>JAVLUX010000013.1:16567500-19497500 GCA_032164185.1 Moxostoma hubbsi
AGCTAAAGTACAAATCAAGCATGCCTTCAGTTTCGGAACAGAACTGCAAATGCATTTCTCCAGTTTTAAAATACCCACACCTATTTGCAAAGTGAAACTTGTGAAAATCTCTGTGTATAATAAAGGTGCATTCAGTAACTTTTTTTGTTTGTATAATTTTGGATTTGCACTGACACCTAGCGGCTTGGATGCAGCTCCATTAAAAATCAATCGTTTTCAGTAACAGATGCCATTGTAGAAATTCACTATTCACAGTCAACCATGATTAGTTTAATCCATGAGTGAAAGTGTCCAATAACAGGACGGTTACTGAGATTAAGCGAGTAGTATCAGGCTGGTCACGTGATTCAAACATGGCTGCCCCCATGTGCAGACCCCCTCCATGAAGAATAAAACAGCTTTTATAAGGTTACTGATATGACTGGATTCTTCATCTCATGCAATTGTTCAAGATTTCATACATATATTTCAAAATTACAATTTGTGTCTTTAGGAGTTCAACTTTTTTAATGAGGAAAATATTACTCAGTGCACCTTTAAATTGCGAATGCTTTTTTAAGAGTAAACATAACTTAAAACTAAATATAACTACATTCCCATACTGTTTATGTTTGCTCTAATGTTAAATTAGGAAGCAGCACAGAGATCTGAATGAAGTCAACATGGGGATGTTGATGATTTTCTAATGTGGGTCAAGATGGTTACATATAAGTTGAAAACACAGTGGCCAGAGAAAGCAAAGCCAAACATGACATGGGGGTCAGGGTAAAGGGGTCATATATACATTTTCACCAAACCCTGTCAGTTGACATGAAATTCTGCATGTAGGGTGCAGTGAGGGTCAGAGGTTTGCTTAAGATCTGTTCTGTGTTCTTGGTGTCACTGTAACTTAGGACTCATCATTATAACTTCGCTTAGTTATTATTAGTATTAAAAGTATCGTACATTAGAGGTTATATAATATAAATAGCATATAAAAAAAATGATAATTATATATATATATATATATATATATATATATATATATATATACACAATTTCATGTAATAATATTTTTTTGATTTTTTATTTATACAAATATAAATATTTAATTTCATTATAATGTGTATATTATTTCAAATTATCAAATTAAAAAAAATAAAAAAAAAAATAAAAATAAAAAAATAAAAAACTCCACTACAATCGATACCTACATGATGGCAAATAAATCTAAAAATAAAAATACATCAAAAGTCTTCTTAAAGGAATGAGAATGAAATGTTTAATCAAACGTTGCAATGAACTTTCAGCATAAATAATTATCGAAATTTACACGTTTGCTTAAATGGAGATCACAATAGTCTCTTTCCACTATAGGGTAAAACATCAAGCATCCAGTACACATTAGTGTATCTGTAAAGAGCACAGCACACCATCACAACACACTGCTGATCAAACACACAAACACACACACACACACACACACACACACACACACACACACACACACACACACACACACACACACACACACACACACACACAGCAGGTGCCATCACGCCTTTGTGACTTACCCAAACCACAAGCGGCGAATCTATGAAGTTAGACATCAACTCCGATATTGTAATATCCATTTTGAGAGGAAAAAATATCCACGCAAAAGTTATATCCAAAAAATATAGTTTGCAACTGAAGAGTGCGTCTGAAAATACTAAGGCTTTATGTACTCGACATTAGTGTCCGCCGCAGAACAATGCAGGGAGCAAGACATTATTTGAAATAGAAAGGAAATCCGTTGAGCTAACAGTTGAAAATAACTTTAAAATAAGTTCAGGTCCACAAAGACAGAGGTTATGGATACATACGGATTAAAAGCATTTAACGATCTACAGCTTATGCAGACGTGCGCGATTAAAGTTCAACTTCTCTCCATGCACTCCCAGCAATTGCAACTAGAGTTACTTTGTCGCCGTGCATTCAACCTGTACCCGCATGAAGAGCACGAGAGAATGACATCTCTAACAGCCAATCAACTGCGCGTCTACACCGAGGGGTGGACAGGAAACTGACCAATAGCAGAGTACTGGGTGGCGGGCTGCATTCAAAATGACGTAACCAACAGACGAAGTTGTTGTCGGGACAACCTGACCTAAACCGTACAGCTCAATGGCACCCTCAGCAGGTAACGTACGTTTTTGTAGATGTTAAAAAGCGGTGGTTGTCAGTTCTGGCTTTGTTTACATCCGCATACACATATCTATGTCAAGAACCCACCACATTTCATAAATTTTCTGTTTCGACGAACTACTACCTTCATTATGTCGTGTGTATAATGGTGTGTTACGTAGATGATGTTGCCTCAAGATATTAACTGGCAGTTCAATATAAGAGATATGAGTGATCTCTGAGTGGTTTGCGTGTAACACATCCTACTTTGTGTAGGGCAAATCTTTTCAGAGTATTAATTGTTCATATGTTCATATCTTATTGTGAATATCATTTGGTTGACGATGCTGCCTTGCTGAAGATGAGCAGACCTTGATTTTTAAGTATATACTTTAAAGTGAAAGGGTATATGAAGCCAGGAATGAAGTTATGATTAAACATTTTGTCAAATTTGAGCTATGACAGAATTCTAGTTTATTAGACTAAGATTTGTCCTGTGACAGAAGAGCTCGGCTCATGCCCAGAGATTCAGAGAAATTGTGCAAAATACACAGTAAAACCAAAAAAACTGTCAAGCCATTTTCACAAATCAAATAAGAGAAAATAGAGATCAAATAAACGGCAATAGAGATTAAATAGACATTTGTCTTCATGTATTGGTGCACCACTTTCTTACAAGAATTTCCAGAATCTGGGCATTTTGGTGAAGCTCCAATTTTGGGCTCAGTGGGACAAGTGGTGCTGCTCTGACTCTGAGCTCAGTGGGCCCTGTGGTGCGGCTGCACCTCCAGGCTCAGGTGGTCCATTGTAGAGCTGCACATAATTAAATGATTATTGCTTTAGAATGGTCTGTTTTAATAGACACATGTCGGTTTTACAGACGATCATTTTATATATATGTGTGTGTGTGTGTGTGTGTGTGTGTGTGTGTATATATATATATATATATATATAAACATTTTTATTGATTAGAAAAACAGGATTATACAAACAGAATATACACACACTGAATCAATTTATAAAATTATATATCCCTCGCCATGAGATATATATATATATATATATATATATATATATATATATATATATATATATATATATATATATATATATATATATATCCACAGCCCATAACTGAGCAAAAAGGCCAAAAACCTGCCCCATTTTCTGTCATATGCAACCGAACTGCCAAGCCATCTATATGACATCTCCTCAAATGATGCTACCTTCCCCAATTCGGTGCACCATTCATAAAAAGAGGAAGCGCCCGATGATTTCCATCCCCTCAGAATTATCTGTCAGAGGACCCACCTCTTTACATACCCATCGGCTATATCAATAACTGCCCCATCACCCAAAACACAAAGTCTGGGACAGAACAGAACTTGAGTGCCCAGAACCTCACAAACAAAATTCTGGACTCTCAACCAAAACTTCTGAATCCTCGGACAAGACCAGAAAACATGTGTTAAATCTCCATCCTCCAATTGGCATCAACAGCAGGTGGGTGTGTCTTTTAGACCAAGCCTATACAATCTAGAGGTGGTCCAATATAATCGATGCAAAATCTTGCATCATACGCACCCTTGCATCTCTAGATGCAGACTTGACGTTTTTCAGAATCCTTGCCCACACTCCCTCTTCCAATACAAAGTTTAAATCTTTCTCCCATAATCTCTTGAGAAAAGTTGAAGTTCAGATGAAAAGCCATTACTAGGCAGTACGCTGTCAGAGCCAAAGCATCAGATTTAGACCAATTAACTCTGTATCCTGAGAACTTGGAAAAGGAATGAATAATTCTGTGGAGGCAAGGCATAGATCTTGTGGGGTCGGTGACGAATAATAAAATATCATCTGCGTAAAGCAAACGTTTATGCACCATACCCCCACCACCCATGGAAAATCATCCTCCTTTCTTATCGCAGCTGCTAATGATTCCAGAGCAAGACTCGTATATTAAACGCCTTTGTTGCGTCAAGTGAGATAGCAGCTACCGGAGTCTGATCATTTGCCACTGACCACATGATATTAATGAAATGCCTAATGTTATCAGAAGAGCTGTGGCCCCGAATAAACCCCACCTGGGCCTGTATCCACAAAAAAATCTTAAGGCAAAAAGTAGGTCCTAACTTGGGAATTTAGAAGCAACTCTTAAAAATTATGGGTGTGTCACTCCTAATTTTAGGACTGATAACATTTTCATTTAAGATTAATTCATTGAAACTGGCATTTGTCTGTACACTTATCAAAATACACATATATTTAAGATACATTCTCGTAAAGCAAGTCTATCTTTTATGTTGCTTCTCAAGTAAATGTATCATGTTTTAAGGATTTTTAGATAATGTTAAATGGAAAACAAGACAAAAAACTTAATAACAATAGGATTTTTTGCTGTGAACTTCTTAATTAATTAAACAATAAAAATCCAAGCCGTTTTTTTCCTTTAATTTAGTGAATGTCATTTAGATGTATTTTTAAAAGATGATTTTGTCCATTTGTTCGTAAGCTCTGATCATCAGCTTTAAGTGATCAGCGCCAAAATCAACCCCTGAATTTCTGCTAAAACAATAATTTCTTAGATTCTTCCTAATTTATCTTTAATCAGTTTGAGACATTTGAATTGTAGATTTTTACTTATCAATGTAATGACTCCCCTGCTCTTACTTGAGCCATCACTAAAGAAAACATGTCCACCCAATATCTTCCCAATGTTTTTTGTGTTTTTTTCTTGAAGAAGCACTAATCATATTTCTTACGTTTAAGAAAAGAAATAACCATCCTTCTTTTTATGGGGTGCCCTAACCCATTCACATTCCTCATGGTGAGAGACAGTCCACTCATGTTAAATTTTGACATTTGAGAAAACATATATTGTGTCAAAAATAAAAATATAACAATCACATTCCATCATTAATGCAGAAATCAAACCCCGAACTTCCACCAGAACCAAACAAACAGAAAAAAGAAAAAAAATGCGCATTAACCCTGCGCACGAGAGCGCCAATCAGTATCCATCCTTCTAAACTCAAACATCCATGTACGCCTACGAGAGCCCCGTGACAACTTTGCCATTGGATTGCTCAAGTCCAGTGCTGCTATACAAATTTTGTGAGACAGAATTATAAAAATAAACTATAAAACAAACTCCAGCCAATAGTAGGCATAAACACACAGAATTTGTAGATTCATCCACATAACTACTCCAAAGGTGTATTCCTCCACAAAACAAACTGCAGCCGCTAGGTAGAACTAGCACAAAAAGAAACAAAGAAGGTGCTCAGTTTCCTCAGACAGTCAAGTGAATGTTCAATGAGTCATAGAAAGAATCACACAATGATCTACTCATTCCATTGACTTTATGAAGGACATTGCTTGCTGTGGGCATGTAAATATTTAGCAGCCATCCTTAGTATCTATTCTAAATTTGGCTGGGAACATCCGTGCAAAAGCGGCCTTCTGTTGATGTAAGAGTTTCTTGCATTCCTTGAATCGATCACATTTCTCTCTTGTCAAAGTCTGGGAACAAGAAAATGGTGTGGTTCTTCCAAGGAAGCCTTCATTTACTCCTCGCCTCACGTAACACGAGATCTTTATCGGATGATCTCAGAAATTTGGCCAGAATTGAACAGGGCCTGTCTCCCTCAGCGGATCTCCGAGCCAGAACTCTGTGAGCTTGCTTGATTTCCTGGTGAGCAGACTCGGGAAGAGCCCATCAAGAAATTTCACCATATCTCTGCCTTTTTCGTTGTCAGGAATTCCCACAATTCGTATGTTGTTTCGGCGGCTATGATTCTCTAAATCTTCCAACTTTTCCTAAACGCATTCTAAGTCTGTCTTGGTCGCTAGCAGGTTAGCAGCTTACTCCCTCACCGCTGACTCCAGATAATAATTTCTCAGCATCCGACACTCTTATAACCATCTCAGTGAATTTCGTCTCCTTGGCATTGATCGATCGACATATTACAGCAAGAGCCTCCAAGTCAGCAACGACATTCGCCAGCATCACCGACATGCTTGACAGTTGATGCTGAATATCTTCCGCCACACCATCCCTGGTCTGCGGCCCTGTCAGTGGTATCAGCTTGAGCACGTAAGTGTCTTTTAATGTCTCCAGAGCCCGATGATTTTGAATTCTTTGAAATATTGTCTTCCTAGAACAGTCAAGAATCATAGTGTATCAAATCTCACCAGTTTATGACATAAGTATTAAAAGACAAAAGTGTGCAGAGTTCGCCGTTCACACGTCTGACCCTCTCATGGCGCCACGCGACCCCCCGAACATTTAAAATCTTGACGTTACTCAAACACTCACCTTTTAACTTATTTGCTCAAAGTTTATCATTTCCAAAGAAGTGAAGTGTATCGTGTACCTTTTAAAATTACTTGTTCCAACATTTTCAGCAATAAGAGACAAAATTATAACAGTTTTTTTTTTAGTGTAGTGTGTTACGACTGCCCTGTCCAAGAATGCTTTATAATATTTTATAAAAATAAATATATTTTACATATATAATATAACATTGTGGCATGGGGTCGTGGTCATGTGTCGGTCTGCGGGAGAGAGAGAGCAGTAAGCCTCGTCACCTGGTTCACAATTATCCCAAACAACACCTGTTTTAGTGATGCGGAGGGAGACCAAAAGGCTTCCAGAGCGTCCGAGCGGGAGAGAGTGTCCAGAAAGCACAAAAGCCAGAGTGTCTGAGAGTGTGTTACATTTTGATTACATTTACATTTATAACGACGGTTACCGTCATGTGTATTGCATCAAAGTGCAAATTAAATTACTGACCTTGAACCTGCTTTGTTGTCTCCTAACTCCTCTGCCCATGAACTAAGATCTCATTACAAACATATTGTTAAATTGTAGTAGTAAATATTTTAACATATTTAGTCCATGAACTTCATGAACTAAGATACACATATATTCTTTCTACATTCTCACACTTAGTCAGCAGTGCCTTCTTTAGCATAAGTGGCATTTTTATAATAATTGAGTTGAAAACTTGTCACAAATAATTTGTCTTCACCCGATCATATCATTGCTGTTTTTGTACTCACTTTTAGTAGATGAGCCAATTTTAGGTTTACACACCAATTAGTAAAACAAAATCACTTTTCTTAATCGGTTTTTAGTGGTAAGTAGTGTCAGTCATCCATGCACACTTCAGTAAAGATACAATCCTTAAAAAGACAAGGGGCAAAAGTTACTGCAAACAGATCATTTATTTTCAAAGTGTCAAAATGATTCAGACATTGCCTTCAAATTATTACATGTGATTTTGCATTGAAATACAGATATAAAAGGAGAAAAGAAATTAATAATATGGAAATTTAAGTTGAAAGGTAGTTCTAGACTGCAGTGTGTTTAAAGTGACAGAACTGGGATCCGCAGGTCCAAGTTATACGCATAGTGGACAACAAAAAACCCCATGACCTTAAAAGAACAGTTCACACAAAAATTTCAATTCATCATTTACTCACTCTCATGACATCCCAGATGTGTATGACTTTCTTTCTTGAGCAGAACACAAACAAAGATTTTTAGGACAATATCTCAGCTCTGTCGGTCAGTGCAAGTGAATGGAGACCAAAACATTTAAGCTTTCCTAAAAGCACATAAACACAGCATAAGCGTAATCCATGAGAATCCAGTGGTTTAATTCTTGTTTTCGGAAGAGATTCAATTGGTTTTAGACAGACAAAAATGTAACTCCTTTTTCACTTGAAATCTTGATTTCTGCAGTCTCATTGGGGATCATGATTTCAAGCTCAATTACACATCCTAGCACTATCTAGTACTGTGCATATGCATCAAGCTCTAGAAAGTGAAATCATGATCATGCCTAAAGTTTGCAATGGCAAATGTACAGTAAAAAAATTATATAAACTGTTCTCACCCAAAACTGATTAGAAATGAAGAAGAAATTGATAAAACCAATGGAATCATATGGATTACTTATATGCTGCCTTTATCTCATTTTTGAAGCTTTAAAGTTTTGGTCACCATTCGCTTGCATTGTATGAACCTACAGAGCTGAGATATTCTGCTAATAATCTTCAGTAGTGTTTAGCAGATGAATGAAAGTCATTCACATCTGGGATGACACGAGGGTGAGTGATGGGATAATTGGGTGAATTAGACCTTTAATAAAGCACCACATTGACCCTCATAACTGACTCAGTAAACATTCTTTGTCACAGCCATTGAAAATACAACAGTGTGAGTAATTGTTTGGCTATTGTTTAGAATATGATTTTTTTTAAAAAATTTAGCTTGCAGTGCTTTGCAGCAACAGTATGGATTTAGATTTAAACATGAATATGTAATACTGAGGGAAACTAAGACTTTGATACTGTAAGAGGTCACTTAAATTCAAGTCAGTTTAGATTAGACAATGTACTAAAAAAAAATTGTTTTGTAACAACCTTTCAGAAACACCTGTGACATCTATTTATAAATAAAATATAGGGATTATGAGTGATTACTTATTGCAAGGGAGTTTTTTTTTTTTACAATGTAAAATTCCTTAAACTTCCTTTCCCCCTGCCATTTCCATGTGCTCAAACATTCAGCAGTTACACTGGCCACCAGAGTTTTCTTTGGATGGCACTGACCAGGCTGTATATTTTGCAGTAAGGATTTAATTTGTATTATCTTTCTAAAGGGTTTCCTTTCCTAGTATAAGGGTATTCATGGTCTGATTTAGGCCTGAAACAGCCATTCTGGGAAACTTTAGTAATGAGAGAATACAACTCTGTATTGTAATCATATAGCACCATATTAAATAAACATATCTGATATATCATATATATCATTCATGCTTTGAAAACATTGTTGAGGGGGTGTGTGGGGGTATGTACTGCTCTAATCTAATTTTTTTACTTTCCTTTACTTCATAATAGTAGTATTAATATATTAGTATTAATATTTTCACATATTAATATAATATTAGTATAAATATTTCAGTTGGCTTAATGGAAATAGGTTTTAAAACACTTAGGACAGTCTAAACCCACACATTATAACATGCATATAGCGCATGTTAATGCCATAGTGTACAGTGCCAAACACCCTTATTGCAATTTCTCCTTATGACCAAACACCTTTAAAAAAATAAATGCCTCCCCATTGTCTAACACAATGGAAATTAAATAAGTTCCAATGCAAAGGGCACAGTATTACATTTGCAACCATTTTAAAGGAATAAGGCAGATTAACAAAACTATGCATATTTTATAGTCAAACTACCAAAGCATGTCTAGATGAAGCTCAACACATTAAAAAATAAAGAAAAAAGTTGTTCTTACGAATACTTTTTGGTTAAATTTAAACAGATTCCGGTGCTTTTATTTGTATGTAGAGTGAATTTGGTTTGTAAGTCCAGAATAGGGAAAAGCACAACAAAAAATAAATAGCAATACATGTGGACTTCAGCAACACTTTTTTAGCTTAGATACAGGCAGCAGTGTAATCTACATTTTATATAGCTAAATCCTTAAAAATGTATATAATGTTAAAAAAAAAGGAAAGAAATCAGTGGTGTTATAAATCTGTTCCTTTTGTGATTGTTTCACCTGCTTCACATTCTGTCCAGGGTTTCTTCACCCTGTTTTGGTTTCCTGGATTGCTTTGGGCTCTTTTTATTTCTTCTTAGTGAACAAACTAAACCTTTTCTCCTTGTCCTTCTTGGTAGAGGGGACCTCTAGAGTAGTGGAAGTAGAAGGTGGGGGTAGGCTTTGTGCCTTCACTCCTGATGGCCCTGCAACTGGTTCCTCTGTCACCGGTTGTGCTGCCTGCTCTATAGCCTGAGTCCAGTTCTGAAGCTCCTCCTTTGGAGAAAGAGGGAAAACCACATATACAATCATTAAAGGGTGTTTTTTGAAAATCTCCATTTACTCATTGGGAATAGGTTAAAAGAAGCATTCAACAACTCACCTCATCTTTACAGTGGAACAGATACTCACTTCCATCTCCAAGTCTGAGAGTAAAAACGAAAACAGAAAAAGAATGAGCGTGAGCATAGGATAACACATTTTTATATGAATTTAAAGCAGATACTATTTACGCTCAAGTGCAAAAAGCAGCAAATAGTATTTGCACCCCAACTCTGGTACAAATATTGGTAGATGCTATTAGCACCCCTATTTAAATATTTACATTCAGTATAGGGGCATCACTGCAGCGTGCTTATTGTGTTTATTTAGAGTCCCACACAGGGTTGATTCAGAACATTCTGGCACCCTAGGCAAGATCCCCATTGCTGCCCCCAGTGGGGAACTAGAAACGGCCCTGGTCCCACTGACATCTGCACCTACCCCTAAACCTATCCCTAACCTTTCTTTAGAAAAATTAACAATGATTTTACTACAGTAACCATCGTATTTTGTAGTAAAGTCATAGTAACCACAAAATTAAACATATTTACTATATTAACAACACCATAGAACTGTAAAAACACTATGATATTTGCCAAAAAAAACAATATTACTATAGTAAAACTACCTTTTATATTAATTTATTATTAAAAGTAGTAATAAAGAATATAATAAGAGTGGAAAAAGGAAACAAAATTGGAAAAAGAGTAGGGGAAAAGGTGAAATCAGACCTGGGTTACCTGTACAGAAAGAATAAAAGCAACACGCAACTACAGCAATGTTTACAATGCAGTTTGTCATAAATTTCTATGTTTCCACTAGACTACTGAGGTGCAAATAGCCGCATTGTGTGGCAGAGGCTATTTATACCTGGGTGCAAATAGTCACTTCGTTAATTTAATTGAAATTAAAGTCCAAGATCCTTACCTAAGCTTGAACACCTGCTTCTTTTTCTTGTAGTTGGTCAACACCTCGCATGTAGCATCGGTGAGGGTCAAGGGTTCCTCACCATGGTAAGTGACACTATGACTAAAGCTCTTGGCATCCTTGTAGGCAGAGAGCTGTCCTGGTTTGAGCACACAGTAAAGGTTGTTCCAGGACCTGGGACAAGCCATGAGAGGATGAACATTTTTATGTTCAATAAAATTGTTACTTTTTTGTGATTGAAAATGTAGCATTAAGCACTATACCCAATCAACAAAAAAGAGTGAGGTGAGGTTTGTCATTTCTGTGCCACTAGCACCACCAATGGAATAAAAAAAAACTGTTTACAAACAATTTTCCTGATCACTCCCCCCATCTTCCATTGGTAAAAGAAAAAAAAAGTTTGTCCTGTCCCTAACTCACACCATTGGTTGAGCCAGTGATGCTATGTTGGGATGGCTTGGAAACAAAGAGCAGAGTTAACACTTTTCTTGGGAATCAACCTATGAATGGATTACTTAAATTGTCCCTGCATATTAACCTGGGAAAGCAGAAAGAATTTTAACATTTGAAAAAATGTACACTTCACTTTTAAGTTTAATTAGATCCAAAAGCAAGTCTAACATTTTTATACATTTCGTGGAGAGCAAAATCTTCTGCTTACCTATTGGATGCCTTCTTATTAGGTCCCTCCATCTCATGTTTGCGGCCTAGAGTTCCCTCCAGCAGGACTGGCTGAGCTTGTGAAGATTCAGTGGGAAGAGTGGCAGCCTTTTCTGTCTCTCTGGTAATTTGAATGGATGTGGAGGGGTCCAGCTCTAGTGAGCCACTTTCCTGCATTTCTGAGACAAGTGGAACAGTGGAGTCCCCTGCTGTGCCATCACCTCTGCCGGAACTAGGCTCTATTACTTCCATACCAGACTAAAAACCACACAAGAACAAAATTAAAGGACAAAACCAGACAAATCTTTACATTAAAATACCAAATATGTAACATGTAATATGTGCTGTATTTGCAGTTCACAGAAGAAATAGAATAATGAAAAGAAAGGCGGTGGAGAGATGCTCATAAAAAATGCACTAAACTGACCAGAGACTGCTCTTCTATGGTGTAGAGTTGTGAGGAATCCTCCACAAAGCCTGTGTCTTCTCTCCTGGCAGACAGAGTTCAAAGGTTAAACCTGGGTTTAAAATAACAGAGTATGAATTGTGTAGTTCCACAGTTTGTGGATTTACCTGCTTTCTTTCTCCCCCTCTTGTCTGTACTGTTGCATGTCCTGTTGTTGCTTTCGAATTTGCAAGAGCTCCAACTAAAACACATTAGAAATGATAGTCAGTAACTAGATTTTGAATGATATTTGCCCTTGCAAAACTCACTACTGTCATATTAGGATGGTTGCCAAGGCATTGCTATGTGGTTGCTTGGGTTTTCTGGGTGATTGCTAAGGTATTACTAGGTGGTTTCTTGGGTATTCTGGTAGTTGCTTGGTGGTTGCTTACTGGCCCAAGTCAAAAGAGTACACCCCTAAGTCTCTATGATTTTTTTGGTCCCTGTACAACTTGGATCCCTCCTTCAGTTTAGTCTAAGTTTTTTCCCCACTTGTTTTACTGTACACCAAGCGAATGTGATATGTCAAAGCACTTAGAAATGTAATAGCAATGGTGTGGGACAAGGTACACAGCAAACTTTAATATTAAGGTTAGGGGTTTGATCAAATCCGTAAGAGCTATAGTGTGATGTTTGACATAGCAAGCATCAATTACTACACACATCATGCCCAGCTTAACAAACACACAAACATGACACATACTGTTGTGAGACGTTCCAGTGCTGAGAAACGCTCCTCCCATGTAGCAGTGGATTTCTCAAAGGCCTCATGCCTCTTGAGAAGTTTTTCGACCTCGTCCACTGTCTCGCCCAGATCCCTGCTGGCCACGTATGGCTCCTGGGCTATCAGCCAGGCCTCTGCCACAGATGCATCCCGAGCAAACTGACATACCTCTAACACTAGAAGGAGATATAGTCATGAGCATCTGTAGTGTACACTAGCACTAGTGTATATTGTTAAGTATTTAATAATTGTGTTTGTGTGTGTTTGTTTATGACTGTGAACTTACAAAGTCTTAGCCATTCCCGTCTGTCATCCCACTTGTGCATCATCTCTTTCCTTTTCTCTATTAGTTGCATCCACTTTTCCTTGATCTGTGGGGAACGGAGTATATATATTATACCTACACACACCCAACGGACACCAGTTATATTTACCATACAAACACCTGGGTCAACTCACCTCTGCAGAGTCCTTGTGCTTGCTTTCCAGGAGGGCACATCCCAGCTCCACACACTGATTAAACATTGGCCCCCGTGTCTCAATCTCTGCTCGAATTCCTTGGTGATATTTCATCAGGAGCTCCACTGAAGACACATCTCTTTAGAGAAAAACAAAAGAAAACCTTTACAAATAGTTCAGAACATCAACAAAGTCCCCAACAATTGACCTCTACTTTGATGACAGCAAGGAAAACTTTTCATTACCTTGGCTTTTCCTGGGTCTCTATCTGCTGAATGATGCTCTCCATCCAGGCCATCAGGTCTCTCACCATGGTGAAGAAGCGGAATTTGTCAGCTGTATCCTCCAGCCGCTTCCTTCTACCCTCACAAGCATCCAACAGACCCTTCCAAGCCTCCACCACCTCTTTTTCAGTTTCCTTAATGGCAGTGGCCTGATCTCCTGCATATTGGGCATGCAGTCGAGTTGCAGTCTCCTGTAACTGTTTCACCTGCAAGAAGAGAGATATAGGACCTGTTTAAAACATCCTTCTCTTGTCAAGATGAAACATTGACATTTTCTTTATATGTAGTATGCTTGCCAGTGGTTGATAAATATTCACAAAATGCATGGATTTCTACAGATAGCCACAAAAAAACAAAAACATAAAAATGATAATGAGGACAACTTGTTTGTGTAATATATTGTTTGACATACCTGTTTTCCCAGGGAGCTGATGTCCCTCTCAAATGCAGCATGCATGCGGTGGAATGACTCTGCCTTGCTGAAGTCCTCTCCCAGATCATCAGGAAGCTCATTCTTCTTTTCGTGGATATGAGCAACCAGCTCCTTCCCATCATAAAAATACCTAAGAAAGTTCACAGAACATTAATTGGTGTTTAGTACTATATAACACTTGCCAATGTGCCATACCATACAAAACATCCCTCTCAGTTGAAGATGTTGTAAAACAATGATCATAATCTTGTTTCATTAGCTTGTTTTGTACCAGATACAGTAAATTAGTAGGATTAATACGATCTCAAATAAGCACTTCACTCTCTAAGCTGGTGTCATACTAGCCAGCTCCAAACAATCCAATATTGGCCAAGGGTGTCACAGACTTTTTTGCGAAGATCTTGCACTTTTCAGTCAGAGACATGACACACTTGCAGATTCAGAATGGTGGAGAGTTGACAGATATACCGACTCCCCATGACTCTCTCTCTCTCTCTGAATCCCTGTCACGTGGAGCTTGATGAAATAACAACAGGACTACCGTGAGAACATAAACAAATGTAACAGAGTGATTTAGGATGCAATTCATGGAGTACCTTAACCTTGTGAATGTGTGTGATTGTGTATTCCTCCCCTCAAGGCTTGCCATAGAACATGTATGTCCATATGCAGCTTTTAGTGTGTAAACAAAAACAGACAGTTCTGTCTCAGCTTTCTGATTTTATTAGTCATTTTAGTGTAGGAGAACCCTAGTAAAAACGCTTGGTGACAGAAACCCTATGGATAACAATTGCCGTTTGTGATAATGTGCTAATGAAATGTGATCACTAATGAAAATGTTAAGATCAGCATGAGGTCTTGTCAGTCGCTCAGAAAAAGAAGCTCACTGGTCACTTCACGAGACCGCAAGAGCCCGGCCCAGCAACAAAATAATTTTTTTCTAACAAGGTTGATCTACTTTTCCAACTGCCAACTCTATACTCACTTTAGAAGGTCATAGGAGGTTGTGAGAAGCTGAGCCCGGGTGTCGATGAGCTCTAACAAATCTGCCCAGCTCTCATTGACTCCGTCCTTCCACTCCGCCATGGTCGCTGCCTCACTGTGGCCTGCTTCGATCAGCTCATCTATGATCCGATTCACGGCATCTACACATTCCTGACCCACTGTCCCTGTTTCCCGTGCAAACTCCCGGAACTTATCTCGCAGAATCTAAAATGTTCATAAATGTTACTGTAACAACAAGGTCTAGCATTATACATTACAAGACAATCTTTGTGTGAGAGGTAGTAAATATGCTCATATGAATGGGTGTGTTGGTCTTTACCATCACATGGTCAAGGTCTTGGCCCATTTCTTGTGAAGAGGCCACCACATCACGCTCTGCAATCCAATGCTCAAGCTCCTCCACTTCACGGCTCAGCAGGAAATGATGGAATGTGTGGTCCAGCTTCTTTTTGCGGTCCTCTGCCAGCTCCTTCAGCCCAGCATACTGCTTATCAACTTGCCCTTGCCTTCGGATTATGGCCTCACTTCACAGACCAGAGATAACTCTTTGTTATACATTTTTGTAATATGCAAGGGTGTGAGGTTTTCTCTAGTTTTGTACTATGCTGGTTTACACTAAAATTTGGTTGCCTCCTTTAAGGCATGGTCACATTTATCTTTGCACGGCAAATTCTGCAGGTGAAATACAGTCATTTCATTGGAAATCTGTGCAATTGTGAATTTCATGCAATGGATAGGCGAATTTGCCACGTTGACCAATAGGAAGTTGCTTGGTTTGTCTTGGTTGTTGACCTTTGGATGGACGGTGCTTTGTACACAGCTACACTGAATATTGACAGTGGACAAGGATATCATTTTAGTGGCAAGTTTCTTTTTAACTTCACTCTCCCAGAGTTTAAAGTGCAGCATTAATAAGAGGCTGCTTGTCAATTAGTTTTTTGCTGGTTTCAGTCATGCTCAATATCCACCCACACCGCCTTCACCTGCAGAATTTTGCTGTGCAAAATGTAATGTGACCACACCTTTATGATAAATTGCTTGCGTTTTTCCTCATTTGTTACTCAGCTGAATGAAAAAAGTAAATACAAAGCCACTGAGGTGCTTTAGAACACTGTGTGTAAAGTGTTATCTATAGTGTTATCTATCAGTAAAAACATGTAGTCAGTCCAACATACCCCTCTGGGTGATCTTCAGCCAGCATCGTCTGAGCGCGGTCTGACAACTGCTGGATGGACTGTGCATAGTCATCCACAGTCTGCTTCATGAGCAGGTGGCGCTTCAGCATGATCATAGCACTCTGCTCATCCTACAAGCCAGAGAGATATATACATAGGGATAATATTCCAGAGACAATAAAGTGACAACAAAAAAAACTGTGTACGTACTTAAAGGGATAGTTCAACCAAAAATACAAATTCTGTTATTATTTACTCAACCTCAGAATGCTAGGCAGTGAGTAAATGATGACAGAATTTTCATTTTTGGGTAAACTATGCCTTTAAACCAAGTGCTTACCTAATCCTGTTTCTTCTAAATTTAGGGCTTTTGACACCGCAAAAGTTGCACAAAAGTGGCAACATATATTTCGAAAATGTGTTTACAAAGAGACAGTGCATGAATATACTTATACAGGAATCACAATATTTGGAGACAATGTATAACAAGCTCCAACATTGATTTTCGTGAACAGCAGCTCTGTTGCAGCAATTAAAATTTTTACAAAGCCATGCCAGAACCAGAATTTAGAGCCGGCATAGAGTTGTCTTAACTTGGCAGAGTAAATATGTCTTAAGACAGTGTATAACAATCCCACAATGCTTGCAGAATTACAGATACTTTAAATATATTTATTAAACCAGTCAAACCAGTCAGTCATACTATTGTTCTGTAGGCTCTTGCATTCTGTTGCAGTCTCACCTTGGCCTTCTCATCAGCAATCATGTAGAGTTCTTGTTCCCCGATCCAGGCTTCAGCCTCATCTGCATCATTGTAATACTGCTTAGCCTCATTGGAGCCATTCAGCCGTGCTCTCCGTTTGGCCATCTCATCCTGCAGTTTTCCCCATACGTTCTGGAGTTTCCTCATCTCCTCTGACATGCTCTCTGCCTCTGGACTGCCTTCCGCTGCCGCTACCATTCGCTGGCCACGCTCTAGCACTTCATCAATGCGTGGCTGATGACCGTCAATCTCCTTTTGTAGTGACTATACAGAATATGTATGTTTAACTTTAGAGAGATGTGAGGGAGCATGGTAACATAGTTTATATGATTTCCATTAAAGTCGAGCTCTACTGCATTGGATGATTGGGACTGATCTGTAGAAGTGAGGGGAAAAAATTGAACACTCACCTGGTTCTTCTTAAGTAGAAGCTGAACACTCTGAAGATTGTTGCCATGATCCTCTGACATTGCCATTGGTAACCTCTCGTTAACCCAGAGCTGAAGTGAACAAAGAAAATCTTCTTCAAGAGTGCTCAATGAAAAGAAATCATGCCATTCAGAAAAGCTGCAGTTTATGTGTGCTGTATTCATGTACATACTATCTCATCTGCAAGGTCTCTATAGAACTGGTGCACAGCCTTAGCAGCCTCCAATTTGGCCCTGCGTTGGGCAAGAGGTGTGAGGAGCTTCTGGAAGTCCCTCTGAAGAGTTTGCTGCTCTGCCTCAAGCTCAGGTCGGTCCTCTCTAAGAGAGGCATGCTGCTGTACAGCTTCCTGAAGCTTCTCGAGCTCACGTGCACGATCCCGAACTTGATTGTCTGTCATCTAGGGCAGTTTAGAACAGATTTAAACAATATTCAGTAAGTTACCAACAGAGATAGAATGAGGAAGCGCAAATCTTGGTTAGCTTCAATCCAAGTAATCAAAAATTTCCCGACAAATTAACAGTGGCATCACAACAGTGACAAATCAAGAAATTTTATACCTGATGTTTTTTCAGCAGGATGTTGGCACTGGTAAGATCCTTCACTTCTTCATCCACATCACCATGAAGGTGCTGCTGCAGTTCAGCCAACCATTTCTTCAGGTCAGTCAAGCTTTGGTCGAACAACTCTGAGCGGTTTGCGTCAAACAGCAGCCGAGCCTTCTCCTGTGTGGTGCTCTCCAGCTTATCCCACAGTTCATGAAGATTAGCAAGATGGTCCTTTACAATAGGCTCACACTCAGGCTTGGATTCCATCAGTTGTTGTCCCTCCTAAATATATGATCATTGATTAAAGTAAACATTCTGACATTTCTGATCATTTTAACACAGAGACTGTCATTTCTGAGAATTGTAGGAATTCACAATTGATACATGTTATGCAGTACACATAAACCTGCTACAGTATATACCTGATCAATGTTATGAAGCCAATCCTTGTTGGATGCAAGTTCTGCCATGAAGGCCTGGTGTTTTTGCCACTTGCTATGGAGGTTTCGAGCCTCATCATATGATGTATCCTGTGCAGTCAGCATCTTCTCATTTATCCACAGTGTAAGCTGTGTGAGAGAGAAGTAAATTATCAATAAATTAGAGAAAAGCTCACAAGGAACATTCAAAATATATTGGGAGCACAACTGAGAGTTAGGTAAAGCATTGCTCACATCTTGGGTGTTTTGAAGGAAGTGCTGAAGTTCCCTGTTGTCTTTGAGTTTCCCTGAGGCTTCCTTGGCTTTGACTCTATTCTTGCTGTGCCTGAAGACATGTACACACAAACACATTGGCAATTTACTGGTAAGTCTCCAGTGCAGAATAATGTGTATGGCAGAAGCATATATCATGAACACGTGAAGACATGGCTTTTCTTCACTCCTCTATTCTTTCAGTAGAGAATGCATTTTAAAAGAGCAACATAAGCCAATGGATTAGGTGTTCTTTCACAAAGAGATCAATACCCATCAGGACAGGCGCCCATCTTTAGGAGCTACAGACAGCCTGGGCTAATAGGGGTAATGCAGGCTTCCCCTCTACAACATAATGCTGCTTTCACTTACTGCTGATCCAGCATAAGTAAACAGAGGAACCATAAATGCACGGGTGCATTAACAAGAACTATCGAACAAACACCTTGTTTTCTGAATTACACTTTAAGGCTCACTGACATTGAATGACATGACTATAAACACTGACATTGAATGACATGACTATAAATACAGATTACATACTGATCTAGGGGATAAGATTAGTGATTCTCTTTGACATCAATGACCCTTTCCCAAGGTCCCATTAACTATTGCTATAATACTAAGGCAATTCTTTTGATGTCCCAATTTAAAAAAAAAATAAAAAATTGTAATTGAAAATTCTCCATTAAAAGTCTTACAAACTTTCACTTTTACTTTAAAGGTATAGTTCACCCAAAAATGAAAATTCTGTCATTTACTAACCCTTGTGTTGTTTCAAACCCAGATACTTTTTTTCATTTAACACAAAAAGTGGTGTAGGGAGAATGTTACCCTCAGTCACAATTCACTTCCATTGTATGGGGAAAAAAGGGTGCAATAAATGCGAATCATTACTGACGATAACTTTCAGGCTAAAAAATCCTGTTGTCTTCCATGAAAAAAAAGAAAGTCACACAGGTTTAAAACATCATTAAGTAATCAGTAAACATCAGTAAATAATGACAGAATTGACATTTTGGGGTGAATTATTCCTTTTAAATATGGGATTTTAATTATGTTTACAGTATAAGTTTAGCAGCAATGACAAGAAAAAAACTTTTCATAATGACATTATTTGTTTGCTGGGTCACAAAAGAATGCTTCTTGTAAACATTTTGTATGTCCTTGGATGTAGTATAGGAGATATGATAATCAAGAAATCAGACCTGTCTTTAATAGAGTCCATCTTGTCTTTTACCCTTACTGAGTAAAGGTTACCACTGTCCACCAGCCTCTGTCCAGTCTCTATAGTGCTCAGTATCTTCTCCTCATTAGCATCCATGGTGGTTACAAAGTCCTCATGCTTCTTCAGGGCCTTCTCTGCTCCGTCTAAGGTGTCATGCATGTCTACATGGGCTAAAGTGTATTCCTTTTTTAGAAGTACAGATACAAAGCACAGAAAGAGAAAAAAAAAAGAGAAACAATGTTATGGAATGGCAAGAAGAGTTAACACTCTTTAGTTGTAAGCAAAAGACAAGAAGTTAAGCTGTCCCCAAAATGACTGTTCACAGGCCATTCTAGAAGTAGATCAGATTTTAAATCTTTGGTGATATTATTTATTTTGGTTCATTAGATGAAAACTCATTCATTCGGAAATTACATATATACCTGGTTATTTAAGATGGTCTCAGCCTGCTTTGCATCTCTCATAAACTGCTGGAACCCGAGACCCTGATTTAGGAAGTTCTTGCGGCTGTCCCACATCTTGTGTAGCTCATCCCAGCCCTTATCGAGACCCTCCAGCCTTTGCTCCAGCTGCTGGTACTGAGGATCATATTCTTGGTCCTGAATCACAGCTGCTCCCATGTCCTTAACACGATGGTAGTCTTCCTCATGGCCATCCATATCATCCTTCACAGCATCATTAAGACTCAGGAACTGCTCAGCCTCTGGCAAACTATCTGGCATTTCCTCAGATGCAATAGCCTTCTGCGTCTTGAACAGCCATGCCTGAAAATCATCCATGTCCTGTAGGAAGGTCTGCAGCTTGCTGACTTCCCCAAGAGAGTCCTCACGGTCTTTCAAGGTGCGTTTCAGGGTGTCCCAGGCTGTGTCCAGATCTGCCTGTCTGGAAAGGATATCAGAAGCATTTTCTGGATGGTCCATCACAAGCTTCTCTGCCTCACCATGCAGGAAGTCCAACTTGGCTTGAATGGCAGCAAGGTCTCTCTCCATGCCAAAGAGCTTCCTCTGGATGGTCATGACTGCAGCAAGGTCATTTCCAAGCTCTTGCGTAGACTCGATAATTTGTGTCTTGTCTTTTATCCATGACTCTGTCTCATCACAATCAAGATCATAGTTGTGTAGGCTGAGGGCTGAATCCACTTTACACTTTTTACCCTCTACCATTGCTTTAAAAGCTTCCCATCTGTGAGGTATAAAATCAAAAGATATTACAGATCACCCATGGAGTATTATAATTGGAACTGAAAGCAAATTATAGAACTGGGCAAATGGTTGAATGGGATTCATAGGAACAGGAGTGACTCTTACCTTTTATTGAGATGAGCTTGACAGTCTTTCACTTGTTTTGTTTGTGGATGTCTGCTGTCCTCAAGTTGCTTGGCTGCTTTATTGACATCATCAACCCGGGCCTGCATGTTACCCATCTCTTGAGCAAGAATGCTTAGCCTGCCAAACAGAACACAATGATATGACAATGGAATAAACTGGAAAAGTATGATAACCAGTAATGACTATCCATTACTTAGGATGGTGCATTGTACCTTGGCAAATGTTCCTCAACCCATTTGCCAGTTTAAGAAACACACTTATATGTTGCCTCTGGATTTAGCTCTTCAACAAAAAAAGAGCCATACCTGTTCTGTACAACTTCCAGATCTTCCAACTTCTCTGGTGTCTCCAGTCCAATCAGCCACGTCTCCTTCTGGCCCATCCAGATCTCACATGCGTCTGTCTCACTGAAGATAGTGTAAAGTGCCATGGTGTCTTCCAGCTTTTTCTGCCTCATGTCTGAGAGGGTCAGAAGTTCAATATACATGTCCCGGATATCCTTCAGACGTCTCTGGATGTCTGGTCTGTTTCTAAGTTCTTCAGGAAGTGCATTGGCCTGTTTAGACAAAGCATCAATGGTGGCTCCATTTTTAGCGGCCTCATCTCTTAGGTCACGATGTCTCTTGAGCAGTCGCTGTGTAGTGTACTCATCATGCCCAACATCATCACTGCTCATCTGCCGCATAGCATCGACCAACCAGGCCTTAAGGTCATCAGCATCACCCTGAAATTGGAAGAAGCGCTGGGTGTCTTGCAGATTCTGTTTTCGGAATGCAGCCAGCTCCTCCAACTGCTGCCACTGACTTCGTACATCATCCATGCGCTGTTGCACTTGGGGAGAACCCAAGTGCTTGGCCTGGATCATGCTCTCTCCCTCGTCCATCACCTGCTTCAGATTATCATGTCTGGCTGCAAGCTCGTCCTCAAAGGCACTGTGCTTGCTCTGCAGCACCAGCACACTGGTTAGGTCCTTACCATATTCAAGAGAAGAGAAGATGTGCTCCTTTTCCCGAATCCAGCTCTCCAGCTCTGCAGTTTCCCAGAAAAAGTTCCAGAGACGTCGTGACTGCTCAAGATGAGCTTTCCTCTGGGCTGCCAGAGCACACAACTCTTGATAACACAGGTCCAAATGCTGTACCCGCTTACGGATGATCTGTGGGTCACATGGTTTATAGCCTAGACAGTAAAGAAAAGAATAATAATAAGAAAACATGGGAATATCAAAGACTCTTAATATCAGTGCACAAATACAGTATATGAGGTGTTCCAGCAATTAATATTGTGTGCTTTAAATCAGGGACTTCTTCACTGTCTTGGAAAACCATTCAAATTGTTTCTGCCTTTACACTCCATTCCACCCAACAGCAAAGTATGTCAACAACAAATGGCAGAATTTAAATTGTCAGCTGTACTCACTGTCACCATTGGCAAATTTAAGAGCTGCAGCATTGGCTGATCGTACTCTTTCTGCCTGTACTGCAATATCCGCCTCTACCAATGAATGTTTCTGCAACAAGTCCTCAACTTCCAATAAATGCTTCCCATAGTCTGGGGACAAGAGCCGGTCCTGGAGAGCATGTTTCAGATTAGAACCTTAATGCAACCATAATATTCAAAACAAGTAAAACATATGCTGTACATCAAACACACTATTTAAATGTCCTTCATACCTTCATCTCATCCATCCAGCTGATAATATGGAGCATTTCTTGGAAGATTCTTTGGAGGGTGAGGTTCTTTTCCAGACGGCCTCTGCGAGCTTTCAAAAGTTCCTGCAGGTAGTCCCATAGCCTCAGGACGTTGTCTTTTCTCACATCAATGCGCTTTGCATCATGGTATCGCTCTGTCTCCAGTTCTTTAGACAGGGCCACCAGGGCTTGGACACGTTCTTCATAGGCAGCAATATCTGTCTCTATGGCATCATGTTTCTTCTTAGCTGCCTCAACTGCTGGCAAGTCATAGCCAAAGTTGTCCTTTATAGTAGAGAGTAAAATGAAGGTTATTAATTTAGATCTTCAGGGTTTGGCAAGAAATTAAGGTTATCAAACTGGCTTCTTTCTGTGCTTTTTTTATACACTTAGAGACTTTGCATTATGAGTTGCATACCTGTGAAACCAGTCTTTGATTTTCTAAAAGCCAGGTCTCTCTCATGGCGGCCTTCCTGTCAAAGCGACGAGCCATCTGCTCCAGCTTCTCCTGCCTGATGAGTTCATCCCTCAGGACCCGTTCACGGTCGTGCTCTGCCTTTTCCAGCCGCTCCCATGCCTGATAAAAAAAAGCACACACTTGTTTAAACGTCACAAAGCTTCTCAGACCACTGGACTAACTGACCCACGCATTCTCTCTTTCTGTCACTGTTGGATCTGATACAGGAAACTTTAAGGCAGTTTAGCAACGAGATTATTTGTTTACAGAAATAAATTAATAGGGGGGCTAGTCTTTGTTTTACTGTATATTCACTATTATAGTTAATGTTCTTACAAAAAAAATATTTTTATACATTTAATATTCAATATTGTTTTGATAAATGATTCTGCTTCATTTCATTTGGCTGATACGCATGCAAATGCGCTTTATGGCAACAGTGACATTTTATTTTTTTTTTTTACCTTCGGGACAGGCTTTTGCATAACAAAATAATATTTTTGCTAAATACTTGGATTACATTAAATATACTGTATAACACTTACATTTTACTGCAATATTTTAATCTTTAAGTTTGGACCTGGCAAAAAAAAAACCCACCTGATAATAATTAATGTGATAACTGTTCAGACAGAGTAAATAGAAAAGTAATCCTATTATGATTTAGAGAGAATAATTTGTAACTGATTTTTGTTTTTTACTTCCCCAACAATGTTTACTGTGATTTCATAAAAAAACATAAATGAAGTAAAAGAGACTAATAGGTATAATTTTGATTCATTTAAATGTTATCAAGGCAGTGATGCCATTGCTGGAGCTTAATCCTAGTGTCTCACCCTGTTGATATCTGCCACCAGTGCACCCTCTTTTGGTGTGTAGACCTTTTGATTGTTGGCCCTCATCCTGCTCTGGATGGTAAACAATAGTACTTCTAAGTTTCCCTTTTCCTGAAACCTGAATAGAAGGAGACCCAACAAAGAATTATTAAAGATGGTTGCTTAGCAATATCAAAGAGCTATTTGTTTGTGAATAGCCTTAATTACTTTGGTGGTTTCTCCACAGTGCGGTATGAGTTGAAAGCCTGCAGTTGCTGTTGGACGCCTGTAAGAGAGTTAGCAAGCTTGCGGTTGTTCAGCACAATGATGGTCTGCTCAATCCATGTTAACAGGTCTGATGACAATGTCTCATACTTTTCAATCATCTTTTCTGTTTCAATGGCATGATCCAGTACCTGGAGAATAAGAATACTCATCAATGTGAATAATTTCCTATGGAACCTAGGGAAGACAAACCTCTGTACACACTCAAATTTTGTACCTTCCCAACTCGTTTGCCTTCAACTGCCAGAGCTTTCATTTTGGAGAAATAGTGGTAAAATGCAACAACGTATGTGATTATGGACTTCTCATCTGGGTTCTCAGTGAACACATCTGCAAATAACACAATATAAAGATTTTACCTCCATAATGAAATGATGGTTGTTATTGGATTTGTCTTAATAGTTCATGAATACTGCCACTTACCCTCTGGGTCCAGGAGCTTAGTGACTCCTAGATTATGTTCAGCTATGTTAAAGGCCTGCTGAAGGTTGTGAGTGGGGTTGGACCTCTTTAAATTGCCATAATCCACCAGATCTGGCCTGATGGATTGAAATGAGAAACTTATTTTACATTTTACCACTGTAATTGATAGGATAGTAAAGAGAACACATGAGAATATGAGGTAACATTTATTGCTCAGAAGTAGCTCTTTTTTATCTTAATTTTCACTTGGTCGCGGATGTTTCTCCTAAAATTCCTTAGGGTACATAGACACAAATGAGGCAATTGCTGACTTTCAGAAAGATTATTGAGCTATAACATTTATTTGCATAGCATAGTGCAGTTATTATTTTCTTCCAAGAATTTGTTCTTATTGACATCTCTGATATTTGATTGCAGAATTTTATATTTGACAATATAGATTGACTGTTTTTTGACTATATTTGACTGTGACATTGAGAAACTTTAGAGGAGAGTTGTGAGATTATGAGTCTTTTTCTTAACAGACATTTTTTATTTACCTGTGTTTGTGTATGAGAGCATTGAAAGCCATGCCGTCCTTCCAGCTTGTGGTAAAGTTGGTGATGTTTACATTGGGGTACCTGTAGATACAAAACAACATCAGACAAATCCAATTGTACCTGCAATAATCCCATAAAAAATTTGAGCATTTGCTGTCTGATTCATTGCTACTAGAGTACGACAACTGTTGTCCTACCCTGCAGTCTTCATCTGACACCATAGGAGAAGTGCATCTTTGGCAGAGCGAGTCTCCTGCCTGCCTGTTTGGTCAGCTTGTCCTGTCTCCACAATAATGTCTTGAATCTGTGTACAAAATCAGAAAAAGAGTGTTGCATCCTGCATGTGTTTTTGTGGTATTTGTGCCATCACGTTGTTCTGCCTGTGCTGTTTCTCACTATTGCTCACTCCCCGTGCAGGTGAGCGAATCAATCGTGCGTGCTTTAAAAAAAGGTGAGACACTGGTAGATGGTGAGCTTGCTCCAGATTTGGGCCAAGTGTCTGAAAATTCACAGATATTCTCAACTACTATTTCTCTTCAACTACTATTACAACTCCATTATAGAAGAGCGTAGGTGTGGCCTAACTGAATTTGGTTGGTGATTAATTTACATAGTGAGGGAAGGCCTTTTTAGTTGGTATTTTTAGTTGCATTTGCTTTAGTTAATTTATAGTCTGAGATTTTTTATTTTTGTTTATTACTCTGAAGCCACTGCTCAAATTTGTATTCTTTAAATAAATTCAAAACTTCTCCATTATCCTGTGTTATCTCTCTTTGGTCTGACGGCTGGGGTGGAAACCACCAAAAACGTATTATTGCGCCCTTACCCCCTAGACTGGGAGTAAAAAGTGTTTAACATTTAAACATTTAAAAGCTGGAATAATCAAATTCCACTAATCCATTTTAACTAAACCCATATCTCTAGAGTATTATTTCCTGTCAACTAGACATTCACTCTGCTTTGAAGCATTTTAATAGCAATAAAAAAAGAAACAAGAGACTTTCAATACGGTTGACATTTCATGTACTGTAAATCTCACATTCATTTGAAGAGCTAATTCACCCGTAGGCATTTATTCATGGATATGTAGAGGCATTGTTACTTTATATAGATCCTGAGGTTTTTCATCTGTACATCACTGTGGGAGTCAGGCACGATAAAGAGCAGCCATTCCCATCCTTTTCCTTTTATTTATGAGGGTCTAAATTGTGTAGCAGATCATATTGTTGAAAGTAGCAGGGCTAAAAATAACTTGCTATTTAACCTAGAAGTTAAAAATAAATATAAGCTTTTCAAATCTAAGACAAAACTAAGACAAAACCCTGTTGGTGGTCTACAGTAATATAAGATGGGAATGTTTGGATCATGAAAAAACTACCTTAAAAAAAGCTTTGTATATATGTCCGGGATTCGGCTTTAGTTGCATTATGATGTACATCTGGTCTAATACTTCATTGTGTGCGCGCACATTTTTTGCATTGCTTTATCCCGTCTTTGTAAGTCCTGCATTCTTGCACACCAGTTGGTCAATTATAAGAGGCTTGCGTCAACTATTGGCCAAATTCCTGCCTGTCAATCTCTCCGCGAACGCGTGAAGCGCTGTTGTTTTCGGCATCAAACAGTTGCTTGACAGTAGCATCTGAGTGGAAACAATGCCCAAATGAAAGTGCAAATTTACAGAAGATTTGCACAACAACTTCCCATGCTTTGGTCCAGGTCGAGATCCGTGGGAAGCAGAATGTATGACATGTAAAGCTGGCACTTATGTGTCAGTTGCTAATAAAGGTGCAAGTGATTTAGAAGCACACATTAGCTCTGCAAGCATAAAGGGTCAGCAAAAGGAAAAAGTTCATCAGGTAAATTAACGGACTCGTTAATTATTAACGACAAGCAATGGGACACAAAGCCATTTTGCTGATCGCTTTGTTTCCATTTCTGTGATGTTGTGCTGAAGCCCTGCCCATTTTGAACTTTTATTGGTCCAAAATCATGCTACTCCTGAATGCCCTTACAAAAATCAAGAGATCATGTCAAGTTTGCCTCAAATTCGCCACTGATTATTTTAACATGCAAATGAGCTTTGTGGCAAATTGTCCATTGTTGCCAGGTTCACCACTACTGGTGAATATCTGTAAACTTCTGGCAAACATTTGCAGCGAATCACAAGCTCATTTGCATGTGAAAATAATGAGTGGCGAATTTGCGGCAAGTTTGCTAGAACTCTAGATTTTTTTGTAAGGGCGTGCAAAACTCACTGCCACCCTGCTAAGGTGTTAGGTTTTAGTTTGTTGCTATGCTATTCGGTGGCTAGGGTTTACTGAGGGGTTGTTAGGACATTGCAAGGCAGTTGCAAAAGTGTTCTTAGTAGTTTCTATCTGATTGCTTACTGGCCAAGATTTTTATATTTTCTGAAGAAAATCTAAGTGGTGCTTGCCTGTGCAAATCTAGATGCCATGATGCCGGGGTGTTGTGGGTGTTTCCTATGCAGTTGCTAAGGTGACTGAGTGGTTTTATCACATGCTATTTGATTGGTTTTTCTGAGGGATTGTTAGGGCACAAGCTCATTTGCATGTGAAAATAGTGAATGGCAAATTTGTTGAAATTTTGCGGCTAGTTTGCCAGAAAGGGTGTACATCAAACATCAACTGTTTGATTGGCTGTGATTGCACCATGTTGTGTTTCACATTCATTGTGCATAGACAAATTGCTTGTCGCTGGAATCTTATTGGTTAAGACAAGGTGTAAGTACTGTGTATAGTAATGGACCATGGAATGTGTGGACAGATAAACTGACCTGGAAGCGAAGGATAATGGTCCAGATGAGGCCCAGGATAAGTCGGTGGTTCCCATCTACAATATCATGTGATCCCATGTTCTCCAAGTGCACTCTTTGTTCCTTTAGAAACTGCAGGGCTTTGTCCACATTCTCCAGACAGTGGATCCGCATTCGGCCCTTGGTAGGCTTGGGCTGAGAGTTGGAAATAGAGTGTCAAAGATATTACTGGAATGATTTGATTAATGTTCATGAAGAGTTCCTGTTGTTCTGTGGTGTTGTCCTGGCAAGGTTTGGCGGTATTACTGTATATGCGCACTCACCAGACTCTCCCCTGACAGAACCTCCAGTAGTTTGATGAGCATTCTCCCATCCCGCAAGTCCAGATAGAGGTCTGTGATTCGGCAGCTGACTCTGGCTAATATGGAATTCACCCATTTTGTGAAGGTCTTCTTCTGGACAGCCTCTCGCTCATCTGGATTTGACAGTAAAGGAAAAAACAATCAGCTACTCTAATGTGGCTTAATACTTTTTGTGTTTTATTCTCCTATTTGTAAAATTATATGCTCACACGACAATGAAACACATGCGTGGATGTTGGTTTCGTTATACGCAATGCATTTTAGAAGACTGGGCTGTCCGTAAAGGGTTAAACTTTCAATGCAGGGAGTCATGTGACAAAACAACATGGCGCCAAACACAGCAAAGTTTGTCTTTGAAAGAAACACCAACAACGCTACATCTGGTAAGATACATAATTACGTTTCTACATTGAAACCTGTTTGAGTCAAAAGATTAGTCTCAAGTTTCATTCAAATTTGAGAGATTTATCGTGAAATGCGTACTGCTAATGTACACTAATATGTACTTTAGTGCTGTTTTTCTTAGAAATCCTATATTTACTGTGCATTATCACATTGAGGGTTCATCCAGAAGCTGAATTTTTTTGCTTTCAGAGGCTTTATAAGGAGTTAGAATTAAAAAAAGGTGCATTTCAAACTTAACCATACTTAATTTCAAACTCATATGGGACAAGTGCAGACAGACAGCACTCTGGAGGTTAAGTCATTAACTAAGTAGCAAGGAAGCATCCAATAGCTTTCCTATGCAGCTAAGAGCCTTCACTCCTAAAATCCGACCAAAAGTTCAGTTTCAGGCTGCAGATGATGTTTGGACCACTCAATATGTTGGCAGACATGGGACAATGATAGTCAGTACTTAGATTCAGAATTTATAATGTAGAATTTTATTTTACATGATTGGCAGTGATTGGATGATGCTGGTCATTCATTTTAATCAGAATTAATTATCCTAAATTCTGATGTAATGTCTGTAATGTCTCAAAATCATGAATAACCAACCAATAACCAACTTGGTATTATTTAAAATTGTACAACTTAGTCCCACTGTCCACATATATTGCCATACATTTTTAGTAAATCTATTTGCTCAAGAAATGTGTATATAAATATGTGTGTGTGTGTGTGTGTGTGTGTGTGTGTGTGTGTGTGTGTGTGTGAATGTAGATGCATTTTGTATTCTCATTACTGTAAATGTTCTTAATGATCTTGCTTTATTTTCTTTGTACAAAATGTGATTTCTTAATTTTTTTTCTTTTGATTTTGGGGTAAAATAAGACCAGCAGATTTCTTAACAGTGTTTTTGTAAGATTAATTTGTTTAGAGTCAGAAAGGACATGCAGTACATGGAATGTATTTTGCATGATGATGGTCAATGTGACACTCAGTATTTGAGCACCGTTTCTTACTATTGTGCCTCTTTTGAGAAAAAAGTAAACCCTTTGGGTTTATATATAGCTACCGCTAAATTTACAAAGCCATCATTTTTAATGTCTCAAACTTGAAAACGCTAAAACTAAAAAAGCAGTTCATACTGTGACACTTATACAGTTACTTACTCAAAACATTTGTGCAAGAGCAAAATTGTGCATTCTTAATGATGTGTTTTATAAATTATTCAGATCCTAATGGAAATGGGGAGAGACGGGGGGATCAAGACAACAAAAAGAGATGAGCAGAAAAATAGAGCGAGGAGGGAGAAAAAGAGAGTGGGAGCAAAGACAGTTAAATGGAAAACATTAGTATGTGATGTGCAGTGTGGAGAGGATACATGCTTGTAAACCTGGGTGGCATAATACCCAAGGGAAAAAAACATTACTTAAAACATACTTAGACATTACTTATGTGCATGTTCTGCCAACATATAACTTTTTTTTATATTACTAGTCTTTGAATTAGCCTGATATTTCCTGTTTTCACATATGAATGGAAAAACTACAGTATGGAAGCATATCTCTTCTATCTGGACCACAAAGTGATGAACAAATAATTATAATTTTATTGTGAAATGATGATGATGATGATGATGTCTGAAATTGTGTTGTGCATTTGCAGAAACCATTCATAAGATCTGTTGAGATCACAATGTGTAATGAAAATCAATGCTGCACAACAATTTAAAGAGCTAGTTCACCCATAAATGAAAATTCTCTCATCATTTACTCACCCTCATGCCATCCTAGATATGTGTGACTTTCTTTCTTCAGCTGAACACAAGATTTTTAGAACCATATTTCAGCTCTGTAGGTCCATACAATGCAAGTGAATGGTTGCCAGAACTTTGAAGCTCCAAAAAATCACATAAAGGCAGCATAAAAGTAATCCATACAACTCCAGTGGTTAAAAACATATCTTCAGAAGTGATATGAAAGGTGTGGGTGAGAAACAGATCAATATTTATTTTATATAATTCCTTTTTACTATAAATAACCACTTTCACATTCTGAAAGTGAAAGTGGAAATTTATAGTAAAAAAATTAATATTGATCTGTTTCTCTCCCAAAGTGATTGCATTGCTTCTGAATATATGTATTTAGCCACTGGAGTCATATAAATTACTTTTATTCTGCCTTTATGTGATTTTTGGAGCTTGATAGTTCTGGTCACCATTTACTTACATTGTATGGACCTGCAGAGCTGAGATATTCTTCTAATAATCTTCATTTTTATTCTGCAGAAGAAAGAATCTCATAAATCTGGGATGACATGAGGGTGGGTAAAGGATGAGAGAATTTTAATTTTTTGGGTGAACTATACCTTAAAGGAGCTTGTGACAGGGCGGAGGGCGGGGCCAGATCGTGATTATACACACCCAGTCCCTTATTGGGCTAATTGAGCCTCGGAGAGGGTTAAAGGCCAATTGCGGACAGTGGTGCGGGAGAGAGAGATCATTTACGGACATGTCCGTCGTGTGTGTGCGTTTTGTCTTTTGTTTAAGTTTATCATTAAAATATTATTTATATTGCCAAGCCGGTTCTCGCCTCCTCCTTGCCCGTCGAAATCCCTTTACAGAGCTATTTTTACTTGAACTAACCTTTAAAATGGGTTTTGTTGGTTTAACCTAATGTATTCCGATTGATTCAGCGATGTTAAATAATATTTTTGAGTTGAATAAAACCAATTCATTTAGATGTTACCACATCTGTTAGGTTAAACCTTTTTTTAGTGAGATACAGATATTGCCATAAATATTTCAATCAAAAGTAAAACAGTGCTTGTCATATCATAATAACGCTGAGTTAATCGTAATTGTAAGTTAATCAATCCTCTCTGAATTCACTTCTTTCCCCATGCAAGCTGTTGGCCTATTTAGATTAATTTAGCTAATAAATCACCTTAAAAGAGTTGTTTCTATCTGTACATGTAAATAATGTTTTGCAGGTAATCAAAAATGTGCTTCATGTGGTAAATTTACTCATCTAATTTAACTGGTTTTATTTTATTTTTAAGTCAAAAATATTATATATTACTTAATCAACCTGACTATTAAACCAACATGATGAAAGCTCCATATATAAAAGCATATAAAGAGCTCTCAGCCCAGTACCACTACATATTTCATGATCAAATTACTGCCAAATAGATTCCACCTCCTGTCCACACCTTGTACAGTGCACTGTAGTCTAAACTCTGCTAAATGATGCTCTCTCCAGTACAACAGCAGAGAGTCTAAATACTGTAGATTCACATCTCAGATATCCTCTCTATCTTACATGACCACTCTGTGAAATATTCATATTGATGGATTTTCCCTGTAAAGAACAAGCTAGTATTTTTGCACAGTCGGCCCTCACTAGATGGGACCTGCAGCCTCATTCTCAGTCTTGGTGCATGAGTCATTATTTGTAGGGCCTTACAGGCTGGAATTACAGGTTGAGGTACTTAAAGTTAGGGTTCGGAGGGTTATTTTTTAAATGTATTCCACTACAGATTACAGATTACATGCAGTAAAATGTAATTTGTGATGTATTTTGTTAGATTACTCAAGGTCAGTAACGTATTCTAAATACTTTGGATTACTTCTTAAGCGCTGGTAGATTTTTTCACTTGACTATAAAAACTGCCAGTACAGTAAGACAAAATACACATGTTAAAAATACATTCTCTGAAAAACCCAAATATCTTATACAGTTTTGTTTCTAAAACCAGATAAATTAAATTCATCTTGTTTTAAAGATTTTTACAAAAATTATTATCAAGAATGAGATTTTTGCCCTAATTTCAAAGATCTTACTAGAAAAAAATTAATTATGGTATTTCCTGATAAAAAAAATATTATCGTGTCTGGTAACGTGCATGTTAAATGGCTAGAAATAGCATTTTAGCTTAGCGTAAAGCTGACAATTTACACAAGGTTTATTTCTATTTCTTCTGCTCCAAACTTACTTCAAACTTACTTCAAACTTACTTCTCTGTCTGCTCATATGAATGTAACACATCATAAGAAAGTGTTTCAGTGCTGTTCAAATGCACTTTGGATCACATCATTTATATGTATAAATGTTTTCCATCTGAAAGGACTAAATATGAAATGAAACAAATGACAATAAAATGCAAAGTAATCTCTTCAGTAATCTAAATACATTTTGAATGTAACTGTATTCTAATTACCAATGATTTAAATTGTAACTGTAGTGGAATATAGTTACTTATATTTTGTCTTTTAAATACGTAACCCCATTACATGTATTCCATTACTCCCCAAGCCTGCTTACAGCTACATACTTAGGCCTACAGAATAGTAGATTTTTAAATTTTCTGAAAACTCACAGCTACAGTGCTAAAGAGTTTAATTGTGTAGATGCTAGCACATTTATATTGGTTAGTTACCCACCCCCAAGTCTTTGTGATATTCTCATCCATACAGAACAGTAGTTATGGCTCAGGTCCCTCCTTCAATCTACCACATTTATGTGATTTTCACCCATTTTACCATCTGCGAGGATGAAAAATGGTAGTACTTTCTCTCCTTAACAAGTCGCATGGTTTGAGACATCATTCATATTACGTTATGCACCCTGTTTCAATACTTAGGGTTAGGGTTTTGAGTTTTTTGCCTTTATTTCTGAGGAAAGTTGAGACGCAGACAGGAATGTTGCGGGCGAGAAAAGGGGAATGGGATCTGGGCATGACCCTAGTCGGACTTGAACCTGGATCCCAGGGAGCCAACAGCTCTTATACAGTATGTCCTGAGCATTTTCATACCCCACTGTGCCACAGCTCCTTCCTTGGAGTTAGGACAAAAAGTATTTTTTTTTTAACTAATATGAAGTAATAGCAATTATGATGTTTTCCAACGTTATCTACAAATGCATAACGTTTTAGTAAAAAATAGGATAGTTCACCCAAAAAATTAAAATTCTCTCATCATTTACTCACCCTCATGCCATCCCAGATGTGTATAACTTTCTTTCACAATTTTCAAACACAAATGAAGATTTTTTTTAGAAGAATATCTCAGCTCTTTTGGTCCTTTCGATGCATGTGAATGGTTGCCAGAACTTTAAAGCTCCAGAGTAAGACAGCATAAAAGTAATCCAGAGTGGTTAAATCCATGTCTTCAAAAGTGATATGAGAAGTGTGGGTGAGAAACAGATCAATATATAAGTCCTTTATTTTTTTACTATAAATCTCCACTTTCAATTTCACATGTCACATGTGGCGCCTGCTTAGTTTCACTTTCATATCTGAAAAAAAATATTCTTCTAAAAAGCTTTGTGTTCGGCAGAAGAAAGAAAGTTGTATGAGGATGGTATGAGGGTGATTAAATGATGAGAGAATTTCTATTTTTGCGTGACACTTTGCAAGGCTTTACCCATCACTATGCATTCATACTATGCATGAATACATTAATGATAGTAATCGGGAATGAATACAGTTTATCTGAACTGTGCACCTACTGTACCACAGCACTAAAGAACTTTCTCATCAGAGAGAGAGAGAGAGAGAGAGAGAGAGAGAGAGAGAGAGAATGCTCAGTTGTACACAAATTAACAGTGACAGTCAACTTCTCTCTAAAAATAAACAGAGATGCCAGGAGAAAATAAAAAAAGGTAGGAGACCTTAGACAATGCTGAATCACAGACAGACAACATCAGACAATTCCGGTAAGATGCAAGAATAGCAGAAGATGGTAAATAGATGGTAGTTAGTCACTCAATGTACCAATCAATTCACCATTCAAAAAGAAAAAGATTGATGGGGAAAAAACAAAAAGTCGTTTTTAACTTTGAATGGCCTTTTTATGAGTTTGTGTCATTAAATATTTACAGGTAAAGCAGTAAGCAATTGGGGCGTACAGTATATACAATGACATAAATAATGAAATTAATAAAAACTGCACATACAAAAGACAATCCAGTTTTTATATTCTAACAGCGGTCAATAGAAAAAAGTCATACCAACCAACTCCCTTCCCAGACCCACTTCAGAATCTCAACCTAATATCCACCTAAATTCCCCAGTGGCTAGGTGGAGTAGTATGCCAGGAAACAATGCCCTCTGTGTCTTTGAGAGTGGGAGGAAACTCTACACTCTTGTAGGATGCTACCTTGTAGTTGTCTGAAGCGCCCATCCAGGATGGAGTTGTTGAAGCAGATGTTGGAAGTGCTGCAGCTCAGCCAGCGTGCCCGTCTCATACTCCGGGATGGGGACAGGGGACGTGAGGGTGAGGATCGTGGAGATGAGGTCCGATGGCCCTTTGGCGTGCATAAGGAAGAGGACGAAGAAGTTAAGGTGACCGGAGTGAGAGTCTTAGGCGCCACTTTGGATGGGATGCCCAATAAAGAGCCGTTCCTCACCGGCAGATGCTCCGGCTCGATAATCTGGGGTCCATTGGTTTTCCCACCTCTCTTACTATGGGCCCGGTACACTGGTGGGGTGCTTCTGCTCCGGCTGCCTTGGGCACTGGTCCGGACTGGGGCGTCTTTCAGCCGGCTGCTTACCTCACGGGTATTTGGAGTAGACCGGACCGTAATGGTCTCTCTGCTGGTTTTCAAGCTGAGTTTAACCTCCCTCAGTCGGGTCTGGCTTACGGGCACTGCACGACACAAACACGGGCTACTCATCCTCAATCGCTAAATCAACACGCACCACCAGAAAAGAGCGAGACGTATAGGAAAATGTTCTTCCCTCCTTCTGTCTCAGAGTTCTCTTCTCCGCTGCCTCCCCTACTTGCTTCCTCACATACTCTCTCTCTCTTTTTCTCCTTCCCTTGCTCACTCATTCCTCACTTAGCAGAGATGCTGTTGTGCCTCTCCCAGGCAGTACATGGAATGGTTCTCCTATGCCCCAGCCATGCATATGATATGCCCCTATTCCTGACTGCCCCATAACACACACACACAAACACACTTATGTATGTCAAGAAATGGATGCATGTGTGTAATAATTATGTGTTTAGATCTATGTTCAAATACAATGTGATGTCTGATTGTGTGTACAAAAGCCTGTGTGACACCAATGTAAATACATACAATACCAAATAAATACATGTATTAATGACTGTGGACTAAAAGAGTACTTGGTATACTCAAAGGGATGCATGTCTGTTCAAAAGCAGTAAATGAGCGGTGAAGAATGAGAAGCACTTTTATCTCTCTCCCTCTCTCTCTCCCTCGCTTTTGAAACTCTCTCTAATTGCATTACAGAAAGAGCAGCGCACAGACACACCGACAAAACGCATCACACCAACCCTGGCTCAGCAACATGCACTTCGTTTAAAGAAACAGGCAGAAGGTTACAATCATTAACGCATCTTAAAACGGGGACATGCTCATCTCATCACAATAACAAACAATTCATATCTGTCCCCGCAGCAAGACCATCATTAATGGTGTTTGCCGAATCAAGCATCACCATTACTTGCTTCTCATTCTTATGGATTTTTAAAAACCTCTAACCCTAAATATTCAACTTTTGTACGTAATTTGCCCCATCACCCAGGGCCACTTGGAACATTGTCTTGGGCCCTGAGATGAGGACCCACTAAGATACTCTAAAGGTACCACTAAGGTATGTTATAGCTTATTTATTTGGCCCAGGGAAGAGGGGGCCTACTCATGAAATGTTGTCCCAGGCCATGTGGGCTACCTCAGAACTGGAAAAATGAATACAACGTAACAGAAAAAAATTTCTGTTGCTGACGCAGGCTCCTGTGTTCTTGCAAATGACCAGTGAGCATCTTCTTTTCCTGAAGAACTGACAAGACATCAAGCTGATGAACTGAATGTATGCACTCAGCTGCATATCATCACCAATCACTTCCTCAATCACTCAATTACAATTGTTTATGCTGTACTCTGCTTTACTCTGTACTCCAGTTGTTATTTCGACAAGTTCCGTGTGACAGGGATTCAGAGAGCGATAGAGTTGCAATGAGTTGGTATGTCTGTCGCCCGTCCACCATTCTTAATTGGCAATTTCTTCAACTGAAGAGAGCAAGATCTTAGCTAAATAGTCTGCATGTGTAACACCCTCTGCCAAAATCATGTTGTTTTGAGCCTGCTAGTGTAGCGACGACAACTTTTAAGGTATAGTTGCCATCACAGGGGTGGTACCCTCAAGGGGACCTTTTTTGTACCTCTAATTAGAATAGAAGTTGTTTATGAAGAATGTTTTTGACTTGGTTTGAGTAATTAGTAATATTTAAGGACCTATTATGTACCTTGAAAGGTAAATTTTGTATGTGTTTATAAAAAATAGCAATGGCCTGGCAACCACCCACAACACCCTAGCCTCACGCTGAATCTAGCACCACTTACATTTATACAGTATGTGACTAGTTATGATAGTAAATTGTCTCTCAAAAAGCCCATTTTCAGGGCCAAGGTAGCTCAGCGAGTAAAGAGTCGCGAGTTTGAATCCAGGGTGTGCTGAGTGACTCCAGCCAGGTCTCCTAAGCAACCAAATTGGCCCGGTGAGTTGTGCGGAGAATAGCATGAAGCCTCCACACGCACTATGTCTCCATGGTAATACGCTCAACAAGCCACGTGATAAGATGCTTGGGTTGACGTTCTCAGATGCGGAAGCGACACCCGGATTGAGGCACTACGCCACCTCGAGGACTTGGAGCACATTGGGAATTCCAAATTGGGAAACTCCCCAAAAAAGCTAATTTTCATAACCGTCAAGTGTATGGATTACCCAGTCCCTTGAAGTGGGTTTGTAACTCTGGTCTTGAAATTGCTATTTTTAAACCTGCTGTCTCTGAGAGCAGCCAACCCCATACTGTAGGTGTGCCAGAATTGCAAGCTCCTCCAGCCATCCCAGAGATCTAAGCTAAGGGCACAGACGGACAGGGCAGCTGTCCAGCTCAGTCACACAGTGGCATGCTGGGTATGTGCACATGATCCTGGCTGGTTAGTCGGGGGGGTGGGGGTGAACGTAGTGTTCAGCTGCTTGTATGTCTGTACTGTATATATGTATAAGTATGCACACATTTGTAGCCAAAGCAACATATGCTCAGTTTATGTCACCTGAGATGGCTCACCTGCAAGTGCTTTAATGCGCGAGCGCTCAAACAGTCTGGCCGAGCAGTTGTCGTTGTCAAGCTCTCCGTCAGACAGTTCAAAGCGGGTGTTGATGCGGCTGTATTGCTGAGTGATTTCAGAATTGTCGAAGTCTGTAGTCATTGTCGCCATAGAGATCCGTGGGAATGAGAGAAACAGAGCACCAGAAACAGCGTGCCACCCGAAGATGAGACTGTGGAATGCCGGATGACCTGAAAGTTGAATGAGGAGAGAAGATTCGTAAGATATTTAACTAAAAAAAAAGAAAAAGAAAAAGTGATGGCACACATCATGGGCATGGTAGTATATCTGCAGACCCAATGTCAATTTCAGCAATTTTGACTGCAAAATTTGTGTGTAATCATTAAATTGTATTACATATACAGTATATCTGCATTATACTGGCCATTGGCCCCCAGCTCGCAAGATGTCGGCATTAGCCATTGAAAAACCCATATTGGTCGACCTCTAGAAATTGTGCATTTTTCAGTATTTGTTATCTTTTTTCAAAGATAAAATGATTTGGTTACAGTTAGATGATAATCTTAGGGAAAAGGAAAATTTTAGAAAGATGTTTAATCCTGTTTCTTGTCAGAGATATGGCCTGGCGGGTAATCCACATGCTCTGACAAGTAGCATGAGGGCGCTTATATGGACGACCCAAGTTCGTATCTCACTCATTTCATTTCCTAATCCCACCCACTCTTCTTCTCCTTATCATTTACAGTCTCTCCTACAGTCCCTAACTATGAAATGGCAGGAAAAAAAGAGGGTTTTTTTACAGGCCTACCTACCTTATAGAATCTCACATTAAAATTTTCAAAGGCCACCATTTTTAGCACATGTCCTCTAACCATCACTCATTATGAGGGTGTGTATTTACATGTGCTACAGTGGAATGGCGGGTGAAGGTTAGCTGCTAAGATAGTTCTATCTTTGTGAGGCATGTTGCTCTTGTGTAGTCTTATCGCCTGTCTGGGGGCTGGGCAACCGCTCTGAGTAGGAGAATATGAAGAGCAAATTTCACAAATTTTCCTATTTTGTCAAACGCTATGTAATCGCAGATATTTGCTTGCGTGATTATTTTATCTACGCAGTCAAAACTTTTGGAGGATAAAAGCAAACACATTCAGCTGCCAAACACAAGCAGGAAACTGCTTCAAATTAATAGCCATTTTTATAACCTAACCCTAACCCTTACCCAAAGCTTCACTAGTTGGCTCCAAATATCTGGGCCTTAAAAAGCACTACACCAAATTAATTTACATCTACTGTATTGTGGCTATTTGTAGCAGGTCATCAGGGTTAGTGTGCCCTCACTCAGCTACTGTGGAGTTAGTCATTTGTAAATATACAATATAAAAAAGATAATTCCCTTTTCAGAACCACATCTGTGATCTGGCTGAAGAGAGATAAGAGAGAGACTGAGAATCTAACAGGTGTCAGAGAGGAGGGTAATGGACTGTTACTCTTTTACTCTTTCTATATCAGGCCGGTGCAGAGGGGTGTTATCAATGAACAGTTCTCCAACCGTCAGTGGGAAACCCCTTATCACCGGAGGCACAACCTTTCTGCTCTCTGCATATGGTTTCTCTGTTTCTGCAATATGTTCATGTTATGTGCACACATACAGTTTATGATGAAGTATCCACTATCTTAAACACAAGAGCTACTCTTTTACATACAATAAAAACATACACTACAAATAATAATAATAATAATTTTTAATCAGTGTTTTTTCTTTGTTTTTCCTAAAAAATGTTTAATCATTCGTAAAACATGATAAATTTACTTTAGAAGCTAAATGAGGTAAGATAGTTTGTCTTGTTTTCAGAAACTGATAAAAACATAATGGGTTTATACTTATAACAAGAAAAAACTGTTAGCCAATTGGGTAAGAAAAAAGAAAAGGGAAAACATGTTTATTTTTCTGGGTTTTTTTTGTTTGTTTTGTTTTGTTTTAAGCATAAATCCCACTATATTATATATTATAGTATATGTGTTTGATTTCTCTAAAAGCAAGACAAAATCATAATGTCATACTGCTTCTCAAATTATTTTTGCTTGTTTTAATAATGTTTAGAATTGTTTTAACTGAAAATAGGACAATAAATAAATAAAAATAGCTCTCGGTAAGAAAATTATTTTTCTCCCCCCAGTGTATAGGGCGGTCAAGCTCCAAAAATGACACAAAAGTACCATAAAACTACATAAATATAGTCTATATGACTTGTGCACTATATTCCAAGTTTTATAAAGCTATATATAAGCTGTGTGTGAGAAACAGACCAAAAATTCAGAGCAAAACCTGGCGCTCTGTAGCCAGGGCCGTTTCTAAGCATACAGGGGCCCTGAGCGATATCCTACTTGGAGCCCCCCTTTGCACCACAATACAGTCAAATGTGAATATATTAACTTTACATTAGACTATATTAACTACACAACTCACAACTTATGGTACATCAAATAAATTAAAACATTTTTTTAAAAATGACCTTGCTTTACACGGCCCCCTGGTGGCTCGGGAGCCCTTAGCAGCCGCTTTTAGCTAGAAATGCACCTGGCTGTATCTCTCAAATTTCATTTGCACATTTTTTCATGTGTAGGTGAACTATTCTTTTAAAAATTTACTAAAATGTTCTAAATATTAAATATTTATTAAGACATGAAATATTTTTGAATATGAACAATATGGAAACATTACTTTTTATTATTATAATAACCATTATAAATGGTTCTAACTGTTTGTAATTGCAGTAAAAGTCATTAAGAGGTTCTCTCAATATAAAAGTTTCTATCAACGTAACCGCCATATGTTTTTGCTCAAATTCTTCCACCGAGGCTGAAAGGGCGGCTATCTACTGTCCAGGAAGCAGACCAGTGGGGCATTTCTCACATGTGTGAGGGGAGAGGCCACACTGAGGTGTGGTATGATTCATATCCCACTATGTGTGCCATGGATGGAACAGCTGGCCTCTGGCACTATGGTGCCTAAAAGCATTTTAAAGTGTTGATGAGTATAAGAAAGTTGGATAATGGGTACAAACACCACATTAAACATGCAGTATGTGTAATAGTGAGCTTCAGGCAAGCAGATCAGACAATTAATAGTCAATATAATACAAAAATATTCCTGGAATTAACTTTATAGTCTTTTTGTGAAGTTTTGAACAGCAGGTACTGATTTTTACACCACGGCCAGTTCTCCTTATAAGGTGAGGTCAGAACAGCACAACTAACTTTGCTGGCATTTCAAAGGCCCGGTGACAGAACAGATGTTTTTCTTTCACAGATATTGTGAAACTGCTTTCTTTTGTTTATTTGATGGAGAATGAAAGGGTGAAGGCCAATGAAGTATGCTGATTGAGACTCCATTGTTTAGCTTGTCATTAAGAAAGAATGACGGATGAGAGTAATCAAATTATTCTTTAAAGAGAATGTAACATTCATTCTAAGCCTTGCAAATGTTTTGAACATAAAAAGCAAGACATTCTGTAGGTTTCTGCCAACTGTTGCATAGATTTGCATCAATTGTTTTCTCCAAGGGCTTTTTCTTCCCTGTTCACACATATCAACACGAATGTGATCACACAGAACTTGTTCAGAACTTATAAGTCCTATATATATATATATATATATATAAGAACAATAATTACAATTATTTAGATTACAAATACACACACATATCAAATGCGATGAAAACAAAGCCTTCTATATGTTATCAAATGACACTGGACACCATAAACTCAAGCTAACCTTTCTAGAATTAAGCACAGTTTCACAAGTAACAATATACTTACCTATACAAACGCAAAAACAATCCGGAATAATAATACTCTTCTTTGTCGAGGTTTTTATAGTACAAATCCGTTATATGAAGGGCAGTAATAATAATCCCATGAGAGGCGCTGAGGTCTGGGTCACGGTGGTGGAGAGCTGCTGAAGGGGCAGGGACAGCGCGCAGGGTCGCCGCACATAACACTCATTCTCATCAGCCGCTGTCTGACCCACCCAAAGTGTTAAAAATAAAGTGTAGGAGCGGAGCTCTGCTTGAGCGCTGTCAATAGTCACTGACTTTAAATAGCGCACTGCCCGCCTCCAATGCAATGTCACAGGCCCGCGTAAATATAAAACTACCGTGCAAATATTTACACGCCGCTTCTAGTCGATGTACGAGTAACAGTCTGGATATGCATTCTGCAGTGGAACTATTGAACACGGGGTTTTTTTATTATTATTTTTTTTTTAATGAGAAAATGTATTGTGATAAAATTTGCTTTTACAAATGGAAAGTACTGTGTTGATACTACAGCTGGAATTGCAATAACCCAAAACTTTAAGGTTCACTAAATACTTCACTGTATGTGTTCAATTTGTGCAAGTAAAAAATACGATTAGCTGACTGTAATATACTGAATACATTTTCATGCATGTTTAGAAGCCTATGCCATAGTTCATTAATGCGGATAATCATTATGAACTATTAAACTAAATAATATGCTAGAATGGCTACTGCAACTTTACCAACAGTGAGTCCACCTATATCAGAACTGCAAGTAGGCTAAACCTATTCCTCAGTTGTGTACAATAGTAAATCGCCCTCGAAGTGTATCTGTCTGCATCCTGCATGAAGACAAGGAAGAACCGCTACACCACACGCCCATCCCTTTGGATCATTAAGCGCTTCTATTGGCTAAAACTAAATATTTAAATCCAATGCAACAGTGCGCAACAACAGTCCTGTTCTGTAAGTAAAAATCCCATTCATTTCTTCCATAGACGAATTGATTTTCAACGCTGACTTATAAACCTTTAAAGATAGACCTACCGTGAGCCCCGAGGTTGTTCATCGATGGTATATGATTCCGTTGAAGCCATCCGTCTGCGTTATTTCAATATTATTGTGTAAAAATAACCTTTAATAGCGAATTGCTGTTGAACAACTACATTACCCATAGTCCAGCAGGGAAAGCTTCACCAATCAGAGAAGCGCAGCTATCAAAGCCCGCGAAAAACGCTCGGGAAAACGTCCACCCACTCCCGTGACGCACTCCAAATGACGCAAAGAGATGGTCTACCCGCACTCTCAAAATACTTATATATTTGTGTATATCTTTGAATATTTCACAATATATTTGTATTTATCGCAATATTTCGTAATATATTTATGTTTATCTGAATATTTCATTTTATACATATACTATATTGTATCTATAATTAGAATCAACACCCTGTAAAAAGTGGACGGGCATTGTTGCACTCTATTGCTTTATGATTTATGTTGTCTTAACTATGTAAATATAACAAAAAATAATTTTTCAATTACACGTCACATATCATGATATAAATGGTTAAATAAAAAATGTCTCAATTTTGTTTTCTCCAGTTAGCTCACATGAGAACCGGTTAGCCTATTAGCTTAGCATAGTTTCTTCCTTTTAATTTCATCAAGTTTCTTGTCACTATTGCCAACTAGTGATGCGGCAGCATGATTGTGTTCTATGTAACAAAGTTACTGTATATTTAATCATTTAACAAACTGATTAGTTTTAATATTTAGTTAGATTTAGGGGTAAGGATAGGTGTTGTTGTAGGGTTTTTGAGGGACTCAAAATAAACACAACAAACAGTTTTTTAATGTACATCCAAACCTTGCAAGACCTCAGCGTTTCATTAAAGGGTGTGTAACCTGTTGGAGGGGGCCTTGTAGTGGAAATATCTTGTAGCTGTCTTGCAGGACGCAGACTCCACAGTCAGTGTTGGACTTTGTCTTAGTTTTTTTATTTTCCAAAAATATCAGTTTCGAACATTAAAAAGGAACACATTTGTGAATGCTTGCTACAGCTAGCCCGAAACCAAGTTTTCCTGACCAACCACTGGGTGGCGCCATGAAGTTTCTGTCTGCCGCTGGCCTTTTCTGGTTCCAGTTTCCATATGAAAACTACCAAAAGGAGTTATCCAGATGGAGAACAGCACCATTTTACATGTTAGTTGCCAAAAAAACGAGATCAGGCTCAACTTGTGCAACTGTTGACATTAACTCAAATTAGTTAAAGGACTACATAACTAACCTCAGGCCATCGCTTCATGGTTTCATATACCCAACTCCTTAAAGGTGCAATCAGACAATAGAAATGCAATATTTACAGTCAGCCATGATGAATTTATGAGGGAAAGTGTCCAATAACTGGACCGACAGATTAAGCGAGTTTTTTTGCATTTTATTTTTGACAGGAATTAAAACGAGGCTATGAAGGTTAGACTTACTCTTAAATGACATGCACTGTATAAAGTTATCAAAAAGCTCCTGGACCAAACCTAATTTTGTCTGAAGTCTTTTGTGTACTGAAATTTCTTCTTGGAAAGATATTTTTTATTGTTTCATCTGCACAACGATAACCCCCCCCCCCCCCACACACACTTTAATCAACTGTACAACCAATTTAAGAGACTTTACGTCTATCCCTTTCAGCCTCATTGTCATTCCTGTCAAAAAACAAAGATGGCGCTGCTGTAAAAAGGTCTATTAGCTAAATATCACATTATCCGCTAAGCATTAAAAACATAGCATAAGGCCATGCAAGTGAAAACACTGGAGAAAATGAAAGACATCCGTAACGAATAGTGGAAATCTTGCGCGTTCACAAAAAGGTGGATGCAACAGTTAATTCCAGTTCTTCAATCTGATTGAGCGATGTTATAGCACTGGGAAGTTTCACTATTTGTATCACTCCACTTCTCCGTGTTCATGGCTTTCCAAATAGTAAAATAAATAAAACAGAAACAATAATGACCTTGTTTACATGGACACCAGAAAGTGGCCAATTGTGAAAAAAGTGGCCTTCCCTTCCCATACTCTACTCCCGTATACATGCGGCTTGGTCATTAAGCAGTCATCACCATAGCAACTTAATATCCCCACAACACTTCTGTAAGTAAGACATCGCTATTTTATTCTCCGTTGCTTCGCTTAATTTCCAGAACTTTCCATCGCAATCTGCAGTGGAATTGCTCTTCAATATTGGAGTTTCCCTCTAATGTAAAACTCTGGGATTCCCCCAGTGTACGAGCGCATATATGCGAAAGTAAGGGACAGGTGATCATTTACATTGGTGTGTATAAATGGGTATAGTTTATAGTCTATGTTCTTTTCCCCACTGTACTCTCCGAAATGTTAAAATTCTTTCCGCTGTGTTGACTTGTTGTTTGGCTCATCCTATGATGTTTGTTATCTGGTCTGTTCATGCACAGTCAAACTCCTCAAAAACCAGTAAGAATGCAGCTTGCACGTTTACATCACCACATAAGTGATGTTAGCCGAACAGGGAAGTCCTTCAGACTGGCAGAGCAAGTTATTATATTTTGATGGAAGATTATGAAGACCTTTTTTTTCACAGGAAAAAATGCACAACAAGACCAAGACCCTGTAATTAAAAGTAGGATCATGGAGTCAAATTTGATCTCAAATTTAATACTCTTCGTGTTTCAGATCATCAGCTACTATTTTTTAATTTGACTACTATGTCTTCTTATGGAAGAAAGGCATTTCTAAATGCTAGGCTTAATAAAGATGGACAACAACAAGGTTATATGAAAAATGGCAAACATGTTTAATAAAAATATGTTCTGGTCCATAAATTAAAAGTCATAAAGATTTTGGAAGCTCTTCCAAACAGACATAAAAATAGTCCAAAAGAAGAGAACAGTTTAAAACATAAAACTTGAAATGATAAATTATTTTACATTTAGATATGACAGATTAAACATTATAAGGGACATGTACAGTATTTCTAAAAAGAAAATAAACAATTATTCTGCATACTTTTGTTTGTTTCAGTGGCAAAAAAAAAATCCTTCAGCTGTTCAAGTTACAAATAAAACCATTTCTGCAACGCTTTAGCAAAAGCTCTCCTGATTAAAAACATAATGGCTTTCATGCAAATCCAGATACATGTCTATAATCTATGTATATAGTTAAGGCCACTGTGGAATACTGTAATACAGTGGATCACTTCTTAAAATAAACGTTGTGCATAGTAGAGTATATATATCAAATGATAATCAAGTGAGAAGTATATACATGGAAAATAGCTTTGGGATTTTAATTTGAACATTTAAAGTCTTATAATATTCTCAAAACAATCAATACTTTGGCACATGAGGGCACCCTAAACAGTTACCTAATAACAAAAACTAAAATCATTTTTTTTCATGAAAGTGGCAAGATAAATTGTTACACAATATAATCATACCATCAGTGCTATGCGAAAAATAATCAAGTCAAGAGCAAGAAAATTAGGTGCAAACCTTAGCAAAAACCTTCATGGTTTTAGTGTAAGTGCTTATTGCTATATGTATAACCTGATTTGTCACAAAGAGAAGAAAGAATCAAGGTCCGCTATGACAGCTGCTTGCTTCCTAGACACTGTATTCAACAGTCTAGGAGCTAAGGACGGAGTTCCCAAATCCACCTATAGGGGGAGATACACACAATATGGCAGCTATTGTTAATGAGGCAAATATTGACTTTCCTACAATTTGTATTTGTTAACATTAGCTGTTATTACATTAGTTGTAATGCATTAAGAATGAACAATGAACAATATTTTTACAGCATAACCTTGGAGTAAAAGGCACCCAAGGGGCTTATAGTGATATTGTGTATATTGGGCAAAATTTGTAAACTTGGGCAAATACATTTGAGACAGCAGGTTGCTTTTTTGAGTAACAAATTAAGATAATTATTTATTAAAAATAACTACTTATTTTAACAATTTCCTGTTAATTTCAATCACATTTGGCATTTCATAACATTTAAAGTATTCTATAAACAAATTGATCTCCATTGTAATGGATCAGTCAAGTTGAGTCCACTTTTGATCATTCTTCATAACAAATCTATTCGCCCCGCTTAAGAAAAGCAATGGGTTTTATGGGGGCACTTAAGCCGTTGCAACATGGAATGTTTTTTACCCGAAATACTATCCTTTCACTTATTGGCTAGTTATTAAAAAACGTATTATTTAAATCACCATGAACAAAACTGAAAATGACAAAAAAGTATTTTGTTTCAAAGTAAATGTGATAATTTTAGGGATTTCCATTAGCAACATAAATTTGTAAGATTAAAAAATTATTAATATAAGATCAAAATACATCAAAATGCACGCAATGACCTCATGGATCAGGAAATTTGGCTTTGTATAGTGACAAACAGGTGTTAAGGAAAGCACTGTGGTAGTTTTTTTTTTATCCAACTATTGTTTGTTCCTGTTAGTTTATAATGCACTCATGTTAACCCTTTAAGCTCTAAATGTGTGTTGTTTTTTTTCCCCCTTTTCTCCCCAATTTGGCATGCCCAATTCCCACTACTTAATAAGTTCTCATGGTGGCACGGTTACTCACCTCAATTCAGGTGGTGGAGGACAAGTCTCAGTTGCCTCCGCTTCTGAGACAGTCAATCCGTGCATCTCATCACATGGCTCGCTGTGCATAACACCGCGGAGACTCACAGCATGTGGAGGCTCATGCTACTCTCTGCGATCCATGCACAACTTGCCACACACCCCATTTAGAGAGAGAACCACTAATCACGACCATGAGAAGGTTACCCCATTTGACTCTACCCTCCTTAGCAACCAGGTCAATTTGGTTGCTAAGAAGACCTGGCAGGAGTCACTCAGCACGCCCTGGATTTGAACTCGCGAATCCAGGAGTGGTCGACAGCGTCAATACTCACTGAGCTACCCAGGCCCCCTGCTCTAAATGTGTTTTTAAAGATTTCCTGTTTCAGTGGCATGGCCAAACTTAAAGGCTTTTAACTCTACAAAGGGTCAATTGTTTGGTATAGTTTTCAAGAAAACTTTTCAAATTGTTTAGTGAAATAGATTATGATGAATTATGAGACTCTCTGCCTAAGAAATTGCTGAAAAATCCCCCAAAAAACTTAAGCCAAATTTTTTTTTTTCATATTTTTCTGATTTGACATTATATATCTCAAGATGTACATAAGATAGATCCCAAAAACATCTGTTCTGTTTCCAATCCCAAACTAAGTACAAATTTCTGTTGATACGACAAAGCAATCAAAAGTAATAGCATTACAAAAAAAAAAATTATACTAGTGTCCAAAAACTTCTCCAAATAAAACAGAACAATTGTACATAAGAACTTATTACACATGCAAATACAACAATGACTAAAGGTACTATATGCTCTCTCTTCAAAGCATGCAGACATGCAAGCATGAGTAACGAGATCTAATTCAGTTCCATTCTGTTTCATCTGAGTCATCATTGAATCATGAACTTGGCACCATCTCCTGGTGGCCATATGTAATTACAGTGAGAGATACTCTCTGCCCATATTTGGATGACTTCTACTTCTGGTTGTAGCGATCTGAATCCTAATAGAATTGGTTTAGTGTTCTATGACACTGGACATCAAACTGCATAATTTCCAATGAAGTCATCTGATCCAGGATAAATGTGCAGTGTGCACATTGCACTTCGTGTAGATTAACTAATGATGTATGCATCTGATTACGTTGTGTGTGGGCTCATTTAAATGGGATATCAAATATATTTAATGTTCTGTTTATTTTTAGTTAAGTTATAAGCAAAAAGCGGCTTATAAGCAACACATGTTTGTAAAATGTCAAATGTATGTCAAAGGCATGTACTTAGATATTACTTGCAGGTTGTATTCTACCCTTAGAGAGCTTTCCAATGACATACGACACATGGCTATTTGATTAGTTTGATGTTTTTACGGATTGCAATAATACGTGCAATGACAAATGTATAAATTATCAAAACGAAAAACTTCTGATTTGTTTGCAAATGTCAAAGCACTTGTTCAGTTTTGCTCATAATGCCTACATGCATTGTTAAAAAAAAAGATACCTATTTAGTGTTTGTCAAGACTGTAGTTTTTATTATTTTTATCATTTTCAGGCTTTTAATGTTAAAAATGTATTATTAGAAATTAACTTTAAATCAAGATTTATAAAAGCTGTAAAAGTATTTAGTTCAAGTTAACGATTGCATTAATGTTAACAAATACAACCTAAAGTGTTACTCAGACATTACAGATTATCACTCTAGTGACACATAAGTGATACACAATGATGAGGGGAAGGATATATGGGGAAATGAGCTCACTTGTAGCAAGTAGATGACTGTGACAACCTCTCGACCATTACGCTGGCTGGGTTGAAGTATCCATGCACTGGGCAGCATCTCACCACGAACAGTATCCACACTGGGGCGTGGAAGTGTCTCCTCAAACACAGACTGCATGGCCAACACCCACATATCATCCTAAGGAAAAGAGGATGGTTCAAAATGTGATATCAAAAGAGCAGCTAACGTACAAGAGAGGTGAAAGGGTCAAATAACAAATAAAAAGGATAAATCATGTGCTAAAATCTTAGAATGTAATCTTTGTCTACATGTTGGCATCATACATTTCTTTAAAAACAAACGGAAAATGCAGAGTATCAGTAACTTTTCTTGCCACAAAATAGCCTCCAGCATATTGGTTACACTACAGTGACTTTAATTTGGTAGACAAATGTTTTTCATATATTAGTATTTTAAACAGAAATTCATTCACACTTTGTTTTTTGAAGAAATACAAATTCTATGCCAACATTACTTTTTCAAGACTTTCAGATTTGTTTTGTTTTTACAATATCCTGGCTGTTACACCACTTTACATTTTTGTCTGCAAGTCCCACAAATTCTTATTTTTTCTTTAAATCGAAATGTGTTCCGCAAAGAAAAAAAGTCATGTGGGTTTGGAGTGAGATGAGGGTGAGTAAATTAAAACATGTTTGGGTGAACGATTTCTATAATAGATCTGAGCAACATAAAATGAGTGTCACGTCATTGACTCTGTGAACAAGGTTGTATTTGGTAACATAAGTTAACATCAGTTAACAGTGATCAATAATTTACAGCACATATTTATTCTGGTAAATGTTAATTTTAATAAAGATTAAAAAAATGTTACAATTAAAAGTTGTTTATGTTAACATTAGTTAATGGATTATGAAGTAACATGAACTAACAATAAAACAATTGCATTTTTATAAATAACACCAAGATGCTGTAAAAATATATTGTTCACAGAAAAGTCACAAAAAAGGCAAGTACACAAAATACCCGTTTTGATTCTGTGCTGAGGCAGCAGAAGTCCCGAGGCTGTTTAAGCTGGCAATTGGATGTGTCTGTCAACAGGTAGACTTCAAAAATAGAGAGAAAGAGATCAACACAAGGCAATACAATCAGTAAAGTTTATGTTGCATTGTCAGCATTTGCAGCTAATGTTTTTTTTTTTCATGAATTGTTGTAGTTCTCCAGAAAACTGGGTAACCTTTCTGTGCCTTACCTAGTTGTGTACTTTCATCCAGTGGTCGTGTCCAGGCAGATCTGACAGACTCGTGGTAGAGATGAGTCTTTGAGTGATCTCGAACCGTACACCACAGACTGGCCATAGGTCTCTCCAGCTCCACTGCTCCTAAAAACCCATGAGCCGTGGGCCTGGATGTGGCCTTGTGAAAGACCTGAATGCCTCTCTCCACACCTTGGTGCCTGGTCAGTAATGACACATTAGAACAGAACTCAATATAAGGATGTTTTCACACCTGGTTTGATTGCTTGGTCCAAGTTCGATACCACCTCCTCCCCGTCCCCCTGCTGATCTCTTTTCACATTGTACTTTTAGATCCAATGAGTCAAAATCATTTTTGTGGTAATCAGCAATATCCCACAAATGCTGTTTATTGACCTTAACTTGTATTACACCTGGCAAATCCCCTTAATGACTTAGGAGATGACGCCAGCATCACTGTGTTACTGAAGTATTTGTCTCTTTGGATTTATCACCAAAACTTCACACAGTACAGGATGGTTTTTCATTTCATCAGATGCTTTTATCCAAAGAGACTTACAAATGAGGAGAACAAACAGAAGCGATTCACCATAAAAGGAGCAACATGCTGTAAAACAAGTTTCAAAATTGCTTAGAGACATAACCATATTGAGGAAGGTGACAACCGAGAGTGCATTAGTAGGGTAGGGTCAATTGCTCATGAAAGAGCTGTGTCTTTAGGTGTTTTTTGATAGAGGCTAGTGGAACAGCTACTCGGGTGGAATTTGACAAGTCATTACACCAGCGGGCACAGTCGAAGTGAAAGATCCTGGGGCCATTCACATGCAGAACATAAGATTCTGGAGGGCACACAGGCCTGAAGTAGTAAGTATAGATAGGGATGTGCGGAGCCAGTGGTTGTTCCGTAAGCAAGCATCAATGCTTTGAACTTAATGCAAGCAACCATTGGCAGCCAATGTAGTTCAATGAAGAGAGATGTGACGTGCATTATCTTTGGCTTGTTGAAGACCAACCGTGCCACCTCGTTCTGGATCAATTGCAGAGTTTTGATTGTACATGCAGAAAGGCCTGCCAGAAGAGCATTGCAGTCATCCAGTCTAGATATAACAAGAGCCTGGACAAGGAGTTGTGTAGCATGCTCAGACAGAATCCATTGCTAATAGGGCACACTGCGTTCATCTCAACTCCAGATGACTGCACAATAAACAACCTTTTCAAGTGCACTCAGGTGCGATGCACTGGTGTGCACCCAAGTTAGGTTTTAGGGGTTACTTAACCTAACCCTAACCTTAACCCTAAACAGCTTTCACACCATCCCAATGACCAAAATCTAGACGTCAAACTAACTCGGATGTATAAAAATAAGCACTAGTATAAAGGCACATTATACATATTACTTTACCTCCAGCCAGCACTTGCTTTCCCTGCCAGTAGATTCTTCACATCACCTCCAGAGGCCAAATATACCTGAAGTCAATCAGCCAAGCAAGTCCATTTAGCATTTCACATTGACATGCTCTAGTACAATTTGAAAGTCAGAAAAGTGTCATACCTCTGAAATAGCACTGGCAAGAGTGCAGTCTGCAATATCCTGATATGAAGTTGATAAAGATGAGGAATAGCCAAAAGAAAGAGTGCGTTGTCGAGCACAGGGAGGTGATGATGGAGTGGAGGAGGACTCTGGCTCATATCCAGTGATGGATGTCTCCAGGCTGACATCTAGGGAGAGAAGTGATTCAGATTAATGAAACAGATTTTCATTTTTTGGATGAATTATTCCTATAATGAAGTGGCTTGGAAGCATAGCCCTTGGGTTTTTAGTTTAAAGCGTTTAGTTTTAGGGAACACAAGGGAATTTATTAGGCTTATTTATTATGATGATTATTATAATTTTCTTTACATTTATAATTCTCTTTAGTTCTTAATTTGTAGGCTATTAGTAATTTTTCACCTGCTTGCGTGATAGCAAATCGGGCTGTTGGAGATGGTAAATGTTTGGATTTGGGGAGGTGGTTGTATATAAGATTTTTTAATCACTTCATTATTTTAATAGCTTTTTTCGTTTTGTTTAAAGTGCAATTTGAATTTAGAAATGTCTTTTAAGTTTTTCGTGTTTCAATAAATATATTTTTTAAAGCAACATCAATAAAGCAAAAATATTCACCGACCCTTGGCAGGGGGGTTGACCATATAATCGGATATCGCAATATTTTAAAGGTGATTATTGTTAAAATATGTTATATATATCGCCCGGCCCAAAAGGGAAGTTCGATTTTTCATGAACAATTGTAAAATTAAGTAATTTAATGGAGACCCACACTCAATTCCATATTGCAACATGTTACCTATTCATTCTTGCATATTTGTTTGTTTTTGAGGAGTCTATGGGCAATATAAACATTTTATTTTATTGAAAATAAATGTTTTCAATAAACTATTTATTAAATACTATTTATTTTTAAAATAGTAAATTATTTGTTTGTGCTATAGTTCTTTCGGAAAAAATGCATCAACCAAAAACTTAAAAATTGGCTCCATATTGAAAAAGGGTTCTCGACAGCTGGTTTAAAGGGTTAGAGCTCACCCTGGACTGACAGCCATTTACGCTGGGCTTTTGAAGTCTGTAAGGGCATCACAGGAGGTCGAGTCCTGACTTTGAATCCTGAGACTCCATTAACCTGTGTGATGAGGTGAAGAAAAGAGGTAAATACATTAACGCATTTAAAGGGAATAGTTAACTCGAAAAATGACAATTCTGCCTTAATTTACTCGCCCTCAAGTTGTTACAAACCCATTTGACTTTCTTTCTTCCATGGAAAACAAAAGGAGATGTTCAGCAGTTGTCAAAATTTACTTTCATTGCATCTTTTTTCCATACACTAAAAGTGAATGGTGGCTGAGGCTATCATTCTCTCAACATCTCATTTTCCTCACCTGAATGATTGGTGAGGTATTGTCTTTCAGTAAAGCAGTATTGCTGCTGTTGTAGCCTGATGTAGGCCCAGAGGAAAGACTCAGGTCTGAACCAGTGCATAATGTACTGCTACTAATGCGTGTGCGAAACTGCAGGTCATCCTATGTAGGACAAGAGGAGAGAGGAACAGAACAAATGTAAAAAAACTTAACTCAAGGCATTAAGGTTGAATTCTTCTTGCAAAGAAACAAATATGATCAAGACGGTTTCTCTGAAACACCGACCTTCACTGCCTGTGTGAGAGCTTGTTGCTGAAGCCGTCTCTTCTCTTGCTCTGTCCTCTCGCGGAGTCTGTCTCGTGCACGTGCAATCTCTGCTCTGGCCTCCTCACGGGCACGGCTGTAGTCGCGCAATAGAAGCGCAATATCAGATGGACACTGACCCTCCCGCCTTGGTGGATCGGGAACTCTGGGGAAGAACAATTGGTTCAGTATATAGAAGTCAAACTTTAATAGTTTTACCAATTAGTTTTGCGTCTTTCTAAATTACCTGCTAGTTTCAACTATCTCTTGGCGGAGCTGTTGCAGATATTCCCTGCGCCTGCTTGGTAGGTCTGAAATTCTTTGAGATTGCTGCTCCTTCTCATGATTTACAGGGATCCGGTGCTTACTGGGACTGAGGCTTCGAGCCCGGCAGGATGCTTTAAGACGGGCATCTCTATCTTTTCTCAAACTCTCAATGCTCCTCCTGTGCCTAATGACAGAATGGAATTCTATTCATAACAAACTGTACAAATTAAAGTAATAATTCCCTGTTTGTCCATACAATGCAAGTCAGTTGGGTCCAAAACATTCAAGCTCCAAAAAAGGAGATAAAGGCAGCATAAAAGTAATCGAAACGACTTTAATCATCTTCTGAATCAATACGATCAGTTTTGGGTGAGAAACAGGCCAAAAATGTAACTCCACTATAAAACTTTACATTTGCAGTCTCCTTGACGCCATCATGATTTTAAGCTCGATTACACTTCCTTGTGCTTGAAGCATGCACAGAACTCTGTAAAGTACACACTTTAACTTGTATGGACAAACACACATCATGTATCCTTCAAAATATCTTTCTTTGTGTTCCGCAGAGGAAAGAACGACATAAGAGTTTGAGACAGCATAAATACAACACTCTCAGATTCCTGCTTCTCATATACAGTTTGGGCTGATATCTTTCAGGTAATAGGGAAATGTTCCATAAGCCATTCCATTAAAACAAATAGATTATAGCACCTTTAAATCAATAATAATAATAATAATAATAATAAGTTATTAAACTTAATACAGACCTGTCAAGGAGTTCTTGTTTGGTACAGGCTGAAGGGTCATCTTTGGAACCAGACTTGAACATTTTAAGCAGAGTGTCTGTTTCCCCTTGACCGTAGTGCAGCCTGGCCTCGGTGAGTTCAACAGTCAGCCGATGAGGGCTCAGATCCAGATGTAGAGATGCCATAACCTGCTCACGCTCTTTCCTCAGCCTCTCAATTTCTTTTGTTCTACTATTGGCCTCCTCAAAGGGTTCTAGTCTACAGATCATGCTAGGGCTTTGGGACTCCACTGGCTGCCGGCAATTGGGACTGAGTCCTGAGAAGAACTGTACGAATGGATTGTTTATTTTACTCAAAGTTGATGGTGGCTGCTGTTTGATGCCTGACCAGTTTGTAAATTTGTTGTGCATAGGCAGATCATCAGGGATCCACTGATGTTCTTTGAGCAGGCTGGTCTCTGTCAGAGGATTGATGCTGACCAGAACATCGGTGTTGCATTCACTTGGAACCAAAGACATTGCATCATCTTCCAGAGACCTTTGATTCAAATTATCCCAATTCTTCGGTATATACTCAGATGATCTGTTATATTTCTCTAGTATAGTGCTACTATGATTCAATTGGCTGTTAAGATTTGACAAATGGAATCTGTCTGGGCTTTCCCATTGAGACTGCCTGACTTTATCCGGGGATGATGGGGAAGTTTGGGCAGCAATTGTGCTGCTTGGTATTTGTAGCTGAGATGGAGAACAGTTCATAGTGGAATGAACCTTTACCCTGTCCCTAACTCTTTGAGAGTGCTCCTTTATCTCATTTTGCATACATTTGATGCTTGAAGACAAGCTATTTATAGAGTACTCATCAGATCCATTAGGATTTGGACAGCTAAGGTCACTCTGGTTTTCAAGGGTGATGGATGACACTGACATACCTGTGGATATTTTAGTATTTTGAGTGTGAAGGATACTAAGATTCTCCTGATGTAGAACCTTATTCTCATGATTAGATATTTCATGATCTTTCAATGGCATTTTGTAAAGATCTGAGCACTGTTTCTCTTTGAGATTTTGGCCCACAGTTGTCTCATGGTATGTTAAATGCTGGGAGGTTTTTGCTTGTATTTGTTGGGCATGTCTTGCTGCCTTTACAGTAAGGATGGGTGAAGATGCACGATCCATGAGCGTGACTTTATTACAGCGATTCCGTAGGTTTACGTTGCTCTGATATGGCTGATTCTCCTCTCTCTTTATGTGTAGGAACTCTTTTGCTCCAAGGTAGCTCAATGAAGCCTTTTTGCAAGAACTGTCAACTTCAAATGCTTCCAACTTTGGGGATTTCTGATTTGGTGCAACAGTCTCCAATGAAAAAACCTTTGTTGGAGATATTTGAGAATTTGGACTGTCTGCTTCCTTTGAGCCTTTGGACCGCAAATCAGGCATGCTTTTAATCCTTTCAAAGGCCTGTTCACTCAAGATATTGGTGTTAGCACCTAGTTCGGACATGTTATGAAAATCTGAGCCAATCACTTTAACAATAACATTGACTTCATGGGCCGTAGCACTCTTTGCTGCCAAAGAATTATCAGTCTGGATCCCAATGTCCATGGAAGTTTGCGTACAACAGTCCTTCTTGTTGTTACCGCCTGAATTCACAGTTGAACATTTTAAATAGTTTTTAGGATGCTCATATTTTGGTGGTCGTTCCCCTGTTCTCATACATTGTATGTTCCCCAGAAGATCAGATGTGTTGTGTATCAGGTCAGAGAGATGTTCAGACATGTTCTGTAGACTTGCCCATGTGGTCGGCGCACCATTCTCCCGTTTGGACACTGGCGTCTGAGTGCTGCTTCTTCTATGATGGCTCTTTCTTTTAAGGTCCTTATCAACCTCAGTGGTCTGTGTGCCATGATCACACTTGCTTTGACAGGGATTTTCACATTCCTGAGATTCATACTCAGAGGAATAGATCAGTACTATGTCATCAACTTGACCTGAACTTTGGGTTAAATCCACTGAGGCACTATTGTAAGAATAACATCTCAAAGCTGATAGGGTCTGCTTATTTGAACTACTAGAGGAATAAGAACCTTCCTTCGGCAGAGGCTCTGAAGAAATTTGATCTCTTGGATCTTCAACGCTACTCAGTGTGCTAGAGAGCCCTTTAAGATTTGCATAATTTCTCAAATGGGAACTGAAAGGGGAGTTTTGATTATTTAAGCCATTGTCTACACTACAACACCTAGTTATGTTCATGTTTGAACTATCAATCGGCAAATGCTGGCCGGATATATTGGCAGCACTTCCAAAGGCCTGGTTTTTGTGGACTGCTCGGTTCAATCCCATAGCAGTTCTTGTATGAATAAAGGGGTTAATATCACTTGAGGCAAAATGCATTGCGGAATCTCTAGTATGCAAAATTGGCTGTACTTGGTCATCCATGTAAACATGTAAAATAGTTTTGAAAGAACCATTACTCATGTCTTTTCCATCCTTTGTTTCAATCACCTCTGTCTTTTGTATTTTGTCAGTGGAGTCATGATCTACCCGACATGCAATTGTCTCATTCTCAGCTTCCCTACCCATGGTGACTCCAAACTCAAAGCGTGGCATACCAGTGTTTGGATGCTGGATTTGTCTTTCTCCTGGTTGCACTTCTAATGATCTTTGACTACGTGCTGAAGGTGAAGATGTTCTGTGTTCATGGAGTGAAAGATTTCTGTGTCTGTCATGAGCAACAGCACTTTGTCTACCAGATGCCTGTAAACCAGGTTTGGTATGAGATGCCTTACTAGACACATGGATTTTAGATGTGGTACTCTCATCCAAAGATAAATCAGGTGTTGAGTCAGTAGATGAACTTGGAGGTGCCGTAAAATGGGCCCTTCTGTATCGCTTTTGTTTTCCTCTCTGCCTATCATCTTTAACATTGCCATCAGCATGTTTTGTATCATCCACTTCTGTGGGATGTTCTCCTCTAACTTTGTCTGTTGATTCACATCTGTAATTATAATGTTCCTTTGTGTTTAGAGTGGAAGGAGTCTTGTGATACACCTCAACGGGTGATGAGAGTTTGACCATAGATTTATCAGGCTCTCTATTTTGCATTTGTGTTGACTGGTGCTTTTGAGGTGTAGGTGGCTCTTGGTTTCTCGCAGGTTGGTCATTACAGTTCTGAGTTGCTTTAATACAACCATCTTTATTCTGAAACTTAGTCGGCATCTCCATTATTGACTGATTCTCTGATTGTGGTTCCTTGTCGATATTTACAGCCGCACAGGTTTTTAGCACAATGTGCGATTTAAGTCTTTGTGTATGCGAGGAAATGTGAGGGCCTAAATCTGAAATAGTGGTATCTTTTCTAAAATCTTCGAATCTGGAACTCTGATGTTTGTGCTCCACAGGTCTTTCTCTGTCCTTATCATGACTACTATTGATACCAGGGGTAGTTTTTTCAAGGGCATGCTTGGTACCAGTGTTATCTTGGCTCACACAACTATGATGCTTTCCAATGTTTCCTGGCCCAAATTCATAAAACGCTAACTTGCTTAAAGGTCGGGCTTCAGGAGTATCATCATCAACTGTTTTGTGGCAATGTTCCATGCTTGATATTGTATTACAAGGGCATATATATACATTTTCATTTTGTACCTCTGAATAAGAAGGTAATATTGCAGCACATTCTTCCATGACTTGCTGAAATTTATCAAGTGCATTTCTATTGCAATCACTCCCTTCAGAGTGCACAGCTGAGGCAGTATGTTTCACTGTAGCTTCAGAGGGTGGTGACACCTCAATTTTGCTTTTAGTGGACAAATTTAAGATCTTGTTAAGACCTGGTGAACACAAAGTTTCATTTGAAAGTCTTGAATGTCCATGCATAAGTGGTCTATTTTCAAATTTGTGCCCTTGGATTTCTGTAGCAGCCAACCCACTTTTTGTTTTGTCGTTGACTCCCTGAGCAATCTGATGGTCAGCTTTCTGGACTTTTTCTAACCCATTTGTCTGCTTCAGCGACTGAGTCACTTGAGCTTTCCTACATGGAAGCTGTGGTTCTATTACTGTTACTTTGCTACCATCCATAACCCCTTTGCTCACTGAATCTGTCTTTTGAGCAGTGTTTAAAGCATCAACACAATCCTTGCTCTCGTGGGTAGAGAAAACTGTTTTCTCTCTGGATGTATTCACAACCATAGAGGTTTCTGTTACACAGGAAAACACTGATTTGCTCAAATTTGCCCCATCTGTGCTCTGTGATTCGATGGCACAATATACATCTGACTGCATCTTATCGCTGATATTCCCACATTTGTTACCTTCTTGTTCAACTTTTATCTCTATGGAGGGTCTCTCCATACTATGTGCATCTTTTTCTTTAGTTACCAAGACTGTCTGATCTCCCAAGAACAAAGAATTTCTCGATTTTATTTGTGTGTCATAGTTCACCAAGCGCACAGTAGTCCCGCCTGTAGGATTCTCTGTTTGAACATTTTCACATTCAAATTTATTTTTGTTTGTCTCGGACTTCGTCCCATCCAGTATAGCTGATGAACAGTTTTCTTTGTTTGTTTTGGAGTTGTGATCTTCTCCAAAGTCTTCGATCAGAGACATATTAAAATGTTCTTTCACCACCTCTGATATTTTATCATGAATTGCAGAGTCGCTCATTTGAAAATATCTGTTATTAAATGTCTTTCTCTCCATAATCTGAACTGCATTATTTTTGTCCACTTTTTTGTTCTCATTGAAGTTCAGGCTTGCAGAATGTGTCAGTGTCAAACCACAATCAAATGTATTGCTTTCATTTCTAGAAATATTGCTATGACCTTTGCTGATTAAATTCGTTAATGGTGTACAAATGATTTCCTTCTCATTCAGATCTTGATCAGTGAGCAAATTTTCCAAAGGCTTTGTTACTGATTTTCTACTGATAACTGAATAAGCAGATTTGTTGACATTTAAACCAGCGGACTGTTCCAGATCCATATTTGACTGTACTGATTCAGTGTCTGAAACCTCTACATCACATTTCTTTGGAAGCTTCATATTTCCCATAGAAGCTTTACAAGAATCTTTGTTATTTTGACACGTTCCAATGATTGATTCATTCCTCAACAGCACACCAAAGTGTCCATTATCTCCATCAAAATTATTACCTTCTTCGTCATGGTTCTCTGATTGTTTGATTGACAATGCATAATCTTTGGTATCTCGTAAGCAATACATTTTATTGTACTGTTTTGGGTAGGAACAATCAGTTTCTTCATAGCCTTGCTGGAAGGTTTTGTCATTGCCATCATTTCCTTCATTGATACTGGGATAGTCCATCCTGCTAGGAGTTTCACATACTAATCCCTGTTCATCTTTGGAGCTCTTTACTTCTGGATCTCCTGCATTGTGGCATGTTAAAACCTGACAGCCAGTTCTTAGATTTAAGTTTGTCTTCACAGAAGAATGCTTCGTGTACACTGGGTAATGTAAATCTTTCCTACAAGTGCTAACTGGGAAGCACTGTAAATTACTCATGCTTGTCGAGATGTCAACATCTTTGGAACAAGAGTTGATCATCAGTGCTTCAGTCAAAGTGGGTTTCAGTGGTTCAGATTTAGCGATTGGTTTATTAGTGTATGCTACTCCATCTGGATTGGTTTCTGTATAAGTTGTGCATGGTTCTGCAATGCTAGTCAGCTCATTATAATCCTTCAACATCTCAATGCTTCTTTGCACCATGGTAAAACCAGGATCACTACTCTCGTGGCTTTCTAACAATAGGGTGTTCTCAAAGGATGTGTCGTTTTGTTCTTCAAGCACTGTGTTTGCACACTGTGTGGAGTCAGAATGAGGTGAGGTGAGCTCTTCTGACAAGTTAATGTTGTCTGAGAGATCCAGACTTGTAGAACTTTGGCAGCTAGTGCTCTCTGTTGTTGTGTGTAGATCTTGTTTGATTCTGGGGCTTTCCGTTGCATCAGTGGATGACCAAGCGTCAGTAAGCGCAAGTATATTCTCTGTCTCTCTGCTAGAGCCACTACAGGGTCTAGATTCAGGTACTAGACACGAGATGTGTGGAGGTTCTCTAGCCATGTCTTTGTCATTCTCCCTTTTCAACTTTGGACTTCCATTTAGGCTCCAGAATACCTCTGCAGGTACTTCTTTTGATATTTCCATCTCCTCTGTATTCCTAATTGAGTGAGAGCTACATGAGGCTGGTAATTTACCAAAGTTGGGGACGTTCTGAAGCCTCAGCACTGGTCTGGCATTAACATGCTTCCCACTTCTCTCTATAACAAGGGAATCCTGGGACATCTGACTGTCTTCACTCTCATCTTCACTGGAATCACCTTCCTCCAGCTGAAGCTGCTCAGCTAGAGCTGTAGCATAAGCAGATGAGAGGGAGTCCAATGAGAAGATACTGTCACAATCTGAGGATCCATTGGGATCTTCCACACCACTCTGTTCAACCCATCTGGCAGTTTCTTTTTGCACTCCAACCCATTGCTTTTTGGTACTCAGAGTTTCTGCACTATGCCAGTGCCTCTGTTGCTGTTTCAATGAGCTAAGCTGCTCTAAACTTTCATAAGACATTGTCGATCTAATATGGTTTTTCACAGTTTGTTTTTTGCCTGATTTCTCATTAAATTGACTTGTTTTGTTCAAAGATTTTGCACCTCTGCCACCACGGGACCCTGATGGTGGCTTTCGGAAAACCTTGACCAAGGCAGTCCTGATCCCTGGGCCAACTGAGCGGGAAAAAACCTTGCGGATGGTCTCCAAACCTTTGCTGCCACCTTGGGAGAGACTTTTTGTCCCCTTGACTGAATGTCTCTGTGTGCCTAATTGTTTTATTATTGGCAATACTTTTCTAGTGGCTTTGGCGTTTGAATCCAGACAAAGCTTGTCTTGGTCACTTGTGTTTTTCTTGACTAGTGATTTTGAGAGTACAGCTTGTGTTTCAGTCACTCCAGCTGATCTTGCTTCTTTCACAGAACTTATGAGGCTTTCTGAAAAACCTGAAGCACAACTTGAAGATCCTTGGTCATATCTTGAGGGCATTGTGTTTGAACGCCTTCTAATCTTTTGATCTTGGAGGCATTCATCAGATACCCATGTAGTGTGGCAATCAAAGCCAGTGAGAGATGTAAACTCAGAAGATCTATTCCTTTTGAGGAACTGGCTGGGAAAATACAAAAAAACTTGATACAGTTATATTCTCTTAAATAGCAATTACAATCCACTGCTCATAGTCTCATGATACTGATCATTTTAACTAAAGAAATCTAGATGTTTCACATACAAATTCTGTAATATGTGCCATTTCATTTTATTCAGATAAGGTAAAGTAAAAATCCTTTAAGGGATATTTCACCAAAAAAATTACATTTTGTCATCATCTACTCACCTTCTTATTGATTCAGAACCGTACAACTTGCTTTCTTCCATGGAACACAAAGAGGACATGTGGGGCAGAATGTTATCCTCACTTTCATAGTATGGGAAAAAAAACATCTCCTTTTGTGTTCCACGCAGGTAAGTAAGTCATATGGATTAGGAACACCATGAAGCTGAACTATCCCTTTAACATTGTTGTTTAGATGGTTTAAACTAACCTAAAAATAGGAGTGTGCTGGGGGTACAACCGGGACAGAAGATCAGCAGAGAAGGAATGTCTTCGCAAGGTCAGTGGACGTCCTCTGGACTTTGAGGTGTACCCCAGCTCTGGAGATGAGGTTTCATCCCCCCCTTGTAGAAGCTCATTTTCCAGCCTCTGCAGTTCTCGCTTTGCCTCCAACAGGTGGCGCTTTCGTGCGATCTTTTCCAGTTGGTAATGTAACCTTTTGCGTCGCACACGATTCTCAGCTCTGCGCAGAGAGTGATGTTTCAGCAGTTCCTCCTGCACCACTCTTTTCCTGTCACCCATCAAGTGTGATGGTGGGACTGTTGCAGCACGGTCTTCCTCCACATTCATCTGACATGATGAACCATTCAGTACAGGAAAAATGGAATCTGTCTGAACCCCTGACTCCAGTGTTCCCTTCTCCCTGTGGGCTGCAAGGCGTTGCTTTTCTTGCAAGATCCACTGCTGGACTTTAGTTACATAAAATCAAATCAAAACAAATACAGTTTAGAGGAACATGAGACTGTGTAAAGACGATTTAATGATGATTTAACATTTTAGTTTTCAAGTATTCACATATTTTCTTTAAAGGATTAGTTAAACTTTAATAGGACTTACATTTAAGCATTAGGTGCATTGCATTGTTGGACATGTCCAAAATTGTAATTATTTTATAATTTACCAGATGTGTCTGACTTACTTTCTTCTACAAATCACAATAATTTTTAGAACAATATTTTAAGTCCATACAATACAAGTCAACAGGGTCCAAAACTTTGAAGCTCAAAAACGCACATAAAGGGAGCAGAAAAGTAATCTATATGACTCCAGTGGTTAAATCCATAACTTCAGGAGCAATATGATAGGTGTAGGTGAGAAATAAGATACATATTTACTATAACTTTTCCTCCCTACCCAGTAGATGGCGATATGCACGAAGAATGTGAATCGCCCAAAAAAAAAAAAAGGAGAAAAGCACTTAGGAGGGCTGTTTATAAGTGGATATTTACAGTAAAAAAAGGACTTAAAATTATATCTGTTTCTCATATCATATCGCATATGGTCATTTGGATTACATTTATGCTGCCTTTATGTGCATTTTGAGCTTCAAAGTGTTGGACCCTGTTGACTTGCATTGTAAGGACCTACAGAGCTATTCTACTAAAAATCTTTGTTTGTGTTCAGTAGAAGAAAGAAGGTCTACACATCTGGGATGGAATGAGGGTGAGTAAATGATGGGAGAATTTACATTTTTGGGTGAACTATTCCTTTAAGCTTTCACAAGGGCTTTTCTTCGACATTTCTTCACAAGGGGTTTTCTTCGACATCAAGCACTATAATGACAGATTTCTAACTTTTTTATTTTTAAGGTCAAATTAAAACAGTCTTGAAAACTTTTTATAGTATCTTCATAATTCATTTTCTTTCGTTTTTCTTTTTGCTATCCTTCAAAATGCCTTATTCCTAGATTTTTTTAGTTTTATTGCTGTCCCAGATCCAGACTTTCAATCTTAAACTATGAAAATCCATCGCAAAGATATTAATTATATTTATGATGTAAACAAAGAGTGAAATAAACCAACTGCTTCAGTATTTGTTTTGTGAAAATGATTTATATAATTTTTTCAGGTGTTGCACAGATGTCACGTCATTTCTACCGCAACAAACAATTTGGCCTTTAATAAAGTTGTATCAAAGTTAGTTTACAGAGGAGACAAAAAGAAAAAGAAAATAAAAAATAAATAAAAAAAAGAGAATGTTTAATATAACATTTTATAGAAAAATAAAAATAAAGTCAAATCTCACTTGTGAACAATTTCTACTTCTACAATTTCAATTTCTATTAAGTCCACAGGGCCAAATGCACCCACAGTTGAAGAAACACCCTTACACACAGTCGAAAAACATGTGCAAAATTTAAAGTATGTTTTAAAAGCCTCCGAGAAGATTTTAGAATACATCTTAAAGGTTAAGCCAAAGCAGTAAACTTTGTTATAACTATAGTGTGATCTGGCATTGAATCAAGTAAGACTCGGTTTGTCAGTATGTTCAGTACTCACTCTCAGAGTGTTGCTGTCGAAGACACGCCTGCTCTCTCTCCAGATCTCTCTCCGCTCGTCTCTGTTCCAGATGAATCTCCTCTCGCAAACACTCTACGTACCGTTGCTGCTCTGCTAGTCGCTGTCTGGGAGCCGATTCATCGCCGTTCTCATGACAACCTGCTCCTGCAACCCTGAGCACACAACAACAAACATAAACTCACAGACTGGGGATGAGGCACTACAACAATATGCTCACCGGTTAAAAATTCAAGCAAAAACAAAAACAATTCAAGTGAAAGTATTTGATTTAATAATGCATGACAGAAACAAAGCAAACAAACTAATTTCACTCCATCTATCCTCTTTTGTTGTCTGCACACTCTCTGTAGTAACCCAGCAACAGCAAGCCGATTCTATAAACAAGGTAATGTTTCTCTGGAGAGCTCATTATCAGTTCAACATTTAGAAACATCATGACCTTGTACAATGCATCAACGAGGAAGCTTTTGATGGTTCTGAAATGTATTGTTCTTGTATTAACAAGAACATTTACCTCGAGTCAGAACGGAGCATGATGAGGTCTGTAGAGTTGAAGATCAGACCTCCTTCACTGGTCTGCAAAGATCACAAAATATATTACTCTTTGATTCAAGAAAATTTAGTACTAAATTGGGTGCATTCATTCAATCTTTACTATGCATGCAAATGTACATAAGAAACATAATAACTCATTCATCTGTGCAAGTGTACAGTACTTGTAATGAAATCAAACTAATATCGCTACAATGCAAAAATTCATGTTCTTACGGAGTATTTTTTGTCTAATTTTCCTATAAGAATTTGACTAAGGTTAATGTTTAAAACCAGAAAATACAGTTAGCCTATGGAGTTAGAAAAATACACTTTTTTTCCCTTTGAATTAATCGTTGGCCAATAGTTTTCCTTATTATAAAATTGTACTTAATTTTGTTAAATTTCTCTAAAAACAAGAAAAAATATCTTTACAAAAGTAAACTTATCTTGTTTTAAAGGAATATTCCAGGTTCAATACAAGTTAAGCTCAGTCAACAGCATTTGTGGCATAATGTTGATTACCACAAAAATGATTTCTGACTCGTCCCTCCTTTTCTTAAAAAACAAACAAAATTTGGGTTCCAGTGAGGCACTTACAATGGAAGTGAATGGGGGGCCAATCTGTAAACGTTAAAATACTCACTGTTTCAAAAGTATTGCCACAAGCCATTAACAATTTGTGTTTTAACATGATTTTAATGTGATAAAAATCACTTTTCTTTGATTTACCTTTACTGTGTAAAGTTATAGCCAATTTTATAGCTCCATTGCAATGATCATGTAATGCCTTAAACCCTGTAAATCACAAGTTAAAGAACATTCCAGCTCAAATAATACACAAGTTTTAAGAGGAATTAATGCAAGTGCTTTTATACAATTATAAGCTTCACATTTCTGCCTTTAAACCCTCCAAAAATTGGCCCCATTTACTTCCATTGTAAGTGCCTCATTGTAACCCAGTCCAAATTATTTTTGTGGTAATCAACATTACGTCACAAATACTGTTGATTAACTTATACTTATTCCGTATTGAAGCCGGAATATTCCTTTAAGAATGTTTACACGTTTTTACTGGAAAAGATTCTTTTTTGCAATGTATGTATGTCTTTATTTTCTTTTTCTGACATATACCAGCAGTTCTTTTAAACAAATAAAGTTTGTTTCTGTACAATGACTAGAGATCAACTCTGTATTCACAAACTGAAAATCAAACTACAAATATAATATGAAAAAAAAAGTAAATCATATGATGAGCAAAACTATTTGAGCAAACGGTTGATAAATGTACATTAATTTCACAATTTATTGGTAGTATTTTAAACCCTAAAAATGTATGTCCAGGTTTAAATTAGATTTTAACTTCCAGTTTTTGGACGTGGACTACTTTATTCTGAACCACATTGTATATAGGTGTAATCTTGTGTGTAATCTGTCACTGTACCCGTCTCCTCTCCCTCAGAACTGCTGCTTCTTCAGGGTGATTGAACCTGAATTTATGAAGTCCTCCTAAATTTATCACTGCACCTTAGGGATGATAGAGTTGCACAACAAAACATTAGAACATACTTACAATATAATCTGCTATTTGTATGTAAAGGTCTGTGCAGGAAAGAAATAGGTGTAAATGTTTTTTTTGTGCACATTGTATTTACCTTGTGCGAGCCTGCAGGGTGCAGTGACCTCTCTCTCACCGACCATGCAGATATTCCCCGGGACAGGCTTCAGAGTCACCACACCGCTCTGATTCTCAATCTCACACGCAGAACCTTCTGGCAAGACTGAAGGGTTGAGGAGCAAAGTAAATCAATACTGTCCACTTCAAACAACTGTATTGCCCTACAGAACTTATTGAGATGGATATGAGATACCTATGTGGGGTTCTTCCAGATTCTCATCCTGAGGCCCGATTCTTGTCACCCCTTTCTACAGCACCAAAAAGGACATTAAACATTAATAGGACTTACATTTAAGCATTAGGTACATTGCATTGTTGGACATGTCCAAAACAAAACATTCTTAAATCCTAAAAGGAATATTCTGGGTTCAATACAAGTTGAGCTCAATCGACAGCATTTGTGGCATAATGTTGATTACCACAAAGAAAAATGTTTGACTCGTCCCTCCTTTTCTTTAAAAAAAGGCAAAAATCTGGGTTACAGTGAGGCACTTACAATGGAAGTGTATGGGGCCAATTTTGGAGGGTTTAAAGGCAGAAATGTGAAACTCATAATTTTCTAAAAGCACTTACATTAATTCTTCTGTTAAACTTGTGTATTATTTTATCTGTAAAGTTGTTTCAAAAATCTTTGTTTTATGGTCGGTTTAAGGTTTACGTTACGTTGTCATGGATAAAACAGAAAAGGTTAGTAAGCGACTTTATCACACTAAAATAATGTTAATATGCAAATTATTTGCCGTGTAATACTTTTGAATCGGCGAGTATTTTAACGTTTATGGATTCGCCACATTCACTTCCATTGTAAGTGCCTCACTTTTTTAAAGTAGGAGGGATGAGTCAATCCCTCAACAGTATGTAATCAACAGTATGCCGCAAATGCTGTCGATTAAGCTTAACTTGTATTGAACCCGGAATATTCCTTTGCAGTAAGCTCCAGCTTTGTTCACACATCAAAGCTATGCAGGGAATTTGTCAACTCTGTTATGAGGGATAAAACGTCCAGGAACACAATCATTCCCAGGTGGTTTTAGTTTTTAAAGAAGGTCAAATGCTGAAACTGCAAAGCCTAGAGAGTTTCATGGGCTATACGGGCTAACCTCCTAGCACAAGTAAACACCTCTGAGGAACTTTTACTAAATGTACAACACAACCGCATGAAAGTAGGAAAGTGAAAAGGAGAGAGGGAAAACTGAGTAGAGAGAGCAAGACAACACGACCAAAGCTCTTTTTTTTACCTTCCTGTGAGACGTATCTCAAGAGTTTTGCATACAGAACAAGACTAGAAAATACAGAAGAGAAATGAAGAGACAATCTACTGTAAGGAAAGACAAAGAATCATTAGTTAAACACCAGACAGAGCAGAAGACGTTTGTAAGGAGCAGACTAGCTGAGGGCTGTACAGATATGACTGGAAAAAGCAACCATGGACCTTAGTCAGGTATGATGCCATATTTAAAGGGATAGTTCACCCAAAAATGTTTATTCTCTCATCATTTCAAGATTTCAGCTCTGTAGGTCCATTCAAAGTGAAGGCAGCACAAAAGTAATCCAAATAACTCCAGTGTTTTAATCCATGTATTAAGAAGTGATATGATAGGTGATAAAAAGTTCAATATTTTAGTCTTCTTTTTTTCCTATAAATTCTCCTCCCTACCCAGTAGGTGACAAAATGCACAAAGAATGTGAACTCGCCAAAAACAAAAGTAAAAGTGGAGATTTTTAGTAAAAATGTACATAAATATTGATCTGTTTCTCACCCACTCCTACCATATCGCTTCTGAAGACATGGATTTAACCACTGGAGTCTTGTGGATTACTTTTATGCTGCCTTCATGTGATTTTTGGGCCTTCAAAAGTTCTGGCCACCATTCACTTGCATTGTATGGACCTACAGAGCTGAAATATTCTTCTAAAAATCTTCCTTTGTGTTCAGCAGAATTAAGAAAGTCATACACATCAAGGGTGACATGAGGGTGAGTAAATGATCAAGTCAAGTCAAGTTTATTTATAGGGCACAAGTTTAACACAACCGAAGTTGATCCAAAGTGCTTGATGATGAGAGAATTGTGATTTTTGGGAGAACTACCCCTTTTATGTGAATGAAAACAAGGCAGTGGGGGATATACATACAGTTGCACTTTTATGCTCCTTAAGGGTTTTGATCATTGAAATTCCATGCTTTTCCATGACCTTTGCAGACATTTATGATTGTTGTATAAGGACATTTAAAAAATCATTTTCATTCAAACTGATTTAATAATGAATCATTTAAAACCAATTTGTTAACTGATTTGCCCAATTTGTTGAAAAGAACCGGCTCAAAACAATGTTTCACTCACAAATCACTATGGTTTGCGAGCAAGTTTTATTCTACACAATGAAATATTTCAGAAAAGAACATGTGTATGTGTGAGATATAGATATATATATATATATATATATATATATATATATATATATATATATATATATATATATATATATATATATATATATATATATATATATATAAGGGTTGCTCTGATACCAATGTTTTGGCTTCAGTACAATACCAGCCCTGGTACCTCGGTATCGATACCAACTCGATATGAAAACTAAGATTTTTTTTATGAAATTACACCAAAAATTACTTGTCTAAAAGAACTGCATAAAGTCTTATATATAAAAATTATGTCTTTTCTATAATTTTTTTAAAATTAAATATATATATATATATATATATATATATATATATATATATATATATTTTAGAGATTTACAGTATTAATGAAAACAATCTGATTACTTGAGGCAAAAGACTGCCATGGCTGAATCACAACATGCTGATAATCAGTACACTTGCTTATGTGATATTACTTACAGATAATAATATTCACAATATAACCATTTCATATTATATTATTGTTACTATGAGTATTATTGTAACTGCTTTGAATATTATACTTTTATACAGTAGTAATATTTTTCTGTCGTAATGTCTTAAATTTCACGCAATTAGTTGAATAGAGCTCTCATTTCAGCAGGACTTTTATTTTGAGAGATGTATGAAGTTCTTCCTCTTTGTGAAGAGTTCGTTATATCAAGCTTCCTGCAACTCGTAAGCTGAAATCTCTGAGCTGCAATGGTGAAAATGGCCATTTGAGAGCACACAGCCAATTATACACTAAACACACTGATTTGTGGCTCAGCAGATGGATACTATTGGACACACAGCATGAAAATCAAGCATTAGTAGTGTGTGTTTTGTTTGTGTGTGTTGTGTTTGTGTGTGTGTATTCGTGCCTGAAGGAGATGACAGGGCAGAGAGGCACCTCTTATTCATACTATGGTATGCAGCGCATGTGACTGTATATCATTTCATTAAATTACACCCTTCTGCACTTGGCCATATATAGACTTTTTTTAAATTATTTTCAAATGGTCTTTGATTTAATCTCAAAACTAACAACAAGACGATATTGTACCGTTTTTGGTATCACGATATTTCGTTATTACCGTGCAACCCTAATATATGTATAAATATATATTCACTATAGGCATTCCAGTAATGTTTCCGTGACTTCAGAAATTGTATTACTTTCCATAACACAATTTTAAAATTCCCTGCTATTTCCAGGTTGTCCACAGGAACCCTATAACTTGGTGTCAATCATTCAGCCGATGCAACATTGAAAATACGTCTTTACAGTGAACAAAAATACGGTTGTGAAAATTAGATGTGACCTAGGACTATAAGATAAATAATTGAATAGACAATTACATCTACACCTTATAACCTCGTTTTCATTGACACAAAATTGTATAAGTCGTGTACCATGACTAAGGTCTACATTGCATATAACTTGCTGGATAGTAAAATTTCAAGGGGAAGCTACAGTTAGGCCAGTACCCGAAGATGGTAGATGGTGACTCCTGTGCTGAGGACATCTGGTTCCAGAGCGATGAGGTGGGGCAGGAGGGAGTGGATAAGGACTCCAGCTCTGTCCTGATTAATGTCCACACTGTAGCGTTCTAGCAGGGCTCGCTTATCATGCCAACTGTCAGACCAGTCTTTCGTCAGCTGCTCCACCTGAAAAGACAACATGAGTGTCTGAAAAATGTTGCCTTCTGAGAAATTATACAAAGATAGGATGGTGTAATAGCACGTCCGAATCTAACTTTTGCATAGCATCTAATCTACTAAAACGCCTTCATCTGGTTGGTTTTTAAAGGCAGCATATATGTATCTTTCACTGCATACTGCATACATGGTTGCTAGAAAGAATAAAAATGGTGTCTGAGAGGGCAGTTGAAATTAAATCAATATTTTTTTCCACATATACTGTGTCTATTTTGTTTCCATTTTTTATTTCTTCTATTAATTACTAAAATTAAGCATTGCAGTAAATAAATATTTGCTTCTTTAAGTCTAGAGCTTACTTGAATTTGCTCTAGATTATTAGACATGATGTTATTGTGCCTTGGAAGCCTTAAAGGGATAGTTCAACCAAAAATGAAATTATCTCATTATTACCTCACCCCATCCCAGATGTTTATGACTTTCTTTCTTCTGCAGAACAAAAAATTTATATTTTTAGAAACATATCTCAGCTCTATAGGTCCAAACAATGCAATACCAGAACTTTGAAGCTTCAAAAGCACATAAAGGCAGCATAAAAGTAATCCATAAGAATCCAGTGGTTATATCCATATCTTCAGAAGGGTACGATAGTTGTGGGTAAGAAACAGTTCAATATTTAATTCCTTTTTTACTATAAATCTCCACTTTCACATTCTTCTTATTCTATTGTTTTTGCTGACTCACATTCTTTGTGCATTTCACCACCTACTGGGAAAATAATTTAAAGTAAGAAAAAAAGACTTAAATATTGATCCGTTTCTCCCCCACAACTATCATATCACTTCTGAAGATATGGATTAACACTGGAGTTGGATGGATAACATTTGTGCTGAATTTATGAGCTTTTTGGAGCTTCCAAATTTTGGTACCCAATCACTTGCATTGTATGGACCTAAAGAGCGGAGATATTCTTTTTTGTGTTCAGCAGGAGAAAGTCATTCACCTCTGGGATGGCATTAGGGTGAGTAAATGATGAGATAATTTTCATTTTTGGATGAACTATCCCTTTAACGCTAGCATATATTTAATTTTTCCACGTGCCGTTGCATCTCGTGCATGCAGCCTAGGTTTTTGAAGGTAGATGGTAGGTGGTACAATAATTTAATATCTGACTCTAGTGTTTCATGTATATGAACTCACCTTCAGTTCATTCTGTAGGACTATATCAGACAGGCTACCTTCTCTTTCATCATTGAGCGATGGACTGGGGTTCCTCTGCTGTGAATGGCAAAGGCAATCAGTGAGCGCAATACAAACACTTTTGTCTGAATATGGACATTTGGCTATTATCATCCACACTGTGACAACGTGACCTAACCAGGTGCAATGTGACAAAGCATCAAGTGATAAATCACATCTCTAACCAGCCGAGACTGTCTGTTTTTTATTGAAAATCAAATATGTTTTGATTGGCTGTTATTTTGTCACTTTGCACAGCATTTTGCTTTCAGTAAAATATTAAGAAATATTACATGACATTCATATTATGTTAATCGGCTTGTCGTAATGTGTTGCATCTAGTTAGGATGGCATGTAAGAGTCTCATACCATTTCAAAGCTGAGCAGCATGCTCTTTAGACGATCGATTTCCTCACGCAGTTCTCTGATCAGCCTTACATTGGCGTCCTGCAGTAAAACAAGTAAATGGTTTTATTTTATTTCCATTCAGTGGACACCACAGGCATTTATTATCAGCTGATATTGGTACAACAACTTCTACAGATACATCTGGCCACACCTCGTTAACTCTTGGCTTGTTGACAATGTTCCTGGCATGAGCTGCGTAGCGGAGTGTGCTCAGAGTCTCACTGTAGCTGCTGCTGGATGGCGAGACAGCTGGAGAACAACGAGAAGAATTTCAATACTGAATAGACCAGCATTTCCACACTGGCCCAGCCTGATTAGTGCTGGTCTGGTTAGTTGGTGAAGCTGGTTGACCAGCATGGTCCATGCCATGATGTTCTTGCTGGTTAACCTAGTTTAGAAGCCTGCTATGGACACCAGTGCAACAATATACCATGCTGGGGACCAGCAACCAAAACACAACATATGCTGCTGACCAACAGTGCTGGTCTTTTCAGAAGGCTACTGCTACAGATGCAAGACAAGAATATCATTTTCATTCTGAATGACTTACTTGCAATCATGATAGTCTTTGAGTTGCCGCCAAGACTGTCTTTGAGGAGCCAGGTGAGGACGGAGTCTCTGTAGGGGATGAAGCAATGTCTGCGTCCACTGCCTGACAGAGAGCTGGACTGGCTGCCTACAGTGCTCCCTTCACCCTCACTGAACACACTGTTAATGCTCTGATTGCTGCTGAACATCTGACAGTTCTGAGCTGGAGGTGGCAGCAAAAAATGTATTTAACAAGGATAAGGATAAGAAAAAGGATAAAAAGATTTTCACAAGTTCTTCAGAAAATGCAAGCGGTGTTGCCACAATGCTGGTGGTTGCATGGGCATTGCTAGGTCATTGCTAAGGTGTTCTCTGTGGTTTTAAGCATGTTATGAGATTGCTGAGGTTTTTGGGGTGGGTGCATGCTGGGTATTCTGAAGAGGCCACTCCCGAGGCCTTAAATTTAAGTCTTTTTGATATTTTCACCCATTTTATTGTCCACCAGGAGTCAATCGTAAGTCCAGTTGCTGAACAGAGCACACATCTTCTCTAGCACAGTTTGTTATCATTCGCAGAAAAAAATATTTATCATGTTCACTGGAAAAAAACGGTTTGGAATGAGTTCCATGTTGAATTTTAATATACAAGATATTAAATATTGAGCACACAATTTTCCGTAGTTAATCGAGATTAATTGGAGATTTCAAAAGTGCCAAATTTTGACTCTCTTTCTATAAATATATATACACATTTCTTTTCATGTCAAAATGCATTTATTTTCTTTTTAGGACAGAACACAAATCAATATGTAACAATATAATGCTTTACTACCCTTTTCCAAACAAAGCCTTCAACAGTATAAAGATAGAAATATACTAAAATAGCACTAATTTAAGTAACATTAAACGTTTCTCAACGTCTAAGTGGGAGGTTGTTTAATTAAAAGAATTAGTCCCCATAGGTTTCATTCATTGCAATAGGCATTAAATCCCCTAAACTCTCATCCTCCACAATTTTAATCAGCCAGCAGACTGCGGCTCTCCACGTTGCTACAGCAATCGTGAAGCTGCATTCATGATTCGCATCAGGGCATCGGCGCCAGAATCAAGCATCGCTTTGAACTCCACATGAAAAGTGCTTGCAGACAAAACGTCTCATTGTGTGTTTTTGTGATAGTTAAGACTTAATGTGCTTCTGTGGTAAGTAAATAGCAGCTTAAACATATTTTCTATCACAAGTTCCATCTGGGCTTGTTCTGTTCAACAAATAGTGTTAAGAGCTTATTTCTCCATCATTTAATCACTGACACAGAACCGCTGTTGTATGTGTGTTTGTGGTGTGTGCGTCAGTGTAATAATTCCAGGCGGACAAAATCGCAAAGGTTCGCCCTTTCAAACACTGTTTATTCTGTTACGTTATGTTTTATTAAGGGTAAATCGGTTAATTGCGCTTAAGAAAAATAAACGCATTAAACTTTTCTAGTATATATTTTGGTAATATGATCTGATTATTTTGGATTACTTTTTGATTACTTCTGACCTAACTCTTGTTTATTTGATGTCAAATGCATTTGAGTAGGATAATCTATATCATTTTGACATAATGCTGCTTAAACACATTTAAGAAAATGTAATGAATCAAAATAACAGAATTGGTATGATTTTTTTTGTTTTACTTGCTATTTTTGGCAAAGATGGCAGAAAAGGATGGTGTGAATTATTCTTATTTAGAAGAGGATTTTTTTTTAAACTATTGTCTTCACAGTTTTAAGATTTACATTTATGCATTTACATTTATTGATACAGATTTTTGTCCAGACTTTCAGAATTAATAATTAGTGAAAGTAACTGGATGTGATGCAGACATATTACTTCACAGCTATACATCAGCAGTGTTTAGTAGATTGCCTGATTATTTGTCATGAGAAGGCTTGATCTAACATATCAGCGATTTAGAATGAAAAATGTAACGAGTAAAAAAAGAAAAAATTAGGGGATCAATAAGTTATGAACAATATAATGCAGTTGCATGATTAATGGGTAATCATGAAATCTATAAAAAGTAAGTATTTTAAAATGTAATTTAATCTAATTACAAGTACTTGATTGTTGTAATCTGAATTCATAATCCAGATTACATGTAAACTATTGCTACCCAGCACTGGCAACAGCTGTAGTGATTCCCTGTATTCAAATATGCACTATGTAATATGCTAAAATTAGTATGTGAAATGAGTAGGATGTCCGAATCCTAAGTATCAAACACCAGGCAAAAAAATACCTGGATGAAAAACTGCATCTACCAAGACTCTGAAGTGTGCATCAGTTAGACACAATACTATCCCAAATGAACAGAAGACCCTTCAGATTCAAAATGCTAAACTACAATTAAGAGTCTGGCATCTCTTTTCAACTGTAAATGCTATATATATATATATATATATATATACCATGAAAGTAAATACCTAAAGAACATACTTAATTAAGAGACAAAAAGTATATTCTTCATCAAATGCTGTACAAACTGTAAAGGTACGCAAATTCGGACTCTGTTATTACCTTAGCAAGCACCACTAGTAAGAGTAGATATGATTAAAGAAACCCAGTGCCTACCAAGAGCAGAAATGACGATGCCAAGCGTGACGAGAGATTTGTTGATGTTGGCTCCCTCTGTTATTCTGTCTCTGCAGTAGTGCGGGTCTGCTCGCTCACTGACACAGCACAAAGAATAGGGTTTCAAGCCAATGTCAGAACTTAACTGTTCACAATTAAGATGGCCATCCAGTGATCAACCACTAGGGGGCAACTTGCCCACGTATCATATGTGTTATTGGTTTAAGTAAAACTACAAACAAACATAGACAACTAACCTGCCAGCCAGGTCCACCAAATTGATCTTGCTCACAATTTCTGAAGGAAGGTTATTTTCTAGAATAGCCTACAAAAAAACAAACAAAAGCACAAAAAAACATTAGACTCAGTGTTCTTAGTGGTTTAGTCAGACTTTAGGTAATTTGATAATCAAGCAAGACTATATCTAGAATAACCAGCTGCTATATAGAGCAAAGTACTTTAAACAGTCAACTAAACAAGTCTTATGCAGTTTGCAATGTTTAAAAACAGGGCAAAAGACAAACTGATGGGGATCTGATGGTGCCATGGAGAAGACATTAGATTCAAACCTGTGTGTATCGAATGGTAAAGATGGCATGAGAGCGACTGCTAGCATCATGGACGTGTGTAGCGGCTGTGATGCGGTTGGCGATGCCCACCTCAAGCAGATCCACTGCCTGTTTGTAGTCTGTCACTACATGTTGAGAGAGACCTAGAACCAACATACAGTATAATTGCATCATCATCATCTTTTCTGAGATATGAGTCAAAGATACTCTCTTCCTGTTAGACAAAGAAACTTAAAGGGATAGTTCACCAAAAAAAAATGATTCTCTCATTATTTACTCTACCTGATACCATCCCAGATGTGTAGGACTTTCTTACACAAACTAAGATTTTTTGAAGAATATTTCAGCTCTGTAGGACCTTACAATACAAGTGAATGGTGACCAGATATATGAAGCTCCAATAATCACATAAATTCCACATAAATGTAATCCATATGGCTCCAGTGGTTACATCCATGTCTTCAGAAGTGATTTGATAGGTGTGGGTGAGAGACAGATCCATTGTAATGTCCTTTTTAACTATAAATCTCCACTTTCGCATTCTTTCACATTTTGAATGTGAAAGTAGACATTTATGGTAAAAAATAAATATGAAATATTGATCTGTTTCTTACCCACACCTATCATATCACTTCTGAAGACATGGATGTAACCACTGGAGTCTTATGGATTACTTTTATGTGGCCTTTATGTGATTTTTGGAGCAAAGATCTGGTCACCATTCACTTGCATTGTATGGACCAAAAAAGCATATATATTCTTCTAAAAATCTTTGTTTGTGCTCTGCAGAAGAAAATAAGTCATACACATCTAGGATACCATGAGGGTGAGTAAATGATGCGATATCTTTTAATTTTTGGGTGAACTATCGGTTTAAATAATGGTAAACAATATAAAATCAGGAAAAGATGAGCAATTTCTATATACCTAAATATCAACACAAAAGGCTTTTATTTTAAAGAAAGATAACAGAAGCACAATTTTCAGAGAAAACATTTCTCAGAAAGAAGTGTGTTAAGTTTTCAAATTCAAACTTTTCAAAATTATGACAAAAAGGATTTGGACACTTTGTGGTTGTCCGGCCTAAGTGTAACATGTCCGTAGTTAAGGTGATGAACCACACCTGTGGTTACTCTGCTCAGACATCTGTATGAACTGAAGAGGAAATGACTTCATACATCTACTGAAAATGACCTTGAAACCAGTTGGTCAAACGTAATTGCAAAAATAGTCCTGAGAAAGGGTCTAGCATCGTATGTTTGCAGATGCCACTTAGCTTGCCATTTTATTGTCTAATCGAATGCAATGAAATTCATAAGTTTTATGTGTGGTTGAAGTGTCCAAATACTCTTAGGGGCCACTGAATGTACATGTGTGTGAAAGACATCTTGATCACTACTGCTCTACTGGGCTCCAAGCAGCCACATGGAAGTGAGGTCACTTCCTTTGCTGCACTGGGCTTTCTCCTAATACACAATGACTGGATGTTGGACAAGAGAGAGAGTAAAATAGTGGGAGAGTCAGGGAGGGATGGAGGAGGGGTAAAAACAGATCTACAAGCTTACCACCCCTGGCCCAAGCGGTGGTGGGAATTGAGTTGCAAATGCAAACAGTCAGGAATTAATAACTTTACACATTTACTGTACATCTAAAGTAAAAATACACAACAATTCATCAAAGCCTCCCTTAATGTTATAACACACATTGAGAGCTTTCCTCAAAGCACAATGTTTTCATAAGAGTAAATTATGTGAGGTGAAACGAACTCAATTGAGGGGCTTCGCCAGACTTTTGTGTTCTTTTACAAGGAATCGCCTTGAAGGCAATTTTTAGAGAAATAGTTTACCCAAAAATGATTTCCTCACCCTCATACTGTTTTAAACACATTTTACTTTCCTCCTTCCAGCGAACAAAAATTTTGATTTTAGGCAGAATGTTAGCCCAGTCACCATTCACTTTCATTGTGTGGCAAAAAGATTAAATGAAAGTGAATGGTGACTGAGACTAACATTCTGCCCAAAATCTTGTTTTCCTCAAAAGAAAGAAAGTCATACGGGTTTGAAACAACACGACTTGTTGGTGAATGATGATTTTTGAGTGAACTATCCCTTTAAAGTCCCCCTGTATTGCCTAGACAAGCAGTTTTCTTCAGCATGTTGATGTATATCCTACTGAAACATGAAGTTTAAAAAAGGTGGTGCCTTTAAAAAAAATGTTTTTAAAAGCCAATAGGCTTTTTTATACCCTTGCTGCTTCTCATGCCAGAGCCGGTGTTCCACTAGGGAAACATAGACGCAACCTCGATACAGTGTCCGACCACTTTTCCACTTGTAATATACTGACAGTACACTTAAGAATGAAGAACTCTTACTCATACTATATATTCCCAAAAAACGCCTGCATCAAACATTTGAATAAACTCCAGCAACTTTCCTTGCATTAAGCTCCTGCATGCGTATTCTATTCGGAAGTGATCATCCCTATCCCCTATTCCTTCAAAGGCCAACTACCCTCCACTGTAAGAACTTCAGAAGACCGAAGGCTGAAAAAGTGGAGTAAGAGGCTCCACAAGTAAAGATGTTGACTACCACCCCTGGAGTCACGAGTTCGAATCCAGGATGTGCTGAGCGAATACAGTCAGGTCTCCTAAGCAACCAAATTGGCCCGGTTGCTAGGGAGGGTAGAGTCACATGGGGTAACCTCCTCGTGGTCACAATAATGTGGTTCTCATTCACGGTGGGGCACGTAGCGAGTTGTGCGTGGATGCTGCGGAGAATAGTGTGAAGCCTCTACAAGCGCCACGTCTCTGCAGCAACACGCTCAACTAGCCACTGAGATTCCTCCTCAGTTAGCATATAAACTGTTGTTAAGCTAATAGATAATAGATAGATAGATAGATAGACAAAAAGCAGAAAAACTTTCATTTTGATTTCACAGAGTCTTTAAGTTTGCTGTTTGTGAACACTTACCCTGCACATATGGCCCTTTCTCTGGGTGTTCCCGGACCCTCAGGGGTACTGGTTTCTTCTGTTCCACACCTCTCAGCAAATCACGAACACGCTCATTATAGATCTCTAAAAAACTGCAAAGGAAAACAAGGGATTGCAGTTGGTTTTTGCTTACAAGCACTCTCCTTTTTCAACATCCTGCCTAAAGTAGAATTGCTTCAATCCTAGAAAAAGCTTGGTAATGTTGCGAAACAGATAGCAGGGTTCGATAAGAAGGATTTTTTTGTTAATGACACAAATGTGCCAGTGGTTCTTGCTCTGCCAACATTTCCATGGGCCCCAAGCCCACAACACAACAAATCATACACAATTTTTATTTGTCAAATAATAAAACAAAGAGAAAAAAACTCACCTTATTTCAACTCTACAGCTTTGTCCATCTGCAGTGTCAACACCAGACCTAAAAAGCCCCTGAACAGATGGTAGAAAGGCTCATTCAATAACAAACATTTAAAACATACCATTTCTGAGTGTTTCTTCAACTTCGGGCACTTTCATGTTCCAGGGATTGATTTTTATTAAACAGATTTAAACTTGTATGAAGGTCACATAAAAAGCGATTTAGAAACTTTATACAAGGCCTTTAATCATTTATTTTTGGTACTTTTCAAATGCCTTTTATGAATAGATTTAAATGTTTTAAGGCTTATCACAGACCCAGACATTCAATATTAATCTATGAAAACCCTTTATAAAATGTTTTGTATCATTACATGTTTAAAACTATGATAATCTAAATAAAATAAATACAAACCATTTATTTATTATTGTGTGAAAATGATTTCTCTCAATTTTTTAAAAATTATGACTTTCCCACAATGTAATGTCCACCATAGCAAATAATTTTGCCCCCAGTAAAGTTTTTTCAAAAGTTAGTGTACAAAAGTGTTGGTGAAGAGTATGCTTGAGATGAAATATGAGATAACTTTAAAGAAAACAAAGAATAAATAAAGGTAAAACTCTACACTCTACAATTTTAGTAGACAAATTAAATAAAAGTAATGAATGTAAAAAAAAATTTATCAAGATAAAAGTGTCAGAAGTTGAAGCCTTTCAGAGTGAAAAGAGGCAGAGTTTCTAACTCAGAAATTTCATTATCGACACCAGTAACTTACTTGACAGATCCTTGGAGTCAGCCCCATGGAATCCTGCAAAGAAAAGTAGGACACACAATATTAAGGTTGAAATAATGCTTCCCCAATGTCACCAATGACTTAACTGATGGTAGCACTGTTACTTACTGGAGTCCCCATCATGGTGTATGTTTTCCCTGAGCCCGTCTGTCCATATGCAAACAGACATACATTATACCCTTCTGAAGCCCCAGACAGAACACACACACCCAGATCCTGAAACACCTAGAGGAGGAGAGGGAAATATCTTTTAAAAAGTATTTGTACAAAATATTGTAATATTGGGGCCTGGATAACTCCGCAAGTAAAGACATAGACTACCACACCACTAGGTCTCCTCGGCAACGCGCTCAACAAGCCATGTGATAAGATGAGCTGATTGACTGTCTCAGATGAGGAGGCAACTGAGATTCGTCCTCCACCACCCGGATTGAGGCGGGTCACTACGCCACCATGAGGACTTGGAGCAAATTGGGAATAGGGTATGCCCCCCCCCAGTGGTAGTGGAGCCTACTAGTGCTAGCATCACTATTACTATTGCTCAACAAACCCCAAACCCTTAGTAGTAACCCTTCGACATGTAACATATCAGGATGTGAAATTCTCTTAAAATATATGTTTACATAAGTAATCAGTGTTCATCACCAGCATGCTTATCTTTCATAGACAAGCACCATCTAACATAAACATAGGTAATGCCTGCATAGTGCTGAGATGGGCAACATTCTTTAGAACAGATTTTAAGCCACCTGGCTTTAATGAATTTTGAAGACAAACAAACTGAAAAGAGAGAAATAGAGGGAAAGAAAGAAGTCCAAGTGGGTCTGGTGTTAGATTAGACCACACCAGTGTCTGAGCTGTAAGTGTACTGAGCTGCAGTAGGACTCAAATGTTTTCATTTCTCCTCTCCTTAAAGTGAGAGCAGCTAAAGTCTGATCTCTGTACGCTCTGATGGGCTCTGGCAAATACAGACGCAGCACATTCTCTATGGCCTAAACATACACGATAGCCTTCAAAGACATGGCTCACTCGCTCACTCACTCACCCTCCAACAACAACACATCTACATTCATGCTCATTTGAAAAACTTATTCAAAGAGCACAGAGCAATGACCTGTTCGGTCATGAAACTATAGGTTCGTTGACATGTAATCTGTTAGCCAATCAACTTGTGTACTCTCTTTGTCTAACGTTTATATTGTCTCAGATGTTTGCAGGTAAGCTGATTTCACTGCAACGTCCTACGGGAGTTTTCACTCAGAAACCCTCCTCCACTCCAGTACTAAAGGTCTAGATCTGCTTTAAGGGAACTCTTTGTATGTCTAATCATGCAGCAGGACCATTTCCTTCATGCTTGATGCAGCATGTCTTATGTATGTCAAATTGTACAGCAGCAACATGTCATACATGCTCAACATGGCATGGGTGTTTTTGATCTAGCAGTAGTAAGCCTTTGCACTTGCTGTGCCGCAGCAGAAGCATAAGCAGATCTAGTCTGCCAAGACTAAACCTACCAATATCCATTACAACACTTTCAATTTATTCAGGGAGTTGTCATGAATGACATAAATTCACCTGTCTGTCTGTTAAATAAAAAATTTAGAAAGTGTTTGGCTGATTCCTCAACCATATTTTTGTCTTCCCCTTTCTTCCCCAATTCCCAATGCGGTCCAAGTCCTCGTGGTGGCGTATTGACTCACCTCAATCCGGACAAATCTCAGTTGCCTCCGCGCCTGAGACTGTCAATCCACGCATTTTATCACGTGGCTTGTTGAGCGTGTTACCTCGGAGACCTAGTGCGTGTGGTATCCACGCACAGCTCACTATGCACCCCACCGAGAACCACATTATAGGAATCACGAGGAGGTTACCCCCAACATGACTCTACCCACACTAGCAACCAGGCCAATTGGTTTCTTAGGAGTCACTCAGCACACCCTAGTTGTTTTTGATTAACAACTTTTTGTAGGGAAGAGAAAGGGTATTAAAAGAGATATTCCTCAATGACAAATGGGTCATGTGGCTCTCGTCTATGGACACACACATTACACGGAACATTTCTCCCAACACGCAGCGAAAGGATCTTGCTGCTAATTACTCCACCACTATACTACACAATCAGTGGATTAAAAATTTACCAGCCAGTGGCAAATGCGGGTGATTTCCTCTCATTGTAGTGGAGGGTTGCACAGAGTAAAAGGTTGATCTTGGGAATCGATATACAAATCATTCCAATGCATCGGATGCATCAATATTTTTACACATTTATACACCCCTAAGGTTTACTCCGCTACACAAGGCAGAAGCGTGTCATCACAGTCAATAAATACAGTTCACTGACCATGAACTTGGAGGTGTAAATAAATCCCATTCTATGACAACAAGGCAAAGCTCACCTCTTGACCCTCTAAATGTCCTTCAAAGATGGTATTTGTACTTCCTGAACAAATTCCCCACAAAGGTGCCCAAATAAATCGCCATTCATAATTTCTTAGGTTTAACACAGCTAACGACTGTAATATGCATGAACAATATTCATTATAGTGTTACTAAAACCTAAAAACTACTAAAAACATACCCCTAAATTCGACGAAAATACTTTTTAACAATATAACAATATTATCAGGACGGTTTGACACCCTGGACATGTGTCATGTCAACCCATATTTTGTCAGTATATAAATGGTTATATGGGTAATAAAATTGTTATTGTATGTCTCAAAGGGAAAGCATGTATACACTGTGATGTTTAAAACCTAACAGGTGAAAAACAGAAAGTATCTAAAGTCATTTGACTAGCCCATATTTACATAGTGAATGGTATGCCATTCTCCAAACAACTTCGAAAGAAGGTATTAGTAACACACATAATACCTAACTGCTACACGTTTGTTTTTCACACACCTTTGTCTATCTTCATGAGCTTTCAAAATAATATAAAAAAGACATCTTTCTTATTGTGTAAATAAATGTAAAGGTGTGGGAGAGAGAATGTAATTCGACCTTCACTTACATTGAAAACCCGGTGAGTCAGCAAAACAAGAGCCTCTCTGAGGGTTTTGTTACCCAGGTATGAGTCCTGGGGCCTGGCAGGCTCTGTCTCGGTGTAGGTCTGAATAGAGGCTAATTTGGGATTTTGTCTGCAGGGAGAACGGATCAGCATCTAGCAGTTGCTTCAGTCGCTCTAATTAGCCGGAGTTTTATTCTTCAGTGTGAAAGAATCAGTGAGGGAGCTTGTTAAAGGAGTTCATCTGAACTCTGCTCACGTAAGGAACTTTTCTCTGTTACAGCACAATAGTCGGGGCATCTTTTTAATGTGCTCTTACTGTCACCGCTGGACCAAGCACTTTTAAACAAGCTTTTAAACATCAATATATCAGTGATTAGGTCTGGTAATGAACCAAGACCATACATACTACATACATAATATTACACAAGTTTAAATCGGTAGGCTGCGACAATGTTGCATTTTATTTAGGGATGCACTGATGTAACAGCTGCCAATAATTATTGGCCAATTATTGACCAAATTAAAACCATCAGCATTTTGGTTATAAGCATGAAAACGTTGATATGAAAAAACTATATTTTATTCATAAATAATTTGTAACACACGTAAAAACTATTTAAATGTACAATCCAAAAATAATAATAGCCAAATTACGTAGAAGACTTTGACTTTTGAGACATTGGTATGATATCCATTAATGCCTGATGATTGATTGATTGATTGATTGAATTAAGATTGTAAATCGCAATATGGGCTTATGAAGCTACTAAACCTTAAAAGGCTGCGTTTTAAAATACAGTCAGCATTCAGCACTTTGTTTCTGCTCTAAAGTGACGTCACGTTAGAGCAGGCTTCACCCACAACTGGTGACGGACTCCATCCTATTATCATAGATCCGCCATTTTTTTCCATGCTGGAACAGATACAGTGAGAAGAATAATGTCTCAGCTTCGTAAGCTTCATAAGTGTTCTGTTGTTGGCTGTAAAAGTGAACATAAGAGTCTTCATGCACTCCCGGCATCAGAGCAACTGAAGACGCAGTGGACAAGTTTTGTTTTTGAAGGAAATGTGTCCCAAAACATAGAATAATGTGTGCATGTTTGTGCAAATCATTTTACACCGGACTCTTTGTGAATGAGTGTCAATATAAAGCAGGATTTTCAAAAAATTTTATTCTCAAGCATGGATCAGAACAAACTGTTCTTGTTCCAGCTTTACATCCTGAAGATGTTAGTATCGCACTTTATATTTTGTGAATGTTTGCAAATCGCCTTTTCGATTGTGCTTGTTAGCTGATTCCACGGCTAATGCAACTAAAGTTACCGTTATTTTGAGCTGAAAATTCACAGACACATTCTGGGGACACCTGAGACTTATATTACATCTTGTAAAAAGAAGCATAATAGGTCTGCTTTAAACTGCAAAAACAGAAGTGCAAAAATGTCTTAGAAGTACAAAATAACTTTTTCTTCATATCAATCATCCATCATGCTATACTATTTACCAATTTTTATCTTCTATTTAACTTTCATTATGGCTCTTTTTAACAAATTCATGTGTTCAACAGATCCAATCCATGTTCAGTGGGAATAATGTATTGTTAGAACAGCAAAAAACTTTTTTGTACCACTTTGTATATTTTTAAAGCCTAATTTCAAAGTAAAATCTGATGACAAAATAAAAGGATTGGCACATCCCAAATCAAATTGAATGCCAAAACTGTATACTAGTCCCAGTGGATTTTCAAAGTACATGCATCAATGCATGTTCTTTCAGCTAATATTGCCTACAACTCATTGTGCAATGGACAGGAATGGTAAACAATTTTCATCCTATGTATTTTACCCACCAAACATATATTCACATTTAAAAAAAGGGAAGTTTTAAAACTTTTTTTACTGGGTCTCAGGAACTTAAGATGACATCATAATAGCTTGTAATGTAAAAAAAATAAAATAGATTTTTATTATGACAGAGGCTGCATATATGAAAAGACACAAATATTAGTTCACACTTTAAAAATATCTTATAAAATGTATATAATCACAATTTTCAAAGCTCTGTGATTTATTTTTATTTTTTTTGTGGTGGGCATGAATGTAATGTAATAGTGATTGAGAGATTTAACTCAAAAGCCCATTGTATCATATTTGATACATGGATTTCAAAGGGGTTTTTCCATAAAATAATATAAAAAATTTTAACCAAGCACATTTGCTTATATTCAGCAAATACTCATTTTAAGCTGTTATTTATCCCAAAATAAGTCACTTTTCACGCAAGTCTGCTGCCATTTTAAATAGATCAATAAAAACATTGGAACCACTTTTTTTCCACAGATAACCACTAGATGGTTCCATAAATATGTGAAACTTACACACCATAGGTTGATTGCTTTATCAATCACAAAGAGTGAAACAAGGGCCGTCAAACATTGTGTATAATATTTGACAGACTGCATTATAGGGCAACATAATTATATTAAAAAAAATTTTTTTTGGATAAAATGCAATTAATAATTTTTTTATTTTTTATTTTACTGATTACAACAAAACTCATAATGTGATAATGTGAAACAAAACTCAACACATTGTCATATGAACAATCATTCAGAAGGAAATGTTAACAGAACTGAATGTTATCAAAATCATACATTTCCCATAATATTTTTTAAAAAGAGAACAGATTCTGAATAAGGTAGCCAACAATAAGCTAATGAGGTAGCTGTACTTCGAAAAGTGAAAAATTATGTATAATTCACTACTGAAACTTTATTATTTTCTGCAATGCTCCGAATCAGTATAACTCAGGTATCAAAATTATCTCAGAAGATTATTTAGCTACGCATTCATGGCTGGCCTAAAAATTCCACTTTAATGATGAAGGCATAACAATAGGCTAACACTCTAAGATCAAACTCTAGCCAAAATGGAGCCAGTTTGGCACCTAACAACAAGTCCTGCAAGAATAAATACTACAATCCATAGGAAATGAATGGCCCTCTAAGCTTAGGGGTGTGCATTCAATTATGTATGTGTGTAGACATAGGAAACCTTTAACAAAAGCATATGATGTTCGCTTTCCTCCATTTCCCTCCTCAAACCACAAACAAAAACAAATGCACTCGTGGTGACAATGCAAGAGGGGAAAGCTGAATATAGAGTCGATTCTGGACAGGAAGTTGTCCAGAAGGTCAGTGCCTCAGACAACATGTGATCCAAAGACTCCCTGATCAGTCAGGGAGGGTTTAATCAGAAATTGGGGCAGTGGAAAACAAGGGTCAGGCAGTGTAAACTAGGTGAGATGATGTCGTTCGATAACAAACAACACTATCAGCGGTTAAGTTTTGGTTTCTCAGTGAATGCTTAAAGGGATAGTTCACCCAAAAATGACATTCCCCAGGCTAAAAACAGAAAAAATATAAGGAGGAAAAAGAAGGATGGATATGAAGGCAGAGGGAAACTCCACTCTATTAAAAAGCTATTAGTGGGTAATACGTCCACATTAAACTCTTAAGGTCTGTAATCAGTGTGTGAAGGGGAGAGGCTCTTTAATGTGGCCTTTTTAATAGCCACTCCTGAAAAACCCTTGTTTCTTGTTAGATCCCATGGGGAGTGCCAACTGAACCTGGTCCAAGGCAAGGGCCGTCCCAGACCATAGACCAATACGTCAGCTCCTCTTCTTGTTTATACAAAGAACAGGGCCAAAGATACAGAAACACAAGGCGTACACTGGAGGCACATTAAATAACATGCATATGTCACTGCATTAGATAATGAAATAACAAACCAAGTGCCATTTAATTGAAAGAAAGACAGCACAAACACATTTTTCATGCAAAACATTTCACAAAAAGATGAAAAAACGATCTGGTTGTCAAACGTTTATGGAACGTGCCCATAGTTAATGTGAGTTAATGTTTGATATTTTATAATGTATTGCAATGAAAGTAATACTAATTGGTATGTTTGGATAAAATGTCCTATTTTGGGGGCACAGTGTGAAAGACATTTGATGATCACTACATAACACCTGTGGACTCCATGCGAGGACAGACATACATTTTAAGTGTACTGTAAGTATCCAAATACTTTGCACACATAATATGCAATGAATCACACAAATGCTAATAAAACAAAGGCAAATCATTTTAGAAATTTGTGATGTACCACGAATGTCACTTGACATGATCAAGAAAGATCATTGAAATGATCTTCATCACCTCATTGTTATGATAAAAGTAAACATAATAACTTTCACAATGATTTAGACAACGGCCTTATTCTTTAATCCTTAAATTGTGTTCTGGCCATTTTGACCCAGACAACTTGTTTTTTTTTCTTAATCCAATTGGAATAAAATTCCTTGACTTTTTTACTAAATTAAAAAATTTAGGAATTCATATGTTCCCCAGTTTTCCAACTAGCTTCATACAATGTGACCCACATTTGGTTTTTGACCTCTGAAAATGGGTCAAACTTAACAATTTATGTCTGGAGCCACACTCATAACCCCATATCTCTGGGATTACACAATTTAGGGCTTAATTATAAAGATAACAAAAAGGGAAGTTTGTTCTAAACCAGAATCTAAAAGGATATTTAATACGTCTGGAGTTATAGGCACTTAAACTTTGGAAAAACAACAAATGTCTTTTCCTATTTTTGAACTCCATCTTATGTCAACACATTGGCATTCAATGCAACAGGGGTTGGGGTGCTGAAGTCAAATGATTTTATTAGTAGATCTACCTATCTCTGTGTTTCTAAGTTTCTTTTTTTACTTGTTTTGCTCCAAAATCATTGTAGAAAATTGACATTTTAAGCCCCCACTACAAAATAAAGCCCTAGGCATACTTCCATTTTGATGCAAATGCACATGGTCGAACGCAAGTCTGTCGAATATATCCATATAACTGTGTGCGCATACACGCTACAACTGCTATGTGACACTAGACTTTTTCTCTCAAGGAGTTTAGACCCATAAAGATGTCTTTACATTCCTTCAGACTTGAGTTATACAAATGCTGGTATCTCCAGACCTCCTCACACATGCGCTCGTGACTTCCACATCAACCGTTGTTGTTTTTACTTTTGTCTCCTGATGTTTAGTAGAAATTTCACCTTCTTCTGGTGCCTCTTCCTGACAGCAATGGCTCAAATTTGAGTGTTGCCATCTTGTGGACCCACTAATTAATGCAAATAACTCCAGGCGCATGTGCATTCTGCGCGTACAAAGACGAGTGGTTAGAAAAATCGGGCTGCGCGCATTTAGTGCTCGAGCACTCTGCTGATAATGAGATTTGCATCACACTTCATGTACGCGGACACTTAAGTGTTCACGTCTGACCAAAGTATACTTTGGGCTTAATGGTTTACTTAGTAAATATTGACCCATGGCATTTAATATTTTGGGGTTTAATCTTCTTTTATGTTTATCTGGGTAGAGCTGGGTTACAGGGGACACAAACAGATGGTGGAGGAGGGGGCTGTGGGAGAGAGAGGGAGACACTGAGCTCTTTGGCAGGAGTTCAGCTCGCTTGTCATTTGTCATACTTTCAGAGAAATGTGTGGGTCAGATTTGCATGGGAGGGAAAAGAGGTCAGGGTATTCCACACGCAACACAGAGATGGCCTACAGAGCGTGCGGGAGAGAGAGAGAGAGAGAGAGAAAGAGAGTAATTGAACAAAAGTTTTTATTTTTCTACAGTTATTCCAAGTCACCAAATGTTTGGTGCAAAGGTTAAACTACAGGATAAAAAATAAAAGCAAAACCAGTGGAGACTTTCTCTTGCTCCTCCTCCCACTCCAATAAAAGTTCTCCAAGTGCAGCTGCTCTTATGAGGGTAAATGATTTCCACAGCCTGCTGTGTGGTTTCAAGTCCATGCTGCAGTTATAGAGAGGTACATGTGTTCTCTGCAGGGGCATGTCTCAATTCATTCTCTTTAAAGGGACACAGTTCATCCAGAAATGTTGTCGTTATTTACTCAACCTCATGTCAGTCCAAAAGACATGTTAACTCGTGAGTCATTGGAATCTGCCATATAAAGAAATTCAGATTTCATGTGGTCAGCCTGTGTGTAAAGACATTTTGTGTGGCTATCCTTCACATGTCCAGCACACCACTGACACAGAAACCCAGAAATACTGAGAGCATAAAGTCGTCCACTGTTTCCAAAAGGAAAAGTCTAAGAGGGAGGAGGGATACAGTGATAGAGAGACAGAGGGAGGGGAAAAAAAACACAAAGCTGAATTCACTTGGGAAAGAAACCCAGCATTGTGCTCCAGCTCTGGACCAATGACGTCCTCCAAGCGCAATCTCACTGTGAAAAATAATTTACTAAAGCAGCTGTGCCTTTGGCAAGAGTGGGGCTGCAAGTGACCCCAGTACACTCTACCTTCCTTTATGTTATACTCATGTCACTTTCTAAGGTCTATGATATCCAAGTTCAATGATATGAGATCACTGTTGATACAGCAACTTTGGGAAACCAAATCAAAGCCCCTTTGAGTCAACCCTGACTATTTATGAAAACAAAAACAGGTAATCCGGAAAAGAATGGAGATATGATTTCAAATCTTTCAGAATATTAACATGGGCGCACACTTTTATGCCTATCCAGTTTCAGCAACTTGGCAGGAGCGTTATTACTCATCTCATGTGTGAAGAGGTAAGCCAATCATAACAGGGGTCATTTACATAAAAAGTCTAAAAGGTACAGTAGCAAAAACAGTCAGTGTAATTCTAATTAGTGATAATTTTGTAGTCGAGTTACACTCTAACCCCACAAAATGAGTAATCGATTACTCGTACTTAAAATGTAAGTTAAAAAATATCAAGTATAACACGTACGCAAAATGCATATTTTGATTAATTAACAGATTACAAAGAACAGTCTCAAAATATGCTAACTTTAACAAACTATGCTTTTCTTTTGGGGGAAAAAATTTAACCGGAGCTTACATAGAAACTAATACTGACAGCATAAAGGGAATGCACAGTCTACATAAAAATTATACAATCACATTTGTATAATTTCACATGTTATTATTAAGAAAAACAAGTGTTGAAAGTTGGCTTTGTAAAACACGCTCTGTCCGTGTTCAGACATTTCACACACATATAGGTCTGATAAGCTTCTGAGTTTCTCGTACCGCTTCGTATTTCCTTTCCACCATAAAATCAAATCCTCATCCCTTGGTTTGCATGACTCCAACAAGAAATGAATATCAATAGAGTAGAATTCAATAAAAATCAAATGTTACAAGTATTGCCATGCTTAACTTTGCTTAAAAGCATACAAAGATGCAATCATGTCTCCACTCATTCAACAACTTGATGACACACAATCACAGCGCCCCCAGTGGACGCAATTGTAACTTCGAGATTTGTTGAGAGATCCAGAGGGAAAGTACAGCATATTTAGCATTGCCCATGGTAGGCAAATGAGCAAAGGAAAATCAATTTGCATTATTCAAGAAGTGTTTTTTATTGTCGACTAGCTGGTGCAGAACGAGTGCTCGATTAGTCAATTACATGTGCACATCCCTAATTCTAAGGGTAAGAGGGCAGGAACAAAATAAAATGACTGCAGGGAACAAAAATAAAATGCACCAAAAGCGTATATGATGTCATCTTCCAAGGAATAGTTCACCCAAAAATGCAAATTCTTCATAATTTATTTGCCCTCATGTCATTCCAAACCCACATGACTTTCTTTCTTATGCAAAACACAAAAGAAAACCACCCAAATATTTACATCCATTGTACGTGAGATGTACATTTACGTGAGAAAAGTGCTAAAAACAATTCATCGCAAGTTCTTACGTGAACACACTAGCCACAGGGCAAATGTGTCAATGGCTTTAGGTGGCACATGAGTGAAGCAGCATATCACACAACAGAGTAAATGGGCACTTGAGAGTATTTGAGTATATTTGATTCCTTTTGTAGACTAATTAAACAAACAAACAAACAAGAAATCACGTGACATGTTCTTGGAAAATGTTTGTACGTGAACAATTGTACAGATGTATGTTTGCACCAGCTCGCTAATAACACTGCACACCGGTGTGACTGAATAACATAACTGGAATGAGCTGTCGGCTCAAAGTAGGAAGAGCTCCAAGTCACGCCCATTGATGACGTGGACCAATGGTAGAATGTTTAGCAGCAGGTATGAATTTTTCCTGAAAGTTCGTGCTGACGAGCTGTTATGAACCACTAAAAAACAAACTCAAAAACACCTTTGTTTTGGCCAGATTCTGTTCTAAATGACGTCACACCCATTCGTTCTTTGATTTCTTGCGAAGTATACCAGGGCCTTAAGAAAGAAAGTCATGCAGGTTTGAAACAGCAAGATGGTAAATTATGACAGAATTGCACTTTTGGATGAACCAACCCTTTAAGCGTGGTTTAGATATTTGATCCATTACTCGGTTATGCATTCAGAATGCCCTTATCTCACACCAGTTTAACAGCTGGCTTACATTTACCCTTCTTTATCTATTCTGCTCCCAAACCTGATCCACCATTCCACCCTACCATCAACCTCTCCCTCCTCTGTCTCATCTCGCTCTCTCTCCAGACATACAGTATACAGATGGACATGTTCCTCTAGAGAGACAACCCCCAATCTTTTAGCCACAAGAGCAAACGCATAGTATCTTTCCATATACACAGATGGAGGCGTAGGTAGGGTTGACTTGCTCCTAGAGAAAAGGAGAAGGGGGCAGTCACAGTGAAGGACTTGGGCTGGTTTCCCTTCTGCGGAGGCGTCTCTGGAGACCCCACAGGAAGGAGAGGCTCCAGTCTCATTCTGTCGCTAGCAGCCACAGAGACCCACGTAGCACAGGAATATCAAATTAAAGAACAACATGGCAGACTTCGTGGTTTTCACACTGGGCACGTTTGCTGCAGTCTGAATCAGAGCGTGATAGTTCCCAGCGCCCCCAGCAGCTTTTGTCAAAAACGCATGCGCAAGTAATTTTACTTCCTGAACAAGCGCGGACCTGAGAACAGGTTGCTTTCTCACTCACGCAAACCGCACCACAGTTCAAGTGAAACCAAACTCAGACCACCTCCTACAGGTAGTCTCGGTGCAGTTCGCGAGTGCACACCAGAGTTTGGAAAACGGCATTCACATTATCCAAACTAACCAATCTTTTTTTTACGTCATTCGACCTTGGGTGCACACCAAAAATGTTAGTGTGAAAGCACACTTAAATTAATTAAAACAGAAGAAGATCAGAGCAAAGCAGTTTATGTTATCTGTGATGTGGTGAGCCTTTCCCTTTGAAAAACATTTTTACAAGATAACATAGTTTACACCAGAATACTACAGATCCTACTGTTATTGTTACTACAGTAAAAATGTGGTAGCTTGATATTAGTCACCACTGATATCAAAAAAAGATATTAAACAAAATGACACAAAGATTATGAAAGTTTCTGAAAGGAAGGCAATTACGAATTAAGTGATCTCGAGGTGTTTCATACTATGTTTAACTTAGAGTTACCTAAATAAACTGTTTATGACATGAAGCAACCAAAGTAAGATGATCCAAAAGCATCCGTCTGATGCAGTTGTACGTTGGTGTCTTTAGAAAAGCCCTTATAATAAATCTTTCCCTATGTTTTTGGCCTTCTCTCCACACAGAGACAGCATTTATGACAGCAAAAACTGATCTTTTCGAAAAGGCCCTCCGAAGTGGATACATTTTAAAACAAGGTCTTCACATTATAGTGTGGACAAGGGAAATGGAGATATCTGAAAATGATGATGTATTTATTATGTGACGCAGTCATGTGATCCATTCAACCCAAAACAATAAAGATGGCAGCCTTTGTTGTAGCGGTATTGTTGTGCCTACTATTCAGTTTGTACAAACTTTACATTGCATTCAGCCACCAAAACAGACAGTCAGACAGTGATGACTGCTGAGAGGATTATTAGTGCCCCCCTGCCCACCCTCCAAGACCTGTACATCTCAAGAGTGAGGAAATGTGCAGGTAGAATCACTCTAGACCCCACACACCCTTCCCACTCCCTCTTTGAACTGTTGTCCTCTGGTTGGTGCTACAGAGCACGGAGCGCCAGGACATCCAGACACAAGAACAGTTTTTACCCTCAGGCCATTTTCCCTGCCTCACGACTCCCCCATAGTGCTATAATGTAAATACATATCTCATGTACATACGTAAATTCACATATTTAATTCAATAACTGTACATACCCCTACATTGCACATCCATTACCACTTGCACATGTACATACGCCTTTCTGTTATATGTCCTATTATTTGTGTCTATTTATACTCTTACCTTGTTTTATATTCTGTGTCTCACAATAATGTTCTGTGTACACTTGTTTCTCCTATCACCAAAAAAATTCCTTGTGTACATGAGATCACTTGGCAAGAAAGCCCATTCTGATTTTGATTGCATTCCTTTAAAGGCGATGGGAAGTTTACTTGGAATTGCTGTCCAGCGATGGAACATGAAGAAAATTGCATTTCAGACCGTACATGGAATGGCAATTGTTTTGCATGCGCAGTAAGGGGACTAAAGAGTTTTCATCCGGTTTACTGTGGACGAGCAACATTTGGAAAACGCTTGAAAACAGCATTGTGGACAGAGCGCGTTTTGAAAATGTGGAATATGAATGTAGCCTCAATTAAAAATGTTAATCACTTGATAGCCCGACAAATTATGTTATTTATTTATTGACTGAAACTGAACTTTTAAACAGTACTGTAAACATACTGACTGATCCAACAAAACCCAAGAAACACTGGAAGTGTTTCTTGGGGCAGTGTGAACTAGCCTTCACACTTTGATGGTGATCTTACATTACTTTATATTTCTAACATAATACCAATAACTGGAATAATTACATATTTTCGCAAGACCAAGGTAAATTATTTGAAAGTGTCATTGTGACAAACTTTCCTATACATTTTACTGCATTTTCAATGGCTTCAAAGATGAAGTGTGTAATTTCTGCACCAAAATAATCATTGTTTTCAAACAGATTCCTGAAAATTCCTGCCCTCCTTTTTCCAAACAGATAGTCCCATCTCAATGTTGGTTGAGCCCATGTTGCCGTCTCGGGCACCAGAGTGTTACACATTTAGGTGTAATCAACCTACAAATGGCTTGCTTAACATTTACGCTGCATATTAAGCTGGGATACAAGAAAGAACTTGAACATCGAAAAAATTACAAACATCAGCTTTTATCAGTACTTGGTATTCTGCATACTGCATCCTAATCACAGAGCAACACATAATGCTGAGATTGTCTGGAATGGACCTCCGTCCCACAGGACTTTAAAAAGAGGTCAGTCTCTCTCTCTCTGACCGACTCGGCTGCAGCCCGCGCAAGGAATGCAAGCACCAGGCCTCTGCTGTATAGCTCTGACTTGGAAATTTAAAAGAGAGAAAGAGCGAGTAGATAAAGAAAAGTGTTGTGAAGACAAGACCATCCTCGGTGCATGGGCCACCACAGTTCAGTCTTTCATGAAGTGAAGACAAAGACTCTGAGGGGAACACCAGGGCCTGGCTTAGAAGAAGATTCAAAGGGAGAAAGGAGAGATACAGTACGGTTCAATTATTTAAACTTAGGCTGCTGATTGTGTGTCTGTTTTTTTTTTTTGTTCTGAAGTTTGCGAGACCTAGTGATTTTTACACAATCTAACACCATCTACAAGCCAGGCACAACACATTAAAGTGACATCCAAGAAAACATTTTTATAGAGACAGTATGAGGAAGAGATGGATCACTTAGAAAAATGAATGTCTATCACATTGCTTAGTATGGTATGGTGTTTGAAATCAGTGTGGTATAAATAGTTTTGTTCTCTTTTTGGCCTAGAGCATGTATGCACATTAGGTGATCAAAACAAAAAAAAATATCAGGTTTTTATTGGTGACAATGTATGTTAGCTACCTTTGTGGAAAAAAAAAGTAGTGTCTTGATTCTGCAGAGGGATAATATGTTTTAAGATCTTTTCCTGGTGGTCAAAGGTTTTGGTTGTGCTCATCCCAGAGTGCACAGGCTATCATACCGCACTCTCCACCCAACACATCAGATACACAAGCTCATCAGTGTGACATTAACATCAGCACAAGTGCAAAAGTGGGAGCTCACCTCCTCTTGTGATGCATAGTTGGGGGCTGATGAATCCACAGACCAGTAACAGTAATCAAAGCCAAACTCCATCAGCTTGTCCCTGGAGTCCGCCAGACCCTCCGAACGCCCATCCGAGCGCCCCTCCAACTAAACAGAGAAAGCAAGACAGCAAGAAAGGGGGGATAAATGGGGTGTGGTTAACAAGATAAACAATATTTTTACATTCTCTGAAAAATGGTGCTTGCCCATCCAAAAGTCATCATGCTGCTAGGGCATGGTTATTCTGTTCCTAAGGTGCACTCTGTGTTTTTAGTGTGCAACTTTGCGTTTGCTAGGGTTTTCTGCATGCAGAACCTTAAGTTTCAATTATATTTTGGGTAGGGCTGGACCAGTCATTTGTAAGGTCTTATATCAGTTGGGACATAAAGTTCACACTAGGGGCTTAGTGACTACTAGTTAGCCAGTAACTAATTCCCTTCTTACTTTGGTTGCACCATTTGTTCTTAAGGCAAGTCTTAAGGCCCTGATATACTTCCGGAGATCTTCTTCATTCTTCATTCATGGGTAAAAAGAAGTTTGAAGCAGCCGAGCAATGGTATACTGTTTGCAAACATTCAGACACCCACCATTCTTTGATTCTGTATGAAGCCAAGTAGCTACTTAAGCTAGTAGTTCATAAGCACTCAGAAAATACTGTGTAATTGCATAATATGATGTTGAGCTCAATTATTATTTCTAAACAAAAGTTAAAAAGCCATTTCAGTGCTATTTTGCTACGGTTGATGTTCAAACTAATTTTGACTGATCTTTTGAATTCATCACCTGCACGTTGCCTATACAGCTGGAGTTTTACTTACTGCCCCCTTCTGAATACAGATGGTACTTCAAGCTTAAATTGCTCCGATGGTAGCAATCCTCCTTATTACAGTCCAGGGACATGATTAATTGTGTTCATTTTTTAAAGTGTAATTTCTTACTAAAGTAAGTTTCCTTCTTAAGTAATCACACTGAATAAGCATGTTAAATTGCCAGCCTTAATAAATAATCATTAAATATACTAAATAGTATATTTAAATATGTATATTATACACATAAATGAACAGTATCAAAAATGAATCAGGGGTAGGATATAAATAGGTACCATTTCAATACATTTACTATTTCATGTTGAAACCTGGCATTCACAAGTGATAGCGGGTGACGCACACCAGAAAGTGCAGCATTTAGAGAGGATTTGTGCTTAAGAGCCGCTAAGTCATTTATTCAGATGACGTTCTCTCTCGTAAATGTAAAACAGTGTAAATATCATCATCATTATATGTCTAAATGAGGGAAGTCTGTCATGCAAACATGAGATTATTGATGTGATCCAATAGGTCTGCCCTCTCCAACCACAAATATTTTGTTTATACATGGAGTTACATTTCATCTAAGTTTAATGGTGCAATGCTCAAATGTTAAGTTGTGTATTAGCTGAAACTTAGTGCCCCTTTACCCAACAACTAGGGTAAGTTGTAATTTACACACAGGCTGGAGCAACCGGCTCCTAATCCCAAGATATTGCTCAGATCCCTCCTTCAATGTAAATCTATGGGAATTGTATTTGTTTGCTTGCTTAAAGTAATAAATCTCCTCTCCTCAATAAGCCACACAATTTGAGGTATCCTTCAGAAGTTATGTACCAAAGTTTAATACTCAGGTTTAATGTTTACTGAAATCCCTAACTCTACGTATTAATTAACCACTTGACTTAAATCACAAATCACATCACATATGTAGTCATCTGACGCTAGTGATATCATGTTCTCTCTTGGAATGATTGAAGATGTCTTTGAAGATCATATAACACATACTCAATGTTCGTTATTCTCCCAGCCATGTTTCCTATTAAGCAATTTTCATATACAGCAGTTATAACGGTTGATAGCCCTTCATTAGGATGGATTCAGACCCAGATTAAGTCTTGCCACAAACTATATTACATTCTATTGATAAAAGTGATTTCCCATTGAAAATCTAGCCTAATTGTTCTTTCAAAAACATTTAATCGGTTACTGGGAGACCAGCCCTTGGCCTCTTTATGAGCTACATTTTTCCACTAATAATGTTACACCACACGGATGCCAAGAACCAAGCCTGTGTGCCTGCAGCCTATGCCTGGGATACTCTTTAATGCACTCAAAAGCATCAATTGGGAAACAGTTAGGCTGAGAGACAAATGACATAAGCATCCGAGCATGATCCAACTGTCAGTATAAAGAAAGTACCTAGATGTCAGCAAACACGCGTTTACATCAGCTCTTTATTCACCCAGTTAAAACGATCTTCATGGCACAGTGTGTGCAGGAGGACAGTTAAAGGAGCATGCAGAAACATGCCCGAGCATCGCCAGCCCGTCACCCTGGCAATGTTACATTCACAGCTCTGGTGTGTAATTATTCACACAATAGCAATCCCGCAGCTGACTTAATGATCTCACAATACAGCCCACAGCTTCACTAATGAGCCCTAACACTGCACTCAGCACCGTTATATTAAGGCTCAATAATAATACACAAAATCAGATTAGATTATATGGCCATGCTCCAATAGGTCCAGTTTCCCAAAACATATGCACTTTTTACATGCTACGTTCATGCATTCTTTTCCCAAAAGCATTGTTACATACATATGCAAAACCTAAAAACATATTTGACCACTTGACCATTTGATCACTCAAAAAAAATAATAAAAGGATGTTTTTAGGTTGTTCCGTTTACTTAATTAAAATGAACTAAAGCAAAACAATTCCAGAACATTTTCTTACAACTTGATATATTGTATTCTATCCATTTATATGAGTACAATTGAAGTGTACTTAATCCATTTGGGTTTGGACTACATTAACGTAGCACAAATGAAACTGGGCAGAGATTTCCATTTCCCAGAATGCTTTGCATGGGGCTGGATGGGGTGCACAAATGTTGAAATTAAGTGTAAGTTTATGCATTTTTGAGCAAGATGAGAAAAGGATTCGATTTGTTCATGTTTAATGTTCTGTTATATTGGTATTGGTATTTCAAAAGAGTGTCTGTTACGCTGAAATTTTGGGGGTTACCATTGTGGTGAAGATTGGCGCTTGTGCTTGGGTTACGGATGGATTTTCACTGTCCTTACACTTGTTCACCTGGCATATACTGATGATTAAAAAAGAAATTAAGTTGGACCAACATAAGAAAATGTATTAAACATTAGTCAATGTAGTTTGATGAACCTAATACTTAAGTTAAAACTACTATAGTACATTGATTTGACCTAGTCCGACTAAATTATGTTGGCTCAATGAAACTGACTTAATGTGAATGAAAGAACTGAATGAAATTGCTTATAAAATCTTCACAAATTCAATTAAGTATGGGTAATGAATTTTTGAGTGTACCGACTTTTTGATCCACATCCACATGAATGTCATATGTATTTACAATATTGGCAAAATATTCTGCATTAGTTCTACTTTAATTCTACTTTACAAACAAATTAAAATGGTAAACAATTGGGAAACAGGCACTACCAAAATAAGATACAATAATCTTAAAGGAATAGTTCACCCAAAAATGAAAATTGTCTCATCATTTACTCACCTTCATGCCATCCCAGATATGTATGACTGTCTTTCTTCAGCAGAACACATTTGAAGAAAAACAGAAAAATATCTTAGCTCGTTTTTCTCTCGGTTGAGGCATCCAGGATGAGCACAGAAACACACCGTTGTGATTAAACAAACGGACACAAATACAGATCTAAACCAAACCAACGAAGCTTCTGTACAGCGTTCCTCCTCCTCAGTTGTAAAAAGCACCACTCTTTCGAGGTGTGTCGCACGTGCATCTGTTCTCGGGTGAACATGCCATGATTTATAGTTAAAAGGTACTTCATTATTTATCTTTTTTGCACCAAAAACGATCAATTTGCTTTAGAAGATGTTCATTTAACCATTGGTGTCGTGTGGATGATGTTTATGCGGACTGCCTGTTCCCTTTGGAGATTTAAAAATCAGATCAACATCCACTTGGATTTTAAGGACCTAAAGAGCTAAGATATTTTCTATTTTCCTTCAAATGTGTTCTGCTGAAGAAAGAAAGTCATACACACCTGAGATGGAATGAGGGTGAGAAAATGATGAGAGAATTTTCATTTGTGTGTGAACTAACCCTTTAAGTTAAAGTCAACAAAACTTCTTCCATATCTCTGTAGGACTCTGGGTTCTCATTCATATGTTAGCACTTAAAGTGGCAGTGTTCACACTGAGCTCAGGGCTTTCATTGATCATAGTTAAAAAGACTGATCTCTGCCCCAGTGCTCTGGCGTCAAAGAGAACAATGGTCCAGTCAGATTACTTTACCCTCTAATAGCGTGTGTGGGGCATGGAACAAATACAACTTGAAGATAAAGTGTGAATATGAGTCTTTCTTAAACAGTTTTATATTTCTTTATGAATTTTCTCTCTCAGCCTGCAATTCAAGTCTTTTGGCAGCCCATCGTCTCCCTTTAAGTAACTTCTCTTTGGGAGCTCTTTCTTAAGCTCACAGCAGGTGACCAGATGTGGCTTCTGCTATTTCATTAATCCATTAATCAAGTGCATAACCTAAAGGGAGTATTTATGGCTCCAGAGACATTAAAATGCAAACCATGCAAACTTGGGGTGGGTGTATAAGAACAAATTCTATTAAGATATTATGTGAAATAGACATTTTAAGGAAAAATGGTTCAATAATTACTCTTTCGAAAAATAATAATGACTTAAAATAAAACAGTTTGCCTCTTCAACACAAAAACAAAAGTGTGGAAAAATAGTGCAAAACAGTGGATGGAAATTTCAACCTTTTCATGTTAAACATGAAGTTTAAAAGTGTTATTAAAATTCTTATATAGTAAGTATAAGGATGTCTTTCGTAAGCCATAAAGTATTTGCCAAAAACAAATATTAAAATGGAAGACTAAATAAAGAGACATTAAAATACAAACCATGCGAAATAGGGGTGGGCTATATAAGAAACAATTATATTAAGATGTGTTTATTTCTTTAAATCAGTGGCGGGTATTGGATTTAAAGTCTAGGCCTTCAGTGTGATTCATGCCATTAAGAAAACACAGTTCCACAATGAAAAAGTCACCCTATACCTTTGAGCATCATACATTATGTCACAGCTAACTAATAATACCAATTGACATTTTAAAAACACGTCCACGCACGAAAGTCAGAAATTGAAAGGACACTTAATGCTCAAGCAAGGCTAATTTTGAAGGAGTGTGGGCTAAGATTCTTAAAAATGTTAAGTCTGTATCTAGAGATGCAAGGGTGCGTCATATACAATTAAAAATGTTGCATAGATTTTATTGGACCACTTCTTGACAGTATAGGCTTGGTCTTAAAGACACACCCACCTGCTGGTGATGCCAAACGGAGGATGGAGACATGGCCCATGTTTTTTGTTAGTGTGTCGAGATCCAGAAATTTTTGTGTGACATGGTGGGCTACTCGGGTTTTGTTTTGCCCCAGTCTTTGTGTTCTGGGTGTTCTGGGCGGTCATCGATGTAGGGGACGGCCATATAGAGAACTGGATTCAGACCTGTGTGATGATCGCCAGGCAGGTTATTTTGAGGGGTTGGAGGTCAGCTGGTGCGCCTCCATATCTGGAGTGCTGCACGGAGATGGGGAGGGTAGCGGCTTATGAGGAGGTGTCATTAAGAAGACGGTGTGATTTAGATATGTTTGTCTGAAAATGGGGCAGGTATCTGGAATTTTTTGGGGGGGCTCTCAGGTGGGGTGTGGAGTACTGTAGTATAGTTTTAAGTGAGTATGATTATTGTGTGTGTGTGTACGTATATATTTACTTATGTGTGACCACACGATTGTTTTTTGGGGAGGCATGGTTGTATTCCTCAAGGTCAGCTCCTCTTGCAAATACATATTGACATAATGCCAATAGTTCTCTAACTGGCCACAAATACACTCAGACAGGCAAATGTGCAACAGGAACAGTGCAGCAGAGTACGTTCTACAAATTTAGCTTGGCAAGACTGGTCTCCATAAGAACACAAGTCCATTCTCTGCATTCTTAGCATTGAGAAACACCATTTGTGTAGAAAGAACCTAGTTGAATTAGATAAACCCAACATAAATAAATGTGTCAATGTAACTCAAATAAACCTCTTATTTCATTATGTTCCAAGTCTCACTAGTGAAAGTGAATGTTGGCATGCTAAATGCATGCTGGTTGATTGCATACTTCATTGAGCAAATACTGTGCATAGATACTAAACTATGCACAGTATTTGCTCAATGAAGCAAGCAATCAATGTCATGTGCAACATCTACAGTATCTGTTAGCTCAAGCTATCTTCACCATAATGGTAACACCCAAAACTCTTCTAATCTCAGGTATCCCCCTTTATATTCATCTTTCATAAAAACACACAAAATAACACTTCATTTTAACATTTACTCCCATGAGACCTGTGCAAAGCATGCTGGGAATGGCCCAGTTTAATCAATGCTACATTAACACAACAAAAAGTATTCATGTAGTCCCAACTGAAATAGATTAAGTAAACTTCCATTTTACACATTTTAAATGAACAGGACGAAATGTAATCAAGTTGTGACTAAATGTTCTAGAATTGTGTTGCTTTAGATCATTTTAATTAAGTAAATTGAACAAAAAGAAAAAAAAAATGTTTTAAGTGTAAAAACATACAGCATTACATCCATTTATGTCAAATGCTTCATACCAATATTAAACTACTGTTTTTGCCTAGGATATACTATTATAAATTGTATCAAAGTTTAGATAATTTTTTTAAATGAGGAATTTACTTTGAGCACTTTTTGTACTTGTATTTAAATATTTGGGACTTTTTTCATATTCAGTGACATTTTTCTCCAAGCCTAGTTTATTTCTTACCATGTTGTGTACAAATGGTCCCGAAAGTAGCGAAAACACAACACAGAAACAGTCCATCTCAGCAATCATCCCACCAGTCAGGGTTTGAGGCATTCACAAGAATAACATTCAGAAAAAGTGTTTTATCGGTTTGTTTAGGCATTTGAGGGTTTCCAATTTAAAGGGGAAAGTGATAACAACGTGCTACTGCCTCTACTCTAATGTGTATCCAGTTCAAACTTGAAGCATGAATAAACAAATGTGCAATCCAACAGGAAAAGAATAATCTTCACTGTAAACTTCCTGTCATCTGCAAGCAGCCATCTAACGCTGACAGCACCTTCTCTTTTAACTCTTTCAACTGTTACGACACTAGATGTCAACAAATGCTGTATTTCTGGTGTGTACAACTACTGTGTATAAGGAGTATAAATTAGGTCCTTCCTTAGACCATAAACTAAAGCATGTCTTAGATTAATCCATCAAAGAATGTTGAAAAATGTAAACAAACTCACCTTCACATTTCGGATCCTCACCAATTTGCCCTCCACCTGTACAGCTAACCGTCCTCCATCTAGACTCTCCCTGCAGAACAAGGACACAGACAGAACGATACTTCAAGACATTGTGCAGAAAACTTCCAAGTAAACATTTAGATGCACATTAATATTATTGTTATAAACTAGTGCCTCATTAAATTATGATAAATGTTAAGCCCTTTTATCCTTTAACAGGCTAAAGGATCATTCCGTATTGAAGGTGGCAAATTGTAAAATGATATAACAGTGCTGTGCAAAAGTTTTAGGCACTTGTGAAAAATGATGCATAGTGAGGATGTCAAAAATAATGACATAAATAGTTTTTCATTTATCAAATAACATCATACAAAGTCCAGTAAACATACAAAAAAGCTAAATCAATATTTGGTGTGAAGACCTTTGCCTTCAAAACAGCCCCAATTCTCCTAGATACACCTGGACACAGTTTTTCTTGGTTGTTGGTTGTTCTTGGAGAATTTGCCACAGTTCTTCAATCTATTTAGGCTGTCTCAATTGCTTCTGTCTCTATAAATAATCTCTGACTGACTCAATGTTCAGTGGGGGTTCTGTGGGGACCATGCCATCTGTTGCAGGGCTCCCTGTTCTCCTATTCTATTCGCAAAATATAGGTTTGGGAGTCTAAAATGTAAATTTCCTATTTATTTCCTAAATTTTCCGAAGCTGAAGATATAAATAACCATCTTAAGACAAATGTTTTTGTGAAGCATCTTATGTGCCTAAGACATTTGCACATTACTGTATATACACACACACACACACACACACACACACACACACACACACACACACACACTGTATGTGTGAATAGTTTATATAGGTTCACTATTTCTGGAGTATAAGGTTGTATACATGGAATTCCAGTGTGACGAATAAAACAGAGGCAATGATTTTTAACATCTTTTTGTTGACTCATTATTTGATTGGACTGCCAAATAGCCAATGTAGCATACTGTTTGAAATGACGTGAGTTTCATAATGCGCACTGTTTCACGTATCGTTTAATAATATTAAAGTATTCAGTGTACACAGCACTGTATGCAGCAAGAAGTACACTAATGCGATGTTTGTTATATTTACTTCTTAATTGATCTTTAAATCTTGTTTTTTAATTGAATGATTTGAATATTTTTTTTTTTTAAATAAGGTCAATCATGAGCTTTCTGAATTCCTCTGAGACATGTTTATTTGGGGAGAGAGGGGTTGATGACATTCAGACAGACTAGGCCAGTACAGTGAAGGGCCGTGGGGGTCTGGTGAATTACTCGGCACTGCTCTGCTGAGCTGCATGTCTTAGGTCAAATTCAAATGAAAACAGATTGCTGAAAACTCCTCCATAAGTCGCACAGCTGAGCCAAAGCAGCTGTGTGTGCGAGTGTGAGCAGGATATGGGTGTCAGTGTGTGAGAGAGCAGCGAGGGCAGCTGCATGTGCAAGCTCTCCAGTATCGGGTTCCAGATAAAACTGATGCAAGAGAATGAAATTCCAGTGCACTGAAAAAAATTATCATTTTGCCTTTTAGCTCTCATAAATACAAATGTATATTTAGAATAACTGCCCTTGATTGATCTAGTTGAAATAAGTAAATTATCCACGTTTTTGTTGGCTGAGTTATTTGGCTAATTTATTGAACTTCTTTCAGACTTCTATTCTAGAAAAACTAATTAGCTGAAATAAAAAAATATAAGTAAAGAGAATTACACACATTCCCAGCATTCATCTTTTTACACAATTATGTGTTTGATTATTTGTAACATCACTGTGATTTGCGTGTAAAGTGTTGAGACCCGTGCGTGTCTTGGTCTGAATATAATAAAGGTTCTATAATTATCAATAATACACTGTAAAAAGGATCATGACACATTTACGGTTAAAAACTGGCAGCTGTGGTTGCCAGAAATTCACCGTAAAAAATACGGTAAACACGTTTCAGGCTTTGTTTTCAGGCCATCTAAACATGAACGAAACAACATCAAATATAACATAGAACACCCCAGTGTACATAACTGATATTAAAAATAATAATAATAACTATTCCCATAAAAATAATGAAATAAACTAATTCTTGGAGCACCAGATTATTATTTTTTACTGTAATTTTAAATGTGTAAAAGGTATGTGTACTCTCTTGTTAAACATAATATATATTTTTACTGTTAATGACATTTAAGCTCATTTATAAAGTTATATTGATTTAAGTTAACTTTATGTTTGGTTTAAACAACTTTCCCTCTAAAGTGGGCATAACTTAAAATTACTTTTTTGAAGCAGCTGTATTTAAAACAACATTACAGCTGTGTTTACTTTTTATAATTAATTAATGCCAGGGTATTATATAGTTGTATAAACATCAGCCTGATCTAAACAAAACTGTTGTGACTGTGGCGACATTTTCACAAAATGACATTACATGGTTCATTACAATTGTTATGGCAGTTGCGAGGTGAAATGTACACTGTGTGGTGCTAAAAGCGTATTAAATGTTCTTCCAAACAAACAAGGTTATAAAGGTAAATGCTCTATCCGGTTTTAAATCAACAAAACCCTAAACCTAACCAATAGTGTCATAAAAGCAAACGTGAGATGAAAAACTAAAATTGCTGAAGCAACCACGTAATATCATGGAGCTTCTACGGCACTTTCTGTTGATGTGTCAAATCGCATGCTCTTCTGAACCCTGGTCTTTTGTGTTGCAATTGCACCGCTCTCAGTTAAAGGGGCAGTTCACCCAAAAAAACATATTTTCTCATCATTTACTCACCCTCATGCCATCCCAGGTGTGTCTGACTTTCTTCTGCAGAACACAAAGGAAGATTTTTAGAAGAATATTTCAGCTCTGTAGGTCCATACAATGCAAGTGAATGGTGACCAAACCTTTGAAGCTCCAAAATGCACATAAAGGCAGCATAAAAGTAATCCATAAAACTCAAGAAGCGATGTGATAGGTGTGGGTGAGAAACAGATCAATATTTAAGTCCTTTTTACTTTAAATCTCCACTTTAACATTCACTTTCACATTCTTTTTTTAACGTATATCACCATCTACTAGGCAGGGAGGAGAATTTATAGTAAAACAGGCCTTAAATATTGATCTGTTTCTCACCCACACTTATCATAGCACTTCTGAATATATGGATTTAACCACTGGAGTCCTATGGATTACTTTTATGCTGACTTTATGTGGTTTTTGGAGCTTCAGATTTTTGGTTTCCATTCACTTTCATTGTATGGACCAACAGAGCTGAGAAACTCTTCTAAAAATCTTTGAAGCAGAAGAAAGAAAGTAACATCTGGGAAGGCTTGAGAAAACGTAAATAATGAGACAAATACATTTTTTAGTGAACTATCCCTTTAAACTACCACACAACTTGATTGTGTTTCAAGTTTGAATAAGCTTGTAAATGTAATTGGTTATGTAATGCAAATTCGCAATTATGACATAGAGAATGTTTCATGGAATCACTTGAATACAAGAAACAAGTAATGTTTATTTTAATTATACATATTTACATTTATTTTTTCTTAAGTTTAATATACATCTTAATCTATATGATATTGAATTATGGTCCAAGGACAGGTGGTTTTAGGATATTATAGTCATAATTTTGATTTCATTAAATAAATTGTACATTTGTGTTAAGAGCATTATGTGATCATCTCTGACTAATTTCATAGTGAAAGGGTTGCTACATGGGCCTACTCGAAACTAGTAAAAAGAAATCAGTCCTTTTTTGTCTCAAGAATATGTGATTCTTTCAACTGTTTTAAAGCAATATGCCATTTGACAAAGTCAGAAAGTGCAAAAGAAGAAAATGTCACAGACTTGTTATGCGCATATTCACGAAAACAACATTTGCCTATTTAAAACCCCTCTTTATTTGCACAATAGTGACGGAAAGCCATGAAGTTGTCCTTTGTGATGCACACTTCAGGGAGACTCTTTTTAAATGTCAAGGCAAACAGCTAAGGCCAAGCACACGCCGATAGCTTTTTGTCTCAATCTGGGTCTGGGAGGAGCTTCTTTAGTTTCTCTCCCCCTGCACAGCACCCACATACTGTAGTAATTTGGCTAATGCTGGAGGGTGGGGCACTGGGCTCTCAGGGGGACACACTCTGTAAATCAGTGTTTCCCCCCAAGGCTGCACTCAAAAGTAAAGTAAAAACACTTTGCATATATCAATAACACAACAAGTAGTAGCATTTAGGAAATATACATAAGATATAAAAAGCACAGTATCAGATATTAAGTTGTTCATCTTTTGGGGGGAGGGGGTTTAAGGGGATTTGGGAGATTATAGTACATGTATCAGGCATCAAACACTCTATATTGCTGCTCAAAACAACTTCACATGGTGAAATGATGCATTGCTTATGCATTATGTCTTTTAATACTGCTTATGTGTAGCACCATAATCAATGATATAACTCCCCTATATTGGTAATGTACATCTAGTCACGTCATAGATATGCAATGAATGAGATATGCACATAGAGGTCAGGCAATAGCTCTGCTTTAGTTCAATGACAGCGTTTGTTTCAGTTGTGCACAAAAACAAACACTTGGCTGTCAGTGCAGCTCCATTCCCAGACAAAGCAACAGAACCAACAACTTCAGTCTGTTTATGGACTCCATTGGACACGTTACGCCTCGTGCACTTTTACAATCAGTTTCATTCAATATATAATCCCATAAAAACGTGTCATACCTGGAGTTCAGGGGACGAACTCGGATCGCGACTTTCACGTTGGCCATTCGCTTGACACCGGACGGACGGACGGAAAAGATGAATTGCAGTTCAGCTATCCGCTATAGTCCATTTATTAAATCCCACCAGTGTGCTGCTTTGTCCTGGCCAGAATGAGGAAGTCTATCCGAAGTCTTTCTGGCCATGTTATAGATATCGTCTAAGAGAAAATCACAGCGCACATTACGTAGCCGCGGTCGCAGTTGAACTGTGCCGAAACTTCCTGCTGTATCTTCGCGAGGGGCGGTAACAAATTCTGCTAGGGCTAAGGCTTTGCTCATTAATATTAATAGAATTATATGATCTGCCCACTCGTCCCAAATGATTGGCTGAAAGAAGGGCGCTAGAATCCTACTCTGATAAGACATGACTCATGAATATTAATCAGGCTTGGTTACTGGTCGCTCAAGGAAGGATACAAAACAACGTCAGCATGACTGGTTTAATATTCATAAGCTCAGCATTCGGCATAGTAGGAAATTATGAGCATGAAAACAAAGGCGGAGTGAGAAATCTTTGCCTCAGGGCACGAATTAAAGGACTATTCTGGGTTCAATACAAGTTAAACTCAATCGACAGCAGTGGTGGCATAATGTTGATTACCACAAAAAAAGTATTCCCACTCGTCCCTCCTTTTCGTTTATAAAATAAATAAAGATAAAATAAGGTTACAGTGAGGCATTTACACTAGAAGTCAATGAGGCCAATCCGTTAATGTTAAAATACACACTGTTTTAAAATTATAGCCACAACCTGTGAATAATATGCATGTGAACATGATTTTAGTGTGAAAAAATGGCTTACAAAGCTTTTCTGTGAAAAGTAACAGCCTATCCAATTTTACAACTTCAATGACATGACAACCTAAGGCCATAAACCCTAATCATGAAAATGGCAATTTAAACAACTTAACTGCAGAAATAATACTTTTAAAAGAATAATCAATATAAGTCATTTTATTTGAATTATAAGCTTCACAATTATGACTTTAAACCCTCCAAAAAATATATATATTTTTAAGAAAATTAAGTAAATACATTTTTGTGATAGTCAATATTATGCCACAGATGTTGTCGATTGAGCTTAATTTGTATTGAATCCGGAATATTCATTTAAAGACCAGTCTCTACTTCATTAAGGTCCCATGTAATTAGAAAATATACATTATATTTAGCTAAGTTATTGAACTTCTTTCAAACTTCTATTATTCTGTTCTAGAAAAACTCTTCAGATGAAATAAAAAATATAAGAGAATTACACACATCAGCTCACATATTTGGATTCCCTGCATACATTGCAGCATGAATAAATTATGCAAATATCAGTGTTACTTCCTTTTCATTTTTTTACTACTTGCTACTTTTATTTATGCTATTGGTTGTCATGTAGCAATAATTCAAAGCTTATCTTTTTACATAATGTGTCTGACAATTGCCATCATCAGAGTGATTTGCATGTAAAGTGTTGAGGCTTATGCATTTGTCATTGACAAGCTTAAATCTGAATATAAGAGGAATTTTATGTTGTCTCTGGTCTTCAAATGGCAGTTTATTTTACCCTTTGGCAATGTGATGGCCCTACCTTTACTATTTCTATAATTATTAATAATATTACATGATTAAAGATATAATTTACTTTCTCCGTTTGCTTTCAATGTCAGATATATGAGCATTTTGTTTCAATGTAGCCACCCTCCTTAGAATCTTTAAGGAAGACTGGACCTCTTGCCATAATCTGCTCAAACTCAACCAAAAACTTAATCAAACCATGAAAGATACTCAAAGATGCCACAAATGACTTGTTTATCAGCTTAGTGGGGGGTTTTTCCCCATGCATGTGCAAATATTCATCTTGCAACAAACAATAAATCAGACTTCAAAATATGTATCTAAAAAAAAAAATCAGATATATGATTTGTAACTTTTTTTTGTTCAAATATCCATCACTCGCTACCTTTTAGTACAGTACTGTTGACTGAGATTCATGGCCACAGTTGGGAATTTAGACTACTTTTCCCCCCCTAGTGGTCATTGAGAGACATGCAGTACATCCCGGTGGTTTGGCACTGAATTCAGTGGGAACTGGGTGGCCAGGGAATCTCTACAGTCTCCTACAAGAGAAAGAGAAAAATTAAATCCATACAAATGAATAAACTATAGTCTTAAGAGTAAATAATTAATGAGACACTTTAAAACCAAGTACATAAACCTTAAAAAGTTGTGACATTCACCAATTAGTCTTAACTGATGGTGCAAACCAGGAACGGTATGAATTGCTTTACACAAGGGAAACGCTTAAGTTAAGATAACTCCAACAACTTTTTCCAGAAGGAGCCCACTTCCTCCTCTCTCAGAAGACCTCTCTATATAAGCCGTCTAATCAGGAGCAGAAAGTCAGACCTCTGTCAAATTAAATTATACAAATGCTTATCAAAAACCAGATAGACCATACATGCATTAACTGCACACTTGATATGACATAAGAGTTCAGCAGAACAGAAGTCTTCTACCATCATCGAAGCTGTTTACCTCACTGTCCATGGCCCTATAAATGGCAGTGAGAGTGGGTTCACTGAGGAAGAGGTGTAAAAATATAGAAGGAGAGGTAGTATAGAAGGTATAGAAGGAGTATAGAAGGAGAGGTAGTCCGTCCCCAAAGGAGCAGAAACTTCTCCAGGAGAGCAGATCTCTTGTTCCCCTCAGCTGAGGATGCCAGGGGCAGCTCTCCAGATACTGAACACACAAACAGACAAAATAAGACATAAAAAATGTTCAGTATCATTCTCAACTTTCCATTAATTGCTCTCTCACCCAGTTTGCAGGCCAGCTGGACAGTACAATGCAACAGCATCTGCTCAACAACAGGACAGAGGAGCTAGAAAAAGACCAAACAATAAAGTGTGTGAGAGAGAGACAAACAGTACAGAATACATGGAGAACATGAAACTACCACAAATAAAGAATGGTGTATATACTGTATAATGCTTATGTGATTATTGATGTGTTAACTATCAGTAACAGGAGGAGGAGAGTGGTGGGTAAAAGGGCCTAGCACTGAGCCCTGAGGCACTCCCCTGGACCTGCTGACTTTTGGTGGAGCAGGAGGGTACACTCTTCCGTGGCCAGAACCTAAACCACACACAAAACATTAATTATATAACAACTTAAATAAACTGTGATCCAGCAGTTTTTAAGCATATCTCAGTTTTTCTACAGGGACAATCAATAGGGTGATTAACTGATAAATAGTGACCATTTTATTGCAGTACTCACAGCAGGAGAGGTTTCCAAGTGCATTCTCACTGCAGACCCTATCATGAGAGGATGTGTTATAGGCAAACTATTCCAAAACACATCCATCATCACAATAGTCATATACAGTATATGTAAGTTGCAACAAAAAGAGAGGACAGCTGCTGACCTGGTGGGTCTCTCCAGAGCTTGCATGCCTGCATCACAGACCTGAGCACATATAGAATTGTTTAGCTTGGCCGTGTTGACACCCTGCAAACCTAAACTATCTCTTAGGGTTTTCTCTCTACCCTGCATGAGCTCCAACACAAGTGTAGCCCTGCCTCACACAGAGTTTGGAAAATATGAAATAATGAACAGCAAATATAAAATTGATTGGAGCATGGAGTAAAAGCCAAAAGGAACAAGGAAATTGTTGGTGACTGATTTGATGTGTTTGCCGCAATTGGAGCAGACACTTTCAGCAACAAACTCTACAGTGTGTCTGAGAGAGGGGGGCTGGTTGTGGAAGAAGGCCTGTTCCAGATCCACCTACGTTAAAACACATGTAAAAACATAGACAGACAGACATGGATAAAATGCTCTCAGTTCTTCTGCAGATAAACAAATGGAAGGCTTTTGCTGGCAGTGTATCTGAAAGTTCTGCTTTGAGTGAGTGGTGGATGTGGGGGTGATCCTCGGCTCTGTGGGGGTGATCTTGCAAATGATGTCTCCACTCTTGGATGTGCTTCCAGCCACAAAAGCAGCAAGTAGTTACGAAACTCCCCTATCAAGAGAATGGAGAAGAGAGACCTCCACCAACACCCTTGACTGAGAATCTTTTTCAACCCAAGCTTGGTGAAATGTGTAATTTTAAGGCATATAACTTTTTCTGAACAGTTTGCTCTCACCTATATAAGGGCAGCAAGTGTAAAGAAGCTGCTGGTCAACTAATGGGATGGTGTCCTGAAAAGTAAATATACAGTTTTAGATATATCCCCAACTTCTGTCTAATAAAAAAAGAAAAGTTAAATAAAGCAGAGCAGAGGATCTGACTATGAACTTGACATAAAATTTTACATTGTAATTAGGGGGCAAGCCCCTATTTTATCTGTTAGTATTATTATTATTATATTATATTGGGATAACCTATTATATTTGCCTATGAACCGTACATAGGAAAATGATTAAATTTGGCCCACTGATAGAGGTGGGCATGAGCAGCCCTCATACCAAATGTGGGGTCTCTAGGGTAAACTCTTTAGGGTTACCACCATGTAAAAACATTTTTTTTATTTTGTGCATATATTCTGAATAGTTTGTCCTAAAAATGATCATAGTTTGGTGTCTTTGTATTCCTTGGGTCTTGAGGATTTCAACGATACCATTTTTTCCAACATCGGCCATATAACCTCTCCACCTTTGAATTTTATGAAAAAGTAATGAAAATTTCTAAACGTTTTGTCTGATTTTAATGAAAATTGGCAGGGGTTTTCAACACCATGTTCTCAGGTACCTAAACAGTTTGGAGACAGTGCCACATAGTGGCCAAAATGCTTTGACAATTGAAAAAAAATGTTTTATGTATCGTTGCTTCCTTATTCTAAGTCTTCATAAAATGCCAGTGAAAAAAATGATAAATGTAGTTCGAATCCAGGGTGTGCTGAATGCCAAATTGTGGAGAAAAGATAAAGAAATGCGAGAATGAAGGGTGCATTTCAGTCTCTCTCTCTCTCACACACACACATTTATCGAATAACTTGTTCAAAACAGCACGAACCGTGATACCATTTTTGAAGAGACATTTTTGAATTACTAATGAAGGCTTGGACGCATAATTTGTTTTGAACCAGCAACAGCCGATCTTGATCCGCTGAGTAAGAAAGTAGCTCCATGCACAAATGCATTTTTAAGACCATACTCGGTTTTTCCAAATTTTTTAAATTGACTTGTTTAACTGTTGTATATAAGCAATTTCACACTCGCAATCGTGCTATATGGCCCTACATCAGCACTGCTGTGATTACCTATGCACTCACCTAGGCACTCAGTCTGAATCACAGCAGTGCTGATGTAGGGCCATATCACACGCTTGCTTGTGTGATATTGCTTAAGTATGGTTATGTTGATGCATGTACATAAAACTGATTAAATATAAATCAAAACTATATTCTTTTTCCTTGCACATGTACTGAAAGTGTGGAAACCTATGGATAATATTTTTAACCTGATTTGTTTTTTTACTCTATTTTAAATAAAATACCAAAAAATGCTTTTTAGAGCAAATACATAAATTCAAGGCATATATTGAATATCTATAAAACACTGAAAAATACTGACATTTCTTAGCTATATAGTCCAGCCCTAGTGTGCAATAAACTAACTTGTAGATGTGGATCAGCAGGCACAGGGCAATCCTGTAACAAGGCAGAAATGGGCCAGTGTAGTCCAGCATAGACAGGAACTCCACCAACCAGGGTAAAGTCAAAACAGTATGTCTCATGTGCACAGAAGTCCTCAACACCACACACACGTCTAGCACAGGAGACCGCTTAGAACAAACACATGAAACTAATTTTTGACAAATTTGTGACTTGTAAGAACATAATTTATTGCCTTCAAACAAAGTTTACAGTACTTTACTACGCAGAGAGATTGCAGCGTCCTGAATGTCTCTAGATGGAGCCTCAGAAGTTTGGTAAGGCAGGAAGGAGATGAAACCCAGAAACTTGGCCAACAGCCGAGAAGTAAGTAGCACAGCAGAGAAATGCTGCTTCTTGTCCTGACACAGAGAGAAACCCACAAAAAATGTGTTGTTCTCACCCATTTAAAATCCCTGATTACTTTCTATAATTTTGCTCTCTGCTGCAACCTGTTGCTCCATGTCTCCATCGCCTGTCTCTTCTCCCCGTGCAGGGCTGCCATCTGGGCTGAGAATGGACACCTAATCTATCTTCAGGTGCTGGTTTAGCTGGCAGCTGGTACAAAGAGAACAGGAATTAGAGCATGCATGAAGAAATCATGAAAGCTTTTACTTTGGCAGACGGTCTCACCAGCTGGCTATCAGAAGGAAGTATTTGAAGAATTACTGATGCCCAGGGAAGGATGGTGGAGGGCAAGGACCAATGACTCCCTGTGGCTGGACCAGACACTGCTGCAGTCGCTTCAAACACCCTAAGCTGTCTGCTCCAAGCATGCTCAGAAGGTCAGCATCAGGGGTATCAGTGGAATAGCCCAGCATATAAGGACCTTTACACATCTGGAGAAAGAGAAAGTGCATGCAAGATGGTCAGAGAGAGAATAAGAGGAAATGAGAGAAAATGTGAAATGTAAATCAGCCATTCTGGCTCACCTGGATGAGCTGCTTCTGGAAGATTCTGGCAAAGTGAGAATGGTTTCCCTGCTACTGTGAGCTGACTGACCATCATTCTGTGATCAGATTTCACAGTCATCACACATTCGACACTTATGTAGCATTTTTCAATAAAGTACATTTTCTCTGTTTATCAAAGTTTCTTGCACCAAAACACCCTTAATAAACAGGCCATTTTTGTTCCTGAATCTTTAAAATTCCTATATGTGAATTACCTCTGTTATGACTGGCTAATCTCTCCACATTTGAAATGAGTAAAAACATCACCAAAAGTTGCTGAATACTGAATACACATTGATATGTAAACTGTAATCTAGGGATGCACTGATATGAAAATGTTTGTCCGATATCGATTTTAACAAAAAAAATGAATAGGCCGATACCAATATTTTGCCATTTAGCTTATTTTGTCATCAGATCACTTATTGACACAGGAATGCTTAAAAAATGTAAAAAGAGTGACTGCTGTGTGTATTGAAACTGAACTTTTGGTCAGATTTTAAGAGTGAATGCACTTAGCCACATAGAGAGCTATAGGATGCTCCCTTGCTCCCTATTTAGTGAATGACAACCTCCAGTGTGCTGTGACCATCTGTCTGTATTGGTCTCAGAACAGTTAAACATAAGATTTCTAAGAAAAACACTGTGTTTTGCAACGTGGCGTTTCACAATCAATCGCTCAAATTTTAAGAGTTATGTCATGCTTTTTTTTTTTTTTACTTTAATTTTCTTGAGGTTCACTTATAATGTCAGTAAAGAATTTTGCACAAAAACATTATATTATAACATGTCATTATATACACTGCTTGGCCAAAAAAAAAAAAAGTTGCATTCTAATATTTATGAACAGTGATGAATCACTCCGTAACAACAACAACAGTAGAACCTCTCCGTAAGGTCTTCTCCAGCACATCCCAAAGACTTAAAAGGGGTTAAGACAGGACTCTACGGTCGCCAATTCATGTGTGAAAATTATTCCTCATGCTCCCTAAACCACTCTTTCACAATTTGAGCCTGATGAATCTTGACATTATCGTCCTGGGATATGCCCGAGCTCTCAGGGAAGACAAAATCCATTGATGGGATAACCTGGTCATTCAGTACATTCAGGTAGTCAGCTGACTTTTTATTGCTTCATAACGTTGCTGAGCCTAGACGTGACCAATTGAAGCAACCCCAGATCATAGCACTGCCTTCAGTGGCCTGTACAGTGGGCGCCATGCATGACGGGTACATCACTTCATGGACTACCCTTCTTACCCTGACACACCCATCACTTTAGAATAGGGTAAATCTGGACTCACACCATATTAACTTTTTCCATTTCCATTGAAGTCATTTTTTCCAATTAGCCTCTCTAACAAGTGGCTTTCTTGAGGCCACACAGTCCCAATCCTGTAAGTTCTCGTCACATTGTGCATGAGGAAATGCTCTTAATTTCACCATTAAACATATTCGTGAGTTCTACAGTCAATTCTTTACAATGTGACTTCACAAAGCGTGTTAGTGATTTCCGATCACGATCATTCAACATTTTTTCCGACCACATTTCTTCCGTGAAGCTGATGTTTCCCCACTATCCTTCCAGTTTTTAATATTGTGTTGGACAATTCTTAACCCAATTCCAGTGATTTCAGCAATCTCCTTAATTGTTTTCTTTGCTTGATGCAGGCCAATAATTTGCCACTACTGAAACACAGTAACTGACCACAGGATACGTCTTCCGACATGGTTGTTTAAGAAATGAGAAGCTGCAGATCTTCTTAAAATTTTCATTTGTGTTGAGCTGAAGAAAGTCACAGACATCTGGGATGGCATGAGGGCGAGTAAATATCAACTTTTAACCAAAAATGTTAATTGTTCAGTTTTGGTGGGAATAAAATATAAGGGTTAAAGTAACTTTATATTGTAATCCTGCCAAAACTGACCAATTAACATTTTTGGTTCTATATACTGTAGTTTATTTCATCCAGTTGGAATATAATTCCATGACTTAATTCACACAGGTCATCTGAACACATCTTTTTTTTTATCATTTTAAAACTTAAAAAATGAGCCCTTCCTGGACTTCCTAGGTTGCCTATTAAAGCCTGTAGACTGATTTTCATGCGAACGGAGCTGGTCAGTTTTGCCGGGATAATCCAAAGGATGTGATGTTTATACGCACTTCTGAGAGCCTTGCCTCAGTGCTCTCCCCTTTTCTCCCCAATTTGGAACGCCCAATTCCCAATGCGATCTAAGTCCTTGTGGTGGCGTATTGGCTCACCTCAATCTGGGTGTCGGAGGACAAATCTCAGTTGCCTCCACGCATATTATCATGTGACTTGTTGAGTGCGTTACAGCGGAGACATAGCGAGCATGGAAGCTTTGCGTTATTCAACCTTCCGACAGTTCCCTCAGCCAGTGGCCCACTCCGCCTCCTGTGAACCTGGGGGGAGAGACAGTGCATCCCTCCTGGATTTCGTCACCACTGTAACACAAAGGATGGACAAGGAGGTGGCAGGAACCAGCTGAACAGTAAACTTAAAACCAACATAAACAAACGTGCAGCGCAGCCATATGCGCTTCTCTCTCTCGAATCAGCGACTCCGGCCATCCTTAATCTCGCTCTCCTGTTGATCGGCTGATTCAGCACCAATGCCCTCCTCCTCGTCACAAATATGTAATAGTAATATGTAAGAGTAGTTAAAAAAACTTAAAAATTAAGCAAGCATGTATATGTACATAGCATGCAATCAAGCTCACCTGGACTGTTTTCACACTCAATGACTCCATCAGCAGATTCAGAGACCAACACACCATGAGAAGTCAAGAGCTGCAGCACAAAGAACAGCTCTAGGAACAGAGCTTACTTAACAGAGCAGGATTCTCTAGAATCAAAACACATTTACATTCATTACAACATAAACCTAAATATTCATGTATGCTCAGGGGCGTAGATTCCGGGGGGGGGGGGATGCGGGGGAGGTAACCCTATCAATAATCAAAACAGGCAAGTTCAACCCCCCATTATTTAAACAATGATTAATGGAAACATGGGTAAATGCTTCATGCTGCACCCACCCTTTTATGTTTGAGTAATCAGGCTAAATTGTGTATTGGGCCAACTGCGTCTTGGATCATATTAATGTGGATTACATTTATTTTTCCATCAGCGAGAAATATAATCACATTTTCCAAGGTTTACTCCAAACTTTGATTAGCAGTGAATTAATCTGGCTGTATACAGCACCCTCTGCAGGTCATTCACCTGAAATGCAGGTACAATACAGTTCAGCTAACAGGTCCAGCTCTGCAGCTTATGTAACTTTGTCAGGGTCAGGGTAAGGTGCTTGGGGGTCAGGGTTCACCGTCAACCCCAGTTTGGTTGGAGTGCAGATGGTAAGAGTGGCTTTTAGCAGAGAGCAAGTTTAGACCTAGGGAAGACGAGAGGGGGCAAGTCAATGTTAATGGTATTTGCAAACTACTCAAATATATATATATATATATATATATAAATCTCCGTGGGTGGAAGGTTCAATTAATTCTCACAGCCCCAACATACCTTTCTCTCCTGAGTATCTCTTTCTTCCTGTAGATTGTGGGGACTTCCACAGTTCACTTGCTCTCCAGCAATCTCTGGAATGACAGGGGGGCTGGCAGGTAAGCTAAACGGGGTGGATTTGAAGCAGCTCTTGAGGTTAGAGTTTGGCCGCTCTGCACTCACTGGAGTTGGGTTAATTCGCTGTGTAGGTTTAGTTTGTCAGGAAAATTTTTATTAAAAAAGGTATCATTTAAAATGATATTTCACATACATTTGCTCCATGTTTTCAAAGAACCATTTAGGCTCAGCTCAGGAAGTATCCAAGACAGAGTTACCCACACATTTTTGAACACTAACTACACTAGTAGAAGTAACGGCCTCCATGGATCACAAAGCGATCCTATTGGTTGAAAGAACATTTAACATCCAATGGAATTGCAGATGATTCATGTGTAAATATGACAAAGAATAACTTCTAAATTACATGTCACATATCATATTTTTAAACTGAACATATATGGTGAATTGGCCCTGCGATGGACTGGCGACCTGTCCAGGGTGTCCCCCGCCTTTCGCCCAATGTAAGCTGGGATAGGCTCCAGCCCCCCGTGACCCTGAACACAGGATAAGCGGTTGACGATGGATGGATGGATGGATATATGGTGAATGTGAACATTTCTGTAGTTTTTTCCAGTTAGCTCACAAGCTAAATGGTTAGCCTTTTAGCTTAGCATCTTTTAATTTTCACGTTTCTCCCCACTTTCGCCACCTAGTGATATGCCGATTTGATTGTATTCAATAGAACTTTTACTTTGGTATATTTAATAATTTTAGAAAATTAAAAAAAAAAACATTCTCTCCCCAATTTGGCATGCCCAATTCCCAATGCGTTAGGTTTAGGGGTAGGGGATAAGTGTATGAAGTCTACTCCCAGTGACCTCCATCAGCCTACATAGCACCACGACACCCTGCCTGTCTGCCGGGGGCACACTCCCCAAACCCCCTACTCCTCCTGCGGCCTTTGAGCAGCTGTGCTGAAGGGCTGGGCTGGGACTCATGAAGTTATCAAGACTTTGACATAGGGTGGAGCTCCGCTCCGAGGTGGCATTCCAGGGAGCAGGGCTCCAGACGGAGCTAAATGAGGGGCTGTTCAGGGCGCTAACACCACTCTGAGAGCCAGTAAAAGGAGTCTCCTGCTCATTCCTCCCAGCCACAGGGGACAAAGATGGGGCAGGAGAGAAGAGCTGGACACGGCTGGCACCCGCAGACCCTGGACAGGTGTGTATTTGTTGCCTCTCCGCTCAGATCTGGAAGCGCTGGGGGTCTTGGCAGGTGTGGTGGGGCCATGGGTCAGTGCGTGACTGCTCTGGTCCCACAAAAAAATGTAAAAGGTAAGGCACAAATTCCTGTATCTCACCCTTTACTGAGAGGTCTTGGGTGTCACAAGACTGCCAAGACAAAAACAAATATCCAAATTCTTAAAAACTAGTTGGTACACTGTGATAAACTTAAAAAATTAGCATAGCAGATTTTAACAAATAAAACATGGAAGTGGTGCATGAAACTCTTACATTACATACTTACATTACATTGTTTTAAATGTATGTACATTTCAATTTCAAAACTTAAAGATATTCAAAATCATAAAATTAAATTCCTTATATTATAATTTACCCCCAAAACACAGTATTTTTATTTTCACAACAAAAATAAATTCATACCGAAATTCTTACAATCTAAATAATAATAATAATAATGATGATCATAATTATATTACATTATACTGTCAAATAAGTAACCGAACCAACGTCATTTTAATTTTCACAAAAAGAGACTTTACGAACTGACTAAAGATTATGACAGTGTTCTTCCTTATTACTTGAGGATCTGTGTGGCTTTAATAGTTGTCAAACTTAAATTTTATATCTAACTCACAAACATAACTGTCAATGAGCAGACATCCAATAATGTGACTTGTAGTGTTTGTGTAGTGTTGATAACGCGACTTTAAAAAAACAGCATTCTCACTGTCCGTCACGCAATGACAGTGACTCATCACAGCATTAGACAGAAAATACTTTGTGGTGCGATGAGGGTAACATGTAAATTCATAAATGTTGTCCTCTGAGCCAGAGCAAGACATTGCTGAACTCAGCTAATTCCAAAAGAGCCGCCATTCTGTCCTGTGACGTTTCTCCAGTCAGCGGCGGGATTGGCTGAGCAGTAAAGTGCGCCTGAACAAAACCAAAGTCTGTGACAGTCCTTCAAAATAAAAGTTCACAGGACTTTCGTGATTGTACCTTCCATTTGATTATTTTCATTATTAGTGATTTTTGATTAATAGTTTTATTACAACTATATTCAGCTTTTAATTTGGTCTGTAAAACAGTGCTGTAAACATGCTTGTGCACAGATCAATGTACTTCAACATATGGGTGAACAAATGTGCTGCATATGGCAATATCTAAAATATATTAACTGCTTTGATATAATTAAAACGTATCATATATAATACCTCTGCATTAACACACACACACACACACACACACACACACACACACACACACACACAAACACATTTTAAGGATTAGATCAAGTAGAAATAGCTCCTTAAAATAATATTTCACCCAAATAATGAAAATTCTCACATCATTTACTCACCCACATGCCATCCCAGATCTACATCTACAGAACACAAATTAAGATTTTCAGAAGAATTTCTCAGCTCTGTTGGTCCATACAATGCAAGTGAATTGTGGCCAGAAATATGAAGGTCCAAAAAACAGATAAAAGCAGCATAAAAGTAATGCAGTGTTTAAATCCATATCTTCAGAAGTGATATATATATATATATATATATATATATATATATATATATATATGTTATATATATCAGATGTGAAAGTGAAACTAAACAGGTGCCATATGTGACTTTCAGAAGTGAAGGTGCGAGTGAAAGTGGATATTTATAGTAAAAAGTTTTTCATCACTTTCTTAACTTTTTTTCATTTCTGAAGATACTTTCATGTTGCTTTAATCTGCTTTTTGGACCTTTAAAGTTCTGGCCATACACTTGCAGTGACAGGACCTACAGAGTGGAAATATTCTTCTACAGTTCTTAATTTGTGTTCAGCAGATGACATAAAGTCATACACATCTGGGATGGCACGAGGGTGAAGAAACGATGAGATATGTTTTTATTTTTGGGTGAACTATTCCTTTAAGGTAAGGTTACCACTTTTTAAACTGTATAGTTACAATACACTTTGGTCCCTACTCTTCTCTCTAATGTGATTTGATGCAGGGCCATAATAACCATGGACAGAGGGTAACATGTTCCCGCCAATATTCTGATTAGTGTTCAACCGATAAGGGTTTTTTCAAAGGATGATTCCTAAATTAGTCTAATACATGTGGTCCCCCCAATCCTGAATATATGGTTACATCTATGTTATGCTGGCACTATATTGTGAGCTAACTCTGCAAAAGGATCAACTTAATTAAACGTGTAGTAAACAAAACAAAAAGAGATAATTACTGCCATAGTCACGCTCTGGAACAGGAAAGCAGTTCATCTTTACAGACAGGACCACACCATAGAAAAACATGAAGAATAATGGTTGGCTTAAGGCACTCTGTTTATATGAAATTCAAATTAGCCTAGCGAACCATGAGAAGGAATGTGTCTGCAGCATTGTTTTCTAATATTGCAGCTGCAATGTAAAGTGTATGAATCTAAAAACCCTGCTAGTGTGCACTGTGCATGCTCCATCCTGCAAGTGTGCCTTCTTTATCTCTGTTTGTATTATGTTTGCCTACAACTACTTATACAAGCTCTGTGTAAACTTCTAAATCATTTTGTCTGGGCAATATTTACATGGCAAGCTATCTATAAATGTATGGGCCGTTTACATTAAATATGATCTGAGTACATTGGGAGTGTCTGTGAGTGTACTAGATGTACCAGGAATGTATTAGAAATGAATTGTAAGAAATAACAGGTCTTTGCTTGTCCAATTGAGGCTTCCCTGCCCCCTTCGTAAACCTGCTCTTATCCCCTGTCAGCCGGAGAGCCTAGGGCATCCTCTACCAACCACTGGAGTGTGTGTAACTAAAGCACACTTTGAGGTCGTAAATCTAACACACAATAGAGCGGAAATAGTGCTTGAAGGTCAATAATTGTGTTCTGACCTAAAGGAAGATTTGCCCTTTACCACAGTTTACTTTTATTACTATTACAACATTTACCACAATACAACATTAACAAGCTGTTCCACCCTCTCAGAATCCAGGAGTTATGTAAGTTATGTAAACACTCTTGTCTTGAGCTGGAAAAAAAAATCATTTAGTATGTATCTACCCACTCTGTATCTATCTATCTATCAGCTGGCCACCATTACACTCACCCCCTTAAACTTCACTCCCATCCTGGTCATGGCATCATTGTGACTCCTGTTCTATCTGATCATGGGTCTATGGCATGGGAGGCAGGTGCACTAGGTAGGAGTAGGTTTAGGATTAGTGTTTAGATTAGGGTTAGGTTTAGGTTAAGGGTTGGGTTAGGGGTAAGGTTAACAGTATAACTACAGCTGTAATTAAATGCAGATACATCAAGTGTAAGTAAAGTAACAACATGTATGTACATAATAAATATGTAATAAATACTTCACTAAGTAGTAGTTAAAGACACCTTATCTAAAGTGTGTTCATTATATATATATATATATATATATATATATATATATATATATATATATATATATATATATATATATATATATATATATATAGTATACACAGTAAAAAGTGGTCACCTGCAATTAGTTTTAGTTTTATTGGTTGTAACCTAATGTAGTCAGGTTAATTCCGTGATGTTAAATAATATTTTTAGTTGAATTAAAACAGATAATTTAGATGCACATTTTAATTTTCAGGAAAAACAATAAACAGTACTGTAAGGTGTGCATTGGACTTGAGTGACAGCCGGGCGATCCAATAGAACAGAAGTATTTCACCACGCAGCTTTAGTGGGCGTGTTCAGAGAGGCTCGGCGTGCGAATATATGTAGCGCTGCTGTAGTCCTTACAGCCCTGGTGCCATTCCTACGAGAATGCTGTTATTGTCATTTCAATTATCTTCCCAAAGGTTGCTTTATAGCAACAGTTCAATTTATTTAATCCTGCTGTGATTAGCTCTATTTGAGTATATTGTATTATTTCTGCGCCGCCAGCTGAGGAGAGTGCACGCTCCGATCACGCGTGTAATGCCGTCTACGATGGAGGGCTCGTCGGGGGAAGTTGACCTGTTTACCGTGAAACACGAGCTCAGAAACGGTAAATAAACGCCGGGCAGTACATTCTGCGCTTTTATTTGAGAAACAACGCTCCCGTTTGCTCGGTTTATAGTGTTTTGCTTATGGCATGATAGAAGAGACAGTTGTAATTTTAGCTGGTTAGCTGTAGTAAAAGCATGAAGAAGTGACTGTATATTAGTATAGTGTTAGTAAAGGTACATATGGGCCCGGGTTGCTGAGACTGGAAGGTGTTTTGAATGTGTAATTTCATAATTCATTTCAAAGTCATAATAGGACCATTTCAGTGCATGTCTTGTTTTAAAATGACATATATTAAAGGACAACTAGATTTTCATTAATGTCAAAAGGACCTGTTTAAGATGTGTTTAACAGATTAATTGCGTTCATGTTAGTGGCTTCATTGGTTGCTCAGTCATGACATGGCCTTGAGTCCAATGAAACCCAATTACCGAGGCTAATTTAATCTCAAGGGCTCTGATGAAATGTCTTCCCAACTAACATGTTTTGGTTACCAGAACGTTCTAAGAACATTAGTTTATGTTTATAGTAACATAACCTAAAAATAACCATAAGAGAACGTTCTGTATAAGTTATTTTTAGGTTGTCACATAAAACTTCCCTGCAATGTTCTAAAACAGTTTATGGTTATAATAATAGAATCTAAAAATAACTATAAGAGATCGTTCTCAATAAGTTATTTTTAGGTTGTCACAAAAAAACTTCCCTGCAATGTTCTGGGAATGTTAGTTTATGGCTATAAAAATCATAATCGAATGAGAGCATTTCTAGAATGTTAGAAAAAAAAAGAACCAAACTGGAACCATACGCTAACGTTAGGGGAACGTTCTGTGTTTGGTGGATTTATTGTAAATAAACCTACCAGGTTAGTGATCCTCACTTGCTTTTCCTTGTAAACCTGGTATCTTAGTACAAATGAATCTTATTTTTCTTATTTTCTATTTTATGTTCAAGTTAAAAATAGTAAATTCGAAAAATGGTCACGGGACACTGTTCATTTTGATAATTTGATTTTCGATCTAAAAAGAAACTAAAGTGGTAAAAAAAGAATTTGCACATGAGGGTGGCCCTGAAATGCCCCTTTTGTCTGATTAGTCAACCTCTGTTGTAGTCTGTTCTTCCTCATGACTGTGAGACAAAATAACAGTTCACTGCTGTTAAACAGATTAGATGAATTTGTTTCAGTTAATATTAACTTATACGGGCTAAAGCCCAAGGGCCTACAACTCCCATGGGGCCCAGTGGGAGGAGCATGTTAAAGGCGTCCGTGTAGTGCTTGTTTAATGCACAGCACATGCTACTTAAGAGAGCCGCTGTCCATGTGACAGTACTGAAATGTGACGGTATAGTGCTAATCGTCATTGTAACTATAATAACATTGTATTTTATTGTAACATTATATTTGTGCATAACTTTACAATTTGTATTTTTTGAATTCTTAAATATTCTACCTAATTAACTGCATATTTACATATTGTTTTTACAATAATTTTGTGGAGAACATTCGTTTTCTTTTTACACATTCTGCTTCCATAGTCAGGTGTGCATTTAAAATGTTTAATTTTCACAAATTCCTCTCGATATAAAAGCTTCCAAGATCAGTGACAGTGGAGGCCCTGTGCATGATCCTGCTAATTAAAAGCATTTACGGGGTGCAAAATAAGAAGTCATTGAGAAGATGGGCTTTATGGACATTCACCAATAAAGTGAAGGTCTGCTCTTTACTCCCAAAAGGGAAAACGGGAACAGTAATGCTGCATGTGTGGCGCTACAGAACTTCTGGTGAGAGAGCCTTTGGGCATCAATTAATACATGTAAATGTACGATGATGAGCAAATATATGCAGGCAATTTTCATGCACGGCCGCAAGTTAATTACTTTTTTCTTCTCTTTCTAATATTAATTTATACAGTTGTCTGCATCAATCAAGACAGCACTTTGTCACTAACTTGTCCAACTAGTCCACACAAATAACTTTATTTTCTTGCTAATTAATCTATTTAGACTATCTATTTGATGTATTGATAAAATCTCAGCATAAAGTGTAGCTATTGGTATTTAATTTGTATTAGGTTTAATTTCACGATTGTCCTGCAGGTGTTTGCATTAGTCTGTGTTCGTACGATGTTCTTAGCGGTGTACGATTACTCCAGAACACTCTACGAGTGTAATCTAAGAGTATTAGATTATGCCTATGCTTTTGGGAAATGGTTGTGGCCGGGAACGCTGGCAGCGACTGGGGAATGGACTCCGTGGCTGGGAGTGCTGTCAGCGGCTTGGGAGCTGGAGCTCTTCTTCTCCTCCTCTTCTGGGTGTTCGGGAGCCGAAGGAATCAGGCACTGGCACTGGCTCTGGGACGAACAAGGCTTCAGATGCCGGCTCTGGGACGGATTGAGGCTTCAGGAACGGGCTTGTTGACCATGGCAGGTGTGGGTGCTGGCTTGTTGGCCGTGGCAAGCGTGGGCTCTGGCTCGTTGGCTGTGGCAGGTGTGGATGCTGGCAGCGGCAGGGGAATGGAAAACAAGCACACAAGACTGAAACCAAGATGATCTGGCACTGGCAGCAAACACTAGGGAGAGAAATCAACAGGTTAACAAGACAGGGCAGGTGTGACTAATAAACTAATAATGGGCAAACAAGGAGGTGGGGTATGACATAAGACAAAGAGACACAAGGCAATATAGAAACAAAGCAAAGCCACATGCTCTCACAAGACAACAAAACACCCAAATGTCATGAGTGCACATCGCCAAGACAATAAAGCAATATATGCCAATGCCAACCGACAAACAAGACGAGAGAATGCGTTGCAACGCCATACAGAACGATGCCATGCATTCTCAAACGAAAAGAAACGTGAGCATATATCGCAAGGCAACCGCCATGCGATGCACGCAACAAGCGACAAAAACAAGACAGGATACCTGTTTGAGAGTTCAGCCACACACACAGCCCACACCTTAGACCGAAGTAACTGAACCTCAGCACTCCATTCTCCATGCAGTAAATCCTCTCCCGGTCAATCTACCGGTCAATTTTTGTTCCTACCCTCACCTATGGTCATGAAGGTTGGGTCATGACCGAAAGAACTAGGTCGCGAGTACAAGCGGCCAAAATGGGCTTCCTCAGAAGGGTGGCGGGCTTCTCCCATAGAGATAGGGTGAGGAGCTCAGTCATCTGTGAGGAGCTCGGAGTAGTGTCGCTGCTCCTTTACGTGGAAAGGAGTCAGTTGAGGTGGTTCGGGCATCTGGTAAGGATGCCCCCTGGGCGCCTCCCTAGCTAGGAGGAGGCCTCGGGGAAGACCCAGGACTAGGTGGAGAGATTACATCTCCACACTGGCCTGGGAACGCCTCGGGGTCCCCCAGTCAGAGCTGGTTAATGTGGCTCAGGATAGGGAAGTTTGGGGCCCCCTGCTGGAGCTGCTGCCCCCGCGACCCGACTTCGGATAAGCGGTTGAAGATGGATGGATGGATGGATGGATATCCAGGTCTAGATATCAGACCATTGTATCATTAGAGATACAGTAACATAATCTCCATTACTGTATCATGAATGCAGGTCAATGAGGATGATCAGTTTACAGGCATTTAATTGTTGCTGGCTTGTGATTATGATTAACAAAATTAGTAGCTTTAGAGTGCATGTTTAATGTCTAGGTGGTGGTCAGCTGATATCACTAAGGTTCACCTGGGAAAGAAAAATAAAACCAGATGGGGTCCAAATTCTTTCCATTAATTCCTTCTAAACCATAGTGGAGAGAGTCGAGGTCAGGAACCCTATTAATAGACATTGCAGTTCCCTGGGGCCTATCTTGAATTGTTGCAAGGGGTGTTGTGCAAGTGAGGTCTGCTTCATCTACTTAAACATGTTACTCGATATCCAATCAGAGGATGTGGTAACAAGAGATATCCTTCCTTCTAAAATCAGATATTTTTCAAAGAGAGAGATTAGAAGGGACACAGTTTTGTATAAGATGTTTTGCCGCTGTTATGCTGTGAGTGTGGAAACAGCAGGAATATGTTCACCTCACTGGACACACTCATTGGCATCTACTGCATACAGCAAGTGACCTTCCTTCAGGCAAAATGCTAATGTGTAAATATATACCACACACGCTTGAGTTTTATTCCCCTAATAAATTATTTTTGAAATGAAAGTTAGCCTCAGCCACCGTTCGCTTCCATTGTATGGAAATAGGATGCAATGAAGGTGAGGCTTATGTTTCGTCTAACATGTCCTTGGAATAGAGGACTGCAGGGTCCTTAAAATTAAACCTGAACCTGTGAGATAGTGTGACCCGACCCGAGCGGTACTGTCATTTTTAAGCTTGAACCGAACCAAAATCCCAATTGTTTCTTGGGTCCCGTCGGGCCCGGGTCAGGTTGCAGACCTCTACCATAAAACAAAGCATATGGGTTTGTAATGACATGAGGGTGAGTAAAAAAATTTTGGGGGTAAACTTTTCTTGTTGGGCTTGTTTTGTTCTATTGTGTCCAAGTGTTTAATCTTTGTGTTTAAATCTTTTCCACAGCCAATCTGACAGGTCACGTTGAGCGTGTGGGCATCGAGAACTTTGAGCTGTTGAAAGTGCTGGGAACAGGAGGTTAGTGATAGTTCAAGCTCCTGAACTCTGTGTTCTGTCTGTATTTTCAGTCCTACCCCACTAACACATTGTTCTTCTCCTTTGGGCAGCCTACGGCAAGGTGTTTTTGGTGCGCAAGGTGAGCGGCCATGATTCTGGCAAACTGTACGCCATGAAGGTGCTGAAAAAGGCCACCATTGTGCAGAAGGCAAAGACTGCGGAGCACACACGCACAGAGAGACAGGTCCTTGAGCATATCAGGGAGTCCCCTTTCCTTGTTACACTCCACTATGCTTTCCAGACAGACACCAAACTGCATCTCATTCTAGGTATGCTGTTTCTCTCTCTCTTTCTTATTTCTCTGGTGTGGATTGCAAAAATGTATATTGCACATATGCTATAATTTTACTTCTGCATTTGAAAGAGTGCAAGCTAGACAACTAGAATCATTTCTGATCAAGTTTGCATTCTTACTAGCAATGTCAGAAATGAACTTTTCCATTAAGGGGAATATGTGTTGCCTGGATTTGATTTTCAGGATCATTTGTTCCCTTTCATTTCCTTTTATTACTTAATTTGTTCCTATTATACATGTATATGTGAGACACTGTTTGTCCTGTGTTATTTTTGCGCCAAGCCCCCTGTACATTTTTGACCCTCTTAACCAGTATTAACACTAAAAAAAGTCTTACAATAATGAAAGACGGAAGCCACTACAGGAACTGGATTTTGTGGTTTTGCTTGGACGTAATTGTGTCAGTGTCAGCGTTAAAGCAGGATTTCACAATAACTGCAAAATACCAGGTGTATTTTAAATATAAATCCACATATGTAACCAGTTGCAATTTTGTTTTAAAAACCTTATACTGCAGACTATGTGAATGGAGGAGAACTCTTCACGCACTTGGTTCAAAGGGTGCGCTTTAAAGAGCAAGAGGTTACCTTGTACTGCGGGGAGATTGTACTTGCACTGGAGCACTTGCATAAGGTAAAACGTGGTACCAAAATGTGCACACTTATTTTCATTCAAAGCCCTCCATTTCCTTTGCAGGTTCACTAAACAGCATCTCATTTGAGACAATAGTGGATGCAGTTCCTTCCTTTGCTCACTTCTCCTCTCTCCTGCCCACTCAGATCAATTCCTCTCCAGGCTAAATAAGTATATCTGCAGTGCTTTAAATTTCTCAAAGGCTTTGTTTACAGAAAGAGGAAGAGAAGTGTTTTTGATAGATTCTTTGAAGAGCAGAAGAGAGATGCCCAGGGGCAGTGCGGTTTTGTTTACAGCCAGATATACCTTGTTTTGGTTGGGTCTCATTTTGTGTCGTGACCTATTATGTTGTCATTTATTATTTATTAAACTGACAGTACATTTTCCAGGTAATTGGCAGCATTTTACAACCCCAGACATGGGGAAGTTTTAATCTAACTAGCTGAACAATCATTTTGGCAAAGACAAAAGTATAAAAAAATAGGTTGTAAATGATGAATGAAATTGTCAAAATACTTGGTCCCACATCTAAACATAGAAGCTTCCTCGTTCTTGTTTGTTTTTCAGCTGGGAATCGTCTACAGAGACCTGAAACTCGAGAACATACTTCTTGATTCAAACGGTCACATCGTGCTGACGGATTTTGGCCTTAGCAAGGAATTTCATGAGGTGAGTCAATCCGCACACCAGTGTCTTGCTCTGCATATTTTGTTGCTTACAGAAAACAGCATTTTTTGCATTTTGGATGGCTGCTTGTTCTCTGACTTTTCCTGTGGAGGTCTGCATTTTCAAGAACAAATTATTGATATCACACTGTGTTTGTATTAAGCATGTAGTGTGGGAAATGTTCACAATTATCATCAAGACAGAAAAATAAAGTAATGTATGGCCTCCAAATAACATACCAATACTAAATAGCTAGATAGTCCGATCATATTTTATTCACTTGATTTAGTTACTGTATAAAATTAAACACCCTCAAATAGAGAGTCTATTTAAATTTGATAAAAACCATCTAATGCAGAACAGTTCATTTCTTTATAATGAACCACCCCATCACCTAAAATACAGAGTCTGGGGCATAATGAAATCTGAGTGCCCAATATGTCACTCATAAATCTCTGAACCCTCAACCAAAATTCTTGGATCTTAACACACCACAAAAAACATGGGTTGTGTCTCCATCTTCTGATTGGCATCACCAACAGGTGGGTGTTACTTTAAGACCAAGCCTATACAATCTAGAGGGGGTCCAGTAGACGCTATGTAAAATCTTGACTTGCATAAGGCACACCCTTGCATTTCTAGATGCCGAATCCTAGCCCACACTCCCTCCTCCAATAGCAAGTTTAAATCTTCCACCCATAATCTCTTGAGAGAATTTAAAGCTCTCTAAAGGGAGTAATACACTGATGCCTCATGACCTATTCCAAAAGCAGTAATCACCACTCCCAGAGTATCTGCCGCTTTAGGGGGGTGTATGCTACTCCCAAAAATAGTACAAAACAGGTGGCGCAGCTGTAAATAACTAAAGAATTGAGACCTGGGAATCCTAAAATGTTGAACCATACTTTCAAAGGATCTCAGCTCTCCACTTTCATATAGATCACCAAGTGTATTAACCCTCCTCACAATCCAGTCTGACCAGTAGAAAGGGGACTTATCAATTCATAGTTTTGGGTTCAGCCATATGCTCGAAGCAACATTAAAGAGCTCCCACGTTTTGGGAGTGGTGCACGGAGATGGACAGGGTGGTGGCATTTGAGGGGTTTACATATAGAAGATTGGGCCACATGGCAATATAAAATGATGGCAGTTATTTGGACTTTTTGGAGGGCTCTCGGGGGAGACAGTGGAGGGAGATAGACAATGTAAAATGTGTGTGTGCATTTGTATTTATTTATTTTTTATGTATACTTTTTATGTTTTTTTTGTTTTTAAATACATTCGGTTGAATTATTGTTTATTTATGTGTCATTATTAATTTATTATTAGAATATTGGGGGGGGGGGGGGGGTTGTAATGTTCGGAGGGAAGGGTTTTAAATTCATATAATTTGATTCTGTGTTTTCTGTCATGTTTATTTAATCTGTGACTGGAATCACAGATTACAATAAAAATTGTGAATAACAAAAAAGTATTACATTTTTGCTAATTTAAAACCGGTCGGACTTCTTCTCTCCTAAGCTTGTGTGATGGGTGTGATAACATAAATGTTGAATCTGTACTGAGTTGTTGTCTGGCGCTTCTCATCATCAGTCTATGAAAGATGCATCCTTTTCTAATGAATAATTGTTTGCATTGACTACCCAGCATCCTGCACATGCCCTGCCCTGTAAGGGATGTTCTATTTGGCTCATCTCAAAAGTTCACAATGTACCTTCAACAATCCCATGAATGTAATTACATCGTGAAACTGTTTGCTCTGTGTCATAATTGTTTATCATGCATGTTTTGACAGTGTTCTTTGATCTGAAAGCTTCAGATTATATTAACGCTTTTGTTTTTTTCTTTATTTTACCAGCTAACAACCCATATAAGCCAGAATTTATTTTTACAAGTGTGGTTTGAGAATACGCTTCTAGCAATTAAGACGTTATAGCGTGCATATAAACAGCATATAAAACAAGAAATTCATAATCTGCAGATATATGCATATTATGAGAAGCATAAAAATGAATGCAATTAATAAATGCACATGGAAACTTTAATTAAAAAAGCCATGTGCTGGTATCGGTACTCAGACCTGTGGTGAGATTGTTAAATGCTCATAGGATATTAAAGGAGATTGTACCAGATGTTTTCTTGTAATTTATTCCATAAATATGCCGCATAATTTCAGAAAGCAGATTTGCCCAGTTTAAAAAGCACAGATGGTATATTTAGTTTTAGCCACAATGCATCTAAGTGCAGTGATTAATCAATCTAGAATGAAGAATTGAGATTAGATGCATAGGAGGTTTATATTAATTTTAGTTTGAACTTTTAAAAGACTATGTTGCAATAGTAGTGTCGCTATGGAACACATTCTGTGTACCAGTTATACACAAAGCTTTGCACGTGTAAGGTCACGTAAGGGCTTTAAACAGTGTTCGTTTATCTGGGAAAGGTTTTAAACGATGTAAGCAAAACACAATTGGCACACCTAGATTTCTGCTACTTACCACGATTTCGCTGTGCATGTTAATCCAAATTAAAAAAGCTGGGACATGTCTTTATTAATCAGAATGTTGGTTCATGTACGTGAACACTTTTTTGTTATATCCACAGTAATGGAAATATTAATTTATATCTGCACATGTCCAAACAAAGTGATTTTGGGTTCTGTGAGACACAGGCATTTGTGAAAAGTCAAAACACATTTTTGGAGCGAGGACAGATTTATAATTTTTTTTTTCACTTTAAAAAATAAATATAAATGAATATACAGATGGGGGAAATGATGTGCATGTAAACGTGGTCATTGATCAGTTTCAGTTTCTGAACTACAGCTCTGTCTTGTAGGTAGAGAGGACTTATTCTATCTGTGGCACTATTGAGTATATGGCCCCTGAGATCGTAGCAGGAGGAGAGTCAGGACATGACAAGGTAAAGTAAACCTCTCTCATTCATCCCTTCACAACACTATTTAATTAGCTTAAAGGACTATTCTGGGTTCAATACAAGTTAAGCTCAATTGATAGCATTTGTTGCATAATGTTGATTACCACAAAAAATTACTTTGACTCTAAGTTACAGTGAGACACAATGGAAGTGAATGGGGACAATTTTTAGAGGGTTGAAAGGCAGAAATGTGAAGCTTATAATTTTATAAATGCACTTAAATTAATTTTTCTGTTAAAACTTGTGTATTATTTTAGCTGTAAAGTTGTTTAAATAATCGTTTAACTGTAATGTAAGGGTTTGTTGACAGTACATCATCATGGCAACAAAGTTGTAAAATTGGCTATATCTTTGCACAGAAAAGGTTAGCAAGCAATTTTATTATACTAAAATCATGTTTACATGCATATAGTTTATGTCTTGTGGCTATACTTTTAAAATAGTATTTGACTGTTTACTGATTGGCCTCCATTCGATTTCATTGTAACTCCGATTTTAGCATTTTTTTTTTTTTTTTAAGAAAATGAGGGGCAAGTCCAAATTAATTTTTGTGGTAATCAATATTATGCCACAAATGCTGTCGATTGAGCTTAACTGGTTTTGAACTTGGAATATTCCTTTATGTTCAATTTCTGTTTAATATTCATTTGAATATCTTTTACATGGCCTGACATAAATGTGCACACATTATAAATATTTATGTATGTATACTGTATTTATCCTTTGGAATGTAAAAAGTGCTTTTTATGTATTCTTGCAGGCGGTGGACTGGTGGAGTATGGGAGTTCTGATGTATGAGCTGTTGACCGGAGGCTCTCCTTTCACTGTTGACGGCAATGAGAACTCTCATTCTGACATTGCCGAGTAAATACCTGCACACACACACACTTTCTCAGAGCTGTGTGCTCTGTACTCTGTAATATAAACACCAGTTCCCTTTTCATTATCTAAATTTGTTTTAAAATTGTGATGAGTTGAAGCACTGTAAAACATTTATTGCATCATCCTTTTGACAATTTTTTTTTTTTTGCACTTTTAACCCTAGAAATTGTCATTACAATTAAAAAATATGGTTTTAGATTCTCTCTCTCTCTGTCCAATAGGAGAATTAAGAAGAAGGATCCCCCGTTCTCCAAGGACATGGGGCCCCTGGCCAAAGACATTATACAGCGACTGCTAATTAAAGACCCAAAGAAGAGGCTGGGCTCTGGGCCATCAGGGGCGCAGAATGTGAAAAGTCATCCATTTTACCAGGCAAGAGAAACATGAATCATCTCAAAAGCCTCAATTCCATAAAATTCATCTTAGATGAAGAACGTACTCTAATTTATTCCCTTTTAATTTATTTTAGAATTGCTTTTTTAGATAACTATTGCTTTGAGAAACTAACAGCAAAAATGATTGATATTTGTTGATTCAGAAAATGAACTGGGAGGATCTAGCTGCTAAGAAGGTTCCAGCACCTTTTAAGCCTGTAATTCGTGATGAGCTGGATGTGAGCAACTTTGCAGAGGAGTTTACAGAGATGGATCCAACATACTCCCCAGCTGCACTCCCCAACAACTGTGACCGCATTTTTCAGGTGAGGGGCGGACATGTTTTGAACAAACTTTGGATGTGGAATTCCAATATGGAATTTCTGGGCTTATTCCAATAACTGATAATAGCTGATGTCATCATCCACCAAATTTAGCTAATAGCTATTGATAAAGCTGGCTAGCTAGCTAATGCCGACATTGACTGAATTTATACGATATCCTATGTATCATGCAAAGAAAAGTGATTATTTCAAACTACAGTCTTGTGTAGTCAGACCTATATCCACACTTTGTTTTAGCTCTGATCCAGCAAATATAATATACAGTCTCAAAGTTTGTAGTAAAACAATCATAACTGTGTAATTTTAATTATGCTACCTCATCTGTCAGCATGATGCCGGTGAATCACTTTGGTCTCTTTGTACGTTACGTCATTGTTACGTCACCCTATGAAATGTGTGCACGAGTGCAATCACGAGCAACAGGTAGCTGGCTGCAGTTCACTTAATGGCCACAAGTCTCATTAATAACAAGGGTTTCTGAATCTTACAGACTGCACTTTAAACAGCTGCTAAGGTTTGGCAGATGTAACATAAACCAGAAATGTGCCTATATTATAGATGTATGCTGATTTGAATGAGAAATAAATGACAATACACTTGCATAAATTGTATTATGCCCATTTTCATGAGTATTTATGGTAATCCTGATGAATCGCAAACAGATAGAGAATAATGAACCTATAACAGCTGTAATATTGCATTAAACCACCAATCTGTGATGTGTGATGTAATACAAGATCTATGCACCATGTTACGTTATGTTTGGACTTGTTTAATTCGAGATAATTTGCTGTTAATAACAATCTGCTTTTTTCCATATTCTGTTTATATGTCATGAAGTAATATGTGAAAATGATGGCCCCCAAGTAAAATACAATACTTACCGTATTTTCTGTAATATAAGTCACTTTTTTATTTTTCAACATCTGAACGGTCATGACTCATGTGACCTATAGTCCAAAGTTATTTATGTAATTTATATGTAATTAATGTTGGTCGTATGTTGATGCTGGTGTTCTGCTGAACACAAGATTTTTAGAAACATATCTCAGCTCTGTAGGTCCATACAATGCAAGTGATTCGTTCTAAATCTTTTTTAAATCACCACTTTCACTTTCACTTCCACTTCCACATAATTCTTCTTTTGTTTTTTGCGATTTTCATTCTTCTTGCATGTTGCCACCTGCTGGGCAGGGAGGAGAATTTATAGTAAAAAAGGACTTAAATATTGATCTGTTTCTCCTCCACACCAATCATATCGCTAAGTAATCCGAGAGGTGTTATATGTTTTTTGGAGCTTCAAAGTTCTGGCCACCTTTTACTTGCATTTTATGGACCAACATAGCTGAAATATTCTTCTAAAAATCTTTGTTTGTGTTCAGCAGAAGAAAGTCATACACATCTGGGATGACATGAGGGTGAGTAAATGATGAGAGAATTAAAATTTTTGGGTGAACTTTAAATAAAAGCAGTTAGTTAGGTTTTATTAAATATATTTTATTAAATTTTTATTTTATTAAAGCTCTTACAGTTACACAAAGCATTTCTGCTCTAAAATTGTAGCTTCTTTATTTTCTACAGAAAATATTGCAGACTGCAAAAGCTATATATATCAAAAGCTATGATTTTATTCACTTGGATATTGAATTGATTTTGAAAAAACTGTAATTTCTTTTTCATGATGCATCCCCTTGTATGATTTATGTCCTCATACCCTTGGTGTGAACTTTAGTCCCAAATCAAGTATACCTTACTGAATGTCTCTTTGAATTTACTGATAGTCATTTTAATTTAACATTACATTTGGCAGAAAATATCTTGTAAACACTTCCTGCATTAAATACATGAAATTTCACTCTGACATGTATTGATCATAATACAAACAACAACAACATATTGAACTGTTAGCTGTACAGAGAAAAATTAAGGAAAGACCAGTGATTGTCACTTGTGAACGAATCGTTTGTCTGCCGAGCCTAGTAGCGGTTATGTGATAAATGAACGACAGACTCGTGCGAAGACCCAGTCAGGAGATGAACTAATAATTTGTTCACATTGTAAACTAACAAAATTACTTGAATAAAGATTTGTTAATTTTACTTAATGAGATTCCAAGATCCATGTCAGTAAACTACTCAGAACTAACAATATTATGAAACATATTTGAAAACCATGTCTGATATACTTAAACCCTGGACCAAAGTTTATATTCACACTGCACCTTAATTAAGAACATGTTTGATATCGGTGGCATGAATTAATTTATGCACATGAGTGAGTGGACATTAGATGTTGGGTTGTATAATTGTTCAGTTAACCCTCCGTTATCAGTAAGCAGGAAGTATCGAATTGGATAAGGGCAATTCCGCTTTTAAAAGGATCACTTACGCAGTGTGAGCCTGGCTGTCTATGTTGGTATTCAGATGAATTAGAGAGCTGTTTTGAAATGTAATTATGGCAATATGGAGATAGATCAAATGTGAATGACTATTTTTGATACAGCTTGATCCATAGTGTTGCCTATATCATGATGCCAGATGAAATGGGAGGCTGCGAAATAGATGGTGTCTATGATTGCCTTCTGAATCCTTCAGTCTGGTGGATCAATGCCACCATTAAACGACGTTGTGAAATAAAAGGTTGGCGTCTGCGAGAACAACCACGTCTGGCTCAATTTACTCCTTCAACTTTTGATTACCAACTTCATCTTGGCTTTTCTGAGCGTTCGCCTTTCATATGCACTGGAATTTTGATCCTTCGTAATGTTTGGGCGGTACAATTGCAGAGACGTCTGCAATGATAACTTTCCAGTCATACACACACACACACACACACATACACACACATAGGCGCATATAAATGGAGCCACCCCCTCAAACTCCTCACAAACTGAAATTAAGCTTCATTAAAGGACTGTGATCATTTGAAAAGCAGGGCAATCAAATACCTTAGCTTAGCAATTAAAAGCATTTCAACCATTCATCTCATCATCCTTCCGTCCAGCTATCCTCTCATCCAGCCAGGCACACCTCCGTCCTGTAGCACACACAGCTGCAGTCTGTCCGTGTAAGTGGGGCATGGGCTGGTGGAGGCTTTTTTTAGATGGGACTTGGCTGTGTAGGCATACATGATGTAGGCATTGCAAACAATGTGACAGGAGTCCCTATGAAAAGCAGCTATGTTTTTTTTTTATTTCTTAAAGGTTACGTTTACATAAAACTGTTGTCAGTCTGGTTTTAGAGCGCTAAACACAGTTATTTTTACACACAATTTGGTTATAAACGAGAGTGACAACCGCATTCTATAACCAAACTTTCAAGACTACTGAACACAAAATAGGTATCGTTTGTATGTAGGCATTATGACCAAAACTGAACAAGTGCTTTTAAATTTCCAGACAAGTGTTCAGAAGTGTTCCGTTTTGACAATTTACTAAAAATGTTGCACTGTACATTTTGTTGAAAGCAGTAAAAACACCAAACTGATCAATTAGCCATGTGTCATCATTGGAAAGCTCTCCAAGAGTAGAATACAACCAGCCTATTTGTTTAACTCACAGACAAAAACATAGCGAGTGATAGCTAAGAACATGTCTTTGACATGTCTTTGATATGTTACATGTAAACAGGTATTGTTTATAAGCCACGTTTTCATGTCATTACTTAGAAGAAGGGATTCCTATTAAAACGAGCCTTCCTGTTAAAACGTTCCCTGTAATTACATATGGCCACCAGGAGATGGTGCCAAGTACATGACACAGACTCAATGATGGCTCAAATGACACAGAATGTAACTGAATGAGATCTCGTTACTCAGATCTGCATGATTTGGCGAGAGAGGGCATACCTATATCATTGTGTAATTCGTTCTTAATGTATAATAATTGTTTTATTTGTTTGGAGGTTTTTGGACACTAGGATAAATAATTTTTGTAATGCTATATCTTTTGATTGCTTTGTCGTATCAACACTTGGTTACATTTTACTCGGTTACAGTTGACATAATTGGGGACAAAACTGTTTTTTTCAGAGCTACCTTATTTACACCCAGAGATCCATAATGTCAAATCAGAAAAAAGGCAATTTTTGGCTCATGTTTTTTTTTTTTTTTTAGCAGTTTCTTAGGCTGAGGGGCAGATTCACTAAGAATTAATTACACCCGTAAAAGCGCCGTTTTTTTGCATGTGATAACTGCTCATTTTGCACCCTATTCACTAAAGTAATTATGCAGATTAGGCAACAGTGCAAATGCACTCACAAAATCACTGCTGAGCACAATTTGCCCGTGCAATTCTGATCTTGCGGTCCGATTCTGAGTGCAATATAGCCAATGATGCTGCAGACCGTATTTGACCCACCCTGCCGGGACTGAACAGCATCAGTCTCTTCAACATAATTTGATGAGTTTTTGATTAATTACTGCTGAAATGATCGGTTGAAAATGTTCACAAAAATCTCTTCTTTTTTTTTTCTCCCCCTTTTCTCCCCAATTTGGAATGCCCAATTCCCAATGTGCTCTAAGTCCTTGTGGTGGTTTAGTGACTCAATCCGGGTGGCGGAGGATGAATATCAGTTTGCCTCCGTGTCTGAGACCATCAATCCACGCATCTTATCACATGGCTTGTTGAGTGCGTTACCGCGGAGATATATCACTTGTGGAGGCTTCACGCTATTCTCCACGGCATCCACGCACAACTCACCACGTGCAAGAGCGAACCACATTATTGCGACCATGAAGAGGTTACCCCATGTGACTTTACTCTCCCAAACAACCGGGCCAATTTGGTTGCTTAGGAGACCTGGCTGGAGTCACTCAGCACACCCTGGATTCGAACTCGCAACTCCAGGTGTGGTAGTCAGCGTCTTTACTCGCTGAGTGACCCAGGGCTCTCTTTTAAATCAAATTAATTTTTTCCTCCACATTTCATTTGGTGGTAATAGTGCTATGTAAATTACGCAGGGCAGATTACACAGAGTTTTGTGAAGCAAGCACTATCTTTACTGAGCCTAATTTACATAGAAAGGAGGCGTGTTTGCGCGAAAAGGAATGACAACAACTTAATTTAATTATTGTAGATTCAGCGCAATTTCAGCACTGATTGCGCCCGCTTAATGTGATTGTGGGTGGTTAGTGAATAAGATACCACACTCAAAAGAACCACAACTGTTTAGTGAGAAAAATATGAAAATGCTTCCCTCAGTTGACCCTCTTTGGTTTTTATTGAGTTATATGGGCATGCCACTGAAACAGGAAATCTTTAAAAACACCTTCAGAGCTTAAATAGTTAATACACAAAAAACATTCGCTGTCACTGAGCATTTCCTCTGCATTAGTCCCCTATTCCAGCTGTCTGTGAATGTGTTTATAGATATTTGTATCTGCAGGGCTATTCCTTTATGGCTCCCTCCATCCTGTTTAAGAGGAATGCAGTGATGGATGATCCAGGTCAGCTGTGCAGCGGCTCAGAAAGGCCAGGTTCTGCTGCTGTTGCCCGTAGCGCTATGATGAAGGTCAGTTTTCATATAGCTTTTTTTCATTTCTTTTTTTAAACATTGTTAAAATGTAAAAAAAATTACACACTTCAGCTATAATGTTGCACTTACTCCTAGCACAGCTAGCAAATGCAGTGACATTTTTGTTTGATTTCTATGGCACTATCAAAACGTTGCTCTGTTTGAGCATCTCGACCAGCCTGACCCAGCAAGCATTGCTCTCCCAAAGGACTGTTTCTGCATTTGCTTAAGGAAATACAAGGCAGAGAAAGATTTATTTTGCTACATTTAGCTCTGATTTTATAGGCGTGCTTACATCGTTCCCTGATTTACTGAATTCCTGAAGTAAATTGTACGTTTTGTGATTTTGCCTCAGAATTTGCAAAAATGTCTCATTCAGAAATTGTGATTTTTTTGACATCACAACCATGAGCACATTAACATGTGCAATGTACAAAGACCCTTTACGTCTGTAGATGTAATCCAGGTTTCCCTTAACCTCTAATCTTCTGACAATCTGACTGCAGGACTCTCCGTTCTACATGAACTATGAAATGAATCTGAAGGAGAGCGCTCTGGGTGAGGGAAGCTTCTCCATCTGCAGACAGTGTACTCACAAGAAGAGCGGACAGAAATACGCTGTGAAGATCGTCAGTAAAAGGTATCACATGGTACAAAGGTAGTAAAAAAGAAGAGAATTGTTACAAAGTTGGTGAAGAAAATAGAATAAAATTATATAGTATAGTTATAGTATAGTACAAGTATAATTTGTATTACATAATGGTTATCCATGTGATTTGTAGTTCTTATATATTTAATCATGCAGAATGGAGGCACAAACGCAGAAAGAGATTGCTGCGCTCAAACTGTGTGATGGACACCCCAACATAGTCAAGCTACATGAGATCTACCATGACCAGGTATTGAATTTAAGATAAAAATGCACATTCGAATGCTAAAACTTTTCATCAAAATTTTGGATGTGTGCCAAGTGAGCTTATAATAGTTTTTGAATTTAGTTTTTATTTCTAGTTCATTTAAAAAATATATTATAATTTAGTTTAGTTTTTGTTTTTGTTAGTTTTAGTTTGGTTTTTGTTTTATTTTATTTTTATTTTAGTTTTAGTATTTATATTAAGGGATATTGGAGAATAGGGAAAACAGGTATTTGTGTAATTTGGATTGTATAGCTGGACTCCCTGATGTTCAAGTTGTAAATAATATTATTGGGAGTAGGATTTTGCTTAGGATCCCATATGCTTAGAAACAGCCCTGCTAATAGTACAGCTCTGCAATCAACTCAATTCTCCGGGACAGAAATGTAAACCGCGCTGGGTAGGGGAGGAGGCTATTGCCAAATGATAGTTAGCATGTTTGCATAGTAAAACAATTGGAAAACTGCAAATGGATGCAAAAGCATTCGGTGTGAACAACCCCTTAGGTGGTGGTCTTTGGCCTTTGCGTCTATTTATCAGTGTTTCTCAGAATAAGCAATGGGTTTTAAACACTTTGCAGGAAAGGAATTCAATTTGGAAATGTGCATTTCGAGATCCTTGCGTTCTGTGCCATTATATTGTTCTCAGTTTCAACAGCCCCTGGGGCTGGTTCATAAACATAGCCATTAACTTAAGACTGCATCTAACAATTAGTTTGACTAGCTAAAGACGCCATAGAAAGCCTGTTACATAAAACAAGCTCAAAGTTGTCTTTAGTAAGACAGTCTAATTTGCATTACATTGTGGGAACTGCTTTTAAAAAATGGCCATACAGTACTTATACAGCACAGCTTCTTAGAGGAATACAATGCTTCAAAATTTATTCTAATTAACAAATTTAGTGATGTTAACCCAAATAATAAACCACATGACATTTTGCTACCATCGTTGAAATCAAAGTCTTCTATAATGTCTCAACTCAAGCCCCCACTGGCTCTGCTGACAGGTATTTTCCATGGCAACATAGAATGTAAACAAAAGTTAGCCTGGGGGGTTTGCTGTCTTATAGTTTGGTCTTAAATTAGACTGGTCTAAGTTTGAATGCAACTGACTGAAAAAATGAAGACCACTAACTAGTAAGACTAGTCTAAATCAGTTTTATGCAACCAGCCCCTGGTCTAAGAGTCTAAGCCGTTTCACCACCAAGTTCAGACGAATACCTCTACTATCTGGGAATATTGCAATCGTTAGGTTAGGTTAGGTTAGGTTAGGTTAGGTTAGGTTAGGTTAGGTTAGGTTAGGTTAGGTTAGGTTAGGTTAGGTTAGGTTAACCTGAGGTGGTGGTGGCGTAGTGGCTAGAGCACAGGGCTGCTGATCAGAAGGTTGCTGGTTTGAACCCCACGGCCACCACCATTGTGTCCTTGAGCAAGGCACTTAACTCCAGGTTGCTCCGGGGGGATTGTCCCTGTAATAAGGGCTCTGTAAGTTGCTTTGGATAAAAGCGTCTGCCAAATGCATAAATGTAAATGTTAGTAAGAAATGAAAAACACTGTGGTATGGGCATTATTATGAATCTTGAGGCTGGGGTAATAATGTGGCATAAGTGCAAAACCATGTTAACATGCATAGATCTGTCTAATTGAAGCTTAATTTTTCTAATTTTACTTTCTTCACATTTGAGAATATTAACTGACTAAATCTTTTTTTATTTAAAATTTTTATGCACTTAGTTTAAAATGAAATTAGTTTTTATTTTTAAAAAGCCAGGAATGATCTTTGCAATAATATAACACAGTTCTGTTTGGCTGATATGTATTCAATGCACCCTCTTGCGGACAAAGGATACAACATCAGTTTAAAAATCTTGTGACTTTTAACATTTTAATTTAATTTGAGTTTTGTTAATATTTAAGGTAAAAATTTGAATTTAGTTTCTCAGCCCAGTTGATACCCTAGTCTGGATTCCTAGTGTAACCCCTGTTCCCTGATGGAGGGAACGAGACGTAGTCTCGATTGTAGTGACACAAGGGGCTTCTTTCGGGAGCCTTGGATACCTCTGAATATGAAAAAGGCGAACAGAATTTGTAAGTCCTGCCCCCGGACATACAGGTATAAAAGGAGGGATGTGCCTCTGTTTAGTCAGGTTCTGCGCTGAGGAGCCGAGAACAAGGTTCGGCCATTACAGGCCATTACTTGGTACAGTGCTGTGGCAAGGGGGCTTCGAGCAGCTCCCTGACTCGAAGAAACAATCGTCTAGCCGTGAGGTTTGAGGGGAGGACAGAGGGATCCAGTCCAGCCCCACGCTCACGGCGGCCCAGGCAAGCATATCGGACATCTGGGCGTCAGGGGCGTGGACTGCACTGGCATGCAGAGAAGGGAGAAAGCCGCTGGCAATGTGCCGTAGATCCAACAGGAAAGCTCTCTTAGAGGTGAGTGGAACAGAAGTGAGGTTTTTCAGCTTGCTGAACACACACAACCGCTCAGGTCCAAAGAAAGAATCTGACTGAACAGAGCCACATCCCGCCTTTTATACCCGTATGTCTGGGGTGGTACGTGCAAATTCTGTTCGCCAATTGCGCATTGGCATTTTTCATATTCAGAGGTATCCGAGGCTCCCGAAAAAGACGCTTGTGTCACTACAATCGACACATCATCAAGTGAGTGACAGAAGGGGATCAGGGCTACCCTGAATAAGGTTGAGCACTCTTTGTCTTCGCACCTGCCCCAGATTACATTCCCTCCAGTTACTAAACTGCTCTTCCTTTTCATTTTACTTTTTCTCAATTACCATCAGATGCAGCGTCAAAGAGGGTTTAAACTAACTGCAAAAACAGCATTCTGATTGGTTATCACTAAAGACAACATTGAGAATGCCTCATTTACCTTCTAAATAAATGTCACTTTCCTTATTGTTTTTTATTCTAAAGAAAGTAGTTTGTTTCATAATATTTCATCAAAATGGAATAACTTTCTCCAGCTCTGAAACAGCGTTTCTGCTGTTGAAACCAAATCAATGAATTAATAATTAATCATAGCTTAACATGTCTCCATTCAGCCGGAACTCAATGGACAAAACACGCCATTCTACATTATTTCCTACTAAATATCTAGTTTCATTCAGATAGTGGCATTATTATGTTGCTGGGGGTTTATTAAGCCATAAAATATGTAACGTGTGTGTGTGTGTGTGTGTGTGTGTGTGTGTGTTTCTGAGTGTGTGTCAGACAGCTTGGTCCACCATCCTATTCATTACTGTGATAAGCTGGAGTCAGTTGCACTGCTCTTTAGATCTGAAAAAGTGTGTGTATGCCGTGCACACTTGCCAATTGGAGGTTATCATCCCCCACCCTCCGTACCCAGTGCCGTGCTCCAGATGAAAAGCAGAGCCGCCCTGCCCGGTCAGGGTCTTTGTTCATTTCTATACCAGAGATGATGAGCGATATTAGCTTGCTCTTTTTCATTTGCCTCTCTTTTTTCTCTCATGTGCACACACACACTTGCACACTATTACACACTTTTCTGTCTCATCCCGCCCATATAAGCCATGCAAACACTTATTCTGCCATTCACTTATTCACACATATTCAGTGTATAATGAGATGGAAGCCCATTTTAAAAATCATCTTAAATCCAAGCATTTGCCAAAGGATTTTTCCAGCCCTTCCTGAGTTCAAAGGCAAAATTCCCACTTTTGTCTGTCATTACATTTGTATCTATGCCAGGGAAGAAGGCTTTGCAGTGTATAATGGAAAATCTATTATTTAGCTTTGTGTAATTGTGATTATATGCTGTTCCATGTGGTTGGCTTAAGCAACTAATTTGATATTTTTATGCTCTTTTATTAGACACATAGATAGTGGAAATTGGCAAGAAATAGTGAGAGAGACACTTCACAGGCTAAACTCAAACCTGCTTAACCTGCTCAAAGTTTCTTAATAATACGCTAACCCAGACCTGTTGCGGGACAACTCTGGCCCATTTGAAATTTTAGTGGCCCACGTAAGGTTACCAGTTACCTAACATAAAAAGTGTACATGTTGTTGATTGAGCTTAATTTGTATTTGTATGCCCCTCGTGATGCCTACATAAAGTTATACACGCCTCGAAGGGAATAGTTATTTTGTGGATCCTCCTGCTTTAGAAACTTTTTTTTTTGTTTGCTAGTGTCTTTTATGGCAAATAGCATACTTGCCATCAATCTGATTTACTGTTTCTGTAATGCACCAGTTTTGAAAGCCCATTTTCTAAATGTTTTTTTAAATTGCTTTCTATGTGTTTGTGTAGCTGCACACATATCTAGTTCTAGAACTCCTGCGAGGTGGAGAGCTTCTGGAGAGGATCAGGAGGAAGCAGCACTTCAGTGAGACAGAGGCCAGCCGCATCATGCGCAGACTTGTGTCTGCAGTCAGCCACATGCATGACGTGGGTGTGGTGCACAGGGACCTCAAACCAGAGGTACAGCACTCTCTGCCACAAACACTGTTATTAATACAGACGACTCAATCCGTATGTCACAGCACTCTGGAATTACATGTGCTTCTAGACCGAGGGAGCCCAATGTATTGGGTAAAACTTTACATAGTATTTAGGCCATATGATGGATCATTGCTTGCTGAAGGTCTTGCTTAATTTAAAGAAAACCTATGCAAGAAGCTTCAGTCTTGTTAAAGGTGAAGTGTGGAATTTGCAAAAATAATGATCTTCCATTGGTTGGACAAACAGTAGTCCCACCCCTAAACTCATGTCATTGGTTGAGCCAATGTTGCTATATATGGTCTGGGGTGCGTTTACCAAAAGCACCGTTGGCCAACTATGGTTGTATTTTCCATTGTTACCAGCAATGTCCAACGATGTGGTGTTTCCCAAAACCATTGTTTTCAACTAACATTCGCAGACAGCATCGCAAAGCTATGTGATTAGAACTGCAGATCTTTACCTGTGTTTAGAAGGATAGTTCCTTGTTAGTTTGCTGTGGGACATAATTTCACGTGGCTGAGGCTTCTATTTCTTTTATTACATATACAGTACTGTGAAAAAATCTTATAACACATAAGATATTTCACCAAATCTTTCGTCTTAAGATGGTTATTTATATCTTATAGTGTGTCAATAGGAAAAATAAATGTTAGACTCCCAAACATTACTTTTGCAAATAGAAAAGATTAGAATAGAAGAACAGGGAGCCCTGCAACAGATGTCATGGCCCCCCACTGAACATTGTGTCAGTCTGAATACATAAAGATACAGAAGCAATTGAGACAGCCTAAATAGATTGAAGAACTGTGGTGAAATCTCCAAGAAGCTTGGAACATCCCATCTGCCAACTACCAAGAAAAACTGTGTCCAGGTGTATCTAGGAGAATTGGTGCTGTTTTAAAGGCAAAGGTGGTCACACCGAATATTAAAATAGCTTTTTTAAATTTACTGGAATTTGTATGGTGTTAATTGATCAATTAAAGCTATATATGTCATTATTTTTCATCACAAGACATCCTCACTATGCAAAATTTTTCACAAGTGCCTAAAACATTTGCACAGTACTGTATATCTTTCATTCAATAAAGACTTTGTCCATGTTTACATGCACTTAAGAAAACTGCTTATTCTGGTGTTTTGCAGAAAGCAACATTCTGAAACGCCACATAAATGCGAATTCAGCCATTTAAGGAATTAAAGGCTGTTAGGACAAAGCTCTTTAACACACATGGTTTCTGTCATGTAAATGCATAAGTTTTTATATTTTTTTGAAGAGTGCATATCTTGTGTGTCGGGGGAAAACCGGAGTCTGATGTCAACTTTCTGGAGTACATGTAATGAGCTTTTATGATTTTATATCCACAGATTTTATTACTCCATCCCCTGCATAAAGTCATTAACCACATTTACAGTATATTTTGTTGAACCAACATGGTTAGAACGATGGATGTGTGACATAGTTACTATGGTTTTGGGAACCAGTTGTCACTAGCTGGTTAATTTCTCAAACGATGCATCATACTGGTGGTTAAACAGTGAGTCAAATCATTTTAAGGGAAGTGGACCCCTAGTCAGGATTCTCAAACAAACAGAGTAATGTTTGATAGTGCCACAGTGTTTACACTTTTCAGGGAAATCAACTTATGAATAGGTTATTTACAGGTGCTGGTCATATAATTAGAATATCATCAAAAAGTTGATTTATTTCAGTAATTCCATTCAAAAAGTGAAACTTGGATATTATATTCATTCATTACACACAGACTGATATATTTCAAATGTTTATTTCATTTAATTGTGATGATTAAAATTGACAACTAATGAAAACCCCAAATTCAGTATCTCCGAAAATTAGAACATTACTTAAGACCAATACAAAAAAAGGATTTTTAGAAATGTTGGCCAACTGAAAAGTATGAACATGAAAAGTATGAGCATGTACAGCACTCAATACTTAGTTGGGGCTCCTTTTGCCTGAATTACTGCAGCAATGCAGCGTGGCATGGAGTCGATCAGTCTGTGGCACTGCTCAGGTGTTATGAGAGCCCAGGTTGCTCTGATAGTGGCCTTCAGCTCTTCTGCATTGTTGGGTCTGGCGTATCGCATCTTCCTCTTCACAATACCCCATAGATTTTCTATAGGGTTAAGGTCAGGCGAGTTTGCTGGCCAATTAAGAACAGGGATACCATGGTCCTTAAACCGGGTACTGGTAGCTTTGGCACTGTGTGCAGGTGCCAAGTCCTGTTGGAAAATGAAATCTGCTTCTCCATAAAATTGGTCAGCAGCAGCAAGTGCTCTAAAACTTCCTGGTAGATGGCTGCGTTGACCTTGGACCTCAGAAAACACAGTGGACCAACACCAGCAGATGACATGGCACCCCAAACCATCACTGACTGTGGAAACTTTACACTGGACTTCAAGGAACGTGGATTCTGTGCCTCTCCTCTCTTCCTCCAGACTCTGGGACCTTGATTTCCAAAGGAAATGCCAAATTTACTTTCATCAGAGAACATAACTTTGGACCACTCAGCAGCAGTCCAGTCCTTTTTGTCTTTAGCCCAGGTGAGACGCTTCTGACGCTGTGTCTTGTTCAAGAATGGCTTGACACAAGGAATGCGACAGCTGAAACCCATGTCTTGCATACGTCTGTGTGTGGTGGTTCTTGAAGCACTGACTCCAGCTGCAGTCCACTCTTTGTGAATCTCCCCCACATTTTTGAATGGGTTTTGTTTCACAATCCTCTCCAGGGTGCGGTTATCCCTATTGCTTGTACACTTTTTTCTACCAAATCTTTTTCTTCCCTTCGCCTCTCTATTAATGTGCTTGGACATAGAGCTCTGTGAACAGCCAGCCTCTTTAGCAATGACCTTTTGTGTCTTGCCCTCCTTGTGCAAGATGTCAACGGTCGTCTTTTGGACAGCTGTCAAGTCAGCAGTCTTCCCCATGATTGTGTAGCCTACAGAACTAGACTAAGAGACCATTTAAAGGCCTTTGCAGGTGTTTTGAGTTAATTAGCTGATTAGAGTGTGGCACCGGGTGTCTTCAATATTGAAACTTTTCACAATATTCTAATTTTCTGATATACTGATTTTGGGGTTTTCATTAGTTGTCAGTTATAATCATCAAAATTAAAAGGAATGAACACTTGAAATATATCAGTCTGTGTGGAATGAATGTATACATTATACAAGTTTCACTTTTTGAATGGAATTACTGAAATAAATCAACTTTTTGATGATATTCTAATTATATGACCAGCACCTGTATACAGTAGTTGTCTCTGAACATTAGACTGGGAAAGGAGCAAGTATTTAAACATAGAAAAAATGACACTCTTCACCTACACTCCCCATGATTACTTTCAGTTTGGTTAATGGTTAATTAGCAAATCGTAGTTCATATTTTTAAACAAATATTTTTGTTACAAATGGACCTTTTTACTGCTGTGTGGCTTTAGTTTTCTGACTATGTACTGATCTTCTTCAACCTCTCTTTTCTCCTCTTAGAATTTGCTCTTCACTGATGACACTGAGAATTCAGAGATAAAAGTCATTGACTTTGGCTTTGCAAGGCTCAAACCTCCCGACAATCAACTCCTAAAGACCCCCTGCTTCACTCTTCAGTACGCCGCCCCTGAGATCCTCAAGTACGATGGTTATGATGAGTCCTGCGACCTTTGGAGTTTAGGGGTCATATTGGTAAGGGCCAATTGCCAATGTGTAAGGTGTAAGGTGTAGGAACTAGGAAGGGCATAACTGGCAGAATGAACTTCTTGACAGTTCAGTGCTGGAAAGTATTGATGGGGTTCATGAGCTTGTGAACGATTTTTAATGAAGTTGCTGCCTATGTAGAGCATTACATATGAGATTCCATTTCATTTAGGATGCTGCCCCAGAAGGTATCTGCCTATATAAGACAGTAGGGCCACATGAGTTTGGTAAAGAGCTCTTGTGTTCACTCATACTGCTTTTATGGAAGAGGGAATGGGGCAAAATGGGAACTAAATGTGAGCCACACCGCTCAGTGTTATGATTCACATTGAAGAATCATTTTGTCAGGCTTTTTTATGCAAATAATGCATTGAATGATGTAATTTGTATGAATATTTGGATGCTTTGTGCCATTTCTGCTTAAATGAGTCTGTTTGTATCCTCACAGGAGCTTTTATACCTTTTATTTCATGTAGCTTACTCACTAGTTGTGGATAGGAGTATAATGTACTGCTGTCTCTGAAATGTATTCAGTTGTACACCAACCAAAATAAACAAACTGAACTGCCCCCATTTCCAAAAAGCTTAGCACTGCAGATTGGAGTAATCTCGGCTACCATTAAGCTAAAATGTTTGGCCAGTTCAACAGAACTTCATTGAGAAAAAGATGAGAGGAGATAGAGAGAGGACACCTGAAGGGGTTGTCTGTTTGCAGAGTTATTTTTGTGGGTCTGTTTCTGCCTTGCTCTGTAATGGGGAGAAGGACCTCGCTGTGGCCCCCTGGGGGAAGAGCAGAATAGTGCAAGAGACGGAGTTTGATGTGATTATCTGTGACTGGCTGCAAGCTGAGATGCCCTGAAGCTCCACACAGCAAGGAGCGAGGTCACAGTACGGAGAGAGAGAAGTGCTGTGGAGCTTTTTTTAGCTGTACACTTTTACTCTATTTAGCTTTTTTCGCATTCTTTTCTTAAACTTTTTTTTTTTTTGCAAGAGCAAATTTGTTTTAATAATAATACAAAAAAATTAGAAAACAAGTGAAACAGAATTTATTATACAATAAGGTGTTGTAAAATCATCATTAGTTTTGTATCAGTGATAATAAATGTCATGTTTTAAGATGAGTTTGTTCAAGCATATCCTGTGTATATAAAATAAAAATGGTCCTAAGACAAAACCTGAAGGCACATCATATTTGACGTACAGGTATTATCCACATCGCTGATTCATGTTTTAGTTGCTGTTGTGTGTTGTTGTGTCACAGTACACCATGCTGTCTGGCCAGGTCCCATTTCAATGTCAGGAGAAGAGTCTAACACACACCAGTGCAGAGGAGATCATGAGGAAGATCAAAAAGGGGGACTTTTCTTTCGAAGGTGACGCTTGGAAGAATGTATCTAGTCAGGCCAAGGATCTGATACAAGGTGGGACACAGCTGGAGATTTTTGGAGGGCATTTTGAGGTGGAATACATTTGTTAGAACTAATATGTGTGTGTTTGTATGTGGCATACTCATTAACAGAGCTGTTGACGGTGGACCCTGTCAAGCGGATAAAGATGTGTGGTCTGCGTTATAATGCCTGGCTGCAGGATGACAGTCAGCTTTCCTCCAACCCTCTTATGACCCCTGACATCTTGGGCTCTTCCACGGCCTCAGTGCACACCTGTGTCAAAGCCACCTTCAATGTAAGTGAGGGATATCTGGCAAGAGACTAGGTGAACAAAATTTTTCAAGAGCATATGCAGGTCATATTTCACCTTCTAAAAATATAGAAATAATTATATAGAAATAAAAAGAAATTTTGCTAAAATAAAATGTATTTTTTAATTTATTTTTTTTTAATAAAAAAATTTAAATAGAGATAAGAAGTATTTTTTTATTAAATTGTAAACAATTAAATGTATGGTAGTATTTGTTGAATTTCTGTTAAAACCTTTCAAAAGCATATCTGGGTAATTTTTCACTTCCAAAAATTGTTTTTGTTTTATTTTTGCTTAGTTGAAATGTCTTTTTTAAATAATAATAAAAAAGGAATAAAGTCTATTTTAGGACCATTATGATGTTTTGTATTGTGGCATTTTTAAAGCACATTTTCCCCCAGATTCTCATTTTCGTAATGCAAAAAATATTTTCTCATTACTGGAATATAAAAAAAGTACATTAAAAACATTTATTAAATTATAAACACTTTACAGTATATGCTTTGGTAGTATTTGTTTAACTGCCTTAAAACCTGTCAAGAGCATATTCAGGTCACAAAAAAGAAAGGAAAAAAAAGAAATAAGAATTTGTGCTTAAATAAAATGTATTTTTTAAATAACAAAAAATGAATAAAAGTCTATTTTAGGACCATAATGATTTTTTCATGACAATTTTTAAAACATTTCCTTTCTCTCATTACTGTTATATGAGGGGGGAAAAAAGTAATATATATATATATATTAATGAATATTGTAAACAATTTATGTTGTAGTATTTGTAAATGTAATTAGCAAATAAGTTAGTCATCATTTATTTTATTTAAATATATACACTGGCAGCCAAAAGTTATGAATAATGTACAGATTGAAAAATTACTATTACAATTTAAATTTCTTTTTCTTAAATCTTCTTAAACTACTTCAAAAAGTTATCATAAAAAATCCTCCATTCTAGCTGTCAGTTTGTCCAGATATTCGGGTGACATTTCACCCCATGTTTTCAGTAGCACTTGCCATAGATGTGATGTGTCTTGTTGGGCACTTTACAGTCTAGCTGATCCCACAAAAGCTCAATGGGGTTAAGATCCATAAAACTCTTTTCCAATTATCTGTTGCCCAATTTGCTCACTCAAACCTTTTCTTTTTGTTTTTCTGTTTCAAAAGTGGCTTTTTCTTTGCAATTCTTCCCATAAGGCCTGCACCTGCAGACTCTTTACTGCTGTACATGAAACTTGTGTTGAGCGGGTAGAATTCAATGAAGCTGTCAGCTGAGGACATGTGAGGCGTCTATTTCTCAAACTAGAGACGCTGATGTACTTATCCTCTTGTTTAGTTGTACAACTGGCCTTCCACATCTATTTCTGATCATGTTAGAGCCAGTTGTTATTTGTCTTTGAAGACTGTAGTGTACACCTTTGTATGAAACCTTCAATTTTTTGGGGTAATTTCAAGCATTGTATAGCCTTCATTCCCCAAAACAATGATTGACTGATGAGTTTCTAGAGAAAGCTGTTTCTTTTTTGACATTTGTGACCTAATATTGACCTTAAGACATGCCAGTCTATTGTATACTGTGGCAACTCAAATAGCCAAAAAACCAAATAGCTTTCAACTGTGTTTGATATATTGGCAAGTGATTTTCTAGTACCAAATTACCAATTTAGCATGATTACTCAAGCATGAGGTGTTGTAGTGATGGCTGAAGGAAATGAGGTCTGTCTCTATTTGATCAAAAATGACAATTTCAAATAGTGATGTCCTGACTAAAATCAGTGGGCATGCTGTAATTAAAAGTTGGGTAAAATCTTCTGCCGTTTTCCATTGGACTTTTTTTTTTTATTGTAAGATAAATTGTGCAGATTCAATTCATATCAAGCTTTACTGGCAAGAGAAACTTAAGTGTACTTTTCCAGTTCATTATTAGACACTATACATACAGATACAAAACAAACTAAATGCTGAAGTTAAATTTGCTGTAGTTAAAATCTCAAAACTGTTATTTTCTCTGGCTGCCATACAGTCTCTATCGTGCACATGTTGCGTCTCTCTCACATGGTTTTGTTTTTATCATTGGTTCGGAATCAGATGACAGCAATTGAAAATTTTTGAGTGATGCAAAGCGATACAGGAGCTTGCCTGTATCTCTCCCACCCCTGGCTCACCACTAGTGTGTGAATTCTCCGTTCAGTAAATCCGCTCCCTTGCTTATTATACTTGGGACATGCGTCATGCATAGTTTCTGTGCTAGTATGTGCAGTCAAGTCGAGGGTGTACCTCCTGGAAATTTGTAATTTTTGCCACAGGAATTGGGGAAAAATTTTAGGAAGTGAATAACAAAAAATGGATACTGCAGTAAACGGTCTACTATAAATCGCAGCAATTAAAGACACTGACTAACACCCCTGGAGGCGTGAGTTCGAATCCTGGGTGTGCTGAGTGACTCCAGTCAGGTCTTCTAAGCAACCAAATTGGCCTGGCTGCTATATGGGGTAACCTCCTCGTGGTTGTTATAATGTGGTTCGCTCTTTGTAAAGGTGCGTGGATGCCGCAGAGAGTTGTGTGGGCCTCCACAAGTGCTATGTCTCCACGGTAACACGCTTAACAAGCCACATGATGAGATGCGTGGATTAACGGTCTCAGACGTGGAGGCAACTGAGATTTGTCGTTCGCCACCCGGATTGAGGGGAGTCACTACCCCATCAGAAGGACTTAGAGCGCATTGGGAATTGGGCATTCCGAATTGGGGAGAAAAACACTAAATTTCCCAACCCTAGTTTTTTTTAAATTTGATTTAATCTTGTAGTTTAGTTGTGTAATACTGTGTGATGTCTTCCCCAGGCTTTTAATAAGTGTAAGCGGGAGGGCTTCCGACTCCAGACAGTGGACAAGGCACCTCTGGCCAAACGTAGGAAGATGAAGAAGACCAGCACCAGCACAGAGACCCGCAGCAGCTCCAGCGAGAGCACACACTCCTCCTCCTCTTCCTCACAGTCTCAGGATAAGACTCCACCAAGCGGAGAGACAGCTATCATACCCCAGGTCTCTGTGAGCACACCTTTCACTGTGGGCCCAGACGATAAGCCCTGTCAGAGCCAACCACAACCTGCCTTCACTTTCACAGAGTGAACCTTTTTGAGAAACAGACAGCAGGGTGGGACAAACCTCTCCTCTTCTTTCTCCTTCATGCTCACACAACTCCATAGTTTGCATGTGGGGAAAGTGGCGCCAACCCAAATTCATTGCTAGCAATAGATACACATGGTGAGTGCTGAAGACCAGGGTAGTGAGCTTTTTTCAACAGGCTCAAGTCCTGTGTCTCAAAAAGGAGAAAGACCTTTGTGGGCCATCAAAACCTTCCACTGACTAGGAAAAAAGTCAGCTTCTGCAATGTCATTGTCAAACCAGGCACTTTGCTCCATGCAAAAAATATAAAAGAAAGGAATATGTATTCTAAAAGAGTATTTATTGAAGGGGAGATTTATTGTTTATACAGACTTTTCTCATATGGTATATTAGACCATACCAGTTTATCAAATGCAACAACTCCACTTGTGCTTTGTGTAGTTGCATTTGAGGCACATATTTAACTTCAGTCCTTGACTTCTTCCAAAAGATTTTACTGAAGTAGAAGCAAACCTAAACTATGGATGAGTTTGAGCATTTAATTGTACCGTCAACACTTTTTTACCCTTGGCAAAGTGGAAAAGACTATAGTTCTTATTTACATGTCATTTGAATTTCTGTTGAGATCCTTTCAATAGGTTTATTTATTTGTTTCGTTTTCCCTTGAACACTTTTTGAAAAAGTTGAAGACAAAGCCAATGGCTTAATGAGGGAACATCAATCCACAGAAGGTTTGCAAAAGTAGTTCATTCCACTATCAGTCTAGTTTGATTCTAGCTAAACATATTGCCTAAAATTTTGTCGCTCTTGGTTTAACATCTGAGTCGAATGTCATGCTCAGCTTGAATCTAGAACTTGAACTCACTACAGGCCAAGTTTTAGCCCCAATTCAAGTGATATGCCTGCTCGAAGATGTCTGTGGCTTCATGTCTGAAATACCATGTTTTGTTGTTTTGGTTCTGTGTAGATGTTTGATGCTTTGAGACAGGCTGTGGTAGAGACTGTGGTGTCTAAAATGATGCACTTGCATGTTTTTCGTCTTAGCGTCCTCCGTTTTACAAGCACTTGAGCTGATTATGTGGTTCTCAGTGTTTGTGCTTTAGTTTGTAATTTCGGTAGCATTTCACAGTTGAAAAGGGAGTAGTTTTATCTTATGCCTAAAGGACCGTCTATATTATTTGTGACGTGATAGTATTCGTACTTTTCAAGCACTAAAATGTTTTAATTGAAATCACTTGAACTCTACATTGCTATGCAAATGTTACTTCTTTCTTTTAGTATAATTATTCCAGTTCTTTTCATATCCTTTAAGACTTTTATGCATTAGAAGCATTACATTGCTGTGTTCCTGTAGCTCAACTGGTAGAAGATGGGCTAGCAACACCAAGATCATGGGTTTGATTCCCAGGGATCCACTGTAAGTCACTTTGAATAAAAGTGAAATGGATACAGGTAAATGTTCAAAAAATGTTTAAAAACAGTGCCTGACGGGGGGCAAACATAACTGCCAATTTTAGGGGCAGTCAAAGACTACACTCTAAATAATCATGCATTCCACTTCCTGTGCACTTACTAAGATATCACATCACATATCACATCCATGAGCTTTTAAATAGAGACAGATCGATTATCGGTTTAACCAAAATTTTTGCCAATATGCAATTTTTTTCTTTATCAATACTATCGGTAGCAGTTCCTTACTTTTGGGTTTATTTTCTTTCTTTTTTGCAAGGAGCATAAAAGAAGATGATAAGAATGTCCGCCTAAGTTACCATTTACTTTCATTGTATGAAAAAAAAGAGGCATTGAAAGTTAATAATGACAGAGGCAAAAATCTCCTTTTGTGTTATAAGTTATAAGCATTTGGGAAAAACTGAGGGTGAATAAATGATCACAGAAGTTTTTAGGTAAAATATCCCTTTAATATTTTAATGTGATTTAATGATTTTACTTTTAAAAACTATCTGCCATTTATGCTTAAGGAATACACTACAGAAATGCTTGGCTTAAATTATTATTATTATTAATAAATATTCATGGGGGCCTGGGTAGCTCCGAGTAAAGACGCTGACTACCACACCTGGAGTCACGTGTTCGAATCCAGGGTGTGCTGAGTGACTCCAGCCAGGTCTCCTAAGCAACCAAATTAGCCCGGTTGCTAGGGAGAGTAGAGTCAAATGGGGTAACCTCCTCATGGTCGCTATAATGTGGTTCTCACTCTCAGTGGGGCATGTGGTGAGTTGTGCGTGGATGCATACGGAGAATAGTGTGAAGCCTCCACACGTGCTATGTCTCCGCGGTAACACGCTAAACAAGCCACGTGATAAGATGCGTGGGTTCACGGTCTCAGACGTGAAGGCAAATGAGATTCATCTTCCACCACCCAGATTGAGTCACTACGCCACCACGAGGACTTGGAGCACAAGAATTGGGCATTCCAAATTTGGGAGAAAAAAAAATATTCAGAATGTTTTATTGTTTATTATTGGGTCAAGCAAAAATAAAACAGTAAAATCTTTTCTGTTTTTCAGGCACTTAGACAAAAATAGTTGAATCATATCGGTCAAACAGTATAGATATTGGTCGACCTCTATTTTTCAATGGTGAGGGCTGAATTTGGACACAGCAGGCAGGTACACATGCACTCAAACACACATAAACTGGTGCTCCTGCCCACTCGAACTCGGGCAAAGGACAAGAGCAATAAGACCAGCAGGACCTCGGCTCACTTTCATGCATCTGAAAGCTGCTGCATTCTGCCTCTTCCCCTGTTCTCATTACAGCCTCCCTCTTTTATTTGGGTGTATTAATAGAACAGGAACAAGGGGAAGCAGAGAGTCCTAGATTGAACTCTCCTTTGGGAGAGAGGCTTCATTAAATGAATTGCTGTGGTGCTGTTTGTTCTTGAGGGAGTACTGCATGTCCTAATGTTTTCCAAGTCCAATTGCTTGGCCATTAAAACAAGAGAGAGAGAGGAACACAGAGCTTGTTTTACAGTCTGATAAGATATTTTAGAGGATTAGTCCTCTTGTTTTAGCTTTTATGAGATTAAAGGCCATGTGGGTTTTTTATAATTCCGTTTACCGTTTGTAGAAGTGTAGTGAACATGTTGTAAGCATCCGGGCCCTTAAACTGAACGCAGTCCTTTGATCAGCACACTCTGTTTTTGTTGCTCTATTTTAATGCTCGTGGGGGCTTGTAAATTGTGTTGTCTGGTTTTGAACAGTAACTGAGGGGTCCTGCGTGCCTGTATCTATTTTAACTGTAGGTGTGGGCAGCTCATCTGCTCGTGGAGGGGGAGTAATTAAAGGTACTGCAAGAAAATTGTCCTACGTCCTGTTCGATATTAATGAAATAAGTGTCCTGAGGTATCTCACTTGTCTCTGTGACTGCACTAGACTCTAGATAAAGCAAACAAATATGTCAATGTCAATCATTTTTCACATTGTCATAGTATTGTAGTTGCAGCGAATTATGGAGGCTTAATGCCATTATTATGCCAGGTTATTCTTAACAGTTGTCAGATGAGGGCGCTATTTTGCAGCTGCTGTTTTTGAGAACCGTTTCTGCTCGAGTTGGTCACAAGAAAGCTCATTTGGTATCTTTTGGATAGAGGGGATGTGGCTAAACCAGCGGCTCAGCTTGTGGAAATTCTAGAATGGCTAAAATTGCTTATTGCAACTTTATGTTTCTTCAGCTCCGCCTTGTTTTTGAAGGGGTTTGGGGATTTGAAAATGTGAATTGAGGTAATGCCTGGATGTAAATTATGTCGGGGTGTTGGTAATTTTTTCTACTGCATGGAAACTAGTTTCTGATCTATTTCTTGATAGCTTTAGTTGAATTGCCTTGTTCTAGAGGTGTTTTACAACTAAAACTTTGAAAGTGAATCTGTGGTCTGAAACTTATATAGTATAATAAGTGTAACCTAAAATGTTTCAGACCGATTAAATACATTTTTGTCACAGAGCAAAATAAAATGTCATATTTCAAAAATCAGAAGAAAAAAGTTAAAGTATAATAAATGTATCTAAAATATATAAAAATTAAATATATACTGTATTAAATATAATACAAATAAAGCTATTTTTGGACCATTAAGATTTGATGTGACATTATTTTCTTGACAATTAAGCACATTTTCCCCCAAAACTTGCATTAGCATAATGCATTTGGATGATTTACTATTGAGGTTTGTATTATTTATCTTATATTTCTTCTTATATATTTTTTTTATTCTTATTTTTCTTATTATTTCTATTATTTTTTATATATTTTTATGTGCAAAAAACAAACAAATTTAAACATTTTTTTTTTTACATTTGTCATCTTTCATTTTCTTTTTGCAATATTTAATTCAATTTTTTTTATTTGACTTTGGGTTTCATAAGATTCGACCATAAGCACTTCAGCCATATTACGGCTGACTACAATAATTACAGGTCAATTGTATAGAATAAACTGTACAAAATGATTACAGTAATTCTCTTTTTGGATAATGTGCTCAAACAAATGATCTCTCTTCTCATTTTGGATAGTTTGTTGTCACTGACATGAAGCTTTTATTCTAAAGTATGGAAATGGCATTAAATGACCTATTTATTCACTTTAGCAGCAGTTGAAATTCAGATCTATAAACAGCTCCAGATTAGGGATGGATTATGTGAAATCAATGCAGACTATACTTTAAGTATCTCTTACTCCAACACTTTTATATCTGTTTGAAAGCATTTGTGTCCACTGCCTTGGATATCACTGTTGCCCCAACAGCAAGCTAGAGTCTCCTCTCTTTAAAAACCCTTCTTATTTATTTTTATCTTACCAAAGTCTTGATTTGTAGCAATGAAACTTGATGCAAAATCTTACAACCTATACCAAGCTTTAATTTTCCGTGTAGTGAAGTCTTTCTGATTCTGTTAGGCTCTTGTTATAATGGTTATTGTAAAAATCACTCATTCTAAAAACTAGCACAAGTCCTCCTGCCTAGAACTTTCCATATCTATCACTGTGACCCCTGGTCGGATTGCAAAACAACATAGAAAAGGACCATTTTTATTCTGCAATCTAGTTTTTTTTGTCAACAGCCACAAAAAACACAATATAAAACACTTGCATTTCTGTTGGTTTGATGCTGTTGCTTTATGTTAATGTCCAGCTATTGGAACACATGTTGGATTCAATTGCAAAGAGAAATATGACCAAATGGTTTTAAAAGACTTTTGTGAAATTTGACAGGCTCTTTTCCTCTTAGTGTGCAATCAAGGGCTGCCACCAAGGGGTGCTCTTTACACAGATTTGTGTAGCCTGTTTGCTTTGATGGTCATTTCATACAGACCTACTTGAATATGACATGTACATAACAGCTTTCTTGTTTCTTGACTGGTAGAAGACTAGTCTACTAGTCTTCACCGTGCATTAGATATTTAACTTTAAGTTGAAATGGAACCTGAATGGCTTATCATAAATGCTTATTTTTAGTTATCTAGCTGGGCTAGATTTATTTTTGCATTCATTTATTTAAATTGAATTATTATTAGACTATAATGCTTAAAAAGCACCAAAATCATTTTATGTATAGTGAGTTTTAATGCTGTATATATTCTGTAAGCGCTAAGCCATTAGTCTACCACACTGTGTGACAGTGATCCCTGTTTATGTACCCAGCGGCTTTATTTTAAGATTATATTCTATCGAAAGAAGAGGATACATTATACATGAATATTTATTCATATTTTGAAAGTTGAGAATTGTTTTGTTATATTATTCTTTTGTGTTAGATTTGTACAGATGCCAATTGGAGTGTCTTGCATGAGTGTTTTTGTCTCAGATGAGTTGAATCATCTCTGTGTGATGTCAGAGAGTGGTTTATTAACTAGTCTTGTTAGCAGCTGTTTTCCCATTTGTTTTGTGAAAAATATGTTTGAGGTCGTTATAAAAAAGGGCTTTAATGTTTTGAAAACATATCTTATTGAACGAGTAATATAATTGAATTTGTCATAAATGGAATAAAACTTCTAAATTCCTAAAATGTTTGTGTCAGTATTTTGTAACCGTAACGTTTGGCCTTTTTTATATAACTGTATAAACTTTAATAATGCAGATATAAAAAAATTCTGAACTAAATCAATTCTGAACTAAAATGTGTTTTTTAAAGTTACCTGTAATCTGTAGCTCTGCTCCTGCACCTAGTTATATATGACTGTTGCCAAACATATAAACAAGATCAATGAAGCCTGTAAATACATTTTATTTATTTACTTATCATTCTCAAATATGACCAGAAAGCAGTTTTTTTGTTGTTGTTGTTGTTGTAAATATCTCGTTATTTATTTTTCATTATATCAATGAAAAATATGATTTGATAATATGAAAGCAATGATTTTTTTTTTTTTAATATACCATAATTTACTTTTCATTCACAGATATGACCTGAAAGCAAACATTTATTTATTTATCTGTAAATATCACATTTATTTTTGATTCACAAATATGTATAAATTTTTTATTTTTTTGTGGTAATTATCACGTCATGTATTTTTTTTTTCAATGTAAAAATGTTTTATATATATATATATATCATTTTTTTTCACAAAAATTACCCAAAAGCTTTTTTTTTTTTTTTTTTTTTTTAGATATTATTGTTTTTTCACATAAAAGCATTTTTTTGGGGGGTAAATATATTTAAAAAAAAATTAATTCACAAATATGACCTAAAAGCATTTTTTTTTTTCTTTTTTTTTTCCACATAAAAGCAGATTTATATTCATTAATTATTTTTGGTAAATATCAGGTCAGGAAGCGTAATATTTATTTATATAATAAATAAATTATAATATTTAAATATTGTCATATTTAATTTTCGTTCACAAAAAAATACCTGAAAGCAATTTTTTGGGTAAATATTATGTCATATCAAATATAATAATAAAATAGTAATTAATTTTCTATTACTCTTACTTTTTTCCGTTAATAATTCCTTACATTTATATACTGCTTTACAGGGCACTCAAAGCAACTTTACATAGTACGGGGGACTCTCCACAACCACCACTTTATTTACTTTTCTTTTTTGTCTAAATAAAGGAACAGTATGAGGTATCAAGTTATCAGACTTCTCGTCTTAAAGGATAAGATGATACATAATACCGTACAATTGTATGTGAGCATTCTCTCATGTGTTTAACAGTGTTCACACACAAGATTGATGATACTAATTGGCAATGTTTTTTCCCCCTGACAGGAAACTCTTGGAAAAAAAAGTGGAAACAATATATTATTGAACTAAAGTACTAAAGTAGATATAACCACATTTACAAGATTCAGACCACTAAAATCTAAATTCATCATATAAGTGGTGATTTGAACACAGGGTGTGTCTGTTTGAGTCAATGTTTCCATTCATACACATGTGAACGCAGAAGACATGAAACAAATTTGTGCAAAGAAATGTTGTACTCCACTGTGTATCATAGGAACTCTGACCTGCAAATTTACATTGTCCAAAAGACATTTGACCAATAGAGGATCTAAACATCAACAGATTAACCTTTTGGCTGATTACATAAACAAACATCAGAGCATCATAGTTTGAAGTGTTGCGTGGTCTGAAATCCTTTTGTATCTTCAAAGCCTATTGGGATGCCAAAATACAGTAAATTTCTGATCTGGAAGCAGAAAGGGGTTTGGCCCTCAAGTGCGAGATGTTGAAGAGCCAATAGCAGGAAATACAGAAATTCTGCCCAGGACCCGCATCTTCTATTGTGTCCCTCAAATTTTGACCAGGCTGCTCTGGTGAGCAATGATGAGACTTTTTCTTTTCTTCTCCACCTTGGTCCCGGGACACTTCCCTCCTGTCTCGGCTGGCATTCCACTGGGCCACCAGAGAAGCTGCTTTAGAGATGGGGCTGCCAGCTCTTGGGTGGCCTCTTGTGCAGGGGGCTGCAAAGGGGAGGAGACGATGTCTTATTAATTGACTGGGTGTCTTGGAAGGAGTGTTGGAATTTAGCTGCGAGAGAAAAAGGTGAAAAAGGACTGCCTCTGAGCTTAGCTTGTACCTCTTACTCAATCATAATTGTCAACTAGATTTTTTACTTATATTGAAGAAAATGTGAGTGGTGTTTGCCCATGCAAAACTTGTCACAACAATTCTTGTGCTGTGAGTCATTGCCAGGGTATTGCTTTGGTATTTCTTTTTTAGGGTTTTTTGTGTTGTTATGTGGTTGCTAAGACTTTGATAGGTGGTTGTTAGGGTGTTCTGGTGGTTGCTAGGTGGTTGCTTACTGTCCCCAATTTAAAAAAAACATCCCCATGTCTCTATGATATTCTGATCCAAAAAGTTCAAGGAATTTTATTGGTTTTATCGTTCACCAGGTGAACATTTTTATCACAAAGAAAAGTAATTGCACACATCTCCTTTTTGAAAAAAAAAGAAGAAAAGACAACACTAAATCTAAAGGCTCATTCAAACTCCCCCAACAAATGCAGACAAACACAAACATTTGAAACATTCTAAAGCTCTCAGAAGATCTATGATCAAGAAATGTTGTTTTTGCATAAAGCTTGAAAGGGTTGCAAAGTTATTTAGAAGAGCTCAGATATTCATCTGTCCACAGTCAGACTAATTGTCTATAAATGGAGACCATTTATTAGTGTGGATACGCTCCCAGAATTCCAGCCTTCCACCCAAGATAACTCAAAAAGAACCATAGAGTGACAGCAAAAGACTTGAAGGAATCATTGAAACTGGTTACCATCTCTGTTCATGAGTCTACTGTGCAGAAAACATTAAACAGGCATGGTGTCCATGGCAGGACACCACGAAGGAAGCAGCTGTTTTCCAACAAAAACATTGCTGCATGTCTGAAGTTTGCCAAAGATCACCATGACGGTCCACAACGCTACTGGGAAAAAAAATTTGGACTGAGGAAACTAAGTTTTAATTGTTTGTGAAGAACATGCAGCACTACCTATGGCTTAAAAAAGGCACTGTATACCAACATGAAAACATCATCCCAACGGTGAAGTACGGTGGAGGGAGCATCATGAATTGGGGCTGCTTTGTGACCTGGACCACTTGCCATCATCGAGGGAAAAAGGAATTCCCAAGTTTATAAAGATATCCTACAGGACAATGTCAGGATGTCTGTGTGCCAGCTGAAGCTCAGTAGAAGAACATGGCTGAGCTGAAGCAATTCTGTAAGGAAGAATGGTCGAAAATTTCTTCTGAACGTTGTGCTGGTCTAATCCACAGCTACTGGAAATGCTTGGTTGAGGTTATTGCAGCCCAAAGAAGGATCAACCAGTTTTTAATCCAAGGATATACTTACTTTTTCCACAACACTGTGCATGTTTAATGGGATGTGTTTAATAAAGATGTGAAAGATTTTAATGGTTTGTGTGTTGGTAGTTTAAGCACATTGCGTTTATTGCGTCTATTCTTGTGACTTTAATGAAGATGAGATCACATTTTATGACCAATAAATGCTGAAAACCAGTTAATTCCAAAGGGTTCAAATACTTTTTCCTGCCACTGTACACTTTAATCAGACCGCAATTGGCCTCAACGTGGTGCGCGTGCTAAGAAAAACAAAGATGACGTCCAAAAACTTGTTTGTTGAGCACAACACAAAGAAGGTAGATATATATTACCATTACTCATTGTGTCATGTATTGTATACTTAGACAAATGCTGTAGCTTGATTATTGCACATGTAATCATACTGAATTATTTGACTTTTGAAATGTAGATCGGCTATGCAAAAACACTTCAACAAAACCGAACAATTGTATTTGTTGGCCTTTCTCTGCTAAAAAAGACCAACTTAACCAACATGCAATTCTCGTGCCGGTCTAAACTGGTATATGCTGGCAAGGGCTGATTTGGTGTTGGTCTAGCTGGTGATGCTGGTTGACCAGCATGGTCTTTCTGAAGAAGCTGGATAAGCTAGTTAGCCTGATGGGCACAGCAGCATTGTATGCTAGGGGAACAGCACCCAAAACACAATGCATGCATAGATTTGGACTATCCAGTAGACAACCCTTTTCCCTCCTCTCAAATCATAGGCAATGTCTTATGTCTGAACAGTGTCTGTGGATCTGGCTGTGGGAAAGGCCTGTTCAGTTTGGAGTGCTCCTGTAGACTCTGAATGGTCCTGCTGTGGCTGAGTGTGTCAGTGGGATGTGATTGAGTGGGATGTTCTCAGGGTACGGCAGGAGGGACAGACAAGGGGGAGGTGTGGAGAATTGTACTAGCTACCAAAGTGGTCTCCCCCCTCCCCAGTCTTCACCATCAGTGTCCAGAACCGTAATCCCGTTACATGTGTCCCCATTAGCTCTGACGGGAGCCTCTTTTGTCTCCATGTGAGTCAGCCGGAGTCACCATCCAGGCCATGCCATGTTTGCTCTAGCTTCCCACACCCAGCTGTCCCCATGGCAATCCCACACACACTAAAGGCTCATCTATGGGTCGCAGGGTGAGGAGTGGGGTGAAATGGTATCAAGAATTTGAGTTAAGCATTTACGTACTTCTATGCATGAAAACTTTGATGCGATGGTATGTGAGCAGACTCCATACATGAAAACAAGACATACTCTCAGCTATAGCTGTAACTTAAAAGAACAAAAGTCGGGGTCCTGAACACCCAGGTCATGTTGCTAATTTGAAAGAATGATCAGTTGACTGTTCTAGATGTAAATTATAAGATAGCTACTTGCTAAATAAATATATAGAGTAAATGGGCATTGAAATGAATGTTATTATGTGAGTAGAAAGAAACCACAGGAACTCGGTTGCCTTTACTTAAAAATGTGCTTCATGTGGTAAAAATCTAAATGAACTGGATTTATTCAACTGAAATACATTATTTAACATCACTAAATCAACCTGAATGCATTACAAACAGCAATGTTTTAAAAGTTAGATAATGTAGAAATATCTCCTGAAGGTAACAATAGCAGGTTACCACTTTGAAGAGTAATGGGACGAGTCAGTTATATGGCTTTGTAGTCATGGAGCATAATGTGACGCCATTTGTTTCATGTCCTTATCTGTGGCACGTTAATACCATGGTATTCTTCGAAGTACCTTTGGAGTGCCATGTAAAAACCATGTTAAATATATTAATCACTAGCTGATAATATGGTACTGCCAGTACCACAGTAGAGAAAATGTGGTAACCTGCAATTGTTACCTCAAGGATCTATTTCTATTTGATCTAACCCATAAAAATGACTTTCTTTGGTGTAACATAATTTGTCAGGTAGATTTAGTCAGATTATATAACATTTTTGACTTGAATAAAACCAGTTAATGTAGATGTTACCACATGAAGCACATAATAGGTTACCAGACCAACATTTTTACAGTGTATTACAACAGTGTTGTTTTATAGGGGAAGTTTGGAAATGGCTTATATTAAATAAATGGAAATCAGCTGTAGATGGTTTCATTCAGTCTTCTCTGTCCACCCTGCTGATCCATCATGCAGTTGATGGAGAGCGGGATTGATAGAGTTGACCCAGACCTGGCCACCACATTCCCTACATTTTGGGGTAAAGCAGTGCAGTGCAGAAAAACAGCTTAAATACTAAACAATGTCTTAATTAGTGTTATTATCGTTTATGAAAACTCAATGAAAACACATAAATAAAACTTAAATAAAATTGACAAATAACATTATTAGAAAAACAAATCTACTTAGAAAAATTGGGCAAAAACGTGCAAAATAAAAATGTAATAAATCTTACTAGTCATTTTTTTTCAGTCTAGTTCATTTTTTTCGAACCATGTTATTTTTCATTTTTATTTAAAAATGTTTTTGCACACTTTTTCCAAGTATATTTTAATGGAATAAAATGAAATAAAATATACTTAACTTCATGACATAATATTGATTGAAGTGAGCAAATGTAACTTAAACATTTCTGTATATACAGCAATGTTTACTTTCAAATCTGATGTACGTGATACTTAAATAAACGTAGTAAAATTTACATTTTAAAAAACATTTTATATGAACATTTCACATTTTTAATTTTCCTTATAAACTCATGTTTAATCATTGCGTTACTGGCAATAGAAACAAGATACAGAGCTGCGCACGCAGACCTCAACGCTTGGTGCACAAAACCCGATGATGGCAACTATCAACAGATCATTTTTTGGATCATGAACGGTTTATTTTGAGTAGAAAATGTACTTCAGAATTCACAAAACAATAAGTTACCAAACTTAACAATGAAAACAGTGTATTCAACATGCAAACATTGAAACCTTACAAGCTCATTAATTATTAAATACTGTAATTATTGCTTTGAAAAGTTAAGTAAAATGTACTTGTTTTATTTACCAGTGAAATGTCCTCAGATTAGTGTAATAATAAATACGACAAGGATTCTACTTTAGGATTGCTACATGATGATGCATTGTAAAGATAACAAACAATCATAAATAATATTTACTTATAAGCTAGATCATTCATTTGTACATGTTTGAATTGAGTACAAATGTAAAATTTTCTTAATATTTTCAAGTTCAATCTTAAACTAAGATTTTCAATGCAGAATGTCCACAAAATAAGTGTATAATACATTTGCGTGGCTCCAAAACAAACTAAACTACATTTTCATTTTTAATACACAGTATATTATAACAAATGTTTACATTTAGTGTCCACCTTATTAAACATGAATATGTTATTTGATAGTAGTAACACAAGACTGTCCTGAGAAATGTAACGATATTAAACATATTTAAATGATGTCTGTAAACTCTTTAGCTTTGGCAGCCATAATATACTTAAACTGAAACTTGAAAACACAGAAAAAACTAAAACTTCAAACAAAAATAACACTCAATGAGTGAAAACTAAATTATTTGGTAACACTTTACAGTAATGTTTCATTTGTTAACACTAGTTAACAACATTAGTTAACATGAACTAACAATAAACAATACTTATTTAGTATTTGTTAATCTTAGTTCATTTCAACATATAGCTACTAATCCATTTATAAAATCAAAAGTTGTGTTTGTTAACATTAGTTAATGCACTATGAACTAACAATGAACGATTGTATTTTTTAATAAACTAACATTAACAAAGATTAATAAATGCTGTAAATATACATTGTTCATTGTTTGTTCATGATAACTAATGCATTTACTAATGGAAACTTATTGTAAAGCGTTACCAACTAGAAATTCAAAACTATAATAATCCTGGTCCTAACGAAAGTCTAAAAATGTCAAATGTTTTATTTGAGGGAATGTTAAGGGGTAGGGAATAGACAACATCATCATTAGCTCAGTATAAAAAACAATAAAAGTTCATGGAAATCCCCACAAAGATAGAAAAAGTTTTCCTAAGTAGAAAGTCTTTTAAAATAGTGAGAGTGATGATACAACTCTTATGTCAATCTTGTGTGTTTTGTCAATTAACAGAGACAATACTATGACCTCATACACAACAAATCTGGTAAAGACTTTTTGAGAGCCTTAAGGATGATTAAGTGGAGAAAACTAATCAACAAATCAAACTATTCAAATTAGTACGAGTGTTTTGCGCTCACCACACTTGCCAGAGTTTGTTTATTTTGTGTGTCTGTGTGAGTGTGTGTGTGAGTGTGTGTCTGTGTGAGTGTGTGTGTGTGTGTGTGTGTGTGTTAGCTATGTGTGTGCCCTCTGTGATCTGAAGTACTTTCTGGTTACCATGACAATGGTGCTCGCTGAGGGTTGTAAGAACAATCACCTGTGAGTCTCTGCGTTCTGGCCGCTGAGGTCTTTGCAGTTCAGCCTTGAGGACAATTGTGCCACTATTCTATATGTATTTTCTAAACAAACGGGATTCGTATAACAAGGGCTAATTACACACTGAAAGACAACAGCGCCATAAAAATGTCAGAGATTTCTCACAGAGTCTTCATCTCACTTCACATGGACACCAATAGATTTATTTGATAATACATTCTGAAATGAGAATATTTGTAACAGCTGCACAGCACTTTTTACTGTTGTTCTAAAGAAGCTGTTTAAAGGGTTTTTTTCAGTCAAAAATGAAAATTCAAAACTTTTATAATCATATTTATTCTGTGGAATACACACGGAGATGTTAGAAAGAATACGGAAGGAAGTCATGTGAGTTTGGAACAATTTGAGGGGGAATATTGACCAAATTAAAATATTTGTTTTTATGCACCATTTAAGACTCTGAAGCGACAACATATTCCATATAAACACACCGGACCATATTAACACACTCGTTCAGTTTACGAATGCTTCCATTAGAAAACTGCAACAAACGAAACAATACACCGTTGATGGTTCGTTCACCGCTAGTTTGTGTTCAAACCCCTTTTGCGTCATGTAATAAATCCCATGCACTTATTACAAATGACCAATTACTCTCTTGAACAGTCCCCCTTCACTTTGACAAACCTGGACGGCGCTCAACACCCATCTATGGAACTTGTTGAGACCCCGTCTCTGGCCCCTAAATGCCGGGCTGAGGGTCTCTCTCTTCTGACCTCATTTGCAATTCTAATGGTCAGGAGACAGCTGCCATCCTACATGGAACATGGCCTCTCAGAATTTCCCAAAGGGGGGGAAAGAGGAATAAAAAAAACAAAGGCAGACGATAAATGGGTTTGCCTATTATTCCATGGGCCTTGTGTGCACAGGGTCCTTGAGAGAATGAATTTGAATGACAGTCACAGAGAGAGAGAGAGAGAGAGAGAGAGAGAGAGAGAGAGAGAGAGAGATAGCGAGACAGAACAGTGCAGTAAAAAGCAAAGATGTCAGTATGAATCTATAATATTAAAAATAAAACAGATTGAAAAGTATGATTTTTAAAAGCTTGCCAGTTGAGCTCATCAGCAGAATGCTGTTTTAACAATAGAAAATAGAGAGAGCTCTTAATTTGGCCCTCATTCTCTCAGTCACTCAGCCCCGCTCCCATGCAGACTATAAGTGTCTCCATGAGTGATTGCGCGAGCTCTCGCCGAGTGGAGAACCCTCGTGGATATTGCTGCGAATATGATGCATATGTGCATATCTGTCAGAATGGCTTTGTGATATCAGTGGTGGAAATATCTCTGTTTATTTCTGCTCATCAGAATTATAGAGACAGCCACAATACTCCAGCTGAAGGTTAATGGCTCTGCTTTTTTAAAAAGGTTTTTTAGGGCTGACCTGTCACTGCACTGGGGTTCATAACCTCTCGAAGTGAGTTTAGTGATTTGTAAAATCTAAAGTGTTACATTTTTCCATGTTAAAAGGATAGTTTACCTAAAATCCTTTACTCACCGTAATAGCATCCCAGATGTGGATGACTTTCTTTCTTCTGCTGAACACAAATGAAGATTTTTAGAAGACCATCTCAGCTCTGTTGGTCCTTACAATGTATGCGAATGGTGATCAGTCATATGTAGCTCCAAAAATCACGTAAAGGAAACATATAGGTGACTCCAGTTACATGTTCAGAAGCGATACGATAGATGTGGGTAAGAAACAAAATTTAAGTCCTAAATCTCCACTTTCACTTTTACATCTGAAAGTCACATGTGGTGCCAGTTTAGTTTGACTTTCACAAAGTAAAAAAGGACTTAAATATTTATCTTTTTCTTACCCACACCTATCATATCACTCCTTAAGACATGGATTTAACCACAGGAGTCACATGGATTACTTTTATGTTTCCTTTATGTGATTTTTGGAGCTACAGATATCTGATCAACATACACATGCATTGTATGGACCTACAGAGCTCAAATATTCTTGGGGCCAGTCTATAAACTTTAAAATACACATTGTTTTTAAAAGTACAGCCAAAAGATGTTAACTTTATATCTGTTAACATGATTTTAGTGTGATAAATCTGTTTATTAAACTTATCAGTGTAAAGATATGTATAATTTTAACATTTTGTTGCCATGACGACAGAACGACAGTAAAACCTATAAACAATTTGATCACACTATAGTCATATTAACAGGTATAATGTTCATGTCTTGTGGCTACATTTTTGAAACGGTGTTGTTGAGGCCCGTGTTGACTGGCCCCATTTACTTCCATTGTAAGTGCCTTACCAACACACTCTCACGGAGAATTCAAGTTGGGTCAAACTAATTCGTATGACTTTTGCAACAGCAAATCAGGTGACTCTCCCTCGTCTCCTTCTAAAACGCAACAATTAATTTCTTCCGTCATATAAAACATACTCTTTACGCTTAAAATCACCCTTACAGACCCAATGGTTAGGGATAGATATGGGGATTGGTTTTGGTTAGACCATTAGCATGTACACAACAACGTCTAAGCTTTCATTTCGCCGATGAAAGCTTAACTTTTAGTGAACACGGAATATGCCAAATTATTTCCTAGCTATGCCCTTGATGTGAATGTGTAATATTTCCAAATGAAAAAGGATGCTCAATGAGACAAGAATGTGAAGTGGAACATTATTGGTTGGGTAATGAAAAGTGGTTGGAGGGGAGGAGTTGAGAAATAAGAGAGAGTGATAATGGCTACGTTTACATGCACACTCATAATGCGATTAAACGTAAACAGAATATTGTGATTATAATATTGCAATAATGCTTATAATCAGAGTAATGTTGGGAGAGATAAAAAAAAGACCATATGCCGCAAAATAATGGGAAGGAAATACGTCTTTGAAATGAGATTGTGCCACTGGCGAAACACAACACCACTCATCATGTGTATTCTGATTCACACACAAATGACTCTTATGAACCGATTCTTTTTAGTGACTCAAAACAGACATGCATACAAGTGTAGTCGAAAATGACTCTTATGAATTGATTATTTATTTAGATTTTCTCCCCTTTTTCTCCCCAATTTGGAATGCCCAATGCGCTCTAAGTCCTCGTGGTGGCGTAGAGACTCGCCTCAATCTGGGTGGCAGAGGACCAATCTTAGTTAACTCCACATCTGAGACTGTCAATCAGCACATCTTATCACATGGCTTGTTGAGCGCATTACTGCGGAGACATAGTGCATTTGGAAGCTTCACGCTATTCTCAGTGGCATCCACGCACAACTCACCGCATGCCCCACCGAGAGCAAACCACATTATAGCGACCACGAGGAGATTACACCATGAGACTCTACCCTCCCTAGCAACCGGGCCAATTTGGTTGCTTAGGAGACCTGGCTGGAGTCACTCAGCACACCCTGGATTTGAACTTGCGACTCCAGGTGTGGTAGTCAGCGTCTTTACTCGCTGAGCTACCCAGGCCCCCATGAAGTGGTTCTTTTAATAAATCGTTCAAAAAGACTTACAAACTGACTGACTAATTTTCTTTATGCCAATCTGTATTTAACAAGTTAAACAACTTGTTTATTTATAAATAAATATGATTTAATAAAAAATGTAAATATCACATTTCTCAGCAAATAATCCGAGTATTGGTGTACATGTAAAGGGAGCCAATGTCAGCTGAGAAGGAAAGTCGTTTAGAGGCGAATTATTACATTTTGATTTAAGATTTTGAAGACAAACAAGACAAACAATGTGCACTGATGGTTCACAATTAAGACCAGGAATGTTCATGTAGTCTTTAAAGGTGTTTTAATATATTTGAGATTTTCTGGTCGATACAACAGTGGTCTTGGGTCTTACACAACACCTATCAACGTGCATGCAGCATCACACAAAAGCAAAAGGTTTACATTTCATTTTAATGAAAAAATTACAAAGACAAACGTCTTTGATGGAGGAGTGTTGGATAATGTGCACAGACGAGTCACTCTCAATTAAACCAAGAACCTGCATTTATACATAGATTGTCAATTTTGATGTTATATTGAATTCAAAGCATGAACCTTTGAAATGTAACTACTATCTTTGGGAAAAATGTAGGGAGGACAAGTCCTCCACTTCTAAACAGTTATAATTATTGCTTCAGCCCTGTGTGTGTGGATACATAGAACGGATGTAGGCTGAGGCCATAGGAAGTGAGAGCCACTCTTCACAACACTTTTATTATTGTTACAATTACACTAGCTCTCTTCAGAGCCAACACTCTTCTCTCTTTATAATGTTTGCTCAGGCTGCAATTGGGAAATGAGGTGGAAAACCACGTGTGTGTGTGTGTGTGTGTGTGTGTGTGGCTATGACAGGGGGAGTGAGTGTGTGTCACCGCCATTGATACCACAAGTTAAAGAGAGTGTCTGTAAATGCCAAGCGCAAAACATAAGAATGTTTCATTTAAAGACTTGTTGCCCTCCTGGGGGATCTGCTCTGTCTCTCACCCTCCCTTCCCATCCTGTGGGTGTCACAGGCATAATCTAACCCTGTTACAGCACCGCCCAGATCATTATAGACTCTGATCTGGAGTCAGAGAAAGGGGGAATTAGCTTGGAACACAATCCCAGCAACCTTTGTGACCCCGGCACAAAGCCAGAGCTGCTGGGGGTCCCAACAGCCTAAACCACTCCATATGTCCGGACAAAACTGTTACAAAGACCAACACAAAAGAAACACAGTGAGCGGAACAGACTTTCTGTGTGGGTGTATCAGAGGAATTATTTAACGTGCTGCCCATGAATGTTATTAGAACTGTGGCTGCAACTCTAGGAGATACTCCTTATGTCTGAATATGTGCACTTACCTGCCACACAGTATGCAGAGAGCCAAATGAGTAGGATGTCCGAAAACTTAGTATTCATGATGCGGTAGGCGAACAATACCTTTGGCTGATTAGACAATCGCATGGATGATTGTTGGTGCCAGACTGGCTGGTTTGAGTATTTCTGTAACTGCTGATCTCCTGGGATTTTCACACACACAACAGTCTCAAGAATTTACTCAGAATGGTGCCAGAAACATCCAATGATAAGGATGTCCGAAAACTCTTCGTTATACAGCTGGTGAACAATACTGGATGGCGTACTGCAGCCGCTGAGATTTTGAAGTGTGAAACTGGTGGACACTTTAATGTCCCATAAGGCCACAGGAGCTGAGGAATGGTCAGATTATAAAGGCTGAAAAATAAAAAATGGTGTAGAAAAAAAATCTATGACATACTAACAACATATATATATATATATATATATATATATATATATATATATATATATATATATATGACTCTATGAATCGATGACATGGAGCAAAGAACTCCCAGAACAATACCAACATGGAGGATACATTATGTCTGGAAAAGTATTTATACTACATACATGTGTAACCCCAGAATGTACACTGAAAAAGGTGAAAAAGTCAATGTAACCTAATATGTCAGGCAAAATTATTCAGATTAAATAACATTTAAATAGTTAAATAAAAAACATTAATTTAGATGTTTTTTAGGTTATCTGAAAGATTTAAATTTATTACTGTGTGCTTAATCAATTTAGCACATATTCTGAAATTTGAATGCAGTTCGTCTCATTTTAAAAATGAACATGAAGTTATAGTGACATCATAATAAAGTCAATGCTCTATTACAAGCCCCTCCCTCTCTATCTGTACCATGGAGCTGCTCCCCAAAGCCTTCCTGCTGTGTGGATGTTAAGTAGCTCTTTGTGTGTGTTAAGAGCAGAGGTGTCCTCTGTCCATCCACGTCTCTTGCACACAGACCGAAACTGTACAAGGGAAAGTGACACTGGGTTGTGCTTGGTGTGTAGTTGTATTACTTTCCAGGGGTCGTGTCTGAGAGATGTGAAGGGGCCTTTCAGCCTGTGCTATTGTCAATGGATCCTTCTTTTGGGTCAGTCTGGGGCTAAATGCATGCAAATGCCTATTGTTTTCCCAATACACATTTTATATATTTTAAATACAGTGATTCCTGTTGTATTACACTTGTGCTAATATAAAGCAAATAATTTATTGAGCATTACAGGCAGTTTAAGCAGGTGAGATTTATCAGAGTTTCTTTTCACAAAAATGTACCATGGTAACTGGTTTCCACCAGAATACCATTTGCAGTCATTTTAAAATCAGTATAAATTAATATGGGATCTCCTGCAGATATAGTAAAACACTTTAAGAACCATTATGTCATTGGCTATCTTCAAAGTGGAATACTAGTGTACTGCATAGGCCTACTGTGCAGTTTACACTGTTTTAAACTATATGTGGAAAAGTAGGCAATATGCAGCAAGCATTCTAAACGGTAGTATGCTGCATTGTTGTCACGTAACCTCATCATATTACATGTTTAATTCAGCGAGTGACCAGTTATCATCAGATTTGCTTATTTTTTTTAAAAAATATATATCAAAAATAACAACAGATTTTTTTTGTTGCATTATTAGTTCAATTAGTAAAAAAGAACTGAAATCTTACCAATTCGATTAAAAAATAAAATAAAATGGCCAAATGTAGGATTCCATGCATAAAAGAAAATGTGCATACTTTGTCCAGTATACATGCTGCATACTGCAGATATAGTAAGAGAAGCATGGTAGTATGCTATTCCGAACATAGTCATTTGTCTATTCTTTAAAAAAGCCCAAATCTGGGTTACAGTGAGGCACTTACAATGGAAGTGAATGGGGGCCAAACTGTAAACGTTACAATACTCACTGATTCAAAAGTATAACCACAAGCCATAAAGGGTATGTGTGCAAACATGGTTTAAGTGTGATAAAATCACTTATTAACCTTTTCTGTGTGAAGTTATAGCCAATTTTATAACTTTGTTACCATGATGATGTAATGTCAACAAACCCGAAAACACTAAAGCGTATGTACAAATTATGATTTAAACAACTTTACAGGTAAAATTATACATGCGTTTTAACAGAAGAATTAATGTAAGTGCTTTTATAAAATTATAAGCTTCATATTTCGGCCTTTAAACTCAAAAATTGGCCCCATTCACTTGCTTCTCAGCTGAGTCGAAATAATTTGCCACAAATTCTGTTGATTGAGCTTAACTTGTACTGAACCGGAAATATTCCTTTAATGTACTATTTCTGCTTGATCTGATCCTTAAGAAATAATGTTATTGGTTTAACCTTAAGTATTCAGGCTGATTTAGTCATATTAAGTAATATTTTTATTTGAAAAAAAAAAAAAAAAAAAATATATATATTAATACATTAATAAAAAAAAAAAAATTTTATTAATTACATTATTTGTTTTTACTTGAATAAAATTGTTAAACCTTTATCACATAAAGCAAATATGTTTGGTCACATGACAAAACTATTTTTAACAGTAGTATGAAACCATTGGATAGATGTTGTTTTGGCAGAAACTATGGTTACCATGGTACAGTTTTGTAACAGGGTTTCTCATGTGCTAAATCACTACACCTACATAAAACCGAATACTAAAAATCAACAACTTGCCTTGAAATCTCCTTTTCCACTAGTACATCAAGTAAGAATGTTGTATGATTCAGTGTACAAATAGCACATCAACTTATACCCTCAATATTCTACCCGATTCATAATTAGGCCAACAGAGCAGCCCTGTTTACCCTTTCCCCTTCCTTCTCTCTCTTTCTCTTGTCTCTCCTCTTCAACCCTTTCTTATTAGAAGGCCCCCAGCTGTGCGTCGGCTAGGATCAGAGGCTGCCTCTATTAGCCGGCTCCATTTGTTGAGCGATTGAATCGCTCTCATCCCTCTTCTCTAGAATGGCCTCTAACCCTCTTTCTCTACCTTAGCCTGCCAGAAGGGCCTCTCAATGCTCAAACACAATGGAGCCTGATAGATGCCGTCTTCCTCAGGCAAACCAAATGCAATGTGTGTGTGTGTGTGTGTGTGTATGTACGATAGAGAGAGGTGGATGAAACATATGATTATAAGAACACTGTTTCATTTCAAGATACCTTATATGCAGGAGTGGGGTTGTAAGCTTCAGCTCTCACAGAAAGGTAGTTATTGTCTGAGCTGTAGTTCTCTTAAAATCCAGCAGGTGACGTACTTGTACAAGCACACAGGCAGACACTCCCTTCCCCATACTAATGTCTCTCTCTCTCGCTCTCTCTCTCTCTGCTGTCTCCTGTACCTTTCTGCTAGTTTTGAGTCCAATATACAGTGCTACATGGACACTCATGTTTTACAAGTATCCTCATTGACAACCTGTCTATTCAACAGTCGTACAGTTGTTGTAGGTGCCAATGGCCATGTTTCATCTGTTTTTCTTCTACTCACAGTGGCATTCAAGGCTTTAACAGAGGTACACCCCTTTGTAAAATATGAAAGATAAAGGACGCTTCATGCTGGCATATTTTGACTATTCCCATAGGTCAAAGGTCAGATTGAAAATGTAATTTAAACCTGGAAATAAACCAGAAGTTTCAGGATAAAAAAACACAAAAAAACCCATGTATGACATAAAATTAATAAGATTCTGCATTATTTATAGGTAACTAATGCACACAAGGTTTTGCACAAACTTGTGGAGTCCATGGCAGCTCAAATGCATGCTGTCATTAAAGCAAAAGCGGGACCAAATACTAAGAAATTCTCGCATTCATATTTTCACTCAACTTGTTATGCTCATAATATAATTTGTAATAAATAAATACATACATAAAAAATAATGATAAAACATTAAATTATTATTATTTTCAAAATTATACATTTTTCACTAGTGGCCTCAGACTTCATAACGGTACTGTATATTGTATACTGCATATTTGAGCATCAACGAGCCTGTTTGTGCTGCTGAGACATTTTAGCCTATCATGTCCATTCTCAATTACTGGAGGAGACCTCAAGATGCTCTGAAGACTTTAGGGAAAAGGCTCTTGGAGCTTCTCGCTCTCTCTTTACTCTGCCCTCCGCCCCAACCCATATTCACATCCTCTCATATTCTGACCTGCACTTAAAAGAAACGTTTCTTCTTGAGGAGAGATGGCAGTGAGGTGTTCTGCATGGTTGCATCTGAATGTCCCTTTTTTCCAGTTTTGAGGGGCTCACTTGACAGCCCCTTTCTGGCACACTGAGAGATAGAGAGGTTAGAAAGCCGCTTAAAGATGTCAGTCACACGTTCACTGACTTAAATAATGTTAATGAAACAGCCTTATTATGTTATTAGTATCCGTACTAGTATTAGTAAATAGTATTAGTACATCAGATCTCAATGTTAGGAGAAAAGCGTCTTTTGTACAAGTGCAGTGTTTGTACGTCCCTTAAAGGGATAGTTCACCCAAAAAAAAACGTTTACTCACCCTCATGCCATCCCAGATGTGTATGACTTTCTTTCCTCTGCTGAACACAAACAAAGATTTTTAGAAGAATATTTCAGCTACGTTGGTCCATACAAAAAAAGTGAATGGTGGAAAGAACTTTGAAGATCCAAAAAGCATATAAAGGCAGCAAAAGTTACAACGTCCATGCAATAGTTACCCATACGACATAAGTGTGGGTGAGAAACAGATCAATATTTAAGTTATTTTTTACTATAAATTTCTACTTTCAGTTCCACATAATTATGTTTTTGGTGATTCGCATTCTTTGTGCATATTGCCACCTACTGGGAAGGGAGGATAATTTTTAGTAAAAAAGGTATTGATAAATATTGATCTATTTCTCACCCACACCTATCATATCGCTTCTGAAGACATAGATTTAACAACTGGAGTCATATGGATTACTTGTATGCTGCCTTTAGATGCTTTTTGCAGCTTCAAAGTTCTGTCCAATATTCCCTTGTATAATATGGACCTACAGAGCTGAGATATTCTTCTAAAATCTTCATTTGTGTTCAGCAGAAGAAAGACAGTCATACACATCTGGGATGGCATGAGGGAGAGTAAATGATGAGAGAATTACAATTTTTGGGTGAACTGTTCCTTTAAACTAGATATTTGTACATTTTGAACCAAGAGTGTATACTGATTACAAATGTTAGCAGATAGAGTTTCCCAGGAATGTTATGCTAACCTTTAAATAACATTCTATTCAAATTGAGAAAATGTACAGACATTTGTTAGCAGGGTTCCTGCATATGCTCAGAATGATACTTCTATCGGGAAGACTCGCAGACTTGAGTGAAATTTAAGATGACATTTATTTGATGAATATAAAACAGAAAAGTAATGTCTCTCTTTGGCGTAGGCCCCGTCTGGCGGTCCGAAGAAGTTGTACTCGCAACCGTCATATCCTGCCGGAGATAGGAAGCAGGGGCGAGGAGCCTACCCCTGTGCAGGGCGGGACTCAACTGGTGGTGGTGGGGTGGTGGAGGTTGCTGTGTTAGCACACTGAAACAGCAATGAGATAGATTGTGAGCAGGTTTATAAAGCAACGGCTTACATGTGATTGGCTGGGAGTTACCCAGCTAATGGTGCGATGATGTACAGCAGCTAGTCTTCCCGCTAGAACTACGCTGCGCTTACATTATCAAATAAATGAGCAAGAGTGACACTCATTGATATTTTTGTGTCTCTTGACATAATATTAAACTATTAATTAAATATTATTGATATAACGCTGGGACTCTGAAATGTTATTTGGATATTTACCTGTGTTATCCTGTGTGCATTTAGATTTGGATAAAATCTCATCTCGTTGTTCTTGGCTCGGCTGTGAATGAGGTCTCGTCCTCTGCGGTGCCCTTTGATTGTGGCCATTTGTTCTGGTAGACTCTATCTCCATGGCGATGAAGGAAAAACTCAAAAAGCACAAAAATAAACCTTCCTGGCCTTGTCTAAAATCTCTCATTTAATTGATTCTATGCTCAATGCAAAAATTTTGCGCTAATGGATCCTATGGTTTGTGTACATTATGCTGTAAATCTGTCCATTCCCCATCTGATGTGGGCCGGTAACCTTCATGGCACAAAAAAAATCCGAAATCTTTCATTTAAATCTATAGAAACTCTGGCCTTGGAGAGCAATCTTTAAGGATTCTTTTCAGTTACTTGTCAAAAGCCTCTCTGGGCCTTGACCCACATAACCATTAGGGATCTTTGTTCTTTGTTTGGGAAAAGGCTTTTATTTTTCCACCAGTCTCTAGCACACTGATGATAAACAGACCTGGATTCAGAGGTAATTTACAGTTGATTGTGCTTCAGGCACACAGGTCAGGAATTTAATGGTTTACATGTCTATGTTTCTTTTTTTCCTGGTAATTTGTCTACTTTTTGCACCTCAAGCTCATCATCATGTCTTTTTTCATGGACGCTTTGAAAAAGAAAAAGCTGCATTCCTTCAGGAGCCTGGAGAAAACAACTACCCATATCAAGTGTCAAAAGCGAGGCTTCATTCAGTATACATAGACTTACAGTTTCCTCAATGCATAAGAATTCAAGTGCCAATTAACCATCTGAATCAACCATCTACATTTTTTAATACCACTGTAATAACAGCACTAAATGGAATGCTGGGGGCCAAATGTCCTATAGAAAGTTCCAGGAGTTCACAATTATTCCAAGAGTTCAGAGGTGATGCACAAACTTTACCATTTTGTTTGGTAATTCAATTTGCTTCTTTATTGACTTGAGGCAAAACGCATCTTGAAGCTGGCCGCAGCTTTGAAACTTTAAAATTGCACCTTCAACTGGCCTTTGCTAACTCCTCGACTTATTCTGATTGTGATTTAGTGTGGCTCAGGGGCGAATGGATGTGGGTGTCGCCGACGGAAAAAGACAATACAATTAAATGATTAATGTACAACAGGGCCACCGACAATTAAAACTATTATGGAAATTAAAATGACATTATGTCACAGCGGAGAGTTGATGATACCCGTGTCGTCTTTTTAAAAGCAATTTTCATAATTCCAATAATTGAAATCATAGCATATTCATTCATTTACCGGGTGAGGGGGGCTAAGAGCGGCCACTAATGAAACCCAATCATTAGCATCCAAACAAAGTAATTGGCTAGTCCTTTATCTTCAGAAATAGGTGACAAGGCACAATCACCCCCCTCCATCAGAATGCAAAAACAAGTAATTAAACCGCAGACAAAGATGAGCCCAGCTCGCTGTTCGTGCACAGTGCACGTTTGAAAACAGTACTGATTGCCTTGATTAGAGACCTTACTGTATCCTCTGATTTTGTTTATAGTTATACTTTTAGAGTTGGGGTGCCGACTGGTTAGGAAGGGATGTGTTTGTGTGTAAGCGAGCGAGCAGGAAGGTGCGAGCATTATCCTAATACTTCTTTATGCATCTCTGAAAGTGTTTGTTGGATTCTCTCATTAATGGACTTGTAAACAAAGGTTTGGGAGGAGCCCACTAATCTGATCCTATTAACCACTTAAACAGGAACATATATAAGCAGAAGCTCACCTCTCTATGTTAACCCTCCACCTCCCCAACTCCATAAATGATTATCATCCGCTTGTAAATAACCTGGGGGTGAAACTAAGATCAGGTGGTCTCTCTTGTTCAAGCCCTCCCTCTCCTCGGACAGCAAGCCAAATACGTTAACCATTATCCCAACGATTACTCTCCCTCTCGTCCTAGAATCAGGTGAGGAGGTGAAATCATGAAATGTCTTATTTGTTGGGAGTGGAACGATGTGATAGACGTAACCAGGAGCATACTCACAATAGACAGTAAGGGGAACACGTCCCCCCAATATTTTGATTAGTGGCGAACATTAATGGCTTTTTAGTAGTTCATTCTTAAAAGAGTAGTTCTGTCATAATTTACTCTTCATCATGTTATTCCATCCTGTATGACTTACTTATGCAGAACACAGAAGGAGATGTTTTAAAGAATATCATAGCCTATCGATTCAATACAATGGCAGTTGATAGCGACTCACTTTAACCTTGTTCGAAATGCGTGGATGATGCATTTTGGTTTCGCTATACACAACTCATAATTTCAATTCATTTAAACCGACTGATCTCAGTTCAGGTGAGTCTGTGCTGTCAGTAAAGTGTTAAAATTTCGAAGCATGTGACAAAACAACATAGCGCCGACCACAGCGGAGTTTGTCTTTGGAAGAAACGCCAACAAAGCTACATCTGGTAAGAAACCTAATTAAGTTTTTACATTGAAACCTGTTTGAGTCAAAAGATTAGAGTCTCTAGTTACATTCAATATGCCATTTTTTTTATTTCAGTGATTTATCATGAAACACAACACTGCTAACCACAAAGCACACTAATGTGTTCTTTAGCACATTTTTACCTTAGAAATCCTACATTTACTGTGCAGTATCATACTGAGAATCAATGGGTTCTCAGAGGTTTTATATGGAGTTAGGAAGATAATAAGGTGCATTTTGAACAGTTCTGAGAACAGTGCAGACAGACAGTACACTGGAGGTTAAGTCATTCACTAAATTTGGAGCAAGGGAGCATCCTATAGCTCTCTATGCAGCTAAGTGCATTTAATCCAAACTTCATCACTACATCAAAAATTCAGTTTTTAGGCTGCAGATGATGTTTGGGCCACCCAACATGTTTAGCAGATATGGGACAATGATAATCAGTACATCGAGTTTTATAATGAATCATTTTATTTTACATGGTTGGCAGTGATTGGATGATGCTGGCCATTCCTTTGAATCAGAATTAATTATCCTAAATTCTGATGTAATGTCTGTAACATCTCAAAACATGAATAACCAACACTCATGGAAACATAAACAATTAGATGAAAAATAAATCTGACTTTCTATAGCTTGGCATTATTTAAAGTTTTAAAATGAGTCCCCTCTGTCCACATATGTTGCCATACATTTTTAGGAAAAGTGTTTACTGTAGAATTTATTATAATTTTTTTTTTGCATGTTTATTAGGTGCTACTAGTTACAAATCAAAAAGGGAAATGGAAAAATGCACACAGCAGACACACTCAGGTCTCAGGTGGTTAAAGCTTAAAAAAGGATCCAAGAGTATCATAAAAGTAGTCCATGCAAACCTTTTGAAGGCATAGGATTAAAATTTCCATGAAAATCTTGACATCCGTTGTGCATTCATGCGTACAAGGGAGCTTGCATTGTTTTTAGTGTTCAACAATGCAATGCAAGCATGAACATGCAAACCACTGTGAACAACCTTTTCTCATAGCGCTCATGAATTTCTATGTTATGTATTTCACATGAATATTTCTGTTATGTCCTATTTTTTTTACTATTATTTATACGTCTATTTATACTCTTACCTTGTTTTATATTCTCACTGTAATGTAATGTGTGCATATGTATTTTTTGTTTTCTCTTTAGTCTCTATCAAATGAACATATTGCATTATAGATGACATACAATGCTGCTGTTATAAGACATCCAACTGCTCAGATTTTACAGATAAGAGTTTGACTGTCTCTCACAGAATGAGGTTTGATAAGGTGTAAGGTTAAGAGGACTGGAAGAGAAGAAAAGAAAGAAGAAAGATGAAGGGGCTTGAGGAAGACACTGAAAGGAAAATGTGGCCATGGATATAAGGAGTCTTGAGAGAATGAGCTGATCAAATTCACCCCCAAACTCTGCCCTTTACCTTCCACCCCCTCCTGATTTTCTTCAGCGTTGCGTTTTCCCTACCCCGCACCCTGACACCCATTATACAGCCCTTCTAAGGGAGAGAGTCAACAACATAATGCAAGAGGCCTGACACAAAGCATCACCCAACAACTGGACCCCCTTATTCTCATTAACATCCTTCCTCGCTCCTTCTTCTACATCCTCACCTTGAGTTTCCCTTTTCCCATCCTCTTCACTTCCATTCTCATGTAACCTTGTGCTCTGTCGAGAGCTTTCTTTTTTCATCCGGTGAACTTGAAGAGAGGTTGTTTGAGTCTCACTGGTGGGAGAAAAACACCTTGTGCTCTTTTCTTTCTCTTCCCACAATCCTCAGCTCCTTTTGATCACTAGTTAACTAATTGATTAGCTTTGTCACTGGTCGATCCATTGAGATTGCATTGACTAGTCGTGGATCACATGACTTCAGTTGCGCATGTTCTTAATGACAGAAACGAAAAAGAAAATCTATCCACAAACAGCATCTTGGTGTATTTGAGCACATATGTATTTGAAAACACGTGATATCTGCGAAGTGAAAATAAATTGAAACTGGAATGTTTTGCGTTGACAAATCCCATTCCAAGCAAAGCGTGCTGCTACTGTGTTCATTTGAGATGTTCTGTGTCCACTTAGTGCTCACATAAAAGACAAAAATCTTGCGAAAAACCCTTAAACTAGTCCAGTGTCACACAGAGGCTTACAGAAACTATAAGCGAGTGGCAGCATAAATCTAGCAATGGAGATATGCATATTTTATTTCATACCCACATCATCTTTTACTTTAACAAAATCTTTCTCAATGCAGGGCTGAACAACAAAAATCACAGATGCAGCACTGTGTATGGTGAGTCATTAACATAAGTTCACAAGTTCACAGGTACATATAGTCCTGCAGCTTAATAAGGTAAACATATTTGGCATGCTCTCCAAAGTGGAGGGGCTCAGTTGCGGGAGTGGGCTGAAGCTCTGAGAGCCCCCCAGGACTATTGAACTAAAGTAATTGGTTTAGGGATTATGAAATATAAAGGTTGAGATGGGGAGGTGGGGGGGGGGGGTTACCAGAAAAATGCTGGAGCGAGGGAAACAGGTGCTCATATATCCTTGGGATATGATTGGCAGGCCTAGATGTACAAGCTCTGCTGGATGCGCATTGTCCCGCTGACTAATCAACTACATTTCTGGATGACTAGTCGACTAGTAAAAACACCCCACTGTTCAAATCACCCTGATAAAAAACAATAACCCCAAAAGTTTTTATAGACCTTGGGAAAGACGCCATATTTCTTTTTTACATTTGGAAACAAGGCTGTGAGGGACTGACCTACAGTGTGTCCAATGGGTTGAACTATCTAAATGTTCTAGATCAATTATCACAAGCGGTTTTCTGGAATTTTTTGTCAACTGGATTTCTTTTGGCGTGACATATTTTGAACGTTTTTGACTGTCACAACTGTAGATGTTAGATGACTGTAGATGTTAAACATTTCAACCCACTGAACCCATTTAACTGAATGTCACAGCCTCGTTTTCATTCCAGAGAAAAATGAATGAATCTTCATGGTGGAACTTTGACTAAAGACTTAGAGATTCTTTTATATTGAGATACCAACATCTGCGGCTCAACTAGCATGTTTCAAAAATAAGACACTGTTTGTGGATACCATACAAATGAATGGGGAGAGCCGTAAGCTGACACCTACCATTTGCAGAATTGTCAGTGACTTCTCTTATAAAACAACAGTTTTATAGTTGAAAACTCCACACATAGCTCACTTTAAAAGAATTGTTTAGTGTAAAACTTGTTGAAGGTTAGGAGACATGCGATAAATAAAGCAGTTTAGTGCACTAATTCATCACCTCAATTAACCATTCAAAAAGAAAGGTCTCTAGTCCTCTCACCAGTGTAACGCTGTATTACGCTTTGTTTTGCTAACCTTGACGGCCCCCCCCCTTGGGAGAGCGTCACATTCGGTCATATTTACCTTTTCATGGTGAAATACTGCTGATGAATACAGTTAACTCAATTAGGAATTTCACCTGATGGACTTCTGGTTGTCGAAGAATTTCCCTGCAGAAATTCTGTGTGGGGTTCATGTTTGTTGACCGTTGACAGGGGAATTTGCATTGTTGACAATTAGGAAGTTGCTTGATATGGCAGTGACCTCTTTGTGATTGAATTGAAATGTGATTGAATAAAAAAATAGTCTTGGCAATTCGATTTTTGCAGGTTTCTCATTCGCTTCACATCCAGCCACGCCTTCTTCCTCTGCGGAATTGGCTGTGCAAAGGTAAATTTGACTGAGCTTAAGGTCCATATTAGGCCTGTCTACTTCCTGTGAACTTTCCTATCCATACCTTGCTTTTTGTGCAATCCTCCCTTTTCTTTTCTTGCTTACTGAAAGATGGAAGAAAACTGTCCTTGTGTGTCTTTATTTGCTCTGGTAGGCCATGAGAATAGATTCAATTTATACACACTTGATCAACCTGTGCCAGCCAGAAATCAGTGTTTGTTTGTGTGTGTGAGATGGTGCTGATGGTCTCATTACCAGCATGTTCTCCCCCACCTCAATACGCTGTGCTGTGGAATGACCCGGGCCATGGATAAATGCAATGGAAAGAAAGAGACAGAAATTCTTTTTCCACCCTCCAAAGGATGAATGAGACTGAGGGCAGAGGGGAGAGAAAGAGACAGAAATTGAAAGAGAAAGGGGGGGGGGGGCATGTACAGGGCATACTAGCATGGCTATGGATGAGAGGATGTTCTCGAGCTGTATATGTGGGATCGGGCTAAGTTTAGCCCCTCTAACCCAAACCTAACCATAAAGTGTAACCCTTTACCCAAACCTTAAACCTAATCATGATTTAAATTGGAAAATCACTGTTGTGTACCACTAAAAAAAAGAAAACACTGGTCGACAAGCTTCCCCAGCTAAGGTTTGCTTTGGATAAAAGTATCTTTCAAATGTATATAAGTTAATGTTTTAAGAGTGTTAGAAGTTACTCACAAACAAAACAACAATACAAATTACTTATTACTGCTGTAAAATTGTAATCAGATTACTGACTTTACTGTTTGCTTCTTTGAAAAAGTAATCATATTAATGATTTATTTTCAGTTTCATTCTAAAAAAATCTATTTAACATAAAAGTTTTAGTTTTTTTATGCTCAACGAATTCAAAATAATGTCTATATAGCTACAGCTATGGCCAAAAAAAAAAAAACAGTGGTAAATACAGGCTTTGAAAAATGTCTTTATTGTTTGTCTTTTTGATCTTTCATTCAAAATATTCACATAAAATCTATCCTCTATAGCTTCGGGACACAGATTTTACAGTAGACATCAAATGGCGACCCACCATTGTAAAAAACCGTAACGTTTGGGAAGAAGTCAAGAGAGCTGGATCTACTTGCGGCGAAGGATTTTAATGAAAAGATAAACAAATACAAATAACGGGTAGACACAGGAACAAATCAAACATCCACGATGGGGAACAATAACATAAACAAGAGAAAACATCCACGAAGGGCACAGGCAGAACATGGTGGGTCTAGACACTTTCAAATACATTCAACAACTGACAATACTGAACAGAAATCAGGGCATTAAATACACAAAGACAAATGAGAACATTAAACACAGGTGAGGGACAATACGGAATAGCTGGAGGTGATCAGAGCAGGGGATGATGGGAAGTGTAGTCCATGGGGAACAGATGACAGAGGTAAAACACAGGGCAGACAACAGTGAATCGTGAGAAAAAAACACTACCTGTATTTAATGTATCCTGGGTCACATTTTCTTTTATCTTGCATAGTTTTGTTCGTGTTTTTCAAGTATAAATGCATGTATCAAGTGACATTTTTTTTTTCAAAAATAAGTTCTCTTCCCCCTTTTAAAAGTTAATGAACATATTGATGAGCCTATTATATTTATTATCCAGTTTATTTCCTAATATCAAATATCATTCTAACAGAACATATATTACACAGGAGGAAAACTATTTGTCCACCAGATTTTAAAGCCATTAATGTATTTGCCCTTATATTTACAGTGTAATGATATATAAGCACAAGCATAAGTCCATGATGGCCCCTCATTACTATAGGTCACTGTAATAATATAATAATAATAAATTATAGTGTTAATGAAAAATAGTACAGATTCTACCTAATAGATTATTTGAAATGAAACAATAACATTAGTTAAATGTCACAGTTACTGTTACTACTGTAAAATCGTGAAAATTTTTTGTATGGGTGAATTTTAAAAGAAACAACTTTATTTTGGCACATAGCACAGTGTTGCTATGTTCCACCTCACTGCTGTTTATAATGTCGGGGCTACCTGTTTGAGAGGTTTGACTTCCTCCATAGCGATTTAAACTAGAAAAATTCTCACAATTCTTCTGACCATTCAAATGGGCGTTGATGCGCGGAGGCCGTGGACCAGGGAGTCAATTTGGCTGGAGAAGTGAAGGAGATTTGGCGTAAATTGCTGAACGTGTTGGCAATGCTAAGGAAGGTTGTTGCTGACTTGAAGGATCTTGCTGTAATACATCGATCAATCACTGCCATGGAGGCAAAATTCAATGATATGGTTACAAGAGTAGCGGGGGTCGAGAAACAGATTGATTATCTGGAGTCATCGGAGAGGGAATTAACTGCTAAACTCAACAGAAGGCCGCTTTTGCACTGATGTTCCCATTCAAATTGAGAATAGATGCTAAGGATGGCCGTAAAACAATTACATGCCCACAGCAAGCAATGTCCTTCATAAAGTCAATGGAGTAAGTAATTTGGTGATACTCATGTTGCAGCCGAGTTGGCCTGACTCAACATTCACTTGACCGTCCGAGGAAGTTGAGCGCCTTTTTTTGTCACTTTTTTTGCTTGTTTATATATACTGTGTATATATATAAGGGCTGTCAAACGATTAAAAATTTTAATCGATTTAATTATTAGAAATTAGAAAGCCCCCCCATATAACAATAACTCAATATATAATGATTATACATATTTATATCAATATATAATTATACATAGTTATCTTTAAATAATCAAAAATTATATATATAAAATATTCAGATAATTCAAATGCTTTACATTCCTGTACCAGAAGAGTTCATCATTGATAAGACAACACAAAAAGCGGCTTTTGAATACAATGTATTGTTTACTACCATATTATTGATCATAAGTCAATCACTGGCATACAGTTCACAGCAATCCATTTCACAAGTGAATTTGTCAATCAGTTGGAGATTTATTATGGGAGCTTGTTTAAGGGCCCTTCAATTTACACCTATGTGTAATTTACATTTACATCTCGGGTGTGTTGCTTCATAAACATAAAATGTTTAGGTCAATGTGTCAAGTTAAATATAGTTTAATACTCAATCTTTAAACATCTTGAGATCCCTTAGATCGCGTTTGTGCTCTTTCGAGTGTTTTCTTCACTGTATAAACTGCGCGTTGCTCATACAGCTGAAATTTCACTTACTGCCCTCTGGAGTAAACAGGTGGTACTACAAGCTTGCATTTCTCAGGAATCTTCCTTATTATGGTGCGTGGGCATGCGATTAATTGTGTTAATTTTTACACGTTATTTTTTGTAAAATTAAACGCACTGAATTAACACGTTAAATCAACAGCCCTAATATATATACATATTTTCTTTTTGTGTATGTGTTGGTTTCACTAGAGGCTGGAGTTTGTTTTGTGGAGGAACAAACCTTCGGGACAGTTATGTGGATGAATCTACATGTTCTTTGTGTTTTCCCGCCTATTGGCTGGAGATTGTTTTATACAGTGCATCTGTATAAAGTATTCACAGCGCTTTTTCCACATTTTGTTATGTAACAGCATTATTCCAAAATGGATTAAATTCATTATTTTCCTCAAAATTCTACAAACAATACCCCATAATGACAACATGATAGAAGTTTGTTTGAAATCTTTGCAAATTTATTAAAAATTAAAATTAAAAAAATATCTCATGTACATAAGTATTAACAGCCTTTGCCATGACACTCAAATTTGAGCTCAGGTGCATCCTGTTTCCACTGATCATCCTTGAGATGTTTCTACAACTTGATTGGAGTCCACCTGTGGTAAATTCTGTTGATTGGACATGATTTGGAAAGGCACACACCTGTCTATATAAGATCCCACAGTTAACAGTGCATGTCAGGGCACAAACCAAGCCATGAAGTCCAAGGAATTGTCTGTAGACCTCTGAGACAGGATTGTATCGAGGCACAGATCTGGGGAAGGGTACAGAAAACTTTCTGCAGCATTGAAGGTCCCAATGAGCACAGTGGCCTCCATCATCCGTAAATGGAAGAAGTTTGAAACCACCAGGACTCTTCCTAGAGCTGGCCGCCTGGCCAAACTGAGCAATCGGGGGAGAATGGCCTTATTCAGGTAGGTGACCAAGAACCCGATGGTCACTCTGACAGAGCTCCAGCATTTCTTTGTGGATAGAGGAGAACCTTCCAGAAGAACAACCATGTCTGCAGCACTCCACCAATCAGGCCTGTATGGCAGAGTGGCCAGACAGAAGCCACTCCTCAGTAAAAGGCACATGACAATCTGCCTGGAGTTTTCCAAAAGGCACCTGGAGGACTCTCAGACCAAGAGAAATAAAATTCTCTGGTCTGATGAAACAAAGATTGAACACTTTTGCCTGAATGGCAAGCGTCATGTCTGGAGGAAACCAGGCACCGCTCATCACCTGGCCAATACTATCCTTACAGTGAAGCATGGTGGTGGCAGCATCATGCTGTGGGGATGTTTTTCAGCGGCAGGGACTGGAAGACTAGTCAGGATCGAGAGAAAGATGAATGCAATGTACAGAGACATCCTTGATGAAAACCTGCTCCAGAGCACTCTGGACCTCAGACTGGGGTGAAGGTTCATCTTCCAACAGGACAACGACCCTAAGCAAACAGCCAAGATAACAAAGGAGTGGCTACGGGACAACTCTGTGAATGTCTTTGAGTGGCCCAGCCAGAGCACAGACTTGAACCTGATTGAACATCTCTGGAGAGATCTGAAAATGGCTGTGCACCGATGCTCAAATAAATTTGCAAAGATTTCAAACAAACTTCTTTCACGTTGTCATTATGGGGTATTGTTTGTAGAATTTTTATGAAAACAATGAATTTAATCCATTTTGGAATAAGGCTGTAACATAACAAAATGTGGTGAAGTGCTGTGAATACTTTCCGGATGCACTGTATATTATCTTCTGTTGTGTAATTCTGTCTAAAAAAATTTGTGTAGAAACACTAGGCTTGAGCAATCCAACGGCAAAATTGTCACAGGATTTATCGTAGGCGTACATGGACTGTTTGAGTTTAGAGGGCTGGATGCTGTTTGGCGCTGTCGTGTACAGGGTTAATGTGCAAGTTTTTCTTTCTTCTGTTTGTTTGGTTTGGGGGGAGGCTCGGAGTTTGACTGTTGCACTAATGTGGAATGTGGTCTTTATAATTTTATTTTTGACACACAGTCTATTAAATAGCATAAAAAATAGCCCCACAATAGCATAACAATAGCATAAAAATAGCCCCACAATGTTAAAAATCCACCACCATAATTTACTGTGGGCATGGGGTAATTTTCCATATGGCTACCTCTCTGTGAGTGCCAAACCCATCTCTGGTGTTTGTTGTCAAAAATCTCTGACCATAGAATCTGGTCCCATTTGAATTTCCAGTGTCTGGCAAACTGTAAGTTGTTGTTGGAAGAGAGCAGAGGCTTTTTTCTTGAAACCCTCCCAAACAACTTGTGGTGATGTAGGTGACATCTGATTGTAGTTTGGATACTTTCTGACCCCAAGACCCAACTAATTTCTGCAGTTCTCCAGCTGTGATCCTTGGAGAAGTTTTGGCCACTCATACCATCCTCCTGATCGTGAGTGGAGAAAATATAGACACACATCCTCTTCCAGGCCGATTCGAAACATCTTCGGTTGATTGGAACTTCTTAATTATTGCCCTGATGGTGGAAATGGGTATTTTCAATGCTATTTTCTTATAGCCACTTTTCATTTTGTGAAGCTCAACAACATTTTTCAGCACATCATAACTATATTCTTTTGTCTTACCCATTGTGATGGATGACTAAGGGAAGCTGGCCTGTGTGTCACCTCATATTTATACCCATGTGGAAAAATTTGTATAAATTAATAAAAATGGCTGAACAATTTAATGTTCCTAGTCACCCAGGTGTACTAAAGAATTTCAAATATGAATGGAAATAAACTTCAGATATATATTTACCAATAATTGTGGCAAATGTGTTTTTGAGAAAAATATTTATTTAATTATTAGATTTTTCCCCACTTTCAATTAGTTTACTCCAACTAAATATTACATTTTTGTGAATATGTTGAATGGAAAATCTAAAGGATAAACAATAAAGACATATTTTTCACAGCCTTCTTTGCTCATGTAACAAGGGTGCCAATATTTTTGTCCACAACATATCTATATATTATACATAAATAATATTTTAGAAATATGTGTAACCCAAGTAATGTAATTCAAAGTAATTAATTTAATTGGAAGTCAGTAATTTTAAAAGTAATGCATTACACTACTTTTTGCACAAAAACATAATTACAGTGAATTACTTTGTTTACAGATAAAACCAAACACTATATTAAGATGCCTTGTTTTGGACACAATCCAAGGAAGCAGTGCATGTATCATTTGTAAAATTATCATCCAATGCAGGAAATGAGTCTTGAGAAATGTTCATTCCATTGGCAGCTGTGGTAAAAAGTACATTTTGAAACCTGGATGGAAGTCACAATATTTCCGACTAAAAGGACAATAATTTACTTTTTAACAATAATTTGAGTTCTATTTTACCACATTTCTCATCATCACCTTCCTCTCTGCATTCAAAACCCTTTTAAAGTCATTCTTAAATCCTATTATCATAAAACACCTGACATTTTAACAAAACTCTGCCATAATGGAGCTAGACAAAGGGACAGACATTTCTTATACCTGCATGAGTGAATGCTGTTTAATTGCTGGTGATTTTCACTTGTTGGTGTTTTACACACCTGAAACAAACTCTGAAAAGTCACCAAAGATGCAAGCCGAAATAAAACGAGCTGAAAGAGAAAAGGAAGACTGAAAGAATGTGTTTGATTGCAGCTAGTGCTAGTTATGGTTTAGTTGGTCATGTTAAGCAGTTGGTCCATTGTGTCCTTTGTACATTGCTGAGTGTTGCAGCGCATTGAATTGCAAGAGAGGTGGAAAATGCGTGCACTGACATTCTCTAATCAAATACAGCAATCAGGAGGCTCAAACCAGCATTACACCATTTACAATCCCTTTAAATTTATAATCAAAAATTGAGAGGGAGCTGGGGGGAAGAGGGAGAGAAAGACATACACAGACAGGTCATTACATCTCTCTTTACTGGGCCGATGAGAGCAATGAAGAATTAATCAGTGGTCATTAGACTATATTTACTCACCACTGTAGGGGTTGTGATCAGACCTACACTTCCTCTTACACTCCCTTTCTCGGTCTCCTCTCTCTTCTCTTTCTCTTGAGATGGACAATCAGATGCATATTTCTCCGTGACCTTTTTAATGGAGGTCAGTTGAGAGGCAAGTGCATTGTGTGTGTATGTGTACACACATGAGGATATATAAGCATTATCATTGACCATTTACACAAAATGTTATCTCTGCCTAGTTAGAAATGATTTAAGGCATCATGCATGCAAAAGGTGTTCCAAAAGGTACTTCTCTTGTCTTCTAAGAGAAGTAGCTCACGTAACAGTGACAGACTGATCTCACAGTTAAATTTTAATTAGTATGTTGACTTTTCTTTAACAAAAATCAGTCTGTGATTTCTGAAATTGAAAACACTGCCTCCAGTGGCCAAAGCGGTAACTGTTGTTAGGCGTATGTGCACGCGTTAGCTCCATTTCTTGGGTGCAATGTCCACAGAGGAGCACCAAATGCGAATTGTGAAATTAGTTGTTTTCAGATGTACAGGCTGTAATACAGTGAAGAGGAATGCATATTTTATTAACTTTATCCCCCAACCCAAACCCCAAAACTAACCATCAGTGAAGTAAAAATGTTATGTTTGAGGGAAAATGCAAACATGATTACTTCCTGGTTTCAACAAGGAATCTGAACCGAGGTCTCCCACGATGCTGACACAACGTGCTTCTGGTCGTGCCACAAGGGAAGGCCGACGTACCTTGTGATCATGTAGAATGTGAATGGCAATTACAATGCCGAGATAATGGGTTCAATTCCCATGAAATGCATGAGCTGGTAAAATATATTGCCCTAATCCACTACAAGTCACTTTGAAAAAGCACCTGCCAAATGCATAAATGTTAATGTTCTAAGAGAGTGTTAGGCAAGTTCCTCAAAAAAGTCATGCACTACAAATTCATGACCACCTTAACATTGTGTCTGGTGTCATTGCACTGATGTATACATCACAAACACACACACACATACAACAGTGATTCTGTGTCAATGATCACGTGATGGAGAAAAGACCTCTTAATCATAATTGTTTGTACAAAAAAACTCCCAGATAGGACTTGATAAGCTGCATTCACATGACGCGAAGACCTGCTGGAGTGAAGTATCAACATTTCCTTGACATTGCATTGCTCTTCTGTCTTACTGGAGAATTCATTTGAAATATCATTATGAGGACAGTGCCAGCTCTAGAAGCAAAACATTCTCTGCAAGTGCTTTTCATGTGTGGTTCAAAGCAGCACGGATCATGTAAATACAGCTTCACAATTGCTGTAGCAAAGTGCTTAGCCACAATTAATATTGAGGAGGATGAGGGTTTAAGAGATTTAATGGCCATCACAATGAATATGGAACCTATAGGGACTAGTAATTTCAATTAGACAACCTCCTACTAACACTTTGGAAATGTTTAATGTTACTTGAATTGGTTCTATCTTTATACTGTGGAAGGCTTTGATGGGAAATATTAATAAAGCATTATTGTTATATATAGTTTTGTTTTATATCCTGACAAGGAACTAAATGCATTTTGACAGGAAAAGAAGTATTTTTAAAGTAAATTTTATTGCACTTTCAAAATCTGTGATTAATTGCAAATAACTATTAAAATCATGCAATTAATCATGATTAAATATTTTAATCGACTGACAGAACAACTTTTAAGTCACTTTCTATAAAGTTTTTTCTCTTGAGTTTATTTTTTAAAGCAGCATTCCATGTATCCTTTGCAAAGAAAGCACAAATTTCTTCCAATATGGTGGATGAGTTGTGAGAAATGTTGATTATAAATATATTTTATTTTTATACTGAAAAGTATTGATACACAACTGTTAAAATTGACTATTTAACCTAATTATGGTGTATGATGTTATGTATTGTATGCTATTGCTGTGCAGTTAGCAACATCCTATAGGCAAACTCTATCGGAGTCAATTGTAAGTCAGTCTCTTTATGTGAGTAGTGCTATTTGTGTGAGCAAGTATGAGGCAATTTGGCTCTTTGTATGAGGTTCCATTTCAGTTAGGATGCTGCCTTAGAAGGTAGATTCCCAAGTAGGCAGTAGACAGAAAGGCAGCTTACTAGGTTTTGGAACTTCTATGGAGCTACATGTGCGTTGGCCAAGGCAATGGTTTATTTTTTTTTCCTAAGACAAGCATAGGGGCTTGTGTTTACATTAACATGTGTTTACATTTAAATAGGCTTTATGGCAGTGCTGTTTTTTTCTCTTGTGTGGAGTAAGTGTATGTTACTGTGTGACTTTATGTGTGCACTGATGTCAACCCCATCAAGGATAGTGCAGGAAGTGAGAGAAGTTGACTCTCTTAAATCAGCTCCTTTAATCTCGGCTGTGGCTTCTCTGGCCTGTGTTAGCTCAGGCCAAACATCACTGAGTACATGTCCTCTCCACTTATCAGCCTCACTCTTCCCCCCCCAATCATCCCTGTCACTCAGAGCAGGACAGAATACTGAACTCCACCACTTTCTGTGGTCAACAGACATACCTTCTAATCCCACATGTGTTCAGAGGCTAAGACTTTATATAAATCTAATTTCTGATCCATGTGCAGCAGAGTTCAGTGGGTAAATCGTTGCTTGAAAGAACTGGCACTGTTGGCCAACCCAATTATGGCACAAAACCTCTTTAAACTCCTGATAGCAGCACAAAGACTCACTGCTACACTCTCTCTATGACTGATAGGAGCAAACAGTTAATGATGTTTGCTCAAGATTGTCAGCCTCCCTCCAGTAAACCAGTGTCTCACGGTCAGAAAGGGAGAGAAAGAAGAAAGAGAAGGGGGCAAGGCTTTGTTGTATAATAGTTTGTAGGGTGTGACTGTGGCCAGGAGGAGTGTCACCTTTAGGGTGAATTATTGGCCAGATTCTTTTTGCGAGGCCATGCGAGGATCGGACTTGCGAATGGCATGCTCTGCACACTTTGCTAGTTTTAACACTTTTAATGATATAAACTGGTGAGATTTGATATACTCATAACTGTTCTAGGAGGACAACATGTCAAAGAATTCAAATTCCTTGTGCTCTGGAGACATTAAAAGACACTTACTGTACATGCTCAAGCTGATACCCCTGAAAGGGCTGCAAGCCAGGGAGTTGATTTTGTCAGAGAAATGTGGGAAATTTGGTGAGAGTTGCTGGGCATGTTGGCAATGCTGACAAAGGTCGTTGCTGACTTGGAGGATCTGGCTGTGATACGTCGATCAATCACTGCCATGGAGGTGAAGTTCTTGAGGGTTACAAGATTGGGGGATGTCAAAAAACAGATTGATTTTCTGGAGTCATCGGAGGGGGAATTATTTGCTAATCCGCTAACAACCAAGGCAGATTTGGAGCATGTCTGGGAGAAGTTGGAGGACATGGAGAACCATAGTCGGCAGAATGACATCCGTATTGTCAGAATTGCTGAGGCCAAAGAGGGTCAGGATATGGTGAAATCCTTCTGAATCTGCTTGACATAACAGGCCATAAACTGGAAATCGAGCGAGCTCAAAGACAAGCCCTGATCAATTCTGGCCAAATTTCTAAGATCATCCGATAAAGATCTTGTGTTATGCGAGGCAAGGAGTGAAGAAAGGCTTTCTTGGAAAAACCACAGCATTTTCTTGTTCTCAAACTTAGAGAATTCAACAAGAGAGAAACACGATCGATTCAAGGAATGCATGAAACATTTACATCAACAGAAGTTCATTTTTGCACTGATATTCCCAGCCAAATTGAGAATAGATGCTAAGGAGGGCCATAAAACATTCACATGCCCACAGCAAGCAATGTCCTTCATAAAGTCAATGGAGTAAGTCATTTTGTGATACTCTTTTGCAGCCGAATGGGCAGGCTCACTGATCATTCGCTTGACTGTCTGAGGAAACTGAGCATTTTTTTGCTGGTTCCGCCTAGCGGTAGGAGTTAATTTGCAGTGGCACACCTTCGGGACAGTTTTGTGGATGAATCTATATGCTCTTTGAGTTTGTTTTATAAATGATCTTTTGCTGTGAATTCTGTCTCACAAAACTGTATAGAAACACTGGACTTGAGCAATCTGTAGGCAAAGTTGTCACGGGGGTCCTTGTAGGCATACATGGACTGTTTGAGTTTGGAGGGATGGGCTCCAGTTAGCGATGTCGTGCACGGGGTTAATGCACACGTTTTTCTTTTTTCTGTTTGTTTTGTTCTGGGGGATGTTTGGGTTTTAATGGTCACACAAATGTTGGAATGTGGTCTTTATAATGTTGTTTTTGACACACTATCTATTTTTTCTTATATGTTAAAATATAAAATGCTAATATGAGTGGTATGTCTCTCTCCATGTGGAATGTGAATAGGTTGGGGCACCCCACAAAAAGAAGGAAGGTTATTTCTCTCCTTAAGCGTAAGAAATATGATATAGTGTTTCTTCAAGAAATGCACCTTTCTCCGCAGGAAGCGTAAACATTTGGAAAGATATAGGGTGGGCATTTGTTTTTTACTGCTGGCTCGAGTAAGAACAGGGGAGTCATTACCCTGATAAGGAAACATCTACAATTCAAATGTCTCAAACAGAGTAAAAATCATTATAGTTTTAGCAAAGTCTTATTTTGCTAATATTTATGCACCTAACGTGAATGGTCAGGGCTTTTTTATAGATCTGGATGGGATGCTACAAGCCACTGGACCCTCATGATATAATATTTGGAGGAGACTTTAATCTTTTGATGGATTCAGTCCTTGATCATAATTTTTTAGATATTATGCTACTAAACTGACTCCAATTTTGCTATAAGTTTATATGGAATCATTAAAGAATGGAAAGCCTCCAACAACCATGACACAAGCCCAGGTCATTCTGATTCTTAAAAAGGACAAAGATCCAAGCGAGTGTAAGAGTTACCATCCAATTTCCCTGATCCAGCTAAACGTTAAAATATTGTCAAAAATGTTGGCTAACCGATTAATAAAGTTATAACAACTCTTATACATATTGATCAGGTGGGGTTTATTTGGGCCATAGCTCTTCTGATAACATTAGGTGTTTCATCTATATCATGTGGTCAGTGGCTAATGACTCGGTCGCTGCCATCTCACTTAATACAGAAAAGGCGTTTAATATGGTAGAATGGGATAATCTTATTAAGATTTTGGAAATGTATGGGTTCAGGAATACTTTTATCGGATGGCTTAAGTTACTTTATAGACACCCGGTAGAGGCAGTACAAATGGATTAAATTTCAGATTATTTTATTCTGGATTAATTTCAGATTATTTTACTCTGGATTGGGGCACCCGGCAGGGTTGCCCTCTTACCCCATTATTGTTCTGTCTTGCCCTTGAACCATGGCTCTGGCATAGTAATGCCCTGTTTCGAGTTATCTGGCAGGTGGGCTTCATTACATTTATCTATGATTGGGGAGGTTAATGTTATTAAAATGAATTGTATTCCAAAATGTAACTACCTGCTACAATCCCTATAGATGTCCCCCTCTCTTATTTCAAGCAATTTGATAGCATAGCGAAGTCCTTCATTTGGAATGGTAGACATCCCAAATTTCATTTCAGTAAGTTGCATAGGCCGGTTAACAAAGGTGGGCTAGGCCTACCCATAATTGTTTTATTATTATGATTCGGTCTCAGACATTTGGCTCATTGGTCACTTCCACCTGAGAGAGCCTCTTCCTTGTTTTGTATTAAACAGGACGTTCTTGAACCTATTTCGCCATTGCAAAGACTTTCTATCAAACTAATCCAAACTAAAGTTAAGATACACCCCGTTATCTCGCATTTGCACTCGGTATGGACAAAAGTGTCCAGAGTGTTTAATTCTGACATTTATTTAAATGCAGCCTCCAGCACATGGCTGAACCTCAAACTATGTATGAATAAGTCCCTGTAACACTCGACTGGACAGGGGAAGAAGGGCACGATGACAGGATGGAGAACTCAAAGGTATGGGTTTTAATTTCTTCAAAGTAAAGGTACAGAACTGAACATAAACTACTTATAATGAACACAGGGTTTCTCCATAAACATAAACACTTGTGGGCTTCAGCTGCCAACACTAGACTGGCATCCCCCCGACTGGCGTTGTTGTGGCTCTTATATGCCGCTCTCCCCATGCTCACTGAAATTAGAGACAGGTGTTAGACATATTTTCGCTCAGGTGCAAGCGCCCTTACCGCTCCCCCTCTCCGGACGGGCGCTTGACCACGCCCCCGCTGCCACATACCCCCACCGCCCGACTCAGGCCGGGGCGTCATCCGGCCTGCCTACCACTCCCCCCCCATTTCTGGAAAGGAAGTCGGCGACAGCCATCTGCACCCCCGGTCTGTGGACCACCTCGAACTTAAAAGGCTGGAGAGCCAGATACCAGCGGGTGATCCGGGCGTTAGTGTCTTTCATGCGGTGGAGCCACTGCAGTGGGGCATGATCCGAGCAGAGGGTGAAGGCCCACCCCAGCAGGTAGTAGCGGAGTGTGAGGACCGCCCACTTGATAGCTAGACACTCCTTCTCCACGGTGCTATACTTCGTCTCCCTCAATGAGAGCTTCCTGCTGATGTATAGCACCGGGCGCTCCTCCCCCTCCACCACCTGCGAGAGCACGGCCCCCAACCCTCTGTCTGAAGCGTCCGTCTGTAATAAGAAAGGGAGAGAGAAGTTAGGGGAATACAAGAGCGGCCCCCCACAGAGTGCGGCTTTAATTTGTGTGAACGCCTGCTGGCACTGTTCCGACCACTGGACCGGATCTGGAGCCCCCTTTTTAGTGAGGTCAGTCAGCGGGCTGGTGACGTCCGAATAATTAGGTACGAACCTTCTGTAGTAGCCAGCCAGCCCCAGGAACTGCCTCACCCCCTTTTTGGTCTTGGGCCTAGGGCAAGTTGCAATCGCCGCGGTTTTATCAATTTGGGGACACACCTGGCCATGGCCCAAGTGGAACCCCAGATACCGCACCTCCACACGCCCAACCGCGCACTTCTTAGGGTTTGCAGTGAGCCCCGCCCGCCGCAGTGACTTCAGGACCGCCCTCAGATGTTGTATATGCCGCTGCCAGTCATTACTATAAATAATAATATCGTCTATGTAGGCAGCGGCGTAAGCAGAGTGCGGCCGGAGGACACGGTCCATTAAACGCTGGAACGTGGCTGGGGCCCCGAACAAACCGAACGGAAGTGTCACGAATTGGTGTAATCCAAACGGCGTGGTGAAGGCTGTCTTTTCTCGGGATATTGGTGTCAAGGGGATCTGCCAATAACCCTTTGTTAAATCCAATGTCGAATAAAGCGAGCAGTACCTAACCGATCGAGCAGTTCATCAACGCGGGGCATTGGGTACGCGTCAAATTTAGACACCGCGTTGACTTTTCTATAATCCACACAGAACCGCACCGACCCGTCACTCTTGGGAACAAGAACGACCGGGCTGGACCAGTCGCTGTGGGATTCTTCTATTACTCCCATATCAAGCATGGCATCTAATTCGTCCCGGACAATTTTCTTTCTATGCTCGGGGAGGCGGTAAGGGCGGCAACGAACGACCGCCCCGGTTCGGTCTCGATATGGTGCTGGATGAGGTTCGTGCGACCCGGCAGGGGAGAAAACACGTCCGCAAACTCCTTCTGCAACCTGGCAACCTCTGCTCGTTGGCACGGGGAGAGGTGGTCTCCACAAATGACCGGGGTATTGAGATCTGGGTTTGGATTTACCTCCGGTCCGAGCTCCGCCCTCTCCGGGACCACTGTAGCCAACGATACAGGGACTGCCTCCCTCCACAATTTAAGGAGGTTGAGGTGGTAGATTTGACGCGCACTCCCTCTATCGGTTCGCTTAACTTCATAATCGAGTTCCCCCACTCGTCGTGTGACCTCGAAGGGCCCTTGCCACTTGGCGAGTAATTTGGAGCTCGATGTGGGAAGCAATACGAGAACTTTATCTCCCGGTGCAAATTCCCTCAGCCGCGTTCCCCTGTCGTACAGCCGGCATTGACATTCTTGGGCCCGGAGCAAATTCTCCTGTGTTAGTTTCCCCAAAGTGTGGAGCTTTGCTCTGAGGTCAAGAACGTATTGAATTTCATTTTTGCTATTTGTAGGTCCTTCCTCCCAGCCTTCTCGTAAAACATCTAAGATGCTGCGCGGGCATAGCCCGTACAACAGCTCAAACGGAGAGAAGCCGGTTGAGGCTTGCGGGACCTCTCGCACTGCAAACAACAGGGGATCGATCCATCTGTCCCAGTTTTTAGCATCCTCGTGCACGAACTTACGAATCATGTTTTTGAGGGATTTGTTAAAACGTTCCACTAGGCCATCTGTCTGCGGATGATACACGCTAGTGCGAATCGATTTAATGCCCAATAGATCGTAAAGTTCGCGAAGTGTGCGTGACATAAACGTTGTGCCTTGATCGGTGAGGATTTCTTTTGGAATCCCCACCCGGGAGATTATTTTGAAGAGTGCCCCAGCAACACTACGTGCTGAAATGTTGCTTAGAGGCACTGCTTCCGGATATCGCGTCGCGTAATCCACTAGGACTAACACAAAGCGATGTCCGCGTGCTGTCCGTTCTAATGGCCCAACGAGGTCCATTCCAATTCTCTCGAAGGGGACCTCGATCAACGGAAGAGGGCGCAATGGCGCTTTTGGGGTGGCTGGTGGGTTTACCAACTGGCATTCGCGGCACGCCGCAAACCACCTGCGGACGTCGCCGCTAATGCCCGGCCAGTAAAAACGGGCTATTAGTCGGAGAAGTGTTTTTCTTTCCCCTAGATGACCCGCCATGGGATTATAATGAGCCGCCTGGAATAACATTTCCCGGCGGCTCCGTGGAATCAAAAGCTGTGTCCTATTTTCTTTAGTTTGAGTGTCCTGCGTCACTCTATACAGTCGGTCATTTATAACTGAAAAATAGGGGTATGCGAGTGCGATGTCTGGCTGAAGACGCTGACCATCGATCACTTTTACCTGACCAAAGGCATGTTTGAGGGTTTCGTCCCGCGACTGCTCCAAAGGGAAATCCTCGTCAGGGAATTCCCTGCGAAGAGGAGGGGCGGAAGCCTCGCCCCTCTCCTCGTCACCCCGATTTGGAGCAGCCGAGGATGGCCCCGGCTCCGCCTCCCCAGTCAGAGCATCGCACATCTCCCCACTTTAGTGCAGGACCCATCCGTACAAACTCCCCCTAACACATCTTTAAACGCTGGCCAATCGGTTCCCAAAATCAGAGGATGGGTGAGGCGGGGACTAACCGCCGCCTCCACTCTATGCTTTTTTCCCCGGAATTTCACTAACAAGGTCATCATCGGGTACTTGTGAATATCCCCATGCACACACCTCACCCTCACCCGTCTAGCTGTGCCCAAAGCCCCGGGTTGAACCAAGCGTTGATGGATGGTGGTCTGATTGCAACCGGTATCCAGCAATGCTTGGTGTGTACCCCCCTGGATTCTTACCGGAATCCGGTACGCTCCAGCCCGATCGGGGGCAGCATGCGGTGGATCGGAGACCCGAACCACCGTCCCCACTTCCATCATCGGACACTGATCGCGGAAGTGGCCCGGGTCCCCGCACCTCCAACAGGCTGGCCCAGGCGCCACACCCGTACCTGCGTCGGCGGACGCCCCCACCTGAGGGGGAGAGCGGCTGAATGTGGCGGGGGGGGTGTGCGATGCCACCGTGGGTCTCTGCCAGGCTCCTCGCCTGCGGGGGGCAGGAACGGACCCTGGAAGGAAGACAGAGCGAGAGGGGGGAGGGGGATGGGGAAGAGCAGAAAAAAACACAGGGGAAGGGGAGAGAGAGGGAGAGGGCTCGTCAGCCCTCTGGATCGCCGCCATGTGGTCCTCCGCAAGCTGCACGGCTGCCTCCAGCGACGTCGGGCGGTGGCACTGGACCCACTCCGCCGTTCTCCTGGGTAACCGCTGGGTGAATTGCTCCAGCACCACCTGATCGATGAGGCCCTCGACGCCGCGGTCCCCCACTAGCAGCCACTTCTGGCAGGCATCACGGAGCCGCTGAGCAAACGCGAACGGGCGGTCGGCTTTGTCCAGCTTCATGGCCCGGAAGAGCTGACGATTCTCCTCGGGGCTCCGACCAACCCGTTGCATAATGGCTCTCCTCAGATCGGGGTAGGCCAGGAGGTTCGCTGCCGGCAGTTGTTGAGCCGCGAGTTGGGCTTCCCCGGACAAAAGTGGTATGAGGCGGGCTGCCCATTGATCACGCGGCCAGGCCCAGATCTCCGCGGTACGTTCGAACAAATCCAGAAAGGCCTCTGGGTCGTCCGTCGCCCCCATCTTCTGTAACATGGGAGGGGGCAACGGAGAATGATTGTCCGGGGTCGCGGCTGTGGCGGGAGCGACCTCCCGGCTGAGGAGGCTCTGGATGGCAAGTCGGTCCTCTGCTTGAGCCCGCATGATCTCAAAGAACCGTCGATCCTGGTCTTCTCGGAGCTCAAGCAGGGAGTGCTGGTGGCTTTGATGGAGTGTAGCGAGGGACTGGAGGACTTCGGTCAGCTGGGAGGACTCTACGGGGCGACCTTCCATGACTATTATTCCCGGGTTTCGGCCCCAGTGTAACACTCGACTGGACAGGGGAAGAAGGGCATGATGACAGGATGGAGAACTCAAAGGTATGGGTTTTAATTTCTTCAAAGTAAAGGTACAGAACTGAACATAAACTACTTATAATGAACACAGGGTTTCTCCATAAACATAAACACTTGTGGGCTTCAGCTGCCAACACTAGACTGGCATCCCCCTGACTGGCGTTGTTGTGGCTCTTATATGCCGCTCTCCCCATGCTCACTGAAATTAGAGACAGGTGTTAGACATATTTTCGCTCAGGTGCAAGCGCACTTACCGCTCCCCCTCTCCGGACGGGCGCTTGACCACGCCCCCGCTGCCACAGTCCCCTTTCTGCTGGACAGAGTGGATAGAATCTATCCAGAAATTATGGGAGAAGGATTTAAACTTGGTATTGGAGGAGGAAGTGTGGGCTAGGATTCTAAAAACTCTGCATCAAGAGATGCAAGGGTTCACCTCATGCAATATAAGATTTTACATAGCATCTACTAGACCCCCTCTAAACTGAAGGCTTGGTCTTAAAGACACACCCACCTGCTGGCGATGTCAATCAGAAGATGGAGACACAACCCATGTCTTTTGGGGATGTGTTAAGATTCAAACATTTTGGTTGAGGATTCAGAGTTTCATGTGCAAGTTTTTGGCATCCCTAATTTTATTTTGCTCCAGACTATGTATTTTAGGAGCTGGGGAAGTCATTAATTTGGAGAATTAGCACATGAGAAACTGGGTCCTCACTAGTATTATGATTGCCTGACAGATTATTTAAAGGAATTGGAAGTCAGCTGGAGCATCCCCATTTCAGGAGTGGTGTTCAGAGATGGCCAGAGTGGCAGCTTTTGAGGAGGGGGTATCCAGAAGACTGGGGAGTCTAGACCTGTTTGTGGAGAAATGGGGCAAATATTTACTTATTGGAGGGCTCTTGGGGAGGGACAATGGAGAGTGTTGTAGTGGATGTGTGTGATTAGTTTATATGTATATTTATATATTTTATTGTTGTTTTGTGTTTTTTGTTTGTTTGTGTGTCTATAATGGGGTGGGGGGTAAGTGAGGGTTAAATATTGATTCTGTATGTATATGATTTGCTGTTCTTTATTTAATAGATGAATCAATAAAAATGTTAATCGCAAAAAAGAAAACAAACTTGGAAAGCCAACTTTCCAAACAGATTAAAGGATTGACACTGACTGTTGTATAAATTGGTTTCAATTTAATGAGTGTGTGTATATATTATATATAAATAAAAGTGCAATTAATTAAGGAGAAACCCCATGAGAAATATCACACAGTGAACAGTGTGAAGCAGTAATAGAGGGTTAAATGTGTACCTAAGTGCTTATTTGTTTCTGGGCAAGAGCTAAAGGGAAGCTGGAATACAGAGTTGCTCGGGTCCTTCGTTGTCTTAGTAACCTCTAAGTATCTAAAGGAGGGATCAGGGCATTGGGTTGAATGGCATGCAAGGGTGAAAAACTTGGCAATTAAAAGCAATGAAAGTGACAATTAATATTGTGAGTGTGCAAATAGAGTGCTATGCCCTTTCGAGCATGCTCAACACTAACCCCATGCTCGACTTAGCACTTTTCTCCTTTTAAAATCCATCCTGAAGACCTCTTCACTCTTCCACTTGGTGAAATGGTGCTGCATGTTCTTTTCTTCGCTCGAATACTGTAGACAGACATGACTGGTGCTCAAGACCACCAAATCTAGAGGGAACCGATCTGAAGCGTCCAAGAATGTGTTAACCGTTGTCAGATTTAATGTGATGACCTCTAAACTAAACGTTCCTTAGGGTCAAACCCACGTTTATACCTTTTACTATTAGGTACTGACCAGTGACCACTTAATATTTCAATTTTCGCAGAATGCAACTTTAAAATGTATGATTCTTGATTGTCCCATTTACACCTCTTACTTGCATCTGCCTTGGGTGATCCAATCAAAAGGATCACACCTGCTGGTAACACATTTCATATCTCCTGATACCACTTGTAATGGAACTTCAAGGGGAGGGCCTCCAAATTTTCAACTTATTTCAAAATAAATTGAACTTGACACAGCAACCTAAAAACACTGCTTTATGGCAAAATATGTAATCATACCCAGACAAAAGCCCTAGAAATAAGTGAAAATAAAAATGCTGCTCTTCAAATATTTTAGCTCACTGCAAACTTAAAGGGAAGTTCACCAAACCTTATCGTATGCTTTCATAACAACCACGTGTTTCATGGAAAAATATATTAGACTTCTGAATAATACTTTTGTGCAAAAGTGTCCTTTTGAAGCTTAAAGAGGTGGACACCATAAACTGCCATTGTATGACATCACGAGACCTTTTTATCACAATTCCTCCCTTTGTGTCAAGAAAAAGAGAGAAAGTCATATGGGGTTATAACGTCAATGGGGTAAGTAAACAATGACTGAATTTTCATTTTTGGGTGAACTATCCCTTTAATGTTTCAAGAGGAATCCATGGAATGCATAATTGACAGGTAAGTAGGCGGTCCTTTGATGTTGTCCAGTATGTGACAGGGCAGATTAGCATTAACACTACAAATACGATGTGGTCACATGTATGTCTGACAACCGTCGAATTTGATTGGAGTTATCCGATCACCCCGTTGGACCCCGTTTACACTTGCATTGAGTGCTGATCAAATGTGATCAGGCCGCCCAAAACAGATACCAGATGGGGTCTATGTTACATGCTACTGCATGAAGTGTTGAGATACATAACATTTCATAGCGCAGGCATTTCTGATATGATAATTACCCTATAAAACACTTCTAGGTGTGGGCGTGTTTGTATATGAGTTTCAGGCACTGAGACTTACACCATTGAGAAACTGGCAGGTGTCTGCCATATTAAACCGGCTGCAGACAGCACAGTGCACAGATCCTGAAGAACCACAGCTGATTCCTGCTGGAATGTATAATTTTCTCATTTCCCTCACAAGCAGTTGGCCCTTCGCAAATTAGAACAGGTCTGACCCCCGTGTTCAATGCGGTTAGAGAGAGGAGACGGCGTAATGCGCAACATAAGGGATTTCAATCAGATGCACTCTCTTTCACACCCATCAAATCATCTCCATATACATAATTCATACACCTGTGAAGGGATGTGCTCTATTGCCACTCTTCTGCTACATGAAGAGTTTGCCATCATTTCATGAGGACAGTCTTCTTTTTCTTGGTATTTACAATTGGGATTTACCAGTTCTATATAATTTGCACTTTCACTCATTTGGGTAGAAGGCCTAATTTTAAATCTTATGTGAATAATATTTAGATTTTCTGAGGAATCAGCAAGGACCTGGCAACCAGAATTGCGACATGACAATATTCTATGTTTAGTGTATTGCAATACAAAACTTATTTACTGCGATCTTTTACTCACTTGTTTCTCATTCATCTTCATTCAGTGGTTTGCACAAAAAATGCTGAACTTCCTGCGTTATTTCAGTGAAGAGAAGCACAAGAGAAGTGTTGGTTCTAAACTTGGTTTGCTTCAGGACCCAGATTTTACATTGGACATCAAGTGGCAACCCAGTACAGAATCAACATTTTTATCACACAAAAGCAAACAAATGTCCTTAAAATCAAACAATGGAATGTATTAATATTACCATGAACTGCATATCTTTATATTTTACAATTAAGTTTGATTGGAGGCACAGCCTTTGACATCAACTTCAAAATGTGAAGCTTCTTTTATAAGCTTTTCTCCTCCCTTTTAGAAGCTGATAAGCCTAATTATTTAACATTCCTAACAATGCATAATTATCAGGGATGTCATGAAATATTGATATATGATTATTGATCATCATGCAATTTTTTCTATATATTTTTGAGGCATCAATATTTAAAAATTAGCCAATATTAGCAAATATAAATTAGAAGCCCAATTGGCATGCTTTCCATTTAACTGAATTGGCCTCTGTTTAATATCGTGTCCAAACCAGATGTGCCGCGACACGCGATAAAAGGTATCTTTTCCATGTTAATCAGAGTTTTTGTCCTAACCACACTGACGAGTGACAGTGACAAGACTTTCTATATTTGAAATGGTTTCTATTTCTGCGACGGTGCATTTGTTAATGGGTCTAAAATGATAGTTATTACAATATATTAAAGCCGGCATCACACTAGCCGGTTCACAACAACTGATTTTTTCTGAGGGAATCAACCATCTTCTGAATGTTTTGCTTGAGTTCTCATTCTCTTCAGCCAGAGCTCTGTCTCAATCACACACACACACACACACACACACACACACACACACACACACACACACACACACACACACAGAATGGCAGTGGGGAGTTATACCGACTCATCCTCGCTTCCCTGTCACGTGGAGATCGCCGATATAACAACAGGAGAACTGTGTGAACATAAACAATCGTAACAGACTGAATAAGGATGCGATAAAAGTAACTTTCCTCTGTGTGTGTGATTGTGTATTTATCCCCTCTGGGCTTACCGTTGAAAGCATTACAGAGCTTAAGTGAGAAAATGAGTTGCATTCAATAAACTGACTGTTCCGACTGTGAATGCTCTGTTTTTATTTTTACATTTTATTATAAATTATCTTAATTTTAGTGTATTAATATTGCAGTGTCGCATCGTACCTTGTATGGACAGACAGATTGCATGTCGCTGGAAACTTATCGCTTCACGTCTTGTTAGGACAAGGTGTAACAGTCTGGTGTTGGGAGACCACAAGAGGGCAATACAATATGTATCACTCACTCATTTACTCACTCACTCACTCACTCTCTCTCACACACACACACACGCACACGCACACACACATCCTGATATATACATATCGATAATCATCTGGAAAATATTCTGATTATCGATGTGTGAAAAAGGCCTAGTAATTATATAGTTAGTAGGGCCCTATGAAACCCATTTCATTTTTCTATTTGTTTTGTTTTATCATCAGAACCATTTCTAATCAAATGAATTAAAAAAAACTGTAATCAAATGAAAACATAATTTAAACAAAAAAGGAGGAGGTTACCCCATGTGACTCTACCCTTCCAAGCAAGTGGGCCAATTTGGTTTCTTAGGAGACCTGGCTGGAGTCACTCATCACCATAGACTCAAACTCGCAACTCCAAGGGTGATAGTCAACGTCAATACTCGCTGAGCTATCCAGGCCCCCCAAATGGAATTGCTATAAATGCTACCAAAATGTCATAAAAACGGTATGTTTCATGCATCAAACTACTTGTTTATTTTAAAACAAAAATGTAGAATCATTTTAGAAACTAAGACATTTTCTCTGCATACACAATAATGTAGAATGTTGCTTTTCAGAGTCAGAATAGCTTGTATAGCTATTGCGCATGTGTGTTAGCAAGTTGATTAACAGGCGATGTCTGTATCTAAAAGGTGATTGGCTCTTTTACCTGCAAAGTCGGACATTTTTCTTCTTGGTTGGGTGTTCCAATTTCTCCCATTCGTTCAAATAGAAGTGACTCATCTCAGCTAAATAGTCTTTGGCCTCACATTCTCCAGAACTACATTGCCCATCATGCACTACATCTCCTCTCTGAAGTTTGCACACTTTTACTCCTGATTTCTCGTAATACTGGGAAAGTAGAGGTGTACAAAAGCAACATGTTACTTTATTTAAAAAGTAACGCCAATATTATGGTCTAAAATAAAATATATTTTGTTACTTTACTCGTTACTAGAAAAAAGTAATCTAATTCGTTAAAGCACATTACTTGTAATGTGTTACCCCCAAATTATGAATGGTAACATTTTTACTAAAAATATGAATTATTGGTGCTACAATATTGACACAGTATCATGCGGTATCATCCCTGAACCCTAATTTTTTTAGTAATATCTATCAATTGTGTCAAATGAATGTGAAAGAATTAAATTAAGGTTGCCAAGAAATTGCACTAGAAAACTGGCTACAATGCAGAAGCAGGTTGTCACCCGATGACCTTTCACTTAAATAGTACAAAAGCCAGACATGCATCTAACTTAATAACCTGTTGATATGCATTTATGAACAATTTTGAACAGCACACTATATAGTAAATGTGAACTAATTTAAGCAATGTAACGTCATGTCCATGGGAGGGTTCAATGAGCATCTAAAACTTTCTTTTGTCTGTGCTGATATGGATTGGATGTATATTGGCTGGCTAATCCCAACATGCTAATGCTAATCATGTCTTTTGTTGTATCAGTAGATACCTCATAGACAGTCAACCTTCTGTGCAAGCAAATAATGTTAACAATACTGATAGGCCAGCTTCCAGCTTATTGATTTGTAAAGGAAATGGAAATGAAGTTCCTTGTCAGAATAGTGTGGCCTAGAACTAACCTGAATCATAAATATTTTGTATTTAACACAAGGATGTAACCAAATGTCCAAGGTTAAGGGAGCTCAACTGTAAACAAAGATTTTTTTACTGAAATACGTATATTGATTGACTAATATATGGCAAATCCACTTTGGCCTGATGCTATGTATGGTCAAAAGACACCAAACAACACTATTCCTTGCAATCCTTGAGAATTGTAGGGTAGCATATGCTCTCTCCTTGCTCTTTGTTAGCATATTTCATACATACAAAGGATGAATAAAATTGCTTTTTACTGTTTATTACAATAAAAATTGTAATACCCTGAGAGGGTTTTAAAGGAGACCTTTTTATGTAGAATCCAACAAAACACACCATGGCCATGTCAAAGGTCAGATTTCTATGTAAGAATGCACATCTCATGCATAATGAAATCTTTCAAAAATATCTTTACCTGAACTCCAATCCCTGTCTGTCTGTATGCGTGTTTGTTCAAACGTGCATTTGTGTGTTCTGAACCTGTGGATGCCAATGGCAGCCCTCCCACTCTCCAAGGTGAGAAAGCAGCCATTGTCAGAGCAATCAGAGCCCTGCCTGCAGGATCCCAGCCAAACCTCTCATCCTTAGTCTACTCGAGAGCTGCTTTAATTAACCATCATACCACAGATGGGATCGATTTTAACCCCCCTCACTCTCTCGGTCGCTCTCTTTCTTTCTCTCCTTCACAACCAACCTTACATGCCTTTCTCAACCCCCTTCTCTAAAGTCTTTCACCTAGCACTCCTCCTCTGCCTCTCATCTTGGGGCCCTTCTTCTCTGTGTTCCCCTCTTTCTTTTTCTGTCATTCTCTTTTGTCTCTGTGCACTCCACTCTCCTGTACACTAGTCACATAATTGAACTGGAATAGAGCCAGACCAGCCCCCCCCCCCTCTCTTCTTCCAGGCAGGCTCTTTCCTCTGCATCCCTTGGCCTCACCTGCTCAATACCTTATTAGTGTCAGGATCTGTGGAGAGCCATTGCGGATTAACTAGAGAGATATGAGATTGATTTCTGCCCCTTGCAGATGAAATTGAGTTTGGTCCTTGTATCCGCATGCGAGTGTGTGCTCGCGCATGTACTGTATGCGTGTACGTGACTGTGCGCACTCGGCGTACAAAAGAGAGCATGATTTTTTTTCCCTCTGCTGAGAACGCATTTCTTTACCAAAGAAAATGAAAGCCGGCTAATTAGCTATCTGCAAGCCCACATGTGTCTCTGTATCTCTATTCTAATTTCTCTCTTACTCAGGAGGTGGATGCACAAGTTTTTCCTTTCTTCTCTCCATATTACGGCACACCCCCACCCCCACCACTCCCAGCACTGAAATTCTAATCTCAAACTCTAATCTGCTAGCAATTGTGGGCAAAAGTGACCTGTTGTGGCACATGCTCATCTCTGCCTTGGCGTAAATAGCGTGCTATTGATTATTCATGGGTGCTGTGCCCCCCCCTGTGCGGCTCGACATGTCAAGGAGTCTAATAGGAGTTGCCTACTGGAGAAGAGATTAAGGTCTCTTGTGGAAATGGGTGGCTGTGCTGTGTTGAGATTGAAGGCTGGGTGGTAATGACAGGTCTGTATGTGTAAGGTAGCGTTGTTGGGGTGGTATCAGCTGGGTTCTCTCCCTGTGGGTAAATAGTAGGGGGTCAGGGCTCTTACACAAAGAGGATATAACTCTGTGGCTGACACAATGAATGTTAATGGTTTATATTTTTATGCGGCAGGGCACGCTCATCAGCTTGTCTTCATTTATATGATACTGATACTGTTTTCAACTTGCATTGTGTTGCAATGAATAGATAATGCTCTATATGATCAGGAAAGATGCAGGCATATGACTTTTGTTCTATTTGAGATACTTAAAATGTACATCTTCATTTTACATATCTGCAAATTATGATGGTGTTTGCCAAGGAAAGCATCACTGTCACTATAGGCTTTTTGAGAAGTGGCATGCTTTTAATTTCAAAGCGACTGGATGATTTTTGCATGGCGGAAGATAAAATGGGTGAACGAAATAGCACAGATTTACACCCACTGAGAACTTTATTAGGAATACTGTAGTCCTTATAATGTGCCTGACATGGTCTTCTGTTGTATCCCATCTGCCTCAAGGTTTGATGTGTTGTGCATTCTGAGATGCTATTCTGCTCTCTACAATTGCACAGAGGGGTTATCTGAGTTACCGTAGTCGAACCAGTCTGGCCATTCTCCATTAACCTCTCTAAGAACAAGGCGTTTCTGCACGTTTGTTGTGCATGAAAATCCCAGGAGATCAACAGTTATAGAATTACTCAAACCAGCCATCTGGCACCAAAAATAATGCCTCTGTCGAAATCACAGATCTCACATTTTTCCCCATTCTGATGGTTGATGTGAACATTAACTGAATCTCCTGACCTGTATCTGCATGATTTTATGAATTGCAGTGCTGCACCATGATTGGCTGATTAGATAACCACATGAAAAGTAGTTGTACAGAAGTTCATAATAAAGTGCTAAGAGAGTGTATATTAATATCTATGGACCAGAATATCATAGAAACTTGGATGGTGGATGGATCTTTTGAGCCAAAGTTGCCAACTAGAAACAAAAAAAAAACCCTCTGAAAAACCTAGCAATCAAATAGCATGTGATAAAACCACTCAGTCACCTTAGCAACCGCATAGTAAACTCCCACAACATCATGGCAGCTAGATTTGCACAGGCAAGCACCACTTACATTTTCTTCAGAAAATATACCAATTTTGGCCAGTAAGCAATCAGATAGAAACTACTAAGAACACTTTTGCAACTGCCTTGCAATGTCCTAACCAGCTCGCAAATTTATGTTCTTAAAACGTTTTTCAAACATAACATTGTGGTTGTGGGAACATGAAAATGTCCAGTTTTCTTAACATTAGTAGAACGTTTTTTAAGGTTAATAACGTTATAAGGATGTTCCATTAACGTTTTATATAAATTTTTTCCCCCAAACCTTTAAATAATGTTACCCAAAGTTGTTGGAACGTTCCCTGTTTGGTGGGTAACAACCCCTCAGTAAACCCTAGCAACCGAATAGCATAGCAACACACTTAAACCCCCTTCACCTTAGCAGGGTGGCAGCGAGTTTTGCACGCCCTTACAAAAAAAATCTAGATTTCCTGCACACTAGCCGCAAACTTGCCACTCATTATTTTCACATGCAAATATGAATTCGCTTGTGATTCGCTGCAAAAGTTTGCCAAAAGTTTACAGCTACTAACCAGTAGTGGTGAACCTGCAATAAATCTTTGTCAATAATGGACATTTTGCAGCAAGTTTGCCATGAACTCTTGTTATTTGTAAGGGCGGGAAAGCACCCTACTCATATTTTCTCCAGACAATCAAATCATATTTTTTAGAAAATGTAAAAATCAGGCTTTACACTTCGGAAGAATTTGATTTAGTTGAAATTGCTGTTACTAGATATTAATTTTACTCAACACAAGTTCACAAATTAAATGAAAAAATTTGCTCTCTTTATGCACTTTAATTTGATTGGATGTAATGAGAAAATTAATTTGACATTTTAGCAGATAATCACACTATGAATTGCATATGTATGCGGCAGTGACTGACCTCGAGGAACAGAGTCAGAGCTTATTGTAGTGTAATTTCCTCGTCCAGAGGCTGGAGTGTTTGTGTCAGAGTGAGGCCTCAGTGTGATTGCCTCTCCGTCACCAGTGAAAACTGAGGATAATGCTACGGCCACCTTCCTTGCTGCAAAATCGGGATCAACACAATTCAATTTCTCCCTCTCTGTGCAAAGATGGAATAATTTGAAAGAATGTGTTGCAGAGTCTAGCGCCTGGGATCCAAGGGGGAAGATAAAGCGCTGTTAAAAAACAGCCATTACAAGAGGAATTGGGCGAGAGGTGTTTCAGGACAATACAGTCGAACAATACAGATGGGAAGTGGCTTCCTAAACATCAAGGGAAAGCAAGCCACGGGTAAATTGAGGTGTATAACTAGCAATCTAGCCCATAACAGAGCTCTGCTGAAACATGAGGCATGCGGCAACATATTTTATGTGGATTACAGCTTAGATGCTGGAAGATGAGGTTTTCAAGCCACAGGAGAATGTTCTTGAAGCTCATTTGCATTTGAGCAGCTACAAGCTTCAGGAATTTCGGATAACACGGAGAAGTTATGCTTTTCCTTGTGTATTTACTAAAGATATCCCATTTCATTTAGAAGCAGCCTAGCATCAAACGCATTTCAAATGCACAAGTGCTTCAGAATTGGGTTTGTGTCTTTGCATGACAAAAACATCAACCAGTGGGGGGAGAAAAGTTTGAAAAGCTCTTGAAAAGTCACCATTTCCCAGCGATGGTTCAATCCCTAATTGCTTTCAGGTGTCTTCCTCACAATACACAGTGACTCTGCCACCAGGAAGAGGGCAGAAGTGATTTGTGTAGATGCTGGCATTGCAGGAGGCAAAAGTGAAGGTTGGTATGGGTCTGAGCAATCAGGGTGGGGAACGCACCCCCACCTTTCGGCTCTGTATGTCAGAGAGGCCCACTCTGATGAATGGTCCATAGATTAGGACTCACACAGGGCAGATACAGGTCTCAGGTGTGCAACCTTATGCATCAACGTTCAAGAGTGTATTCGAGTGTAGGTGTACATGTGCTTTGAAAAGCCATAGAGTAGATGGCATTGCTTCGCTCAAGGTGAAGACTCTTTGCTGTATGATTTTGCAAGGTCACAATATGGGTTTAATTTATCCAACTCTTGCGTGAGCGACAATTATACCAATTTCAGCGTAAGACATCTTTCTCAATATTCTTACTGGGAAAATGGTATAAATAATCAGTAAACCCATTGGTTTAAATCAAGTCAAGTGTTTAACACTGCTGTTACACTAAACAGTCCTGTGCAAGGACATAAAAAACAATGCAACAGTTTGGAAGATTTATAAATGTCCACCTTCCAATAGTCAGCTCTTCCATCCTTGTGCCTATATTTACATCATTGTCTGTGACACAGATACACTCCAAGCTGAATGAGAGTATGGGATGCAGGGATCTGTGGTTGTCCAGGAGGGGGGGAACTTGCCAGTCAGCGGAGAGGGCCAATGGCTGAGGCTGTGTGGCTAAGTGTCTCATCAACATCCTACTCATGTTCAAGGCCTACGCTCTAACTGCACACTGACTTGATTGTAATTGCCTGAATTCGGCTCCCGCTGCTCCATCCTGGCAATATAACTGACACATTTTAACCCCAGCGAGCCTAGACACCGCCACACAGCCCTTTGGATGTTTGGAAGGATGTTATATTGGTGCTTCAATGGCCAAAGTTTTCCAAATATATTGGCTTTTATTTAAGTCATGACGGAGGACACAGTTGTTGAGGTTATCTTCAACTATTTTGGTTTAAGTATTTAATTTTGTTCCTTGTAGCTCATTATGCCAACAATGTTATGGGTTTTCAGGAACACACATACTGATAAAATGTATACATTGTAGTGTAAGTTGTTTGGATAAATAAATTGGTCAAATATAAATGTAAATTTTGTGAAACAATGTCAGAAATAAAGTGTCAGAATTGTATTATATATTTCAGAGGCATTTTTTTAACTTTAAGAGGCCATTGTTTTTTTTTTTTTTTTTTTTTTTTTTTAAATATAACACATTTATAACACATTTAGGTCAAATACTTACATTGACATTATTAACTGAAATGGTTCCTACAGTCTCTAAACCCATTGTTAGAAAATTATGGAACAATATGAAATCTTATAACAGATAAAATAAAGAATTGGCTACTGTGGCATTTCTTTTTAAAAACAGTGTGCATTTGAATGTTTATTCACTTCCATTGTAAGTGCTTTGCTGTAACTGATTTTTATTTTAATAAACAAGAAACAGGCCAAAATTGTTATTTGTATATTTTGGTATGCCACAAATACTGTTGATTGAACAAAACTTGGATTGAATTTAGAACATTTTTTAACAAGCAATTATGTCTTTAGTACATTCTTGATATGTACACCAAATGACCATTGCAGAGACATATTTTAATAAAATGCCTTCACTGAAAAAATTATTTTGTGGTGTGGTAAATTTAGCAAAATTTAGTACTTTCTACATTGAATAAGTTAAAGCGCAAACTTGAAAATATGAAATAAATTCTACATTCAAAAATGCTTGGATTATAAGTAAATATTATTTAGGATTGTTTGCTTTACAATGCATCATCATGTATCAGTCCTAGTAGAAAGTAGAAAAACTTGTCATATTGATTTGCTAATCTGAGTAAACTTTACTGGTAAATAAAATGAGTATATTTATTTATCTTTTTGAAATTGGTGTTCCCAGCATGCACTGAACTTGAATAATGAATGTGCTTGTAAGGTTTCACTGTTTGGAAGTTTATTTGTTTTAATTGTTAATTTTGTTGTTATGTTTGGCAACTTCTTGTTTTGTGCAGTCTTAGGCTAATTACTTTTACTCAAAATTACCCGTTCATAATCAAGGAAATTATCTGTTGATTGTCACCGTCATGGTGTTTTGTGCACCAAGTGATGAGTTCTGCCACCGCCAGTAATGCAAGGTGATGTTGCCTTAGACTACATAGCATGCATTACGTTTCCCTAGGGAAGGCTTCCATATGTCACATGGTACATGATTTAACATATGTTTGAAAGGAAAATTCAAAAACAAATTTTAAACCTTTAAGCACCATGTATATCATATTTGTAAATAAAAGTTACTAAATTCACTAAAACTCAGTCTCATCAATATTATGTCGAAGTTGTTGATTTTACTTAGTTTGATACCTTTTAGAAGTTTTACTCAGAAAAACTGTGTGCAAAAACTGACTAGTCTTTTTTCCAGTGTTGGCAAATGACCTATATTCCACTAAAAGTGAAAATCAAAAAGTACATGCATGCACCTCATGTAGTTGCATTGCACAAGAATTAGTGCGTGACTTCCTGCTGTATGGCAGGAAGTGTGCTGGCACAGACTGGCAGGGTTAACTTCAGTGGTAACTCCCCTGTGGATCCCCACATTCTATGATAATAGTTGCTCACGTAATGAAGAGCAGCCTGCTAGCCAACAGGTGGTCCTTTTTAAAGAGCCCATCCATTGCACTCGGGACAAAAAAAAAAAACAGCCATACTAAAATGTGTCAGAATCTAATGTTCCACAGAATGAAAAACCTGTTTTCTTCCCTTTGTTCAGTGCAAGAGATTCAGCCCTGTTAGTCATTGTTCCCCGCACAAACGAGCAACAGTCTTTTTTGACACAGAGCCATGCTCAAAGAAAGACTGAAGCTGACTAGTCACAGGAGAGAGCGGGAAGAATAAAAGGCTTTCTTTCCTTCTTTTTGGAGGGTTGAAGCCCATTAAGAGTTTGTGAGTTATGAATGGTTATGAGTCTATGTCTCTCCTTCACACAATGTAGGAGAACCAAAGGAAAAGAGACAAACCTAACTGGCTTTTTTGGAGACTGCCAAGAAATCTTAATCACATACAGGCCGAACAGAGGAGATAGTAAAAGGTAACGAACGAGCGAGAAAGTGTGTGACAGAGAGAAACCAGTCAACGAATTCGGGACGGAAGTACCTTTTGCTACAGACAGAATGGCTGGGTGAAGTGGAGTGGACGGGGGTGGGGAACAGAGTTAATCCTGGGGGCCTCGAAACATCCCCCGCTACCCTTATAAAATCATGAGAATATCGCCGCAGACTGCTCAAAATAGTACTTTGGACAGTCTAATTTGTTATGCTTCTATTTCTTGGAAAAATGAAATAATGTTATGTTGTTTTTAGCCTTAATGGTGGAACATCAGTGCTACACCATTAAAAATTTGAAAGACTCAAGTCTCCAATGTATATATAGTAAAATACGAGGACAAATTTTGGCAGAAAAACAAAGGAAAAGGACACTGATGTAGACTAGCCTATACTTCACCTGCCTATTAGCCTGCGTTCTCAGCTTAATTACCAGAAGGACAATTCATTCACTCGTATAATCCATTTGTTATTGTCAGGCCAATTTGTTCTCCTTAAGCTACATGAGGGTCCAGGCCGGAGACAAAAGCTGGAGGGTAACAATGGACAACTCCCAGTTTGCTTTGTTACTGTTCAAGTACACACCTTCCAGGGTGCATTGCGGGCCTTTTTTGGCCTGAAAAAAGCCAGATCAAAAATTATAGAATGGTTTGGTGGAACACCTGGAGTCAGCTTGGCTTCATACTTCACTGTTAGAACAGAACGTAGCCCTCACACAGAGCATTCCAACAAGTCCTTTGTTTTGACAAGCCTTCACTCAGGCCGTTTTAATTACCGGTCATGATGGAGTTGTTGGATTGTGAATGTGGGTCTAGGTTGAGAGAAACAGAACCCCAAGGTACAGCAAGATCCAAACTTGTATCCTTGTACGATGCACAATTTCGTATATAACCAGGCTTATCAGTGTGATTTTTCTTTTCTTTCAATAAAAACAAAAGAATTACTTTTTTTTATATGAAGGATTGTGTATTTAGGATAGTTCACCCAAAAATTATTTCACCATTTACTTTTACTCTCATGTTGTTCCAAACACGTTCGACTTTCCATACTCCATATAATATAAATGGAAATGACAGAATGTTAGCCTCAGATAGCATTCATTTTTTGAATTGTGACTGAGGCTAAAATGTATTTATTTTAATTAAATTTGGTGAACTATACTTTTAGGAGAAGTCTTCCAAACCAGAAACAATTCAGTGTTGTGTATGATGCAAAGTCACGTGCATTGCAGGGGTTTGGACAGCCTTAATGGAATATTCTGAGTTCAATACAAGTTAGGCTCAGTCAACAGCATTTGTGGCATAAAGTTTCTATTAAAAAAATTGCTCCTTTTCTTTAAGAACGTACTGATGTTTTAGGGTTTACGGTATTGCATCATCATGGCAACAAAGTTAGATAATTAGATATTACACAGAAAAGGTTAGTAAGCAATTTTATCATTTATATAATGTTGACAAGCATATTGTTTATGTCTTGGGCCTATACTTTATAACAATGAGTATTTTAACATTTATGGATTAGCACTTCCATTGTAAGGGTCTTGCCCAGATATTTTTTATTATAAAAAGGAGAGACAAGTCGAATAACATTAGGCTTAAAACCATTTTCATATTCACACCTTAATAGAAATATAGAAGTCAATACTGAATGAATAATAATTAGTCATAAGGTTTCAGATGTGAGCCGTGACTCACAGCAGCTACGGTCCGTTCACATTGCCTGCCGTTTTGCAATCACATTCACACTTTCTTAAAACGGCCATCTCTCTCCACAATCACATGTGATAATCATACATTATTATAGGTTTTACCTTAACATATTCATGCCCCCCTTGCTGACATGGTGGCCTAAAATTATTCCATGTCTTGTAAAAATGATACAGTCAAACAAGCTAGAATTTGAAATGTAAAGCCTATAGCAGTAAGCTACTAATCCTCAACATATTTTTGGTATTGCAAAAAATAAATAAATATATATATATATAGAAATGAGCTTTAGAATAATTGTTGGAAAATATTTGAACTGTGTGACCAGCATAACCAGTATAAAGCAGAGCAATACAGTTTTGGATATCCCCCCCCAGTTGTAAATAAATTATATATAATTCGGAGTGACTATTTGCACCCAGGTATAAATAGAACGTGCCACACAGCGTGGCTATTTGCACCCTAATAGTCTCTTGGAAACAGAAATGTATGCTCAAATCAGTACAAATCAGTACTGAATTTGATTCCAAATTTGTCGCACTCTTTTTCCCATTGTGTTTCCCGTCTTGACTCTTAATATTTTGTTTAATGCTGCGTATAATACATCAAAATTATATAAATGTAGTTTTACTACAGAAATATTGTAGTAACCATGTTTTCTTTGTAGGAAACCTTAGATTTGATGGAATTAACAACAGTGTTACTACAGTAATATGGTGTCAACATAGTAACCGTTTCAATTATATGGTTCCTAAAATCATGGTTAATTTTTGTAAAGGAAAATGAGGGTTAGGTTGAAGACAGGGGTTGGTGTAGTTGTCTGTGGAACTCTAAATAAACACCATAAACACGCTGCAGTGATGCCCCTATACTGTTAGTATTTAAATAGGGGTGCAAACAGTATCTACCATTATCTGTTCCAGTGCTTGGGTGCAAATAATATTTGCCACTATTTGCACTGGGGTGTAAAAAGTATCAACAGTTATTTGCACCAGTGTGTAAATAACATCTGCCTATAAAATGTCACCACAGTTCATTATTTCACTAACAATTTTTCAAGTAGCATTTATCAGACTCTTTTTAAGACCTCAAATTACCCACTGAGACAACACAACGAAACGTATGCTGAGGCTGAAGTTTTAATTTTTTTTAATAACATTATTGGAGGGTGAATGTACACAGGGGAAAAAAAGGATTATATCTATGAATTTAATGCACGACTCAAATTTGCATTTACGTATCTACATTCATAACTGGTGTACAAAATCAGAAACTAAATCAAAAAGAGTTATACAGATACAAAATATTTAGTGACAATGTTATAAACCACAAATCCATTATAAAAGCAGCTCCAAATATAAAGAAAATAGAACACGTTTTGAGAAGGTAGAAAATGTCAAAATCATAAGTACTCTGGGTCTTTTGTTTATGTCAATATGGAAACTTCTGTGGTTTGGAACTCACTAGTTCTTTTCATTAAAGCAGCTTTGACGGCACTGATCTTCCCATCGAGCTCTGCGAGACTGTAGCTCTGTAAAATGAAATTATTTCATCAGTCAATACATTCTCATTTAACAGCGGGACCTTCAGATTTTTCTCGATGAATACGTAAATGCATCGGTAATTGAACTTACCTGCGACCAGGAGGCTTTAGGTCGTTTATGAGCGTAATTCTAGTAGAAAAGAAATGAAATCATGAAATGAATGCTGATTAATACGAACAATAAACTTCTGTCGTCTTTCAACAACACGCCAAAGCATTTATCTCACTATTAGATTAAAAAAAAAATATCTGCTATAGATTTTCATCCACCGAGTGGAAAAAAGGACTTTCAAACAATTTACAAACGGAAAAAAATATGATGGCAGTCAAAACAATACATTTAACCAAGGACGCCAGTAAGTGGGGAGAAAAAGCAGATGATTAGAGTGTGAAGCAGAGATGTCCTTCAGCATCACTCAATCACTGCCAACAGACCAGAGCTGCCATAGACTTACACTGATTAATAGTATTAAGTGGGAGCCATCGGGATTCTTTCTGTCATCCAATGGCCCTTTCGTTCATTTTGGCCATCTCTTTTTATCTGTTACCCATAATTTATCTTCATTTTAATCAGCTTTGCATCTGGACCCATTTGGCAGAGAGAAATGATATCTGCACAGCCCTGGTCAGCAGAGTTCAATTAATTCAATCGACTTGCTGAAAGCTGCTCCGCAAACAAAGAAGATCAGCACATTTGACTGCACTCAATGTTCCACTTTACAGGCAATACGCAGACACACACACACACACACACTGTAAAGCACATGGAAATCAGCTAGCTTTCAGTTCAGCACTGAACTAAGTGAAGCTAGTGTGAGGAGGCGTAGAAATGGCTCAAGAGCACTTACTCAGCTAACTTTGATGGGCTACAATCTGACAGGGATAACAAATTCTGAAGTGAGAGGAAAAATATCACTCATATCAGCTTTTAATGGTTTTGAAAACTCTTCGGTTGGCTGTCGTGAGCGCAGGAGGAAACACATAAGCGAGAAGGACAGCAAAACAAGGACAAGTGCAGTACAGTGTAAAAACAGAGAACCAGTGGTACAAGGACAGACTCTTACTGCCTTACACTTTACAAAACTATTTATCTACTCAAAAATGACAAGTGCTATATCACCTTTTGTGGCTTAGTTTGTAAGCTAAAATGCACTGATATGTTGAAAGGCAAAGTGAGAAACAGTTTAGGCAAAAAGCTCAGTGTAATGCTCCAGGTAAACCTGCTAAAAGGGGTCATACTTTATATCCCCTGAGGTCCACTTATATTTTTAAAGATTTTTTTGTTGTCGTCAAAAATTGTCATCATTTATTTTTTTTGTATGCCCATTTCCTACCTTCTCTCTAATCTTGAAATACAATTTTTGTTTCTGTGCCTTAAAAAAAAACTCTCATTCAACACAAGCCTCTTTGCAAAGCATGCATTACATAGTATGCAGTAATTTGCTGTTTAACCAGTTAACGTTAGACAGAATTCAGACCAGGAACCTCATTTCTAATGCTTTGTTTTTAAACTTTGGTATCCTTCTGAAGGATATAAAGTGAAGCATAGCCAGGAAGTGCCCAAGGTTTGACAGACTTACCACATTGTACTTATTCATTAGTTAGTTATTTACAGTTATGTACTTATTCATTAGTTTATCATTAGTTCTTGAGAATATTACCATCTATCCACTATACATCTTTCTTATTATATTACTGTGACTAGGCAGGCCAAGTTTTTGATCATCCAAATAGGCGTCACTGACATGTACAGTGGCAATATTGGAATTACCTGTATTTATGTATACATTTATCTTCAAATCTGGTTTGATCATCTAAGTTACAATAATGAACAAAGACAATCTGTTTTAACAATAATACTCAAATTATTGTATTGTTCTTGTACATATTGAATCCATCATTCAAACAGTCACAGTGGAGGTTGGAATTAGAGTCAGGAGTTGGCAAACCTGCCATTCAATTAATGAAACAAGATTGGAGGTGCGGGTTGGGGCTACTTTGACTTATAAAAAGCACGTACACATTTTGAGTTTGCCATTTACAAGAAGCATCTGCTGATGTGGACCATGCCTCGCAAAAAAAGAGATCTCAGCAGACCTACGAACAAGAATTGTTGCTTTGCATAAAGATGGAGTTAGTTAAGTTTCTCAAAGAACTTGGATCAGTGGTTCTCAAACTTTTTTGGATGAGCGCCCCCCTCCTTTACTCCCTTTGCCCTTATAAAAATTTAAATGTATTTATTTTGTTAAAGTTTTAAGTTATTTGCAAAAAGATCATAGTAAGCACATGGCAGCAAGGATCTTCCCTACCATGGCAAGATGTAACATGACTTCTATAAAACAAACTATGGCATTTCTATAATTATAAACAGAAGACATATCCTAAATACATTTAAAGAAAATATAAACATATGTAAATTGTAACACAAATGAATTATATTCCCTCACTCCCCTAATGTAGCCCATTACAAATGTAATACAGTAGAGCTGAAGTAGTGATATGATCATATTAATTTTAACTTACAGTTAGTGTAACTATAGTAAATTCAAGGGTGGTGATGTAGAATTCTGTGCCGAATTCAAATGGTTTCTGCGTCTCGCTTCTCACTGCTTCTGAAAGCGCTGTACTCATAAACGGTGTGCGTTTAAAAACTCGAGACTGCTCTGCGAGTTAAAACAGGCACGCTTTGCGCGTGCACTGCTCTGTCTACTGAGTCGTAAACAACTACAGAGCCATACAGGTGCATTAGCGGAGGCTGTGACTCCAGATGCATCGCTAGACTTCAGAATCAGATGATCTACGGTACAAATAAGTACCAACCCGTATAATAGAGAACTAGTATATTGCATCAATGACTGATAAACACCCCCATTTGTAACCTAATGTGTCCCTCTACTAATTTGCTCTCAGCGATCCCTGGCATCCTTTGAACGCCCCCTAGGGGAAGAGAACCCCTAGCTTGGATATTCATCTGTCCACAAACAAATGATCTATACATTAAGACGATTTAGTACTGTGGCTACTCTCCCTAGAAGTGGCCATGAAGCAAAGTTGACTCAAAGGGCAAAACCTAGGGTTAAAAATAAATAACCCTAAAGTGACAGCTAAAAAACCTGAAGGAATCATTGAAAGTGGTTAACATATCTGTTCACGAGTCGAAAAAGCTTAAACAGGCATTGTGTTCTTGGCAGGACACCACGACGGAAGCCGCTGCTTTCCAACAAAACATTGCTGAGACTAAAGTTTGCCAAAGACCACCTTGACAGTCCATATGTAAGTAATTTAAAGGCAAATACAATGCAACAACACAAATGTACATAATACGAAGATTGTATCAAATGCTTGAGTACATAGTTGTTAAAGACACATAATATAAAGTGGGTCCGTGTTTCTGGAACAAAGTTACTCAAAATAAAGGAGCAGGTCACAAATGCTCTTTATGGACTGGGTTATGAGTTCTGAAAGTTACAGTGTGTTTTCATAGTAAATCAAGATCTTTATATAAAAAGATCAAGGAAATGTGATTCTTCATTATATAACTTCTTTAAAGACACTATGAAATGGTATACAAACACAATATTCAGGTAGTTAGGACAGGACAAATCAAAGGGCTTGTTATTTTGTTACTTGCTATTGTTAGTTGATGAAAGATGCTATTAGAGGACATACTCTATTTTATTGAAAAAAAAAAATTAGAATGCCAATTTAATTCTTAAGATTAAACCCTCCAATTTAGGCAGATTAGACAGAGTTACGGAACGTCTGTCTACCGTGTTACAATTCTTCGCTATTATTTTCTAGTAAACACACTTTGTGCTTTAGACAGTGTGATAAATTGATGTTTTGATTCATTATAATGAAAAGAAGAAAAAAAAACTCAAGATCCCTCTCAAAATCATCCAATGCCCTTTTGTCTGTGTTCATAAACCACGTTGTTGAAGCAGCATGGAGTTGCACATTGATATCTCTAACCTCAGACTAATTCAATATCTGATCCTACACTCCTCCAACAAACAAGAACACACACGCATCCTCTCTTTCACTTTTGCCACCACTTACTCTGGAGTGGAAGTACTCCGGGGAAAGACCCTCAAGTTCCAGAATTCGATCTTCAAGTTTCTTTAGCCGCTGATAAACGCTTTGAGGAACAGGACCAGCTAACAGACAAATAAAGAAGAGTTACAAAACAAATCAAAGCCTTCATATGCAAGCAAACAGAGTCCATTGGACTGATTATAAAAAACTAGCACCATTAAATTTGAATCCTCAGACATGTCCAAGAAAGGACCTTAGGCCTTCAGACATTAATTCTTGTGTTGATCCTGCCAACCTGCTGAAAGTTTTAGGTGAGCTTCCATGTTATGGAGCCTCTCCTCAATGCCAGCGTTTCCACACTCTCTGCTATTGGAGCCCAGCTGCTGGTCACCCAGCTCAGCATGCACCCCTCTGGTCTGGGGTCCATATGTATTCACCACACGTGTCACTATAATAGAAAACAAACACCACCTAAAAGTCCACAATTCAATCAATCATCTTTTATTCATTAGTCTAAAACTCCCATCTTTTGGGCATAATCAATTTAATAAAGAATGTAAGGATACATGTAACCACAACATAGACATATATATAGAATCATATTTAATGTGTTTGATAATGAATTAGGATTATATTTTCAGTGGGGGGACTATGGGAAGATGGGAACAATAGAATAAACGTGTGAATTACACCTTTAACATGACTCTTAAAACCAGGATATGGTGTGAAGACTGCATCGGTTCTTGCACAACTGTCTTCTATTTTTTATTAATAAAAGGAAACATTTTATTACCTTTCGCTAGTTTCATGATGGAAATTGATTAATCACACCCTTATACACTACCAGTCAATAGTTTATACACACTTGACTCATGTATGTTTCTAATCATCTAAAGACTTAGCCAGGCGCAATTTATATTGGTCTACAAAACTAATTAAAACATTTTAAGCATATGTATGAATTTTCTTTACAAATTATTATTTTATATATTATTATATATATATATATATATATATATATATATATATATATATATATATATATATATAAAATAATTATTATTTTAGAAATGAAACACAAAAATATGTACTTTAAAAATAGGAAAGTGAAGGAAAAGCAGCAAACAAAAGCCCAGAGTACATGCAAACTCCTTCACTACAGTTTAAAAAGCATCCCAGGATGCCACCTATGAAGTTGGGCAAGAAAATACCCAATGTGCAGAGGTTTAGGCAAAGGATGGCAACTCTGAAGAGTCTAAAATATCAGATAGCTACCATTTCTAGGGCACTGCTTAGTTCCCATATTATTTCCATTTGAGTTATTTTATAGATTTGATGACTTAACTTTTAATCTAAAATGTGTAATATAGTAAACAGTACAGAACTAGATAGGTAAGGTTTGTTAACATTTTTTTCTCCCCAATTTGGAATGCCCAATTCTCAATGCGCTCAAAGTCCCCGTGGTGGTATAGTGACTCGCCTCAATCCGGTTGGTGGAGGACGAATCTCAGTTGCCTCTGCGTCTGAGGCCATCAATCCTCGCATCTTATCGCATGGCTTGTTGAGCGCGTTACTGCAGAAAAATAATGCGGCATATAGCGCCAACGAGGTTACCCGATGTGACTCTACCCACCCTAGCAACCGGGCCAATTTGGTTGCTTAGGAGACCTGGCTGGAGTCACTCAGCACACCCTGGATTCGAACTCGCGACTCCAGGTGTGGTAGTCAGAGCCGGTACTCGCTGAGATACCGAGGCCCCCGTTAGGACAACTTTGAGGTTGGCTAAAAGCCTTGTCGTACAATGTCATCATCCAATGCCTAAGTTTATTTCCAATACTCAAGAATGCAAGTACAGAGAATGCATAAAATGACCCATAAGTGTTATTGAATAGGCAGAATATCGAGGATGCATCGAATGGTGACTTGTGGGCAAGAACCCGGTACTATGTTGGCAGACGAAGGACATTTATCATGTTTTACCCACTAATTTCCCACTGTAAGTTCCTGAAAGTCTGAAGGCTCATGAGAGATGTTATCCTCTGTCAACATTTGTTGTTTTGTTGGGCATCATTTTAATATAGTAATAAACACATTTAGGAAATAAGTGTTTGCAGACTTAATTATTTTAAGGTGTCAATAGTCCTGCAAAACATCATTGGTGTGATGATAATAATGCTGTCACTGATGTGGGATAAAGTCAGTAGTTCTCTAACTGGCTTCAAATGTGCTGCGATGGTTAATTGCACAACAGGAACATCGCAGCACATCTCAAAGCTCGCAACTGATGCGTTCTATGTCCTCCTGTCTTCCGAGTTCATTCTTCCAAAGTGGTTTCATAAGAAGGCAAGTCCGTCCTCCCTGTTCTTTGCATTGAGAAACAGTTAAGAGTTTGAATAAATGAGCACTCCACTGGCCCATCTAAAAATTCCAACAACGTAAGTCTATGGGATTTTTCAGAGTTTTGATCGTCTGCTGTGCGAAAACCGCAAGTTCGGTTAGAAAAGACAAATCGTACTATTCCCGAACATTCTGAAAGTCTGTGCTGAATTTGGTGGATGTAGTTTGAAAGCTCTTGAAAGTGTCTCGGTTTAGGGATTTTGTAGAATAATAGTACGTTAGCTTTGTCAAGCCAACAAAATTAGTAGGTGTGTTAAAGCTTTTGACAGGTAGTGCACATATACATTGGTAAATATTCCATACAATTTTCAATTAACATGCCCAAACAAAATAACCTGATTTTAGCAGAGATACACAGTTATTTTGAGAGCAAGCCCAGCTCCCACCCTCCAGACTGTTCAAGGCAGAGCTGGGTATATTTGAAGGATTCAGTCTCAGAAAGACAGGTGCATTCTGACCTCTAGCCAGTGAAAATCAGCACTTTCATAAACATTGGTAATTTATGTGCAGTATCCCACCATCCATCATCACATACCGCCAGTGGCCTCCCATTCTCACCCTGATTGCAGTCGATCACATTGCAAAACTCCCTCACATTGTTTTCATTGATCTCTAGCTGTTTGCGCTCTATAAATGCAGAAATCCTACGTTCAATCTGAGAAAATGAGCAAGAGAGAGAGACCACAAGAGAGGACAATGAGGGTCGGATTGATGAGCTATTGAAAAAAAATCAATTCACTGTCTTCTTTTTGCTATTTAGTTATAATGATGAATACTACGCCATATGGGCTCATGACTTACGAGTAAGGGCAGTGGCCACAATTATTCAAAAATAAAATAAAAATTCAACCATTTCAGATAGTTGTGATTTGCTTTGGCTTTTTATTATAGTGACTGTAAATAAATAAGCAATAAAAAATGAGGGCCTCCTTGTCCTTCGCCCACATGCAATTTCAGTGTGTAATGAACATCCACTTCATAATACTGCAAGGACCAGGACCTCTTGCAGGACTCTCAAAGTGGGAGGCTATTTGTTTCTCTCTGAGGTAAAGCAGACACTGAAGGAGCTTTTCCATTCACTGTGAACTGTCTGTCCATAGACAGTAATTCACAAACCTTATGACTGACCAGTGGGGACAGATAACATGCAAATAATAAACAGAGACTGTCAGACAATCAACTTTAACAATGTTTGAGAAAAGAGGTACTTGACTACAAGCAAAAAGTGAATGATTGCTGCAAGAATAATCATTGGTAAATATAAATACTACTAATAACCTTACTGAATGGGAATAAATTATAATGCTTATTGCCATTCAGTGGCAAAAACACAAAATGTATAACTGCTTGACAACTTAAATAAACAGAAGATTAATTACATTTATATATACAGTGGCCCATAAAGTATTTGGAAACTCAAGCAACCATTGAAAATGCATGAGTTTAATTGCACAGATAAATAAAAAAAACCTGTGAGATCTGCAAAACAAATTATGTTAAATCTTTTTTTTTTTAACCTGACTTTTGCAATGATTTTTAACTACCTGTCCGAAGGTGATTTTTAGTGGCCTTGTTCTGTTTTTAGGCATGTTTTGCTTGTGCAATCTTTTCTTTTCTAAATAAGTGACATTTTTACTCTCCCCAATTTGGAATGCCCAATGCCCAATGCACTCGTGGTGGTGTAGTGACTTGTTTCAGTCCGGGTAGTGGAGGATGAAACTCAGTTGCCTCCTCATCTGAGACCGGCAATCCGCGCATCTTATCACGTGGCTTGTTGAGCGCATTACCGCAGACACACAGAGGCTTCACACATTTTATTGCCAATTACATTCATCCATTTTAAGTGACCAAATACAGTGTTTAAACGCTATAAATAGGCCTCTATTTTAGTTTGTGTAGTAGTGTATTTGTTGTTTTTACCTCAAATTTACCAGCCTTGATCTGCACATTGTCATCAGTCTGTGTCATGTTATACTCCTCATGGACAGTGTTGTTTTGAGATGTAGGATAAACAAGCTGCGAGTCAACCACCATCTTCTCAGATGTTTCTGCCATTTCTCTCCTGGAGGCCAGCCTGCATTCACTGTTGCCTGGGCTGGGGTGGCCTTCAGACTCCACTATGTGCTTCAGGGTTACAGATATTGACTGGAAGAAATAAAAAGGTAATCATAAATGAAAAGATCCACATATGGTTCTTGTGTCCCATGGTCGGTCATTCACCTTTCAATGTATTTGTATCAGGGGTGTAGATCGGGGGAGTGGTGGGAAAATTAGTATAATACATTTTAATTTGTTTGGTGACATTATTGGTATTTTTAAACAACTGTGAATGTTCAGAATTCTTTAAGTTTGGCACAATTGCGGAGAAACACGATTTATTTCAGTAATTCCATTCAAAAAGTGAAACTTGTATAATGTATACATTCATTCCACACAGACTGATATATTTCAAGTGTTCATTCCTTTTAATTTTGATGATCATAATTGACAACTAATGAAAACCCCAAAATCAGTATCTCAGAAAATTAGAATATTGTGAAAAGGTTCGATATTGAAGACACCTGGTGCCATACTCTAATCAGCTAATTAACTCAAAACACCTGCAAAGGCCTTTAAATGGTCTCTTAGTCTAGTTCTGTAGGCTACACAATCATGGGGAAGACTGTTGACTTGACAGCTGTCCAAAAGACGACCATTGACATCTTGCACAAGGAGGGCAAGAAACAAAAGTTCATTGCTAAAGAGGCTGGCTGTTCACAGAGCTCTGTGTCCAAGCACATTAATAAGAGAGGCGAAGGGAAGAAAAAGATGTGGTAGAAAAAAGTGTACAAGCAATAGGGATAACCGCACCCTGGAGAGGATTGTGAAACAAAACCCATTCAAAAATGTGGGGGAGATTCACAAAGAGTGGACTGCAGCTGAGTCAGTGCTTCAAGAACCACCACACACAGACGTATGCAAGTCATGGGTTTCAGCTGTCGCATTCCTTGTGTCAAGCCATTCTTGAACAAGACACAGCGTCAGAAGCATCTCGCCTGGGCTAAAGACAAAAAGGACTGGGCTGCTGCTGAGTGGTCCAAAGTTATGTTCTCTGATGAAAGTAAATTTGGCATTTCCTTTGGAAATCAAGGTCCCAGAGTCTGGAGGAAGAGAGGAGAGGCACAGAATCCACGTTGCTTGAAGTCCAGTGTCCACTGCTGCTGACCAATTTTATGGAGATGCAGATTTCATTTTCCAACAGGACTTGGCACCTGCACACAGTGCCAAAGCTACCAGTACCTGGTTTAAGGACCATGGTATCCCTGTTCTCAATTGGCCAGCAAACTCGCCTGACCTTAACCCTATAGAAAATCTATGGGGTATTGTGAAGAGGAAGATGCGATACGCCAGACCCAACAATGCAGAAGAGCTGAAGGCCACTATCAGAGCAACCTGGGCTCTCATAACACCTGAGCAGTGCCACAGACTGATCGACTCCATGCCACGCTGCATTGCTGCAGTAATTCAGGCAAAAGGAGCCCCAGCTAAGTATTGAGTGCTGTACATGCTCATACTTTTCATGTTCATACTTTTCAGTTGGCCAACATTTCTAAAAATCCTTTTTTTGTATTGGTCTTAAGTAATATTCTAATTTTTGGAGATTCTGAATTTGGGATTTTCATTTGTTGTCAGTTTTAATCATCACAATTAAATGAAATAAATATTTGAAATATATCAGAATGTGTGTAATGAATGAATATAATATCCAAGTGTCACTTTTTGAATGGAATTACTGAAATAAATCAACTTTTTGATGATATTCTAATTATATGACCAGCACCTGTAGTGTAAGATTTTAGCCATTTCAAAATGTGTGATTAACAGCACTAACAGCACATACACATACACACACACACACACACACACATATATATATATATATATATATATATATATATATATCAAATTTATAATGTATACATTTATTTTAAAATGCTTGACAGTGATTAGATAATGCTGGTGATTCCTTTGAATCAGAATTACTTATCCAAATTTCTGATGTAATGTCTGTAATATCTCAGAAACATGAATAAACAACACTCCTGGAATCAAACAATTAGATGAAAAAATCTATAAATCTGAAATATATATAAATTATAAAATTTTTTGTTTGTTTATTACTGTTGATGCTACTAGTTTCAATTCAAAAAGGAAAATGGAAAAAGGTCAAGTTAAATTATTTTATAATGTGAGATGAGACCATAGTCGTTATGTAGGTAATCCGTTGGCTGTGAAAAAAGTCAATACCATCTAGTGTTTATACAAAAATATTTGCCCTCAGGATGTCACAACTGACCAATCAGAAATATGTATTCCAGAGAGCCAATGCAATAATGCATAGGATAGCAGTCTGCATTAGCTTGTTTGGTTTACATGGACTAGATTATGATTATGAATTAACTAGTTAGAAGTTCATTTACCTGCAGCTTGGTGATGTGCTGTTGTAAACAGATGTACACATGTGATGGCTGAAGCTCAGAGATGTTCACATTGCTGGTGTTGGACCTTATGCACAGCACTCCATCACCCACTTTAAGCTGAAAAACAATATAGTCATTATTATTATTATTTAAAAACAGATTTGTTCCTGAAATTGCTCATTAGTCCTTTGCCTTTCCTTTTCTCTCTCTGTCCCTCGCATCAGTTTTTTGAAAAGTCCACAGAAAAATAAATAAATCAGTTTAATTGTTTTTCTGCATATAAATCTTAATGAGAGCAAAGCATAAGTAATTCTGTTACCCATACACGTTTTAAAAGACTTCAATATTATCTCATCTGTACATTGATTCGAGTTTCATAAAAGCTGCTGTACAGCTCTAGCATCTTATTTACACAAACCTTTGTGCCAAACTCAGCGAAAGAATCGATAACAGAGCAGAAGGAGTCTTTGAACACATCCCAGTCTCTTGTATGATGTGACATCTGGCTGCTGAGATGCTGTTGTTTACTTACGGCACGCGCATCGAGAGTGCCTCCATTCGCCGCCATTGTACTTCCTCTCCAGGCGGCAGTGCTGATTGGAAAGAAGGGCTACAGTGTAACAAAACCTCACTTCCGGTATCATGCGCATTCGGAGCGAGCCAAACAAAACATGGGCAATATTACTAGTTTTTAATAGTTTGAAAATCCACATTTCATGCGGTTAGCGTTTATAAATAGGCGTTGTTATTGTTAATATTTTTCATTTCTCTCTACAGTTTTTTTGATGATGTCAAAATTCACCCATGCATTCCACTTACCAAATGATCATGGGAATACCATGTTATCTGGACATGTACCATGGCAGTAGTATGTTTTATTTAGCATGTACCATGGTATCCTTTTAATAACCTTGGAGTAGGTTGCAATGTAAATTGCATGGTGCATGAATGTGCACTGTAAATTTGAAAGAGCAACACAACATAATTAAATAATTGCATTTTGTTGGTTTAGCATTTATTAAAAGGTGGAATACTGAATGAATTTGAATTTATTATACACTCTGCAGTATTTTGAATTGCCACATTTGACTGCACATCCATCGATTCCATTAAAAAAAAAGTACAATGGTAATGGTATGGGCATTGTGTTGCTTACATCTTAGTACAATGGTTGTTTGAGATGTATCATGTGGTCGTTTCATGATAGTCATGCAGTGGTGCATGAATATAGCAATTCAGTACCATGGTATATCAAAGTAGGGCTACCATGGTAACCATCTGATACCATCACTATGGTACTGCTACAATACTTTCCATACCATTTGGTGTCAGAAATATCACATATACTTTAGGCCATGATATACACCAACATTCATACATTTGGAAAGACAGATGCAGGGACTGGTTTTCTCTCTACAAATGAACCTTCATCCAACATCCAATTTCACTCATGGTACCTACCTTAGCCAAGTCCACCCAACAAGTCTGGCCTGGTTTTGAGTCACATAAGGACCCATGAGACTCTTTTCGTTAATAACTTCCCTGTTCAATCAAAGTAGTCAACTTGGTTGAGCTTTAAATTGTGCACAAAAATGTGTCCTTTAAGAAAAGTTGAAGGGTTTTATCTATCATGTTCAACGTCACACGTGTCACTCTTGAGGGGATATTGTCAGATTCTGCTCACTACACAGTTTTATTTTTTATAGTGTTTTGAAAGGCAGTCTGCCCATTTATAGTAATACTGACTGTCAAACAATGGTGTAAGGGCAATAGGGATGGGAAGCTGCTCACAATGGTGCTCTTTTCTGTCCCAAGAAAGTGTGGGAAAATCTCCCTCGTCTATTCATACATTTTTTCTTCTTTTTTTCATATAATGAGGAGACTGATGAACGCAACATCTGATAAAAAGAACAATTACCATCAATGACAAAGCACAAGTACTCTGTGCTGAACCCTGTAATGTCTTCTAGAAGGGTTAATCATTTTAGGAAGGGTTTTGGCGACAAACCTTTCAGCTCCAGTCCTTTCTGTGGCACTCTTCAATTCCTCCAGTGGGAAGAGAACTGTAACACTTGACATCCTCATACACTGTGCTGTTAAAGCTTATTCCCACACAGCAGGACAGATGAAAAGAAGTAGCTCAGTGTGGTAATATAATAAGCCAGATTTTTTATTTTAATATATTGTAAAAACATGTTGCTGACATTCGTACTGTAAATATTGGTGGTTTAAACAAGCAATGACATTCTGACATTGATGATGAATTTATGCCATTTTATCATATGTTTGGACTGAGAGACAAGTGAGACTGAGGAAGTGTAAATGATAGCGGAGCATGTTTTCAAACTATATGTTTTAAAGGAATATTCTGTGTTTAATACAAGCTAAGCTCAATCAACAGCATGTGTGGCATAATGTTGATTACCACAAAAATAATTAATTTTTATACAGTGAGGCACTTACAATGGAAGTGAATTTGGTCAAATTTTGGAGGGTTTAAAAGGCAGAAATGTGAAGCTTATAATTTCATAAATGCACTTAAATGAATTCTTCTGTTAAATTTGTTTTTATTTAAGCTGTAAAGTTGTTTAAATCATAAATGTTTTTATATTTTATGTTGTCATGGCAACAATGTTGTAAAATTGGATATATTTTCAATCAGAAAAGATTAGTAAGTGATTTTATCACACTAAAATCATGTTAACACAAATATTATTTACGTCTTGTGGTTATACTTTTGAAACAATGGGTATTTTAACATTTACGGATTGGCCCCCATTCACTTCCATTGTAAGTGCCTTAATTTTTGGTGGTTATGATCATTATGCCAGAAATGCTATGGATTGAGATAAATTATATTGATCCCAGAATATTCCTATAAATTGTCACAATGAAATATGCAATTAAACAGTATTCTATGGGCTTTTCAGCTAAATGTAAACAGTATAACAATATGAGTAACAATTCAAAGAGTAAAAAAGAAAAAAGAAAAAGCAAAACCATTGTTTTGGACAACAAATATTGTGATCAATAAATTGTATAAATGTATAACATTTAAAACACATGGAACAACCTGGCCTGACATTTATGAAAAATACCCATGTCCAGAGAACCAACATACAAAACTATTGCTTGAAATAATCATCAATTTTACAGCTGCAGGAATTGTTGCTTTAGTCTATTTTTTCTCCTAGTTTTCTATATCTTTTTTTGTGTACATGTCATATGCTGAGTATCAGTAGCCATAACATTACTTGAAAATACTTTACACTGTGAACAATACTGTTTTCAGTGCTCTCATAGCACTCACAAATGACCATTGTTGACATATTCAAATAACAACATGAACTTTACAAGCATACTACAAACTATTCTTATACACTTTAAATATCTAAAATATTGTGTTGGTGTACATAATGAAATAAGAGGTCTCACTGTGTCTCATTTTCACTTGGGGTTGTGTGTAAAATTTCTGTCACTTATTGACCATATATAGATGTTATGTAGCTTAGATAAAAAAAAAATTCTTTTTTTGACATTATCAATATTATTCTAGTTGATTAGATGCTAAAAGTCTTAATTTTCCTTTCAATTCCTTCCACATGTGCAAGAAAAGATCTAATATTAGTGTTCAATTTATGTCCTGTTCAACTGTACCTCTTAGTAAAATTATTGATTTTGCATTTGGAAAGATTCAAGAGTCTTGTCCTTTCTTTCTCTCTGTTTTACACTACAGAGTAAATTAGTACATGAGAAACAGAAGCCAATGGGAAGTCTGCAGAGAGAGAGAGAGAGGAAAGAGAAGAAGAAGACCATTCAATTTAGAAATATCTAAGACATACAGTACCTAATATCTAATAGTGACTAGAGGTGCTTTCATCTATATTTGTTATTAGATTTTGTAGAAAGGCAGCAGCGATGTATGCCAAAATGTCATTTGTTCGAAGCAACCTATGAGTTATGTTACAGCAGGTACACATCACCCTGTCCTTAACCTGAAACAATACACTTGCAATATATATTTCAGATATACAAAGTCCTATCTCAGCAAGTAGCCTCTAATAGTTTGCCATTGCATATTATGTACCTTTGATCCTTTATGCTCGGATGGGCCAGCCATTAAAAAAATTATGATAAAAATATTAATAATTACAGTCTTGATCTACACAAAACAGGTATCAATTTAAAGCCTAAAAGCTGTACTTTGAAATACACATAGGCATTATGACCAAAACGTAATAAGTACGTTGAAATTTGCAGACAAATCAGATAATTTTGATAATTGATTAATAATTTTGCACTGCACATATTATTGTAATCAGTAAAAACAACAATTTGATCAGATAGCCATGTGTCATTGGAAATCTCTCAAAGAGCAGAAAACAACCAGCCTATTTGTTTTACTCACAAACAAAAATATAGCAAGTAATAGCTAAGAATATGTCTTTGACATACATGTTACATGTAAACAGGTGTTACTTCAATGCCGCGTTTTTGCTTATAACATCATGAAAAACAAACAGAACATGAAATATCACATACCATTTCTTAAATTATCTTTAAAAAGTGGCCACACACAATGCAATGGGATGCATAGATAATTAGATAATCCACACAAATTACAATGTGCTCACTGCACATAATGTGCTATCTGGCTAAAAACACGTTAGCTTTCCTGGATCAGATGACTTCATCGGAAATTATGTAGTTTGATGTCCAGCATCATGGAATACTAAAACAATCGTATTAGGATTCAGATCGCTGCAACCAGAAGTGGAAGTCATCCAAATATGGGCAGAGAGGAACGTTCACTCTAATACATATACACTCAAGTACATGACACAGACTCAATGATGACTCAAATGACACAGAACGGAACTGAATGAGATCCGTTACTCATGCCTTCCTGCTTTGGAAAGAGAGCTTACCTTTAGTCATTGCTGTTTTTGCATGTTGTTGTTGTTTTTTTTGTTGTTTTTTTTGGCAAGTTATAAGCCTTTAATTTGGGGGTATGCCACTGAAATAGGACATCTTTAAAAACACTCAGATCTTACCTTGTGACTTGTCAGTGTGTTATTATTTCATTAATTCTCAGTTCCAGCTTAATGGTCCTCTTATTCTTTTTTAACTATTGCTGAGAAGCGACTTAACATTTGCCTTAAGTAACTGTAAAAAAATAAATAAAAAAAATACAAATAATAATAATCAGAGGAATACTATGTTGAAATACACACCAATGGAGACATTTGGGCTCTAATATGGAAAATCAACAAAAAATAACAAAAGATGGTGGTCGATTTTGACAAACTAATTATCTAATGCAGATTCCCTGTATTGTGTTGGCAGTGGAATGAGGTGCTTTTTGAAAGAAGAAAAAAATTGGCTACACTGTCTTCAAGTCAACATGGAAGATTAGCAAACATTACAATTATTGCTTCACTAATGAAAGTCAACTGTATTTTGGGAGTTTAATTGAAAATCCATCTAATACTCTTCTGTCTTTTATTGAGGGGGATTTGATTCTACAGCCTTGCTAAGTTTTCACCCTCCTTGTCTCATAACTCCCCCTTTCCATGCTCACAGGAAGCTGCACCTGTCACCTGGGGGCCCTGCCTGCACTCAGGATCAATTTACATAACCTCGTTTAGCAGTTCACAAATCAGAGCCATTAAGAGCTGCTAACAGGAACCAAGGGTTCTAATTTAGCCTGCCTTTCACAGTGGGAAAATTAAGCAGCTCAGGCCTACAAATAAAGACTCAGGTCTTGGCTTTGATTGTTGATTGTGATGGTAAATGTGTGGATGATTAGAGCAGATTTTCCCCTTTATTGATTTTCTGCCAAAACACAGCATGCCACGGTCCTGCACTGGGAAGCGAACTCAGATCAGGAGGGGGCAAAATCTCAAAAATGGGGGCAGGAGGCTACATGATCACATGGCAAAAAGTCTTCGCTTAACACCACATACTGTAGGTATGAAATTGCATTAAGTGATGAAGAACTTGAGGTTGTAATGAGATATTATGAGAAGAACCTTAAGATAAGATACGTGATGCCCCAGGTGACCAAATGTGCATAAATAGAGCAATACCTGCATTTCCAATGCTATCAGCTAGTGATTGGTACTGTGCTTCCTTCCAGGGGCAGACTGGGACTAAAAAGTGGCCCTGGAGTTTCTGGCCTTGAGCGACCCACCAAACCTGGCCTGCAACACACCACAACACACCGGCTCATTGATTTAATTTTCTGGCTCAATTGAAAAAAAAAACAAACAATAAAAAAACATTATAAAGACATTTCTATTGACTGCTAGTCATGACAACGGCCCCCATTTGTTGTTGTTGTTGTTTTTTTTTTTTTTTAGAGAAAGCACTAAAAATAAACACGTTATAACTCAGAAAAATACCATGTCCAAAAACTTTTCCCAACATACAGATGTTAGGTTAAAATGTGCATGAATGTACAAGGGAAAGTTTGTATTTTAACTGCTGTGACAAGTCAGCATTTCTTCAAAGTTTTTAAAGATCTTAATCACCTTTCAACTTTTTTCTAGAAGTGTAAATAAACTATTGTCTTAGTTAATATGAGGTTATGGAAACAACACGTATAATAATTATATATTATATATGTATATATAAGATCATAAAATGTTGTTTAAAATAGTTAGCTAAAGAAAGTGTCACACAGCAGGACACTGATGACAATACTTAAAATTTCATGTCAATTACCCTCTTAACTATGTGTAAATGTTTAGTTAAAAAAAATCTATTAAAACAAATTTGGCCAGAACATGTACATATATAAATATAAACAAATATAAATATATGTAAAAAAAAAATTAAAAAAAAAATTAACATACCTCAAAGTTTGCAGATAAATTGCTTGTATTTTCACTCAATGTGAGTTTGTTGCATCTTTATATCTTTAGTGTTTTAATTCCTTCCCCAGATTATTCTTGAGAAATAGTGAAAAGCCCAGTGCTCAGACAAGTGCTGTTTCTGCTATCCTTTAAACAAAGTAAGCCTCAAAGACTCAAATAGCCACAAAATAATATTTTTCATGACTTATTTTCTGCATTTTTATCAGGCGTGAACATTATTCAGCAAGCTGCACTTCTGCTCCCTGAAACGCTTTGTGGTATGAATAAATTATGCAAATGACCATGTACTGCTCATAGCTTTACTGTTTGCAGTTTTTACTTATGCTGCTGTTCTTGTATTTGTTGTAACTTGCAGTTATTAGTTATTTTGTGATTATTCAGAGCTCATCGTATACTTAATATGTTGTTTTTGGATGTCACCATAATTGTGATTTGTATGTCAAATAATCAGGTCCACCCAAGCGCAACACAGGAGCACATTGATGTCATTAAATGAGTCTGCTTTCTGTATTCCAGTTACTCCTTGTTGGTGGCTTCCGTAAATATTTAATTTATATGAGGGGTTATGTTCTACCTAAGTTTAAATATTTAACTTAAATATTTAGTAGTGCATAAATTGTGACTTGGTGGCCATTTACAGCACAACTAGGCTAAGTTGTAACGTACGTATAGCTGGTACAACCAGACCCAGGGCTGCCACCTATATCGCCTGTTGAGCCGGCCAGTGCTTGTGCAGCAACTGGTTACAAATTACCCAGTAGCCCACCGGGAATATGCGTAGTGCTCCCGATGGTCAGTCCACCCCTGCTTCCTACACGAACAACATTGCAATTATAGAAACAAAAGAGCAAATAACATTAATTAAAGCATATTGGGCTATATTAGACATGTTAATGCAATTTATTAGTCATAATTCTTTCTGTACATATATATTTTTCTACACTTGAAAGTGTATGAAATTGCAATAATTGCTAAAACATTATTGCCTGTAAGCTTGCACAGGTTCAAATAATAATAAGATCATACATATATAGTCTAGATGTCACTTAATAAATGAAAATTTATGCTGTGAAATGTTACCACCAAATTAAAGAAAAGTTGTTGTGAATTTCCCACTCATCTGATCATTTGGTGATTCAGTGAAGTAATCTGGGATGGTCTGAAATGAATTGAAAGGTTTAAAATCTAACTTAGTTCTGAAAAAGGTATTCACATCTATGATATCTATATTCTCAATTCTATTTTAGACTGATTGAAGTCATTCTAATTCATAAATGCATTTTGTTGCCACTATGAATCCACCCCATGCAGACTTTTTCCCAAGAAAGTACAGATTTTAGCTTTAACCCCTTTCATTTACAATTCATCAGATAAAATTCATCATGTCACTACATAGATCATGTCAAGTATGCTTCCTCAGAATGACTCTCAATTGGCAGACGATTTGGCAAAGATCTTATAATATGAAAGAGCTGATTCAAACTTACACATGTTCACTGCCAAACTGGTGTATCTAAAGGTGTCTGAAGTGTTTGTTGTTTTGGGGGGCAGAAGAACTTCATTAGTTCAATCAGGGAGCCCTTTCCATGCCTTGTTTTGGTTACATATTCAAGATGTGGTTTGGTCCCATGGGTGAATGCCATGCCAGCAGTGTGATGTAGAAATAAAAAGCTGAAAATAAATGTCAGTTATTTTCAGGTTAAAGGCGAAAAGTTTGTGATAACAGATATTGACAATGAAAAATGAAGTCTAACCTTGACATTTAAATATATGACAGGCTGTTTATTTTCTGCCAAAGCACTATGCAGCAACAAAAAATACCAGTATTCTAGCTCTGTTGTCATTACCCTTTCTTAATTGAATTTGAGAAAGTCTTTACAAGCTATTTAATTTTGTACATTCAGATTAAGTCATTTTAATTGAGCCAACATGACATAGTTAAATTAGATCAAATCAGTGTACTATTGTAGTTTTATCTCAACTCCATTGGGTTAGTCAAACTCAGTTTAATAAAATTTAATTTATTTCATTTTCTTATGTTGGTCCAACTTAATTTATTTATTGAATCAGTAGTACAGTCACATGCAAAACATGCTGTGAAATGGAAATCCCCTGCCCAGTGTCATTAATTCTACAAAAAGTATTTATGTAGTCCAAACTCAAATGGATTAAGTAAACTTACATTTCTACAAATGTAGTTGGATAGAATGTAATTAAATCTGTTGTGACCAAATGTTCTAGGATTGCTGCTTTAGTTCATTTTAATTGGGTAAACTGAACAACCTGCAAATAGCAAAATATTCCTGATCCATGAGGAAATTTTTGTGCAATGTCTAAAGTTTGATTTTGAGGTAATTGGATATAATACTGAATCATTTTTACAGTGTTGCAATTTTCAATAGTCAATGAGAATCCCTGAAATTATCACATTTATTTTGAGACAAAATACTTATTTGTCATTTTCAGTTTTGTTCAAGGTGATTCAATAAAAATAAAAAAAATGAACAACTGTCCAATAAGGGAAAAGACAGTATTTTGGGTAAAAAATCCCCTATGTTGCAGGGGCTAAAGGCCCCCTATAAAAACACATTGCTTTTCTTAAGTTGGGGGAATAGATGTTATGAAGAATGATCAAAGTGGGCTCACATTGACTGATCCAATCCAATTACTTTGTTTATAGCATCCTTAAAATGTTAAAAAGATTCCAAATGTGAATGAAATTAACAGAACAAGTTTAACCGTCTTCTGAAGTGGTTATTTTGAATAGGCATTATCTTTAAAAAAAGCAACCTGTCTTAAAAACACATTTTTGCCCTTATAACAATTGTCCCTATTTTACATGATATCACTATACCCCCTGGGGGCTTTTTACTCCAAATGTGGGGACCTTTAACCTCAAGAGCGGCTCCCTGGCCACTTTTTTTTTTTTTTTTTAAGGAATTTCTATCAAAATATCCTTCCACTATTATTTATTTCCACACAAATTATGTTGCTCAATTAATATTCAATAAAAAATACATTTATTTTTTAAATCTTGATAACAGATAACACTTTGTCACCAGATATTTTCCCCTTTAAGGTGTGCCTTTAGCCCAGTTTGTAGCCGCATTTTAATTACTCAAAACAATTATGAATCCAGCTCGGTTGCTTTGTTGAGGGTCCGCACAAATCGCCTAAAATTAATAAGCCACATAATGGTGGAAATGTCCCAGTGGACAGTCGCTGTTAAGGTATATAATGCATCACGCATCAGCCATTGAAAATAATGGAGCAACAAACAACTGTTGTTGTCCCTGCGACAACATCACGGTTAAATTAGCTTTAATGAACATCTAATTGCTGGGAATAGACTAGGCGGATCCGAAGCAAACAAGGTTTCTAATTGATCTGCATTTCTCTTTTTTGTGAGCAGTCGTTTATTGTCCGAGCGCGCTATTGATCGGCTACTGTGTATCGCCCCGCATGTGTTTCCCTTCATTAACTGATAACGGGTTACTGATGACACCCATCCCGGCTCTAATGTGGCTTACCGCCTACTTTGTTCCCATGTCTTGTCGGAAGGCAGCCTGGAATAATGAGTAGGTGGGTGGGCTGTGTTTGGGGCTGTCTGCTGGGGAGGGGTTTAGCCTGACGGTTGCATGGAGATTATTGGTGGCGTTAAAAAAGCAGCACCTCTTATAGGTTTTGGTAACTTTTAACTGCTGCGCAGCATGGGCCTCCATTTTACCAACAACCTGACAAGATCACGTGGGCCAGGTTGGGGATACAGGGTCTAAATAAAAACTGAGAGTAACACTGGATATGCTAGATATGCTAGTATTTGCTTTACCCCCTTAAAATGCATTTGTGGGTCACAAAAGACCCAGGAGAAATCTAGATGCTTATTCTTTAAAAAACGACTTCTTTAAACATTTTAAATGTTTGGTATAATTTTTTATTAAATTCTAAAGAGTTTCACATTGAAAATGAAGTAGGAGTTTTAGGTGAGAGGGTATAACTGTAACAAGGACAATTTCAATGTTTGGTGACAACATAGGAAATGTCTCAACAATCCTCAAACAAACTCACTGGGGATTTACACTCACTGAGCACTTTATTAGGAACACTATGGTCCTATTAAAGTGCCTGACGTGGCCTTCTGATGTTGTATCCCATCTGCCTCAAGGATTGATGTGTTGTGCATTCTGAGATGCTATTCTGCTCACTACAATTGTACAGAGTGGTTATCTGAGTTAATGTAGCCTATCTGTCAGCTCGAACCAGTCATCTCCTCTGACAACTCTAATCAACAAGATGTTTTGTCCGCAGAACTGATGCTCACTAGACGTTTTTTGTTTTTGGCACCATTCTGAGTAAATTCTAGGGACTGTTGTGGGTGAAAATCCCAGGAGATCAGCAGTTACAGAAATACTCAAACCAGCCCGTCTGACACCAGCAATCATGCCACGGTCCAAATCTGAGATCACATTTTTCCCCTCCTGACCCCTATCTGAATGATTTTATTCACTGCACTGCTGCCATAGGATTGGCTGATTAGATAATCATATGCATAAGTAGGTGCACAAGTGTTCCTCAAAAATTTCTCAGTGAGTGTATATTTAATTACATAACAGATGAAAACTGTGAACAATCAATGTAGTACAAGTGGAATACAAGTGTTAACTTTATTAAATACCATAACACATATGGGTAATAGGACCCACAAATGCATGGGTTATAATAAGGACTTGTTGATGTGCGTCTGGTAAAACAGGTGCCATTTAAAATGTGCATAACTAACCCCAGAAATCGTACAACCAGTCACAGAAATTCTAGTCGTCACAAACGTTTACCCTGATTTTCATTGTCACAGAATTGTAAAAGGAGCATAGAAATGATAAATGATACGCCATACGTGCAATTGACTGAGTAGTACAATGGTCATACTACGGCGAGCCGCTGCGCGCGCAAAGAGAATTGCATGTTATCTAATTGTTAATTTGGGCGACTCGAGCTGGATAATTATTGCGACACCGCCAAGCCATTTGCATGATGGTCTTGCCACCTGCCTCGACGCATGACAGCCCGCAGCCTGGGCAAACTATATAATTACTAAACAGTGGTGGGGCAATTTTTGACTGCCGTCCCTTTGTGTGTCATGAATTCTTCCTAATGACAAATTTTATAAAGGGACAAATAGCATCCCTCCTTCCGGTTCTACAGAAGAAAAAAAGCCATAATTTCAACAGGTCTTAATGTTTAACCCTTGTGCGTCAATAAAAAAAAAATTACTGAGGTCTTTCTAGGACAGCAATGTCCACGTCAAACAAACTGCATAATAATATTAAACATTAATATTATTTTCCACTTTCAATTAGTTAATTATTTTTTACCAAAAATATAAATAGAAAATACATGCATAACTACCAAATATTCATTATTTTCAGGATTTTAACCCTTTAAATGTCAGTTTGTTTATATAATGCCACTGTTGTTGTTTGTTTTATGAAAAATATATAATAATGATAAAAAAACTATTATTTTCCATATACTAAATGCTAAGGGGGTTTTCTTTTTTGATTATCACAGTCTGGGATATGTCAATTATTAGCAACAGCACTGATTTTTTTTGCATTAGTATTTTTTGTGCAGTGTCACTCCTTAGAGGAGTTATTATTATTACAATTATTCTCCACTTTCACTGACTGTTTGATGACTGATCTGTTGAATTTTTAACCAACATCAGTCCTGACCATAACTACCAAATATTTATTAATTTTCAGGATTTTAACCCTTTAAATGCCAGTTTGTTTATATAATGCCACTGTTGTTGTTTTTTTACACACACGCATTTCTCAATACACACGTGTAAAACACACTCTGACATCCATACCAACACAACCACACATTTTTAGCTGCATCATTTATTCAATTGGCCTGCAGTCTCTATAATAAAGCAGACAGAAAATAGGCAAAAAGCATGTATTTGCTCCATAGGCTAAACATGAGGAAAAGCCAGGGCTCCGTAATGAAGGGTTAAGACACCACACTCTTGTAGGCCAATTCTTCACAGTTTAGTCCTTTAGGCATTACAGACTCTAAGCACATACTTTGGTTAGGGGAAATACAATGTTTCTTAATGTGTTAGGGTTATTCATGTGTAATAGCTTATAAATCTGGTCATTAATGGATTTCCTGAAACAAGGTGTTTTAATAGTTTATGCACATGTGGTCACCATTTTGACATTTTAATGAGTCAATTTTGTTATTTGGCTTCATGCAATGATTGTCCAGAAGCTGTGGGACGAAAGGGAAACAATCTATAAAACATTAATTGATCATGGAGGCCACTCATTTAGATAAAGGCTAAATGCTTCTTCTCTCTTCTGTCCAGTGAGAAGATGGTGTTTCGTGCAGTAGATAAGATGAAACTTCAAAGTGGAACAAAACTAAATAAAAAACAATATATATTTCTATTCTGGTCTGAAGATTAGCCTAATCTTTATTCTATTCACCTTATTCAGCCCCGCCCCTTTTCAACGCTCCGCGTATTTTGTCTCTCAACCTCAGGTTTGCATTGAAACGGAGTAGTGTCGCTGTCATAACGTTGAGACTCATTTCGGCTCCGTTTCACGGCCGACCCACCGGGAAAATATAAAAAAACTTCCCACTGGCCAGTCCGCGCCTGGCTATGACACATGGCGCTTTTTTTCAAGCGTTTAAATGTTACGTGTGACTGAAAATGGTTGTAAACACAATTGGATCTTCTGGATTTTTAAATGAAGTTCTCTTGTTTTATATTCTACACTTCTGCTTCCAGTTGTTATAACATCCCCTGAACACTTAAAAAAAAGTCACTAGATTTCTACATAGCAACCGTTAGGACGGAAGTTCTAAAACGTTCAAGATGGCTGCGCGCTAGTTTCTCTGGCGCATAAGGTTAATGCAACACAAACCAAAGTCAGTTTTACTGAACGTCTGTGCAAGCGATTATAGGTTTTGCTATCCAATTGCGTATTAGCTAATTCGGGTGTTATTAGATAACACACACACACACACACACACACACACACACACACATAAAAGCTGTATATATATATATATATATTATTATTATTATTATTTTTATTTTTTTTGGTAGTTGTTGTGATATGCGTAAGTAATCAGATGTTTAAGGGACACAAAGTTGATCAAAATAGCAGTGGGGTGAGGTGATTACATGTTATTTAGCGGGGAGCAAGTGTTAACACGGTTAGTGATGGTTCGCTGATCACCAAAGGACTCCCGCTGGTGCAGTACAAGACTGCGCGCGCCTCTTGCCTGCTCGGAATTTCATTACTGAGTCTTGATCCGCGCGCTTCTGCACGAGCCGCTCTTACATTTCAGAACTAGAAATCATACAATCTTTGACGCTTTTAATTTCAGAAAACTATCGACATCTCATTCTCTTCTCCACGCACACACCAAACTTCGACAGGCAAAACTGTGTCAGAAATTATATTCCAGATCATTGTCAATAATGCACGTAATGGATAACCAATGAGGCGTCAGATAGGCGTTTACAGAGTAAAACTGGTATTCATCACCTGACATGTGCAAAATTAATCCCTCAAGCAAAGAGAAATATTAACATGGTTTCAGGCGATTTTGTAAACAATGGTATTTTTATTAGAATGGCAATTCTAATAAAGAGTTGCAATGACGTTTAGACTCCTCAAACATATGCACGAGGGCTGTCATTAAGAATCTGAGTTACCAGGGTGATTTATCGTCAGTGAAAATCACTTTAGTTTCTTTCCATATCAAACACGAAATTATGCATTTTCCTATCGACACATTTAAACCTGAACATTTCTGCAGGTCATGATCATTTGCCTCATGTTAATCTGGTCATTTGAATTGTAGGATTAGCTATTTAGCAGTGGACAGAATGCTTTTCTCCCAGGAGAAACAGAACAAAAAGAAATGGAAAGGTATAAAAATGCTGTTTTTTTTTTTTGTTTTGTTCAATGGATGGGGAAAGGCTCCATTCAGATAGGGCTGAATGCGCTGCATTTCACTGGTGCCACAATTACACTGAAAGGTCAAGTATTACAGCATTTTGTGTTCCGCACTGCATGCTAAGTATTTCTCCTGGCAAATGACCCTCGTTTGCGTGCACAGTACAATAGACCCAAGAAGCAGATAAATGCTGGACAATTAAATACATTTTTGCTACTAGTGGACAAAAAGATTTACTAAAGGAGGTGATTGCAGTTATTGTGTAATTGTGCCATTTGTCATGCACATTGTGGAATGCTTAATCAGATGAAGAAAACGAAAACCGCAGTGCATGTTCATCTTGCTTTCTTTTTGTTACTTTGCTTTTACAATCCCCAAAAAGAGGTTCAGTGGGGAATGTTTACACCTGAAAGATTTTTCTACTCGTGGAGAATTTCCTTACTCCTTATAATCATATCAGAGGCGTTCTACGTTCAAATTGTTATTAAATAATGACATTTTAAAGATGCAAGTGGTTGGTGATTCAGTGCAGCAGTAAACAGTTTGTTTGTAAATGTATCAAGTTTTTATTATGAAATTCAATCCCAAATTTAACCTCATTTGAGGCTGTTGAATGTCTCACGGTCCGTGCCTTTATACATTTCTTTCTCACATTCGGATTCAGGATGGCAAGGATACGTTGCACTGTGCTTTTGGTGTTTGAAGAGTAGATTATGTGTCAGATAAACCTGTTACATAGAGGATTATTCTCTGTTTAGGCCCTGGACTGCTGTCATCTGATATTATTACTGAGTGTGGATTTTAAAATGAAGTCAATTAATGTTTTAATGAAATATAAAAATAGTGTCATTTGACTTGTAATGAAGGTGTTTGGAAATAAAGTCAGTTCAGTCAATGCAGAAGACACTTCAGCACCTAGGACAGCGCCACAGCACTGCAAAGGGCATTCTGGATTGCGAACCAAAACATTAGAGCAAATCGCTCAGTAACAGTTATTGCATAACCATACCCTATAAACTGGGACCGAAACAACTTTATTTCGTACATGTTTGAATAAATGTCTGTATGAATGAATGATCACTTGAATAGTATTCATTGACATTGACATGGGTACACCGACTTAGGAAGCAAGCAACCTTTATTATGTGTAAAGAGTAAAAACGTGCGTATTTGTCTTTTACCTTTGCCCTGTACGTGAAAAACACGTTTCTTTCTGCTTTTCGTTTCAATTGATTTAATAGACTGAATTATTCCAAATCGTAAGATTAAATCTTTTCGAGTCAAAACTTGATGTTGACAAGATACTACACCAACATGTGCTATAATGATTTGTATAGTGTATGAACTATAGATCATATCGCCTACCCCCTAACCCTAAACCTAACACTCACAAAAACTTTCAGTATTTTTACATTTTCAATAAAACATCGTTTATTATGTTTTTAAGCGATTTAAACTATGGGCACACTAGAAATGTCCTCACTATAATTAAAATGATGACTTTCGACAGATTTTTCAATGGTGGATATTACAAAATAAATGTACGTTTATCCGACAATACTAGAACAAATCCATCAAACAAATGATTTTGGGAACAATAATAAAATTGGATTGCGTGGGACAGTTTTACTAAATTTGATTAAGTTCATTATTATTTATATATATTTATTGTGTGTGTGTGTGTGTGTGTGTGTGTGTGTGTGTGTGTGTGTTAGAGAATCAACCCTGGTCTCCTCTCCCCCTATCTATACTAAAAAGTGAAAGGAAGGAACTCCAGAAACCCTAACTCTAATATGATTGCGTTGAGATTAGGGTCTAATTGCAGGGAGGTGACTCGGACCTTTGCACCCAAAGTCCGCGGTTGTGCAACGTGTGTTTTGAGTGGGAGTGATGAGAGCATACACGCTTCCAACTAGTGATTTTCAACAGCGACAAGCTCCATACAAAGACCACACACCGAGCCTCAGACATGTAAATGTAATCTGGAGTCTTTCAGAGGAGCTCTAACAAAACGAATCTCTGTAAAAACTAATAGACTCTTTCGGCGCCGGTAGATTGCTGTGGAAGATGATTGAATTTGCACGACGGTAAAAGGGAAAATCTTACTGGTCTAAAAAGGACATGTTTTATTTTCTGCATGTGGGTGAATCAGTTTATCAAGTTATGCGATTTAATTGCGCGCGGTTACGCAGTCGTCTCAAACATTTGCCTACGAAACACTTACTGTTGGTCATAACATTTGCGGAGACATGCACCAATGATAAGGTGCATAAAGACATTCATTAAGGCTTAATTTTGCGTAATGTGAAGTAAACGTTAAAATAATTGTCATATCCTGAAAAAAAATGAGAAACAAAGAGTTATTCATTAAAACAAATGTGTTTTTTCTTTCTCTCTTTTCAAGACCCTCGATACACCTTTTTGAAGTAGTTGGATGAAATGAAAAACAAAATGAATATATATATATATATATATATATATATATATATATATATATATATATATATATATATATATATATATATATATATATATATATAAAATGATCGTGGGTTACTATCGTGAAATAGTGGCCCATTAAGTTTACTGTCCTGCCTTTTTTAGACTGCACGACGTTCAACAGAGGTGGAGGTTGCATATAATTGAGTAGCAATGCAGGTTAAAGAAGAATCCGTAGGCTTTCGACAGTATAATTTCGGACATTATCGACAAAATGATCTGTTGATTTAACGACCCTTCACAGAAAAGAAGAGCGTCATTACAATCAGTGAGTCATTTAAACGCGCGCTCCGCACTGCCCGCTTACTGGCGCGAAATCTTCACATAAATACCTTCATCAGTTGAGGGTTTACTACATGCCGAGGGCTTTATTTACGATCGGAGAAATGTAAGAACTGGGGCGAGAATTGCATCAGGGGCATACCGAGCATTATATAATAGCCTATATACCGGCGTCGCTTTAAAACGTGAGCGGAGGATACAATGTCAGAGTAAACAGGAGCACAATTTCAGAATTTTGCTCGAAATAACCGAGGGCCATAACCAAGGCCTTAGCAAAGAATTCAGTGTCCCTAAGACTGTATGCTATTCTGGGCCCTTTTCCAATTAAAAATACAGTTTTTAATTTGTTGTTGGCCCCTCTGGACATTAGGGCCACTACAATCGTGACCTCTCACCCCACGTCGGTAATGACCAATAAAATACATATTAATACATTCAAGCACTGGTTTGTCAGCCAAAAAGACTGAACACATCTCACACAGCAAAAGAACCCTAAGGTTAAACGCAGGCCCAAATGTTATTCCTTTTCTGAGGAATATTATAATCATGGAATTGGAAAGGATCATTCAATTATTTAATAAATGCAGTGTCATAATATTCAATTGTAGCTGTCAAAAACTCAGTTTAATCAAGGGGGTACTTAAATCCGACATATAAAAACAACACAGTAACTAGTGCATTGTGTAATTGAAATGAAAAGTGAAGTAAATGCTTTGCGGTCACATAATCAATTATAATTTGCATATACGCAATGGTGGCGCGAGCTGCTTGTCCATTCGATTAGGCTATGTAAGAAACCATAAATGCACAGAAATCCACAATATTCACCGAAAGAGGTAAAGTTCACAAAACAGTAAAGGGATAAATCATTTGGATGTTTTAAAGAAAGGAAGAAAGACAAAAAAAGAAAGAATTACAAAATAAAGTAAAAAGAGTAGGCTAAGTAAGTTTTAAAGTCAGCTTTTTGGACTTTAAAATTCTCTCGTTTTGACTGTTCTCTTTACACTTACACACAACATGCACTTTCGAATATTCTAGCAGAACTACGCAATCAATCTAACCTTTCGCCCTGTGATGTTTACACAATTTATCAATACGTAAACACCGGGGTGGCATTCGATTTTACCTCTGATCTTCACAAACACGGTATTGATGGACGGCGCTCTGATAAGTGCGCACATAGTCTCGCGGAGTTATTTCGGAGAATACTGCTGTTTGTGCAGCGATGTGATTGCGCTTGTTTGATGTTAGTTTTTCTAAAGTGGTGGAGACTCATTCTGTCACCGACAAAGAACACGCTCCTAAAGACATCTCTACAAAGCCTTGGATTACCTCGAAAAAAGACATATAATTAAAGTAATTGAATATTGACTGAACACAATTAAATTGGGATTGAAAATAGTATCCAAGTTGTTGGATATGTAGCATATATAGTATCATTTAGTTTAATAAGTGCATTCGCACTAAGCCTGTGCTTTTATTTGCACGGAAAGGGATCAGTTTGTGTTTGCCAACTGTTCAAATCGTTTTGAAACATTTAGCTGTTAAACGCAAAAAATAACTCCCATTTATAACTATTTTCTGCCAGGTGACGCATGTCTTTGCACCTTTTACGCTTTGCTAGGAGGCCTGTGCTTCTAACCCCCCACAAACCTTTCACACTGGGGTGATACAGAAATATTTGATTGCAATAATAATAATAATAATAATAATAATAATAATAATAAAGTGCAGTAATTCCAAAAAGCCATCCAAATGCGTTTGGATGTTTTTTTTTTATTTTATTTTTATTTATTTTTTAATGTGTTGGCTTTCAAACTCGCTTTCACTTGAAATAAATGATAAATAGTTCAGAACTCACTTTTAAAAAGCGTCGAGAGATTGATTCTAACACCCAAATCGTTAAAATACACGTGTACTTAAATTGTTATTATTGTCATAATTTATTAATATGATCGTATGACTGCGTTTAAGTCAAATATCTATATAAGTTACAAGAAAATTAAACGTACAAATAACAATGCAACTGAAAAACAAGTGACCCTTAATATCGATCAAACTTTTGTACAATATAAACATCGCTAAAAACAATGTATTCAGTCCAAACCTTTTACAGAAATATACAAGCTATGTAGTACAGTCAAATCTATAAGAAATCAAAAGGAACATTGAAATGTAAGGGGGGAGGGGGGGTGGGGGGGGGTCATTGTTTAATCCAACAGAACCACAGAACATTTGTGATTTTAGTGTTGTTATTATTATTATTATTATTATTATTATTATTATCTATTTATTTTTAATCAGTCTCCTTTTAAAATCTAATGTATATAAATAATTCCATCTTCTTAAAGATGTTTGGCGCTCATCCTCATAATAAAAGATTTGATACCTTTGTCATTTGGCAATCCTCGTGTTGCTTGCAGCTTTTTCACATCTCCCCAGAAAGGAGACAATTGCTTTCAGTGCGCAACCACTGTTCGAATGACCCAAAAATATTTACGCGTCTTTTGTTTTTAGTACACATTATACAGTACTATAAAGATTATCTGGATCCGTGTGTCATTTTGTTAGTGTGTTATTGTCTGTTCCGGTGTCACCATGTCCTGCCATAAAGCAGAGCGGAGCAGGGCAAGGCAGCTCCATACTCGGACCCGGAGGAGTTCAGGTGTGACAGGCCGGATACCTGGGTTTGGAGAGATGGGGGGCTTGCAGCGTGTTGACCCAGATCTGGAGACTCTCCCGCACTGCCTACCTGCTGACTTTGATGATGCTGACCCATTGAAGAACTGTTATTAGACATGATCATGACGTTTCCCCCCTGGTGATGGTGGTTTTGAATACCAGTGTTGGGAGTATGGCTGCTGCCTTGGCATGGCTTTCCGTCTTTCACCAACACTGGCACAGCCACCCGCCGTGGAGACTGTTGCTGCTGCTGACAGGAGCCACCGTCTTGTTGCAGTTGCTGCTGGGACACTTTGTCCTTGGCCTGCCTTTTCATTTTATATCGGTGGTTTTGAAACCAAATTTTAACTTGGGTTGGAGTCAAGTGAATCATACTCGCCAGATGCTCCCTCTCCGGCGCGGAGAGATACTTCTGCTGCTTGAATCGTCGCTCAAGCTCGTACACCTGCGCTTGGGAGAAGAGTACTCGTCTCTTCCTTCGAGCTGTGCTGGTCAGCGCACCCATCCCTTTGCCAACATCCGCCAATGAACTTAGAGCGCTCATGCTGCCCATATTCATACCGGACGAGGAGCCCATGAAACGAGAGACTGCAAGGAGAAGAATGCTATTTAGCTTCAAACAAAACAAACACTACTAATTATTAAAGACTAATTACGATGAGCCAATATATGGAGATTGTGCACAATTACGCATGCACGAGAGAGCCTGTTAACTGACGGAGTGTTTTTGAGTTTAAGGTTAAACGCCTGATTCGTTCAGCATCATGAAAAGAGCTGTGCATGCTCATGATACATAGTGCATTCCCAATTACCGGAACGGATAAGGATCATTAAATGAACGAAAAGCTACAGCCATAATTCAAAATGTATAATCCCCGCTAAGTACAAGGTCTGACAACACTTAACGGCATATTACAAACGTTTCAAAGTTATTCTTCCAAAATACATAGGGTCAATCTCACGTACTTGTGGAGAAGCGTGGGTCAGGATTCGTTCCGTACCAGCTGGTGGCCGTCGTACTACCTCTCATGCCGTCTTGATAGGCCGGCAGGTCGCTCATGTTGCCCAAATTCCCGTTGCAGTAGCCCCCCATGGCTGTATGTGACAGCTGGGAAACTCCAGCTGCTGTCATGTGGTAGGCAGCGGGTACTGTTCCATTGTGTCCCATGTGGTGCTGCTGCATCGCCGCTTGCGTGACTTGGGGCTGTCTGTACGAGGCAAGAGGAGCCCCCAAGTTGTTCCCCTCCATACTCACTTTTTTGTAGCTCTCCTCAAGAGGACTTAAGATATCGGATACAGAAAAAGGAGTCGTATGCTTAGGGCTCATCGACATTGTTCTGTGTTGGAAAGAGAGAAATTAGAAGCCAAGGCAATCTCTCCTTCTTCTTCTTCTTCTTTTTTTGGCCAGCTCCTGTGTTCCTCTTGTTTCACCGTCGCTGCAACGGGATGGAAACGTATGAGTGTGCACTGGAGTCCGCCTTAATTGGTTTGAGTGGGAGCTCGAAGCTGACTTTCGTTTGTTTTAGCTTGGTGCCAGGTTTAAGGCTTCCATCAGAGGCGGGGCATCAGCAGCCAGGGCAACAGTACAAAACAGCGCTATAGTCTGTGCACCCATGCGCAATTTCTATTATGCGCTCCTAAATTACCCGTGCCATCCCCCATCCCGACAACATTTAAACGTGTAACAACACCTCTGCGTAAATGTCATTTGTTTATCGTGCCTGTTATTTAGCGGCGGTGATGCTCGCGAGAGCGGCAAGGAACACGGCAAAGGATGAAATATTGACAGTTGGAGTGATGTTTATAAGGGGCCCTTGATGTGAGCGGACTTGAGACTTTGAGAACCACTCAGTTTGTGAAAAAAGCTTGAGCTGAACTACTGACTTTTAACGGCCACAAGAGGCTTCTGGTGATTGCAGGCGTGTTTGTATTATGCTCCATCGTACTCAAACATGCAAAAGGGCCCTTGCGACGACTCAGGAACACTGACTAACAAATAAATAAATACATTTGCGCGCGTTAAGAGGCCAAGTAAATGATTAAGCCCTTTACTGTTTGATATTATTGGATATAGGCAGCGTGCCGTCCAAATTCCCATCCACTCGGCTCAGACACGCGGTACTGAGGAAAATCACGATGAGGAGGAGGAGGTGGAGGAGAGGCTCTCAGGTGAAGTTAACGACGCTGAAATGACCTGAAGTCTTGAAGATAGTGCTCACCGGTGCGCGTCGTTTTGACGCCTTCAGTAAAGCTGAACAGCAGCAAGTTTGCAAAAAAAAAAAAAAAAAAAAAAAAATCACTGATTACAGACCGCACAGAAATCGTCAAAACTTTCATCCAGTTTTAAAATGGATTATTGTTATTATTATTATTATTTAATACATTTTTTATTTTTAACAAATATTTGTTTTATTTATTTATTATATTTCACAATTTGTAGCTATTTGCAAAACAACGCGTCGTGTTACAACAACAAGACGAAGATAACGAGAACAAAAACAAAAACAAGAACGACAACAATGACAATAATAGAAAATGACAATAGTAATAATAAAAAATAATTAAGGATAGAATTAAAAGTTCTAACATTTTAAAAAAAAATTCTCGTCCGGTTAGAATATCGCAATTAATAACTCATCTCACAAGCATTTGCTCTATAGCATCACTTTACTAAGACAATTAATATCTCCCTTTAGCGTTTCGAAAATAAAGACGTTTTGGTTCTGTCGAGGAAAAATAAAAAAAATAAAAATAAATAAAACGAGAAATAAAATAAACAAAAGGAAAATCTGGAGGGTAAGATTCTTCATTGTAAACCCTGAGGGATTTTTTTTTATTTCGTGTGAAGTTTCCTTTCCCCCTCAAATACTGGACTCCTCCGGAGTTTATTTATTTATTTATTTATTGCAATAAGCGCTGCAACCTTCATTAAAATTGAAATTAAATTTATTTGTACAGTATTAATGTACTAAGAATAGTTTGTTATTTAAATGTTTAAATAATCGATGTATGAAGGCTATTTGTACTCTCTGTGCACTCCTTTATAGCTACAGCTCATATAAGGCCAAAAATACCATAGAAAATCATTCGAAGTCCGGACATGAGATTGTTATATTATAGTGTATATATATAGAGAGAGAGTTTATCCGTTTTCAGAAGTAGAAAATACTTGTTAGAAAATCATATTTGTTATAAAACTAATTTAAACACTTTTCATATTTCTTTATCATTTGTCTAAATAAAGACGTCACCAGACAATTTCTGACGTTGACATTTCTCGTTTCTTTTTCTTTTTTCTTTAACAGAAAACTAAAACCGCACGTGTATATTCATTTAAAATAATTAGCTGGCCCACAGAAGTTTCTGGAACACAGATAGGTCAACCCATGCAGCCATATCTTGAATATAATAAACATGTCACATTGCGTGACCACAACAATCTCAAAGAAAACCAAAAAGATATGTATAATGCTGAAAAACACTTTAAGGGCCTATTGCACATTTAGTAAACAACGCTTCAACATGAGGGAATGCAGCGTCTTCTGGTGGTCGAAATCTGTCAGTGTGTATATCGAGGCATAAAAAGCCTTTTTTGAATAGTTACAGCTAGACAGTTAAAGTTTTATACCCACAACACATCTCAACTTGTTACAGCTTTAGAGGAAACAATTCATTCATTTTTATTCCCTCAACAATTAATGTTTTATGAAAGGGGAAACTGTAATGATACCTTCCTTTTTTTTAGGCGGTATATGCACTCTGAACTTCACTTCAAGAAAATCGACCACAATAAAAGGCTTGTACCATACAGTGATAGGAAATGTAATCATCCAGCCGGCAACTGCGCATTTTTCTAATAAATGTGGTATTTCGAAGCAAAGTTGGGTGTGCGTAGTTTTTGCGCCAGTGATTATATTAGCGCGTGCAATTATAACAATTAGACTCATAACTATGGGGTGACCGCTGTTGCCTTCAAGGTGTTCGGGCTACTTGATTCGGTTTACAAAAGGCTCTCTTTATTATATTAATCAGGCTCGCTCCTCTCTGCTGGAGCACGGTTATCATGGTCAATTAACGGTAATTAGTTAAGCGTTTCTTGTTCCTCATCTTTTTCTACTGATCAAGTTACATTTTTTTCAGCGCTATCTGGGTTGCTTGCAGTAGGACCTAATGAAAATATGGCAATTGATTTTTTGGGATTTTTGCTTATAGCATACCTGTTCATTTGACATATTTTTCATATTTTTTATGGAGGCTTATTTGTATTCATTTATTTAGTTTATGCATGTTTATTTGATGAAACGTGTGAGCAACTGGAGTACATTTATGCAACCTTAGACTTTAAGGTGCTCTTATGACATCTAGCGGGCAGTGGTAAGCATGCAGTTTGTACTCAAAGAGCTGAACACAAATTGGTTTCCTTCTGAGCCCTAGATCACCAACATATATATAGGTATGTGTTTGAATAAAATTTACATTTTTGTTTTATTCTATAAACTACTGACAATATTTCCCCCAAATTACAAACAAATATATTGTCATTTAGAGCTTTTATTTGCCGAAAATGACAATTGGTCAAAATAACAAAAAAGATGCAGTGTTTTCAGACCTCGAATAATACAAAGAAAACAAGTTCATGTTTATTTATAAACAACACAATACTAATATTTTAACTTAGGAAGAGTTCAGATTTGGTGGAATCAATATTTGGTGGAATAAACCCAATTTTCAATCACAGCTTTCATGCGACTTGGCTGCTCTCTTCCAGTCTTTCACATTGCTGTTGGGTGACTTTATGCCACTCCTGGCACAAATATTCCAGCATCTTGGTTTTGTTTGATGGCTTGTGTGGCCATTCATCTTCTTCTTGATCACATTCCAGAGATTTGTTTTGGGGTTCAGGTCTGGAGATTGGGCTGGCCATGACAGCTGTCTTGATCCCGCGGTCCTCCATCCACACCTTGATCTACCTGGCTGTGTGGCATGGAGCATTGACCTGCTGGAAAAACCAATCCTCAGAGTTGGGGAACAATGTCAGAGCAGAAGGAAGCAAGTTTTCTTCCAGGAGAACCTTGTACATGGCTTGATTCTTGTGTCCTTCACAAGGACGAATCTACCCGATTCCAGCCTTGCTTAAGCACTCCCAGATCATCACCGTAGACTTTGTCAGTTCAAACTAGTCTGGGCGTTCTCTGCTGACCTCCACAGAGACGTCCACTCTCTGGATGTTTTTTGTTTTTGGCATCATTCTGAGTAAACTCTAGAGACTGTTGTGCGTGAAAATCCCAGGAGATCAGCAGTTACAGAAATACTCAAACCAGCCCGTCTATTTTGATTTTGTACTACACATGCACATTAATTGCTCTTAACTTGAAATATTAAGTAAGCTAACTCATACATTTTGATGAACCTTAAATTTAACTTATAATCATGTAAGCTCAATTACTTACAAGTAGAGGGAAACTAGCTAGCTAGCTAATTGGAAACACTATGCTTTGATTAGCATGGCAATTGCTTAACAAGTAATGCAATATACTGTAGAACAATTTTAATATAATATAATATATAATATATACCTGTCCTCTACTCTTCACCTTAATAACCCCCAAAATCTTTAACATAAACTATTCTAAATAACACAACAAACCATTCAACATCAACAACTCTCCCCCTTTACATTAGTCTAGCACAAAGACACTTCATATAACATTTACTCTCCCCGTTGAGTGCTATGTAAAGCATGCTGGGAAATAGAAATCCCCTGCACAGTTTCAGTTAAATTGTAAGTTCATTCAAATCAAAACAATTCAGGTTACTTAAAAGGAGTAAGTTTTGTGAACTCAGAAGAAAAAGAATATTCTTAATACTTATCAAAGTTAGTTTATTTGAACTAATTTGAACAATGTATTATTTTGAGCATTATGATTTAGGCTACAGGTTTATGAGTACAATATTGATGCCTGTCACTGTAATCCAGTTCTGTTTGCGTTCGTTCAGTTTCCGGCATGAGAGTGCCTTATTATGATTCACATTGCGTCCTTTCACATTAAACGCATTTCTTGCATTACTTTCATAATCATGAGCTGAGAATAAAAACTGGAAACCCATCTTACCAAAGCCATCCTTATTTCTATTAATTCAATTCTGTAATAACTTTTGGCGCCTCGATATGTCATGTCACACACAATTTCTATGTATGGCAGTTTTTATGCATTATTCATGTTGAGAATAAAGTGATCAGCACCTTTGAACCGGACATCTCCCTTTACGAAGATAAGCAAATAAACGAGTGACGCTATTTAAGATGATAGTACAAGCTTATTTTACAATGTTATCGGGAAACCCAGCCATTGCTTGTTATTTTAAGATGGAGTAACGCCTGTTTTGCCAAACCTGCACATATATTGCTTGTTATAATGTAAGCACAGAACTTAAGTGATTCGTTATGGAAGCTGTGTGGTCAAATGTGCTGAAACTTCAGCCAATATGTCCAGAAGTTTGTCTTCTCAGTCTCAACATTAAAATAATGTGGAAATACTGACAAACATGGAACATAATCAAGGGCTTTCACATAGTCTAAAGTTTTGTTTCTTTGGCTGGAAACTAAACAGATGCACAGGATTACAAAGATGGGCATCAGAATTAAACAACATACCTATCTAAATATCAGTAGGTCATCTAAAGCTAGGCACTGTGTACTTGTAGATAGTCATAGTGCCATTATGTATCATAAAATTTGAGACAGCCATGTAAACAGATGTAGGCTGCTGGAGCAGATCTGAACCAGCCATTGGAGGAAGGAAGAAGAGGAGGAGGAGGACAAAAAAAAAACAGAGAGAGAGAGAGAGAGAGAGGGAGAGAGTTATTTAGGCCCATTTATTGATTAGTTTAGATTTTTTATATTTATCCAACACATCCAAACTCTTCTGCTATTACTTTCCCTAGCCCTAACAGATTTGTATTTAGTTTTGCACTACGTATACACACACACACACACACACACACACACACACACACACACACCAGTTAGTTCCGGTCCTCAAATCTGATTGGACGAGAGACAATCATGAGCACCATCAGCACTCGGACACTTCATTGTGTGTATCACTCCATTTCTAAACTAAAGTGTAAGAGCAGTGCAGATGTGTTAAGAGCTACTGTTTGTATTTTATTTTTTTTCATTCCATATGTTAGCCAACAGGTGGTGCAAGAGAGATTTTTTGTGTGAATTTTGAGCTAGTTAGGTGACATGAAGTGAATCCACGTCCGCCGTCTACATATAACAGCTCTTCGTGATCACTTGTATTACTACTACACTGCAAAGCTAGGAAATAGCTTTAAATGGCTTTAAACGAACAACTTCAGCATTACGGCTCATCATAGCTGAGAGACACAAAAGACTGATTAATTACACAATGGGTGCTGTTTAAAATGGCGGAGGACATTGTGGTTTCTATAGTGATCGACTCTTGTGCTCCGGCTACTACGAAATAGGGAGAAATACCTCCACTTGGATGTTATTTTTCCACTAAGAAAGCTGATCTTCAGAAAGCTGACAGCATCTCTGCTTGGGTGTGGCAAAAGGTAATTGCACACACTCTCTCTCTCTCTCTCTCTCTCTCTCTCTCTCTCTTGCACACACACACACACACACACACACACACACACACACACACACACACACACACACACACACTCACACTTATCCAATAACTTGTTCGAAACAGCATAAGCTGTGCTATTTTTTCTGAAGTGACATTTTTGAATTAATAATGAAGGCTTGGATGCATAATTTGGTTTGAACCAGCAACACTGCATCATCGGACTGAGCTTGTTGTCATCTCAGTGCTGTGTGTTACAGAGAAGACATCCTCCTCCCTCATGTGGTACCCTTCCTGCAGGCTCATCCTGACATGACCCTCCAGCATGACAATGCCACCAGCCATACTGCTCATTCTGTGTGTGATTTCCTGCAAGACAGGTATGTCAGTATTCTGCCACGCCAGCAAAGAGCCCAGATTTCAATCTCATTGAGCACGTCTGAGAACTTGCAAGTGCCTTGGTGGAAGAGTGAGGTAACATCTCACAGCAAGAACTGGCAAATCTGGTGCAGTTCATGAGGAGGAGACGCACTGCAGTACTTAAACCAGCTGGTGGCCACAACAGATTCTGACTGTTACTTTTGTAATTATTCCATTTTTGTTAGTCACATGTCTGTGAAACTTGTTCAGTTTATGTCTTGCTGAATCATTTCATGTTCATAAAAATATTTTCACATGTTAAGTTTGCTGAAAATAAAAGCAGTTGAAAGTGAGAGGGTTAGGGTTAGTTGAGAGGACGTTTCTTTTTTTTTGCTGAGTATATCTATATATCTATATCTATCTATATCTATATCTATCTATATCTATATCTATATCTATATATATATATATTTATATATATATATATCTATATATTTATTTTATTCTATTTTATTTTTTTTATTAGATTTTATTATTATCTCTGTCTTGTTGGTGCATTGTATTGTTGTGCACTGGAAGCTCCTGTCACCAAGACAAATTCCATGTATGTGTAAACATACTTGGAATTAAAGCTGATTCTGATTCTGATATAAATCACTGAGGGCTTGGGCAGAGTTAGGGGGTATTTGTCAGGGGCAATATTTAAAAAGTCCAGAATAGGTATTATAATACAAACAAAACACTTTGTGAAGGCAACTGACACACAGTCATGTACATCCCAGTCTCAAACATCCACCAATTCCTTTCTTCCTCATGGATGGAAACATCTGACTCAGTGGTATTAAAAAGTTTCAATAGAAGGGAGTGATATCATTGCTATTCACCACACTCACTACCACCCACCGTCCAAACAGAAACAAAATATTCACTTATTTTAAACAAGCACTCATTGATAAAGGCCCTATAGTCCTCCTTGATGTATTAACACATGCCTTAATTCACCATTTCTCTCTTTAGGTAAATGCTGTTGCACTAAAAAAAACTAAAGGTTCTGCATCCTGCTCTAGAGCATATAAGTACTTTAAAAGAAAGTCACTGACAGAAGGAAAGGGAGAAGAGAGGAGAGAAAGAAAATAGTAAGTCAGGTATTAAGAGGGAATAGAAGTGCAAACAAAGGAAAGGAAGGGAAGAGTTGGGACAACCAGGAGAAAGGAAGCTGAGGAGGAAATAATGGAGAGAAGACTGGAAGGGAAAAAGGAAGGACAGAGGAAATAGAAGAGAAGAAAGCAGAAAGTAGGGAAGACAAGTATGTAAGGAAGGCATAAAGGCAGGATAAAAGAGGAGAAAGAGGACATGACTGACACAGCAATCATAAAGACTGGGAGGAGGACAGGATAGGTGTAAGGAGAAAAGAATCACAAAGAATGAATTAGGAGGACAAAGATTAAAGAGAGACAAAATGAAAGAATGGAGGGGTCAATAAGAATGAAGGAAGAGTTCATTATTTTGAAAGGTATGAAAAGTATGATACATTTAAATCTAACAATCTTTTATGTAAACAAGCAGAACTTTTGCAAATTCATTCTTGCTGAAAGTATAAGTAACTATAGAGGGTTCCTTTTGAATCTACAGACAATCTTTAACTTGTTGTTATTCAATATATCTAATATTCTATAAAAGATGAACATTTTAATGAAATGCTAAGCTTTATGAATTTGACAGTATTTACATGCCCCACAAAAAAACTTTGTAATAATAATAATTGTTGTGAAGAGCAGGTCTGGAGGAGGAGCTGTCTAAGGAGTAGCAGGAAGGAGGAGGAGCTTGACTTGATCAAAACTTATATATATATAGTAGCATTGAGTTCAGGTGTGAGCCCTTTCACTTACCTGCAGCAGAACCCTGTTTGAGTAAAAATGTGAGTTCCTTTGTTCTTAGTACATTTATGTTCGCAGTATCTTAATGCTTGAAATAGTTATGTTAAGATAGATTGATTAATTGATTGATGTACATGATGTTAATTCTTATCTGTTACATGGTATCCATAGATATTTGCTCCCTATGTATTAATTTAATGTATATTGACACATGGTATATATTCTCTGTTTAGATAAAAACCTGTATTTTTTGTTGTCAGCCTCCATGGACCTAGACCAGATACCATCTGTCTATATCAGACCTATAACCTGGCATGCCCTTGCACAAAGACTACAATCAACCACAAATGGATTGGGTGGGATACACCTGGTGTTTCATTGTTCCTGACCACACACCCACAGGAAGACGTCTAATATACCATATTTACCTCTGTATGGTACTTCATTTGTTATCCTGGAACAGGGATGGCCATCATCTTTGGCAATTTGCTATTGTTGGCTCTTGGACCACCTCTTCCCTTCTGTAAGAGAATGTGCACTCCATTTTTTTGTGAAAATATTCTGCATTTATTTTCAGACTATTTAATGTACAGTTGAAGTCAGAAGTTTACATACACTTAGGTTGAAGTCATTAAAACAAATGTTTTAACCACTCCAGAGATTTCACAAGAGCAAACTATAGATTTGGCAAGTCATTTAGGACATCTACTTTGTGCATGGCAAGTCATTTTTCCAACAATTGTTTACTGACAGATGTTGTTTTTCACTTTTAATTGGTGATATAAAAATTCTAGTGTGTCAGAAATTTACATACAGAAGTTAACTGTGCTTTTAAGCTGCTTGTAAAATTCCAGAAAATGATGACAAGTTTTTAGGCAGTTAGATTCTGATAGGCTAAATGGCTGATTGGAGTCAATTGGAGGTGTATCTGTGGACAGTGGACGATTTGTAGGTGCAAGGGGAATGATGTTGTCAAATACTAGTATAAATCAAGTTTAAAACGCTTGTATCAAGTTCTTATAAATGTCATTTTTGTGTCCAATTTGGTTTCAATTAAAACAAAAATCTTTATAGCATTTTCTACAATAAATAAATACATAAATTAAAAATTTAACTTAAAAATTGTCATGTGGTGTAACCTTCAAGTAAAAAGTATTATAATCTTTACACCTTTAATACATGAGAGTATAACAACTTGCCCAAGGTAAAAAAAAATATTTTTTTATAAATATGATTTTTTTTTTTTTAGTCAAAACTATCAAGAAGCATTCTCAGGGATACACTACATGACTGGAAAAAAGGTGCCTTTCATAAAATTTTCTAAATAAATAGTAGATGTCTTTTTTTTTAAACTTCACACTCAGTCTTGAGGTTCTAAAGATGTCCGCTCTGTTTTATAGTGTTTATGGTCAACATAAACTACAAAATTGCTATACATGGTTACACCACATGACTTTGATTTGTTGGACAAAAGGTTGTTTAAATATGAATCATATTTTAAAACATATTTTAAATTTTTTTTTTTTTAAAGAAATAACAATAAAAGATTATTCTGCACTAGTCATGCCTCTGGACACCACATTAATATTTTTACTTTAAGCCTCAGAAAAAATATATAAATATTACTCTAAACTCAGAAAATAGTATCACAGCTTGTGCTGATTCTAACAAGTTATTGGATAAACAAGGACGTGCGTGTGTGTGTGCATGTGTCAGAGAGAGAGAGAGAGGGAACGTGTGCAATCACCTGTTGCCACTCCCAAGCAGAGATGCTGTCAGCTTTCTGAAGATCAGCTTTCATAGTGGAAATACAGCATCCAAGCGGAGGTATTTCTCCCTATATATATATATATATATATATATATATATATATAAAAATCACACACATATAAAATTGCACATCTCTCTCCACTGCCCCTCCCCGAGAGTCCTCCAAAAAGGCCATTTAGCAGCTCCAATTTTATTGAACAAATCCAAGCTTCCCTGCCTTCTATATCACATCTCTTTGAATGCCACTACCCTGCCCATCTCTGTGCACCACTCTTGAAACAGGGGTGCTCCAGCCGACTTCCATCCCCTAAGGATGACCTGTCTTCCCATCATAACACTGGCTAGGACCCAGTTTTTTATGGACTTATTCACTATACTAATGACCACCCCATTGCCTAAAAAACAGAGTCTTGGGCAAAATGAAATTTGAGTGCCGAATACATCACACACAAAACTCTGAAACCTCAACCAAAATTCCTGGATCTTAACACATCACCAAAAAACATGGGTTGGCATCACCAGCAGGTGGGTGTGTCTTTAAAACCAAGCCTACAGAACCTAGAGGGGGTCCAGTAGAATCTATGTAAAATCTTGACTTGCATATGGCACACCCTTGCATCCTAGTCCACACTCCCTCCTCCAATACTAGGTTTAAATCTTTGTCCCATAATCTCTTAAGAGAAGTTAAATCTCCATCCCCCAGACTCTGCATTAGAAGGGAGTAATAGACTGATGCCTCATGACCAGGGCTGGACTGGGAAGAAAAATCGGCCCGGGATTTTATATAGCCACTGGCCCAATAATTGTTGAGCAGGGGGTTAGCTGTCCTTTTCTGCATATTGAGGTGGCATTTTGTTGTCCGCTCTGCATAACACAGTGGCTGCATAATAAGCAAATTTTAGCTTATTGCTGCCCCTTTGGCCCATTTCAGGGCCGACCCACCGGACACCTTGGTTTTCCCGATGGCCAGTCCTCCCTTGATCGGCCCCAAAGTGTGTCAGCCCACCAGCAAAATGACCGGTATGCCAGATTACCAGTACAACCCTTTTTCAAAAGCAGTAATCATCACTCCCAGAGTATCTGCTGCTCTAGAGGGGTGTATACTACTCCCAAAAATAGTACAAAGCTGGTGGCACAGCTGCAAGTGCCTGAAGAATTGAGACCTGGGAATCCCAAAATGTTAAACCATATTTTCAAAGGATCTCAACATTCTCATATAGGTCACAGAAAAAATAATCACACACATATCCATCAAAATCTCCTCCCAATATTATTTCATGCCAACGGCTTGCAACATCCCTTCTAAATCTATAAAAAAAAGCCCTGATCATCAATGTTAGATGCATAAATATTCGCTAAAATAAGAATTTGTTCCTGAATTACAGCTAAAACAATAATTAATTTATCTTCAGTCTGTTTGAGACATTTACATTGTAGATGTTTATTTACTGTATCAATGTAATGACTCCCCTGCTCTTACTCGAGCCAGCACTATAAAAAAAAATGCCCACCCCATATCTTTCCAAATTTTTTAGCTTCCTGCAAGGAAAGGTGAATTTCTTGAAGAAACACTATATCATATTTCTTACACTTAAGAAGAGAAATAACCTTTCTTCTTTTTATGGGGTGCCTCAAACCACTCACATTTCATGTGGGGAGAGACACTCCACTCATATTAACATTGGACATTTTGACATTTCAGAAAAAAAAGATTATAAAGACCACATTCCAACATTAGAGCAACAGTCAAACCATGAACATTCTCAAACAAACAGAAAAATAAAAATGTGCACATTAACCCCGTGCACGACAGCGCAAACTGGCGTCCTTCCCTCCAAACTCGAACAGTCCATGCACACCTACGAGAACCTCCGTCGAATTGCTCAAGTCCGGTGATTCTATAAAAATTTAGTGAGACAGAATTACACAGCAAAAGATAATCTATAAAACAAACTCCAGCCAATAGGCAGAATAAACACAAAGAGCGTGTAGCTTCATCCATAAAACTGTCCTAAAAGTGTATTATTCCACAAAATAAACTCCAGCGGCATGGCGGAACCAGCACAAAAATAATGTGCAGAATCTTCAAACAGTCAAGTGAATGTTCAGTGAGCCGGTCCACCCGGCCGCAACTTGAGCACCACAACATGACCCAATCACTCCATTGACTTTATTAAGCACATCACTTGCTTTGGGCATGGGAATGTTTTACGGACATCCTTATCATCTATTATCAGTTCGGGAATATCAGTGCAAAAGCGATCTTCCGTTGATGTAAAAGTTTCTTGCATTCATTGAATCGATCACATTTCTCTCCTGAGTTCGCAAAGTCTGGGAACAAGAAAACTATGTGGTTCTTCCTAGAAAGACTTCCTTTACTCCTCGCCACACATAACACAAGATCTTTATCGGATGATCTTAGAAATTTGGTCAGAATTGATTGGGGCCTATTTCTCTCAATGGATTGCTGAGCTGGAACCCTGTGAGCTCACTCGATTTATAGTTTATGGCCTGCTTTGTAGAGCAGACTCGGAAAGAGCCCATCCAGGAATTCTACCATATTCTCTCCCTCTACTCCCTCCCACGATATGGGCATTATTCCACCGACTACGGTTTTCCATGTCCTACGACTTCTCTCAGACACACTCCAAATCTACCTCGGTCACTAGCAGATTAGCAGATAATTTCCTCTTCTCTGATGACTCCAGATAGTCCATCCATTTATCGACATCCCCCACTCTTGTGACCACATCAGTAAATTATGCCTCCATGGCAGTGATCGATCGACATATCACAGCAAGATCCTCCAATTCAGCAACGACCTTCGTCAACATTGCCGACATGTAAAGTCAAATTAACTCCCTGGTCCATAGCCTTCTCAGGGGTGTCAGCCTGAGCACGTAAGTGTCTTTTAATGTCTCCAGAGCACAATGATTTTGAATTCTTTGACATACTGTCCTCCTAGGAGAGTTATGAAACAGTGTATAGAATCTCGTCGGTTTATGTCATTAAAAGATATTAAAACTAGCAAAGTGCGCAGAGCTTGCCATTCACACGTCCCATCCTCGCATGGCATCACATGACTCCTTTCAAATATAGAGAATTAAATATTTTACATGCATTATTAGTTCTAAGGGGATGGTAAGGGGGGATGGTGGTTTTACAAGGTAAATGCTTTTTGCTATTTCTTGCAACAAGGGGGATGGCATCCCCTCGCATCCCCCCTAAACTCAAGCCTTGCCTGTGGATGTATTTTAAGGCCTACCTTCAAATTCAGTGTCTCTTTGCTTGATATCATTGCAAAATCAAAAGAAATCAGACAAGAAAAAAAAAAATTTGAAAAAAAAAATCTGGGATCTCCACAAGTCTGGTTCATCATTGGGAGCAATTTACAAATGCCTGAAGATACCACGTTCATCTGTACAAACAATAGTATGCAAGTATAAACACCATGGGACCATGATGCCGTCATACTGCTGTGGAAGGAGATGCATTCTGTCTCCTAGCGATGAACATAGTTTGGTGCGAAAAGTGCAAATCAATCCTAGAACAACAGGAAAGGACCATGTGAAGATGCTGGAGGAAACAGGTAGACAAGTATCTATATCCACAGTAAAACAAATCCTATATCGACATAACCTGAAAGGCTGCTCAGCAAGGAAGAAGCCACTGCTCAAAAACCGCCATAAAAAGCTAGACAACAGTTTTCAAGTGCATACATGTACAAAGATTTTACTTTTTGGAGAAATCTTCTCTGGTCTAATGAAACTAAAATTTTACTGTTTGGCCATAATGACCACTGTTATGTTTGGAGGAAAAATGGGTGAGCCTTCAAGCTGAAGAACACCATCCAAACTGTGAAGCATGGGCTAGGCAGCTTCATGTTGTGGGGGTGCTTTGCTGCACTGATGCACTTCACAAAATAGATGGCATCAAGAGGAAGGAAAATTATGTGTATATATTGAAGCAACATCTCAAAACATCAGCCAGGAAGTTAAAGCTCAGTTGCAAATGGGTCTTTCAAATGAACATTGACCCCAAGCATACCTCCAAATTTGTGGCAAAATGGCTTAAGGACAACAAAGTCAAGGTATTGGAGTGGCCATTAGAAAGCCCTGACCTCAATCCGATAGAAATGTTATGGGCAGAACTAAAAAATTGTGTTCAAGCAAAGAGGCCTACAAACCTGACTCAGTTATACCAGTTCTGTCTGGAGGAATGGGCCAAAATTCCAGCAACTTGTTGTGGAACGCGACCCAAAATGTTGGACCTAAGTTAAACAATTTGAAGGCAATGCTACCAAATACTAACGAAGTGTATGTAAACTTCTGACCCACTGGGAATGTGATGAAAGAAATAAATAGCTGAAATAAATAATTCTCTACTATTATTCTGACATTTCACATTCTTAAAATAAAGTAGTGATCCTGACTGACCTAAGATTTCTACGATTAAATGTCAGGAATTGTGAAAAAATGAGTTTAAATGTATTTGGCTAGGTGTCTGTAAACTTCTGACTTAAACCGTACATGCATGAACCCCCTGGCACATGACATGAGGATTGGTTATAGGTTTATGGAGTTTTGAGACCTATTTTGTGTCCTCTGAGTGGAAAACAGATCAAAAAGAGGAGCAGATCAGAAAAGGGGGCTTCAAACTAAAATATTATCAAATATAATAAGAGGGAATTAGAAATACAGACCTGTCTCTATAAGCTTAAAAAATGCTCCCCAACATAACAAGTAAAAAATATTGTTGATTGCATTCTTTATCTGTTCAATGGCAGCTATTGCCTTGCACTGAACGCCTTTAACCACATGTATCACCTGAACAAATTCAGTTTTACATGTGTATTTTAAACAGAATACACAAACCAAAGCACCTCAGAATAATTAGCCTGTAATACCAACATTGCAGACAATTTCAAAATGTCCCAAACTTAAAGCTAATGGTAACTAAATGTGAACTAATGTGGAGATTTGAGATTTGATACTTTTTTCAACATAATACAGCTTTGCCTACCAAAGAAAGACATTAAGCGGACACATACACTTATTTTAACTGTGACTGAGTAAGAAATGTCACCTTTACTGTTAGACACGTCTTAAATACTTACGGCCTGTGTCGAATGTTACCGAATGGCGGAAGAAATAATGGCGGTAGAAAGTTCCAGTTGCACCAGCTATAGGCCTATACGTATACGTAACTTAGCCTAGTTGTAAATAGGCCTACTCACGAAATTAGAAGGACCCGCGTCGGAAGTTACCAAGTGGCGGCAGAAATATTTGTATTTATTTTCAAACTGCTCTTCAGCATGAAAACATTCTAACGGTTCTGTTTACAGGGTGCGTCGCCCGGTGTCAAGTTTCAACACATTCAAAATACATAGAGGATGTTAAAATGAATAAATATACATATTTTCCAGCCGGTTATATTAGTAGGGCCTATTTATTCCTAGATATTAGTTACTATATATTATTATTTACACAGGACAAATATAGCCTACTATTTATCAAATCTACTTTTATTACAGGCTCTCGTATTTCAATGAGGATGTCATTTATTAGGCCTACAGCTGACAGTTACGTTGCAGTTGGTGCAACCAAATTAAGCACTGATTTAGTTACAAACTAACTAGTAGGCCTAGTTACTGAGCCCTTAGTGTGAACTTTACGTCCCAAATTATGTGAGACCTTACGCGCAGCTGGTGCAAGCAAGCCTGGCAGTCCACAGCGTGACGTTTCCCATTCTCACTGACATGCGCAGTAGGCGGGGTCAGGGCACAACTCCAAATTTCAATCATTAATCCAAGTAACTTCACTCTCATTAAATGTACAACCTGGGCAATTAACATTTCTCCAGAAAAAAAGACATCTGGTTATTAATGTATTATATTTGTGAGTGATTTATGGTCATCCAATGAATGTCCATGAGTCCTTTTTTGAGTGGACTTTTAGATAAGGATGATTTTGGGTAACGCGTCATGTAGAGATTCAGAACTAGCCTACTTTTGTGTATACTCAAGTTCTACTAAGTGTTTCGGAAACCCATCTTTATTTTGATAAAATAATCTTAAACGTTGCAAAATGGAAACCTGTAATGGTCTCTATGCCGAGTGGCCTAGAAAAAGCACGCTTAATAATGATAACAATAATCCACAATGAAAAATGATTAAAAATAGTATGTTACTCAATAATAGTATATCATATATCGTGTTGACAAGAACACTTGAATTAATAACTTTAAGCTTTGAAAACACACATTCAAACGGTGGCCAATTGCACAAGTTAGAACGACTCAGTAGTCCATTTCTAGACTCATTTAGCTCACAATATTAATCACATATCCCGAAGAAACATTTTGCAGACTGTCATCCTATTTAAGATTTCACTTGAGCAAGATTATTTCATATACATTTCCATAATAGTCTTATTTGACATACTAAAAAATTCAGTATAGGCCTACTCTTTTTTCTTTTTTAGAGAGAAATTCCTGAAAGGCCTTTCCGTTAATATTTCATCAATGCACATGTTTTTTCCTAAAACAAGAAAATAATGCAACACAGGAAACAATAACTGCATGTGCGGATTGTCGCGTTTTAGTGGGACTACTTTATAAGAAGTTGCTTTGGCCAATTTTCGCCATTAACCAGTGGACACCTCTAAAAGTCTGTCTTTGTCACTCCCCAAACCCAACGACTTTAAAAACTCCATTGTCCTGTTAAAGCCCATAAATTTGTCACCCGGGACTGATTAAACATCACGAGAATTGAGCGGCTGCAGATTTTGTCTAGGTCCCTTTGGGAACCACACAATGCTCCTTTCAGAAGACGACACAAAAAAGTGTTTAAGGGAAGATGTAGCAAAGACAGCGCTTCGGTCAGTCCCCTCCATATGTAGTACAAGGTGGCCTAAAGAGGGGACAAAAGACCAGGTGACAAGGATGATACTAACTGGGTCGCAGGAATAATTGGGATATGTTTGGTGTCGAGAAAGCATGAGAAACACGCCAATAACATTAATACCGCAGCAATGATCACTCTCTTTTAAAATAAATAATGGTGCAAGCAGTGAAGGGACTTGCTTTTAACTTTCTAAACAACATTTTACCGTAAAACCACAGTATTGTCTTTTTTAATATATGACAATTTGTATATTTCACGGTAACCAATTTACGTTTTTTTTACTTTAGCATTTTTACAGTCTTTTACCGTTAGAATTACGGACATTATTTTATAGTGTAGAATTTTAACGGTAAAATAATGTATAATAAATACATAAATAAATAAATATTTTAATGTAAAAAGTATGATTTCCCTGTATGAGTAACGGTAAAAAAATTATCATGTTTAACAAGATAGTACATGTACTTTTTACTGTAAATTATTGATAAAATTAAGTAAAAAATTGTTAATAGGCGTTTCCAGAATTCCCCACTGACCCATTACATTTCATGATATTTTATGGGAATAGTTATGTTTCTCCTTATTTTTTATATCAGTTATGTACTTTGGTGTGTTCTGTGTTATATTTGATGTAGTTTAGTTAATTAAACTACATCTAATAATTGTATTGCAATTGTAAATTAAACTAATATTACAATATTTTAATTTCACTTTAAATTGCTCCTGGAAGAGCCACTGTTGATGTATTTCATCGTGTTATCAAGAGCTCTTCTGTAATTACTGGGGTGATTAACAATACATTATAAAGTGAAAAGATGATGTTTTCAGTTTCAGAAGGCTTGTGTATTAAGTTTATCATTTAATAATATAAACGACGGTACTGCACTGAAAAATACACCGTAAACAACACTTATATACTGTAGAATTTACAGGTTGTTCTGAAAAGTTGTGCACATTTTTACTATATTTTTTACATAATTATTATGGCAACCACAGCTGCCAATTTTCCTTTTTTTTTTTTTTTTTGCCTTTTTTCCCCCTTTTATCTACAGTGTAGGCCTACCATTTATCACAAAACCCTGGACGCTGTTTGATACGTTGTTGTTGTTTTTTCTTTTCTTTATTCACATATGCTTGATATAAATAAATGCTTGAACACGGTATACAAATAATGACTAAAAAGAGGAAAATTAATGTGTGAGTTTCAAATTTAACAGGTGAGATCCAGCATCCATTTTCATCATTGCATCTCAGAGTCTCAAATGAGGTTTCTTTCGTTAAGATGGTGATTTGGTCCTGTCCGTTGAGTGAAAGTCTTAACATTACCAAAGCCACTCATCTCTAATTCTTTCAGTCCGATGTGAGACCTTTTACACAAACACCAAGTAGCCGAACAATCGCACGGATTAACAGAATGGTGAAAGAATTCTGCTAAAAAGTATAAAATGATTCATTTCGCCATACGAATTAAAAAGTTTCGAATCTTTTCGATTAAATGATTCACGTGTTGCCTAATATCTGTAACCATCATTTGTAGGCCATTAACAATTAAACAGAACAATAAATGTCTAAGAGAAATGTTTATTCTCAGCTGTTTTTTGGGAACAATACACAAAGAACGAAAACTTTCCCGGTTCTAAATTGATGCCACGTCATCAATATTATAACACTAATCTATTCACTGTTTTATCTTTATAAAACACATAAACACATTTTCTCAATGATATATAAACTTTTGTTTCAGAACAATACAAGTAGTTCAAAAAGTATTTAGGTAATTATAAACAGCAGTAGTACACATACATTATTATTATTATTATTTGCAAAGCGCGACTGATCAAAACATTAAAACTAGACCATATAATATGTGCAAACAGCATTTATTATCAACGCTGAAAGTTTACTATAATAAACCTAACACTTTATATAATAAAAATCTAATGTAATATTCTTCAAATTTAAGATGAAAATGCGCCGTCCTGTGGGGTAAGTCCTTAAAATAGTTCGTGTGGTCCTCTGTAAAATCTCACCAAACACAAAAGTGGTGGCGGGAGGCAGTTGTGTTGGCAAAGTGCTGCTGGTATGTGGGGAAAAGCGTAAAGGGTCTCTGCTGTTGTAAAGACTGGAAACCTTGAACTCCGATAAATGAGGATGGCACTGTTGGTGGACCGATGCAGCTTCCATTTTCGGCATCGATAGTGCAGCTCTGATACGGTTTGCCATCCCGGACTAGAATCGGCACCACAACTCTGCGCAACACTGGAGGCTGACTGAGGTCCTGAGAGTACTCTATCCGCGCTCTCTTCATTTTGTATCTGTGATTTTGAAACCAGATCTTCACCTGCGTTGGCGTGAGATGCAGCAGGTGCGCAAGCTGCTCTCGCTCTGGAGCGGACAGGTAACGCTGCTGACGGAAGCGCCTTTCCAGCTCAAACGTCTGAGCCTTGGAGAATAACACGCGACGCTTCTTCATCTTTTCATGTTCTGTATCCACGGAGAGCACATCCGGTCCGGTGGAGCCTGGTGAAGCCTCAAGGTTGCTCTCATCTGACGCTAAAGAAACAGAATGATAATGAGGAGATAATGAGCCTTTATCCAACCCAACCCACCTACGTGTATGCGCTATACATTTACCAAATATTTCAACAGAAAATCTGTCCAATGTGATGGTACAATTTAGATTTGTGCTTTTATGTTGGGAAAGTAATAACAGCATGGACATATTACATTTTCACATGACTGATAGTCTATTTTTAAGGTTAATTGGAGCAGAATATATTTGTATCTACTTACATATGCAATGACCTCTGTCTTGTTCAGTCCAGACGGAGAATGAGGCAACTGGAGAATGATGGGAGATGCTGTCGGAGCCATTTTCTGGCAAATCCAAAATACTTCTCACGGTGAAACTGAACTTGTTAGCCATTTGTAGCGCTTGGTTGCTTTTAATTCCAGTAACGATTCAGTCTTGGAAAGCTATCATCGGTTGCGCAGCGTTGAAGTGATGTGTGAGTTTTCACATCAGACGCGACTCCAAGTGACAATGTGTACACTGATGTCGCAGTGTTTATATAAACAGCACTTAGTCGTTGCTTTGAGGCCTCTCCTCCTTATGGGTGCTAAGTACCTCAATGACTCCAGTACTTAAATCCCTGTAATGGTAGGTGTGAACTCGGCAAATAATGGCCCGTTACTTTCACAATGGCGCAGGGTAACACTCTTCATCATTACTGATTCGTCCGAATTCGTGAAAAGTGGGAGACAGATAATGGTAATTGTTGAGGCTGAATCACGTCTTGGGTGGCAAGTGACAACAAGAGCCCCCCTTCTTTCCCCCGCTCAAATAACATATCGGATATTTGCATACAAAGTGATCCATTAGCGTCCAAGAGTTGGTTTTCCTAATTCGTTTATTGGCATATTGTCGTTTATATTGCAGGTGTTGGACACAAACACAGGCTAAATTTCCACTGTCGAGGGGGTGATATTTCATTATAGTTCAAGAATGCTGTTTCGATGGGCTCAAGAGTAGACTACATGCTTTTTGGCAGCCTATGCGACTGTAAAGGCAAAATAATGTGCATTGCAAGACATTATAGATTAGAAATGTATAAATAAACCCCAGCTTTGTCCATGTATCCATGCATTCGATGTTACTCTATAATATCCCTCTTTTTGCTCTTCAATTATAGCCTATCCTCTGCAACCCGAATAAGTTAGCAGAACTCAAAAAATGGAGGAAGTTAATACATTAAAAGTTTAAATAAGCAGAACTGTAAGATATTGCACTTTAACTTGAAATATTTAGAAGCCAACTCATACATTGTAATGACAATTAAAACGTAACTCTTTATCTGACTTTACAATTAACAAGAAATCTCAACTTAAATTCTTCAGGAAACCTAGTACAGTGCATGCTTGCATATTGAATGCATGTTGAGTGGCAACACTATGCTAATTGCTCAGTGAGTAAAGCAGTATAGAACTTATTTTATTATTTGTACCTATCCTTAAGCTCAAGCTCCACTATTTACAATAATAGTAACCCCCAACACTTAAACATAACAGAAACTCTTCTAAAACAAAGCATTAAACACTAACAAGTCTCCCCCTTACATTCATCTTGCACAAAGACACTTTATATTACACTTTATCTCCTCTCCTCGTGGAGTGCCATCCAAAATTGAATTATTTTGGATTAATAATTTTAACCCCCTATTCAAAACAATACATTATATATATATATATATATATATATATATATATATATATATATATATATATATATATATATATATATATAGTAATTATCGCAAAACAAGGAATAAGATGTAGAATTAACTTTAATTGGAAAGGGGTCCAGAGATGTAGGCCACATTATTAGTTCTATATGGGTTGTCGCTTTACTCGCGCCCTGGACCTCACCAACCAGCAAAGTGCATGGAGCATCCCATTGGGTTCAGAGGCTGTCTCGTCTTAAAGCGGCTCTGGGTGGCTGCATAGACAGTCCCTCCCAAACAGAGTGGGTATCCGTTCTCGTCTAGTCATCCTGGGTGGTCGGACGAAAAAAGGAACACAAACACATGCCAACCAGCGACCGGGAACAAAAGAGGGCAATGTAGCCCCGCGTCCGAGACCCGTTGGAAGCATTTGTTTCAGTCAAGATTTTGCATTTGTTCAGTCCTGAAATAATGCTTGATTGACGCCCCAGCACAATGTCCTTTAACTTTCTCGAATAAATCCGTGCTTGTTCCTTGTTGTCATGGTTTTGAATAGGGTTGAACGGGATCCGGGCAACTATCTACTGCTGCACGTCTACTACTGCCTATTTAATAAAGCCTACTGAATTATTAGTTTTGCGTTTCCAAACGGAATCAGCATAATGTCAGCTTGCGTTTAATCAAACACTTTAAGGAACAAATCGATATTTAATTACTCGAAATCACAGTTTTAAATATAACAACTCTCCGATTGCGAACTCTTCCGTATCCAAAGTATTACATTAACAAGGTCGAAGCAACATTTCGGAATGACTGATTTTAAAAACGGATTTATAGGCAAGTGTCTGATTACATTCAATCATTGAAATCATGTTATACGTTTTCAAATGGTTAGAAATGGATCTGTAGCACGCAGTCTAATACACAAATCACTGTTAAACTGTATAAAGAAAAGGAAGATGTTTGCCAAGCTCTTTGCATTTCAGCACACGCTCTCATAGAATAAATATAGCCCTGTGTAGGCACACAGTTAAGTTTCTAATGACCTCTCGCATCTCCTTAATCTATTAGACACCCACACAGGAGCATGCTTCAGGAAAAGTGCGCACTCTCAAATCTCCAAGAGCTCTCTAGTGTCAAATATTTACCCTTGCTGTTTGACTTCTCAAACCCAAGGAGACGCACGATAAAGAAAATCAGAGAATAATCGACAGAAATAAACGTTGCTCCTTGAAGTAGCCTATAACACATTTTAATATTTACAATTATAGCAGGGGGCAAATAGAGATCTTGATCTACTGATCGGATTTAAACTTATATTATTACATATACTTTTTCAAGTATGTTAAAAATACCTGAACAGCATCTTTACCACTTTGTGCATGTTTTTGGAAGAAAAAAAAGGAGAAAAAAAGAAAGAAAAGAAACTGATTGGACTCAGAATTCCAGTACACGAATATTTTCAAGTGTTTGCCCTTTGAAGTATTACTTTTATATTTAATAAAGTAATTCAATAATTACTGTAAGTGTTTAATAAAGGCATCTTATGTTTAAAAATACTCTGCCATTAAAGACATGTAACACCAAAACCATGTTTTAGACAACACAAGTTTGTATATAGACGCTTAAGCCACACTTATTAATATGATACTAAGCCAAATATTGGTATAGGTATAAATATATAATCCAAGTGTCATCTATTCTAGCAAGCAAAGTAAATAAGTTTGTTAGGTTTTAAGTGAAGCATATGCTGTTCAAAGTTAAGACAACATTAATTTGGACACCTGCTGGTTGTCAAACTTGGAATAAAGTGGAAAGTGTCCATAGTTTGGGAACCTTCATGAATTTTAGGGAAACGGACTAATGTTCACTAAGAAGAAAAGTGAAGTGAATAGAGAAACACGCTCATGAATGCGCAACACGAACATAAAATTACCTTACAGAGCACAGGGCAAAGGTCAAAAGTTATATGATCCACAAATCAACTGAATAATCCATGGAACGTAAACAAAATCAATTACGCTCGTGCAGAAGTAGGCCTAATGTATAATTTACACCCGTGTTCACATGGCTTTCGAGGAATGGCAGTTTTTAGAGTTCAATATGACACTGTTGAACTGATATGATTTTTCTTTATTTTACGCCATAAATCAGATCCTCAAAGAAATAAATTAGGGAGAAATAAACGTTGAAAATCACTCCTCTTAAGATCACAGTAGTGTAATATCATTTTGCGGGAAAAAAATAAAAATAAATAAATCTCGATTTGAAATATAAATGAAGCCCCAGCTGTTTCTATTTAACATTGAATCCATACATTACACCTTTATATTTATTTTTATGCTTTGTAATACCAGGTACTTTGTTTTATTTTTATTTTTTTTGTAGCGGCCTAAGCACGTGATAGAAGGGGGCTGTTCAAACTGAGCGTGTTTTTGCGTCCGCTCGCGCTGTTTTTCAATCGTTTTCCATGTAAACGTTCACTAGATGGATGTCTTCTGACAACTGCGTCATGTTTCACTGTTTTAGCATCTCTCATGTGAGTACTGCATTTTAGAAGCTGTGTCAAGTTAAAATAACTTCGTTGACTCATAAAACGCGTCTCGAGACTTCTGCTTTTTGCTTTTTAGCGCGAGAACACGTCTGAGAACGGTTACTGGAAGAAATGCTTAAGCCAATAGTTACATGAATGCTTCGGTGTTGTTTTTTTGCCCAAAGAATGTCCCGTGGGACCATGCCCCTGGACCCCCATATATAAGCTTTATATATAAATATATATAAAATATCCAAAAAATATAAAATGCTACTGGGGGAAGACAGTTACGCATTGTTTGCGGCCAAAGCCATATTTATACACTCTCAAAAAACGTAATACATTGGTTTATTCTGATCTTATTCTGTTTTATTTTAATATTGTTACATATAGTAATAATTTGTATTAGGCTAATTTATTGGTTGGGTTAGAGTCATGTAGCCTAGATATGCTAGAAGAATTGTGAGCTAAGCAGCCACTTAAAGTAGCACTATGTAAGATGTTTTAATTAAACATGAACAAATTGCCTTTATTTATCAAAATAATGTCCTTATATTACCCCGATTCACTGCTGTAAACCTATAAACATGATTTGCATTTTGAGCAGTCGGGTTCGATTTGGCATGAAATTGCTGGCTTATGAAGTTCATCCTTGCGTCATTACTGCATGTCAACACAGAAGTAGTGCTGGCTGTCTCATGTTATGGCTGGAGAAACTACACTGTAACACTCACATAGGACAGCATTGTTGCAGTCTAGATGGATGTTTGTTATCCATTTGGCGAAGTTTCTTACCTGCTATAATGCTTGGATCTGGCAGGATTGTTGAAGCTTATATTGCTTGTCATGCTTTTATGAATCGAACATTACTCGTGTGTTAACTGATCGCAATGTATCTATGTTGTCCGCAGGGCTGGATTGGTAATCTGGCATACCGGCCATTTTCCCGGTGGACCGATGCACTTTTGGGCCGAACAGGGGCAGACTGGCCATCGGGAGAACCGGCCGAATGGGCCGCGATAAGCTGAAATGAGCCACATTATGCAGAACGGGCAACAAAACAGTGCTGCGATATTCTGAAGGTGACAGCGATATAGAGAAAAGTACAGCAACACACCCCCCCACACAAACACACACAACAAACAACAACTTTTGGGCAAGTTTCTATGTAAAATCCTGGCCCGATTTCTCTTCACAGTCCACCACTGGTTGTTCAGTGAAGTTACTGTGTCATATTTAAAATGTATGACTTCTGTAATTGACGCTGTTCTTTTCTACATATTGGCACCATTTTGTGGGCTGTTCTGCATAATGCTGCAGCTCATCATGGCCAATTCGGCCCGTTTCATGGCCCTCTAGGTTCTCCTGATGGCCAGTCTGCCCCTGATTGGGCCCAAAGTGCGTCAGCCCGCCAGACAAATGCCCGGTATACCGGATTACCAGTCCAGCCCTGCCATGAGTGTGTGTTATGTTTTTCAGGGTTTCATTACCTTTTAAAGAGTGAATCGTTAGACCAGCAGGGGCACCAATGAGCTGAAGATAATGCATATTTACCAGAACTATTTATTTGCACATTTTTGGCCAAATAATAAGAAATAATGCTGCATAATGAGACACATAGCTTTGAGGTGAGGGAAAATTGCAGAATGTAAAACAGCAAGATAAACAAAATGCATATAAAACCCACAGGAGGAAAGATTTGTCCATACTTTGTCAATAAGTCTTGAAGGTCTTGACTTTAAAACCATTTAAGTACTTGCCCATATATCTACAGTGCAATGTCATAAGCACAGGTAAGATCATGGATGACTCCTCATTACTGTGAGGAATGACCCAAATAACAAAATATAGTAGGCCCCAAACAAATTATAGTAGGCCTATTTGTTAAGGAACAGTGTTGTTGCTTTTCCTCTTCAGTGCTGTTAATAATTCTTGGCTGTCTAGCTTTTGCTTAAAACTGTCATTAGAATTCAGATGGATCGCATACTTTTTGTGATATGAGCTGCGATTTTGAGGGAAGCTTGCTCATTCGCTCTGAGCTATCTACCTCTGGAACTTGCATGTGCATTTGTGCAGCACAATTTAATTTGTTCTCTGTATAAAGTATCCTGTTTCTCTTTTACAGTGTAAGAATCTGCTCCAAATGATTCAGTCTGTGCAGGCCTGGTGCCACGAGGGGGCAAAAAGAGGCATTGCCCCCTTAGATCTGATTTATGCCCCATCAGTTTAATTTTGCATTCATAGTCTACATAAACAGTCATTTACACTCTTAAAAATAAATGTGCCAGGAAGAACCAAATAGGGTGTTTTGCATTGTTGCCATAGAAGAACCTTTTTTTGTTCCACAAAGAACATTTCAGTGACTTGTTATTTGAAGAACCATTTTCCCTAGTGCCACAAAGAATCTTTCCTGGTACTGCAAATAACTTGTTCCAAAGGTTCTTTGTGGAACCACTCATAAAAACGTTCTTTAAGACCTCAACTGATCCATTAAATACAGTATATGTGTAATAATGATGCTTGTCTTTTGTCACCAGTGGACTTCCTTATTTTGTGGGCTGGGCAAAACAATTAATGTAAACAACACACAGCCTGTAAAATTTGAATTGCTGTTATGAAGGCGGGGTTTTTACAATCTAACAGAAAATAGGGAAATATTCACCTTATGCTCAAGAGAAACGTGCAGCCATCTTGCGTGCAGCCATCTTGCAAATTTTGTCTTTGAACTTCCATTATAGCAATTTCTAGATTACTATAGTGTTGATGTTAAAGTGTAATTAGCTAGCAAAGTGAATTTACAGATTCACTTCACAGTAGCTTTAATGCAATCCGAGTATTAAAAGACACGGAAGTGTGCAGCAAGGTACAGGTATAGCACAGAGGATGTGTTGATGTGGCACAGGTGGCAGTCCAAAGCTGTGAATCTAGTCACGGTGCACACAAAAGTTATGAATGTTTTGTATTTCTTCGAGAATGAACAACATGACGTTGATGAGTTTGCAGATTAGTGTATGAAACTTGTGCAACTTCACAAATGGAATGGTTAAGAGGAGGAGGACGAGATGTCTTTGGCGGTGTCTTGAATGTTTAGATGGTCTCAACTTGGACGTAGACCTGGAGAAGTTAAAAGTATGAGCCATGATCCAAATCCATGAATTTGATGCATGCTTTGATACTATTTGATCTTTACATTTTTAACACCACATGACCTAAAACAAACCCTCCAATCTTAATAATGATAATTTTTTGTGCTTACTTTACTACTTTTATGCCAATTAAACTGACACTCACAATTTTTAAATACACACACGCACTATATGGCCAGGGTCCAAAATGGTTTCCTTATAACCCTTGTGCGACCTTGGGACATTTTTATCTTTTTCATTTTTGTTTTGTTAATGCCAATGGCATACATTTTGCCAAAGGTGTGTATTTTGAGGGGAATTTTGATATTTCATCCTTAGTTCCTAAAATAAAATACACTGTGTACTAAAATAGTTACACCCAGGACCTTCAGAACAAAAATGTCCCCATTGAAATGGCAATATTTGATCACAGTGCCATTAAAGCATAAAATCATGAATTCTATGATATTATGCATTCTGGAGCCCTGGCTTTTCCTCATGTTTAGCCTATGGAGCAAATACATGCTTCTTTCCTATTTTCTGTCTGCTTTATTATAGAGACTGCAGGCCAATTGAATAAATGATGCAGCTAAAAATGTGTGGTTGTGTTGGTATGCATGTCAGAGTGTGTTTTACATGTGTGTATTGAGAAGTGTGTGTGTGTGTGTGTGTGTGTGTGTGTGTGTGTGTGTGTGTGTGTGTAAAAAAAACAACAGTGGCATTATATAAACAAACTGGCGTTTAAAGGGTTAAAATCTTGAAATTTAATGAATATTTGGTAGTTATGATCAAGACTGATGTTGGTTAAAAAAAAAATCAGTCAGTAAAGTCAGTGAAAGTGGAAAATAATATTCATATATAATATTTTTTTGGTAGTTTTTTGACCCGGACATTTTTGTCCTCTAAGGTCCTGGCAGTGTTTTTTTAATCTGACACTACACAAAAAATAATGTTGTTGCTAATCATTGACATATCCCAGACTGTGATAATCCATTAAAAAAGATTTTCCCTTAGCATTTAGTATATGGAAAATAATTCATGACCTCTGAGTAACTTTTTTTATTGACGCACAAGGGTTAAGAATTCACAGTAAACCATCTCTTGATATCTAAGGCAAATATGGCTAGTTTGTTGAATAGACATTCTTAGAAAAACTATGTCCATAATTAATGTAAAATTCATGGAGGTGCAGACTTTCAACCCCTTCATTCTAAGCTAAACTTTATGTAAACATATTGAAGGACTCACAAAGTTTTAATTGCTTTCTTATTATGTGAATGAAAAATGTATACCAAAATATGTATTTATGTTTATGAAATTTTCAAAAATGAAAATTAAATGTATAATATAGTATTCTTTCCTTTTATTTGAGGGGATATTAGTAAAACCAAATATAACGTTGTCTAAACATAAAGAAAAAGTGGGTTCTTTTGGGTAGTTTTTCCTTCCTTTACACATACAGCCAATGACCTCGCTGGACACCGTTTCCATCTAATAGGCAACAATTACTTGCTTCTGTCACGTCACGCAGCGTCCTAGCTTGTTTACACACTCTACTGATTGGTTAACTTTAGATAAGGGGGTTGGGTTAGGGCATAATATGAATAAGATTGTCCTTAACGCCTCGTGCGCGGAACACGCGCTTACTTCCGCATTCAACATGCGAGATATTTTCACGTGATGTCCTTATGCGAAAAACATTGTGCGAGACCATACGAAATAGCCAACTCGTAAATGATGTACGACTTTCAGTAATATCAGTAACCTTATACAAGCTTTAAATCTACACGGAGAGGGTCTCCTCATGGGGGTCTCCTCGTGGGGCCAGTCAAATAATTTTGGCTTCATCTCAGTAATCGCCCTGTTGGACTCTTTCACTCATGGATTAAATGAATCATGGCTGATTGTGAATAGTGAATTTCTACAATGGCACTGGTAACTGAAATCCTCGGGAGTATGAATAATGCTGCATCCACGTTCTTAGGTGTCAGAGTCCAAGATTATATCTAAGAGAGCACCTTTAAGCTACTTTCTAAACCACTTTTAACAGAAAAGCTCGTTTTTATGCTCAACAAATTCAAAATAATGTATTTATTTCCTTCTCTTTCATTGTTAGGTGGCGCACACCTTCAGCTGTCAACTTAAACAGATGTACATATTCATGTAACTACATATATAATATTTTAGAAATGTGTAACCCAAGTAATGTATTAAAAGTAATTGTCTTAAAGTTAATAACTGTAATCTGATTACATAATTTTAATGTAATACACTATGTTAAAAAAGTTACAAGGTTACAGATATTAATTACTTTGAAATTAGATTACACCCAACACTCTCTGGAGCACATTTGTGTATGATGCAGTAGATCACGAAAAAACAAACTCAATCGTACCATGCAGATGTGCATCTCATTTTGGAATTGCAATTAAATTTCTCTCATCATTTACTCACCCTCATTCCATCCCAGATGACTTACTTTCTTCTGTTGAAAACAAAGATTTTAAGAAAAATATTTCAGCTCTGTTGGTCCATACAATGCAAGTGAATGGTGGCCAGAACTTTGAAGGCCCAAAAAGCATATAAAGACAGCATGAAAGTAATCCATGAAACTCCAGTGGTTAAATCCATGTCTTCAGAAGTGAAATTATACCATAGGTGTGGTTAAGAAAAAGATAAATATTTAAGTCCTTTTTTTTTTTTTTTTTACAATAAATATCCACTTTCTCATTCTTCTTCTTTTGTTTTTGCCTATTCACGTTCTTTGTGAATATCGCCACCTACTGAGCAGGGATGGTATAAAAGGACTTAAATATTGACGTTTCTCACCCCAACCTATTGTATCACTTATGAAGATATATATTTAACCACTGGAGACATGGATTACTTTAAAGCTGCCTTTATCTGCTTTTTGGACCTTCAAGGTTCTGGCCACCTCTCGCTTGCATTGTATAAACCTACAGAGCTGATGTATTCTTCTAAAAATCTTGTGTTCAGCAGAAGAGAGTTATAAAAATCTGGGATGGCATGAAAGTGAGTAAATGGTGAAAGAATTTTTGTTTTGGGGTGAAATATCCCTGTAACACTTAAAGCACAGAACACAAATTGAATATAATCCATGGCCCGAAATGCCCAAAATTAAGAGTCTGTTTTATTTATTTTCATTGAATTATGTTGTCTTGTTATTTGGCATGAGATTTACAGTATTTGCCAAATGCCTAAGTGAATTACTTGCCAAAGACCTCATCATTGAGATGAATGGGAACGCAAACGGATTGCTCACTCCGTGTATGGTAGCCCTTATTACTAGCAACTATCCTATTGATGATCTTTGATGTCCAAGACAGCATTCAGGGAAACATTTTTAAATATAAAATACAATTCTTCATTTTAAGCTTGTAATAGCCCTCCAAAAATGATCTGATAATAATGAAATATTTATTTTAAAAGCTGCTTTTTGGCAGCAGAATGTTGTAATTACATCCTGTTCTAGCAGAAGCTAACTAACCATGTAAACAAGCCAAATCTTGAACTTGGTTTGAACAACAACTAAACCTACTGACTATGTCAGCATGCTTTTATGATTTGCTGATAAGATATTTGCATTAACATTTAGGTGTGCAGATGTACAGGTGTACACGTTTTGTCTAGTTAGCCTACTCATCTAGTATAGAAGATTCTGTGCATGTGTGTGTGAGAGTGTGAAGTGGCCCCAAAAAGTTACGTATGAATACTTACTCTACTCCGCTCCACCACCCGGGTGCCCAATGTCCTAAGCGGTGGATTCCAACCTTCTCCCTGGAATCTCTGCAGCCTGAGCCGGGTTTGCCTCACCTCGACTGGACACTCCCCAATTCTGCAGTTTTCCTTTGTTTTCTCCACCACTTTTTACATTGAGTGTTCAATAAACTTTCACTAACTGCTTTCCACATTTGGGTCCTCATCTGTTCCATGACAGCATGATCACACTTTTCAAGCAAAACATTTGACAAAAATAAGCTTGTTAGGTTTAAATGATAAAAGAAGAGATAAATAGTTTAAAGTTAAGACAATTTGAACATTCAAGATCACGGTTTATGTGTTTTAGTATTTAGCTTGCAATACTTCCCTTAACAAAAGTTCTTGACAATTTCAGGGCATAGAATCAACAAGTTTCTGTAAAAGCTGTGTTTCCTCCAAGTTTCCAAAGCTTTCAGTTCATCCACACTAAAACATCGATGATCATCCTACAGGTGCTCTATATGGTTTAGGTCTTGGGTCAGGGAGGGTAATTCAACAAACTAGCCATATTTGCCTTAGATATCAAGAGATGGTTTACTGTGAACTCTTAACCCTTGTGCGTCAATAAATAAAGTTACTCAGAAGTCATGAATTATTTTCCATTTGTTAATGTGGCTTATTGAGCACGTTGCCATGGAGACATAGCGTGTGTGGAGGCTTCACACCATCCACCGAGGCATCCATGCTCAACTCACCACGCGCCCCACCGAGAACGAACCACATTATAGCGACCACGAGGAGGTTACCCCATGTGTAAAGAGTCACATGGAGTCACTCAGCACGCCCTGGGATTCAAACTAGTGAACTCCAGGGGTGGTAGCCAACGTCTTTTTACCACTGAGCTATTCGGGCCCCCAAGTCCTTCCAACTTTGTAGAATGTACGTTTTATGTTAATCTGGTTATACACCATTTAGCCACAACATTATAACCACCTGCTTAATATTGTTCAGGTCCCCCTCATGCCACCAAAACAGCACCATTCTTCTCACCACAATTGTACAGAGAGCTTATCTGAGTTACCGTGGACTTTGTCAGTTCAAACCAGTCTTGCCATTCTCGGTTGACTTCTCTCACCAACAAGGCTCTTGCATCCACAGAACTGCCCATCACTGGATGTTTTTTTGTTTTTGGCACCATATGGAGTAAATTCTAGAGACTGTTGCATGTGCAAATCCCAGGAGATCAGCAGTTACAGAAATACTCAAACCAGCCCGTCTGTCACCAACCATCATCCATGGTCAGGTAAGATCCCTACCTGAGCGGAGCAACTTGTCTTCATGTCCTCCTTGGACTCTTTACACTGATGCATCCCAGCAAGGGACTGGAGGATCTCGGCCAACTGAGATGACTCGGGCGTACTTTGATTTTTGGTCCCGGGTTTCGGCACCAGTGTAAAGAATTCAAGGAGGACACGAAGACAAGTTGCTCGGCTCAGGTAGGGATCTTTAATGGCATGCAGCAGTGCACACACCTTCAGGTAACACAAAACTTATAATAAACACAACTCAGATAAATATAAAGACTCAGGGACCACGCCAACACTAGACTGACGTATGGCTCTCTCTCCTCTCTTGAGGTTCTGTGGCCGTTTTTATGCCGCTCTCCCCATGCTCACTGAAATTAGAGACAGGTGTTAGACATAATTTAGCTGAGGTGAAAGCGCCCTTACCGCTTTCTCCCCTGGACGGGCGCTTGACCACAACTACATTTTGGAAACATTTTGAACTTCTAATGCTTTTCAAATTCATTGATTGCACTTTTATTTATTGACTTATTTTTGTTTATTTTATTCTGATAATTTTATAGAATTAGTTTTATTATATACAGTTTTCTGTAGTTTTATCTTCTTCATATTCTCTGGACTGCTTTATTTGCCTACTCTGTTATATTACACATTGTTACTTATCCAAACACAAATAAAGTTTAAAGAATCGAAGCAAGGTATATTTATATGCCTTTGCTTACTCAAGCGTCATAGCGCAGTCTCTGGCAGTTGCATTATCATCAAATCAAATCAAATCACTTTATTGTCACACTACTGTGTACACGAGTGCAACAGCAGGTGAAAGTCTTGTGTGCAGTTCCGAGCAACATTGCAGTCATGACAGTGACGAGACATAAACCACTTTACAATAACAACATATTTACACAACACAATTTACATAACAAATGTACACATACTTACACAACAATTTACATATCAAATGTACACAATACACACAATTTAGAATACACATACACTAGGTAAGGGTATAAATATATATATATATACACTAACTGAATTGGGAGCGAGAATATATTTGACAGAATGAGGATTAATAAAGTGCAGTGCTGATTGTAGATCGTGAGAGATCATGTGTTCAGAAGTCTTATTGCTTGTGGGAAGAAGCTGTCATGTAGTCGGGTGGTGCGGGTCCTGATGCTGCGATACCGCCTGCCTGATGGAAGCAGTGAGAGCAGCCCATGACTCGGGTGGCTGGAGTCTTTGATAATCCTCCGAGATTTATTCACACACCGTCTGTTATATATATCCTGTAGGGAGGGAAGCTCACCTCCGATGATGTTTCTGGCAGTTCGCACCACCCTTTGCAGGTCATTGCGGTTGTGGGCGGTGCTATTGCCGTACCAGGCGATGATGCAGCCAGTCAGGATGCTCTCTACAGTGCTGGTGTAGAACCGTGTGAGGATGTGGTGGTTCATTCCAAACTTCCTCAGCCGTCTCAGGAAGAAGAGGCGCTCGTGAGCCTTCTTCACAACGGCCTCAGTGTGGACGGACCATGTGAGTTCCTCAGTAATATGAACACCGAGGAACTTGAAGCTGCTGACTCTCTCCACCGGTGCTCCATTAATGGTGATGGGGCTGTGTTCTCTTCATGGTTTGCTCGGTCTGCTGTCATGATCTTGAAACTTGATTAATCAATAAATTCGAACAAATCTTAATAAAGCAAGATGCATTGTTGAAGTATGTGACATGTGAATCATTAAACCGCAAAGGTAAAACATAAATTAAAACTCTTGTGCCAAATGTGAAGGGGTGATTCCCATCAAATTTATCTCTGACCATTTCTTCATCCAGTTTTCTCTGACTCTCCTTTCCTATTTACCTCTCACTCCACCAAAGGCCTCCTTCCGCCGCAATCTTTGTGCTCTCTCACCCACCCACTTCTCTTCTCAGCATCCCTTCCTTTCACTAATCATTTAACTTCACTTGATTTAAATGAAGCTACAAATGCTCTTTGCTCAACATCTTTGCTTGGACCCCTCCTCTTCTCGATTTACACATCAACACTTGGACCGATCATTAAGGCACATGGCTTTTCCTACCACTGCTACGCAGATGATACGCAGCTCTACCTGTCATTCTAGCCTTATGACCCTACTCTCTCAGCTTGAATCTCTACCTGCCTCTCTAACATATCGTCATGGATAAAGGTGGCATTTCTTCATGATCCCAGCCAACCCATCTGTTGACCACAACCTCACTATTTACACTAGATGTGTATCACATTCTAACTCACTAACTACAGTAACACCAACCAGAACAGCTCGGACCCTGGGAGTGGTGGTAGATGACCAGTTTAACTTCACTGCCCATGTCTCATCAACCGCATAGTCTGTGGTCATGTCAAGACTGGACTACTGCTTTGTTGGCTGACCTCCCAGCTAATACAATTAAGCCATTGCAGATATTCCAGCATGCAGCAGCACATCTGGTCTTCAATCAGCCAAAAAGGGCTCATATCACCCCACACTTCACTGGCTACCTAGCTGCCAGCATCAAATTCAGGGCTTTAACTCTGGCCTTCAGGACAGCCAATGGAACTGCACCCTCTTACTTCAATTAACTTCTCCAGGTCTATGCTACAACTTGCTACAAGCTCTCTGCGGTCTATGAATGAGTGGCGCCTGGCGGTCCCATCACAAAAAGACTCAATGTCTGTTTCATGATCGTTCACTTTCTCTGTTCCATTGTGGTGGAATGAGCTTCCAACATCCACATGATCTGCTGATACCATCTCAACATTCAAGAACCAGCTGAAAACACATCTGCTCTGCAAGCATGGACAAATCTACACTAATTGCATTTACTATTGAACTTAAATTGCACTTCCTAAAAAAATATGTAATATATATATATACACACATACATACATACTGTATGTACTTCTGGTGTCTCTTTCTTTTGCACTAGCACCTATACTACTCCAGTCGCATAGAGAGCTTGGCAGTACAACACTGTAGATGTTGTTGAACTTTGTATGACAAATTGCTTGAAATTTTCCTAATTTGTAAGTCACTTTGGATAAAAGCATCTGCTAAATGACTAGATGTCATGTAAATTTAAGACAAATTGAAGAATTTAAGATGACTGCATAGGACAACAGGATTCAATAGGGGAAATAAATATTGCATAACACCAGTGAGGTGCAGCTACAGCAGCTGACCCAGGCGATTGGCCTCACCAGTGGTACTTTGATGGCACATGTCATTGTGACACAACGGTGGCACAGACGGAAGTCTGACAAAATACTGAATCGGCATGCACTGCATCAAGCCAAGTGCAGGCATGCATAAAGTTGAACACACCAAACTAACTGGCCACTTTATTAGGTACACCTAAGGAGGTCATAACATCTGGAGAGAGTTATCCTTTAGCATTCCCGTAGTTGATATGCTGACAATGTTGATATGCGGAAGGCACCAAAAAAAGTGAACCGTTCGAAGCCCTTAGATAAACATGACAACATATATGTTTAATTCAGGTATAATGGGCCACTGTATGACAGTCATCTCATTGCAAACAAAGTTCCAATTCATCAGAATGCATTTTAGGCCAAATGGTGCCCTATGCAGTGAGAACAACACTCAACAGTAAAACATCTGAAATTGATAACTGTTAACACACATACTTTCTACTATTTAAATTAAAATGAGTGTCTAAATTAAGGGTCTGATGAGTGATGTAAAGGGGTGAGTATTTTCAGCAGCTGTTCAGCTGTATTTTTACAGGCTTCATTGGACAACTAAGACAGAGAAGCCTAAATAAGCCCACAGCACAATTTTGGTTTCACTAGTTCCCACTGTACGTGACGTTGACGTCCTCAATGGGATTATGTATCAAAACTTTTTTTAATTATCGCTCAACATAGGCATAGTTATGCTGAACATGTTCTATGCACATAGCGGCTCATGTCCTTGTCTTCTCATCCCTGTACTCGCAAAACTTAAACAGCAGGAGGAGCTACTTTCCTATCAAAATGGGCACAGGCACTTGGTTATTTCCATTAAATCTGTATTGAAGTCAAGGTGGCAAAACGTTAGAGCTTCTGATGTGATCGAAGCTTCATACCGTTCAAATGTTGATGGGTTTGTCCCTCTTAATACTAAACTGGCCCTAAACACCCACCAGACTGAATTTACAGGTGTAAATTCTATCTATCTATCTATCTATCTATCTATCTATCTATCTATCTATCTATCTATCTCAAACATTTTTACCCATGATAGATATAGTTTTAATCCATGGCATGGTAAAAAAACAGAACAATATTATTCCTGCTTAAAGTGGTTCACTCAAAAATTATTTCATTAACTCTTGCCATCCCAGATGTGTATGAATTTCTTCTGCAGAACACAAACAAAGATTTTTAGAAGAATATTTTGCTCTGTAGGCCCATACAAATGCAAGTGAATGGTGGCCACAACTTTGAAAGCCCAAAAAGCATATAAAGGCAGCACAAAAGTAATCCATACGACTCCAGTAGTTAAATCAGCATCTTCAGAAGCAATATAATAGGTGTGGCTGAGAAACAGATCAATATTGAAGTCCTTTTTTACTATTAATCTCCACTTTCACTTTTATATTTTTCTTCATTTGTTTTCACATTCTCCATGCAGTCCACTGGGCAGGGGGGAATTTCTAGTAAAAAAAAGGACTAAAATATTGATCTGTTTCTCATAGACACCAATCGTTTACAAGACAGTGACTGAACCACTGGAGTCTTATGGATTACTTATATGCTGCTTTTATGTGCTTTTTGAGGCTTAAAGTTTGGTCTCCATTCACCTGCATTGTATGGACCTTCAGAGCTGAGATATTCTTCTAAAAATCTTAGTTGTGTTCAACAGAAGAAAGTCAGACACATCTGGGATGGCATGAAGGTGAGTAAATTTTTTGAGGGGTAATATCAGGTTACTTTAAAAAACTGCACAACTCAAAATACTCAAAAGAAGCTTGCATTTTGAGTTGCTTCATATATGATTCCTTTATATCTTTATGCAATAACTTAATGCGTTCAGACAATTGTCTTTTCACGGGAACACATTCAGTAAGGCATTTAAATGTAACTTGTAAAATTACAAATTCTCCAATCGGGATCAGTCCATCATAACGTTCCTCTTGATGCACGCTCACATGTATCACAATGGGGCAGGAACAGAACTGTAGATAAATGTAACTCAAAGACTTTCCCAAACAGAATAGACATTCAGAGCATAATGAAGGAGCTGATCTGCTCCAGAGCACAAGCGCACATACAGTGTACTGTAAAGTATAGGCACAATCATTTATTTATTTGTTAATTAATTCATTCATTTCTTGTCGCCGTACATGCTCGCTTATTTCATCTACTAGTCGTTTTTTTTTTTTAAATATCGCAATTTGTGTTAACCTGACTTCACCTGTTAAGGTTGACCATTACGTTACAAAAGCGTCTCCTGATGCAAATGCAACATACAATATCTATTCAAATATACCAGTGTGCGTGCTGGTATGTTTGTTCTGCTTCGTGGTGTTTTATATATATGATTTATTTATCGTACACTGTAACACCCCCTCCTCAAAAATCATCCCGTGCCCCTGTGCTTATCACATGCGCTATCGAAGAAAAGACCCAGAAAATCAGGGCCCACTTTTCCTATGTAAAAACTAATCCCACGGTTGGTTTAACAAATAACTCTTTCTCTCCTGAGACTTTTGCATTATTATGCATTATTTTCCACATCGTAGATCCCGAAGCCTATTTTGATTTACGCTGTAACATGTGATTGATAGTCAATGAACAGTTAAAAACTACACACAGTTATTCTTGAGTAAATATTAGGCTGAATGGGGTAGCTGTTGTAATAACGATAAACAGGAACTAACCTGAGAAAAGACATTACAATAATGCTTCATTATCGGGTATACGCAATACTGCATATTAACAATTGCGCAATTAATTAATTGAGCTCAATGGGGATGCATGAAGTCCCATTTTTTTTTAAATAAAATTAAAATGTATGTTGGTAATTTAAAAATGTAATAATAACAATACTAGCTATTTTCCTCCTGAAAAATATGATCTATTTCGAACATTCATTCATTCGTTCATTCACCCATCCATACTGGACATCGTTCAGTCAATTAATCCCATTTATTTTCCTAATGTGTGGACCACTAAACGCAACTGTTGCCGCATTATAGTGTATAAAGGACATCTTTATTCCATTATTAATCATCGCGCAGATTAATGGACCAGTTATTCGGCACAAGTAAAAGGTTTGCAGAATCATTTTCACAGCAAAGTACAGAAAAAGTTTTACGAAATTGAATTTTGATTGGGAAAAGCCTGTACTCTTCTTTGGCTTTTATTCAATGTTCAAGCGTTTTTTAGGCTACATTCATGGAGGAATTTATTTATTTTCAATGACGTGCCTAATCCTAAATATCATATCACTTTAAGAAAATACAACGAAAACGGAATTATTTTAATATGCTGTTTGTAATAAACGCAAAAAAATAAATAAAATAAAATAAAAAATAATATATATATATATATATATATATATATATATATATATATATATATATATATATATATATATATAAACCATACCAAACTATGCTATATACGAAATATATTTTTTCGTGTTTGTTTTCGTATATACACACGATATAACACATTTTCGTATGTTTTTATATATAATGTTTCATTTTAACTGTACAATTTTTAATTTTAACAAAGCAAGTGATTATGATTCCACAATATTCCTGTCTATTTCTTTGAACTGACTTATATTCATGATTGCAACTCATGACTTCCTTCAGCAATGTCTCTGGCATTGGACACGTTTCTGTGCATGCTCACATTTGGATGATTAATACATCACCCTCTTCGTCCAATATCAAATTTCAAAAGACCAAGTTACTGTACTAAACATTGCTTCTGTAATAATTACGAAGAATTTTCAAAGAAATTAAAATGCTAAATCACTTTTGTCTTTGGCAAAATGAATCAGTTCACATGGATATTTTTTTAGGCTGTCTTGAAACCTCATTTCATCATGTTTTGTCAGAGGATGGTAAATGGAAATGCTTAAGACACACTCCAAAGGAGAAAAGAGGATGACAGTGACTCGAACCTCTTCAGTTTTATTTTTAAGGCCTGTGCCAACGGATAAATGGCTAAGACTATATTTATCAAAACGTGTCTTATTCCCTCAGGTAATCTTTTAACAATGTTATTTCCCAAAGTAGTCTACATACCGCAGTTCACTCCTCGAATCACCTCTTTTTTTTTTCCTTTTGTGAAGCTCAGCGCATCATGACCCCCCACCGTCGGCTGCATCCATGATTAATGACATCGGCTGACTCTATAGAACACAGAGAAGAGGAAATGACTGAGATCATTTCCGCATTCACTGTTCTCTTAATTTCAAGAAATTCTCTGTGTACTTTTCAAAATGAGACAAACTACTCTAATGTACAAAGTCATTACTGTGAGAGGGTCAGATGCATTCAGGATGAAAGGCAACCGAGATGTGTATAATCAGTCAAAATAAACGTGACACCCCTCTAAGACAATGTGTATTTATTTAAGTTTGAAAATTAGTCGAATTATTTGAACTTTTTTTTACACGTTAACTGTGCTGTTTTTAACTTTATTGAGCATTTTCAAAGTTTTTTTTTACAACAATAACAATAGCAAACAATAACAACAATAATAAGCCAATACGTAATAATAATAATAATATGTACGCATACTTCGCCCTATTATAGTTATTATTATTATTACTACTACTACTACTGGCATAGGCCTAATATTTAAAGCAACGTTTATATTTGATCACAATTTTTTGTTGTTGCTATTATTATTTAGATGTATAGACTACGGCTAACAATAATTCTGCACTCCAGAATAGGATCCAAACTTAATGATGTAATTATGATGGTTGAAATGCGTATAATGACAGTGCGGTTTGATGAATATCTTTCCTAGCACGCACATTTCCAAATGAATTAATTCAGCTGTTTAAGCTGTTTGAGTTGTGAAGTATATTTAAACGAATCTAAATTTGTAATACTGTAAGCAAATAAACATGTTTATTTAGTCCGGCTATTTGATCAAATGGGGACGTGTCAACAATTATATTGAGGATTATTTGTGTGAAAGTTATTTATGCAGTATTTAATATACAAAACAGATATCATCCTCGAAACACACATTAGAAACACGTAGATTTATTAATAAGGATGCACGCTGGTCAGTTGCGTCATCCAGAGCTTACTTAAAACACATGACTTAATAAACCGACTTGATGCAAATCATGTCATGTTTGTAATTTTAAGTCTTAAAATTCACAGCATGGGGAAGTCATTAATAAACAATGTTCCTCCACAATCAGTGCACCAATCTGACTGACCAGACACATTCTTCGTTGCAGAAAAATCAGCCTGATCTAGTAGGTAATGGATTTAATGTAAACTGTATGTACTCTTATCCGCTATCTTCAGCACGAGGTGATATTCACGCATGTTCTGTATGAGGTCACATTCATTCAAGTCTACTGTGCTTAATAAATTAGTAACAACTTATAAATAACAACTGCTGTCAGGAATTGTTAATTTTATGTTATTCTTATCATAAAATATAAATGCAACCAGTTTTCATTTCCAACTAGAAAAAAAAAAGAACTGGTGAATAGCATTTTCTATTAGGCTCTTATAAGCTATGAAGTATCCTATTAAAATGCCAGATATCAGTTTATTATTATTCTAAAATAAAGCATATTCAATTCTAAATAGTCTGTGCCAATCGTGCATGTTTAAATACAATTTAGTGCATTTCTTATGCATCTACTCGTGTATTATTATCATTGTTTTTATTATGAAAGAATCCATTTTTATATTTTTTTTATTTCTAATTTCTATTTTAAAAGCTCACGATACACTGCACACACGTAAGAGCGTAAATGTCATGTGAATCTCTCCCACGACAAGGCTAAAAGTGACTACCTTTCACATCAGCCTTCACACCTCATTAACACATTCCTTTCCAGTGGTCAGTTGGTGCGCTAAATGAACAGAGCGTCTCTTCAATAACAGCAAAAGACGCAAGAGAAATTTCAATCCCACTAACATATTATTGCCGCATTAACATACCCTTAAAGATCTTCTGGTAATCCATAGAGAGGATACTCTAGGTTTGCCTGGGGCATCTGCTCTTCGCCCTTTCTATATGCATCTCCAGAGACATTGGCACAGCATGCGATCAGTTTTAAATCATTTTCTTTCGGGGTTTCCGTCTCCATCATTCGGCTAGAGAGAGAGAGAGAGAGAGAGAGAGAGAGAGAGAGAGAGAGGCAGAGACAGAGAGAGAAACCATACAAGCATGCCAAATCCATGGTGTTTACTGTGATCTAATTTAATCCAAAAGTAAGCGTTTCATTTGAGTATGCAAATGTTTTGAATCTCCCTGCATGTATGAACCTTTATACATACTGTTAAGTGGTTTAAGGTAGGCCTATCCCAACGAATGTGAATCATTTTAGAGACTTTTCAGTGATACAGAAGAGTGGTGTCTCAATCAGCCGGATGGGAAAATCCTAGTGTAGGAAAATGCTTAGCAAAAATGCACTATAAATTAATTTCTGTTTGGGACAACACTGCACGCGCACGAACCATGCACATAATCTTCCGCCAATTCGGTTCTTTATACACCCACATTTTGTGAAGCAGATTGAGATAACTTTACGAGATCCGAAATAAGTAGAAAGCGAAGCATCCTGCAGGTTTAAGATAAAAATACTCTGAAAGGTAAAGCAAACGATGATAATGGTAAAAGGAAATAACAATAATACAAATAACTTGCCAGTATCTTTGCAATGGCTATCAGTCTGTTCAAACAAGGATGAGCCTTCATACACATACATACATATACACATTAGAAAATACACACAGAAAAAGAGGAACTTTATCAAATATGCATTGGCCTATATTTCTAGATCAATAATGCATAGCCTACATCGCATAGCCTACATTTAGTGGCAAACAGCAACCACAACATTTACAACAAATAAGTAATCTCAATTGCAAAGCAGACTTCATTGATCTATGTTTGGCTGTCATTGAATTATAGGCTAAACTAACAAAATCATAGCCTATCTCATTCAGTGGCCTCGTAACTTTTGGACTGTCGACTACATTTTACGTAGGCCTATCTCGCACGAATAAATTCATTGTGGCAGAAAAGTTAATAATGTCTTACGACAGGTCATACACAATAACGTTTGGGATATGTAAAATAAATATCAACACTTGAGTGTTGCGGTATTTTGTAAAATATCAAAGCTTTAAATCACCTTAAAATAACACTGGGACAGTTCCATATAGGCTTTTTATTATTATTATATTTTTTTTATTATTTTCCCAGATCAAAAATAGCAAGTGCAACAATGAGTTCTAGAAATATACAACAAAATAAAATGCATCTATAAAGATATCGTTTATTAGTATTATTATAATTATTATTATAATTATTATTACGTGAACTACTTGGGAGAAATCAGAACCATTTTAAAATGCATTCTCAGGGCTCGTGGTATAACAAAAATAAAATACCGATCAGCGATTTTCTCCTTGGACTAGTCGACGAAATTATTAGAAGTATGCTTATGAAACAAAATGATAATGCAATGTCGCAAAAAACTTACCATTCTTAGATCTGGCTAACAATGAGTTCTAGAAATATACAACAAAATAAAATGCATCTATAAAGATATCGTTTATTAGTATTATTATAATTATTATTATAATTATTATTACGTGAACTACTTGGGAGAAATCAGAACCATTTTAAAATGCATTCTCAGGGCTCGTGGTATAACAAAAATAAAATACCGATCAGCGATTTTCTCCTTGGACTAGTCGACGAAATTATTAGAAGTATGCTTATGAAACAAAATGATAATGCAATGTCGCAAAAAACTTACCATTCTTAGATCTGGCTAAAAAGAAAAGCAGCACTCGGGTAACCCTGTCCACTAGTTCAAAAGCGAGAGGGGAAGCTAGGCCAGTGAGAACGCCTGTCATGTCAAACCTGTCAGCCAATGAAACGGCAACACAGGAGAAACGCGCAGTTTGATTGGCTGGCAGAATCTCGCCTCGGAGAGATGTGTGTAGGTCCAACCCATCATTTTCTGGGATTGAAATGTAAGCCTGTGCTCCCTGCCATCAGGAAACAGAAGGCGAATTTTCCTCTCTTGCAAGTAATCGGTATCGCAATAATCGCATCCGTCTCGGACGTTCAATTTTCATCTACATCGGCTTCGGCACAGTAAAAACCTGCTAAACTGGACTCGGAACAGTTTAGATCAGGGCAGCATTCTGAAGTTTCTTTTATCATCGGGAGGCTGAACGCAATGGGTAAGTTCTCCGATCCATATTTCATGCTTTTTCTCGTATGGGAATTGTCATGCGTAGGCACTTTTGACAAAAACAAAAACGCTTACAATACTTAGTCACGCATGTTTCAGATCTCGATTCAAGCCGTCACATTGTATGATGCTTTGATCGTCATTACGGGGAATAGAAAAAGTTGCTATATAGGCTACTTTACTGGCGCTCTGAGAGTGGCACTTTGCCGCGGATAAGCTTGATCTCGTCCAAAACTATGTAATGTGCAATTTCGTTTATCATGACCTATGTGTCAAAGAATGCAGTAGCAGAGGGATTTCATTTTTGTATTTGCAGTGTTTGTGGACTAAGGATGTTAAAAGTTCTGTTCCCCTTATTGCATTGAACTGAACAGAAACTTTGATTCAAAAACAAATATAAACAGACAAATAGCTTATCTGAATGTATCTTAAGTCATTGCCTGTCATAAGGACGAATGACACATTTATCCATAACCTTAGTGTGACGCAGTTGATGGCCTAGTAAAAGCTAATGTTTAATCGGTCTGTCTGTAATTATTTTTTTTTTTCTAAATATATCTACATCAGAGCCAGCCTTTGGGGAGGTGAACCAGCTAGGCGGTGTTTTTGTGAACGGAAGACCCCTGCCCAATGCCATCCGACTCAGGATTGTAGAGCTGGCCCAGCTGGGCATCAGGCCTTGTGACATCAGCAGGCAGCTCCGCGTCTCTCACGGCTGTGTAAGCAAGATTCTGGCCCGGTACAACGAGACCGGTTCGATACTCCCGGGAGCAATCGGCGGCAGCAAGCCAAGGGTCACGACCCCGACCGTAGTCAAGCACATTCGGACTTACAAGCAACGGGACCCTGGCATTTTCGCTTGGGAGATTCGAGACAGATTGCTCGCCGACGGTGTGTGTGATAAATTCAATCTGCCCTCTGTCAGCTCGATCAGTAGGATTCTCCGTAACAAGATCGGAAATCTGTCTCAACAGAACCAGTACGAGTCGTCCAAACAAGGCCCTCATCACCAGCCACAACCCACCCTGCCATACAACCACCTGTACTCGTATCCGACTCCAATCGGAGCCACTGGGACTAAAGTACCAACTCCGCCAGGCATGCCCACTCTGCCTGGACACATGGCAATGCATAGGATATGGCCTTCCTCTCATTCTGTTACTGATATTCTGGGCATTCGATCAATAACGGAGCAGCAAAGTAAGCATCGTCTCAGTTTTTGGTAATAGAAAGTCACACGTGTTTGTGGGCATGCTGTTGGTCATGCAAAAAGGCACTGTTTGGGTCTATCAAAGTGTGTTTCAGATTGTGTGTATGTTTGTGTGGAACAGAAAGAATATGAAAGCTATAGAGGAAAAGTGATGGAAGGGCCAAATGGTATTAAGATAATTCAAAAATTCATAGATGGCAGTTTGGACACTAGAATTTTGGACTAAACATTTGATTCATCAGCAGGTCAACAAGAGAAATAATAAAGCAAAAAGGAAACGATTTTGTTTTTACAGCGAGGTGGGATTCAGGAGCTTTTGCAGAAGCTTCTCTTATTCAAACATTTGCACTGAAACATGGTTTTTGGCTTTTAGTAATAATTGGGCAGCAGGTGGAATATTTTAGAGGAAGAATAGTCGGCACATCAGATAATTTGGCATCCTACGAGGTTATGCGAACAACATCGTGCGATAACATACGAAATAGCCAACTCGTAAATTATGTACGACTTTTCATGAGATCGGGTTGTTCAACACCTTAGAACACAATTTACTTGCAACTGAAGTAGGCCTTCACAGAAACGTTTTTGAGGCAAAAATCACTTGGAATTCACACCGAAACGAAAACAACATTTTAGAATAAAAGCCATATGAATTCTCCCAAGCAATGGTGAAATCTGGTGAATATTAAATTCATCTCAGAAACGTTGCTCTATGGAAATGGATTTAAAAGACTAAAAGCAAAATCGGGTTACAAGTCAGTTGCCCCTCTGTTCACTCTGAGTGTGCGCTGTACAGTAAAGCGTGAAGGCCGCAGCCGGTCCATATTTAACTGCAGTTCTTTGCCTTTTTTTCAAAGGCTTTGTCGACAATAATGCTTCAAAACGCAGGGGAGGATATTGCATTTAAACGGTTTTTATAAACCATTAACGCATTTCAAAATTATTAGCAGATGTTTACGGCAGCTTTTGAAAACTGAAATAAAGTATCGAGTTGACTCAATTCAATAAGGTGTATTCTGCAACTATTTCACTATTCAAAAAGATTTTTTAGAAGAAAAAAAAACAACAACAACAAACAAACAAAAAAAGAATTTAACGTGCGCGCACACAATCTTCAAACACACTTTGAGGACGGTTTGATTGGCATAATGTGTGCCACTAACTTCTGGACAGTTTGTTATCATTTAGAGTCTAGTTACAACCAATATGCCTCGTACAATTCTTATGCATTAGTCAAACTGTAAAGAATAAACTAAAACATGCCGGCGTTATGGTGTATTCTGTCTTATTCGATGTTTAAAAAAAAATAAAAAATGATATATATATATATAAAGAAAAAAAGAGAGATGGATTCCGCGGAAAAAAACTACTTTGTGGCCCTCTCATGTTACAACACTGGTGGGCTTGCTTTTCCAATTTCAAAGTTTAGGAACCGTGTATAATATAATATCCATCATGCACAAAGGGGAAACGGTTAAAGTAAATCTAATTTGTCCTCAAAGGAAGACGCTTGGTAAATGTTCCTTATCATTAGCCTAAACGAAGGCATCCATGACACTGTGAGCTTCTTTTATAAACATGCGAACTTCATCATGATCTTAACCCTTGTGCGTCAATGTAAAAAAGTTACTCAGAGGTCCTTAGAGGACACAAATGTCCGCGTCAAAAAACTGCCTTTATAATATTGAATATTAATATTATTTTCCACTTTCAGTGAAAGTACATTTTTTTTAACCAACATCAGTCCTGAACATAACTACCAAATATTCACACATTTTCAGGATTTTAACCCTTTAAATGTCAGTTTGTTTATATAATGCCACTGTTGTTTTTTTAAAAACAAACAAAACAAATATACATAAAATGCATTATATTCCATACACTAAATGCTAAGGGGATTTTTTTGGGATCTGGAATATGCCAATGTTTTGTGCGGTGTCAAGTAATAATAATAATAAAAAAAAAACACTCAGGACCTTTGATGACAAAAATGTCTGCATCAAATATTATGTATTAATATTATGTTCCACTTTCACCAATATTTTTTAACCATAATCAGTTCTGATCATAACTACCAAATATTCATTCATTTCAGGATATTAACCCTTTAAATGCCAGGTAGTTTGCATAATGCCACTGTTGTTTTTTACACACACACACACACACACACACACTTCTCAATACACACATGTAAAACACACTCTGACATCCATACCAACACAACCACACATTTTTAGCTGCATCATTTATTCAATTGGCCTGCAGTCTCTATAATAAAGCAGACAGAAAATAGGAAAAAAGCATGTATTTGCTCCATAGGCTAAATATGACGAAAAATGGCGCCATCTGGTGGAAAATATAAATGTTTTACATTGTGAAGCCAGATCTCCGGAATGAAAGCATAATATCATATAATTCATGATTTTATGCTTTAATGGCACTGGGAGCATTTACTGGCAATTTTGCAGTTCTAATGGGATACAATGGGGACATTTTTTGTCCTGAAGTTCCTTAGTGTAACTATTTTGTGTACACAGTGTGTTATAGATTTATTATGTGAAATATTAAAATTCCCCGCAAAATACACACCTTTAGCAAAATGTATGTCGTTGGCATTAAAAATGATCGAAAAAAAAAAAAATGAAAAAGACATATCGAAAATGTGTCTAGGCCGTTTTTACAATGCAGAATGCACAAGCTGGTATTATATCTAGACGTGCAACACCAGTAATGAGTTTGAGATGGTTGGAAGTGCAGACGGCTATACAGAACAAGTTCTTCTGCAGTGGCAGTCCTGTACCCCACGCTTGTCTGACTCCAGTCTTCCATGTCTCTGTTTTGCCCCCAGTTAGTGACAGTCCGTCCTTTCCCAGCGCCAAACTAGAAGAATGGAGCGCTAATAACAGGAGTAATTTTTCGCCAGGGAGTTCTACACTAGTCAATGGCGTGGATAAACCTCACTTAAAACCTGAAGCAAAATACACACAGGTAAAGAAGCCTCATATGTTATCAGTGAGAAAGAATCAAAACCCACTCTGGAAGCAGCAGAAATGCTTGAAAGAAAACCTGATTTCAGCCAATTAGTTGTCATTGTCAAGAATAGAGGAAATCAATATTTTTGGCAATTCCGTGTGTGTGTGTGTGTGTGTGTGTGTGTGTTGGACAATGTATGCCCGTACATGTTTCAATAAGTGTCTCTTTGGCGTGACCGGCAGGGCCTTGTGCAAAGAGTGTGAGCCACTGGGCTTCAACATTGTGCTTTCATTTTAAAGTGTAGGCTTCAACTTTAACATCACAAGTTTCTCTATTTTTAATACGAACAACATTTACTTGAGTGCGTTTTCGCACAGAGTTGTTAATGTGATGTTTTTTTTTTTTTTTTAAGAAGCAAAGGTTAGATATATAAAACCCACGAATATAAATGTGTTTGCATATTTAAATATAGTGAAAACAGAATTCTGCGAAATACAGAAAATGTAATATGTTTTGATCCAATCTTATGCATCGTTTCACGTTAATAAACATCTAAACTAATTATATATTTTTGCTCGGGCTCTTTTCTGATTTGGAAACTTTTGTAAAAGCTCCAGCCGTATTGGACGTGTCATACACTTTTTGTAAAATTATATATATATATATATATATATATATATATTACATATACATATATACATATATATATATATATATATATATATTACATATACATATATACAAATATATATATATATATATTTTTTTTTTGCAGGTTTATATATATATATATATATATATATATATATATATATATATATATATATACACACCTGCAAAAAAAAAAAAAAAAAAAAAAAAATATGTACATGTATGTGTGTGTGTGTGCGTGTGTTGTATTTATAACATATTTATAACACATTTATTTCATTTTCCGTCAGAAACATATGCAAAATGAGAACGAAGAAAGATTTATTCAACGAATTATATTTATTATTAATTTTAATGATAATAATAGAAATAATTTTTATAAAACTTTAAAATAATAATAAAAAATATGCTTAATTGTTGCACAGCTAAATTTTAAACTGTAATTTACTTAAATATTTGATTGTGTTCATTAACGTTATATATATATATATATATATATATATATATATATATATATATATGTTCTACTAAGTCTTAAAACAGGATATATATTCAAATAATAATAATAATAAATCTTAACGGAGCGGTTATCTTTTTATTTATATTATTTTTTTTATTATTATATGTACTTGTCCATTTACAGCTTGAAACTAAAAGAATATTGTGACATTTTACTTAAATCATGGTTAGCCTGTACATTTGTCTTAAACACGTAGATTATTACATCATTTTAGTTGGCCCAGTCTATTACTTAACAGAACCTGCAGATTTTTTTGGAAATCAGTACGAAGAAAGATCCATCATCCACGAGAGCAAGTCCTTATTATTTACTATGATAGTAAATAATAGTTAACTGAATTAGGATAAGGTCAAGTTTACTTCAGAATACATTATGCTGATTTTAATGTAAATTAAAGTCAACTTTATTCTCTGCTTAAACATCTTTCCATCTCAAGTTGACAAAACTGAACATTTTAAGGCGGCAGGAACGCTTACAGGTTTAAGTTGAACAGTGATTTGATATAGAGTATTATCAGCCTCGTCATTAGATGGTCTCGTGGCTGGTTGTGCTACATTGACATGTGAAGACAAAGGTTCTTCCATTGGTGAAGAATCTCGTGTAAAGTGTTTGGTTTCTGTGTTGCAGTTGAATGAGAGAGGAGAGAGCGCGCGGATAACGCGCGTGCCATCCGGCGCACACGTTCAAATTATTTAGTCGCGCGCTGCTGGGCAGCAACAAACACAATGACTAATCGTTTATTGTGCGGTCTTAGAGGTTTATGTATCGTGGAATACGATGGAATAAATCTTTATTACCGACGCTGAAACATTTCTTTGGCGTGTATTATGCGTGTTCTGACTGAAAACGTAAAAACGAGAGCTTGAAACAGCTTGTTTAAGAAGTGAAGATTGAAACCTTCAAAAAGATGATGAATAGCACTGACTGCTGAATGTTTGAGTCTGTCATTTTGGATAAATGATCAGATATCACGAGTCAGACTGCATTACGCAACAGTTAACTGAGGATAGTAAATAGACAAAGCCTCTGAGAACAGAAAAAACACAAATGTTTAATTAACAGACAAGATGACGATTTTAATGGGCCTACAACAATATTCCTTCAGATAACTGCATTATAAAGATATATGTTTATAGGTTATTACTTTTACAGTGAATTCAGGTTGGTTAATACCGAAATAATCACTATAAGTTGTTGCATTATTGTTCATGTCTCATTTCCAAGAGCAAACTAAATTTATCCTGAGTTAATACAAATGATATAGCCTATAGTCGACTGCACGTGTGCATTGTGTGCAGTTGAGCATAACGTTACAGAATAAAGCTTACTGTAATATGTTTATTATTTGACTTCTCAGGACATCACACGGATCATTAACAAATACTATAGACAGAAACAAGACTTCATCATTTAGAGATAAAGAGGGCTGTCTGAAACATCAAAGTAAAAAAAAAAATAATACAAAAAATATATATATATAATGTCGGAGGAAAACAAAAATAAAATGATTTGTTCATTATACAGACTGAGCATGAAATTTACGATTAAAGACATTTCGCAATTGCATTTTCTGTTTTGTGAAGAAAATAATCTGTCATGACTCGACTTTTATTTTGATTTTCAGCTGCTCGGTGAAATTATGCTGGTGTATGCAGGAAATATGAAAATAATTTAGCAAGCAATTAATTCTATATTTAACGTAATAAAGAACTACAGAGCCGCGACTTTGTTACTTCAGTTCTCATAAATATTATTATTATTATTGTTATTATTTTTTAGCATGCATAAATAAGACAAATTGGCTACTTTCTAATTTGCGCAGGATTTTTGAAATTTTCGGTCAAGATAAACAAAATGTCGAGCTCGGTAAAAGACACATTGTTAACGGCCTGTAAAAGTAGCTACATCAGATAATGTGCATTTTGACTCCACACAAATAAATTAATACTAAAAATAACCGTCTAGACAGCCAGAATATTCATCGATGGCCCTTTATGTCACATTTGAGCAGGTACCCGCTGGTAAATGTGTAAACTATGGACAACTTCCCTTTAAATGATTTAAACTCTCGATCAGTCCTTCATCAGGGACCAAATAAGAAGAAGGGACATTTGAAGGCTTTTCTTTATTCCGGTAATATCCTTAAAAGTAACAGTTTATTTTTTTTAATCTAATTTGAGTTGTTTTATTGGCGTTTTCTCTTATGTATTTATGTATTAAATGAATTCAATTTGACTGAATAATACTTGTAAGTGATGTGTCTGTGTACACTGAGGGCTAGGGGTCAAAAATGTCATAATGAGTAAATAAATCCTACACTCTGAAACAAAGGGGATTTCATCTGTGGAAAATATTTCCAGTAGTCAGAGACCACCCTGCATCCGGGTGAATTCCTCCTCCAGAACTGACATTGACATATGGCCAAAGACTTTCAGCATCCCTGCTCATGCATTTCTCTTAATATTCTCTTGAAATTGTTCATATTCTCTTGAAATTGTTCATATTCTCTTGAAATTCCCCCCCGTTTACTACATCTCTATTCACAGATTCTCCAAGAAAGTCCAGGCTTCCAGCTCCATCTTTTTTATATTTGTATTCTTGCCCACTGCTTTCTTATCCTCACTATCAAGATAACTTCAATCAAGCACAAGTCTTACACACATTGCTCTCTATTTTCAGATGCCGAATGGATTGCCCACAGTGAACAGTTATGTCACAGCTCCCAGCATCCATCCTTACCACCCTCCCACCCAAGTGTCACCCTACATGGGGTACAGCGGCACCACGTCGGCCTATGTGACCGGCCCCACATGGCAGCCGCCCAATGGCAGTGCTCACTCTCCCCACAGCTGTGACATCACCGCCCCACTAGCCTTCAAGAGCATGGCTGCCATGCGAGACTCTTTCCATCCTGTTACGGCCTCTGCTCTGTGAGTTTTGAAGGAGTGTGGGGGGTCAAAGAGAGAAAGCAAAAGAACAGAAAGAGAGAGATGGGGAAACACACGGCAGTATGGACTTCAGACCGACTCTCTCTGGATGGACTAATGTTACTAATGTGTGCCTTTACAATATTTATGAAAGACTTGTCAGACGAGCCATGTACCATTCTGAATGCCTATGATCTCCTGCTCCGTATCAGCGTCGCCCACTTGTCTGCACAGGGGGAAGAAAAAAAAAAGAAGAAGAAAAAAAAAAAAAAAAAAAAAAAAAAAAAGAGCGTAAGAGTGAGAATATGCAAATGCTATCCTCTCCGCTCTGAACCAAGCAGAGGATTAACTAGTAAAGAACATCAGATGTTTATGGTGTTCAGTACACTAGCCTGAGTTCAATGTTGGTGCTTCTCTCAGTGAATATATTGTTCTTTTATGTTTTCAAGAAAATGAGTCAAATATAAAAGATTGAATAAGCAATCTCATGTAAAACAACTGACCAGTTTGCATTTACTGTTTTTCAGGGTGTTATAAATTGCTAATGTCTAGATGTTCCGCTTTGTTTCTTTTTTTATTGTCGTTTTTTTTTTTTATAATTTTTTTTTTGTCTTTTTGGATACCAGTTTCACTTCACTAATAATGTATGCCAGAGCTCTTGGGAAAAGTTATTACGTTTATTTATTAGACTGTAAGGTACGTTGAAAGAAGTGCAATTGATACAGGTATGGGGAGAAGAGGCATCATGTGGGACATTGATGCACATTCGGAAAACAGGAGCATTCATTCATGCAACATTAATTATCAGTGAAGCTGCACACTTCCAGACATTGCACAATGAAATTGAATGTATCTTATTAAAAGAGACATGTGTAAAAGCCTTGTTCAGTATAGTTTTATTTTGTTTTCATTTTTACACCATTTAATTTATATTTTTAGCTTCAAGTGATCGAAATATGGTCAATTATAATTCCATAGCAGTCCTTGATGATACTATTAATACTACGAGCACCTCTAATACTACAACTAAAATTAATAAACAACTGTATAGAGATTATAATAAAAATAAAATATTTTAAAATATTGTATCTTTATAAAAATATATTCTTTAACTACATAATCTTACTGTAGCCCATATACTATTTCATATCCTTCACTATAGCTCATCAAAATTGTATTACTTTAAAATGAAGTTATTAATTATGCAGTATAATTTCTACGCAATATAGAAATTACAGCAGTGTTCACTGTTGCTCAGATTTTTTACTGGACAACCTCATATCATCAACTTAAACGACCTTGGTCTTTTTTCTTGATACTAATCATGATGGATGGTAAACAAAAATGTCCCAATTTATTTGCTTTTGATGAATTTGAATAGAGCTCTATTTGATTCTCTTTAACTTGAATGCGTCTTGAATATACCAGGCTTGGAAAAACACACGTTTACACAAACACGTGCATTGACATGAATGCGCACACACCATTGTAAGCCCTTTCACTCAGGTGTTACATGAATGCAGACACATTCCTGGGGCTTTCTGCTTCAGAGCTTTGTCTAAAGCCAGAGTTGGTGTGTAATGATAAGCTTAAGACAGAAAAAAAAAAAATTATATCACTATGGACTGCAACTGTTTGAACACCCATTGCCTCTATGTTGGTGCACCAAAAGGGAAAAAAGGCAAAGACACCACATTGTCAGCATTATGCATTAAAATATATCAAAAAGTGACTTATACGGAACAAAATGCCTTTACATTCAGGAACCCAACTATACATAAACACACACCACCTCCACACACTCTCTGTTCCCCTAATGTTACTATATACGCAGTCTCCACATGTTGCAGTGCAAACAGTCCTGCTGGCACTGCTGTCGATTTGACTTGGAAAACACTTTCACCCCAACCCAGTGGTCACGGACCGTTGCTTTGGGAGCGAGGTGCTCTTTTGAGCACATTTAAACCACCAAAAAAGGCTGACACAAACCACCACATATAGAGTGCATTACATGTCACAGTCCACCCCTCAAACTCCCCAGACCCTATTCTATTCAAATGAAGAGCTTTGAATGGCATTTACCTATGCGCTGACGGCACTGATACGGACGTTGGCTTTACTGACAATACAGATGCATTTACTGGACACACATATCACAGCCAGGCATTAATGCATTTAATACAGGGTCAACAGACGTAAACGCACTTAGAAAACAAAGACAAACACACAGAACACACCAGCATTTTGAGAAATCTACATGGCCATGGTGCACTTCTGTTAGAAGATGTAGCATATGATTTGTTTTGCGAATGTGGTCTATGGTCCATCCCAGAAGCATTTGTGTTTGTGGTAAATAGTATCTGTGCGCCACCCCCCCAAAAAGGCACACAAAATGCAGATTAATCTATTTTCACTTTGATCTTTGTGGAAAATGTTTAAAACAACATGGAAAAAATTATATATTTTTTAAGAGAGCACCGCACGCACGAAAAGTTATGACAGCAGGAAACATGACAAACACCTTAATCTTTCTTAAAGCCACCATTGAAACAGAGGAAAGTGAAAACACACTTGCTCACGCGCATACATCTGTTTAGAATTAATTCCTATGGATAGTCAAGTCAAATGTCACATGGTTATCTTTAGCTGACTGTGTGCAATCAGGCTGAAGACAGGAGCGTGGAGCATGGTTACACTGCACAGGGACTGCGGGTGGACTGACCGAGGTGCTATCTTGATTTTAAAGGGCAGCTGACCATAAGCAGACCATTTTCCCTGCTGTATTAGGACAGTATGTTTCAAACACACAAAGTTATGGTCTAACTGAATGTGAATGTGGCTGTTCCACGCTATGCCACTGACTTCAAGGAATGTTTTGGGTTCAATACAAGTTAAGCTCAATCGATGGCATTTGTGGCATAATGTTGCTTACCACAAAAATGCATTTAGACTCGTCTGTTGTCTCTTAAACAAAAATCAAGTTTACAGTAAAGCCTTTACACAATGGAAGTAAATGGGGCCAGTTCATGAACTCTAAAATACACATTGTTTCATAAGGATATCCTCAACATATCAACATTACATACTTAACATGATTTTAGTGTGATCAAATTAAGGATTTACTGATGTTACGACACTTACCAGATTACCAGCGTTACATCGACATGACAACAAAGTTGTAATATTGTATATAACTTTACACAGGTAAGGATAGTAAGTGATTTTATCACACTAAAATCATATTAAAAACAAATAATGTTTACGTTTCGTGGAAATACTTTTGAAACTGTGTGTATTTTAATGTTAATATATTGGCCCCATTCACTTCCATTGTAAGTGCCTCACTGTAACAGTGATTTAAATTTTTTATATTAACAAGGGACCAGACGAAATTATATTTTGAGGTAATTGATATTATGGTTCAAACGCTGTTGATTGAGCTTAAAATGTACTGGACCAGTAATATTCCTTTAACAAGAACCACAGGGGAAGCCCCAACATTTACATTCATAATGAAGAATGGTCAAACACAAAATTCAAAAGAAAAAGAGAAATGGAGAGAATGGTTAAAAGATTGTTTAACAAAAGACAACTCTTATTAATCAGATATAATGCTTCATGTGACTTGAAAGAGGACTTTTTAGCGGAAAGCAATGAGTGCAGTCTGAAAATGTGTCTGGTGGAGCTTTTAAGAAACTTTAAAAGGCTGTTGAAAGGATTGACAGGGTACGACCAATCAAGAGCCAATGCGGAGGTTGAGAGGCTGAGGTGCTATGACGACCCAGACTGACATATGCACACTGGATTCCAGTATTAAACAGACTGTCTGAGTCTCAGTCTCTGTGCATAACAAGATGGGTATAACAAACACCTTCGCTGTCTAGACCTTAGCGGTATCTTTTGAACAAAAACTAATGCAATTAGTAACTATCATCTGTCACCTTTAGTCAATGAAGTGAGATAAAACATGACCTTAAAAGAGAAAAATGTACACTGTTCAGTGTGGAATGCAAAGGGTGACTGTCATATTGTTTAAGATCAGCCAAGAGTTTGTCTTAAACCTCTGAGCAATAAAGAGCTAAAAGAATAGGAGAACAAAAGATGAACACAGCACAGTGTTCATATTTTTATTATGAGATAATAGAGAAGCAATCCTGGCTGTTTACATTTTATTTGCATTTTTCAGTTTTGTTATTTCAAGTTGTGCTGAGCTTTGTTGAATCACCCTGCGGAGTTTGGTACAGAGGGAGAAAAACAATTAACATAAAAAAATAAAAATCAGGTGACTCATCATCGGCAGTGATTGTCACCACAGAGTAAAACCACAGAGATTCCACCTCCCTCTCAACTGCAATTTGTTATTATTAATAACAAAGAATTACAATCCAGTCCAGATTAACAAATTACAACTCATTAAATTACAAGACATTCAACTCGATCCCCAACATTAAGATGATTTCAATGTTGCAACATTTCAATAGTGATTTACACTGTGAAAGTGTTATTTCCAAAGGCGCCAAAACAATTCCACAAGTTCCTCAATTTATCGTGGATTAAGTACATTACGGACATGATTAAATGTAACATTTTGGGGTACTTATAATTGCTTTATTTTCTTATAATTGCTGTTTTACAGTTATTTTTTTTCTTCACAGAACAAGATTCAAGATCCAAGATTTTGGATTCCCAAATTTAGAGGAGATTTGAATGCCCATAATGTGATATATACACTGTAAATATATAAAATGACATTTGTACATTTGTCAGCATTACTTTCACAGTACAATATATCTATTTTTCCATTTATTAAATCTAATTACATCAATTAAAAAAATAAAATAAAATAATGAAAAAGACATTTCCAACACCTGCCATTTTCTTGTCGTGACATCTTGATATAAATTTAGTTTTGCTCTGAATTTGAATTATCAACACTGTTAAAGCTATTAAGACATAAAGCTGTTTAGATTTAAGACCTTGAGAGGATGAGATCTTGTAGTCTCACAATGGAAAGTCATGTATTAATATACATACATATTTGATGAAGTAACAGTCCCGAGATGGCCTTCTAAAGATACAATAGACGCTTCCCTCGGGCTCGGTGTAATTTTTGTGCTGCTTGATCAGAATTTAGTTTTTAAGTTCAAAACGACATGTCAAATTCTATTTTGTACTCTACCATCTCTTTGGGTGTGGAGCACTGCAATGGTTAGTATTAAATATGCAGGCATGTGTACAGGTAACTCTCTCAGTTATTTCACGGTAGTTGTGTTCTGACACCTGTAAGAAAAAATTGGAACATCAAACTGATCCAAGAAGGTGACTGTGCTGTTGTAATGTGACAATGGTGGGAAATCTAGTTCATTACAGGACATGTTTGAAGATGCAGATGAAAACTGAGCTTAAACTAAGTGGAATGATAGTGATCATACAACCAGAGAAGGCTGTAGTACAGACCCCTGCGGCATGGTTGGTGAAGAGGTGTCAGTTTTCACCAGTTCTTTTGCAGCCAGCCAGATACATATTCATAAACCAGCAACATGACTGCCCCTCCTATATTCAGGAAGTAAACATGAGTCTTTCAGTCTACTGGCATGAGTAACTGACATATGTGAATATAGGAAGGTTCTTTAATTATTTCATGTTACCTGGTCCAAGTCTCATAATCTTGGGAATTAGTCCTTTGTATAAGGCAAAATAACTGCAGAAAAAAAAGATGGGCATTAGTTACATTTATAAGAACATGTAGTAGTTTTAAAGGAATTGTTTAGCCAAAAATAAAATTCTGTTATCATTTTTTCAACCTCATGGTTTTCCAAACCCCATTGACTTTTTTCTTGCGTGGAGCACAAAAGGAGATGGTTTACAGAATGCTATAACTGCTCTTTTCCATCCAATGAAAGTGAATGGGGACTGTATTTCATAAAAATGGTCAAAATAACTTGCTATATTCCAAGTCTTCTAAAGCCATATGATAGCTCTGTGTGAGGAACAGACTGAAATCTGAATCATCAAACACTCGTGTCAATGACTCCAAATGCAATTAGTTCTAAAGTTTGAATAAGCACAAGCACAAATGAGATATGAGAGCCATAAATAATGACAGAGTGTAAGTGATAATGAATTTCAGTCTTTTCCTTACACTTTTCCATATGTCTTCAGAAGACTTGGAATAACAAGTCGAGAGGACTAGAGTTCTTTTAAAATGCTTTTTTTGGAACCTGGTCACTGTAAGCTTTTGTTGTATGAAAAGAGTTGCATGAACATTCTTCAAAACACTGGTGTAGCCACAGGTGGGCCAACCATTGGGCATTCACCCAATCACCAACCGTCTTAAGCCCCTGTTCCACCAAAAGCTTGCTGGACTCGAACATGAAGTGCTAACGTCAGAGGTTGTTGGGCTGGATAATGTTGGTATCAACACTTTCAAAACAACAGCAGCTCAAAAAACATTATAACAAAGCTATTTACACAGTAAACATCTGTTGTAGTGATGAGACATGCATTCAGATGGTGGACATCCTGCATCGTCCAGCGGCTCCAACCACTTTACTTTCCATGTCTAATAAAATATTTGTTGACAAATGACAACCTGTTTATCAAAACCAGATTGAGTTGACATAAGATGCAGAATTAAATAACTTTGGATGTTAAAATGCTCTCAAAACTCCTAAAACACTAAAAACATTCACTATTTTTGAAGATAATATAATGTTAATTCCAAACATTTTATTAATTATAACTGCGATTCATCGCATCAAAAGCTCATGACAGCATAAATAAGCTACTCTGAAATCAAATATTTAGAATGATAAAATATGAGCTCAAGACTTTTAAACAAATTTGTTCCAGTTCGACTAAAATAAAATGCTATTATTTCCAAATATCATATGCGGGAATTTATTGCTATGAAATAACTTGGGGAAACAGTCAAAGGCACAGATAGCTTTAGAGTTGCAACGCTGTGACACGATCAGAGAAAAGTTATTTTATTTACAGAATATTGTTAATTGATCTTTTAATATTCTTAAAGAAGTCCCTCTTTAGAAGCTAAATGTCCAAAATACTCCCCTGGAAACAATTAGCTACTGCTTTAAACATCTAATTTTGTGTTCTTTAGAAGACCTACTGGTTTGGAATGACATGAGGGTGAGTAAATGATCACAGAATTAAATATTTGGGGTGAAACTTTCCTTTAAGTTAGTGCCAAGTAATTTCTCCCTCTCTCTAGGTCGGACTGTCTGTGATGCTGAAAAAGGTATTGGCCACTAATAGCTGACCCCGTTGTGTACCTGCCCTAATGCATTCAAGCTGATTTCTGCCGGTCCCCCTGTCCCAGCCTCTGTCCTCTGCTTGTGCTGGTGTTAATAAGGCTTGAGCCACTTCCTCTCTGCCCCGCTGTCTGATTAGACTGACCCGCTGAGCGCCGTGCGCCTCGTTAGGACCAGCTTAACGACGTCTCCCATAGGGACCACTAATTAGCCAGGACTGTGTCGTGTTAGAGGGCCGGAGGGATGGGGTACCTCTCAGCACCCCTAAAACTAAAACAGCTTCAGTGTCTCTCGCTCTAACTCACATACACGCACGCACACACACTCTGCTTTGCCCAAGTTCAGGCCTGAATTCCTTGACTCTAATAACCAACGAGTCGCGATTGCCTTTGTACAAAGTGAACGGGGCCAATCAAGACCATGAAGAGCAATAAAACTACTGATTCTCTTTCACAGCTTCCCCATGAGGTATGTCAAATCACAGAATGAAAGAGAAAGAGAGAGAGAGAGAGAGAGAGAGAATGTGAGCGCTATTAGAGCACTCACATCAGAATCAAAATGGTGTTTACATAAATTTTTATGTCTGAAACATCACTTTTATTGCATAAAACCTTGCTGAAATGCAACCTTGAGAAAAAAGTAATCTTCGTAGTCTGCTAAAACATTTCTAAAAAAGAAAACAAAACATTAATGGACTCTTGTCACAGGCTGGTGATGCATTTCTGCCTTACGTTAGCAGCGTAAATCAAACTTTTTTTTTTAAATATTTTTTTTTTTTATTATTTCATTTAAATTTAGAAAAAAATTCTTAGTTTTACTGTATACTATTCTGGGATTAACAACATAAAATAAGTCAACACTGCTGCGAGGGGGTTTCAAATACAGCTGCTGAGGGAGTGACAGAAAATTTGGCATCTTTCTCTCTTCTGACTGCAGCAATCCACCAATTAAATGAAATTCCAGAAATCAAATATTGCTTCTTAATAAAAAGTTAATTTCGGACACTGGTATAAATTATTTATTTTAACTGTTAACATAAATGACCTACCCAAGGAAGCAATGTTCATGAGGAGTAGTGCATGAGCCAAATGTCGATACTGTTTTGGGGGGGTAAATATAATATATTTGGATTGTTAATGCATAGCATTTTTTAATCAACATCAATATTTTATGTTAAAATGTTTATAAAGGAAACGCGTATATTCTGGGTGGTTTGGTAACCATTAATTTGAAGTTTTTTTACTATTTGCAATCATCTTTTATTTTTGCCTTGATATAAATAATCCTGCAGTGTTAAACACGTTTTTTTTTTCCTCCCCTTTTCTCGCCAATTTGGAATGCCCAATTCCCAATGCACTCTTGGTCTTTGTGGTGGAGTAGTGACTCGCCTCAATCCGGGTGGGGGAGGACCAATCTCAGTTGCCTCCACGTCTGAGACCGTCAATCCGCGCATTTTATCACTTAACTCGTTGAACGCATTACAGTGGAAACCTAGCGTGTGTGGAGGCTTCACGCTATTCTCCACGGCATTCACGCACAACTCACCACGTGCCCCACTGAGAACAAGAATCACATTATAGTGACCATGAGGAGATTAACCCCATGTGACTCTACCCACCTTAGCAACCGGGCCAATTGGTTGCTTAGGAAGCCTGACTGGAGTCACTCAGCACGCTGACAAACACATTTTTACAAATATTACATTGATTAATATGAGGTCATAAAAACTGGACACATATTCATTCTAAAATAATTCTAAAAGTTAAATAAATTTTAAATAGTTTTTATGGAGTATTGCATGCCACACTGTAGTCAACTTCCCAAAAGTATTTCATTTTAACAACACATGTCCCATTCATCTATATTCAACAAGCACAGACACAATAATACAGTCTGTTAATTCCAGTAAATGTATCCAGATTCAGAATAAATTAACAATGAAGCTTATATAAATCTGGACAAACTGACACAAACTACATTTAAGTGAGCTAGTTTTTAAATTTGTCTAATTCCTGCATGAATTGCAGCTAATAGTCAGGAACAAAATAATCACACAGAGATTTAGAAGGTGCTAAAATTAGTTGGTTGTCAAAGCCTGCCCTCTTGTTCCCCATGGGCAGAGGATAAACATAAAATGTAGTGTAATATTTCTTGTAGCTGAACCTCGTAGCAGTTCTGGTTGAATTAATGCCTCTTGTCAGGTCTAATTTTGACACCTGTAGTTGTTATTGGATGGTGTGAACTCAGGCCTTACCCCTCCTCACGGTACACAAGGCCCATGGTCTGAAAGCAGCTGCAGTACTTGATCTCCCCTGGAACCGGCTGAGGACCCTGGATACGACTTTTAGCTACATCAAAAGGAATGTTCACACAGGACGAAACCGTTCCTGACACCAAACCGATAGCAAACTTCCTCATGAACTCCAGTCTAGGGTCCTGGCATAAGGAAAGAGAGATGCATTGAAAGAAGCAGATTTTAAAGAGAGAGAAAAGAGAAAGAGAGAGAGAGAGAAAGATAGAGAACTTGAGAACTATGTTGTGTTTGTTTATAGGACAAGTAATAGTGATCAACCCACAAATTTCTTGTTTTTGACAAATGCACAAACAATGCTCTATTCAGCACTTGCTAAATATTTAATGATGAAGTGTATAAGTTCTGGATTACTTGCATCACCAAACAGAAATAAAAAAATAATGTCTTCATCCACCACTTGCCAGAGAAACAGTCCCACCCCAAACTGATGGCATTGCATGAACAAATGTTGCTGTATTTGCTGATCTGGATGCTCAAACAAACTACAGTATGGCATCTGCATATTAAGCTGGGCTAGGAGATAGTATTTAAACATCGAAAGACTAACATCACCTTTAACATTAAAGTAAAAACAATAACTGTTTGATGACAGTTTTAAAGGAAGAGCCATAATATTCAAAAATATGAGATAAGACATTTTGATATGAAAACGCAAATGAATGAACACGGAGACAACGTAAAGTGGATGAATAATGAGCTAATAAGGACAGATATGGAAATTGAGGAGGAGAAAGAGAGAGGGACAGTAAAAGAGTGAGCGATCATGTTAGCCTATATAGAAAACACATATGGAACACTTGAACATGATTATTATATTTTGTACCTGAAATGTGTCAATATACTCAATGATAAATGAACATGCAAAATTCCTAAAAGTTTCCAAGTTTCTGGGATAAAAGCACAGATCATTTTATGGTAGTGGGGTGCAGATAAGCGTTTCATGAGAAGAGCAAGGCTCAACAATTGGCTGAACTGGGTCACGTGACGAAGGGCAAACTTTGGGAGGGGATTTATAAACAGAGTTTATGTAGGTAGACTGGGAGGCATATGGGGACAATTTAGGTAATTGGGCTGTGACTCGACACTGGCATATTACTGTACCAAAAGAAGCCCAAACCATTGCAGTTCTGACATCTAATTGGCCAGGATTTTTTTTTACAAATGACAGCAACCCCACTGAAACCAGCGGACACCCTGAATGACATGCTACATCAACAGCTAGACCTAAATGTGCAGTACAGGGGAGGAGCATTGCTTTGCACAAACAGTGCTCTGGCTGATGTATACGTTCCACACTAAACACTCCCTTTAATACCACTAGATTTGAAGCACACTTCTTCCCCTACACTCACAAAGAGAAAGGATTTCTCCTTATTTCTTCTGTTAAATGGTTTCAAAACACTGAAGGAGAACAATTGGCATCAAGATGAATCAAAGTAGAGCTTAATCCCTGCAGAATGACCAGCTGCTTTGAAAACATTGAGGAAAATCAGATGCTCCACCTAAAAACTCCAGCGCTGCCAGACACTTTTCTCTTTTTTTTTGTAATGGACAGTCAGGTTTGGTAAACTCAGCTCTATCACATGACTGAGCACTGGAGGCTTTTAGCTTCTCAGGCAATGACAATCTTAGCACCAGATGAAGAAGGAATACCAATCCTCAAGTAAGACTTTAACTGTAACCCCCCCCCCCAACAAATACCTCAGTCTGCTTCCAATTAGTTCATTTGAGTTAATCTAATGCTCCAGTTTATACATGTGGAGCAGGCGTATGGTAACATTTCCATTAAACAAAATTAACTTTTGTTTGGGAGTTGAGCCCTGCCGGATGTGTAATTTGAACCTTTGAGGATGTGATGGAGAGAAAACAGCGAAGGTATTAGTGAGGTTTATCTAAGCACCTCCTCTCCTTCTCCCTCTCTCTCTGGTAATGTGCATAGCTGATCCCCTACAATAATTTGCAATGTTACATGTTCTCTCATCACTCAGTGGATATATATTAAACATAAAACTCTGGATTTCATATTAGGTTGAGACTTAAGCTTCATCCTAATTGAAAAGGATTAATAATAACATTATAAGGTGGACATCACTGCAAATAGCAGGCTGGTATATGTCCTGTATATATCTCATAATTACAGTAGGTGTTAACCATGAAATTTGCACATTCCATGGTATGCAACATGCATAAGGGCCTGTATGAATCATATCCAAAGATTATAAGACTGTATTTAAAGGAATATTTAGCTTGAATGTTCATATGAAACATTCACACATTAATACATTTCTGTTAATATATTATTCAGCCAAAACATCTAAATCATCTAAAACATTGCAACTACAATACTACGAGAACGTGCAATATGATTGAGAGGCAGAAAGGGTCTTTTTTGTTGCTGTTTACAGTGTCTAGAGCGGTCAGAGAGACTGGTGAGATAGCTCAGGACACTTATTTCATTAATATCTTTCAGGGAGTAGTAATATTTTTTGCATACCTCTCCATGGAAAAATCACTTACAGCACCTTTTATACAGCATAAACCAGCATAAACACTGGTTGGAAGGGAGGAAACTTTGCGATGTGCTGATGTGTCCACTCGGAGTCATTTCACTGATGCATACACCACAAACACACACAGCAGTGATTCAGTGTCAGTGATAAAGTAATGGGAAAGGAGGTCTTAATGCTATTTGTTGACCAAAAAAATGGAACTTGTGATGGAAATCAAGTATTTTTTCAGCCTAAGCAAGGCTCATTTTAATTACCACAGAAGCACGTCAAGTATTAACTATTAGCAAAATGCAGAATGAGAAGTTTTTTCTGCTAGCGCTTTTCATGTGGAGTTCAAAGCTGCGTTTGATGCTGGCGTAGCGCATAAACAAGTAACAAAGTGGATAGCCACAGTCTGCCGGCTTATTAATATAATAATAAATATTTCAGTATCATTGAGTGACCTGTGCTTCCCCACTCTTGAAAAGCACCAGCCACCACTGACATGATCATGTATTCGCCCCTGTTTACCTGACAAGCAGGTATGGCATCTTTAACATTGAAGTAGAAACCAAAGTAGATCATGTTGAAGACGCCATGCCGTCCAAGGGTGGAAGTGAGGCCCTTATTAAGCCCACGGAGCCCAAAGCCGTCTGCATTTATAATAGCACGAGCCTGTGCAAACGTAGAGGGTTGCTACATGGGGGAAAAGAGAAAAAGCTCCAACATAAGGAACCACAAAATGAACAAAGACATGTGACATCAAAAAGGAAAAAAAGATTCCAATATCTGGACAAAACTAAACGGCTGCAGCGTCTTACCACTTTGAATGAATCCCTGTTGGCTTGTAAGCTCACTTTCACTACTTCAAATGGATTTACAACCAGTGCCTCGGTTAGCCCTGACCCCAGGCCAGCCACAGAAAGAGCCTAGCAGAATGTGGCAGACAGAATTACATTAGAAGAGAACTTGATAACACGGCAAACGAGAAAGACAATTTAAAACAATAGACAACAATAGACAAAGACAATAAAGTAAGCCACTTCGTGTCTAATTCATAACAGACTGTGTTTCTTAGATGAGCCGTTGATGCTAAAAGTACGTCACAGATAATACCATCACTCAAAATGAACAATGTTACTGTGACACTTAGCCTTTTAGAAACGTGTTTGTCCAGACGGAGTGCTTGACTTTAACCCACAAATGAATGAAACAGCCACTGTCAATCATTTGTGACAGTGCAGAAAGGAAATGCAGACAGGACTGAAAGATGAATGAACCGGCTCAAAGAAAATGACTGGGACAATGATGAATTACTTCATATATTGCAATAACAACTCTACTGTATGATGGGCCAACATGGCAAGCCAAATTTTCTTTAAAATCATGTACAGGATATACATTTTATATATAAACAATGAAATTTTTGCTAGTTAAAAATGGTGATTCTTTATATCAGGAATGGAAATGCTGCTTGTGAAAGTTCACATTTTGATATCTGTAATTATATTTGCACTAGTAAATGCATTATTTCTTGGTATAAAAATGAAAATTACTTGTGTAACGACACATTCTTGATATTAAAATCTAGTTAAATAAAAATCTTGATGGGTAATTGCATTTTCACTATTAGAATTTCACAATTATCTTTCACTCCTATTCAAAACGCACTTAGAGATATCTATAATAAATGTCTTCCAAGGTGAAATTTCATCAGCAATGCACTTCATACTAGTAAAAATAATAATTTTTATATCAATGATTACATTGTTACTAGTGCAAATGTCCATTCCTCATATCAACAATTAAATTGCAACTAGTAAAAATTGTAATTTTTTATATCTGTAATTTGGTTTTCACTAGTACACATGTTAATATCTTGTATCTGTAATGTGATTGCAACTAGGAAGTAGTCGTTTAAAGATATCTGTAATTACACTCATGTTCATTGATATCTGAAATCTATTTCCAGATATCTGAAATACCAAAACTAATGCTAAAATGCATTGAAAATACACTGAAAAAAATTGTCTGGTTTAAATTAAATTGTGGACATTGGTTCCTCACAATAAAAATGAATTTCTTTGATTTTAAATTAAAATGTAGGATCTGCTCAAATACTTTGTGTAGCGGAAATCTATATGAAGTGAGTTAACCTAGCTTAACTTAAATTTGATCTGTTCAAATAAAACTGAATCTTGCAGCTTGTTGCTAGCTATCGATAAACACTTCTTTTTTGAGTGCATAATTAATTTAGTTCTAGTTGGAATTCCAAATACATATCAGCTATGTATTATTTATCAGTAAAAATTAAAATTTTTGGTATCAATAATTACATTGTTAGCAGTACAAATGTCCGACATCAACAATTTAATTAAAACTAGTAATTTGTTTTACCGTAACAAGTATGGTGCTCCTGAGAGTTTACAGATTCCCAATCCGTCATTATCATGATGAACACTCAGTATTTGCTTCATGAGAAAAGCAATGCACACTGATCTTTCAGTAATACTGTACCCAACCTAGATCTAACCATTAGTTTAACTTTTCTCCACAATGGTGACCTCCAAAAAAATTAAACATATCAGAAACTCCTCTAAACCCCAACATAACAGAAAATTAAACACTAACAAGCTTCCTACTTGTTTAATTTTGTTTAGAAATACATAAAAATAACACTTAAATAAATAAAATTTAGTCCCATGTAAAACATGCTGGTATCTGGAAATCCCCTGCCAGTTCTGCAATACATTGATACAACAAATATTATTCACATAGTCCCAACACAATTGGATTAACTGAACAGATGGACTGTACACAATGATATTAAGTTGAGATGAAATGCTCAAGAATTGTGTTGCATTAGCTCATTTTTAATAAGTTAACTGAGCAAGTAGAAAAATCCTGTTGAGTGAACAGCATCCGTTAGAAAACTGAATCCATTTGAACATTTTATAGCATTGTGATCATATTACTTTTTGATGACTGTGTTGAATATCACTTAGACTTTCCACAATATGATTATGTTGTAATCTCAAACATATATGAATGAAGCTAATTTCAAGTGTACTGGTTTAGAACAATAGGGCTGCTTTCCTTTTTCCAGTGCAATATAAAAAATTGCATTTTCCTAGTTGTAATTCAATTGTTGATGTTGGAAATTGAAATTTGGACTACTAACAATGTATTTACTGATACCAAAAATTATACATTTTCTGATAAATAGTCCATAGCTGATATGTATATTTTGAATTTCAACTAGTACGAAATTAATTATACAAAAAAAAATATATATATTTTTGCAGGTTCTTCAGGTTACTTAATTAGAATGAACTGAAGCAACACAATTCTAGAAAATTTTGCCACAACTTGATTTCATTGCATTCTATCCAATTAAATGAGTAACATTTGTGTTTATTTAATCCATTTGAGTTTGGACTACATGAATACTTTTTGTAGCATTGATGAAACTGGGCAGAGATTTCCATTTCCTGCCACGCTGTGCATGGGACTGGATGGGGTGAACAAATGTTGAAATGAAGTGTAATTTTGTGCATTTTTGAGCCAGATGAGAATAAGAGGAGATTTGTTAATGTTTATGGGGATTACCATTGTTGTAAAGAATGGCGTCTGTGCTAGCTTGAGGATGGACTTTCACTTTCATGTGTTGTTTGATTCGAGTGCTGTTAGATCTATAATAGTTGCTTTTAAATTGATTTGATAAATTGATAAACAGTTTCATGTCCTAACACTTGCTCACCAGGCATATAATAATGATTAATAAAATAAATTAAGTTGGATCACCATAAGAAAATGAATTAAATTAAACATTAGTAGGTTTAATTTGTTGAACCCAATAAAGTTGAGTTAAAACAAATATAGTGACCTCATCTAACTACATTACATTTGCTGAATAAAATTGACTTAAATTAAATTAAATTGCTTGTAAAAAAATTCTCAAATTCAAATAAGGGTACTGACTTTGTGTTTTGAATAAAAGTGAATGACAGATCAATGTGAAAACTAGTTTTTTTATATCAATAATGTGTATTTCTGCAAGTAATGATGAAAATATATATATTTTTTAACTAGTGCAAATGTAATTACTTATATAAAACATTTACACTTTCATTGCAGATATCAAGAATTAGCATTTTAACTAGTCAAAATGTAATTGTTGATATTTATAATTCATAATCTCTATAATTATATCAATATAATCTATAACTCATAGTCTATTCAGTTTGTCATAGGGGCATTTCCCATTTTCATACAAACCAAAAAAGGAGCCTCATTTGGTTCAAACAGGCAAACTGTTTGGTAGAATTTAATCTTATGATTTGTGTCACCAATTTCAAACACTCAACCTATATGTCAGCAGGCTTCAGGCTTACTTGAAGGGTGACAAATGAGATCTTTGAATGTGTTTGCATAAGATGAGCTGGGGATAGTATACACACACACCCTCAATTAATACCTCTAAAATGTGTGTTAGTTTACTGCACTCGCTAATAATGTATTTTTGTGTTTGTGTGTCTGGGGCTGTTTGTATATGCAAAGCCATGTATACATGCATGTGCGTACAGTGGAAGAACGTGTGAGCCTCATTTCTTATTTTTAGGACGTTCTGAATTTTCCCTGCTTGTCAGAAAACAGACATAGCTTTGAATAGGCCTGCAGCATGTTTACAAATTCAGCCATCCACTCTTTCATTTTTTATTTGTGCTATTACTGTACACGTCTTCATTAATCATACTGAGGCATTTCAGCTGGGGGGAGAGAAGGGGGTGGGGCAACAGCTAAAATATGCTCTTAAATTCATTTATGCCTGTTTAGACCATCTTACTTAACTTCCCTGCCTCATACACTCCATACATCACACTCCATAAAGTGCCCACAGTCTCTGTAAAAATTTACATCTCTAGTTAGATCGAGCAGAGACAGGAGTGATTGATAAGGCAGGTGAATATTTTGCCTCTTCTGGCTGCACAAAGAGGCTCTGGATGTGAGATGTACTGCAGGGCTGAGCCTTCAGGCAAGGGACATCCGTCAAGACTGCCAACACACTGATAGACCTTTGTCAAAGTAATGAGCTATCTCTCACACGCCTCACCAAGCAGCATTCATCTCGATTACACCTCGTTCCCGTTGCCAGTATGCAATGTAATGAGGAGAGTGCTGCGCTTGACTGTGAATGTGATTGTGTATATAGTATCAATGACCGTGTGTGTGTGTGTATCTAGCATGCAGATTACTTACCATTCCTGGCAATAATGGAGTAAAACTCAAGAGCTTCTTGTACTGCTCAAATGTGAAAAACTGCAGAGAAGATGAGGACAGGGTGTCAGTATTAGGAAGTGCTTTCAGACCTCACACACACACGCTGAATGCTCACACCCTAAGCAAACACAGCTCAACTGTAAATGAGGACACTCAGCAAGCTGTCAATATGACACTACGCAAATACAAATACTACTGGTAAGATGCCATATCATCCTATACATTAGAAAAGCTTTGCTCAAGCTTGGCAGATATTAGATAACCATCCAGTAAGACTGATGGAGGCCAAGGCCTATAGAATACACAAAGCCTGTTTAGAAAGTTTGGATTAACAGACGTGGAGCATTCAAGAAGAGTCACGGGTCTCGTTTATCATCAATGTTAAAGCAAACCGTTAAAGCATGTTGAGTCTTTCGAATAATCTAATTAAACCCCTTCCACATGTTTTTTGGATTAGGCAAAATTAGAAAGTGAGACATTAATTATGCTCAGCGTCTCCTCTCATACACCTATGCTGAGTTGCCCGTAAACCAATGGTCTAAAGCCAGACACAGTCAGAGCTCATCTGAACTTAAGAGTGTATATATGTACTGTTTATACATAATACTAAAGAGCGGCCGGTAGCAATCTCTGGCCATGTAGGTCAATATTGGGAGCTCTCAACAGCAAACACATGTGGCATGACGACAAACACAGAGAGGGGATGAGTGTTTTTGATCCTGCTGGCCAGGGCCATTGTGTTGAGGACATACATACGTGGTCTGTGTGTGTGTTTACACTCGGCAGGCCAGGTTGCAAAGATCAGAGCATGCATGGTTTAAGTGAGGAGTTCGAACTTGGAGTCAAATGTGGTTCCTGTTACCTTCACTGCTCTCTTTGGAGTCTCGGCCAAAATGGGGGGAAGGATTCCTTTGTAGAAGCCATACAATCTGTTGAGGGAAAGCGATCAGTCATCGGATCTGAGCCACGTGATAATGAACAAAGATTTCAAGGACAAGCAACACATATGAACATCTGAATGCCCAATCATGTATTGATGATCATTTACAGAGCTCAACAAAACAGCCATCTATCATTTTGACTTAATTTTGTGCACCAAAACTTGTTTGAATTTCACTGCAAGTTACATTCAAGAATAAATGTTTAGCAAGGCAATCTGCAAGCTAGGCCACAGGCAGAATGGGTGGGTTGCAAAAATAAGGATTAAATTAATCAGAGTTTAGAGCTTATTTAGGATTTGTTGATCTAGGCTATTTTAATTTGAGTTGGGTTGCACCACTTAATGTTGAACAGGGCTAAACAAATCAGTGAATAAAACTTCTAAACTTCACCTACAATTAGTTTTGATTGTCCATGGGAATTCACCAATGCAACTGGAAAAAAAAAGCAATAATGTTACTCTTTCACTTTCTTTTTGAGTGACGACAAGAAATGGCCTGGGTTATAAGTGGCTTGTGCATATAAAGGAACTTAAACATTTAATTCATTATTATCCACTACTGAGATAGATTGTTGGCATAACAGGCGGACCAAGTAGGATGAGAAAATCTTGCACAATCTTTTCACAAGCAATGATTGATTGCTACATCAATTAATGAAATATGGAAGAATAATCTAAGGTAAATGGACATATAATGGTTACTGCCATGTTAAATTAGGTTAAATCAGTAACATCTTGAAAATGACCATAAACTCAACAGGTTTGATCCGGTTCCTTATTTAATCTTTTTACTAGGACAATTAAATAAATGCTGCCATTTTGATATGTAAACCTCATCAGCTGCAAGTCTAAAGTTAATCCCTAATTAAAATGTAAATCTAAATTTGAATTATTGGAACAACAAATAAATGGTAAACTAGGTTTAATGTGAAATTAAAACCAGGATTAAAATGATGGTTAGAATTTTACCCTGGTTATTTTTAAACAAGGTTTAATGTTTGATGCAATTGAATTATTAGAAACAACCTGGATAATCTAAGTTTAAAGGAGTAGTTCACTCCAAAATGAAAAATCAATAATAATTTACACTCATGTCGTGTCAAACCAATATGGCTTGGTTTTTATATGGAACACAAAAGCACATTTTTAAAGGAATTATTGTTTTTCAATACAATGTAGTGGATAGGGTCTCATTTTACAGCTTAACAAAGACCCAAATGTATCATCAAAGCAGGTAAAGCAAGTCTTCTGAAACCATAAGATGGTTTTGGTGAGAAGTCATTTTTTAGCAAAAACGTAGACATCTGTTGCACGTTCATGAGATCTTGTTTACAGTGGCTCGTGTTCAAGTACAAACTTGCGTTGAACACAAGTTCTCAAATAGGAACACAAGACACTGTGAACTGGCTGAGACCAGAGAAAGCTTAATCCTTACTGGTTCAACCCACCTTGGGTATCAAAGTGGCTTAAGAAAATGACCAAGTGTCTTGAGTATATTACTTAAACATGACATGTTTGCAACCGGTCCACTTCTTGATCAGTGAAGCCATACACAGGAACATTGAATCCTGCTTTTGATGTGCCAATTCTATGGAAATCCACCCCCTTCATCATGCACTGAGTTCAAAACAGCTTCAGTTGTGCTGCACTATCGTTTCAAATGCACCGTTTCCAAATCAAAACAGGTTGAACTGGTCCAAAAACACAAACAAGCACTTATATATGAAAAACAAAAGCTTTCAATGAAAAGAGCTAAATTGTAAGGTTTTCTTTGTCTAAAAAGTTTGAGACAATCAAAGCATCTTTTGGCATTTCTGCCAAAATTACAAGATTCTTCAGCTGCAACCATGCAATTATGAATGTGTTTGCTGGAAAACAGTGCTGTGATGACAGAATCCTTTCAAAGAAAATAGCTTCAAGGGATACTAATCAAAATATAGAGTGTAAGTCGGAATTGCAAATAGACATGCAGTAACCCTTTTCATTGCTACGATAAGCAAATAAACCACACTTTTCTAACTCATTATCACCAACATCTTTTCTCATTTGAATATATATAGAAAGCTAAAATAAGTTTTGCCTGAATTAATCTAGATATTATCATATCTAATAGCATGGCAACTTGCATAACTGTCGCTGATATGGGTTCAATGGTGTAACAGCAAAAACTGTACATCAAACTTTCGATGAGTGTTTTTTTAGACAAAAAAATTCATTTTTTCTGTTTCAGTTTCATCAGAAAATCATAGACGTTCATGGCCTGCTGAAGCAAACATCAAAATAAGTTTTTTTGAGCGTCCAGTCTGATCAATGCTTCAGCACACTCACATCACCCTCAAATGCAGACATGCACTCTGAGAATCAGACATTGTTTGGAGAGCACATGATCCTTTACTGAAGCTGAAACCCGACTCTGTTTTGCTTGCTGTCAATCTAAAAGTCAGGACAAGCCCGAGCAAGAGAAACACCTGAGCTTTTATTTTAGCTCCTCATTCTCTCATTCAAAAACCTTCCAGTATGGTAAAGAGCTAACATTTACCTAGAACTGTGGCTGTAGTTTCAGTTTGCAAAACTATTATGTAAAAAACAAAAAAGTTTGTTATATGGTTTTTGACTTGGAATGATATCAAATGGTGACGCTTGAAATTGCCATGTCATCAATTTTGGATCTTTTGATCCTTTTTAGAGTTGTACCACCTAAGCCTTACTTGTTTGATGCACAGATAATAACCATTTTTAATGTTTTATTTGTATAGTGCTTTTCACAATACACATTATATAAAAGCAGCTTTATTTTTTAGATTAGTATAGACATGACTATTATATACACTCACTGAGCACTTCATTAGGAACAATATGGTCCAAATAAAGTGCCTGACGTGGTTATCTGCTGTTGTATCCCATCTGCCTCAAGGTTCGATGTGCTGTGCATTCTGAGATTCAATTCTGCTCACTTCAATTCTACAGAGTGGTTATCTGAGTTACCGTAGCCTTTCAGTCAGCTCGAACCATCTGGTCATTCTCTTTTGAACTCTCTCATCAAACAGGCATTTCTCTCCGCAGAACTGTCACTCACTGGATATTTTTTGCAACTTTAGAGCCTGTTGTGTGTGAAAATCCTAGGAGATCAACAATACTCAAACCAGCCCATCTGGAACCAACAATCATGCCACGGTCCATATCAAATTTTTTCCCCCATTCTGATGGTTGATGTGAACATTAACTGATGCTCCTGACCCATATCTGCACAATTAGATGTAGAGGTGTTTATTAAAGTGCTCAGTGAGTGTAGATTTTTATTAACAAACTCAAACAGAACTTTCTGTAAAATGTAATCTTTTTTGACTTTGCCTGTCTGCTGATTTCATGAATTCAGTCCCAAAGGTATATTGATAACTAATGATTTTCATGTAACATCCCAGTGTCTAATAGGGTCAATCCAACCCTTGGAAAGAATGAACGAAATAACTTCAAGCGTGTATTGATACTGAACACACATGTGTGTAAAGGGTGGACAGAGTGGCGTGACAGCTGCATGTGAACTCCTTTCAATTTATGGTGAAAACATGCCCCAGTAGTCAACAAAGATGTTCTCGGCTGATTTAGTTGGGGTGTAAATATTATTGTTTCTGCAAACAGAGATGAGGCGATTAGCGTGAACGCAAGGCCAATTTGCCCAAGCCATGACCACCACTCAGAAACCTCTAATTATGGATAATTACATCTACACATCTCATCGGATGACAAATAATCTCTATTTCAGCAACATCATGATGGGTCAGATGTAACAAGCTTCACTTGTCAGGCACTGGTGAAATGGCAACAGAGCAGTATTGTATCAAATGAAAATGTCTGGGAATATCGAGAGTGGGACTGATGGCGCTGGGCTTTTCTCAGAATGGCGGGAGTGTCTGACCAAAACGGAAGCCCCCACCCCTCGCCCCCCTTGTGGAGCATGCAAACGCTGGCCACATGCTTCCCAGGTGTGGTCAGTCTAAGAAACATCAGGTGGTGAGATAAAGCTCCAATTTGTTACACATACACTCAAAACTCCATTTGACTATGCCTGGTTTGACTATGCCTGAATACCAATTTGACTCTAAATGTAAGCACGCAGTTGGCCATCATAAGCAAATGCTCGCACATTTAGATATGTGTGGGTCCAGCTGCCAGTGTTTGTAAAGGTGTGATTTGTCTTTGATTTACATAAAACCCCATTTCTCCTATTCAGCACATAGCCACATCCTTCAACATAACAAAAGGAGAGGAAGGAAATGGTACATTAACCAAATTGGATAATAGGGCAAAAATGTTTGATCCCTGTTATGGGGCCGACCCTCAATGAATCATGGACAGATGGAGAAACGTATGAGGAATATTTATGTTTCACTGTTTATCTCTTGTAAGAATATGTGTACAGTTGTAATCTTACACTGCTGAAAATGTGGCTTTCAGCGGAGGCCCAGGTGACTTTGAAAACTTCCTGTCCTGTCCCTCGTCAACAACCTGAATGCTTGATTTGCAAATATTGTCATTTGCTGTGTGAGGCTTTAACCTTGACATTGTTTTGGGATGCCGCAACGTAAATCAAGAAGTGAGAAGAAAAGAGGCAGAGCCGTTTCTTGTGCTTTTGTTACAAATCAAACATGACAGAGTGGAAGGACATCAATTAATCAGCCATAATGAGAGATTTTCTTTAGTGATAATTGCTGAAAAATTGTTTGTCAAATGCAAAATCATTTTTATCAATTCATAAATGGCATCTGTATTTTACATTTTAAGAAAGAGAACATTTTAAACACATGCACTTATACGTAGTCATTATTTAATTATTTGTTTTCAACTAAAGTTGAAATTAAGGAATTGAAAGTAAATGGGTGAGGATTATTTCAGCCTTACAGATAAAACACTTAAATAGACAATCCACTCATAACACTTTGTAATAGATACATTAGCTTTAGACTGGGAAGTCTGGGAAATGGACTGTAAAGTGCACAGAAAAAAACTTCCTTTTTATTTTGCAAGTTTTTGCACAAAGATTTTTTAAATAAACCTTAATGGTATAAAACTAAGTAAAATCTACTTAAATTTTTGACATCATATTGGTTAAAGTGTGAGTAAATTTAACTTAAACATCTTTGTAAATTCAGTAACTTTTACTTACAAATAGGGCTGCACAATTAATGAAATAAAATAGAAATTGCAATATGTCCTCGTGAGATTATTAAATTGCTAAGGGCTGCGATTTAGTTCAATAAATATTCTGCTCACTTCAAAGTTTATTTGTGCTACTCTGTCCAGTTAAGTTAGAGCATTATTACAGTGTTTTCAGAGTGGTTCTGTGCTCCACAACTCCATCTCATCCTTAGAGTAACAGATGTTCACTTCCACTTGCTTGTGTGTGCTAAGGGCTTTATTTACAGTAAAAATGGTGAGTCCTGCGTGAAGCGATTTTTATTATCATCTGCTGTAGCAGCATCTCAGTCTCGGCCAGGCACAGGTATCATTAATAATAACGCAGAATCCAAGATGGGATATATAATTCAAACATCTTTATTAAATTATTGCTGAGAAAACAGCATTAACAGTATCACCAGTAGAGTCCAGAAACATGTGCTCTTCCTCCATTCTCCTGTCTTTTTTTTTTTACTTTACGAGAGAGCGTGTCACCCTTATTACACTCCCAGCGGAAACAAGTGAAAGCAGAACTAATTTTACCAACATCCAAGAAAATGAAAAGGAAAGAACTTGCATACAGTTTAATAAATTTATAAAAATATCTAGAGACTTTAATATAATGCATAGCAAAATGAAATATAAGAAAATAATGAATACAAATAATTCAATGAAATGGTGACAAACTAACCAAAACTTTCACTTAAAGTTTAGTTACACCAATGGGTTATCAGTTCAAATTAAGCCTTGTTCTTCACATTACAATCACATTACAATCACATTACGCCTCGTTCTTTAGGACTTATATCCAGTAGAGAATAGTTAGCATAAGCCTACTTGTTTTTAAGGCCTAGAATAAAGAGTAAATTTTTATATTTTGTGTTTATTTAATTATTTACTCAACCAACAGTACTTTTGACAGCAAAAACTAAGCAGCAACTATGGAACTACATTTCCATCCAAGGGTTTTTTTTGCGACAAAATGTTTACTGATATAGCTGATGGAAATGCAAGTTAAGTGTCGACATAATGTATTTCCGTTTAACTCTAGCGCATTAATTGACATTAACGCAAAAATGTTGTATCACATGACAGAATTTACCACAATTGTTAGCCTGTGTTAATTATGACTATAAGGTATACATACTTTGAAAGACAATTTACTGTATGTGAAGCATTACTACCACTGTTATGGATTGGTCTTAACGGCATACTTGCACAGATCCGATGCTACGAACACATCTGCGTCATGACACTTCCAGGAGTGTCAACACATATATGTCGTATCACGCACCTGTCATCGACAAGTGCAAGGAGAACAAATGAATATTTTTTTTTTTTTATTAAAATAATTAACTCTTTGCGATTCATTTAATCATGGTAGCCATCCGTTTATTTATTAAAGTTTCTTTTCCACACCATTCAAAAATAGACAGCAGTCATGGAATTAGCCCATAATACAAAAAACATAATTTCTGTGCACAAAGATGTTTTAAATTTAAAATAAATACACAGTACTTGGAGAAAAGCATCAGTGTTCTTTTTTTGGAACACTAACACATAGCCTGATTCTATAAACATATTGTTTAGCTTACTTTTGAAAAAATGCCGGCAAAATTCCCTGATTTTAAATAAATTAGCCTACCAAATGAATAAAGCATTAAACAAAATAACAAAAAAACTAACTAACTAAAAAAATTATATTGTTAGGCCTATATAATTGCCTTTTCTTTAAACAAACTTAAATTAGCCTTACCCTGTTCTATAGATGGAAAAAAATCATCTTAATGACATTCTCAGAATGTTCTAGACTTTTTTCAAGACTATAAACTATCAGAACTATGATGAACTTTGTCCAGTTCACTTTCAGAAAAATGGAACATTTTAAACACAATGCTCTTTACTTTGGATCGCATTTGCTGAGCTTCTTCAGAAAATGTAAATTTCATTATGATGCTAAAATTCATTTTAGATGACAATCAAGTTAATTTGGTCATTAAAAGTTGCTGGAGAAATCTGTGGGACGTAATGCAGTTGTGATGGCGATGCTTTAGATTAGATGATTGTTTAAAATAGCCAATTGAATATCAGGAATGTCATGTGTAAACCCTGATATTACACTGCATTAATTTTTCTTTAATAGTTGTGCACACAGCATATACACATGGATGGATGGTCCTTCTACTACGACCTGAAGTTTCCCCCACTACTTGGTGCAAGTTCCCAGCTTGAACAGGGCCACACCGATTCACTATTGGGACCAGGGACGTCGTTAGGCCTATTTTAGGGGGGCTGAAGCTACCCCAAAATGTTCCTAAGCCCCCCTAAATGATAATAAGAACAACAATAACAATTCGATTTATCAGTATCCTCATTCATATTTAGAATTAGACGCAACAAATTATATATATATCCAGCTACAAAAAATAGCCGAAAAGTCGGACAGAAGTACAAAGAGTCGTTGTGCTATCAAGATGATGCATCGCACCGTCTCGTTGCAAGTAACTGGAGGATTCATCTCGTCTCGTCGTTACTCTAGTTTGGTCTGAAGTTGAACTCGCTATGCATCCTCCCGCCCACACACACCGATACACACGCTAACGGTGAAAGGAAGATTGGTAAGTGTTGTGATACAGAGTGAAATTAAAAGTTGTTTTTAATTACCTGCTTACCTTTAGCTATGTTTTCTTGAGGTAAAGGAAAGGGGATATTTTGGTTTGCTATGGAAAACTGTAGTCTAGCTAGAGTGAACACGCAAAATACAAGAAATGGTTAACTTAGCAAGATAATCACAACTCTTTATTCTTTGCCAATAATATACATCTCTATAATAGGCATATAAAACAATATCAATCCCCATAGTATGTTGTTGTCACTGAAAACTAAATGTCATAGGGTCCCTGTTAATGCTATTACCGTTGTATCCTTCAATTCATTGAGCATTTTTTGATGCTTCCACCAATGAAGTAGACAATAAACAAAAAGTAACTGTTGACTGTGGTTTTGAAAATGATTTCATTCTTAATTTTACTTTATTTGAATACTGCCTTTTTGTTGTTGATTTATATCATACATTGTATACATCATTTGGCAGAATAAATCATTTTTAATTGAGAAACGCTCAAACCTGTGTTGTCAAATTTCACTATGACCTTAAAATTCTGGTTCTTGGGTTAAACTGTATGCAAGCCAAACTACACAGTGAAATTACACTCTGATTGAACCAATCCACAGCGCAGTTACAGTAATTAGAGTAATTAAATAGCATTCTGTGGACAACTTATCTTATATAGAGAGGAATTAGATATAGTATGCTATTACTTTATCATACATTTACATGAGCAGACAGATAGCATTTAAGTCATTGCTTATAGAATAACTCATCTGGAGCAAAGTCTGGCCTAAGTAAATTCCCCCATGCAGATTTGATGTGTCTAAAAGCAACATTACAGTAACATTTCTTTAACAGAGTAGAAATGGAAGAGGAGGATATGTCTGTCACGTTTTACTTGTTAACATCTTGGTTTCTTGACTGGTTGTTGACATAAGTGTAGCTCTAGATGTGAGTGCAAAGATTTTTTTTACAAATACCCTGGGGGCTAAGCCCCCCCGTCTTCCAATCCTAGTGACGTCCCTGACTGGGACGGAACCAGTGGAATCCTGCGATAGGTGCAAGATTTTTTTTGCGATAAACCAAAACTTATGCGACAATGTGTTTTTTTAAGCATGGCGTCATCATGCACACCATTTTAATTGATAAAAGAACATTTCAATGGAAACAGGGTGAAGATTTCTTTACGCGTTTTCACTTTGTCAATAACAAAATAGCATTAAAAGTGGATGGAAACTAGATTTATGACATTGAGCAGAAAGCTTACATAATGTATAACCAGTTTTGACAGAGATGCTGATAAAAAGTTAAATGATCATCATCGGATGATTAGAAGAAAAGAAAATTGGAGTTCGGTATCGTATGTTAAATTCCAAATTGGAGCATCCCCAATACTGAAGTTGACTGTTTTTCAAAAACAAATGATGATGATAAGTGGGCTGTGTCCCTACCAAAAAACTGACAAAACACAAGTACAAGGTGGATGGGTACAATTTGAATATCTTTTGAAAGTGACAGTGGACTATGTGCCATCCTAGTTTTGCTAAATCTCAGTGCAGCATTTGAGACGATCGACCACATCATCCTTCTGAAGTGTTTACAGCATTGGGTTGCAATTCAGGGTAGTGCACTTAATTGGTTTCCCTCTTACCACAAAGATGTTACCTTTTCATTTGAGATTGTAAACTTTCCATCATCTTCTGCATCTATTACCTGCAGAGTACCTCAAGGATCAATTTTAGGCCCTGCTCTATTGTCTATACATATATTTCCTTTAGGTGCTATTTGTCACTACCACAAGATCTCATATCATTGTATATACATTGCATATGCATATCATGCTGTATCTTCCGATAGAATCAAATGATGTCTCTGCCTTACAATCTTTGTTTGATTAACTTGAGGACATTAAAAGCTGGATGGCACCCCAATTTTCTTCAGTTAAACAAATCTAAGTCAGAGGTACTAGTTTTTGGCCCTCCTAATTCCATTACAATGCTAAACCGTAATTTAGGACCTTTATCTTCAAACTTACACTCCTGAGATTCAGCTCTAAAATTTGATAGACAAACTCTGTTTTCAAAGGTAACTTTTACCAATTTAGGACTATCGCTAAATTAAAAACATTTCTTAATAGGTAAAGATTTGGAGACTTTGATACATGTTTTAATTTCTTTGAGACTTGATTAATCTAATGGATTGGGTGTTTCTCAATCCTCTCTGTCACGTCTTCAGCTGGTTCAAACGCTGATGTTAGGCTTCTTACTGGTGCCAGAAAAAGAGATAGTATCTCTCCAGTGCTGGTTTCTTTCCACTGGCTTCCTGTCCAATACAGAATCCAGTTCAAAGATTTAATGTTTATTTACAAGGGCTTGAATGGTCTGGTCAATTAAGAGTTAATTTCTCTTCATCATTCCTCTAGACCTTTATGGCAATTAAATAGTTTACAGTTAACTGTTCCCAGATCAAGATAAAAATTGATGGGTGACTGAGTCTTTTCAGTTGCAGCACCAAGGCTTTGGAATAAGTTGCCTTTACATATTAAGTCTGCTTCAACTCGTGATGATTTTAAATCATTTCTTAAAACACACTTGTTTGTTTTAGCATTTCATACTTTGCAAGTGTAACATTATTACTTTTACTGTTTTGTGTATTGTATTTATTCTCATAATGCACACCTTTTTAACTAGATTAATTGTACAGTACTTTGGCCAACTGCTATTGAAATAAATGACTGACCATCTGACTGACTGAATATGAAGACAGTGTTTTTAATTTGTTTCACGGTTTATTATATATTTATTTATCTTTGAGTGAATAATAAAAAAAAAGGTTTCAGTTTGATTCTTTTTAAGAAGTCTCAAGTTTGAAAACACCAGCAGCCTTTTGGCAGTTGAACATGTGAAAAACACGAAAAACATTTTATTCGCATTATATTCCCAGTTCAAATTGCAATCGCAATATTTTTCCAAATAATCACAATTGGACAAATTGTGCAGCCCTACTAAAAAATAGGATCTACATAGTACTTCAATGAACAAAAACAACAACATCTCATTAGAACACATCACGTTTTCAATTTTCCTTTCAAACATATGTTTAATCAAATATTACATGAAACAGGGAAACTTAATGCATGCAACTCAATCTATGAGATAACATACAGAGCTGCACATGCAGACCTCAACAATTGGTGCACTAAGTATCATGACGATGACTAACATCAGATTTTGAGATGAAAATTAAATTAAGACTACACAAAACAAGAATTTACCAAACGCAACAAAAAAATTAACAATATAAATGCTGTAAGTTAAACAGGCAAACAGTGAAACCATGCAAGCTCATTCAGTATTCAAGCCCAGTGCATGCTGGAAACACCAGCTTCGAAAAGTTAAGTACATTTTACTTATTTTATTTACCAGTGAAATTTACATAAATTAGCCAATAAATATGACAAGATTTTTTACTTTAGGATTAATACATGATGACAAATGTAAAAATAACTAACCATTATAAATAGAATTTACTTATAAGCTCGAGCATTCATTTTTACGCTTGAATGTAGAATTTACTTAAAATTTTCAAGTTCACACTTTAACTTATTCAATGTAGAAACTTCAGAAAATTTATTTTCTGATAAATGTATTTCACCACAAAATACATTTCTTTCAGAGTGGGGGATCCAGGATACTAATAGAAAATAACTTGAGGTATGATTTTGGATCAAAAGGTCTGTTCAACACTTTAAACGTCACAGATATGTAAATCTCGTTTTATGATCATTTATGTTGCTCTTCTGCATAAGTCACACAGATCTGCCTTCTCAGTCAATAGTAGATTTGTTTATGTTCTGTCATTAATCTCATAACTACTGTAGGTTTAATTCAATGAAAGTGGCATTTCATGATATGAATCTTGTATAAGGTAAAAACAGGCCTGCATGTATTGTTAAAAACATTAGGCTTACTTGTATGTTTATAGAAAACAGCATTCGCAGAACATCTCTGTTTGGATAATGGTTGGCAAAACATGTATGTCAAAAAGATGAATTTACTAAGACTTTTGTGTTTGTGTCATTGATTTACACATTTTATGAAGAAAATATAAGAATCCTTTTCAATTGTAATATAATTTTTTTTTTATACGGGACTGAATCAAGTCTTGTTTGCAAACTGAGCTCTGACAGACAGCAGACAGGCAAACATTGTACGATGACATCACATCTGGTCAATTAGGAGTTTTACTTAAAGGGATAGGTTCACCAAAAATGTTTCATTCTGTCATTTACACACATGTTATTCCAAACCGGTATATTTTCTTTTTTCAGTGGAATACAAAAGATGTTAGGGAGAATTTTAGAGATTGATTCTTTTAGTCACCATTCACTTTTATTGCACATCTGTTAATTTAATTGATTAATTACAATTATTGGAAAAACTAAACCTTTAACCTTTTTTTCTTCGATTAAAAAACAAAACAAAAAACACAAGAAACAGACATACACAATCTCACTTATAAAATAAGACCAAAATAAACTGTTCATTTAAGCTCTCATTGGATCATGATTGGTGCCTACGCCACTTACCTGCAGCTCAAAACGCCAGAAAAAATGGTCCTATAAATTGCTAAACAATACACATACTGTGAAATAATTATGAACAATCAAGCCATTTATATAAGGGATCTAAAACAGTTAGTGCTTCCCTCTATGATGATTCACACATGCTACATCATAACACAGGAGCATTTTCATAACATCATTTCAAACGACTCAGAGCCAATTCACAGATGGATCTCTTGCTCTGAACTAATTGGTGTGTGGAAGTCGAGGAGCTCGGGTTTCTACCACACAGGAGGAGGACCGTACCAAAGAAAGGACCAAGAGCAAAAGTGTGTTTATTTTCAATAATAATTTCACAACAGTGACTCCTACCACCATTTGTGTAAATTAAAACTAAGTGGTTCCGCCTGGGGCTGATCATACTACAGCTACTGGCTACTGTGTGGTGATTCCAGTCACATCACAATCAGAGCGAGGGTGATAATTGGTTTGCAGAAAAGAAGAGCTGTAATCTGCAGGGAAGGGCTGCAGGATGCAGCTGATGACAGCTCAGCAGAGACGAAAAGTACGTTTGTAAAGCTGGCGAAGGATCTCACAGTGGTGGACTGTCACACATGAGCGAGAGCCACAGGGTCAGTGTCACCCGGGGCCTCACGCGCACATATTTTCTCACACCTTGCAACGGACACGCTTTAGATCCACCATAAAGCTGTCATCTTGCAATAAACAGACCTCTAAATCTGCACACTGTCTAGGATCTGAAACATGTTGCTGAGTTGTTTGCATGTCTTTGTTTGTCGGAGGGAGGGAGGAGAGGATGTGAAAAAGCGAGAAAGAATATAAGAGACCAAATCAGTGGCAGAATGATAAAGAAAGACAATGATAATAACAAACATTTATTTTACAATTTTTATTTTAACTTTTTTTTAATTATTATTATTTAATTTAACTTATTTAAAATGTATTTCATTTTGTGCCTTTTTAAAACTCAAGGCAACATTTATTTATTTAACTTTTTAATTTAATTTATTAATGCTGCTTTAAAACAAAAGCAAAAAAATACAAAGAAAACATGACAACAAAGGGACTTATGCCAGAAAATAAAACAAAAATGTAAAACTTCAAAACAGCAATTTGCATGTCTATGTATGTGTCGGAAAGGAGGAAGAGAAAAGCGACAAAATGAGAAGCAAAGAGGGCAGATCAGTGGGGGATTGAAAAAAAAAGAGAAGGAGAGACAGAAAGAGATAAATCTTAGCCTCAGCCACGCTGAGTCATACGTCAGCTTTTCCTACAAACAGAGGTAGCTAGCATGGCACACATTGTGCCGGTGACTGCCAAATACATAAAATAAACCTATGACTTCACTTCCTTGCCCTGCATGGACATACAGAACACTGCATATTACATGGCAAGTGGGATTACATTTTGCGATTTCCTAAAGTTTCCTAAAGCTTTAAACATTTCCTGTCACCAGATGCATGTTGTTGTTACAATGCATTCGCTACACACAACAGAAATCAGTGCCTGTTTTACACTAAATGCAACACCTAAAACAGTAGATGACACGAAAACAGAGAGAAAAGAGAAACCATAGAAGTAAAAGTTAAAGACAAGGTGAAATAAAACTTGTGAGATTCATCATATAAAAACAAATAAAAAAAATATGCAGACGAGCACTCAAAGAATAGTTTTGATTTTTGAATCACATTTTTTTGTTAAAGTTTTAATTAGCTTTTTCTGTATAGTATAGGAAACTGAATTTTTTTTAACTTACCCCTCATTGCGAAATATAGTTCTGAAACAGTCTCCAAGGCCTTTATAACTAGTTGGATCACCCCTCCCTCTCTGGATTTGAAACCTAAAAAATGGAAATAATGAGAATGTCATTTTTCACAATTTTTGTTATGTTTCACAATTATAGTTAAAAGACTTGATTTTACAAAATTCTTGATTTTTAAATCAACTTTTTCAACCACTAAGCTAATACAGAATTGGATAGTATACAATTGGTTAATAATTGCTTAAATTATAATTAATCCATCCAAATTGGATTACTATACTATAGTTAATGAAGTTATTTGTATTACTGTAAAATTAAATGAATAGCGATCTCTTAAAATCAATGAAGCTTTCAGTCATTTTAATTTCTTTTTTAATGACAACAAAGCTTAGTACCAATTTAGCATTGTTTTACTGTATTGCAATAACTGTAATATCTTTCATGGTTATCATAATATTTTTCAGAAGGTATATGTTCATACAGTATGTGAATATTCTTATTAATGGAACATTTGAAATACATATAGATGAACTAAAGAAATCACAAGCCCAGAATTGCACATGACCGTAATGATATCACAAGCCTTTAAATGTAAAACTTGTCATTGAGTAATTTTACCACCGAGTTAATGAGGCATGTTCTTCTAACTCTATAAAAACAGCCAATTCATTACATGCAAAAAATATAGTTGCACATCCCACTTGAAAAAAAACTAAACATCGACCATACACCAATCTATATTTCTCAACATAAATAATTTTGAGAGATCATAGAGCATGACCAACATATGCTATCAATTATCTGCATCCAAGAAAAAATTTGGGACATTTGCTAATCTGTACAAAGTGTAGACACAATTCTCAGGCATCTATCAAAAGCCAAAAGCCTTTCTGTTCTCCTGCCTTTACCTCAAGGCTGCACTGACTTGCCCGGTCCCTCTAGCACAGCGGAGAAGTCAAACATTTACTTAACCCATCCTTCCCAATTAACTTGGCATCTCCCATAACCAGGCCTTCTAGCTGCTAACTCTGCCGCTTACATCCTAGTAACCTGTAAAAAACAGTTCTGCATTTCTGTGTAAATGTTTAATATGATACACAACTGGTCAAGAAAAGTTTTTGTAGTGACCAGCATGCTAGTAACTTCCTAATAAAGGGAATTCTGCACTGCGTAAATGTTTAATGTGGTATCAGTGCTGAGTACAAGTTTGGGGAAAAGGTTTTACTGCTTACCCCTCCCAATGGTTAATGCAACATTGATGTGTTAGCACTAAGAAGTGGACAAAACAACTGAAGGACCTTTGGAACTTTGACACCACATGTATTATTATTTGTTTATAGTCCTACATACCAGGACATTTTACAATTGTCCAGGAAGGGTATCTTTTTGGGCACTGGAAGACGATAAATAAAGCAACCTTTGGCCTCAGAATGTAAAAAGATGAACCGAGAGCAAGCTCTGAGAGGAAGACACAGAATGAGAAAGATTCTCCTCATATGGCTTTGACTGCCAGGTCAGGAGGTCAGCAGTAAGTCATCCAGGAGGGTGCCTGATGGGGCCATAAAAGTGCCCTGGTTCCATCGGATGAGGGGTTTACTGAGGTGAGCAGCCTTTCATATCGCCAACAGATTAACATCTTAGAGGGGTGTCCCCAGCATCCAATTTTGTAGATTCCCAAATAGCTTGTAACTCGTGCCTAAGAACCAGTAAAAATAGGATCATAAACGAATGTCCAACACCATATTAAAGAGACAGAAGAAAAAAGGTACTCTGAAATGGCAGGCAGTCAAGCAAGGGGGAATGTAGGGACTGGGGTACAGAACTAAAAGATTTAAGACCAGTGCAGCTTGTAAACAAATTTAAATCGGCCTTAATTAAAGGCACATGAGAGCAAGGTAAAGGAACCAAGGCGGCTTGTCCGACAATCACCCGAGTGTCCACGTTCAGTGTTACTTTGGGATGGCCCAAACCGCACTAACGGTAGAGGTGGCAGGACCATAATCCACTCTCAGTTGCCTGACTCCACTTCTGACCTTGGGGTCACCTCATTTCCTCATGCCCCTTGCCTACCCTGCCATAAAAGCCTTGGACCCAAAGGCACGACCCAGGGAGTAGAGGATAATGGGGAAGACGTGAAGGGCTCTTGGCAGTAGAAGATGCCAAGGGACTCTCATCTACATGTTGCTCTCTCACACTGAATCTGAAAAGACCTGTAGATAAGTTGTGCTTTTATTTTTTTTTTTATCTCAATAAGGATTCCCTTATTCAAAAGATCAGGTGAGTCCCTTTAGGCAGATATGGAAAGAGTCACAGACCAGAGAAAAGTAGACGAGGGCTGATTCAGCTGGCCTTGAAGCCAAGCTCCCGGTCGTAAAGTCAACAAACAGAGGAACTGAGGAAAGCCCAAGGGTTTTGTTAAAGAATCCCTTTCAAACTAAACCCAGAAAGAAAAGATATACTTACAGGTGACGATATCTGTGAGTTCATCAAAAACCACCACTAACCTCCAGTACCCTGTTTTTATAGGAGCAGAGAGCCATCATGAACGGCAAGGTGAGGGTGAAGGTAAGGCTAAAGTAGAGCTTCTATGGGTAAAATGAGCCACCAGGGGGTAAATAACCCTACCATCTCAACCTGACCCAGTAACTCCCTGTAAAAGAGCTAACTCTGCGCACTCATTCAGGAAGGTTAATGAGACTAAAGAGCAGGAGAACACCTCCTCTTTGTATTTTTATAGACAGGAGTGAAGTTTTTCAGGGCCAGGCCGAGTGCTTGGGCCTTGTCCCTTCTTAGACCCCATATGTAATGGGCCAGCACCGGGTCCGACAGGGGGGGCTGTGCCCCTCTGTAAGACAAGCTGATGGGATGAGGACTAATAATGATGGCATTAAAAAAAGTCCTGTGAGAAGGGCGGGAAGTTACTAGGTTGATCAAAAGGCTTGAGTTTGATGGGCTTGCCTTTAAAGGGGCAGGCCAAACTTCTAAAAAATTCTCTTAATTTCCCCTTGTTAAATATAGGGTTATTCCCCCAAAGAGCAGAGTGGGAATTGCATTATTTTATTTATGACTAGAAAATCAATGTCATGATAAACAAGAGCCGATGAGTGAAAAACCATCCAGCAAGTAATGCACCATTTATATTTTTTTGCAGGACCTTCTTTCTTGTTATTGGACTTGAGACAGGAAAAATTGGCACTTGGCATTCGATGTTGGCCGTCTAAAGTTTCCAGTCTGTAACATAATTAATCAAATATTGCATGGTATATGTAAAGGCAATTATGAAGAAGATGAAATATTGAGAATGAATATTCACAAGATTTATTGTAATTGTAAACTATACTGTAACTATTTACAATAAGGTTGTTTTCGTTAACATTAGTTAGCGCAATTGCTAACATGAAATAACAGTAAACAATACCAGTGCAGCATGTATTAATCTTGGTTAATGTTAATTTTTACATATATTAATACATGTTTTACATTAAAAGCTGTATTTGATAACATGAGTTAAAGGAATATTCCAGATTCAATAGAAGTTAAGCTTAATCAACAGCATTTGTGGCATAATATTGATTACCACAAAAATGTATTTTGACTTGCACCCTTTTCTTTAAAACAGCAAAAATCTGGGTTTCAGTGAGACACAATGTAAGTGAATGGGGCCAATCCATAACCTTAAAAATACAAATGATTTCAAAAGTATAGCCACAAAACATAAACAATATGTATGTTAACATGATATTATTGTGCTAAAATCACTTACTAACCTTAGGGAATTTTACAACAACGTTGCCATGATGATATAATATCAACAAGCCCTAAAATGACTTAAATTAAAATTAAATTCAATTATTCAAATTATTTAAACAACTTCACAACTCAAATAATACATGAGTTTTAACAGAAGAATTAATGTAAGTGCTTTTATAAAATGTAAGTTTCAAATTTCTGCCTTTAAAACGTCAAAAACAAAACACCTCATTCACTTCATTTGCAAGTGCTTTACTGTAACCTAAAAGCAGGGACGAGTGGAAATTATTTTTTGTGTATAGTAATCAACATTATGCCACAAATGCAGTCGATTGAGCTTAATTTATATTGAACCTGGAAAAAGTCACTTAATCCACTGAATTATTTACCAATATATTTAGTCATGGTCATTGTCGTGGTATTTATTGATTTATATTATCTTTAATCCTTGGCAACATTAACATTTTCCATATGATGCCTGTGAACAACACCTTTATAAAGAGCTAAATTGAAGGTAAAATTAGAGGCGAAGCACGCACATGAGCAAGGTTTCTTTGACACTCTATCAGCGGTACATAAGAGACTCCAGAAGGCAGCATTAAAAGGAAATCTATTTTTTACAGCCAGACAGTTAATTTTAATGAGCAGGATCATAAAGATGGCAGACGTCCATTGCAATGGTACATGAGGTTAAACCTCTCTAACCTAAATGCTCCAACATGGCAGATGCCAACATCCAATCAAACTCAGAGCAGAAGTGGACCAATCATTTTTAAGATAAGACCTCCATAACCATGCTACACATGAATATTAAGCATTATTGCATAACTACAGTAATCTTATTGGATTGTACATAATTGAATTGTAAGCAAGCAAAAATCATTGATGCTTTAGTGGCATGGTGAAATGTGAAGCTTTTGGAAAACCACAGGAAAAATATCTCTCTTAAAACTGCCTTGATTCAAGGAAGACATGCACAGCTGCTGTCCACTGTTCTGATGCCTGTTCAGGCAAAGTAATATCACTGGGTCCATGGCTTGAAGCTGCCCATAAAGCTAAGCCTTCAGAGGCAAAAAGAGAAAGAGCAGGAGAAGATGGAAGATGGGGCAAAAGGGAATTGATAAAGTCGTGGCGCTTGTGACACCGCAGGCTTCCAGGACTTGGTCTGGGTTAGGACAGCTTGGGTTTCAGTGGCACCACAGGCCCCACTGCGATTTGGGGTAATGAAGCTGTCCAAGGGGAGGGGGGGGGGGGGGGGGGGTTGATGTCCTCAGATCCCTCAAGAGGATCTGTGGGACAAGGTTTAACACCACAAACCTCAGGTTGGGCCTCAGGTTGCCAACCTCTGGCTGACCTCTTTTGAAAACATAGAAATCTTTGTGCCTCACTTTGCAAGGACAGTCCTAGCACATCTGAAACATCTGCATATTAAAAGCAGCTTTGATCAGTACAGTTATTCAAGAATAGTTTGCCTGAAAATGATGTAGTTACAAACTTCCAAAAAGTTCCAAAAGCCATAATTTTTCCATAAGAGTCAAAGGAGAAATTTTTAAGAATGTATTGGGTTCTCTTTTCCATGCAATTACAACAAAAGGGAAGTGTGGCCTTCAAGCCACAAGGAAGACACAAAAGTGGTCCATTTGACTCATGCACTATTTTAGAAATATTCTCAATTAATATTGTTGTATTTACTGGAGCCTTTGGAGTATGGACACAGTTATATCTTTTGAAAGAAGACACTTTGGGCTTTATTTCCCAAGTTTCAGAATTAATATATGTTGTTATTTTAAGTTAGCGAAGCTGAAGTTTATAGTAATGGAAATATTTTGTGCTGAACATGTTTTTATACTCTAATAAAAACAATAATAAAAGTACCAAGACAACCCAGAAATACAATGTTCTCAAATCCTCAAGTCTAAGGAAGTTAAGTTTCAAATTTGAAGATAATCGAACAAAAAATTAGGTTCCTGTAAGCTTTTTTTCTGTAAAATCGCTTGAAGTGTACAAAGTAAAACTAAGGTCTGTTCATCTGTTGGAATTTTTTGGTCATGCTATCAAATGACTAAAAACTTTCAATATACTGTAATGCACTAGTTGTACAGACAATTTATATGAAACTTTTATGGTGCATGAAAAAGAGCAACCAGTCCATTCATCAAAATTTCTCCTGTGGTTTTTCACAGAAGAAAGGCATTTGCATGAGAAAATTCTTAATCAAAAAACATTGCTGAGCTAGTAATGTCAGATTAGGATAGTCAGGATAGTCCTGCTCAGTTCAGCATATTTACAGCTGCTTTGAAGTAAGGAAATGGCTGGCTCAGGATGGTGGAAACTCCTTAGACAGCAGGAGACTGGCAGGCTGTTAAACTGGCGGCTAGGACAGTGCAGAGTGTGGTCATCAATACTCTACTTGTTGGTTTTTCAGCAAGAAACATGAGTCTCTGAATTACAACTCTCCATTTGCAATTTTCTCACCCCCTGCCTGGTAGGAACACAACTGTTGCAAAACTAAAATGTGAAGGAGTGGGGTACAGATGCTGTGAGGCGTCTGACAGACGTTGGAGACAAATGAGTTTTTATCAGACACTTTACTGCTTCTCTAAAATGGGTCATTGCAGCACAATGGGACATTTTTGCTTTTTTTTTTGTATGTTTGCAATGTAATGCATTTGGCTGTTTGTGACACCTCCTTTCAGCAGACATGTTTAAAACCTGGTCATAATGTGCAATGGCAGTAACATTAGCAGGAGGTCACACAGCCAGCACAAGACCTGTAAATGTTTCAAAATGCTGTTGTAACACTCGAAATAGATAAGACAAATAGCTTTTTACATTTTCTTAAGAACATGTGAGATGCTTGTCCATGCAAAACCGAACGCAACAATGTTAGGCTGTTGTGGATGGTATCCTTACTGGTTAAAGTCAAAAGAGCCCACCCCAAAGTCTGTATGACTCTGGTCCCTAGATCTGGATTGGGTACATTCTTTAAGCTCCTGAGACCTGAGCGTGACTGCTGTGTGCATTTTCCATTTCCCTTTTTGATTTGTAACTAGTATCACCTAATAAACATAAAAAAAAAAAAAAAAAACATTTCCTAAAAACCGATGTAAACATATGTGGGCAGCGGGAATTAATTTTTAATAAAACCAAGCTATAAAAAGTCAGATATTTATAATATTTGGAGTGGAGTGTTGGTTATTCATGTTTTTTGAGACATTACAGACATTACATCAGAAATGAACAAAAATTCAAAGTAATGACCAGCATCATCCAATCACTGCCAACCATAAATTCTACATGATAAATTCTGAATCTATGTACTGATTATCATTGTCCCATGTCTGTCAAACATGTTGAGTGGTCCAAACAACATCCGCAGCCTAAAACTGAACTGTTGTTCGGATATTAAGAATGAATGCACTTTGCTGCATAGGAAAGCAATTGGATGCTTCCTTGTCTGTCTGTACTGTCTCAGAACAGTTCAAATGCACCTTGTTTATGTCCTAACTCATATACATTTTTCAGCTTTTGGATGAACCCATTGATTCTCAATGTGATAATGCACAGTAAATATAGGGGAAAAATGGGCTAAAGTACAGATTAGTGTACCTTGTGTTTAGCATAAGTACCGGTACTTCGGTACCAAGTTGGTACTAACATAAAAAAGATGTAATGATACCAGTGTTTCTGCAGTACAGGTATTACCGAGCACTGACTCAATCCAATACCAACACGCAATATGACTGACACACAACAGCTTTAAAATGCTCACAGGCTTTTAACGAGTGCTCTGTTACTCCTTTTACACTGAAATGGACAATGACTTGTCCTAGTGTGATTTATTAAACCGCTGAAGGCTGCAATCTTAGCGTGGATGAGTTTTGATTGCTTTGAATGATTGTTTAAATCCAACCGCTCAAACTCTGGAAACTCCACAGAGATTGAGAATCATTCATGTTATTTGAGATGACAAAGCAGAGAACTTATCTATTGTGATCCACACAGCACATGTAAACTACATATTTATATAATTAAATCACAGCATTTGCGCTTTAATCACAACTCAAATTTTTTTATATCGCAATTAAAACAGAGTTAAATGGTAAATGGTCTGCACTTATATAATGCTTTTTTGTTTTAACCTTAGAGGTTACCAAATCACTTTATACTGCGTCCCAATCACCCATTCACACACACACTCATACACCAATGGCCGCTGAGCTGCCATGCAAGGGGCTAGCCTGCCATTGGGAGCAACTTGGGGTTCAGTGTCTTGCCCAAAGACACTTTGGCATGTGGGCTGGGAATCGAACCGCCAGCCCTGCGATTGGCAGCCGACCCGCTCTACCACCTGAGCCACAGCCGCCTCTGTTGACCAAAGTGCTTCGCAGTGTTGTGAACTGTTTATCTGGAAAAATGAAGCTTCCGGCAAAAACACACATTATAATAAAAGCATGATTCAAAATAAAAGCTAGATGCTTGAAATGGAAGAAATTAAATAAAAAACAAAATAAAACTATATTACAATTGTATAGTAAACTGTAATATTCTCTGTTATAATAATAATAATAATAATAATAACAACAATAATTAATACAGTATTTCACACTTATCACAAGCAAAACAGCTGTTGAATAAAAGTTTGGCAAAAAAATGCAATGACATGTTTAAAAGTTACATTTTCACTTATTAAATGTTTTAAGAATTAATTGAATAGACACCGTTTTGATGATTACATTTAATTAAACTTTAAAAAATGTTCTGGAAAATAATCATATTTCTTAAACTTGTGTGTTCAATAGCACATGATCATATTAGCATATTTTTGCTGTGGAAATTGTCGAAATTGGTATTGAGAACAATGAAATTTCACTGGTATTGGTACTGACTACTAAAATTTTGATACCATGACAACACGAATCACAACTATCAGTATCAGCAGACAAGGTCAAGCAAGGTAAAGGAATGGACATTCTTGGACGTGAGTACTTATTTTTTATATGATACCAGAACTCAGGGCCATATACATACAGTCATTATTGTCTTTTTCTGTGATTTTAGTCTTTGCTGATTATCTCTAAACATTATTACAGTTACTATTTATTCTACCCATCCAGAATGAATAATACTAAAGACTCATGACACCCGATTCTCCAGAGATCAGTTTTTAAGTATAGCACTCGCATTGCTCTCTGTTCACCCCACTGAAGATGTTGGCCAAAACATGTCAGTGGTAAGCCACTAATATAAAAGCTTTTTAATTCCCTTTCTAAACCACAAGTAGTAGTGCTTGGAGTTATTTGGAACTGGCTTTAGATTTTCCCTTTGTAATGAAACATGCCACAACCCAATATGTTCTATTAAGTGTATTTTTTCCACTGAAATTGCAAGTAATTACTCTCTGGTCACTGATCTGATTGGTGTACTGACTTCCTAAGCACGGATAGCTACAATCTGATACCTGTGCGCATTCTACTCCAACGGGGCCGCCAGCAAGGGCAGGGTGAGATTAAGTAATCACTGGAGCACAGCTGAGCGGCGTGCTGCTTTACTGGGCCGGATCAGCTCTCTGGGCTCAAAGCTTTGAGCCCTGCTGTTTAAAGGCTGGTTGAGGGATTCCATGAAGAGTGCACCAGGGTTCAGCCAGCAGTCGGGGGTGGAAGCTTGTGGGCTCCTCTCACACTGTCACCCAGTCCTGACAGGGCAGGACGTCATCTGTCACTGCCCTCGTCAAACAGCCCCTTCTAGCCCCCCCTCAGAGAAGCTCCCTTTCAAGCGTGTTGGGATCTGACGAAGGTTGTGTCATCATAACGACCGCCGTGAGGTAACCCCAGGTTTTTTTTAATCACCTACTGGTGGGGTGGGGGTGCATAGATAAGCGTGTGGAGAGATTCTTGAGTAGATCACTCACCGTGGACAGACACAGAGACACAGGCTGTGTGCTTGCTTTTTTGCCAGTAACATTCACTTAACGGAAATTGATTATATAAAACACTTGACCTTCTTGCCAAGTGTTATTTTTATTTTAAATACAGTGGAGTTCAAAAGTCTCAGTCTATGTTGAAAATATGTAATATCTAATTAAAATCTAATTTAAACATAGAAATAAACAAAGTTGAAGGATTTTGAGAAAAAAAAAGAGAGATATTATTATTATGACAAATGAATAAGAAATATTTTTGATTCCTCCCAGGTCACTAATCAAAGCAAATGTCATTGACCATGTTATTTAATTTGTACAAAAAGTCCAAAATGATCTCATGTATTCTTATGTAATGTGTGGTTCTAGCACACGTACAGAACATTTGACAAGTTTGAACAGACACTTAGATGTACAATATTGATGTATTGACAGCATCTTAAATGTGATAATTTTACACACAAACAACTTTAGAGACATACAAATGTAACAAATCCTTATTAAATCGGTTAAATTAGTGGCAGATAATATTTGCAACCCTATTTAAATGTTTAAATACAGCACAGCAGTGTTTATTGTGTTTATTTAGAGTCCCTAACCCTAACACTACACCAACTCCTACCCCTAAACCTAAACTTCCATTACAAATATTAACCATGGTTTTGTGCAACTGCTGTGTGCTTACTGGTCTGCTGATGCTTTAACACTTGCGCACTGTCACCATGTCAACAACTGTGTCTTCTGCTGAAAGCGTTTAAACACGCTCCTCCCACTGGGCCCCATGGGATTTGTAGGCCCCTGGGCTTAAGCCCATATAAGCCTTGCATTAATACGCCCCTGGTCTCACAAGACTTTCGTAAAAGGAAGGATACAATCTACACACGAGTGATGTTGAGCTGAGGGAGAAAGCCATTAGTCCTCTCGCCCAGACGAGGAAGGGAAAATGTGTGATCGACAGACCTTGCCCATTTCCCGGCTATCAAATCCTTCTCTCAACTACCCAACCTTCACCCTGACCAAATCACTGTTATGAAATCAACCATTATTTTAATTTTTATTCATAATTCTAAGTAGTGCCAAAGGAAATATTAAAAGTGGAGATAGGACACATGATGGGAAAAAGAGTAGGACAAAAGGCAGATTTGAACCCGTGTCGCTGGCATGAAAAAGCACATTCATACAGCCATTACATCCTATGCAACAGATGCTACAATAATACAGCAGTTTGTTATAAATTTCTTTGTTAACACCAGACTATTGGAGTGAAAATAGCCACACTGTGTGGCAGATGCAATTTACACATGGTGCAAATAGTCGCTCTGTATTTATAATTAATGAAATTAATTAAATGTTCAGTGCCATCACTTTTATTTAATGCAGCTGACACACTTACCAAATGGTTTCTTTTTTAATTTCTGGTACCATATTCAACCCGTCTCAAAAGATTATTTACTTTCCCAACCAAGTCTAAACTTTAAAATATTAATGTGCAATAATTTAATCCTTATATAATATATTTTATTTTGTTTGCTGTGGAACACAAAAGGATTTTTCAGCATATACTGCTTAAAAAAAAGACCATAAAATAAGGGTTGTCAATGGTCCCATATTAGCCTGGAACATATCGTATTGGCCAAAATTAAGTCCCATATTTAAGAGGGAAAAAGCTTGAAGGGAACCCCTGAAGCAAATAAGATGCTCTTAGGAACATTCTCAGATGCTGGGATAACATAGATCATCAGGGTATGCATAAACTTGTGGAGTCCATGCCAGCTTAAGTGCATGTCAATTAAAGCAAAAGGGGGACATACCAACTACAAAGGAATACTCTAATTCTTGTAAATTTTTCAATTAAACTTTTCACTCAAATTTTTATGCTGATAATATTATTTGAAACATAAATTATATGAGTAATAACTAAAAAAATGCAAAAAGAAGGATTTACACAAGGGAATGTTTGAGGATTATGAATTAAACTGCAATGTACATCTTAAGGTAGTCACTTAAAATCATTTTCCCCCAAAAAAAATAAAAAAAAGTTTTGGGGCGTGCTTAGGGTGTGATGAAGCAACGTAACCGGAGCCCTTCAACAAGAGTAATGTAAGCTCATTCCTGGTCTCTAATGAGTGCAGCAGGGCGGCCGGCATGCTGATCAGAGTCAGATGGGGTGCCCCGAGCAGCCGCCCCCCGCTGAAAGTGCCGCCTGACACCCTTTGTTACCTCCAAGTGAGCTGAGACCAGCCCATGAACCATGTAACTAGGTGGTTTCCAGGTTAATGAAAAGCTGTAACTCCAGTCTCACTGTCTCCTTAGAAGTCTAACTAACCCGCGAAACCCCCTACCCACACCCCAGCCCAGCAAGTCCCCCTTTGAAAAAAACAGCGATAATCTGACCTAGAAATGAGCCCTGTTGAACGTGAGCGCATATGAGACACACGTAGACCTGTCCGCTTTTAAGAGACATTTATTTGTGAAGGATTGCTCTCGTCTGAAAATACGGCAATGGCTTATGACAGTGAGAGGAGGTGAGACATATAATTTTACGTTCAGCTGGAAGTGCTTGTTCCTGAATATAAACACATATGAAGAATGGTAGTAAGACTTTAAAGTAAACATTGATTTAACCTTACAAACAATCATGGCCTTGAAATACATCCTCTTAACATTCTCTTAATCTACTGCCAGATGTTTGTTTGCAAGTTTGTGTATGTGTGTCTGAGAGCCGCGGCCCCCTCAGCCATCTAATTGGTCTCCACCTCTCCATGGTTCCAGCACCCTCATTTGAACAGGGTAAATATGTACTTCTAAGTATACATTTTGTCAGGTTACCCTCAGAAAAAAGCCTTTGATTCCACTAAGGCGGCTTGTTGAATAGAGCAAGAAACACAGAAAGAGAGAGAGTGGAAAAAAAAATGCTTCACTCCAGTTGGCATCCAATTTGGAGCAACAGACATTAAAGCGGCAGCCAGTCACTAATAGGAGCCATTCCTGCAACTAACGTCAGAAAGGAGGTGTGCTTGGCATTAGAGCTTCAGCAGCTCTCTGAGACCTATGCTAATAGATTTCAGCTCTACTAACCCTTCACTCGCCCAATTAGCTTGCTTTAGTGTGACTGAAAAGCCGAAAGTGTGTGTGTGTGTGTGTGTGTGTGTGTGTTTGGGGGGGTGACCTAAACAAGTGTATACAACAATTTTGTTTGCATTTTTATAGAAAGCATTAGGGATTCAAAGTGCTTACTGCCATGATGTTAGGGAGTCCTGGTTGCCATGAAAACCAATGAAAGAGAATGACAGCCACACTCACATATTATACGGAGTTGGCCTGATGCACTCTCACAAACCCGCACACAACAAATAAATAAAACTACTGCTCTTTACACACGATTTTTACCACTTCTTGAGGAGGAACATTACAAAGAAAATAGAGCACGCACTTTTAACCCTGACTCTGTGAGGAGAGCGTGGCCTAACCTGTAATAAACCTCTAACCCAAGTGCTGGATCCTAAATCACTCATCAGGACTCTGGAGTATCAAATATCGCCTAATACATATGTACACGCACAGCCGCAAACAAACGCATGCAAATAGACACAAAGAAACACAAACACCCCACTTTGACAACTGCACTTCCTCCTCAAGAGTATAAATATCTCATTATCATTTCAGGAAATGTAATGAAAAATGGTAGTATAAAATGTGAAACTTCAGAGTGTGTGAGTGAGGTGTAAGTCACAGAGGCAGAGGTCTTGGCAGGGCACCCAGAAGCTATAAATTTTTAGCACCGGCCTACAACCTGTTTACTTCATACTGAGCAGATCTACTGTGAGGGCCCTGATGCCACACCATCGCACACATTATTTCCTTTTTTCTTCCCTTACACTCTCTCGTTCTTTCTACATACTAGGGGTTATAGAGACTAATCGATAAGCTATGCAGATCGCTTGACATGTCAACCTCTTGCATAACAGTGAAATAGAATGCAACAGATAAATTCCTATCTCTGAATACTGTCAGATTAAATTAATGTTGATTCAACCAAAGAACTAGTTGTTCCCAGCAAAAAGCAGAAATCAATTAGCTGTTCCAACCTTTTATACTTAAACGACACCCTGTCAAAATAGTTGTTTTAAAACGGTTTTAAATATCCGAGAACTGACATAGTCATCATATAAAATGTTTTATTTTTTTTTGCAGAGGTTGCATCTAATGAGGAATTATCCAGGGTGGTGTAAGAACATTTAAAAAATTGTGTACAAGAATCCTGTAGAAGGGATTCTACATTTGAATATGAATTGAAACCTGCGTATACACACACACACACACACACACACACACACACACACACACACACACACACACACAGCCGGTCCAAAATTTGCAAACACTTGACTGAAATGTTTCTCATGATCTTAATAATCTTTTGATCTGAAGGCGTATGCTTTTAAAATGAGTTTTGTAGACAAAAATATAATTGTGCCACTATATTAATTTATTTTATTATAAAACTAAAATTTAATAATAAAAAAAAAGGTTTTTGAAAATGATGACTTGGACCAAATATAAAGCTAATAAGTGCCCAACATAGATAGGAACTCCAGTACTGTTTAAAAGAGCATCCCAGAGTGATTCCTCAAGAAGATGGTTGAGAAAATGTCAAGAGTACATGTCTGCAAATTCTAGGGAAAGGGTGACTACTGTGAAGCTGCTAAAATGTAACCCAGTTTTGATATATTTTGGATTTTGTTTAGTCACAACATAATTCCCAAAGTTCCATTTCTGTTATTCCATAGCGTTGATGACTTTATTATTATTCTAAAATGTGAAATAAAAAATTAGTGTTTCAAAACTTTTGACCAGTAGTGTGTATATATACATAGACATACAGTTAGTTCCGGTCCTCGATTCTGATTGGACGAGAGACGTTCCATGAACACTGATGGTCTCACACCATCAGTACTCCGATGCTTCACTGTGTGTGTATCACTCTGCTTGTGTTTGTGCGGTTCTTTTTTGACATTACATATGTTAGCCCACAGGTGGTGGCAAAAGATATTTTTTGTGCATTATATGAGCCAGTTAGGTGACGTGAATCCGCGTCAGCCGTTTACATACAACAGCTCTTCATGATCACTTGTATTACTACTACACTATAAAGCTAGGAAATAGCTTTAAACGGCTTTAAACTAACAACTTCAGCATTGCGGCTCATCACAGCTGAGAGACTCAAAAGACTGATTAATTACTCAATGGGTGCTTTTTAAAATGGCGGAGGACATTGCGGTTTCTATAGTGATCGACTCTTGTGCACCGGCTACCGTGAAATAGGGAGAAATACCATGGGTGTGGCAACAGGTGATTGCACACACTCCATCTCTCTCTCCCTCACTCATCCTTGTTTATCCAATAACTTGGTAGAAACAGCACAAGCCGTGATAGTATTTCTGAAGCGACATTGTTGAATTACTAACGGAGGCTTGGACACATCATTTAGTGTGATCCAGCAATGGCAGATTGTGAGATATTGCTTATATATATATATATATATATATATATATATATATACACACAATATAATTAATTGTTTCATGTTATTAATGTTCTGACTATACATTGTGATCAATTGAATGTCACTTAAGTGAAAAATCTGTATATTATTCCAAAATGATGGCCGCCTGTATATGTATATATAATAAAAAAAAAAAAAAAAAAAAAAAGACAGCCCTAATATATATATATATTGTACACAGGTGGCCAAAAGCTTTGAATAATGTACAGATTTTGTTGTTTTGGAAGGAAATCGGTACTGTAATTCACCAAAGTGGCATTCAAATGAACACAGTCATGAGTATAGTCTTTGATCAGATCTAGTCAGGCCCCATTTCCTTCAGCCATCACTCCAACACCTTATCCTTGAGTAATCATGTCAAATTGCTAATTTGGTACTAGAAAATCACTTTCCATTATATCAAACACAGTTGAAAACTATTTAGTTCATTAAATGAAGCTTAACATTGTCTTTGTGTTTGTTTTAGAGTTGCCACAGACTGACATGCTTTAAGGTCAATATTAGGTCAAAATGGCAAAAAAGAAACTGCTTTCTCTAGAAACTCATCAGTCAATCATTGTTTTGAGGAATGAAGGCTATACAATGCTTGAAACTGCCAAAAAACTGATGATTTCATACAAAGGTGTACACTACAGTCTTCAAAGACAAAGGACAACTGTCTCTAACAAGGACAGAAATAGATGTGGAAGGCCAGATGTACAACTAACAAGAGGATAAGTACATCAGAGTCTCTAGTTTGAGAAATAGACGCCTCACATGTCCTCAGCTGACAGCTTCATTGAATTCTACCCGCTCAACACAAGTTTCATGTACAGCAGTAAAGTCAGGGGTGCAGGCCTTATGGGAAGAATTGCAAAGAAAAAGCCACTTTTGAAACAGAAAAACAAAAAGAAAAAGTGGGCAAAGAAACAGACAATGTACAACAGATAATTGGAAAAGAGTGTTATGGATCTTAACCCCATTGAGCTTTTGTGGGATCAGCTAGACTGTAAAGTGCCCGACAAGACAGTCACATCTATGGCAAGTGCTACAGGAAACATGGGGTGAAATGTCACCCGAATATCTGGACAATCTGACAGCTAGAATGTCAAGGATCTGCAAAGCTGTCACTGCTGTACATGGAGGATTTATTGATGAGACCTCTTTGATTTAGTTATGAACAGTTTTTTGAATTGTAATAGTAATTTTTTCACATTATTAATGTTCTGACTATACATTGTGATCAGTTGAATGCCACTTTGGTGAATAAAAGTACCAATTTATTTCCATATGTTCAAATTCCAAACTTTTGGCTGCTAGTGTGTATGTGCATATATATATATATATATGAAATTTGGAGTTATGAGAATGTTGAAGAAAAGTTAAACTTTTCTTCAACAGAGCTTTGCATTCTTAAGCCAAGTGTTGTCCACAGGCTGACAGAAGATATAAGCGAGTGGAACATTTGCGCCACTCTTGACAACACTAATAGCATCAGTGTTCAAGCTTGCGTTTGTCACCTACATCATCTCAACTGCGTGGGGCACATTCTGGCAGCTGAATGCTTGTCCTTTAAAAGGGGAACATCAATTCACCAGCTAGTCAAGTAGTGTTGTGTCCTGTGACATACTATTTTTTGCATGACACAAAGATTCTGCATTACTTGGTATACACATCTCTTTCACTTTTAGAACCCCATGCATCAAAAGAAAGGGTAGGATTAAATTAAATAATGAGGTAATTATGTGAGCAATTTGAGAACATTAAAAAGCATTACGTAAACATTGTGGGGAAATGAGTAAATGATGCATTTCATTTTCCACAGAAAATTTTCAGCTACTGCCTTGAGCGCACACAGAGTGGAACACAGGGCTTGCCAGCACTGAATTAAGAAAAATAGGGAATGGGAATGTAAATGAGAAAGAATTGCATGATAAATTGTATTTACCTGGTCTTCACAACATCCAGAGGGTGCATCAAGCAAATCTCCACCAGACCTATGGAAGACAAAAACCATAAGTAATTGCATGTCTGTCACACTGTAAAGTAAATCAGTGATTGAAATGAGACATGAGTACAACTAATATCTTGCAATTCATTCACAGGCCATTAAGCTTTCATTACCAAATGCCAAGCTTTCTTTATTTCTCTTTCACTCTCTCGTCATATTTCACTGAGCTGTTTAAGTAATATTTTGGTTTAATCTGATTTAAATCTGGTATTTAACTTATTCATTCAGACCATTCCATCCTTATAGCATTGCGTAGTGACTTTAGCTGCATAATCATTCCTAATACAGCTTAATTTCCTCAAAACACAGCGCTTGAAAGAACTGCAGGATCCTGCCAAGCACAAAGTCTCTCGAGACTGAAACGTGCAGCCTAATCCACAAATATTTCACCACGTTAGAAATGAGACGAATTATACACCATGATCCATACATTTTGTAAATACAAATAAAAAGTCACAGATGTCTGCAAACCACGTGTGTGCATGATTTCATTCTCTGTCGGACTGGGTGTGATTTTTGTGCTTCTGTCTTCGGTTTTCCCCTCACAAATTCCTATGTAACAGACCCCCGAACTCGCATCCGTCAGGAGCTGCTTGGCCAGCTGCCACCATCGTCACTCTGATCTTGTTTTTGCCTTCCTGCCATTCTACTGCAGCTGACAAGCGTGCAGTAAGGGATCTGGCAACAAAATGGCTTCCATGCAGAGATGTAGGAAATTGCGCTCGCCTGGCCTGCAAGTCATTACCATCATCCATTTTATTCTGTTCCAATGTGCTGATGGACTTAAAATCCCAAAGCATTTTGAATCCTATTTTATCTGGACCAGCCCATAGAGATGCTGCCGTAATGGCCCTTTTAATGCCAGGATTCTATATGTGCTCAGGCCATGTCAGAGGGAGTTGAGCGGTGTTTAAAATGCTGAATAATGGTGATTTCACACTACAAAACACAGTGAATACCTCGGCTCTGATGTTACACTGCAGATCATGTTTCATGTTATGATTAGCTGTTGTCGGTGATTAACAGTTGAAACCATATCTGTTGGGCCACAAAATATGTTAACAATATGTTGGTACTTTAAATCACCAAAGTGGCATTCAAATGATCACAGTCATGAGTATAGTCAAGACAGCACAATCACTATTTGAAAAAAGTAGTTTTTGATCAAATCTAGACAGACCCCATTTCCAGCAGCCATCACTCCAACATCTTATCTTTGAGTAATCATATTAAATTGCTAATTTGGTACTAGAAAATCACTTTTAACAGTTAACAGCAAGATTTAATGTCTGTTCTGCGCTAAACAGTACATGACAGGAAGGCATAGACAATGTTTTTGTTCAAGGTACCTGTAAACACACTGATACGACTCTTCAAAAACAGACTGAGGAAGTACTACATAAGTGAAATGAGTGTGATCCGTCTCAATAAGAATGTAGATGAGGTATTTTTTCACAATTATATGTCTGCGAAGCGATTCTCAGCTCCTTTTTGCTGTTTAATTTACAGAAGGCTTCCTTCACAGATTCCTCAATGTGTACACAGCTGCTGTGAAATACAGTCCTATTATACTTTCCTCCATTAAATGTATTGTCCAAAAATAAGACATTGCCTCCTTGGGGATTTTTCAGGAAAGCAATTAACATGAGAAATACCAGAGAGGAATTAGAGTCCACCATTGTGACTTAATCTAGACATCGATACACTGGCAGATTAGAGGGCAACTATCATAAAGCAAAAGATACTGTTACAAAAGAAGATGTGTGAGTCTTTTTAACTGAGGATGTAGCACAAATTAATAAATTCTACTCATCTTAAGCTGTATCTTTGTCTTCAGTATCCAGTAAAAATCAAAACTCAAACAAATTTCCTTGAGGAAAAACAAAAAAGCCATTCCTAATGGGTAAGAAAAATAAACTTGTTTCCTTTTGAATTTTGTTTATTTTTCTTACCAAACTGGCTTGTTACCAAACAATTCATTTTTGTATGCTTGTTTTAAGCATGAGCCTCAATAAATTTTGTTATATGTCTCTGAAAAAGCAACATGATCACACGGGAAGTCAGGATGTTGCTTCCCAATGTTCCAGTACACTGATATCAGCCCCATTTTTGCATCGTTTCAAGCGTGTTTACCTTCTGTGGCGTGATCGGCGTTAACCATGTGGTTGACACCGATTCCTGTTTCGCATTGAAATCAGTAATTGCATTCTCATCATCAGTGACCAGTGCAATTCAGAGGTTCCATTTTCTACTAAGAATACATTTTTACTCCACTGATGGTTAGGTTTGGGGAGGAATGCATAATAAAAATATTCTCTTCACTGTTTTACATCCTTTAAAGCTAAAGACAACTCACTTTTGGCACCCTTCTGTGGGCATATCATCCAGAAACTGGAGCTTACATGAGAACTTATGTTTAAAAACCCTTCCCATTTCAGCCACTAGGGTCACAGCTCCAAATTTCTATAAGCACAGACAGAGTTTAGCTCAAGAAAAGTCAACCTAATATTTATGAATTGACTGTGACATCAGTTTGAATAAAAAATACTTAAAAGCTAAATAGTAGTTTCTGTGCCAAAAACTTGACAGGCTGCTACTGGTCAGTTAAAAAGATAGCCCACCCCAAACTCACACTATTGGTCGAGACAATGATTTGTCAGCCAAGTCAGGATGCTCAATCAAACTGAGTCATGTTTTAATAGAACCACTGAGCCACCATGTTTATGCCTTTCAGGGAATCTAAACCAAAAAATAGTTTACTTATAGTTGTCTTTGCATATTAAGCTGGATTACACACATCGGCTTTAATATCTTCTGTAATTGTGCTTCTTAAGTAAATGTATCTTATTTTCAGGATGTTTATTTATTTATTTATTTTTCACTGGATATCAAGACAGAAATACTTGTAAATAACTGAAGATTTTTTTTGTAGTGTAGCAGTAGGACAGGGTGAAGTGCTGTGATTAATTTCATGTCCTACTTATATCAGCTGGTGGGAAGCTACATCGAGAGGGGGAAAACGAGGAGAAAGTGGGCAAATCTGGTATGTCATAGTCTCCCTGTCTCTCAAGGCAATATTACGGAGCAACGTTTATCATTAATTAATCATGGCTGCTAGCACATCACAGGAGAAAATAATGTTACACACTCGGGAGACACATGTTTTCCATTTCAGGGCTCTCTACCCATCCAGAAGAAATAAAAGAGAAGGAGGCCTGTGAGAGCCATCACAGCACAGCTGGAGGAATACACCCATCTATACTAACTTCATTCAATCATAGTGTCGCTTATAGTAGGTGTTGTGGTATGTTAAGGGACATATCCTTTGAATATGCCATATCACTTGATAAAGATGTGAAAAATGAAACACTCTCATAACCGTGACTGCGTTATGCCCAGGGAATACAGAGCAATCCTGAATTCAAAGATAACAGACTGAAACATGCATTCCTGGAAGCTTATTGAGATTTCACCAAGTCAGACATCTTCCTTGTCAACATCCTTGTTGGTCCTGGAACAACATTCTTAACCAATCAGATTTCAGGGTAAGGGTTAGTCTTAAAGCTGGATTTGGTGTGACATTCTTATCAACCTATCATTTCCTACTGATTTTAAGTCAAGAGCGCATGTGTGAGAAGGTCTGGAGATACCTGGATTTGTATAACTAGAGTCTGAAGGAATATAAAGACAACTTTACGGGTCTAAACTCCTGAAGAGACAATCTCATAGTGTCTCATAGCAGTGGTAGCACACATGCGCCAACGGCCTGTGAATGCATGCATAGTATGGAGTATATTTGAAAGGTTTGCTTTCGACTGTATGCAGACGCTGAGTATTCACATCAAAAGGGAAGTATACCTAGAGCTTTAACATTGGAATCAGGGTTATAGTTAGGGTTAGGGATAGGGTTGGGGTTAGGTCTATGTTTGTTTGGCAGGAATGTGGTTTCAGGACTGTGGAGTGGGACGTGGTCATGTGTCTGTCACTGGGGAGAGAGGAAGCAGTAAGGGTCATCACCTGGTGATTGTTAACACTAAACACCTGTGTCTCATTACAGAGACGAGCTTGAAAAGGCTGCAGAGAATGCCGGAAAGGTCTGTCAGAGAGAGACCAGTGACTCTTCCTCTGAAACTGTGCTTGGTGCTGAAAGCTAGAAAGAGTGCTGTGTCAGTAATGCTGAAAAGCCAAGAGACTGTGTTTGTGAAGCTGAAAAGTCATTAAAAGTTGATTTACCTGGACTGCAACCCGACTCCTGCTTCCAAGGGCCAATACAAGAAGTTGATCCAGGTGAATGTCCAACATGCAAAATCACAGTCACCGTTGAGGTAAATAGTTGCTTTTTCACCATCGGGCCTGTGTGAACCATGACTTCCAACTGGTCAACCAAGACCAATGGCCTTGGACCTTGAGCTACGAGACCAAAATCAATCTGCATTCCCATCGGGCCAATAGCATTGCCATAAAAGCTGCCCTTAAGTCAACATCTCACACCCTGCCACCTCAACTCAAGCCAGCCCTCGAAATGCACATATGCATTTCAGTAAACACATTTGTACTGTACCCGCAATTAAAAAAAAAAAAAAACTTATACCATTGTGTGCTTGATACACAACTGGGCATGTTTGGCAACAATATACTTAATAAATGTTCAGAAGAGCCCTGATTTAGTCTTCTGGTTAGTAGTTACAATTTTCCATTATCCATTGATTTATTGAGTTAAGCTGGTAGCTAGATAAGAAAAATTGGGAAATGAGTCTCTTGGTGCTAAAAACTCTGACTTTGACATTGACCCCGCCTCAATCCAAAATGGGCCTTCTTTGGCCAAAGGGTAATCCGTGGGCCAAAGAACATTGGCTGTTAGCCCAGAGGAGGCAGTATGAAACACTGGAAGAGACAGTGGGAATGTAACAGGCTCTAGCACGCACTAGCATGACCGCTTTAGGCCCGATAGTTGAAACAGGACTAATCAAATGTAAAGGAAGCCTGTATCAGTGTGAACCCTGTTTCTGCTAAGGGCTGTATATGAGGGGCTAATAGAAGGTTATAGGTAGAAAGCCTGTCACTCATTTAAGTCTAATAACTCCATGTTTGGGGGGGGGAAAAGAACACCCTAATTAAGAAGTTGTCGTCTTGGAGTTTTCCAGAGAGGATAAAATGTACAAACAAGGTGTGAAGGGCAAATAATAAATTAAGTCATTATTGGTATGCTTCATGTAAATGGATGTAAGTGAGCAAAATAATAAACAAATATAAACACAAAGAGAGGGTGGGGGGCTAGAGATGTATACACTGAAAAGGGAAAGTGAGACATTTCCTTCACACCACTACGCAGGTAATTAAAACCCTTAAAGTGGATGCAAGCTGTGCTCTTGAAATGAGAGAGGCCCTGAGCTTCAGCCACACTATTAGAGGAAATTACATGATGATGTTGTTGGCCAAGAAGTTATTGGCTGAGATGGGGAACATGATGGAAACAAGATCATTTTTGTAGATTGGACAACAATCACACAGCTCCGCTCAGCAAGTTTCTCTGTGTTAATTCAATGCAAGGTTCAGCAATGCTGTTGAGCAACCTTACAACCACCCCCCCCCCCCCCCCCCCCATATTTGCATGTTTTCTTTGACAGCTAAGGGCAAATTAATGCTGAACTTGACCCATATGATTAGCGGGTCAAGATAAAAGACATTCACCATACAAATGCAAGGGATACAATTTAATGCCTTATCAGATGTTAAATCAGACATGGCAACATGAGTGAGTAATATGTACCAAATTCAACTGGATGGAAAATATCAGCCCACTTTTATCAGACTACATCCTGATGAAGGGTGAATCAGCCCATTGTAATGGGTCTGTTTATCAGCCCTAATATCTACCTAAAATAACAATGCAAATGCTGACCTTTATAAATCACCGCAGAATCAATACAAGCTCTTGGCTGCAACAACAATTATTTAGTGCGACGACAACCTTATCTAATAAATTGTGTCACTCATAGTCCATCAAGAGGAGCATAAACTAAGAGTCTGCTACTCCAAACATCTCAGGTTTTCCCATCCAAATGTTGAGTTGCACCCTGGGATTTATGAGACTGTCAGCACATGCTACTGTTTGATCATGTCTCTCAAGTGGAGTGGAGAAAGCGTGGAAAAATAGAAACTCTCTCTGCCTCTCTGAAATACATCTCTGTAATATTATCATTAAGCAAAAGTGCAGGGAGAAATTGACCTGCCATCTGGTTGGTGTTTTAGGCTTAGTTCCACCTCAGTGAGTGACAGATCATTGAGTTCCATTATTTGATGTGTCTTTTGTTTCTGTCATCCGTGGCTTCTACATCTGCAGTTACATGCGAACAAACAGCCACACACACTGCAACAAATTGGCAAGGCGAGGCATATGCCCTCAAGACGTACTCACTCGATGTCACAAAACCTCACTCGGTAACAAAGCAAGCAAGCATCTTTTCAATTTTAGCAATCATGACATAATTTATAATGACAAAATGCATGTGTATTATGTTTAAAATATTTAACATGCATAGCAATTTTGGAATAAGTTTCTACTGAACACAGGAGAGGGAAGATAATATAGGAAGTAGAGCTGTCAATCGATTACATTTTTTAATCAAATTAATTACATGGCGTCCCGATAACTTAATTGCAATTAATCACATATACAAATATTTGCTGAGAAAGCCCCTCATAAAACAATAATAATTCAATATATAATGATTAAATAATTATATATAGTTATCTTTAAATATTTCAATGTGTGTCATAGCATACAATTTTTAGGTCAATGTGTCAAGTTAAATATAGTTTAATAATTAGAACACATCTTGAGATCGTAATTTTAGTTGTAAATAATGTAATATTGTCAACAGGAATGCATATGTTATCAACTGTATCCCCTAACCCAAAATCCTCCAAAACCCTAAACCTAACAGTCAGTGAAGTAAAAATGTTATTTTAGAGCAAGAATGCTACCTCTGAATGCCACTTACCATCGATTGTGTACACGATTACTTCCTGGTTTCCACAGGACCAGATTATGTGTCTCCGAGGTTGCTCTTGTCTGAATTGATGCAAAAATGTCTGATAGAAGATCCCGTTTGTCAGTAATTTGGCTGATGAGGATGACTTCAGGGTACATACACTTTCAGAAGCAACACATCGATTTCAAATGTGATCATGTTTAATTAAACAAACAAACTTGCTAATGTGTGAGGCATGGCACACAGGTTTGCTGTATCTATGTTGTGGTATTGTTGTAGTACGCGTTGCCTCAGGCATTGGTTGTTTGTTGGGTAACCAGGTAATGTGCTTCCACAGTGTTAAGAGTACGATAAAGACAGTCGATACACATCTTAGAAGATACCATATTGACTCAAGAGACCAGGCAACTGTTCAGTGTGCATTTATAATGGTCTGATATCTTCCCTGATAGGAGTCCATACATCACCACAGTTGAGATCGCTATCTGCAGTTGGTCTTGGCTCAGGCAAGAACCTTACTCTTGCTCCCACGCAAAAGTGAGAAAGGAAAATAGTGCAGTGACAGTAAATAATTGCTCAACAAGCACAGGTGTCATCAATCATCCCGAGACAGAGACTTAGCAAGTAGATTTCCCAAAAGTCTCAGAGTAAAGGTTAGAGTAGACGTCATGAGAGGGAATGGAGGTTTACATCAAGTAAAGTGTTGCAAAGGTTGGTTGTCTGCAGCCAGCTGCAGTTGTTACCGAGGCAAACAACCATTATTAGTTTTACTAGTCTAACAGCTGCTGGCATTGCCTCAGCAGCCATCCAGCTACTTGGGTTAAAGTCACAATTGAGTTACTTCAAACCATGCAGAAATTATTCTTGGTCCTGTCTACTTGGAGTGAGTGAGATAACAACCACAACGTCTTGTATTGGACATTCACATATCTTAGTAATTGAGGAAAGTGCTAATTGCTTCCTTGTTGTTACATTGTCAGTGTTAATAGCCATGCATGACACACTGGAAATGTCATGTTGTCCAGCCATGCATGAACTAGCGCTGCTGGTTTTGATTGACCGCTACCCACTACATTCCTCAAAAAAACATTTTTACCAAATAATAATAAAAAAAAAAAAAAACATTTCCTCTGTGCACATAAATCTTGTTGACAACAATATTATGACACCTCACAAACAACATTATAGGCTGAACCTTTTCTCCAGAGAGGGCTTATACGCAGTCTTTACAGGTGTTATATCCCGAGTCTGTGATCTGGGAGTTGCATATCAGGCATGTCTTTTTACATCAATCCACAGCAGCGCCATTTGGCTGCGTTCCTGATTCCACCAGTAGCTAATTGAGCACACCCTTATCATCGGTGACACCTCCACACTAAACTTCATGAATAAGGCTTCTGAAAACACACAGACACAGGAATGCTAAACATACAGGCAGTATTGACCGCACTGCACCATTTGTCATCCTGAGTAACAATGAACATCTGATTAGCCATCAGAAGCTCAACACCTCACACCGGCATCAGGGAAAACACCATAGTACAGGAACTAGGTGAAGTGTGAGCAATGTAGATAACATGCTCACTAGAATCTGTTTGTATGCATATACATTCAGAAGTGTGCATGAGACAGAAATATTGATAGATAGTAGTCATTTGATTCTAATCCTACAAAAATGAATTGTCATATAAAAAGGGATCACTGCAAAGAAAGTGATATAATGGATGGTTCCAGTCCAGGATACTGACTGGTTAATACAGTGCACCAGCTGTTCTAAAATACATGATATCAGAATGAGAATGAGCTTTACTGCCAAGTATGTTTACACATACAAGGATTTTGTCTTGGTGACAGAAGGTTTCAGTGCACAAACAATAAAACAACAAGACAGAGATAATAATAAAAAAAACAATAAAAGAAAAGCGAAAAGAAATATAAGTATATATAGAATTAAACAATAAGACAATCACCATCACTATTTGAAAAAAAGTCATTTTTGATCAAATCTAGACAGGTCCCAATTCCAGCAGCCATCACTCCAACACCTCTTCCTTGACTTATCATGCTAAATTGCTAATTTGGTACAAGAAAAATCACTTGCCATTATATAAAACACAGTTGAAAGCTATTTGGATCGTTAAGTGAAACTTAACTGTATGCAAAAGACTGGCATGTCTTAAGGTAAATATTAGGTCAAAAATGGCAAAAAAAGAAACTGCTCTCTCTAGAAACTCATCAGTCAATCATTGTTTTGAGGAATGAAGGCTACACAATGCTTTGTATAAGATTTCATACAAAGGTGTATACTAAAGTCTTCAAAGACAAAGGAAATTTTGCTGTGGAATGTGGACGGCCAGATGTACAACTAAACAAGAGGATAAGTACATCAGAGTCTCTAGTTTGAGAAATAGATGCCTCACATGTCCTCCGCTGACAGCTTCATTGAATTCTACCCACTGAACACAAGTTTCATGTACAACAGTAAAGAGAAGACTCAGGGGTGCAGGACATATGGGAAGAATTGCAAAGAAAAAGACACTTTTAAATCAGAAAAATAAGAGAAGGTTAGAGTGGACAAAGAAACAGACATTGTACAACAGATAATTGGAAAAGAGTGATATGGATCTTAACCCCATTGAGCTTTTGTGGGATCAGCTACACTGTGAGGTGCGTGAAAAGTGCCCGACAAGACAGCCGCATCTATGGCAAGTGCTACAGGAAGTGTGGGGTGAAATGTCACCTGCGTATCTGGACAATCTGACAGCTCGAATGTCAAGGATCTGCAAAGCTGTCATTGCTGCACATGGATGATTTATTGATTAGAACTCTTTAAAGTAGTTTAAGAAGTTCTGAATTTTTTTTCACATTATTAATGTTCTGACTATACATTGTGATCAGTTGAATGCCAATTTGGTGAATAAAAGTACCAATTACTTTCCATAAGAGCAAAATATGTACATTATTCTAAACTTTTGGCTGCCAGTGTATGTACAAATACAAATCTGTTATATAATACAGCTATGACGCAACACACCTGTTCACTTACTGTGTATATCACTGTAACATGAATAGAGGCCAGGCAAACTCTTAATCTTAGTTGGTTAATATATGTCATGTCAGAGACTATATATTCTGGCAGAAGGATGGACTTAATGAATTTGAATACTTGAGATATAGTTCACTCAGAAATGAAAATTCTGTCAATATCAACACACCCTCTTGTTGTTCCAAACTTGACTTTCTTCTATGGCACAAAAAAGGAGATGTTATATATATATATATATATATATATATATATATATATATATATATATATATATATATATATATATATATATATATATATATATATATATAGGCAGGTCAAGAAACATTTCTCGGTACAGACTATTCTACAATATTCTTGCAGGAATTGCATTATGCCCTCTATTTACTCAAACCATGAGAATTAAGAGGCATGTTGGTAACTTGCATGCTAAAAATTCTTTAAAAAGATGCTTTAATTCACATTTGAATTTGTGTACAACAACAAAAAAAAAATCTCCAAAAATGTTTTTGGTATAATGGTACCAAGTTAAAGCTTGGTTATATATGGATATGATAACAATGTGATTATCATTGAGTATGGTAAATAACAAAGTCCCATTTTGTTCTTAAACAATGTCCCATGATAGATGGTGATTCCATGGTGGAGAATAAATTTAACGTGCTCTTTGGTCAAGGGGTGTGTTCTATTTTAAGAGCACAGAAGTAATGTTATAAATATGAAAATGTGTTTTGAGTTCAAATCTAAGCACCTTGCACCAACTTTTTGTAAGTTGAATACAAAAATACACAACTACACCAACTATCAAAACACAGTGCTCTTTTGAATTTATTGTTAATAAGTTCTACATTAGCATGACCTTGCATAATCCTGAATTTAAGTAGTTCACTTGTCACTCGTACTTGCAGCTAGACAATACCTGAGATCAAATTTCACAAAACACAGACGATAAGATTTGTATCAAAGGATGCAAATAACACTGACTGCATTTAAGCAGTCAACGTGAGGTACAGAAGAAAGGTTGGCCAGTTTAGATGCAAATTCTGCATTAACTGGTGCTGACAAGGATGGTCGAGATACATTGGGAACATTCAGGTTGATGTCTATTCTTTGTAAAAGTTAAGCAAATAAGAGCCACCAAGTGTTCTTGCTAAAACTAAATACAGCTACAGTTAATAGTCCTATAGACTATTGCCTGAGATAGATAAAGGATACAGTTCAGTTCAAACTCCACCTGTCGAGCTAGTTTAGCAAGCTAGCAATAACAAAATTAACCATAAACCTAGCTGTAACCTCTGTAGCTCAACAGTTTTGTTCAACAATCATCGTAGCCAAGCAGATGAACTGCTATTAGCAATTGTTTAGTGAACTCTAAAACCTGAATAAGTTAGAACAACAAAGCACAATATATGCAAAAACTATTTACATTAATATTTCCACAAAATATACATGGATGGATCTGTTAGTCAATGCACCGTTTCCGCAAACTAACCCAGTCGGTTTTGTGGCGCTTTTGTGCACTTGAACAGTTTGTCTGTGTTTTTGATGTTGGTTGGGCAAGCAGTTGGAGACCTACCTCAAAGAACATGCTTATTCAATGCAAGATTGCATACTGCTCAACACATTTCGACCAAATCCTCAATTAAAAAGAAACAATGCTGTTTTAAAAATAAAATTATAAAATAAAACTATAACTTAACATGGATAATGCAATTCATTATTGTAAATAGAAGTGTTTAACTGCAAAAAAAAAAAAAAAAGAAAAAAAAGAATGAAATGTATTAATTAATAAAAGAAATAGTAGATGAGCGCCTGGTGCACTATACTGCTGTGCAGAGACAAAATATAATAAGCACATTTGTAAAAATATTGTTATGCAGGACATTTTCTCTGAGACTATGATCTGTCCTGGCTCAACTATGCTCAGATGAAAAAATAGCTAAATGACAGCTTGTTTGCCTAAAAGTTAATAAAAAAAAAACTACAAAAACATGCAATATTAGTGAAATAAGTCTCCAAATCAAATGTCACCCATCTCCCCTCCCTAAAATGGTTTAGTCCAGATGTCCCACTAAGACAACAACAAGAAACAGGTGACAAGAAAAAGAGAAAACAACTCTCTGCCCTTGGCTGGACAAGTTTTATTATATTCTTTACTTAGAATTTATTGGAATACTTTTTATTATATTCCTTGTGTGTTTCTTTGTTCTTATTTTATTAATTACCTTTAAGTCTTGAATAATTGCTTAAAAACCTAAAACAATGTTTACTTAAGAAATTATTGAAGGCTAAATGTCATTGCTTTGATGCAATATTTATATAAAAATAAAATAAATATACATTACATTTGGTATCGAAAAGCATACAATTTCACTGAAATTGGTAATGAATACTAAAATTTAGGTATTAGTCTGAAGACTTTCCAGGATGGTTGATGATCAGCTGTTATGTTACAAATACAATAAAAAAAATACAGTACTGTCCAGTTCAGTTGGACATCAAAGACATCAAAGTGACTTAGTCAGCAAAAAGGTCAAGCATTTAGATTTTGGTTCAGCCAGGTGTAATGAGGTAGGATTGTTATGGTGCAAAATCATGTGAAACATATGCTTTGTACAATAGTGTTAGCTATATAACAATTAGAAAAATCATAAAATAAATATATCCAAAAGCAGAGAGTGCAACCAGAGGTTGGTGGTAACATGCTACATTTACTCCATTACATTTTCTTGAGTAACTTTTTTGAGAAAATTTACTTTTAAGAGTAGATTTAATGGTGAGTACTTATTACTCTTACTCAAGTGAAATTCTAATGAAAAAAAAATACTCTTACTTCATTACAATGGGAATGCTACTGTTGTTACATTACTACAATTAGTGTTAATAAATGTGTAATTGGATAGATTTTTGAATGGGACTTTTACGGCAACGGAACTTTACAGTGGCGCTCTGTCACTTGACTCAAGTTCATCACTGCAGCAACAGCAGTAAGCACTCAAAAAAAAAAAAAAAACTAACTTTATCTCAAACAGAGTTACGTTTATCCATTGCCTTCATTCAACACCAAAACAACCGTTAATTTCAGCATACAGAACTACAGAATCAACCAAGTAAACACATTGCGGTAAGTTGTGATGATAATGATAACACAGGCTTGTTTGCTATGATAATGGTCAGTTTCAGTGCGATTCTGTACCTACAGGCTCTTTTGACCTCAGTTTTTAATTTAACATTTTCTTATGTTAGTGCTGCAATACATCAGTGAATATAAATCCATGTTACTAACCGTCAACAATGAACGCGAGCAATGTGACGTTGCAACGCCATTAGACAGTGTCTTTGATTATAATGGGAGCAATTTGTTTTTGCCGCATCATGCCGCATCATGTCTGATGTAGACAGAATGTAATTTTGCTCTACTGATTGCGTGCTTGATAATGCAGCATAAGCATACAACCACATGCATTATAAAGCACACGTGCACTGTGCTTTTCCTAAGTACAACAGAAAACAAGCTCTGAACTAAAATATGCCTAAGCACACTTCTAAACACAGAAATAAGGTGCAACAACATTTTATCACAAAACATCCTGCTTTCTTTCATAACCTCTGCTCCCTGATGGAGGAAATGAGACATTGTGTCAATGTAGTGACACCTGGGGTCGCCCTTGGGAGCCCCAAACACCTCTGATCTTTGAGAAAAGGTATTTGCATGCCACTCCCCCGGACATGCGGGAACAAAAGGAACTGGCTCGTAACCACTCATTCAAGCTTTGTGCTGAGGAGCCGAGACAGGGTCACGGACATTTCAGCAGACAGTTCAGCATTGTGGCAGGAGGGACACAAGGTCTCATACCCTCCATCAGGGAATGGAGGTTACGAAACTTTCCATTCCCAAGAGGAAGACACTGCAGAGACTGTAAGACCCGAAGGGTAGGCTGTGGCAATGCCTAAGCGATGTTGTCAATGTCCCAATGGGCGATCCTCTGTTTGGAGTCCCTTTTTACTGTCCTCCAAAACAGACAAAGAGCTGCTCAGAGCATCTAAAGCTCTGCGTGCGATCCAAATAGATGTGTAAAGCACACAGAGCCCAAAACAGGGTCGTGGGAAAATTGGGCACAGAGCCCAGTCGGAGTCTCAGGACCACGTGAGAGTATTCCGGACAGAACTCCAGGCACGTGTCGCTGACAGAGAATGCAAATACCCTCTTGATGGACATGAGTGCAGCCTTCAAAGAGACCACCTTTAGCTCAACTGGCTCAAATGGGGCTCTATGAGGGAATGAGGCATGGTCTAGGAGGATTCAACCTCCTCGCACCTCTAAGGAACCTGATGATCAGGTCGTGCTTCACGAAAGACTTACCATCAACTGCATCGTGGTGCGCTGATATAGCGGCCACATACACCTTCAAGGTAGAGGGGGACAGCCACCCCTCCAGCCTCTCACAGACCCGACTGCGCATCTCTGGGGAACTTCGCATCAGAATGAACACCACTTAACGAACAGACGCCACTTTAAAGCATGCAGGCGCCTTGTAGAGTGTAACGAGGAGTTTGAGGTCTGAGACCCAAGTCTGGGTGGGCCAGTAGGGTGCTACTAAGATGACCTGCTCCTCGTCCTCCCTGACCTTGTACAGGGTCTGTGCAAGTAGGCTCACTGGGGGGAATGCATACTTGCGCAGCCTCGGGCCAGCTGTGTACCAGCACATCTGTGCAGAGGGGAGCCTCGGTCAGGGCGTACTGCACGTGCTCGCTCGCACACGAGGCACACCATCATAGAGACTGAGTCTAACTCCAAACCAAGAAAAGAGATTCTCTCTACTGAAGAGAGCTTGCGCTTTTCCCAGTTGACCCACAGCCCCAACCGGCTGAGGTGCCTGAGCACCATGTCCCTGTGCGCACACAGCAAGTCTTGAGAGTGAGCTATAATCAACCAGTCATTGAGATAGTTTAGGATGTGGATCCCAAGTCTCTTAGCAGGGCAAGGGCTCAAAGACGAACCACAGAAAGGGCCTGTACTGAGATAAAACCAAAACTAACGAAGTACGCGTCCTTCAGGTCTACTGCTGCGAACCAATCTTGATGCCGAACGCTCACTAAGATGCGTTTCTGCGTCAGCATCTTGAACGGGACTCTGTGCATTGCCCAGAACGCTGGGGCCGGGCCGCTGGCAGGGAGACACCCCTGGCGATGAGCAGACGAAGTGTGGGATCTTGATCTGCGACGGGGCAGGATATGTTGAATGGCCTTTGTCTGCTGTAATTCTTAGTAAATCCAATAGATTTTCTTTTTCTTTTTTTTTTAGAGATGACTGGAACGGCAGAGGGATTCATCTCTTTGAACACAACCGCTCGGCTCCGAAGAAAAAATCTGAATGAGTGGTTGTGAGCCTTTTATACCCATATGTCTGGGAGAGTGGCATGAAATTTCCACTTGCCAATTCCCATTGGCCTTTTCTCAAAGATCATAGGTGTTTGGGGCTCCTAAGGGTAACCCCTAGTGTCACTGCATCAACACAATGTTGAGTGAGTGAAAGATAGGGAACTAATTATCAAAATTAATTTGTAAGTGTATATACCGTAAACTGCAGAACTAAGAATCCATGAAAGACTTAAAAAGTTGTGAATTATAATATTTATAAATAATAATATAATTCAGCCTGAGAGACATGTAGTTTTTTTCTGAAATAATTGCTAAATAGGAACATTTCCAAGCTTTTCTTCTAATTTTCAAACCCGATTTGTCAAGCATCCTTAAAGTGATAGTCCACCCATAAATGAATATTCCATCATCATTTAGACTCACTCTCGTTGTTCCAAACCTTTGTGTCTTCATCTTCTCTGGAACCAAAAACAAGGTGTTAGGCAGAATGTTAGGGACTAACAAATGGAACTGAATTGTGACTAAGGCTAAAATTCTGTCTAACATCTCCTTAATTGTGTCCAAGTCATCCTGGTTTAGAACATGAGGTTGAAAAAATTACATTATAATTATAATATAATGTGTAGTTGTAGTGTTTTCAATATAGCAAAGGGTGAATATAATTTACAAATCACTACTTTTTGTATTTATTAGCATTTTTCATACTGTCCCAACTTTTTTGGAATTGGGGTTGTATATTTAAAATAGGCTAAATTAATTTCTGAACCTATATCTTAATTATTTGCAGATAGATAGATAGACAGGTAGATAAATAGACAGATAGATGGAGAGACGGACGGACAGACTTTATATTCTTATATGTAGGTAAGTTACATTGTACTCTTCATGGGGTGTTGGATATGGGTGGTGGGGGGGCTGGGGCCCACATCAATATTCTTTCAGGGGGCCCAGAATTCCCTAGCTACAGCCCTGTTACCAAGTGAGTATGTACTTGGCTGGACAATAAAACAACTCCAAAGCCATTTTTCTCAGTTTAAGTGTTGGCATAGTTACTGTATTTTGCCTTTGTGGGAAAGTTTGCAGTCACACAGAGCACTACATCCGTGAAACAGTGACATTAGTGTGTGTGTACGCTTATATATTAGACAATTTCTCATGTCAATCACCCCAGAAGATGAGCTGTGTCATTACTGTCACCTAGTGGACAGTCATGAGTGAGTGAAAGTGGAGGAGAGAGGGACAGAGACACACATGATTTATGATGGTGTACAAATAAACAGACCCAGGACTTGCTATATTTTGCAGAGCAAACTGCCATCTTCACACACCATCAAAACCTGAGAAGTGAAAGTGTTTTGGTAGTTGCGTGTGAGAGGCATGGGTGGAGATGAAATGAGAGACTAAACGAGTATGAGAGGAGAAGTCATGTTTTTCAGTAAATCCTCTGTGCTCTCTAAGGATTGATCTCAGCATTTCTTCTTATAAACTAACATAGCTTATCATGCATCCATTTCAAACACAATTTACCAAACAATTTCTCAAAATGACTGGAAAAAATTCCAAAAGCATGAAAGAGTGTAGTCTGTGTTATTTGAACCATAACTGTTCACAAAAAAATCAAGAACATACTGAGAATATCAGAGCTGGAGATGACGTGACATCTTCAAACTCATGCACTGTTATATGACCTGGACAGCGGCTCAAAAAGGCTTTGTCCACTGCTTCAGAAAAGCTCACCTATAGTCCATAACAGCTGATAATGAACCCAATTATGGGCTGGGAACAGCAATAATAGAGTTTTAGTGGGGCAGTAAATTCTTTAATTACCTGTTAACACCCTGTGTCTCTTTGGACAAATGCAGGAATAAGGTCCCTAAATCTGCCCGGAACAGAGGCACCACTAGGGAGAACTTATGTGAGTGAGGACTCATCACTGCCATCCAGTCACTGTACATAGATTGTGAGGGTTATAGAGCTCACCTTATCCTCTGAAAATAATGGAGTGAAAAAAAAAAAAAAAAAAAAAAAAAAAAAATAAATAAATAAATAAATAAATCAACCGAGGAACAGCGTCAGAGATTTACTAGGTTTCTCAGCCACCAAAAGTGACAAAAATACCCCAGATATTTTAAATGTGGGGCAAACATTTTTGCTACAGTGCATTCTTTTTTTCTACGTTTTGAAATATATGTTTACTAATATTTCATTCTAGGCATCTAGTTATGGGTAAATATGCCTATTTTCTCTAGAGAGTGTCCGATTTTGAAAGTTTAGTGGTTCTTTATATTTTTTATAATGCATTGTAAAAGAATTATAATGCATTAGTAATTTTAATAGGTTATAACTTCTCATAAATAATTGTAACCACAATTATAATACATTATAATACTTACATATTCACAGTTATATCTTAAAGCGTAATGCATTATAACACAAGCAACATCCAATTTTATCTGCCATGCTGGAAGTTATATACATTACACATGCACAAAATACAAAATGACACACATTCAATGTAAATGTTGAGATTACACTTGTAAAGTTACAAGGTTAGACTATATAAGAAACTCTCGCTGATGTGTTGAATGTATGTTGATCCCACATGTAGTCAATCTTCTTGTGTGTAAACACACCCAAGAAAAAAGAAAAAATGAAACCGTTTCTAAACTGGAATCCATGCAATAAACTAACGTTTGCGCATCTTGTTTGGAGACTTTATAAATAACTTCCTTTATATATGTTTGATATGTAATGTATTGTATGTTACAATTTTACATTATGGCTTTTTGTAAGAAGATATTGCTTTTGTAACTTTAATTAAACAAGGCAAAGACCACCTATAATATGATCACATCATAAAGCCTTTTCACTGTTTACAATATACAGCACTTATACGATTAAATGTGTTAGCTTCTGCTGCATTAAAATTGGATTTAAAATTAGCTTGTGTTATAATGCATTATAATATAAAGTATAACTATGAATAGGGGAAGTCTTATAATGTATTATAACTGTAGTTATTATTATGAGACATTATCACCCTTTACACCATTACCTTTCCAATTCATTATAAATATGTGATTCATTGGAAGTTTTACCAAAAAATCAACTCTGAATTTAATAGAAAAACAGGGGTTACATCCAAATATACTGTAAGGATAGACAGTTGAGAGCTGTATATTCTAACGTAGCAACCAGTCAAAATTTTTAAATACACTCACTGAGCACTTTATTAGGATGACCTGTACACCTACATATGCATGAGATTATCTCATCAGTCAATCATTTGGCAGCAGTGCAGTGTCTAAAATCATGCAGATACGGGTCAGGAGCTTCAGTTAATGTTCACATCAACCATCAGAATGGGGAAAAAAAATGTGATCTCAGCATTATTTTTGGTGCCAGAAGGCTGTTTTGAGTATTTCTGTAACTGCTGATCTCCTGGGATTTTCACACACAACAGTCACTAGAATTTACCCCGAACACACAGAGGAATAAAAGACTAATTTGCAAAAAAAAAAAAAAAATGTATATATATATATATATATATATATATATATATATATATATATATATATATATATATATATATATATAAAACGGTCAAGGTCAATTTATTTATAAAGCACATTTAAGAACACTAGTGTATACCAAAGTGCTGTACATATACAAATGAAACAATAACAGGACACAGAGGAATAAAAGACTAATTTGCAAAAAAAAAAAAAAAATATATATATATATAAAATATTTTATTTTTTTTTTGCAAATTAGTCTTTTTTTTATATATATATATATATATATATATATATATATATATATATATATATATATATATATATATATATATATCACAAAACAAGAAATAACCCATATAGTCTACAATAAACATTCTTGTAAAAGACAAGGAATACAGATACGTCTTCAGGCGTGATTTAAAAACAGGAATGGAAGGGGCAGACCTAACGTCCAGAGGTATACTGTTCCATAGTCTAAGGCCAGCAACTGAAAAAGCACAATCCCCTTTAAACTTTAGGTGAGAGCGAGGTAGTTGCAGGAGAAATTTGTCAGAAGATCTGAGAGAGATGTAAGGAAGAATGTTTGGGGAAATCACAATTTACTTTCATTGTGTGAAATAAAAGATGCAATAGAAGTAAATAGTGACTGGGACTGTCAATCTCTTACATTCTGGCAGACATGTCCTTTTGTGTTTCTATGGAAAAGAGCTGTGTTAATATTGTTAAAAAGTTCTCATTTCATGCTCCACGGAAGAATGAAAGTCAAATGGGTTTGGCACAACGTGACAATGTGTAAAATATTTTTCATTTTTGGGTAAACTTACCCTTTAAACAAAAAGTTTATTTCTGACATTCTAAACTGTCCCTTGCGTGGTAGTGCAGAATGGGTCAAAACTGCACTTCAAACTGTCTTGAAAACAGCCCCCTGCCTGCAAGGTGAACTGTCAGATCAGAGAATGATGGGAAAGAACAATGGAAATTCTTCAGGAATTATATGATCTTGCCTTTCCCCAGGTGGTCTTTTGAGGAAACTATGAAAATATTCTGGGAAATAAAGATCTCTTACAAACATGCTCATGCAATTGCAATTTAAATATATCTATCCAGCACAGCTGATCATTATACAAGCTAGAACTGCCAAGATATGTGTGTATCTACATTGTAGTGATTAAGAGCGTGTGTATGTTATTATGGTAGCATTGTCCTGGGCCCCCATTTGTCCCCTCCCCTGGTTTAGCGTGAGAGACTAAAGCAGGAAGGCATTACTGAAGTGTAAACGCACTCAGCCAGCACTGGCCAAACACAAGAGAAACATGTTTCACCACACGGTCTCAGAGAGAAAGAAAAAGAGAAAGAAACACACACACACACACACACACACACACACACACACACACGTACGCACGTACGCACGTACGCACACACGCACGTACGTCCTAAAACTTTAAGGATCATTAAACTGTTAGGATCTACACAAGTCTGTTTTACAAAGTAGACACACACACACACACTCTGTTACACAACCTAGTGAGCTGCTTACCTAGACAGCATTTTGAGGCATAGCCTAAGTGTGCACCAAACATGAAGGTTGTTTTAAAAGATAGGACTACTTACTTATGCTGCCTCCTGAAATACCTTCTTTTAGCCAAATTTTAAGGCAGCACTGCATATTTCCACCACAGAGAATGCAATCCCAAAATGCATTGCAATAAGCTCAGCGAAAAAATTTATTCAATATGTTGTCGAAAAAAAGGTCAACTGCAAATAAACTTACATTTCATTAAAATACTGAAAAGTCTCCATAAAAATAGTTCTGTGTAATTAAAGGATTATTTGACCTAATATGTACTTTTATTCTTATTAGAGAATTATCAGCTTAGCAACATGCTTAGTAACAACAAAATCCGAAATCAATTTGAGTCAAGTCTCAAGTTTAAGAGCAGTATTTATGGGTTACTATTTGGACTGCATTCCAGTTGCAAGAGAGTAATTTGAGTTGTGTTCCTTCCATGAGTGCTATTTGAATTGCATTTCTGTCGCTTCAGCACGATTTGAGTTGCGTTGTTGTTGCGCAAGCGCTATTTGAGTTGTGTTAATATTTACGTGAACGCTATTAGAGTTGTGCTCTAGTTGCATGATCGCTATTTGAGTCGCGTTCCAGTTGCATGAGCACTATGAGTTGCGTTATTGTTGCGCGACTGCTATTTGAGTTGTTCCAGTTGCGTGAGCACTATATAGTTGTATGTGAGTTGAGTGAGCACTATTTGAGTTGCAGTCCAGATGAGTGAGCGCTATTTGATTTAAATTAAAATTAAATTAAATTAAAATTAAATTAAAATTTGCGTTCCAGCTAAGTGATCGCTATTTGAGTTGCGTTCCAGATGCATAACTGTTATTTAATCTGTGTTCTAGTTATATGAGCACTATTTGAGTTGCGATATTTATGCTTCAGTTGCGCGAACACTAATTTGTTTGGTTCCAGTTGCGTGAGCACTATTCCAATTACAGTGCGGTGGAAAAGTATTTGCTGCCATTATGATTGTGGAACATCAAGGTGTGTTTTGGCAAAATTCAGGGAAGCCTTCATGTACTTCTGGGTTAGAAGTGGGTTTTGCCCCACTCTTCCATGGATGGCATTTTTGACTAGTGTTTTTCTGATAGTGGAGTCATTAACAGTGACCTTTATTGATGCAAGAGAGTCCTGCAGTTCCATGGATTATGTCCTTGGCTTTATTGTGACTTCCTGGATGAGTCGTCACTGTGCTCTTGGAGGAATTTTGGAAGGTTAGCACTTCTGGGAAGGTTCACTACTGTGCCAAGTTTTCTCCATTTGGAGATAATGGCTCTCACTGTGGTTCTTTAAAGTCCCAAAGTCTTTGAAATTGCTTTGTAACCCTTCCCAGACTGATGTATTTCAATCACCTTTTTCCTCATCATTCCTGTAATTTTTTTTTTCGACCTTGGCATAATGTGCTGCTGGGTGAGACCTTTTAGATAACAGTAAATCAGTAATCAGTAATTGGCAGTAATCAAGCCTGGGTGTGTCTAGTGCAACTGAACCCCATTATGAATGTAGTTTCATAGATTTGGTTAACTAAGGGCAAATACATTTCACACAGATTGCATTATTTGATTTGCACTCCAGTTGCTCAATCACTATTACTACTTGTGTTCCACATTTCACTTATGACTTTTCATAATGATCTGGATGCTGCCTTAGTAGGCAGCTGCCTATGTACTGTATGCAGTAGGCAGCTCACTAGTTTTTGCAACAGAGCAAACGTTACAAATAAGCGGTGCTGGCAAGCTGTGGTGGTGATTTGGGTCTGATGAGAGAGTGTTATTATGTTACATACTGCGGTGGTTTGATGCAGTAATTATGTAATCAGCCTTGTGGCCCGGCCCTTTGTGTGTCCAAGCAATTGTGAATGCGTGCATGTTTGTCATGGAGAGACCGAGAGAGAGAGTGTGTGTGATTTATTGTCATTATTGGAATCAGTGTAATTAATTGCTGTGAGCTTTGGAGGGAATGCCCTGTGCGATCCGATGACATGGCATTCCTGACAGTAGCTGGCACCAGGTAATGTGGCATCACTCCATGTACTCCTCTTGCCAAGTGCACAGGAAAAATTAACTCATCGTAATCCGTGGTTCAATTGTACATTATGTGCGCACAATAACACACGTATACCCTGAGACAAATACATATTTTCACTGAACATGCATTAAAATGGCAAGGAATTGAAACATAATCCTGAAGTTTTCTCCTACCACAGCCACAATAATATTTAATATAAATTTAAACTAAAAGTACAGCTTCCTTTCAAATTGCACCATTACTGCTGAGCAGCAATATTCAAGGGACAAAAAAAAAATACTATAACCACTAATGAAATTCAAAATCACGCATGAAAACAAGCACCGTAACTCCATAATTGAAGGGTCAGGATCCTAATACTGGACACCCTCCAAGATGGGCCGATTATGCACTGGGGCTTTTTCTTCCAGCAATTTGTCAAGGGAATCAAAAAATATTTCAAACTGTCAGAGTGAAATTGCTCATGAGCTTGTGGTATTACTGAAGAGTAGTAAAGTAAGCAATGGGCTGAGATATGAAAAGCTAAGATGGGATGTACAGAGTGAATAGATGATTGCTTTTACACATACTGAAGAATGATCGTAATTAGACTTTTGGGCAGAACACACAGGGGCTCAGAATAAGTGAGTGGCTTAGTACATTGAAAGCGGTCTCATAGTTTAGCTGCAACTATGTTGATTAGAGATGCCTTTAAAGAGAAAGTTCACCCAAAAAAAATTACTTTTTTCCATGGAATACAAAAGAAGAAACTCTGAACAATGTTCACACTGCTCATTTCAATACAATGAAAGCATATAGTGACCCCTGACTGTGAATGTCAAGCTCCAAAAAAGGACAAAAAATTGTCTCATATAATTAATTATGTTACAGTACCAACAATTTTTCAAAATGAATTATAAGTGAATCTTTCATAACACTTTCCTGGTGAAATGTACACTGGATGGACTACAACAACGACTACTCAAGTAAAAGTCGCAGATTATCGGTCCATAAACACTTTTTGGCATGTTCCTCATGCAATGCTATCTTCTAACACCTAAACAATTTTACTATAGTGTAAGGCAAAAGATTTTAACATTTGCATTATAAAACTAACTAAGTTTTCAAGCTTGTTCGAGCACGATCAAATTGCGTGGTAGCTAAACCGATGCAATAGACCAGGGTACCTGATAGAGTCCTGAAGAGTATGCAAGACGACAAGTGCCATAGAGCCGAAAATGTCGTAGAAGCATAGAAGTCATAGAAGCTTTTTTTTCATGTCACATTTGCTTTTTATGACACAATCGTTTATGTTTAGGTTAAGGTTTAGGGTAGAGATGTCGGTTTTGTTTATTTAAAACTTGATAGAGCACTAATCTTAAAAAATATAAGAGCTATGCCTTTAAGAATGGAGAGAAACTTGGCCTCTAAAACCAGTGAATGGTGGGCTGCACTAGTAAATGATGAAAACTGAGATCAGTGAATATTCTTCTATATGTAACTGTGCGGTTTTTGAGACCTGGACAGAGGTAGAGAAAGAAAGAGACTGTTTGAGCTCTCTCTCTGCCTCTGGCAGATGTGGACAATGAACTCTTGACACAGCCAAAGCCACTTTATGTTCAACATGTGTATTTGTTACTGTCTCTGGCAGTCAGGCTCAATGTGTGTGTGAGTGGAAGATGAGCATAGCAGCAGGATATGTGGCAATCTGGGAGGTTGGCCATAATGGCACACAAGGGACAGATTAACTTCCTGTCTGTCAGAATTCCATCAGAGAACAGCTGATTTACGGCCTCCACTGACCAGACTGCCAACCCTATACCCAAAGCAAACACATGTTTTCTAGCTAATTAAATAGGGAGCATAGATGTCTATTGTTTTTATTTGAAGCTAATTATAATGACTAACCCAAACCGTACCCATAACTGTAAAAAACAAATACATAGTTCATTACTATTGTGTTAAATCATTTTTATAAATGATACAAATGAAGAATTGATATTAAAAATATCTGTATTTATTTTCCAAACAAATCCACAACATATCAGTTTTTTGAAAATTAGCCTAAACTGTCCTCAAAGAAGAGGTGGGTAGAGTAACCAAAAACTGTACAAGTAAAATTACAATTACTTAAAAAAATTTACTCAAGTAGAAATAAAAGTACTAACATAAATAATTAATTGAGTAAGAGTAAGTATCCAATTAAAATAGTACTCAAGTAGGGAATAACTCGTTACTTTCACAAATGACAATGGAATTTAACTCCCCTATATTCCATTACATAATACACATTGAACATGTATTATAGAATTATTATTATTAATAATGGATATTCTGTCATCATTCAGCATCATGTTGTTCCAAACCCATACGGCTTTCTTCCATGCAACACCATAAGGAGATATAGGACAGAATGTTTGCCTGAGTCACTATTTACTTTCAATGAATGTTTTTTCATTGAAAAAGTGAAAATAAGTCTAAAATATTTTGTGTTCCACATAATACAAAGCCTCACACTGGTTTGGAACAACATGAGGGTAGGGAAATTATGACATAATATTAAATTATGGCTGAGCTATCACTTTAAAGGGATGAAAATGAAAATTCTCTCATTATTTACTCACCCTCATACCATCCCAGATGTGAATGACTTCCTTTCTTCTGCAGAACACAAATCAAGATTTTTAGAAGAATATTTTAGCTCTGTAGGCCAAAATTTTGATGCTCCAGAAAGTACATAAAGGCAGCATAAAAGTAATCCATAAGACTCCTGTAGTTAAATCTATATATTCAGAAGTGATATGATGGGTGTGGGTGAGAAAGAGATCAATATGTCATTTTTTGCTAGATATTCTTCTCCTTGCTCAGCATGGGACGATATGCAGAGAAGAATGTGAAGGTGATCTGTTACACTTTTTCTCATCCACACCTATCACATCGCTTCTGAAGATACTGATTTAACCACTGGAGTCTTATGGATTACTTTTATGTTGACTTCTGTGATTTTGTTTAGTTTTAAAATGTTGCCACCCATTCACTTTCATTGCACTGACCTACAGAGCCGAGAAATTCTTCTAAAAATCTTAATTTGAGTTCAGCAGATGAAAGAAAGTCAGACACATCTGGGGTGGCAGGAGGGTGAGAAAATAATGAGAATTAAAATTTTTTGGGGAACTATCCCTTTAAGGGCTCTTGTCAGATATGGATGAATTTGTCAATAAGAAGAGAGGTTTGGATAACTTCTATTATTGCAGTGAAAACGTCCGACAAGGCCGTTATGGAAGACTCGCTGTGTCTGAAACCGCCCCTATCCACCTACATAGTGCAATATTTCGAGTGTCCGCCATTTTGTAGGAATGTCTGAATTCTGAGTGAGCCGCTCGTTCCCTACTTTTGTTCACTCATTCTTACCCACAATGCACTCTAATATCGAGTGTACATTTGATGTACACTCGACAACAGTTAATTACCCACAATCCACCACATGGTAGACGTACAAGCTAGAAGTTTACTGCTTCACTCCTGCAATGTTTTATTTCATGCTGAATGTATTAAATTACTTCTTGACAAATAATTACTTGATTCAAATAACAATAACATATAGAGAGGCAAAACATAGATACATTTTTAAAATATACTCTTTATTTGGAAAAAATGTGTTTACTCTTTATATTAACATACAGTATATGTAAAGCAGTTCAATGGAAAGGAGGTGGCAAGAACCGGCTTGACAATATAAATAAGTTTAATGACACAAGAGACACAAACATACACACACAGGACAGACAGCTGCCCATAAACGTTCTCTCTCTGTCGCACCACCGTCCGCAGTCGGCCTTTATCCCTCTCGGAGGCTTGATTAGCCTGATAAGGGACCAGGTGTGTAAAATCACGACCTGGCCACGCCCTCCGCCCTACCACATTCCACCCTCATTCTCTCAGGCCAGGGAGCCCCCGGCATGAAGTACACCCCCCCCCCCCCCCCCCTTTTTCCCTGGGGGAGGGCGTGCCATATTGTCTGCTGGCAGGTCATCCCCGCCTTCCAGAATCTGGGAGGGGACGGGGGAGAGAAACAATAGTGAAAAATAGCGGGGTACTCCCTGTAACTGTGCCGTACCCCCAACAAATTTTTTTTTACAATTTAAAAGAGAGGGAAAAGGCCAATGCGGAGCAGCAGTGGGAGAGAGAGAGAGAAAGAAAAAAGCTTGGTCCTCATCCACTCCTCCACCCTCTAACAGACAACAGCTGTGCCTCCCCGGGTGGATTGGAGGCAGTCCTCCAGCCCCTTACAGACAGAACACCCCGCCACGTTCTCGGGGAACAGAAGGGGTCTCCCCCGCCCCTGGCAGCGGTTCTCCCGCTCCAGGCGGTCGACAGTGAGCCCCTCCCCGCTCGTGGTCTCAGACCCTGCTGCATTTCAACGGCTGGTAGGGGACTCCTCCGCCCCTGGCCACTCCAGGCGGTCGGTTAGGAGTCCCTTCTCCCCTCGCGGTCGGCGGCCGTTCCTCCACTTCCAGGTGGCCAGGCTCCTCCGTCCCCCCGAAGATGGCCACGGCTGCTCCGTTGGGGTGGATGGTAGCAGCGAGAACTCTACTACGGCGTATCCCTCCTCCTTCCCGGGTTTTTTTATTGTATTTTTTTTATTGTATTAATATATTATTTAATAAGAATAACAAGGCCCATGTATTTTAAAAGTTCATATGTGACATTGTTTCTGCGACAGCCCCAGAGCTCCGACACTATGTATACGTAAGCATCCGAATTCACTCACTCATTTTGTTCACTCACTCCTGAGATATAGTGCACTAACTTCCATTCACTATATAGGAAATAGTGAATGAGTGAACAATTTCGGACACAGCCACTCTCTTCGCCGTATGATCGCCTAACTTCAGCACATCTCTCAAGGGCGTGCCTCGCGCCCCTCACTGTGCACTCGCAGAAGTGCTGTCTGTTTGCGCTCTAGTTGTCAATCATGCGAACGGCAGAGAAAAAGGCATTTACATTTAACTTGGATGTTTACATGGATTTATACAGTTAATCCGCCCAAAGTAGTTACAATAATTTCCAGTAAATGCGTAAATACTGCTCATGACAAGCGGGACGCAGGACAAAGCACACTGATATATTGCCGCACTGATTTAATACATAAAAACTGATGCCATAAGAGTACATTTACATTATCACCCTGAAAATGACCATCACATCACACAGAAAAGCCCGCTTTAGGATTAGAGCCAAAATTTACCTCAGCATGCTGCCTTAAACTGAGATTTTAATCTTGAAATATCAGCTTGTCTTGGTTTTAAATGAAGGCATTGCATGATGAAACTATTCTTTTTTTCACTGTGCAGAGTGAACAAATTGTTTCACTTTGAAGAGTTTGATGCTGCAGCAGTGAAGACTTGAGTGACAGTTTGTGCCAGCAGTGCACAGCTGTGTGAACTTCTGATCTCGAAAAAGTTCAATTCAATAATCTCTCAATAAATAAATAACACATTACCAAAAACTAAACCCAGTAATGTAATGACAGGAATGCCGCCCATTGTAAAGAAGTAAAAACATTTCATTAAATTTACTTGAATGAGGGCAAAAAGTACATTACATTACTGGGTTATGCATTTGTATGTCCAGGATGTCATACACGGCAGTTGAAAATGGTCCAAAACATGTGTTTATATTGTTGATCAAATAATGCATAAGCACACTAAAATAAAATGTAATTCAACGCATTTTTATTTAACATTTCTATATATTTCGACACTGCCTGGCCAAAAACAAAGTTGCATACTCAAGAAAATAAAAGCATTAATTACCACTGCAACACAACAAAAATGAAAATCTTAAGGAAAAGAGAAAAATAATAAATCGGAAACATTAAAACACTATTAATGCACTGCCATTGACTCTTCAGTAAACTGATGTATTTTGAATATTCAATATATTTTGATTGTTGGGTTTCTTTGTTTCCAGGTTTCTGTCAAAAACCGGCTTCAACTCTTGCAAACTCTTGTTTTATTTCTGTTTTTATCAAAATGTATAAATGTTCCAAAATGTTCCATTTGTTAAGTGTTTATAAAGTGCTTCACTAATGACTAATAATTTATTTACCAATGCATTATTAATCATTGATATGCAGTAATAACAACATAGAAAGGGAGACTTTGATACAATGCCTGCCAAATAGTGGGCATTTTAACTGCTTAATAAATATTTTACTTTATACTTATATTATTTCAAAAACAAAATAACCTAATTAATTATCCAAAATTATCTGCAAAAATAGACTATTATAGTGAGATTAAAAGGGATTACGTAATTTTGCTACAGTCCACTTTGTGTTATATTATACAGCTCAATCGACAGCATTTGTGGCATAATACTGATTACTACAAAAATGTATTTCGACTCGTCCATCCTTTTCTTAAAAAAGGAAAATCTGGTTTCCAGTGAGGCACTTACAATGGAAGTAAATGGGGGCCAATCTGTAAAATACTCACCGTTTCAAAAGTATACTGTAACCACAAGATGTTAACAATGTGTGTGTTAACATGACTTTAGTGTTATAAAATTACTTACCTTTTCTTCGTAAAGTTACAGACAATTGTACAACTTTGTTGCCATGACAATGTAATGCCAACAAACCCTAAATGGCTATTAAAAAACACGATATATACAAATTTACAGCTCAATCAATACACAAGTTTTCACAGAAGAATTCATGTTTGTGCTTTTATAAAATTATAAACTATAAAATTATAAGCTCTGCCTTTAATCCCTCTAAATATTGGCCCCATTCACTTCCATTGTAAGTGCCTCACTGTAACCTCGATTTTTGCTTTATTCAAAGAATAGGAGGGAAGAGTCAAAATTAATGTTTTGTGGTAATCAACATTATGCCACAAATGCTGTCGATTGATCTTAAGTTGTATTGAACTCGAAATCTTCATATCTGTGCACTTTTTAAATTAAAGTGTTTTATAGGTTACTATTGCTGAATGAGTGATATTAATAATTTATAACATGGATGGTAAAATGGCTCATGTGGAAGTTTAACTGCATGAAAGTCACCGTTTTTGCATATTGTTATAACCACATATCATTGATCATCATGATATATAATGCATTTGTAAATGAATTATTAGTCGTGAATGAACCCCTTTACAATCCTTAAACAAAAGGAACATCTGTGTAAAGTGTCACCAATTTATGCATGTTTTGGATAAAAAAAATTTATTCCATTTTTGACCATAAAACAAATCCTTATGGAAGTTTGTCTTGATTATATTTTAATTTGTTTAATGTGTCAACTTAAATTAATTAGGCCTAATACATATTACAACATTGTAATTGTGCTAATATGTTATGGTGGTATATCATATATACAAACATTATTAATAAACTAAATTCGAGGCTTGATTTCACTAGACTAATATTTGCAAATTAGTCTGACATATTTCTTTTAGAGTAAATGTGTCAGTTTTACATATTCATACACCATAACCATTTCAGACTCAAGCATGAAAAAAAGAGGCTTTAACACAAAAAATATACTATTCTCTGTAGCCAAATGATATAACTTTCATGTCTTGTTCTCTATACATGTCCACAGCAAAGTTAATACAGAGTTGTGAAACCCTCAGACTCATACTTTAGATTTCTGTGCATTCTACACTGGCAGCATAACTTGCAAATGAGCTGAAGTGGCAGTGGGCAGCTGCCCCATCCCCAAGAGGAGAGGAGAACAGAGCGGCCCTCTCTCTGCAGTCACCTGAGCTCATTATGCTGAAAGCACTCACAGGCCAAACAGACACACTGGCTGATGTGAGGAAATGGCAGTGTGATTAATGTGGCCTAAATTGAGCTACGTATGACGAGTCCCCCGTCCCCGTTAAACCAGTCGCTGGCCATCAGCCTCAAACCGCCACACCGTACCCATGCATCACACACACACACACCTGGACACATCACACAGGCAGACATGGTCCCATGCCACTTCCCAAAGCTTCCCGTTTGTAATGAATGCGTCTGACATGGGAGAGCCCGAGAAATAAAAAGCACATTTCACAGGATGATTAAAGGAGGAATGATTTTGTTTTGTTTGTGCCAATTACATGATAGACATATCAAAAGGATGCAGAGTGCCTGTAGCTCATGGGCCATCACGTAAAAAGCTATATAATGCCAGCAAGCACAAAGCAAGCACACACACACACACACACACACACACATCATACATGATGCATACATAGAGAGAGTTTCCCAGGGAAATAGAGCAGGGAAAAGCAAGTGAGAGAGAGAGAGGCCCCCGGTACCTGCCTATATAGTCTTCTCTCTCCAAATGTTTATTTTGGACCAGACTGGTGGCCAACTGGTTGCAATTGACCCTCTACAGGGACGAGTTAGTGAGCGAACATGAAACTTTTCCTTTAGGGAGTGAGAAGTAGGGTAAGCCACACACATACTGCATACTCCAAAACATACAAACATACATGCAAATGAGGATACGGACGGACGGACGGACGGACGGACGGACGGACCCCCCCCCAAAAAAAACAAATACAATAAATTAAACAAATAACAGGGAAGAAATAGAGACAGCGTGCTCATTTTGCTACCAAAAAAAATTACTAAATGAGAGATTACAGATTAAGACGGATTAACATTAACATGAATGAATAAAATTGTATGCACCCTTTATATTTAAATTTAAAATAATATTTCTGCATATACTCCGTACATGTTGTAACAGTTTAACAGGAAGAACTGTTAAAGGAATGTTATCACACGTATTTTGTCAGCATGCCTTAACAAAACTGAGAGGGAATGACCGAGAGGGAACATAAAGTCCACATGCAGTAAACAGCACTCGATGCAGTGAAATCACCATAACCTGCAGTAAACACATAATTCTGTCAGAGGTTTAACACTACTATAAAATATTTTGTAGCGGCCCATGAAAGGTTAGTGCAAATACCATAGGAACTAGAGATTGCAGTGATTTGAATTACTCTGTTTTACTCCTGAAATTCAGAGTGTGGTTCTGATAATACTGTATGATAATCTGCTTGTGCCTCTCATCTTTGTCTCTTTGAATAAAAGTGTCTGAATGATAAAATATCATGCAAATTAAATAAGCTAAATCATTTAAATTGGAGAAACTCAAGGAATGTTCCAGAAGAAATACAATGTAAGATCTATCAACAGTATCTTTGGCCTGCTGTTGATTACCGCAGAAAAATTATTTTGACTTTGAATTTTTGACCTATTTAGAATGTTTTCATTTTTCCTTCAGTTTAAATGGAGGCCTAACAGGCAAGCATTCTGAAAGATTTTAAACCAGAATTGTGAAGCTAATAATTTTTAAAACACAAATAAAATGCATGTTATTTCAGCTGTTCATTTCCATAAACCTGTTAAGTTGTCTATATCATTACTTTGAGGTGTGATGAATGAACTCCTTCCAATGTTACTCCTGTGCGCAGGGTTTGCCATGATAAAGTACTGTCAGGTAGTAATGTTACATGCTCTCCATGGTATCCTTGTGCATATCATGCAAATGTTACCCCAACAGGTTCACATGATCATGGCATGAGTTTGACTCGATATGCAGTTACTTTACACAGACAAGGTTGGTAAACTATTCTATCAGCCTAATGCACAATCATGACAATCATAAAACCCAAAGAGTGTCAATTGTTTGGTATAATTTTAAAGAAAACTTAAAAAAAAAAAAAAATATATGACTCATAACTGAAAGAAACTGCTGGATAAAAAAATAGGGCCAGAAATTAACTATTTCTTATTTTCTGATTTGGCATATATCTCTGGGTGTAAATAAGGTGGCTCAGAAAAACTGCTTATTGTTTTGATCCCAATAATGTCAACTGTGAGTAAAATTTTGTTTTGATACAAAGCAATCAAAAGTTATAGCATTACAAAATGTATTTATCTTAGTGCCCAAAAATGTATCCAAGTGTCCAAAAGCCTCTCCAAACAAACAAAGCATAAATATTTTATATATTTACTAATTACACATGCAAATACAACAATGACAAAAGGCACTGTATGATCTCTCTTCAAAGCAGGAAGGGATGAGTAATGAGATCTCATTCAGTTCCATTCTGTTTCATTTGAGTCATTATTGAGTCTGTGTCATGTACTTGGCACCATCTCCTGGTGGCCTTATGTAATTAAGAGTAAACAAACCTCTCTCCCCATATTTGGATGACTTCCACCACTGGTTGCAGCGATCTGAATCCTAATGCGATTGGTTTAGTGTTCCATGATGATGGACAACGTACCACAATTTTTGGAGCCATTTGATCCAGGAAAGCTAATGTGTTTTTAGCCAGATAGCACATTATGTGCAGTGAGCATATAGTGCTTTGTGTGGATTATCTACTGATCATTGCATCCGATTATGTTGTGCGTGGGCTCGTTTTAACAGGAATACCCTCCTCAAAGTAATGGTATGTTTTTGTTTCGTTTATTTTTGTGAAGTTATATGTGACAACGCGGCTAATATGTGATATTTTAGGTTCTGTTTATACATAGGTATACATGGGTATTAGCTATTCGCAATATTTTTTCTGCGAGTAAAACAAATAGGCTGGTTGAATTCTAATCTTTGAGAGCTTTCCTGCTACATTTGAATACACAACTATTTGATCAGTTTGACGTTTTTACTGATTCCAATAATTCGTTCAGTGCAAAATTATTAATAAATTATCAAAACTGAACACTTCTGATTTGTCTGCAAATTTCAAAGCACTTGTTCAGTTTTGGTCATAATGCCTACATGTATTGTAGAGTACAGCTTCTAAGCTTTAAAACTATACAAATTGTTTGTCGATTAAAACTGTGGTTATTTAAATTTTTATCATAATTTTTTCTCAGCAGGCCCGCCGATCCCAGCTTAAATTGTTAAAGGGATAGTTCACCCAAAAATGAAAATTCTGTCATCATTTACTCACCATCATCTGTATGACACTCTTTCTTCTGTGGAAGATGTTAAACTTCTGCAGAAATGTTAAACAGAATGACAGCCTCATCTACCAGTCACTTTTATAGTATGGAGGGGAAAAAAAAGAATGGTGACTAAAGCAGTCAGATCCAAACCTTCTGCCTAACATCTCATTTTGTGTTGCACTGAGGAAAGTCATACGGGTTTGAAACAACAACGGTTAGTAAATGTTTTTGTGGTGAACTATCTCTTTAATATTTTAAAGATTTTTCAAGTTAATTGTAGATTTAAATGTTGGACAGATCAATGCCCATCACTATTGCAATGTGTTAAATGGGGCTTGGGGTGGCATGTTTTGCATGGATAACTAAAATTAGAGTCTTTGCCCCCAAGCTCAGTCACTCAATACAACCTGAGTTTACAGTCTGAGAAACAGAGAGAGTGAGTGAGCGGCTGAGAGCAGGGCTGGCCTTGTAGACTAAATAAAAGCTCTTAATCCTCATAAACTGCTCCATATGAGCATTACATCCCTGACTCCACACGGGACTCCACTGCGAATGGAACTCATTTTAGGGTTAAAACATTACCAGCTCTGCTCCTCTCCCTTCCCAGGAATGAGCTGACTACCCTTCACTCCCTCCCCCACCCTGACGACAGAATACGCTTATGATGAAAAATGTCCATGAGGATGTAAATGATGGGGTTGGAAAAATGCAGAGTTTCTAGTTTGTGAATTCAAGGATATCAGTGCTGCGGCGCAATATTTACATCGGCTGCTGGGAATATTGCACCTTTGCCATAGTGGAGTGAACTGGATTAACAGAATTATCTTTGAATCCTCAGGTATAAACGGTAAAGCAAGTATAAGTCGGGTTTAAATGCAACCAAATCCATTTGAGCAAAAGGCAGCAGGAAGACTCAGTTTGCATGTGACTGCAGGTTTCTCATTCATACATCAACTGTCACACAAATTAAGGGATGGGAGAGATAGACATATGTATGTGTGCCTGGTCCGGCCTCACATGCGGCAACCCAGCAGCCAACAGTAAAGTGGCATGTCTAGTCAGTGGAACACATTGCCCACCCACAACTGACTATTTTTGCTTACAGTTGCTTGCACAGACAAGCTTTATAGACCATCCCATAGAAATCAGATGGATGATTATCAGAAAAAAAAATGAATACATTGCTAAAAATTTTATGGATATAATTCTGGTAACACTTATTTTAGGGATCGGAAATTAGACAATAATTAATGACTAATAATTACACTTGTTAGTGAATAATTATGGACATGTTTGGCATTATGAAGCATTTACGAAGCCTTTATTGGCTGATTTCTTATTCTTGCTTTATAGCCACTTTTACATATGCTTTTTTCAAAACAAATATTTTATTAGCTAAAAACAAAACATCAGTAGCTAGTATGATGTAAATTACATCCTTTATAGGTTCTCATTACTCAAAAGGGCTTAAAAGTATGAAATACTGTAGAATGCATATAGTATTTCAACAAAGCATGGAAGGTTAGGTTTAGGGGTTAATGTAGGGTGTCTGTGTGACTCTAAATAAAAATGTTGATGCCCCTATACTGTATGGTAGTATTTAATTAGGGGTGCAAACAGCATCTAACACAATTTGCACCTGGTGCAAAAAAGATGCTTTTTGAGACAAAAGTCTCTGCCTTCTATTGAACACAGTGCAATGAGAACCTATAAAGGATGTATTTTTTCACCTTAGCTATTCGTATCTTTTGTTTTTACCTAATATGTCAAGTTCATTGTTAGAGAAAAAGAAATGTAAAGAGGCTATTAGGCAATGATAAGAAATCAGCAAACAAAGGCTTAATAAATACAATATAATTCTAAACAAGTCCGTAACTAGTCTCTTATGAGTCCAATTATTAGTCATTAATTACTGTCTAATTTCTGATCCCTAAAATAAAGTGTTACCAGAATTCTTATTTGTGCTGGATTGAGGTATGACCAGGATCAGAAATTAACAACTACTTGGGGTAAAAAATAAATAAATAAAAAATCCCCACTTTCTTAGGTCAGTTATCTAACTTTTGAGACATTTCATAATATTATATTATGAGCATAAATAGTAAAGGCATTTAGTATCAGTTTAGTAATGTTGTCTTGTGCATTATTTATAGCTTTTGTATTTGATGCTGATTTAATGATAACACTTTACAATAAGGTTTGATTTGTTAACATTAGTTAATCCATTAGATATCATGAACTATGAACAATTTTTTACAGCATTTAATATTATTTTAATTTATTAATCTTAGTTAATTGATCAAACACTCTATAGTCAAAACACTATTGTTCATTGTTTGTTCATGTTAGTTCATAATCCATTAATTTATGTTAATATACAACTAATGCTAAAATGTAATAGAATATATAGAAATTAACATGAACCAAAACTAATAAATATTGAATAAGTATTCGTCTTTGTTAGTTCATGTTACCTATTGTGTACTAAACTTATACATACATTTTATAATAAAATAAAAATAACTACTGCAGTTCAGATTTTTACTTGCCCTATCAGAGTTAGTTTTAGTTTATTACATTTTATTTATTTTATTTTATTATAAAAATCCTAACTGTTGAGCCCTGGTTTCTAAAAACTTATTCATTATTGTATTCTGAACTGTGCAGTTACAATCACTTCAATTATGACCTGAATTAATATGTAAATTAATTAACATTATTAAGATGTTACGCAGTGAATTTACCTGTGAGCAAGTGTAGGTGTCCTTATTGATGTTATAACATGTTCGTTTGGGAATAAGTGCAGACATGTAAGGAATAATTGACGACGGATCATTGAATTATTAAATAATGCACACCCGAGGTATGCATTATTTTTCAATAATTCAACAGGCTGGAGTCAATTATTCCGCTTCTACCACAGTTACCACACCTAAATACATCACTCAGGTTTTTATATCAAGACATTTTCTGGTTTTCATCCATAAAACACTCTTGTATGTGAAACTACTTTCTTTCGCCATGTATTCAGCGTATTGTTTTGATAAAGACTGAGCCTCCGTTGCTAGTCCGAAAATGTCACTTTAGACAGCTTGCACTGCTTTACTGGAGCACCTACTGAAGTAACAAGGTAGTGTGTTTGTTTGTGTGTTTGTTTGTGTGTGTGTGTGTGTGTGTGTGTTTACGCAAGAGAAAGAAAACAGAGATTGTGTGTTGGATTACCTTTTTGCGGCTCTCCTCAGCAGAAACATCACTTGAAATCACCAAGATGTAAAGTTAAGTATACTTTTCAGTGTAGCCATTCTTGTATATAGCTTTCCAATTGCTTCACAACTGTTTTATTAAGTCGCGGGGGTCCGTTGATATCAAGGCTTTGTGCCCCACTCGCAAGTATGTATGCATGTATTTATGTATGTATGTGTTAGAGTGTGTGTGAGAGGGGGAGGCGGATTGCGATGGTGCTTAAATTTCACAGGTAATAAAAGTTGTTTCAGATTATATAGAAACTGTTGTATTGACAGTTTACACCAAGGCTCTGTTTGTTGGTCACGACTCAAATCTCTATGTGTGTGTGTTTGTGTATGTGTGCGCATGTACGCATGTTGGTCATGACTTGACTATGTGTGTGAGTTTGTAAGCATGTGTGTCAGCATGCGTGTCACTATGAGACAAGAGCGAAAGTGAGAGAGAGAGAGAGGGGGGGTGTGAGGTCGCTGTTCAACTGAAATTGAAATACATTTAATACATTATAGACATTGTTTGTCATGCTTATCTGATGAGCTTAGCCAATGTCTTTGTTTTAATTAGTTATTTTGTTGTGGTAGCCTGTACAAATATTTGAAATAACTGAAATAATTTGGCGAAGTGATATGGAATCATTATGTGGCCAAGACCTGGAACTACTTCAAAGACGTGCGTTTACTTGAAAACTAATTGCACACCTTAGAACTTCCGTCAAGCAATCAGAATCAAGCATTCAGCAGCCCCATGGTATAAGTAGTTTTAAACAAATTTTACAGAAATGACTAAAAACATGGTACAATTTTAAACTATCCAACAAACAGGATTTCCACAGCCTTACAATAGTAAAGTGCAAGTGCTTTTCTGACAATATGATGGACAACAAAAAAACTTAGGATTGGTCTGTAACATTTGTAAGGCAGGGCTTAGCTATCAGTCAATTGACAGATGGCACACTAAGTGACAAGCATAAGTACACGTGTGTTTGTGCTCTTGAAAGCTAGAAAAAGTGATAGAGAAAGAGATGGTGATTGTGAAAGAGTGAGATGGAATGAGTGACTAACAGAAAGAGAATTTAAGACTGAAACTCTCTTGAATCGGCATGAGCGAACCGTTCAGGTAAGTCCGTCAGACACAGGAAATGTATTAACATTGACCACAGTTTACTCTGTTAACCACACTAAGGCCCTGTGGGACATGCCTTCAGGACAGCATCTGTTTACATACACAAAAAAAACATGCATGCACACACACCAGAACACTGTCCAACTTCTCATACATTTATACCGTCATTTTTTTATTGATATAAACATTCATACACCATCAATTAACACCCAAATAAACTGCTGCTGTGCATATGACAGGTCGTAAACAATTATTTGTGGAACATTGCTGTCAAATATATGCTCTGTGTGAGTTCATATTTCAGTGTAAAGAGAAAGCAGTGAGCACACAGTCTGACTAGTTTCCCGCCTAAAGGATTCAGGCCTATGCAAACATCATTCACCACAGCAACATTCCTCTGCAGTTTAAAGAGGTGAGGGCACAGTTTGAGTTACTGTATGAGTCTTAGTATATTTACAAATCAGGTGGTTCTCACCATCAATTATTTTATGACAAGTAGTCAATGAAATGTAATCATTAGACCACCAAGCAAAAAAAGGAAAAATATACACAAGAAAATAAGACTGATCATTTTATTTATGTATTATTTTATTATTGTTTAGGGCTGCCTCAAATGTATAAGTTTTTTGTAAAAAGTAAAAAAAAAAAAAAAAAAAAAAAAAAAATAGCATGTGTTATCAGTTACGAGACATACCAGAAGCAATGGCGTTTGGAGTCTTGACATACTAAGACTGAATATGCTCATACACTAATGAGATATGAAGGGGAAGCTAAAACAAAGGGTAAGAATTACAGTGAATAACAACAACAAATTCCATCTCACAAAGTCTCACACAAAGCCAGAGGCAATTTTAGGATTTCAGTTTTAGGGGGGCTCTGCTCCCAATGACACTATAATATGTGCACATTTGAGGTATTCCTCTCAGTTGCATAGATAGTGTTGTTATGTATGTGTTTTCATTATTCAAGCTAGTCAGCTAACATTCATTCAGAAAACAGTTTTTTCTGTAATAAACACATAAAGTTTGGTCGGTTATTATAAAAATGACCAAAACCACTTAAAGAACCATAAGCATAAACAAAACATATATTATTGTATCTGTCCATTAATTTGCAACACGTTTCATCTCTCCTCATCATTCCTTTTTTGTTCTCCATTCCTTAACAAAAGTTATAAAATATGAAATCAATAGTTTTGCAACTTATATACTAGATTAAAGGTATATCAAACAAAACAAAAACCTATTATTGCAATAAATGTCAAATTTATTTAGTGGAGTGAATTTCTCCAGATGATGCCTCTCTGTCTGCCTCTACTACATGACTCAAGACTTTTGAATCCATTCAAAAGATATGCTCAGATTTGTTCACTTTGGCATAATTATTTCCAAAATTCGATTTTTGTAAATCAAACTTTTACACCACTATGTTGCAGCAACTGAACATCTTTTATGCGTTTTGAGTGAATCATCAAACTTAGGCTGTCAAATTGAAATTCGACGAATTTAGAATAAAATGCACATTCGAATACTAAAATGAAAATTCAAATTTTGAATTTGTGCCAATCACTGATGATGACTTACATTATTGGGCTAAAACAGGTGCAGTGCAACAATTAAAACAGAATGTGCGTGTCTCAGGACGTTTTAAAGGTTGAATTTCCTTTTAAATTGACACAGCATCTAAAAAAATTAATGTTACTGCACAAGATGCTGAAAAAATACACAGCGTAACAGTCAAAGACGTCCATCTGGCACATACTTGTCAAGTACTTGACATAACTGTCCTTGATGTGAAAACCTGACCTCCTGAAATAATGAATATATTTAAGTATTATTTTTCCACGTTTTAGCCAGTTTAGAACATTGCATTGCATGTAGTGCGTTTTTTAAGGTGAAAAAGCGGAGTCAAGGCATTCTAACTAGCACTTAACTTAGTTCAAGTTCACCTGTTCATTTGTTTCATTGTCTGTGCAGATGTAAGTTGTAATATTACATACTGTATCTGTTGTAAATATAGTGATTAATCTCATGTATAAACAGGATGGGTTTGAGTGTGGTAATCAACTTGTTTGTAAAGCGGTTCGTTTTGTTCGTATTCAACCCTTTTATGGGGAAATCCCCATCTTATTCGATAATTGGATGAGCCTATGTGAATAAATTTTCTTCTAGAGGTTTCTTTTAAACACAGAAAATTACCAAATAGATAGAATTAACTTCTATCTCGTGTTAGTTATGTTTAACCTAATCTAAACTAGAAACATCTCGCTCTGCAAATCGCTTTTTGTACCAGTCTGTGGCCATTTCACCCAGAAACTGGAGCTATTATGTGCCCGTACACTCATCAACACTTCCAGCTCTGGCCACTGGGAGCATTGGTTCGAATTTCGGTGAGCACAGACCGATTTTAGCTAAAGAACTTTCGACCTACTGTTGCCGAATTCACAGTGGGAACAGTCTGAAAAAATGTCATGGTGCTCCTTATTGGAGCAATAACTTGTTTCCTAATATAATAAGGTAACACTTAAACAACATAACACATTCAATAAAAATAATATGATAAAAAGGATCAAGATGATGCCAATGAGATGAGCTGGGACAAGATAACAAATTAAATGATTAACATCTACTAATGTCCTGCAGGATGCTCCCCCATCTGTGTTCTCTTGCACTGTGTTCTGACAACACACTCTCAGACTGGAGCAGAAGCCCTTCCTCTCCCCCTCTTTCTTCTCTTTCCAGGAACTGTCTCTCTTCCATGGCTGGAAGCTTGTAATTTGTAACAGACCCTTGAGAAGCCCACCTCTTATCTGGACAGGGGATCACTAGCAAATCATATCAGAGAAAAGGACTGTTTAAATATAGCTCTAATTACCGCAATTATTTGTTGCCTTCTCTTTTTTCTCCCTTCCTCTAGGCCTTGCGCTAGTATGCTTTTTTTTCCTCTTTCTCTTGCCTGCTTTTTAAAAAAACGAGTGTCCTTTCATTCGGAGCGCTTCCTTCTTTTCGTATTCAGTAAATCCTAGCTTGTGGTGTGGGCTGGGGGGGCTGACAGTTGCATGACAAGGAATGTTTCCCTTTGTAAGAACCTACTTCCTCCTCGCTCAGTTTTAGCCTAATTGAAACGTTTCCTATTGGGCTCAATCAAGAGGGCAATTACCTGATTATTCGCTTATGCCTTGCTTGGTCCTGTACGCTGCAGTGATGGTGAGAGAAATGGTATATGTACTAGCCTGCCTTTTTATTGTATTCATTACTTGTTTTTTCAGTCTTTTTCCCATTTCTTCCTTTCCATTGAAGGAATTTCTAGGTAAAAACGTATTATTACTCACATTTTTTAAAACAGCTGAGTCAGCATTTCACTTCTTGTTAAACAACCCTTAATAATCTTGTATAATGTTTTAAGCAAAAAGCTGGACATTCGATTGGTGTAAAATGTATGTTTGTGCGTGTGTGCACACGTGTTAGTGTGCGTGGGGGGGGGGGGGGGGGGGGGGATTTAAAATTTTTGAAAGCAGTTGAGCTAGCATTTCACTTTAAGTTGCACTGTTTCCATTCTTTTTTTATTATATATATTTTTTTTAAATATGTAGTCAAATGCTGTAAACTAAAAATGGAGCATATGAATTGTCTTTTTAAAGAAGCAGACATTAAATGTCAGGGCAGGGGCTCGTATGGAGAGTAGTATCAAAAAGATTCAGTTTTTGAAAGCAGTTGAGTCTACATTTCGCTCTTCCTCTCAATATGTAGTGTTGTGCTTTAAATGAAAAAGTGCACAGATGAAGTGGTGTTATGATATGAGAGGGGGAGGCTCTACTGTAGCCGAAAGAAGGCGTTTTATGGACTCATAAGGAAATGTATTATCAAAGAGGGAGAGGAAATACGACGGGGAGGCATTAACAGAGCTGGAATGTTCTGTCCCGTCTAAACCTTCCTCCAACACATTTAATAATTAGACAGCTCATAAAACATACATTTATCATGTATAAAGAGATTTTCTCACTTCCCTTTAGGCTAGGCGAGACCCAAGAAGAAGAAAAAAAGTGTTTTGAACCATAACAAACATGTCCATTCAAGAGATTATCCAATCAATCAATCATATAAAAAAGCCCATCTCTGGAGAGGGGGAAACATGTATTTTTCCATCATAAAATATTAAATAAATATTCCAAAGCCATGTATAGATAATGTAAACATATCAGCCTATAAGGAAGCTGTATGTTCTCAGCTGTAACTTCATGTCCTCCTCCTTTCCCATCACCGGTACCCACCTGAGCTTCAAAAGGTCATCGCTTCAACAAGTGTGGGCTATTGAGGTCTTAAATCAATCATTTAAATCTATGGCTAAATCAGCGAGCTGTCTAGGTTTAAGCACACATGCCGTAGCTTAATTCACCCGAGCGAAGGAGCTCAGCGGCCGTATTTCTGCCAACATGTGCGCCACTGTTGTCTAAACAAGCGCTGCGAGGCAGGCTGCAGAGGAGGGAGCTTGCTGCAGGACATGAAAAGCAGTTAAGAGAACGTCAATGCGGACATGTGCAACAGATACGCAAACACACACTAACACGGAATGCAGAGAAGACTGGAAGTACTTGGCTTGAGGTCATGGAAATGGGTTATAATGCAGCCTTTCACTGGGGAAAATGAGAGGACCTGCTTTCCTCACATACAAGTACACTCATACATACAATGGTCAGCATATCCATACACACATGTTGGAATGATGGAATGCTCTCACACAGACTGGGTGGGCCGCTTGACTAGTGAACCCTGGAATGAGAGTTATGGAGTTAACGAATTTGTCCTATGAACAAGTCAGACATTTACACACACACACACACACACACACACACACACACACAGAGGTCCAAAGGTTTGGACATACCTACTTGTTCTTTATTCTAATTATTATCTACATTTTAGAATAATAATAGTCAAAACTAGAAAATAACACACTTTAACTATCAAACTATAGACACCCTTTGCCTAGACTGCAGCTCTGCACACACTTGTCAATCCCTTAACCAACTTTATAAGGTATTTAACCTGAGATGCAGTATTGAAGGAGTTCCCATGTAATTTATGCTGGGCACTTGTTGGATGATTTTCCTGGAATATACTGTCCAATTCATATAAATAATAATAATAATAAAGAATTAAACAAAATAAAATAAAAATAATTTAATTAATTACATATTTTTTAATGTATATTTGGCTACAAAACAAATTTCAGGCATTTAATCATAAGCCTTTAGATTAAAAGGAGAAAAATCAATTCATTCAAATGTATCCTACAGTAACTTTTGACTGGTGCTGTACACACATGGAAATATTTAGAAACATATAATCAACTGGCAAGCATATTCATGACGTCAACTTCAAAAAGGATCTCCATTAAATATAGTGGGAGATTCTGACCGAGATAATTAGATTAAATAATAATTTATGTAAATAAAAACTTGACAACTGTCTGATTTGCCATATGTGCCTCCTGATGCAGATTTTCCAGTCAGATAAACCACAATTCACACCACAGTTATCGTGCGTGTGTGTGTATGCATGCGAATCCATATCGGCCACTGACTTAATGTTTAAAGTCAGGAAAAAGTGAGAAAGCAAGGGAACAGGATGGAAAGAGTGATCATGGAATAGAGATGAGAGAGAGACAGACAGAGAAGGATCGCCCAGGTGGTCTTGTGTACTGTGGCCGCTGGGCAGCATTCTGACGTGAGGGGGAGAACTTGAAACCCATGCAAATGTGATCACTCCCGTTCCCACTGATTGGGACGGCCGCGTATGATTAAATATAATTGCAAAAAAACCTCTTCCAAATGCCTCGGCAGTTTCAAAAAAATGGAAAGGATTTAGAAGCAATTCTTTGTCTTTGAAAGAGAGTGGGGCGAGCTCGTGGGTGTGTGTTGTGGTGGCGGGGGATCCATGAGGTTAAATGTGTGTGTGTGTGTGTGTGTGTGTGTGAGAGATTGTTCACTGTAATGTGCGTGTGAGAGGGACAGGGCTGTTTTCATTGTTGTTTTAGAGAGCTGGTTGCTACATGCAGGGAATGGGGAGAGAGGGGAATATTTGCTGGCAGAAGTTCTTCAAGGTTCAGAAGCCGCCTGTCACCCCGGCGATGATTGATGGCTCAGGCGGAACGCTTAAGTCAACAGTGCATGAGCACGTCCAGGACGTCCCGAGCGCATGAAACCACACCGAGGCTCCACTCAGCACCCATTTAGAGGTCAGAAGTCTCCTAGGAATGACAGATCAGCCCTCACCATTATCTTATCAAAAACACCTCACATGGTTAGAAGCTGAGCCACTGTATGCTGGAGAATGAGGGTCTGAAGCAATACAAAGGGCATTTACACGGACAGTGATTAAATAGTTGGAGATCGCCAAGTCCTTTCAATGTTGTTAACTAGTAGGCATTCGTACTCGACTGCAGCTGTATCATGAGATGGATCATGCAAGCTCTACTGTCTGCACTCATTGGTAGTTGCCTTATTACATTGTGCTTGGCCACATTGCCAACAGTTGCTGTCTTTCATGTTTTCTTAAAGAACAATTCACCCAAAAATTTTAATTGCCACAATATACTTATCTTAATATCATTCTAAACTAATAAGACTTTCTTATGCAGTACACAAAAGTTGATAAAATTAATATTCCAGTCTGTCTTTTCAATACAATGGCAGTTGACAGTGACTGACTTAAGTCCATGCGACTAATGACTATGACAGAATCTCGTTCACAGTGGAACTATAAAGTGGCTGCTATAAAAAGGATATTTCAGAATAAATTCTTAATGGAATTGCCATGTTTGAAGTCAATAGCCAATATACACACAACTGTGACTTTGTCAAATTGCTACTTTCCTTGACTAAACTGTAAACAGCCAACAAAATGTGAACTTTCTTAGGTTGGAATGACCCCTTTATTATTAACAAACCTGTTAAGTCACACACTTCCAGTGTAGAATAAAGCTATAAACTGTTACCACCTTAAGAGATTTAAAATTACTGTAAAGCCCAATCTCCTTTTGCTTTTAAACAATGGCAGCAACACCAGTGTAAATAAAAGACACCAGACTTTTAAAAATGAATTTAATTAATTATAATAATCAAAATGAACATTTCTTCCATCAAGTAACATTGTTCACTAATCAAACTGTAGGCTGTTTAAAGTTGTCAAGAACCATTGTAATGCAGCGCATTAATAAAGATTTCCACTGATGTGGTCACAGGTGTGTGTATTCTGGCTTCTATAAAACAGATAGTTCAGACTCTAAATTCTGATTGGATGATAAACAAGATCAATAAACAAGAGAAGTCGCTACATTGCTAGACAAATGTAAACAACGTACAGTTAAACTATTAAACTATATGGCGGTTGAAACCGTCCTATACTATACTATACTTGGTGGACTAATTGTTTATTCTGATTATTATTTTAATACATATAAATATTTATTGCAAAATGGTGTCTATTTTATTGACACTCTTTTTTTTATAACAGAAGCTCTCTAGTTTTCACATTGTGTTGCTCACTGTCAGTGTAGACATGTTGTCAGGACTACACATGGTTGTCAGATGATCGAGAAAAGAACGAGACGGAGACAGAGAGTATGTGTATGTGTGTATGTGTGTGGGGGATGTTCCTTCTCCATTAGTCGAGCATTAACGGGTGTGAGAGACGATTTAGAGGGTCCGGGGTCACTGAGAGGGGGAAGCAGGTGTCCCTAACTGATCTATGTGCAGTTCCACTTCAACACCTAGTCATTAAACAGACGTGCACACACATGTATCTTCCCCCTAATTCAACTTAGGTGTTTTACGTTCTGCCCTAAAGAACTTGCCATATCTCTTCCTGTTTTAAGAATGAGAAACTTTAACAAACTATAATAAGCACCTAAAATAACAAAACTAAAGGGGGTAGAGGAAGTGTCTCACATGATCATTTAATTGGGGACAAATTGCACAGCTTAATTCTAGCAGTGGCGAGGGGGTGTCTGTGTCTGTCCGTGTGTGTGCAGTGCTCAAGTATCTTTGTGTTTAAAGTCAACATGAAGCGGCGTTCGCACCCCTATTTTACTTGCGTGATGTAAAACATCACTAAGAGAAACAGGATATTCCACTAGCGCAAAAAATAATATGTAGGGCGGGACTTGATTTTATCCATCAGGAAATGATTGGATCATGAAAACTGGTCTTTCAACTGTGTCCAAACTGGACTACTTGCACAACTGCCTCCACGTTCTACTAAGTGCATCTCAGGCATTTCCGGTTATGCCTAGATGCAGAGTTCTATTAATAGGAAGGCAGATTATTACCTTTTAGGGCTGTAAATTGCTTAAAACAATAAATCATGTTTTTAGCATTAATGTGACTGATCTAAAATTCATAATTAGCTGAATTTTGCTCTTAATATATTTGTACTTTCCAGATAAAACTAAGCTCCTAAATAAATCAAACAAGCTGCAGCAATCTGGTCATCTCAATGCATGTTTCATTCATTGATGATATTTCAAACCTGGTTGACCTGTTGACCTCCCAACATGCGATTGCAAATGACTTTGGATAAATTTCCTAGGATGATTTATTTATAAATAAATGAGCCATTCTCTTACACTGACCAGGCTTTAAAAATCACTCAGAACAGAATGAAGCAGTTTAATGTCAAACTGAATAAATACTGTACATTAACTGTGCCGAAATATATTAACTGCATAACACATTTAATTAATTTAAAATGTATAACTCATTTATAAAGTTTATATATTTTGCAGCTCTTCTACTTATGTGTTTACATTTCAACATATTGCATTATATTTATCCATGAAACAATGACAATTAATTAATACATACGAACATTTTATTAAAACAGGTGATGCATGTGTTTGTCAGGTCTCTCTCTAAAACAGGAGCACTGTTTTAAGCATGTACTGTAGTTGTTTCATTCAAAGAGCTCTGGTGCTGTCACACTTTGAAAGGCAAGATGGCCGACCAGATGCAATTTGATCCAGAATGCGGAAAAACGAAGTATACCCGGGCCTTTATTAGTCTCCTTCAACCTTCTGTCATTAGTGGTTGAAGCTGATCTGTGGTTAAATATCTGCTACAGAGTCTTGGGCTGAATTATAGATTGAAAACTGTTATTCCTCTGAAAATATCCATACTTTAAAATCTTCTTCCGAACACACATTTGTGTTGAGTTCTGGGAACTAGGCAACTACAGCACATTGTAAACACAAAAAAACAGAAGCCTTTTTGCTACAACTGCCAATGACGAGTGAATTGAGAACATTTACCAGCCATGAAACTATATTTTGCATTATTTTTATAAGAAAAAGAAATAATGTTCTTGCATTTTTGTGACAAAACAACACAGGTCAATGTGTCAGTCACAGTATCATATATAAAATGAGCCTTTGTCTCTCAGTGAAACCGCACCAGTCATAAAAACGTGAAGACACATTATGGTTTTGTTTCTCATATTTTTGTTTTGGTGACTTCATGCAAGAAATATTCCAGAGAGAGGAAAACAAAAATCCTAGATAAACTTCAGACCACTTTGGTAAAAGTTGATATAAGACATGCAAATCCAACATATGTTTTCTGCTTAGCAAGCGGTTTGATTTGAATCATGCGCTTCACTTCCATTATTAAGGGTCAGATTATGATCCTTACAATTAGACCTAAATCATTTATTATGTTGCAGCACCTTTTTAATTATTTACTTGCCAAAATAGAGGTACTGGTGCCATCAACTGAAATGGACAGTCACATTAAAGGTGGAGTACAGTAAAACGATTGTGAGGAAAGATTACAAATAACTATTTTCTTTGAATTAATGTGCAGAATTAGACCTGGAACATGTATTAAGAAAGTAAAAGGTCAATTTTGATTTCATGTTGAATATAATCAACTTGCAGGAATTTCATTATATTCTGGAGGCCAACAACAACTCCTTTGTTTTAGTTTTCATAAAACACTGAAAGGACTACGAGGTCTTTTGTGCGACTTAGCAGAGGAGTTTAGAAAGCAGAATAAGAAATCCAGAAGAGGATGGAAAATGTACAGAACTATATCTTTTATGATCTGTCCTGTAATCTTGATGGTTGACAACACTTCACAACATGTCGCCAGTGCTCCGTTCCAAGCGGTATAAACATTTTATGGACACCTTAACAACTCTGATCTCTTATCAATCACAGAACCGAAGAGATCAACAGGAGTAATTAAAATGCATAGACTCAAATCTAATCGGAGACTAAACTCCACGTTCCCATGAGCCTGTATTTAAACAACGTAAAATTCAATTCACTAGATTTAATTTGGAAATGTGGCCCATCTGCAGAGTAACATACATTGTAATATGCACAAACGAGTGGAAATAGCTCTCTCTCCACACCAAACAGAGAGAGAGAAAGTAGACGCAATGTTGCGGTCTCTGACATTTTCATCAGTATGTTTGTCTTCCCCTCCAAATGAATGGCAGATGCTGTGAGAAGCTGTGAGTAACAGCGTGGCCTTTCTGAATGGCCTTTAGATGAAGGCAGGAGAGAGAACACACACATACACTCTGTCCCTCACACACACGCATACAGAAACACACAGATTTATGTTCCTGATATCTTATTGCTGCAATCTCCCGTTGATTAAGAGCAGACCAGGCTGCTAAGCAGCGAGTATGCTGAGATAAGCCGTGCAGGGCGGAAGGACTCAGACTCCTGAGTCAAGGCAAAATGCTGGAGGTCTTGGCTTTAGCTGTGTGGCACAGTGAAGAATGCCGCCACAGGGGCCTTTTTAAATCTGACCACGGAGAGAATCTTTGCCTCAACATTATCACTACAGAACATCACAGTAAAGACAAGAGCTTGGCACGTCACTACGCACAGATTTTATGCATTGCTGGGGGCTAGTCCAGGAAGGACTAAAGAAATGAGGGCTTGGGAAGTATTCTGTAGTGGAAGAGCCGAAAATATCACCTCTGTAGGTTGTAGGAATAATTTAAAAAGGAGGGAGGGGGAGACACATTGAAGGGGTCTTATCATTTATTTACTTTTTAAATTTTACAGTTTTTGGAGCCAAGCACATTAAATTTGTTTTAATTGCCCTTTCTCACTAATTAAACAGCAACCTGGTCTCATAGAATCAATACTATACCACATTTTTCAAAGTAATTTCTGTTGCTTGTTGTACGTATCAAATTCACACAATCACAAGTTAAACGGCAGACTAATAGTCCATAAACACTTACTTTTCGACCTTTTTCACACATTTCCTATAGTGCATGACTTGTAAGGCAATACATTTTAGCATTGTGTGGTAGCTCAACTGATAGAGTGCTGCACTTGCAATGCAAAGGATGACATTACAAGTCCTGAAAAGCACTCGAGTCGACACATGAGCCGAAAGTGTCATAGAAGCATCATTTTGCATTTTGGTAATACTGTATGTCACCACAGTCATGTAATTTTCATGAGATCAGGCTGTTAAATGGGAATTTTTTTGTAGCTGTGCATTTAAGATTCCTATAATATGTAGATTGGAAGAAAATGCAGAGCAGCAGGTGCTGCACACAGCTGGAAAACTGCACAAGATTTGGCAGAATTTCTCACATTTTACTTGAATTATTCATTTTTTCTGGTGTTTAATATAAACTCATTTAGCCCTTTATTAGGAACACAATGATCCTAATAAAGTGCCCGACGTGGTCTTCTGCTGTTGTAGCGCATCAGCTTCAAGGTTCGACATGTTGTACATTCTGAGATGCTATTCTGCTCACTACAATTGTACAGAGTGGTTATCTGAGTTACCGTAGCTTTTCAGTCAGCTCAAACCAGTCTGGTCATTCTCCATTGACCTCTCTCATCAACAAGGTGTTTCCATCCGCAGAACTGCAGCTCACTGGATGTTTTTTTGTTTTTGGCATCATTCTGAGTAAAATCTAGAGACTGTTGTGTGTGAAAATTCCAGGAGATCAGCAGTTACAGAAATACTCAAACCAGCCCGTCTGGCACCAACAACCATGCCACGGTCCAAATCACATTTTTCCCCATTCTGATGGTTGATGAGAACATTAACTGAAGCTCCTGACTCGTATCTGTATGACTTTATGCATTGCACTTCTGACACACGATTGGCTGATGAGATAATAGCATGAATAATTAGGTGTGCAGGTGTTCCTAATAAAGTGCTCAGTGAGTGTAAGAATAAATGTTCCTAATTATCACCAGCTTGTGACTGAGTGGATCAAATTTCATTGTCATTGACATGTAATGTGGATGGTCAGTTGTACATGTCTTCAAATGTTTTCATCTGTCAGAAGTCAGAAAGATTCATAAGTATAGAACAAGCCGTCTTGGCAGCTTAGTAAAAAGAAAAAGGTAAAAAGCTTAATAAATAAATGTATTTTTTTACTGGGGAGGTATTATTGTTTATGTTTTCATAGTCAAATGACTTCTTATCTCCAAAGATCACACTGTGAATTCTGCGACAGGAGGTTGAAAGTTCTGTTACTGGCATCAGTCTGTGCTTCTGGAAATTCGAAACCACTGCCTCTAGTGGACGAAATGTTGTTGAGGTGTTCAATGATGCCAGCAAAAGCGAGTTGTAATTTTAGTTGTAAATGATGTGATACAGTCAACAGGAACGCATATTTTATTAACCATACACCCTAGCCCAAATCCCAAACCTAAACCTAACTGTCAGTGGAATAAAATCTTTAGAGTAAAAAAATGCAACCTCAGCATTGCACTCACCATCATTTATGTGAACGCGATTACTTCCTGGTTTCCATGGGACCAGAACTCATGTCTCAGAGATTGCACACAATGGGCAAAGGTTAACAGGTTTGAATTGATGCAAAAATGTCAGAATGGGAATGTCGCATGGCAGTAATTTGGCTGAATGGGTTCGATTTGAGGGTGTATGAACATTCGGAAGCAGCTTGTCATTTAATGCAATAAATGCAGAACTTTATAAAAGTACATCTCTGCAGTTTACAAATAATATCCAAGATTTCTGTACTGTAGTCTTAATTCTATTTTGTTCTGAAAAAAATCCACACCAATTTTTGTCCTGATATGTGAAATGTAAAATAATGCAATAAGTCAATCAATGCATATATGTGTAAGCCCAAATGTGCCGAGCGATTTCATGTGAAGCAGACCCACGAGTCTTAATAAGCTATTTTCTTTTCCGACCCTCATCTACATCTTCATCTCCCTCTCATTTCTCCTTCCTGTGGCTCTCCTCACAGCCGGGAATGTGTTTCTCCCAGCTGCAGCCCTTGGTCTGATTGCCTTTGATTTGGGTTAAGTGATTATTACCCCCCCCCCCCCCCCCCCCCGGTATGGGAGGGGATGCTCGCACAGGCTGAAAGTTTGGGCACATCTTACTGAATTTTTGATATTCTCATGATCTTAAAGTATGTTTGATCTAAAGGTTTATACTTAAATGCTTAAAATTAGTTTGTCGACAAATATGCCAATACATTAATTTCCTAAAAAAAAAAAAAAAAAAATTTAAATGGACGAGTTAGAGGGAAAGGTGAAGGAAAAGCAGTCAACAAGTTTCCACCATCCATAGGATCTCCTTCAATAGTGTTTAAAGAGCATCCCCATTGGATACCTCATGCAGCTGGTTGAGAAGGTTAGGTATCAAAAGTGTTATCAATGCAAAAGGTTGCTACTTTAAAGATTTATTTATTTTTTTTTTAATTTTGGTCAATACATAATTCCCATACTTCTACATGTGTAGAAGTTAATTTCATACTTTTGATGACTTTACAGTTATTGTAAAATATTGTAAAAAGTATACAGTAATAATGTAGAATGAATAGGTGTGTCTACATGTTTAACGGGCACTTTGGAAAACATGTGGTCAAATAAAAAAAAAGGAATGATAATGATTTGAAAAGCAGTGTTTTAGGTTATTGCACATTTTTAAGCAATTTTTTACAAAATGTAGGTACCTTAGATAGGAGTATTATGAGAACATTTGGTGAGCATGTAAATTTTGTTGTTGAATGATCATTAATTAATTGTTTACAGTGAAACCAGTCTTTGCCAAAGTAATTACATTTTTTGAAAGCGGAAGAAAATCTGTACACTTTTATTAACATGTAGAAGAGTAAACAGAATCAAGACCTGAAGATTATTAAATATTCACTTCAAATTAAATCTTCAAGAAAGAAGATTGCATGCAGATGCTTTTGCATTTCTTCCTTTATCTTTGCAAAACAAATGTATTTGTGGGAAAATGTAGCAAACATCTGACCATGACCACACAGCACATCTGTGAATGTGTGCATGTGAGTGTCTTTATTAATGTTTGCAGGTATGATAACCCTGAGAGATTGCAGCCTGTGACTGACTTATAATGCAGAGCAAGCATGACTGCCACCAGAGCCACTCTCACAGAGCCAGTTACATAGAGAGGAGGGTAAGCCAGTTATTTACGACCATGAGTTAAACCGTCTCTCAATGTGTAATTCTTAATTTTTTACTGCAGGCTAGGGTGAACACATTGCATGTTGTGTTATTCTTCCATCCTCCACACCATAGATAAACTGAGCAGATTTAGAGAGTACATTTCATCGCTTCCACCGGGACTTATGCTAGAAACACCTCAACTTCAGCCCAACAGTGTAACCTGTAAAGATACAACACATACCACTAGAACCCAATACACTCATTTTCTGCACAAATGCAAGATGATGGTTGATATCTTCACTTGACACATCTCGCTTCGATATAGACATAAATTAACTTGCATGAACTCAGGGGGAATTTATCTGGTGGTGGCTAAGGTCACAAACACCAACTTCTTAAATAATTTACAGTACAGTGTAGTCAATACAAAAATATTTATGTGCACGTGACAGACGTAAATACATTTTATGTGAATTAAGGCATTAAATGTGACCTTAACAGCAAAAAATAAATAAAAATAAAAAATCTTCCTAAAGTAAATCAATAAAAATGTAGTTAATTTGTGTACTTAATTTAAAAAAAAAAAAAATTAATACATTCATTTCCTTACCTTAATTGGCCCAAATCGGAAATAGTAGAGTAATAGATTTATATAATTTCTTAAAGGCGTCCTTTTCCGATTTGGAGGGGAAAATTATGAACTACATATAGTATCTCACAAAAGTGGTGTACACCCCTCACATTTTTGTAACTATTTGATTCTATCTTTTAATGTGACAACACTGAAGAAATTACACTTTGCTACAATGTAAAGTAGTGAGTGTACAGCTTGTGTAACAGTGTAAATTTTCTGTCCCCTCAAAATAACTCAACACACAGCCATTAATGTTAAAACCGCTGGCAACAAAAGTGCACCCCTAGTGAAAATTTCCAAATTGGGAGCAAAGTGTCAATATTTTGTGTGGCCACCATTATTTTCCAGCACTGCTTTAACCCTCTTGGGCATGGAGTTCACCAGAGCTTCACAGGTTTCCACTGGAGTCCTCTTCCACTCCTCCATGACGACATCACAGAGCTGGTGGATGTTAGAGACCTTGTGCTCCTCCACCTTCCATTTGAGGATGCCCCACAGATGCTCAATAGGGTTTAGGTCTGGAGACATGCTTGGCCAGTCCATCATCTTCACCCTCAGCTTCTTTAGCAAGGCAGTGGTCATCTTGGAGGTGTTCGTTATCATGCTGGAATACTGCCCTGCGGCCCAGTCTCCGAAGGGAGGTGATCATGCTCTGCTTCAGTATGTCACAGTACATGTTGGCATTCATTGTTCCCTCAATGAACTGTAGCTCCCCAGTGCCGGCAGCACTTATGCAGCCCCAGACCATGACACTCCCACCACCATACTTGACTGTAGGCAAGACACAATTGTCTTTGTACTCCTCACCTGGTTGCCGCCACACACGCTTGACACCATCTGAACCAAATAAGTTTAACTTGGTCTCATCAGGCCACAGTTCCAGTAATCAATGTCCTTAGTCTGCTTGCCTTCAGCAAACTGTTTGCGGGCTTTCTTGTGCATCATCTTTAGAAGAGGCTATCTTTAGACGACAACCATGCAGACCAATTTGATGCAGTGTGCGGCGTATGGTCTGAGCACTGACAGGCTGACCCCCCTACACAATGCTGCCAGCATTGCTCAACCTCTGCAGCAATGCTGGCAGCACTCAAATGTCTTTTTCCCCAAAGACAACCTCTGAATATGATGCTGAGCATGTGCACTCCATGCGAGGCCTGTTCTGAGTGGAACCTGTCCTGTTAAACCGCTGTATGGTCTTGGCCACCGTGCTGCAGCTCAGTGTCAGGGTCTTGGCAATCTTCTTATAGCCTAGGCCATCTTTATGTAGAGCAACAATTCTTTTTTCAGATCCTCAGAGATTTTTGCCATGAGGTGCCATGTTGAACATCCAGTGTCCAGTTTGAGGGAGTGTGAGAGCGATGACACCAAATTTAACACACCTGCTCCCCATTCACACCTGAGACCTTGTAACACTAACAAGTCACATGACACCAGGGAGGGAAAATGGTTAATTGGGCCCAATTTGGACATTTTCACCTAGGAGTGTACTCACTTTTGTTGCCAGCGGTTTAGACATTAATGGCTGTGTGTTGAGTTATTTTAAGGGGACAGCAAATTTACACTGTTACACAAGCTGTACATTCACTACTTTACATTGTAGCAAAGTGTCATTTCTTCAGTGTTGTCACATGAAAAAATATAATAAAATATTTACAAAAATGTGAGGGGTGTACTCCACTTTTGTGAGATACTGTATTATATCCAAAGCCAGATTTGAAAGTTAAATCCCAGCTCATCCTGCCTTCATAAACAAAGTACACGTACATTAGTGTGTTCAGAAAAAAACATCATATTACATAACTTTGCCTTTGCTTTGATAACAGCCGAGGAGACTTGCTTTGTTTTGTTAGTTCATATTTTATTAGTTAATACCTCGGTTATGAAGACCAACCCTGTTTTCCTTTACAATTGACAGATCATAGTTATTCAGTCATGCTATTTAATTTATTTTATCTTTTAAAGACTGTCCTTTGTAATTTACTGAAGTTAGATTATAAAGTCGCAATCTATTTCAATATATGATATGCAAGCCATAAATATTTATAATTAAATAAATAATTTGTAATCATTTCAATTGACATTTTAGAAATGGAAAAAGCATAATAAATATATATTTGTTAACATCACAAGCATGTGTCTATGAAAGTCACACTGAAAGTCTATTGTCATATAAATTATTTCAGACTCACACAAACCAAACACATAAAACACAAAACATCCGTACCACCCTCTGTGGATAAAAAAAATCCACATAAACATTCTCCCTTACTATAAATAAATCAGATGCACTATATACACACTCTCAAAACAACAAAATCCTTTGCAGCATTTTTTCCCAGAACGTACACACATAAAATGCAATGGTGAAATAATTTTAAAACATTTAAAATAAATTATCCTTATTGTAATCACCAATATTCTTATTAATATAATTATTAGTTGTCGACTGATATGGGTTTTTTAATGGCTGATACAGATATCTAGAGAAGAGGGAGGCTGATAGGCCGATGCATCACACAAAAATAGTAAATAACAAACATAAAATTGCTAAAAACATATAAAATCTTATTTAACACTATATTTACAAAATTTCACACAAAAATAAAAACATTATTGTTTCTGACTTCTGTTTCATCAAATTTAGTTATTTATTTACACATGAAGAAACTGTTAATATATTAGAAGGAAATAACAGGACACACTGTAGACCAGCAACCATGGATGGCATGTGCACATTAACAATCGCATTTACTCAAAAAGTACAGAATAAACTAATTGTACAGACATTTACTTATAGCACACGTGAATCGCTTTTACTTTGGGCTGCATCTGAAAACGTAGGCAGCTGACTTGTTTCCTTGCTGCTTAATCAGTTAATGGCTTAAATGATGTCTGTTTTGAATGAATGGATCTCTTGAGGAAACTGATCTCCAAACAGTTTGAAAAGAACCTTATTTTCATCCAACCTCTGTATACAGCCTCCGGAGGCAGCATTTTCCTGGTTTCGGAAGCAGCCTTGAAATTGCACTCACGCGCTTTTGCAGATCCAGAAATCTCCTGACAGATTAAACGGCCTGGATCACCTGCTTGGATTGACATGGAGTGACCATCATGATTTATGAATCAGAGGAATTTTTGATCCTGATCCTGAAGTTTTTAATTCTGGCTGATAGAATACGTGCTTCAGATGAAGATTTTAGATAAGCGCTCTACGGGACGAAAATGCTGGATTTTCTTGAGTTTTATGAATTACATCTGTTTTATAATTAGAAAAGAAAGTTAAAGGTGACAGAGAAATGTTGAGGAGTGACTGTAGTGGAAAGCAAATGAGTGCTCCACAGGATGCTGGATCTGCTCAAATTGTGTGAGGTTAGGTTATTACATCTGTTTAAACGAGATATGTGCATATTTGCAGACATATGATATTAGTTTTATTGATATTTGCCTTTTTATCATTAGACAAGACAGTTAAGAGAGGTAGAGTGAAACAGGTGAGCACTTTAACATAATGAGCTCAAACGTGTCTGCCGCGGCTCTGATATGCGGATAATTTAAACGTCTATTATTGTAGTGACACTGTGTTACACATCCGTCTATTACTGTAGTGACAATGTGTTGCACATCTGTTTATTATTGTAGTGACAATGTGTTGCACATCCGTCTATTACTGTAGTGACAATGTGTTGCACATCCGTCTATTATTGTAGTGACAATGTGTTGCACATCCGTCTATTACTGTAGTGACAATATGTTGCACATCTGTCTATTATTGTAGTGACACTGTGTTGCACATCCGTCTATTACTGTAGTGACAATGTGTTGCACATCCGTCTATTATTGTAGTGACAATGTGTTGCACATCCGTCTATTACTGTAGTGACAATATGTTGCACATCTGTCTATTATTGTAGTGACACTGTGTTGCACATCCGTCTATTACTGTAGTGACACTGTGTTACACATCTGTCTATTACTGTAGTGACACTGTGTTACACATCCGTCTATTATTGTAGTGACACTGTGTTACACATCTGTCTATTATTGTAGTGACACTGTGTTACACATCTGTCTATTACTGTAGTGACACTGTGTTACACATCCGTCTATTATTGTAGTGACACTGTGTTGCACATCTGTCTATTATTGTAGTGACACTGTTACACATCCGTCTATTACTGTAGTGACACTGTGTTACACATCCGTCTATTATTGTAGTAATGTATTAGTACAATAAAGTTGCTTCACATGCAAGCAGGCGATTCTCGAAGTCCTCAAGAAACAAATCACCCAAACAGGAAAATGTATCGGCTGATGCAGTTAATTAAAAAAGTCAGAATATCGGCTGATGGTGATATATCGGTTGACCACTAATAATTATTATTATCATCATCACCATTATTATGATTTATATTACTATTATTAGCATCATTATTAGTAAACCATGCAGTGGGAAGGCAGCGGGTAAATAGCATTTTCTAATGGTGTCTACACACCTGTTTAACCAGAAAAACAGCATTACAAATTATTTTCCACACTGGCAATGAAGAGCTCTCTTCTGTCTTTCTGGCTCCCTTAGGATTCTCAAAATAAGACCAGTAAAAAGAGAAAACATCAGCTGGGGAAAGTGTGCAAGACCACCAGGGCAACTTTCTCTCCCCTTGTATTTGTTTAAACTTTCACAGCTTGGCTCAGGTTCTCCTGGGCCATCCTTCACTCCTTGTTTTCTGCTTCTTCACACCTAAAACCAGTGGGCAGCGGAAGCCTCTTCCTATAGCTCACCCCCCCAAGCCAAGGATCACCCCAGGCCCTCAGTCATGTCAGGATACTGAACCCTTCCTGGCTTCACCAGCACAGTTCAGAGAAGGATTGTTAAGGGTTAGGGATGTGCAAAACAACATATTTTCAAAACTGAGTATTCGGTGTGTTACCTGAACAAACAGTCGACTAATCCACTTTAAGGAATAAATAAGCTGGTCCGACACTGGTCGGATTCATCGGTAACACTTTACAATAAGTTTCCAGTAGTTAACAACATACTTAACGGTCTTGCGATTCATTAAAATATAAAAATTACTCATTTTAATTAATATACTGTATGGAGTTATTCTGTGAATTTTTGGTAGGTATTTCCACAGGGATTATTGCGGTGTCGTACAGTTCATGCATCTGACGTAATTAATAAATTAACCCCCCCACCGATATGAATAACTAATTATGTCAGACGCACGTACTGTATGACACCACAAGAATCCCTTTGGAAATACCTACCAAAAATGATATATTATGATATTTTAATTAAATGCAAGACAAGATTTTAGGATCAATAATAGGCTTTAGTGGTCACCATGTCTGAGATGCATAGTATATGGTAGAGCTACTGTATAAAAGCAACATAGCTCAAATTGTGTATTGTCATATGCCTTTAAGAAAAAACAAATCTCTTAAATCGCTATAATTTATCAACTTGGCTTGCGAATTTAAAGATATTGAGGAAACTTTTAAATCAAAAGTTGTATATTCTATAAGGGCCTGGATAGGTCAGCGAGAATTAACGCTGACTACCACCCCTGGAGTTGCGTGTTGAATGACTGCCAGGTCTCCTAAGCAACCAAATAGGCCCGGTTGCTAGGGAGGGTAGAGTTACATGGTGTATCCTCCTCAGGGTTGCTATAATGTGGTTCTCGCTATCGGTGGGGCACGTGGCGAGTTGTGCATGGATGCCGCAAAGAATAACGTGAAGCCTCCACACACTCTACGTCTACGCGGTAACACACAACCCATGTGATAAAATGTGCAGATTGATGGTCTCAGAAGTGGAGGCAACTGAGATCCATCCTCCGCCACCCGGATTGAGGGAAGTCACTATGCCACCATGAGGACATAAAGCACATTGGGAATTGGGCATTCCAAATTGGGGAGAAAAGGAGAGAAAGAAAAATAAAGGTGTATATTCTAACACTACTAGTGAACAATTGTATTTTTATTAACTAGCATTAACAAAGATTAATACATGCTGTAAAAAAAGATATTGTTCATTGTTAGTTCATGGTACTTGATGCATTAACTAATGTTAATGAATGGAACATTATTGTACAGTTTTACTGATTCATCTCTTAATCCAACTTAAAAACAGTGACTTGACACAATGACCAAAGATATCTGTCTGTGAATGAAAATGGCTGAAGCGGCAGTGCTTTACAGAAGAAAAATGTAATGATGCAGCATTCTCAAGAGGATTTTATCATGCAAACCCTCTAAAAGCTAAAGCACAATAAACTAATTAAAATACTGCCACTAAAAGTATCAAAATTAAAAATTTAGAAATAATTTTGCTTTGATAGAGTGCCCAGTCAAACATTATGACAAATCCCTAATAAGGATAGAACAGGGATACTTAACTCCAGTCTTGGAGTGCCAACATCAGTTTAGCTCCAACCCTAATTTAACACTCCTGAACAAGCTAATCACAGTCTTCAGTATTACTTGAAAATTGCAGGCAGATGTGTTTGATTAGTAAAGTTTGGGCTGTGGACAGACTGATCACACTGTGAATTTGGTAACAGTATGTCAGAAGTTTTGCTGCTGAAATTGCTCTGTGCTTACCAAATTTGGATTTGTGATTCTAGTGGCTGAAGCTGGAAGTGTGGTTAAATTTATAGGCATGTGTGAGCTTCAGATTCCAGGTGAAATGTCCACAGAGTGGCACCAAAAGAGAGTTGGACATTTAGTTCTACAGAAAAAACACAAAACACTTATTTTGTTAACTCTACACCCTTACCCTAAACCTAACCGTCAGTGAGGGTATACATTTTATTTGAGAACAAGAATGCAACCTTAGAATCCTGCTCACTATTGTTCATGTGAATGTGATTACTTCCTGGTTCCCATGGGACCATAACCTGTGTCTTGGACTTGCTCACGTGACATACTATCAGTAGCGCTAGAGGAATATCTGTTCACATTTGAATTGAGGCAAAAATGTCTGACAGGGATGGTGCTTGTCAGTAATTTGCCTGAACGGGGTCAATTTCAAGGGACATGAACTTGCAGAAGCAACATGTCAATTTCCCCTGTGACCAGGAAGTCCATCTGCCTTGGGCCTCTGTTCTTCTGCCTGGCAGCACCACTACAGGTCCGCAGGCTGGAAAAAGTATAGGATGGGAAAGAAAAGTAGCTGCGGAAAAGACTTGAGAGATGGATGAGCTTGCAGGGTGGCCGATGCATCTGGAGTCCTAATGCCACGGCGCAAGGGGAGGCAATGAGCAGTGCTGGCCACTGAAGAGTAAACATAGGCTGTTGTTTTATCTTCCCTTGCGATTCCCCCACCAGTCGTTTACACTGGGCAATAAATGGATTTCACTCAAAACATATTTGGGACATGATATCATCAGCCAATGGTAAGGAAAAGCGCTTTTAATGGTGCTTGGTGTCAAAACACAGGCCTGTGCCTACATGTGTGGGATAAGATTCTCCCTCTCTCACTTGGTTTCTCTTTCTTTGGCTCACTCTGGTCTTCTATTCACACACTGCAATCTCATTCCAGTGTGTGGGCCCAAAAGCAGATGGTGGGAAGTGAAGGTGAGCACTGGATCGGCCGGTCTGGGCTCATGTCTCAAAACTCAGGCAGCTTTTATGATCTGTGTTCACTTTCCTCCAGTAAAATTCACACCAGAGCCTTTCCAGTGGAGCAGCATCACCGGCCATCCAGCCAATGATAACAGACTGACGCGCGTGGAGAAGCAATCTAAACACATAAGGAGAAGCTCTCTGCTGCAGAAATGCCTGCAGGCCCCTTTTCTCAGCGTCATTTCTTTCCAGGGGCCTTTCAAAGCTTGGCTTCACCTTGCACTCAAGGAACCCCTCTAGATTTCCACTAATGACTTACAGCATAAATTAGAGGTGTTTGCTAAGGCAAGCATCACTATTACTATAGTTCATACAAAGATTTGGAGAAAGCCCTAACTGTATGTATTAAACCTTGGTGTTAATGGTCCTGCACCATTTGTGAATGATAGCTAAAATTTTGTGACTTGTTCAGGAGAGGCATGCTATTCCTTTTCCAAGTGATCAAACTTACGAGTTTGCCTGACAGATGATCTATGGGTGAAAAAATCCCAAAGACTTACATTGAAAAAGGGACCAGATGTTTTGGGACTTGTGGGTGGGTTCTTTTGACTTATAAGTACCCACATAGCAAGCACCCAGAACTCCATAGCAACCACTAAGAACACCTTAGTATAGTGGTGGTGAGTTTTTTGCAGGAAAGGACTACTCATATTTCCTTTATATAATGTACAGATCTAGACGTACTAAATTATTCCACAACATCTTTTGGATGAGGCCTCTTTCATCAAGGTAGGTTTTGACAATTAGACAGACTGTTTGAGAAGACAAAGAAATGAAGGAAACATGAAAACAATAACCTTTGGCACAGATGCCCTCTGTTCAAAAGAAAGAATTCACCTAAACGTTAACATAGACCACAAATGATACACAAAGACAGGGAAAGGGAAGAGCTTACCTCGCTTTAGGCCTATACCAGCCCCTTATACAAACACAAACAGAGGCTCACAATAAACACAGAAAAGATGGAATGCTATTCAAGTAGGGTCATGAAGGGATGAATAAAGATCAGAAGCAGCATCCATATATATGTTATGATGGGGTTTGAAGGCATCTGGACTGCCTTGAAAACCAGCAGGAAGTGAGAAAGACAGTGAGGTCTCTTTCTCAACCGACATCGGTTTAATTCCCATGCCACAACAAATTACCAGACTACAAGCACTGAGCTGACCCAAAACTTGCCCACAGAGCTGGATCAGAAAAACACACTAGTGTGTAATGTTTCCTCCTAATTCAACGTAATATGAGTGATTTGCCTTGCTAAATCAAAAGCAAGTGCACATGAAATTAATTTGGACTTCAAAACAACAGTGGAGAGACCAACCAACCCAGTCTCGTGATATGTCATAATAGTAGGAGATGGCAAATTCATAGGAAATCGTACAAGTTGTCTAGTACAAACACAAATGTACAGCCATTTAATGCCCTAGAGAGAAATGTTTTTTAACCAGCTAACAATGTGATTAAAATTTTTCCTGAGTTGTCATGAGACAGTGTTGGGCCAACGGCCCCTTCGAATTAAAAACACTTTACAGCACTTTGAGTGACTTGCTTCACTGAATCAAGCCCTGTAACTCTACAGTTACCCTGTAGACACTGTAGAGCATACACTGTATACTGTGTACTGTCTATACCAGTAATACTAAGGACACAGGTCAAATCCAACCTCCCAAGAGGTTATAAGTCACCTGCCATTGAACAGTAACTCTTCATAAAGAATTATTATTCATCCATTTTCCACTAAAGTGCTCTAATACTTTATATGGTGAGTTCCATTCACCCAGGAAGCCAGGGGGCGCTCACATGGATATCGCATTCTAAATATGGTCATAGAATATGAAAGTACTTAGATTATACATGACTAATGATACATGTAGTAAATAAACAGACAATTAAGAAAATATATTGTTTTTCTATATTTTCCAAATGGCCTGTGGTATTTATTTTTAGGTTTATTGACAGTTCTGGAGCGGTCATGGCAGTAGAGCTGCACAGATGTCATCTGCTGTACATTGGATATTCTATGAATAATGTGCTTTCTGTCTGATTCTATGAATGGAATCTACATGAAATCAGTAAGAGCATCTGTTAAACAATTAAATTTATAATTAGAAGATATATGCAGTAAACAATGTGTAATTTGTAATGTTTATTCTGCATTTATGGCACTAATGCTAATGCTATATGCAGCCATGGTCTTGGAAAATTTTTTATAATACAATATCAATATCAATACAATATCATTCTCAAACTTGACATAGAACATTATCACAATTGTGGCTTTAGCTTTATTGTGTCTCTATGCATCAACAAGGTGTATCATATTATTTCATAAAAAACATGTTATGGAAATAAATTGATCACTTGGACATTGATTTAAGTTTTTCCAACCAAGTGTCCACTTTTAAAAGACACCACAATTATGCCTGTCATACAAAGGAGTGATGATCTACGACACAAATTGTAATGTGTGCATTTGTGTGTAAATACGACTTACAAATACACAATTTAAAGGGATAGTTAAGACTTTCTTCTGCAAAAAGCAAACAATATTTTTTTAGAAGAATATCTCTGTAGGTCCATACAATGCAAGTGAATGGTAACCAAAACATTGAAGTTTTAAAAAGCAAATAAAAGCAGTATAAAAGGCAGATGCTATTTGCACACAGGCACAAATAATGGTAGGTGCTCTTAGATACTAGATGCAACCTTGATTAAACAGGGGTATCACTGCAGCATGTTTATTGTTTTCCCAAAGACACAAAAAACCCTACCCCTGAACCTTCCTTTACAAAAATGAACCATGATTTTACTACAGCAACCATAGTATCACCATTGTATTTTGTAGTCAAATCATAGTAACCACAAAATGAAACATGGTTACTATAGACATTTCATATTACTGTAATAACATAATTAATTGCATCAAATCTATAGTTTCCACCAAAACATGGTTACTACAATATAACTATAGTAAAAACACCTTTATATATATTTTTTATGAATTATTCTAAGTAGTATTAAAGAAAATATTAAGAGAGGAGACAAGAAACAGAAAGGGAAAAAGAGTGTGATGAATGTGAAATCAAACCTGAGACGACAAGGCACAGCCTCATTGGTGTTACATCCCACGCCACTGAAGCGACTCTCACAATGCAGTTTTTCATACATTCTGTGTTTCTAATAGACTATTGGGGTGCAAATATCTGTGATGTGTGGCAAGTATTATTTACACCTGGGTGCAAATAGGCTCTCCGTAAAAGTAATCCATCAGTGGTTTAATCAATGTTTTCTGAAGTGATCCAATTGATTTTGGGAGAGAACAGACCAAAGTATAATCTTTTTTTTCCTCTATAAATCTTGATATTACCGGTCTCCTTGGCGATTAGGATTTAAAGCTTGATTACACTTCCTTGCGCCATCTAGTGCGCAGCGCATACGTCAAGCACTAGGAAGTGTAATTGAGCTTGAAATCATGATTGTGCCTTGAACCTGCAAAGGCAAGATGTACAGTAAAAAATGTTACATATTGGGCTGTTCTCACCCAGAACACTAAGATCACTTCAAAAGATGTACTGTATGAAACCAATAGAGTCGTATGGATTACTTTTATGCTGCATTTATGTGCTATCTGTAGCTTCAAATTATTGGTCACCATTCACTTGCATTGTATTGATCTATAGAGTTGAAATATTCTTTAAAAAAAAGTTGTGTTTGTGTATGTGAGTATTTTCATTTTTGGGTGAACTATTCCTTTAACACTGATTTGTTTTGTAATAAGAACAAGTCTGATTGTTTTGATAAAAGTGAGGTTATAAGATGGCCAAATAAGTTAAGTATACTAGGTTTTAACTGGTCATTTTATTCACTGGCCCATGGTCAACCAGCAATGTCTAAAAGAGGCCTATATGCTTTGTAATTTGAATATCCCTGGACTATACAATCTATTGTGTAAATTGTGTGTACTGTGTATATGAAGTTAATATTGTTACTTGCACTCTATACATACCTCCTGCACTACTAATTTACACCACCCCAAAAACATTACAAGGAACAAAACATACTTCATATTTACTGTATTGTTTAATGTCCATATTTATTGCAACTAGTTTTTAGTGCTTGTCTGTATTTGTTACATGTTTTGCACCATGGCTCAATATGTCACTGTATTACATTTCCTTTATAACCACATACAGTAAGATTGAAATAACAATAAACCTATTTTGACATGGAATTTTTTTTATCAAAGGTGTGATGATAGTCCTTGTTGATAAAAGAGGCAAGAGATTGGCCTAACATTTTTGCCTTAATTAATCAATGCTGGGATCAGGGATTCTCAGAGAGCATGCGTTCAGTTCCTGTGGTGTCGCTTTGAGAAATTCATGATTTATCGGTTTAACTGATCTCTCTTGGATACACGAACACACACAGACAGCGATCCACGTTGAAGACCACAGTGGTGTTGGCGTGTGCAGGGGGCGGCGTCTGCCATGGCCTTGAATGGCTCTGTCCGCATCAGTGTAAAACTGGTCCTGACAGAGCGGTGCTGGAGGAAAGACGGCTCTGCCCCTCCCTCGCACTGTTGCTTGAGGAGATGCTATCATTCCTCCCGCAGACTAGATTTCTTGGGTGACTTCAAAGCTTGTTCACTTAAGTGTTTAGAAGAATGCGATGGAAACAGGAAAATAATGTTCTGATTTCTGTAAACTTTATAACATCTGCTTTTGCTTAGAGTCGCTGCAGCGCTGAAAGGCGCCTCCTCTCCGCTCTTAGCTCGGGACATTTTTTCCCACAGTTTAAAAAGCACCTCACACGCTGTGCAAAATCAAAGAACGGTGGAGCAAGAAGCAGGAACAAAATCAAATGCAAAAAAAAAAACTAAAAAAAAAAAAAAAAAAATGGAAAAAGGAAAACAAAAAAAGGAAGCACAAGATTCAAAGATTTTGTATTTTTTGTGGCAGCTGATGATTTGATTAAAGGCAGGTTAATTGAGTGGAATGATCATTATTTGTACCCTACTTAATCCTCAAGAGAGATTGCAGATAAACGCAAATAAAAATAAGGATCATAATCTGTTTATGTGGTCTTGAGTAATCTCAGATCAAAACAGCCTTCATAAAACGCATGTGGAAACACTTAAAAATTTGCAAACATCTGTGTACATTTGCATTGTCAGTGCTCATACAAAATGAGGATGTACAGGTACAACTGCAAACAACCACACACATACACTCACATGACTTCCTTATGTGTGCTGCAAGGGCAAGTACCTCTGGCATGCAAAAAAGTCCCATTGCAATTTGTAGGTCGGTCTCCGCTTGCTTAAAGGGTAGCATGACAAGACTCCTATGTATACACACTACATCCGATTCATAAGCCGGAGGGCTGCTTCTTCTTTGCCTAACTCAATCATGCTCAGGTTTCACTCTCGCCCATCCGAACACACTCACTTCCTCCTCCTGACCTCTCCAATCCTGGCCGAAACCTACAGCCTAACATATGCTTTAAAGACTGTAGAAATTTGTCCCACAAAATATCTGATACATACATTGACGGATAGATTATATGATAATATGACTGAGTCCTTAGCCTGTGTTTTGATATTCAAAGCAGTACATTCTTCCAACAAAACAAACATTTACAGGCCATAACTCACTAGTAACTCAACAAAAACACAGACAGACAAAACTTGAAATTACAAAATTTCTAACTCCACTTAAAGGTCAGATCATACTTGCGTCACGTATGCTAACCACTAGGCCAAGGCTCTAGCTTGCTACCTCTTAGTAGCAAAGAAATTGTCTAACACTTGCAATGTAATCAGTCCTTTAAAAACTCTGCTAAAAGCATACCGTTTATTTAGTCAACAATTGCATAACAAGGGACAGTGCTAACTAGGGCTGAGTATTGATACGGATTTTCCAGAGCTCTTAATTAGTTTCAATTCCTATTCGATTTGCTTCGGAATCATTTGGGTATATTTCAGTTTTAATGTCCATTCTGCTTATTGAAAGAATTTCTCTCTCACCTAATACTGTTAATTTTACAGCGGACTTCCTAACTTAGTACATAAGGTAAATATTACATACATGTTATTTTATCATTAATCTTATCATTTGTCACATTTGAGCTTTTTAACCAATTACACGTTTTCCATCAACAAATATGTCTTCAAATTGCAAATGTTGTATTACATCCAAAAGTATTTTTAAATACTCACTGAACACTTTATTAGGAATACCCGTACACCTACTTATTCATGCAGTTATCTAATCAGCCATCTGTGTGACAGCAGTGCAATGCATAAAATCATGCCGATACAGGTCAGGAGCTTCAGTTAATGTACAAATCAACCTTCAGAATGGGGAAAAAATGTGATTGACCGTGGCATGATTGTTGGTGAAAGATGGGCTGGTTTGAGTATTTCTGTAACTGCTGATCTCCTGGGATTTCCACACACAACAGCTTCTAGATTTTACTCAGAATCGTGCCAAAAACAAAAAACATCCAGTGAGCTGCAGTTCTGCAGTCCAAAATGCCTTGTTGATGAGAGAGGTCAACGAAGAATGGCTAGATAGGTTTGAGCTGACAGAACGGCTAAAGTAACTCAGAGAACCACTCTGTACAATTGTAGTGAGCAGAATAGCATCTCAGAATGCACAACTCGTCGAACCTTGAGATGGATGGGCTACAACCGCAGAACAACACTTCGGGCACTTTATTAGGATCATAATGTTCCAAATAATGTGCTCAGTGAGTGTATGTTTATTGTTTATTTTATGCATGGTTTGTAGTATTTAAAAGTATTTACATTGATATGTAGAACAAAAGCTAAAACGGTACCATTTCTTTAGGAATAGCAGCTGTTCAGCGAGTGTCACAGAAGTGCTTTGGTAAAGCGCATATTAATGAGAGTGGAGATGCACGACTTTGTTTCTGCATCTGTGCATGTGCGATTACAATTAAATGTTTCTTAGTTTGATGTTTTAGATCAAAACTGACTCTAAAGAACAGAAAGGGAATTAAAAGAGACATTATTTAATGACAAATACATTGTGTGGATCCCGTCTTGAAACAAACATTACACGGAACGAGTCAAACCAAAATTTTCTCTCAATCAGAGACATTTTTTGTTGCATAGCCTAACAAAATTTGTCTGCATATTTGAGTGATTTCATGCATTGTAAAGAGTTGCTCATAAAGTAAAAGATTAATCTTGGGATTTTAAGAATCAATATCAGGATCATTCAGATGAAGATTGCGATTAATCAGAAAATCTATATTTTTACCCAGCCCCAGTGCTGACCCCCTTGATTTTAGCTACAGGCTAGCCAAGTAATGATTTTCCAGAACAGTTTGAGTTTGAGTGCACCTTTCTTGAAGCCATTTTGAGCATTCTCTGCTCGTGGTCATAACCCATCCCATCACCGTCATAATGCTGTTTTTTGCAGATGACATTGCTCTGTGGGTAATGTACATGTTTGAGGTTAATCGCTAACACATGTCCTGTGTTTCTACACAAACATTTGCAAGGGTGCGTTATAAACAAAGCTCTGCTCCGTCTTTCTGGAGGGTGATGTGGCTTAGGAGGTTAAGCGTGTTGAATGGTGCCAGGTTCTGTCTGTACGCAATATCACACAGATCCGATGTGAAGCTGGGGGTACGAGTGTGGTCGTCACATGTCTTCGTTTAGCATAACGTTATAGTAAAGAGGAAGTAACCCTACACACCCATACAGTGAGAAGCACACCAATCTGAGTGGAGGTCATTAGCATGGCTGTCAGGGGCACGTGTGGATGAGGTGAGTGATTAGGGGTCTTCGCCTTCTGGGCAATACTCTGCAGGTCTAAGGATTTGAAAAAGTCATTTCCTCACTTTCCTGCTTCAGGAAAAACAGCAGACCAAAGAAAATAAATGTAGGGGGAAAAGGGGAGAAAACAAATTAAGGTGAGTGCTGAGAGTGTGCCACTGGCAAAGTACGGGCGAAATTAAGAAACGGGACAGACAGATGGAGGGATAGGCAGAGAAATAGAACATCTGAATATTGGCAATGCTACTAAGGAAGTAATACTTTAGTCATTCAAAATGTTCATAATGTTATTGAAGGATTTTGCATATTAATATACCTTAAGTAATATTTTTTAGTATTTTAGAATTTTCTTTTTTATCGAGTCCTTTAGTTTTGGAACAGAACAGAGTTTTAAAAACAGTAATACATCCTGTGTGAACACCCCCTTAGGAAGCTGCTTATACAGCCATTAAAGACAAAGTGTCTCATACTGCATATTGTCTTTTATGATAGAATGCAAAAAAATAAAAAATAAGAATAAGAATAATGCAGGTGCTATTGAAATTGATGCAGACATTAAATAAATCTGATTTACACAATCCAATTTCTCGAGCTCTAACAATAGCTGCCACACTCCTTGCTAGCTGTTGAAAGAGTCTGCCCATGCCTACTCTTTGGGGAATTCAACAGAGCTAATGCTCCGCTAACTGCTCTTTCACTCAGTAAACATTCATTTTATAGTCCGTTAGACTCTGAGTGTGTCTGTCAATAGAGATCTAGAAAGACGTTGAAGAGAGATGAAGTTATTGTGACATCTCCCATCACTTGTGCCCAGCCCAGTCCATCCCCAGCCCTCCCTGTCCTTAGTGTTTCAGACTCTGACTTCCTGTTCCTGCCTCTTGGTACAATGATAAATGGCTGCAAGCTCCATTCAATTATACAGCGAGTGCGAAGAGACAGGAACAATGGGAGCTGGCCTTTGCAGCGCAACGCAGGCCCGCTGCATTCTTAGCAACAATTTAGCCTAATTAGCATCAACTCCAGCCCCATCCATCATACTCCTCAAGAAACATAAACAAACTGTCAGCTCTAGCGTAACAAACAGATCGCCCAGCTACTTAACACAAATTATTCTTACATGAAACGCCGCTTCTCAGGCAACCTTCCCCCCTCCAGGCCATCTGGGGGAATGAAGGGCTATTAAAATTGAAGACATATGTTACAGTCAAGTTCAACTCCCTAGACTGTTGTGGCTGATGTGGTGACAGTTTGCCTAGGCATATGGGGAAGAGGGGTTAGGGTGGAGTTGTCTGTTGCAGGAGTCTGTTGTCTGTTAAGGTTTTGGATAAGGATGATGGGTTTGGAACAGGTGTGTTGGGATTCAATCAATCAATCAATCAATCAAGGGTTTGAGAACATTATCATTGCTTTTTAAAGGTTTGAGTAGCAATTGCAAGCTTTTGAATTCTCTGGTTGACATTTTTGAAAATGCTGAGTGTGCTGGGAAATGATAAACCCATTGCTATTTTTTCCTTGTAACATTTGGCAGTCATCATTATATGGGCATGGACGCCTACCAACATATAAAAGTCAGGCATGAAATAGAGGGATCAGTATTATTCTTTTTTTCACCATTCTGTAATTTATAGGACAGATCTTGTTGATGTTTCTGAAAGAAGCAAGACTATGACTGACTGTTTGGTTGGAGATAAATATTCCAGCAATTGTCATTAAAGTGCAGGCAATAGCACAATACTAATGTACTAATATTCAATTAATTTAAAAATGAGTGCAAACAAACAAAATAATCATAACTTAAAGTCAGAAACTGCTTTATCATGTTCATCTAGAAAGATTTAACCTAATTCAAACATAAAACATGATTTGATCTAAGCATTCTTGGAAAAAAAAAATCATATATATACAACGATCAGCAACAACATTAAAACCATCTGCCTAATATTGAGTAGGTCCCCCTCGGGCCGCCAAAACAGCGCCAACCCGCATCTCAGAATAGCATTCTGAGATACTATTCTTCTCACCTCAATTGTATGGGGTGGTTATCTGAGTTATGGTAGATTTTGTCAGTTCAAACCAGTCTGGCCATTCTCTGGTGACCTCTCTCATCAACAACGTGTTTCCATCTGCATACCTGCCGCTCACTGGATGTTTTTTTGTTTTTTCGCACCATTCAGAGTAAATTCTAGAGACTGTTGAGCGTGAAAATCCCAGGAGATCAGCAGTTACAGAAATACTCAAACCAGCCCATCTGGCACCAACAATCATCCATGCGATTGTCTAATCAGCTAATCGTGTGGCAGCAGAGCATAAAATCATTCAGATACGGGTCAGGAGCTTCAGTTAATGATCACCTCAACATCAGAATGGGGAAAAAACGTGATCTCAGTGATTTGGACCATGGCATGATTTTTTTAAACTTCAATTCAACGCATTTTTTGTTCACATCTCGGCTTTCACAATCAGTTTTGGGAACTGCTAGTAGACTAAACGAAACAAATTAACAGTAATGAATTTAGGGTAAATTTTTCTGACCGGACCAAATGTCTCTGAAACAATCAGAATAAAATGAGCAGGCCAAACTTAATAAACTTAATAAAGTTAAACCAGGTAGCACGATACTTGAGAAGTGTCAAGCAGAGCCCGGTTTTAACATCATGCAGAGCTCTCCAAATTTGTCACTTTTCCATTTCCTTTTTGATGTTATGTAGGGTGTGAAATGCTTCACTAATTAACTAAGAAGCTTGGCAGGAGTGCCTTGCTGTTTTTAGGAGAGTGATGGCAAATCTCACTCATCTCGGCTAAAAGAGACTGCACTAAATCAAGAGTGACAAATACACATTGCCCCTCCCCCAAACCGAAGAAAACTAAACAAAAATGCAATGGAACCAAACAAAAATGAGAGTGCTGTTCATTTTTCTTTTCCTCTTAAATTGCCTTTTTTCCACATTAAACATACAAATGCGAAGAGAAAAAACGTGGGATTCCTTGCCAAGGTGACAGAGGCAGCTTATTCTAAACAAGTTGATTCACTGACAACGCCAGGATGATGTCATTTGCCGTTTGCTCATTAGTAATTCCTGGGTCAGGGCCAAAACTAATTTTCATTCATTTGTAAGGGCAAATACGAGTCTCATTTTTTTCCCCCTCGCTCTTCTCAACTTTTTAAAGTGCGCTCAGATTAGTGCAACATGAAATACCAGAATAGGAGAAAATAATATGGACCTCTAGCATGACTAATAAATGGACTGCGTCTACCATTTAGGCAGCTCAGTGCCTGAGACAGAATGACGTTTGATTTACCCACACGCAAAACGCTCATTTTACTCTCATTTTTCCCACACCACTCCATTTTTTTTCCATTTTCAAAGACAGGTCTTTCAGCTCTGCCCCTAGTGATGATGGATATCACTTATGAGCAGCTCAGCTTCTGGTTTATAAAGCTTAAACTTATTCAGACTGTTACAGCTGGCCCGCTTTAAATCAGGTGTGTGACCTAATGGGGAGTTGGGATAGAACACATTTCCACATTTTCAGTGATCAATTCACGTTTTCTAGCTCTTGGCCTCCCCTGGACTAGTGTTCCATGTTAGTGAATTGCAATTTTTTTTTATACCTTGCTCTAACTTTTAAGTTTGTATATTAACTTAAGAGTTCATGAGACCTTCAGAACAACACACTCTCATAACAAAACACCACTGGGGCGTCTTTTTGCCTGTATCACCAAAACATTACTCCTGGTTTATATTTTAAATGTCAATATGATGCTGTATTCAACACATTTCAGTGTATTCCATTACTTTATAGAGGCTACATTTTCAAATGAAATGTTTTTAAAATTCTGTCATCATTTACTCATTGATTTGTAATTTTTTATTTATTATTTAGCCATAGAACGCAAAAGGAGTTTCAGAATGTCTGAGTTGCCATCTGAGAAAACCATAATAAAAATGTTCATAAAAGTTCATGATTTCAAGCTTGCTTACACTTCCTCACACTTGATGCATAGAGCGCGTGTCCAGCGCATGTACATGAGCAAAGTGTTGGTCCCCATTGATGTGCATCTCCATCTAAATATCTTAGTTTGTGTTCTGCAGAAGAATGTCATATGAGTTTGAGACAACATAAAGGCCTGTTCACACCAAGAACGGTAACTATAATGATAACTATAACCATAAAGTTTTAAAAATCGGTCTAACTCTAAAAGAATAGCAGAGTACACACCATAACTATGACTATAACAACACAGAGGAAAGATATCATTGGGATCTCTTTCAGAGTGCTTTTTCCAGTTGATGAATGAATAAAAATACTGACAGCCAATCAAACTCCATCCAACTTTATAGGGCTTGAGACGCACCATGCTCTCTTCTTCAGAATAACACATTCCAGCACAGGATCGCCACTTATTACACACATGAACGAAGTGGTATCTCCTGCTCAAGAACCGGCAATGTTTCTTCGGCATTCTTCTTCAGTATTAACGGAGATGAAATAATGAAAAGCTAACACTGTCTGATAGCATAAATTTACCTCAGGTATCCACTGCTAATATCGACAACATTGTCTTGTCTACTTTGAAGGTGTATCTGTCGGTTTTTCTTTTGGGTTCTTTGCAAAACTTATAGCAGTAGCTGGTCATCTACATCCATTTTCTTGACCATATACATAACTTCAGTGCTTAATCAGAAAGTTATCATCTGTTGGTGTAGAAGCTAATATTGTTATAATTATAGTTAGCGTCATAGTTATTATTCTTGGTGTGAATGGTCTTATTGGGGGATAAATTATGAGAGAATTATAATTTTTAGGGGAACTATAAAGTTTTAAGTTTCACTTTTTTCCTCACAGGACCTTGAATGCTGCATAAATCGTTATAATACCTTTATAGTTAATTTTAGTTTTTTTGTAAAACCGTCACTATGATGACAACTTAGACTGCCCTATTCAGCACAACTAATTTAATTTCAACATTCTTAGAGCAAAATACATGTTCAATAAAGCTTTTAAACTATAAGAATCGAGCAATTTCAACCACTCAATATACATTCACCAAGCACTTTATTAGGAACACCCGTTCACCTATGTATTCATGTGATTTTCTAATCAGCCATCAGTGTGGCAGCAGCGCAATGCATAAAATCAGGCAGATACAGGTCAGGAGCTTCAGTTAATGTACAAATCAACCTTCAGAATGGGGAAAAAAATTTGCTCTCATGGATTTCGACCGTGGCATTCTTGTTGGTGCCAGATGGGCTGGTTTGAGTATTTCTGTAACTGCTGATCTTCTGGGATTTTCCCACTCAACAGTCTCTTGAGTTTACTCCGAATGATGCCAAAAACGAAAAACATCCAGTGAGTGGCAGTCCTTCAGACGGAAAAACCTTGTTGATGAGAGAGGTCAACGAAGAATGGTCAGACTGGTTGGAGCTAACTGAACTGATTGAACCACTGATTTCACGGATTATAATAAATCAGTAAGCCACTTGAGGCTATGCGAAACTAAGGAGTGTTGTAAGGCACGACACAATTGTATCTGTGGTAAAATCACTAATTCATGGCCATGAATGGTTAATTGAGTTTATAAATAAAAACATTTAATAATATTTGGATGTATTAATAATAATTACAATAAATAGTGATTTTCTGCCAGTTTATTACCCTAATGGATTTTTATGGCTGTCAAGTAACTTAGCAACTTGGTGGTATTAGAATTCAACTCATGTGTATTCACAAGTGTTAAAACATGGCTCATCCATTCAGATTTTAGAGCCATAATTTTCCATTTTATGCCGATATTTTACACCATAGAGTGATTTCAGATTAATATTATCCATAATGTTATTTCTAGTGCCGGACACATGAGGTTGCAAAGAATTTAAAGTTTAAGCACATTACTGACAACATCATTCATGATTGATTTTGGTAAAGGAGAGAAAGGCTCTGAAATTCAGGTGCTGCTCATCTGGCAGAGTTCTCAGAGAAAGAAAACAAACCCTGATTCACTTTCCCGCAAGCTGGCCCAAAACTCCAGCCCAGCACCAGGATGTTTGGCTAACAAAATGACTTCGCCGCCTGCAGCCATTCTGCCTAATTGCCCCCGGGACGATTACTGTGTGCCTCTCTTGAGCCATTTGGCAACAATGTAAAGGCATCATGTACCTGTGGGTTATATTATATATTTTTCATAATTATGAGTTAGGATTGTCATAAGATCATTATTACCCTATAAGAAACTGCAATGCATAATGCACAGTATTTTTTTAGGATCTACACAAATAAATATCATAAATGTAATTTAATCGGAGAGTGGGTGAGTTGGAAAAAATTACCAAACAAAACATTTCCCTAAGCAATGAAAACACAAACAGACCCACAAAAACGGCGGCGACCTGCACATAATCACAGTCAGACATTTCCTCTACAGCAGGCATTGCCATTAACTCACTGCCATTTATAAACACGGAGGGGGACAAACAGCGAAAGCACAGGCAATGTCAGCCCGTATCGGGCTGGATATGAGCTGATAAATTGGTGGCTGAGGAAAAAGTGCCCCTTGGGCTCCATCCATTCAGCCGACTGAGGCAGAAAGCGCCATTTTCAAAAGCACCTCAGAGCTTGGCCATGCATGACAGAGCCTGACACCAGAACCATACTGGATCTACATGGGTGGCAATGGGCTCCCAGGGAGGAACAAGTGCTTACAGAGGAGATATATCTCCCATCTCATCTGCTCCACTTTTAGCCTCATACTTACACACACCTGCTGAGCCATCAGATTATGAACATTACATGCCACAAAAATACAGGGTGAGCACCTATACAATATACTGCTTACATGTTTATATCATTTTATCTTTTTAGCCCCACCAAATTAAACAGTGGCCACAAAAAGCATTATGCCACTTATGTAAAAACAAAACCACAATACAAATGTGTGCCGAAAATGTTTTCCGTAGTCATATTCTGCATAATGTTAATGGACATTTTTATATTGATACAGAGGCCCTAAAAAATATTTAGACAATTAAAGGTTGCATACAATCTATACATCTGTTTTAAAACAAATGATGCTAGAACTATTCTTTTAACAAATTTCCAATTTTCTTTTTACATGATTGTAAATTCTATTTTTGCATTTACATTGAACCAACTGGTCTCAAAGTCATTTTTACTGGCTGTATGATGTCAAATGCCCTCAAGTTCACCCTGGTGTCCTAACAGAGTAACCAAAGATATAGTTCATCACATTAACTGTGGATATGTTCCACTGACGTTTGCCATAAAAATGTGTCCAAATACTTTTGCTTAATGTAAAACAGTATATCTGCTATTTGCTGTTTTATCATTTAAATCCTATCCTGATTTTTTTTTTTTTTTTTTTAAATAGCTATTTTTCTTTCAAATAAATGCCCCTTCGTATAATATTTTTATTTAACGCAACAATAATTGTAATCAAATGCAATTCCATACATTTATTTTGAACGGAATTGCAAGAGATTTCACCCAAAAATGTAAATGATCTCATCTTTTACTCACCCTCATGCTAATATCTCAGCTCTCTAGGTCCATACAATGCAAGTGAATGGTGACCTTGTCATTGCACTAGATGGCACAATAGGAACTGTTATCGAGCTTGAAATCATCATCACCAAGGAGATTGCTGTCAAGATGTACAGTGAAAAATAAGTTAGATTTTGGTCTGTACTCACCCAAAATCAACTGGATCGTTTTCAAATATATTAATTAAACCACTAGAGTCTGATGGATTTATTTATTTATTTTGCTGATTTTTTTGGATCTTCAAAGTTTGGTCACCATTAACTTACATTGTATGAACCTACAGAGCTGAGATATTCTTCAAAAATCTTTGTGTTCAGCAAAAGAAAGTCAAACATTTGGGATGGCTGAGGGTGAATAAGCATTTTCATTTAAAGGGTTAGTTCATACAAAATTAAACTTATATTGTCATATACTCATTGGCTCAATTGACTGTCATTCCCTAACATTCTGGATAACATTCTCCTTTGTGTTCTCCACAGAAGAAATAAATTCATATGGATTTGGAACAGCATAAGGGTGAGTAAATGATGACAGAATTTAAATATTTGGGTGAAATATCCATTTAAGTGTCGAAATGGGGCCACTGTGTATTTGAATAAAGTACCATAAACTGCATACGCATATAAGCATATGATTTTAAATCCACAACCCTCGCAGCCTCATCTAACCAGACAACAGAGCAACCAGTGTGTTCTTCCAGAGCATTTTTATGCATAAAGCATCTTGTCATGTCTCAGAGTCCTCTGCTGCCCCAACGCTGCCACAATTGGTAGACTGATAGCTTAACCTTTCCACCATACTGCACTTCAAAATGAGCAGAGAGCCCCTGGATCCCTCAGAATGTGTGGTCCCCTCTCTGCACCACTGATTTCTGAATGCATGTCTCATTCTGTACAGCTATACACCGCTCAAGGACAGAGAGATGCTTTTACACTTGCTTAAAATCTCACTTATTTCTCTACCAAACATCCAGCGAGTTTGTTTGACGATGGTCTGAACATGTTCTCAAGACTTCAGTTCCAGAAAAAAAATGTACTGGTCAGCCATGTCAGATTGCGGTTAGGATGACCAGTACCACCTGCCATGGTGTTGCTCAACTGTTAGACAGTGATGGGCAAATGACAGATTGGAGTGCTTTTGGTAAGCTAGCTAAAGCACTGGCTGGTAGCCATTCCTCTTATGGGAAATTAAATCAGTGTTTTTAAATCATGTCATATAAAGTCCAGAAGGGACTTTGAAGTCGTCTTATTCTGAGACTCATTCTAAATGAGGCAAAAGCCATCATAGCAATCAAAGCAGGAAAACAAGGACACAAAAAAACAGGAAGTCATGATTTCACCATTTTTGAGGTGATGGAAAATTCATTTGACACCACCAGAAAATCAGTCAGTTGGATTTGCAAGGAAAATTACATACAGTATGTGGATTTTTCCAAACCACTTCTGTTCATCTACAGTTGTACACAAATAGTTTCCATATCAGGACTTCCCTTACATCTTTTACAATATTCCTACATAATTATAACTAAATAAAACCTTTCTACTACTATAAAGAGTGTGTTATAATTTAAGCGTGTTCTGTTGTGCAAGCTTTGCAAAACCTCCATATTGAACGTCATGCCTTGAAAGATTTATAATGCTTGGAAAGGAGCAAAGCCAGGGCGTGAAGCCTCAAAATAGCTCTCTACTGCCAACTATATTGGAGCTCAAATAACTGCAAGCATGTCGACTGACAAACACTCCATTAGGACAGAAAAGAGGGGGCATCAAATCAGTAGAGCAAAGTAATTACTATAATATTATGACAGCCTAAGATTTAGAAGCTGTCCAAAAATTTGAGTGGACATGGTTATCCGGGTACAATGCAGCTTTTCAAAAAAGCTGGAAAGAAAAATCCTCAAAGTCAGTATATAATCACGGATCAGATCAATCTAAAACAACTCTGGTGGTACAATTTTTTGGTTATAAAAAGCTGCTCTTGCCAAATCTTCTTCTGGGTTTGGATTCTGTCAATCACTCTAGGAAAGTTTATGAACCAATCAGCATCAAAACTGTGCCATAATCCCCTCCCATTTCCCTGCAAGTGCCCACCCAGTGTCACTCAGTAACATGAGGAACAGGAATTCAAGACATAAAACTGGGGCACTTTTCCATGACCCAACATAATTTTTTATATCTTTATTCCATTATATAATTGACCTTATTTCAAACTTAATAATGGAAACTGCTTCATTTCTCCGCCCGTCCCTTCTTGTTCCCTCTCGATTGTGACATCTGTGTCTGTCTTGATTTTATTGAATGAAGCGCTCCTTTTGAAAGGATAATAAATGTGTAAACAAATTCAAAACAAGCCTTTCCTCTCAGCTTTGGTTCTCATTATCAAATTGTGCAGCTACCCTTGCCAATGTCCCCCTCCTAGGCAATGTCATCCTTTTACCACTCAAGATCAGCCATAATCAAAAGTGTCTATAAATCTGAGCTTCTCTAATTAAGGTCTCCTCACCAAACACACAAGTGGGAGACCGGGCACAGATCTCTCCCTAAGAGCCTCAAATTGGTTCCCAAGCACAACAAATCACATTATGATTTCAGCTCTTGCCCAAGTACAGTTCATCTTGAGTTAGTTAACCCAGTGGAAAGTGCTGTCTCCCTGCTACAAAACAGGTAGCGAAAAGTAAAGTGACACTGAAAAAGCCTTCATTACCAGTGCAAAAAGACCTGCTGTCACTGAGGTAGCACCACACACGTGCATAGCACTTAGAAGACTATGTAAAGCAGACCATGCTTTTTTCTTTTTTAAATAAATTGATTCTTCTGTGCGATGCAGTGTCTTTTTTCAGTTGCTGAAGTATTGACACTTGCCTTTCTTACAAATCATTTTATACTTGCAAGTAATTTTGGCTTTAAAATGGCCAAAAGGAAACATTTCTGTCTAAGTTTGAGGTTTTGCGCTGTTGTTAGAAAGATTTGATTGTAAGGTTTGTAAGAAGTGTTCAGTAATGAGTAGTGCTAGAGAAAGCATATGATAAAACGTAATCTGAACAATATCTTAAACTGTGAGAATGACTAGGGTCTCAATGTCATTGCATAAGTGAAGGATTCTTGGTTGAACAAAGTTAAGGGAATACAGAATTTATTTAAATGGAAATCATAACATTATAAATATATTTACTGTAATAATTTATCAATATAAAGCATCCTTGGTGATAGTCAGGACATTACTGATGTAAAAAAAAAAACAGTACCATCTCTATTTGAAAGAATTTATTTTTGATCAAATCTAGACAGGGCCCATTTCCAGCAGCCATCACTCCAACACCTTATCCTTGAGTAATCATATTAAATTGCTAATTTGGTACTAGAAAATCACTTGCCATTATATCAAACACAGCTGAAAGCTATTTGGTTTGTTAAATTAAGCTTAACATTGTCTTTGTGTTTGTTTTAGAGTTGCCACAGTATGCAGTAGACTGTCATGTCATAAGGTCAATATTAGGGTAAAAATTGCAAAAAAAGAATGTAGGAATGAAGGCTATACAATGCTTGAAATTGCCAAAAAAACTGAAGATTTCATACAAAGGTTTACACTACAGTGTTCAAAGACAAAGGACAACTGGCTCTAACAAGGACAGAAAGAGATGTGGAAGGCCAGTTGTACAACTAACAAGATGATAAGTACATCAGAGTCTCTAGTTTGAGAAATAGACGCCTCACATGTCCTCAGCTGACAGCTTCATTGAATTCTACCCACTCAACACCAGTTTCATGTACAACAGTAAAGAGAAGACTCAGGGGTGCAGGATTTATGGGAAGAATTGCAAGGAAACAGTTTTGAAACAGAAAAACAATAATTAAAGGTTAGAGTGGGCAAAGAAACAGACATTGGACAACAGATAATAGGAAAAGAGTGATATGGATCTTAACCCCATTGAGCTTTTGTGGGATCAGCTAGACTGTAAGGTGCGTGAGAAGTGCCCGACAAGACAGTCACATCTATGGCAAGTGCTACAGGAAGTGTGGGGTGAAATGTCACCTGAGTATCTGGACAAACTGACAGCTAGAATGTCAAGGATCTGCAAAGCTGTCATTGCTGCATGCGGATGATTTTTTTGATGAGAACTCTTTGTAGTTTAAGAAGTTCTGGTATTTTTTCAAATTGTAATAGTAATTTTTCACGCTATTAATGTCCTGACATACATTGTGATGAGTTGAATGCCACTTTGGTAAATAAAAGTACCAATTTCTTTCCATATGATCAAAATATGTACATTATTCCAAACGTTTGGCCGTATATAAACAGGTGTATATATATGGATGTAGCTCTTCTGATAACATTAGGCGTTTCATCAATATCATGTGGTCAGTGGTGAATGATCAGCCTCTGGCCGCTGCATCTCACATGATGCCGAAAAGGACTTTGATATCGTAGAATGGGAATATCTTTTTAAGATTAAGGAAATATACGGGTTTGGGAACACTTTTATTGAATGGATTATGTTACTTTAGACATCCTGTACAAACAAATGGATTAATTTCAGATTATTTTACTCTGGATAGGGGCACTCGGCAGGATTGCCCTCTTTCCCCATTATTGTTCTGTCTTGCCTTTTAGCCATTAGCAGCTACGATAAGAAAGGAGGATGATGGCGGGAGGTAGGGATGTGGCGGGAGGTATGGCGCATAAGCTTTTGCTTCACGCAGATGATATTTTATTATTCATCTCCGACCCCATTAGATTTATGCCTTGCCTTCACGGTATTAATATTACATTTTTAAGTTCTCAGGACGGGTGTCAAACGGACTAAATCTAAAGCACTGACAGCATACTGTCATACTGCAGTTACAGCCTTCCAGCCAGGCACCTTCCAGTTGCTCAAACAGGGCATTAAGAATTTGGGTGATTTATTTAGAGTTAACACCTTAATAAAAAGGTTTTCGAGAAATGTGAGCAGGTTGGCTTCATTACATTTATCGTTGAATGGGAAGGTTAATGTTATTAAAATGAATTTTATTCCAAAATTCAACCTGCTACAGTCACTCCATGTAGATGGCCCCCTTTCTTATTTCCAGCAATTTGATAGCATAGCAAAGTCCTTAATTTGGAATGGTAAACGTCCTAGATTACATTTTAATCGATTGCATAGGCCGATCGACTAAGGTGGGCTAGGCCTACACAAGATTTTGATTTATTATTATGCATTTTGGACATTTTGCTAATTGGTCGCTTCCACCTGAGAAAGCCCCTACCTGGTTTTGTATTGAATGGAAAGTTCTTGCCCCCATTTCACCATTGCAAAGCCTTTCTATCAAACTAATCTGAGAAGTTGCACCCTGTTATCTCGCATTTGCACTCAGTATGCAAGCATATGGCTGGACCCTAAATTATGTATTGATAAGTCTCCTTTCTGCTGGTCAGAGAGGATTGTGAGGGGGGTTAATACACTCGGTGACCTATATGAGAGCAGAGTTTTTAGAACTTTTGATGATTTGGTTCAACATTTTGGGATTCCTAGATCTCAGTTATTAAGGTATTTACAGCTGCGCCACCTGCTCTGTACTATTTTTGGGAGTAGCATACACCCCCTTAAAGCGGCATATAATCTGAAAGTGGTGATTACTGCTTTTGGAAAAGTTCATGAGGCATCAGTGTATGTAACTCAAGAGATTATGGGAGAAAGATTTAAACTTGGAATTGGAGGAAGGAGTGTGGGCTAAGATTCTAAAAAACATCAAATCTGCATCTAGAGATGAAAGGGTGCACCTTATGCAATTCAAGATTATACATTAATTCTTATAGACACACCCACCTGCTGGCAGTGCCAATCAGAGAATGGAGACACAGCCCATGTTTCATGGTGGTGTGTTGATATCCAAGGGATTTGGATGAAGGTTCAGAGTTTTTGTGTGACGTGCTGGGCACTCCGATTTCGTTTTGCCCCAGACTGTTTTGGGTGATGGGGAGGTCATCGATGTGGGGAATAAACACATAAAGAATTGGGTCCTGACCAGTGTGATGGTTGCCAGACAGATTTTTTTGAGGAGATGGAAGTCAGCTGGAGCACCCACATTTCAGGAGTGTTCCACGGAGATGGGGAGGGCAGTGGGGTACAAGGAAATGGTATTTAGTAGACTGGGTAATTTGGATTTGTTTGTTGTGAAATGGGGCAAGTGGTTGGCGTTTTTTAAGGGCTCTAGAGGAAAGGTAGCGGAGAGAGAGAGGTTTATTATTATTATTTGTGTGTGTGTGTGTGTGTGTGTGTGTGTGTGTGTGTGTATATATATATATATATATATATATATATATATATATATATATATGCTCATGTGACCATGAGTGGGAGTGTTTGTTGGGGGTCTGGGTGGGGTTGGGGATTGGAAGGGGGAGGGGTAGTGGTGGGGATTATATGTTAAATGTTGATTACATGTATATATGTTTTGTTTCTTGTGTTTTCTATGTGAATCAATAAAAATGTTTCTCACAAAACCACTTGCCTAATATTGTGTCGTTATCTGTTACTGTAGGCTTTGCCAGTTCGAACCAGTCTGACCACTCTCAATTGACCTCTCTTATCAACAAGGTGTTTCCAACTGCCACTCACTGGATGTTTTTTTTTGTTGGCACTATTCTAAATAAATTCTAGAGATTGTCTTGTTTGAAAATACTCAAACCAGCCCATCTGGCACCAACAATCATCCATGTGATTCTCTAATCTCCCAATCATGTGGCAGCAGAGATTTAGTGCTGCAACAAATTATTATTTTTTATAATCGATTAATCTAACGATTATTAGAACGTTTAATTGACCATACTGCATTTATTGCAACAATTAATCATTAGCTCTTAAGCGATTATTCAGCTTGTGCCCCGATTTAAAGGTTGGTTACTAACAATAAATTTAAAGTAAATGTGGTTACTAACAATAAAGAGGGAAAAAAATCATCTTTTAAAAATACCTCTGACATTCACTGAATTAAAAGTTAAAAATACTATTTATTAAGTTTATTTCAGTAAATGCTAAAAATCCTATTATCAAGTGTTTTTGTCTTGTTTTCCATCTAAAATTGTCCTTAAAATGAGATAAATCCTTAAAACAAGATACATCTACTTGAGAAGCAACATAAGATATTTAGATTTACTTTAAGAGAATGTATCTTAAATATAAGTGTATTTTGTATATTAGTGTATTTTTTCCTTTAGTTATACTTATACTAGTAAGACTAAATATATATTCAAGATCTATTCTCTAAAAGAAGTCTGCTGTTCCTCAGGTGAATGCATCTTTTTTTAGATATTTTAAAATATCTATTTTTTATTTTATATTCACCATTTTTGGATAACATTTTTTCTTCTTCTGCAGTATAGCTGCTAAAGTAAATGTACGTTGTTTTAAAGGATTTTTAGATATTTATATTGGAAAAAAAGATACAAATTTTTTTTTTAAAAAAACATATTTTGTTGCAGCGTATAATGGGGCAAAGACTACCTCTCTCACCTTTCAGTTCACTTCAAACCATATTTAACTCACAAAAAAAACAAACTTTATTACTGCCAATTTTCTTCATGATAAGAAATGCACAGTGACATATTACGATTCAATATGCCGCGATCCATCACGTTATAATCTAGCTGCATTAAATCAAGGGACAAGAATCCCAGCTACAAGAGTGTGCATCAGCCGGTTGCAGTTTTAATCTCTCTCCCTTAGATCGGGACACTTCACGCAACTCACAACAACAACAACAACAACAACAACATCAACAACAACCGCCATTCGCCAATAAGTGGCGGTGACGTCACCACGGCGCTTGTGCCAGGCTATGGGCACATTAAGGTCACGTGAAGTGTCGAACGCCCACTGGCAGGAGGTCATGGGACATATCCAACAGGTGACACATGTCGACTGACTGAGATGACTGGCTGATGCACCACCTGTGCCCCCTACTGTCCCAACTTGCTGTGCTTTAGCCACCCGGCACTCTGCTCGTTGTTGTGAGTGTTGCTCCTCTGCCCTCCTGCAGGGCGACTGCCTCCAACTGGCCAGTAGCGTACTTCACAAGCCTCCAGAGGCCGATCTTGACACCACTGGTACCAGTCATCCACATCCTCCTGTACCACATCACTCCATCTCTTCTCCAGCCCGTGCCCGCTTAGCCCCCTCTATCCGGCCGAACAAAAGCTGTTTGGGCATGCGGGCTACATGACCCAGCCAACGCAACCTTGCCTGCCGGAGGAGCTCAACGATGGGACTTTGTCCACATCTTTCAAAGATTTGTGTGCTCCTCACACAATCCAGCCTGGTTAAACCCAGGATGGATCTTAGGCAAACCAGCGAAGATGTTCCATTAGGGGGGGTCCATGTTTCGCAAGCATAGAGAAGGGAGGGAATGACCGTGGCTGAGAATACCTGAAGCTTCAAACCAGGTAGCTTCCACACAGTGTTACGTAACTAATGAAACGATAATGCCGCTCAACTGATTCGGAGTGAGACCTCCGCTGTCAAACCGGAGCTGGTTATAAGCACACTGCCCAGGTATGGAAAACACTCCACTCTCTCTACAACTGCCCCATAACTAATTGGGAGCTGTGGGGGTGGAGTGTCCGATGGTATATAATACCCAGGTAGGTGCTTAGTTTTGGTTGGGCTGATGGTAAGGCCCCATCACTTAGTGGAAAGCTCCAGGTTAATCAGCAGTGCCTCCTCCTCTGATTGGGCAGCAATCAGCAGATCATCAGCATACATAATGTGGTTGACCAATATGGAGCCATCCCTTGACAGCACCCGGGCATCGATCAATCTCCCATTATATCTGTACCAGCCATCGAAGTCTTCACGAACCATGTGGTCGAAATAGATATTAAATAATGTGGGAGCCAGAGGACATCCCTGTCGCACTCCAAGGTGAACAGGGAATGGCTCTGACTCCCGACCACGTAGTTTTACCCGGGCCTGCTCGCCATCATGAAGGTCCTTAATGATCGCGATCAGCGGGTCTGGGACTCCGAAAGCACGAAGAACAACCCAGAGCCCAAGCCTACTGATGGTATCATAGGCCTTGACCAGGTCAATAAAGCAGAGATGTAGGACTTGCTGGAATTCCCTACACCTCTGCTGTAGCAGACAGACACCCAACATGATGATTCTATCCCGAGGGGTTACTTTAGCCAGCACCTGTGACAGGAGGTCATAGAAGGTATCTGACTCATCTGCCTTTCCCGCATCCCTCCACGGATGTTCGTCTTCGGTGGGGGCATAAATAACCACGACCACCACTCCTCGCCTCTGGTTGATGGGAAGGCGAACCCAAAGTAACCTGGGGCTCACAGCTTCCCACACCTCAACGCCACGCTCCCATGCTGCCTTCATTATTTTGTTCAGAAGAACAGCCACTCCCTGTCATTTGGCAGTCTCCTGCCCCGAGTAGAGGACAGTTCACCCCTCATTGTGGCAAGAGCCAGAGCCGGTCCACCGGACCTCCTGAACACCACAGAGATCAGGCGGTACCGGTCCAGCTCCTGACAGAGGAGTGGCAGCCTCTCCTCCACTATGAGTGTTCAAACATTCCATGTGGCCATCTGTAGCGGCTTTTTGTTGTTTCTGGAGGAGCCCTGAGAGTGAGGATTCAGTCTCTTGGCTCTGCCTGATGGAGTTTGGCCAGGAGACGTCATAGTCGCCTGTCCCCCCAGGGTCTCCGGCACTAGCATACTTAAAGTTTTAATTTGTGGTTTAGTGGTAACAGTTGAGGGTGAAGGGGATATCAACCCCTCGCACCCATGACAACGCAACTCACAGAAGAGGTGCTGACCACACATAGAAATGCCAGTTTTTGGACTTTGTAGTTATTTACATTAACGGTTTCCATATTATTTGAAATTTAATAAAGCTATAATGCATTAAATATAACCGCATTAAAGATGCAACACCAGGGTGTTTTCTTTAAAGATTCTCAACACCCAAGTTTTACTTCAGCAGAGCGGCAGCTCTAACTCCACAATGAGAGTGCTTCTTTATTTAATTATTTTGTATTTTTGTATTATAATTCCCTCATTCTTTGCATTCTACATCAGATGTATGGAAAGTTTAGAGTGCATATGGACTGTGAGCTGTGAAATTCTTCCTCTCCTATGTCAGGCATGAACTGCAGTGCTGCTCTCACGTGTCATAATGTGATCACGTTACGTTAAATGAGATGAAACGACTATTCGACAACAAAAATTTTGTATACAATTTTATATTGTTTACTCAAAATGGTGCCAAAAAAAACATCCAGCGAGCAGCAGTTCTGCAGACAGAAATGTCTTGTTGATGAGAAAGTTGAACAGAGAATGGCAAGACAGGTTTGAACTGACAAAGTCTACGGTAAGAATGCTATTCTGAGATGCAAGTTGGCGCTGTTTTGGCGGCACAAGGTGGACCTACACAAAATTAGGCAGGTGTTTTTAATGCTGTGGCTGATCGGTGTATATGTACACACACACACACACACACACACACAAAAAAAAAAAAAAAAGCACTAAACTGTTAATCAGAAGGTCGCTGGTTCAATCCCCACAGCCACCACCATTGTGTCCTTAGGCACTTAAATCCAGGTTGCTCTGGGGGGACTGTCCCTGTAACAAAGGCTCTGCAAGTCGCTTTGGATAAAAGCATCTGCCAAATAAATGTAAATCACGTATTCTATTCCTAGAGCATTTTTTGCTGTTGTTGTTTTTGACAATACTTTATAATTCTAACTATATTTATAATTCTAAGAATAATTCATGCATTTTTTCTGAATAAAATCACCAGGTTTGTTTTTTATCTAGTTTCTTCAACTAGATTCAGTTAAAAAGATTTACTTTTTCACCTATATCTGTGATGTTTTTTACTTTAAAGTCCTCCAAGCTGTTTAGTTATCCTTTGAACGAGACAACAGACCTGCTAAAAACAGCAACTCTGGGCAGAGATTCACCAAGGTTTTCCAGACAATATAAATTTGAAACGGGACAGCGTTTTTTTATTTCAAGCCAAGCAAAGTCTTCTGCCACGGTAAAGAAAATTACAGTACAGTGGATTGAGAAGTGAATTTAAACAGCTAGATGAAGAGATGAGACAATAAAAGTCTTTAGGAGATTATTTTTAGACAATGCTTTATGGAAACATTTTAATACAAGACTTTTTGATTATTACAATGTTGTGGTAACTCAATCAAAAGCTCTTGCCCAGCCAAAGGACCTCTCAGTATTCTGAGCTAATTACAAGGTCAGACAACAGCCAACTGGACATGAATCCAAGAAAAAGTTAATGCTGCTTAGAAGCAAAAACATGTATACACACACGCAGTATCATCTACCATGCAGTTTCATTTTCCTACTGGGTCATTCAAACTATGGCCCTTGACTACTTAGACTAAGTGCTCAATTAAGCATTGCTTGTTAGCCAGTTTCCTTTCCAGCTATGTTATTGCTGCCATGTGCTGTATTATGGTAATGCATGTGATACAGTGTGTTTGTCTAGTAGGACTGTAAGCGTCTTCCTAGTTTCGATTCTTTGGAAATCTTTGACATTACAGTGACTTTTTTCCCTTGATTAAATGTTTGTGTTTTCATGTTGTCAGTCCACTAGATTTTATGCTTAATGTGAGGGATTGTGGGAAAGGTTTGTAGAACATGAAACTTAAAATCAACATCAAAACCCATTTTACTTCCATAGTGTGATGTGTTTCTGAGAGAAAGAAAGGACGCTAAGTGATTTTTATCAAAATGGAATATATAGGATCATGAAAAGTGGGTCAACTAACAATTCTTTTGAAAAATCGTTCATTATTTGCTATATTGCTGCAACCTCTAATACATATATGTTAACAGCTTTAAACTACAGCATTTATTTTTGACATGATTTCAGAAGGGCGGCATTATCTACAACAGTGGCAAAAAAACAAAGCATAAATAATGACTGTTCAACATTACTTCTTGCTTAGGTGAATTCAGCCAAAAGGAAAGAAGCATTTCAGAGGCATACCAACTTATTAAATTTTTTGAAACATTAAAAAGTCTTAACTTTTTTCATTTGGAATAATGTGCACACAATGTATCGGTCAAACATCGGCCGAAAGGAGCAATTATCGGACATCACGCATATTTAAGGTAGAGCACAAGGATTATCTGATCAGAATTTTCTCCTTCAGAGCCACAATATCATCTAGATTCGTAGTCTGGATACCAATCTTCGATTCATTGTCAGATTTGTACACCCTCACAGTGGGTGGATCGTTTGTCTGCTCCCTTTGTGTCGACTCGAACCGCTTTTCTCTCGGCTTAAAAAGCTTAAAAAGAGTGTCACTGCTATGGCGACCGGACATGACCACCTGGGACCTCCTTGCCCATCACTGTCCCCGTTTTGGATTCAGTGTTTCTGTTAAAGGTGCTCACAAGTTCCCTGTTCGAGCCACTAGATACAGCAAGCTTATACATACTCTCGTTTAAAACTATGCTGCTTCTCACTTTGGTTTCAGTAAAACATGTCGGGGACCTTCAAGCATTGTCAGTCAGTGACTCTTAAGAGTTTGGACCAGGCTTGTCAAAAGTCCCTCTCAATCCAAGGAAAGGCTGCATCCCAAGATTTTGACCACTCCCTTCAGGGCTCAGGTTATCATCCTTCAAGCTTTCTCCCCTCCTCCATTCACTTCGGACGAGTCAAAGAAGCTGCACACAAATTCTTCCTGTAAGTACATTGATTGTACAGATCAGCTCTTTGATGTGACAGATCAGCTCTGTGTCTGTGCCGCAGGCCATTCAAAAGGCCATTTCCAAACAAATGAATTCCAGTCTTATAGAAGGTTGCTTTAGCTAAAAAGGAAGAAGCTTCATTATTCATAATTCAGTTTGTGTGAGGTAAGAACATAAAAAAAAAAGTCAATCTTAATTTAATGTGAGCCAGAAAGGAGGATATTCAGAATTCAGTTTATCCGAGTTTAGAATGTGCTTTTTGTTTATAGCTGAGACCAGTACTCTGAAACATTTCTTTCAAAATTGTGTAATTATCAGTGATTTGAAACACGGTAGCATAAAAATGCACATCCACCAGAACATCAAAAGATCAAAAGTTGTTCAAAATATTGACATTATCAGGACAAAAATTTTGTATCAGTGCATCCCTATTATAAATAAAGCAAATAGGGTCAATTTTGATTTCATGTCTAACATGAAATCAATAGATAACAACCTCACATTAAAAATGCCACAATTTCATTATCAAGAAAATTAACCTCCTCTCTATGCATTTTTAATTTTTTAATTTCAAAATGAGCAAATTTGTTGACATCCACAATATTCCCCAACAGCACATTTTTAAACACTTAAAAACAATGTAATATTTTATCAAAAATGGATGTGGTTGGCATTAACATCAATTATGTATTTATGATTGGTAATAGACCATATTGTGTTTGTTGTTGCCAATTCAAAGCCATCTTTTCCCTCTGCTCTGATGGGCTCATTTTAATATTTTTTTCCCCTGTAAAATGAGAACAAGCACTGGCCCAGGGACAGCCTCCCATGTCGAACAATCATAATCACGCAACCCTTACCATAACACTGTAATTATTCTTATTGCTTACAGCAACACGACATGCATGTTGGGTAGAATATGCATGCGTATGTGACTTTGTGTGTGTCGCAGTCTACAGTAGAGACTACATCTGTCCCGGCTCCTCTGCTCAGTTTAGCATACGACATTCATAAATCATGTCATTAAGATAGCGTCGCCAGTCCTTGGCTGACTTGTACATTACTCCAGCAGACTAAACTTTATCCGTTCAAGAGAGAGGCCCCACAATCTGACACTCAGCTGATTCAACAGTGACAATCCACATCACATGCAAACAGTAGTTCAACAGTAGTTTTTATCGCTTCCCTACTTAGGATGTAGACATACAGACCAGAAGGGGCAATATTTTATCACCGGTGCAGCTACATCAGATTGCATGAATTTGATCACATGATATTAAGAGTAATTATGTGGTTGGTCCCGGGTTCTAGCGCATGTACCTGTGGGAGGTATACGATCTGTTTGCAGAGTCTATGCTCCTTGCTGCATATGTTATAATTATACTTCATGCCTGGTTGCAGTCAACTGATTTCTTGTGACATTATGATCCTGCACATTTCCTCCAGCGGTAATTAGTCATAGCAGTCAATAAATCTCCTCTGTTTATTTTTGTAAAGTTTAATTTAGTTTTTTTTTTTTAGCCCCAAATTTAAACATCGAAGAGCAGATATTACAAACACAGTCATCTTTTCTTATCTGATACTACGATTGCTTAACTGCAAAAGTATCATTAGAGCTTGAATGAAAAAGTGCATTTCATAGAATCACTTAGTATGTCCTGTGTGTGTGTGTGTAGTAAAAGATGGTTATTGGGAGGCACAGAGAAGCATCCTCCAAAATCAACATTACTTCAAACATGAGGTCATCTAAACATCTGTCCACAACATGTCCAAGTGGAGCTCAATCAAAGGCCTGTTGAAGCATGTACAATTGTCTCTGGAAAAAAATATTAGGCCTAATTCAGCTCTGATTGTAGTGGCCAATCGTGAGCCGGAATGGAAACAAGTAGTTTGCGGCATACATCTAATGTCAGCGGATATTCCTTCCAGGGTGCCCCTCTCGTTTGTCTTTATTTATTTATGCTTCTTTTCTTGTTCTTCCCGTTTGAGGCTGTGAATTTATTTGTTCGATGCTGCCTAAACTTTATTTCACAGTTTCAAACCAATTAAAGCGAGAGAGGTCTGAGTGCGTTTTAAGTGAGGGTCTGTTGCGGAGGGGTGGACCGAGTTATACTTAGGATGTCTGTCTTTGCCCGTCACACTCCATTTGCAGTCGGCGGATACTTTTACACAGAAACTAATCATAACTAAAACATTTCTGTGTAAATCTTACCAAATTACTCTGCATAAAAGGAGCAGGGAGAGGAAATGAACACTAAAAACACTTAAGGTAACATCTGACCATTTTTTCAGTCCTTCTGACAAAAAACAAGATAAATGAAGAAAAGAAAATAAGTTTCCATTATGAAAATGTATAAAATAACCTATTCTTTTTTATTAATGGAGCAAATGCAAAGTTTGTAATATCCTGCTGAATTAATTTGGGCCCATTTTTCACAAATCTATTTACTGCATATCATCAAATGAGTCAGCTAATGGATGCAGAATTTCCTAAATTACTGAATAAAAGCATGTTAGTAAATATTATCATATTTCTAAAGAAGTCATGCAACCCAACAAGAACCTGAGCCTGATTTAACACAAATACCTGACGAACAAAGAGGCTTTGTTAACATAAAGTTAAACAACCTACATTCTTCCAGTTGATATTGTCTTTCACGCTTCACTTCTTGTTTTTGACGCAAAAGTTTGAGAAATTATTGAAATTGTAGATTTAGTAGATGGGTTAAGGATGATGGCAACATTTACAACAAACAAAAAACAAAAACAAAAAAAAACAACAAACATACCAAGTCTAATTAAAGTGCACCAAAGATACTTTAAAAGTTTCTTCTACCATGTCAGCTACAATGCTACCCCCTTGTGGCTATAACACACACCATAGGCCCCAGTTTCTCCATATATGTCTGAATGGAAAGGCTGTGAAACAAAACGAGTCCTGGTAGGATATATAAAATATAAAACGCACAGCAGTGACATTAACTCTTTGTGTTTAATTTGAGAAAATGAAACCATTCCAAGCCTAGAAGAAGCCAATTGAATACCTGTGACCAGTCACACATAAATTAACATTGCTCTCTCTACAGCCAAGTTAACAGGCTGCTGGAGGGTGAAAGAAAGAAAGAAAGAAAGAAAGAAAGAAAGATTGCTTAATACATAAAGCCTTTCTGTGCAATGATTGTGGCAGTTAAAACTGCCTGACATAAACAGTACAAACTCTTAATTTATGCAAATGCTTGACCTCTAGCCTGTAAAATTATTCCATAGTTATGGTCATTTCAGTCCCGAGAATTTGATCCACATATTGCTGTAAACATGAAGAAGCAGACTGACATTCATGGCACAGAAAGTGGAGTAAAGGGCTACCACAACGGACCCTGCTCATCAAAGATGTGGTCACTGTCAAGCTCAGAACACATATAGAAGCCCTACGCAAAATAAAGCAGCAGTTGGCATTGCTGCAGTTTACAAACGCAGACTTTAAGAGGCGTTCACACACGACGCGTCTTGCGTCCGCTATTTTTTAGTTCATAGTCCTACAGAATGTGCGTCAGACGCAACTTTGGCTCTTGCGTCTCGCGTTTTTTATTTTCTTTCTTCTTTTTTGTGTGTGTACCCTGAGTTGCAAGAGGACGCGTTTTGATTCGCTTCGCTCTTTCTCGCTGTTTTGGAACGCAGCAAGACGTCCTGTGTGAATGCCCGCCAAAAACAGTCATCACTTTATTTAGGGATCAAAGGTAAAAACAAAGCTAAATAATATGCTAATCCCTTCTTCAATGCTTTTCCAGTCCGTTTTCTATGACTCTTCCACGCACGATTCATAAACTCAAATGAAGTAACCGTTAATCTATAAAATAAAGCAATCTTTTAATGCAATAATTTAATTATTTTAGACTTAGACATGTGGAAAGGAGAGCTACAAAATAAACTGTTAACAAACGGAACCACTGAAGTGCTCGTGTGTATCCCACGTCCAATTCCTAAAAGTGAGACATCCGGTTGTTGAAGAACTGTTTGAATCTTTCAAATCTTTTACAGCAACATTTCTCCTCTTTATCCATCCAAAGGCAAGAGAACATTTTGACAAAGGACACGTTACACACGTAAACGCAGCTTTGAATGTTTGCTAACCGGTGTTAAATGTTTAACAGCAGCGCGCGAAGCTACAGAGTTTGTAATCAAAACTGCGTGAAAGAGAAATTATTTGTGTCTCGTCTTACCTGCTGATCCACCTGCAATGATTTGATGAGACGCCTCTCTCAGTAAACTCTGCTTTTTAGACGTCATTTTCTTTTTCTGGTCTGTTTGGGGAAAACAAACTGTTAAAGCACCGCTGGCATAACAAATTCTCTGGGCACCTTTTTAACGTAATACTTAAATCGTATTTTGTGATTTATATATTTTTGGTTAGTACTTTCGGCTCAAGTAAATGTTTTAAACCGATGAAGTAGTCTATTTTTAGTTCAAACGTGGACATAGTAATTTGATATGTGCTGTTGGTTAAAGGTGTCTCTTTTTAGCCCTTACTTTAGATGGTATTTTCAGTTCAAATTGTTTATTGTTGTCCCACGCTTTGCGGAGATGCAGCGCACGTGAACGCGGAGGACTTCGACGCTGATCCGACTGACACGCGGCGTGCTGGCGCGAGCTGAAAAGACAGAGGGCGAGATTCGCGTCCGCGCGCGCTCACAAGCAATGGGGTTTAATTTTAACACTGGGGTCATAGTCACTGGCCAAATGTAGCGTTTTCTGTCCTTCGAGCCTTACAGACTAAAAAGAACAATGAATAAGCTTTTGCTTGTTCGCTGTGGTCTGTAATTAAGTAGGCCTATTTGGGCACTAATGCTACACTCAAAAATGCATGAATTTCCTTGTATCAGATATCAAACCAAATGGCATCTGCAAACATTATGGTAGACCTTTTGCTCCGAAGTAATTAAATGTGTTTTAGCTATTTTTGCACTTAATTTTAACCATGGTCATTTTAGTGCATGGATGAAGACCCTCAAGTTCATACAGGTATAAGGCGTTATTTTTATATCACCAGAACTTGAATTTGAAAAAGCCCCCGAATACATGATCTTGAAAAAAGACTGGGTGTAATTTGATGTTATCGAAAACATTTTGCTGTTAATTTTAAATATTTAAAAATATTTGGTGTGAATTCACCTTAAAAAAAATCAGGTTGTGAAATTCCAGTTTTTATTATTCATGGTGTTGGATTTCAGGTCTCAATATTCGTGTTGTTGAATACCGGGAGGAGAAATTCAAGTGGCAAAATTCGAGGATGACATCCGGGAATGCAAGGAAAAGCAAATGAGTGTTGATGTAATCCATCTCTCTCTGGGACAATCGCAAAGTGATGGAAACCGCTAAAACAGTCATTTTAAACAACTACAATACTGTGAAAACACAAAAAGGTATACTTTAGGGATACTTGGTTTCATTAATGTGTTTTGAAGGAAAGATTAACTTAATCAATAAATTGGATCCTTCACCTAAGAGCAAGTTTCATGAAGAAACTTATTTCATAATGAAATGGGCAAATTACATTTACCAGTGGAAACGAATAATCAAGCTACCTCTTTATAACTGCAAGTCTGCAAAAAAATAAAAAATCTGTAGTCGAGAAGTATTAAATAATAAATTTAAAAAGATAAATTTCTATACATCTGTGAAACGGTTGTGATATAAAAAATGGTTGAACATTTATATAACTATAACTAATATATATATATATATACACACACACACACACATATATATATATATATATATATATATACACACACACACACACACACACCGATTAGCAACAACATTAAAACCACCTGCATCATTTTGTGAAGGTCCCCCTTGTTCCACCAGAACAGCGCCAACCTGCATCTCTGAATAGCATTAGCTATTCTTCTCACCACAATTGTACAGAGTGGTTATCTGAGTTACCGTAGATGTTATCTGTTCTAAACAGTCTGGCCATTCTCAATTGACCTCTCTCATTAACAAGACATTTCCATCCGCAGAACTGCCGCTCACTGGATGTTTTTTGTTTTTGGCACCATTCTGAGTAAACTCTAGAGACAGTTGTGTGTGAAACTCCCAGGAGATCAGCAGTTACAGAAATACTCAAACTAGCACGTCTGGCACCAACAATCATGCCATGGTCCAAATCACTGACATCACATTTTTTTTCGCCATTCTGATGGTTGATGTGAACATTAACTGAAGCCCTGACCCGTATCTGCTGATTGGCTGATTAGATAATCACATGGATGATTGTTGGTGCTTGATGGGGTATGTATAAAAATATATTAAATTAATTTCTCAATTTGAACAACAGAGTGTGTTTAATCATTACATCCAAGGTAATATGAATCATACCGATAGATATCTCTTGTTGTTACTGTAAATAAGTATAATAATGCAGACCTATGGCTGACTGAAACAACAGATGCCTTTACCTGTTTTGTAAGTAGTGTTGTCAGAAATACCGGTACTCCGGTACCAAGTTGGTACTCAAAAAAATGTTTTTAAGATACCAGTATTTGTGAAGGTACCGTAGTACCGGGTCTACCCGGTTCCCATGCAGAGTCGGGAACTTTCGAACGCTCACAACAAGCAAAAGATGACGAAAAGCAAAGTAGCTGCTGCTGCGGAGTCTCAACTGTATCTTGTCGAAAAGAAAAGTGGAAAAAGTCAGTTTTGGAAATTCTTTGGATTTGAGGCTGGTGAAAAGGGAAACATCATAGATCAGCAAAAACCTGTTTGTAAACGCTGCTTTCAAATTTTCTGACGAAAGGAGGAAACACATCAAACTTAACTAGATTAAAAAGTTTGAGTACAAACTTTAGGTTGGCTTGAGAAAGCCTAGCATAAAGTTTGAAGTAGTTGTAAAAGTTTGAAGATTTACGGTTTCTAGTTTGATGTAATTATAAGTAGTAGTTTTCAAAGTTTAGAGATTATGAAACCATTCAGTCTATCAAATAGATTAGATAGATAGATAGATAGATAGATAGATAGATAGATAGATAGATAGATAGATAGATAGATAGATAGATATTGACCCTCAGATAGATAGATAGATAGATAGATAGAGTATGACCCATAGATAGATAGATAGATAGATAGATAGATATTGACCCTCAGATAGATAGATAGATAGATAGATAGATAGATAGATAGATAGTTATTGACCATCAGATAGATAGATAGATAGATAGTTATTGACCATCAGATAGATAGATAGATAGATAGATATTGATCCTCAGATAGATAGATAGATATTGACCCTTAGATAGATAGATAGATAGAAAGATAGAAAGATAGATTGATAGTCATTGACCCTTAGATAGATAGATAGATAGATAGATATTGAACGTCAGATATAGATAGATAGATAGTCATTGACCCTGAGATATAGATAGATAGAGTATGAACCACAGATAGATAGATAGATAGATAGTTATTGACCCGCAGATAGTTAGATAGATAGATAGATAGATATTGACCCTCAGATAGATAGATAGATAGATAGATAGATAGTCATTGACTCTTAGATAGATAGATAGATATTGACCGTCAGATATATAGATAGACAGATAGTCATTGACCCTGAGATATAGATAGATAGAGTATGACCCACAGATAGATAGATAGATAGTTATTGACCCGCAGATAGTTAGATAGATAGATAGATAGATAGATAGATAGACAGATAGACAGATAGATATATCATTTTTTACTTGGTTGCTAGGGTAACCCAATCTGGTTGCTAGGCAGTTTCCAGGGTGATCCTTATCAAGCCTCCTTTTCATTCTGAGTGAATAAAGTCAACCCGGAAGTCTCTATGATTTTCTGTTGCATAGATATGTGATTTGTTACTTGGTTGCTAGGGTAACCATATCTGGTTGATAGGCAGTTACCAGAGTGATATATATCAAGTCTACTTTCCATCTTGAGTAAAATAAGTGAAACAGGAAGTCTCTACGATTTTCTGGTGCAGAGTTATGTGATTTGTTACTTGGTTGCTAGGGTAAGCCCTTGTCATTGCTAGGCAGTTACCAGAGTGATACTTATCAAGCCTCCTTTCCATCCTGAATAAATTATGTCAACCCGGAATTCTCTACGATTTTCTGGTGCAGAGATATGTGATTTGTTAGTTGGTTGCTAGGGTAACCCCATCTGGTTGCTAGGCAGTTACCAGAGTGATACATATCAAGGCTACTTTCCATCCTGAGTGAAATAAGTGAAACAGGATGTCTGTATGATTTTCTGGTGCAGAGATATGTGATTTGTTACTTGGTTGCTAGGTTGCTAGGGTAACCCCGTCTGGTTACTAGGCAGTTACCAGAGTGATACATATCAAGGCTACTTTCCATCCTGAGTGAATAAAGTCAACCCGGAAGTCTCTATGATTTTCTGTTGCAGAGATATGTGATTTGTTACTTGGTTGCTAGGGTAATCACATCTGGTTGCTAGGCAGTTACCAGAGTGATACATATCAAGGCTACTTTCCATCCTGAGTGAAATAAGTCAACCCGGAAGTCTCTCTGATTTTCTGTTGCAGAGATATGTGATTTGTTACTTGGTTGCTAGGGTAATCACATCTGGTTGCTAGGCAGTTACCAGAGTGATACATATCAAGGCTACTTTCCATCCTGAGTGAAATAAGTGAAACAGGAAGTCTCTACGATTTTCTGGTGCAGAGATATGTGATTTGTTAGTTGGTTGCTAGGGTAACCCCATCTGGTTGCTAGGCAGTTACCAAGGTGATACTCATAAGGCTCCTTGCAATCCTGTGTGAAATATGTTAACCCCTAAGTCTCTACGATGTTCTGGTTCAAAGATATGTGATTTGTTACTTGGTTGCTAGGGTAACCGCATCTGGTTGCTAGGCAGTTACCAGAGGGATACATATCAAGGCTACTTTCCATCCTGAGTGAAATAAGTGAAACAGGAAGTCTCTATGATTTTCTGGTGCAGAGATATGTGATTTGTTACTTGGTTGCTAGGGTAAACACATCTGGTTGCTAGGCAGTTACCAAAGTGATACTCATAAGGCTCCTTGCAATCCTGTGTGAAATATGTCAACCCCTAAGTCTCTACGATGTTCTGGTTCAAAGATATGTGATTTGTTACTTGGTTGCTAAGGTAACCCTGTCTGGTTGCTATGCAGTTACCAGAGTGATACATATCAAGGCTACTTTCCATCCTGAGTGAAATAAGTGAAACAGGTAGTCTCTACGATTTTCTGGTGCGGAGATATGTGATTTGTTACTTGGTTGCTAGGGTAACCCCGTCTGGTTGCTAGGCAGTTACCAGAGTGATACATATCAAGGCTACTTTCCATCCTGAGTGAATAAATTCAACCCGGAAGTCTCTATGATTTTCTGTTGCAGAGATATGTGATTTGTTACTTGGTTGCTAGGGTAATCACATCTGGTTGCTAGGCAGTTACCAGAGTGATACATATCAAGGCTACTTTCCATCCTGAGTGAAATAAGTCAACCCGGAAGTCTCTCTGATTTTCTGTTGCAGAGATATGTGATTTGTTACTTGGTTGCTAGGGTAATCACATCTGGTTGCTAGGCAGTTACCAGAGTGATACATATCAAGGCTACTTTCCATCCTGAGTGAAATAAGTGAAACAGGAAGTCTCCACGATTTTCTGGTGCAGAGATATGTGATTTGTTAGTTGGTTCCTAGGGTAACCCCATCTGGTTGCTAGGCAGTTACCAAGGTGATACTCATAAGGCACCTTGCAATCCTGTGTGAAATATGTTAACTCCTAAGTCTCTACGATGTTCTGGTTCAAAGATATGCGATTTGTTACTTGGTTGCTAGGGTAACCGCATCTGGTTGCTAGGCAGTTACCAGAGGGATACATATCAAGGCTACTTTCCATCCTGAGTGAAATAAGTGAAACAGGAAGTCTCTATGATTTTCTGGTGCAGAGATATGTGATTTGTTACTTGGTTGCTAGGGTAAACACATCTGGTTGCTAGGCAGTTACCAAAGTGATACTCATAAGGCTCCTTGCAATCCTGTGTGAAATATGTCAACCCCTAAGTCTCTACGATGTTCTGGTTCAAAGATATGTGATTTGTTACTTGGTTGCTAAGGTAACCCTGTCTGGTTGCTATGCAGTTACCAGAGTGATACATATCAAGGCTACTTTCCATCCTGAGTGAAATAAGTGAAACAGGTAGTCTCTACGATTTTCTGGTGCAGAGATATGTGATTTGTTACTTGGTTGCTAGGGTAACCCCGTCTGGTTGCTAGGCAGTTACCAGAGTGATACATATCAAGGCTACTTTCCATCCTGAGTGAATTAAGTCAACCCGGAAGTCTCTATGATTTTCTGTTGCAGAGATATGTGATTTGTTACTTGGTTGCTAGGGTAATCACATCTGGTTGCTAGGCAGTTACCAGAGTGATACATATCAAGGCTGCTTTCCATCCTGAGTGAAATAAGTCAACCCGGAAGTCTCTTTGATTTTCTGTTGCAGAGATATGTGATTTGTTACTTGGTTGCTAGGGTAATCACATCTGGTTGCTAGGCAGTTACCAGAGTGATACATATCAAGGCTACTTTCCATCCTGAGTGAAATAAGTCAACCCGGAAGTCTCTCTGATTTTCTGTTGCAGAGATATGTGATTTGTTACTTGGTTGCTAGGGTAATCACATCTGGTTGCTAGGCAGTTACCAGAGTGATACATATCAAGGCTACTTTCCATCTTGAGTGAAATAAGTGAAATAGGAAGTCACTACGATTTTCTGGTGCAGAAATATGTGATTTGTTACTCGGTTGCTAGGGTAACCCCATCTGGTTGCTAGGCAGTTACCAGAGTGATACATATCAAGGCTACTTTCCATCCTGAGTGAAATAAGTGAAACAGGAAGTCTGTATGATTTTCTGGTGCAGAGATATGTGATTTGTTACTTGGTTGCTAGGGTAACCCCATCTGGTTGCTAGGCAGTTACCAGAGTGATACATATCAAGGCTACTTTCCATCCTGAGTGAAATAAGTGAAACAGGAAGTCTGTATGATTTTCTGGTGCAGAGATATGTGATTTGTTATTTGGTTGCTAGGGTAACCCTGTCTGGTTGCTATGCAGTTACCAGGGTTATACTTATCAAGCCTCCTTTCCATACTGAGTGATTCAAGTCAACCTGGAAGCTACTATACTGTGGCTATGAAGATTTTAGGTCATTACTTATTGGCTGCTTGATAAAAGAAATCCTCTGAGGGAGAGAGAGAAGGAGAGACGCAGGGCTGACAGGCCCTTTTTCGTCTGTGTGTGTGAAAACGTCAGTTGGGATTTAAATTTCTGAACATTCCGCAATGTTAAGTCAATGGGAGTTTTTCCGAGTTTTGATCGTCATTTTTAGGAAAACCGTAAGTCCGATCAGTTAGAAAAGATATAGCACACTATTCGGGATTAGTCTGAAGGTCTGTGCCGAGTTTGGTGCATGTAGCTTAAAAGCTCTAGGAGGAGTTAGATTTAGAAATTTAGTCTCAGAATAATAATAATAATAACTAGATTAAAAAGTTTGAGTACAAACTTTAGGTTGGCTTGAGAAAGCCTAGCATAAAGTTTGAAGTAGTTGTAAAAGTTTGAAGATTTACGGTTTCTAGTTTGATGTAATTATTAGTAGTTTTCAAAGTTCAAAGTTTAGAGATTATAAAACCATTCAGTCTATCAAATAGATTAGATAGATAGATAGATAGATAGATAGATAGATAGATAGATAGATAGATAGATATTGACCCTCAGATAGATAGATAGATAGATAGATAGATAGATAGATATTGACCCTCAGATAGATAGATAGATAGATAGATAGATAGATATTGACCCTCAGATAGATAGATAGATAGATAGATAGATAGATAGATAGATAGATAGATAGATAGAGTATGACCCACAGATAGATAGATAGATAGATAGATGGATAGATAGATAGATATTGACCCTCAGATAGATAGATAGATAGATAGATAGAGTATGACCCACAGATAGATAGATAGATAGATAGATAGTTATTGACCATCAGATAGATAGATAGATAGATAGATAGATATTGACCATTAGATAGATAGATAGATAGATAGACAGATAGATAGATAGATAGATAGTTATTGACCCGCAGATAGTTAGATAGATAGATATTGACCCTCAGATAGATAGATAGATAGATAGATAGATAGATAGATAGTCATTGACCCTTAGATAGATAGATAGATATTGACCGTCAGATATATAGATAGATAGATAGTCATTGACCCTGAGATATAGATAGAGTATGACCCACAGATAGATAGATAGATAGTTATTGACCCGCAGATAGTTAGATAGATAGATAGATAGATAGATATTGACCCTCAGATAGATAGATAGATAGATATTGACCATCAGAAAGATAGATAGATAGATAGATAGATAGATAGATAGACAGATAGATAGACAGATAGATATATTATTTTTTACTTGGTTGCTAGGGTAACCCAATCTGGTTGCTAGGCAGTTTCCAGGGTGATCCTTATCAAGCCTCCTTTTCATTCTGAGTGAATAAAGTCAACCCGGAAGTCTCTATGATTTTCTGTTGCATAGATATGTGATTTGTTACTTGGTTGCTAGGGTAACCATATCTGGTTGCTAGGCAGTTACCAGAGTGATATATATCAAGGCTACTTTCCATCTTGAGTAAAATAAGTGAAACAGGAAGTCTCTACGATTTTCTGGTGCAGAGTTATGTGATTTGTTACTTGGTTGCTAGGGTAAGCCCTTGTCGTTGCTAAGCAGTTACCAGAGTGATACTTATCAAGCCTCCTTTCCATCCTGAGTGAATTATGTCAACCCGGAAGTCTCTACGATTTTCTGGTGCAGAGATATGTGATTTGTTAGTTGGTTGCTAGGGTAACCCCATCTGGTTGCTAGGCAGTTACTAAGGTGATACTCATAAGGCTCCTTGAAATCCTGTGTGAAATATGTCAACCCCTAAGTCTCTACGATGTTCTGGTGCAGAGATATGTGATTTGTTACTTGGTTGCTAGGGTAACCGCATCTGGTTGCTAGGCAGTTACCAGAGGGATACATATCAAGGCTACTTTCCATCCTGAGTGAAATAAGTGAAACAGGAAGTCTCTATGATTTTCTGGTGCAGAGATATGTGATTTGTTACTTGGTTGCTAGGGTAAACACATCTGGTTGCTAGGCAGTTACCAAAGTGATACTCATAAGGCTCCTTGCAATCCTGTGTGAAATATGTCAACCCCTAAGTCTCTACGATGTTCTGATTCAAAGATATGTGATTTGTTACTTGGTTGCTAAGGTAACCCTGTCTGGTTGCTTTGCAGTTACCAGAGTGATACATATCAAGGCTACTTTCCATCCTGAGTGAAATAAGTGAAACAGGTAGTCTCTACGATTTTCTGGTGCAGAGATATGTGATTTGTTACTTGGTTGCTAGGGTATCCCCGTCTGGTTGCTAGGCAGTTACCAGAGTGATACATATCAAGGCTACTTTCCATCCTGAGTGAATAAAGTCAACCCAGAAGTCTCTCTGATTTTCTGTTGCAGAGATATGTGATTTGTTACTTGGTTGCTAGGGTAATCACATCTGGTTGCTAGGCAGTTACCAGAGTGATACATATCAAGGCTACTTTCCATCTTGAGTGAAATAAGTGAAACAGGAAGTCACTACGATTTTCTGGTGCAGAGATATGTGATTTGTTACTTGGTTGCTAGGGTAACCCCATCTGGTTGCTAGGCAGTTACCAGAGTGATACATATCAAGGCTACTTTCCATCCTGAGTGAAATAAGTGAAACAGGAAGTCTGTATGATTTTCTGGTGCAGAAATATGTGATTTGTTATTTGGTTGCTAGGGTAACCCTGTCTGGTTGCTATGCAGTTACCAGGGTGATACTTATCAAGCCTCCTTTCCATACTGAGTGAATCAAGTCAACCTGGAAGCTACTATACTGTGGCTATGAAGATTTTAGGTCATTACTTATTGGCTGCTTGATAAAAGAAATCCTCTGAGGGAGAGAGAGAGGGACAGACGCAGGGCTGACAGGCCCTTTTTTGTCTGTGTGTGTGAAAACGGCAGTTGGGATTTAAATTTCTGAACATTCCGCAATGTTAATCAATGGGAGTTTTTCCGAGTTTTGATCGTCATTTTTAGGAAAACCGTAAGTCCGATCAGTTAGAAAAGATATAGCACACTATTCGGGATTAGTCTGAAGGTCTGTGCCGAGTTTGGTGCATGTAGCTTAAAAGCTCTAGGAGGAGTTACATTTAGAAATTTAGTCTCAGAATAATAATAATAATAATAATAAGTTTAAATAGGATTTCAGTAAGTTGGCTTTCTCAAGCCAACCTAATAACTAGATTAAAAAGTTTGAGTACAAACTTTAGGTTGGCTTGAGAAAGCCTAGCATAAAGTTTGAAGTAGTTGTAAAAGTTTGAAGATTTACGGTTTCTAGTTTGATGTAATTATAAGTAGTAGTTTTCAAAGTTCAAAGTTTAGAGATTATAAATCCATTCAGTCTATCAAATAGATTAGATAGATAGATAGATAGATAGATAGATAGATAGATATTGACCCTCAGATAGATAGATAGATAGATATTGACCCTCAGATAGATAGATAGATAGATAGATAGATAGAGTATGACCCATAGATAGATAGATAGATAGATAGTTATTGACCATCAGATAGATAGATAGATAGATAGATAGATAGATAGATAGATAGATAGATAGATAGATAGATAGATAGATAGATAGATAGATAGTTATTGACCATCAGATAGATAGATAGATAGATAGATAGATAGATAGACAGATATTGACCATTAGATAGATAGATAGATAGATAGATAGATATTGATCCTCAGATAGATAGATAGATATTGACCCTCAGATAGATAGATAGAAAGATAGAAATATAGATAGATAGATATTGACCGTCAGATATATAGATAGATAGATAGTCATTGACCCTGAGATATAGATAGATAGAGTATGAACCACAGATAGATAGATAGATAGTTATTGACCCGCAGATAGCTAGATAGATAGATAGATTGTCATTGACCCTTAGATAGATAGATATTGACCGTCAGATATATAGATAGACAGATAGTCATTGACCCTGAGATATAGATAGATAGAGTATGACCCACAGATAGATAGATAGATAGTTATTGACCCGAAGATAGTTAGATAGATAGATAGATAGATAGATATTGACCCTCAGATAGATAGATAGATAGATAGATAGATATTGACCATCAGAAAGATAGATAGATAGATAGATAGATAGATAGATAGATAGATAGATATATCATTTTTTACTTGGTTGCTAGGGTAACCCAATCTGGTTGCTAGGCAGTTTCCAGGGTGATCCTTATCAAGCCTCCTTTTCATTCTGAGTGAATAAAGTCAACCCGGAAGTCTCTATGATTTTCTGTTGCATAGATATGTGATTTGTTACTTGGTTGCTAGGGTAACCATATCTGGTTGATAGGCAGTTACCAGAGTGATATATATCAAGGCTACTTTCCATCTTGAGTAAAATAAGTGAAACAGGAAGTCTCTACGATTTTCTGGTGCAGAGTTATGTGATTTGTTACTTGGTTGCTAGGGTAAGCCCTTGTCGTTGCTAGGCAGTTACCAGAGTGATACTTATCAAGCCTCCTTTCCATCCTGAGTGAATTATGTCAACCCGGAAGTCTCTACGATTTTCTGGTGCAGAGATATGTGATTTGTTACTTGGTTGCTAGGGTAACCGCATCTGGTTGCTAGGCAGTTACCAGAGGGATACATATCAAGGCTACTTTCCATCCTGAGTTAAATAAGTGAAACAGGAAGTCTCTATGATTTTCTGGTGCAGAGATATGTGACTTGTTACTTGGTTGCTAGGGTAAACACATCTGGTTGCTAGGCAGTTACCAAAGTGATACTCATAAGGCTCCTTGCAATCCTGTGTGAAATATGTCAACCCCTAAGTCTCTACGATGTTCTGGTTCAAAGATATGTGATTTGTTACTTGGTTGCTAAGGTAACCCTGTCTGGTTGCTATGCAGTTACCAGAGTGATACATATCAAGGCTACTTTCCATCCTGAGTGAAATAAGTGAAACAGGTAGTCTCTACGATATACTGGTGCAGATATATGTGATTTGTTACTTGGTTGCTAGGGTAACCCCGTCTGGTTGCTAGGCAGTTACCAGAGTGATACATATCAAGGCTACTTTCCATCCTGAGTGAATAAAGTCAACCCGGAAGTCTCTATGATTTTCTGTTGCAGAGATATGTGATTTGTTACTTGGTTGCTAGGGTAATCACATCTGGTTGCTAGGCAGTTACCAGAGTGATACATATCAAGGCTACTTTCCATCCTGAGTGAAATAAGTCAACCCGGAAGTCTCTCTGATTTTCTGTTGCAGAGATATGTGATTTGTTACTTGGTTGCTAGGGTAATCACATCTGGTTGCTAGGCAGTTACCAGAGTGATACATATCAAGGCTACTTTCCATCCTGAGTGAAATAAGTGTAACAGGAAGTCTCTACGATTTTCTGGTGCAGAGATATGTGATTTGTTAGTTGGTTGCTAGGGTAACCCCATCTGGTTGCTAGGCAGTTACCAAGGTGATACTCATAAGGCTCCTTGCAATCCTGTGTGAAATATGTCAACCCCTAAGTCTCTACGATGTTCTGGTTCAAAGATATGTGATTTGTTACTTGGTTGCTAAGGTAACCCTGTCTGGTTGCTATGCAGTTACCAGAGTGATACATATCAAGGCTACTTTCCATCCTGAGTGAAATAAGTGAAACAGGTAGTCTCTACGATTTTCTGGTGCAGAGATATGTGATTTGTTACTTGGTTGCTAGGGTAACCCCGTCTGGTTGCTAGGCAGTTACCAGAGTGATATATATCAAGGCTACTTTCCATCCTGAGTGAATAAAGTCAACCCGGAAGTCTCTATGATTTTCTGTTGCAGAGATATGTGATTTGTTACTTGGTTGCTAGGGTAATCACATCTGGTTGCTAGGCAGTTACCAGAGTGATACATATCAAGGCTACTTTCCATCCTGAGTGAAATAAGTCAACCCGGAAGTCTCTCTGATTTTCTGTTGCAGAGATATGTGATTTGTTACTTGGTTGCTAGGGTAATCACAGCTGGTTGCTAGGTAGTTACCAGAGTGATACATATCAAGGCTACTTTCCATCCTGAGTGAAATAAGTCAACCCGGAAGTCTCTCTGATTTTCTGGTGCAAAGATATGTGATTTGTTACTTGGTTGCTAGGGTAACCCCATCTGGTTGCTAGGCAGTTACCAGAGTGATACATATCAAGGCTACTTTCCATCCTGAGTGAAATAAGTGAAACAGGAAGTCTGTATGATTTTCTTGTGCAGAGATATGTGATTTGTTACTTGGTTGCTAGGGTAACCCCATCTGGTTGCTAGGCAGTTACCAGAGTGATACATATCAAGGCTACTTTCCATCCTGAGTGAAATAAGTGAAACAGGAAGTCTGTATGATTTTCTGGTGCAGAAATATGTGATTTGTTATTTGGTTGCTAGGGTAACCCTGTCTGGTTGCTATGCAGTTACCAGGGTGATACTTATCAAGCCTCCTTTCCATACTGAGTGAATCAAGTCAACCTGGAAGCTACTATACTGTGGCTATGAAGATTTTAGGTCATTACTTATTGGCTGCTTGATAAAAGAAATCCTCTGAGGGAGAGAGAGAGGGAGAGACGCAGGGCTGACAGGCCCTTTTTCGTCTGTGTGTGTGAAAACGTCAGTTGGGATTTAAATTTCTGAACATTCCGCAATGTTAATCAATGGGAGTTTTTCCGAGTTTTGATCGTCATTTTTAGGAAAACCGTAAGTCCGATCAGTTAGAAAAGATATAGCACACTATTCGGGATTAGTCTGAAGGTCTGTGCCGAGTTTGGTGCATGTAGCTTAAAAGCTCTAGGAGGAGTTACATTTAGAAATTTAGTCTCAGAATAATAATAATAACTAGATTAAAAAGTTTGAGTACAAACTTTAGGTTGGCTTGAGAAAGCCTAGCATAAAGTTTGAAGTAGTTGTAAAAGTTTGAAGATTTACGGTTTCTAGTTTGATGTAATTATAAGTAGTAGTTTTCAAAGTTCAAAGTTTAGAGATTATAAAACCATTCAGTCTATCAAATAGATTAGATAGATAGATAGATAGATAGATAGATAGAGTATGACCCACAGATAGATAGATAGATAGATAGATATTGACCCTCAGATAGATAGATAGATAGATAGATAGATAGAGTATGACCCACAGATAGATAGATGGATAGATGGATAGATAGATAGATATTGACCATCAGATAGATAGATCGATAGATAGATAGATAGTTATTGACCATCAGATAGATAGATAGATAGATAGATATTGATCCTCAGATAGATAGATAGATATTGATCCTCAGATAGATAGATAGATATTGACCCTCAGATAGATAGATAGATATTGAGCCTCAGATAGATAGATAGATAGTCATTGACCCTTAGATAGATATTGACCGTCAGATCTATATAGATAGATAGATAGTCATTGACCCTGAGATAGATAGATAGATAGATAGATAGTTAGATAGATAGATAGATATTGACCCTCAGAAAGATAGATAGATAGATAGATCGATAGACAGATAGATACATCATTTTTTACTTGGTTGCTAGGGTAACCCAATCTGGTTGCTAGGCAGTTTCCAGGGTGATCCTTATCAAGCCTCCTTTTCATTCTGAGTGAATTAAGTCAACCCAGAAGTCTCTATGATTTTCTGTTGCATAGATATGTGATTTGTTACTTGGTTGCTAGGGTATCCCTGTCTGGTTGCTATGCAGTTACCAGGGTGATACATATCAAGCCTCCTTTCCATCCTGAGTGAAATAAGTGAAACAGGAAGTCTCTACGATTTTCTGGTGCAGAGATATGTGATTTGTTAGTTGGTTGCTAGGGTAAGCCCTTGTCGTTGCTAGGCAGTTACCAGAGTGATACTTTTCAAGACACCTTGCTATCCTGAGTGAAATAAGTGAAACAGGAAGTCTCTATGATTTTCTGGTGCAGAGATATGTGATTTGTTACTTGGTTGCTAGGGTAAACACATCTGGTTGCTAGGCAGTTACCAAAGTGATACTCATAAGGCTCCTTGCAATCCTGTGTGAAATATGTCAACCCCTAAGTCTCTACGATGTTCTGGTTCAAAGATATGTGATTTGTTACTTGGTTGCTAAGGTAACCCTGTCTGGTTGCTATGCAGTTACCAGAGTGATACATATCAAGGCTACTTTCCATCCTGAGTGAAATAAGTGAAACAGGTAGTCTCTACGATTTTCTGGTGCAGAGATATGTGATTTGTTACTTGGTTGCTAGGGTAACCCCGTCTGGTTGCTAGGCAGTTACCAGAGTGATACATATCAAGGCTACTTTCCATCCTGAGTGAATAAAGTCAACCCGGAAGTCTCTATGATTTTCTATTGCAGAGATATGTGATTTGTTACTTGGTTGCTAGGGTAATCACATCTGGTTGCTAGGCAGTTACCAGAGTGATACATATTAAGGCTACTTTCCATCCTGAGTGAAATAAGTCAACCCGGAAGTCTCTCTGATTTTCTGTTGCAGAGATATGTGATTTGTTACTTGGTTGCTAGGGTAATCACATCTGGTTGCTAGGCAGTTACCAGAGTGATACATATCAAGGCTACTTTCCATCCTGAGTGAAATAAGTGAAACAGGAAGTCACTACGATTTTCTGGTGCAGAGATATGTGATTTGTTACTTGGTTGCTAGGGTAACCCCATCTGGTTGTTAGGCAGTTACCAGAGTGATACATATCAAGGCTACTTTCCATCCTGAGTGAAATAAGTGAAACAGGAAGTCTCTACGATTTTCTGGTGCAGAGATATGTGATTTGTAAGTTGGTTGCTAGGGTAACCCCATCTGGTTGCTAGGCAGTTACCAAGGTGATACTCATAAGGCCCCTTGCAATCCTGTGTGAAATATGTCAACCCCTAAGTCTCTACAATGTTCTGGTTCAAAGATATGTGATTTGTTACTTGGTTGCTAGGGTAACCACATCTGGTTGCTAGGCAGTTACCAGAGTGATACATATCAAGCCTCCTTTCCATCCTGAGTGAAATAAGTGAAACAGGAAGTCTCTACGATTTTCTGGTGCAAAGATATGTGATTTGTTACTTGGTTGCTAGGGTAACCACATCTGGTTGCTAGGCAGTTACCAAAGTGATACTCATAAGGCCCCTTGCAATCCTGTGTGAAATATGTCAACCCCTAAGTCTGTACCATGTTCTGGTTCAAAGATATGTGATTTGTTACTTGGTTGCTAGGGTAACCACATCTGGTTACTAGGCAGTTACCAGAGTGATACATATCAAGGCTACTTTCCATCCTGAGTGAAATAAGTCAACCCGGAAGTCTCTCTGATTTTCTGTTGCAGAGATATGTGATTTGTTACTTGGTTGCTAGGGTAATCACATCTGGTTGCTAGGCAGTTACCAGAGTGATACATATCAAGGCTACTTTCCATCTTGAGTGAAATAAGTGAAACAGGAAGTCACTACGATTTTCTGGTGCAGAAATATGTGATTTGTTACTTGGTTGCTAGGGTAACCCCATCTGGTTGCTAGGCAGTTACCAGAGTGATACATATCAAGGCTACTTTCCATCCTGAGTGAAATAAGTGAAACAGGAAGTCTGTATGATTTTCTGGTGCAGAGATATGTGATTTGTTACTTGGTTGCTAGGGTAACCCCATCTGGTTGCTAGGCAGTTACCAGAGTGATACATATCAAGGCTACTTTCCATCCTGAGTGAAATAAGTGAAACAGGATGTCTGTATGATTTTCTGGTGCAGAAATATGTGATTTGTTATTTGGTTGCTAGGGTAACCCTGTCTGGTTGCTATGCAGTTACCAGGGTGATACTTATCAAGCCTCCTTTCCATACTGAGTGAATCAAGTCAACCTGGAAGCTACTATACTGTGGCTATGAAGATTTTAGGTCATTACTTATTGGCTGCTTGATAAAAGAAATCCTCTGAGGGAGAGAGAGAAGGAGAGACGCAGGGCTGACAGGCCCTTTTTCGTCTGTGTGTGTGAAAACGTCAGTTGGGATTTAAATTTCTGAACATTCCGCAATGTTAATCAATGGGAGTTTTTCCGAGTTTTGATCGTCATTTTTAGGAAAACCGTAAGTCCGATCAGTTAGAAAAGATATAGCACACTATTCGGGATTAGTCTGAAGGTCTGTGCCGAGTTTGGTGCATGTAGCTTAAAAGCTCTAGGAGGAGTTACATTTAGAAATTTAGTCTCAGAATAATAATAATAACTAGATTAAAAAGTTTGAGTACAAACTTTAGGTTGGCTTGAGAAAGCCTAGCATAAAGTTTGAAGTAGTTGTAAAAGTTTGAAGATTTACGGTTTCTAGTTTGATGTAATTATAAGTAGTAGTTTTCAAAGTTCAAAGTTTAGAGATTATAAAACCATTCAGTCTATCAAATAGATTAGATAGATAGATAGATAGATAGATAGATAGATAGATAGATAGATAGATAGATAGATAGATAGAGTATGACCCACAGATAGATAGATAGATAGATAGATAGATAGATAGATAGATAGATAGATAGATAGATAGAGTATGACCCACAGATAGATAGATAGATAGATAGATAGATAGATATTGACCATCAGATAGATAGATAGATAGATAGATAGATAGATAGAGTATGACCCACAGATAGATAGATAGATAGATATTCACCATCAGATAGATAGATAGATAGATAGATAGATAGAGTATGACCCACAGATAGATAGATAGATAGATATTGACCATCAGATAGATAGATCGATAGATAGAGTATGACCCACAGATAGATAGATAGATAGATAGATAGATAGATAGATAGATAGATAGATAGATAGATAGATATTGACCCTCAGATAGATAGATAGATAGATAGATAGATAGATAGAGTATGACCCACAGATAGATAGATAGATAGATAGATAGATAGATAGATAGATAGATAGATAGATAGATAGATAGATAGATATTGACCATCAGATAGATAGATAGAGTTATTGACCATCAGATAGACAGATAGATAGATAGATAGATAGATAGATATTGATCCTCAGATAGATAGATAGATATTGATCCTCAGATAGATAGATAGATAGATATTGACCCTCAGATAGATAGATAGATAGATAGTCATTGACCCTTAGATAGATAGATAGATAGATAGATATTGACCGTCAGATCTATATAGGTAGATAGAGTCATTGACCCTGAGATATAGATAGATAGAGTATGACCCACAGATAGATAGATAGATAGTTATTGACCCTCAAATAGATAGATAGATAGATAGATAGATATTGACCCTCAGATAGATAGATAGATAGATAGATAGATAGATAGATAGATAGATAGATAGATAGATAGATATTGACCCTCAGATAGATAGATAGATAGATATTGACCCTCAGATAGATAGATAGATAGATAGATAGATATTGACCCTCAGATAGATAGATAGATAGATAGATAGATAGATAGATAGATAGATAGATATTAACCCTCAGATAGATAGACAGTTCGAAAGATAGATATAGATAGACTGATAAATAGACAGACAGACAGACAGATAGATAGATAGATTCTTGCTACCCTGAGTCCCATGAACAAAACCAGAAGTCTTTATTTTGTTCTGGTGCAGAGATATGTAATTTGTTACTTGGTTGCTATGGTAACCCTATCTGGTTGCTAGGCAGTTACCAGAGTAATACATATCAAGGCTACTTTCCATCATGAGTGAAATAAGTCAACCTGGAAGTCTCTACGATTTCTGTTAAATAGATATGTGATTTGTTACTTGGTTGCTAGGCTATCCCCATCTGGTTGCTAGGCAGTTACCAAAGTGTTACTCATAAGGCTCCTTGCAATCCTGAGTGAAATATGTCAACCCCTAAGTCTCTACGATGTTCTGGTTCAAAGATATGTGAATTGTTACTTGGTTGCTAGGGTAACCCTGTCTGGTTGCTATGCAGTTACCAGGGTGATACTTATCAAGCCTCCTTTCCATCTTGAGTGAATAAAGTCAACCCGCAAGTCTGTATGATTTAATGGTGCAGAGATATGTGATTTGTTATTTGGTTGCTAGGGTAACCCTGTCTGGTTGCTATGCAGTTACCAGGGTGATCCTTATCAAGCCTCCTTTCCATCCTGAGTGAATTAAGTCAACCCAGATGTCTCTACGGTTTTCTGGAGAAGAAATATATGATTTGTTACTTGGTTGCTAGGGTACCCAATCTGGTTGCTAGGCAGTTACCAGAGTGATGCATATCAAGGCTACTTTCCATCCTGAGTGAAATAAGTGAAACAGGAAGTCTCTACGATTTTCTGGTGCAGAGATATGTGATTTGTAACTTGGTTGCTAGGGTAACCCCATCTGGTTGCTAGGCAGTTACCAAAGTGATACTCATAAGGCTCCTTGCAATCCTGAGTGAAATATGTCAACCCCTAAGTCTCTACGATGTTCTGGTTAAAAGATATGTGATTTGTTACTTGGTTGCTAGGGTAACCATATCTGGTTGCTATGCAGTAACCAGGGTGATACATATCAAGCCTCCTTTCCATCCTGAGTGAATAAAGTCAACCCGGAAGTCTGTATGAATTTCTGGTGCAGAGAAATGTGATTTGTTATGTGGTTGCTAGGGTAACCCTTTCTGGTTGCTATGCAGTTACCAGGGTGATGACTTGTCAAGCCTCCTTTCCATCCTGAGTGAATTAAGTCAACCCGGAAGTCTGTATGAATTTCTGGTGCAGAGATATGTGATTTGTTATTTGGTTGCTAGGGTAACCCTGTCTGGTTGCTATGCAGTTACCAGGGTGATAACTTGTCAAGCCTCCTTTCCATCCTGAGTGAATTAAGTCAACCCGGAAGTCTGTATGAATTTCTGGTGCAGAGATATGTGATTTGTTATTTGGTTGCTAGGGTAACCCTGTCTGGTTGCTATGCAGTTACCAGGGTGATACATATCAAGGCTACTTTCCATCCTGTGTGAAATATGTCAACTCCTAAGTCTCTACGATGTTCTGGTTCAAAGATATGTGATTTGTTACTTGGTTGCTAGGGTAACCACATCTGGTTGCTAGGCAGTTACCAGAGTGATACATATCAAGCCTCCTTTCCATCCTGAGTGAAATAAGTGAAACAGGAAGTCTCTATGATTTTCTGGTGCAAAGATATGTGATTTGTTACTTGGTTGCTAGGGTAACCCCATCTGGTTGCTAGGCAGTTACCAAGGTGACAGCCAACAATGCTCCATGCAATCCTGAGTGAAATAAGTCAACCCAGATTTCTCTGTGATTTTCTAGTACAGATATATGTGATTTGTTTCTTGGTTGCTAGGGTAACCCCATCTGGTTGCTAGGCAGTTACCAAGGTGACAGGCAACATTGCTCCTTGCCATCCTGAGTGAAATAAGTCAACCCGTAAGTCTCTGTGATTTTCTTGTGCAGAGATATGTGATTTGTTACTTGGTTGCTAAGGTAACCCTATCTGGTTGCTAGGCAGTTACCAAGGTGACAGGCAACAATGCTCCTTGCCATCCTGAGTGAAATAAGTCAACCCGAAAGTCTCTACGTCATTCTGATCCTAAGATACACATCTTAGTGATTTTGAATGGATGTCAATGGTTCTTTGTTGCTAGGGTGCTTTAAATGGTTGCTAGGGCGGCTAAGTAGTTCACATGATGAAAGCTGAAGACTGATTACTCACCCAATGAAAACAAAGCAACTATCATGTCTCTAGGACATTCTGATCTGAAGATATCTTACTGTAAATGAAATCAATAAATGTGGTTGCTAGGGTGCTCTAAATTGTTGCTAGGGAGTGGCTTGGCAGCTGCCAATGATGAATCTCCAAAGGCTGCTTGTCAATATGAATGATATAAACCAACTCCCATGCTTCTGTGACATTCAGAATGGAAGATATCTCTCTATGGATTTTGGTTGCTAAGGTGCTCGAAAATGGTTGCTAGGGAGGGGCTAGGAAGTGTTGAGGGGATTCATGATTGGCTGTTTTACTGCCCCAAGTCAAACGAGACCACCCTCGTGTTTCTATGATAATTCAGTCCGGAGAAATCCCTTTGATCTTTTTCAAAGGAAGTCTATGGGAATTGTTGCTAAGGTGCTGTAAATGGTTGCTAGGGCGTGGCTTGATAGCTTCACAATGATCCTGAGAGACTGATTGGTCGTCTGAGTAAAATGAGCCCGCCCCCTTGTCTGTAAGACACTGTGATCCAGAGTTATGTTCAATACAAAATCTACCATAGACTTAACATTGGGGCAAATTTGGGCAGCTCCTGCCCCCCAGGGGTGCAACTTTTACCCCATTGTGAGGTACGTTCTCACAGAGCCTGTCAGCCTCTTCAAATGAGGTAAATCACACGTCTCTGCGAAATCCTCGCTCTGAGCTATGACTCGTCAAAATTCGGCTCAATGTTAAGTCAATGGGATTGTTTGCCCAATTTTTTGCCCCTGGGGCAAACACCGTACCCCCGATCGCTTATAAAAGTCATAGCACACCATTCCCAAATAATCCGCACGATTTGACGCCTTATTCGTGGGTCAGCGACCAAAAATTTTTGCAAAAAATTCCATTGACTTACATTGGGGCAATTTTGGGCAGCTCCTGCCCCCCAGGGGTAAAACTTTTACCCCATTGTGAGGTATGTTCTCACAGAGCCTGTCAGCCTCTTCAAATGTGGTAAATCACATGTCTCTGCGAAATCCTCGCTCTGAGCTATGACTCGTCAAAGTTCGGCTCAATGTTAAGTCAATGGGATTTTTTGCCCAATTTTTTGCCCCTGGGGCAAACACCGTACCCCCGATCGTTTAGAAAAGATATAGCACACTATTCGGGATTAGTCTGAAGGTCTGTGCCGAGTTTGGTGCATGTAGCTTAAAAGCTCTAGGAGGAGTTAGATTTAGAAATTTAGTCTCAGAATAATAATAATAATAATAATAAGTTTAAATAGGATTTCAGTAAGTTGGCTTTCTCAAGCCAACCTAATAATAATAAGTTTAAATAGGATTTCAGTAAGTTGGCTTTCTCAAGCCAACCTAATAAGTTTAAATAGGATTTCAGTAAGTTGGCTTTCTCAAGCCAACCTAATAAAGCACCTGCCAGACAGACACCCGGATTTATTAAAGCAACTAAAGCAGGTGAGTTTAAAAGCATATTATCATTTGCATTAGGGCTGGAACGTTTAGTTGACATTATCAACAACGTCAAAAATAAAAGAAAAATGTCGAGAAAGATTTTTGTTGTCTAATAGTCGTTTGATCTCATTTAACGTAACATGAAATCACATTAAACTGTAATGATGATGCACGAGAGCAGCACTGCAGTTCACGCCTGACGGAGGAGAGGAAGAATTACACAGATCAGTCCAGATGCACTCTAAACATTCACAGCTTCATCTTATGTAGATGCCAAAGTATTTGGGAATTATTAAAAAAATTATAATAAATTCAGAAGCACTCTCGTGGAATAAGCGGAGCTATTTAAAGGAAACATGCCTTACATCAAAAATGCAGTTATATTTAATGCGTTACAGCTTTATTAAAGTTCAAATAATACAGAGGCAGATCATGTTAATAACTATAAACTCAGAAACTGGCATTTCTCTGTGTGGTCGGTGCCTCTTCTATGAGTTGCGCGAATGTCCCGATCTAAGGGGGAGATATTGAAACTGCACCCGAGAGAGACTCTGCCTCCGGGACGCTCATCCCTTGAGTGCGCATGCTTAATGCAGCTAGATTATAACGTGATGGCTCACGATTTATTTAATCATAATATATGTCACTGTGCATTTCTTATTGTGAAGAAACTTGGCAATATGCAGCTTTATTAATATGAGAGCACTTTGCACATTAGTTTGGAAATTGTTTTTTATTCATTCAATTTGTATGCTTGTTTATTTAAAAAAAAAAATTAAGTAAAAGTTGCAAAAGTTGAAGCAAATCTTATATAAGTGTTCAAAAATACTTTAAGCATACATTGTTCAGTTTTGATATAATTCAAAAATAATATATTTAACTTGAAGTGATGCTGAATGGTATATTTTTGTTCTTAGTTCTGCTGCTAATGTTTTGTTAACTTTGTTAATAAAAGATTGTTGTTCAGTAACCTGTTTTTGTGTTTTGCTTTGGTACCGAAAATGGTATTTTGGTACCAACACTATTTGTAAGTGTGTGTGTTGCATGTCTTGGCTGTTTAATAATATTTATTATAATTATATTTCACTTTCTCATGGACATTTGTACTAGTGAATGAAAATATAGTGAACTTTGAATGTACAACACACATTCTGTTCCTAGACAGATTGCTTGAGTTAGCATGCCATCTCGCTTTTTAATATTTTTATCAAACTTCTGGTTAGTCTAATCTCATATGTATTACATATGTAGACTACTGATGATTTGTCAGTGTCTTGTATATTATGTTTATTTTCAGGCAGACCATCTGCCTTCATGCTAATACAAATCTGGGCTCCATCTATATACTTTAGAGAAGTGTTCTGAAATCTTCATGAGTTAAAAGCAGCTCTTACATTCATACAAACATGATCATCACAGACGTTTTATATTTAAATCAGACCACAAAACACAAAAACATTTGAAACTTCTGAATGAGAGATGTGTACGGTGATGTACCGTAAACAGTGAGGCTTTTTCAAATTCAAGTTTTGGTGATATAAAAATGACGCCCTAGGTGTCCTGCAAAGTAACACACTTGTTATGGATCATCACATTAACTATGGACATATTCAACTAAGTTTGTCGACCAGAAAGTGTCCAAATACTTAAACCACTTTTATAATAAAAAAAAATATTTTGTTAAATGTTTTGCTTGAAAACTGCTTGTGCAAACTTTCTTTAAATTAAATGATACTTGGTTGGATATTTTATGTAAAGCAATGACATTAATACATTTGACATACATTATTAAGTATGTCTTAAGTGTCCACATTTTGGGGTCACTCATAGGTGTATTACGGACCGAGCCAGGGGCATTTCAACATTTGAAAACAAATAGTTATATACGCTTGAATATGTGGCCCCCACAGCTGTCAGCTTATACAAGGTCCCCTTAATAAGGCCCTGTGCCTATGAGGGTCCCCAGCCCGCTTTTAGGACCCTTTTGCCTTCATGTTTCTAATTTAAAATAAATTTAGCCACTCTTTAAAAATTTGAACTTTGAATTTTCTGACTATTATTTCATACTTTAGGCTTTATAGGGTTAAGCTTTATGTTTTGCATGAAAAGTGCTGTCGAATAAAAATATTTATTATACTATTCATAGGTTAATTGATGTCTCCAAAAAATTGCCCTAGGTGTGGATGTGAGTGTGAGTGGTTGCCTGTATATGTGTGGCCCTGTGATGGACTGGCGACCTGTCCAGGGTGTACCCTGCCTTTCGCCCAATGTTAGCTGGGATAGGCTCCAGCCCCCCGCGACCCTGTACAGGATAAGCGGTTGACGATGGATGGATTATACTGTTCATTACTATAACTGAATTTCTCCCCGATATTACAAAAAATAACTGCACTTAGGTGATTGGGAAAAGAAGATATTGATATTTTATTTTGTGTGGTATAAAAGTACTGACCTAGAAACATAAATTTGTCAAGACAAAATATAATGTTGGTTTGACAAAACCTTGTCTGAAATTTTAAATAGTTTTAAATGCTTGAAGTTGGAAATTTGTACAGGTTTTACAGTGAGAGAGAGAGAGAAAGAAAGAAAGAAACAGTATCTTAAAGCAGATTAAAGGGCTTGTCTGACTGCTGAAGTTTGAAATCATGAACATTCAAAAACAGATCCTTAGATCGTTTAAAGATTCTGTTAATATAATCGACACTTTTTTTTCAATGGGAAAATAATAATGGTGGCCAAGCAGTAGGGTCATTGCAAACTAAATTTACAATAAAATGACCAAATGACCGCTTTTTTTGAGCCCCACACCTTTCAGCCCTTCGAAGCTCTCACAATGGAGGGTAAAGTCTTTAAAGGAAATAGGGTGTAGGCATGATCACTTCTGAATGGAACGCACCTCATCATTCCGATGAGGAATTGTAAAAGATACAGTATAGCAGTGTGAGCCAGAACTGCCTGAACTCTTTGCCAAGTTTCACCAAACCCATATGTACATGCGGTAAGAGTCTATTTGTTAAATCCTTTATATTTAAAGTGTTTGTTTAAGTTAAAATATGTCATAATGTATTATTACCCATTTAAATATATGCATGTTTACACATGTATTACACATTTTGTTAAAAGTTTGTATTTTGTATGCATAATTTGTAGTATTTACAAGTATTTACATTGAGATTACATTGTGAATAACAAACGTTAAAATGCTGCTGTCTATTTAATGACTGCACTACAAAGGACCCCACTGTCAAGCTCCTGAAGTTTTCAGACGACGCCACGGTCAACGGCCTCATCCGCTAGGGAGACGAGTCTGCATACAGAGGTTGTACATCCTTCCTCCCCATAGTCCAATAATGTAAATGCATATCTCATGTAAATGTACACATTTAATTAAATGTACATATGCCATTCCATGTCCTTTTAAGATTAAGATTCAACTTTATTGTCATTGTGTGGAGTACAGGAACAGAGCCAATGAAATGCAGTTGTTTTTCGCATATCCCAACTAAGCTGGGGTCAGAACACAGGGTCAGCCATGAAACAGAACCCCTGGAGCAGATAGGGTCAAGGGCCTTTCTCAAGGGCCCAACAGTGGTATCTTGGCGGTGCTGGGGCTTGAACCCCCGACCTATCAGTCAATAACCCAGAGCCTTAACTGCTGAGGTTGTACTTGAAGTACAACCTCTGCTGAGTCTTCTTCACATTGGAGTCTATGTGGGTGTCCCACTTCAGGTCCTGAGAGATGGTAGAGCCCAGGAACCTGAATGACTCCACTGCTGCCACAGTGCTGGGGTGGCAGGGTATTTCTCCTGAAGTCCACTATCATCTTCACTGTTTTGAGCGTGTTCAGCTCATGGTTGTTGTGACCACACCAGAAAGCCAGCTGATCAATCTCCCGTCTGTATGCAGACTCGTCACTGAGGCCGATGACCGTGGTGTCATCTGCAAACTTCGGGAGCTTGACAGTGGGGTATTTTGTTGCGCAGTCATTCGTGTACAGGGAAAAGAACAGTGGAGAGAATGCATCCCTGAAGAGCACCAGTGCTATTAGTCGTGGATGTGAGTTTCCCCAGTTTCACTAGCTGCTGCCTATCTGTCAGAAAGCTGGTGATCCATCGACAGATTGGGGTGGGCATGGAGAGCTGGGTCAGTTTGGTTGAGAGAAGATCCGGCATGAAGTTATTGAAGGCTGAACTGAAGTCCACAAATAGGAACCTTGCATAAGTGTCAGGTTGGTCAAGGTGTTGTACGATATAATGCAGTCCCATATTGTCAGCATCATCCTCAGACGACGCCATCACCAGCACCCTCCATCTGGCCCGAACATACATTTGAATGCTGTTCATAGACTTCAGTTCAGCATTCAACGCAATCATTCCCCAGCACCTGATCCCCCTGAACCTGCTGGGCCTGGACACCTCCCTCTGCAACTGGATCCTGGACTTCCTGAGTGGGAGACCTCAGTCAGTCTGGATCGGGAAAGCATCTCTACCACCATCACACTGAGCACTGGGGCCCCTCAGGGCTGTGTGCTCAGTCCACTGCTGTTCTCTCTGCTGACTCACGACTGTGCAAAACGCACACCTCGAATCACATCAAGTTCGTCAATGACATGACCGTGGTGGGTCTCATCAGCAAGAATGACGAGTCGGCATACAGAGAGGAGGTGCAGCGGCTAATGGACTGGTGCATAGCCAAAGCGTGTCTCTGAATATGGACAAAACAAAAGAGATGGTTGTTGACTTCAGGAGAACACAGAGCGACCACTCTCCGCTGATCATTGACGGCTCTTCTGTGGAGATCGTCAAGAGCACCAAATTCACCAATTCACCTGGCTGAGAACCTCACCTGGTCCTTCAAAACCAGCTCCATAACCAAGAAAGCCTGAGAAGTCTGAGAAAAGCCCATGTCCCACCACCCATCCTCACCACATTCTACAGAGGGACTATCGAGAGCATCCTGACTGGCAAAAGGTACCGAAGCATTCGGCCCTCACGGCCAGACTGTGTAACAGTTTCTTCCTCCTCAATACTCAGAGACTGGACTGACACACACACACACACACAAACACACACACACACACACACACACACACACACACACACACACACACACACTAAACACCATCTGACTCCCTTTGCAATTTGCATTTAGCAGTTAATGTACCGTCTTGTACTGCACTTTATGTGATAGCTTGTAGGTCTTATTTAGTTCTTTGTAGTCTCACGTAGTTCTGTGTATGTTTTATGTTGTTTTTTTGTTATTTTATGTAGCACCATGGTCCTGGAGGAACATTGTTTCATTTAATTGTGTACTGTACTAGCTGTATATGGTTGAAATGACAATAAAAGTCACTTGACTTGACCTGTTTGCTCGGTAAGCAAACTGAATGGGGTCCAGCAATGTACTTCAAATATGCCAAAACCAGTCCCTCAAACTACTTCATGACCACAAACATTTTGAATAGCATCGTCCTAAGGTCATTTCCTGTTTAGTTATATCCAAATCTACTGAATGATGTTATAAATATAATTGACACGTCTTACAGATAACTGGCATGCCCTTCACCACTGCTTTACTAGGCAAAATAAAGCCGTGTCACTTAAAAGATAAAACTTAATTGAAAGAAAAATTACATTTAGGCTCTGGTAATAAAACAGTGGTTTCACTTTTTCAAGATTAATAAACAGAAACAAAAATTTCGTCAACTTGTGCCACATCCCACATAATTTTGGTTACAAACATGGCGGCGCAGTCATCCAGTGACGTCACATGAAACATCAACAGAGCAATTATTTTCGACAGCCGTTTAACGGATGTTTACATTGATGGCATTCAGCTTTTCAGGAATGTCATTATGTTGTGTTTCAAATAAAAACATTCTCAGTGCTGATTTTTTGTGAAATATGCCTTTTTAAAAACATCTCACCGAGCTTAAATAGTTAAATTGATGGCTCATAAAATAAAAGCTGTCATTTAAAATGTTAAGAAAAACATAAAAATACAGTAAACCCTTAAGAGAGACTGGGATTCCTCCAAACCATGTTTTAAGACAGAATTCTTTTTTCTGCAGAAGGCAACAATGAAAAGCAGGCTTTTTCTCATTCAATATTAGAAGTTGCTTAGAAAGAGTCTGGCTGAGTAGGGAGCATATTAATGTATTAGCTTAGAACAGCATAGAAACACCGCCCCCCCCCCCCCCCCCCCCAATTTAATCTTTAAATGTGAATTTATAGCAGGCTATTGGCAGGAAAATGCTATTAGCACTTTGACCTGCCTGGAGTGAGAGAGCAGTGAAAACCCCACCCCATCTATAAAACGTACACGGTGGCCAGTAATTGTGTCAACTTTTTCAGTTATTAATCTATTTTTCTGCAATATAAGAATAAGTGAAACTAAACAAACTGCTCTGTAAGAAAATGTGTCTGAGACCTTACAAAATCCCTGACAATAACTGCCAAGGGTAAAATGAGACAGATTTGCCACTAAAACAAAATTATCCATAAATCACCTCTAATATAATTGAATGGAGAAGTGTTTTACACATAAATGAAGGACTTTAAAGTAATAATCATTGTGTGTATAAGGGTATAAGGGTATCATTGTGTGTATAATTTACTCCCATGCTCAAATTATAAATGTTAAACATTGAGCTTACCCTTGAAATTAGAAGTTCTTCATAACATACTAAAACTCGGGTAGAAAATGAAAAAGAGTAAACAGCAGTAAAATTAACTTTTTATTTTCACTATCATCTCCCTATGCATGTAGTGCACCATCTTTTATGTCTGTACCGCAACATTTATGGCCTACTTTATCAGTGAAGAAGTGACATTTTTCCCAAGCCACTTAGAAACATTTCAAGGTTTCTAGAAAAAACTAAGCCTGACTAAATTAAAACAAGTTGGTTACACTAAAAATGCAATGTTTCAAACACAAAATGACAAAATAAATATTCAAAATACAGAAACAGTGGTTCTGATTCATAGAACAATTCAAGTGACTTGTATCGTTATTATGGCTCTTTTTCAAAACTAATATCCACAATGGCATGTCCATGTACTGCTTCATCAAGAGAGCAGTGTGTGTGTGTGTGTGTTTTTTTTTTACCAAATTTGTAAATTATCTGTTGCTTAAACACTTTTGTTAATAATTTGTAAGACATTGTGCTCTTGCAGGATAGTTAACATTGCAGTTATTGTGATTCATGAAAAAGAGTTATTTTCTGTGGTTGGAAAAAAGTCTTTATGTTGTAAATATAACGTCTAATTTTTAAAAACTTCATGTAAAAAAAGGCATAGGTCATGATATCATAACCATGGCAACAACAATTCTCAAGCTAACAATTTGAGAATAAATATATATTAACGTTGTGTTGAGGAAGGCATGGGCCATTCCATGAATTTTAACAGAAGCAAGACAATGGCTATCGAGCAAATATGAAATGTGTGTCGATACTTTGTATGCTTCAAACTAACCATTTAAAACTAAAATTTAGTTGTTTTTTTTTTGGATACAGATTAAGTTTGGCTCAGATTAAGCATTATGTTTGGTTGTGCAACAGAAAAATAACACATACCATATGAGAGAGAACTATAAATTCACTTAGCTGTTATTTCCTGCTTGGAAAGAAGGAGAACACCCCCCCCAATGCAATAAATGGAAATTTGCCAACCCTGTTAATCTACCACTAGACGTCAGTACATTTCTGTGCCTCCACCTGTCCAAGTGGTTATTTTCTAACATTACACCAGCCTCAGTTGGAAAGAGAGAGCTATAAAGAAAAGTTTGCTATGGAAGACTATCCTTTATACTGTATACTGGTAACCTAGTTTGTAGGTAGACATTAAATGTGCCAGAGATGATGATCGGTATTTCTTTACATATCCAGAAAAAGTATGCTGTAAAATAATCTCAACATAGGCAGTTCAAATTACTGGCAGTACCATTAAATAATGTACTGTGAAACAGTGGAAATGTCCCGCACAAACATAGATAAAACAAACTCTTAACTTATAAAAACGAAATAAAAAAAGTAAAAACAGACATAAAGATTGTAATAGGATGATGACATGTAAGAAATGTAATGCACAAATTGACATTTCTAACCATGACTTTAAGTCTAAAAGCACTAATGCTTTAAAAATGAGTTCCAACTTTTTTGCAAGTTGGATCTATACTGACTCTGTGGGTGATCTTACAATAAGGCTCATTTGTAAACCCCGCTTGTGATTTATTTTCATTACTTTGAACTTTGATCAGTATGCAAGTAGTTGACCTCTTCACATAATAAATAACTCCCTATTTATGGCTAGATCTTTCCAACACAATAAGTTTGAATCATAATTCAATTATTTGATAACACTTTACAATAAGGTTCCATTTGTAAACATTAGTCAACAACATTAGTTAACTTGAACTAACAATGAACAATACTTTTACAGCATTTATTAATCTTCGTTAATATTAATTTCAACATACCGTATAGCAATACATTTTTTAAATCAAAAGTTGCATATGCTAACATTAGTTAATGCACTATGAACTAACATGAACTAACAATGAACAATTATATTTGTATTACCTAGCATGAAAAAAAGATGAATAAATGCTGTAAAAAACATATAGTTCATTGTTAGTTCATGATACCTAATGCATTAACTAATGTTAACGAATGGAACCTTATTGTAAAGTGTCACAATTATTTCAGATCAAAAGAGTTTGAAGTGCACATTTCTATTTGTGAATGTAGACTATGCGAAGGGTAACCAATGTGTCCAGACTCTTAAAGAAGAGTAGGGCCTTTAGTAGTGTATGTCATTGAGGGGAAGTGTCTGCTGTCTATGTCCCACATCTTCCTGTCTCCTTGAGGCCCCAGTGCAGATCCTTTTGTCTGGTTGCCAGCCACTGGTAAGCTGGAGCTGCAGTAGTTAATATAACTAGCCATGAGAAGAGTCAGTTCCAGGATCTAAAGCATTGAAAGAGAGAAAGAGATATAGAATTAAAGTGAATTGTGAACTGAGGCTGTCATTCTGCCTAATATTTCATTTTGTGTTTCATGAAAGAATCATATTAGGTTTGCAACAAAATGAGCGTGAGTAAATGATGACAGAATTATCATTTTGGGTGAACTATTCCTTTTAAAATCTTTAAAAATTACCCACAGACAGGCGGAGAAATTATCCCGCTCAAACTAACACAAAGGAGCTTATTAGCGCTTCCTGTATAATGTAATGCTTTATGGCAGTTGAGTAAGTCAGAAACCCTCAATGAGTATCCAGAAACCTGCTTTTACCATCAGATGTCATCCAGATTGGCGGTTGCAGATGGAGGGAGTAGGAGTTTAACTTGGCTTTAAAGCAGTTTTTAAAGTTCTGATTTCACTTCTACAAACACAAGATCAGATTGCTAAGATAGCTAATAAAACGTAATCATAATAGCACCCTGGTATATCAGAATTCAGTGCTCTTTACCAACCACATTTGGAAATGCAGTTAAACTGTGTTTTGCCTTTTGTAATCCAGCATGCCTTGCCTTTGGTTTAGCCATTGCAAATAAAAGTTTATCCACAATCTTCTTGCCCAAAGCCTGGTCTTTAATCTGGCTGACCACAACCATGAAGTCCTCCTTGCAGCCTCCAAAGGTAATGACTGACTGGTATGGATACGTGGCTACCGGGTGCTAAGAAGAAACAAACAGCACACACACAAACTGATAAATCTCCCATAGCAAGGAAAACAAATATGGAAAACATTTCCAGATTATTTTAGTTCCTAGAAGTTACATTTATAGAAAGCAGTAGGGTTTTGTTTTCTTTTCCCTTTAAAGGAACATTCAGGGTTCAATACAAGTTAAACTCAGTCGACAGCATTAGTGGCATAATGTTGATTATCACAAAAAGTTATTTTGACCTGTTTCTCCTTTTCTTTTTCTTTTTTAAAAAAAGCAAAAATCGAGGTAACAGTGAGGCACTTACAATGGAAGTCAAGTGGATACATTTTTGGAAAGTTTAAACACAGAAATGTGAAGCTCATTATTTTACAAAAGCACTTGCATTATTCTTCTGTTAAAACTTATGTGTTATTTGAGCTGTAAAGTTGTTTAAATCTTCCTCTTTGCAGTCGTTTTAAGGTTTTAGTGTTTACGGCATTTACGCTGTCATGGCAACAAATTGTAAAATTCAATATAAATTTATACAGAAAAGGTTAGAAAGCAATTTTGTTGCACTAAAATCACGTTAACACACATATTGTTAACATTTTGTGTCAATACTTTTGAAACAGCAAGTATTTAATGTTTATGGATTTGCTCCATTCACATCCTCACTGTAACCCAGATTTTAGCTTTTTTTTTTAAAATATATATAAAATGAGTCTAAATAAATTTGTGTTGTAATCAACATTGGGCCACAAATGCTGTCAATTGAGCATAACACGATTGAACCTGGATTATTCCTTTAAGAATTTTACAGTGACGTGGTGAAAATAATGAATGGACGGGAAGTTAAACCAAAAATGACATGGAAGAGCAAGAGCTGTAGTAAATTATAGTCTGCACTGACCCTGTTTATTCATGCACAGAGCAAGGAGAGGATAAGTAAGGAAGCAAATGGTCAATTGCAAAAGCTTGCAGGCCAATGGCTTTTGGAAACCGCCAGGTAAATAAACATTTTAAACCAGCACACCTGCCTATGTGGCCCTCTCAGTGCTAGATATATGTTATATAGTTCCTGAAGCCAAAGAAAAGGACAGAGTAAATGCACTAAGCATCCACAAGAAGGCGCTACAGTTTGTAAAGAAACCCCCTTAATTGTTGCGCTTCAATGAACATTTCCAAATGATTTATAACCTACAATGAATATTTAAATTGTGCAAGGTAGATCTTACTATAATATTATTTGTATCTCACTATGAGTATCACGGTATCGCCTCAGTTGTGAAGAATCCTGGAAGCTACAATAACACCAAGTTTCACAGCAATGATAAGGTAGTCCCAGGGCCAGTTGCATTCCCACTGTCACTTCCAGTGTTTCTGCAAATCGATAATTGTCTCGCAGCTTGAGGTCCGAGGCTATTGGTCATGACTGGCCAGTTGATAGTCATGACTAGATGGTGGAAACGAAGCATATTAAATGAGCAGACGGCGGACAAGCTGCCCACTGACTGGCCTTCACAGCAGACGGGCAAGGGTACAGAGAGGTATCTGTATGATGGTTACCAGCTGCCATCCCGGGCTATCCCGATCAAGCAGCTCAACCCATCATTATCAGCGTGTGGAGATTCAATTGTTTTGAGACAAAACCGTTTTCCCAATTTTTGCGTGAACAATCACATTAAATTGTAAATAACCCAGAATGACCTTTTAATGCAGTATTTGCCACTTTCAGAAACTTTAAATATGCATCCATATCCTCACGAACTCACCATGGTGTAGTCCAAAACACTAAGCCCATCTTCATTAACCGCCAGCCACACCTGAATCTGCTCCAATGAAGAGGGAGGCAATGGCTGCACACCAAAAGAGTGGGAGTAAATGGAGAAGATCTGTCAGGTCTTGTGAAAACATACATCTGAAAATCTTTTTATGTTGTAAAGGTTATGTAGAAAAGAAGCTCATTTTGACAGCAGCTAAGGAAAATCTGTTGCCTCATGTACATCTGAACTCACCTTGGCACTGAACAGTTTGGCCCCAGACAGAGCCCATTTGCGGGCCACGGTCAGATAGATTCTCACACATTCTGAGGCTGTGCACCCACGCAGGACAGACCACTTAGTGGCCAAACGCTCAGCAAGCTCCCTGTTGGACAGTTACCATATAAATATAATATAATATGAAATCAGTTGCCTGGGTCAACAGTCAATTATAAGGTTTAGCAGCCATTTTATTCAGAATCAGTCAAGTATTTCAGAGATCCATGTAATATAATTGTGGAAAAGGGTGGGGCCGGGCCATGATGATGGCTAATTAAGCCCACGAGAGGGATAAAGGCAGCCAGAGGCAGTCCGGCTGCCTTAAAGTAGAGGAACGACTGCCGGCCGCTAAAACGTGGTGGGTTCTAAGATAAGACTGCCATCCGCGAGGGGAGGAGCGGCTCCCTACCTCAGCAGTCGGGCCGCTGCCAGGGGTGGAGGAGACCCCTACCGGCCACTACAACGTGGTGGGTTCTAAGATAAGACTGCCGTCCGCGAGCGGGGAGGGGCTCATTGCTTGGAGCGGGAAAACCACTGCAGGGGGTGGAGGAGACCCCTACCATCCACCAAAATGTGGCGGGGCATTCTGTCCGCCAGGGGCCGGAGGACTGCCTCCGATCCACCCAGGGAGGAGCAGCTGTCATCCACTAGAGAGTGGAGGAGTGGCCGAGGACAAGGTTACCGTGTATCAGAGAACCGGAAAGTACTTTTTTTTTCTCTCTCTCCTCTCTCTTTCCTGCTGTCGCTGGCCCATCCCCAGAAAGGGTGGGGGTGTACAGCAAAGGAGAAAGGAGTGTGGCAAGGAGGAGGGCGGGACAGTACCTGAGACAGTACCTGAGACAGCTGTCCTGTATGTGTATGTGTATGTGTGTGTTATATTGTATGTGTGTGTTAATTTCTGAAGTTAAAACTATACTGTTTAACCTATTAAATGAATGCAATAAATACAGTAATTGCATTAATTGTGTCTGTTTTCTTTTTCACTTTCTAAAATGTTACTCATTTTTTCTTCCCACCTGCAGCTAAAATTGCCATTTATACATTTCCAGAAGGTATACATTAGTACATCCTAGCTCATTTATTCATTACGTGCAAAATATGTCCAGGGAATAATAAACATGGGAGTGTATTTACAGTACAGAGAATGGAGACTTCAACCACAAGTAGTGAGCCTGGTGTGGGAGAGATCAAGCAAGCTGCCTCTTCGCATCGATTGAAAATGCTCACTCACTGTCATCTCAGCCAGTGTCAAAAACAAAACCACGAGAAAGACCCAGTGTGTGTGTGTAGTAGAGACTGAACTGAATATTTGTTAGATTTTAAACTTCAGCATTAATTTTGTTTTATATATGTATGTATAGTGTCTAATAATTCATAGACAATGTAAACTGAAGTTTATTTTTATCAATAAAGCTTGATATAAATTGAATCTTCCCATTTGATCCATATAATATAATATAATATAATATCATATCATATAATAAATGGAATATCCTGCATAAGATACATTAGTCATCAATTGAACTGTCCATTCACAATACATATAATTTGTCTATTACATGTTTAGTCATTTGTTCTTAGTTATGAAAGTGGTTTTAATACAGTGAATCAGATGTGAGTATACCTGAGCTGCTCCATGTTGCATTCCTGCTTGTAGCGTTTAGGGTAAAAACGCTCCAGTACCTGCAGTAGGATCTGTTGGGTCTTTGGCTGAGGAGAACCAGTGGGAGACATTGCTGGGCGGTCAAGGTCACCATGCTCAACCTAAAAGACAAATGTGATTTAGCTGTGTTTATGACTCACCACTTCAGATCCATTCACCCACATATACACTCACTCTCTATTAACACACACCTGTGCCATTAACGCAGCCACTTCCAGGCCCAGTTCCTTACTGACAGGGAAATGCCCTTGTTGTACCTCATCATTGACTTGATAAGCCAGCAGGAGGCGCTCTCGCTCTGTCTCGCCCTTAGCCTGAGCACGGAAGCACAGCCTAAACAGAGGAATGAATACTGTCATATCCTTATTATTAATAAAGTTTGCTGAATAGCTTTTCCTTTTTTTAAGACATTCACATACATTCTAAAATACAATCACAAATGTATAACATTCACAAAGCTCCTCAGAACAAAAAGACCTTTTATAGAAATTGGTCATTAAAAAATCATCATGGTATTGATGTCACAACCGTGAGCACATATAACTGACCGTGTTATCATCTAGCAAATTGGCCCACTCAGTCACGGTAATGACAAATATTATTCCTAAACACTAAAAAAACAGATACTGTCCCCATTTGGTATCTAGGTTGTACCTGCTTTTGTAAGTCAGGCGGACAATCCGTGTTCCTTCATATTTTCCAGGATGAAGTTCTTTCAGCGCTTGTTCCCACTTGGAGATCACGTCACAAATCTGCACCAGAAGTAAAAATGTCTATAAAAACTCAATCCACCATTTTTTTGCTACATAAAACAAAAGAATACAGACTTCTATAATGATAAAGAGTAAAATGCTATACTTTATTGCTGGGCTGCAGGCAGTGCTCCAGGTCTTTGCCAGAGGGGTCATCAGTGAAGAGAGCGAAGCCTGAAATCTGGGGCTTCCTCATGCCTGCCCTCTGGTTCAGTGTGTTTAGGAACTCCTCCACTGTTGTGGAACCATCAAAACCTACAACCTACAGAAAAGAGATTGATGCTGATAGGAAGAGATGACAATATTATAAAAGACTATCCAGCCATTGTAAAACTGTTTGCGTTTTCATGTATCCATTTGTCAGATGCTTTTATCCAAAGTGACAGTGCATTCAATGTTGACAGGAATGTGACCATGGTGTTTCAAACGCTTCGCTCTACCAGTTGAGCTACAGAATACCACATTTTGTGTGTTATTGTATTAAGATCCCCACTAGCAAATGAGTAGTGGGCTACCATAGTGCTATTATGCTTTTTGGACATGGTACCATGGTAATACTGTACCATGTTGTTCTCTGAAGTACCTTAGAGTACTATGTAAATACCAGTATATAAAATATTCAGTACCATGTTATATCAGAGTCCATTGTGTCACCTTAGTACTTATCATAAGGGTCAGATCATGGGTTTGATACTAGTTAGTTTTGAGTTTATGTGTGTATCTTTTTGTTTGTTAATGGTTAGTTGTGTGTGTGTGTGTGTGTACCTCATAAGTGTTGTTCATGAAGTGAACAGGTATGCTGAAGGGTAGGGAATGATGGTAAGGGTTTCGAAGCAGAATAGATAGGACCTCCATTCGCGAAGGCTTGGCCTCTCTCTCTCCATTTTGCAAAGTTCTTTCCACTGACCGCTGACAGTACACTGCATACTTCCCCACCTCACTCCTGTGAGCAAACACACACACAAACAGATGCTTTTAATTACATTACATGAGGTGCCACAGCAAAAAACATATTCTTAACCAGTGTCTATCTTTCCAGGAAAAATGTTAAACATCTTAAACTTCAATTCACCTGAGAAGCAAAATTGCAATCATTATATATATAAAGGCATTATTTGTTTGCTGATTGCTAAACATTTAAACAGAAAGAATTAGTTATCGTAGAATAGTATTTATTCATTTTTTTTTTTTTTTGGTGAAAAATGTACACACATGAGATGATACATATTTTGCTGGGTCATATTCAAGTGTGATGAGATCTTATGACCAGGTTTACTACTCGCTTTATCTATACAATCCTGTGAAATTGGACGCTTCTACTCACAAAATATATGAATCATATTAAATCATATTTAAAATGACATAGATAACTAAGAACTTCTGTTTTTGTGTGATGCTGCATCTATGGTGCTAGGTGGCAACGAACATAAACTGAAATTTTACTTTGTGCACCTTTAAGAAGTCTTTCCAAGAGCTTTAATATTGTTCCATTGGCCGATTTTTTTCACTTATTTTAAAGGAATAGTTCACCCCAAAATGAAAATTCTCTCATCATTTACTCACCATTATGCTGTCTCAAACTTGTATGACTTTATTTCTTCTCCTATATTCTGATATACTGTTTGATGTCTGTTTTTACATACATTCCCAAGAGTAATCAAACTTCAAATCATGATCGCGCCAAGGAGACTCGATTGTATCGCTTCAGAAGACATGCATTAAACCACTCGAGACATATGGAATACCATGCTGCCTTTGATGCTCCTTTTTGGAGCTTGAAAGTTTTGGACCCCATTGACTTGCACTGTGTAACATCTACACTCGTTGTTTCAAGCACTCATCACCAGAGGTAAGCATCTCTTAACGTCTAGAACTGATCACTCTATGCTGTTCACCTGTGCATGTACTTCCTGTAAGTATAAATAGTCTCTTCCTTGAAAACATTGCAAGTATTGCCAATTTAACTAGCAACTCTGAGTGTTGTTGTATTACCCTTTTCTGGATATTTTGACCCTTCTGCTTTTTGTTTATTACTCTCTTGGATTGTGATTTTGTACTTTTGCCTGCCTTACTGGATACTGATTTATGCTATAGTCCTAAATACATTTCTGCACATGGCTCCCCTTAGACTCGACTGGAGCTAATTCATTACACATTGTATGGACAAACAGACTTCATATATCCTTCAAAATATCCTTTCATATCCTTATTTGTTATTTTCCAAAAGTCATGTTCTGCAGAGTATTTTAATTTATTTCATTCTAAGATACAAATATAATAAGTAGGAATTAGACTTGGGCACGGTCACATTTTCCACAGGGGAAGGCAGGGGGTGGGGGGGGTGTTGAGCGTGTGTGCCAAGCAACCGCTTTTTAATGCTGCACTTTTAACTCTGGGAGAGTGAAGTTAAATAGAAACTCCCCACAAAAATGATGTTCTTGTCCATTGTGAATATTCAGTGTAGCTGCATATGAAGCATCACACACACAGAGGTCACTGCCAAACCAAGCGTCTTCCTATTGGTTAACACGGTGAATACGCCTAAAAAAGTCAAAGTTCACCAAACATGAACGCCACACAAAATTGAACTCCAAGAGAAATGTTTCGGCACCAGAAGTCCATTGCGCAAATTAATAATCGCACGGATTCCCATTGAGATGACTGTATTTCCCGCCAATCGTAGGTAAATGTGACACCTTAAGGGAGAGTCAATCTTAGAGCGAGTACATTTGAATATACTGTAGTTCAATATGCATGAATAAATTTCACTACACAGAGTGAGCAGGTTTGTGACCTGGGATCTGCGTTCCGCAGCAGGTACTGTCTCAGGTACCACAAAAAGTGATGCTGGGGCAGGAAGAGAGCCACACACAATGATAACAGCTGCCAGCACTAAAAGAGAGAGAAAGAGATTGTCTATAGTCACATATTGTACATACTTAATATGATGATACAGTGTTGTGTGTGTGTGTGTATGGCACTGACCTGTGTAAGGGCGTAGTTGTGTGGTGTGCGGCAGTTGGTCTGTTTGATCAGCTGACAGTACATCTCGTTTTGCAGCTCTGGATGTGTTAGGCACACCTGCAGTGCATTCTGGGCCAGCGAGGTGTGGTAGTCAATGGAGGGAGACTCCACCAGCACATTGATGAAGAGCTGACACGACTGCCGGGTGAAACAAAGAACAGAAATCATAAGTATTTAGTTTTTGTGGCTTTTTATGCCTCTGTTAAATAGGGCAGTTGGGAAAATGCATGAAAGTAATGGGGGAAAAAAGAGAAATGAGCTCAGGTGTTACTGCACCACAGTTCTGCCCTGTTCTGTAAATGTAATTAAAGAATACCACTAAATATTTGCATATCTTCATACAATAGATCTTTGACACATTACAGACTCTGATGAATGCTAAATGGCCAACAGATGGCATTTCCCTCACACGACACATTGCCACACACAAATGGTTCTGTGGTCGGGTCATGCAGACAGCTCATGCAACAACATGCTAGACTTTCTTATTAACATTCCATTTTTGTTCTTACAGAAATTCTTACAATGCAAATTAAACAAGTCAGGATGTAGCTTTAAACCCCCCCATTCATTACTTCAGAGTAAGAGGCATTTTCTTTCAGTATCAAATGACTACCTAAAAAGCCCTTCTGATCTTCAAAGTATATTGAGAGCTAAGCAAGATGCTAGCTCCTGAGGATAAACCATTGAACTGTAAATAGGGCATAATGTCTGCAAACCTCAGGGGAATGGGGTTCTCCATAGAAAAATAGGAGCTGGAGGAGACGCTACGAGCGAGTGGAACAAGACTATCTCTCTAAACACTGACAGTGATCCTCTTTGAACTCAGAGTGAAACGATTAGGCCTGTCCTCAGATTAAGACACATTACAGCGCCGGGGCTTTTTCCCACACAGAGAGCTGAGAGCACACTCAACTGTTTTAAGGGAGAAACTTTGAGTAGTTTTTTAAGTTAAAATTTTTCAGTAGTGTGACAACAACTCACTTGTTTTCTAGTAATGGACATAGCTAGCTTTTTTCCAGTAACTATGCTTTCCATCAAGTTGTGTGTAGCATTGGAAGACATTTCCCAAAGTCATTCGACATTTTAGGTCTTCTTTTTGTCGCTAAATAAATATTTAGTTAAAAATATTTGTTCTGTTTTTTGTTTTGTTTTTATTATTAGTTGAATTTAGGTAAGTTTACATTGTCACCACACTTAAATAGAATAAGTACTTGCCACCACACTCGTTTACATACACTTTAAAAGTTCAATTTCAGTCGGACTAAAACAATAACTGGTCTATTTATAATGTCATGTAAATGCCTTTTTCCGACTGAAACAGTACCAATCAGATTTTGACAAAGTTGGAATAACAGACCTAGTTTCTGATTGTAGCTCGGCTTCGTCCAGCAGTAAACACATTAATTGGAACACAACTGGCCTCGGCACTGTGCACATGCTCCGAAAGACAGAGGTGTCCTTCATCTCTGTTGTGCATTTAACATTTCCTTGTTTATTTAACACTTCCTCAGCTGATGTCCTTCCTTCAATATTCAATAATGCATTGTGTCTTGTATACTTGGACAGACACGTGAAAACTGTAGCTTGACTACACTAAAACCCATATACGGTTGCTAAGATGTTCTTTATAGTTGCTAGCATGGTGCTATGTGGTTGCTATGGTCTTTCTAGGTGGTTATTTACTTGCCCAAGTAAAAAGAGCCCACTATTAAGTCTTTGTGATATTTTGGTGCCTAGATATGGCTTGAGTCTCTCTTTCAATGTAAGTCTTTGGTATTTTTCAGCCCTTTATGTTCTGCCAGGTGAAAATTGTGTTCGCTTTTTGTCAGAAGCTTGTACAGTAACTAACTACTTGACTGTAGTTTAAATGATTGAAGTCGAGTCATGAAACTCTACATGGTGCAAACTGATAGATTAAATGTTCAAAGGAACTGTTAGTTAATTGTCTTCCATGGTGCATTTGATAGGTCCTCTGGCACGCAATCTGTTAGTCAATCAACTTGCATACTCCCTCTTTGTCTGCATTTAAATTGCATTAGTTGTTTGCAGACAGTCGGTTTCACTGCAGAGTGTTATGAGAGTTTTCTCTCTGAAACCCTCCTCCTCCCCAGCACCACATGTCTAAATCTGTTTCTTGGGGATTGTATGTATGTCTAATCAGCAGCAGCAGTATGCAGGGCTGTATAATTCTGACAAAACTGTTAATTATTTCCTTTGATTTTGTAGTTGTGATAAATTTTTATATGAACAATTTACATTAAAGGTGCACTAAGTAAGATTTTAGCTTGCTCTTACTCGTCTCATCTGTCCCATGGTTTTGGACTCAATACTGACACCCATCGTCCTGGATACTTAAAATTTGTTTACTGAACACTGCTGCTTTTCATCAAACATGTTTGTTTGTTTTCTGTTTTTTTACTTTTAATATTTATTTTTCTCAAATCAATACCTTTAAAACAAAGCTGTTATTCAAATTTTGAATACATTATACACAGAAGCAAGCAATAAACATGTCTCTGATTGGTTGCAATGCTCAACCACTGCAAAACAGACATTAAATACAAAATTAAATCAAAAATGTTACCAAAACATAAATAGAGCTACATGGACTGATATAATTGACAAATTTCACAATTAGTTAATTGTATCAGCTGTAATTGTAATCTTGGTTATTTATTCGATTAATTGTGTAAACCTAGAAGCATGTGCTACATGCTTGAAGCAGCATGTCTTATGTATGTCTAATTGTGCCACAGCAGCATCATGCCTTACTTGTTTGACACAGCATGTCTGTGCATTTCCTTATAGTAGTCTTTGTACTTGCGCTGCAGAAAAGGTGCACCCAGACCAAACTTATTACTAACTTGTCATATGCATTATAAAACCTTAAATTTATTCAAAGAGTTATTAGATTCATCAGTGAACTACTTATAAATTATTAGTAACTTTTAGATTGGCAAGCTAGATTTTCAAAGTAGCTTCGCAGACATGGCTACACTGCAGAAGAGAGGTTCGCCTCAATCAGAGCCAAATCCAGCTTGTTATCTGCTCTGATATAATGAGCACAAGGCCTCCCATCTCTGCCTTTGATCCTGCTGTGGGAGACACAGTAGCACTCTCACACACAGGGACAGGACGACACCATCAACCCTCCAGAGAGGAGGATGAGGACAAGTTAGAAGTATTTGAGAAATGGAGAGGCTCTTTATGCAAGAAAAACAAAGACATAAAGACTAGAGCTATTGTGAATGTGAATTAGGCAGACAGTGAAAGAGTAAAAGAGGACATAGATGGAGGGGGAGGTGAGACAAAAACAGAACGTTCACCTTAAAGAGTTTAAGAGCCTCTGTTTGAAGTGCTTCAGAAGGAAGAGTGGTAAGGGGGGAACGAAGACCCTCCTTACTGAAGCACAGCACTTCACGTTTCCACATAGTGGAGTCTACAAACACAAACACACAGCAGATTCAAAAACAAATTAAAACAACGCAACCGCTGCAATCAGGCTTGGTCATACAAACTGTCTGTGGTCTAGATGGTGTCATTAAATCCTCAATTTAAAACCATATAACTGTAAATCCATCCAGTATGTCATTTGATTTGAACTTTACACCAAACATTTGTACAGTTTAGATGAATGTGATTGAAAGATATTTAAAAGAAACCTCTAACCTGGGTCTCCATCTACATCCAGCAGCTTGCCAATCAGCTTCTCATACTCTGTGCCCACCCTGAGGCTGGCACAACTGCCTGCCGCAACAGTCAAGTGGTACAACCATGTGTCCTGCAAGAACGGCAGTAGGAAATTGAGTTTGTATCTAGATTTACACATTTCTACACAGTGCCAGTTAAACTACTGCTAAAAGCTGAAGTGTGTAATTTCTGTATGACTAGTGTCACCAAACAGAATTAGAAAAATAATCACAGTTTTCAAACTCTCCATCTTCCATTGGTTGCACAAACATAAAGTGCTGTGCCAAACTCACACCACTGGTCAAGCCAATGTGTGTCAACTGATGCTGGTAAAATGGGCTGCTCAAAATAATAATAATTATTATTATTAATTATTAACATACAAATGGCTTACTTACTGGTAAATAATTTTTACATTGAATATAACACATAAACACATTAGCTTAAACGAGTTAACATTTTCATGGCTGGTGTTTTCTGTCACCACTAACAAAATTCCAACAGATTTTTCAAATCTGATTTTTTGGTAAATTCATTGGACATACCATTATTTAACAAAACATAAGAAAGTAGTGCTTGGGTAAACACTAACCAAAGTTCGTGTTTTGTGTTACCTTTTCTTGTTTGGTGCCAACAAGCAGGTAGGTGGGGCTTTGCTCTTTGGGGTGGACTACTAATGTGAAGTGAGAGGAGAGGAAGCCCCGCCCACCTGCTTCATAATCCTCATCGGAGTCACATGACCTGTCCACTTCTTCCACCCGTGCTTCCCGAACTCGTAGCTGACCCAGTGGGAACTGACACAAACACACATTTCATATCAATACACAATAGCATCATCAAAGGTGGCTAGTGACTCGTTACATTTACTCCGTTACATTTACTTGAGTAACATTTTGGGGAAAATTTTACTTTTAGAGTAGGTTTAAAAGTGGGTACATTTTACTCTCACTCAAGTCAATTTCAAATGATTTTTTTTAAACTTTTACTTCTTTACAATGTGTGGCGTTACTGTCGTTACATTACTGGGTTTAATTTGAATTGATGTGTAAATTATTGAGAGATTATTGGAAGGGAATTCTACGAGAGTGGAAGTTCACATCTGCGTGCGATGAGACTCTCCCACTTGAGCAATGAAACTGTCACTCAAGTCATCACTGCAGCAGCATCAAACTCTTCAAAGTGAAACATTTTCTTCGCTCCACACAGTGAAAAAAGAATAGTTCCGTCATGCAATGCCTTAATTTAACACCAAGACAAGCTGATATTTCAATATTAATTAATTAATTCACTATTTCCTATATAGTAAATGGCAGTTAGTGCACTATATCTCAGCAGTAAGTGAACGAAATGAGTGAATTTGGACGAGAGTGTCGGAGCTCTGGGGCTGTCGCAGAAACATCACATATGAAAATGTAAAATACTTGGGGCTTATTTGTTATTCTTATTAAATAATGTATTAATACAATAAATCTTCATTCTATTTGTCATTTTTAATACTGTGTGTTAATATAAAGAGTAAACATATTTGATCAAATAAAGAGTACATTTTAAAATGTATCTGTATGTTTTGTCTCTCTATATGTTATTTAATTTTAATCCAGTAATGACTTGTCAAAAAGTAATGTAATACATTCAGCATGAAATAAAACATTGCAGGATTGAAGGAAGCAGTTAACTCGTAGCTCATATGTCTTCCCCGTGGTGGATTGTGGGAAATTAACCATCATCGAGTGTACTTGAACTGTACACTTGAAATTAGAGTGCACTGTGTGTAAGAATGAGTGAAAAAAAGTAGGGAACGATTGGCTCACTCAGAATTCAGACATTCCTACAAAATAGCTAAAACTCGAAATATTGCACTATATAGTGGCTATGGGGTGGTTTCAGACACAGCGAGTGTTGCACAATCAGGGTTGGTGCCCTACGTAGGCTGCATTTAGAGAGCGGCGGTACTGCTGTATATAACTAACTCCTTAAGATCTAAATACTTACGACACTGAAAACTGTAACTACACTGATATAAGGATCCACACAGGACTTTAAAAGCTATGAAATAGCAAAAGAATGCACCATATTTCAGCATTATATATAATGTCCTTGTGGGACATTTTCACGTTTTCACTGTAATAATTACTAGAAATGTTTCCAAACCTCTCTTCTTATTGACAAATTCATCCAGATCAGACAAGAGCCCTTAAAGGGATAGTTCACATAAAAATTACCATTCTCATTATTTTCTCACCCTCCTGCCACCCCAGATGTGTCTGACTTTCTTTCATCTGCTGAACTCAAATGAAGATTTTTAGAAGAATTTCTCGGCTCTGTAGGTCAATGCAATGAAAGTGAATGGGTGACAACATTTTAAAACTAAACAAAATCACAAAAGTCAGCATAAAAGTAATCCATAAGACTCCAGTGGTTAAATCGGTATCTTCAGAAGCGATGTGATAGGTGTGGATGAGAAACAGTGTAACAGATCACCTTCACATTCTTTTCTGCTTATCGCCCCAGCTGTCTAGCAAAAAATGACAAATATTGAACTATTTTCTCACCCACACCTATCATATCACTTCTGAATATACAGATTTAACCACTGGAGTCTTATGGATTACTTTCATGCTGCCTTTATGTGCTTTGGAGCATCAAAATTTTGGCCTACAGAGCTAAAATAATCTTTTAAAAATCTGAATTTGTGTTCTGCAGAAAAAAAGGAAGTCATTCACATCTGGGACGGCATGAGGGTGAGTAAATGATGAGAGAATTTTCATTTTTGGGTGAACTATCTCTTTAAAGTGATAGCTCAGCCATAATTTAATATTCTGTCATCATTTCTCTACCTACATGCTGTTCCAAACCAGTGTGAGGCTTTGTATTATGTGGAACACAATATATGTTAGACAGAATGTTTGGGACTAACAGTCTCGGTCACCATTCACTTTCAATATATATATATATATATATATATATATATATATATATATATATATATATATATATATATATATAAAAACATTCATTGAAAGTAAATAGTGACTCAGGCAAACATTCTGTCCTATATCTCCTTATTGTGTTGCATGGAAGAAAGCCGTATGGGTTTGGAACAACATGATGCTGAATGATGACAGAATTTCCATTAATAATAATTCTATTATACATGTTCAATGTGTATTATGTAATGGAATATAGGGGAGTTAACATCTATTATGTCATTTGTGAAAGTTACTCACTACTTGAGTACTCTTTAAATTGGATATCTACTCTTACTCAAGTAATTATTTATGTTAGTACTTTTAATTCTACTTGAGTAATTATGTTTTTGAAGTAATTGTACTTTTACTTGAGGATAGTTTTTTTGCTGTAATTAAACACCTCATAGAGCCACCGCAGCGGAGCGCAGCCTAATAAAACAAGAGTTTAAACATTGCCTGTTACGTGTGGATTTAAAGGGAAATAACTTTACAATCAGAAAAGTGCAAATGCGTGAACATTGACCATGCACAAGAACTACACAAAATCCTTCAGTGTACAGGTATCTGATATCAAAATGCAGGGATGCAAATATGAGCAGCACGCACATTAGAAGCTCAGTTACAGGAACTGAACTGCAGTTAAAATAACTCAGAATTATGCTCAAAACATCATGTTTGTGTATAATTAAGAAAAACATACTTTTTCTTCTTTAACTTTTTTGCACTTTATTATCATTCAGTATTATACAGTACACATATGTAATAACTGAAGTATGTCCTCAAGAAATCATAGACTCCCCTTGAAATCCGAACACAAGTGGTCAAATGAGACAACCGGGTGTAAAGTGATGTTTCTTGCTTGTACACTTGAGATCAGACCACCCAAAACACATATTAATACCAGGTACAAATAGCCTCAATCGGGCACAAATGGTTATGTAGTTGATACACCCAGACTGTGATCAATCGTGTAGTGTGCACACCAGCATGATGCGCTTGGCATTAAGCAACTAAAAGTAACCTACCTTGTCATCCTGGTTCCGGTAATAGTAGAACACTTTCCCAATCATAGCACACCACACAAGCTTTGAATGACCATGTTTCACCTATGATAAAGAGAAAGATACGGTACACACAGAGAGGCTGTTAAGGGACTCTTGCTCAGATACATTCCAGATCTGCTGACCTCAGCTCTGTCCTAGCATGTACCAGGAATCTCACCCAGCAATCCTCACTGTCACCCAGCACCCAGATGCATGACGTAGAATCACCATTCATATTTCTTCATATTGACTAGTTCAATTAGGGAACTTTTACGTTTCAGTTAATGGCTAATGTAAAGACCCATTCACACCAATGGGGAAACGGAACAGTGAATAGCAAAACACGAAACTATTCACACTGAGGACAAAATTAAAATTTGTTAGGCCGAATGGAAAGGAAATTTACTGTAATGGTGCAATTAAGCTCCCAGTTGGTCTGCCAATGATCATAAACTGCAGAGGTGAAGCAGCAAGCCAAACATTAATAGTAAACCTCAACCAATTTTTTTAAACTGACCAAAAAAAAAATAGAAAGGGGGAAATGGTTCTTTTGGTGTTAATGTTGGTTGGCAAAATAGCATTTAGGGCATTAGTGCCTCCGATGATGTAAATTTTCAAGATCTACTACACAGAATAATGGGGGAGGACATGTCCCTCTCAATAGCCTTGTTTCCATCCTCTTTTCACGCTGTTTTGTTATTGACAAAGTGAAAATGCGTAAAAATGTTTTGCGAAATTTGCCATCTTCGGCCTGTTTCCATTCAAATGACCTTTTATCGATAAAAATTGTATGCGTGCTTAGTATTGGTTTATCGCAAAACAAAAATCTGCCCTTAAGCCATTTCCATACAGAAATGTGTTTAATCGTTAATTGTGTAACTTTCGCCTCCCAGATGTCCCTAATGTTTTTTCCTCCAAAGTTTTGGTAAAATTGGGAAAGTATTGACATAATTCATTGAAATTAGCCAGCTTGCTGTCATTTTAATTTCACAAATAAATGCCATAAGAAGACGAGGAATTACAATAAAAAGGGAGCAGTTTCCCTTCTGATAGAACGGTAATATTAGTCCTGATGTTGCACCTATCGCAGGATTCCACCGGTTCCGGCCCGAAAGTAAATTGTCAGGGCCTGTTCAAGCTGGGAACTTGCACCAAGTAGTGGGGTAAACTTTAGGTCGTAGTAGAAGGACCATCAATCAAAGTGTATATGCTGTGTGCACAACTATTAAAGAAAAATTAATGCAGTGTAATATCAGGGTTTACACATGACATTCCTGATATTCAATAGGCTATTTTAAACAATCATCTAATCTAAAGCATCGCCATCACAACTGCATTACGTCCCACAGATTTCTCCAGCAACTTTTAATGACCAAATTAACTTGATTGTCATCTAAAATGAATTTTAGCATCATAATGAAATTTACATTTTCTGAAGAAGCTCAGCAAATGCGATCCAAAGTAAAGAGGATTAAATTTAATATATTTCAATGTTTTCAGATGTTCAAAAGCCAATTTTCTGAAAGTGAACTGGACAAAGTTCATCATAATTCTGATAGTTTATAGTCTTGAAAAAAGTCTAGAACATTCTGAGAATGTCATTAAGATGATTTTTTTCCATCTACAGAATAGGGTAAGGCTAATTTAAGTTTGTTTAAAGAAAAGGCAATTATATAGGCCTAACAATATAATTTTTTTTTGTTTGTAATTAATTATTTTATTTAATGCTTTATGCATTTGGTTGGCTCTCTCTCTTTCCTAACGTTTGTCCCGTGTAGGTGCAGGGTCCGCTTTGTGATAACAATATTAGTGTTCCAAAAAAAAAAGAAACTGATGCTTTTCTCCAAGTATTGTGTATTTATTTTTAATTTAAAACATCTTTGTGCACAGAAATTATATGTTTTTTTTGTATTATGGGCTAATTCCATGACTGCTGTCTATTTTTGAATGGTGTGGAAAAGAAACTTTAATAAATAATCAGATGGCTACCACGATTAAATTAATCGCAAACAGTGGCCATTAATTTGTTCTCTGTGCACTTGTCGATATGCATGATATGAGATATTTGTGTTAGCACCCCTTGAAGATTCATGAATGCAGCATCGGATATATATGTATCTATACTACAATAAATTGGCTTTCAAGGATCTGTCATCATCATAACACAGGCTAACGATTGGGTAAATTCTGTTATGTGACACTACATTTTTCTGTTTATGAAAATCTTCTCGACAAAAAGTGTTTCCAAACCAATTTTTCGCAACATTTGAAGTACCGACATAGAGTTTATGCTCTAGAGTTAAACTGAAAAATATTATGTCGACACTTGTGACATTTTAGCGCTATTTTCCATTTCCATCAGCTTTATTTTGATGCGCTAAAACTTTTTCTGCAAAAATTGGAAAAAATTGTAATTGGGCAGGAGTTTAAAGTTGCAGGACTAGACATGATCTGTGATATCATATATTATTGGTCTATATTTTTTATTTAGTTATTTTGTGACATTTGTTCTTTCGCAATAAATATTTGTAGTGAATATTCACTCATGGTTATCAAGGGGCTTTGAGGCTTATGGAAAACTCTCACACTCTAAACAACACTCTTGTGAACTCTGACCTTAGTTAGCCAGCCTCGCACTGTGGGTTTGGCTTCCTTATCCATGGAAACAGGTCCACTGGCCTGTACCTTCAGAACATTCTGTAGAACTCTGATCCAGTCCTCCAGGATATTGGGAGAGTCTGCCGCTAGGTAAAAGGTCTTCTTCTCTGTTATTAACTACACCACACAAACACACAAATGAGCAAAATACAGAACTTTAGCCAAAAAATTACAATGTATGATTCTAACTTTTTATTTTATGTCTATTAAATGAGATTTTGATATTTTACATCAATGTTTCTCAACCTTTTTCGCCACAATTGCCTTACCCCAAAATATCTACGAAAGGTTAAATATAATTTGACATATCATTAATATTGTAACGTCACTGATATACAAAATGAACAGAGGAAGTTGTCGGTTATGATGTTTATTCATCAAATACCACAAAAACTTAACTCGGCCATATAAGCCATGAAACTCACAATTCGAGCAGACTGGTGCTGTTAATTCTACAGGGGACCTTTTAACTTCATACGGACTATTTTTCCATTAGTTTCTCATCATTTCGGAAGACACTATATTATTGTTAGGCCTACATGGTTTTTGTTTATATGCATTTATATGCTTTAGCTTGGTGGTGGCATAGTGGGCTAAAGCACATAACTGGTAATCAGAAGGTTGCTGGTTCGGTCCCACAGCCACCACCATTGTGTCCTTGAGCAAGGCATTTAACTCCAGGTTGCTCCGGGGGGGATTGTCCCTGTAATAAGTGAACTGTAAGTTGCTTTGGATAAAAGCATCTTCCAAATGCGTAAATGTAAATGCATAATTTGTACTATTGATGTGCTAAAATGCCATTGTCTCTGTAAGACTGCTGGCTGTTCAGAGTTTGGTTTTGGTGGATAAGCGCATATAACATATTCACTTTGATTGTATTGTTAAAGATAAATGTTATTTTGTATAACCTTCACATTGCATTCCTTCAAAGCGGCGAGAAGTTTACTCAGAATTGCTGTCCAATGGCGGAACGTGAGGACAATTGAGTTTCAGACTGTACATGGAATGGCAATATTTTGCATGTGCAGTAAGGGGATTTAAGAGTTTTCATACATTTCAGTGTATTTTATATTGTCTATGATGATTTTCAGTCAACCAGGCCATTGTGGAAAATCATGAGAAAAAAGTGATGTCTACTGGAATGGGTGCAGGGTATGAACGGTTAAAGTAATCTGAATGGGCTTTTTAATACAAGCAGGGTAATAGTAAATCATGTCCAGATGACAAAGAGTAAATTCTACAAGACATTTTATGATTATGATATGCAATCCCTCCCAAACTGTAATGAAGATGATTACACTGATTACAAAAAATTATACATAATTCCCCATTATAACTAATATTACTTTGCAAATCCAATAATTTTTTTTTTGACTTGTGGGTCAAAATACCCCCTCGAAACACAAGCAAAAATCATCTGGTACCCATATCAGGCTGTTTCAGAAGACCCTTGGTTGACTGTTTTTGTGAATCTGTTTTTGTCTTTCACCTGGAATGTCTGAGCTCCCTCTCCACGGGCAATCTGACATGAGGAGTTCAGCTCCATTTGGCCCTGAGGTTTCCGGATCACGTCACTCTAAAAGCAGAACAAAGGCAGATATCATCAGTCATGTAACTCTAAACTTCCTTCCATCACACTGTCTAACAGTCTCAAGCACTGCCACAGACACCTGTGCCAAGGTATGCTCACCGGAGACTTATAGTACAAAATCTCCCCATTTCTCAGAATAAACCACCGCCTCTTCCATGCCTTCACCTGACTGCCCATCTTCATCAAGTAACCAGCTTTCTCCAGTGTTTCCTAGACAGAAAGGCGCACACAAACCTAAACATTAACCACAGTCAACTCATATAACAAGACTATATATAAGACAGGATTGTCTTGGATATATCTATATCTATATATCTATCTCTCTCTCTCTCTGTATATATATATATATATATATATATATATATATATATATATATATATTTATTAGGGCTGCACGATTTGGACAAAAAGTCATATTGCGATTATTTTGAAAAATATTGCGATTGCAATTTGAACTGCGAACATGTTTTCCACATGTTCAACTGCAAAAAGTCTACTGGGGTTTTCACACTTGAACCCTCTTAAAAAGAACCAAACTGAGACCTTTTTCAGTTCAACCACAAACAAATAAATGTATAAACAGTGAAACAAAGTCTTCTTCACATCCAAATGTTACCATCCAGGATCTCAGCACACTAATCATCAACATTAGTTTTTTAAACACAGTCAGCTTGAATATTTGGGATGCTCCAATCAGGATTTTAACATCCGATACCGATCTCCAATTTTCATCTCATCAATTGATGCTGATCATTTAACTTTTATCAGCAGCTGTCAAAACTGGTTATATGTAAGCTTCCTGCTCAATGTCACTGTTAACTAAATTTCCCTGTTGGTAAAACCAGTTGTTGAATAGTTTTTGCTGTCAAATATAATGTTGATTGATTGAATAATTCAGTTTACACAAAATATAATTTTAAAATATAAATGTTACTCTTTATTCTAGCCCTTAAAAACTAGTAGGCTTATACAAACTATGTGTGAACACAAATTCGGGCACTGGCAAGGGTGTTCATACACTCAACATTGGGACACTCATTACTCATATGATTCACCTGTGATACGAGTATGAGGTTGTGCTTTTAAAAATGCAGCTTGAATTAATCAACAATATTGCTGTATATATGACACTGTCATGCATTTTTGTGACTCACAGTTTTATTATGAAAGATCAATGACATAAATAAAGAAATTAAAATATTAAGGAGTGTATTAACCATCCTCAAACAACTCTAATATTTAAAAGATTGTTTCCCTTTCATGGTCCTTATGGATGAAAGACACTACAAACAACATCTCTTTTAAAGAGAAAATAAGGCTTTCACTTCATAGTTTTACACTTGTGCTCGTCTAATAACGACTTGAAGGACTTCAGAAGACATGACAACATTTATGATAAGGGAACATAGTGAGCAGTGAAGCTCCCTGGTTTATACAGTGCATTCTGGGAAGTTTTAGGGAGTGTTTCAGTGCAATGGAATGATTTTGCATTTGAGACGGCCCTAGAAATGGCCAACTCCCTGAATAGTGCCCTGACTACTGAACTAGAGAGCTGATTGAGATGCAGGGAAAGTTCAGGCATGAAACTCTGCATGGTGTGAGCTGATAGGTCCTTTGGTGTGTAATCGGATAGCCAAACAACTTGTGTACACTCTCTTTGGCTAAGATTTACATTTGCTCAGTTTGCATGGAAGCCGTTTTCACTGCAGTGTGCAGCGAGTGTTTTCTCTGAAACCCTCCACCTCCCCAGCTTCACCTGTCTAGATCTTCTATATGGGGGTTGTATTTATGTCTAACAATGCAGCAGCACACTGAATAAACTGCTTTTGTGAGGAAACAGCTCATCACTTAATGAATTGACCACCTATCCACTAATCTTCAACAAGTTTTACATGTAACAATCCTTTTGGAATGAACTATGTGTAGAGTTTACTACAATAAAATGGCTGTATTATAAAAGAAGACATAGAAATTTGGTAACAGGTAGGTGTCTGTTAAAGCCTTTCATTTGTATGGTATCTGCAACTGGTGACTTACTGTTGTAAAATGCTAGTTGACCGTTACTCTCTCTCCAATGTTAAAAACATGGAGGTTGTTCTATCTATGTTTAGGGGGCAAAGCATATATAGAGATGGGTCAGTTGAGCCAGAGGAAAAGGAATTTGGAACTGTACCGGCCCAACACTCTCACAAGAGTAGGACGATGTGCGCTGGACCTTGTGCTCGGGCTCAGAGCAGTCACTGTCCAGAGAATATGCATCAGGAGGTATTGCATAGTCACTCTCAGAACTGATAGAGGACATGGACACACCTGTGGGACAAAACATTTCCAACTGCTGATTAATCAGATTTTCAGAACATAAACAAAATGTTCCTTTTAAAAAGGCAGTTCCTTAATACACATTTTTATTCTTTGGATATTGACAGGAAATAGTAAAGGTTCACCCAAAAATAAAAATTCTATCATGACTTTCTCTGTTCCTCTGCGGTGGAATGAGCTTCCAACCTCCACCCGATCTGATGAAACCATCTCAACATTCAAGAAACAGCTGAAAACACATCTTTTCCACAAGAACTTAACCCACAACAATGGCACTTACAATTTTATTATTATATATATATATATATATATATATATGTCTCTTTCTTCTGCACTACTTTAGCTACTCTTGGAACTTGGCAGTGTGATACTGCAAATACTGTTGACTTATTGTATGGCAAATTATAACAAAACGAAAACAAAACAGAAGTTAATGTTTTGCAGGATGTCCAGACTGACCTTCCATACATCAAAAATGTGTAAAGTTATAGTGGCTGTCCAGCTCCAAAATGACATCATTTGGAGTAGGTACCTTAAAAGTAGTCCATCTGGGTCTTCTGAAGCAATACGATAGTTTTGTCTGAAGAACAGACCGAAATTTAAAGGAATAGTTCACCCAAAAGATAATTGTCTAATTATTTACTCACCCTTATGCTGTCTTAAACTCAAACGACTTTGTTTCTTCTGCGGAACACAAACAAAGCTATTTTGATAATGTATATTTAATGCAAGTCAATGGGGTCCAACACTTCCAAGCTCCAAAAAAGACATAAAGGCAGCATGAAGGTAATCAGAATGTCTTCTGAAGTGATACTATCGGTTTTGGGTGAGAAGGGACCAAAACTTTTTTACTATAAATCTTACTATCTGCAGTCTCCTTGGCGCGATCATGATTTGAAGCTCGATTACACTTCCTCGTGCTTGACTCTTGCGCAGAACATGATCGCGCCTGGAAGACTGCAGATGACAAGAATTATATTTTAGTCTGTTCATATTACCTATTGGTCCCAAAACTTGTCATATAACTTCAAAACACATGGATTATATTACTCAAGTCATATGGATAACATTTATACTGTCTTTATGTTAATTTTGGAATGTTGATACCCATTGACTTACATTGTATGGATATATTCACATCATATCTCCATCAAAATATCTTAGTTTGAGTGCTGCAGAAGAAAGAAAGTCATACATAACGGAGAGTAAATGATGAGAGAATTATCATTTTGGGTGAACTATTCCTTTCCGTTGCCTTCTACCCAAGTTCTCAAATCTTGTTCATATATTCAAAATACATGTGAACATTTTCATTTTGGGGTGAACTAACCCTTTATATAAACAGATTTTGAAGGAGCAGGCTGTTTGACAGGTGTCCTCACCTCTTTTGACAGCACGGGGGCTGCCAGGGGTACTGCCCTTCTTATCTGGCCCCAGTGTGGATGTGTGCAGGCTGGCCAAAGAGCTGCTGTCGTCCTCTGAGCCAGAGTCATCATCTGGGAGAGGAACGCTGCTGATCTGAGTCGCCTTCTACAAGAGCACATGAACATGATGGGAAAGATGACAAAGCTGAATAAATAAACTTATTTAACTTAATTATTCTCTTTAACCAAATAACAATAACTGTACCTAAAAACGAGGGCAGGGGCTCGCTCAGGGACTGACAAATACATTGTTTCATTTTATGTTTCCTTATGTTGGTATTTAATATAGTTAAAACTATATTTTCATCAAAACATGCGATAAGTAATCCAATCAAATAAACGAAAAAGTATAATTTAAAAGATTCTGTTAAAAATTTAGTTTCAGAAGTAATCAACCCAACATTGGTTAGAACGAAGAATTTTGAAAAGCACATTTTGATAGAGCATTTGTGTCAGGAGTGTGCCTATAATGGCCAAAATGTTTTATCTATATTATGTAGGAAGCTCATTAGATTTTGAGTCACAGTCAGAAAGGCATGAAGCATTGCCGTGCTTACACTTTAACTTCACTATGTCTGACAATGATAACATGAGGATGGGTATATGGAGTTGTCTTCATGGTGTAATCTTACCCCTTTAAGTGTGGAGTACACCGGCACACTGATGTTCTTATAAATGAGGTGGGTGAAGGGGCCGGCAGCAGAGTGCTGAGGTTGGATTGAAACTGGAGAAACACACATGGAGAAACACATTTCCAACTCACATAAACTTTGCAAAGCTGTAAATGTTTAATGAAGCCTGCGTGGGCCTTTTAATATCATTTCAAAAAGCCAATCCGTTTTAAGAGGCCAGTGCAACAGCCAAATATGTTGTTTGTAAATTTAATTTGTTCATTTTTAATTTGCTCATTGGAAATTTTCAAGCCTCAATATATCTTAACATTTAAACAACCCCTGGAACAGCTCAATAAGGCTTCATACACAATGCAGCTAAATATGGCTTAATCCTGTTCTGTGCACAGTTATGAACGGAAGAGTTCGGCTGTTTACAGAATAAACCATTTTCAATCTCTCTCCACAATACTGTAGTAGGGGTGGGTGATATGACCTAAATCCTATATCACGATACGAGTCATTTTATATCATGATAACTATATATATCACGATATAGTTAAATTGTTCTGAAAAATCAATAAAATGGTAATATATATTAAGCCATGTCGTAATGTGTAATTTTGAGTAATCCAGTCAGTGAATTAAATACTTTATAAATAAAAACTTCTTCATCTTAATATAATTTTCTCTTTATTTTGAACTTGACAAGCATAGTCAAAGTAAAAATATTAAAATAAATGCCACATTTCAGTCTGATGATGTGCACCTATTTTCTTCTTTATTGTTATCATTATTGTTGTTGTTGTAATTATTATTATGATTATTGTTATAACTTTCCACAAGAAACTTAACATATCAAAGTAATGCAAAAAGTAAAAAAACATGTAAATTAAAAAATCCATAAATAATACCCTTAATTAGGCTATTTGTGTTTTTAGTAATCTCTATAAAGAACATATAAAATGTCTGAAGGAAAATATGGCTGGTTTGTTTCCTGATATCAAACATCATTTGAACAGAATGTTAAAAAGGGTTTTGATGTGTACTTTAAAAACCCACTTGACATTGAGAGAAACCAGAATGAGCAATAGGTGAGATCTGAGCTTTTTCTGTCAGAGGTGCACAAATTAAGGGACTGGGATGACTTCCTTACTCACATGCATTTGCGTGTTTCAGACTGCGTGTGCACATTTGAAGCGTGGAATGAAGGTCATTAAATTTGCTTTGAAGGTGGCACAAGCAAATTTTCATGCAGCAGAAACAGATTTGGTGTCATTTTTTCTCACGTTCTAGACAAGCTTTTCATCTAATGACACGTGAGGCTGTCAGTGAAAAACTGCGTGTGACGAGAAGGAGGGTGGGACCAGGCCGTGACTATGCACGCCCAGCCCCTAAATGGGCTAATCAACTGAGGAGAGGGATAAGTACAGTGAATGCGGCAGTTTGGGAGAGAGAGAGCCACATGCAGCTGCCATGTGTGCATTTATGTTTTTGTGTCTTTAAGTTCCTATTCAAATATTACTTTGATTGTTCAGCCAGTTCCCGCCTCCTCCTTTCCCATCTAAACCTTGTTACATTGGTGCCGAAGCCCAGGAAGGAGGAGGAATGCGCTGCCGTGGAGTCCTCGTCACTGCCAAAGGAGCAGCTGTGGCCATCCGCCAGGGGATGAAGGAGTTGCTGCCAGCCCGAACTGCTCTCTCCTAGTGGTCCCGCCTGCCGGCAGGCTTTTCCCCGCCTCTCTAGGGCTAGGGAGGGGGACGAGGGGAGGGAAAAACAAAACAACAAAGAAAAAAAAGTGGAGAGGGAAAGGGCAAGGCAGAGTGACAGTGAGAGTGAGAGAGAGATAAAAAAAACTTGCTCGCCGGTTCCCAGACACGCTGTCGCCTGGTCCTCGATCTCTCCTCCACCATCTGCGGATGACAGCCGTTCCTCCCCAGGCAGACCGGAGCCAGTCCTCCGACCCCTGGACGATGGAACGCCCCTCTGCATTTTGGTGGCTGGTAGGGAACTCATCCGCCCCGGCAGCGGCTCCACAGCTCAAGGTGTTCGGCAGCAAGCCACTCATCCCCTCGTGGACGGCGGCCATTCCTCCGTGTCCAGGCGACAGCGTGTCTGGGAACCGGAACCTTGTTACTGTAGGGCCTTGCCCCACTAAAAATGGCAGCAGAGACAGCATGGCCCTTTGTTCTATGATCAAAGGTGAGACATTGAACTCGGTTTCCCAGAATGCTTCACAGCCGCATGGGAAATCCCACCCATGGACTCAATCTCAAACGTCATTGGTCAAGAATGGCCTATGACCGATGACGTCATCTTCTTAACAAAACAAGTGGTGAGATTTGATTTCACTCTCTCTGCTTACAGTCTCGCTGCGTACAACTGCACTAGTTGTGCCCTAAAGAGATGTATCTACACAAAGGAATTTCCCTCCTTCTGGACAAAGAGAGACCACGTTTTTCTAAACTCACCATTTGGCCATGGTAAAGTAAGATTAACTTAATGGTTCCAGTCGTGTAGTATTACAACCGGTTCATTTCATTTTCACTGCGAGACAACAGTGAATTTGTTTAGAAAACAGAAAAGGCGACCAGCTTCCCTTCTCAATCGTTTTCTATCAACGTTGACTACCTCCCTGCTTTTCTCTCCATCACCGGACCTGAGAAATAACGCAGGGACGTGTCTTTTCGCTGAAGAGCGTAAGACAAAGGACCGAATCCAGATCATTTTCTCCTGACCGCTCAACGCAACAGGAATTCAAACGGACAACCCTGCTGAAGGCTTTATATCTGGGCAGATTTAGTTTAGAAACTGTGACTTTTCTTATGAAACTAAATCATATATATTTGATTCCTGAATGTTTGATGTTTTGTTACAGTTGTCTGTTAAACTACGATCGCTGATTGCTGTGTTGATTTATGAGATAATTTTTGGGTGAAATGTTATTTGATTGCGTGATCTGAACTAATGATTCAATCGTGCTGTTACCAGCGTGTATCCTCTGTTAAATTGGATGAACCCGTTTGTTCGCTCTCTCTCACACTCACTGAAATTCACAGAGTGAGCAGCACCATGAATATGTCCGAATCAGGCTGGTGTTTTTCAAATTCTCCCGCCTGTTTCGTTCAGTTCCTTTGAGTGTCTGCTCATTACCACCCACATGTGGTATAAGCTCTATTGTTCTGGATCTGATCCAGCCATCTTTCTTTCCCTACACATTCAAATAATCGTTGGCTCCGCCACTTTACGATCTAATCCTCCATTTTGAAACTAGTATCCATTTTGAATTCAGTTCGCATTTTGAACCTAGTTCTCAATGTTGAAACCGATCCTCCATTTTGAAACTGGTTCCACACGTGGAGTTTAGTCCACCACTTTGTGTCTTTGTTACCGAATCTAGACAGACACCCACACACACACATACATACACTAGCATATAGCTCCACAATTTAGTTAGGATTTCCATTTTATGTTTTTGTATTATATTCATCTAGTATTGGCAGTGTTCATTGCTGTTTGATTATAATAAATCTTGTACATATAAAGTACTCCTAGTTGTTTGTTTGAATATTGTGTTGAAGCCAGCCTCTGCCACGTCAAGAACTCCTGTATTACTTCAGTATTGTTAAATTGTTGTTGTTAGAAGCCAACTGTAACCAGATTACTGTTGGATTCGTATGGCAATAATTCGACTAGCTTCTTACCCTTTTTGACTATTTTGATTATCAATCAAAATACTAAATCTTCAAGGTAGAATTTTATGAGACGATCAGTTACTTACTATAATTTTCTCTTGTAAAAGAGTGGTGCCCCGAGGATTAAATTATATTATTTAATTTAATTATTAATTAATAATCAATGAACATTAATAATTAATTATATCTGATAGTAAAACTGATCTAAAAAACCTGTGCACCCTACATTACACTGCGTTTAATTATTTCTATCAGTCTCACGTGAAGCACTGACCACTGATATATATGTGCATATGGATATATCGACATACACAAATGTAAAAAATTCATATTTGTACAGTTAGATCATATAAAAACAAATTGACCTCATGTGCACTTTATATCTTACTGCAGCATATAGCACAGTTGCATTCTTTTTGTTGCAGGTTTGAGGTGGAGACCGGCAGAATACTGGGTGAAATAATTACACACACCGGTTTCTTCCTTTCATCACGGCTGATTAAAAAGCACGGTTTTCATTCTCACCCTCTTCACAGAGTCCCAGTCCTACTCTAAAGCCTCTTAAAAGCTTCAATTATTGGAGGTCACATCTGCACAGGTGTGTTCCCTTTAGGTAAGAGGAACTGACATCAAACAAGACCTGTCCTCTAATTGACAGATCTAAGAACAACTGTTCGTATGGCACTATATGAATGAGTAGCAATAACTGCCAGCAAGTTGTTAGTGACAGACTGGCTGTCACTGGTTAGTGATAGAGTTGTGTGTGTTTGTAAATCATAGACATACCTCTCCCAATATTCTTGGCTCCAAGACAGGCCTCTGAGACTCTCATTCCTGATTTAGCTACTGCATAGATATGACTTTCCTGAAAGACGAACATAGATGCATGCAAACACTTAAGTCAAAAAAGATTTTTACAATTTCTAAAAACAATGTGAGTGGTGTGCGCTGTGCATCATCTAGGGTGCTGTGGGTGGTTACCATGTCTTTGCTATGTGGTTGCTAATGTGTTCTGAGTGGTTTTTAGCATGTTGCTGTGTGGTTGCTAGGGTGTTCTCCATCAGTCGCTCACTTCGACGTTGTGTCAAAGAAGCGACACTAGGGGTCTCTCTTGAGCACCGAATATGCCTCTGATCTATGAAAAAAGGCCAATGAGAAGTTGGCAGATAGTATTTGCATACCCCACCCCCGGACATACGGGTATAAAAGCGGGGAAATACGCCGAGTTCATTCAGAAATTTTCTTTGGAGCCGATGGTCATGTATATATGCGAGTCACACACCTGTTCCTCTTCCTCTGATGCTTTGCCTGCTGTTGGATCTACGGCGCACTTCAGTGGCTTTTCTCCTTCTCTGCACGGCAGTGCAGTTTGCCCCTGGGTGCTTCGACAGCGCAAAAAACTTAAAAGAGTTTATTTAAAAGAGTTTTTTTCTCGATAAAATAGTATTTTCCTCTAAAAGAGCAATACACAACGGCGTTGAACGTCCCTTTCAGGACGTGTCTTTATAAAGATGCCGTTCTGCCCCTGTGTAGTTCCTGGATGCGGTAGAGTGCTCTCTGTTTCAGACGGCCACAGGCGTTGTCTCGTGTGTCTGCGATCACACCGAGGCAGCGTTTGTGGATGGTTCATGTTCTCACTGCGAGAGCATGACCATGGCAACGTTGCGGTCACGGCACGCTTTTCGATATTTAAGTACATAAATTGCCAAGACGGCGTACGCTCCCGCCACATGTCATGGCTCACCTGTCGCCTCCTCCTTTGGAGCCAGCAGAGGGCCTTCAGAGACCCCCCTTCGAGCCGCTAGAATCAGTTGGACTCAGGGCCCTCTCTCTTAAGACGGCTCTGCTGATCGCGCTCGCCTCCATCAAGAGGGTCGGGGACCTGCAAGCGTTCTCTGTCAGCAACACTTGCCTGGAGTTCAGTCTGGCAGACACATATGTGATCCTAAGACCGCGACCAGGCTATGTGCCCAAGGTTCCTACCACGCCCTTTAGAGACCAGGTAGTGAACCTGTAAGCGCTGCCCCTCCTCAGAAAAATCCTGAATGAACTTGATGTATTTGCCCACTTTTGTACCCGTATATATGGGGGTGGGGTATGCAAATACTGTCTGCCAACTTCTCATTGGCCTTTTTTTCATAGATCAGAGGCATATTCGGTGCTCAAGAGAGACCCCTAGTGTCGCTTCTCCAACATAACATCTCGTTCCATCCATCAAGGAATGGTGGTTACATACGTAACCTAGACGTTCTCAGTGGTTGCTAGGGCATTTCAAGGTGGCTGCTTTAGGTTGTTTACTAGGAGAAAATCTGCTAAAATTCTCACACCCCTATAGGGGCAGTCAAACTACATTTCGTGCTCCATTGACTATTACAACGCACCAGAATGCAGGAGACCAGAAACGCAAGCTCGTGTGAAGAAATTTCGTACTTTGCTGCATACAAAAGTTCTAGTTTGGCAAACTCTGTCCTGCGAATCTGTATGATGAAAGGACATGTGACCAATAGAAGATCGAAACGTCCCATAAGGACCTCTTGGCTCAATACAAAGAACAAAATGATGTTATTTCTGACTTATTATCAACTTATATCAGAAGCCTTTCCATGTGACATCATATCCTAGTCCGTTGCATTGTCTGAAAACATTTTGTGTGCTCAGAACAATGTGTGACCGTCCCTTAACCCTTTAAGCTCTGGAGGTTTTTTTAGAATTGTTAAGTTCCACGTGTATTTGTGTGTGTTTCTGCTGCTCTCTGTGTCTCCATTCATTGTTTTCAGGTGGTGATTGTTCATTGGCTGAGTGTCGTCATTGCGGGCACGTGTCATCAGCTGTTCCACCAATCCGTTGCTGAGATGCTGAGTTTAAAAAGCCCATTCATGAGAAGGAAGACAGATCTCCGCCAGATCTCTTTTAACTTGTGCTCACAGAGTTGCTTTGTAGAACGTACCACTGTTTATGAATGTCTGCGAGATGATATTTAGATCAAGTGACTTGAGTAACACTCTCCTGAGTTTCTTATGAATTATATTGCTAACGTCCTAACATGCCTAGTGCCCGTGACCTGAGATTCTCCCGTAAGCATGTTAAATATGCCGCTGTAGTTGTTGATATAGTCGACATTTAAACGAGCGTGCCTTTACTCACTATGTCCAGTGCATTGAGTATCGAGCACTAAGCTAATTCTTACCGACTGCGGAAGCGTATACCCAACACCAACGGAATTGTCTCTGTTAAATTAGGCGTGGAGTGTTGGCCAATATTGTATTTTTGTTATTAGGTAGTACAGTTTGGTAAAGGCGGCGTACCTGCTGAAAAACTCGGTTTTGTTTCTGCCTTTTCCTTTGATAGTTAGTATAGAGGGACAGCTAAAACTAGATATTATATTTACGTTTTGATTATTTTAATGATTTGACGACACTCCTGTTCTTTTTCCTTATTTTGTATTATTTCTGTTCTATGTTATGTTGCTTACTTCATTTTTCATTCTTTGTGAATAAAACGTCTTAAATGTTTAAGTGACGTTTCCTGGTTGTTTTTCCTGCCTTCACACATCGCAACAGTGTCTCACATAAATGTTACGCAATCATCCCCTTTTACAACTTTAAACACGTAACAAGAATATTTTCTGTTTCAGTGGCATACCCAAAATTAAAGGCATGTACCTCAATAAAATATACACAAGGAGGGTCAATTGTTTGGTATCATATTAAAGAAAACTTTTTCACATTTTTTAATGATATAGACTATGATAAATTCTGAGACTCTTATTCACAGAAATGTAGCTCAGAAAAACTACTTTTGTTTTGATTTGATACAACAAATCAATCAAAAGTTAGTTACAATTTTCTTTGTGTCCAAATAAGTCTCAAAGTGCCCAAAAGCCTCTCCATACTAATAAAACATTATAATTGTACATAAGAACTAATTAAACATGCAAATACAACAATGACTAAAGGTATGCTCTCTCTCCAAAGCATGCAGGCATGAGTAACAAGATCTCATTCAGTTCCATTCTGTGTCATTTGAGTTATCACTGTGTCTTTGTCATATACTATGTGCCATCTCCCTGTGACCACATGTAATTAGAGTGAACGATCCTCTCTGCCCATATTTGGATGACTTCCACCACTGGTTGCAGTGATCTGAATCTTATTACGATTGGTTTAGCATTCCATGATTCTGGACAACGTACTACATAATTTCAGATGAAGTCATCTGATCCAGGAAAGCTAATATGTCTTTAGCCAGATAGCACATTATGTGTTGTGTGCACATTGTGCTTCATGTGGCTTATCAAATGATCTGTGCAGTCAATTACATTGTGTGTGGGCTCGTTTTAAAGATAATCGCCTCCTCTAAGTAATATTATGTGATACACTATGTTCCATTTATTATGTGAATTTTATGCTCTGTTTATTTTGCGAAGTTATAATCAAAAACTCGGCATATAAGCAACACTTGTTTACATTTAACATGTAGGTCAAAGAAACATACTTACCTATTACTCTGTATATTTTTATCTATGAATAAAACAAAAAGGCTTTTTACAATAAAATGTGCAGTGCAAAATTGTTAATAAATTATCAAAACGGAAAACTTTGTTGGTCAAGACTGTAGTTATTATTATTTTGATAATATTTTTTTTCTCAGTGGGCCCATCCAAGCTTAAAGGGTTAAGTCTTCATGATATTATGAGGCTGGATTCATGAAGCATTGTGAAAAAAAATGTACTTCATAACTTAAGTAATTTGTAACTTAGAAAAAAGTTAAGAATATTTGTGTTCATGTCAAGACATATTAATAGTGTTCTTATGAATGTTTTTCATGAATTGCACTTAAGAACATACAAACTATTTACAATTTATCCTAAGAACTTTCTTTAATTTTTTTGTGACAAGATTTTCATGAATCTGGCCTCAGGTCCCAGATATGGCTCAAGTCAATCCTTCAATTCCTTTACTATCTAAATCTTCGTCTGTTTTATTATCTGGCATGTAAAATTGTAAGTCTGATCACTTCGAAAAGCAATAGCACACCTCTCCTCAAGAATTCCTATATGATTTGAGGAATCATTCATGTCTATAACCCTAAAGACTATCTTTTATCCTTCCTTTTTCCCTGTGCCATTACATCTTGAGCACAGAGAAAAAGCGCACTAGCCTTTCAAAGTAAACTCAAGCCCATGAGGATGCATTCAGTGCATGGACAGTATGACTACTTTGTTATACTATTTAGAACAGTCAATGCCAAGCATGTGTGCAGATGATGTGTACTGGCTAGAAAGACTGGGCTGCATGCGGACAGTCCATCGTACTGTGATGATGACAAATTTTGTGTCACATTCACATGGAAAAACGAAACATACTTTGGCCTTAATGGGTTACTTATGCAGGTTGATATATGCGCTGAAGTTTAATCAAAACTCTACCATAAACATGCCTTAGCCAGCACACATTTCAGGTCTTCTCTTGCAAAAAATCAAGCCATTTAGCTTTCTTACCCAAGAGGGGAATCGGTGTAGAGGTGGAGTAGGTGGTTTAAGAGCTTCTGGATCTATCATCTCCAGTTCCTTGGCCAACCTGTCAAATAAGCCTCCTTCAGAGGGCAATGCTTCCATCTGTGCTCCCTCCACCACACCTTCCATGCTCTCTGGAGGTCCTTCATCAATGTCCGTCTCCTCTAGCTCATGTGTGGGCACTGAACCTGGGACATGACTCTGGCAAGATGTAAAGGAGCAGTTTCCGATATCAATGTTGACCTGATTGAGGCACTCTATGCCAGTTTGCGGCTGACTGTGGTGCTTCTTTATGAGTTGAATGCTATCATGAGGGGTTAAAGGGGTGCGAACTTTGGGAAGGGTCATGCTGGTGCCTGAGGGTAAGGCCAGTGGAAAGGTGCATGACTGAGGGAGGCGGATTAATGAGGGCGATAGTGGTGTGGGGGTTGGGCTTTTAGGTGTAGGGGTGGGAGTGTCAAAGCCACCAGGACCAGGGGTCTCATATGCGGAAGACGATGAGGAAGAGGACGAGGAGGAAGATTGTAGGCGCTGGGAACGGAATTTGCTGTTGAGCTCGTCAGAATAGTGATCTCTGTCTGAGGCCCCTCCCAATGCTCTCTCATGTGTCAGTCCAAAAGAAGGGTCAGCCCCATCTCTTCCCTCCTTTACCAAAGTTGTGCCATCAATCCCTTCCTGACTAGACTTGAGAGAGTTGTCTGCTTTGTCTTGTATTGTGGGAAGTAGGGATGCACTATGAAAGGCAGAGTCACAACCCTCTGTAATTTTCCTCTTGCAATCTGCAATGTGAAAAACATCACATCAGATATAAAACAGTCTTTTCTGATTAACATTTATTTTTATTCAAAAGCTTAATAAAGAAAAGAAAGACATATATTCACAGAATCAGCATTTAACCCCCACTATTACCCCTCCCAATCTCCAACCCTACCCTGACCCTCAACAAATATCCCTGTAGTCACACATGTGTACTGTATACACACACACACACACACACACACACACACACACAATATATATATATATATATATATATATATAATCACATACATTTAAATGTATACTTCTCTCTCCACTGCCCCTCCCTGAGAGCCCTCCAAGAATGCCAAATAGACCATTTCCCATCAAATGATACTAGATGACATCTCCTCGAAAGCCGCCACCCTCCCCATCTCCGTGCTCCACTATTGAAATCAGGGCACTCCAGACGACTTCCATCCCCTTAAAACAATCTGTCTGCCAATCATAACACTGGTTAGGACCCAATTTTTTATGCGTTTATCCACTATATTGATGACCGCCCCATCACCTAAAATACAGAGTCTGGGGCAAAATGAAATTTGAGTGCCCAATACGTCACACATATAACTCTGAACCTTATCAAATTCTTGGATCTTAACACACCACAAAAAACATAGGTTGTGTCTCCATCTTCTAATTGGCATCACCAACAGGTGGGTGTTACTTTAAGACCAAGCTTATACAATCTAGAGGGGGTCCAATAAAATCAATATAAAATCTTTAATTGCATAAGGAACATGTAGAAGTTAAAGCTCCGTCCCCCAGACTCTGAATTAGCAGGGAGTAATACACTGATGCCTCATGACCTTTTCCAAAAGCAGTAATCACCACTCCCAGAGTATCTGCCGCTTTAGGGGGGTGTATGCTACTTCCAAAAATAGTAGAGAGCAAATGGCACAGCTGTAAATACCTCAGCACTCCTCTCTCATATGGGCCACCAAGTGTAATAACCTCCCTCACAAAACACTCTGACCAGCAGAAAGGGGAATTATTAATACATAATTTTGGGTTCAGCCATATGCTCGAGGAAACATTTAAATAAATGTCAGAATTAAACACTCTGGACACTTTTGTCTACACCAAGTTCAAATGCGAGATAACGGGGTGTAACTTAACTTCTCAGATTAGTTTGATAGAAAGGCTTTGCAATGGCAAAATAGGGGTAACAACCTGTTCAATACAAAACCAGGGAGGGGCTCTCTCGGTTGGAAGTGACCAATGAGCCAAAAGTCTGATACCGAATGCATAACAATAAAACTAAATCTTGGGTAGGCCTAGCCCACCTATGTCAATTAGCCTATGCAATTTACTGAAATGTAATCTGAGACGTTTACCATTTCAAATGAATGACTTTGCTATGCTATCAAATTGCTTGAAATAAGAGGGGGTACATCTATAGGGAGAGACTGTAACAGGTAGTTGAATTTTGGAATGCAATTCATTTTAATAACATTAACCTTCCCAGAAATAAATGCCCAAATAATTCCCAAATAATGAATGCCCTGTTTGGGCCACTGGAAGGCACCCGGCTGAAATGCCGTTACCAGTATGCTGTCAGAGCCAAAGCTTCAGATTCAAACCAATTAACTCTGTATCCTGAGAAATTAGAAAAGGAATTAATCATTCTGTGGAGGCAAGGCATAGATCTAGTAGGGTCAAATAATAAAATACCATCTGCATAAAGCAAAAGCTTGTGCAGCACACCTCCCTCCACCACCCCTGGAAAATCATCCTCCTTTCTTATCGTGGCTGCTAATGGTTCCAGAGCAAAACAGAACATTAATGGGGAAAGAGGGCAACCCTGCCGGGTGCCCCTATCCAGAGTGAAATAATCTGAAATTAATCCATCCATTTGTTACCATCAGTTGTCTGCTAATGGGTGTCTATAAAGTAAATTAATCCAACAAATAAAAGTATTTCCAAACCTGAACATTTCCAAAATCTTAAAAAGATAATCGCATTCAACCATATTAAAAGAATTTCCGGTGTCAAGTGAGATGGGAATGACTAGAGTCTGATAATTCGACTGATAAAAAAAATTATAGTCCCTACCAGATGGGTTAAAAAAATCTCCAAATATGTATAAGATCATGATTTTTACACATCCTGTGAAGCGTCAATGTTGCTCTAGGGGGCTTGCACACTTTTGCTTCACTATGATCAAGGACTGAGTCCATCAAAAGATTAAAGTCTCCTCCCAATATTATATCATGAGGGGTGCCAGTGGCTTGCAACATCCCTTGAAGATCAATAAAAAAGACCTGATCAGCAAAATAGGTGAGTAAATATCAGCCAAAGTAAGACTTTGCCCCTCAATTTCTGCTAAAACAATAATGACTCTTCCTAATTTATTTTTAAACTATTTGAGATATTTGAATTGTAGTTGCTTACTTATCAGTGTAATGACTCCTCTGCTCTTACTTGAGCCAGCACTAAAGAACATGTAAATGACTGCACATGTCCACCCCATATCTTCCCAAATTTTTCAGCTTCCTGCAGGGAAAGATGCATTTCTTGAAGAAAAACTATATCATATTTCTTACGCTTAAGGAGAGAAATAACCTTCATTCTCTTATGGGGTGCCCCAACCCAGTCACATTCCACGTGGAGAGAGAGACATTCCACTCATATTAACATTTGACATTTTTACATATGAGAAAAAAATAGATTATGTGCCAAAAACAAAATTATAAAAACCACATTCCAACATTAGTGCAACAATCAAACCCTGAACTTCCCCCAGAACCAATTAAACGTGCGCATTAACCCCGCACACGAAAGCACTTGATGTGGGCATGTGAATGTTTTACAGCCATCCTTAGCGTCTATTCTTAATTTCGCCTGGCTCATCAGCCCAAAAGCGACCTTTCCGTTGATGTAAAAGTCTACTGCATTCCTTGAAAGTTCACAAAGTCTGGGAAAAAGAAAATGCTGTTGTTCTTCCTAAAAAGCTATTCAGGATCACATTAAAAATGCAATTCACTCAAATCTATTACTTGAATACACCTCTACTATGATGAACATGCTTTCAATTTCTTAATTCAAAGACATTTTGATATTTTTTTCTGTGTCTTTATCTCGCGCTACCCCTTGTCCATATGCATGGATGTTGTATTTTGGCTTCGCTATACGCATTGCATAATTTAGACCAACTGAATACTGTTTACAAGACTCTAGTTTGTCATTAATGTACTACATTTCTGTCGCAGTCATGTGACACAACATCATGGCACTGATTTTAGTGAAGCTCTTCTATGGGTGCAGAGCCAACTAAAGTTCCTCTGGTAAGAAACCTCTTTAAGGCTTTTCATTGAAACCTATTTGGGTGTAAAGAGTAGTGTCTCTAATTTAGATTGATATGCCGTAGGGTTGCGTGGTTTACCGGTACTAAAGAAATATTGCAGTTGAGTAAGAACGACTGTAAACACAAATAAACTCCTCTGATACAGCTCAGAGATTTCAGCTCAAGAGTCACGACGGGATTATCTCAGCATTAATGGGAAGCTAGATATAACGAATGTGTATAAAACAGGAAGAACTTAAATGTCTGACAAAATAAAAGTCCCGCTTAAATTAAAGCTCTATTCAACTGGATGTGTGAAATTGAAGACAGAAAAATATAACTACTGTATAAAAATGTAATATTCAAAAAGTAGCAATAATATTTATAATAACAATTATATAATATTAAATGGTTGTTTAGTTATTATTATTATTATTATTATAATTATCTGTATGCAATATCACATATCACACGTTTTATCAGCATGTTGTAATTAAGCCATAGTAGCCTTGTGCCACATGTTATCAGATTTTTTTTTTAATTAATGTTTTCATAAATACTGTGAAGCTCTGTTGTTCAGCATTTTATTTTACCAAAAATAAATGTTTTATTTGATTACAGTTGTATGTACCAATTTGATTAAACACTATATGATCATAACATTTATTGAAACAATTTCACATGGAATCCAGAAATATAAAAACAGAAAATGCAGAATTTGTATCTGTGAGACTTTTATGAATTTCTTTTAAAGAGACATATTATGCTTATTTACAGGTTCATGATTTAATTTTGAGGGTCTACTGGAATAGGTTTACATTCTTTAATGTTAACACATTATTTTTCTCATTCTGTACAATTCTGCTAAATCTATTTTCATCATCTGGCTCAAGCACTCTGATTTAGGTCCTGTCTCTTTGAAGCCCCCCTTTCCGAATAGCCCAGTCTGCTCTGATTGGTCAGCTGGTCTATTCTGTTGTAACTGGTCAATCGCCTAACCATAACTGAGTTTCAGGCTTCCTCCGCTGTAAACACTATTCTAACTATGATAACAATGGCGTCAGTTTTTGCCGTACCAGTTTGAGTCCGTAAAGTTTGGAAGAACAATCGGCCACCTTCTCAAGCACAACTTGAGCAGGACCTTTCACGTGGTAAGTTTTAATAAAGTATTTATTTTGTATTTTATTTCCTTTAAAACCTAATTTGTAAGTAACCCAAAAATGGAAGATGCCAACGATGAAACATACAACAAGTGATGATTATGACCATTAAAAAGCATCACGAAATGCAGGAGTTTCCTTGTGCTCCCAGAACATTTTTGAAAAGTTGCAAAGACAATTCATTCACAAATTGTTGTGGTACCTGCTATTCAGTAACTTGGCCAATTCTTATGAGCAACTGTCTGAACCACCATGTTAGGTAAACCAGTCACAGGTAATTTACAGAAATCGTAAAGGTACAATAGCAATATTTTAGAGAGGGAGAGATTAACAAATGGTCATGTAAACCCATCTGGTTTTGTAAAAGAAACCTTGAGTAATGTTATAAATTAACTTCAGAAAATAAAATGGAACAAAAGTATAGAATATGGCCACCCTTAAAAAAAATCAACAGATTTATACCAAGAACAAGACTGAAAAACAGAAGACTATTCCAGAAGTAAACTACTGAGAGCTTAAAAACTCCAGCAGGGTGAAGATGATGTAGACCTGTAGAGTTGGCTGCATTTATCCGAGATCCTGTCAGTCTCCAACTCTCCTCTTTCGCAGGGGGTGTCCCAGGGCAGCTGGGAGGGTGGGGGGGACTGGTGGGGACTAGGTGGGCATCCATGGATGGAGACATGGGCCTCTCAAGAAGAGCTGACAGAAACACATTGAGTGGTGTGTAAAAATATAGAACAACAAATCGTAAAAGGAAAGAAAACAGGAAAGGAACAGTGTTTACTTTGAAGCTTGTCCTGCAGCATAAGGATCTGCTCTGCCTGCTTCAGGTTGGCCTTCTTCAATTGCTGGTTTTCTGACTCCATCTTCAATACAAAGAAGAGAGAGCATAATGCCAATCTCTATTTAAAAAAAAAAAAAATTATATCCCAAGAACTTCTGCATGTTTCTACTCACCTCTCGTAACTTAAATGTGACCCAGTCTTTGATTTTGGCTGCCTTCTCCTCTATAATCTTGGCCTCTTGGGCTCGAACCAAGTTCTGAAGATAAGGAGGACATTTTTGAACAACTGAAAGCTTCAATGCATCCTTTACTTTAAGTTAAAATCTCTTCATCTCTATGAGATTTGATCTTCTTACATGCTTCTCCAGTTGTCCTTCGAGTCGCTGTATGATCATGTCTTTCTCCTGCATTTGACTGCTCAGCTCTTGATAACGCCTATACAACAAATTTTCTGATTCACTGGGTTGCATATTTGCAGACTTCAGTTTCTCCTCTGTGATGTGGACCTACAATGATTAAATGTTTTTGAAACCCATTAAAAGACACCATTGACGATCTATTAATCTGTATTTGCATTAGGGGCACAATCTCAAGACACTTCAGGACCGTTCACACTGACAGCAATTTGTGCCATGAGAGTTGGCAGTTTGAGACAACACGAGCGACGAAGACAAAGCTGAGAACAGCTATTATGCAAATGTGCAGAGACTAGCACTGTGAATGTGTCACTGTCCATGTGTGTCATCAAGGTGTTGGATGAGAGAAGAAGACATTATGGCAACTGGTCACATGCCTAGAAGTGCCTTTTGTCTTGCCAAGGACATGTGAGTCTTGAAATGATGTTGACCACTTGTTGGTAACAATGACAATTTATAAATTAGTTGCTACCGTGGTCTGTTTGGCCAGAATTTCCTGCAGTTATAAAAACTTTACAACATCTGACCTTATCAAACTTGCAATCGTTATGCGTAATGTTAACGAACATTTCCTAACTTTTGTAACTAGTAAGTAATTCATTTCAAAACATCAATGTTTCAAATAAGTCAAAACAGCAACATAAGATATGGCACTTCTCCGCTCAGGTGACATGATTTCGGATATACATCTTTTCCTTTCTTTCGTTATTTATTTGCCCATTCAATCTGATAAGATGTCCTTTATCCTTGTGTACACTGGTGCATCGAAACACATTCATCTGTGCAGAGGAGCTGCAAGGTTGCATTCGCACCTCAGTTTGGGACACATTTGTTTGCATTTTTCTATGCGATTCGATTGGAAAGGAGTGCTCGCTGCTGACACTAGTTTCCCCAAGTACATCACTGCGGCACATGAGTTGCTATCTACTTAATACGAATTAACACTTAAGATGTGAAGATGCTGATCTTATTTTGCTAGCCATCTTAATCTGATCTTTAACTTATATATGTTGTTCTTTTGATAAATATAGACAAAATTAATAATAATAACAACATTATTAAAATCTTTACAAACAAAATATCCAGAAGATTTGTTTGAAATTTTCCAGTTCTAAAAGTGAAAATGGCAGCTAGTTCTTTTCCAACACAAACACTTAAATAAATTACTATTCATTTCAATTTATTAAGTCATAATAATAGAATCTAAGATTTAGAGCAATATGTGCCTTAACATGAAGTTATGTCAAAATATTACTGTATCCTAGAAACATGTGATGCTATATGAGATTTCAAGAAGACAATAGGATTTCTTATAATAATAGTTATATTATTGATATTATTGAAGTTTTTATTTTTTAATGTTTTCCATCAATATGCTTAGAGGTGAATGGGAAAAACACGGCAAAAGAGGCGAAAGGATCATAATAGAATGTGCATGTGCAAGAACTTGATGTGAGAGGGATCCCTTCTAGACATGACCATGGCGCCTGTGCTTTTGAAAGCAAAATGGCAATAATTGTGATATTTTGATTCTTATTGAATTGTACTCTATTCAGTTTTTGTTGGATTCATGCAAACCAACAGACAAATTTAGCTTTTATTGGAGAAAGAAAATGCAGAGCAAACTCAGAAGCTTATCAGACCAGTATGTGTGTATGTGTGTTAAATCTCTTGATCATATGTTATGCATTTCAGAATATGATGTGTCTCCGAGTTCTGATTTGCCTACGATTTCAGGCTTTTGTCGGCGATCTCCAAAACACTGTCGGCGAGTGAAAAGTAGTGTAAAATGTAGTGTAAACTTAGGAATTAGGAATACCTACTAAACCTATGGCGCAGACACTTAACAACCTTTGGCAGTTTATTTGCTGTCAGTGTGTACGAACAAATCCATGGTTGAGTGGCATCTCAATATCTCCCTAAAAGGGTCAGGAGAAGAGGTAGGACAGACAAACAAATGTACCTGTTTTTCGGCATTCTCTGCTCGCTGGTCAGCCTCTATCACTCTATGTTCCAACTCCTGCATCTATAAAAAAATAGAAAGAAATAATTTTAGACTTATAGTAGACTTAAGTACCACCTTTGTACCATTCATGGACAATCTGATAAATGGCAAGAGATTTTCCAAAAATACAAACTCCAACCTAATTGGCTGAATTCTACTCAATTTCTGGGAGTCAGGGTTCACAGGATTTTATCACTCAGCTGGGAAACAGTCACATTTACAGAAAAGGGCTCCTTTGATGAACACTTTCAAGGAACAACTAATTCCTGAATTTGCCAAAGTTTGCAAGATTTATGGCACTGAATCTTAGAAAGAAAATCAGAGTTTTGTTAGAGGCATTTACTAGCAAGTAAATGGAGACATCCTCTAGCACAACTGTATATTCTGCTTTGTTTGCAGATTTATGTCCTGAAAATAATTGGTACTTATTACTTTTGGACAGACAGAAGTACTAACCAAAGTCTATGCCCATTTTCCACTAATTTCATTGGTGCTGTCTGTACAATCTTTCACAGAAACAGCTGCACCATTATTTCAAAGAGTTCTCACGTTGTTGCACAAAGTTTTATTATTATGGCATCAGAAATGTTAGATGTATCTGCTCTAAAAGTGACATAAAATTGATGGTTGGCCATTTTACTATCGGTCAGACAGCACTTCCCAGTCTAAGTGGCCGATTCTTAAGGCACTGTCACATTTACCTTTGCATGACGAAATTCCTCAGGCAAAATACAGTCATCTAAATGGTATTTCGTGTGAACAGGAATTTCGCTTGATGGACTTAAAATTGTCATGATAGTTAAGAAATTTTTCTCCATGAATTCCTCATGGGGTTCAAACTTGGTAAACTTTGACACTGGAATTAGTGGTGTTGACTAATAGGAAGTTGCTTGGTTTGGCAGTGTGGGTAGTGCTTTGTACATCATTTCTTTATAACTTCACTCTCCCAGATTAAGCATAAATAAGAACAACAGCAAAGGACCTTGTGAAGATGCTGGAGGAAACAGGTAGACAAGTATCTATATCCACAGTAAAACAAGTCCTATATCGACATAACCTTTTGCTCCAAAACCACCATAAAAAAGCCAGACTACAGTTTGTAAGTGTACATGGGGACAAATATCTTACTTTTTGGAGAAAAGTCCACTGGGCTGATGAAACAAAAATGTAAATGTTTGGCCATTATCACCATCGTTATGTTTGGAAGAAAAAGGGTGAGGCTTGCAAGCCGACATCATTCCAACTGTGAAGCATGGGGGTGGCAGCATCATGTTGAGGGGGTGCTTTGCTGCAGGAGGGACTGATGCACTTCACAAAATAGATGGCATCATGAGGAAGGAAAATTATGAGGATAAATTGAAGGAACATCTCAAGACATCAACCAGGATGTTAAAGCTCAGTTGCAAATGGGTCTTCCAAATGGACAATGACCCCAAGCATACCTCCAAAGTTGTGGTAAAATGGCGTAAGGACAACAAAGCCCTGACCTCAATCTGAAAATGTGTAGGAAGAACTGAAAAAGCATGTGTGAGCAAGGAGGCCTACAAACCTGACTCAGTTACACCAGATCTGTCTGGAGGAATGGGCCAAAATTCCAGCAACTTATTGTGAGAAGCTTGTGGAAGGCTACCCAAAACTTGTGACACAAGTTAAACAATTTAAAGACAATGCTACCAAATACTAACAAAGTGTATGTAAATAAAAGCTTAAATAAATTTCACATACTTAAAATAAAGTAGTGATCCTAACTGACCTAATACAGGGAACGTTTTCTACATTTAAACATCAAGAATTGTGAAAAAGTGAGTTTAATTGTATTTGGCTAAAGTGTATGTAAACTTCTGACTTCAACTGTAGATATGCTTTTGCAGACATAAAGACTTGCAACAGCTTTTGAGAACTCACACACAGAATTCCTGGACTTGACATGCCTTGCACTCTCATGTCTCATGAGCTCACCGACCCAGTAAACAGGAGTACAAGCATACTAATGGATTCCCACTGTATGATTGAGCACTCCTTTTGTTCAAACTTCTTTGTTTTCCTCTCTTTCTTTCCACCCTTCCCAATTTCTCCAGTCAAAAGTCCAGAGATTCCCAGAATGCACCCACACCATGCATACATTCTCTATGTCTGGGGCGAGTAGAATAGCCTGTGTGACTCTTCACCTCCGGGTCAGCAAATGTACAGGAATGAATAGAGGACGTCACAACAAATGTGAACAGGGACAAGCTCTTGCTGACACTTCATCAATCCACTTTATCCACCCAGCCAAGCTTAGATATGACCTCAGGTTAGCCTTTTTTTTTTTTTTACCAATGATTTACAGAGCCTTAAGAGCTATTCAGTGACATGTAAAGATTGGTTGTTGTGAGTTTAGAGCTAACAGACCTTAATAGAGTCAATGGAAACTTTCAAATGACAAGAACAGACACTCATGTAGTGAAATCCCAATATAGTGCAATATAGACCAGTTCTAGGAACGTTTTTGGGGGAGGAAAACATTGTTCGTTTTCAAACTAAGACGGATTACGTGTGAACGTGGCCTAACTTTAGGCTTTAAGGGACAGAAATGCAGTCTGTTAAGCAGCTGTGTACCTGAAAATTAGGTCATAAATCACATGTAATTTTCACAACCCCTATTTTTGTGTCCAGTGGAAATCTGTGGAAACAGGTGTTTTCAATGTTTCTTTGGCTGGATGATCAATGCCCAGGTACTATTGCATAGCTTCAGAATTGCCTATGGACTATGGTGTTTTTTGGATTCTGACAGACATGGTCAAAATGAACTGTTGGTGTATCCAAAAAAATATCTTTCCATACACCAACATACAGTATATAACTATCCTTTTAATTCTGGGGCTAATATAAAGACCAATGATGAGACACACTGTATTATGCTGATTTAGGAAGGACTAGTGTAAAGTATATGGTCAACTTGGATGAAAGGCCACAGGTTAAACAGGTGGGGGCAGGGTATGTGAAATATTTAACAACTGTTCTCCTGCAGTTGCTATGAGGAAATGCAAATTAAGTTATTTTCCTTGGTTGAACTCCAGAACCTCATTAGCCAGCTGGCTACACCGCCTCAGAATATGGAAACAGAGAATGAGAACTATGCATTAACGACTCTGGAAATCACCGGCATAGCATCCATCTGCAATGATCAGGTCGCCTCTCTCTCTACTGTCTCCAAACATAATGATTAACTATATAAGATAAAGACACAGAAGTTTCAATAATTAATTTGAGATTTAAGACACGACAAAGACTGATGAATACGGTATGGTGGATTTAAAGAGGGAGATAATGAAAGAAGACAGGAGAGTAGGAGAGCGAGAGAGAGAGAGAGTTAGAGCACATTTTTGCTATTGCAGGCTAATCCGCCTGTCTGGCAGCTCATTAGAGACTAGACAGCTCTACAGAGAACTAGGCCAAATCTAACATGAGGACTAACTTTTTAAAACTTCAATGTCCTATTTGAAACACAAACACGTGCACCACTCGCAACAAGACTGGATGTCTGTGTGAAGTAATATTAACACAATAAGGACTGAAGTGCAACTACATCTGACATTTTCAGTTGAAGTGACTACAACAACATCAAAGTCTATGTTCGGAATAGAATCAAAGCACATCGCTTACTGTATAGTTTGCAGTATACTCTGAATACTGCCTACTATTATAAGATCCAATAGCCACTTTTCCACTATCGGGCCAGTGCGAGCCAGGGCTATCGATTGGTCAGCCGGGGTCAATAACCTCGGACCTCAAGCCGCAAGACCAAAATAGATCTGCGTTCCCACCATCGGGCCAAAGCCATGCAGCATTGACCTAAAGATTTAACCCTTAACACACCGCCCCTGTGCCAACTTCACACACCCCTCCCATTTTACAAGCAAAAGGGAAGCTCAAGCTGGGGTATCATGCTATCTAGAATACTGAGTTTATATCATATGTAAACATTAGCTAGCTAGCATAATAAGTTTTATTACGATTGTCCCCTCCAAATCCGTTAAAATGCACAACAGTCAAATAACTTTCAATGGTTCGAGATCATGGACGGTGTGTAGAACAACCACAAATCAGCACTTACAACCTCTCAAATTTGGCACTGCAACTTTAACATTTACATTTGGCAGACGCTTTTATCCAAAGCAACTTACAGTGCACTTATTACAGGAACAATCCCCCGGAGCAACCTGGAGTTAAGTGCCTTGCTCAAGGGCGTTGGCCGTGGGATTCAAACCAGCGACATTCTGATTAGCAGCCCTGTGCTCTAGCCACTACGCCACCACCACTCCATACTTTAAATATTCACACCTTGACTTTTGCAACTACTTTTGTGAAAAACCTTTAGCAAAATTCACTTGTGCACTTGAAAATACTAATGTGAGAGAGCAAGACCAGTGTTCACCGGGGGAGGGGTCAATTACGTCTTTTTTGGGTTGATGCATACACTGCAAAAAATGATGATTTATTCATGATTTATTTACTTGTAGAGCAAAATGAGATAAGATATTAAGTCTTGTTTTAAGATAAATCTGACAAAATGTTGTGAACTTTAGACTCAAAACAAGAAAAAAAATCTGCCAATGGGGTAAGCAAAATAAACTTGTTTTCTCTTTAAATTAAGTATATTTTGCTTACCCCATTGGCAGATTTATTTTCTTGTTTTGAGTCTAAAGTTCACAAAATTTAGTCAGATTTATCTTAAAACAAGACTTAATATCTTATCCCATTTTGCTCGACAAGTAAATAAATCATGTTTTAAGAAAGTTTAGATAATTTGACAGGAAAACAAGACAAAAATACTTGTCTAGAAAATAATTTTTTGCAGTGTAGCCAATGAAATGCAATGTTTTTGTATGTGATGGCATCATGCCACAGCACCAGCCCGTGCCTTTTTGTTAGGGCAGAGCAGAGTCTGTGTTATGGATCAACTGGGGATCGTGTTAACTGGGGATGTGCGTTTACATATGAATAATTTCACTTGCTTTTTCAGCAGATTCATTCGAAGTGAATTGCCATGGAGCAAAGAAAATTATAAAAACAATGCTGGTATCATTATTAACCCACTTTGTTTCATTGATGTCTGTTCTAATGAATTTGACAGTTTAAGAGCAATTTTAATGGTTTCACAGGGTAACATCTGGTTTCCCATCTTAATGTGGGACATTGGTTTGAATGGGAACTGGTGATTACATTAGTCAAGAGCAGTAAATCGCAAGTGTAATCATTTATTTGCCACACTACAGCATCATAGACTGATATGTGTCAATAATATACTTTCAATTGCCTTTATTTCGTTATAATGAATAATGACTTGATTAACCTGAAAATCAACAAAGTGACAGATCTAACAGAGTTGGGACGCTGGTCCAGTGGTTAGGCTTACTGGCAGTACATTCAGTGACCCGGATTCAAATCTAGGTCAGACACAATGCATTTGTAGATTTGTTGCAGATTTTGATGTATTTTGAACAGATATAATGAAGAAATTTTGTAAAGCACATGTACACAGACAAAACATTTATAAAAATGTTTTAAATAAATCAATCAAAATTGTAACTGAATCTGACAGCCAGCAATTACAGTATAATCTAATTAATTTTCTGAGAAAGCTTGAATTACTGAGAGAATTTTTTTTTACTATGTTTCCCATACATAGTTAAGAGGCTTTTAAAAATCATCAAACCAAGATTTTGCCAAACAAACAGACAAACATGCTTTCTCAGAGTTTATCCTCATTTATTCTCACCCATGGTTGATTTATACTTAAATAAAAAAAAAAAAAAAAAAAAAAAAAAATGGTGTTCTGAAAGATGGCATAGTCATGTAAATAACCTTTGGGAAAAGTAAAAGATGCTGTTACAACAATGTAAATAATAACACAGATGTCCACAGGGGATTTGAACCAGTACAGGTCAGTACACACTATTAATGGACACGCTACCACTAGACCAATGAAAAGAGGACAATAATTTATCAAGGTATTATTTTCGTAAATAAATAAAATATATAATTTAAGTGTATAGGCTAATTATTGAGACATTTCAGCCTATGATGCTTTAATTTTGCAATTAAAATAATTCCACTTACGATTTACTGATCTGACAAATGTAATCAGCAGTTCCCCTTCAAACCAAGGTCCCACGTTAACAGAGGTAACCATGTTAATCTGTGAAGCCATTAAAATCACTCTGAAACTGTGTCAAATTCGTTAGAACAGACATCGATGAAACAAAGCGGGTTAATAATGTCACACAAAAAAAATTGAATGTGCAAAACGTATTTTCTTTGCTCCTTGGCAATTCACATTGAACAAATATGCTGAAAAAGGCAAGTTAAATTATTCACATGCATGCACGCATCACCATTTAACACGATCCACACTGGTGGCATTCAATGGCCCCGCCCTTGCTCTTTTAAGTTTATCGCAAAGATTTGAAGTTGCAGTGGCAGATTTGAGTGGTTGTAAGTGCTGATTTGCTGAAAATGAATTAAAATACAAAAGTTAATGTGTAATACAAGTTTGTGTCTGTAGTTGTATTTATGTGAATGTTATTTGACACATTTGTGACTACTTTGTCTGCAACTGTGAATTCAGAACACAAGCTTTGAATTATTATTTATGAGTGCAGATTGCAACATTCAACTTCAAATTTTTATTTTACAGGTTTTCACATCGGTGCTGTAAATATAAAAAATTCAAATTATGAGTACAAATATTTATTGTACAAGTTCTCAAATCCAAATATGTAAGCTCTCGAGTTTTTCTACTGATTTACCTTCATATGTTTGGACCAAGGGTAATCAGTGGTCCAAAGGCTATAGGCCCAGAGAAAGCCCAGGGGAGGCACAATGAAGCCCTGGAAGTAACAATGGGAACGCAACTGACCCTGCCACGCACTAGCACAGCCTCATTTGGCCTGAAAGTGGAAATGTGGCTAGTGTGGACCTACATGTTTGTCACAGTACCTCATTACGTGCATGTTTAATTCTGTGAGTGGCGTAAAGTTATCTTCTTGGGAAGCTGAATACTTTCCGCTTCTTTCTTCACACTGGAAATGGAAGGTCGAATACATTGCATTGTGCACAGTTTTTCTTTTATATTTTGGTAAATGTACTACATCATCCAGGTATGGCAAACAGAATTTCACATGCAAAGAAAATTCACATACTGTGCACAGTGTGTTTATGCCTACCATATACTACAGAAAACGTAAGCTAGTAGTATGGCAGTATGAACATAGCGCTGCAACAGCTGGCTGATCAAATCACAGACACAGAACAACAAGACCCGGACTCAGCTATTATTATTCTTGGGGACTTTAACAAAGCAAAGCCCACATGTGAACTACCCAAATACAGACAGCACATTACATGCCCCACCAGAGACAGGAATAAATTGGATCACTGCTACACAACAATAAAGGATGCATATATCACTGTCCCAAATGCAGCTTTGGGACTCTCTGATCACCCTCTGGTTCATCTTCCGACCTACAGGCAGAAATTAAAATCAACAAAGCCAGTTGTAAGGACTGTAAATAGTTGGACAAATGAAGCAGAGCTGGAACTACAAGCCTGCTTTAACTGCACTGATTAGAGTGTTTTTGAAGCTGCAGCAACAGACCAGGACGAGCTCACAGATATTGTTACATCATACATCAGTTTCTGTGAGTGCATGTGCATCCCTACTAGGATATTTTTATCATTCAACAATGATAAACCATGGTTCACAGGAAAACTCTGACAGCTTCGTCATGCCAAAGAGGATGCTTACAGGGGTGGGGATAAAGTCTTGTATAATCAGGCCAGGAACACACTGAATAAGGAAATCAGAGTGGCTAAAAAAGCTAATCTGAGAAGCTGAAAAACATGTTTTCAGCTAACGACCCTGCATCAGTGTGGAGTGGCCTGAAACAACTTACTATTTACAGGACTCCTACCCCCAACCCTGTGGAGGACCAACGACTGGCTGACGACTTGAATGTGTTCTACTGCAGATTCGAAAGGCACAATTTCACACCCCACACGCACTCGGACCTTCACTTCACACAATAATTAACACCTCCTGCAACACCCCTCCTCTCCCCTCCTGCTACACAACCTGCACTCAAGATCTGTGAAGACGATGTGTGCCGTATCTTTCGGAAGCAAAGGTCAAGGAAGGCTTCAGGCCCAGATGGCGTCTCACCAGCGTTCCTTCATTCCTGTGCTAACCAACTGGCCCCCATCTTCACTCAGATCTTCAATAGATCACTGGAGCAGTGTGAAGTCCCATGCTGCTTCAAATGCTCAATTATTATCCCTGTCCCTAATAAAACAAAAATCACAGGACTTAATGACTACAGACCTGTCACCCTGACATCTATGGTCATGAAGTAATTTGAGAGACTGGTGTTGGCCCACCTGAAGGCCATAATTGGACCCTTTCTAGATCCCCTTCAATCTGCTTATCGAGCAAACAGGTCTGTGGATGATGCAGTCAACATGGGATTGCATCACGTCCTGCAACATCTGGACAGACCGGGGACATACGCAAGGATCCCTTTTGTGGACTTCAGCTCGGCTTTCAACACAATCATCCCAGCCATTCTCCGGACTAAGTTAAACCAACTCCCTGTTCCCATGTCAATCTGTCAATGGATTACCAGCTTTCTGACAGACAGGCAGCAGCTTGTGAGGCAGGGAAAATTCACTTCCACCACCTGTACCATCAGCACTGGTGCCCCCCCAGGGATGTGTGCTCTCCCCCCTACTCTTCTCTCTCTACACAAATGACTGCACCACCAAGGATCCCTCTGTCAAGCTCCTGAAGTTTGCAGATGACACCACTGTCATCGGCCTCATCCGAGATGATGATGAGTCTGCATTTAGAAAGGAGGTTGAACGGCTGGCTGTCTGGTGCAGTCAAAACATCCTGGAGCTGAACAGCTCAAAAAGGTGGAGATGATTGTGGACTTTAGGAGGAACACCCCAACATTGTCCCCCCCTCACCATTCTAAATAGCACTGTGGCCGCAGTGGAGTCATTCAAGTTCCAGGGCCCTACCATTTCACAGAACTTGAAGTGGGAGACACACATTGACTCCATTGTGAAAAAGGCCCAGCAGAGGATGTACTTCCTTTGCCAGCTGAGGAAGTTTAACCTGCCACAGGCGCTGCTGATACAGTTCTACAAGGCAGTCATTGAGTCTGTCCTCTGCACTTCAATAACTGTCTGGTTTGGTGCAGCTTCGAAATCAGACATCAGAAGACTACAGAGGACAGTTTGGACTGCTGAGAGGATTATTGGTTGCCCCCTGCCCCCCCCCCCCCCCCCCCCCCCCCCCCCCTTCAAGAACTATACATTTCCAGAGTGAGGAAAAAGGCTGGTAAAATCACTCTGGACTCCACTCACCCAGCCCAATACCTTTTTGAACTGTTGCCTTCTGGCCAACGCTTCAGAGCTCTGAGCACCAGAACCGTCAGGCACAGGAACAGTTTTTTTCCTCCTCAGGCTATCCATCTCATGAACAGTTAAATTGCCCCATTGAGCAATAATTATGTGCAATACACAGTTAAGTCTATTTATATTATCCAACATATCCACTTCTGCCATTACATACATTGCACTGTACATAAAATTCTGTATTTTTGTTCTTTATATAACGGATTTGTAATAGATTTGCACTATGTGTGTGTATGTGGGTATGTATGAAGGTGAGTTTATGTACGTATATGTATAATTATTTATTTGTATTATTCTTTTTGTTTTGTTTTTAGTTTTCAATTATCTATATCTTGCTGCTGTTTTTGTATTGTTGTACACTGGAAGCTCCTGTCACCAAGACAAATTCTTTGTATGTGTAAGCATACTTGGCAATAAAGCTGATTCTGTTTTTGATATTACAAAAACACCTAATGTGCACTCAGACACACAATCTGATTCCACTAAAGGACAAACTTACACAAAGTTACGAAAGGTCATCTGTGCGTTAACAGAATGGAAAATGACTTTCCTCAGGCTAGAATGAGAAGAGATCACACCCCAATTCTATGTCAAGTTTTTCCTTTGCAAAGTGGGTCAATGTGTAAAACACTCCTAATGCCACCCAGAGAAGCAGATGAAAGCAGTATGAATCTTTCTAAACAGCAGTAACACCAGCAGTGAGCTCTCAACATTTTCTTTGTCCTCCCTCTGTCCTTTTCAAGCAGAAACCCATTAGACATGGAGCCCCATTATCCATCACGAGAGGTTGGAAAGAATGGGAGAGAGGGAGAGAGTGGAGGTCAGGGTGAGAGAAGAGATATTAGAGTGATGATCAGAGTAGGGAAGAAATCTGATGCAGAATGTTTGGGAGACTTCCAAGACTTAATGTCCCTGTGGTCTGTGTGTTTGGACAGTAAACACCCTAATGGCACCACCACAGATAGAAAGTCAAAATAAAAACACAACAACAGACCTACCTCTTGGACCAAAAAAAAAGTAAAAAAAATGACGTTGTTGGCTTTGGACATATTAATATTAAGAAGAGAACATGGTTTACATACCGACCTAAAACTGTTTATCTGTTCCACCATGTTTATTCCACAGTTTGTTTACTGAGGCAGAGTTTTGTATTGAAAATGGTTAGAGGGTGTTGTGATCCTTCAGTAAATTATTTTAATGGTTGAAATAGTTGGCTTTCCCATTTCAACTTTATTGAGGTGCAGTCACATTTACATTTACATTGTGAAATTCAGTGGACAAAGAAGGCGTGGGTGGATGTTGAGGTGAATTTGCTTGTGAAATTTCACCACACTTGAACTCCACACTAAATCCGTGAAGGGAAATTCTTCGCCACTGGAAGTTAATCGTGCGAGATTCATGATCATTCATTCCAATTAAATCACTGTATTTCGCCCACTGAATTTCAACGTGTGAAAGTAAATGTGACCGCGCATTTACCTTTGCACAGCGAAATTTCATGAACAAGGATAGGGCGGAAGTTGAGCGCGTGTGAAATCAGCAAGAAAGAAATTATCATGTAAAATCTTTTTAATACTGCATTTTATACACTGGGACAGTGAAGTTCAAAAGAAACTCACTGTTAAAATTAATTTCTTGTCAATTTTGAATAATCAGTTTAGCTCTGTGGTAGTCACTGCCCACACAGAAGCAAAACAAGCAACTTCCTATTGGTCAACGCAGCAAATTCACCTGTCAAAGTTCACCAAACTTGAACTTCATGCGGAAACTGTAAGCCACCAGATGTCCATCACGCGAAATTCACAAAAGTGCGGATTCCAATTGAGATGACTATATTGCCAGTGTAATTTTGGCTTGCAAAGGAAAATGTGACCATGCCTTTAGTGTTCTTGCTAAGGCAAGCATTACTGTTGCTAATGCTCATAATCATGGTCAGATAAGCCTAAGTATTAATGGGGTCATGACATGATGAATCAGAACTCAAACCTTCCTTTTATTTACTTCTATTATTTTTTGAAGAGATTGGACTGAAAAATGTAATCATATCTAGGGACAAGAAAGTCATAGAGACTTGGGTATGGCCCCTTTTGACCTAGGCCAGTAAATAACCACCTTGCAACCTCCCAGAACACCCTATCAAGACCCCTAGCAATGTCCTAGCAACCAGCTGGAACACCTTAGCAACCACACAGAAACACTAGAAATACTCATAAATACCCTAACAACCAACTAGCAACGTCCAAGCAACAAAATCAATGCGACAGTAAGTTTTGCACTCGCAAGCACCTATCATCTTTTCTTTTGGAAATGTAAAAATCATGTTACTTTAGCTGTTCTGGTAAATAATAAAGGAATCCTTCCTTTATCCATCTCACACAAACACACACCTGTATATCCACTCAAGCATTCACACAAGTCAGTGGTTTCCCCCTGACTATCCCTGCAGGGCCGCCTGCCAAGTTTGAAAGTTAACCTTTTCTTGCAAGACGAAACACTGAGGTCAATGCAGCATGACCAAACTGTAGAAGAGGAGGGAGAGAGATAGAAAGAGAGAAGGAACTAAGTAACTTGCTCCACTGTGACTGCAACAAAAAAGCTTTTAAAATAAGTAAATAAGCAAAAGAAACAGTAGATATTGCCCTTATAAAGAAGTACTAAGTGTTACCATTGTACAGTGATGGTATCAGATGGTAATAATGTGGTACTTTGATATCATTGTACTGAATGATTACTACTGTGCAACCTTGGTAGTATCATGATACTTTTTGTCAATATTGGTTTGTGACGAGGAGGAAGGCGGGGCCGGGCCATGAGTGCACACGGCCAGCCACCAATCGGGTTAATCAGCCGAGGAGAGGGATAAGGCAACAGTTTGGGAAAGAGAGAGCCACACGCAGCTGCCGTTTGTGTGTGTTTGTGTCTTTTTGTTTAAGTTTCTATTAAAATATTACTTTTATGCTTTGTCTGGTTCCCATCTCCTCCTTGCCCATTTTAACCCTTGTAACATGGTTAATATTTACATGGTCCTCCAAGATACTTTGATAGTAATTTGGGATTGTCTGGGCAAATTTTGGATTATGATACAGGAAATAGACTGAAACTACCCTGTCACTGTTATTCTTTAAATATGTAACCTAATACTCTTTTCATGTGCAAGTCATAAAACGCGATCCACTGCAAAATGAGTACCCGTAAACCTTCACTTATTTGACTAATGTACTGTGCTATTACATTGTCTGTCATTTAGATTTGTGATGTCCACAGTTTAGAAAAGAAGCTTTGCAGAGGAAAGCATGGGAGAATTATTTGTTTTGCTTATATAAACTATGCAAACATAAGTTTAATTGCTGTGGTGTATTTAAATGTATAGAAAATTAACAATCATATGCAAAACTGGAATGCAGTTAGCGAATCCAGACTCTGCATGACCCATGATACCCTTATTTACCCTCTCAGCAAGTAGGTGGCGAATGTTTCCTGCTTGCAGACGAAACCTCATGAGCTGCGTCTCCAGGGCAATGCATCTCTTTTGCCAGTCCACATTGGTGTTTGGCACTGCTGCCACAGCTATGCTGCCCTCCATCACCTCTGCCATATGTTCCCCTGTGCCAGTCTGCCAACCTACAACACCCATTAGGAAACAAGAAGTCTGTTAGTCACACGATGAACTTTGTATGTACTAAAATAATTTTCTGAAGGGTCACAATACATTTAAATGAATGGAATGCAAATAGAGGACAGGACAGGGTTAACTTGAGGTTCAATGGAGGTTCAGGACCTTGGACTTGGCCTTGCCTGGAGAAGGAAATTAAAATGTGACAAACTCTCCAGCTATTAGACTGTTCATTGGTCAGTGCATTGGCTGTGTATCGATACAGATTTCCTGATTTAATTTGATTCAGATTCAAAAGCTCATAATTCTGATTTATTTGGGTATATTATAATCTGTTATAATCATAATTTTTTTCTTTTCAAATTTGAAAATAAAATCTCTGTCAGCTAATGTTGTAAATGATACAGGGAACGTTCCACCTTGGTAAAGTATGGAAATATTAATTTGAACAATTAACAATTGTTAGCAATTAGATTCTGATTCATCTGTAGATGAGCGCATATAAACGAGAGAAGATTCAAATGGCTTTATCTCACCTGTGCCATGCATAATTAGAAGTAAATGTTAATTTTTTGTTGTTTTTGATCAACAATTGACTGTAGAGAACAGAAAGGGTTTTAAAGCAGACATTATTCAATGACAAATGGGTCGTGTGGATTTTGTCTTTAGACACGCAGTGAAAGGCTCTCGGTGCTAAATACTCCACCACTATACTACAATTACTGGTGAGTGAAATGTAAACATTTATCAGCCAGTTGCCAAATATATACATATAAATCGCATAGTGCAGAGTTTGGTTGCAAATGAGAGTGATTTCCTCTCATTGTAGTGGAGGGTTGAGCATAGAGTAAAAGATCAAGCTTGGGATTTAAGAATCGATTTCGAGATTGTTCAATTGAAAATCGCGATGCATTGGAAAATTTATATTTTTACCCACCCCTAATTGGGATTGTTCAAATCTCGGAATTCTAATCGGAAATTGATTGAACAAAGCCTTCAAAACCAAAGCTATTACAGACCATAATGGTAGCAAATTACATCATACCTACAGCATACACCAGCTTGGGCGACAAAAGAGTAAGTTTGTCCTTGTATTTATTCCAATATCTAATAACAGATTTTTCAACAGATAATAAAAATTTTCTGTTTTCAATACTTTTAGTAGATTTTGAGTAAATAATGTAAAAGTTTTAAAACCCCATTTTGGTCGACCACTAGTTACAGTGCAACTGACAGGAACTTTACTGAAAAAGTAAAGAAGCCAAAATCTCTGTAATCCAAGGTTGACATTTACCATAAAATGAGAACACACCGCTGACATCACAGGCCTGGCAGTAAATGCTCTGGGGCCAAGGGTTTCTTTCACCTCTGTTTTATTGTTTCCCCCTCTTTCAAATGAGCTCACTTTTTAGTGATCACCTTGGTAACCACTGAAAAGCAAACTTGAGCTGTGGGCTCAAAGAGATGAGGCTACTATCTCATTCTCAAATACACATAGTGCAGACACTAATACTGTATACACATTCATGTAGACCATAGTGATGTGGTAAGACTAGCTATGCATGTGTAGACAGTTTACCCAGCAGCCCAAGCAATCCCTACCATATTCAGCCACCTAAATATCCCTGCTCAAGCAATCCCTTCTTAATTACAGGCCTAGGGAGAAACAGGATCCTGTCCCACACAATAGAGTCTTTCTGCATGACAGTCACATTACCGATATGAGGGAGGGGGTCTTTCTCTCTCTCCCTGAGAAAAGGATAAAGAATGTGGTGGCTGAAAGGAGACAAGCTCTTGAAATGTGGAAAGCGGCGGTTATTTTTACCTGCGCAAAGTCGTGAGGCCACCATTAGTTTAGCACACTACCACACATTTTAAAGGTAGTTCACCAAAAAATGTAAATTCACTCATCATATATTGTGTAACATTCTGTCAAATATTGCCTTTTGCATTCCATAGAAGAAAGTCAATCTTTTTGGTTAAAACAATATGAGGATGAGTAAATGATGACAGAATTTTCATTTTTGGGTTCTGCAATGGACAGTTCACACAACTGCAATGACAAAGACTCTCACTCCCTATGGGAGTTTCGAATCAAATCGTCAGGGGGTGTGAGCTGTACAGTAGATCTTCTTATTACTGGAGCTTAAACGTAGCCTGTCACAAACACACGCTAACCTCAAAGTATGAAAAGGGCTAAAGATAATATCTCTATTCATATGGTGGAAAAATAAAACAAGAATTTACAATGTAAACTGAAAGATAGCAAATTAAAAAAGAATACATTTTAAAAAATCATGTCCTTACAAAATAAGATGTTTTAGACAGACTACAAAGCAGTAGATGTAATCATTTTGACTATATGGGCTCTTGTAACAACAAAATTAACAAAAACTAGTTTAAAGTAGAATGATAAATGAGACACCAGACATCTCCGGTGCGGCAGACATTGAAACTGCAAAGCGGCACAACTGTGCCATGTCGCGCTCTGCAATTAGCATGGTCGTAACTACAGCCCTACTGACAAATTACAGAAGCGGCGCTCAGAGAGATTCCACTAGCTGACCAAAATACTATAACTCTCTGTCCAATTATGTTTGAGCTTGACTGAAGTCAAAGCTTGAGGTTTAGGAAACATAGCCTAGCAAATGAAGGCATGGCCATTGGAAAGAGAGGTCAAATGAAGCCAATGTTTCTGCTTGCTCAGCCCACGATGTTAACTTGCACTGCCAAATATGACAGCAACATGCAAATAATCCATTTGCCCCTGAAGCGTGTGTGCTAATGCATTGAGGTACACAGCATTTTACACCCTTGGCTCGTTTGACTCGGGGGAAGGGAGGAAGAGAGGGAGAAAGATCACCCACACTGTGGAAACAGAGTGTCCACAATCTCCTTCGAGGAAAGTCATTGGGGTTAAGAAGAGAGATATACCTCAGCCATGAGCTGGTCTTTGGAGGTGTGAATGTGGGCTGAAAATTTTAACAATTCCTACCCAGATTAGATTTAGGCCTACTGGTGACAATAATGAGTGCATTAACATGTACAATCTTCACCGATTGCTTAACAAGCCAACAAATTGTGTGGTCATTTAAACGCCTTAAATTAAGCATACTTTGGGCTTAATACCTCCTGCCTCTGAAAATATCAAATGATGAGCCCAACTTCCTGTTTCAACAGGAAATGCGTCAACACTGTAAAGAAAACCAAACTCATCAAGCCACATCATAGGGGTCTTTAATAACTGATTTCACAACAATGTAAAATTCTATGGAAGATGTAGTGTGAATGCATTTTTCCAACCAAAATGTCTATATCATGGCATTTACAATAAGAATAGAATCATTAAAAATGAAAAATTAAATCTGGAAGTTTACCACACAACCCTTTCAAAAAGGCTTTTTTGCACATTTAGGTAAAAACTAGGCCTGTCAATTTAACGTGCTAAATCAGTGTGATTAATTATATAAAAAATAACGCTTTAAAAAAGTTATGTAATTAATCATGCCCCCAGAACATAATAAGTAATTTTCCTACCATCAGAATCAAGATCGAAGTTGTGGTCACCCATAGAGACCCAGAAATGTACTACCCCGACCCGTCCGGACCCGTCTATTATTTGAAATCTGGGACCTGGAACCGGCCTGAGACACAGACCCGATCGACACCGATTTCACAACTGATTGCTATTAACAAGTTAATTTTAAGCTGTGAAACAAAACTTTGTGTCTTACTTAATGTAACGTTAGTAGTCTTCTCCCCTGTGACTGGCCATGACGCACGCATATAACCCATCCTCCTTAACAAGAAATTTGGTAAAAAATACAACCAGGTTTACTGTGTTTCCTCTCTTGCTGATTGAAACAGCATAGCTAACCCACTCATTCTTTCAGCTTCAAAAGTCCACTTGCTGTCACGGTGACGGATGACAAATGTGACTTGTTTAGAATTAACTTTGCAATTTTTTTGTATCTCGAATTAGATAACTTTGACTGTTTGCCCTTTTGAACTATATTAACGATTACTCATTCATTGTCATTGCTGCTAACATTAGCATTGCTAATTTGCTATCATGTGCCTTAACTCAGCTCTGCTCACCTCGTTGTGGCACTGCTCCATTTTTCACCTTATTTCCCAGTCCCCACATTCTCATCCTAATTTTGCAAATTGCGTTGCAAGTTACAACACACACATCTGATCACTGCTGGGTCTTCTCGGATCAACACGAGTATTACACATAATGTTAAAAAGACCCGGGTTGGGACAATTATGACATTTGTTGGACTCCCCAAACTATAAAGTCAATGTAGATATGTTTCTCCCCAATTTAAGTCCTCATGGTGGCATAGTCCATCAATCCGGATGGCAGAGGACAAATCTCAGTTGCCTCCGTCTGAGACCGTTAATCAGCGCATCTTATCACATGGCTTGTTGAGCAAGTTACCGTGGAGACATGCCGTGTGTGGAGGCATCCATGCACAACTCACCATAAGCCCCACCAAGAGTGAACCACATTATACTGACCAGGAGGAGGTTACCCCATGTGACTCTACCCTCCCTAGCAACCGGGCCAATTTGGTTACTTAGGAGACCTGCTGGAGTCACTCAGACCACATTGGATTCGAACTCGTGACCCCAGGGGTGGTAGTCAGCGTCATGGCTCGCTGAGCTACCCAGGACCCCAGTAAATTTTATACATTCATATTTTATGCTATCAGACTTTAGGTCTGTAAATTAATGAGCAATTTCTCATCCTAAATTTGTATTCAGTTTTAAAGAGCGTATTAAGTTATACAGAAAAGAGCAGTGAATATTTTTCTCTTTTTCGGTATTGTTGCTTGATTAATATTCCCTACAATTGTATATGTACAAATTGTATGCAATCTAAAGGACTGTGGTTAATTATATAATAATTATTATATTAGTAGATACAATTTGCCCTCTTTGTTTTTCCTTGATATTTTCAAAGCAGCATAAAGTGAATCTGGACTTTATATGCATCAAAAGATCATGTATTATGCATGCACTCTTTAGATGTAAAACAGGGTTTAACCATGGATTTAATAAATAAAAAAATATTCATCCTGCATAAAATGAGATTTTGTCCAATACTGTGTATATTAGATGAAATAATGGTTAATGATCCCAAAACAAATATAAATGATATAATTCACTATTTTTTTTCAAATGTACAATCATTTATGGCTTTTTTCTCTGCACGTGATTGCAGCAAGCAATGTTGGAAGATGTTATCCGCAACCACTAATGTAGAGTCAGTTTTTTACGTTTCACTTATCGCTAATGTGAGGATTTGGCTTTGGGGAAACTGACCAGCAGTTATGTGGCACTTTATCCCAGAGCAGAAATTGAAAACAACAGGCGGTTAATTAAGTGAGATAATTCCACTGTGAAATTCTCTATGTGAGAGCGGAAGTCTTTACCAATCAAATGCTCAATTGTACAATGAAGGCATGAAAGCAGAATGCTGCACCTGCAAATTTGGACACACTGATCTGGAAGATCATACATGTTTAATAGTTTTGATGCAGGACTTTTTTGTGTGTGTTTGCTGGGATTCAAGGAAAAATGCTATCCCAATATACAGTATTATATTACATAACTTATATAACTTCACTAAAACAATGTTTAAACTCCCTCAGGCCTATTGCTTACCCACCCCAGCATATCACAAAGCAAATTCTGGGTTGAGCGAGTGGCGCTGAGTGGCCTGAGCGAGTGGAGCAGAATCTTCAAAAAGATGCTCTCCGCTCAGGTGGAATTATCACCGCTCAACACTCCACTCCTCTCACATGCTCTGTTACTGACTGCAGACAGCACAAGATGAGGACAGGTGTTCTTGCATTCCAACACAGCTAAATGGTGCGCATCTCTGGATGCAGGTGTCTTAGACATGTTTTTTCTAAGTTTTAAAATACATTTAACTTTACAGATAAGCACTGTAACAAGCATCTATGAATGAGATGCGCATAAGCACACATACAACGCAACACAAACAGTCTGGCTGCTGTCATAAATATTGCAACATGTATACAGAGATTAGGGTTTGCATTGTGTTTTGTTGTTTCATTTTCATAACATGATGTTTATTGCCTCGTTTTGGTTTAATGCATTATCACAGCTGTTTGAAGTTCAGTAGTCTCTCTCTGTTGGCGAGTCATCAGGCTTACCATAGACACTTATATTAATAGGCACAATACAATTAATGCAGTTGTACTTTCATTTATGTCTCATTCAAATCAGTATTCATCTGTAATATAGGCACATTTTGGGTTCATGTTACATCCGTCAAACCTTAAATAGCAGCAAGTCCAAATTCCAAGCTTTTAAATGACATTAAAATGATTGGTTAAAATGAGAAGTTTTTAATGAATTATCTAACAGTTCCAGATTAAAGGAAATAGCGGTTATCGGTATGGGCCACACTGAGCACTTAATTATCGGTTATCGTATCGGCCCAGAAAGTCTATATAGGTGCATCCCTAACTGATGTAATACTACAGAGTTCCAAAAGTTTCGTCTTTTAATCGTCAGTTAATCTACAAACACAACAATAAACTTTAAGACTAAAGTGAGCCAGTAAAGCTGTAAACTGTTTACTGCACAGTTTTGCAGATAGATGAGAGTCTGTTAACTTCAAAACAATGCTCAAAATTCTTCTAAAAGACACAGTGAGAATATGGGCAATGTTAAACGAGTGTAGTAGAGGAAACAGTAAATCTTATGACCCAAATCATATCACAAGATAAAAAAAAAGTGTGTATGAGTCATGAAAGGCCAGTGAGAATCCAGGACAAGTCTCTGGTGCATAATTCAGTAAAACAGAACCAACCACCTCTGTTTTTCCAATAAACCTAATATCATTTTGAAACTCTACTTTAAGTACACACATGCACACACTCCCCAAATCTCTGCTGAGCGGGCAGCTGCAGTGATGTAAGTGATTAGGTAATTAAATGATATCACCATTACAGTAGTGTGAAATCCCCATCTTGTTTTTCTGGATTTTCTCTGTCAAGATCCAAACTGATTTCTCAAGAAATTGTCATCTCATCCAAATTACTCAAATCAGCAGAATAAAATGTGTGTCTGGGTCAACTTTTGGTTATGTGTGTGTGGAAGTGTTTGTGTTTTGTTTTTTTTTGTTTTTTTTGCAGTGCAGTGAACACAACCTGAATGCAATAAGTGACATCTGAGTCCTATTTCTGTCTAAATAGGTCTAAATATCTAAATGAAGAAATCATGTGTGTGTTCTTCTACATGAATACTTTCAGTAGCTATTACAGGTTGGAGAAAGCTGTTTATGAGCATTCCAACTCTTTGTTCCTGTGCAGAATATTTATCTCAAAAGAAAGGCCACCACACACAACTAAACTGAGCCTTGTGTCTTTTGTTTCAGCCTCTCCAGTCTGTAACAAAGTTTCCATTTGGTGTCTGTGCAACAATTTATGGCCACCTATAACATCAACTTTGGAGGTCTTACAAACTGAAAAGCCTGCTTAACTAATTCAGAGTGTAGCTGTTCATCAGAAAAAAGCAGAATAAATGGCATTTCAGAGTTCAGGTGCTTTTTGCTTCTATTGTCCTCCACTAGCTTCAGTACATCAGTACAACTTTGGAGAAGGTCTGAGAAGCTTGGTTCCTCTAATACTCCTTTTCCACAAAATATGGTGCAGGCACTCATGGCAAAAACAGGGAATTTATGAACATTTATCAGAACCAGCCCACATTTCCCCTTACTTGAGACGTGAATAATAAAAACGTGAAACAATTTAGTTTTTTATTCTTCAAATTTTAATCCCCTTTTCTCCCAATTTGGAATGCCCAATTCCCACTACTTAGTAGGTCCTCGTGGTGGCGCAGTTACTCACCTCAATCTGGGTGGTGGAGGACAAGTCTCAGTTGCCTCCACTTCTGAGACAGTCAATCCGTGCATCTTATCACATGGCTCGTTGTGCATGACACTGCGGAGACTCACAGCATGTGGTGGCTCATGCTACTCTCCATGATCCACACACAACTTACCATGCTCCCCATTGAGAGCAAAAACCACTTAAATCACAACCACAAGGAGATCACCCCATGTGACTCTACCATCCCGAGCAACCGGGCCAAATGGGTTGCTTAGGAGACCTGGCTGGAGTGACTCAGCACACCCTGGATTCGAACTCGCAACTCCAGGGGTGGGAGTCAGCATCTTTACTCGCTGAGCTACCCAGGCCCTAGCACATATTTTAACATCTACAGTCATTTGATTCATAGGCGCTATGCCATCACAAGCTACTTTTGATGAAACAATCTAAAGTTATTTAAATATATAACCAATAAAATTCAATACAATCAATTAACATGTATGGTATTTGTGAATAAAAAAAAATTACAAAGAGGAGGAAAATAAACTGACTGGAGCTGCAGCTCTGCAACACGGCATATATAGAAACAGGATGTCAGTCAACCGAATGTAATTCACAATGCCATATCGGTCGCTTTTTCAGTGTTGAGAGCTTTGTTGATTTAAATGGAAGCGATCGAGTTTTGTGCAATCAAGTTTTGTTTTGTGCCAATGTTGGCAGACTGAGTCATTGTTGTTGTTCTTAAAACTTTACTTGGTGTAGACTTGACATTGTTACAATATACCAAGTTTTGTTTCAATACCTCAAAGTATTGTGAAGATACAGCCCTTCTTCCTGTTTAGCATCTTCTAAGACAAATTTTCTGATGGGTTACATGAGAACAGTTAATCTATCGAAATTAATTCTTACATTTTTTGTCAACATGGTATGACAATAATATAAGCCAAATTTGGTAAGGATCCGATGAATGATCTAGGAGGAGTTTGAAAAAGTATGTTTTCCGTAAAATTCAAAATAGCAGAAAATCTAGTGGGTGGAAATTGAAAAAATGGTGTCCGTTCAAATTAACAAGTTACCCTGCCCACTTGGTCTCTGATGGTTTGAGACCCAGAACCACCTTTTTCTGCTTAGGAAACAGATGGAACAGTTCCAGATAGGGCAAAGGTTCTGGAACCGTCACTGGCATCCTGTCAGGACAAAAGAGGCTCCAAGGTTCTCGTCTTGGTTCCTCCCAGGGTTTTTTTCCTCAAACTACTTAAATATCTGTAAGATTTTTCCTGACACAATTTGTCCTTGCCACTTCCTTGGAGTGTTCCTCGACGCTTTTGCCTTTGGTCTGCTTCCTGGGGGTTGTAGTCCACTATTATTTTTGAAGTTGTTTTAAAATTATGAAAAAATTCTATACAAAAGTATTGAAAAGTAGTACATTAGTAGTAGTAGTATAGTATTTAAAATGAAATGAGAAACAGCTAAACAAGATGACTGTTGAGTCTATGGCTGGGGCATAAATGTGCCAAAAGGCATTACTGAATTTAGCACATCACCGCAGCTCTAGCATGCAGAGATTTCATATTTAGGGGTGAGAACATCTGCTGCAGAATACAACACCCATTTAGTGGTGGTATAAATAGATTGGATTGCATGAATCACATAGAGAGTTCCTAACAGCTGTAGATGAGGCATGGAGAACTCCCACAGCTCTTCCCTCCAATATTCTCTCCTCCATTTGGGATCTCTTCTTCTCTGGGCTACAGGATGCATTGTATTCAGCCTAATAACAGGTTTCTGTAAACTGGCCACACTCATTATCAGCCTGAACGGTAAATATAGCCTAAGACATTCCTCCATTCTGAGGTGTAAACATCTCCAGTGCTGTCACTTAAGCACAGACACGCACTCACATGTACATACACACACATACACACACACACACACACACACATGTTGTGTTTCCATGTTTTATGGGGACTTTCCATAGACATAATGGTTTTTATACTGTTCAAACAATATATTCTATCCCCTAACCCTAACCCTAACTCCCTGGGAAAAGGACTGACTGATGCAGGCTCCAGAAGGAAATATCAGAGTTTGCAAGATAACATAAGAATAGGGTTAACGTTTTAAGTAAGCTTAGGTTTTATTTTTTTCTGCATAAAGGAAATACCTCAATTCTCTTTCTTACAATTTTACAATGATTCTTCCCTGTATAATTTTTTCTTAATTGATGTGTTCATTCATATCATGCCTTTAGATTAACTCTCTCACAAACAAGATGGATCTGAGCTATTGGCGCAGTTTCAATCACACTGCAAGTATTATATTGTGATATATTTTGAATATGCATCATGACATATGCATCGCATTTTGTATCGTATCGTGAGGTAGTTGGCATTACCCAAACCTACATGACAGTTAGTTTGCATGCAGAGTCAAGCTACAGTATTATTGAATATTTGAAGCAAGGACGTCAGCTGACAAAATGCCAGTAATACAAGCCGCAAGCCCAGGCGTAATTTACAGGTAGGATGGGTGGGACATGTCCCATCCAATTTTTGCCTTTGCTAATTTTGTCCACACCACTTTTTGAAATAGCTTTCTTCAGGTGTCTAACGCAGAAGAAACATCTCCATTTCTTGAACAGGAGTTTAAATATCATTTTTGTGTGTTATAATATAATAATAATAATATATCCAGTGCTGTAGTTTATTATTTTTATGTTAATATAAGTGCTCGTTGCGACTGTTATCAGTGGTGTTAAATGACAGCAGGTGACAATATCTAACCACTGAATAACAAAATCCAAGTACTGACTGGTATGATTTCAGTCAGACTAATGCATTTAAATGGCATTTTAAAAAGACAAATGATTGTTTTTGTCCATTTAAAATGTAACTTTTAAAATGCATGTAAACGTACTGTCTTTGCATATGTAAGAAAGACCGATCATAATTCAGCATGCAAATTAACACAAGTTAGATATTGAAAGGTGGACATTCTAACAATGTAAATCAATGGGAGTTTTCAAACTTCAATCGTATATTCCTTACAAACTGTAAATCGTATAAGTATAAATATTATAAAAAAAAAAATAAAAAATGGCACACCTAAGACTGAAATTACAAAACAAAGTTTAAATGAAGTCTGTGTGTTAAACGAGACTCAAGCTAAATTAATTGCAGACAATTGTGGATAAGAAGGAAATTGAATCTTTTTGAATATCAGTGCAGTGAATTAGGCCTACACTGAAATAATGTAAGTAATGTTGCTGAGTGGTAGATGGGGGATACTATGCTTACTATATGACTGTTTATTGTGCTGTCCTTGGGGGGCAGGTTTAAGTGGTTTATGAGGACTTTCTTTAGGCTACAAACTGGTAATTACAAGGGTATTATGCTATAAATGTTGTTTATGAGGACATTTCTAGTGTCCCCGTTATTCAAATCACTTAAAAAACATACTAAACGATGTTTTATTGTAAATGTAAAAATGCAGAAAGTTTTTGTGAGGGTTAAGTTTAGGGTTAGAGGTGGGGGGATATAATCTTTAGTTCAAACAGTATAAAAATCATTATGTCTATGAAGAGTCCTCATGATGATAGCTGCACCAACATGTGTGTTTGTTTGTGTGTGTGTGTGTGTGTGTGTGTGTGTGTGTGTGTGTGTGTGTGTGTGGTCAAGCTGTGATCAAACTCATTCATTGTAATCAAAAACTCCATGTGGACACATATGCACATGCACGGACTGTTAGAGGCATAAACACTCTCGAGAGACACTTTATAGTCTGTTACTAACAGTAAATCTCAAGTAACCGATGCTGGCTGCAAACAGCATCATAACTTATTCTTTATTTTTGTTTTTTTCAACGCAGTATAAAAAAAGCACTTGTTCATGATCTCTACAAGGTGGGCACACATAGGCAAAGCATGAATTAGGCTACATTTTTTTCTCTCTCAAAAAAGGGCACAACGCACAGATGTGTCGGACAGCTGGCAAATGTCAACAATAATGTAGACATGGACCCCCGATCATTTAAACAAACAATGCAGCGTAAAAGGTCTAAAGCATGAAACCATTCAACAGAAACACTCAATCAAAGAATCGGTCATCAGCTGCAAAAAATGTGCTTATTTTTAAACCAGAGGCACATTATAAGAATGTCTTGTCTTTTTAGAAACAAGTATCCACCGATAATTAGTTCAGCCTACCTTGTGACTGTCCTTCTTTTGACCGGCTGAAATTTTCACTTGACCCGGCACTTCAAATTACGCATCGCAGCGCCTCCAAAGTTAGTAAACTCTCTGAAAACTCGCACATCCAAATGTTTCATTCTTGGCCGCACGCGTTTTCAGTCCTTCTCTGAACTCAGCAGACGCTGCAGCGGATCTCCATTCAGTAAGTTCATCCTTTATTCCTTTAAAGCGCCGAGCGCCGGGGTCAGATTACGCCGGGAGCCAAACCCCCTACATGCGCGTGTGCGTCTGTGTCTGCCTCTGCCCTGCAAACACAGGAAATTGCATCAGGGGCCACTATCTGAAAGTGTTTAAAGTTTTCTGACTCACTTATTTTTTGGACTGTGTAATGCTTTTAAAAGATATTGGGTAGCCTATAACTTTGTGCTGAGAATTATGTAGCCATTAGTGTGAATGTTAATAATAGGCTACATTTACCTTGAAAGATATTGAATAATGTATTTACAAAAAGAAAACAAGTATCTTGAATTGCTGTCTGAACTTTTTAATTTTACTAACCGAAACAAGAACCAAAAGTACCATGATATTGATGTTTGCTCATCTTTACATTGTTGCATCTCTTCATATACCAAGTTTTGTTTTAATAGCTCAAAGCATTGCAAAGATACAGGCCTACATCCTGTCTGGCAATTTCTTCGCCGTGGTACTGTGATAATACCATGTTCTTGGACATTATATCATGACAATTCTTTGACGTACCTTGGTGTAACATACAATGGTATAGAAAATACTGTAGTAGTTTTTTCCAGTACCATGGCATACAGGTATATAAAGTAGCCCACTTGCCACCTGTACACACATGGTATTGTTACCTGATACACTGCTTGTTTAATTTACTCAATAAAATGAACTAAAGCAACACATTTCCTGAACAGTTTATCACAACTTGATTTCATTGCTTTCTATCCATTTAAATGTATAAAATGGAAGTTTACTTAATCCATTTGAGTTGGGACTACATGAATACTTTTTGTAGTGTTAATGGTGCATTATTGAAACTAGGCAGGGGATTTTCATTTCCAAGCCTGCTTTTATGTGTTTTGTGCAAGATCAATATAAAGGAGCATACTTGTTAGTGTTTAATGTTTTGTTATTTTGAGATTTATAAGAGTTTCTGTAATGTTGGAGTTTTGGGGGTTACCACTATGGTGAAGAGATGAGCTTGAGCTAACGATGAGGACAGGTAGATGTCATGCACAAAACTTTTCTGTCTATAACATATTTACTGAACTCATTTCAAACATGTGTAACCACTATCCACGATTTAACCAAGTTCAGCCAAAGAGCTATATATATACAGTATACATGTATATATATATATATATATATATATATATATATATATATATATATATATATATATATATATATATATACTATATTGTACCATTATTTACCATGGTACTGTTGCGATACTTTTATGGAAGGGTTTTTTGTCCAGTTTCAATACTCACAAGCAAATATTTGCTCAATAAATTCCTTAGTTGTTTTCCTCTTTTAATATTATTATGTTTTTATAACCCCCAATCCCCAATTTTTATATTTACCAATCCCCTTCACTTTTTTGTTGATGGATGATCTCATTAGATCTTTGTTTTGATGTAGGCCATTGTGAAATTCTGCATTCAATAAAGTACACAGTTTGAAAATACAGACTGCAATGTGTCTAACAATGAAGCTGAGCATTTGATCCAAATCTTTTATTTACTTCTCAAAATCAGCAGAGATTTTAAACGATAATCAGTGACATGATGAATATGTTTCATCAAAAACTATGTGGTGCCAGCCATTATACTATTATGTTTATGTTGTTTGAGTGTAGTGTGAAAGTTTGCAGTTATAGAATCATTATAGGCCAATAAAAGGTTTGTGGGAGTGCAATTAGGAAGTTTGTGAGGGAAGCATTCTTCTTTACTACCAATGCCTTAATCGGCTTCCTCAACAAACAAAATATATATATATATATATATATATATATATATAATTCTTGACTATTGGCTGATGTTTTAGCCCATTAAAAACATACTATTTAAATTTCATCTTTCATCTGCCCTCTAATATAAGACAAATAGAAGACCAACAAATGCTGTAGGTGGATGACTGCATCATGATCAGTGAATGATGATTTTTCAACTGCTTATGCATCTTGATAGCCTGAACATTTGGTTTTTTTCACTAATAAAGTATATTGTGGCTACCTGCTGTGCAGTTGCATCTTATGCTATTATCTGCTGTGTTGCATTTCCAGAATAATTTCTGTGGGCTACTTTCTCCTCTACTGTGGTTTCACAGAGATACATCCTAGTATATAAAGTCAACTTGTGGCCTGTTGCAGCTATCTGAATAAAATAAGAGGACACTTCTCACTCTTCTTCACTCTCTCTCTCTCTCTCTCTCTCTCTCTCTCTCTCTCTCTCTCTCTCTCAATCTCTTTCTCCATGTCTCCAGTGTGTGTATAAAGTGTGCAAGCTGAGGTAATTGTTAGCCGCACCCTGTTGTGCACAGTGAAGAAAGTTGGTGTGTCCTAAATCCATGAACCACTGCAGTCTGTGCTGGAATGCAGCTGTGGAGAAAAGTCATACTTACAAAGGTTGTTTCATTTAATATTTCATTGTTGATGTAACTGATGGTGATTTTTCATCATGCATGTGTCAATAAAAGGGCAATATATGCCATTGCATCTGCATTCATTTGCTTAATGCATATGGAAATAGACATGTTTTGTATGTCTTGCAAATGTGCAAAAGATAAGAGCAGATACATTTTAACTTTGGATATTTGCTTGTCACTATGGCAGACATACAGCACGTTGCATAGAGGACCCAGTGTGACACATCATCATACAGGACATGGCCATGCACAATACAGTACATATGCAATTAGTCAGGTACAATACAATAAGACATTAAAGCATTTATTTACATAATATATAGCCTAGTTATATAGCATATATAGATTATAGTTAGTAAAATAACAGGGCCATAACCACCAGAAACTGTTAAAAGTGTCTTGTCTGGTAAAACATATTTTTTTCAAGTCATCTTTATCATTTTATATGAATAAATCAACCTTGCTACATTAGTTAACAGATATGAAAGTAATTTACCTCCCTTACCTAAAATACCTCCTTTAGGTAAAAACTGCATAATTTCACTTTTTACAGTGTAGCTCAATTTTCAGATCAGTCAGTGGTTGAATAATATGGGGTTTTTCAATTTAAAATTCTTAAATTAATATACAGCTCTGGAAAAAAATTAAGACACCACTCCAAATGTTCAGTTTCTCTGGATTGACTACTTTATAGGTATGTGTTTGAGTGAAATGAACATTTTTGTTTTATTCTATAAAATACTGACAACATTTCTCCCAAATTACAAATGCAAATATTGTCATTTAGAGCATTTATTTGCAGACAGTACATCTGGTCAAAAAAAAAAAAAGATGCAGTGTTTTCAGACTAACACAATACTAATATTTTAACTTAGGAAGAGTTCAAATACCAATATTTGGTGGAATAACCCTGATTTTCAATCACAGCTTTCATGCGTCTTTGCATGCTTTCCACCAGTCTTTATCGTTGCAGTTGGATGATTTTATGCCAATCTTGGCACAAAAATTCAAACAAGAATTCACCAGACACTGGAATGGAATGGCTGCCATACATGTAGAGACGTTGATTTAGGAAACATTCGGAGTGGTCTTTTTCAGAGCTTTATTTAGAATATGTGGTTACAGACTTGGTAGATAATAATTATTATTTGAAATATAAGCTTATTTATTTGAGAGTGTGCAAATGGTTAGTAGCATGTTTATGTTCACTGTCTCAGCTGATATTGCCTTCAGACTCAACAATGCATCCCACATTATGAAAAGTGAAATGATACCTGTTTATATAATTTTGCAGACATTATTCATCTGATAGTCATTAATGAACTTGGAATAGTAATTCAGCCCTCAAATTATTTGTCTGTCTCTATGTGATGCTTTTTTGAAAATAGGATAAAACACATTTGTTATAAAGCCTGGGGCAGATTTAAATTAGGAATGTCTCAAAACAGGAGTCTTTGTGTGGTGTGTGTGTTTGTGTTTTGAGTACATCCTTTAGTCTATGCAGGTCATCTTTATGTAGCATTTTGAACAGAATGAATGTATATATACATACTTCAATATTAGTAGCTAGATTGCAGCAGTTTAAGTCCTTCTTTACCTTAAATCTCTACTTTCACTTTCAGAATGTGAAATAATGTGAAAGTAAAATTGTAGACTTAAAATGTAAAAAAGGACTTAAATATTGATATGATACTGGCCCACACCTATTGTATTGCTTCTGAAGATTTAACCACTGGAGTTATATGGATTACTTTAATCCTGCCTTTATGTGATTCTTGGAGTTTCAAAGTTCTGGCCACTATTAACTTGCATTGTATGGACCTACATAGCTAAGATATTCTTCTGTGTTTGTTTTCTGCAAAGAAAGGACGTCATTTATATCTGGGATTGCATGAGGATTAATTAAATGACGAGTTAATTGTACATTTTGGGTAAACTATTCCTTTAAGTTGTCTAAATCATCCTTTTAGTGTTGGGAATAATGTTGCAAGTGGATGAACATCTGATTATGTGTTACCAACATAATTCCTGTGGGTGGATCTTTCTCTACATTAACAGTCCCTCTTTGTATAACCACACGTGTCATGTGGTAGTTACTGGGTTAACTGTCTTTACATAGTCATGACATGAGTTGAAAAAAAATAAATATTTTTTTTAATATTATTTAGATATTTTTATACAATTATAACACAGACAAGGTTAAGCAGTCGTATCACACTAGTCTCAAGTTAACACATACTGTATAATGTTTAAGGTTTGTGACTGTACTTCCAACTTATCCCAGTGCAATGCCTCGCCCATAGATTTCCATTGAAAATGCATTACTGTAAAAATTATTTTTGCTTGTTTTTACAGTCTTCATTATTAACGGATAGCACGTCACAAATGCTGTTGATAGAGCTTAACACATTATTGAACTCTGAACATTCCTTCAAACAAAAGTGCAACAGCTAAATGTGACTCTTTTCTGCTTAGATTCCAAAACCTGAGCTCTATTTGGGCTGGGGGTGCCACAGCTCTCAGTCAAAACAAACCATGACAGCTAAACATGTGTCAATTGACTGCCGACTGACTGGCAAAAAGAGAAAAGAATTCAAATAAAGTATGCCCAGTTTAACAACTGCGTATTTGTTGTGTGCACAAATGTCATTCCGTCGGTAAACAGGTTGCATGCATGCATGTCTTTCAGTTAAAGGATTGGTCACAGTCTGACTCAAACACAAAATGATGTCACCCACCAGCAGTCTAACATACTCTCCCCTCATGGGCATTCTCATCACCCAGGACCAGAACTTTTTTAATAAACACATCCTCTCATATTTCTTTTGTTCACACCCTCTATCTGCTGTCCTCAGATGATTTTATTGTCGTTTGGCCAGCCTCAATGGAACCTCGGAGGGAGTGGAACATGCAGGAAACTCCTTTTTTAAAAATGGAGAATCTGCAACAATCCACAGCAACAATGTGTCGCAGCAGCCCAGGCTGAGTGAATGTTGGGATGGACATTGGTGCTGATAATGACACATTCATGTATTATTCCATTCTTATTGATGTGGTCACAGCAAATATCCTTTATTATTTGTTTTTCCTGTCTCTGAGAATGTGTTCAGCAGGTACAGTGTGCCCAGGGCATACAGCAGGTGAAGCTACACTCTTCATAATAAAAGTTCTAATGACAATAATACAGCCTCAGGAGAACACTAGTAAGTTCCACAAAGTCCCTACGTCTTTTTCTAGTTCTCTAGTTCTTCTCTAGTTCTTTACAAGGGTGCTACAAAAGAACTCAGTCATATGAATTAAAAAGAAACTAATACTCTGATGTGAAACTACTAAATTAACACTAGATTTATAATTCAGCAAAAGTAGGTCAAAAGTTCTTCAGCTGGTCTGCCCCAAGTGGCCAAAGCTGGAAATGTGGTTGAATGTATGGGCATGTGCATGCTTCTGGGAGACATTTCCACACAGTGTGTGGCAAAAATGGGTAGTATTTCTAGTTGTAAATTATGTCATACTGTGAACAAAAAGGCACTTTTTACTTACCTTACCATACCCCTAAACCTAACAGTAAGTTGAGTATATATGTATATTTAAAGTGAAAATGCAACCTTCATATCTTGCTACTTATGATTATGTGAATGGGCTAATTTTCTGGTTCCCATGGTTCAGAACCCGCATAGCGGAAGTTGCTTGCACAACATACATTTCATGCTATCAGTAGTGTTAAAGGGAAATGTGTTGATGCTTAAATTGATGCAAAAATGTCTGATGCTGCTTGGAATTTCAGGATACACAACATGCAAGCAACATGCTGTAGCCACATGCTGATTTCCCATGTGATCATGTTACTGACATAAAACTCACTGCCACAAATACGTTGCTTGGGTGTTGTGGATTTGCAAGGTTTTCCGAGTTAGCTATGCAGTTCCTAGGAAATTCTGGATGGAAATAAGGGAATTTCTAGTATGTTGCTTACTGTAAGTCAAAAGATCCCACCCTGAAGTCTCCATGATATTCTGTCCCTCTTTCAATGTAATTCTAGGGGGTGGGGGTTCACCTGTTTTATCATAAGTCAAGTAAAAGCACAATCAACAAACTCACAATTTGAGATATCCTTCATGTCCATGGCTCAAACAGTGCAGGACGAGTTTGTTTAAATCCGTAAGTACGAGTAATAATAAAGCTGGGTTCACACTGTACCATGTTTGCCATATATTTGCAAACTGAGACAACGTTTTTGTGGATCCTACAAGTTTCCTCTTGTCGTAGGGCAGAATCAGCAGTCTTTTATCACTTAGTATGACATGTATATCGACTGAAGATTAATTTTCATATCTTCTCAAGAAGGTATAGCTGGAGATCTCTGAATGGGGACAGGATATCCAAAAGAGGTCAGGGTTACACCAAAAGGGGGTTGCGCCAACTCCAACTTCCACACATGGTTAGGTTTAGGGGAAAGGTCTAGGTAAGGGGCTCCCTATATCTTTGCTTGCGGATCGGAGCTCCTGCCTCTTTTTGGAGCTGTGCCTGGAGCTATATCCTCTCCATTCTGGCAGTGTCAGAAATTTTGTGACTGCTCCTACAATGGCCAGATGATGTAAAACACTGGTCAGCCTGTCAGTCGGGTTGATCTTACAGTCTGTAAAGCAACAATCCTAAAGGAGTGTAAAAATCATACACCTGCCTTAAAGGAATAGTTTGCCCAAAAATTATAATTCTCTTATCATCTACTCCAGAGGCGCAACATCCCATTTTTGAGTATGTATGCATCACAAACTTTCGTGCCCCTTATAACGGTTGCGCTGGGTGGGGTGGATTAAGGGTTCGATTGCGCCCACTTTTGTGATATTTTGATGGAGATATGAGGTGCATTTGTCCATACAATGCAAGTTAACGGGGTCCAACACTTTCAAGCTCCAAAAATTACATAAAGGCAGTAAAAAGTAGTCCATATGATTCTAGTGGTTAAATCTATGTTTTCTGAAGAAATACGGTCAGTTTTGAGTGAGAAACAGACCAAAGTGTAACTCTTTTTTTCTCTTTAAATCTTTACATCAGCAGTCTCTTTGGCGATCATTATCATGAAGCTCGGTTACAGTTCGTTGTGCTTGACACTTGTGCAGAGAGCTATGCTTGTATTAACGTTAAATTATTATTCTGCCATCCTGATCATATATCCATTAAGATATCTTTGTCTGTGCTCCACAGAAGAAAGTCATACCAGTTTGTGTCATAAGGCTTAGCTATTTTTTAAAAGAAAGTTTTGCCTTAAAGTAATGCTTTGCCTGTTGGGATTGATGCTGGATAAAGTAAGGATCAGTACAGGTCCATGTGGTCTGGATGGAGACCATGGAAATATGGCCAGACACTTGTCCTTAAATCACAGGCTGCAGGACTGATGGCTGTTTATCATATTCACATAAGCCCCTAATTTCTGAACCTACCACTATATTTTAGCGGCTCTGCTATTGTGTCTGTGTCTCTAAAGGCCTCAATGTGTGAGTGATTATTTCTTTAGTGTAATGTGTGTGTGTGTGTGTGTGTGTGTGTGTGTGCACGCGCTGTATGTCTGTATCTGAATATCTCCCTAAGCTCTGACTCCCTGAAAATTATAGTATACACACACAGAGCTCAGCTCAAATGCTCTCCTAAATCTTGTGGATTAGTTTCTCAGTGACTGACTGAAGGTGTCTTAGCCAAAGCTCCCCCACACACTGACACAAACACACACACTCTCTATCCAACACACATGTTTTCTCAAACCCTTGCCCACCACAACAGCTGCCCAGGTTATATGTATTGAACTTCCTGGCTTAGTTAATGAAACCTGCCACCTTTTGAGACCCCACACGCATATTCATTTGGTGGTGTGAAAGTAACAGTTTTGAGGAGTAACTAACTAAAAGTAACAAAGCTACTATCTTAACTAAATTTTTCAGTAACATGACAGCAGCTCAGTTGTTCTCATTTGGTGTAAGATTTCCAATAATAAGGTATTTTTAGGAGTAGCAATGTAGCATGATGAAATGCTACACTGTTGTCAGAGTATATGCACATACTGAACTAATGCAACAATTAAATAGACTCTCCTAGATTGTCCTCCCTTAAAGGAACAGTTCACCCCAAAATGGAAATTCTGTCATAATATACTTATTCTCATGTTGTTCCAAACCAATATCACTTTCTTTCTTATGCGGAACACAAAAGGAGATGTTTTAATGAATATCGCTGCCCATCTTTTTAATACATAACACAATGATGTCGCACTATAAAGCTTTAAATGGACCCAAAGCTATCATAAAATTAGACCATCACTTGTGCCTCATATTCCAAGTCTACTGAAGGCATACAACAGGTTTTGGTGAGAAACAACCTTGAAAGTTTAGTCATTTTAATCTGACATTTTTAATGTCCATTGCGAGTTCATGAGCACCAAAATACTAGATACTTTTGTGTCCTTTTTTAAGCTTTAAAGTGAACTATTCTTGACAATATGATTATGTTTGGTTTGGATGGTTAAATTCAATGAAATGCTTCAAACCTTGATTCACAGATTTATTTATAACTAAATAGTGTTTCCATTCTTTTTAAGTTCCTGCACAGCATGTAATTTATACTTATCATAATAACAAAAATATGTATAATATTTTAAAACATTATATGATCTTAATTATATAATCAAAAACATATAGCTGTAGTAACTTATTGCATAGCTAACTACTTTTTCCAAAGGGTAGCTTGACTGTAGTTTACCTACTTTAAATATGGATAGGTTGTAGCTTGGCAAAGTACAGTGTCAAAGTAGCTTCCTCCAAACTGGAAAAAAAAAAAAAAACCCTGCTGATTGAGTGTGTTGAGGTAAAGCTGTCTTTGCACACACACAGACACACACACACACACACACACACACACACACACACACACACACACACACACTACCGGTGTCCATTTCCATCCATCATGTTGCTACCCTTAGACAAAACACATCTTTTTTTAAAGTAACATTACAGGCAGCACCAAACTACATAATTCCTGACGGATCTCCTTAAGCCACTAATAAACGAATAATATACTGATGACAGTTTATACTTCCATTTGCCATTAACAAACATATACTGTAGGTAGGCCTAATTCTAGATTATAATCTATTTCATCAACATTTAAATATTTCAAATCAAACTTTCATTATATTCATAACTACTTTAATGCATTTTTAGTTTTAACTGTCTATTAAGCATTGTATAATGCAATAATGAGAAATGGATTATTCATGAAATTTATAAAATGTTAATATATTTTATATGACATAAACTACCACAAAGAAGCAATTCTGCATCCGTATATGCAGTTTTTGTAATTGTTTTTCTATGAAAATATGCACCAGACCAGTGGTTCCCAACCTTTTTACCCTACTTATATATAAGTCTACACATACAGTATATCACTGCCATGGATGTGCACTCATATGTGCGAGTGAGAGTGTACTATCATCAATGGCTGTGAGAAATGCAAAATTAAGATTATAATACAATGATTTTTTGATACGTGCATTGGCACGGATTTTGCATTACCTCGATAGACATGATACTTGATACATTTCTAGCGGTTTACATTTCTATTACACATTGATGCAGAGCCATGCAGCTTATAAAGCTTATTTTCCTTATAAAGCGTCAACAAGTTATGCCATTTTTTTGCAGTCTTGCAGTGTGTGTGGTTATGATGTTGTAGAATGTTCATGACCAATGATGATACAAGAAAAAGAAACCCATAAGCACTTTTTCATACGACAGACAGAGCACCTGTGTTAGAAGTAGAATACGCTACTGTAAGACCCATCAACACAGGATACTAGCAAGTCATGGGTAAATACGGAATGGGAGAGATGAATGAGAATGGCAAGAGATTTGCTGTCCTGTATGCATTGAATAATCTTGTTATCGGAGGCAGTATCTTTCCTCAAAAGTAGATCCACAAGAATACCTGGGTATCACCAGATTACAAGACAGAAAACCAGATTGACCACATCTGCATTAACAAGAACTTCAGAAGTTCATCCCTAGATGTTAGAGTTAGAAGAGGAGCAGATGTCGCATCTGACCACCACCTAGTAGTTGCCAGGATGAAACTAAAGTTAAAGAAGAATTGGATTTAAGGATCATACAGAAGAGTTAAGTATGATGTCAGCTGTTTAAATGTCTCCAACTTTAGGGAAGAATTTCTACTTGAGCTGAAGAAAGGGTTTGAGATGCTACAACAACTGCAAGCTGACGATAATGTGCAAAGTAAATGGCAGACAGTAAAGGAGACCCTGTGAACAACCTGCCAGGAAGCTGTTGGAGCAAAGAAACCCTATCACAAAGAGTGAATCACAGCTGAGACATTGAGCAAGATAGAGAAGAGAAAGCAGAAAAAAGCAGCAGTTAACAACTGCAATACTAGAGTGGCAAAAGCCAAGTCCCAAGAAGAATATGCAGAAGCTCACAAAGTTGTTAAGAAGAACATCAGGAAGGACAAGAAGAAATATGTAGAGGGACTGGCAGCTGAAGCAGAATTGGCAACTGGCAGAGGTCATATGAAACAACTGTACATGACCAGGTAATTGTCTGGAAAGTACAGCAAACCTGAAAGACCTGTCAAGGATAAAGAAGGAAAGACACTCACAGGAATAGAACAACAGATGAACAGATGGACAGAGTATTTTGTGGAACTCCTTAACTGACCGGCACCGGCAAATCCTCCAGAAATCGATCCAGCCAACGTTGATCTCCCAATCAACTGTGACAAACCCACCAGAGAAGAGATCAGAAAAGCCATCATCCTGCTGAAGAATGGAAAGGCAGCTGGACCTGATAACATCCCAGTGACGGCCCTGAAAGCAGACCTAGATGCATCAGTGGAGATGCTGTACCCCCTTTTTGTGAAGATCTGGGAGGAATAAGTGATACCTACGGACTGGAAGGAGGGCTACCGTATCAAGCTCCCCAAGAAATGTGACCTCAGCAACTGCAACAACTACAGAGGCATCACACTCCTGTCAGTGTCAGGCAAAGACTTCAACCAGATCCTCTTAGAGAGAATGAAAGATATCGTAGACCCACAACTTCGAGATGAGCAAGCAGGCTTCCAGCAGAACAGATCTTGCACAGACCAAATTGCAACAAATGTTGTGGCAGCCATATCATCGCAGGCAGGACTCAACATCCACAAAGACAAGACCAAGATCCTGAAGACCAACATCAGCAGTACCGAACCAGTCATACTGAATGTAAGTCCACTCGAAGAGGTGCATTTCTTCACCTACTTGGGAAGCATTACAGACCAGCTGAGAGGTACAGACGCAAACGTCAAGGCAAGGATCGGCAAAGCAAGAATGGCTTTCATAGAGCTCAAAACATTTGGAGCTCAAAAGTGTTATCTTTGAAAACAAAGATTCAGCTGTTCAACTCTAATACAGAGAAAGTTCAACTTCCTGCAGAGAAAGAAATTTACATTTACATGTATGCATTTGGCAGACGCTTCTATCCAAAGTGACTTACTGTGCCCTTATTACAGGGACAATCCCCCTTAAGCAACCTGGAGTTAAGTGCCTTGCTCAAGGACACAATGATGGTGGCTGTGGGGATCGAACCGACAACCATCTGCTTACCAGTTCAGTGCTTTAGGCCACTATGCCACCACCACTATTCAGAATAAATTCAGAAGAGTAGATGGAGATGGATAGGGCACACCCTGCACAAACCACCAAACAAAATAACTAGGCAGGCTTTGGTACCCCCAAGGAGAGCGGAAGAAAGGCCGTCCAAGAAACACCTGGCAACGTTATCTTGAGGCAGACATCACCAAGATGGGATACAACTGGAGTCAACTGGAAAGAATGGCCCAGGACAGAAACATCTGGTGATCTATTGTTGGTGGTCCATACTCCAAAAGGAGTGAGATGCATAAGAAGAAGAATTTCCATTCAATAAATGCGAGTAAAACGCTTGCACTGTAGAGCATTGATTGTTGAAAATAATTCTTGAAATTTACCATATCCTAACTGTGTACATTTAATTGTATATGTTATTAGTATCTTTACTAAAATACAAATATTTGGGGACCCACCCAAGTCTATTTTTTACTTCTTATAGGGGGTCCCTAATGCCTTATGAGGGGAAAGTCCTTTGAACTGTGGTATTATGGCACCGGATGTTTTCTGGTGAGCCTCTTGGTAATTCCGACTGGCCAGCTGCTGCACAAGTACCGTACAGCCCGACCTACAGGCCATATAGGTGGTGGTGATGGGTCGTTCATGAACGATTCATACATTTTGAACTAATCCTTTATTAAGAACAAGTAACGCAAAAATCCATGCTCGTGTTTTGTTCATTTGATGTGGGACAGCTGCATATGTACCCATAGGATCGGTACAGGAAACAGAAATGATTAGTTCACCTCATGAGTCAGTCTTCGGTTATGAGTCGTGACAGCCGCATTGGATCTGTACAGGAAACATAATATACCTTTTTCACACTCCTGGTTTTGGAATGTGGAAGTAAACATTGGCAGGGTAAACTTCGACAGCGGTGAATGGGAGTCAATGGGAGATCCCAGCAAATATTATTCACATTTGCTCCAAGACCAAAAGAAATAATCCACTATTACGTTTGAATGACTTTCCAGAAGAGAACAAAAATAGTGAGTGGTGGATTAAGTTTTTTTTATAAACTAATTCCAGGGTAATATAACACAAAGAATAATGTTATAAATTTACATATAAAATTCTGAGATTTATGCTGATAAATAAGGCAGAAACGTGTCCTCACAGTCTGTGATAAAGGTCTATTGATTCGATCTTCGATTTTTCACATGAAAGCTGCATAGACTCTGTATTGAAAACAGAAATTAGTTCATACTTCCAACCTTTTTTTTTTTTTTTTTTTTACAAGCGGTTAGTTTGATTGTATTTTTGCCTTTTCAGTTTCACAAAGAATTTCTGGTCTCAAATTTTAGCTTCTTCATTACTTGCCATGTATAACTTTGTGAATGTTTCTATCATGGTTCTTTTCCATAACAATGAATCTGGTAATAAAGTGTTAGTTGAAGTTTAAAACTTTCTGAATGATGGGAAAAATAATATTTAGAAGTAAGATGCCTTAAATTCAAGCCCAGTCCCAAACTTTACAACTTTTATCTTTTCTTCATAAAATATCATAGACTATAAAAGCTATTAGAAATACCCATATTGATTTGAATAAACTGTCATTTATTTTTTTCCTCATGATGCATCCTCTTGTTATATTATTTATGTCCTTACTGTGAACTGTAGACCCAAATCAAGCCTAAAATAATTTTCCTTTGAATTGACTGATTTTTTAATTATTTGAATGAAATTATCTTTGAATTTTCCGATAGTCGTCTAAGACTTTTTATTTAACTTTAATTTTATACTTGGCAGAAAATATCTTCTATATCTATAAACACTTTCTGTATTAAATACATGAAAACAATTAATCGTGATGATTCTTATGATTTGAAAATTTATTTTATTGTCACAGTACATGTATTTATCACAATACAAACAACGGCAACACAATGAAATGTAAGCTGATAAGAGAAAAATTTACATTGTTTGTCTTTTATGCAGTGCTTAGAGCCTAGTTATCACGTGAAAAATGAACGAAAGACTCAGATCCGAAGACCGAGTATGGAGGGGATCTAATCAATTATGTTTCCTGTAGATGCGGCTGTCACGTGACTAATGAATGAAATTACTTGAATAAAGATTAGTTAATTTCGCTGAATGAGATTCACAGATCCAAGTCAGTAAAATTATCCGATCTTCCCTTCACTAATAGACAGCCGCTCTGGGCTCTAACCTCATAACAAAGTGAAAATTCAGTAAAATCTGCTAGTAAAGACAATACAATTGCTTCTATTTATAAATTACAAACACATCAGAGCATACATCTAACCAAGCACATTAACTCTGTACCTTGAGGGCACCTGATTATTTGACATACAAATCACAATAATGGTGACAACCAAAAACAACATATTAAGTATAAGATGAGCTCAAAATAATCACAAAATAACAAATAACTGCAAGTTACAACAAATACAATAACAGCAGCATAAGTAAAAACTGCAAACAGTAAAGTTATGAGCAGTACATGGTCATTGCATAATTTATTCATACCACAAAGCGTTTCAGGGAGCAGAAGTGCAGCTTGCTGAATAATGTTCACGCCTGATAAAAATGCAGAAAATAAGTCATGAAAAATATTACTTTGTGGCTATTTGAGTCTTTGAGGCTTACTTTGTTTAAAGGATAGCAGAAACAGCACTTGTCTGAGCACTGGGCTTTTCACTATTTCTCAAGAATAATCTGGGGAAGGAATTAAAACACTAAAGATATAAAGATGCAACAAACTCACATTGAGTGAAAATACAAGCAATTTATCTGAAAACTTCTTCTTTTTTTAATACATATATTTATATTTGTTTATATTTATATATGTACATGTTCTGGCCAAATTTGTTTTAATAGATTTTTTTTAACTAAACATTTACACACTGTTAAGAGGGTAATTGACATGACATTTTAAGTATTGTCATCAGTGTCCTGCTGTGTGACACTTTCTTTATCTAACTATTTTAAACAACATTTTATGATCTTACATATATATATATGTGTTACATCCCATATAGTCTTTTGTTTATGTACTTTTATTTTGAGATTATTGTTAAGTTTCTGGCTCCTGTTACATTCCATATTGTCTTTTGTTTATGTACTTTTATTTTGAAATCATTGTTAAGTTCCTGTTTCCTGGTCTTTGTCTTATGTCCCGTTTTCCCTCCATGTCTATGTGTCTGATTTTCATTGGTTCATTGTTTAATTACCTTGTTATCAGTTCTAGTTTGTCATTGGTTTCAGTTTATTGCCTTGTCATCTTGTTTTGAGTATTAGTTTTCCATTGGCTTACATTTCCCCTTGTTTTTGTATTTAAGTCCTCATGTTTACCTTGTCCCTTGTCGAGTATTGTTGTAATCCTGATGTTTGCCTGATGTTATCCCGATGTTTGCCTGTAGTAGTTTAATGTTCGTTAGAGAATCTGAGTCATAGTCTGTTCCAAGTTCCTAGTTTATGTCCAGTTCCTGTATCTCCATCTTCGTTAATAAATCTGCACTTGGGTCCTACACTTCGCCTTCGTCATTGCCTGAGTTTGCTACAATATGTATATACATATATAATATATCATTATTATACGTGTTGTTTCCATAACCTCATATTAACTAAGACAATAGTTTATTTGCACTTCTAGAAAAAAGTTGAAAGGTGATTAAGATCTTTAAAAACTTTGAAGAAATGCTGACTTGTCACAGCAGCTAAAATACAAACTTTCCCTTGTACATTCATGCACATTTTAATCTAACATCTGTATGTTGGGAAAAGTTTTTGGACATGTTACTTGTCTGGGTAATAAAGTGCTCATTTTTAGTGCCTTCTCTAAAGAATCCACTCATCACATTCACAGTGGTTTTATATGTTTTAAAGTTATGACAATATTTGCACTGTGGGGCCAGTTGTCATGACAAGCAGTCAATAGAATTATTACTATTTTTTAAAATATTTTTTTCAACACAAAAATGTTAAATTGAGCTGGAAGTTGAAATCAACGAGCCGGTGTGTTATAGTGTGATGTATTGCAAGCCGGGTTTGGTGGGCCACTCTGAGCCAGAAAGTCCAGGGCCTTTTTACTCCCAATCCGCACCTGATGGCAGCATAATACTGTACAGTCATTTCCTGAGATTTTGTCTGTTTAAGTGCTATTTGAAAGTCTTTTATAGTCATATATGTCTACCACATGACCTCTAGGTGGCGCTGATTTGCAACCTGATTGTTTTCAGGCCTTATTTTGTTATTCTATGTAACATAAATGCAGAAGTGATGGTTATCTTTGCAAAGTTCAGATTCTTTCAAACGATACCACATTTGACTGATTTATTCGGAGAGTTGAACATCTTAAGCATATTCTTATTTCGCAACACAGAACCCCCTTTTGGAGCCGCCGGCAGGTCTGCAGAGTTGAGGAGTTCCACTCAAATTCACAAAGGTGTCCTATCAAAGTAATCAGAGCTTTAGTTAATCACATTTACAATGACCTTGTTCCAAGAAGTTTGACAACCTGAAAGTTTGTCATAAATTTTGAACAATATATCTAGTTTTTTTACCTGAACAAAAAACCTAACAAATGTCTTTTTGTGAAATGTTTTGTTTGTAAAGTGTGCTTGTGCTAATTTACTTGGTTTACTTGGGCCACTTGGTTTAATATTTTGATATCTAATGCAATGCCATACAGACGTGTTTTAGAGTGGCTCGTGCATCCAGATATTTTTTGGTGCCACAGTATGTTTTTAAGTAAATTGGTTAAGGATGTGTGTGTGTGCGTGCGTGCAATGAGGCGTGAACACAGATTCTTCACAGTTGCCTTATCCAGCTCACCACCTGTTTCCAAGTCTGTGTCAGCAGCATTCCGATTTCCAGAGAAGGCCTGTAAAATCACTGATTCACAGTGATGTTTGAGATCTCCCAACGAAACTTCCCACTCAACACTTCAACATTTGGCTTTCAGACATAGAAAAAAAATCAAAAGCAAACTGATAACTTTCTCCTGAATTCTCACTCAATCTCTGAGAGGTTCCTCTGCCTTTGATACTGTCAGGTGTCAGAGGAATGACAAACATTCCAAATCTGTGATAACCACAATCTGGCTACAACAGAATCAACAGATTCTGACTCTCACAGATGATACATGCTCTCTTGGAAATCATACCCGCTTTCATACCAGTGTGTTGCTGACACTCGTCAACAAATAATATACTGAATATTATAATATGAATCCCCTCTTGGGCCACAGTTTATACGAACACATCTCCCTACCTTTGAAACAAGTGATTTGTTATTAATAATATCACAGTCACTTTTTCACTTATCAGTCACTTATTGCGATATTCTAGTTATATTTAGGTGAACAGACATGCTTCGGTACTTTAAAAAATGTTTGCTCTCTATTACTTGTGTTTTCTTTTTCACTATTAGTGTAATCAGGGATCTTAATCTGATGGAATATCATTTATAATCAAGTTGGCATAGCCTAGGGTATATAATCCTTTAGGCTGGAAGATGTTCAAATATTTTGCTCTAAGACTTACATCTGGAATTTTTAGATTTTTGGCTGAAATAATTGGTCTCTGCTAACCTTAAAATAATTGCACTAAATTACAGGCATTTGTGTGTGGATTTGGGGAACGATGTCCAGAGTCTCATGTCTGTGCCAACAGGACAGGTGAGATTCTAAAAGTTCAAACTGATGAAGATACTTTTACTATTGCTAAATTCAAGCAATGTGGAGGGGATTTCAGCATTGTGCACCACAAAAAGCTAGAATTTAGAGGTCAACTTATGCAACTTGTGAATCATGTCTTGCTAAATGAGTAAATGCATTGATACAGACTGCTCTGACGTTGAGCCTTCTAACAATATTCTCAAATTGCAACATACAGTATTGATACAGCAAGCAAAATAATTAGCCTGGATGGATGAGTTATTTCATCCAAAGTGTACTACATATATACAGACACTTATACATATTTAAAATGTATGAATGTCATTGCATTATAGCAAAATATCAAATTTATTGGCATTTATTTTAAAGAAAGTTAGCACAAACACACTTTTTAAGCTCAACATTTCACATAAACAAACACTTTTTGGTCATCAAATGTTAGTGGTCCATATATAAAGTGATAAACTATACATCTAGTTACTCCACTAGAACACCTGTGTGAACCCAAAGGGAAATTACTATATACATCCCATAAAAATGACCCCGGGACTAAATATGGTTAGTACTCTTTGTTATCTAATGCAATGCAATTCATTTATTGGCTTAAGTGATTCATACATTTTATGTTGCTTAAGTGCTCAACTAATATATATATATAAAAAAACCTATACACAATATACACATTTTCACTACAATTAAAGAATGACCCCCTTTTAAATATCATTGTTTTATCATCTCGAGGCAGTAAATAAGCATTAATGGCACATTCACAGAATGAGAGAGACCGGGATGGTGTATATGGATGCATGGGGGTAGAATTGTGATGGCTCTAGCAGACACATGCAGATGGAATAAGCTCTGGGGAGGAAACCAAAAAAAAAAAAAAAAAAAAGCACAGTTTGCACTGCAAATTCTAAAAACAAGTCTGCCTTGTTCGCACGCGAGTACAGTTCACTTCATAAATGTCTGAATGTGGCATAAAAACTTTTTTTTACTTGTTCAGAGACTTTAGCAGGCAAAACGTGGCCTTCAGAAGATTTCTGACAGCCGATCCTTATGGCTGCTGTTCTTTATTTTACTGCTTCCTTTATGCAGCTTTAGCCTGGGCACCGATTGTGCCTTAGAGGGAGCAGGGAGGTCTTAGACACTCAGCTGCACATGGGAATTACATTTGAACATAACCGTAACCTTAAAGACAAAATGAAAGAATAATCTTTTTCAGTGTGATATGGAACATTATGAGGATATGCTGTGTGTGTAGTCTGGTGTGATTAATGCTTTGCTTGGCTGATGTCATTTTGAATCAGGGGATAAGACCAAACACACTGCAAAACCACTGAAAAAATTTTTTTGATTTACAGCACTTTTGTGTGTGTGTCAGAGAGAGAGAGAGAGAGAGAGAGAGAGAGAGAGAGAGAGAGATTGTGTAGAAAATTTTAAGGTGACATGCTGCCCCCTGCTTTAAAAAAAAATAAAAATTAAATTAAATTAACCACAAGGAGTCGCTGTTTGGGTTTGTTCATCAGATAGCACACTATGCTTTGCCCTGGGATTGAGTTAATGCTAGGTAATGCATTTTTCACACTTGATAGGGAGGTCAACACAGCTTTTAATCCGGGTTATGAAACTTTGAAAACAAAAACAGGGGTAACACCACCTTTACGGCTCTAACTGCAGTGCACAAAATGCACAAAGTTTGAAACAATGAAGTGCACTCCTCAACATTAAAAAAATTACACTAAGATATTAGTAATTTTGAAAAACAAATAAATAAATGTTTAAAATGATAAGACTCCAGTCATATCAGTGGTCTAATAAAAGCTGTTTTATTTTAAAAGGAGCTGAAGACTACCAAAGTCAAAGCACGTAATTGGTGGCCATCTTTGGAACGCTCTCTGGTAGCTATTTTTCTATTTAAACAAGCGGCATACAAGAGAAGCTCCTATCTACTTGAATAGGAAATCTCCAAAACGATTGGTCAAGTTTATGATCAAAGTACATATTTCAAATCAACTTAAAATCTGACAACACTGGAATCCTATATTGTACTTCTTTATCACAGATTATGCTAAAAAATGCACTTTTTCCGGCATGTCTAGCTAATGCTCATGTGCGTTTGAGGTGATTGACAGGCGATGTATGTATCAAAAAGATGATTAGCTCTTTTTACCAGTAAGGTGTTACTTTCTTTGTACATCCGTTGACCGTTGGCCATTCCAATTTCTCCCATTCATTTTAATAAGAAGTGGTCCATCTCTGCTAAATATAACTTAGGTGATCTCAGTAAATCCTCTGTTTACTGAGATAACTAAATCGGATACTTTTGCTCACAGAATAAATCAATCTTGGTTGACTACAAATATAGTGCAATTTTAAAGGGCATTGCATCGGTAACTTAAAACTATCTCTATTCCATGACAGGCATATTCAATCCAAGACAACAGACAATCAAAAACTAAATAGTTGCCTCATTAAACTTAAATGTTTGTCATTCACACAATGTGCTTAGTTTCAGCTTCTGGAAACAGTAAGAAAAATCGCTGGAAAATGCATTAATTATATTGATGCTTTTAAAATAGGTCACATGCTGTATTTGTCCAATAAATGTTATTAACCTTGAAAATATGCTAATAAGAAGTCATCCTAACATGCATATCAGTAACTCCTGCTGAATCTCAGTTCCTGTATATCACACAGTATTCCTGCAGGACCATTAAGCTACCGTATATGACATCTCCCCTCCTTTTGTGTTATTTCAGTAACAAGGAAAATTTTAACTGAAAATGGCTAGGCAGTATATACCCCAAAACTGAAACTTGTCAACATATACTGGTTTCTATTCTAACTTAACCAGGGCACTATACTCATAATGTTACAATTTCCAAATCAACATTAATACAAATGTCAACACAAATTTTCTCTTATTTTTTTCTCTAATTCCCCTTTTTTTTCTCCCCAAAGGTCATAGGATGTGCTTGTCTACAGGTCAAGCCTGTCGACTGGCTTACACACCCGTCCGGATCTCATCATAGTCTGACCGGATAGAGGGGTTGTGGGTGTAGCCACACTTTGACTGGCAGGAACAGTCTCTAACGTGATGGCACCGTCAGAGTATGTGTCAGTCTCTGTGTCCTCATTGGACGCTGCTGTGATAGGCTGAGGAAATGATTGGAGGTCACGGTGGTTCCGCCGCAACATTGTTCCTTGCTGTGTCCTGATTGCGAAAGATCTCGGGGTGGTGCTCTCATTTGAGATCACTGCTGGCAAAGACCACGACTTTTCATGATCCAGCTTGGAGAGTACAACATCTCCTGGTCGCAGGGCAGGTAAGGGCCTGGCTCCATGACGGCAGTTAAAATAGTGAGTCTGTTTAGATTTTTCACTCCTGTCTTTTTCTTTCACAGCGGTCATGCTAGGCCATTTTGGTAGGAGAATCTTATCCAAAGTGGGCAATGTAGTTCTGATTTTTCTTCCCATCAATAACTTGGCTGGGCTGAAGCCTGTGGTGGAGCAGGGAGTGGACCTAAAGCTCATTAGAGCCATCACAGGATCATCTTGCTTGAGAATTCTCTTTGCTGCCTGCACAGCTCTCTCCCATTTCCTTGTGGGTGGTGAGGGCTGGATGTGTAGTGCTTGAAGTCAAGCTGCCTCGCGAGCTTCTGAAACTCTGCACTTGAAAACTGGGGTCCATTATCATCCATTAGATTTTGACAATTTGTGCACTCGTTGTTGAGGGCAGGTGCGGTATTTCTAGAAATCTGAAATTACCAGGTAGTTATGATGTTTGTGCTCACAGAGATCCATACCAATTCTCTTCCAGGGTCGTTTCGGAAACGGTGTGGAGATGAGAGCTTCCCTTTGTTGTGTTCTTTTCAGTTCACGGCACACCTGACATGATGTCGCAAGCTTACTAATCTCTGTAGAGAGTCCGGGCCACCACACAGATGAAATTTCTTTCGTGAATCTCTCCTCTCATTGACCTTGGCACTACAATCCTGCTTCCTCTTAGGACAAGGCCATTGTATTCTGATAGCTCTGATTTCTGTGCATCATAGCACAGAAACTGCGCTAGTTAAAATTACAAATGATTTACTTTTAGCTTCTGACCAAGGCTGCATCTCAATATTAGTTCTACTCGATCTTAGCGCTGCATTCGACACTATAGATCATAAAATACTCTTGGATCGACTACAAAACTACACTGGTGTTCAGGGACAGGCATTAAGATGGTTTAGATCGTACTTATCAGACCGTTACCATTTTGTCTGTTTAAATGGGGAAAAATCAAAAATAACGTCAGTAGACTATGGAGTGCCACAAGGATCTGTGTTAGGCCCTCTATTATTCTCAATATATATGCTACCACTTGGTAAAATTATAAGAAAACATGGAATTAATTTCCACTGTTATGCTGATGACACTCAATTATATATCTCATCACAACCAGATGAAAACATTAACTTATCTAACTTGACAGAGTGTCTTAAAGATATAAAATGTTGGATGACGCGTAATTTCCTGTTATTAAATTCCGATAAAACGGAGGTATTACTTATTGGTCCAAAAAACTACCCACAAAATCCCTTACAATACAACTTTAATTTAGAAGGATGTCCTGTTACATTATCCACTACAGTAAAAGACCTGGGTGTTATACTAGACCGCAACTTGACTTTCGAAAATCATATTTCATCTGTTACGAGAACAGCCTTTTTCCACCTTAGAAACATTGCTAAGCTACGTAACATGCTATCTGTTTCTGATGCAGAAAAGTTAGTTCATGCATTCATGACCTCGAGACTAGATTACTGTAATGCTTTATTAGCTGGTTGCCCTGCATCCTCAACAAACAAGCTACAGTTAGTCCAAAATGCAGCCGCTAGAGTTCTTACTAGGTCAAGAAAATATGATCACATAACACCGATTTTATCATCTCTACACTGGCTACCAATTAAGTTCCGTATCAATTACAAAGTATTACTACTGACCTATAAAGCCCTAAATGGTTTATCTCCTGTGTATTTAACGGATCTTCTATCGCCATACAATCCATCGCGCTCTTTAAGATCACTAAATTCGAGGCTTCTGGTCATACCTAGGATATCTAAGTCCACTAATGGAGGGAGGGCGTTCTCACATTTAGCTCCTAAACTCTGGAATAGCCTTCCCGATATTGTTCGAGGCTCAGACTCGCTGTCCTAGTTTAAAACTAGATTAAAGACACATCTCTTTAACCAAGCATTCACATAATGCTAACTTTTTATACTACTGCTGAATCAGTTATAATGCATTAATATTATGAACATCAGCTATGCTAATTATTTCCCATCTGCTTTTCTGCTGTTATCTCGGGACGCCAGTCCCGAGGTAAATAGCGTTCGTCAGCTCCAGTTTGTATCCAGCCTCTCACGGAGACTTCAGATGCCCCATCACCATGGACAAGGATCTTAAAATGGGATACATAGACTAATTATTGCCAACAAAAGCCTTCATCAGCCAAACAAGGACAATTGCATCTAAGTGAACTTCTGGAATTTAATCAAGGATGGACTTCAAAGACACTGGTCACTAATCTTGCAGTTCAAACACATTCACTGTCTAAATACTGACCCTTAGCACTTAATAAGTTTAATAATTTTTTAAATCATGTTTTTTGACTATAAATAATTCTTATTTACATTATTCATGATGTTAGCCAGAGGGGAACTGGCCCCCACAGTGAGTCTGGTTTCTCCCAAGGTTATTTTTCTCCATTAACAATCATCTTTTGTGTTCCTTGCCACAGTCGCCTTCGGCTTGCTCACTGGGGTTATTAATACAATTATTATTTAATTATTTTTAAACACGATAAAGAATCATATCTTATCTAATTCCACAACAGGGCTCCAAACAAAAAAAAAAAAATCAATTAAGGAGCCAATGGCTCCTACAGGGGGAAAAACAGGCGACAAATATTTTAAATTTTTTTAACTCCATCCATTCCTTTTCGTCCCGCAGCTCGCTAACAGTGTAGTCTGTGGAGCATTCTTCGCAATTATGTGATCACGTGCATTTTTATGCTTGTTACTGTCACCGTGTTTTCTAACAGTCTCTTTTTTGAAATTGTTAGTTCCTGCAATGAACTCCGTTTTCCCCACTATTTCTTTGATATAAACTTTTGTTATGTATCTCGGGAAATGTAATGCAAATTTTAAAATCAAAAGGGAGTAAACTTTTACTGACGCCAATGGCGACCTTGACAGAAATTACACTCACAAATAAATTTATTTGGTCACAAATGCGACCATTTTTAGTCGCAGTTTGGAGCCCTGCACAAGGATGATGATTTATCGACTTTATAGACATTACATTTTTATCGTCTGTTAATGCTGAACTTCTGTAAAGCTGCTTTGAAACGATGTGTGTTGTGAAAGGCGCTATACAAATAAAATTGACTTGACTTGACTTGACTTGATTTCACTTGGATGTACTCTCTCGCATACAGGGGCAAATTGCTTAAGTGTTCAGGCCATCCAGTCTTTATGAGAGTCACGACAGACAGCAGTCCTTTGTCCACTGCTGTCGCCCTTCTGATTTCATCCATCTTACTTGTAGATGCCGGGATCCCCTCTACTACACTAGCCACATAGCATGCCACCTCACCGTGTGTCTGTTTCTACAAGCATGCTGGCCAGTGGACTGCATGACAGGGTGTCTGCGACAATCATAGTTTTTCCTGTAGCATACTCTGCTACTGGGTTAAATCTCATGAGCCTCATGAGAAGACACTGACAATGCAGAGGGACATTGTCCAGGCTGCGACTGTTGATGAGAGGCACTAGTGGCTTGTGGTCTGTTACCAGTTTAAACTGCTCAAGCCCATTGTGGTATCTGTCAAACTTCTTGTACGCCCACATGCCAGCCAGACCTTCTTTTTCGATTTGCGTATAGCGAGTTTCTGCTTCAGTGAGACGTCTGGAACAGTTTGAACACAGGTTTCCAATGTTCCCCATGGAATTGAAGGAGTACACCCCCCAATCCATAACTACTTGTGTCCGCTGACACAGCAGTGGGCTTGTTCACATCATAGTAGGCAAGTACTGGTGTAGTCGTCAACAGCTCCTTAATGCGTTGAAAAGCCTTCTGTTGTGCGTGACCCCATGTCAATATGTTTTTATTCTTCAGGAGCTCACACAGCGGCTGTCCAGCAGTTGAGAGGTTGGGGATATATTTTCCAAGATAATTCACCATACCCAGTATCCTTTTTAACTCTTGCACGTCTGGTGGTGGCAGCTGTCGTATAGCCTCCACTTTGTCGGGGTCGGGCCGGATTCTGGACCGGTCAATGAGGTGCCCTAGGAACCACAACTGACTCTGCCTGATGGAGCACTTCTCACGATTGAGCTTAAGACCGGCTGTCTTTATGCGCTCCATTACATTCTCCAGGCGCTTGTCATGCTCCTCTTCAGTGGCCCCATAGACCAGAATGTCGTCCATGAAGACCTCTATGCCCTCTAGCCCCTGCAGGGTTTCCATCATCGTCCTCTGGAAGATTTCTGGTGCACTCGTTATGCCAAATGGTAGCCGCTTGAAAGATAATCTACCAAACGGTGTTATAAAGGTAGTTAGTTTACAGCTATCTGGGTGCAATGGTATCTGGAAGAACCCACTGGTGGCATCAAGTGAGGAAAAGACAGCTTTGCTGTAATCTCTTCAGTAGTAGGTAAGACATACTTTTCTTTCTTCACAGCCTCATTTAACCTCTTGAGATCAACACAGATGTGAGCTTTACCTGTGCTCTTCTTCAAGACTGGCACCATGGGTGCGCACCAGTCAGTCGGCTGTGTCACCCTTTCAATGATGCCATTTCTCTCCAACCTCTGTTTCTCTTCCTTTACCTTTTGCTGCATAGGGAGAGGTACGCGTTGTGCTGAGTGTACAGCATATGGCTGAGCATTGTCTTTTAGCTGTATTCTTACAGGTTCAGTCTTTAATGTCCCATGCTCCCCATATATCTGTAGATGTCCTCTAATGCACACAGTTTCATCCACTCTCCTCACCAGATACATTTTTACAGACATTGGCCTGCTGAGTAGGTTGTTAACATTGCGTCTGCGAACGACATATGCTGTGAGTGGGTGAGTCTTTCCTTTGTATGTCACAGTGCTCTGGACCTGTCCTATGCTTTGCAGCTCTCCACCTGGGCTATCCAGTGGAATATCTGCAGGCTCCAGTGGTCTCTTTGGAATGAGCGAGTGGTAGGTCTCCTCGCTGATGATGTTCACATCGGCCCCAGTGTCGATTTTGAAGTTTACTAGTGTAGAGCCCACCAGCAACTCAATGGCCCATTGCTCTGGGGAGCCGCCTGCTTTACTCACAGCTCCAAGAAAGTATGACTGCTGCTGCTTTGCTTGATCTGTGATCTCACTCACTGCTTTCCTGTTCCTACATACTCTACTCCAATGTCCAACTTTGTTGCATGTATTGCATGTGGATTTTTTAGCTGGGCAATTTACATCTTTACTGTGCCGCACTTTCCCACACTGTCCACATTGTCCCATCTGTCCCCTATTCGGCATACCATGGTGGATAATGTCTTTGCTGCGCTTGTGAGTGACTTTGTGTATCATCCTCGTTGCCTCTCTTTGCATGCTGACTTGCAAAGCAACCTCTTCAGACTGCCTAAACATCTCTATGGTCAGGGCTAGCGTCAGGTCCTTCGTCAGTTGCAACTTTCGTGAGACTTCTTCGTCGAGTATTCCTAAAACAATTCAGTCGCGGATATTCTCATCTCTGCTCGCGCCAAATTCGCAATGCTCTGACAGTTCATACAAAGCCCTGATAAAGGTCTCAGCTTTTTCTCCCAGTCTTTGCATGCGCAGATGGAAACATGTACATTTGTGTATCACGTTCCTTCTCGGCACGAAGTACTCGTCAAACTTGCCAAGCGCCCATTCAAAGTTATTCCTATGTCCATCCTTGGTGAATGTAAACGAGCGGTAGATATTCTCTGACTCGCTTCCCATGGCATTTATCAGGCTGCTCACCTACACAACGCCATCTTCTTTGTCTGGTTTAGTGCCGGTTCTGAATCTCACAAAACGCTGCTTCCAATCTGGCCACTCTCCTGGCTTATCGAAGGAAAAGTTTGTCGGGGGATTCAATTTTGACATGTCTGCTTTCCAAGTTCACTTCTGACACCATGTAAATGATTGCGATGACTTATGTCTTACTTTTAGCTTCTGTTTAATGAACACTCACAAGTCATCCTAACATTCATATCAGTAACTCCTGCAGAACCACCGTTCCCGTATATCACACAGTATTCCCGCAGGACCATTAAGCTTCCGTATATGACAATGACAATGTGTAATAAATCATATGAGATTGCGAAATGGTAAGATAACTATGACTTGGCTAGAAAAAAATGTGAACTTTTATTCCGATAGAGACCAACCAATCAACAAACAGTCTCAAATCAGTACAATACAGGCATCAAATTTTAACTAGCCTCCTATCAAACATTTTATTTCATTTTTATTCATCCCCTTGTCTCCCTCCCAGTTTTTGAGGAAGGTGGGGAAAGTTTGCCGACAGGCAGGGCCAGAAGCACAACCCTTACAAAAAAATCTAAACTTGCCGCTGTAACGAAGAGGGCAGACGAGGAGTTGGATCTAATTGCAGTTTTTATTGTTAGTGCACGAAGTGAAGCAAACGATTAACACAGGAACAAATAAAACATCCACGATGGGAGAACAAAGGTGTAAACAACAGGAACATCCACAGAAGGCACGAGCAGGAACATGGTGAAGGGGATACAAAACATGAACATTTACCAAACAATAACCAACAAGGGACAAGGTAAACATGAGGACTTAAATACAAAACCAAGGGGAAACGAAAGCCAATGGGAAACCAAAAGTCAAAACAAGATAACAAGACAATAAACTAAAACAAATAACAGACTAGAACTGATAACAGGGTAATTAAACAATGAACCAATGAAACACAGACACATAGACAAGGAGGGAATTATGGGAAGTGTAGTTTTGGGGATGGCAAGGGAAAAAACACAAGGCAGACAACAGAGGATTGTAACAGCCGCAAACTTGCCACAAATTGCAGTAAATTTGCCGTTCGCTATTTTCACATGCAAATGAGCTTTTGATTTGGCAACATTTTTTGCCAGAAGTTTGCAGCTTCTCGCCAGTACTTGTGAGCCTCCAGCAAACCTTTGGCAATGATGGACAATTTGCGGCAAGTTTGCCTCAAAGCTAATTTGCATGAGAAAATGATCAGTATCGAATTTGCCATGAACTCTCGAATTTTGTAAGGGAATAACAGTATTCATTGTATAATTTTGGAGTAAAAGTTGTACGTTTTGTTATGTTTTGTATTGTTTAATTACTAACCCATTGTAAAGATAATTTAGGATTACATTAATCCAGTGTTAAAAATTACCCTGTGCCAACAGTTCGTAGACTTAGCATATGATTCTTTATTGTCTATGAAGCATTGCCAAAACACTGAAGGCAGGAGCGTCACTAGACCCATTTTACGGGGGCACGTGCACCAGTATAAATCTGCTGTGCCCGTAAAAGCTCAAGTTTGATTTTTAACAATTTTCTTTATTTGTCAGTGCATTCATTTAGATTGATAATCCCGGAAAAAAAGAAACGGATCTATCTAGATGCAACGTAGTAACCCACCCAATCAATGCTTGTAAAAGCAACACAGTTTAACCGAAAACACAAATCTGATGCATGTTCGCCGAAATCCATGTCCGTGCGGCGCGCGCCTGTGCGCTTGCTGTAACCAAAACCATTGCAGCGCGCACAGCCCCACACACACACACACACACACACACACACACACACACACACACACACACACACACAAGTCCAGTGGCCGGTTGCACCAGCTATACGTACGTTAAAACTTAGCCTAGTTGTGGCGTAAATGGGCACCAAGTCACAATTTACGCACTACTAAATATTTGAGCGTTGCACCATTAAACTTAGGTAGGACGTAACCCTACGTATAAACTAAATATTTATGGAAGCCTCCGACCGGGAGTAATGGTTGGAATAAAAAAGCAGACTCGTTTAATGACATCAATATGCTCATGTTTTGCGTGATATTCATTAATCATTTCGACATATATTATGATGTTGGCATTTACACTTGTTTACATTTACAAGAGAGAGAAAAAAACATTCTTTTAAGCCTCTCTTCAGCATGAACCCGTTCAAACTGTGCAGTTTCCGATGTATACCGATGGTCTTATTTTGACATACATTATTGGCTCCTGTATACAGATGGACATCAGAAAATTATTTGGATGAAGCAGGGATAGGAAACAGAAAGGAGAAATGAGTTTGTGGGAGGTAAACAAACTACACGATAAACAAACTACATCCTCAATCATCAGAGTCAGGTTTCAGACATCAGATGAAAAAGCATCAAGTCTCAGGAAAACCTCTTTCAAGTCTATGGAGTTGCAGAGAATATAAATATTTTTTTGTGATCTGCTGTTCTGTCTTTGATTATGTTAACATTGAATAAATCTTTTGGATTTGAAAATAATAAATTTAATTCACTAGTGCTAGTTTAGAACACTACATAAACTGTTGTCAGTAACTATGGCTGCTGTGTGCTAATTACCTAGTGACTAAAAAGCACTATAGTTTGGCTTGTTTTGAGTTGTTGTTGCAAGTAAACTTAATGAGTTTCAAACGTAATCTTTTTAGACCAATTATGTTAGCTAGCTAGTTATTAATTTATAGAAACAACACTTCTGCATTTATAAAGTTAGAGATATCTCAGCTAGTTTCACAAGCTAGCAACCAAACTCAGCCAGTTTAGCTACCAACTCTGCCTAGCGACCAACTCTCTGATCATTCTGATACCTTTTTGTCTAAATCTGTTTCGCCTGAGGCCGTGTTGCCTGACATTGGATAATGCAATTCCATAGACTTACTTGATAGAGGTTTTCCTGATGTGTAATATAGAAGAATGCAAATGTACAAGAACGTTTTCTCCAGTTTTGTTATTTGCATATACAGTGTATGCATTTTATGCCAGAAAACATGTTAAGAATGTGTATATGTATCTTTCATACACACTCACCTAAAGGATTATTAGGAACACCTGTTCAATTTCTCATTAATGCAATTATCTAATCAACCAATCACATGGCAGTTGCTTCAATGCATTTAGGGGTGTGGTCCTGGTCAAGACAATCTCCTGAACTCCAAACTGAATGTCAGAATGGGAAAGAAAGGTGATTTAAGCAATTTTGAGCGTGGCATGGTTGTTGGTGCCAGACGGACCGGTCTGAGTATTTCACAATCTGCTCAGTTACTGGGATTTTCACGCACAACCATTTCTAGGGTTAACAAAGAATGGTGTGAAAAGGGAAAAACATCCAGTATGCGGCAGTCCTGTGGGCCAAAATGCCTTGTTGATGCTAGAGGTCAGAGGAGAATGGGCCGACTGATTCAAGCTGATAGAAGAGCAACTTTGACTGAAATAACCACTCGTTACAACCGAGGTATGCAGCAAAGCATTTGTGAAGCCACAACACGCACAACCTTGAGGCGGATGGGCTACAACAGCAGAAGACCCCACCGGGTACCACACATCTCCACTACAAATAGGAAAAAGAGGCTACAATTGGCAAGAGCTCACCAAAATTGGACAGTTGAAGACTGGAAAAATGTTGCCTGGTCTGATGAGTCTCGATTTCTGTTGAGACATTCAGATGGTAGAGTCAGAATTTGGCGTAAACAGAATGAGAACATGGATCCATCATGCCTTGTTACCACTGTGCAGGCTGGTGGTGGTGGTGTAATGGTGTGGGGGATGTTTTCTTGGCACACTTTAGGCCCCTTAGTGCCAATTGGGCATCGTTTAAATGCCACGGCCTACCTGAGCATTGTTTCTGACCATGTCCATCCCTTTATGGCCACCATGTACCCATCCTCTGATGGCTACTTCCAGCAGGATAATGCACCATGTCACACAGCTCGAATCATTTCAAATTGGTTTCTTGAACATGACAATGAGTTCACTGTACTAAAATGGCCCCCACAGTCACCAGATCTCAACCCAATAGAGCATCTTTGGGATGTGGTGGAACGGGAGCTTCGTGCCCTGGATGTGCATCCCACAAATCTCCATCAACTGCAAGATGCTATCCTATCAATATGGGCCAACATTTCTAAAGAATGCTTTCAGCACCTTGTTGAATCAATGCCACGTAGAATTAAGGCAGTTCTGAAGGCGAAAGGGGGTCAAACACAGTATTAGTATGGTGTTCCTAATAATCCTTTAGGTGAGTGTAGACTACATAATGTATTTCAGTTACAAGTATGTCATTTTGTGGTTTGACAGCTTGAATGAAAGACCTTATTCAAATCTACACAAAGAGATATTGCATAATAACGTTGCCATTTTAATCTTTCAGTTTGCTCAGCTACACCGGTTTCAGAAAATAACCTGCAAACTCATCAATGTCACTTTTTTTGCACTCTGCAGAAATGTGGTCTTCCAGGATTAGAACTGAGTGACCTTGCCTTTTGTAGATAGGATCAGATCATCATCGAGGAGCCATTGATGCATCCTATTAGGCTTCTATGCCGTCTAATTTTAATATCGATGCCTCAAAAATATATATCGATAAAATAATGTGCTGATCAATAATGAATATATGACATCGTTTATGGTTAGTTTTTTGAACGTCTCATAAATTGCACATAATCTGAGCAAAATTTCATTACCTAGAAAAATTAAATCTGTGTTGTAAAGTCTTCTTTTCTTCCGCCGTCTATGTTCCAAGGTACATCTTAGGCCAGAACAGCTGTGTTTCATTCTTTTATTTATCTTCAAGTCTTTTTGTACCATGCAGAGAAATGTTACTAATATTGAAAAGCATATGATGTTTGAGTGTATGTGTGGCTCTGCTTTTGCCCATTTTAGGGTAGTGTATGTAAATATTTACTCTCACTGTACCATCAAAATTTCTATTAGTTTCATGATGTGTGTACGTATTCGTATGCATGCATGTGTGTGGTATTAGAGGAATAATCTTGCGTCATTCCATAAAAAAATGGATAATGGGGTTATATTAATAGTTAGATATGGACACAATTTCAAATACATACCCTGTAGTCTATTTATTCAAGGAGGATGTTTGACATATAGAAAGGAAAATCAGTATGAACAGGCTGACTTGTTTAAGGAGATTAAATAGGAGTCTCTTTTTCCATCTCTTTTGTCCTTGGTGTTTTGTTTTCTTTTGTCAGCTGTGGTCAACCCTTGAAAAAAGCTTTTGCCCTCAGACTTTTTTTATTCTCTTTCTCTTTTTGTAACAGTCATTACCCCTAAACTCTACTTTTTACTTTGACTGAAATTAAATGAAAATATCTTTGTTATTGCCACTCCCCTCCTCCACCCATCTTTAAACCAAAATTGAAGCAAATACACAAGCCTTTTCAGGACAGTTACAGAGAATGGTTTTCAAACACCGTTCGGACAGTTAAAGAAACAGGCAACGTTTTTTCGAGGGCCTTCATGTTGCTCCTCAGGGCCGGAGTTCTGACGCCAGCATCAGCTGCCCCCGTTTTTAACTGTGTAAAAGAAAGGGAAGAGAAAAAGAACACTTTCTCAAGACATGCTGCCCCCTTCAGTGTCACATCTTTTTGAGTAATGGACATTTTGATCAAAGACTAATTACTGTTTCCTGCCACAAAACACTTGTGTGTTTAAGTTTTGTGCTTCAGGGTTAAAGGGATAGTTCACCCAAAAATGAAAATTCTCTCATAATTTACTCACCCTCATGCCATCACATATGTGTATGACTTTCTTTCTTCTGCTGAACACAAAGATTTATAGAAACATATCTCAGCTGTGTAGGTCTGTGCAATTCAAGTGAATATTGGCCAGAACTTTGAATATCCAAAAAGCACAAAAGGAAGCATAAAATTAATCCAAAATTAGTCCACTGGACTTTAAGTAATATTTAAGTAATTTCTTTGCTATACATCTCCACTTTCACTTTGACTTTCACATTCATCTTCTGTTTTTGGCGATGTGCATTCTTTGTTCATATCACCACCTACTGGGCAGGGAGGAGAATTTATAGCTAAAAAAGACAAAAATTGATCTGTTTGTCACTCACACTTATCATATCGCTTCTGAAGATAAAGATTTAACCCCTGGAGACGTAAAGTGTATTTTTATGCTGCCTTCAAAGTTCTGGCCACAATTCTCTTGCATTGTATGTACCTACAGAGCTGCAATATTTAAAAAAAATCTTTATTTGTGTTCAGCAAAAGCAAAAAAATCATGCACATCTGGGATGGCATGAGTGTGAGTAAATGATGAGAATTTTCATTGCTATCAGGAAGATTTGAAATTTAAGATGACATTTATTTGATGAATATAAAACAGAAAAGTAATGTCTCTCTTTGACATAGATTTCTGGCGGTCCGAAGAATTTGTTCTCGGAACTATCATATAATGCCGGTGATAGGAGGCAGGGGTTAAGAGCCTACCCCTGTACAGGACAGGACTCAACTGGTGGTGGTAGGGTGGTGGAGGTTGCCGTGTTAGCACACTGAAACAGCAATGTGATAGATTGTGAGCAGACTTATAAAGCAATGGCTTACATGTGATTGGCTGGGAGTTACCCAGCTAATGGTGCGATGATGTACAGCTGCTAGTCTTCCCGCTAGAACTACGCTGCGCTTACATTTATGGTAAACTATCCCTTTAAGGCCTGGTGACACTCAGCACTGAGGTATACAACAAAACATATATATTAATACATTGTTTCACTTTATTTTCATTTTATTCTATGCTCAAATTTAGCAAAATACTTATCTGTACATTTTCCATTAATTCTCTCCATTCTCTCATTCTACTGTATCTCACACGCATTACTATTACTATTGCTCATGCTTATGATTGGGGGTTTGAACAAACCCCTAAACCTCTAACCAAAAGTGTTAAACTTTGGCGCCTAACTCATCCTGCATCTTCATGTTACAGACATGAACGATGCCTCAAATTTTGGGGCTTATGGAGTTGTGCTATTATATTTGAAATTTTTGCCAAGCAGATGATAAAACAAGAAAAAACAGCAAGAAATCCCATACTTTTATATTGAAGGAGGGACTCGAGCCATATCTAGAGTGCAGAGTACCATAGTGACTGGATGGAGGGCTATTTTGACTAAACAGCCACCCGGAACACTCTAGCAACCACCTTGTAAACACATAGTAAAGCACAAAAAACCTCTCAGAACATGCAGTGTTGATCTCTGCACCACTCACATTTTCAGAAATTATAAAAATCTAGTGTGAAGTCTGCTGTGGACTGCAGCATGCTCAGACTGCCTTTACACGCATTAGCAGTTAATTCCCCAGCAGGTGTAGCTAAAGTTGAATCCTACTACAGTTGATTGCTGAGAGAAGCCTGAAATATGGCCATCCTGTATAAACACAAACCAAACTCTGCAACACCATTTCTGCATCTTTTATGGAAATCTAATTCTCCACATGCCATAATGCACCATTTATAAACATACATGTTGCCGATTGGTCAGTAATCAAACAACACATGCAATTCTGTCAAGTTTCCTTTAGTCAAAATGATTCCAGTGACAGACATCTCAGTGGTTCAGAATCCTCCATAAGTAAAATTAAAATCAGCAGGATTGGGGAAACTAAAGGTTTCTCTGCTGAAGGACGGGGGATAATAAAACCTACTCTCATGTAACTGTTTTTACATCTGCCCCACAACTGCTATGCTGGCCAGAGGTGAGAGTGAAGTAAAGAGGAGATGAGAGAAGAAATAGAGTGGAAAATGTGCTGAGAGGGGTAACCCCTTATAGAATAGAAATACATTTTGTACTGCCTAACTATTTCAATAAAACCTATATGCCTTACATACAGTATGTAAACCTTATGGGTGTGGGTCATTATGTGTGTTCATAACAAGAGCCAACTATTGTGAGCAAAATAGAAGGTAGAGGTTCGTACTAATGCATTGACAAACATAGGGCTTCAAATGTAAAGTAATTTAAATAACAACAATGAACTGACCCATATTCCTAGAATACAATGTCAAAACCAATCCTTGGAACATTTGTGGGGCAAACCATGCTGTGAACAGTACAGGAAAAATGTCCATCAAAAAATTGTTAGTGTATTGTATGGTGGCGATCAAGCAGATGCCATGAGTTCAGGACCAGGACGCATCTTTCCTGATCCTGTTCCCTCCTCTCCTATCTCATTGTATATATCAATAAAGTGGGAAAGGGGCAACAAACAGAAGAAATTGCATGTAGAATTTTAGACTGCAGTTCGCTTTGTGTCCAGCAGGTGGCAACTAAGCTCCATGATATTTAAAACAAAACAACTATCAAAAACCAGTTAGTAATGAGTTAACTTTTAAATCTTGTGAAGCTAACAGCAGATTGCACAATGACAGTGTACTGGGTCACTGACTGTAATACACAGCCTTACTGTCTGACCAGGCCCAGGGGAATCTGTTTAGAGAGCACACAGCCATGTGAACTCTCTACTCAAAGTTAAGCCGTTCTGATGAAGGGCAAAATCGTCATATGTAGAGTTTTGGCAAGGCCTGTTTTTAAGTGAAAAAGAGTTTTGCACTATACAAATAAATACATCTTGCGAGAGGCTGGAGATGTGAGAGAATAATATGGCAGGGATGTGTAGATCTAGACTTTGCAGCCAACATTACACCTCACATCTCACATGTGTGTATTTCCTCTTAAGCAGCTGCGATGAAGCAAGAGGGAACATGAAATGCTTGCCTATGGGGATTTTTGCAGACTGTGGAGCACTCTGAACTTTTGTGGTTCTGAATGGTTTTAATTGACAGGCAAAGGGTAAACTGGAATGTTGTTGATTAAGTTTACAAGCCAACTGAAGGTTATTAAATATAGTTACTGTTACACTGACTGTGTGAAAATAGTTTGAAAACAGTAGTCACTGTCACAGTGCCTACAGGTGATTTCCACCAAATGAAGCAATGAAGTAGAAATTGTGGAAAAAGTGGTACCAGTAATATTTATCGGGGTTCCAATTCTGTTTTATTTCTAGCACTTTTTAAATAATATTCCGGGTTCAATGCAAGTTAAGCTCAATCGACAGCATTTATGGTATAAACACAAAAAATAAAATAAAAAATAATGAAAATTATCTCATCATTTACCCTCCTGCCATCCCAGATGTGTGTGATTTTTCTTCTTCTGCAGAACACAAACAAAGATTTTTAGAAGAATATCTCAGCTCTGTAGGTCCTTACAAAGCAAGTGAATGGTGGACAGAACTTTGAAGCTTCAAAAACTACTTAAAGACAGCAGAAACGTAATCTATATGACTATGAGTGGTTTAATCCATGTCTTCAGATGTGATATGATAGGTGTTGGTGAGAAACAGATAAATATTTAAGTCCTTTTTTATTATAAATTCTCCTCCCTGTCCAGAAGGTGACGATTTGCATTATTTATGCATATTACCACTTTCTGGGATGGGAGGAGAATTTATAGTAAAAAGCTATTAAATATTGATCTGTTTCTCACCAACACCTATCATATCACATCTGAAGACATGGATTAAACCACTGGACCATGGATTAATTTATGTGTTCTTAGAGCCTCAGATTTCTGGCCACCATTCACTTTGTATGGAAAGTAAGTCATAAACATCTGAGATGGTGTGAGGGTGAGTAAATGTTCAATTTCCATTTTTGGGGTAACTATCCCTTTAATAGACCAGTACTTTTTACATTTTTTTAAAGGAATAGTTACCCCAAAAATGAAAATTTTTGATTTAATCTTCATTAAAACAGAATTTAAGATGTTTAGGATTTCATTTCAGGCCTCCTCCTTTAAACAATGCAAGTGAATGTACGGCACAAATTGCATATTTAGGGTGCACAAAATAATCAACACAATTCCAGTCAGCAAATAAAGTTCTTCTGAAATCAAACGATTTAAGAAACAAAACTTGTATACTTTTTAACTACAAATTTTCACTTCCGTAGATCTCTGTGACGTGCGCTCACGAGAGAGATGACGTAAGCTTGTTGGTAAGGACACACGTCACATGGAGGAGGAGGCAGGAAGCGCGTTATTGTTTACAAGAGGAGCAGCGCTGTACAAAATTGTAATTGTCTTTGCAGTAGATTTGTATTTGTATAAGTGAATTGTTCAAAATGGTCATTTGGTGTGTGTATCCTGGATGCTTCAGCCTTCAGAAACCCCAAAGAAAATGCACAAGGGGAAAAATCCAATATGTTCAGTAATGCGCCTAGGACTAGGAGTGTTCTCACCGGCTGCCTGGCTAATTGTTACTAATGGTGGAATTGCTATGGTCCAATTGTGGCAGCACAGGCTCTCTGCCTCTGTTGGCATTGGTTGGCATTTACTACATGTGCACCACCATGTCTCCATAGGTCTCTGCCTCCCCAAGATTTGTGATTGCACCGCTGCTGCAGCCTCCTCCATCTCCCTCAGTTCCTCATCGGTGTATTCAAGCTCAAATAGGTAGTGTTGGGCGAAAATTCCATCTCCTCTTTTCTTGTAAAATCAAAATCCTCCGACATCGTGTTTGAAATTATTTTGGACCGTTTTGGTTTGTGAATGGCACTTGGTCTGTGCAAGTTTCTTTTGTAAACAATGACATTCTTCCTGCCTCCTCCACGCATGACCTTACCAACAAGCTTACATCATCCCTCTCATGAGCGTGCATCACAGAGATGTACGGAAGCGAACATTTGTAGTTAAAAAGTATAATTGTTGTTTTGTTTCTGAAAATAACCAATCATTTGAGATCAGAAGAACTATATTTGTCCACTGGAGTTGACGATTATTTTGATGAACCCTAAGTACATTAAATTGAAATGGAGGCCTGAAATGAATTTCTAAAAATCTTAAAATTCTGTTTTGATGAAGAAAGAAACTCAGATACAGTTTGGATGGCCTGTGGGAGTAAATTATCAGCTAATTTTCATTTTTGGATGAACTATTCCTTTAAGTACATTTGAAAGCAAGTACTTTTGTACCTTTACTCAAGTAGAAATTTAAAACGAGTAATTTGACTTTTACTGGAGCAATATTTCATCAGGGTATCTGTACCCATCACTGGTCATAGTTCCATAGAGATTAAGATTAGGTTTAGTGATAAATAGGCTAATAATGTCTCGGTTACTGTCATAACCGCCGTTCCCTGATGGAGGGAATGAGACACTGTGTTGATGAAGTGACAATAGGGGTCGATCTTGAGAGCCCAAAACACCTTCAGATCTTTGAGAAAAGGCCAATGAGAATTGGTGAGTTGAATTTGCATGCCACTCCCCCTGACATACAGGTATGAAAGGGAGGCCAGCAGGCAAGTTCATTCAGGTTTTGCACTGAGGAGCCGAGACAAAGTCCCGGCCGTTACAGCGGTAAATTTCTGTCTGTGGCAAGGGGGACAAAACGTCTCGTTCCCTCCATCAGGGAACAGAGGTTACGACAGTAACCGAGATGTTCCCCCTCTGTCACTCACTCAACATTGTGTCGATGAAGTGACACTAGGGGTCCCATATACGAAACGCCACAATGACTGAACTGGTCAAGTAAACTGCCGATGCAGGTGTAGGAAAGCGACTATGAGCGTAGGAATATATGCACTTGGGCTGCACAGAGCCTCCCCAGATGCCCCAATACTTTGTGTAGAGAGTGGCAAATACACCATATGGGCACAATTTCCGGAAATGGGAGAGACGCGATGGTAAGACCTGCCTTTCGTGGGGGGATTCTATAAAATAGAGAAGGCTCTGCCTAGGGAGACGTGGGTCTACCACAAGGAAGGGGGAGACCGTGCCATGGAAGATACATCACAGGAGGTTAACAAGGAGATCGAAAACCTGTGGAGCACTTACCCCGGTACAGGGCATGTAGCAAAAGTACTGGTTCTAACCACAAACTCCTCCGCTGAATTTGTGAGTCAGAGGGCTAGGAGAAAGAACATGCAGTGTTCACAAGTCGTGAAAACGCATGGGAGAGAAGAGCGTGCAGCTTCAATCTTGGAGGGGATAGGAGCTATGCACAAGCGGTACTCCCGACCAGCTGTCCATGTAATGAAATGTTCCCACGAGGACACCACACTCCTCGTGGAGAGTGCTCAAACACGTAAGGGGGCGGGCACTGACTGGACCTGGTAGGCCAACGCTATGGCGTCTACGATCCAGTGGGCAAGCCTCTTTTTGGAGACAGCGTTCCTTTGCCGCCGTCCACCAAAACAGACAAAGCCGACTTCATCGACACAACGTCGAGTGGGTGACAGAAGGGGAACCAGCATTTTCAGTGTTACACTTATATGACCTAAATATTCAGATGAACTGAGTATGATACAAAGTTGTATCTGAATAAACAACAGACAATCAATAGGTTGAATAATGAATGTGATGGATGTGTGTGAAACTGACTGGAACGGAAGTGGTTTAGTCATAACTGAGAAGAAATAATCTAGGTCTAAAACAGTGCTTTAAATTACTATGAACACATTGTATTCTTTACACAATTTTAGGAAAAGTGAGTACAAGTCAGACTTTTATTGAATCACAATTGAAATTACTTAAATATATATATAAAAAATCTACTTAACGAAATTAGCTCCATGTTGTCTATTGGTTTATATGCTCTGACAAATACACAAATTCCCACACTCAAATTTTTGGGCCTGAATTTCCCTTAAAATGACTTTGAAAATTACTCAGAACCTCAGTAACTTAGTCAACAAGACTTTCTAGCAGAGCTTGATAAAAAATGTGTACTGGGCTTTATTGAAGCCCCTGAGGGGACACAGCAAGTAGATTTCAAGGAGACACAGACTTCATACATGAACCTCACTCCCTGACAGAAACCACATCACTCATAGCGATGAAGGAAATGAGGGCTCAAGAGAGAGAGAAAGATGAAAAATTACATTCTGCTGTGCACCACTGTGTGTGGTGTGTGTATTTGTGTGTATTAGAGTATATGCAAGTACATCAAAAACTGCCGTCATGTGTATCAACAAGCCAATGCCTGTCCATACATCTGCATGCCTGTACAAGTGTGTGTGTGTGTGTGTGTGTGTGTGTGTGTGTGTGCATTTGCCATAAGTACGTGTGCACTCTATTAATCTGGAACAAAGTAACCCCACCTTCCTTTTTCACTGTTTGAATGAGAGAATGAAAAGGCTTTGGTTGCGATTACAGTAATTAATTTTTTTTTTCTGCCTTTCCGCCTATGAAAGGTGCTCTGACCTCATCCACTTTTCCCAGCGCTGTTGGATGTGGTCTGTTTCTCTCTCTGTTCCGTAAGGCAATCCCCCTGTTTATGTTCAAATGGGTGTTACACTATGTTCTTCTTTTCAACCATTGGCTCTTTTATGCACTTCACTTCCCCTGGGTGCCTTGGTTTGCTTGTGTGTTTTCGTGTCCGTTTTAGAATTACGTTAGTGTACAAAAGTGTTTATATTAGCATTTTATTTTTTGTGATATTAACGTGGCTATGCATGTATTTGTTTTCATTCGTGGCCCACCTTATAGGGCAGGTATATATGTGAGCGTGTATTTATCTTACTAGAGTTTGACACAGTGGCTGCGCCCCAATTTAAATACTTTCACAACAAACTAGTAAGGAAAGAACATACTTTTGAGTAAGTAGTAAGTCCTGGGACGTCCACAAATTGCGACTTGCAGACACAACAGTCCCCTTTGTTGCACACTTTTTTCTTTGCATGTAAGTGTTAGCATCTAGCTAACTGTAGCATTACTGTACCTTTTACATTATTCCTTTTCTTTTAAGTTACATTTCAGAACTGCTGTAGTAACTTTGGTCTCGCATACCTTGCCATGTTTTTACAACTAATGTTGACAGAAAACCATCACAAAATCATTCTTTTTCATTGAACCAGTAGTTGTGTGCAACATTAGCCAAAAGAATTCCAAAAAATTCATTGGAAATAGGCTTTTAACGATTAAAGTGTGACAAAACTGCGTTTGTCAACAGAAGAGCGCAGTGTGGACAAACCATTCTCGCAACCATTGCTCACCATGGACCACTGATAGGTAAAAAGAGGTGTCTTTATGTTGAAGAGTTGGTAAAAGTTCACATGTGAAGCCATAAACAAAAGACCCCCCAAATCCCCATCATCCCTCTCTCCTCCTGCCTGCCTCCCACGAGCCTTTGTGGCTTCTCCCCTAAACACACATGTACAGAGAGGGAGTCATGTAAATCTGACTCCCACTGGGAGAGAGAGAGAGGCTGGAGAAAATAAATCTGGCACAGTTCACTGTGAGTTCAGCCAAGTCACTGCTCAGAGTTCTCTTATTCATTCTCTCTCTCTCAGGAAAGGCAACTAGAATTTTGGTTGCCAGGGCATTACAATGTGGTTTCTAGGGTGTGATGGGTGGTTACTTACAGACTAAAGTCATAACCGCCTGACCCAAAAGAGTCCATGTATCTATGGAGTCAGTTACAACAAACCGCCTAAGTAAAGAAAACCCTTAATTTTAATACCCTTACAATTATAACTAGTTTTCTTCACTTAGAATTTGTTGCCATTGAGCATTGGTCACCAGTTATGGCTCTGGTCCCTACTGAAATGCGTTTTGTATTTTGTTTTTGATTTTTTTTGTCCACTAGGTGGAAATTGTAAGTGTTATCACTTCGAAAAATAATAGCACACTTCTCTTCAACAGGATGCATGATTAGAGACATCATTCATATCTGTAGCACAAAGTGTATGGCAAGAGTTATGCACTAAAGTAAAGTTGAATACTTTTTCAAATCCCCAAACCTTAAAATATGAGCCAGTGCCTCTAATTATGGTCTTTCTGAATTATGCTATTCACCAACTAGCGTAATAGTTTAATAAGTTGATGCACAGGTATGTAAAACCTCAGAACCAATGCCATTTCATAACAAACTATGGGTTAACTATATGAAAAATCATGAAAACTGAATGAAAAAAATGTAAAATGACTGTTGAGGATTGTGGTATAGAGCAAGGCAGCAAACAGTAGCCAGCCAGAAAGTGTGTGTATGTTGTTTGTTGGGAGTGAGAGAGGTGGACGTTCTGCGTTTGAGGATTGAGGAGTTCCAGATGGTTATGAAGACAGATGTGAGAACATGGATTGCTGGAACACTGAGATATCCAACTCTGACCTTTAGAAAGAGAGAGAACGACAAAAACAACAGCTTGAAAAACTCAACCAGTTTGAATAAGTGCACTTTAATCATTGTTGAAGCTTTATTGAATGGTTTCATTTGCATTTAACTGTTTGGGTAAGTAAAAGATCTGTTAAACTCTTACCATACATATAGGTGTCCATCTACAATAGGCATGCCTATTCAACTCTTTGGAATAGTACATTAATCCTAGCATTCCGATCCAGACAAGTACATTAGATCAATATGTTCACGCTCTATTTAAGATGTATATCGCTTGTTTAGATGGAGACGAGTGCAGATCTATGGCCTATTTTTGTTATGACCCTTTCTTCACTAATCTTTCTAATAAAACATCATTCAAGCACCTAAGGGAGTGGCTGCGGTGTTAAATTACCTGCTGTCTGTAATTACACACACACACACACACACACACACACACACACACACACACACACACACACATAAATGCACTCTTTCTATTTCAAAAACACATGCACACACTGATCATGTATAGCTGAGGCAAAAAAAGTTGCTTGCACAGTTACATAAGGAGGATCAAATATTTGTTAAATCGGCTTTAATGTCATGTAGTTGACCAAATTTGTGGAAACACTCACAAAAGCAGTGTGAGCACTCTAATCCAGTATACGGGCTGCTTGGCAAGTCCCCTGACCAGCTAGATCTGCTAATCAGCTCACTCAGAACACATCAATGGGGCTGATGACAGAGACTAAACCTGAAAACTTATTTAAAGGGGATCCTGGAACAAAACAGCTTTTTTTAATCGTGGGTCCGAGCAAATAACCCCAGGGTGAGGGGTCAGAGGTGATGACCCCGCTGAAGAGGAGCTGGGGGGTAAGGTTGGGGTTGAGTCTCTGCAGTGCTCAAGGCTGGAACAGCTGTAATAATAGATGAGAGAGAAAAGGCCAGCTTGCTGGGACAAATCTAAAGTTAAAAGAATAGTTAAAGTGTGTGGAACACAAAAGGAGATGTTTTAATGAGTATTCCAATGAGTATTTTCAATACAATGGCAATTAATATTGACTTACTTAAGTTAAATAAAAGTTTCATAAAAGTAGTCAATCTGACTTATGTCAGATTGTGCAACATTAAAATGTGCTAGAAAGTTCCAGATGTGATAGAATCTAAATTTACTGGCTTTATTCGGAACACAAATCTAAGTTAATCTAACAAAATCTACCTGACAAACTAGGTTACACCAAGTAATTTCAACTTAGTCTCATAGAATGAACGTTACTAAAAAAAAATTTTTACAACTGACTTTTACGTACCGACTTCTATGTTTCGCTGCAGTTTCCTAGTGAAATTAACACTAGAGGCACTACAACAACTGTGCGTTTTATTTACTTTCACACAAATCACGTCTACAATGACTAATTATGACTTTATAAACACTTATTTTTTGCTCTTTTTCAAACACACTGCATTTATCAGATCAAAACACCTTTACTATAACGCATCATTTGAAACATTATACATTTTAAAGCTTGCTTTAACGTATTCCAAAGTGATTAGCTTGACCGGTAACTGATCAGATAGAGTGTTGGACAACTCAGAAGACAGCGGTTCTAGACCAGCAAGCAAACAAACTGACATGTGAGACAAACGTGTCATAGAAGCGACACGAGATGGCGCGGTTGCTTCAAAAAAATGTGCTTTTCTTGTCGTATATCAATTTACTACACTATGGGTCAGATTTAGGCATTGGTTAAGGGTAAGGATGTCTGTTTTGTTCACCTCTCATTGCTTTTTTAAAACACTACTGGTAAGGTTTAGGTTAAAGTTTTAGGTTAGGGAGATAAGTTTTACTCATTTAAACTCCAGATTAATGCTGCATTTCATTAAAGTCAGATGTGGGATATTACTACTTAATATCTCCAATCTCTGACCATGAAGGCATTTCATTGCCAGATGCCCGGAAGATGACGATTAAGAAAACAAAACTGTAACACTCCCCTTAGCTTAGCAGGGGTTTGACTTTCAACAGAGACATCACCTAGCAACCCAATTGATAAGCAATGCAGCGCTAGCATTTGTGCCACAGGTGTACGATTATCAAAAGAGAGTATTATTTACCTTTTTTTGAACACCTGTTTCTGCAAACCTTTGTAAACAAGCTTTAATATCATGTAATGTAGGAACTTTGACTCATTTATCAGTATAATTGAATATTTTCTATATCATTTACTTTGTACATCTCCCTGGGTGCCGACATGTTTGTGTGACGCCATACACCAGCATTTTGGTGAAATCAGAATTGAAAATTTCCGCACGAGTTTCCAAGTTGTAATTCCTACTTCAATTGGCGTTCCATTGCATTTTTCCTTGAAGGAAGAAGGAAAATCTGACTTTCCGAGTTGAATGCAGCATAATATTCACCTTAAAAACCTCATCTGATCACAACACCATTTCACTTGCTTTTGGCACCCCCTCCTGGACTTTTCATAGGAAGCTGCAGCTAAACGTGTAAAGAAGCACGTGGTTTCATCTTGCAAAAAATGTTCCAGTCACGTCAACGATCCACAGTTACAACAGCAGATTGCAACTTTTTACATTGTATAATAAACCAACAACCCTTCCTCGTACGTAACTTGTTTGAGAAGGTCGCTTTTGTCAAAATTCTGCTTGTTGGTTTTAAACATATTTGATTCACAATATAGGCTGTACATGCATGTAGATTTGGCAGTTGAGAAACAGTAGGGGGGATGTGTCCCAATTAACCCCAAACTCAACAATCTTTTTGATATGATCATTGTATAACCTGCTATTGTCTCATTGTGATGCTGGATTGGTAAAACGACAGCACACAAACATACTAGTGCATGCACACACAATTTGTTGGAAATGCTGGCGGGGGGCTTGTGATCCAGTAATGAACGGCGCACATTAAAGAGCCGTTCCTCTTGGGAATGCAATCTGCATCATTAAGACAGTTATTAACCTTTACTCCACCCACCTGACCCCCTCCACCACTCACTGTGCTTAATGGGCCCTGCACGATAATTTTAGACGATCTGCCACTCAAGTACTGGCCAATCGTCCAGCAGCAGTCACAATTTACAGCACAGCCCCACTGTGCATTTACAAGTGACTCAAGGAGGCTGAGTAATTCTTAACTAAGCATGCCAGACCATCTTCCTATATAAATGTGCATGTCTGTGCATTGTCTACACAAAAAGCTGCCCAAAAAGGTATTTTGAGATACTAAAACAGGAATTATTACTTTCACACTGAATTTTCATGAGACGTTGGCTGTCAAACACACATTGAGCTAGACAAAACAAATAAGATACACATAAACTGTACATACGTATTTTCTCAGGCAATTTTTGAGTGTAAAAATATGCACAACTTACATAATTTCAGTAGTACTCATAAATGACAATGGTCATAGCATAGTGTTCATGTGTTGTATTTGCTATAGTTTACTTACATGTTGATTGTCAAATGTAAACCAAGTCAATCACTGACTCATCAGCTCCACCTGGAGTAAGAAAAAGCATACATATATAAATTTATGGAAGTACAAAAAAATATATATATATATATATATATATATATATATATATATATATATATACACTACCGTTCAAAAGTTTGGGGTCACTTACTCATTCTTTATTTATTTATTTATTTCACATTTTAGAATAATAGTAGTCAGCAAAACTATGGAATAATAGAAATGGAAATATGGGAATTATTTTGTGACCAAAAAATCCAAAATAAATCCAAAACTATGTAATATTTTAGCATCTTCAAAGTAGTCACCCTTTGCCTAGATTTTGCAGACATGTACTCGTGACATTTTCTCAACCAACTTCTTGAGGAATCACCCCGGGATGCTTTTTAAACAATATTGAAGGAGTTCCCATCTATGTTGGGCACTTATTGGCTTCTTTTCTTCATATTTTGATCCAAGTCATCCATTTCAAAAACTTTTTTTTTTTTTAGGAAATTTTAGATTTGTAATTAAATAAATGTATATGTTTTGGCAGAATAATATTTTGTCTACAAAGTTAATTTCAAACTTTTAAGCATACACCTTCAGATCAAAAGATTTTTAAGATCATGAGAAACATTTCAGACAAGTGACCCCAAACTTTTGAACGGTAGTGTATATATATATATATATATATATATATATATATATATATATATATATTTGTTTAGCAACTTTGGCATTTTTACAAAAGAGGTGTGGGCATAACTCCAAAAAATGGATGAGGTTTAGGGAGTGGAATAAGGACCCGATGTATGCAATTTAACCATTTATTTATTTAAAATGCTGTTTTGTTTGATATTTTGTTATATAATGCAAAGTCATTCATACATACAGTATTTAATTGCGGATTAAGTGTCCAAATAATTTTGTCTTGATTTTGAACAGTATATCTACTGTTTTATCATTTCAAACCAAGTGTTTTCTTGAAAAGTGTGCTTTTGCTATCTTTATTTAAAACACTTACTGGTTTCATATTCTGTTATATAAGGCAAAGACATTCAAATATTTTAAGGGTATTTTTAATTCTTTTTGCAGTCACTGTATGTAATGGAATGAAAGAGAGGACGGCTCTTTGACATCTGAAAAAAGGAAGAAAAGAAGTCAAGCAGAAAAATTTTCCCTTGAAAAGAGAAGTTATTCTTCTTTTCTCAGTCACCACAAAGAACTGCTGATCATGCAGATTTCTGCTCTGCACTCTCTATCAAAGTGAGTTCCTCTCAACCATGTGGGCTGATGTTGACTGATTATTGGCAGTCAGCTGACAGGAAATACAAACCAGGCCAGTCCAGCACAGCTAATGGAGAACATACAACCAAGAGTCCACCTATGACCCCGACATACTTGGAGAGGTAAAGCAAACCAAAATGGATCATTTACACATTTTAACACTGGTGTCATTAATCAGAACAGTGACTCACATCCCTAAAAAAGTTTGAAAGTTTATTCTACAGTTCTATTTGTTGTACATTCATTTCTCCAAAAGAGCTTTGACCACCAGCATGGAAAGGATGAAACAGACAACAGAGCGTCTGTGTCGGTCCAGCTGTGTGGCTGACCCACAACTTCCTGCACAGGGATGGTCACCAGTCAGGCCTTATGAGAGATGAGGAGAGACACAGGCTCTGATGAGAGACACCGTTGTGCTACTTTCTGCTACCTGGGTCCAATTAGATTGGGTATATTAGCTAGCCATCTTCCCTATATTTTGGAAATGAAAGAGTACATTCTTTAGTAAAGAAGAGTCCCAAATAAGATATCTTCAATATCTCAATTGTTTATCCCACAGAACAGTTTAAATGGAGATGAAATGGGAACTTTTATAAAAGTTTCTTGTTTTCTCCTAATAAAAAGGCCCAAGTAATCTCACATGCACTGAAAAAGACATAATTGTTACTTTACTTGATCTTTCACTTAAAAATTGTTTTGTTGGTGTAACCTAATGTATTCAGGTAGATTCAGTAATGTTAAATATTTGTTATCTTGAATATAACTACTTAAGCTATTACCACATGAAGTACATTCTTAGTTACATGAAGTTACGTTTATTTCAGTGAGTCTCATCAAGAGTTTCAGAGGAAATCTCATCAATGTCACAAAATGTCTTCAGATTTGCCAGGTCACCAAAGTCTGCAATCAAATGGTCAATCTCAATTTCAAGGTAAATTTAAACATTCTAATCAAATTCCAAGACAACATTTTCTGGGCTATGCCATATACATTCATTTATAGTTTTAAAATCCCACTATACTGTGTCAACGGTTGTCTATATTGGCACTTTTCCACTTCATGTTACAGCTCGACTCGACTCTCCTCGACTCTACTCACTTTACTCTTCTGAGCTTGCATTTCCACTGCTGTTTAGTGCCGCCTCAACGTCGGTGGGATTATAGGCTAATTGTTATAGTTGCGCCGCCTCTACTGCTGTGACATCATTTTAAATGATGTCTTATGTTTATGTAGCACCATGGTCCTGGAGGAACGTTGTCTCGTTTCGCTGTGTACTGTACTAACTGTACATGGTTGAACGACAATAAAAACCACTTGACTTGACTTGACTTAAAGGCGACACAAAATAATTAACAGTAACACGACCACTAGCTGTTAGCTACTAGCTCATTGTGCAGCATAAAGCAGTTGTTGCATGGTGATTTTACACAAGTGTAACAGTTAAATTGGCCTGGTTGTTTAAAAAGCAAGCTTTCCTGTAGCTGGTCAATTAAATAATGTGAAGCTTTCAAGCAGAGTATAGAGTTAACGGACCATCCTCCATCATGGACTCCAGCCATGGCTGAGTCCAGGGCACTCTCCCTCCCATTGCTCGCAGGTTTAGATAGCGTCCATTTGGTCAAACCACTTCCATTTTTCCTTGATGTTTCTGTAGTCACTTTTAAGATTCTCTCTGACCAATCAGTAATATGCCGGGTTTTGACGTCACATTTAGTATCGGCTCGGCTCGCTTGGAACCTCGACCAAGGTGGTACTAAAAAAAATACCAGGTACCATGTACTATCCACAGTGGAAACCCCCAAAAAGTGAGTTGTACTGTGCAGTGGAAAAGACCCATTAGTGTCTATTTTATTCCATCACAAGGAAGACTTTATTTCTAGTCTGTTAACATAGTGTAAAGTGTAAATGGCTTCAAGACTTGGAGTATAGTGTACAAGTCATATGGACCACTTTTATGATACCTTTGGTTCTTTTGTCCCTATTCATGGTAGGGTTGCTATGGTACACTCAAAAAAGGATTGCAGGATGTTCAGTTAATTAATTAACTAAAGCAACACAACTCTAGAAAATTTTGAACATTGCATCTATCCAATTCAATTTGTAATATTAATATGAATATTTTTTTTAGTATTAGTAAATAATCCAGCATGCTTTGCATGGGACTGGATAGGGTGAACAAATATTGAAATTAAGTGTAATTTTATGCATTTTTGAGCAAAATGAGAATAATAAATTTGTTAATGTTTAATGATCTGTTACAATGGCATTTAAAAGAATGTCTGTTAGTTTAGTATCGTGTTACTACAGCTTCAAAATACCGGCAGTGCCACAATATTTAAAAAATATTTTTTAAGTAATGTTGTATATGTAGGTAGTTCACATAATTTTCTTTGCTAAAACGTTAATTTGATTTAAAGAGTAGAAGACTTGTCTACAAAAACATTTACCCTTCTTTCACGAATATCGCTCATGGTCTCATGATCGGTATTGTTTACATTCACTGCGTGTTATCACTATACAATTCTTAATTGTGTAAAAACTAAAGAACATCTTTAAAAAAGGTGTAATACCCCAGCTTTGATATTTCAATGCCCAATATAACATTTATTCCAAAAGTATGCACATTTATAGAAATATTTATGGATTCTAGTATGTTTACTTCATTAAGAAATATTATTCTTGTACATTTTTCACTACATTATGCAACATGTAGCACTAAAGCGCCCCTAATACTCCTGATACCTAATGAGTTCAATTTAACCTGGCTAAAATCTGCTGCACACCGGATATTCTATAAATAATCTGCTTTTTGCCTCATTTCTATGAATGGAATCCACATGAGATCAGTAAAAAACAAGCTGTTATAATTACTCTTTATTATGGTCAGAAGTAAGATATAAGCTGTAGATAATGTGTCATTTGTCATGTTTACCATACTGCATTTATGGGGCTAATGCATAGTGGCCACAATCACATAACATGATCTTGTAAAATGTTTCATAATAAACAGTTTCAATGTTACCTAAAACTTGTGGTTTTAGCTCCATTGTGTTTCTATACATCAACAAGATCAGTGTCATATATTATTTCATAAAAATATATTATGGAAATAAATCAATTAGTGTTTTTATTCAAATCAAGTTTTATGAAATATTTTTCATCATGACATTTATTTGGTTGATTTGAAATTCATACATTGTCTTTGTATAAACTGTTAAGTATTAACACAATAAAATAATACTCACCGCCCTTCTTTAAAAAAATAAAATACAATTAGGGATGTACATATGTATCGGCTGCAGATATATAGCGAACAATTGTTGACCAAATAAAAAACCATCAGCATATCGGTAATAAGCATAAAAATGATACGAAAACCTGATGGTGAACATATTTGATCATGCTTTGAAAATAAAAAGAAAGTATGAGTGGAAAAAAGATTAAGAAAGGGGAAAGTAGTTGTTAATAGAAAGACGGCTTTAATAAGACAAGCATAGACTAGCAGCACAATTCTGTAGCTCTCGGTGTGTATTTTTCATTCTTAAAGGGAAGTGTATTGTTCATTCAGGATTCTCCCACAGTCTCCCACATCCCTCCTCTCATGTACTCCATCCATTCATCCATTCACAATACCTGCTGCATCAATAAATATTCACCAGCTCCACACTACAGGGAAGAAAGGCAAGAGCAGGGTGTAGAAAGCAGTTTGAAAAGAGAAGACAAAAAAGAAGAAAGAAGAGGAGAGCAAAGCCAAAGAGTGGGAAAAAAAAGAACAAGAAGAAAAGATTGGGAGTTGGAACTAGACAAGCTTGCCAAAAGCTTGGCAAGGTGTTGGCGGAGAGCCAAGTGGCCAAACAATGGCCCTCTGCTGGCCCAGTGTGTGCTCTATACAGATTCACTGAAGCATTGGGGTGCTGGGGGAGAGAGAAAGGCAGCTGCAGCTCTGAAATGCACAGGAAGAGAGAAAGAGAAATAAGGTACACTTTGGCTGGAGGCGATGGGGAGTTCCCAGCCTGGAGAAAAACAAGCAGGACTCAGCACTGGCACTCAAAGCATCTCATCTTCAACATCACCTCCTACACTCCCATATTCGCTTTCAGATATCCTCAGAGATTATTAAACTTCAAGTTATTCTAAAGGCCCCAACCAATGCCAAAATTTCAAAGTGTGCTACTGGATTTCACTGCCCCAAAAAACTCCAACAAACATCAACATTTTGAAGGCGGATTGACACTGCCCCAATACACAGCAGAACTGCAAGCATTCTAAAGATGGTTGTTGTATTTAGGACGTTGGAAACTATAACTGCAGTGTTCACACTAATCCAACAAAGACCAACAAATTTCCATTGACCATGTTTACATGCACAAGAGAAAACGGTTTATTCAAGGGTTTTTGCAGAAAGCATTCTGAAACATTCTGAAACATCATGTAAACGAGAACGCGATTTACCTACGCCCTTTAAGGGATTAAGAGAAAGCAGTTTAACACACCCAGGTTTCTCCCTGAGAACATGGCCATGTAACCACATAAACGCCATCCTTTAAAGTGTTTAAAGAGTGTACATGTGCATAGAACAGACCAGAAAACAAATGTTAGAGATTGGAGACCCACAACAGGTCTACACATCGGAAATAATTCTAAATTTATGTGACTGTAGTGGGAAACGCACATACACCATAAACTAAACCCATTAACACACCAATGTAAAATATCGACTGTCCCCCGCATTCGTGTATATGTGCCCGTACATTGAGGGAATCCCAGAGTTTTACGTAAGATGGAAACCTCACTTATGCAGCGCAATTCTGCTGCAGGTTGCTATGGAAAGTTAAAAAAACAAACACAGCAACAACTCTGGAATATCCGGAAATAAAGCGAAACAACGGAGAGGCTGTGCACTGCAGAGCCAATGGGTGGATCTTGGCTCCACCTCTAGGTCTAGCTGCACCCCAGCTCAGGTACAGTCCATCCCCAACTAACTCATACAACTTGGTAGTGCTAGTTCAATGAGCACTACTGTGGAGAGATGGCAGACAGACACAGAACAACAGAGTGACCTCAACAAAATCTATTGAGAACAGATTCGAGAAGATTCGACGTAATGGCAGTATGTAAAGCTGAACTTTAAAGATAAACTCAACTTTGAGATGTGTGTAAAATGTTTCCAGACCTATCTCGCTATCTCGACATGAATGTTAATGTTAGTTATTTTTGAGTCACTGAAATGTTAATCATGCATAGGTTAAAGTTAGCATCAATAAATGAGACAATAAACCTGAATATCGATAATTTGTGGTTCTTTATCTCAGCTAAGGTTAACACTGTCTATTATAACCGATTCAAACTATTGATAGCTCATTAAATGTGCTTGCTAGCATCCTTGCCATCCCCTACCAAACAGTGTGCTTGAATAACGCTACACAGGTGGACATTGCCTATGGCAACTTTTAGCAAGTGTATAATGGTGTATAACCATTTACATGAGGTACTTGCAAATAATTTTCACATTGCAGTTCAACAGGACGATATGTGTGTGAAGTTTCTTTATACAGTTCAATTATATTGTGTGTGTTGTGTGTGTGTGTGTGTGTGTGTGTGTGTTGATGTTTGAAAGTGTATGAACTCTTCTTTTTTTCGCATATTTTGGCCGTGGTAATTTCTCCCTAGAATTTGAAAGTAAAAACATATTCATTTGAAAAATTCATTTAAGATTTCCTCGTATTGTGAAACCTTTGGGAAGTCTGAATCCCAAAGGTTCACATACTTCTGCACACAAGGATAATTAATGTATTACGTAAACAATCTAAATATATTCAAACTATTTGTGTTTTCTATTCAGAAGTCATGTTTACCATACTGCATTCGTATCAGAAAATGTAGCGTAGATGAAGATATCATAATGAAGTATGTATAAAATATGTGAAAAACAGACTTCCAAAGGGGTTTACAAACTTTCAATCATTATATATGTAATTTGCCAATATGTAGATTGCTCAACAAATTATTAATATTCCCCATCACCACAGTTATAGACTAATTATCTGAAGAACATTTATTTTATTCTTGTATGTTACATTTTTCCCCTTCTATCTTTTATCCTGATCTGTCTTATGTCAGTTAGTTTTGATCATTGTTAAATTCTTAAACAAGGAAAATTATATAAATACTCTTTAGACAGGGGTAGGCAATCACCCTGCGAGGGCTGGTGTAGGGTGCAGGCATCTGTTCAAGTGGAGTTGTAATACACCTAATTTGTCTGATCAGCTGATAGTCTTTGATCAGGGCTTTATTTAGTAGAATCAGGTGTGTAACCGCTTGGACAGAAAAAAACCTTCACCCACACTGGTGATCGGTGGGTGTCTGGTAAAAAATCCAAGATGGATCTAAATGTTTTTGTGCTCTTGAGCAAGGCGCTTCACCCCAAAACCTCTACAGGGGTGCTGCACTGCAATGTATAAAACATTATTGTAAACAAGACAATTCATCAAACTTATTATTTCTACATTTTAGATTTTGTCATCATCAAGTTCGGTCTAGGCTGCAGACAAACACCACATTTTCACTGCTGCTACTGCACTACATCCACCTACATCCCCAGTAGAAGTACCTCCATCAGCAGTAAGATTACGTGTCTGGCAGCAAGTCAGGGTGACTTGTGGCATTCAAATAAATAAAAGGAACTTGCTGGTACACATTAACAGAAAACAAAGGCAATTTGTTATATTTCAGAAAAAAAATATCATGCCAATGCATTGATGCAAAAAGGCATCTTTGCTGTTGATAAATCATTCTTCAAGCCATGTTCTCCTATACATGTTCTGAAAAAAACATGGGGTACAAGCCAAAATATAATATGTGAACTGGATGAATGCAAGACAAATGCTGAATTTGCAGTCAGTAGTGGAGTTGTTCCTTATGAGTGTATGCATCTAAAATCATTGCACTTCTGCCCCTGCTCGGACACCACAGCCATCATTTTGGAGGAGGACGTTCTGTCAGAAATGGTTGCTACTAAGCAGCCACGGCCCGTGCATTTTAAGTCTAGGCCTTCTGTACGATTCATGCCATTAAGAAAACACAGTTTCACAATGAACAAGACACCATATGCCCATCATATATTACATGGCAGTCAACTAATAATACCAATTGACATTTTTTTTAAATGTCCACGCATGAAAGCCAGAATCAAGGAGGTCTAATACCAAGAAAATCTCTCTAATAATATTTGCGATTTAAATTTTGCTTTCAATAAATTTTGTGTCGTCAGGGTACATGGGTACTTTTCAAAACTTGATCTGACACTGAATGCTCATGCAGCCTAATTTACACTTAGAAAACTCCTGATGTTGCTATAACAAAAAGCACTTACTAATTTGCTTGAAGTGAAAATCAGTCCTCCTTTCCTGTTTAATTAATCAATCGCATGATCGTGCAGAACATCTCAAGTTTTTAAATCCATAAGGATCTCTTTTTCAATGGCGATAGTGGCAGTGGCAGCCGACTCACCAGCAAGATCCTGCACTCTTCGCTTTCAAATTACACATATTACTTAAATCAGGATTGTGTCACTCAGTGCCAGCAAGAAGGCCTGGACTGGGACATATACTAAAGACCAAACCCACATGAACAAATCAATCTGATTGGCTGATTATCACGGATTCTGGCATGCGATTTGTGAAACAGTTGTCACATTTTGCTTGTAAGCATTGAGGAATAAATTCTGATTGAATACGTTTTTTTACTCTTTGCTATTCATTTGTAGATTAATTAGGAGTGGAAAGCGATTGGAAATACATAGGCAAAAAGGACAATGAGAATGAAAGAATGAAAAAATATTTATTTATTAGGCATGTTAAGCCAGCAGAGAAGTCTTTGCTGGCCTTGAAAAATCTCCACTGCTGCTAAGATATTTTGGGATGCAAGGAAGCAGAGCTGCTTAAACTGCCAAGTTGAAAAATCAACTGATGCAAAAAAATAATTTCAGTATATGAGGCAAATGTATCATACAACAGCAGATTGGAAGGGTAACAGCAGCATATTATTTGAAAAAGATGTGTTGGCACTGCCCATGTGCCAAAGCAAGACAATCATGTCTCCATAAAACAATTGCAAAATGTCACCTTTTTAAAACTGACTGACATCTGTTCAGGGAGTGATGCCAGGCCAGATCCAGTTGTGATTCATCAAGACGCACAAGATCATGAAGGCAATGCAAGACCAGGTGGCGCACTCAACAGGAGTATTGCGCCCTTGTGGGGGCAGTGGGAGGTCTCTCGGGAGGCAAACAGGTCTACCTGGGCCTTGCCGAACCGTTCCCAAATCAGCTGGACTGACTGGGGGTGAAGCCTCCACACTCAACTGGGCAAGCATTGTCGTGACAGCACGTCCGCTACCACATTGAGGTTGCCGGGGATGTGAGTGGCACACAGCGACTTGAGGAGCGACTTGAGGAGACAATGGGCGAGTCGTGACATATGGCGGGAGTGTACACCGCCATGGCCATTTATGTACGCTACCGCGGTGGTGCTGTCTGAACTGATTTGTCTCGAACTAACGGGAGAAACTTCTGCAGGGCAAAGAAAACTGTCAGCAACTCCAGGCAGTTGATGTGCCAGCACAGCGGGGGCCCTTTCCAATGGCCCGCCACTGCGTGCCCATTGCACACGGCGACCCAACCCAATCTGGAGGCGTCGGTCGTGACAAAGACGCATCGGGACACCTGCTGCAAGGGTACTCCTGCCCGTAAAAAGAAGAAGTCTGTCCAGGGTTTGAATGTTTGGCGGCAGGCGAGGGTGACCATCACACGGTGCGTGCTGCGGCGCTATGCCCGTCTCGGGACTCGAGGATGCCATATGCCCAAGGAGCCTCTGAAAAATTTTTAAGGGGTCCGCTGTGCCCGGCCTGAAGGTGGCAAGGCATTTCAGCATCGACTGTGCATGCTCGTTGGTGAGACGTGCTGACATTGAGACTGAGTCTAACTCCATGCCGAGAAAAGAGATGCTCTGGACCAGGGTGAGTTTGCTCTTTTCCCAGTTGACCTGAAGCCCCAAGCGGCTGAGGTGCCTGAACACCTGGTCTCTGTGAGCGCATAGTAACTCTCGGGAGTAGGCCAAGATAAGCCAGTCATCGAGGTAATTGAGTATGTGAATGCCGGCTTCTCGGAGCGATGCAAGGACTGCCTCTGCGACTTTCGTGAAGACACGAGGGGACAGAGACATGCTGAAGGGGAGGACTTTGTACTGATACACATGGCCATGGAACGCGAACCGTAGGAAGGGTCGGTGTCAAGGCAGAATTGAGACATGGAAGTATGCGTCCTTCAGGTCTACCACTGTGAACCAATCTAGATGCCAGACGTAAGTTAAGATGTGTTTTTGCGTGAGCATTTTGAACGGGAGTTTGTGCAAAGCTTGGTTGAAAACTTGCAAGTCCAAGATCGGTCATAAGCCACCACCTTTCTTGGGTACGATGAAGTAAGGGCTGTAGAAACCCTTCTTCATCTCAGTTGGAGGGACAGGCTCTATTGTGTCTTTGAGTAAGAGAGTAGCGATTTCCGCATGCAGGGATTTGGCATGCTCGCCGTGTATTGCAGAAAAGCGGACGCCCGCGAAGGGGGGCGGAGGCCTGGCAAACTGAATTGCGTAACCGAGTCGGATGGACAGTCAGCGAGACGGGTTGGGAAGTGAAAGCCACGCATCAAAAATCTGTGCTAGTTGCACCAAGGGGATGATTATTTTTGACAAACCTGGCGGGGCTTTGCAACGGGGCAGAGCAGGTAATACGGCGTCGGGAGGCGAATGCGTGTCCCAAGGCTCTGGTGCTGAGAAAAGACTCAAAGCACTTACCTTGCTCCGCACACCCGGCATGGGGCAGGTTAGTGACTGAGGAGGAGGTCCTGTAGAGGCGTCCTCTAGACTCGTCAGGACCAGCTGGCCGGGGAACAGTCGTGGGGAGGAAGGTGGGGGATCTGCATCCAGCATGCTGGGACTGTTGAGATCTGGCGGCAGAGTGCCGTGAGAACAGCATTTGCCGGCCAGGTGACCTAGAGACAAAGGAAATAGCTGTTTTACTGAGAATGTGGGTACCGCAGCCCCGAGGGAGTGCGGCATATGAAATAAATTCAACAAAAGATTCTTCTCCCGGCCCTCCACCGGGGGATGAGTGGTCTGCTTACCACCTCCGGAGCTAACGTCTTGGTCCCTGGGTTGAACGTCTCAGGAGTGCATGGGAGCCTTGCAGGTCCTCGAGGGGGTCCGTGAGATTGGGGTGTCTGATTCCCGCGGTGTGCTCGACGTTGGGGCTGAGAGCTGGGCCCGGGTTGAGGCGGAGCTGGGTGGGCATGATGTGCGAGATGGCCTCTGTCTGCTTCTTCACCGTGGAGAACTGCTGGTGAGGTCCTCGACAGTGTCACCAAAGAGGCCGAACTGGGAGACAGGGGCGTTGAGAAAGCGAACCTTGTCGGTCTCACGCATCTTGACCAAGTTCACCCACAGATGACCTTACTGGACCACGAGCGTGGCCATCGCCTGTCCGAGTGACTGCGCTGTGACCTTTGTGGCTCTGAGGGCAAGGTCGGTCGCTGAGCGCAATTCCTGCAAGACATCGGGATCAGGGCTACCCCTGTGGAGCTCTTTTAGCACCTTGGCCTGGTGGACCTGCAGGAGGGCCATGGTGTGCAGGGCGGAAGTGGCATGTCCAGCAGTGCTGTAGGTTTTGGCAGTGAATACCGATGTTGTCCTACAGGCCTTAGAGGGGAGCACAGGGCGACCCTGCCATTTGGTAGGGTTTCCGGGGCATAGGTGGAGCGCAACAGCCCTATCCACCTGGGGAATCGCTGTATATCTGTGGGCCGCTCCGCAGTCGAGGGTAGCGAGAGCGGATGAGCGAGTGGCTTTGTGACGAGTGGAGAGGGGTGCTCTCCACGAAGATGTCAGCTCATCGTGCACTTCCGGGAAAAATGGGACCGGGGGGGTGGCGAGGTTGTGAGCGGTGCGCAGACCCCAGGAACCAGTCATCCAACCGCGATGGCTGTGGGGAGGACGGAGGGGCCCAGGAAAGCATGTCGGTCATCTGCGCATCAGCCTCAGCCTGGGCGTGCTGGCCCCAAGGCGGCAGCCCAGGGGAGTCATCAGCGTCAGACACCATGCTCTCCGATGCAGCGGCGAGCTCATCCACCTCGAGCTCTAGAGGATAGGCAGGCTGGCCGTGAGGCCACTGTTGCCTCGAGCACAGACGGGAGTCAACAAGCGTGCTGGGGGGCGGGTGGTCCGAGGGGGCATACCCAGCGGAGCTGCACCCACTGCCGTCCCCAGATCGCCTCCAGCGCCAGCCGCATTGTCCTCAATCCCGTGGGAAGAAGGAGCAATGCGGGGGGCGGCTGGAGTGGTGTGCTTTCTGTTGAAAGCGAGCCGCAACCGCAACATTGCCATGGTCATGCCCTTACAGTGAGAGCATGAACCATCCACAAACGCTGCCTCGGTTTGATCACTGCCCAGACACACGAGACAACACCTGTGGCCATCTGAAGCGGAGAGCACTCTACAGGAACTACACAGGGGTGGGGAGAAAAGCAGCTGAAGTGCGCCGTAGACCAAACAGCAGGCAGAGCGTCAGAGGAAAAGAAGCAGGAACAGGTGTGTGACTGGCAGCTGTCTGCATACACGACCATCGGCTTTGAAGAAAATTTCTGAATGAACTCGACGTATTTCTCCGCTTTTATACCCATATGTCCAGGAGCGGGGTATGCAAATACTGTCTGCCAACTTCTCATTGGCCTTTTTTCATAGATCAGAGGCATATTCGGCGCTCAAGAGTGACCCCTAGTGTCGCTTCTTCGACACAACGCCGAAGTGAGTGACGGACAGGAACTAATGTTAAAAACAAAGTAAAAGTAAAGTCAGTGTGTAAAGGGATTTAGGGGAAAGGAGGAGGTGAGAACCGGCTTGACAATATAAATAATATTTTAATGATAAACTTAAAAGACAAAACACACACATGATGGACTTGTCCGTAAACGATCTCTCACTCGTCACACCACTGTCTGCCATCAGCCTTTATCCCTCTCGGAGGCTTAATTAGCCCGATAAGGGACCGGGTGTGTATAATTACAACCCGACCCAGCCCTCCGCCCTGTCACACAGTGTTGTACAGTAGGTACACAGTGAACTTGCTAGATATAATATCATTGATATCAATCAATAACAATACCTTATTGTACTTTTTTCCCCTTTCTTTTTTTAGGCTTTTCAACATACTGCAGGGCATGTTCCTGACTGGAGTGATGGAAATCACAATTTCAACAACCATAATCTCATCACCCTTCATTTGTGTTTTGTACTACGTACATCACTTCAGGTAAGAAGCACTTTCAAGGGATGTTGTACTGTTCTTAATTTTTTTAAATGTGCGCCTTACTATGTATTATAATTTCCTAGACTCACCATGCTGTAAGCCAAGCAATTGAACAAACAATAAGACCTTCCCTAGATAGGCCACAATACTCCACACCTATATTCAATTTGAAGACCTGACTATACACAACTATGCATATTTTTGTTTCAAGTGCAAACACTATCCACCAGTGGTTGTCATGGACCTTCACAGAAAGGGTGTAATCAATATGCCTGGTAAGTAACAGAACAAACAGCATTTAATGATTAAGAAACAAAATTTGACAATATTTTCTTAATACCATGCTTGAATTTACAGTAAGTGAAATGTAGGCTCCACCAGCAGACTTTGATGGCACCACTACCTCCATCCCCAGCAGCACCACTTCCACCTCCATCCTCAGCAGAAGTATCTCCATCCCCAGCAGCACCACCTCCATCCCCACCAGCACCACTTCCACCTCCATCCTCAGCAGAAGTATCTCCATCCCCAGCAGCACCACCTCCATCCCCACCAGCACCACTTCCACCTCCATCCCCAGCAGAAGTATCTCCATCCCCAGCAGCACCACCTCCATCCCCACCTGCACAACTTCCACCTCCATCCCCAGCAGCACCACCTCCATCCCCACCTGCACAACTTCCACCTACATCCCCAGCGGAAGTACCTCCATCCCCAGAAGCACCATCTCCATCCCCAGCAGAAGTACCTCCATCAGCAGTAAGATTACGTGTCTGGCACCACTTACCAGCAGGTGGTGGTTTTGTGTCGATATCAAACGATTTTGGGACTCTGTGACCTCTTGCAGAGGCTTATTAACTAGTGATTGTCTCTTTACTCAAAGTAGAAAGTATAAGGCATATGTCTTTCCCCACAATATTTGCATTGTATTCCTGTGATACAATGACTTTCCATCTTACTAGCACTGTATCATCTTAATAGCGATATTAACTATGGCAATCAACATTATCAATTGAATATACCTTTAGTCCCTGAAGAGTATTACTTCTGGTTCACACGAGGCACTTAGTTACTAACATCTCTGCTCCTGTATCTACTTAGTTTAGCTGCTATGAACATGGTTTGTCCAAAAACTTGTTTTTTTGTAATGAAGCATTTTTTATTTATTTTGCAAGGCAGTCGAATGAACCCCTTTGTGGTTTCACCAAGTTACAACAACTGGGCACCTTGGATTAGACCACAAACCTTAAAGGGGGACACTGTTTTAAGCATAGAACATGAAAAGTTTCATGCACCAAGGCAGGCTGCTGAAATGGCTGATCTCTAAATGACAGAAGAGAGGTTCCAAGATGCACTAATTACTCTGAGGGTAACGGCTGGTTACACTAATTGTTAATTCACTGTGTTTTTCATTAAGCAAAATATTGTCTATATTAATATTGTCATATTTTTAATGTCAAAGTAATAGGTGGACATGGTTTAACAACTGTGAAAGCAATGTAGCCTGGACCCAAAAGGCTCAAATATGAACCTTGTCCTAAGACTCTGGGAGGAAATGAGGAATAGGTCGTCTTACGACAAGATCTGTGAGAAGGTCTGGGAAGCTTCATGTAAAATACATGTTTTCACTGAGCAGTTGCATCTGGTTACTGTGCAGTGATGAAATAGTCCTTCTGCCAGGAGAATGTAATGCATGTAGCTCAAGATTTTGTTGCAGTTTAAAAGTAAGCATACAGTATAGGTTAGCATTTGTTGCAGGATTTAATTTAGGACCATACTGAATATTGCCTGATGTAGCATACAAATTCATCTGTGGCAGTTATTTAACATAGTAAAATAACTGTTTAATATAGTAAGTTGTACAATATCATTACCTCAATTATGTGTTTTCCATAGGTGGTTGAGCAGTTGTACAGTGGTCTACTCAATAAAATGTAATTTAAGAGTAGAGAGTCCCAGAAACTATGCTGATATTTTGCTTAGCTGGAAGCACTTCCCAAACATTGCCATTTATGACTTTGCGAGGGGATTAGCAACACACACCAACTTGAGGGAACCTGAACGTTTTCCATTTAGTCCACATGAGGTGCAGCTGGCTGAAGCAACCATGGACAATCTGCAGTTGGCTGCTAAAGGAAGGCTAAAGGTCACACTGTAAAAAGAACACAGTGAAATGTACAGTAACTGGCTGGCAGCAATTAGCTAAGATGTTGCTGAAGTACATTACACAGTATGATTACTGTAAATTTAATCACAGTACCTATAAAATACTGTAATTGTTATTACAGTAATAATCACAGTACTGTAATTGTAATCAGAGTAATAGGATGCTGTATTTTATATCACAACACATATTATACTACTGTAACAGGCATTACTGCATTAAATTTGATACTGTAAATTAATAACTAAAATAATTACGTTCTATAAAATGAAGACACTGTTCTTGTCACAAAAATAATATTTATTGAATAACTTTTTTTTTTTTTTATTCATCTTTCAACATTTTAAATGTAAAAATGTATAGGCACTAAATAGATTAAAATTTTTATTTTTCATTTAGTAAAAAACTGTTACTTTGTAAACAACAACAACACTAGTTTCTTGAACATACAAATCTCTATGTTTAAGTTACGCTTACAATGTAAACTGCTTGACTTGAAATTATTTTGTTAATCTTTCATGCATATTTATAGAGTTTTAAAATTACTGATTTATTGTTTGAGGATTTTTAGTTAATTTGACTGTACTTCTGGTGACCAAAAAAAAAAAAAAAAAAAAAAAAACGAAGTGAAGAAGTTGTTAATCATAAAGATGTGTGCAAGTCCTCTATTGTTTAAAGATTACTCTAGTGGGAGTATCTTTAAGACCAAGCCTATATAATCAAGAAGTTGTCCAATAAAATCTATGTCAAATCTTAAATTGCATAAGGCAATCTCTAGATACAGACTTTTTTAGAATCCTAGACCACACTCCTTCCTCCAATACCAAGTTCAAATCTGTCTCCCATAATCTCTTGATGGAAGTTCCGCCCCCCCAAACTCTGAATTAGCAGGGAGTAAATACACTGATGCCTCATTACCTTTTCCAAAAGCAGTAATAACCTCTCCCAAAGTATCTGCCACTTTAGGGGGCTGTGTGCTTCTCCCAAACACAATACAGGGCAGGTGGCACAGCTGTAAATAACTATAAAACTGAGATCTGTGAATCCCAAAATAATTAACCAAATTCTCAACAGATCTCAACACTCCACTCTCATTCAGGTCACCGAGTGCAGTAACCACCCTCACAATCCACTCCGACCAACAGAAAGGGGACTTATTAATATGTAATTTAGGGTTCAGCCATATGTTTATGACATTTAAATAAATGTCCAAACTAAACACTCTTGACACTTTTGTCCAAACCACATGCAAATGCGAGATAACGGGGTTCGGCTTCTCTGGTTAGTTTGATAGAAAGGCTTTGCAATGGTGAAATAGGGGCACGAACTTCCTGTTCAATATGAAACCAGGGAGGGGCTCTCTAAAGTGGAGGCAACTAATGAGTCATATGTCTGAGACCAAATGCATAATAATAAAACAAAATCTTGGGCTTCAGATTTAGATCAAATTACTCTGTAACCTGAGAAATTGGAGCAGGAACTAAAAATCCTAGATCTGATGCATAGATCTAATGGGGTTAGAGACGTATAATAAAATATAATCTGCGTAAAGCAATGCATATTGTAACGTTCCATGTTGTCTCTTGTTTATGTATTTTCACTCTTAAGTTTCTGGCACTTGTCTCACTCCGTATTGTCTAAGTTTCTGGCACTTGTCTAACTCCATATTGCACTCTTATTTTGAAACCAGTCTTGTCATGTCCTGTTTCCCCTCCTTGTTCATGTGTCTGTTTTTCATTGGTTCATTGTTTGATTGCTTATTTATCAGTTCTAGTTTTGTCATTGGCTTTAGTTAATCACCTTATTAAGTCCTGTTTGTCCATTGGCTGTTGTTTCCCCTGTTGATGTATTTAAGTCCTCATGTTTCCCTTGTACCTTTGTCAAGTATTGTATTGTTGTAACCCTTACCCCTGCCTGATGTTACCCTGATGTTCTCTAGTCCAAGCCATAGCCTGTCTTTGTTCCAAGTTCCTGTCTTGTTCCTGTTTTACCACTATCTTCAATAAAGCTGCACTTGGGTCCTACTCCTCGCCTTCACCGTCATCATTGACTGCCTCCCCGATCGTTACAGAATACTTGACCAACCATGGACCCAGCAGCTCTGACAGCGCAACAAGCTAGTTTCCAGCTTCTCTGCCTCAAGCAAGAGGACCACCCAATTGAGGCCCACGTCTGTAAGTTTCTGGAGCTGGCAAATTTATCAGACTTCCCGGATTACCCCTTGGTCGTCTTCTTCAGGTCAAATCTAAATAGTCAGCTTAAGGAGCGATTGCCACCAGCGACCCCCTGCTGGACGCTCCTCGACTTCCTTGAGGAGACCCTGAAAATCTGTGGCTCGCCTTTCACTGTGGGTGTTGCAGAGGAGGACGCTACCTCTCCTCCCACAGTGGCCACCTCCCAGCCTTCCATGACTTGTTCCTCCACGCCTGCCACGGCCAACGAGCCAACGCCCACGCCTGCCACAGCCAACGCCCACGCCTGCCACGGCCAACGAGCCAACGCCCACGCCTGCCACGGCCAACGAGCCAACGCCCACGCCTGCCACGGCCAGCGAGCCCAAGCCTGCCACGGCCAGCGAGCCCACGCCCACGCCTGCCACGGCCAATGCGTTGCCAGCCTCGTCCGTCCCAGTGCCAGCGTTGACAGCCTCGTCCGTCCCAGTGCCAGCGTTGACAGCCTCGTCTGCCAGAAGGACTAGGAGAAGAGGAAGGGCTTCCGCTCGCCAGTCTCCGCCTTCCATGATCGTCCAAGAGCCTGAGCCCACGCCTGTAGCCTCGTCCGTCCAAGAGCCAGAGCCAGCGCCTGTAGCCTCGACCATCCAAGAGCCAGAGCCAGCGCCTGTAGCCTCGACCGTCCAAGAGCCAGAGCCAGAGCCAGCGCCTGTAGCCTCGACCGTCCAAGAGCCAGAGCCAGCGCCTGTAGCCTCGACCGTCCAAGAGCCAGAGCCAGCGCCTGTAGCCTCGACCGTCCAAGAGCCAGAGCCAGCGCCTGTAGCCTCGACCGTCCAAGAGCCAGAGCCAGCGCCTGTAGCCTCGACCGTCCAAGAGCCAGAGCCAGCGCCTGTAGCCTCGACCGTCCAAGAGCCAGCACTTCCTGAGCCTCCCACGGCTCCGCCCCTTGAGCCTCCCACGGCTCCGCCCCTTGAGCCTCCCACGGCTCCGCCCCTTGAGCTTCCCAGAGCTCCGCCTCCAGAGCTTCCCAGAGCTCCGCCTCCAGAGCTTCCCAGAGCTCCGCCTCTCGAGCCTTCGAGACCACAGTCACCAGAGCCTGCCACGCCTCAGTCACCAGAGCCTGCCACGCCTCAGTCACCAGAGCCTGCCACGCCTCAGTCACCAGAGCCTTCCATGGCTCCACCTTCCACGCCTCCGCCTTCAGAACCTTCCACAGCTTCGCCATCAAGGCCCCCAGAGCCATCAAGGCCACCAGAGCCTCTCAAGTCTCCGCCTCTGAGGCCTGCCTCGGCTCTGCCTGCGCCTGCTCCGCCTCCAGACCTTTCCACGGCTCCGCCTCCAGACCTTTCCACGGCTCCACTCCCAGACCCTTCCTCGGTTCTGCCTTCAACGGCTCTGCCTGCTCCGCCTTCTACGGCTTTGCCAGCGCCTGCTCAGCCCTCAAGGCCCACAAAGCCCCAGAGCCTGCCAAGCCCACAGAGCCTACCAAGCCCACAGAGCTTTCCAAGCCCATTGAGCCTTCCGTGGCTCCGCCCGCCTCCCCTGAGACTCCTCCCAGGCCTTCTGACCCTGCCTTGTGGCCTCCTCCCAGGCCTCCTGACTCTGTCCCTGCCCTATGGCTGCCTCCCTGGCTCCCCCCGACCCAGTCTCGTACCTCCCAGACTTCCCGACCCGGCCCCCACCTTCAAGTCCTCCCCTTGGATCCCTGGGCATCTGCCTGTCCTCCATGGTCTCCTGGCTGCCCTCTTGTTCTGTTATGGTCTCCCTGTCCCTGTCTTGTTTCTCTGTGCCCCCTTGTGCTTCTTGTTTGCCTTTCCTTTTTTTTGTTAGGAACGTCTGGAATCCGCTCCTTAGCGGGGGGCTTCTGTAACGTTCCATGTTGTCTCTTGTTTATGTATTTTCACTCTTAAGTTTCTGGCACTTGTCTCACTCCGTATTGTCTAAGTTTCTGGCACTTGTCTAACTCCATATTGCACTCTTATTTTGAAACCAGTCTTGTCATGTCCTGTTTCCCCTCCTTGTTCATGTGTCTGTTTTTCATTTGTTCATTGTTTGATTGCTTATTTATCAGTTCTAGTTTTGTCATTGGCTTTAGTTAATCACCTTATTAAGTCCTGTTTGTCCATTGGCTGTTGTTTCCCCTGTTGATGTATTTAAGTCCTCATGTTTCCCTTGTACCTTTGTCAAGTATTGTATTGTTGTAACCCTTACCCCTGCCTGATGTTACCCTGATGTTCTCTAGTCCAAGCCATAGCCTGTCTTTGTTCCAAGTTCCTGTCTTGTTCCTGTTTTACCACTATCTTCAATAAAGCTGCACTTGGGTCCTACTCCTCGCCTTCACCGTCATCATTGACTGCCTCCCCGATCGTTACACATATGCGTCACACCTCCTGCCATCTCCCCTGGAAAATCACCCTCCTTTCTTATCGTGGCTGCTAATGGTTCCAAGGCAAGACAGTAAAATAATGGGGAAAGAGGGCAACCCTTCCGGGTGTACCTATCCAGAGTAAAATACTCTGTAATTAATTAATTTGTTTGTACTGCCGCTACCAGGTGTCTACCCATTCTACCATAACAAACGCCTTTTCGGCATCAAGTGAGATGGCAGCGACCGGAATCTGATCATTCACCACTGACCACATGATATTGATGAAACACCTAATGTTATCAGAAGAGCTACAGCCCTGAATAAACCCCACCTGATCCAAATGTATAAGAGATGTCATAACTTTACTTAATAATTTAGCCAGAATTTTTGACAAACGTCTAGCTGGATCAGGGAAATTGGACGGTAACTCTTACATTCACTTGGATCTTTGTCCTTTTTAAGAATCAGATTGATCCAGGGTTGTGTCATGGTTGGCGGAAGCTTTCCATTCTTTAATGATTCCGTAGAAACTTCTAACAAGTGGAGCCTGTTCTGTAGCATAAGATCTAAAAAAATTAAGCAGCAGAACCGTCCAGCCCCGGAGCCTTGCCTGTAGGCATGGCCTTAATTACCTCGTCAAGCTCCTCCAAAATTATCTCAGATAATTTTTTTGCTCAGTCATCAGTTTAGGGAGATCTAATTGTTCCACAAATTTTCTAAAATCTTCATCAATAGATGAAGACGTGGAACTCTAAATAGAAGAGAATCAAGATATAATTCTTTAAAAGCATTATTAATATCAATGGTGAGGTAAATATATCCCCACCGACAGATTTCACTGAGGGAATGGTAGAATAGGATTCTCTCTGCTTTATATATCTAGCCAAAAGCTTCCCTGCTTTGTCCCCCGATTCAAAATATGACTGTCTTGCCCTAAACAACCAAAACTCCACCTTCCGCAACAAAATAGTATCGCATCTCTATTTCAATTGGGTAAATTCTCTGTGGCCATCAGACGTCATTCGGCGCTTCAGTTCTGTCTCTGTACTTTTAATATTCTTTTCCAACACCACAAGTTCTCGAGCTTTGGATTTTTATATGAATGAGGCATACTGTATGACCTGAACCCTAAGAACTGCCTTAAGTGGCTCCCAAGCCATGCCCAATGGGGATACTGAGGACCAGTTGGTCTCCATTTTGATTTTAGCCTTAAACATTTTTTGGAAATCAGGATTTTGCAAAAGGGATACATTAAAGTGCCAACTATATGATTTATTTTTCTCCATATGTGACAGCACCTCTAAACTCATCAGGGTGTGATCTGAGACTAAGACGTTTCCAATCAAGCAATACACAACAGATGACATGAGGGAATTAACATGAAAAAAATCTATTCTAGAATAAATCTTATGGATTGATGTATGTGAATGTGAAAATGTATAGTCATACCAGATGGGTTCAAATGTCTCCAAATATTTGTAAGACCAAGATCTCTCTCTCCTCTCTCTCTCTCTCTCTCTCTCTCTCTCTCTCTCTCTCTCTCTCACTGCCGCTCTGCATTGGCCTTTTCCCTCTCTTTTAAATTTTGCAGTGTTTTTTTGGGGGGGTACTACACTGTTACAGGAAGGACCCCCCCCCCCCCATTTTAATTATTTCTGTTTCCCTCCCCTTGTCCCCTCCCTCATCCAGGTCGACGGGGATAACCTGCCGGCAGACGACACGGAAGGCACACCCCTCCCCAGGGAAAGAGGGGGGGGGGGGGTGTACGTCAGGCAGGGGGATCCCCAGCCTGAAAGAACGAGGGAGGAATGTGGCAGGGCGGAGGGCGGGGCCGGGTCATGATTATACACACCCGGTCCCTTATCAGGCTAATCAAGCCTCCTTGAGGGATAAAGGCCAATTGCGGAAGATGGTGCGGGAGAGAGAGAGATCGTTTACGGACATGTCCGTCATGTGTGTGTTTGTGTCTTTTGTTTCAGTTTACTATTAAAATATTATTTATATTGTCAAGCCGGTTCTCGCCTCCTCCTTGCCCGTCGAAATCCCTTTACACACTTATTGCATTTATTTGAGTACAATACATAGAAACAACATTTTGAACAATATTGTGAACAACAATATTACTTATGTGGTTGTTACCTGGTTACCACCATTTGACAATGATCCTCTGGCAGCTTTACCTGTTAGTATCCTTTAAAATATGTGGCACACACATTATTATGGTGTAACACGGGGTTAGGATGGGCAAGGAGGAGGCGAGAACTGGCTTAAACGAGAACTTAAATAAAAAGCACAAAAACACTCAACGGACATGTCCGTGATTGATCTCTCTCTCTCGAACCATTGTCACCGGCCACCTTTATCCCTCGCGTGCCCCATCAGGCAGATTGAGGACCGGGCGTGCAACATTCCAGCCCGGCCCTGCCCCCCTCCACTCCATACTCCTCCCGGCGTTGCCTCAGGCCGGAGTTCCACCGGCATGACGTATGTGTAAGTTTCCTATTTTTCCATATGTTGATGCATATAATTTGAGTATCATATGAATTTATATGTTATGTTTGTATTTTTTTTCCACCATTTGCTGATTTTTTTTCTTCTTTTAAGTCTGCCGAGCATATTGTACTATGTCCCTCATAATGGAATGTCCCTTTCTTTTGTAAACTTTCACAAAGTGTGCATTGTGGTCTCTCACTTGGTCTAATTCCTAATGCCATGTTCTTTTACATATTCTCAAGCCAAAGTCAAGGGAAATTTGTATTTCTAGACCCCATGAACCCTGTAGACTTTGGGCATGGGAGCTATATACAGATTTTCAGGTTTTGCTTTAAGGACAGCAAGTTCCGGAGTTTCCAGTTCTACTGTTCCGAGTTCATTTGAATAATATGCATGTGTTTGGAGTTCATACTAACACAAGTCACTGTCTGCACCAACTTGTTTTACGCTTTGATAATAATTTTCTTTATTACTTTTTAAATGAACAGGCTATGAATAACATGTTTTTTTTTTGTTTTTTTTTTTACAGGTGTGAAGAGTGACGGAACAGTACTTTCGTTCGACTCCAAAAACCCACATGGTTTTTGAGATTGTCATTACCTTAACATTTTCAGGTTTTGCATGGTTCCATTCAGTTTAAACTTGATGGGAACACTCCAGGCTTTTGATATATTTGTTTTAATTCTTATATTTTGACCTGAAAAACCTTGCTGTGCAATCTCTTGCTAGTGCCATTACTTGATAAATTCACTGGTAAGAAATAAAAGCCAGCTACACTCTTCAGTCTTATATAACTGGTTGGATAACTGGAGTTTGTAACCCATTATGAATGGCAGTTCTGTTTTAGACCATACTTTTATGTTTCAGCCAGTTCTGGTTTATGTTTCCATTATTGGTATTTGTATAATTCAGTCATGCAGTAAAACCAAACCACTGGCTGTAACACCAGGAGGGGTAGTTCTGTTTTAAACCTTAACTCTTTTTTTCCCCATTACAATATGATCAACTTTGTTTTTGACTTACATGTGACTGCTCAAGAAGATATATAGTTATATAATAAAGAAATGTATTAAATTATTGTTTTATTATAGAAACTTGGTGATTCAAATTTCACCTGGCCATTGGACCATGTCTTCACCGACAGACTTTGAGGTACAGTGTTTTAACTTCTTTGCATGTTAACCTTTATTATCTGCAGTGGAGTGTCATCATTGAAACCTATACAGTACACTATATACTGTATGTAGTGTATATGGTCTTTAATGGCAGATCCCCTTTATGCTCTAAAATATGGTGTTAAAATGCTTTTGTTGATTACAATTTAGCTTTTAATACTGTAATTCCCTCTAAGCTCACCACCAAGTTGAAGGACCTAGGATTTAGCCCATCTCTGCATCAGTGAATCTCCAACTTCCTGGCTGACAGGTCACAAGCAGTTAGGGTGGGCAGACATTCCCCACACCCTCAGCACTGGAGCCCCCAAGGGTTGTGTTCTAAGCCCCCTACTGTACTCATTGTACACTTATGACTGTGTGGCCACTTCCAACTCCACCACCATTGTCAAGTTTGCTGAAGACACTGTTGCGGTGGGCCTTATCTCTGATAATGACGACAGTGCCTATCTGCAGGAGATCAAAGGCCTGGAGGACTGGTGCCAGGAGAACAACCTCTTTTTGAATGTCAGTAAGGCAAAGGAGCTGATGGTGGACTTCAGCACAAAGCAGGCAAGGAACAACCTCCCCATTATGATCAGTGGGGCCACAGCGGAGAGAGTGGACAGTTTCCGTTATCTTACACATCTCACGCGATCTGTCATGGACCTGCCACATTAACACCATGGTGAAGAAGGCCCGTCAGCGTCTTTACCACCTCATGTGCTTAAAGGAATTTAAACTCCCCTCTATGGTGCTAAAAAATTTTTTTACATCTGCACTATTGAGAGCATCCTGACAGAAAACCTCACAGCCTGGTTTGGAAACTGCACAAAACAAGATTGACTGCCTCTACAAAGAGTGGTACGATCAGCTGGGCACATCACCCACATCAAACTCCCTGACCTGCAGTCCATCTAAAGCAAACGATGCTGGACCAAAGCCAGGAAGATCATGAAAGACCTCAGCCATCCTAATAATGGACTCTTCTCTTTGTTGTGGTCAGGGAAACGCTTCCGCTCCCTGGTGGCCAAAACAGAGAGAATGAGAAGGAGCTTCTTTCCCCAGGCCATCCATGTCCTGAACCATGGACAACACCAGGACTAGGCAATATTACACCCTGCATTATCATATTATTATATTATCATTATTATACATCTACAACATCACCTCTATAACATCAGCCTGTTGCAGGTCAACATTACTGCAGAACTGCACATTACCTTGCACAATGTACATATTGCCAGTCAAACTGTTGCTGCTACCACCTCTACATCTGTCATTATGCACTATTTAATATTCATATGCATACTTTTTACATGCAGTATATTTCTTCTTTCTCCTATTTTATTGTGTATTTTATTATGTTGTAAATTTAGTTTTTTACTTCTATTTCTACTCTCTCTCTCTCTCTCTCTCTCTCTCTATATATATATATATAGATATACACACAATTCTATAAATACATACAAATTCTAAATATACATACAAATTCTTGGTATGACTTTTCTCCCCACAGTTTACAAAACATTCTATAAATAATTTTATCGTATACTGTGGGAAGAAAAGTCGTACCAAGAATTTCATTACATGTCGTACTGTATGTGGTTATGTATGTGACAAATAAAACTTGAAAATGAAACTATGTGACACTTGCGAAGCCCTTTGATTTTGCTGTGGTGAATTTGTATATTTACGGTTAATTGTTGAGCAAAAAGGACTGTGAGAACACAATTAAAATGTTATGATTAAGATTTTCAATTGCCATCTTTTATCAGTCTGACATGCCAGTAATCAGGAGGTGGTGGAGCCATCAGTTACTTCAGGCATTTCCTCTGGCAAGGTTTGATACTGATAACCAGGGTTGGGGAGTAACAGAATACATGTAACGGGGTTACGTATTTAAAATACAAAATATAAGTAACTATATTCCACTACAGTTACAATTGAAATCATTGGTAATTAGAATACAGTTACATTCAAAAATATTTTTATTACTGAAGAGATTACTTTGCATTTTATTGTCATTTGTTTCATTTAATATTTAGTCCTTTCTGATGGATAACATTTATACATATAAATGATGCAATCAAAAGTGCATTTGAACAGCGGTGAAACACTTTCTTATGATGCGTTACATTCATACGAGCAGACAGAGAAGTAAGTTTGAAGTAAGTTTGAAGTAAGTCTGGAGCAGAAGAAATAGAAATAAACCTTGTGTAAATTGGCAGCTTTACGCTAAAGCTAAAATGTTATTTTAAGCCATTTTACATGCACATGTTACCAGACACCATCATATTTTTTTAATCAAGAAAATTCATGTTGGATCATAATTTCTTTTTTTCTAGTAAGACGTTTGATATTAGGGCAAAAATTATATTCTTGATAAAAAAAATTGCATTGTTTTCCTGTAAAAATATCTAAAAATCCTTAAAACAAGATGAATTTAATTTATCTTGTTTTAGAAACAACACTGAATAAGATATTTGGGTTTTTCAGAGAATGTATTTTGAACATGTGTATTTTGTCTGACTGCACTCTCAGAGTTTTTATACTTCATACTTCGTTGTGGGGGGTGCAAGGTCGGGGCGCAGAGAAAAAGAGCTTTTCGGGGGGAGGAAGGGTTCAATGTGTGCTTGGCCTCCTCAGGATCAAAGCTGCACTCCCATTGTACATCAAGTCCAATAGAGGCCATTGAATAGAACAGTGAAAAGAAATGGAGTTAACCCCTGCTGGCTAACTGACAGCTTCCATTATGTGTGTGTGTTCACATGCATAAGGAAACTGCATAGACCTACATTAAATTACATTACTCATTGCATTACATTACTTTTGAAAGAAACTTTATGCTTCACAGTGCTGGTATTAAAGTTTCATATGAAAGGATTGGTTGTTCCATGATCCTTGGAGGAATGAAGAAATGCTACTCTCATATCTCTACTATCTTCCTCTCACTCCCCCTCTTTCCTCAGGTGTGTTAAAAACATCACACATGAGTCAGAGGTCTGCAAGTGACATTCACATTCAAAGCTTCCTTTATACGCAGGCCTGCAGCCATGCACACTCACAACTGAGCTGCACTGACAGACAGCTGCTGAGAGTTTACTGAGAAGAGCACACTAATGCAGTACCAGGGAAAGTGGGCGGTGCCGACATACAATGACATTTACTTTGTTTTCGTCTAAAGGATGAGCTTTGAGGTAAATGTATAACACATGACTAAAAAAAGGGTAATTAGTCAAATGGTTTTCATTTATTTGTGGTGTTTGCTAAAGCAAATGTCACTATTGCTATTGCTCTTACTCAGAGTTAAAGGAATAGTGTTTCCATCCACAGAACTGCCGCACAATGGATGTTTTTGTTTTTTGGCACCATTCAGAGTAAATTCTAGAAACTGTTGTGTGTGAAAATACCAGGAGATCAGCAGTTACAGGAATACTCAAACCAGCCCATCTGGCACCAACTATCATGCCACTGTCCAAATCACTGAGATCACATTTTTCTGCAGATGGAAACGTCTTGTTGATGAGAGAGATCAACAGAAAATGGCCAAACTGGTTAGAACTGACAAAGTCTACGGTAACACAGATAACCACTCTGTACAATTGTGGTGAGAAGAAAAGCATCTGAAAATGCCATTCTTAGATGTTGGTTACCGCTGTTTTGGTGGCACGTGGGGGACCTACACAATTTTTGTGAGGTGGTTTTAATGTTGTTTCTGATCGGTTTAAACAGTAAAAACAGAGTTGGATAAGTGGATATTTACCTACAATCAATTGAAAACACTACTTTTTTGTGAGGTAACTTTGAGAAACTTCAAAATGTATTTTCAAAAACTTTCCCTTGCTCCTCATCCTGTCTGATAGGCAGAGAGAACTTAATGATTAAGAGGCTGAGATTAAGGAAGCCATTAGTACCCTGTTACACTTACCCCTCTCTCTCTCTCTCTCTCTCTCTCCTTGTGTTAATCTGCTGTGACAGCTTCACTGTTTACCAAATCCACACTCACTGAATCACAGGATCTGAGGCCTAACACCGCTCGTCTCCATTAACCCCTGACCCTGAGCGCTATGGCAGCAGAGCCAGGCTTGAAGGAGAAAACAACGCCTGTCCCGGCCTCATGGGGTCAATCCATTTAAATCAGCACATTTGCAAACTCAATTCATGATTTCTTTTTGTCACTTAGCCTCTCGTTGAAATCTTTTTGTTTGATCCCAACCCTGGAAGCAACAGCATGAGTATGGTGAAGGTCTTTAGAGAGACAAATAGAAAATAAAAAAGATAATCAAACAGAAAAAAGCAGTACATTAAGCCTTTTTATACCAACAACTTGGTTAAAGATGGTCTTGCATCCTTGCCAAAATGGTGCTCATCTGCTTTAGTTGGTCAAACCAGATGATCTCCCAAACTGACCAGTTAACAAGTGCCCAAACCTCTCTAAAAACCAGCAGACACAAGCTTCACTCTCACAAAACTTTGCTTCATTTAATACCACCATAACGCATTTAAAATCCACTTTTTAAACGCTAAGAGTTAAAGACCCAAACACCTCATCCACCGCGACCTCTCCAGATTGCCAGCAAAATTAACCTGTGGTTCACAGATGGTCCTATCTGACCCTCACACACTCTGAATCACACTCATCACTTTAGCTGTTATCAGATGTGCTCCATCACACATCTACACTTCTCCTCGACCTCACTCTCATGCCAGCACACACCCTGGAGCACTATGCTGCTCAGTCCTGTCTCAATGTCTATTCCTCCCTCCCCCACATTCCAATACACACTGATACTAAGACTTTCTACAGACCTGATCACCACTTTGAAAGGCATAGTTAACACATTCATTTGAATTTTTTTTGTCATTATTTAATCACTCTCATGTCGTTCTAAATATGTATGCCTTTCTTTCTTCTGTGGAACTAAAATGGAACAATTTGTAAAAAATCTTCAAACGTCAAACGATTTGATTTTGATTTGATTTGATTGATTTTGATTTGATTTGACCATACACTCACTGAGCCCTTTATTAGGAACACATGAACACTTAATTATTAATGTGATTATCTAATCAGCCAATCATGTGGCAGCACTGCAGTGCATAAAATCATGCAGATATGGATCAGGAGCTTCAATTAATGTTCACATCAACCATCAGAATGTGGGAAAAATGTGATCTCAGTGATTTGGATTGTGGCATGATTGTTGGTGTCAGACGGGCTGGTTTGAGTATTTCTGTAACTGCTGATCTCCTGGGATTTTCACACACAACAATCTCTAGAGTTTACTCAGAATGGTGCCAAAAACAAAAAATCCTCCAGTGAGCAGCAGTAATGTGGACGGAAACACCTTGTTGATGAGAAAGTTCAATGGAGAATGGCCAGACTGGTTTGAAAAACTGAAAAGCAACGGTAACTCAGATAACCACTCTGTACAATTGTAGTGAGCAGAATAGCATCTCAGAATGCACAACACGTAAAATCTTGAGGCGTATGGGCTACAACAGCAGAAGGCCATGTTGGGAACTTTATTAGGACCATATTGTTCCTAATAAAGTGCTCAGTGAGTTTATATGAATGTGAATAGTGACTCCGAGCTGTCGTGTTCCTTTTTAAAATACAGTAAAAGTAGTCTATGTGACTCATGCACTATTTTCTAAGTCTTCTGATACGATCACTTTGTGTGATGAACAGACTGAAATTAAACTGTTATTACTGTATAAAATGTGCTAATCAAATGTGGTGATGTCAGTAACATCAAACTGCATCGGTTCTTCTGAATCTCATAACCAAACTTCATGACCAAACCTTCCGAAATCATACGATCACTTTGTGTGATGGCCAGTGTTGGGAGAGTTACATTTGAAATGTATTCCACTACAGATTACATGCTGTAAAATGTCATTTGTAATGTATTTCCTTAGATTACTCAAGGTCAGTAACATATTCTAATACTTTGGATTACTTCTTCAGCACTGGTTGATTTTATCACTTGTTTTGACTATAAAAACTGCCAGTATATAAAGACAAAATACACATGTTAAAAATACATTCTCTGAAAAACCCAAATACTTTATTCAGTGTTGTTACTAAAACAAGATAAATTAAATTCATCTTGTTTTAAGGATATTTAGATATTTTTTCAGGAAAACAAATGTCTTACTAGAAAAAAAGAAATTATGATCCAACATTTAAAAAAAAAAAAAAATGTATTGTGTCTGGTAACATGTGCATGTAAAATGGCTAGAAATAGCATTTTAGCTGAGCGTAAAGCTGACAATTTACACAAGGTTTATTTCTATTTCTTCTGCTCCAAACTGACTTCAAACTTACTTCTCTGTCTGCGCATATGAATGTAACACATCATAAGAAAGTGTTTCAGTGCTGTTCAAATGCACTTTGGATCGCATCATTTATATGTATAAATGTTTTCCATCTGAAAGGACTAAATATTAATTATTTTATTGCATAAAATGCAAAGTAATCTCTTTAGTAATCAAAATAAATTTTGATTGTAACTGTATTCTAATTAATAATGTAACTGTAGTGGAATATAGTTATATTTTTTATTTTAAATACGTAATCCCGTTACATGTATTTCATTACTCCCCAACCCAGGTAATGGCATATAAATCACACAACCAAAATTTTAGCTATTCACTCTTAAAATAAACCAAATCATTAATTCCCCCATATCATTTAACTCCATGAACAGTGAAGAAATCAAATATGGCAACATGTAAATAATATCAAACCTCATTGGTTTTTTCATGACATCATGAAGTTTGGTCATGAGCTTTGAAAGCTGCTTAATTATAGACAAGAAAATGCTTGACAGAAGTAGTATTCATTTTCTTTTTTCATTTTATGCATAGCCTATTTGGGGCCGTTCACACCAAACAAGTTTTTGTCTGTCCGCACTGTTTTTCAATTGTTTTCCTATGTAAACAAAACTAGGTGTACCTCTTTTACTATTGCGCAGGGTCTTGCACAGGAGCCCTGCTGAAAATAACGTCTTTGGTTGGTAGAAATTTGGCAACAGAAGAAAAAAAGTCTTACAGGTTTTACATTGGGGTGAGTAAATAATTACAGAATTATCATTTTGGGTGAACTATTCCTTTAAAATATCAAGTCCATATATTGGTCTGTGTTGCTAGTATACTAGATTGTGAAAGCTAATACTAATGTTATAGATTAAGCCCTGCTGAATATTTGAAGCAGCATAAACTGAAGAAATGTCTGGAGGCAAAGTTCAAGTGTGTGAGTGTGTGTGTTTAAATGGCTTGTAATTTGTTTTACTTGTTGTTCATTTATAGAAACTAGTTAATATACAACTGTAAACACAGCAGTGTTATGGTGTAATGCAGGCTATTGACAGTAGTTGGCAGTGTGTGATATTTCCTTGCAGGAAAAACAACAAACAGTCCAGGCCTAAAGCAGCTGATTATTACAGTTTACAGTAAGTGAGAGGAAAATTGATACATAGGGGAAAATAAAACAGCAAAAAGTTCATAAGAAAACCACAAAAGAAGCTAAAGAAAAATGTAACTGTCAGGCTTTAACTTTTTCTCTTCATTTCAACCTTCTCAATGTTCCATATTGCATATTTATATTGTTTACCCATAAAATCCTCTGTTGTACATGCGTTTATGATGTGGTATTTCTGCAGCTATTTGTCTTTAGCTCTCCAGGACACTGTTTGTAAATAATAATGCACTGGAGGGATACACATGGCAATGTCACAGCTGACATTCTCATAGAAAAGACAACATCAAAAAGGAGATAGTGGAGATCAAATGGAAATGTCTCCTACTTCTCCATTTTTTCTTATAAGAAGCATCTCACATTTGCTCCCTTATGACTCAGTACACTTGGCATTGCATCAGGAAGCTGTCCTTCTACATGACCTAGTTGAAACCTTTCTACAATAATGCCATTTCTAAAATTGGCTATGGCGTTGGGTGTGGCAAAGCTGTCTGGTATAAAAGCCATTCTTCTGAATTCATCTCAGCAATTTATCTCTTGTCTAGAAGCTTTCTACTACTTTGCCGTCAACATACACGAGTCAACAGGTGGTATCTTCATGACAACAAGAAGACTCTCCACTCCCCTTCAGGGTTCCGTCAAACATTTACTCTGCCTCGCCGCTTGACGTTTCGCTGGTGAACGGGCCACTTCAGCATCCTGATTCCACCCAGCACTTCAGCGGGAGTTTTGTATCCTTATAAGATATTGTTGATATTGTGTGTGTGTATATATATATATATATATATATATATATATATATATATATATATATATACACTCACCTAAAGGATTATTAGGAACACCATACTAATATTGTGTTTGACCCCCTTTCGCCTTCAGAACTGCCTTAATTCTACGTGGCATTGATTCAACAAGGTGCTGAAAGCATTCTTTGGAAATGTTGGCCCATATTGATAGGATAGCATCTTGCAGTTGATGGAGATTTGTGGGATGCACATCCAGGGCACGAAGCTCCTGTTCCACCACATCCCAAAGATGCTCTATTGGGTTGAGATCTGGTGACTGTGGGGGCCATTTTAGTACAGTGAACTCATTGTCATGTTCAAGAAACCAATTTGAAATGATTCGAGCTTTGTGACATGGTGCATTATCCTGCTGGAAGTAGCCATCAGAGGATGGGTACATGGTGGCCATAAAGGGATGGACATGGTCAGAAACAATGCTCAGGTAGGCCGTGGCATTTAAACGATGCCCAATTGGCACTAAGGTGCCTAAAGTGTGCCAAGAAAACATCCCCCACACCATTACACCACCACCACCAGCCTGCACAGTGGTAACAAGGCATGATGGATCCATATTCTCATTCTGTTTACGCCAAATTCTGACTCTACCATCTGAATGTCTCAACAGAAGTCGAGACTCATCAGACCAGGCAACATTTTTCCAGTCTTCAACTGTCCAATTTTGGTGAGCTCTTGCAAATTGTAGCCTCTTTTTCCTATTTGTAGTGGAGATGTGTGGTACCCGGTGGGGTCTTCTGCTGTTGTAGCCCATCCGCCTCAAGGTTGTGCGTGTTGTGGCTTCACAAATGCTTTACTGCATACCTCGGTTGTAACGAGTGGTTATTTCAGTCAAAGTTGCTCTTCTATCAGCTTGAATCAGTCGGCCCATTCTCCTCTGACCTCTAGCATCAACAAGGCATTTTCGCCCACAGGACTGCCGCATACTGGATGTTTTTCCCTTTTCACACCATTCTTTGTAAACCCTAGAAATGGTTGTGCGTGAAAATCCCAGTAACTGGCAGATTGTGAAATACTCAGACTGGTCCATCTGGCACCAACAACCATGCCACGCTCAAAATTGCTTAAATCACCTTTCTTTCCCATTCTGACATTCAGTTTGGAGTTCAGGAGATTGTCTTGACCAGGACCACACCCCTAAATGCATTGAAGCAACCATGTGATTGGTTCATTAGATAATTGCATTAATGAGAAATTGAACAGGTGTTCATAATAATCCTTTAGGTGAGTGTATATATATATATATATATATGTATATATATATTTATATATATATATATAGGGCATGAGTCTCAAGACACTTTGCTCACAAATTGCCCTCATTCGGAGGGAAGATTCAGCCTCCCACACCCTCCCACCCACTTCTTCTGTGACTCAAGAGGGATCATACGAGGAGGCACAGCGGGGCCACAAGGTTGAGGAGGATGAATTTGAGGTGGACCTCATACTGGCACATGCCCCACAAGCCACTCAATCTCCATAAACCGCATCTATGCCAAGACAGTATGTGCGTGACGAGCTCCTCTGCTGGTGCGCACAACCTCATCACGTTCGGTGGTTCTGATGCTGGTTATGATGTTATGTCTCTTGCGGCATCTCGCCTTGATGAATGGCTCTTGCAGTCTGGACACCAAAAATGTTCCACAGATCTGCCCCGTTGTTCCCAGAAGTTCATAACAAACTGATAAAATCCTAGCGCGCACCCTATTCAGCTCGTTCACACAGAGATTTCACTCTTCTCACTAAAGTGGACCACTGGGAAGACAAAGGTTATACCCAACTCCCCCCCCTGTGGAAGAGGCGGTAGTGGCACATCTCTGCCCAGTGAGTAGCAGGGCGTGGAAATCATGGCCCGTTCATCATTCCAAGCCATGTCAACTGACATTCGCACTGGCTGGAAAAGCATACTAAGTGGCAGGCCAAGCTGGTTCAACATTCCACGTGATGGCGGTGCTCCAAGTTTTCTAAGCTAAGTTCCTCGAGCAAATGGACAAGCTAGGTTTTCTCAAAATCATTAGCAAGGTTTTATAACCTAGACGTATTGTCTCTCTCATAGCATCTCTGTCTAGAGCGCTTGCTATTTCATTGGCCAAACATATATATATATACCCCTCTTATTAAGTACAGGCTCCCTGACTTTTTACACAAGCGCCTGCATTCAGACTGTTGTAGATCCCAAAAGTCACAGGCACTTTCATTACAAATAAACTTCCTTCCCAACTGGGTTCATGAAGGGGTTAATTCATACATATGACTATAGTTCATATATTCATTCTGAGTGTTCCCCTCCTGGCCCACCATAAGGGTCATTCACTTGTGGCAGACTCATGTTGGTCACCATCCTGCGGAACTGCGGTATCATGTTTCCTCTCTAGAAGGTTATGTCTTGTAGTGCCACATGATGGGATTCTGTTCCCCATAGCGTCAGCTTCCTGACGCAGTGTCAAGTGTACTGAGTTGTTATGGAACATCTCGGTTACGTATGTAACCTCGGTTCACTGAGTGGAATTGAACGAGACATTGCTTAAGCTGGCCGCACTACAGACTCAGAGTTCTTTGAGGTGCAAGCGATGCGCTCTTGTCCCTCAAAAAATTCGGAGCAATGGTGTTTGCATGCCTGCTTTTAGCTTTACACCTAAAAGGGCGGGGCTTAAACACCATAGCTAATTTTTTAATTGGGGTTATTGTAGAAAGGTCATGTAGAAGGACAATCCCCATAGTGTCAGCTTCCTGACGCAATGACTCGTTCCCTTCATCTCAGGGAACCGAGATTACATACATAATCGAGACATTTCCTCTAGAAGAGATCTCAACAAATTCTCATTAAATTCTCTTTAAAAAAAAAAAAAAAAAAAAAGACATTATATAGGCTTTGCTATTCACTTTCTATTTTCTATTTCATAGCTCTTTAACTGTATGTCAACAATTGTCAAATTTTTCTCTATTTCTTCTTATTAATTTCTTTAATTCTGTTGTAAACTAAGACACATAGACAACAGCAATATTCAAATAATTTATTTGTGTATCAGATATGACTATTATGTGTATTACAGATATACTATTGTGTGTATTATCAGGTTCTTGTGTAAGAGGAGAGAGACAATCAACGTGACTAAACCACTGGACACATGTGCGTGTGCGCACACGCTCACAAACAATGGCGAGACAAGTCACTGTGAAGTATGACCAATGAGTTTGTGGCATCTCCATCAGCACCCTCCCTCTGAGCAACCACTCCCCACCCTAACCTTTGACCTCTGTGAGCACACACTGTCATCACCACCTGTACTGCAATGTCTAAACACAGGGGTCAGGAACCCGGTTTCAACACACTCAAGAAGAGAGTCACCAAACTCAGCATGAATCGTACATGTGTGTTGTGAGAGTGAGTGGAAGTGTGAGTGAGTGCACATGAAGTTGCACATGACAACATAGTCACATATTTCTCACTTCTGCTTTTCATCAGTATTTTACTTCTCTTGACTGACACAGGCAAAGTCCTTTTTATACAGTACACACAAACACACACACACACACACACACACACACCTGATACATTTGACCACATTATAAAACACAACCATAAATGCTGAGTAAGTTGGATGCATCTGTGGTGTGATGTTGGTAATGAACTGATGTGCTTTTCAACTATAATGTGACCATGCTTGTAATCATTTTTACAATTATTTACCCAAAGTTATCTAAAGGTACACTACATCCACAAAATACCACTATTGAGCCAGTACATAAAAAATATGTGTCTAAAACTATGTTTTTGTCATACACGAGTCACTACAGTAAGCCTTACAATAAGGATTTTACATTCAGAGCTTTTGGGTGCAATTTGACAGGAAATTTCAGACTTATGTCATTTGTCGTGGTGTGTTTACATCATGTCCGTAAACACAGAAAAGAAGGTCTGTTGGCAGATATGCTACTTACCTGCAAAGATGATGTATTTTACAAATATATATACATTCTTCTTACTTTCAGTGACTCTTGATGTAGAAGAAGCCTTCTGATATTGAAGATGCATTCGCACTGAATTCAATTGCTTTAAAGCACAGTACTGTTGGTTGCTAATGTCTTGCTATTATTGCTATTTGAACATTCTGAAACCAATTCCTCCAGAGCTGTTGGGGTCAGCAGAGAAGCTAATACTGTCATTTCACTAATGTGTAATATGAGAAATTAAACCACAAACAGACAATTAATTAGGACACCTTCAAAACTTTTCAGTACATTATCACAGTTTTTTTTTTCTAACATTGCTCATATTGAACCATATGACTTAAAAGTATTTTTTAAATTATTCACTGGAGCTACATGTAAAAAAAAAAAAAAAAAAAAAAAAAAAAAAACAAGATGAGAAGATGTAGAATTCACAAGTTTCATTCTGGCACTCTTGAGGTAAACGTATTTGCCATGCTGTCCAAAAGGGGCTTGAGCTCTGAAATCGCAACCCCTGGACTTAAAAAGTGACTAAAGCAAGATACATTTACATATTTGGCAGACGCTTTTATCCAAAGCGACTTACAGAGCCCTTATGACAGGGACAATCCCCCCGGAGCAACCTGGAGTTAAGTGCCTTGCTCAAGGGCACAATGGTGGTGGCTGTGGGATTCGAACCAGCAACCTTCTGATGAGCAGCCCTGTGCTCTAGCCACTACGCCACCACCACCTCACAGAAAGATACAGAAAGATACAGAAAGACAATTTTGATAAGTTATGATAATTGTTATGATAATTGGTATAGGTGGAGATGGGGAAGTCGAAGGATGCTGGAAGAATCTGGTGCAAGGGAAGTAGCTGCTTATATATCCTAGGTATGTTTGGCAAGCCTAGATGAACAAGCTCCTCCAGAACATATATTTGGAACTTCATTCCCAACCAGAAGTTCAGTCACAAATTCAACAGCTGAAGCCTCTATATCTGCCATTATGAGCCCTGTGGTACCTTTACAGGCCCTGAACATCCCCTCGATGCCTCCATAAATACATTATATTCTCATAGTTCAGAGCATACACAAATAATTCCCCTCTCTCTTTCTCTATCACTCTCCCTGTGCTCTATCCCCTCCTAAGTGCCTTTCCACAAATCATACACAAATGTTTATGGTCTTTCCACAAATTACACAAATAAAAGGAGCCAGCCAGGAGACGGGAGGAGGGTGCTGAAGAGAGACATTTGGACATGGTACAAACAGGGGCAGCAGGCCAAGAGGCTTTGCTTAAAGTATTCAACACTCCCACGAGTAAAACAGCTCAGGCAGATGGACCACATTGCCTAGAACAGTCTAGGAAAAACAGAAAGAGGAGAAGAGACAAGATTATTTCTAAAAATTTAATTGTCTTAAAAAAATTATGATCAGAGACCCCTCTCTTGAAAGTTATGATTAAAACAGATGGTTATCACAGTTTTTTCATTTAACATCCAGCTTTTAATACTAAAGCACAAAGTGTAAAGCTTATAAAAAATTCACATACTTCTGTACTATTCAACAGCATTTTGTATTCAAAGTTGTGTGAGAAGTGTGCTACGATTACCTAGATGCAATATTTGTTAAACTGACAAAAATGGTGGAATGTTGGACCGTTTATGAACTCAGTAGTTGCAGGTGTCCCTACATAGCGAAAGGGGAGTGGTTACCTGGCTACAATGCTGGCCTGACAAAAAAATATCAAAATGGTGGACATGGCAACTACAAAAAGGCTTTTTCTAGAAGGTTAAGTCTCATTTGCTTTTACTAAATTTATAATTTGGGTGAAATTTAGGGGTATGGTTAAGGTAAGGGTTAGGTTTAGGTTTAGGTTTAGGGATTCTATGGGACTCTCAAGACTTTGGGCAGCTGGATGATTACCTTCTAGACACAACCCTACCAAAAATGCAGCACCTTACAAATGTTATTTGAATGATTCACCATAACCCCACGTTGTCCATATCCATACATATGACACATGCACTGACACATCACTAGTATTTGAAACTTAATTTTCCTCATCTACACAATTGTAAAAGCTGTGTGGCAAAAAAGTAAATGTTCCTTTCTGAAACAAGTTTCCATATTTGAGACAATACTACTCCTCAAAAATTCCAACACTAGAGTACATAGTTTATAGCATAAGTACACAGTAGCTTAAATGACACACTATTCACCATACACTTGGCCATCTAGTATTAGAATTTTTATAAGGTATTATCGTCTCAAATGGAACACTGGCATTTTTTTACGGTGAAGGGAAGCATTCTCTGTTTTTCAGCTGAAAGAAGTGACGTTCCAAACCCATATGCCGTGTTGCCATTAGCTTTAGCACTTTAGCCAACCTCAGTCCAACACTTAAATCACAAATAATGTAAATATTCACACAATGTGGGTTTTTTGGAAAGCATTTAATGAACATTAAACTTGCTTTCTTCACAGAAATGTCAGTAGTTGCTACATTTACTATTAATTAAAATTGTTTTGTCAGGCCAGCATAGGTAGCCTGTTTTTTTTTTTTCATTTGAAGTACATCATGCAGGTACTCATGGTACTCTTCTTCTCATTGCATTTTTCAGCGGGAACACACTGCTCACACTACTTACACCGCAAATTGCCGTAGAATATTGCAGAAGTATTCGACTGAGGACACAGCTAGTGTACCGTGCATCATTTGTCAAACAAATTCAATTATATTAGTTTGGATGGAAAATTACAGAAAACTCTGGCTCAGACAATAAAAAAAATATCCACTGATAGAAGTTATTGCCTATTTCAGCTGGTGTTTTAAGTCTTGTTCTAATTATTCATCAGATCCTTCCTCTACATAGACCTTAATGAGAAGTGGGTCAATGACATGATGCTATTATTTTTTGGTCCAGATCTATTGTTATTATATAAACACAGTGCATCTGGAAAGTATTCACAGTGCTTCACTTTTTCCACATTTTGTATTGTTACAGCCTTATTCCAAAATTGATTAAATTCAAATTAATTTATACTCAAAATTCTACAAACAATACCCCATAATGACAACATGAAAGAAGTTTGTTTGAAGTATTTACAAATGTATTAAAAAAAATAAAATAAATAAAAAAATTAAAAAAATATTATACATAAATCACATGTACATAAGTATTCACAGCCTTTGCTCAATACTATGTTGAAGCACATTTGGCCCCAATTACAGCCTCAAGTCTTTTTTTGTATATGATGCTACTAGCTTGGCACACCTATTTTTGGGCAGTTTCTCCCTTTCTTCTTTGCAGGACCTCTCAAGCTCCATCAGGTTGGATGGGGAGCCTCGATGCACAGCCATTTTCAGATGTTCAATCGGGTTCAAGTCTGGGCCACTCAAGGACATTCACAGAGTTGTCCCGTAGCCACTCCTTTGTTATCTTGGCTGTGTGCTTGGGGTCATTGTCCTGTTAGAAGATGAACCTTGGCCCCAGTCTGAGGTCTAGAGCGCTCTGGAGCAGGTTTTCATCAAGGATGTCTCTGTACATTGCTGCATTCATCTTTAACTTGATCCTGACTAGTCTCCCAGTTCCTGCCGCTGAAAAACATCCCCACAGCATGATGCTGCCACCACCATGCTTCACTGTAAGGATGGTATTGGTCAGGTGATGAGCGGTGCTTGGATTCCTCCAGACATGACGCTTGCCATTCAGGCTGAAAAGTTCAATATTTGGTTCATCAGACCAGAGAATTTTGTTTCTCATGGTCTGCGAGTCCTTCAGTTATATATATTAATTCATAAAAAAAATGCATTTCACACAAATCAATTACTTGAATACTCCTCTTATGATGAGCATATTTTCAGTTTCTGAGTTTAATATAATTTAGATATTTTTTTCTGTGGCTTAAAGTAAAAAAAGTCATGTGGTGTAACCGTCCAGAGACATTTTAAAAAAGAAAAGGGGAAAAAAAGCTGAAAAATTGAGTTGTGCAGTATAATCTTGAATTTTTTTTTTTGTTTTAAAATATGATTAACATTTGAAAAACATTAGTCCACCAAATCAGTCATGTGATGTAACCAACATTTAGGCAGCCATTTTGTTGTTTATGTCAACTTAATCCATAAAATAGAAAAGAAAACTTTTAGTAGTGTTCTTACTATGGTGTGAAGTGTCAAATAAATATCCAATATTTTGACATTTTTATGAAAAGGCATATTTTGTTCAGGACATGTGGTTTAACGCTGGCAAAACTTCTTGATATTCTTGACTCAAAAATTCATCAAATTTGTAAAAATATTTTTCACCTTTAAAAATGTGTTTGAATTATTATTATTATAAATTTGTTAATGATTAAGTTGTGTGCACTCTCAAAAATGCAAGGTGCAAGGAAAATTATTTAATTTATTTGACATAACATTTTAAAAGTCATTGAAATTGTTTTTTCAAAAATTTATTTAGCCAAATTGGACAAAAAAATCTAATTTCTACGAACTTGACACGTTTTAAACAAGATTTAAAAATTTTAACACCTCGGACAAGCTTATTTGACTCATGCCAATGAGTATCAGCTGCTTCAGCTCAACCACCAAAAACTGATTAAAAACATGGTAGTCATTCTGTTGGTGATTCCGACACTTTCAATGCAAACATTCGCACGTCTGACTTTTTATGAATCTTCTAAACTCTGCGTGTGTGCTGCATTTCTCAAAGTTTGCTTGAGCCCAGTCATGGATGAAAACAAAGTTTCAAGTGGTGAAACTCTGGAGAAGCTTAAACTTAATCCTGAACTTTCCAAAATGTTTGACTGATAAATTAGCCATGGTGTATGCATAATTAGGAATATTTCGAACAAACAACATGAACTTGATTTACCGAGTGAGCACACAAAAGGGGGAAAACATCTGTCTTTTCTCAACCAGACAAATTATGCATGTGAACGTAACTCTATAGGTAACTCTAAACCAGGGGATGTATGTTTAGCAGCAGTCAGAAGCTCTGGTGAATAATGAAGTGGTGTAAAGTGTACCATTGTGAGGAAAGCTGCTCATTGTTAAGAGAAAGGTGTTAAAATCTCTAATCGTGGTATTTTGATGCTTCATTTCAGTCCCAATATGTGCCGGGAAAAACATGGTACATTTATAAGCTACAATCTAAAAGGTCTGATTCTACGACATTAAACAGAGCACCAGTTAAAAATGCCTTATAATTTCAGCTCTGGTGTCTGATTCATTGGTGATTGAGAACTGTGCTTGAGAACATTTGCTCAGTTTCAAGACTAATGACAGTTTTAATTACAGGTCATTAAAAAGACATTTTAGATAAAGAACTACACCACAATCATAGTTTGACTTGAGTGGTACTGCTGAATCTAAGATCTATGTGCATTTGGTATCTCAGACCATGGATTGAAGTCAATAAACTTCATAATGTTCATCATACAATCTTAAACCTGCTATGTACAGTAAATCATTTGACTCCAGGAGAAGATCGCTGATGCATGCGCCATGGCTTGATGTAAACCTTCTACAATAAGAACAATGATATAAAGTACGTTTCATGAAATGGAACAGAAGGTGCTTCTCTGCCCTCAAGCATTACCTTTTCATACAGAAGGACTTTTGGCAGATATATTGAGAAGATCAAGCACAAGGTTGAACAAGGAGGAACCTAGAATTGAACCCTGAGGAAGACATATAATCAGGCTGATCTGTTCTCTCCTTGTTTATGAATTGTGCATGTGGGCGGAGAGCCTGCTAGACTTTCACCTGCTCTCTAAGACTCCACAAAGCTGGTTTTCTAGCTGGGATTGAACTCTTGAACCAGTCTCCAGCTCACAAATACAAAAATGCACTATTACTATTACTCTACCTCAATGCTAATGGTGATCTGTATTTGACTGTGTCTATTCTAAATAGTGTTGTGTTAGCCTGGTATATTTAACAAGCCTAGAAGGTTTGACATATTAGCTGGTTTTAACTGGTTTAAGCTGTTTAGCTGAACAGCCTGCTGGTCTACCAGCCTGACCAGCTGAAAAATGTCTTTTTATTATTATCCCAGCAGCCTCTGGACTACAACTCCAGGATACACAATTTCATTTTACTTTGGATTTGAATCAACCATGATGCTAAAATATTATTAGGATATTTAGGATTAGAATCCCAGAGGCCAATTTGATGTTTAGCAGAATTGGACATAACACACTTGGAAGTATTAAAATATAAAGTTAGGATACAAATACATTCAATGGGCCTCATTCATGAAACTTTCATAAATATATGAGTAAATTCTGAGTAATTTGTGCGTAAAATTGACCTTCCAGAAAACCTTCCGCTGGATTCACAAACGCTTCGTACCCCCAGATTTGTTAGTAAAATGTGTTTGTTAGTGAATTCCAATCATTTGTAAAAAATAGTTTTACATGAGTGTAAAAAAAATTCATTTCATGCCGGTATATAGATGTCCACCATTAACCTTCTCTGGTTCAGTTTGCGGCACATCACCAGCATAATTTGTGAAACTTCTCAGGTTAATCATGATGGTAACAGTTGTATATATGCAACTGGAAGAAGAGATTAATAGAACACCTGAAGAAGATCTTTGACCGAAAAGCTGTAGGATATTACAGATTTGCAAGCTATATGGAAAGTGAGAATTTTTCTATTTTTTTCCACATTGTATTGTGTACGCAGTTGCTCGCGATGTGTTTATTTATGGATTTACCAGCATTAGCATTAACTATACATTATCAACTGAATGCAATTTACCGATGACTATACATTTTTTGTCATCTTATTTAAATTTTTTACTAATTTGTGTTATTATTTTTAAGGTGAATTTCACAAATGTAATTATTAGTTACTTTTCATTACTTATTTAATTTTACTTCTATCAAAACATAGTCATGACAAAACATAGTTTGCCTGAAAAAACACAAAACCTTCGGATGTCTTGCGCATGATTTACACGTGGTCGGGAGCAGGTGTAAATTTCATTCATACAATTAACAAATTGAAAATATCAAACTTTCATACACAAGAATTTATGTCAGAACAGCTTCGCGAACAATTTACAAAAAAACATGTTCTGCTTGTTTTTCATGAATGAGGCCCAATTAATACATATCTGTTTAAAATTCTTAGGTTAACATGAGGATCTTCTGCCATTTGTATTAACTATGAGCTGACTTGCTGGATGCCTATATTGGCAGCTACCTTCCTAAACCTTGAATGCAGTTATGGGACAATTTAACCCATTTAAACTTTTAACACCAAATTGCATCATCTTAACTTTAACTTTTCAGCCTGAAACTACATAACATCCTCCATGGAAGTGATTTAAATCTGACAAAGTAAAAATTGGTCAAAAGTCAATATTATTAGCTCAATATAAAGCAATGAAAAATAAATTACATAATGAATACATACACATGAAACACTCAAATGTTAACATGGAAATGTTCTACCACATTACATAACACTATGACACATTTCTTTAATCCAGCTAAATGGCATCTGTACGTTCAACACACCCCATCTGAACAAAAGCAAACACAAACTTGAATACATACAGTTTATCTCCAGTAAACTCTTCATATATTGCTCACATCCTGTTTTAGCTGTTGGAAGACATAGCAAGTAATAAACTGCATGTGTTGACAAGTTTAGGAAAAGTTGTTATTTTGCTAAACAAATGTGCTGTATGAGAAAGAGACATATGCAGACAGACAAGCAGGCAGACAGGCCTTACTGACAGCCAAGTGAGTGAGTGAATGAAAATGCTGTTATGTTGTTTCTGGAGAGACACAGACTGCTATTCCTTACCTTGTAGTGCAGACTTTGATAGAACGCTTCACAGGCTCTCAAAGAGCAAAAGATGCATGCATGCACACACACACACACACACACACACACACACACACACACACACACACACACACAAAAGCCTTTTACAGAGTGTTGATGTAACCAGGAAGAGGAAGAAAGATCTTTTCCATAATTCTCTTCATAGCAATGCCGTGCCTATTAGCTCACTGGGTTTTGAAGCCAGAACATACTTGTCGCTACAAGTCTATCACAGATTACACACCAAGAGAAAGCCCAGAAAAGGGGAATAGCAGCAGACTACTCACTTGGGGGGAAGACTGAAGGGCAGGAGAGGCCAAAAGGATCAGAGTGAGCCACGCACTATGACGCAAGTTATTTCAAAACCCAGTTCTGCCCTAATGCTGAAAATATGCAATGTTTTTGTTTGTTTGTGCTCTAGAGATCAAACATTTACAAAACCCCAGCCAACTACAAGAAATTATGTATTGCTGTGGCAAATATTATAACCATCAAATGTTTACACATGTACCTTAAGACTGACTGCAGATGGGAGAGTAGTTTACATTGTCCAAATTCAGAACGAAACTAACTTTTAGCTTGTTTTAGTGAAATTTTGTGAAATTGACAGCTTGTCAAAGTTAGAAGGTATAAATTTCTTAGGGGACGTTCACGGGGGGGTTTAATTTTAATTTTTTTTTTTATGAACATATTTGACTGTTGTGAAACATCTCACTGTTTTTCAGTGTCTTGCGTCATGAACGGCAAATTTTTGGGACGCCATATTAAGTTAAAAACAGAGACAACTCAGTTTTGATCTGTTCCATTGCATTTTGTCTTGCTGTTCTTGAACGCAATAAGTGTCCTGTGTTAACAGCTTTTAGGTCTTCAAAAAGTATATTGCTTCACTAGGTTTTATTTTTAAATTCATTCTAATAAAATAAATAATAAATAAAAAGGCCAGACACATCATAAAAAAACTGGATTCTAGATAAAATGTGACAATTAATAAAGGTCCACTAACATGATATAAGACCAGAAAGACCGCACATATTTAGAAAATAGCTCCAGTTGGAGGAATCAGATCCATCTATTGGGAATAGCCCAAAATAAAACCCTCTGTTCTCCCATACTGGAACTTACACAAATAAGATATCACTGCAGGCACAAGGCACCATGGGAAATAGCCAATCTAGTCCTGTAAACATCAGCCAATGACTTCTGGCAGGCTTACACTCTCTCTAGAGGCGAGCGAGCAAGAGAGGGGAGGAGGCAGTTCAGGGCTGGAATTCATAAATAAATCACTTTTTTTGTGAGAGGATTATGTGTCCATAGACCCCCTTCCCCTCCCCCACCAAAATAAACAAGGAGAGGTATAAATAGCTGCTTCCAAGCACCACTACAGGAAATTATTTTAGCTTGTTGGTAATTTGGGCACTTACTTTTCTAGTGTCTGAATTACTGTAAACCATGAAACATTTAAAACCCCCAACCTCTATACACACGCACAAACACACACACACACACACACACACACACACACACACACACTCTCACCTGGCACTTGGAGCACGGCTCTTAGCAAGCACATGAAAAACATGAAAAAGTTTACTTCCACCACCATTTAATAAATGTAATCAATTGAGAAATGGTTTCACATTTAAAAAAAAAGTTGCAAATATAATGTTTAAGAGGCAACAAATTCGAGAAGCTGTATAAATAGCAGCCTGTTTCCCGGGACTTGTTTTTTGGGTTCTTTAAATCATTAGCAAATTCCCAAAGGAAGCACTCCGGCTCTATTTAAACGCACTTATCTGAGCACTTCCCGTAATTCTCCTCCTGAACAAACATAGGGAGAGTTGGTTGGGGAAGGTGTTATTGGTAACCAAATATTCAGTAGTTGGGGGGGGGGGGGGGGGGGGGGCAACATGAAACGATGCAACTCATTTTACTCCGGAAATCAGACACATTTCAGAGGGTAACCAGATATTCAATGAGAAAATAATGTAGGATGGTACTCGTGAAAAGTGGACGTTCAACATCATAAATGAGCCAGATAAATGGAGAGTGGGGGCTGAAAAATAAGAACGATTGGTGACATCAGCCAAAAAGGAAAGTGGTTTCAAAGGAGGAGCAATATATTATGTTTAGTCAAACATTTTCCTCTTTGAAACAATGTGCACAAATTAATTGTGCAAAATAAGACGAGGAACACGCATTCAGAAAGTAAATAGGGCCAATTTTTATTTTATATTGACTTAATAATCAGTCAGTTAAAAATCAAAGTATTTTAAATATCAGAGGATATGTAGTCTTAGCCTCAGATGGCACGCCCACGGACTGCTCACAGTACATTCACTGACCATCTGATGCATAAAAATGGAATTCGCTGCCTGAAATCAACAGATCCAATGATTTGCTGGCCTTGAGCGATTTCCAGTAAGGCATTTATTTATTTATTTATTTTTTAATCAGTCTGTCTGGACATAAAAGTCATGTTCTCAAGGTACCAAGTTGATACAATGGATGCTTTTGAGAAAGAACTGATCACTGAATTTGACAAAGTTGGCAAGGACAGTGCATTCAAATCTTTGAAAGACACTCAAGAGTTTAGTTTGAGGCACTTGGTAACAAGTTAACTAGATATCCATGATTTATTGTATATTCCACTTAGTTTTCTGTGTTATGTCTGTGAATTAATCTGTACTTATTACTTTGGGGTGGAAAAAAATCGGATGATAAACTCTACAAACATTTTCTTATGTGTTTTCTGTACAACTGTTCATGGAGACTGCCACACCAATACTCAAATGCATTGTTTTCCAAACCTGACTATTATTGCCGTATAATTTATTTCACATAACCTCAACCCAACCTGACAATAGTCTTAATAATAGTACGAGATGGCGAAATCATTCTACCCTGTGTAGTTCCTGGATGCGGTAGAGTGCTCTCCACTTCAGATGGCCACAGGCGTTGTCTCGTGTGTCTGGGCTGCGATCATACCAAGGCAGCTTTTGTGGATGGTTCATGTTCTCATTGCGAGGACATGACCATGGCAACGTCGTGGTCGCGGCTTTCCTTCAACCGAAGGAATGCCACTCCAGCCGCCCCTGTGTCACTCCTTCTTCCCACGGGATTGAGGACGATGCGGCTGGCGATGGAGGCGATCCAGGGACGGCTGCAGGTGCACTTCCGCCGGGTACGCCCCCTTGGACCACCCGCCCCCCGGCATGCTCGTTGATTTCCGTTCGTGCTCGAGGCAACAGCGGCTCGCCTCACAGCCAGCCTGCTTATCCTCTAGAGCTCGAGGTGGATGAGCTCGTCGCTGCATCGGAGAGTGGTCTGGCATCTGACGCGGACTACTCCCTTGGGCTGCCGCCTTCGGGCCAGCATGCCCAGGCGGAGGCTGATGCACAGATGTCCGACATGCTTGCGGATGACTGGTTCCTGGGGCCTGCGCGCCGCTCACAGCCGCTCCATTCGTCACAATGCCACGCGCTCATCAGTTCTCACTACCCTCGACGCGTAGTGGCCCACAGGTACACGGCGATTCCCCAGGTGGACAGGGCGGTTGCGGTCCACCTATGCCCCGAGAACGCCGCCACCTGGCAGGGTCGCCATGTGCTCCCCTCCAAGGCCTGAAGAACAACCGCCAAAGCCTACAGCGCCACCGGACAGGCCGCTTCCACCCTGCATCAATTAAAATCAATTAACTAATTTTATTCCCGTGAAATATAAGTTATCCAATGAATGATGTTATTATATTTTTCAAAGTTTATCCCCAAACCTAAACCTAACCTTTATTTTAATAGGAAAACAGCTTTTGTGTACCATGGAAGAAAGAAAATTGGCTTGGAATGAGACAAGAGGAAGCATTTGGGATTGGAGGCTAGTTCATAGTTTGTTTGTTGATTGGTTTGGTCTCTAAGGCTACGTCCAAATTAATCCAGATACATTTGAAAAGGCCGTTTTCATTTTCAAAATGCTCTCAATCCACACTGCCATTTTCAAGCGTTTTCCAAAATTTACTCATCCACAGTAAAACAAATGAAAACTCTTGAATCCCCTTACTACGAATGGGAAAAATCATCATTCCATATACGGACTGAAAAGCGATTGTCCTCGTGTTCTGTCACCGGACAGCAATTCCGAGTAAACTTCAAGTCACCTTTGAAGGAATGCCATGTGAAGGTTGCACGAAGTGACATTTATCTTTAACAATGCTATCAAAGTCAATAGCAGGCACAAGATCGCCGCTATAACATGGGTCACCATCTAGAACATATATGACAACAAATATGTCATAATTTTCAGATATCTCTGTTTCCCCTTTCTACACTACAACATGAAGACAACGCTTCAAATTTATCAACTTGGGAGAGAGTTTTTAGAAAAGCTCAGTTTTCGCTCTCAGTGTGAACAAAATTCCCAAATTTAAGCGAAAAAGATTTGTTTTCAAACAAAAATTTGTTAGTGTGGACGTGGCATTAGGACCTTTTCGTAGGAGCCAATGTACGATTTTGTACAATATCTTACCATTTCACAATCTTGTATGAATTTTGACGAGTTGTCATGAGGTTATTTTTTCCCAAAACGAAACAATTTGTGGTTGGTCACTTTATGTGTTGGTCAGACAACCACTTCCTCTTTAAGTGGGTGGTTAATAAGAAGAATAAGCTGCAATGAAGACCAGACTTTATTCTGCAAGTCAAAAATCTAGATACATGAGGCTAGGGAGCACATGTCATCATCAGTGTCCATGGTTATTAAGGCCCTGCCGGTAAGACGTGCACAGATCTTCACCTCCTTCACAGTGATTTCACTGCTTTGACAATGGAACCTAAAAAAACAACACAATGGCCATCACAACCCACTATTGCCAACAAAACATTGTAAAAAGTCATTGCACCAATGTCACTGACCTCCACGTCTTGGCGTGAGTGGCCACGTCATCAGAAAGAACGAGCTCAGACTAAACACATAGCTCTGTGGAATGGAAACATAAGGCTGATATTTATGCAGTATGTCATAATGCTTCAGTTTTCACAGGAACTTTAAGACCTTTGCTGTATTATGCTGGAACCATCTTTCTGTAAACAAGACATTCTATATGATTTAGAAGGTGTCATTTTTAAAGTGAAGAGAAACTGGTTTTCCTGTGTGGGCATAGACAGGGTTAAATGTATGCATTACTGTGGGTTGTGTGTGTCTGCTTATGTTTATGCACTAAGACATGAAACAGTACACAGTGCTTATAAACTCCTCTGCTTGTTCCACAGAGAGATATAACATGCATGTGCAAGAGACAGAAAGGCCGATATCTGCACTTGAGAAAGTAACCTCAGAACATCCTGTCCCATTTGTAAGCACTCGTACACACAGATTCATACGTGAACACACATGCAGTGGCCTCAAAAAGTATTTGGACACTTAAGCCACACTTAAAATTGTATGAATGTCTAAACCAAGTGCCATTTATTTTAAAGAAATAATGCACAAACACGCATTGACAAAATATAACAATACTGTATATATATTGTTAAAATTTAAAACAAAAAGTATTTGGACACTTTGTGGTTGTCAGACATTGGTGGAAAATCTCCATAGTTAAAGCGATGAATTATACTTGTGGTTACTCTTCTAGGACACCTGTGAGAAATTAAGGGGAACTTAATACATCCACTAAAATACCCAGGGACTATTTGGTTATCAAAAAAGTGAAGTTTGTTCTGAAAACTGTATAGCAAATTATTTGATATTTGGTATCTAATGGAAATAAATTTGTGTCCAAAAGTGTCCAAATACTTTTTGGGGCCACTTTACATACACAAATACATGAAAAATGTCTGTAGTATTTATACTTAAAATTTGTAATACTTTTTTATTTACATTTTGTGCCAAAATACTCTATAAAGACCCTGTAAAGTGAGTTGATTATATCAGTCATTCACAAACTATTAAAATAAGTTATTCATTCTGAAAATTGACCCGTGACCTAAATACAACACAGTACACATTTAAGCAATTTTGCAATGTTTCTTTTTTGTTCTTTTATTTTCAGCTTTGAGCAAATAATAAACAGATCAGAAATGCACCTCAGGGTTTAGAATGGTTAAATTCATATGGTGTAAATCACAAGTAAACACAAGGAACATAACAAAAACCCATTGCATTCATCATTCTAAACAACATTTAATGAAGAAATTAAATAATAACTTGCAGGAAAAAGGAAATTATTATGCAGAACAACTGTTTGGTAAACAGCTGCCAACAGAGCATTGAACATTATCTGCGGTAGGGCAATTGGGTTTGGGCATGTATGGTCATCGCTGAGTCTAGAATACTTATCTCAAACTATCATTTGACCTAGAGTCTATATAGATACGTGTGGGCACACCTCTTTCTAGACAAACATGTCATTGATATCAGACTGATTACAGATTAAGCCATTGAAATCTATACATATATCTATATCTATATATATATAGTGGCGCATGAGGGAAATTTTGCTTTGTCACCTCAAAGGAGTTTGATTTAACGATATTCATTATCAAAAAAGATGAAGGAAATTTGGGGCTTCTATTTCAGGTCACTTTCCACCTTAGTATAGTAGAGCAGGATATGATCTCACTTCCTGTCACAAGACCCACACGGAACGAAATCAAAACAAGTGCCCCACTTACGATTTCCCTGTGCTTTTAAGCAGATCACATATTTACCATATTGGTTTTGCTAAATGTCTTCTAAAAGAGAATGTCTGAATAAGAATATTTTGACCTTGATTATAGACTCTTATATGAATTCAACTGCTGCAAAGATTTAAAAGTTTTATTAATAGTGAAATAATTTTCTTTAGAAACTGGCACTGGTCGAAACCTGTTTGACTTTTCTTTAGGGACACAAAAGATGTTAGGTAGAATGACTGTCTCAGTCACCATTTACTTTCAATGTACAGAAATAAAAAGATGGCAAGTGAATGGTGACTGAGGCTAACAAGAAAGAAATATGAATTCTCATATTTGGGTGAACTATCACTTTAAGGCAGCTTTAATAATGTTATTTATCTCAAAGATAGCAACATACCTCTGACTGTGTCATGGGAAAAGGTTGGTAGGTAGGGAAAATGAATGGGGGAGAGAAACACTACAAGGCAAGAGGGCAGTCTACAGTGTGAAACTTTAAAGCCAGGTTTACAAAATGACTCATTGCAATAGCCCTCAACTTTAACAGTTAAGTAAACACACACCAATAATTACCACTGACACAGATAGTGAAAGTGCACTGGAAAGTACCAAGAAAGCTCCCTTTTGAACAGGGAAGTCTTGTGGACTGCTGATAACATCAACAATATTGCTTGATAAAACCATGATAACCACAGATTGATATCCTGATAATGTTAGAATAATGTTAAAGATAATGTTATAATTGGAATTATAGAAGAGATGAGAGAGTTTCAAAAATGAGGTCAGTACCTCACGTGTTTGTTTAGTTTGTCTGAGAATACATGACACAAGGCACACAAAAGTTTAGCAATAGAGAGATATGCTGGTAAAAAAAAAAAAAATTATCCCAATGGGATTTGGTTATTGTTTGAAATTTGACCTGTTGGGGAAAGTGTGATAAGTCAATCAGAGTTGTCCCCCCCAAACACAGCACAGGAATGGGTCAACCTGACCTCCCAGCCTGATAACAGAAGACATGTTAGGACAAAGGGGAGAAGTTAAATCACAAAGTCCAATGTAATTCGAATAGACACAATGCAGGAAAGTCAGGCACAGTGTAAATAGATACAACACACATACACACACAAATGATCCACCTCTTAACGACCCACCTTCTTTAAAGGGTTACTTCAGGATTTAGCATTAAGCTTTGTATCAGTAGAAAACCAGTAGTATTTTCTAATTACCGAGCTCCCCCCCTTCATATCCCCCTGAGACGAGAGATTTATTTATTTTTAGTCTGGAAAAAATCCTCCGATGACGCAAAATGACGATTTTTGCGTCATCGGAGGATTTTTGGTCCAGAGGCTTAAAACTACAGCCAGTATTCCGCATGTTTTCACCACGCCCATATGGGGCGGGATCTCACACACTGAATGTGAAGATAGTGTCAGCCATCTTTCTGTAGAAGCTTAGAAAACAGGCTCTTGCTCTGTGTGGAAAGTTTGTATACAAGTAGGTTAATCACGATGGCGGAAGGTAGTTTTGAAGTTGAAATGGCAGAAGGGGATTTTGAAGATCTGTTGCGAGAATCTGATGCTCGCGCTACCTGTACGTGCCGCAATACAGCGATGAACAGAGGCTGGAGCAGCTGCTGTAGCTGGGGAGCAAACCCTGCTTGTCAGGCAGGAGGAAGAGAGTGTTAAATTATATTCAGACTCGAGTTGGGGCGGACTGGTGGTGTCAGTGCTCTCGCTGTGCGCCTATGGAAACAGATAGAGAGTCCTATTGCTGTCGCGAATTTCAGCGATACTGGACGAGATCGCTGAATCCGGTGATGAAACTGCACCGATAACATGAGCATGTATAACTGAGCACCCAAGTTTTGTATCACACATGGACAGGGGAGTCCTGGAAACTTATTTTAGGATTCCGAAGATAAATTGGAAACGCCAGCCGAAGCCCGCAGGGACAAACGGACGGCTTAGTGTAAAGTGAGTATTTTGTTTGTTTTTCTTTTTTGTTACTGAGACGTCATGTACAGAGTTTGGACACACGGAATTATAATGTGCTTCCCGCGTAGTTAGTCAATTTATCAACTAACTCACGATTTATAGAGTCACGATGTATCATATTTTCAGATACTGCCGCCTGTAACCGGTAGGCGTGGTTTGGGAGTGGCCTCGTAAGGGCAGCAAAGCAAGTGCATTCTGGGAGTTGTTGTCTTTCAGCCACATGTGTAAAAAATACATTTTCTGCCTTTTCTCAGTCTAGAATGCTTCAAATTCAAAAATAATTTCACATTTATACTATATAAATGACCAATTTTAAATACACATTCATCTTCCCAGAGGTGAAGTAACCCTTTAAGCTCAACACCTTATTTTTAATATGTATTTGAGTTTATAGAGCTAGATACCACATGAGGAATGTTAAAGTGAGTTTACGACCAGGCTAATACATTCTTACAAATGTCACACAGATCAGGTTGTCATAATTTACATGTTGTGATTTTAAAAAATTCGTTCATTTTTGTGTGTCACCTTTCACATTTCTGCTGTTTCATGAATTGTTTGGTGTTTCATTATTGTTTTACTATTTAAATATGTCTGAAAGGGCATTAAATAGTCTGTAATATATGTCAAATGCAGATAGGGCCTATGTTGTATATTTCATTATTTTTTAGATAGTATTTCATATTCAAAAAAGGTATTCTTCTCAAATCAGTGTCAATAAACAGCAGGTTCCAACTGTGACAACGTCACCCATACAGTGTGACTACATACCTTACTTTTCCCCCAATCATGTCACCTGTAATTGAGTAAAATGTTGTATTGATACAACAAAGCAATCAAAAGTTAAAGCATTACTAAAATAGTGTCCAATTTTGTGTCCAAAAGCCTCTCCAAACAAATAAAATATAATAATTGAACATTGCTACTAATTACTAACTAATTACACATGCAATAAAAAAAAATTCAACAATGACTAAAGGTAAGCCATCTCTCCAAAGCATGCAGGCATGATTAACGAGATCTCATTCAGTTCCATTCTGTGTCATTTGAGTCATCATTGAGCCTGTGTCATGTACTATGTGCCATCTCCTGGTGGAGTGAACGATCCTCTCTTCCCATATTTGGATGACTTTTACTTCTGGTTGCAGAAATCTGAATAATAATAAGATTAGTTTAGTGTTCCATGATGCTGGAAAATATACTTAGTTATTACTCACTATATTTTTGTCTGTGAGTTAAACAAATAGGCTGGTAGTTCTACTCATTGAGAGCTGTCCATCAATATATATCACATGGCTATTTGATCAGTTTGATGTTTTTACCGATTACAATAATATGGACAGTGCAAAATTAGTAATACATTATAAAAATGGATTTGTCTGCAAATTAAAAAGCACGTGTTCAGTTTTGGTCATAATACATATATATGCATTGTAAAGTAAAGCTTTAAAATTAGATTTTGTGTAGTTATTAATATTTTGATCATTGTTATTTTTTCTCAGCTGTACAAGTTGTTTATTGATATTACTCAATATTGTCTTATGTACAGAATAGAGCTGTCAAAAGTAACACATTAACATATGCAATGAATTTAACATGTTTAATGCATTAAAGAAAAATTGGTGGGTTAAACATTTAAAAGTAATCAGATGTGTTAATTTTCTTAATTTTGACAGTTTAACAAATTTACCAATTTGACATTGGATACAGACATTTTATTCAGCTCCATGTGAGTTCTGAACACTGGTTGGAATAGGGCGGAACCTTTGGTGTCTACACTGCCGCACACACCACAAATACGCACATCACAGCGATTCTGTGTCAGTTATCAAGTGATGGGGAAAGAACCACTTAATGCTATTTGCTGTACAAAACAAACAAAGATGGGACTTGTTAGGTGTAGGTGAGAAACAGATCAATATTTAAGTAATTTCTTACAATAAAAAAACAAAAACAAAAAAAAAGAAGAATGTGAAAGAGGAGATTAATAGTGAAAAATGACTTAAATATTGATCTGCTTCTGAAGACATGGATTTAACCACTGGAATTATATGGATTACTTTTATGCGGCCTTTGGAGCTTCAAAATGTTGGTACCCATTCACTTGCATTGTGAGGACCTATAGAGCTGAGAAATTCTTCTAAAAATCTTAATTTGTATTCAGCATAAGAAAGAAAGTCATACATATCTGGGATGGGTAAATGATGAGAGAATTAAAATTTTTAGTGAGCAAATCTACATGAACTGTATCTTGCATTACAACAGTATCAGGACTACATTTCATAATTTAGCAGTCTCATGTCTTGTGTTCTGGTGCTCTTCTTAGCATTTCAGGATTAAACTCGGCCTTACATTGTTTTTTGCAACCGGTACTTTTATTTTGTCTAATATTTGCAACATTTATTTTCGAATACAGTATATTAGAGTCCTTATGGTAAATGAGACTACAAAACACATATTGTACATGTAATTACAAACATACACAAATGCAGTTACATACATGCTTGCACATGTATAAACACAAACATGCAGGCATCAAACAAGAAATGCATAATCCCATTTAAATTCTCCATTTGTCTCTGTCCAAACCAAAAATACAGGGCTAAGACACCCACACATTCAGCCATGTTTAAGTTTCACTGGTAGACAAAAGAGGGACCACACAAATGTTATAGCATCAGATAAGAGCATGCGCACAGGAAATGAGCAGTTCTATGCATGATGAGGGGAGTTCTTCACAACCAAAATAGATCACACAAACAAGACACATACTGTATTAAAAAAAATAAAAATAACGGTATTTTGACAGACATTGGTTGCACAGTTTGGCTGCACTTCAGAGGTGGTTATCTGGGAAAACACCAAGAACATCTTTGACCTTGAAGCAGCACACTGCAACATGGCACATTTACATAGTTTCATTTTTAAGTTGATTTTATGTAGCTGATTCTTTTTTTTCTCAGAATTAATGTTTTTAAAATACCAAGATCCTTATGATCATCACCATGACATCCACTTTCATCTAAGTGGAATCTATAGCTATAGTATAGAAACTTAATACTGAAGATAACAGACTTTCCAGTTGCCCTACTTCCATAGCTGCTCTCAAACTTCATGGGAGTCCAACTTCAATCCTGCTTTGTCTGTTCAATGTAAGGCACATAAACACAAGCTTCATTGTTTTAAACAAGATTTTAAACATTCTAGCAGGGTAAGATTGTCTTTAATTAAGCAATGTCACATGAACAAGAGTACTGTTGCTCTGATTATCAACATTCCTGTGATATTGCCTAAGGCAAAATGCCACAGTAACTCATGTTTCAGACAAAAAATTGGCCAATAAGTTTGTGTTTTTCTTTTCTCGCAAAAACTGGCCAGTTAGTTTGTGTATTTCTTTTTTTGTCAAAAACTGGCCATTAAGTTTGTATATTTCTTCTTCGCCAAAGAAAATAATTTTAAAAGAAGGAAAAGCATCAAGCATTCCGTGTCACCAAGCCACCACACACAGACTGAAATTCGGGTGTATGTGAGTGGAATGGAGCGACAGAGATCCCAGAAGTCAGACTAGAACTAACTGTTGTATAATAAATTACATTGTGCCATCTCAAGCTAAATAGCATATGTTTTGTGCATATGTAGAGCTATAACTATGCGTTTAAAAAAGAAACAGGGTTGACGATAAAATGTTTGACTGTTTATGGTCTTGACTCTTCAAGGTGTTTCCTGGAAAGAAAGTTTAATGCAGATTTCTCTTAATATCCCATGCATTTCCACCAAAAATCATTTATTTACTATACAAAATCATGAGATGACAGTTTAAGATTCAATTTAATTTTGACTTTTAACAGACCTAACAAAGTATTTGAATATTTGATAAAGAAAAGACAGGGTTGACATTACCTGGGGACACTACTTCAAGTCTTTTTAATAATATATTATATGTCAACTACAATAAAAAGATATACACTTAGCACTTTATTATGAACACTATGGTCCTAATAAAGTGGCAGATGAGGTATTCTGCTGTTGTAGCCCATATGCCTCAAGGTTTGATATGTTGTGCATTCTGAGATGGTATTCTGCTCACTACAATTAAACAGTTATCTGAGTGATTACCTGAGTTACTGTAGCTTTTCTGTCTGCTTGAACAAGTCTGGCCATTCTCCGTTGACCTCTCTCATCACCAAGGTGTTTCCATACGCAGAACTACCACTCACTGGAGGTTTTTTTTGTTTTTGGCACCATTATGAGAAAATTCTAGGGCCTGTTGTGTGTGAAAATCTCAGGAGATCAGCAGTTACAGAAATACTCAAACCAGCCCGTCTGGCATTAACAATCATGCCATGGTCGAAATCACTGAGATCACATTTTTCTCCCATTCTGATGGTTGATGTGAACATTGAATGAAGTTCCTGACCTGTATCTGAATGATTTAATGCATTGCATTGCTGCCAACCAATTGGCTGATTAGACAATCACATGAATAAGTAGGTGTACAGGTGTTCCTAATAAAATGCTAAATTAAGATTAAGATTCAACTTTATTGTCATTGTGCAGAGTACAGGTACAGAGCCAATGAAATTCATTTTTTTCGCATATCCCAACTAAGCTGGGGTCAGAGCGCAGGGTCAGCCATGAAACAGCACCCCTGGAGTAGATAGGGTCAAGGGCCTTGCTCAAGGGCCCAACAGTGGTATCTTGACGGTAATTTTGAACTCATTTTGTAAACACTACTGGGAGTCAACAGTGCACGTCTTCAGCTCAGTGGAGGTGAAAGGCGCTATGCGCAAGCAATACACCTGGCCAACTGTCCCGGACGTACCTGTTTGTTCCTGTTAAGACACGGGACGAAACCGGCTCCCGGAGATGGTAGAACCTTGCAAAGGTGATGGGTGTTGCCGAGCCTGCTGCTCTCAAATGTCTGTTAGAGAGGCGCCACTGGTCAGGGCCCAGGAGGCTGCCACACTCCTGGTAGAATGGGCTTGTAGCCCTGCGGGAGGTGGCACGTGCTGGCTGTGGTATGCCATAGCTATGGCGTCAATGATCCAGTGGGTGATCCTCTGCTTGGAGACAGCGGTTCCTTTCCGCTGTCCACCAAAGAAGACAAAGAGCTGCTCAGAGACTCTTGAAGCTCTGCGTGCGATCCAGTGCTTGCAGGTTCACCAACTGATCACTGAATGGGGTCGTGGTCTCAGGATCATTTGAGAGTAGCCCAGACCGAATTTCAGGCATGTTTTGCTGACACAGAAGGTCAACCTACCCTCTTGATGGAAGTGAGCACTGTCAGGAGAGCAGTCTTCAAAGAGAGTGCCTTAAGCTCAGCTGACTCCAAGGCAGTGGTTCTCAAAGTGTGGTGGTACGCAGAGGAATCACTGAATTTTGATCTCACCGGTGTGAGTAGAACGGTGAGTGCATGACTTGACCAACTGATAAATTCAAACTGTGCTTTCGCGCGTTGGCTGGCTCTGAGCCAGAGATGTACGCGCTCAGCGGAGTCATATCATTCACAATTATTCAGTGTTTTCATCCACATAATGTTTATTTTAGGTTTCAGACATTTAAATTCACATAAGTACTAAAAAAAACAATATATTTAGAGTTTGTAAAATACACACTGATGTCTATGGAAGCGGCAATAATATTCCTATCCATTATAATCAGGTGGCGCCCATCGCACATAGAGCTCTAACGTGATAATTATAAAGGTGATGTTTTGTTTTTTTTTTTTTTTTTTTTTTTTTTTTTTTTTTTTTTTTTTTTTTTTTTTTAATGAACAAAGGAGTAACACATACAAGGTAGTGAAACACATATACAGTACAGAAGAGAAGAAAAAGAAAAAAAAAAAAAAAAAAAAAAAACCCACAAATAAAACAAAAAAAAACAAAACAAAAAAAAACAACAACAAACAATCACACCAACAATCACAACAACAACAGCAATATATTAATATTAGTGGTGATAGTATCAATGATAATGTCTATAATGATAATTCATGACAATACTAGGAGCATTAGCTCTAGCAATCTATAATAATAATAACACTAGTACTAATAAAAAAATACATTTAGGTCAGTCAATAATGTCACCGTACCTGCTCTGAACTCTAGGTCGGGGGGCTGATCCACAACTACTGCCAGTGAGCACAACCAACAGACAACCCCCCCCCCCCCCCCCCCCCTTCCCACACAGACACCGACACCTCTCCTTGATTCAATAATCCGATTCCCCCTCACCACCGCCAGCGACACCCAGCCCCCGTAGTCAAGTTTCTAGGCTCCCAATTGATGTTTTCTTTAAAAAGTACGCCGGGGCAACATAACAGGAAACTCCAAACCTAGCTCCTTTAGTCTGTTTGTAACCTGACATAACCAAATGTTATGGGTTGATGGCCCTCTTTTTTTTTTCTTCCATGGCTTTGAGCATGGTGTGCACTGGTTAGCTCCCCAGCCAGAGACATCACATCCAACCCAGGTATCAACTCAATACAATTCTTTACCATGAGGGAGGGATCTGGCCAGAGGCAGTGAAAGGGAAGGGCTAGTCAGTCCAATCCTTGAGTCTGTAATGATTATGCCAACAGGATATGCCAGTTGCATCCACCAACAGCACCTAGAACAGCTGCCCGACCCAGATCATTTATATATTAAATAAAATTGTATACATATTTATACGTAATATTTTCTTGATTGTCATTTATATAGAAAGAGAGAGGAAGGGAAGACTAATTCTATAATAATAATAATAATAATAATAATAATAATTATACCAATATTATCATTCCTACTATCACCATCTTAAATAAAAATAAATAGCAATAGTATGTATATTTAAAATAAAAGTACAGCTTATCGAGCATTATACATATATATGTATACATACATACACACACATATACATGCACGCATACATACGCATATATACAGACATACCTATATATACATATATAAATACACACGCATACATACATCTATACACATATACAATCATGCATACACACACATACAAATAGATACATATACCTACATATATACATATACAAAGGACATCTATACTGAATAATTGTAGTACTGTACAGTAATACTCAGAGATTATGCATTATTTGTCCGTAAACGTGTGGTTGGGGGAATGCGTTGGTCCGGTTCCAGGTTATTAATTTATATGAAAATGAGTTAGGAATGGTTTCCAGATATCAAGAAATGTAGATATAATATTCTTGTTGGTGTATGTTATTTTTTCTAATGTGATGTACTCTGTTAGAAGATTAGACCAGTGATTGATATGTATACAGTTTTTGGACTTCCAGTTTTGCAAAATTACTTTCTTGGCGATAGTTAGAGAGATGAGGAGGGGTGTTTTATATTTGATTGGGAGATTATCAACTTCAATGTAGTTATTAAGTAAACAGAGTGACGGAGATGGAGGGATTCCACAACCCATGATAACGGTGAGTTTTGTGGTTACTGATATCCAGAATGAGTAAACTGATTGACAGGTCCATAGGGCATGAAAATAGTCATCTGTGCTCCCCAGTGTGCACTGTGAACAAATGTCTGTGTCCCTCAGGCCCATTATAAACATTTTTCTTTCGGTGATGTGAATCCTGTGAATAATCTTAAACTGTATGAGCTGGAGGTTAGAATTATTAGTCATTGAGAATGTGTTGTTACAGATTTCCTTCCAGATATCGGTGTTGGGGGAGAATGCTAAATCTTTTTCCCATTTATTCATGGGTATTATAATTGTTGTATCATTATTTAATATAAGTTTATGTAGTTTGGATATTAGTTTGTTGGTATTGGTGATTTTCATTATATCTTCCATTAACTGACCGGGATGAAGTGGGTTATTAATTATGTTGATCTTGGATTTAACTATGGATTTAATTTGTTGATATTGTAGAAACTGTTCTCCCCCAAGACCGTACCTCTGGACTAGTATTTTAAATGATATGAATTGGTTGTTTTCAAATAAGTGATGGAGATGAGTGATTCCTTTTTGTTTCCAAGATGGAAAATTGATCGGTTTATTGCATAATTGAAAATCAGGGTTGAACCAAATGGGGGTGTATCTACATGATGTTAGTGGTGAATTATTAATTTTGTTTACTTTCCACCAGGCAGTCAGAGTTGATGCAATTGTAATATTATTAAAATAGAGCATTTTCTTAATTGATTTTGGTAGATGGGCAAGGTCTGAAACTGAAGTATCTTTGCAATGGTTTTGTTCCAATTCCATCCATGAATTATTATAATTATTTTTATGAATCCATTTATATAAATATTGTAGCTGGTTTGCTAAAAAGTAATATTGAAAATTTGGAAAAAAAAAATTATAAAGGTGATGTTTAAAAAAATTATAAAGGTGATGTTTATAATGGTGATGTTTATAAAGGTAATGCTATAGTATAGCTAACAAATCTGTGAATATTTTGAATAAAAAAGGAAATAAAAGCAGATCATCAGTCATTCATTCAGTGGCTGTGGTCACGTGACAAGCAATGACGCGTCACCATGGAAACAATAAAGTGATGCATTCTATAACGGTTGCCTTGAAAAACGCACACTTGAGAGCAGTGAATTTTGTGAAAAAGTTAAATATAAATGAATGTTAGGTGGATGATAAAATTATGAAAACTTCAAAACTGCTATCGTGGCTTCAATCTGGCAAGAGAAGTTCGGATCAGGAGGAGAATGTTTCAAGTACAAGAACTGAAGAGGACAAGAGTGAACCGAGCACAGGTGCTAACAGTGGCAACTTTGATATCGCCAATGAAGTCCCCAGAGCATCTGCTAGCAGCAGCAAATGCTACAAAATAGTGAGAAATTATGACCCAAACTATATCAAATTTGGATTTATTTGGAGCGGGAGAGAGGAAGAGCCCAGGCTGCAGTGTGTGGCATGTGGCAAAGTTCTTAGCAATGAATGCATGATACCATCGTATCTCAAATGGCATCTTGTAACCAAACACACGGCACTGAAGGACAAGCCAGTGGATTTTTTTTTTGTTGCGAAAACGTGACGAACTGAAGCAGTCGAAATCCACCATTCAATCCTGTGGTACACCCATAATCAAAGCACAGGAAGCTTCATATCATGCCAGCCTCCGGATCGCCAAAGCTGGTAAGCCGCACACAATAGGGGAACAACTGTGTCTACCTTTAGCCAAAGAGATGACACGCATCATGTGTGGAGAGAAAGCTGCTAAAGTGTTAAACTTGGTGCTGCTTTCAAACGATACTGTGTCACGGAGAATAAAAGACATGGCTGACGATGTTAAAAAGACACTGATTGAGCGCATTAAAAACAGTCGATATTTTACCATCCAGCTTGACGAGACTACAGATGTCGCAGATTTGGCCAATTTATTGGTTTATGTCAGATATGAAAATGATGGTTCAGCTCAGGAGGACTTTATGTTCTGCCAGTCACTTGAGACCAGAACTACAGCAGAGCACATATTCCAGGTACTGGACGCGTTTATCCAAGAGAACGGACTGGACTGGAAAAAGTGTGTGGGAGTGTGTACAGATGGCGTGAGGGCTATGACAGGTCGTCACAGTGGAGTTGCAGCTCGCATCCGAGAGGTAGCACCAGAGATGTGCTGGACTCACTGCAGCATCCATCGTGAGGCGCTGGCAGTGAAGAAGATGCCTGATGACCTGAAGTCTGTGCTGGACTCTGCTGTGAAAACTGTGAACTTCATTAAGGCCAGACCATTGAATTCTCGCTTATTTAGTGTGCTCTTCGAGGAAATGGGCAGTGAGCATGTCCAACTCTTGCTTCATACTGAAGTAAGGTGGCTTTCAAGAGGAAAGGTGCTTTGAAGGCTTTCAAATTGCACAAAGAGGTCCAGATGTTCTTACAGGTCACAAATTTCCCCTTGTCAGACATTTTTGAGGATACCGTGTGGCTCAGTCAGCTGGCATACTTGTCTGAAATATTTTCACGTTTAAACAAACTGAATTTGGGACTACAGGGACTCTCTATCAATGTCTTTGACGTGCAGGACAAAATCAATGCACTGCTTAAAAAGTTGGAGTTATTTGAAATCAAAGTCAAGACAGGTGATGTTTCAGCTTTCCCTGCTTTGGAAAGTTTTCTGTCTGGCAATGACCTGACGCTTGATGGTGGAGTCAGGAAGAACATCACTGCACACCTCGCGTCATTCAGACAACAGCTCCTTGATTATTTCCCAGTGATTCCTGAAGCTGAAGCTAGCAGCTGGATGAGAAACCCTTTCAGCATCAACATCTCTCAAATGGCTTCAGAGGACTTAACTATTGGTGAGCAGGAGAGTTTAATAGAGTTGTCTTGTGATGAAACATTGAAGGTAGCTTTCAGAAAGCAGACATTGTTGGACATTTGGATAAAGCAGCACAGTGAATACCCTGTGCTTTCCGACAAGGCCTTGCATTTTCTCCTTCCTTTTGTGACCACATATCTTTGCGAGAAAGGCTTCTCTTCACTTTTTGTAATAAAAACAAAGTACAGAAGCAGGGTGGACACTGAGCCAAACCTGACCTCCATTGACCCAGACATCTCAGGACTGTGTTCACACCCATCACATTAAGCTCATGTTAGTTGTCAGCAACGTGTACTTTTAAGTACAATACATTTTCATTTAATCTTTAAGTACAGTTTTTATTTCACTTTTAGGTGCAATAAATCCATCGACAACTGCTTATCCTGTACAGGGTCGCGGGGGGCTGGAGCCTAACCCAGCTAACTTTGGGCGAAAGGCAGGGTACACCATGGACAGGTCGCCAGTCCATCGCAGGGCCACACATAGACAAACCACCACTCACACTCACATTCACACCTAATTTTTTTTTGGAGACATCAATTAACCTAGCCTGCATGTCTTTGGATGGTGGGAGGAAGCCGGAGCACCCGGAGAGAACCCACGCAGACACGGGGAGAACATGCAAACTCCACACAGAAAGGCCGGGGCAACCGGGGTTTGAACCCACGACCTTCTTGCTGTGAGGCGACAGTGCTAACCGCTGCAACATAAAACTGTGTTGTTACAATGTTCAAAGTGGCTGACAATAATAAATGTTCTTATTATAAATAAAACTGCCTGGTTTTTGAGCTGTGCATGACTGTAGCTGAATAGTTAGGCCTACTACTTCTGTATTTTAATGTTGGTCGTTATGGTGGTACTTGGAGAACCAAATATTTTCTGAGGTGGTACTTGGTGTAAAAAGTTTGAGAACCACTGCTCTAAGGGCTCAAAGGGGGCTCCCCATATGCCTTGAAGGAATACAGAGAGGTCCCATGAGGGAACGAGGCACGTTCTGGAGGGATTCAACCTCCTGGTTCCTCCAAGGAACATGATGATCAGGTTGTGCTTCCCAAAGGACTTACCGTCCACTATGTCGTGTTGTGCTGCTATAGCAGCTACATACACCTTCAAGGTGGAGGGGGACAGCCGTCCCTACAACCTCTCCTGCAGGAAGGAAAGCACCAATCCAACTGCGCATCTCTGGGTGTCAGGGCGTACCAAAGCGGGCAGTGGGAGGATTCTGGGGAGGCGAACAGGTCTACCTGTGCTGACTCCAAATCATCAAGACTGAGTCCAACTAAAAGCCAAGAAAATAAATGCTCTGAACCAGGAGGAGCTTGCTCTTTTCCCAGATGACCCGAAGCCCTAGCCGGCTGAGGTGAGACAGTATCATGTCCCTGTGCGCACACAACACATCCCGAGAGTGAGCTAGGATTAGCCAGTCTTCAAGGTGGTTGAGGATGCGAATGCCCACTTCCCTTAAAGGGGCAAGGGCTGACCTTCGTGAAGACGCAAGGGGACAGGGACAGGCCGAAAGGGAGGACCTTGTACTGGTATGCCCGACATTCGAACGCAAACTGCAGGAAGGGTCTGTGCCGAGGTACAATCGAGATATGGAAGTGTGCGCCCATCAGGTCTACCGCGAACCAATCTTGATGCCGGATGCTTACTAGAATGCGTTTTTGCATGAGCAACTTGATTGAGATTCTGTGTAAGGTCCGGTTCAGTACATGCAGGTCCAAGATTGGCCACATCACTTAAATTTTTTTACTTCAGAACATGAACTGATGCCAACTCCAACTGTAAAACATCAGATACTTCATATGCTACTGCCTGAAACTTGGACTTAGGATAGACCCCATCAAACCTCACCATTTCAGCTGCAGGTTGAACTACGATGTACCTCATCATTTATCTCTGCCTGAATCACCTTTGTCTATTGATGGACTACACTCTTGAAATGGAATACATAGACTATCATTTAATTGCCAACAAAAGCCTTTAGGAGATTTGTGTTCCTTGCCACAGTCACCTTCAGCTTGCTCACAGGGTTTCTTGAAGTATTATTTAATTTCTATACACATTTTACAATCACTGTAAGACATGATGTATATTACAGTTTCTTTTTCTTTCTTTTTTAAAGCATGATTTCTTGTAAAGCTGCTTTGAAACGATGTGTGCTGTGAAAGGCACTATACAAATAAAAATGACTTGACTTGAAATATATTATGTAATAGATCCGTTTGATGATGATATTTGTGCAGAAATTGCACAATTCACTTTTTAGATAGTTGATGTTTAGCTAACTTTAGCACAAACATATAATTAAGGTTAAAGTAGTAAAACAGAATGCACTCTGTACCCTGATAGAATTATCATAGAATTTTCTTTTTTAAAAATCAACCCCCCTGAAAGTCATTGTAGGCCTATAATTCGCACACTGCACCACATCACCCACTATAAGTGGTAATTTCAGCACCGGACCTATAATGTTATGACTCAGTAATCTAAACTAAGGTATAGATGATCATTCTGTGACCATAAATGTGAGATTTGTTACTATATTTGGTGAGCTGTATATAAGAAAGAGGGCAATGTGTTAGGTGGTCTGCGTGGGGTTAAATGAAGGTAAGTGTATATGGGTAAACAGAGGCTGAAGAGGATGGCGCTAGCAGCACAGCAGCAGCAGGATGGAAGGTGGGTCCATCCTTCCAACCCCCTCCACCACATCTCCCCCTGAGTTTCCACTCTGTTAAAGAAATAAATAAACTCCAATTCCACTGAGAACACAATCACCGCTCTCCTTCTCGCTCATCTCTCTCCCCACTCCTCCCTCACACAGCCAGTCAGCCGTCCCTCACACTGACAGCTGTCTCTGATTAAGGCTGTGAAAAATGGGGCAGTCACGCCAGCCGCCCCATCCTCCCCCACATTCCATAAGCATGACTGCGCACTTTCTCCCTCATGGCGCTCTCCTTCAATCCCTTCGTCTCTGATTCCTTTTTTCTTTCAGTATAATTTCCTCAGATTCCTACTATATTCCTATTTCTGCATGTCTCTTATTTGTTTTTTCATTCAAAGTTCTACTAAAGCTTTATTCTATTACTAGGAAGCTGATATGACACATTAAAATGGGCATGTCAGATGGAGACAGTTAACAGCGGGGTACGCAAATGAAAGTGTGTGGGGGAGAGAGAAATTTGTGGGGTATAGAAGCATAAGCGACCAAATGCGTGAGGAGTTTATGGCCGTGTGTGAGAGTGAGTGAGTTGGAAAGCGCTGCACAAGCACGCATGTTGTGTACGCCACCCTGCCGAAAAACAACTTAAAGGAATATTCCAGGTTGAATATAAGTTAAACTCAGTTGACAGCATTTGTGGCATAAGGTTTATTTAAAAAAAAATATATATATATAATAATTCTCTTCTCTTATTTAAAAAAAAGCAAAAATCGGGCTTACGGTGAAGCACTTACAATGGAAGTGAATGGGGCCAATACGTAAACATTAGAGTACTCACTGTTTTAAAAGTACAGCTGCAAGAAGTTAACAAAATGAGTGTTAACATGATTTTAGGGTGATAAAATCGTTTAGTAACCTTTTCTGTGTAAACTTATTCAGAGACTATTTAGCAGAGATGGGCCACTTCTATTAAAATGATTGGAAGAAATTGGAACACCCAACAGTCATCGGATGTAGAAAGAAAGTCCCTCCGTAAAGGTAAAAGAGTCAATCACCTTTTAGATCCAGACATTGCCTGTCAATCAAACCGAAAACACGCACGCGCATTAGCTATACAAGCCAGGAAAATGTCATTTTTTAGCTTAATCTGAGGGAAAGAAGCACAATTTATGATTCCGTGTTGTCCGATTTTACTGTTGTTTTGAAATATCATGATCTTTGATCATAATCTTGACCAACCGTTTTGGATTTCGGTCTTTCCCTATTCAAGTAGATAGGAGCTGTACATTCATGACTGGAAAATGCTTCCCAGGAGCATTCTAAAGATAGCCGCCAGTGGACTGGATTACTAGAAAGACTTTGGTTATATCCAATTTTACAACTTTGATGCCATGACGACGTAACGCTGTAAACCGTAAAATTACCATAAAAACAATGATTTAAATAACTTTACATATTAAATAATACACCAGATTTAACAGATTAATTTATGTAAATACTTTTATTAAATCATAAGCTTCCCATTTCAGCCATTAAACCCTTCAAACTTTGGCCCCATTCACAAAACCAGATTTTTTGGAAATGAGGGAAAAGACTAAATAATGTTTTTGTGATAATGAACATTATGCTACAAATGCTGTCGATTGAGCTTAACTTGTATTGAACCTAGAATATTCCTTTAAGCCAACCTCCCAAGATGGTCTGCTGGTTTTAGCTGGTCTTGCTGGCCTCCCAGCCATACATGATGGGGCTCAGCTGGTTCTAGAGGGGTTTTGGGCACTTTTAAGATTGTCAGGCTGGGCGACCAGGTGACCTCCCAAGCTGACCAGCTCTCTAAAACCAGCCAAAAAGACCAGCAAACAAGCTTAGGCTGGTTTCAGCAGGGAAAGAAGACAAAACAGCGAGAAAGAGTGACCCAAAAGGATGGAAAAGCACAGACCAGGTTAGAACCAATCAATAGATTTGAGGTCTGCTTCACAAACCCTTGAATAACCACAGAAACAGTAAACATAAGCGTTCTTCGTTACCCATGGTGGAAACGCTAACCTCAAACTTCAATACACACCAGCATTTTTCACTTTGCAGTGCAGCCATGTTTACACCACATTAAAATTACCTCATGATAATTACAATGTGCTTTGAGTATCTCATTCTTGTGGCTGTCTTGCTTCATGTACTTCTTTATTTGTTCAGGGTCTGCCATGAGACCTCAACAGAATCCACACGTATTCCAGTGCATGAGACTAATCCTCCCCCTGTCATCTCCCAGAAGACCTCTGCTGACCCATTTCCAGATGTTTCCTGTATTGTCACTCACTTCTGCTTATACAAAGGCCAGAAGGCATTAGCGTGAAGTTTACATTGTCTGAAATGTCTTCTCGCAGGCTTTTGAAGCTCATCACTGTGGAAAACATAATAATTAGGGTCTTTTCACCCATTAGTAGCATTGGTTTACATTGAACAACAACCCATTACACCCTGTTTGGATAATAAATGCTGGAGCTTTCTTGGCTTTGAATTGCAGTCTTGCATCTGTCTCCCCTTCATGGGTTATTGGGAATAACGCATCCTTGTGTGTGTGACGGAATGGTTCTCGCAATCAGAGGCAGGCGTTCAAAAAACAAAGCAATGAAATTTGTTCTCTTTTCAAAAGGCCCCTTTCATAAGGAGCTCAAGGCCAGACTCCCTCATGAAAGCAAGAAAATCTTGATTCCAAATTAGTTTAACAAGCCTTTTCCAGTTGTTTTATCAGAGCTTGTTCACTCTAAACACTTGCTATTGTAATCATTCTATTTTTAAGGACGGTTTGAGGGGCAGGCCAGCACTGGTGGGCAATGATCCTATCGCAGTTTGTTAGATACCATGTGTCAGATTTCATAAAAAAGGAAAATTTGTATCAATCATTCCATTAAATTGGGAGAGTGGAGCACTTGTATCCGGTTGAAAGGTCCTTTTGAGGTTTAGACATATTCAGGGCGCCAACCATGATACTATTTCATTTGAAATGACCACATCATTTACACAAATGAGAGGTTTTGACCATGCATTCAAGGCACGTGCTTTGTCTGACCTGTATTACAAAAAAAGGTTTATTTGCACAACTGTAGTGATAAACGGTATGTACATAAGAAAAGATCAATATTATTTCATTTCAACATACCTTTGAGCTATCTGCATTCTGTGCCAGTAAGCTGGCACAAGAGCACCTTACAGGAAAGGGGAGAGGGTTTTAGCATTAGTCAGCTTGTGATACAAGACAGATCAGAAAGACTTGGGAGGAAAACCTTCTAAATTAACCATATTAATCTCCAACTATTTATTCTGCAAGATTATGCATGTGTCTACAGACATGGAAAAGAACTTAGTTTGATGTTGGAAGTGATGTCTAATGTTCCACTAGCTTTTGCAGCAGGAGTCACTGATAGCTATAAAAATGTGACAGACACACACTGAGAGCACAAAAAAGAGAAATGAGAACTTTGGTTTTTCCATACTTTGTATAATTATTTGAACAAACTTGCCAGTGTAGGAGGTAAGTACACTTGTCTGATTGTATTTGCACCAAGCTTCTAGCCATACCAAACCAAAGTCTAAAGGTCAATACTTAGAAACACACGTGGGAGCACTGTAAATGTACCATTCTATATTTTACGCATGATATTTTAACAATGGAACACGTTACGCAGTGGAGACAATAGCTAAGCCCTACCGATCCTTTCTCATAACGTAAGGCCCAAGAGTGCACACCTACTCACTGCCATGATCTCAAATATATGGAAATCAAATTTACTACTACTGCACCATTAGAGAAATTATGACTTGCCAAGTTTGCTGACATAATACTTGGTAAAACTACACTATTACTGTAATTCAGTAAAAATTGCTACAATAAAATGTATGTCGATTAACAAATTAAAATCTGTACAACAAATACTACCATGATGTACAGTATAATATTATCAGAATATCTAGAATCTAGAATTCTCACCACCATTTAGAACAGAAGCAATCGTTTCATTGATGTAGCCAGTGGTCGAGAATGAATGAGTGGGTTGAAGGCCAGGCCACGAATGTTCAAGCTCAAGCCAAACTGTTTCATGTCAAACAGGTGCATTATTGAAAACACAAATTAGAAGTATTTATAGTCTCTTCCCTCTCCAGTGGGAATTGTTTTCATTTGGAAACCATTTAGTTGCCTTTTTTCATTATTTCCTCAATACCACATTGTTTGGAGGATGATGAAGGCTATACAGAGTCAGATACGTCAGTGTTAAATAAGCGAGCAGGCCCACTTTTGCCAGCGATGCGGTAGATTCATCAAAAAGGTCATGGTTAGAACAGGGCAGCTGTTTGGCTGTAGCCACCACTGGCACATAATCTGTACTCAATTTAAGAGCAAAGAAGGAAAGCTTGAACTCCGAGAGGACAATGAGTCACTCTCAGGGACAGTTGGACTTATGGGGTGAATCAAATGTTTGATGAATACATTCTAAGTTGAAGAGGATTGGGAGAGGAGCTCATAAAGTGTAGATTCTGGGAAAGCCATTTGATTTTACTGGATTTCACAGAGCGTATAAGCACACAAGACAAACAAACTGCAAACCAACACTGTTACACATGCAAAAATAGTTTCCATACTCTATTGTCACACAATAGGATGCGAAATGAGCTGACAAAACAGTGTGGGCTGCCATGTTGGACTGGACCACAAAATAGGTTGAGGTTGAGGTGTTGGATATATATAAGCACAGAAATGCCAGCAATATCCACAGTGGACACTCTGAGTAGAGGGATTAATTGATTCCAGTTTCTTTTTGACAAAGACTCTCGCTTTCCATCTCTTTTCTTCTTCCCCTTTCTTCACACAAACATACAGACACACTGAAATGAAAAATACACTGATGCACCAACCAAAACGCACATTGATAAACAGAGATAAAAGTGGAATGGCAGTTTACAGACCTTATTTGTAGTCTCTGTCATTTGAGGTTCTTGATGAGTTTTTTCTAAAGACAGTGAACTGGAGACACAACTGCCGTTTCAATAGAGAACAGTACACAAAACAAGCAATCATTTCCCTCAGGATCCCACACAGAGAGTGGGGGCCATGGAGCAAATTCACTAAACGGTTTTGCCACTTTTGTGCACTGTATTTCAGTGCAAAAACCTGCATCTTATTCACTAACCACAAGCAATTCAGTTTAATCGGGCATTGTGTGCACTATTAAATTGTCTATATACTAAATTCAATTAACTTACTCCTCGACCATTGATTAAACATATTCTTTAGGTATGCGGGTTAGTAGTATTAATATATTCCCAAACATTCTACAGGTACGTCCATTATGGCTGCTTTGAAATCTGAGTATTTGGTCATCCTACTCATTTGACATACTGCTTTTTCCATTCTGTGTAGTATGCATACCATGTGTCAGTGTGTGCATATTTGGATAGTAGGATAGTTATTATTTTAGTGCAAACACACATCCTTTCTATGAAAATTAGGCTTATTATAGATTGTGAAATGCAAAGAAAATGCTTATATAGATTAGATAGTTAGATAGGTTTTTTTTAATAAATTTTCTAGCGATGTACATTTTCTGGCTGCAGTAATTCATGAAATGATGATAAAAAAATGGAGAAGAGCATTATAACCTAGCACTTTATTAGGTAGTACTGTACACATAATAAACCATGCAGTTATCTAATGCAATGTATAAAAGCATGCAGATACAAGTCAGGAGCTTCAGTTAATGCTCACATCAACTTTCAGAATGGGGAAAAAAATGTGATTTCAACAGAGGCATGATTTTGGTGCCAGATGGACTGGTATGAGTATTTCAGTAACTGCTGATCTCCTGGGATTTTCACAGATTTTATAGAGTTTAATATATTTTATGTGCCAAAAACAAAAAAACATCCAGTGAGTGGCAGTTATGCGTATGAAAATGCCTTGTTGATGAGAGAGGTCAATGGAGAATGGCCAGATTAGGTCTGAGTTGACAGAAAGGCTACGGTAACTCAGATAACCATTCTGTACAATTGAGCAGAATAGCATCTAAGAATGCACAACACGTTGAAACTTGAGGCGGATGGTCTAAAACCGCAGAAGACACATCGACTACTTTATTAGGACCATCGTGTTCCTAATAAAGTGCTCAGTAAGTGTATATCCAGATGGGCCATGCAGTTATGCATTTTAAAGAGTTAATTCAGATGTCTGGATTGCAGTGGTGGAGCGATGCTGTATTTCCCAGCAAAGTATGGCAGACTGTAGTAGTCTGTTGAATCTTTCACAATATAGCCCTCAAAGACAGATAATTGGGCTTAGCAAAAAATGTGTGGCTGTGTTTGCACCTGATTTGCATAATCCCTTGCATATTGAATTTGGTGCTATAACAACGCAGACTGTGTGAATGACACGACACATGAAAGACATAATCAGCGGGTTAAATTCATTCATAGTGTATGACAGTGTTGGGGTGTAGCTCAGCTACTTTCACAATAGTGTTGATTAGCAGTAGTAGCTTGTGGCTTGGAAAGCTACAGTTTCAAATAGCTTCCCCAACACTGGTGTATGAATTCAATACATTTTCCCTTTATAGAGATATTCATATTATCTTCAAATGGGGACAAAAATATTTTGCCCAAAGTTGGAGATACATCAACGGTCTTCCTTGTTCTACTTACCTTCATTGTTGTCATTCTTTTTGTGTACTTAAGCAGATATCTCAAGATCTGTGGAAAGAATAAAATGATAAAGCATCTAAAATGTCTCAAAAAGCTCTAGAAAAACATGTTCTGACTTATTTACTAATGCAACATAAAATACAGACAAAGGTTTAGGGGCCTCATTAAGTATTTTATAATACATGTCTTAAACCTTTAAAGAAGAAGTTGCAGCAGTCTATTGAGAAAGATTAGATGATTAATCTACAGAAATATATAATATTACATCCAACAATATCCTATCTTGTTGACATGAGACTTACCAATTGCAATATCTCCGATGCAATATTCTTTCATCAAACAACCTGGAGACTTTCAGTTTAAAGACAAGAAAACTGAATGGCCATGTTACTCATTTATCAACATTTTATTAAAGCCCCACAACTTGACCAGAGAAAAACTTTTCGAGAACAAGATTGAAAAGATTTGCGAAATGAAAATCAGAGGTCAAGGAACTTTTGAACTTTTTTGGCTGCCACACACAAACTCTTCCCTCTCCTCCCTTAGGATAAGTGTGGAAGAAAGGATTTACTGTGCTGTGGTTACACAGCCATGGCTCGGATACATTTATTGTTGATTACAAGGGTTTTCTCCACCTCTGCTTAATCATTATTACAAGGGACACTAGCGGTATGGCATTACAGCAGCGCATGTGCCATGAAGTTAATGCATGAAGAGAGATTTTATGTCTTTCCTCTTGCAGCTTGATAGTTGAGAGACACCTGAAGTTTTATTTGGATAAATAAATAGAAAGTTGCATGCAACTCAGATGACCACACTGTTTTTTCCACTGTTTGAAGTGTCTTCAATGCCCACGATTGTGAGATGCTCCATATACAGCAGGAGCAAGGCCTAAAATACACCCTTTCTAGCGAACATAATTAATACAAATGTGCAAGTTTGGAGCACAAGTACAGGTTTAGGTGATAACTGTTGAGTAGATTGTGGATAACAGTAATTACAGTGGAGAGCTGTTTTGGGAAGACACGTTCAGGCAGACTAGAACGAGCAAAGTGGAAATCTGCTGCTCATACAAACATCACGTCACACAATGCTTTCACTCAACCTCAGCTCTGGTTCATGGGTCATGTCAGGTCAATGAACTTTACATTTTGTCATGCTCCTCCTCAAAGGATAAAATTAACTTTATCTGATCAAATATAAGCTTTAAATGTCAAAAATACTGATGACATATATGTATAGACAACCCACATCTTGCAAACTACATTACGATCACAGATGCTTATCGTAAATAGCTCCACACACTTGGTTTTCACCCTGACTTCCTCAATCTAAATATTCTGTCCTCTCAGTAGTAGAATGAGCCACCCAGTGACATCTAATCACGTGGAATGTTTTAAAGTTCATCAGTGTATTACTCCTAACTGCATGAGTCACCACCAATGATATACAGTCTTGTATAGAAATAATTAAAATTGCTTCTATACAAGCTATGTTAAAGCTTTCTAATGCAAGCATCATCATTATTATTATTACTTATGCATAGTTTGTTTTAACCCCCTTAACCTGTTGGTGCTAATGAATGACACTTCAAAATGTGCAGCTTGTTAAGGCAAGTTGTGATATCAGACTTTTTCAAGAAAACAGGTGAAAAATATCATAGGCTTACATTGAAGGTGGGAACCAATCCATATCTAGGGACCAGAGTATCATAGAGATTTACAACCTGTCTACACATGATTCGAGCCAGGTGTCACATTACATACAGTATAATGATGATGTTGTCTACACTGTAAGCGTCAATTGCGACACATTGCGCTGCAAGTAAACGGGTGTCCCATTCCATTTTGCTTTGCACGCGCTGGGGCTACTATTGGCAACAAAATAAATAAATGGATTGGAATGTGTGTGTCGATGCGTCCAGTGTAGACAGCCTCAAGCCTAGTAACCACTCAAAAGACCCTAATAAACTCCTAACTATGCCTTTGCAAACACTGTAGAAAATGCATTTTAATATGCTAAAAAGTACTCAGAACACCTTAGCCACACACCAAATACCGTGGCAACCACCCATGACTTTTGGCTAGTAAAAGTACTTGCAATGGACCCTTTTCACACTTCCACGTTCTCGAAGCGGAAGTCGTCATAGTTGGGTAAACACAACTATGGTCGCTGCAAGATTTGCCTGCATTTATGTTTGGAGATGTAAACCGTAACATCCACCAACAGTTAAATCTAAACTCAACAGAGGTCACAAGAGGGATATCTGCACGAAGGTAAGTCGATATAAATAAATGAATATTGAAAGGTTGTGGTAAATTAGCAGGCACATATTTATGTATTAATGGAACGATCTACAAATCTGGCGCCATAAATTGCAAAAATGAAAGAAGAGGGCATAGTTAAAGAATCTGTGAGTTGTACTTGGTGAAACTAATACCTGATGGGCCAACGCAGGATGTGAAAGAGTGGAGAGACCCATGTCCCACTCAATCCAACTTCTAACCCTGTCAAACACACACTCTTATGTCTGTTGCGATGTGTAATCATTCTAATGAAACCGTGACGGTACAGCTCAGATTTCAAAGCGTTTCACAATTCCACCTGTGAGCGACTGCTGTAACTCCTCATCTTGAAAATACTGTCCACAGCAAAAGTTCTTCCTCGTTTAATAACGAAGTTATCTCCTTTGAGTTTATTTGCCTGAACCCACCGAGCTCGTACAAAGTTCAACATCTTTTGGAAATTCATGGAAACACAAATTCAGACGTTCTCTTTTAGAATTTGTGCAAATAGGAACACTGTAGTGGCACTGGTTATTACTGTTCTTCCCAATTGCCACCATATTTTACCCATCTATGAATGTGTAAGTGTGAAAAGGGTCCATTGTATTACATTCCATTTTTAATCTCTCAAATGAACCCGTCCATACTTAGACCCTTTTTGTTAAAAATGCAAGTTGCAAAAAAACTGCGCTTTTCATAGATTAAGGCCACACCTTCTAATGAATAATTACATGAACACAACTTATCTAGAGAAATTCACTAATTATTGATTTCAAAGGCAAATAAAAAACAAATGATCAAATCCCTATTCCACATTTCCAACTCAACAAACAATTCTATTAAAATTAAAAACGCACACGTTACCAGTATCTTCTTTCTTGGGCACAGTGTGTTTCGTGACCCTTGATCAGTGACTTCAAATAGCAAGTCACTGTGTGATTTCACGTTTAATAATGTTCAATGAAAGGACTGTAAATTGGTACATTTAAAATTAATGATTAGATTTAGCAAAACATACAATGAGTAATCCAAAAGTAATCAATTTACATTACCTAAAAAATCATATATAAAATATTACGTTAATGATTGCAGTTTAAGTTTTGTCATTTGGAATCAGTACCTGATTACATTTAGAAGTAATTTACCCAACACTGCCCATTACACCTCAGCATTGTGGCTGTGAGGGTATCACTAACATTTTCTTCAGAAAATGTAAAAATCAAGTTGCATTTTATGATTATAAAATGTTAATAGCCATGAATTTAGGTAAAAAAATTTTTTTTTATAAATGTCAAGGCCAACATTGAATGAGTTGTTTCCGCCATGTAATATGAAACTTCATATGCTGATTCAGAAATACTAATGTACAGGATTTCATTACATTGAAACAAAGAATTCAATAATGTTTTTAACATTGTCACGCAGTACACAAAAACATTAACTTACATGAAACAATACATATGTAACAAATACTAAACAAATCAATGCATTTTGCTTCCAATTTGAGTTCAAGCTTTGGTTCTAGAATGTGCGTTGCAGCAGAGACAGTGTTTTTTCTGTATTAAGGGATCTGTTGTATGAGAATGGGAATAGTTGCTTCACTTTAGGCCTTGTTTGTTGTCCGGCACTGGACACATGGGCTTTGTAACTCTAGTCCAGTTGTGACCACACAGGAGAGGTTCTGTTGGGAGGGGGTCGATTCCAGAATGGAGACAGATGGACGGAGGGCAGTTCTCACACAGAGAATGGCCTCCACTGTTCCCGTGTTGGCCGCCGCTCACAAAGAACATTGATTTTGACCACGTTGAGCGAAGGGATTGCTAATATCTCGTTTCACTATGACTATGACACCTGTTCTGAGGTCAGTTCTAAAGAACACCTCAACTGGGGGAATCTGATCACATCCCAGTCTTTTCTCTCAGATTATGAGGAGGTCAATTAAATTTTACTGTGTCAGCATGGATGATTTAGAGAAGGCTTATTCTTAAAAGAATAGTTATAAGAGTAATAGAGTTCAATACAACTTATAGGGATAGGTCACCCCAAAAATGTAAATTCTGTCATCATTTACTCACTCTTATGTTGTTCCTATATCACTTTCTTTTGTTTAAATAATTTGTTTAGTGGTGGGACTACTCTTCTAGGCATATTAACATTTGTTTTGTGTTACCAACATATCATGCAAAAGAAACAAGGTTTACCATCCGTACATAGTCATGTCAGTTGAAAGACTGAGCATTGGATCATTGCACAGACGGAATTATGATAACACAAACAGTATATCATTATAAAAACATACATGAAGTCTTGTAGGTTTACTTTCAATTTGTTTTGTTTTTTTTCTCTTTTTATGTTTATTCCTGTGTTCCTTAGCTCCATAGACTTCCATTAAAAGTGTAATAATTTAAACATGATTTTTACTTGTTTTTACAAAATGATGCTGTCAAAAAAGCTTAACTTGTTTTAATCTGGAATATTGCTTTAAGCATGAATATCAAATACTTGTCATAGGGCCAGAGTAGTGCATGCATGAATGAATGATGTGTGTTTTCTATTTAAAGATATATTACTGTTGAATATTGAAAGCGTATGCATGTGACGTGTGAACACATCAATGTAATGCACAAGCACGAATCTCTCCACTTGCACGCGGATTTCCTTTATTCTTGCACAAAACTGGACCTGCGATCTCAAATATACACTGCTCTCTTGTGAAATCTCTCTGCTCGTGGTTTGACAGAGTAGTGTCATATATTTGCTCTCGCACACGAATGACCCAGTTAATAGATTCAACCCTTCCTCATAATCAACAGGGCAGGAAACCTGGTCAGAGTGGAAACTGACCTGACATTTCACATGCTCAACTTTCCGATCAGGAAATGTTATTTTAATAATCATATTTTCATCACTTCACTATTTCCTGCCTTCAAATACTGGCACTTTTTTCCCCAATAGAGCCCAGCAGCTCCTTTTTCTAATTCCATTTACCTTTGCGCCAATGTCCTGTCTGTTCCCAGCTTCTGGCTCTTAGCTTTAGGAAACAAAACAGTCAGATAAGCAGCATGTTTCAATAACATAACAGCTAACCAATAAGAGCAATGTCATGATTATGAAGCTAGAGGACTAATGGTGTTTTTATTTTATAATCTTGGATCAGAGAGATGGCCAAATAAACTGCAAAATAAACCGCAATTGTTTATGTTATTATGTTAGACAGCAGGGATTTTTTTCACCATCACTTTCGATCCTGTTTCTCACTCCTGACCTTCATTCTACAGCTGGAGCCATGTATGCAAAAGAGAGTGGGCAAAATCTATTTTTTAAAAAGAGTTGCATGGGAACAACATGACGGGAGAGGTCTAGTGGTGTACCGCTAACGATACTCTAGCCAAGCTTTTATGGACAATTAATGCATTCTCATTTTAATTGTCCTTAGCCTTAAAAAAAGTCTCACTGAATAAAAGACAAAAATGGGAGTGGGACAAAAGAATCGCAAATTCTGTGTCCATGAGAAACAGGAAAACCCCAAATAAAGAGCCTTTCAAGTAAAAGAAAAAATATTTCTGTCTGAGGGAAAATAAGTCTGTCAAGTGTGGACATCGAAATAAATAAAAAAAAAAAAACTGAAATTATTCTCCATATGGTGAAATCAGCACAGTTGTACCAGTGGGGCGTTTACCACAGCTCATAAATGTTTCTTGGAATCTCATGCCCCCCCGTACTAAGAGATTAGACTGCAAAGTAATCCTGCAAGAGATATTTTATTCCATACCTCCTACTACAATTTCAATCTCTCCTGCTACCTTTCTTGTTAAACAAATAACACAGATATGAGCAGGAGAACCAGAGTGTGTTTATATAATTGTACAGCACAGATTGAAATGAAGTGATCACTCTACTATGGAGATTGAATTGTTGCATATTAACATACAAATGGAAAGAGATTCACAAATAAAAAGAATGAGATTTTTTAAATGGAAAACTTATTTACATATATATTTTTAACTCAAATACAACTCTGGCCAGCATTTATTTGTGGATCGATTCCTGTGCATTTGCGGATCGCTATAAGCATTTGTCGATTTTGAAACAAATCTAGTGTCGAGATGTGCACACAAATCTATAAATAGGTTGACTCCACCCATCGTCTACTCAAGCCAATCAGATAATGGCCACATTGCTCGGACCAATCGTAGCACATTCTATATTCAACCGATCACGCTTCGTTTTACTATTACAGTGGGACCACAGACTCACAGAGCTCTCATGAGCATGGAATCAACCACATACAGATAAGCTCCAAGGCCACAAACTTTTAAAGAAAATTATGTCATCAGAGGAATACAGTGACTTAAGGTTCATATAATTTTATCTCAGTTATAACCATGTGTAGTCTTGTTAAATGTCGACAGCTGAAAATTGCCCATTTGTAGAGTGTCCTGATCATTAGCTTATAGCTAACCTGGCTGACTATACGAGTCTGCTAAGAGTCTGAAATGTGTCATCAAAACCATTACACTTAATGTCACATGGCAGATCCAAACAGACACACTTCTAGACACTACAAAAGATCAGAAGTACAGACAGTGTCTTTATAAAACATGAATCATATCAGATGATCTTAGAACCACAAACCATAAATTAATACCCTATAATACACAGTGTACAAGATCTGCTTTAACATTAATTTGGTTTCACATTATGTTATTGTATTTAAAAAAGCTATTTTTATTATTATTATTATTTAGAATTTTGCATTTTAGCACTTTTGTGTGAATGTTTTAGAGGTACTATTACGTAGTGCCTTCTTAAAGTACAGCATCATGTTCTGACAGTGATAACTGACTCATTGGTTATTGCCATCTTTTACAGCTGTTACCCCTGTGTACTGCACATCAACTTTGAGCACTTGACTTACCTGCTCCATAACTCAGTGGCTCCATCTCCAATACAGGACACCTTTTAAATGTGTAATATGAGGTTTTTTATTTGTCTGTTATTTCAGATTTATTTTAATTTACAATGTCGTGTCATTAAATGAAAGTGTAATACAAAATTTAAATAAACCATAACATTGTCTTTGGGTTTACTTACTTAATTTTAAAATGTTCTCACCCTCATGTTTTTTTAAACCTGTACTATTTAGTTTCTTCTGTGGAATACATTATAAATTGTAGATGCTGCTAATAATGCTGAAATGAAAGCAAGGCTGTCAGTTCCTATCATTATTCCTGACATCTCCTTATGAGTTCCTCTCACAGAAGAAAGTCAGTCGTTTGGGTTTGGAACAACATGAATATGAGTATAAATGATGACTCATCTCATCTGACAAAATATTTTTGTCATTTATTTTTTTTTTTTTTTTAGTTCAATCAAGGCATTTTGAGGTAAATAGGTTTTATAGGGTGTATTTTGAACACTAAAGCATGTCTGTTGGCTAAAGGTATGATTTTTTTTTGCATGTAACTACAAAAGTCAATAAATATGAGTACATGTATTTACACACACAAACACTGGAATTGAACATTTTGCTCGATTTTGTTGTACATGAACATCTTCATTGCCACGTCATGGAGTTGTATCTATTGTCTAGGACGGATACTCTTAGACAGGGTAAGAACATTCTGCACAAATGATTGGAAAAAATAAGTTACCCGTTAAAAATAAGTCCATCACTATATAGAAAAGAACACGTTACATAAACAAGATTGGGCCATGGAGCTTTGTGATGTCTTGCCACCAGTAACACAAAAGTCACACAACTGTTTCCATCTTTTTGTGGAGCAGAGAGCACCAGTTTTCCAGTATACTTGCAACCCTTTTATTATTATTATTTTCCACCTGTATCTCACAGCTCATATACTTCCTGAGTATAAAATTTAAACACACATTGTTTAACAGGGTTAACATAATTATTTCTTGTGAGTAACATTGGACTGGTCTGCCATAACACTAAGTGCTAAAAATATAAATCCTTTGAAATATTACTTAAATGATTGAAAAAAAACAAATTAATGCTAGAGCAGATCTTGTACACTGTGTATTATAGGGTATTAATTTATGGTTTGTGCTTCTAAGATCATCTGATATGATTCATGTTTTATAAAGACACTGTCTGTACTTCTGATCTTTTGTAGTGTCTAGAAGTGTGTCTGTTTGGATCTGCCATGTGACATTAAGTGTAATGGTTTTGATGACACCTTTCAGACTCTTAGCAGACTCGTATAGTCAGCCAGGTTAGCTATAAGCTAATGATCAGGACACTCTACAAATGGGCAATTTTCAGCTGTCGACATTTAACAAGACTACACATGTTTATAACTGAGATAAAATGATATGAACCTTAAGTCACTGTATTCCTCTGATGACATAATTTTCTTTAAAAGTTTGTGGCCTTGGAGCTTATCTGTATGTGGTTGATTCCATGCTCATGAGAGCTCTGTGAGTCTGTGGTCCCACTGTAATAGTAAAACGAAGCGTGATCGGTTGAATATAGAATGTGCTACGATTGGTCCGAGCAATGTGGCCATTATCTGATTGGCTTGAGTAGACGATGGGTGGAGTCAACCTTTTTATAGATTTGTGTGCACAGATTGATGCTAGATTTGTTTCAAAATCGACAAATGCTTATAGCGATCCGCAAATGCACAGGAATCGATCCACAAATAAATGTGTGTGATTCACAAATAAATGCTGGACAGAGCTGTGTTCGAGTTAAAACATATATTTGTAAATAATCTCATTTTATTTATTTGTGAATCTCTTTCCATTTGTATGTTAATATGCAACAACTCCATCTCCATACTCTACAGGCCAACAGGCCACACTGTCCAAAACGTCTGAAAGCACACAACAGCTACCATTGTAGTTGTATTTCAAGAAATGTGCATGATCCGTAACATACACATTATCAAATAAAATTGTTCATTATAACTATATACAAAATATTTTGGTTTAAGGCAGGCTGAAGAAGTCCTAAGTGTATTTTTGGATTTATCAGTTAGCTGAGAAAACTTTGAGCCAGCATTCAGGTTTGTCTCTCTTACACCCTGGGAAGATTACTCTATACAGTAAAACTTCCATGTGAAAAAAATGCATCCTCATAATTTAGACTCTTTGCCAATGAGTATTAAACATACTGGATATTACATAAGCATGTTCAAATAAGTTTCTTGCATCTGAACAACAGTCATGTCATACACTGAAAGGAGGTGGAGAGAAGAGGGATGACCCCACCCTCCCCGCCCCGCTCTCCTCTGACCCACACACAGCCCAGGGCAATTTAGTGTTGAAACAAACATCTCTAGTAAATCTCCATCTCTTTCTTTTCCCCCTCCTCCAAATCTTTTTTTTTTTATTTATTTTTTTTTACTTTTGTCCTAAGTTGGGCTGATCTTCCTCCGCTCTAAAACAAATACAGAATACTCAGTCGGCGGAGACGGTGTGTCTTGCCCTGTAATGGATCGGTTGGGTGGACAAGGGGGTTCTTTCCTAAGCACCATTATAACACTTATTTTAACATAGTTTTATTTCTTCTGTATTCATATAAGAAAGTTTAACGTAAAAGAAAGTCTGGTAACACTTACGGTTCCACTTATTAACATTAGTAAATGCATTTGGCGTAATAAACTAACAATATATTTTTACAGCATTTATTAATATTTGTTAATAATATTTTAATTGTAAAATTAAAAACAGAGTATTAACATATAACTTTTGATTTAAAAAAATGCACTACCATAGGTTAAAATGAACAAAGATAAACAAATGCTGTAAAGGTATTGCTAATTGTTAAATCATGTTAACTAATGTTGTTAACAAATGGGTCCTTATTGTAAAGTGTTACCAAAAGTCTTATATTAGATAATTCCAAGGAAAGCTGGTGTTTGTCTAGGAAGGGGTTAAATTTTCAGGAGCTCACTGGAAAGTCCCTCAAATGATATTTAATGCATTAAATGTGAATATTGATTACAAACCAGGCGGTATTGGGGAACAAATATAGAGTTTAGAGTAAATTTGAACAAGGACGTGGCATTGATTACAACAAAGTTAGCATGTGATGGAATGTGGGGCCATTCTCACCTTCATGAATCGATTTGCTTCACGGCTACTTGATCATAACCGGAAGCTATCGCAATGCAAATGTTGTTTAAATACATTTTTAAATGCTTCAAGGACTTCTGGAAGAAGTTATAAAGCATAAATTTAATCTAATAATAAGAGCACCGATTTAACGCAACTGTTGCACGTGAAACGCACATGGAAAACAAACACGGCAATGCGTTCTTACCGAAGAAAGCAAACCCGCCTTCAATTCATGAACAGAATCGGAACGACGTTGTTATAGTTTTGTTGTACTCAAACCAAACATAGCTGTTAAAAAGTTCCTCTGTTTGCTTTCACACATAACAAAAACTGATCAAAACAAGCTCCCTGATTTGCTTGTTGTTGTACGCTAAGGGACCGTTCACACCGAACACGTCCTTAAACGAAAGAAAGCTTGACGCAGAGCCACGAGCGCAGGTGTCTCGAGACAGTTTAAATATATATTTTAACTTAACATGGTATTTAACAGCGCGGAGCTTCTACAACACGCTGAAAAAAAATCAGGAGACATGGCGCTACTGTTAAAGACATCCATGAGCGTATGTTTACGTAGAAAAACAATTGGGAAAACATCGTGGACAGCCGAAAAAACGCGTACGGTATGAAAGAGTTCTAGTAAACCCTATACACTCTATTATACTCCAGAGAGAGAAGTAGGGCAAAACTTATATATATAAAAAAGTGATTCAGCTGGGAAAGAAACGCCCCATGTGTTGACGCTCTGTGGCCCCTCCTGCGGGTGTCTTATAAAGGAAATGCTGCGTTGCGGAGCAGGACAGAGGGGGTTCTCTGATAGGGCAACGAAAGTTTACACAACCAGAGCCCATCTTGTTACCCTTGCAAGTATCAGATTCTCCTACGTTTGATTTATGCTCGATAGGAAGATGACCACGGCCGTGATGTCGCCTTTCTTCGACTTCAGCGAAGTGATCAACAACAAGGTAAGAGAAAGGATTCAATGGGATTTGTCTTCTGGAATGTAGTCGATTAGACTTTGTTTTGAAGTCCGAGTGGGCAAACGTAGGCATTGTAATTTATCAAAAACAACCACGACTCAAACGTTCAGCTGCTTTCTACGATCGGAAGACATCAGAAATAATTTGAGTTTAAATGTATCAATGCATGAGACTGAAGTATGTACTGCAGTCTGTGGCCATGCATGCATGCATCCAGTGAAATTTCCTGCTTGGCATGTTCTGGTGAATCCGTGGCTTTCACAACACATACATGTTTCGGGATGCTACTTTTTTTAAATGTTTATCAACTAGAGATTGGAGCAACATGTTGCACCATTTGCTATTGAAAGAATTGCCAATCTTGACAAAATTGTTTTGAGATTTATGTTTGGCTGTAAAAAATTGGCATCAGTAAACGCAGGATTTGCTGTTTAAATGGGACTGACGTACTGCAGTCATGGCTGTCTCGTGATTTCATTGAATTAAACTTTTAGAGGAGTGACTTGGAAAATCAAGTGAGTCAAGCTGATGAGCTGATAGAAGATATGAGCTTGTTGCAGTGGATAATTCGCAGTTAACCAACAACTAAACATGTCTAAACATGGTTTTTCAGTGGAGTTAATGCATTTTTCTGTTGTGCATCTGTGGAATTAAGATCTGAACACTTCTGGAGCTAAAAAAACTCTTGGTGCCTGATCCAAACTCTTTAAAGGCTAGATTTAATGAAATCCACTCACTGCTGATTAAGATCGACAGATTTGCATGTGCCATGTCAACTACATAAGTGTAACTGTTTGAAAGCATTACTACTGTTATTTGTATAAATATATGGTGCCTAACATTAAACTTTGATAAGTGTAGCCTAACTTTAAACATTGAACAGTGTTTTCCACTTCTGTATTCCTTAAATCTTTTGATTTTGTTTCTGTGTAATCAAAAATGTCACAAAATATTTAAGATTGGGGAGGGTAACCAAAAGTTTAACAATCTTGTCATTTAAAAACTTCACTTGATAATTGAACACTTCTTTAAATATTGGGGGAGTCATGGTGGTTATGACCCAGTTATAATGTTTTGGCTTCTGTCCCACATGTAAGTAACGTGACAAATGTTTTAAATGCGAATGTCCTCATTTTCCTTTTTGTTTCTTCTTTTGTAGAATATAATGCTGAACTACAATAACAACATCCTCAGTACTCCGCACCCTGTTTCTGTCCCTTGCACTGGGGTCAATCTGACCATCTCCACCCCCACTGGGAGCCTGCTGGACAGGAAGGCTGTGGGAACACCCTCCACTGGTGGGGTTTACCAGCGCCGGCACTCGGTCACTTCGACTAGTACCAAACTCAACCAAAACCAGTTCTTGAACATTGCAAAGGTAGATCCATCCCTGCTCAACTCTGAGACCGGAAGCAGCAACAAAGAGAACCGGCTTCGAGACCGTTCTTTCTCAGAAACAGGTGATCGCCTACTACAGAAGTGTTCAGGCCCTGGAGGCCCCAACAGTCAGGTCAACTCCAGCCGCTACAAGACAGAGTTATGCAGACCTTTTGAGGAGAATGGCGTCTGCAAGTACGGTGATAAGTGCCAGTTTGCCCATGGCATTCATGAGTTGCGAAGCCTAAGCCGCCATCCCAAGTACAAGACGGAGCTCTGCCGCACATTCCACACCATCGGCTTCTGCCCCTATGGCCCACGTTGCCATTTCATCCACAATGCAGAAGAGCGCCGTGGACCTCCACCTACTCCGTCCCCCCTTTCAGCCTCCAATAAGATGGAGCGGCCGCGCCTGCAGCACAGCTACAGTTTTGCAGGGTTCCCCAGCTCAGGAGGCCTGCGGGACAGCCCCACCTCCATCACCCCTCCACCTATGTTTCCCCCCGACGAGCTACCAGAGTGGCCTAGCAGCAACCCCTTCACGTATTCCAGCCAGGAGCTGGCCAACCTCTTCAGTCCCAGCCTGGGCAGCGCACCATTGTCTTTGTCTTGCTCCGACCCCTCCACCCAGGCACCATCCTCTCCAACCTCAACCCCTTACTACTTCAGGGCTATGTCAGAGTCTCCCCAGCTCTTTGAGTCTCCATCCAGCCAGCCTGACTCTTTGTCTGACCAGGAGGGCTACCAGAGCAGCTGTGGTGGAAGTCTGAGCGGCTCCGAATCACCCATCCTCGACACCACCCGGCGGTTGCCCATCTTCAGCAGGCTTTCCATCTCCGATGACTAAAGCACACTGAGCCAGACACCATTACCCACTTTCCACTGCATGCAGCAGTCTTCGGCAGAGTGGATGAGATGCTAGCACTCCCTCTACTTCTTGCCATTTCTCTGGCCTTCTAGAAGCTGTAGACTTCCGTCCTTGTGTCACCTCTGCTCTGAAAACGATGCAGTTGAATTAAGGGATTTTTCTTTTTCTGAAAACTCTTTTAACCAGAACAAGCTAAAACTCTCCCAGCCTTAAAATCCTCCTGTTTTTCTGGGCCTCGTCTTGCAGAGCCCCTGCAACGTTCTTGGTGTGACTGTGCCAAACACGCAGAGTAGGAAGTGGATTAGCTAAATGCTAATCATGAGAGGCATGAGACTGTTGTGCCAAGTGCCACCGCTACAATCAAGTGTAGCAGAACCTGTGGCACAGTTCAGGGAGAGATCTGTACCCTTTGCAAATTGCCACTCTTCTCAAGGACACTCTTTCATAACTAACTAAAGTTTACAAGTGTCATGCTTAGACCTTTTAACAACTGTCTTTGTAGACCTGCTTAAAGCAAAAAGAGGAAAATATTGTGAAAAAAAGTGCCTGGGTTTAAGTGTTGGGGTGAATGGACCAATGTTTCTTTCTTTTTTTTTCTTCTTCTTTTTTGTCCTTGTGGCCTGATTATGTAGCGCTTGTTTTGAGTGGTTGCTCCCCTCCATTGAAATTGCAGACTACACCAGTCTGCAGGAAGGACTTCCTCTCATGAGGGTTGAATGAGAATGGAGTTCTGGAATATTTCAGGCACATTTAATTTTCAATCTGGTGCTATATGCTCCATGTCTTATAAAGCCAGCACAAAATCCTGAGAAGGGATTTTTCCACTCAAAAACAAACAATTCATTAAGTTTTTGTTGTTGTTTTTGTTATTGTTCCATTTCCCATTAGTTGGTGGTTATTTAATGTTTCTTGGGAAGGGAATCTTTTATTAAACTTCTGTCCCAACTCAAAATGCCCACCTCCCCTCCAAAAAAATAAAAATAATGGAGGGGGAATTCCATCATTTCCAAGGTGCAGTTGAACATCTTTGCAGCTTCACTTTAGTTCTTCATCCAAGCACGCTTTTTCCATAGATTCTGCTCAGTGGAGCATTTTGTACTTTCATCACTCCATCTATTCACCTCTTGGTTTTTTTATTATGGTCATTGTTTATAATTACTATGGTTATATTATTGTTTGAAAACCTTCCAGAGTAGAAGGTTTTGCTTGTCACTGCTTATTTAACTTATCAAAAACATATTTATTGGTGATCATATGCATATTTTTTTTTTTTTTTTGTTAATTTTGTTTGTATTTATCTTAATAATGAAACGATAGAATATATTTTCTTTTATGTTTAAATTATGATCTTCTGCATTAATCTTATGATTGTGAAGACGTGTCGGCTTTCTTTTTTCACAATTTAATATATTGTACTACAATTACTTTTGTTGGCAACTACACTTAAAATGAAACTTAATTTAAAAGCAAAAGCAAAAAATCCTCTGCATTTTGATTTATTTATTGTAGATTTATTATCATTCCCAAATATTTGACTGCAAAATCAGTACTACCATACATTCATTCCTTGATAAGTGAACTAACGAAAGAGCATCAATACCGTTGTTTTATTTAAAGAAATATTTTCATCCACCCTCTTCACCTGTTATTCACACTTGAGGCAAGCCTTGTCCCCAATGGTAGCAGAATGATTTTTCCCAACCATTTAATAATGGTGGCAAAAATCTCAGTTCTTAAGTATTGAATATTTACATTTTGTAGCGATGACAACTTGGATTATCAATCCACTTTAAAGAATGTTTGAGCCTGGTCATAGATTTGACAATGTGGAAAAAACTTGCTAAGCAATTTTATTTTCGATTAAAGCAAGTTTGATTCAAGATGCATGGAGTTTCATGGCCTTAAAATTTGCGCACCACATTTGAAATACCACCATGAAGTGCATTTTTATTGTTGATATTGTTTGTTATGAAGTTTAAGGGTTGATGATTTGCAGGTAATGAACCTCCAGTGTTAAAAGCAGCTTCTTCAGTTGTGGTGGAGGATATGATGAATTGTAGGCTATAATTGTGACCTAATGGGTTAAAGTTCTGTTCCTGATGTTTGGAGAGCTCCTAGCCTAAATGTAAAGTGCCTCTTTTACACATTCCATGAGCAAGTGTTCTTTGCCTCAAAAATAGCTGGGATGCTTCTTTTTAAAAAAAAATATTTTTATTTTATTTTTATGACTTGTTGCTTGTATCCACAATGGTGGAAGCAATGATTGTCCAAGTTGGTTAACAGTATAGACGTAAAGAGAGTTGAATGTATTTTGTTTTTTATTAACAGCCATTGCTGTTCACTACAGTAATTTCTATGAGTTTATATAAGATTGATCTCTCTTTTGTAATGACTGATTGCAGTTAAAACCAATAAAACCCATATTTTTGGAAAGAAAAGTGATCTGGAGTATAATTTTGTGCAGTATTAAAAATGTGCATGAAAAAAGCTTGGGACAAGGAGGAAGGATGTTTTGCTGTCAAATGCTATTTAAACTGAAAGTTTAATAACTTAATAATGGTATGTACATAGCAATAATGCAGGGGAAATGGTTTTGGTGATGCGTGCAACCAAAATGGCTTGAGACCGACTCTTGGTCCAAATCTTACTCTGAATTATACAGAGCCTCATGACTGACTGCTGAGAAAAGCAAGCACAAGCTTATTATTTGGTTGGGACAGCAATTTTCACAGAAGCCCAAATTTAGACCATTATGGCTTTCCTAATCATTGTGGATCTGGCAACCATAATGTAGGGAAATAGATATTCTGCATATTATCAAACATTTTGACCCATGATTGACTGTGATGAGGGAGTTGCTATGAGGAGCATGGTCATTGGTAGTCTGCAGAAGGATTGGTGGGATGCTGACCTGACTGTGGTCAAACTCAAGTTGGATTTCTCTTAATGCACCGCAGAGTTGCTGATGGGAAATCTGCTCCCCTGGTTTCGGCCAAAATGAGTTTGAGGAGAGATCTCCAGAAGTCAAAGCGTGACACATTACATCAGGGTAACTGTTAAGGCCTGGCTGTTATGTAATTTAGTCCTCAAACAGATGAATTTAAGCGAAACCCCCACTTCTAACACATACGGTTACTGTGGCACAGGATCTCAAAAGTTTAGGTGGAATCGCTACTGTTTAAATATTTTTTTCATTTGAATGCTGTGCATTCTGAAGTGATCCTACACACGGATCCAAAAAATATTAGAGATTTGGGATCAAATGGAACAAAAACTTGCTGAATTGCAACAAGGATGATTTCAAAGATGTTTAATAAAGCATATGTTGATTAACAGTTCAACACAGATCACAATTATTATCCTTTTACAAACCATCTTCTCTCACCCTCTCTTTTTTATCCCTTTTTTCAGTCTAGCTATTTATAAAAAGTATTTGGTTGCTTAAGCCACACTCCAAAATATAAAAATATAATTGAATAAATAACAAAATATCAAATCATGTGGCATTTATTATGAAGAAAAAAGCCCACTTTTCAAGCAAAAAGTACTTAGTAGGTTTTAAATGATAAAACAATAGATGTACTGTTCAAAATTAAGACAAAAGCATTTGTAAACTTTCTGGTTGTCAAATTCTAGCTAAATATGTTCCTTAATGAATGTGCTAAACTATACCTGTAGTTAACCTGCACTTGAGGGGAACTGACTTCACATATTCACTAAACATCACCTTGGGACCAGTTGTTTAAAAATATATAATTGGTAAACAAAAGTGAAGTTAGATCTGAGGTCTAGCTTTTGTTTGTAGATGCCTTTTAATTATATATTTTGTTGTCTAATGCAATGAAATTCATACATTTATTAGGTGGTCAAATACTTTCTGTGGTCTCAGTACACAGTTAAGGCCTATGCACACCAAACACTATTTTTGGAGCGATTTCTCACTGTGAAATTAAAATTCATAATACAAACAATGGATTCCTAAGAAGCCATTCGAACCTGGAGCAAACATTTGCACTGCGACAAAGCAAGGTTTTTTTTTATGGTATGTCAATCTGCACACCCCACCCCGCCTGTCAAATAAAATATGAGCTTTGGATCATGGGTCAAGAGTCGCTGCAGTTACCAAAACCAGCACAAATGCAACCCAAGCTTAAACCTAGTTGCCACCAAGTTTAAGACATGCTATAAATATAAAACAACAAAACAGCATTCAAGTATGTTCACAGTTGGTCTATTTCCATTGTGCATGTGATGGAAACAACTCTGCACCATTTAATTGGCATGATGTGTCAGGTATACCTATATAAATAAACCCTCAACCTCCTCAGCTTTCCTCCATTGCACTCACTCTCTCTACACTCTTGAGCGAGGCCACATCCTGCAGCACTTGTGTAAAGTGTGCCTGTAAACATATAGGTGCACAAGGTATTCTCATCATAAACAGGAAGCATGTCTTTGTTTCGTTCACGTTGCTGGAGAGGGGGGTGCACAGCCTGGAAAGCTTCAAGTGTGGCTTTTGAAGCTGCTGTTCACCTGAATATGAGAAAGAATGAGAGTACCTGTGTATCAGGGTTGATGGACTTTGTAATTCCTTTATCAGGAAGTCGTGGAATGGTTGCTATGTTATGCAGAGAGCAAATTAAAAAAAAATTACTAATTCTGCTGTTCTCTGTATCGCTAGCCACAGTTGAGCATGTGTTTGTTTACATATATGTGAATGAAGTACAAGTGGAAGGCCATGGTCAGTTATTACTTCTGACTAAAGAGCAACTTTAAAAAAAAAAGTTTTTTTTTTTGTTGTGGGATTAGGGATTCTAATAAGGGGTTTTTATTTGCAGACTAACAAGACAACTCATGAAAACAATAAGGAAATATATGTCTGTAAGTAAGTGTATCACTACAGTGTTACTGTAAAGTCATGAAATAACAAGTTGGTTGAGTTGTAGATGAATTTCCAAGGCCCTGTTGGCACGCAACTGGTTTCAGGTTGCAACAAAATAACAACAGAAGACAGTGAAGTAGACAATTGTTAAACCTTCCCTGCTACAAAGACTAGTTCATCCAGCATGTAAATCCCAGGTTGATGCCAGTTAGTGCTGGTTTCTTGCTGGTCCAGCAAAACCTAGCTGGTGAAGCTTGTTGACCAGCATTGCCTTTTTTTATTAAGCTGGTTAAGATAGTTTAAAAGCCTGGGAATATCAACAGCATCCCTTCCTGGGGATAAACACCCAAAACTGCTCATTGGAGCACTTTGTAATTTCATCACTCAACTATTCACCTCTTGGTTTTTTATTTTTATTGTGGTCTATTGGTGCTTGCTAAAGAAAGCATTACTATTACTGTTGCTCAAACTTAGGGTAAGGGAATTTGAAAGAAAATTGCATATTAAAATTTGGTGTGCAACTCAACCCACACCATGTACTACAGACATGAATGATACCTCAAATTGTGCATTTTGTTGAGAGGAGTTGTGCTTTTTCTTTTCTAAGTGATCAGACTTACGATTTTCCTGGTGGACCACAAAATAAGCCTGAATATCCGATGGACCATTGAAGGAGGCACCAGAGCCATAATTTGGGACAAGAATCTCATACAGACTTGGGGTGGACTCTTTTGACTCCGGCCAGTAAGAAACCACCAGCCAACCACCAAAAAAAATAAAATAAATAAACACCCTAGAAATCACCCAGCAATTCCCTAAAAGCCACTGAGAACATCTTAGCAATCACATAGCAATGCCCTGGCAACCATTGAAACCCTAGAATAGATCCATTGACATCTAAAGCGATTAACTTCAGGTGAGTAATATCCCTTTAATGCAAGTCAGGTCACTTGGCGGAATGTTCATAATCCTTCAATTGGATACAATGGAATGCATGTACAGCTCCTACTTGATTGGGGAAACCAAATAAGCCACCACAAACAGCCTTAGAGGAGCATCAAAATGTCCAGCTGCCCTTCAATACACGTTAAACATGTCATTAAAGGACCCGATAGCTGTCGTGGAACACTCTGCCCATCAGAAAATTGCCCCCTCAAAAACATTTATTGGCATTTTAAACTGCAATGTGGGACTTAATTTCCTAGTTTGGTGATCAATTACAATTCAGTCATTCACTTCATTCAGAACTGAGTCATTCTTTAGAATTCAGAACTTCTCAAACCTAAGCCCAGCTGTCCTCTCCCTGGTTGATACTCACCACACAAACACATTCTGAAGCTATGAAGTTTGACACTACTCTGGTCACAAATATTAACCTTGGCCCTCAGGATGTTTCCATAGTAGTCATCACATAGTGTATTTTACTTCTGCAGAGTAACCCTTCACCTAGAAGAGCAAAAGCGTACAACAGAAAAAAAGAACTTGAAAAATGTGTGGTTTGGAAAGGTTCCAAAGTGAAGGTAAGCTGGTTGTGGGACCAGGTGCAAGGGAAAGTGTGGTGTGGACTGCACCAAATCACTGAGTTCCGTTTTCAGCATTGCTCTGGCTATTTCTCTGGCTGATAAAACAGCACAATGTGATGTAAAAAAGACAGAGATTTTAATGGAGAGTGCTGAAGCTGATAGTCATGTCAAATCTCTTAACTATACTGTGAACATTATGTTTTGTTTTGGCCTTTTGGAAGCTTCAGTTTGAGATGAATATGAGAGAGAGGCTGAACTCTCTGCTATACAGCAACTGAGCTACCACTTCAGTGCTGGAAAAAAGACATAATGGATATCTGATGTTATGCTAGAGGACAAAATACTATGGTTGATATGTAAATCTATGACCAAAATAGGAAGAAACACAACAAAATGTGTGTCTGAAGGTTTTGGCACACATGCTTGTATGTGTTTGCTTCATTGCATGCGTGTGTGCGCAAGGCTATATATCATCTTAACACTTTCAACAGTGACATTTCAACTTCCTGTCAAAGGCCATCATTATACACTAAAGTTTTCTCAAATTGTTTGATGTTGCTTTTGACATTTTAGGGACTTGAGGGTACAAGACTGACGTACAATCTCTCTGAAGCTGCTTAACCACGCTTCTTTCATGTATTTCCTGACTCACATTTCATCAAACCTTTGTAGACCCAAAAACATATTGTCAAGCAGCATCTGGCCTTGATTGGTTTTCGCAGCCTCTCACTCTGAATTCAAACATTCAACTGCTCTTAATGTTGATTTCATAGATAGTCGTTTCAAAACTACATTTCTGTGACTTAAAGGGTTCAGATTTAGAAGAAGATTTTAGGTATGATGGGCTGTTTACACAGTGCAGCCACTTCCAATTGGAGGGCTCAATTTAATTGCTTCCAGAGTGAATGCACATTAACAACGGTAAGAGACAGGTAGATGTGGTGTTAAAGGACAAACTTTAGATTGTGGGTGGCAGGAAACCTGGGTTATTAGTGTGAGAATGTGGGGGTGAAGAGAAAGGTAATGGAATGAGTGGGTACACTTAGACACATGTCAATCCAGAACTGTTACTGAACATGACCAAACCTTCATGATCCAAGAAGAAGCTCAACTTGGCTCCATCAGCACATTCCAGAAATTCCACTCTAAATGAGATACAAAAGGGACAGTTAAATTTTATAAAAGACAAAAGAAAGTAAATGTTGAAAGTAATGTTGGCTTAATGTTTGTTTTTAATGTCTGAGTAGATTTGTCAAAGCATTTAAGAAAACAGTTTACCAGCATCTGTGAGCTTTGTTACAGGTTAGCATTTGTCTTCTGATGCCAATTGAGCGTTTCAACAAACACTCATGCTCTAACTTGTCAGAAAAGTGATTTAGAGGCCAATGAGCCATTTTATCTTCTGGATGAACCTGAAGTAAATGCTTAAGGTGGAATATTGCCCTAACCTTTTTCACACACTCAAACACAAACCAGCATTGTCCTTATCCACATTGGGACCTTGAGTGAGCACTAAGAACTGACACACTTCCATAACCTGCTCTCTCAAAATAACCCATGATAACACTGTTATAACAGACAGACAAACAAAGAACTGATAACAGGCTAATCTCATGACGGTTTCAAAATGAGTTATCTGTCTGCTAAAGGCTCTGAAGAAAATGTGTGTAGGAAAATAAAATGCAGATTTCTAATTCCATGAATAAATGATGTTTCCTATCCGACATAATCAACTGTGAAAAGTTCTGAAATGTTTAGGTGGTACTAAAACGTACATGTCTGAGATGATTGAAGAGCTCATTAGTAAAATTCTATTGTATTTTAATGCTAGTTCAGCTGGCAAGTTCCTGACAGGTGACAACATGTCTGTGAAAGCACATGTAGAACAAAAAGATGCATACACAAACACACACAGCACATAAGGTAAAAAAAAAAAAAAAAAAAAATAGTCTCCTTTACCACCCGGTAGAACATGCTAAAGGGAGGGATGGGGGGAATTAAGCTTAAGAAAAAAAACTGACATAAACTGAGATAGTGTTTGTAAATCTCCCCACATTTTCTCTGAGGCAATGTTCCATCAAGATTAAGCCCAAATGAAACCAGTCGAGCCTGTTCCTGCCATCCCCCTGTCTTCAGGGCATGCTCACTTGCTCAGACAAAGCACATATAGACACACGTGCAAGCTGACTCTTTCTGACTATGGTCTTATGGCGATATGGAATTCTCCTAAAATTGGGAAATGTCACATTGAAGGGGTGTGGAAACTAATAAAGGTCATGCAGAAATATAAAGTCTGGGCAACCCCACCTCATACCATCAGTTGAAATGTGCTATGGAGGCAGTTGACGAACAGCCAGTTGCTTTTGATCAACATCTTCAGATATGTAACGGAGTGCGAACACTGGTTTTAGCACCCACAAGTTCCGTCAGAAATGTACATATTCTTGACCCTCTGATGTACTGGACTGATGTATGCAGCTAATTTTAGACCTTCAAGGGGTCATATCATAAAGATTAAAATTTTCCTTTAGAGAGCTTGATGTTCTATGAAAATATGCTGTTACTTTAAGAACTTTAACATTTATTGAAACTGAGCAACAAAAACGACTTGACCGGCCATATTTACATATCAATGTCACCTATTTTGTGTAAAAGAATGTCAAACTAGTGTGTTGAGTGCTGTTTCTGGCTGTGTGTAGCACTTACAGCTCTGCATATCCTTCTGAATTATCTTGTATAACATTAGAAACAAAGGGCTTTACACACAGTAGTCTTACATACAGGATCTAGTCAAAAACACCACACTAAAGACCACCCTACAACTAATTTCCTTGCATTTCATCAATGTTTGTTGTCTTTTGCCCTTGCTACAATATAGATTACCGAGGCCATACTCTGGTTTCCTTGGTGAGTTTGCACATTTTTTATCAGATCTTGTAGTTACCGATGTAACAGGGCTGCCGTAGGTGGGGATCAAACCCGGGTCTGTTGTGCTCGAGTGTAATGTGTTCTACCACTGAGCTAACTACCCGATTGTTGAACCCAAGAGCATGAAAAGTAGGGTGAACCTTCATGGACCTGGGCAGATGGAGACGATAGGAGACTGGGTTGATCTTCTTGAGGACCTTGTATGGGCCAACGTAACATGGGGCTAGCTTTTGGGACTCCACCCGCAGAGGAAGATCTCGGGTGGATAACCATACTCTTTGCCCTGGGCGAAGCGTGGGTCCCACCCTCCGGCGTCTGTTAGCCTGCCTCTGTTGTTGTTGGGAGGCTCTCAGTAATGCAGCGCGTGCTCTTTGCCAGGAGCGTTGGCACCGGCGGATCAGTTGTGTTGCAGCAGGGACTTCAACCTCTGGCTTCTGTCCGGGAAACAGAGGGGGGGTGGGGGGGGGGTCCTTATAGACATTCAAAGGGGGACACTCCTATGGATGAATGGAAGAGGGTGTTGTGAGCAAACTCAGCCCAGATCAATCGAGGGCTCCAGGTAGTGTGGTTGTCGGAGACCAGGCATCTAAGTGTCCTTTCGATGTCCTGGTTGACTCAGTCTGGCCATTGGACTGGAAGCCAGAAGACAGACTGATGGAAGACCCGATGAGCCGACCAAATGCCTTCCAGAACTGCGTTGTGAACTGTGGGCCTCGGTCAGAAACCATATCCTGCGGGAAACCGTGGATCCTAAACACGTGCCTCAAAAGCAGATCTGCTGTTTGGTTTGCAGTGGGGAGCTTGGGCAAAGGTAAGAGGTGACAAGTCTTTGAGAATCTGTCCACCACCACCATAATTTCTGTATTACCTTGAGACTGAGGTAAGCCTGTGATGAATTCCAAAGAAATGTGGGACCAAGGGCATCTCAGGATGGGCAGTGGGTGCTGCAGGCCTTGAGGGTGGGTCTTGGGTTCCTTGTTCTGGGCACAGATGGGACAAGCAGCGGCAAAGGCCCGGACGTCGCTCTGTAGTTTGGGCCACCAAAACTTCCTCTGGACAAGCTTCCAAGTCCTTGTAGTTCCCGGGTGTCCAGAAGGGAGGGCGGCATGAGCCCACTGCAAAACCTTAGAACGGAGACGGTTAGGGACAAAAAGGTGCCCTGGAGGGCCATTAGCTGGTCCTGGTTGCAGTAATTGAGCCCTCTTGACAGCCGTCTCGATATCTCACTGGATGGGAGCCTCCACCCTGAAGGTGGGAAGAATGGGTTCTGGACAGGACTCCTCCTCTGGTGGCTCGAACTGTCTCGAGAGAGCATCAGGCTTGACATTCTTGGAACCTGGACGATAGGAAAGAGTGAAATTTAAATGGTTAAAAAAGAGGGACCAACGGGCTTGTCTGGAGTTCAACCTCTTTGCCTCCTGGATGTAAGTTAGGTTCCTGTGGTCCATCCATATGAGGAAAGGGTTCTTGGCCCCCTCCAGCCAATGCCTCCACTCCTCCAATGCCATCTTAATGGCAGCAGCTCCCTGTTCCCAATATCATAGTTCCTCTGAGTAGGGGTAAGCCGATGCGAGAAGAATGCACACGGGTGAAGCTTGTTATCTCAGGACAGGACATCTCCTACTCCCACATCTGAGGCATCCATCTCCAAAACAAAGGGTATCTCTGGATCAGAGAAGGTAAGGATGAGGGCAAATGTGAAAAGTCGCTTTAGTTTGTTGAAAGCTTGGTCTGCTCTGCTGGTCCATGAAAACGGTCCGGTTGATTTCTTGGTAAGAGCGGAGAGAGGCTCTGCAACAGAACTAAAGTTCCTGATGAATCTTCTATAGAAGTTGGAGAAACCAAGAAAGCGCTGTACCTGCTTCACAGAAGTTGGACAGGGCCAATCCAAGACTGCCTGAATCTTGCCGGAATCCATCTGGAGGCAGGCCTTGGACACGAAGAAGCCGAGGAATGAGATTGACGGGACATGAAATTCACTCTTCTCCAACTTCACGAAGAGTTTATGCTTAAGTAGCTGCTCTAGGACCTGCCGAACATGCAGAAGGTGTTCTTGGGAGATGTGGGAGAAGATGAGAATGTCGTCCAGATAGATAAACACTAATTTGTAAAGCATTTCTCTGAAGGTGTCATTAATAAAGGCCTGGAAGATGGCTGGGGCATTTACCAGGTCAAATGGCATCACCTGGTATTTATGGTGGCCTGTCGGGGTGTTGAAAGCTGTCTTCCACTCATCTCCCTCAAGGATTCTAACCAGGTGGTAAGCATTCCGGAGGTCCAGTTTAGTAAAGATGGTGGCCCCCTGCAGGATCTCGAAAGCCGTGGACATGAGGGGGAGGGGGTACCAGTTCTTGATGGTGATGCGGTTAAGACCTCGGTAGTCTATGCAGGGTCGAAGGCTGCCATCCTTCTACTCAAAGAAAAAACTGGCTCCTGCAGGTGAGGTGGAAGGGTGGATGAAATCACTATCCAGAGATTCCTTGAGGTACTTCTCCATAGCTAATCTTTCTGGACCAGAGAGGGAATAGAGTCTTCCATGAGGTGGGCAAGTACTGGGAAGCAGCTCAATAGTGCAGTCATAAGGTCTATGAGGGGGCAGCGAGGCAGCTCTGTCCTTACTGAAGACTTCGTGGAGGTCTGCATACTTTGGGGGTACTCGGGATAACTCGTGAAGATGGGTTACACACTTGGGTTTCTCCGGCTCCTTTTTGAAAGGAGCCAAGACTTCCATGGACAGGGTCTCGGGAGCAGAGGTACAATTCCACCTGGAGATATCTGGCGAGGGTTCTGGGAATGCTCCTAGTGGATGTGGGACACAGCAGAAGGCGGAATCAGAGACACGGCAGTTGGTTCCCCATGTTCTAACAACCCCTCGGGACCAGTCACTGTGAGCGTTATGGGCGGTCAGCCATGGGAAGCTGAGAATTAGAGGAAGCTTAGGAGAGTGGATCAATATGAACTGTATCTGTTCTTGGTGCTGCCCCACCTTTAGTTGGAGAGGGAGGGTGCATTGACTAACCTGTCCGGAACCCAGAGGGCTGCCATCCACTGCTGTAATATTAAGAGGTGTAGGTAGGGTGACAGGCTCCTGGCCAACTCAAGATCCATAAAGCACCCGGTGGCCCCTGAGTCTACAAAGATAGAGACCTGATGATGCTGACTGCCGTGGGTAAGGGTGGCGTGGAAGGTCAACCAGCAGTTGCCGAGCAGGGGATAGTTCCTATTCTCATCCTGGCTCCCCTCCTCCTGGACAGGAATTGGCTTTTCCCGACAACTCGGGGCATGCAGAGCGAAAATGGCCTGACCTGCCACAATAGAAACAGCATTTTTCCCCTCATCCGTCGGTTGTGCTCTGCTAGGGAAATCCTGGTTCTACCCAGCTACATGGGTTCCTCAGGGTTGCTAGGGGACGAAGGCAGTTTAAAAGGGTTAGCAGACTTCAGCAATCTGACCTCCTACTGTCGCTCCTGTTGGCGTTCTGTTGGCGATGGTCTACCCGAATGGCCAAGTCAATGAGGGATTCAAGATCAGGTGCGGGATCTCGGAAAGTCAGCTCGCCCTTGAGCTCAGGAGACAAGGCAAGGTGAAAGGTGGCACTCAGGGATCGATGGTTCCATCCACTTTCCATGGCAAGGGTGCGGAACTCGATGGCAAACTCAGCAACACTCCAGGTGCCTTGAAAGAGGTGAAGCAGGCGACGATCCACATCTCTCTCACTAGCTGGGTGAAGGAAAACTCTCCTCATCTCAGAAATTAAGTCTTGACTATTGGTAGTAAGTGGAGATCTCTGGTCCCATAAGGCTAGGCCCAGTCCAAAGCCTTGCCTGTGAGAAGGGTTATGATGTAGGCCACCTTACTACTCTCGGCAGGAAAGCTGCTGGGCTGGAGCTGGAAGGCCAGGGTACACTGAGTGATGAAACCTCTACACCTCTCGGGGCTGCCATTGAATCGTTCATGGGCTGGTAGTCTGGGCTCTGATGGTAAAGAAGGCATTGGTCCTGGTGAAACATCAGGAGGAGGGTCTCGGGGTGAAGAGGCTTGGGACTGGTGACTCAAAAGGTGAAGGATCTCTGTCAGAGCCTGGTTATGCCTCTGAATGGTAGCAACTTGGTCTGAGAGAGCTGACAGAATCCGTTCAAGGTTTAATGAAGACTCTTCCGCTGGGCTCGGTTCCATGGTTCAGTTTTGCTGTAACAGGGCTGCCATAGGTGGGGATTGAACCCTGGCCTGTAGTGCTCAAGTGTAAGGTGTTCCACCACTGAGCTAACTCTCTTTTAATCGTAAAGAGAAGGTAAAGTAAAAAATAAACAGGAAAGCCGAGCTTCCACAAAACTGAGAAACAAAAGAGACACAAGGGTCAAAAGTACAAATAAACTGGGAGAGCCGAGCTTCCACAAAACTGAGAAACAAAAGGGACACAAGGGTCAAAAGGTACATCAAGGATGAGGCTTAACTTGAGAACTGGTCACAGGAGGAACACAGAACAAAGGCTCAAAACTGAACACCTGGTTGAGAAACAAGCAGGCTTATATAGGGCTATGTACAGGTGCAGGGAATGAGGGTTAATGAGCAGATGGTTAAACCGGGTTAGGGGCGTTGATGCCCTCTGCAGGTCTGGAGGGGAAAAGCACCCCAAAGAGGAGAACCCTTACAACTGTAGATAGAGATTTAATTGTTGGTGACTTCAGCATTCACATAGATAAAGAAAATGACACATTGGGTTTAGCATTTAGTAGCAGATATTCTCAACTCTCTTGGAGTCAGAAAAAATTTGACAGGACCAACTCATCACCATAATCATATGCTATTTTAGTTGATGTTGATACTATAGAAATTCTACCGCAGAGCGATGACATCTCAGATCATTACCTCGTCTCTTCCAGATCTATCTTATACACTCAGTAAGCCCCAAAGCCTAGAAAAACTTGATGAAATCTATTCAGTACTGTGGCTAAATTGGTTAGGAATAAAACCTCGACTGAACCAGATATTCTGACACAGTACAAGAGTAATGACTTCATGAATTTCTTTACTGATAAAATTGAAATAATCTGAAATAAATATAGAATTATGAAATCATCTGTCACAGTATCTCAGAAAACAGTGTCTCATAATTTTCCTCATGTGCAACTTCAAATCCTTCACTGTCATAGATCATGAAGAGCTAACAAAACTTATCGAAACATCAAAATCCACAACATGTACGTTAGACCCAATACCAACTAAGATCTTAAAAGAGGTATTCCATGTAATCTCAGAACCTCTTCTTAATATTATTAACTCCTTGCTATCCTTAGGACATGTCCCAAGAAACTTTAAAATGATAGTTATCAAGCTGCTTATTGAGAAGCCACAACTGGCTAATTATAGACCAATTTCAAATCGCCCGTTTATGTCTAAAATGCTAGACAATGTAGTATCCTCCCAACTATGTTCATTTCTACAGGGAAATAGTATATATGAACAATTTCAGTCAGGATTTAGGCCTCATCACAGTACAGAGACTGCACTGATCAGAGCTACAAATGACATGCTCTTATCATCTTATCATCTGACATATATTTTAGTGCTGCATTCGACACATAGATCATAACATTCTCTTAAATAGGCTAGATAATTATGTTGACATTTGTGGACTTGCATTTGGATGGTTTAGGTCCTATTTAGGATTTAGGATAGACCTCACCGAAATTACAGGCCGATTGAACTGCGATGCACCTCACTGATCTCTGCCTGCATCACCTAGGTCTAATGATGGACTACACTCTTATAATGGAATACATAGACTATAAATCAATTGCCAACAAATCCCTTCATCAGCCAACTAACAAGGACAATGCTTCTATGTGAACTTCTGCAGTTAATCCAGGATGGACTTCAAAGACATGAATTATTAATCTTACAGTTCATACAAAATCTTTGTTTGGAGCCTGGTTTCTCCCAAGGTTATTTTTCTTCATTAACCAACATCTTATGGAGTTTTGTGTTCCTTACCACAGTCGCACTGGGGTTCTGAACACAATTGTTATTTAATTACTTATTTTAAAACACAATTCACAATCATATTTTATCAAACTACACAACAATTATAGATATATATACAATAAGACATTATAGATATTACAGTTTAATTTTCTGTTAATGAATGATTTTCTGTAAAGCTGCTTTGAAACAATGTGTGTTGTGAAAGGCACTATAAAAATAAATATGACTTGACTTGACATGACATAACATAACAGATGGTTATGATGAATTAAAGCCTTCTCTGTTTCTGTAGTTTGCCAGGAATAGGCACGGTTGAAGAATCGGCGGAGAAGAAGGTGGAGGGGTGAGTGTGTGGGGGAAGAATAGGTGTAGAGTTGTGGGGAGGAGAGCTGGTGTGGGATGTTTGTTTACTTAGGCAAAACCTCTGCACTACTGTCTCAGCCAGCTCAACATCCTGTGCCTTTGCCAAGAGCTGGGGTTGTCTCATAACCACTAAGCTGACAAGAGTACCATCATGATAAAATAATTACTTATATTGTTTTCTGTGGTCTTTTCATGATGAACCTTATTAATAAACCTCATCTCATCTCTCTCTTTACATTTCTTCAAGGTGTTCTAAGGAGGGATCAGTGCAGTAAGATACTGTAGATAACATATTCCTTTCTGCCCAGGAAGGAAAAACTTATGTGAAAGGCTGTGCCCCTCTTTGTAGGCTTACTGAGTGAGCTTTGGCTACCGAATATAGAGATGATTGTGGATTACTCCAATCACATCAGCCCAGTTTTAGGCTTGTGTTTAGTGAGAGTTTGGACACTTTCCCTTTGGCCTGTCAAATTTCACCCATCTATCACCTAATATGCACCATGAGTAACAGGATTGTTGGATGACCCCTTGTGACCTAAATGTTGTTTGGTACCTAGATGACTTTGGTCAACCCCTAATCTGTGATCAAGGTACATTTGGGCATTTGATGGAAATGTGTGTTCCTTATTTGTTTCCAAAATCAAAACAAAAACAAGGCCTTACAGAAACCAGACAAATCACATGATGAGCTTTTCAAAGTCGAAAAGTTCAAAAAAGTTTGCCTTAAATGGTTTTCTATTGACTGAATATAGGAAGTAAGGGAAATCTGGCCACTCAATCTGATACACATGTCAGGATGCGCCACAATTTTGACTGAAATATAATCCCAAACTCAATGTTTTATTTTTTGAAATCCACTATTAGGCATCTTAGTTTAGTAATTCTGATGAAAGGTCACTGTTGAGGAATGGGCAGGTTTGCCTGCCAGCCATGAATGTCAGCAGGTGTGTATGATTGCGGCTATGTTGGGTGGAAAATGTGGGCCTCCCTCAGGGCGCCAGGCGGCTGTGTAATATCTGATATGGGCTGGGAGGTGTTACAGAGATCAGATTGGGGTAAAAAATAATCTCCAGTGTCCCCTCCAGCTTTGATTTAACAGGAGCAATAAGCACAGTATAAAAACAGAGGAAGACCATCTTGAAATGCACACCTTTGTAAAAGCTGCTGGTGTATAATGTATCGAAGGTGGGCCCCTTTTTTGAAACACTGCCAAGCCTGTGGACACTATTGGCAGTCACATGAATCCAGAACAGGAGTAATGGCAGTAGAGCAGGGGCTGGGGCCGAAACAGTACCTGCCAATTACAGGGGAAGTGGAGTTGGGGGTTGGGATAGCGTAAGAAAATGCAGAACATATGGAAGGCAACACAAAGGCAGACACCTGACCTAGGAGGGTCAAAAATTCAACTCAATCCCAGTATTTCCATCAGAGATTGACAGAGATTTTCCCTCGTTTAAACAGACTTGTGTTTAGACTCGTTAGCCTTGAGACTTGACTTCAACTTCAGATTAGAGACTTTACTGTAACAGTAAATCCTCGAGTATTTTCATAATATATCCAACCATGCATCTGAGTCTTGGACTTGAGTCACACTAAAGTCACCAATCAATTGACTTTCAGAGACTCGGCTTAGACTCATTAACAACTTGACTTGAGACTTGATTTAGAATATAGAGACTTGTAAAGCAGATTATACTTTATGAAATAAATTTCTCTTCAACAAGGTTGATAAAACTAAACTGTAAAATAAAAAACTATTACCAAAAGGAATTTGAGATTTATCTTGGACTTGGATATGAAACCTCCCTTTTTTTAGATGTTAACAGATAGGTACTTTTCGGAGATGTTAATAGATACGTACTCATCATTTTAAAAATAGTATAACATTAAAAATAAAAATGTAAAAACTTTTTTTATTATTGCAAAAATCACAGTGAGTTTAAAATAATTTGCAGAATGGAGATGTGAGTAGTCTTTCTCTCTGCAAAACATAGCAGTAGGTTCAAAAGCACTCACTGGACTCATCTGAATGGACCACAGTCCTAAACCGGACCGAAGCGAGCATGTTTAAGCAGTTTCTGGACACAGTTCACCTACTCTAATGCTCTAAACATAAACCAGTACAGTTTATGTGCACATTTTTAATCTAGCCTTCTCTGTATGTCTGATCATGAACACGATAATACAATGGATTTACTTGGCCCTCACTTTAAAGACTTGAGACTTGACTTGGACTAGTGAACATGTCTGATTCCCATACACAGTGTCAGAGAGTGGGGTCAAGATCTCCTTCTGTCTCTAAATGGCTATCTTTAATTGGCACAGTTTGTTTATGTAGCGATTGAATAATCAGCACTGCTGATGCTGCTCATCTCTTGACCCTTGTCTTTAACGAGAGGAAGGAAAACAAGCACTGAATGGGAAACACAGAGATGCAGAGCATGAGAGAGAGAGAGAGAGAGAGAGAGAGAGAGAGAGGGGGGGGGGGGGGGGAGAAAGAGATGCTGATGAAAGCAGAATGGAGGGAATATAAACTGAAGTCTCAGCAGCTGTGTCGAGGGCTACAGGGAAGACTCTCCCAGCCAAGTCCATGTCCGCTCTGATTATAAGCCTGGAACAATGTGGCCCATTGTGGGCTCACTACTTCACCATTCTCACATCATCTCCCCCCAACCCCCCATCCCTCTCTCTTGGTCCATCTCACACAAACACTTACTTTATAGTTATGACTGCACACTCATAAACCACCACAAATCCAGGCGAAGAGATACTTTGAATCCCCACATCTGTCCTGCAATACTGCTTTTGGCAGGTGAGGCTGCTCTGAACTGTCCAAGGGCTGGAGCGTTAAAGCAAAACGGAAACACTTTTAGGTGAGTCAGCCTATTTGACGCACAGGCCCCATAAAATCCTGAATCAACACAACCTGCTTTAAATAATATTCGGAGAAATCCAATTGCCTCACCACAGAAATACAAGGCCCCTGAGCTATTAGCCTGCATTTCACCACCCTTTGGTTCAAGCAAATATCTGCATTGACACAATATACGGAGACAAAGAGACAGCCATAACCTCATTTTGAAGTAATTCTTAGGACAAAATTTGCTGCCCAAGCTCTCCTAGTTTAAAGAGGCAGCTCCCCACTGTCAACGCCCCACCTCTCTCCATATTGACACAGTGCCATGAGTCAACGAAATCATGGCAGTTTTACTTCTTTCTAAAGCGGAGATAAAACATTTAGTATTGTTAATTGACTTACTACGGTCTGATTGCATAATGTGTCCTAATTTTTGCATAATTTGTGCTATAAGGGCTGTTGTGCATGAGATGCATTACACGCCATATTGAGTAAGATAAGATCTAAAAGTCTTACCAAGCTTTGTGTAACATTTTTCCAACACCTTGTGTCTAGTAGGGTACATTCAGCTATTTACGCTTGTGTTATATAGTTTAAACAATGATAGGGGTAAAAGTAACTAGTTAAGTTAGTCAGGTTACCATAAAATTAAGATGACTAACCACTTATTGATTAGAGAAATTGTGATAATATTCAAGGACAGTGAAATCAGCCTGAACTCAAACAAAATGGGTCATGGCACTCTGCACCCTAGTGAGTGGTAATCAGACCAAATCTTGCCTGAGGAACAACAGATGCAGAGGTACTTTAATCACCAATATCCAACACCTGTGGTAACAAGGCCTGGTTAAAGTTTGACAAAACCTCTTGAGAAAGAGGAAAGAGAGCCAGGGATAGAGAGACAGGGAGAAAGTTATTTTCATGAATGGGATATCCAGATAAAGAATTACAGTGTTCTGTATTTTCAAGCTGTAGCCACTTAAGTTTCAAGGTTCTGTGATCCGATTGGACGCAGCTGCAGGAGACACCCAGAGCACCATGGGAATGAAACAGCAGCTGGATTGTGAGCCTTTAAACCTAGAAAAACAAGCTCTGTGTGTATGTCATTAACTTTTCAAGTAGAGTACTGTGTCCCGGGCCATTCACAAAGCAATATTTGTGTAAACATTTCAAAGACAGACACTAAACAACATTACATTTAACTATCTGGCTCTCAGTCTTTGAGAATCCATACAGAACATGCCTTTATACAGTATATACAGTATTAATAGCAGGCAAAACATTGTGTCTGTTCCTTTGACTAGAATAATCAATTAAAATAATATCCATTCAATGTCAGTGTGTCAGTTTTAAAATGACTTTGTTGGTTGAAATGAAAAAAAAAATCCATAGGTAATTTCCCGGTCACAAAGTCTTGCGCAAACCATAATGTCTTTTGGCAACCCTAGCATCTTATAGATTTAAAAACAAAAGGAATCAAATTTTCCTTACATTTTTGACATATAAGAGGTTATTTTACTATAGAAAACCTACTGTAAATTTCAGAACTCCAAACTTCCTCCTTGCTGCTAAAAGAGCATTTGTTGAAACCAAGCTGCCAAAATGATTATGGTAAATATTTGCATCTGACTGCCTCTACAACACATCAAAGCTTAATTTATCTTATCACTTCTATAGCACACCCAGTAACGGTAAGCAGTAAAATGGCAAGGAGAGATCAGGCCAGTCAAGAGTGTTACGATCCTCGGTATTTGTTTTGTGTGGGTTGTTGGTGTTCTGTGTATGTGTGCAGGGATTGATTGCAGCTGGAGGACCCTGATTGGTGGATCTACTGATGCACCGCATTTAAAAGGGTGGCGCTCACTGAAGATGGCGGGCTCATTCTGGCGTTGGCCTTGTGGCGTGTAGAGCTCCGGATTCCTCCTCCCGTCGACAGATCCCAAACCCTCCGATTTTATTATGAATGTCTGTTGGTTATGATTTACTTCGATCTTGTTTGTATGTTTTAGGAACGTAGGGGTGTCCTGCCATTTAATTTGACTTCGTTTACGATTTGTTTATTTATAGGGAGTTAGGGAAGTTATATTGTATTTTTTTTTTTTTTTGGGTTTACTCCCTGCTTAGGTAATTTAAGTACGTTTGTTTTATAAGTTTATTTTGTTTATTATTTTGGCCTTGGGGCACCCTGAAGCCATTACTTTCTAAATATAATCTTTTCCACTATAAAAATAAATTATGTTTTTGTGGAATTTAGATTTTGTGTCTTTGGTGATCTGTCGGCCGGGGCTGGTTTCCTTAACATCAATATAACTCCACGTCCAACCGTCCTTATAATACGGGACGTAACAAATGGGGGCTCGTCCGTTCGCAACGAATTGGGACACGTTATAGTAAAGTTCGTCTTGTGGTATGTATACATCTCTTTTTCTCATTTGGCTGGTGCAAACATTTTATTGGCAGTTTTGTTTTGGAAATCGGGGAAAAGGATATAGGATGGATTTTAGTATTGAGGCGTTTCGACAAAAGCCTTCATGTGAAGGATTAGATTTATGTCGTAAAGCGGATTTGTATTTGATTGCTGATTATTATGACATTTCGGTAGTAAAATCAGCTCGTAAAAGAGAAGTGCGGGATCTAATACAGGCTGCTTTATTTCAACAGGGTGTCTTATCAGCAGTTATAATTCCTGAAACTGAGGGTAGGGAGAAAGGCGAAACCGCAAGTGATGAAGAGCAAGGTTCAAGTACTAAACCGGTGCTTCGTTCACCTAGTGGGGTAGATACGGAAGAATTAAAATTCGCTCTCCAGTTGAAGCAACTTGAGTTGGAAATTAAACGTCAAGAACATACTACACAACTCTTGCGTTTTAGACAATGTGAATTGGAGACACAAGGTGGTCGATCGCTCGGTGAGGCTCAACTAACACTTCCTTCTGTTGTTCGAAACAGTCGGAGTTTACATCATGTGTCTGATTCATCGTTGCCTATGCCTTCTGTAACTTCGGATTTTGATATTAGTAGACAAATCAACCTCGTGCCACCATTTCGGGAGGCCGAGGTTGATTCATATTTTGGTGCGTTTGAACGCGTGGCCGCTGTTTTAAATTGGCCAAAAGAAGTCTGGCCTCTCTTGTTGCAGTGTCGTTTAACTGGAAAGGCTCAGGAAGTCTGTTCCGCCTTGTCCCTTAACGACAGTCTAGATTATGAAAAAGTAAAAAACGCTGTGTTGAGAGCATATGAGCTTGTCCCCGAGGCTTATCGCCAAAAGTTCCGTTTGCATGTGAAAACTGCCAATCAAACGTTTGTTGAGTGTGCGCGTGAGAAAAGCGTACTTTTTGATAAATGGTGTCAGGCAACCAAAACGATAGACTTTGACCAACTTCGTGAGCTTATTTTGATTGAAGAGTTTAAAAATTCATTACCCGATAAAATTGTGGTGTATTTGAATGAGCAAAAAGTTATGACTCTTTCAGAGGCCGCTGTGTGTGCTGACGAATTTGTATTAACCCATAAGAACGTATTCGCGGCACCTGCTCGTCGAGAAAAGTCAAATTTCGTGAGTTCTGAGAGAACTTTTAAACCATCGAAACTCTTGAATCCATTAGTGCAACCTGACGATCGTGAGTGTTTTTATTGCCACGAAGTGGGTCATTTGATTGCTGTATGTCCCGTTTTGAAAAAGAAAAATAACGCTAAACAGCCTAAAGGAGTTGGTTTCGTACGTTCTGTTACTAAATTGTCGAAGCCAGAAATTGATGCAATTTTTGAACCTTTTATTGGTCGAGGAATGATTTCCTTAAGTGATCGGGAAAATGATCAAGTGCCTGTTGCGATGTTGCGTGATACAGGGGCAGCGCAGTCGTTTATTTTGAAAAGTTCGTTGCCATTTTCGGAGAAAACGTATTGTGGTTCGGATGTATTAGTGCAGGGAATTGCAATGCAGGTGGAAAAGGTTCCCTTGCATAAAATATATATTCGATCTGAGTGGGTAACTGGTTTTGTAAAAGTGGCTGTTCGTGCTCAATTACCTATAAATGGCGTAATTCTGATAATTGGAAATGACTTGGCAGGTGGAAAAGTTTTCCCTCTCCCTGAAGTCATTGAGAATCCGTTAGATGAAGTATTCGTTGTGTGTAAGCAAGATGCGGTAGATTTGTCTGTGTTTCCTGCCTGTGTGATTACTCGGGCTCAATCACAAAAATTTCCCACTGTAGTTGATCTTTCTGACACTTTTCTCGTTGATGAAAACATGACTGGTTCTGGTCCATTACTGTCCGAGTCAGCGTCTAAACCGCTGTCCACTAGCAGTGGTGCTGAATTTGGTTCCGCTGATTTGTTGCTTTCAGTAGATCGTACATTATTAGTTGCCGAGCAAAAACAAGATCAGTCGCTCGAAGTTTGCCGAGATTCTGCTGTAAGTTCAAAAGAAATTGTGAAAAAGCAAATTGGTTATTACTTCATGGATGGAGCATTAATGCGGAAATGGACACCTTCCGTGTCTGATAATTCAGGTTGGGACACATTGTATCAGTTAGTGGTTCCCAAATGTTTTCGAGAACAAGTGTTAAGTGTGGCACATGATGGTGTGGCTGGACATTTAGGTGTGGCTAAAACGCTTTATCGAGTTTTGCGTTATTTCTTTTGGCCTAAGATTAAGTCGGATGTTACAAAATATTGTAGATCATGTCATGCTTGTCAAATGGTTGGGAAGCCTAACCAGGTTATTTCCCCAGCACCTCTTAAGCCAATTCCTGCCATCGGAGAACCATTTGAGCGCATAATCTTAGATTGTGTCGGGCCGCTGCCGAAAACAAAAGCAGGTCATACATACTTGCTTACGCTTATGTGCACAGCAACTCGTTATCCTGAGGCAATACCACTTCGTTCGTTGAGAGCGAAAGCCATCGTGAAAGCTTTAATTGTTTTCTTTTCTACATTTGGTCTTCCAAAAATTGTTCAGACGGACCAAGGAACAAATTTTATGTCCCGGTTGTTTAATCAAATTTTGTCTCAGTTGAAGGTTAAACACATCGTTTCCAGCGCTTATCATCCTGAGTCTCAGGGAGCACTGGAACGATTCCACCAAACTTTGAAAACTATGTTACGCACATATTGTGTTGATTCAGAAAAAGAATGGGACGAAGGATTACCGTTGCTGTTGTTTTCCGTACGTGAGACCGTACAGGAATCTTTGGGGTTTAGTCCCGCAGAGCTAGTTTTTGGGCATACGGTGCGTGGCCCCCTTAAACTGCTTAAAGAAAACTGGTTGTCTGAAGCAAAGCCATCTTGCAATCTTTTGGATTATGTAAGTTCATTTCGAGAACGTCTGCATACAGCTCGAGATTTGGCTCGGTCAGCTTTGATAAAGACTCAAATCAAGATGAAGGAGTGTTTTGATAAGAAGGCAGTTGTTCGTTCCTTTGTGAAAGGTGACAGGGTTCTTGTTTTGTTACCACTTCCTGGCTCTTCGCTGCAGGCAAAGTTTTCAGGACCTTATGTAGTGGAGCGAAAGCTCAGTGATACTGACTATATTATCTGTACCCATGATCGACAGAGGAAAACCCGTGTGTGCCACATTAACATGTTGAAGCGTTATGTTGTTCGTGGTGAATTAAAAAGCTCTCCTGTTCCAGTTGCTTCATTGTCTGTGGTACCACCTTCCTATGGAGATGAAGACGGGTTAAATCTACGGAGTATGCCAGTGTCTGATGTCAGATTGAACAATTCTGAAATTTTGTCAGATCTTGATTCTCACTTATGTTATTTAACTGTAAATCGACGATCTGATATTATGAATTTGATCCAGTCTTTTTTAGGACTTTTTTCAGATGTACCTACGCAGACAAATGTTATTCAGCATGACATTGAAGTGAATGATCATCCACCCATTAAGCAACATGCGTATCGAGTTAATCCAGTGAAACGTAAAATTATCGAGTCTGAAGTGAAATATCTACTGGAAAATGATTTTGCTGTTCCGAGCGCAAGCGCTTGGAGCTCGCCTTGTTTACTTGTTCCGAAACCTGATGGAACCCATCGATTTTGTACGGATTACCGTAAGGTAAATGCGATCACGAAACCTGATTCATTTCCACTACCGTTAATGGAAGATTGTGTGGATAACGTAGGATCGGCTCAGTTTGTTACAAAGCTCGATCTTTTGAAAGGGTATTGGCAAGTTCCCTTAACTGAACGTGCAGCCGAAATATCTGCTTTTGTCACTCCTGACAACTTTCTGAATTATACTGTGATGGCTTTCGGACTTCGGAACGCGCCGGCGACTTTCCAGAGATTAATGAACACCATATTAGCTGATGTTAAGAACTGTAAAGCGTATTTGGATGATATTGTGGTGTATTCGGCTAGCTGGAAAGAACATCTAGACACTTTATTCACTGTTTTCACGCGCTTGCTAAATGCTTCTCTTACGTTGAATTTGTCCAAGTGTGAGTTTGCCAAGGCAACTATTATGTATTTGGGAAAACGGGTTGGACAGGGACAAGTACGTCCTGCAGTCCAGAAAGTACAGGCAATTGTTGGTTTTCCCGTTCCTGAAACCAAGCGTGATCTTCGCCGTTTTCTAGGAATGGCTGGTTACTATAGAGCATTTTGCCGAAATTTCTCTAATGTGGCTCTACCATTAACTAATCTGCTCCGTGCCTCACAAAGGTTTTTATGGTCTGATGAATGTCAACATGCTTTTGAAGCTGTAAAAAGTCTGTTGTGTAGTGACCCAGTGTTAGCTGCCCCGGATTATTCACGTCCGTTTAAACTTGATGTTGATGCTAGTGCTGCCGGAGCTGGAGCAGTTCTCTTACAGGATGATATCCATGGAGTTGAGCATCCAGTAGCCTACTTTTCGAAAAAGTTTTTGCCATATCAGTTACATTATAGTACTATTGAAAAAGAAGCACTTGCTTTACTATTGGCGTTACAGCATTTTGAAGTGTATGTGGGATCAAGTTCTATTCCCGTACTCGTTTTTACTGATCATAATCCACTCGTATTTCTGTCTCGAATGCGTAATGCTAATCAACGGATTATGCGCTGGTCCTTGTTTATTCAAGATTTTAATCTTGAGATTCGCTATAAAAAGGGCAAAGACAATGTATTAGCGGATACCTTATCCCGTTCTTTTGGTTTTGTTTAAAAATTATTTATTAATTTTTTTTTTATGTGTGGGGGTGTTACGATCCTCGGTATTTGTTTTGTGTGGGTTGTTGGTGTTCTGTGTATGTGTGCAGGGATTGATTGCAGCTGGAGGACCCTGATTGGTGGATCTACTGATGCACCGCATTTAAAAGGGTGGCGCTCACTGAAGATGGCGGGCTCATTCTGGCGTTGGCCTTGTGGCGTGTAGAGCTCCGGATTCCTCCTCCCGTCGACAGATCCCAAACCCTCCGATTTTATTATGAATGTCTGTTGGTTATGATTTACTTCGATCTTGTTTGTATGTTTTAGGAACGTAGGGGTGTCCTGCCATTTAATTTGACTTCGTTTACGATTTGTTTATTTATAGGGAGTTAGGGAAGTTATATTGTATTTTTTTTTTTTTGGGTTTACTCCCTGCTTAGGTAATTTAAGTACGTTTGTTTTATAAGTTTATTTTGTTTATTATTTTGGCCTTGGGGCACCCTGAAGCCATTACTTTCTAAATATAATATTTTCCACTATAAAAATAAATTATGTTTTTGTGGAATTTAGATTTTGTGTCTTTGGTGATCTGTCGGCCGGGGCTGGTTTCCTTAACATCAATATAACTCCACGTCCAACCGTCCTTATAATACGGGACGTAACAAGAGCAAGAGCCAATCATAAGAGTGGGGATTTTGTGTCAAGTTTAAAGGAGAAGTAGCACCAAAACTGAGCGTTTCTGACAGAGGGTCAGAATGAGGTTGAAAAATGATCATGTTTTACAAATATATGACTTAATAATAATATAAATTATTTCATATTATTTTGTGCAAAAAAAAAAAAAAAAGTACTATTACTATAAGTGAACCTTAAGGAACATATTTAAATAATGAAACAGTCTTGTCGTGACCCCTTTAAATTTGTGTTATATAAATCTAATCTAATCCAAAATAAATCTAATTTAATAAATAATGTCAGATTTGTTTTGTTGATTTACTATCTGATACAGATCCTAACAAAAAGTTCTCAAGCAGTATGCTGTTGCTATGGTTAACTCCTCAGATTAATTGAAGTGAAAATACGCATTTTGGCTAATTTGTTATCTAATATTTGGGGATACGGAAATGTTGTTCGAAAATGCTGTTGAAATTAACACACTCTTACATGTAAATAGAATATGTAGGCCTACATTTAAGAGCCCCTACCCTTTAGTTTTGACTTAATTTGGGGGTGTTCAAGCCTTAATTAGGGGGGTCAGACCCCCAAAATCCCATAATTCACACCCTGCTGTGGACCTTTAAAATAGGAATTGCCTTGAAGTGGTCTGGCCTCACTAAAACTGTTTACCAGAAAGTTTTTGTCTACAGCTAACGGCAAGCCTCTGCTCGTCTCTGGTTGTATGACTGTGCAGAGTGGTGAAATCTACTAAATAATCATTTCACAGAGGGAGCATGTGCAGGTATGCTGACTGCCAGAGGGCTTTTGGAGACCTGCATCTATGTCAGCAAGCAGTTGTGCAATATCTGGCTGCATCAAGATGTAATGATGGACATTATTTCACGCTTCGGATCCATACAATGCGGTTGACTAGGCTTGTTGAAGGTTGCCGGGCGACAGGTTTTCACATTAAGACATAATTGCAGCTTTACCTGAATGTTGTTATAGAATAAACATATTAATGTAAAAACTATGCCTTTATCACTAAGCATCCAATACAAGATGAGATAATAATAAATTGTAGGAATTAAATTTATTAATTTATTCATTTGACGTTTGTGATTCATTGATTGCAATCTGAGAATCTGAGGTTGCTTATCTATTGATTGCATACAAGAAATACTCTAAAGAGTTTACCATGTGTGTATGTGCAAATAAGTGTGTGTGTGTGTGTGTGTGTGTGTGTGTGTGTGTGTATTCTTTCATGGAAAAGTGGCAGGACTAAATCTCTATAAGCCTTGAAAAAGTATTTAAAAAAACAAGAGCACAATTCCCTCCTCCCTATTCCAGTTTATTAAATGTTAACTTAAAATAGCTGTTGAGGTATGGATGACGGATCCCGCCTCGTAATAAAATATTAAATGAGCTAATTCAGACTTTTATTCTTACAACTGCGACTTTTATCACGCAGTTGCGAGTTTATATCACGTAATTGTGACTTTATATTTGCATGTGCAGTGCCATTTCGTCATTGTGTCGCATTCTCTCGATACGACAATCTTACAAATACATAATTATCACAGGTTAAAGTCCAAGCATTCAATCAACTGGCTTATACATATTTCATATATAACATAGGTTATAGTAGGCTGCCAATGTAAAAAACTGACTTACTACATGCCATATTTTCCCAATATGTGCAATTAACATATATAGTTTTAGTTTTTTTATTTATTTGCATACTATATATAACTTGAATGCTTGGACAGCACCGATGTTTTAGCACAGTGAGTGTAATTTTCAGACGGTCCCTTACATACGCCAGGCTAAGAAAGCACATCCGAGCTTATGATGGCTTCAACAAAAGTTGGCTGATTTAAGTCAAATGATTTATGCCCTTATAGTATGGTTAATACTCTTTAACTTAATTGTGATAATGATATATTTGTATCAAGAGAACCCACATAGGAGAAACCGAATATCCAACGTATATCCGCTCAGACATGCTGGATGCGTTCCATTCAGAAGTGATTATCCTTATGCCCTATTCCCTTTGAAGACTTTACCATGCACTGTGAGAGCTTTGGAGGTCTCAAAGGTATTGGGCTTAACAATAAAGGTCAATCGGAACTCATTTTTATTGGAAGAGATCTTAGAGCAGGACTATCATGACTGTTCTCCCTTCAAAGTGCCCTTCGGAGATCGATTTATCGCATTTGGAACACTGGGATAAATCGCAATTACGAGATATAAACTCACAATTGCATGATGTAAAACTCACAATTGCGCAGGGATGGATTATGACTTGCAAAGGCCAATTATCTCCAAGGGCCTCCCTCCAAAAGTTGGGTGTCCAGTCGGTAATCCATCCCTGCAATTGTTACTTTACATTTCATAATTGTGACTTTACATCTCGAAATTGTGACTTTACATCTCGAAATTGTGTTGTTTCCTCTCGTAATTGTGACTTTACATCTCATAATTGTGACTTTACCTCTCGTAATTGTGACTTTACATTTCGAAATTGTGTTGTTTCCTCTCGTAATTGTGACTTTACATCTCATAATTGTGACTTTACCTCTCGTAATTGTGACTACATTTCATAATTGTGACTTTACATCTCGAAATTGTGAATTTACATCTCATAATTGTGACTTTACATCTCATAATTGTGACTTTACCTCTCGTAATTATGACTTTTCATCTCGTAATTGTGACTTTATCTCTCGTAATTGTGTCTTTACCTCTCATAATTGTGACTTTACATCTCAAAATTGTCTTTACCTCTCGTAATTGTGACTTTACCTCTCGTAATTGTGACATTACATTTCATAAATGTGACTTTACATCTCGAAATTGTGACTTTACATCTCATAATTGTGACTTTACATCTCGAAATTGTGACTTTACATCTCATAATTGTGTCTTTACCTCTCGTAATTGTCTTTACCTCGTAATTGTGACTTTACATTTCATAATTGTCTTTACCTCTCATAATTGTCTTTACCTCTCGTAATTGTGTCTTTACATCTCTTAATTGTGTCTTTACATCTCATAATTTTGACTTTACATCTCATAATTGTGACTTTACCTCTCATAATTATGTCTTTACCTCTCGTAATTGTGACTTCACATCTCGTAATTGTGTCTTTACATCTCGAAATTGTGTCTTTACCTCTCGTAATTGTGTCTTTACCTCTCGTAATTGTGTCTTTACATATTGAAATTGTGTCTTTATGTCTCATAATTGTGATCTTACGTCTCGAAATTGTGACTTTACCTCTCGCAATTTCAGGATTATATCACATTGCTGCGACTTTATATCTCGCAATTTCAGGTTTATATCACATTACTGGGACTTTATATCTCACAGTTGTGACTTTATATCTCTTAATTTCAGGTTTATATCACATTACTGCGACTTTATATCTCTTAATTTCAGATTTATATCACATTACTGTGACTTTATATCTTACAATTTAAGATTTATATCACATTACGGTGACTTTATATCTTACAATTTAAGATTTATATCACATTACTGCGACTTTATATCTCACAATTTAAGATTTATATCACATTGCTGCGACTTTATATCTCGCAATTTCAGGTTTATATCACATTGCTGCGACTTTATATCTCGCAATTTCAGGTTTATATCACATTGCTGCGACTTTATATCTCGCCATTTCAGGTTTATATCACATTGCTGCGACTTTATATCTCGCCATTTCAGGTTTATGTCACATTGCTGCGACTTTATATCTCGCCATTTCAGGTTTATGTCACATTGCTGCGACTTTATATCTCGCCATTTCAGGTTTATGTCACATTGCTGCGACTTTATATCTCGCCATTTCAGGTTTATGTCACATTACTGCGACTTTATATCTCGCCATTTCAGGTTTATGTCACATTACTGCGACTTTATATCTCGCCATTTCAGGTTTATGTCACATTACTGCGACTTTATATCTCGCCATTTCAGGTTTATGTCACATTACTGCGACTTTATATCTCGCCATTTCAGGTTTATGTCACATTACTGCGACTTTATATCTCGCCATTTCAGGTTTATGTCACATTACTGCGACTTTATATCTCGCCATTTCAGGTTTATGTCACATTACTGCGACTTTATATCTCGCCATTTCAGGTTTATGTCACATTACTGCGACTTTATATCTCGCCATTTCAGGTTTATATCTCGCAATTTCAGGTTTATGTCACATTACTGCGACTTTATATCTCGCAATTTCAGGTTTATGTCACATTGCTGCGACTTTATATCTCGCAATTTCAGGTTTATGTCACATTACTGCGACTTTATATCTCGCCATTTCAGGTTTATGTCACATTACTGCGACTTTATATCTCGCAATTTCAGGTTTATGTCACATTACTGCGACTTTATATCTCGCAATTTCAGGTTTATGTCACATTACTGCGACTTTATATCTCGCAATTTCAGGTTTATGTCACATTACTGCGACTTTATATCTCGCCATTTCAGGTTTATGTCACATTACTGCGACTTTATATCTCGCCATTTCAGGTTTATGTCACATTACTGCGACTTTATATCTCGCCATTTCAGGTTTATGTCACATTACTGCGACTTTATATCTCGCCATTTCAGGTTTATGTCACATTACTGCGACTTTATATCTCGCAATTTCAGGTTTATATCTCGCAATTTCAGGTTTATGTCACATTACTGCGACTTTATATCTCGCAATTTCAGGTTTATGTCACATTGCTGCGACTTTATATCTCGCAATTTCAGGTTTATGTCACATTGCTGCGACTTTATATCTCGCAATTTCAGGTTTATGTCACATTGCTGCGACTTTATATCTCGCAATTTCAGGTTTATGTCACATTGCTGCGACTTTATATCTCGCAATTTCAGGTTTATGTCACATTGCTGCGACTTTATATCTCGCAATTTCAGGTTTATGTCACATTGCTGCGACTTTATATCTCGCAATTTCAGGTTTATGTCACATTGCTGCGACTTTATATCTCGCAATTTCAGGTTTATGTCACATTGCTGCGACTTTATATCTCGCAATTTCAGGTTTATGTCACATTGCTGCGACTTTATATCTCGCAATTTCAGGTTTATGTCACATTGCTGCGACTTTATATCTCGCCATTTCAGGTTTATGTCACATTGCTGCGACTTTATATCTCGCCATTTCAGGTTTATGTCACATTGCTGCGACTTTATATCTCGCCATTTCAGGTTTATGTCACATTGCTGCGACTTTATATCTCGCCATTTCAGGTTTATGTCACATTGCTGCGACTTTATATCTCGCCATTTCAGGTTTATGTCACATTGCTGCGACTTTATATCTCGCCATTTCAGGTTTATGTCACATTGCTGCGACTTTATATCTCGCCATTTCAGGTTTATGTCACATTGCTGCGACTTTATATCTCGCCATTTCAGGTTTATGTCACATTGCTGCGACTTTATATCTCGCCATTTCAGGTTTATGTCACATTGCTGCGACTTTATATCTCGCCATTTCAGGTTTATGTCACATTACTGCGACTTTATATCTCGCCATTTCAGGTTTATGTCACATTACTGCGACTTTATATCTCGCCATTTCATGTTTATGTCACATTACTGCGACTTTATATCTCGCCATTTCAGGTTTATGTCACATTACTGCGACTTTATATCTCGCCATTTCAGGTTTATGTCACATTACTGCGACTTTATATCTCGCCATTTCAGGTTTATGTCACATTACTGCGACTTTATATCTCGCCATTTCAGGTTTATGTCACATTGCTGCGACTTTATATCTCGCCATTTCAGGTTTATAATCACATTACTGCGACTTTATATCTCGCAATTTCAGGTTTATGTCACATTACTGCGACTTTATATCTCGCAATTTCAGGTTTATGTCACATTACTGCGACTTTATATCTCGCCATTTCAGGTTTATGTCACATTACTGCGACTTTATATCTCGCCATTTCAGGTTTATGTCACATTGCTGCGACTTTATATCTCGCCATTTCAGGTTTATGTCACATTGCTGCGACTTTATATCTCGCCATTTCAGGTTTATGTCACATTGCTGCGACTTTATATCTCGCCATTTCAGGTTTATGTCACATTGCTGCGACTTTATATCTCGCCATTTCAGGTTTATGTCACATTGCTGCGACTTTATATCTCGCCATTTCAGGTTTATGTCACATTGCTGCGACTTTATATCTCGCAATTTCAGGTTTATGTCACATTGCTGCGACTTTATATCTCGCAATTTCAGGTTTATGTCACATTGCTGCGACTTTATATCTCGCAATTTCAGGTTTATGTCACATTGCTGCGACTTTATATCTCGCAATTTCAGGTTTATGTCACATTGCTGCGACTTTATATCTCGCAATTTCAGGTTTATGTCACATTGCTGCGACTTTATATCTCGCAATTTCAGGTTTATGTCACATTGCTGCGACTTTATATCTCGCCATTTCAGGTTTATGTCACATTGCTGCGACTTTATATCTCGCCATTTCAGGTTTATGTCACATTGCTGCGACTTTATATCTCGCCATTTCAGGTTTATGTCACATTGCTGCGACTTTATATCTCGCCATTTCAGGTTTATGTCACATTGCTGCGACTTTATATCTCGCCATTTCAGGTTTATGTCACATTGCTGCGACTTTATATCTCGCCATTTCAGGTTTATGTCACATTGCTGCGACTTTATATCTCGCCATTTCAGGTTTATGTCACATTGCTGCGACTTTATATCTCGCCATTTCAGGTTTATGTCACATTGCTGCGACTTTATATCTCGCCATTTCAGGTTTATGTCACATTGCTGCGACTTTATATCTCGCCATTTCAGGTTTATGTCACATTGCTGCGACTTTATATCTCGCCATTTCAGGTTTATGTCACATTGCTGCGACTTTATATCTCGCCATTTCAGGTTTATGTCACATTGCTGCGACTTTATATCTCGCCATTTCAGGTTTATGTCACATTGCTGCGACTTTATATCTCGCCATTTCAGGTTTATGTCACATTGCTGCGACTTTATATCTCGCCATTTCAGGTTTATGTCACATTGCTGCGACTTTATATCTCGCCATTTCATGTTTATGTCACATTACTGCGACTTTATATCTCGCCATTTCAGGTTTATGTCACATTACTGCGACTTTATATCTCGCCATTTCAGGTTTATGTCACATTACTGCGACTTTATATCTCGCCATTTCAGGTTTATGTCACATTGCTGCGACTTTATATCTCGCCATTTCAGGTTTATGTCACATTGCTGCGACTTTATATCTCGCCATTTCAGGTTTATGTCACATTGCTGCGACTTTATATCTCGCCATTTCAGGTTTATGTCACATTGCTGCGACTTTATATCTCGCAATTTCAGGTTTATGTCACATTGCTGCGACTTTATATCTCGCAATTTCAGGTTTATGTCACATTGCTGCGACTTTATATCTCGCAATTTCAGGTTTATGTCACATTGCTGCGACTTTATATCTCGCAATTTCAGGTTTATGTCACATTGCTGCGACTTTATATCTCGCCATTTCAGGTTTATATCACATTACTGCGACTTTATATCTCGCCATTTCAGGTTTATAATCACATTACTGCGACTTTATATCTCGCAATTTCAGGTTTATATCACATTACTGCGACTTTATATCTCGCAATTTCAGGTTCATTTCACATTACTGCGACTTTATATCTCGCAATTTCCGGTTCATATCACATTACTTTGACTTTATATTTCGCTATTTCAGATTCATATCACATTACTGCGACTTTATATCTCGCTATTTCAGATTCATATCACATTACTGCGATTTTATATCTCACAATTTCAGGTTTATATCACATTACTGCGACTTTATAACTCACAATTTCAGGTTTATATCACATTACTGCAATTTTAAATCTCACAATTTCAGATTTATATCACAATACTGCGACTTTATATCTCACAATTTCAGGTTTATATCACATTACTGCGACTTTATATCTCACAATTTCAGATTTATATCACAATACTGCGACTTTATATCTCACAATTTCATATTTATATCACATTACTGCGACTTTATAACTCACAATTTCAGGTTTAAATCATATTGCTGCGACTTTATATCTCGCAATTTTAGGTTTATATCACATTACTGCGACTTTATAACTCACAATTTCAGGTTTAAATCACATTGCTGCGACTTTATATCTCGCAATTTTAGGTTTATATCACATTACTGCGATTTTATATCTCGCAATTTCAGGTTTATATCACATTACTGCGACTTTATATCTCGCAATTTCAGGTTTATATCACATTACTGCGACTTTATATCTCGCAATTTTAGGTTTATATCACATTACTGTGATTTTATATCTCACAATTCTGACTTTATATCTCTCAATTTCAGATTTATATCACATTACTGCGACTTTATATCTCACAATTTCAGGTTTATATCACATTACTGCGACTTTATATCTCACAATTTCAGGTTTATATCACATTACTGCGACTTTATATCTCACAATTTCAGGTTTATATCACATTACTGCGACTTTATATCTCACAATTTCAGGTTTATATCACATTACTGCGACTTTATATCTCGCAATTTCAGGTTTATATCACATTACTGCGACTTTATATCTCGCAATTTCAGGTTTATATCACATTACTGCGACTTTATATCTCGCAATTTCAGGTTTATATCACATTACTGCGACTTTATATCTCGCAATTTCAGGTTTATATCACATTACTGCGACTTTATATCTCGCAATTTCAGGTTTATATCACATTACTGCGACTTTATATCTCGCAATTTCAGGTTTATATCACATTACTGCGATTTTATATCTCACAATTTCATATTTATATCACATTACTGCGATTTTATATCTCACAATTTCAGGTTTATATCACATTACTGCGACTTTATAACTCACAATTTCAGGTTTATATCACATTACTGCGACTTTATAACTCACAATTTCAGGTTTATATCACATTACTGCAATTTTAAATCTCACAATTTCAGATTTATATCACAATACTGCGACTTTATATCTCACAATTTCAGGTTTATATCACATTACTGCGACTTTACACTACCGTTCAAAAGTTTGGGGTCGCTTGTCTGAAATGTTTCTCATGATCTTAAAAATCTTTTGATCTGAAGGTGTATGCTTAAAAGTTTGAAATTAACTTTGTAGACAAAATATTATTCTGCCAAAACATATACATTTATTTAATTACAAATCTAAAATTTCCTAAAAAAAAAAAAGTTTTTGAAATGGATGACTTGGATCAAAATATGAAGAAAAGAAGCCAATAAGTGCCCAACATAGATGGGAACTCCTTCAATACTGTTTAAAAAGCATCCCGGGGTGATTCCTCAAGAAGTTGGTTGAGAAAATGTCATGAGTACATGTCTGCAAAATCTAGGCAAAGGGTGACAACTTTGAAGATGCTAAAATATTACATAGTTTTGGATTTATTTTGGATTTTTTGGTCACAAAATAATTCCCATATTTCCATTTCTATTATTCCATAGTTTTGCTGACTACTATTATTCTAAAATGTGAAATAAATAAATAAATAAAGAATGAGTAAGTGACCCCAAACTTTTGAACGGTAGTGTATATCTCACAATTTCAGATTTATATCACAATACTGCGACTTTATATCTCACAATTTCATATTTATATCACATTACTGCGACTATATATCTCGCAATTTCAGGTTTATATCACATTACTGCGACTTTATATCTCACAATTTCAGGTTTATATCACATTACTGCGACTTTATATCTCACAATTTCAGGTTTATATCACATTACTGCGACTTTATATCTCACAATTTCATGTTTATAATCACATTACTGCGACTTTATATCTCGCAATTTCAGGTTTATATCACATTACTGCGACTTTATATCTCGCAATTTCAGGTTCAAATCACATTACTGCGATTTTATATCTCGCAATTTCAGGTTCATATCACATTACTGCGATTTTATATCTCACAATTTCAGATTTATATCACATTACTGCGATTTTATATCTCACAATTTCATGTTTATATCACATTACTGCGACTTTATAACTCACAATTTCAGGTTTATATCACATTACTGCAATTTTAAATCTCACAATTTCAGATTTATATCACAATACTGCGACTTTATATCTCACAATTTCAGGTTTATATCACATTACTGCGATTTTATATCTCACAATTTCAGGTTTATATCACATTACTGCGACTTTATATCTCGCAATTTCAGGTTTATATCACATTACTGCGACTTTATATCTCGCAATTTCAGGTTTATATCACATTACTGCGATTTTATATCTCACAATTTCATATTTATATCACATTACTGCGATTTTATATCTCACAATTTCAGGTTTATATCACATTACTGCGATTTTATATCTCACAATTTCAGGTTTATATCACATTACTGCGACTTTATAACTCGCAATTTCAGGTTTAAATCACATTGCTGCGACTTTATATCTCGCAATTTTAGGTTTATATCACATTACTGCGACTTTATAACTCGCAATTTCAGGTTTAAATCATATTGCTGCGACTTTATATCTCACAATTTTAGGTTTATATCACATTACTGCGACTTTATATCTCGCAATTTCAGATTTATATCACATTACTGCGACTTTATATCTCGCAATTTCTGGTTTATATCACATTACTGCGACTTTATATCTCGCAATTTCAGATTTATATCACATTACTGCGACTTTATATCTCGCAATTTCAGATTTATATCACATTACTGCGACTTTATATCTCGCAATTTCAGGTTTATATCACATTACTGCGACTTTATATCTCACAATTTCAAATTTATATCACATTACTGCGACTTTATATCTCACAATTTCAGATTTATATCACATTACTGCGACTTTATATCTCACAATTTCAGGTTTATATCACATTACTGCGACTTTATATCTCACAGTTTCAGGTTTATATCACATTACTGCGACTTTATATCTCACAGTTTCAGGTTTATATCACATTACTGCGACTTTATATCTCACAATTTCAGATTTATATCACATTACTGCGACGTTATATCTCGCAATTTCAGATTTATATCACATTACTGCGACATTATATCTCGCAATTTCAGATTTATGTCACATTACTGCGACTTTATATCTCGCAATTTCAGGTTTATGTCACATTACTGCGGCTTTATATCTCGCAATTTCAGGTTTATGTCACATTGCTGCGACTTTATATCTCGCAATTTCAGGTTTATGTCACATTGCTGCGACTTTATATCTCGCAATTTCAGGTTTATGTCACATTGCTGCGACTTTATATCTCGCAATTTCAGGTTTATGTCACATTGCTGCGACTTTATATCTCGCAATTTCAGGTTTATGTCACATTGCTGCGACTTTATATCTCGCAATTTCAGGTTTATGTCACATTGCTGCGACTTTATATCTCGCAATTTCAGGTTTATGTCACATTGCTGCGACTTTATATCTCGCAATTTCATGTTTATGTCACATTGCTGCGACTTTATATCTCAGCATTTCATGTTTATGTCACATTGCTGCGACTTTATATCTCGCCATTTCAGGTTTATGTCACATTGCTGCGACTTTATATCTCGCCATTTCAGGTTTATGTCACATTGCTGCGACTTTATATCTCGCCATTTCAGGTTTATGTCACATTGCTGCGACTTTATATCTCGCCATTTCAGGTTTATGTCACATTGCTGCGACTTTATATCTCGCCATTTCAGGTTTAAATCACATTGCTGCGACTTTATATCTCACAATTTCAGATTTATATCACATTACTGCGACTTTATATCTCACAATTTCAGATTTATATCACATTGCTGCGACTTTATATCTCACAATTTCAGATTTATATCACATTACTGTGACTTTATATCTCAAAATTTCAGATATCACATAACTGTGACTTTATATCTCAAAATTTCAGATATCACATTACTGCGACTTTATATCTCACAATTTCCGATTTATATCACATTACTGCGACTTTATATCTCGCAATTTCAGGTTTATATGACATTACTGCGACTTTATATCTCACAATTTCAGATTTATATGACATTACTGCGACTTTATATCTCACAATTTCAGATTTATATCACATTACTGCGACTTTATATCTCACAATTTCAGATTTATATCACATTACTGCGACTTCATATCTCGCAATTTCAGGTTTATATCACATTACTGCGACTTTATATCTCGCAATTTCAGGTTTATATGACATTACTGCGACTTTATATCTCGCAATTTCAGGTTTATATGACATTACTGCGACTTTATATCTCGCAATTTCAGGTTTATATCACATTACTGCGACTTTATATCTCGCAATTTCAGATTTATATCACATTACTGCGACTTTATATCTCGCAATTTCAGGTTTATATCACATTACTGCGACTTTATATCTCGCAATTTCAGGTTTATATCACATTACTGCGACTTTATATCTCGCAATTTCAGGTTTATATCACATTACTGCGTCATTATATCTCGCAATTTCAGGTTTATATCACATTACTGCGACTTTATATCTCGCAATTTCAGGTTTATATCACATTACTGCGACTTTATATCTCACAATTTCAAATTTATATCACATTACTGCGACTTTATATCTCACAATTTCAGATTTATATCACATTACTGCGACTTTATATCTCACAATTTCAGGTTTATATCACATTACTGCGACTTTATATCTCACAGTTTCAGGTTTATATCACATTACTGCGACTTTATATCTCACAGTTTCAGGTTTATATCACATTACTGCGACTTTATATCTCACAATTTCAGATTTATATCACATTACTGCGACGTTATATCTCGCAATTTCAGATTTATATCACATTACTGCGACATTATATCTCGCAATTTCAGATTTATGTCACATTACTGCGACTTTATATCTCGCAATTTCAGGTTTATGTCACATTACTGCGGCTTTATATCTCGCAATTTCAGGTTTATGTCACATTGCTGCGACTTTATATCTCGCAATTTCAGGTTTATGTCACATTGCTGCGACTTTATATCTCGCAATTTCAGGTTTATGTCACATTGCTGCGACTTTATATCTCGCAATTTCAGGTTTATGTCACATTGCTGCGACTTTATATCTCGCAATTTCAGGTTTATGTCACATTGCTGCGACTTTATATCTCGCAATTTCAGGTTTATGTCACATTGCTGCGACTTTATATCTCGCAATTTCAGGTTTATGTCACATTGCTGCGACTTTATATCTCGCAATTTCATGTTTATGTCACATTGCTGCGACTTTATATCTCAGCATTTCATGTTTATGTCACATTGCTGCGACTTTATATCTCGCCATTTCAGGTTTATGTCACATTGCTGCGACTTTATATCTCGCCATTTCAGGTTTATGTCACATTGCTGCGACTTTATATCTCGCCATTTCAGGTTTATGTCACATTGCTGCGACTTTATATCTCGCCATTTCAGGTTTATGTCACATTGCTGCGACTTTATATCTCGCCATTTCAGGTTTAAATCACATTGCTGCGACTTTATATCTCACAATTTCAGATTTATATCACATTACTGCGACTTTATATCTCACAATTTCAGATTTATATCACATTGCTGCGACTTTATATCTCACAATTTCAGATTTATATCACATTACTGTGACTTTATATCTCAAAATTTCAGATATCACATAACTGTGACTTTATATCTCAAAATTTCAGATATCACATTACTGCGACTTTATATCTCACAATTTCCGATTTATATCACATTACTGCGACTTTATATCTCGCAATTTCAGGTTTATATGACATTACTGCGACTTTATATCTCACAATTTCAGATTTATATGACATTACTGCGACTTTATATCTCACAATTTCAGATTTATATCACATTACTGCGACTTTATATCTCACAATTTCAGATTTATATCACATTACTGCGACTTCATATCTCGCAATTTCAGGTTTATATCACATTACTGCGACTTTATATCTCGCAATTTCAGGTTTATATGACATTACTGCGACTTTATATCTCGCAATTTCAGGTTTATATGACATTACTGCGACTTTATATCTCGCAATTTCAGGTTTATATCACATTACTGCGACTTTATATCTCGCAATTTCAGATTTATATCACATTACTGCGACTTTATATCTCGCAATTTCAGGTTTATATCACATTACTGCGACTTTATATCTCGCAATTTCAGGTTTATATCACATTACTGCGACTTTATATCTCGCAATTTCAGGTTTATATCACATTACTGCGTCATTATATCTCGCAATTTCAGGTTTATATCACATTACTGCGACTTTATATCTCGCAATTTCAGGTTTATATCACATTACTGCGACTTTATATCTCGCAATTTCTGATCTATATCACATTACTGCGACTTTATATCTCGCAATTTCAGATCTATATCACATTACTGCGATTTTATATCTCAAAATTTCAGATATCACATTACTGCGACTTTATATCTCGCCATTTCAGGTTTATATCACATTACTGCGACTTTATATCTCGCCATTTCAGGTTTATAATCACATTACTGCGACTTTATATCTCGCAATTTCAGGTTTATATCACATTACTGCGACTTTATATCTCGCAATTTCAGGTTCATTTCACATTACTGCGACTTTATATCTCGCAATTTCCGGTTCATATCACATTACTTTGACTTTATATTTCGCTATTTCAGATTCATATCACATTACTGCGACTTTATATCTCGCTATTTCAGATTCATATCACATTACTGCGATTTTATATCTCACAATTTCAGGTTTATATCACATTACTGCGACTTTATAACTCACAATTTCAGGTTTATATCACATTACTGCAATTTTAAATCTCACAATTTCAGATTTATATCACAATACTGCGACTTTATATCTCACAATTTCAGGTTTATATCACATTACTGCGACTTTATATCTCACAATTTCAGATTTATATCACAATACTGCGACTTTATATCTCACAATTTCATATTTATATCACATTACTGCGACTTTATAACTCACAATTTCAGGTTTAAATCATATTGCTGCGACTTTATATCTCGCAATTTTAGGTTTATATCACATTACTGCGACTTTATAACTCACAATTTCAGGTTTAAATCACATTGCTGCGACTTTATATCTCGCAATTTTAGGTTTATATCACATTACTGCGATTTTATATCTCGCAATTTCAGGTTTATATCACATTACTGCGACTTTATATCTCGCAATTTCAGGTTTATATCACATTACTGCGACTTTATATCTCGCAATTTTAGGTTTATATCACATTACTGTGATTTTATATCTCACAATTCTGACTTTATATCTCTCAATTTCAGATTTATATCACATTACTGCGACTTTATATCTCACAATTTCAGGTTTATATCACATTACTGCGACTTTATATCTCACAATTTCAGGTTTATATCACATTACTGCGACTTTATATCTCACAATTTCAGGTTTATATCACATTACTGCGACTTTATATCTCACAATTTCAGGTTTATATCACATTACTGCGACTTTATATCTCGCAATTTCAGGTTTATATCACATTACTGCGACTTTATATCTCGCAATTTCAGGTTTATATCACATTACTGCGACTTTATATCTCGCAATTTCAGGTTTATATCACATTACTGCGACTTTATATCTCGCAATTTCAGGTTTATATCACATTACTGCGACTTTATATCTCGCAATTTCAGGTTTATATCACATTACTGCGACTTTATATCTCGCAATTTCAGGTTTATATCACATTACTGCGATTTTATATCTCACAATTTCATATTTATATCACATTACTGCGATTTTATATCTCACAATTTCAGGTTTATATCACATTACTGCGACTTTATAACTCACAATTTCAGGTTTATATCACATTACTGCGACTTTATAACTCACAATTTCAGGTTTATATCACATTACTGCAATTTTAAATCTCACAATTTCAGATTTATATCACAATACTGCGACTTTATATCTCACAATTTCAGGTTTATATCACATTACTGCGACTTTACACTACCGTTCAAAAGTTTGGGGTCGCTTGTCTGAAATGTTTCTCATGATCTTAAAAATCTTTTGATCTGAAGGTGTATGCTTAAAAGTTTGAAATTAACTTTGTAGACAAAATATTATTCTGCCAAAACATATACATTTATTTAATTACAAATCTAAAATTTCCTAAAAAAAAAAAAGTTTTTGAAATGGATGACTTGGATCAAAATATGAAGAAAAGAAGCCAATAAGTGCCCAACATAGATGGGAACTCCTTCAATACTGTTTAAAAAGCATCCCGGGGTGATTCCTCAAGAAGTTGGTTGAGAAAATGTCATGAGTACATGTCTGCAAAATCTAGGCAAAGGGTGACAACTTTGAAGATGCTAAAATATTACATAGTTTTGGATTTATTTTGGATTTTTTGGTCACAAAATAATTCCCATATTTCCATTTCTATTATTCCATAGTTTTGCTGACTACTATTATTCTAAAATGTGAAATAAATAAATAAATAAAGAATGAGTAAGTGACCCCAAACTTTTGAACGGTAGTGTATATCTCACAATTTCAGATTTATATCACAATACTGCGACTTTATATCTCACAATTTCATATTTATATCACATTACTGCGACTATATATCTCGCAATTTCAGGTTTATATCACATTACTGCGACTTTATATCTCACAATTTCAGGTTTATATCACATTACTGCGACTTTATATCTCACAATTTCAGGTTTATATCACATTACTGCGACTTTATATCTCACAATTTCATGTTTATAATCACATTACTGCGACTTTATATCTCGCAATTTCAGGTTTATATCACATTACTGCGACTTTATATCTCGCAATTTCAGGTTCAAATCACATTACTGCGATTTTATATCTCGCAATTTCAGGTTCATATCACATTACTGCGATTTTATATCTCACAATTTCAGATTTATATCACATTACTGCGATTTTATATCTCACAATTTCATGTTTATATCACATTACTGCGACTTTATAACTCACAATTTCAGGTTTATATCACATTACTGCAATTTTAAATCTCACAATTTCAGATTTATATCACAATACTGCGACTTTATATCTCACAATTTCAGGTTTATATCACATTACTGCGATTTTATATCTCACAATTTCAGGTTTATATCACATTACTGCGACTTTATATCTCGCAATTTCAGGTTTATATCACATTACTGCGACTTTATATCTCGCAATTTCAGGTTTATATCACATTACTGCGATTTTATATCTCACAATTTCATATTTATATCACATTACTGCGATTTTATATCTCACAATTTCAGGTTTATATCACATTACTGCGATTTTATATCTCACAATTTCAGGTTTATATCACATTACTGCGACTTTATAACTCGCAATTTCAGGTTTAAATCACATTGCTGCGACTTTATATCTCGCAATTTTAGGTTTATATCACATTACTGCGACTTTATAACTCACAATTTCAGGTTTAAATCATATTGCTGCGACTTTATATCTCACAATTTTAGGTTTATATCACATTACTGCGACTTTATATCTCGCAATTTCAGATTTTTATCACATTACTGCGACTTTATATCTCGCAATTTCTGGTTTATATCACATTACTGCGACTTTATATCTCGCAATTTCAGATTTATATCACATTACTGCGACTTTATATCTCGCAATTTCAGATTTATATCACATTACTGCGACTTTATATCTCGCAATTTCAGATTTATATCACATTACTGCGACTTTATATCTCGCAATTTCAGGTTTATATCACATTACTGCGACTTTATATCTCACAATTTCAAATTTATATCACATTACTGCGACTTTATATCTCACAATTTCAGATTTATATCACATTACTGCGACTTTATATCTCACAATTTCAGGTTTATATCACATTACTGCGACTTTATATCTCACAGTTTCAGGTTTATATCACATTACTGCGACTTTATATCTCACAGTTTCAGGTTTATATCACATTACTGCGACTTTATATCTCACAATTTCAGATTTATATCACATTACTGCGACGTTATATCTCGCAATTTCAGATTTATATCACATTACTGCGACATTATATCTCGCAATTTCAGATTTATGTCACATTACTGCGACTTTATATCTCGCAATTTCAGGTTTATGTCACATTACTGCGGCTTTATATCTCGCAATTTCAGGTTTATGTCACATTGCTGCGACTTTATATCTCGCAATTTCAGGTTTATGTCACATTGCTGCGACTTTATATCTCGCAATTTCAGGTTTATGTCACATTGCTGCGACTTTATATCTCGCAATTTCAGGTTTATGTCACATTGCTGCGACTTTATATCTCGCAATTTCAGGTTTATGTCACATTGCTGCGACTTTATATCTCGCAATTTCAGGTTTATGTCACATTGCTGCGACTTTATATCTCGCAATTTCAGGTTTATGTCACATTGCTGCGACTTTATATCTCGCAATTTCATGTTTATGTCACATTGCTGCGACTTTATATCTCAGCATTTCATGTTTATGTCACATTGCTGCGACTTTATATCTCGCCATTTCAGGTTTATGTCACATTGCTGCGACTTTATATCTCGCCATTTCAGGTTTATGTCACATTGCTGCGACTTTATATCTCGCCATTTCAGGTTTATGTCACATTGCTGCGACTTTATATCTCGCCATTTCAGGTTTATGTCACATTGCTGCGACTTTATATCTCGCCATTTCAGGTTTAAATCACATTGCTGCGACTTTATATCTCACAATTTCAGATTTATATCACATTACTGCGACTTTATATCTCACAATTTCAGATTTATATCACATTGCTGCGACTTTATATCTCACAATTTCAGATTTATATCACATTACTGTGACTTTATATCTCAAAATTTCAGATATCACATAACTGTGACTTTATATCTCAAAATTTCAGATATCACATTACTGCGACTTTATATCTCACAATTTCCGATTTATATCACATTACTGCGACTTTATATCTCGCAATTTCAGGTTTATATGACATTACTGCGACTTTATATCTCACAATTTCAGATTTATATGACATTACTGCGACTTTATATCTCACAATTTCAGATTTATATCACATTACTGCGACTTTATATCTCACAATTTCAGATTTATATCACATTACTGCGACTTCATATCTCGCAATTTCAGGTTTATATGACATTACTGCGACTTTATATCTCGCAATTTCAGGTTTATATGACATTACTGCGACTTTATATCTCGCAATTTCAGGTTTATATGACATTACTGCGACTTTATATCTCGCAATTTCAGGTTTATATCACATTACTGCGACTTTATATCTCGCAATTTCAGATTTATATCACATTACTGCGACTTTATATCTCGCAATTTCAGGTTTATATCACATTACTGCGACTTTATATCTCGCAATTTCAGGTTTATATCACATTACTGCGACTTTATATCTCGCAATTTCAGGTTTATATCACATTACTGCGTCATTATATCTCGCAATTTCAGGTTTATATCACATTACTGCGACTTTATATCTCGCAATTTCAGGTTTATATCACATTACTGCGACTTTATATCTCGCAATTTCTGATCTATATCACATTACTGCGACTTTATATCTCGCAATTTCAGATCTATATCACATTACTGCGATTTTATATCTCAAAATTTCAGATATCACATTACTGCGACTTTATATCTCACAATTTCAGGTTTATATCACATTACTGCGACTTTGTATCTCACAATTTCAGATTTATATCACATTACTGCGACTTTGTATCTCACAATTTCAGATTTATATCACATTACTGCGACTTTATATCTCGCAATTTCATATTTATATCACATTACTGCGACTTTATATCTCGCAATTTCATATTTATATCACATTACTGCGACTTTATATCTCGCAATTTCAGGTTTATATCACATTACTGCGACTTTATATCTCGCAATTTCAGGTTTATATCACATTACTGCGACTTTATATCTCGCAATTTTATGTTTATATCACATTACTGTGATTTTATATCTCAATTCTGACTTCATATCTCTCAATTTCAGATTTATATCACATTACTGCGACTTTATATCTCACAATTTCAGGTTTATATCACATTACTGCGACTTTATATCTCACAATTTCAGATTTATATCACATTACTGCGACTTTATATCTCACAATTTCATATTTATATCACATTACTGCGACTTTATATCTCGCAATTTCAGGTTTATATCACATTACTGCGACTTTATATCTCGCAATTTCAGGTTTATATCACATTACTGCGACTTTATATCTCGCAATTTCAGGTTTATATCACATTACTGCGTCTTTATATCTCGCAATTTCAGGTTTATATCACATTACTGCGACTTTATATCTCGCAATTTCAGGTTTATATCACATTACTGCGACTTTATATCTCGCAATTTCAGATTTATATCACATTACTGCGACTTTATATCTCGCAATTTCAGATTTATATCACATTACTGCGACTTTATATCTCGCAATTTCAGATCTATATCACATTACTGCGACTTTATATCTCGCAATTTCAGATCTATATCACATTACTGCTACTTTATATCTCGCAATTTCAGATCTATATCACATTACTGCGACTTTATATCTCGCAATTTCAGATCTATATCACATTACTGCGACTTTATATCTCGCAATTTCAGATCTATATCACATTACTGCGACTTTATATCTCGCAATTTCAGATCTATATCACATTACTGCGACTTTATATCTCGCAATTTCAGATCTATATCACATTACTGCGACTTTATATCTCGCAATTTCAGATCTATATCACATTACTGCGACTTTATATCTCGCAATTTCAGATCTATATCACATTACTGCGACTTTATATCTCGCAATTTCAGATCTATATCACATTACTGCGACTTTATATCTCGCAATTTCAGATCTATATCACATTACTGCGACTTTATATCTCGCAATTTCAGATCTATATCACATTACTGCGACTTTATATCTCGCAATTTCAGATCTATATCACATTACTGCGACTTTATATCTCGCAATTTCATATTTATATCACATTACTGCGACTTTATATCTCGCAATTTCAAATTTATATCACATTACTGCGACTTTATATCTCGCAATTTCAGATTTATATCACATTACTGCGACTTTATATCTCGCAATTTCAGATTTATATCACATTACTGCGACTTTATATCTCGCAATTTCAGGTTTATATCACATTACTGCGACTTTATATCTCACAATTTCAGATTTATATCACAATACTGCGACTTTATATCTCGCAATTTCAGGTTTAAATCACATTGCTGCGACTTTATATCTCGCAATTTCAGGTTTATATCACATTGCTGCGACTTTATAACTCACAATTTCAGGTTTAAATCACATTGCTGCGACTTTATATCTCACAATTTCAGATTTATATCACATTACTGCGACTTTATATCTCACAATTTCAGATTTATATCACATTGCTGCGACTTTATATCTCACAATTTCAGATTTATATCACATTACTGTGACTTTATATCTCAAAATTTCAGATATCACATTACTGCGACTTTATATCTCACAATTTCAGGTTTATATCACATTACTGCGACTTTGTATCTCACAATTTCAGATTTATATCACATTACTGCGACTTTGTATCTCACAATTTCAGATTTATATCACATTACTGCGACTTTATATCTCGCAATTTCATATTTATATCACATTACTGCGACTTTATATCTCGCAATTTCATATTTATATCACATTACTGCGACTTTATATCTCGCAATTTCAGGTTTATATCACATTACTGCGACTTTATATCTCGCAATTTCAGGTTTATAATCACATTACTGCGACTTTATATCTCGCAATTTTATGTTTATATCACATTACTGTGATTTTATATCTCAATTCTGACTTTATATCTCTCAATTTCAGATTTATATCACATTACTGCGACTTTATATCTCACAATTTCAGGTTTATATCACATTACTGCGACTTTATATCTCACAATTTCAGATTTATATCACAATACTGCGACTTTATATCTCACAATTTCATATTTATATCACATTACTGCGACTTTATATCTCGCAATTTCATATTTATATCACATTACTGCGACTTTATATCTCGCAATTTCAGATTTATATCACATTACTGCGACTTTATATCTCGCAATTTCAGATTTATATCACATTTTTGCGACTTTATATCTCACAATTTCAGATTTATATCACATTACTGCGACTTTATATCTCACAATTTCATATTTATATCACATTACTGCGACTTTGTATCTCGCAATTTCAGGTTTATATCACATTACTGCGACTTTATATCTCGCAATTTTATGTTTATATCACATTACTGTGATTTTATATCTCATAATTCTGACTTTATATCTCTCAATTTCAGATTTCTATCACATTACTGCGACTTTATATCTCACAATTTCAGGTTTATATCACATTACTGCGACTTTATATCTCACAATTTCAGATTTATATCACATTACTGCGACTTTATATCTCACAATTTCATATTTATTTCACATTACTGCGACTTTATATCTCACAATTTCATATTTATATCACATTACTGCGACTTTATATCTCGCAATTTCAGATTTATATCACATTACTGCGACTTTATATCTCGCAATTTCAGATTTATATCACATTACTGCGATTTTATATCTTACAATTTCAGATTTATATCACATTACTGCGACTTTATATCTCACAATTTCAGGTTTATATCACATTGTTGCGATTTTATATCTTACAATTTCAGATTTATATCACATTACTGCGATTTTATATCTCAAAATTTCAGGTTTATATCACATTACTGCGATTTTATATCTCACAATTTCAGGTTTATATCACATTACTGCGACTTTATATCTCACAATTTCATATTTATATCACATTACTGCGACTTTATATCTCGCAATTTCAGGTTTATATCACATTACTGCGACTTTATATCTCACAATTTCAGATTTATATCACATTACTGCGACTTTATATCTCACAATTTCAGATTTATATCACATTACTGCGACTTTATATCTCACAATTTCAGGTTTATATCACATTACTGCGACTTTATATCTCAAAATTCAGATATCACATAACTGTGACTTTATATCTCACAATTTCAGGTTTATATCACATTACTGTGACTTTATATCTCACAATTTCAGATTTATATCACATTACTGCGACTTTATATCTCACAATTTCAGATTTATATCACATTACTGCGACTTTATATCTCACAATTTCAGATTTATATCACATTACTGCTACTTTATATCTCACAATTTCAGATTTATATCACATTACTGCGACTTTGTATCTCACAATTTCATATTTATATCACATTACTGTGACTTTATATCTCGCAATTTCAGGTTTATATCACATTACTGCGATTTTATATCTCAAAATTTCAGATATCACATAACTGTGACTTTATATCTCACAATTTCATATTTATATCACATTACTGCGACTTTATATCTCACAATTTCAGGTTTATATCACATTACTGCGACTTTATATCTCACAATTTCAGATTTATATCACATTATTGCGACTTTATATCTCACAATTTCAGATTTATATCACATTACTGCGACTTTATATCTCGCAATTTCATATTTATATCACATTACTGCGACTTTATATCTCGCAATTTCAGGTTTATATCACATTACTGCGACTTTGTATCTCACAATTTCATATTTATATCACATTACTGTGACTTTATATCTCGCAATTTCAGGTTTATATCACATTACTGCGATTTTATATCTCAAAATTTCAGATATCACATAACTGTGACTTTATATCTCACAATTTCATATTTATATCACATTACTGCGACTTTATATCTCACAATTTCATATTTATATCACATTACTGCGACTTTATATCTCGCAATTTCATATTTATATCACATTACTGCGACTTTATATCTCGCAATTTCATATTTATATCACATTACTGCGACTTTATATCTCGCAATTTCAGGTTTATATCACATTACTGCGACTTTATATCTCGCAATTTCAGGTTTATATCACATTACTGCGACTTTATATCTCGCAATTTTATGTTTATATCACATTACTGTGATTTTATATCTCATAATTCTGACTTTATATCTCTCAATTTCAGATTTATATCACATTACTGCACTTTATATCTCACAATTTCAGATTTATATCACATTACTGCGACTTTATATCTCGCAATTTCAGGTTTATATCACATTACTGCGACTTTATATCTCGCAATTTCAGGTTTATATCACATTACTGCGACTTTATATCTCGCAATTTTATGTTTATATCACATTACTGTGATTTTATATCTCATAATTCTGACTTTATATCTCTCAATTTCAGATTTATATCACATTACTGCGACTTTGTATCTCACAATTTCATATTTATATCACATTACTGTGACTTTATATCTCGCAATTTCAGGTTTATATCACATTACTGCGACTTTATATCTCACAATTTCAGGTTTATATCACATTACTGCGACTTTATATCTCAAAATTTCAGATTTATATCACATTACTGCGACTTTATATCTCACAATTTCATATTTATATCACATTACTGTGACTTTATATCTCACAATTTCAGGTTTATATCACATTACTGTGACTTTATATCTCACAATTTCAGATTTATATCACATTACTGCGACTTTATATCTCACAATTTCAGATTTATATCACATTACTGCAACTTTATATCTCAAAATTTCAGATATCACATAACTGTGACTTTATATCTCACAATTTCAGGTTTATATCACATTACTGCGACTTTATATCTCACAATTTCAGGTTTATATCACATTACTGCGACTTTATATCTCAAAATTTCAGATTTATATCACATTACTGCGACTTTATATCTCACAATTTCATATTTATATCACATTACTGTGACTTTATATCTCACAATTTCAGATTTATATCACATTACTGCGACTTTATATCTCACAATTTCAGGTTTATATGACATTACTGCGACTTTATATCTCACAATTTCAGGTTTATATGACATTACTGCGACTTTATATCTCACAATTTCAGGTTTATATCACATTACTGCGACTTTATATCTCACAATTTCAGATTTATATCACATTACTGCGACTTTATATCTCGCAATTTCAGATTTATATCACATTACTGCGACTTTATATCTCGCAATTTCAGATTTATATCACATTACTGCGACTTTATATCTCGCAATTTCAGGTTTATATGACATTACTGCGACTTTATATCTCGCAATTTCAGGTTTATATGACATTACTGCGACTTTATATCTCGCAATTTCAGGTTTATATCACATTACTGCGACTTTATATCTCGCAATTTCAGATTTATATCACATTACTGCGACTTTATATCTCGCAATTTCAGGTTTATATCACATTACTGCGACTTTATATCTCGCATTTTCAGGTTTATATCACATTACTGCGACTTTATATCTCGCAATTTCAGATTTATATCACATTACTGCGTCATTATATCTCGCAATTTCAGGTTTATATCACATTACTGCGACTTTATATCTCGCAATTTCAGGTTTATATCACATTACTGCGACTTTATATCTCGCAATTTCTGATCTATATCACATTACTGCGACTTTATATCTCGCAATTTCAGATCTATATCACATTACTGCGATTTTATATCTCAAAATTTCAGATATCACATTACTGCGACTTTATATCTCACAATTTCAGGTTTATATCACATTACTGCGACTTTGTATCTCACAATTTCAGATTTATATCACATTACTGCGACTTTGTATCTCACAATTTCAGGTTTATAATCACATTACTGCGACTTTATATCTCGCAATTTTATGTTTATATCACATTACTGTGATTTTATATCTCAATTCTGACTTTATATCTCTCAATTTCAGATTTATATCACATTACTGCGACTTTATATCTCACAATTTCAGGTTTATATCACATTACTGCGACTTTATATCTCACAATTTCAGATTTATATCACAATACTGCGACTTTATATCTCACAATTTCATATTTATATCACATTACTGCGACTTTATATCTCGCAATTTCATATTTATATCACATTACTGCGACTTTATATCTCGCAATTTCAGATTTATATCACATTACTGCGACTTTATATCTCGCAATTTCAGATTTATATCACATTTTTGCGACTTTATATCTCACAATTTCAGATTTATATCACATTACTGCGACTTTATATCTCACAATTTCATATTTATATCACATTACTGCGACTTTGTATCTCGCAATTTCAGGTTTATATCACATTACTGCGACTTTATATCTCGCAATTTTATGTTTATATCACATTACTGTGATTTTATATCTCATAATTCTGACTTTATATCTCTCAATTTCAGATTTCTATCACATTACTGCGACTTTATATCTCACAATTTCAGGTTTATATCACATTACTGCGACTTTATATCTCACAATTTCAGATTTATATCACATTACTGCGACTTTATATCTCACAATTTCATATTTATTTCACATTACTGCGACTTTATATCTCACAATTTCATATTTATATCACATTACTGCGACTTTATATCTCGCAATTTCAGATTTATATCACATTACTGCGACTTTATATCTCGCAATTTCAGATTTATATCACATTACTGCGATTTTATATCTTACAATTTCAGATTTATATCACATTACTGCGACTTTATATCTCACAATTTCAGGTTTATATCACATTGTTGCGATTTTATATCTTACAATTTCAGATTTATATCACATTACTGCGATTTTATATCTCAAAATTTCAGGTTTATATCACATTACTGCGATTTTATATCTCACAATTTCAGGTTTATATCACATTACTGCGACTTTATATCTCACAATTTCATATTTATATCACATTACTGCGACTTTATATCTCGCAATTTCAGGTTTATATCACATTACTGCGACTTTATATCTCACAATTTCAGATTTATATCACATTACTGCGACTTTATATCTCACAATTTCAGATTTATATCACATTACTGCGACTTTATATCTCACAATTTCAGGTTTATATCACATTACTGCGACTTTATATCTCAAAATTCAGATATCACATAACTGTGACTTTATATCTCACAATTTCAGGTTTATATCACATTACTGTGACTTTATATCTCACAATTTCAGATTTATATCACATTACTGCGACTTTATATCTCACAATTTCAGATTTATATCACATTACTGCGACTTTATATCTCACAATTTCAGATTTATATCACATTACTGCTACTTTATATCTCACAATTTCAGATTTATATCACATTACTGCGACTTTGTATCTCACAATTTCATATTTATATCACATTACTGTGACTTTATATCTCGCAATTTCAGGTTTATATCACATTACTGCGATTTTATATCTCAAAATTTCAGATATCACATAACTGTGACTTTATATCTCACAATTTCATATTTATATCACATTACTGCGACTTTATATCTCACAATTTCAGGTTTATATCACATTACTGCGACTTTATATCTCACAATTTCAGATTTATATCACATTATTGCGACTTTATATCTCACAATTTCAGATTTATATCACATTACTGCGACTTTATATCTCGCAATTTCATATTTATATCACATTACTGCGACTTTATATCTCGCAATTTCAGGTTTATATCACATTACTGCGACTTTGTATCTCACAATTTCATATTTATATCACATTACTGTGACTTTATATCTCGCAATTTCAGGTTTATATCACATTACTGCGATTTTATATCTCAAAATTTCAGATATCACATAACTGTGACTTTATATCTCACAATTTCATATTTATATCACATTACTGCGACTTTATATCTCACAATTTCATATTTATATCACATTACTGCGACTTTATATCTCGCAATTTCATATTTATATCACATTACTGCGACTTTATATCTCGCAATTTCATATTTATATCACATTACTGCGACTTTATATCTCGCAATTTCAGGTTTATATCACATTACTGCGACTTTATATCTCGCAATTTCAGGTTTATATCACATTACTGCGACTTTATATCTCGCAATTTTATGTTTATATCACATTACTGTGATTTTATATCTCATAATTCTGACTTTATATCTCTCAATTTCAGATTTATATCACATTACTGCACTTTATATCTCACAATTTCAGATTTATATCACATTACTGCGACTTTATATCTCGCAATTTCAGGTTTATATCACATTACTGCGACTTTATATCTCGCAATTTCAGGTTTATATCACATTACTGCGACTTTATATCTCGCAATTTTATGTTTATATCACATTACTGTGATTTTATATCTCATAATTCTGACTTTATATCTCTCAATTTCAGATTTATATCACATTACTGCGACTTTGTATCTCACAATTTCATATTTATATCACATTACTGTGACTTTATATCTCGCAATTTCAGGTTTATATCACATTACTGCGACTTTATATCTCACAATTTCAGGTTTATATCACATTACTGCGACTTTATATCTCAAAATTTCAGATTTATATCACATTACTGCGACTTTATATCTCACAATTTCATATTTATATCACATTACTGTGACTTTATATCTCACAATTTCAGGTTTATATCACATTACTGTGACTTTATATCTCACAATTTCAGATTTATATCACATTACTGCGACTTTATATCTCACAATTTCAGATTTATATCACATTACTGCAACTTTATATCTCAAAATTTCAGATATCACATAACTGTGACTTTATATCTCACAATTTCAGGTTTATATCACATTACTGCGACTTTATATCTCACAATTTCAGGTTTATATCACATTACTGCGACTTTATATCTCAAAATTTCAGATTTATATCACATTACTGCGACTTTATATCTCACAATTTCATATTTATATCACATTACTGTGACTTTATATCTCACAATTTCAGATTTATATCACATTACTGCGACTTTATATCTCACAATTTCAGATTTATATCACATTACTGTGACTTTATAACTCACAATTTCATGTTTATATCACATTACTGCGACTTTATATCTCGCAATTTCAGGTTTATATCACATTACTGCGACTTTATATCTCACAATTTCATGTTTATATCACATTACTGTGACTTTATATCTCACAATTTCAGGTTTATATCACATTACTGTGACTTTATATCTCACAATTTCAGGTTTAAATCACATTGCTGCGACTTTATATCTCACAATTTCATATTTATATCACATTACTGCGACTTTATATCTCGCAATTTCAGGTTTATATCACATTACTGCGACTTTATATCTCACAATTTCATGTTTATATCACATTACTGCGACTTTATATCTCACAATTTCAGATTTATATCACATTACTGTGACTTTATATCTCACAATTTCAACTGTATATCTCACAATTTTAGTATTATATCACATAACTGTATATCTCGATATTGCAATTTGAAAACAGTCACAATTGTGAGTTAAAAAGTCAGAATATGCTCTTTTATTTTTTTTTATTGTGTGCTGGGATCCTTCCTCTTGACAACACCGAAACAGAGGGAAAATTTTGACAAAACAGAATGAATGAAAGCAAAGTACAGAAAGAATCCAAACATTCTGAGTGTATAATTTAAAGGTTAAAAAAAAATTATATATATATATACAGTGAGTGTGTGTATATATATATATATATATATATATATATATATATATAATAGAACAACATAAGACAAGAGAATTGTGCACATTTAGATAAGGAGAGGTAACAGGGTTATTATAGTTTTTAATGGTGTATTTGGTTTAATTTCACTCTTTGACTATTAGTTTCATTTTAGTTTTTTTAGTTTTTTAAATTAAATTAAATATATGTAGTTTTTAATTTAGTTTTAGTATTTGTGGGCTGCCAAAGTTAATGTGTATAACAACATAATTGTTTCAGTGCAATTGTTATGACAATCTAGTGGCATTTACATGCTCAGTGAAGGTGGGTTGTAAATAGGGTAGCCAAATTTTCTCCACACAAATATCGGACAATTTTGAACCAATTAAATTTAACTAATTTGTTTGGGACTTGTGTAGTACTTCAGTTTAGTTCCAGTTTTTATCTTGTTAACGATTTTTTTTATTAAGTTTCCGTTAAATTATAAACACTGGGACAGAGCTGGTGTAGTGGTTCGAAGAGATAACAGAAAGAGAGAGGACTGAGACAGGACAACAGAGAGGGAGAGAAAGAGGGAGTGACGGAGCATTGCTTTTCAAGAGCAGACTGAACAAAGGAAGCTTTGTGTGGAGTGCTGAGAGAGTGGAGCAGAGCCAAGACTTAGGGAGGATTGAGCGTTGTGCACTTCCTACACTGCCATTACAGGACTACACTCATTTATACTGCTCTAGGAAACATGATTCTCTCTCTCTCTCTCTCTCTCTCTCTCTCCCCTTTTACATTTTCTCTCTCTTGATGACTTGACATGTCTTAAAATAGACACTTCTTTGATTGTTTGAGCCAGGACCTGAGACTGCCTATTTTACAATTATCTGTAATCCCACAATCTCAGTTTGCTAATGCATAACGCAAGTAATATTTTGAGCAGACAAAAGACTCTCCAACAAAGACCAACTTTATTTGCATTCTTTATCTCCCAGTGTGCCTTCTGTGGCTGGTAAATGTGATAAGTGTGGCTTATGAAAACATTCAACTGACTCACAATGGCAAAAGTTTGTTTCAACTTTATTTTCATGTGGTAATTTGTATCTGTAATGCCATAAAGAGTCCTACACTTGTCCATTATTGAGTTCTTGTTGAAAAGACCAACATTGCTGGTCACTTTGAATTCTGGTCTCCAGCATGGAATGTGATGGTGTGTTGTTGTGTCATAATTTACTAACCCAAATACATTTCCAATACTGCATCAGTACTGTAAAATTATTTCAGAATTATTTTGGTGAACTACCCCATTAACTTGCTAACCAGTATAGTTTTTCTAAACAGCATGGCAATTGTAGATCAACCAGCAAGACCAGCACAAGCACTGTTACTAAGAGTTCAGTGTTAAAGTCCATGTCCTTTGCGAGTTTTCTTCTTCAGAGGCAAAGATTTCATCATAATATCATATTAAGAGTCATGATGTAACGGATTTAAGAAGGGAAAGGAGGAAGCGAGAACTGGCTTGACAATATAAATAATATTTGAATGAAAACTTAAACAAAAGACAAAACACACACATGACGGACATGTCCGTAGATTATCTCTCTCTCTCTCTCTCCCGCACCATCCTCTGCAGTCGGCCCTTTATCCCTCTCGGAGGCTTGATTATACTAATATGGGACCGGGTGTGTAGGATCACAACCCGGCCCCAACCTCCACCCTGCCACACATGTAAAACCATATTTAAGAATGAAATGAACTAAATGTCTTGAGTTCTTCACTGAAAATTTGCTGAACAAGAAATCTTAAGTTGCCATTTGTATTTAGTAAACAAACTAATTCAAATAGCTTAACCCTTTCACATGTGAGTTTTGTGAGACAGACGATATATTATCAAACATATAATTATATTTTTGTATGTTTATAATGACTGATTATGACTGATAAGATGCGATCGTAACGTGATTACCAGCTCTGCGTGCTGCCATATTGTTTACCTTGCAATGCACCATGGGAGTTCATCAAGTATAGATGGTTCTAAAAACTTTGTTCTTCCACTTGTTGCACTGGAAGTAGTGAGAATGAGTGACAGGCGGCACAGAAGAAGGCTCGAGTGGACTAACTAGTTCTTTGTTTGACATCAGAAAACATGGCTGCATTGCTGCATCAAAACTGTAAGCTCTGATGGTAACGGCTTTTAACTTTTATTTTGTGATTTGTTTAGATGTTAGTTAAATAAAAAGTAAAGATATTGTGATGTTGAAAAGACTATTTGAGCACCTGGTTCATTATGACAACTGCTTCAGTCACTCTTTGCTGGTAAACAGCAACACCAATGCAGATCGCACAGGTTTGTTAATATACCTCTTAGCCCGGCCTAATGTAATCACACTGGTTTGATCGAGCGTGTGAAAGGGTTAATAAAGTAGTGTTACAGAGGATAATTATCAAGTCAGTTGTTGAGAGAACTCAGAAGTATTAATGCATCATGTTGCCTTGAATTATTTTTTTACAGTGATCACCAACAAACTAGGACCAGCATGGAAGTAACAACTGGTCAAAGCAGGTCAGTGATTTTAACCTTCCACCATCATCTCAGATTTCTCTTGATTAAAGCCAAGACAGAATGGCCTATAACAGTTACTCTGACTCTTTCCTTATCATTGTTTGCAGATATTTCCATTTCGCACAACTGTTTGTCTTTACCGCAATTGTATCTCCGTTAAACTTCAAACACTTTACTGAGAAAGGGTGCGCGAGCATCTGTGTAAAAAAAAAACTGATGACAACTATTTTGAATAAACTACGCAGTTAAATAAACATTTCTTGTGGGCATCTGCCTTCTTTATCAAATTAATCGATTAATCGAAGAAATATTCACAGATTAATCGATTATCAATAGAATCGTCGAACTGGCCTTTCTCCAAAATGTAAACACATCTGCATTGTCCTACAGGCACAGAGCTTCAAAATATAAGACACAGTATTCACTGTCTAATTTGGCAAATCAAATTTGGACTGTGCCTGAACCACCTGACTTGGCTTGGTTTTCTTGGAAAGACAAAGAGAGACCTAGATAGAATGAAAAGAAAGCACACAAACACAAGTACAATTGTGAAAATGAGCACGCTAATGACAAGAACGCCAGTGCCTGGAACTCATGATTGAAGTCACTCGCTATTATCCAATGCAAATCTCTGACCTGGCATCAGCTTTACCAGATATTGCCTGTATCTTCCATCCTCTCTAGCCTGATCTCAGAACCATATGACAGACTTACATAAGAGCAACCAGCCTGTTTATTTTCCACTCTGTTTTTCAGCCGCCTGTAGTGATTTGTGAAAAGTGGTCTAATCATGTCTAATTACAAATGCTGTTACAAAATCTCACGTTTCTTCAGTTATTATCTGATTTCTTAACTAAAACCACCACCACCCTCCCCATGGCCAACTTTCTAAATCCAGGTCTGAGCCCTTAATCAGCCTCACAAACCGAGTCGAGCCCCCCGTCTTTCTGATCTGCCTCTTTAAAGGTCCTCCGGAGAGTTCTGAATAAAGGAGGAATAAATAATAAAATCTGTGGAATAAAGTAGATTAAAAGAGAGAAGTGAATGAAAGATACAAAGAAAAGAACAGTGCTGCGATTCAAGTGTCAGTGCGAGACCCCCCATTTTACCAATCCCCCACCCCCTGCTGGTAAGAGAAGAGGCATTTCCTTCAAGAGAGGAAGAAATGTAATTAGTCCACCCCTCCACCACCACCACCAAATACACACACACAATTTCCACTCTCACTTCTTTCTTTTCATCTCTCTTTTTAATTCCTCCACTCAGCACTTTCTAAATCTTATTGTTCCTCTTTACAACCCTGCTTCTCTTTAATACTCTGTTCTTGGACGACACAGGCAGAGAGTGTGTTCGTTGTGAATTTAAAGCAGTGTCTTTAGGGGTTTTGCATTTGTATGAGAGACGAGGCAGTTGGATTGGGTGGTAATCACTGCTTTTCTAAAACACACACACACACACACAGGCAAACATTCTCAGACTCTAATTAATGGCAGTGCTGCGGGGATGCTTAAATCGGGATATTATAAAGTTTTAAAGCTTAAAAGTTTTGTTGGTGCATACCCATGTGCTGAACCAAACTTACTTGCTATCCAGAGCTACTAGAGATACACACACACACACATGCATCACTACTTATAATTTACATTAATGCATTTGGCACACACTTTAGACCAAAGTTACAGGTCATATTTTTCATTTAGCACATGCTTTTTATCCAAACCCTGATAGAAAAGTACTGTGGCAGTACTATGGTGCAGTGCAGGTATCAGATAATAATTCCAAATCAAGAATAAAACGTTAGGTTGTCACTTCACAAAAACTTTTTGCCCTTTTTGTCAGGCAATGCTATCTCATGACATCAAAACACACCACAACATGATGTTGTTGCTTCAGTAATTGCATTTTTTCACATTTGCTTTTTTATGACACTATCAGTTAGGTTTAAGGTTTAGGGTAGGGGGCAGATAATGTTGATTTAACACTTGATAGAGTTTTAACTTTAAAAATCGTTTTGACAGAAAAACTTGGTTTTAACACCACACAGTGGACATTTGACCTCAGAACTGCCGCAATATGTGTAGCCTTACGAAAATTTAATGGCAAATTTTCCTCAAACACTTACAATTTTAACATGCAAATTGTCCATTGTTGACAAAGGTTTGCTGGAGGTTCACCGGAGGTAAAATTTGCTGAACAAGTAATCTTAAGTTCTCATTTTGTAATTAGTGAAAAAACTAATTCAAATAGCTTAACCTTATGATTGATAAGGTGCGATCATGATAAGTGCAGCTTATGAAAACATTCAACTAAGGGCAAAAGTTTGTTTCAACTTTATTTTCATGTGGTAATTTGTATCTGTAATGCCATAAAGAGTCCTACACTTGTCCATTATTGAGTCCTTGTTGAAAAGACCAACATTGCTGGTCACTTTGTATTCTGGTCTCCAGCATGGGATGTGATGGTGTGTTGTTGTTCTTGAAGGTACAGTTGACCCAAAAAAGGAAAATGGTGTCATAATTTACTAACCCAAATACTGTTACTTTCAAAAATAACCTTTCGCACATGAGTTTATCCTGTACAAATGATGAGGACAGATGATATATTATCAAACATATAATTATATTTTTGTATGTTTATAATGACTGATTATGACTGATAAGATGCGATGGCGAACGTGATTACCGGCTTTGCGTGCTGCCATATTGTTTACCCTGCAATGCACCATGGGAATTCGTCAAGCATAGATGGTTCTAAAAACTTTGTTCTTCCACTTGTTGCACTGGAAGTAGTGAGAATGAGTGACAGGCAGCACAAAAGAAGGCTCGAGTGGACTAACTAGTTCTTTGTTTGTCATCAGACAACATGGCTGCATTGCTGCATCAAAACTGTAAGCTCTGATGGTAACGGCTTTTAACTTTTATTTTGTGATTGTTTGAATGTTTGTTTCAGAAAAAAGTAAAGATATTGTGATGTTGAAAAGACTATTTGAGCAGCTGGTTCATTATGACAACTGCTTCAGTCAGTCTTTGCTGGTAAACAGCAACACCAATGCAGATCGCACAGGTTTGTTAATATACCTCTTAGCCCGGCCTAATGTAATCACACTGGTTTGATGTGAAAGTGTTAATAAAGTAGTTATACAGAGGATAATTATCAAGTCAGTTGTTGAGAGAACTCAGAAGTCTTAATGCATAATTTTCACATGCAAATTAGCTTTGCGGAAAATTTGCTGCAAATTGTCCATTGTTGCCAAAGGTTTGCCAGAGATTCACCACTACTTGCAAAGAGCTGCAAACTTCTGGAAAACATTTACAGTGAATCAAAAACTAATTTGCATGTGAAAATAATGAGAGGCAAATTTGCTGCAAGTTTGCGGCTAGTTTAGAAGGGTTTGGAGCCACATATTATTTTGCAAACATGTCGCCACTGTCACATAACATTCATGAGATCAGATTGAGGATTAACATGCTGCTACCATGTCTAAAAAATCTTGGTAATCCCTGTTAAAAAGATCAGCTAAGCAGATGATGTATTTAGATACTGGCTCATGCTGGTTTGAAGGTGGACTAACTGGTGGATCAACATATCAATGTTCACAAGCAAATTTTGTATCATATTTCGAGAAATATTGCTGGTTAATCTAGTTAAAAAGAAGGGTGAGAACACCAACAAATCAGCTATGCTGGTCTTTTCAGCAGGGATACCATGGAACTGTTTGTAAGTGATGCAAATTAATGGATAGTTATTAATAATTAAAAAACTTTAAATTCTTAGCATTAGCATGCTAAATGGCATACATGTTGACATCATTTTAAAGGACAGACAAGCAGGCAGACAAACAAGACTAAGAAAAACAAGAAAAGAGTTGGAGAGAAGAAAAAACTGGGGGAAGGATAGATAGAACACATGAAGTTTGGAAGGGTAGTGGTTTTAAACTTGATGAAGGCTGGGCTGTATGAAAATGACCCTCTGCTCACATCAAAGCCTGGCCTGCCAGTTCAATTCAGTGACCCAATCTGCATTCTTTTAGGCTCCCCCTGTTTCCTGCCCCTACAAACACCCCCAACCCAGCTCCCAGCTCCCCCTGACCACGCTTCATCAAAACAGAACAACCATTGTCCCACCACACACCCCCATGAGAGGACAGGGGACGCTTTAGGAAGTGACCGTTACACACTGAGTAAATCAAAATGAAAGAGACATGTGCTTGTGTTTGTGTGTGTGTGCGTGCGTGTGTGTGTGCGTGCGTGCGTATGAAGTGTGAAAGCATCTCACATGGGGTGTGAGACAGGTCTTATTGAAAGTATGGAGGTCTGTTGCAATCTTGCAGGAAGACAGACAAGTCTGGGAGACGAGACAGGTTTATCGGGAGTGAGACGGGAACGTGGGGTGTGAGATGTGTATTGAAAGTTTAAGTGATGAATGGTGCACAAAACAAGGTCTGACTGTCACAATTGATGGAAAAAATGTATGGGATGAGATAAAGAGAAGTATTTTATGTAGTTGTTGTGGAAGCCTGTAACACTATTCTGTAACACTGATTTACTTTAAGACAATGGGCTCTATTTTTGTGCACGCAATAGGCGCAGAGCTAAGCGCAACAACCATGCACTACATCTTGTCAAATTTTCGTGAGACAGTCAATTCTAAGAGCAATTTTCGTGCCAGGGCACAGCGCTAGTAGCCGTTGGTGGTAGTGTATGCGCTATATGTGGGTGTATGCACGCAATCTGTGGGTGTACTGTATGTTAATGAAGTGGTGCAGAGCACAATTAGCTATTTTCCTATTTTTTTCCTATTTGAAATAGGTCAGAAGTCATTTGAGAAACCGTCCAATTTCAGTGGAAAGTCAATAACCTGTTCCTGTATTTGCAGTTTGGGGATTCCACCAGCAGATGATGGATTAATAATAATAATTTTATTTTGCATAGCACCTTTACAAAGCTCAAAGACATTGTACAGAAATGAATCATAAAAACTTATACAAAGAAACATATAACAAATATACATGACAAAACAACTAACAATGGGACTTCAGAGGATGAACTGATGACAACTCCAACCATAAGACAAGTGATACATCATATGCCATTGCCTGAACCTTGGATTTAGGATAGACCTCACCGAAATTACCAGCTGGTTGAACTGCAATGCACTCACTGATCTCTGCCTGCATCACCTCGGTCTAATGATGGACTACACTCTTGAAATGGAATACATAGACTATCAATTAATTGCCAACAAAACCCTTCATCAGCCAATTAACAAGGACATCAATGTGAACTTCTGCAGTTAATCCAGGATTTTAATCCAAATTGCACTTGACACAGCCCATTAGCGCTTTGAGCATGGGGTTTCGCCAACCCACTTGCACCTAGACCTAGCACATGCTTCCATGAACATATCAAAATTTATGACCATGCCCACTGACTTGTGTGCACGACATACTGCATAGTGCTGTGCTTGAGCTGAAATGAATAAACATTCTTTGTTGCACCTTAGGTCCTCTTTCTTTTATCAAAAACTAAATTTTTCACTATATGGGTTCCTGGGTGCTCTAGGTTCTAAGGAGCTCTTGATGTTACATTACAAGTTTTTCAAACAAATGTATCATTTGTAACATAACAGAGGAAAATATAGCCTTTCTGGGTTCATTTAAGCACCAGTACATGTACATGGTTGTAGATGGCTTCTAAAGAAACTTAGAACTTTAAGGAATAGTTCAACCAAAACATAAAATTATGTCTTTATTTACTCACCCTCATGTTGTTCCAAACACATCTTCTTTTTTCTTTTGCTGAACAAAATTGACATATTTTAAAGGATGTTCAGGTCACTGTTTTCTATACAAAAGCAGCCAATAATGACCAAAATTGTCATAAATATAGTTTCTGTAACTTGTTCTCCATATTCCATGTCTTCTGAAGTCATACGATCACTTTGTATGATGAACAGACCGAAATTTAATTTTTCACTCTCAAATCACAAATCAAATATCCCAAAACGTCAATAACATCAAGGGCCCTATTTTAAGATTGCTACATCTTAAGCATCAGTGGGAATGGACATGAAGTTTTGGTATTTCTGCAAAAGCATGCACTAAGTTTAGGCATAAGTGGGTTGGTGAAATCGTACTCACAAAGCGCGAATGGGCTGAGTCAAGTGCAATAGAAAAAAGGGCACCCACCATCTGCATCCTACTATACAGTATATTCCATTCTGTCAACCAATGATAACATTTATAAGAGGTTGGGTAAATGGGCTGTATCCAATAAATTAGAAGAATATAAATTTAGACTTTCATTCTTTAGTTGGTTCTTTAGGTTCTTTAACAATACAGTTGCTGTAGTTCATTACTCCATTGTACTACAGGCATAATTGTGGTCTCTTTTGAAAGTACACAGTTGAAAGTTTGTTGTACAAAAAGTCTGAATTTATAAAACACATGTAGAAAAATAGAAAAGCTCAAATTTATTGTAAAGTACAATTTTTTTTCCATAACATATTAATATGAAATAATATATAGCACTGACCTGGTAGATCTATATAAACACAATGAAGCTAAAGCCAAAACTCTAATAATGTTCTGTTTCAAATTTGAGGATAACTTTTGTTCATTTAATTTTCCAAGACCATGTCATGTGATAATGGCCACGCATAGCATTTTTCATTAGCATAAATTTCATGAATGCAGCATGTCAAATTACACATTATCTACGGTATATATCTTCCAGTCATAATTTAGTTTTTATAACAGTGTTTTTACTGATCTAATGTGGTTTTCATTCATAGAATGAGGCAGAAAGCAGATTATTTGTAGTAATACACCTGAAGGCAGATGTGAAGCTCTTCTGCAGTGACAGCTATAACAATAAACATATACAAATACCAAAGGGCCACATGTAAATTATAGACAGACCATATATTTTGTAATTGTTCATTTATTTATAACATATCTTATCAAATTATTAGTTTTATGCTTTATATTGAGTTTATAAGGCTAATATCTGAATATGCTATAGTATGCGGAAGTCATGTGGCACTGAGGCAGTCATGATGAACTTTCTTCTTCTATACAACTATATTTAGAAAGACCCCCAAAGGCATAGTGTCTTATTCATTGTGAAACTGTGTTTTCTTAATGGTGTGAATCACACTGAAGGACTAGACTTTTAATGCATGGCCCGCCACTGGCTCTGAATGATCAATATACACTCACCTAAAGGATTATTAGGAGCACCATACTAATACTGTGTTTGACCCCCTTTCGCCTTCAGAACTGCCTTAATTCTACGTGGCATTGATTCAACAAGGTGCTGAAAGCATTCTTTAGAAATGTTGGCCCATATTGATAGGATAGCATCTTGCAGTTGATGGAGATTTGTGGGATGCACATCCAGGGCACGAAGCTCCCGTTCCACCACATCCCAAAGATGCTCTATTGGGTTGAGATCTGGTGACTGTGGGGGCCATTTTAGTACAGTGAACTCATTGTCATGTTCAAGAAACCAATTTGAAATGATTCGAGCTTTGTGACATGGTGCATTATCCTGCTGGAAGTAGCCATCAGAGGATGGGTACATGGTGGCCATAAAGGGATGGACATGGTCAGAAACAATGCTCAGGTAGGCCGTGGCATTTAAACGATGCCCAATTGGCACTAAGGGGCCTAAAGTGTGCCAAGAAAACATCCCCCACACCATTACACCACCACCACCAGCCAAATTGAACAGGTGTTCCTAATAATCCTTTAGGTGAGTGTATAACAAATAACTGCAAGTTACAACAAATACAATAACAGCAGCATAAGTAAAAACTGCAAACAGTAAAGCTATGAGCAGTACATGGTCATTTGTATAATTTATTCATACCACAAAGCATTTCGGGGAGCAGAATAATGTTCACCCCTGATAAAAATGCAGAAAATAAGTCATGAAAAATATTACTTTGTGGATATTTGAGTCTTTGAGGCTTACTTTGTTTAAAGGATAGCAGAAACAGCACTTGTCTGAGCACTGGGCTTTTCACTATTTCTCAAGAATAATCTGGGGAAGGAATTAAAACACTAAAGATATAAAGATGCAACAAACTCACACTGAGTGAAAATATAAGCAATTAATTAAGATTAAGATCTACACTTTAAGAGGTTGTTTATGTATGTATTTATGTATTTTTTTTATACATATGCTTATATTTATATATGTACATATTCTGGCCAAATTTGTTTTCATTTATTTTTTTATTTTTTTTGTAAATATTGTATTGTCATCAGTATCCTGCTGTGTGACACTTTCTTATTCTAACTATTTAAAAAATATATATGTTATTGTACAGCTGTATACAGTACATACTGTATATAATATATTATTATTATTATACGTGTTGTTTCCACAACCTCATATTAACTAAGACAATAGTTTATTTGCACTTCTAGAAAAAAGTTGAAAGGTGATTAAGATCTTTAAAAACTTTGAAGAAATGCTGACTTGTCACAGCAGCTAAAATACAAACTTTCCCTTGTACATTCATGCACATTTTAATCTAACATCTGTATGTTGGGAAAAGTTTTTGGACATGTTACCTGTCTGTGTAATAAAGTGCTAATTTTTAGTGCCTTCTCTAAAGAATCCACTCATCACATTCACAGTGGTTTTATATGTTTTAAAGTTATGACAATATTTGCACTGTGGGGCCCGTCAATGTAATTTTTTACTAATTTATTTTTAACACAAAATTTTTAAATCGAGCTGGAAATTGAAATCAATGAGCCGGTGTGTTATGGTGTGGTGTGTTGCGGGCCAGGTTTGGTGGGCCGTTCTGCGCCTAAAAGTCCAGGGCCACTTTTTACTCACAGTCCGCCCCTGGGTATGTGCGTCTTCATAACAGTTTCATTTTCATAACTCTCCCTTTTGATGTTTTGATATGATGACATAAATGAAGAAATGACTCTGGCAGTAACATTTCTATTGTGAAACATTGACTAAATATCAAAGCTGAAGAGTATTAGACCTTTCTAATGATGTATAGTTTTTTCACAATTAAATAACAATTGTATAGAAATAACATGCAGTTAATGTAAAAAAAACTGATTGTGAGGCCGTCTGTGATATTCACATGAAAAGGGGTTTTCAGCTTTAAGTGAGGCACTATCAACTGCTACTATATGGAAAACAGAGATCATACCACTCCTAAAATATCACTTTTTGTGTTCTGCAGAAGAAAGTAATTATCCTTCTAAAAAGGTTCTCTTATGGCAACTTAAGAACATAAAAAAGGATCTTCTATGACATCATAAGAACTTAAAAAGGTTTTCCTATGAATGAAAACATAGCAACTTGAAAAGGATCTCCTTCAGGAATTTAAAAGGACCTGCTATATAGCATCATTAGAACGTTAAAAGGATCTCCTATAGTATCATAGGAACATAAAAAGGCTTTTATTTTAAGAGAGTGCAAATAGAAAGAGAATGGCCACTACATTCAAACATCAACATAAATATCCACTTTTGCTTGTACATACAGTATTACGAAGTACGTTGTATAATTCCAGAACACTGATTTCTCTCTCTCTCTCTCTCTCTCTCTCTCTCTCTCTCTCTCTCTCTCTTCCTGCATCTCATTCTATGCATCCCTCCCACTGACATTTCATTCAAGGACAGAGTCAAACTGAGTGTTTTAAATATCAAACTCAAAGTGCAGAATACCTTGGATTCCTAAATGACATTTCATGGATGTCCAGCAGGTTGCCTGGTTGCTCAGGAAAGTTAATGAAATACAGGGACCTGCAGAGCTTAGGAAAGGGTCGAGGGCTGCAGCACTGGGCCGTTTAAACAAACAAGAAAGCAAAAACCAGAATAAAAACAAGACATTGCTCATTACTTGAGTCATAAATTAATAGAACCTGTTGGATTAATGCAAAATGAAGAACTGTTGTGCTCAAAATATTGCACCTAATAAGTTCAAACGGCTCCTGAACAAAAGCCCCCCAAAATTGAACGCAATCCCTTTTAAATCCAGCTTAGGGTTGTGCTTGCACACATGCTGGGGTGATCACTCAGATACACACATTTCCTCTGCTTTTCTGTTTATTGTGACAATAGGGGAATTTTGGGGATCAGCGCACACTAGTCTGGATTTTACGCTCTCTTACTCAAAGAGAGCTTTGCTTTTTCGACCCCTCCGTCTTTGCTGCTGTCAATGAGAAAGACCTCTCATCATATGTGATGGGATTTGCTTGCTTTCTTTCTCTTTTTTTACCTTCTTCCTTCTTTTGCACCAGTTCTCTTTGAATATATTTGTTTCAGTAATTGTAGCATGGTTGAGAATTTCTTGGCACCTCTTTGTCATAACAGCTAATAATGTGGGTGGACAGATCCTGAGATATTAATACTTGTGATCAACTCTTGCATAAAAATATTAACTTTTTTTTAGCAAATATAGGACAAGAACTGTTTGAACATGAGCAAAACTGCTGAAAAGCATATGCAGTCGCAGTGAGCACTCAAACACTTATTCAAGCTAAATGTGATATTTAGTATAAGCTAATCGGTTTTCATTATGTTCTAAATAACTTTTAAACTATAGAGGTTTTTAAAGGGATAGTTCACCCAAAAATGAAAATTCTCTCATAATTCATTCACCCTCATTCCATCCCAGATGTGTATGACTTTCTTCTACAGAATACTTATGAAGAGTTTTAGAAGGATTTCTCAGCTTTGTTGGTCCATACAATGCAAGTGAATTGTGACCAAAACTTTGAAGCTCCAAAATGCACATAAAGGCAGCATAAAATGTAATCGATAGTACTCCACTGGTTAAATCTATAGTATATCTTCCGAAGTGATATGATAGGTGTGGGTGAGAAATAGATCAATATTTAAGTCCTTTTTTTACTATAAATTCTCCTTCCTTCCCAGCAGGTGGCGAATGCACAAAGAATGTGAATCGCCAAAAACAAAAAAAGAAGAACATGAGAGTGAATGTGGAGATTTGTAGTAAAAAAAGGACTTAAATATTGATCAGTTGCCCACCCACACATATCATATAGCTTCTGAAGACATGGATTTAACCACTGGAGTCGTATGCATTACTTTTATGTTGCCTTTATGTGCTTTTGGAGCTTCAAAGTTCTAGGATGACATTAGGTGAGTAAATGATAGACTTTTAATTTTTGGGTGATTTATCCCTTTAAATAATTGATCATGTTCTATAATTGTTGTTAAATGGAAAACGAGTGTGATGATTTGTAGTTTGGGCCTATTTCTTGTTAATAGTGTTTTTGTTTTTGTTTTTAAAAGTTAAATTTTAAAGTTAGAAAAGCTATTTATCCTCAGAAATTATCAAAAAACAATTGTATTGGTATAAATATTGATGTCGCAATATTGTAAATAATAATAAATAATAAAATAAGTGGAATTGCCCTACAAAAAGCTTCTAGCTCAGAGGCACACTGACATACATTTTCTCTCAATGTCCTCCAAACCTCGTCATTTTCTGATTTTGCCGGAATTATGTCAGCCTGTTAGAAGGAGAAATAACAATCTGACCACTTTTTCCACTATGAACTCTCCCCTCCTTCCTTTTCTTATTTAAAATCAGTGTGTGGAGATGGAACGTGGTCGTGTGTCTGTCAGTGGGGAGAGATGAAGTGGTAAGAGCCATCACCTAATGATTACTGTCTCTTTTCAGTGATGGTAGAGTTAGGCTTTAAAAGACCGGCGGAATGCCAGACCAGAAAAGAGACGGAAGCTGAACGCTGAAAAGCTGTTGATATATTCATGAATCTATTGAGTTTTGTTGACTGTTATCATTGAAGCTGTGTGTGTAAACTGAAGTTCTTGCTGGAAAGCATATTTTGAGTTAAAGCCCTGAGAATAAAAGTACACTCAGGTGGACTGCGAAGCCTGCTCCCACTTCCTTTTTGCCTCCAACTCTTAGAACCTCTACATAGTGCTATACATGAATTATCTTTAATTCACAGAGAATTTGGCATATGTACCAGATTGTGTTTATTTTTAGAGATGGTCGTCATGGTTAGAACATTTCAGTGATGAGATGCTGTCAACAACACAGTCACAGTTTCCTCATACCTTTTGTCATACTGTAAAATAAGACAGGCATGTTAATGTTTTCTAACAGTTTCATTTAAGATGATGTGATTACCCGCTTAAGGCATTTGGCTCTTGAAATAAACTTCTTAGAACACATGTTTAACATTTCCTAATATGGACTTGCATAGAACAGTGCATGATGGGATGGGCCATTTGTCAAAATAAATACTCTCATTGGTTGCTTCTTACCTGTCCTCCTTATCATACGACGGTTTGTGGAATGACATTGGTCTGGTTATTCCACAATGACACAACCAGACATACATCAGTGTCTTTCTTTGACACCGTGTCATTCAGTAGTGAAGATCTCAACATAACTGACCTAACAAAAACCATTGTAATGGTGACATTACACATTCTGTTCACAAGTCATAATAAATATCCCTTCATATTTAATCTAAAGCAGGACACTTTAATGACACTTGGTAAACAAGTAGGCTATACTAACTTAGAATTAGAGGCAATTCTTTTTTGTTTATTTGTTTGTTTGTTTTACATCACAGTTTAAAACATTGAATATTCCCTATTTTATATTGGATTTTTTTAATAGCTTAAGATTGAAAGGATAAAATGAGAAAATCTATACATAACAGACATATGTCTTTTATGTATAGATTATGTCAAACATTAAGTGAAAGGAAGGGAAGATTTGAACTTAAAATCAGAGATGTCCCAATACCCGATACTGGTCCCGATACTGCCAGTGAGGCAGGATGTTATGTCTGATACGGTGCTCATGTACTTTTACTTCAGCTCTGATACCGATTCCATCTGATGTGCGAACGTCAATTCGTAAACATTCAGCGTACAAATTGCTCACGATATGTCCTAGTGTGATTATTAAACTGCAAAGGCTGTGATTTAATGAGATAAAAATATAGTTTGCATGTGCTGCATGCTTCAAAGTGAATGTGTGGTTGCTCATACCTTTTAGAGCTCCTTGGCTCATATATGGAAAACACCATCATAAACATCACATGCTCTGTTTGTTGACGCGGAAAGCGAGCAGAATGCTTCTTCAATTTGTAGTGTGAGGCACATACAGACTACAAATTGATTTAATTAAAGACCATAAAATAGCCTTTTGCGGTTTAATGGGTATGTTCCATTCAGCAGTGATTCTCCCTATGCACTATTCCCTTAGAAGACTTTACCATCCACAGTGAGAGCTATGGAGTGCTGAAAGGTGTGAGGTTCAAAAATAATGTTAATTCGGAACTCACCTTTTTACTTCATTTTTACTGGAAATTCTGTATGAAGCGATCACTTTGTGTAGGAAGAGATCCACAAGCATGTGAACATCGTTGTTTTTCTGTGAGCTGGAATTCTAGGCCATGTAAGGCTGTGAGAACTACACTAATGTTCCTGAGAATCACTTGGGTCTGAGATACCGCAAACAGCTGAATAGTGAAGGAGGTGTAAGTTTACCCCTAATTTACGAGTCAGCAACAAGGAGAGAGTAAACAAAAGACAGCAAATACAAGGTAGCACACATGCTAGAGGTATCTGGAATCCTTTGATACTCTTAAAAGCTTTGTCTTTGGTAAATTTCCCTCAAATGAGGTTCAAACAGATGCTTTTAATCGAACGACACCAAGAATTCACATAATAAAATGATAAAAGTGGCACATGGCAATCAATTTCTAGCAGGGCAAGAAGTAGTGCTGCAAATATCAACCAACAATTGGGGATGATTCAAATGTGAAATTGATGTGGCTGTGTGTATAATATGACCAGATCTGAGGCAGGATGTCCGATAAATTAACATTCTTCGGTGGCATCTTGAAGGCTCAAACAGTGGTGACTCTGAACACTTCCATACAGAGTAACTAGAGGAAAGGGAAGATGATCTCATAAATCCTGGAGATTTTAATATTCGTCTTCCTCTCAGCCTGACATAACAGCCTGGTCTCTTTCTCACTTGTTAAATTAATTGGTTTAAATAGTGTTGATTGCTAAGGCAAGTATCACTATTGCTATATATGGTTCTGTTCACACAAATGCGTTTTTGCATTTGTCCAATAGTTTTTCTATGTGAACATGAGATAGATGTATGTCTTTGACTGTTGTGCTGCATACTGCTGCTTTTTCCAACATTATCAAATGTAGTCACATTAAGTCGGCATGTTGTTTCCGATGGGTTTTAGTACCCTAGGATCAGCCACTTTATGCTGTTCAGAAGTTCAGAAGCTAATAGATATGGTCTAAAATCATCGACACTTTAATTCTGATTTCACAGGGTCTTTAAAAAACTTGTCTCGAGACACTGCATTCTTTTCTATGCACAAAGATGCATTTGTGTGAACGGTCCCTTAGGGTTAAGTGTTTTTCAATAGCCCTAACCCTGAGTATTACTGTTAACTTTGCTATAAACCCAAAAGGTTTCTGTGAGGGTTAGGTTTAGTGGTAGGGTTAAGGCATAGAAAATATTGTTAGGTCAAAATAAAACCAACAAAAGTTGATGTTAAGTCGTCATAATGAATTTATACCAACACCTGTCCCTCAAGCAAGCATCTTGCTCTGACCCTGTGATCCCAGCCACACATCACTCATGGGTCACCGGCATGGAACAGGCACTTTAACGGATAACTTGGCATCGGAAGAACAGAGCATTCCCTGAATTATAAACTTTTTTCTCACCAGTCCTCCTGCTGAGTTGCATAGTTGTTTCAGAGCCACCGACCCTGTCTGCTCCATGCATGTTTACAAAGCCTGTATACACATACAAACATTTAGACGATACACACACAAAACGTATATATGGAGTCACAAAAAAATGTTGGGAAGGACTAGGTTCATTTAAACTTGCCAGTCATACAGCTAAAGATTTATTAATGGCTGCTTACCTCACTCCTGAGACAATTCTCAATGTCTAACATTTCTAACATTCTAATAATTAATAAACTTCCGGAGGGGAAACTTGGAGCTTTATCATTCTTTAAGATTATATGATCACATGAATTAGTGAAATGCTTATGCATACTTAATTCTGAGCATGTATACAATGATAAAAGGCAGACAAAAAAAAATACATGAGAATGCATGTTGAGGGTGTTGTTTTGACCTAATTGCACTTTACAATAGTGGAATCAAAGTGTGACAGAGAACATTGACACATCACTACAAGTAACAAAGACAACAATGAAGCACACAGCACTCTTATATCAAGAGCCAAAAGAAACAAAAGTCAAGAGCTGACACATATACATACAAAAGACATACATTCACATAAATGCATACACAACTATGCAGATTAGTATGTGACTAAAGCTCGGAATGACTCACAAAGAAGTGGAATTCTGGACACGGTGAAGCAAATTGAATCTAGATTTTAACATTTATTGAAGAAAATCCCATAAAACCACTCTCCAACATGATGCTAGTTGTTGGTAGTTTCTAGGTTGAGGCAATGCAGCTGCTAAGGTTTTCTGAGAAGGTTTTAGCACATTGCTATGCATTTGCTAGCATGCTGGGGGTGGCTGCTAGGACATTGCTTGGTGGTTACTAGGGTATTCTGGGTGGTTGCTTCGAAAAACAAGATGGGGAAAAGTAAGCTCAAAAAAAGGACTTAAATATTGATCTGTTTTTCACTCACACCTATCATGTTGCTTCTGAAGCTATAGATTTAACCACTGAAGACTTATGGATTATTATTATAGCCTTTTTGTGCTTTTTGGAGCTTCAAAGTTTTGGTCACCTTTCACTTGCATTGTATGGACCAAGAGAGCTGAAATATTCTTCTAAAAATCTTTGTTTGTGTTACACATCTGGGATGAGATGAGTGTGAGTAAACGATGAGAGGACTTTCGTTTTTGCGTGAAATATTCTTTAAACAAGATGTGACATGACAAGATTTCAATGACAAGCAATTTTTCTATTTAGTACGTGTCATTTTATAGTGTGGTGACTGGTTAGGACACAGTGATAAAGTGAGGCACCATCCACTGCCATTGTATTGAAAAAATGGACTGAAATATTAATTAAACATTTTCCTTTTTATTCCGCATAAGAAAGAAAGTCATACTGGTTGGAACGACATGCTGGTCTGTAAAATGACAGAAAGTTCCTTTTTGGGTGAACTACCCCTTTAATTCTTACGGCATGGGTTTTTAATTCTTACGCCATTTGTCATACCTTATTACATAAATTGACCATATTTCACTCAGTAAACAGTGACAATTTCTAGACTAGTGGACTAGTAACAGGCTGTGGGTTTGTGGGCCGTCTAAAGAGGAGCCTGCAGTGCAGGAGTCCGTAGAGGATTGTATTTGTCTGATCAATAAAGCACATTTACGGCAGGTAAACTCAATTTAATACAGAAGCCCTGTTAGGAAGCAGGAAGCAGCAGAACATCAAAGACAGGCTTTGTGAAGGGAATCAACAAATAGGTTCACTGACGCAGAGAGGATGGGGTCAAACACACATACACACACATAAATAGCATTGCCCCCTCTAAAAGTTGTCATTTTGGCGGGAATTTCACTAATTTTCTCCTCTCTCTCTCTCTTTCTCTTTCTGACCCTGCACAGAACCACTGAAGACCACCGTGACTAGTCCATTCTAACCAAAGATTAACGCAGCTGGAGGGAATAATACATGCTCTCAGCGGGTGTCATTCATTATCATTACTGTAAAAGAACTGTGCTCCTCATTCTCTAATGTGATTATTACTATGATTTACACACACATTTATGGAAGGAAGGCAAGAAAGGCATAAATACTACAGAGGCAATGTTCCTTCTTTATGATGGAACATTCATCTGATCTAATTTTTGGTTAAGTTTTATTATGTATATTTCATTATTTGGGTCAGTCCACATGATTTATTTGAAAGCCTCTGCATATATTTTTAAGAGTTACTGTAAAGACTGTACTCATTATTGTACTCCACAACACATGTGACTGTAGCAATAATGTGAAAAGCAGCATACTGTTTGGCTTGAGTCATGCAAGCATTTTTTGTTTGTTAATGCAAACTAAAAAATAAAATGCCAGCTCTCCTCATAAAGGCCTGAGGATAGCATTCACTTTTCTGGAATTTCTAAAAACCATTTAGATTAAAGTTTTTTTTAGCCCAAAGGAGAATACTGTTGCTCAGAGGTCACTCTTTCAGAGCTCATACAAATTAAATCTTTCATATGTTTCATATATTTATCAACATTAAAGGGATAGTTCACCCAAAAATGAAAATTCTCTCATCATTTACTCACCCTTGTGCCATCCCAGATGTGAATGACTTTCTTTCTTCTGCAGAACACAAACGAAGATTTTAAAAAATATATCCCAGGGGCCTGGGTAGCTCAGCGATTATTGACGCTGACTCCCACCCCTGGAGTCGAGTTCGAATTCAGGGCATGCTGAGTGACTCCAGCCAGGTCTCCTAAGTAAACAAATATGCCCAGTTGCTAGGGAGGGTAGAGTCACATGCGGTAATCTCCTTGGGTTCACTATAATGTGGTTCCCGCTCGGTTGGGCATGTGGTGAGTTGTGTGTGGATGCTGTGGAGAATAGCGTGAAGCCTCCACACGTGCTATGTGATAAGATGCGGGATTGACGGTCTCAGATGTGGAGGCAACTGAGATTCATCCTCCACTGCCCGGATTGAGGCGAGTCACTATGCCACCACGAAGACTTAGTGCTCATTGGAAATTGAGCATTCCAAATTGGGGGGGCTCTGTAGGTCTATACAATTTAAGTGAAAGGTGGCCAGAACTTTGAAGGTCCAAAAAGCACAAAAAGGCAGCATAAACATAATCTATGCAACTATTTAAGATGTTTTTTACTATAAATTCTCCTCCCTTCCAATTAGGTGGCGATATAAATGAAGAATCTGATCGCCAAAAACGAAAGAACAAAAATGTGGAAGTGAAAGTGGACATTTATAGTAAAAAAGGACTTAAATATTCATCTGTTTCTCTCAAAAACCTATCATATCATTTCTGAAAATATAGACTTAACCACTGGAGAGGTTTAATGCTTTAATACTGCCTTTATATGCTTTTTGGACCTTCAAAGTTCTGGTCACCATTCACTTGCATTGTGAGAACAAAAAGAGCTGAGATATTCTTCTAAAAATCTTCATTTGTGTTCAGCAGAAGAAAGAAAGTCAGACACATCTGGGATGGCATGAGGGTGAGTAAATGATGAGAGAATCTCTTTAAAGGAATAGTCCGCCCAAAAATGAAAATTCTGTCATTACTGTCTCACCCTTGTGTATTTCCATTAATAGTGACCTAAATATCTGTTTAGTCATCATAAAAAGTGACTGTAGTGATCTTCTGAAGAAGAAGACTTGAAATATAGGATGATGCACAAGACCACTTTTATGACACATTTGGGTGATATTTTAAGCTTTTAAATGCTGATGTGTTGAAATGAGTGATTCTTTACATTCTTTAAAATATATATTTGTGTACCACGCAGAAGAAAGAAAGTCATTTAGGTTTGGAATGACATGAGGGCCAGTAAATGATGACAGAATTTTCATTTTTGGTTGAACTATTCCTTTAACTCAGATGTTCCTTATAAAAGTTTTCAGGAAAAAGTAAGAAGATACTATAAATGTTTGAGTTTTCAATTTTTGAAATTGGGATACTGCCATCTCCACAACCCAAACCTTCTGTCCCCAAATCTCTCACTCACACTTTCCTCTAACTTTACGATGCCCGGTTTCCCAATAAACTTTTGTGGTGTTTGGAATCCATTTGAATCAATATCCCGTTTTACAAAACCTGGCACACCAGTGGGAGGGGGAAAGGATGACTTAGATCAGAAAGTGATTCTCATGTAGAGTGATACTGTAAAGGAATAGTTTACCCCCAAAAATGATTGTGGATGGGGCTGTCGAAACATAAATTAGAATACAGTTCTATGTAAGCGCAACGTAGATCTAGCAGGAAGACTAGCTGCTGTACATCATCACAACATTAGCTGGGTAATTCCCAGCCAATCACATGTAAGCCGTTGCTTTATAAGTCTGCTCCCAATCTATCACATTGCTGTTTCAGTGCGCTAACACGGCAACCTCCAACACCCCACCACCACCAGTTGAGCAGGATATGATGGTTCCGAGTACAACTCCCTCGGACCGCCAGACGGGGCCTATGCCAAAGAGAGACATTACTTTTCTGTTCTACATTCATCAAATAAATGGCATCTTAACCTCACTCAAGCCTGCGTGTCTTCCCGATAGAAATTAAATTACTATAAAAGTAGTCCATATAGTCCACTCATGCACTATATTCCAAGTCTTCTGAAGCCAATATACCGAAATTTAAATCGTTATTTGGTGAACACATTCCCCTTCGTTACAGCACTCAAATCTTATTTGGATAGCTTCAAGTATGCTGCAACAAGATGCGTCACATCATTAATTCTTGTGACCAATTGTCTTCCACATCAAACCTGTCGTGCCACATCTAGACAAAGACAGAAAAGACAGGACGTTCTGCAAAATGACCCCATTTGTTTCACAAAGGTAAAAAAATCATAAGGTTTGGATTGCATGAGTTTGAGTAAATGATGACAGTATTTTCTTTGAAATTGGGTTAACTATCCTTTTAAATCTGAGCATGGACCATCATGTCTTGAAAAATAATTAGATGGAGTTTCAGCTCTTTTTTGCAAAATCACCACTTGTTGCAGTGACATCCTCAGATTTATAACTAGCACTAAACAAGACCATAAGCCACCAGAAGAGCATGAACTGGGTATTCTGTGGGACATTTGAAGACTGTGTCCCCACAACAGTGTGATGTCTGTCTCGTGGTGTTTAATGTATAAGACAGCCACCTTCAGCTGAAACACCAGAAGTTTTATACAAAAAGCTGGAAGGTTGCCAGCCCAGCATGATTACATGGTAAGCTAGAATATGACTACTTAAAGGAAGAAAACAGCGCAGCACATTTAACAATGCTACTTCCCGTCGAAGAATTACCAACAAAGCCTCTTCCTTTCTGCGTGCCCCTTGCATGCGCCCTCACTTCCTGTTTCAGAGCAGTGCCGGCGCTCAGACATGTGCCTGACACACACACATTTACCACCTACCCCCACACAACACACACACACACACACACACACACACATTAAAAACTACACTTTTCTCTTGGATATATACAGTAAACTGTATATAATAGAAGAGTTTCATGGCACTTTAAACACCACATTACTCGAATACACAAACACATACTCACTCCACAAGACCTTTAGTTTACCCACCACCCCCAAATAGTACAATACTGTATATCACATATACCATATGCAACTTATAAAAAATCTCATGAAACCTAACATGTAACAAACACCCACAAACAAGCTCTGTTTCAAAAAACGTAGTGAGCTGCCTTACTGCTTACATAGGCAACTTCTTCTGAGGCATCATTGTTACCAGCATGGAACCTCACAAGTGACTGATTTTGAAAGCTCTACAATGGCAAAAACTCAAAAGCATCACACAAATCTCGCTCTTCAAGTAACGCAAACAAGAAACTATTTATTCCAATAGACAGGGTTCCCATGGTCATGGAAAACCTGGAAATATAGGAATTTTCAGGCCTTAAATATTCATGGAAATAGCTCATTGGCTAATAATTGCTATTTGGGAGTGCAAAAGCTGTAAAATAATAATAATTAAAAAAAAAAAAAACATTTTCAGCAATTCGAATGACTGAAAAGAATTTGAAAATTGGTCAAAAATTGTGGGAACAAAAATCTGTCCCAATTGACTCACTGTACACTATGCACTTAAAGAATTTACTATGCACTCAGCCATGTAGTTGCCACCCATCCCGTACAATACAGGATTTAAAGATGAATTGATGCATCTTATATTTACGCTGGTCAGATGGCCTCACATTGAAAACGTTCATGGTCGCTAATTTAATATTGATATAAGTTGGTAATTTTGTTGGTAAGGGACCATCTGAAAAGTCCACACATTTTGCTAAAAAGTGCTAATACTGTGGTGGGTGGGGTAAGGGACCGTCAAAAGTCCACACATTTTGACATAAAATGTGTTTTTTTATATGTATATATATATATAAATATTAAATAAGACAAAATTACACAGATCAAGCAAGAAGTACAGGTGAAGGAAAATAAATAAATAAAAAAGTTTTTAAAAAAATCTTATAAACTAACCAAAATGTATACATAAATAATATATATATATATATATATATATATATATATATTTATATATATATATATATATATTTATATATATATATATATATGTTGTTGTTTTTTTTTTATAAGTCATGGGTCAGTAAAGTTCTCATCTTAGCATATAAGAAAGGATATAACATGTTGCCTTGAACCTATAGAGTTTGATGTTAGCATGTTGCTAACCAAACAATGCAACAGTTCTTAAAAAAATATAGAAATACTTATTATTTACTTAAAAAAACTACTTATTAACTTCTTAAATGTTGCTAAAGTCTAGTATTTAGCTTACGGCTGATTGGACCATGTTAGTGACATGCAGCTTCAATGCTTCCACTGTAAACAGACTCAAGTCGTTGTGTTGACACACATCATCGGTCATATCCAGTGTTTACAACACTGGATTTGAAAAGAATTTCAAAACAGAAATGTGACAAAGCACAATTAACATGATAATGAATCGTCTTTTTGTCCAAAATGAGAGCAGAACATGTGCCCTAATTTATTTGTTATATCATAATGGTGTAAATATAAGTTCAGGGTGAGGCATGATAACAATGAGAAAGTTCCACAATGGCTAGGTCATCTATAAGTCTACCATTGTTCTGTGCAGTCTTCCTCTCAGGCTTCCGCCCATCTCTGGGATTTGAGCAGAAAGCTTTGATGAGGGAAGGGTTTCTGCAACTAATCAAATGAAAAGAGAAAAGGAGAACACCAGGGCTTGTAGATAATTATGGCACAAGCGAGAGCGTTGGAGGGCCAGATGTGTGAGGAATGTTCTGGCTGGATCCATCGATGGGAGGGAGAGGGTTAAGAATAGTCGGATCACTGCTTGCAATTTATTACAGAGCTGTTGAGCCTCCAGCAGTCTACTGTGCACTTTATTTCTGAACGTCATCGGTTCAACAATAATAAAGTACCAGTGAAAACATGAGTTATTTGTGACAATACCCATGTTAAAAATGACCCACAGAGATTTATTTTAACAATCTAGGAGCTGGCTGCTAATGCAGAAGACATCACAAAGATTGAAAGCACCAAAGTAGTTTGTGTGTTTTTAGAGGTGTGCTTTAAAGGGCCAGTAAAACAAGAGTTACTTGGTCTGTTCCAAAACTTAGTGAGATGCCTTGCTGTTTCCTGCCTACACAGGCAGCTGTCTTCTATGGCAGCATCTTAATTAACATGGGGTCTCATAAGAGACGGATTTCAAAAATGCAACTTCACACGTCATTCAACTAGAACTCCTCAGGAGACTCGACTCTCACCTTATTTCAAAACAGGTGACACGAGAGAATTGACAAGGCTCTCTGATGAGCATAAATACACATAGCACACTAGTATTTTTTCTATCAAATTAAACTGTTTTATATCGATACTTGATATAATCGATACTTTTATATCCAACTTCAGTGTGGAATAGATTTTTCTAATCACAATTTCTCTCGTTTCGTCCGCCATCTTGGATACATTTTTCCACCAAGCTCAGCATTAGAGGAAGGCTGTTCCAAAAGGTATGTATCTTAATTATGCTGCCTCATGAGATATCTTGTTTTGGCCAAATTCTAAGGAATCACCTTATGTATCCTTCCCCTGGTAGGCGATCCTGAGTGCACCCTGATGAGCTTGGTGGAAAAATAAATCCAAGATGTCGGATGAAGCAAGAGAATTTGTCACTATAAATATACTTACAATCTATTTGATAATGAAAAGTATTGTTAAATTAGTTTTAATATAATAAAAAAATGGACTATTTGACCCAATATGTGTGTACTATGTGCATTTAAGCTGATTAGAGTATCGCCATTCATCTCACATAACCAGTATTGAAATCAGTTGTGAGTCGAGTCTTGTGCTATTTGAATGATGCGCGGTGTTGCTGTCTATGTAAAGCATCCCAAATCGGTCTCATATGAGGCATCATTTCAGAAAGGATGCTGCCACAGAAGGCAGCTGCCTGTGTAGGCAGGAGACTGCAAAGCAGCTCACTACATTTTGGAACAGATCCATATAGTACGATGATACGTTATAAAAAGACTCCAAAAAGTCTGAAAAACTCACATTAAAGGGATAGTCATTATTAATTCATCCTTGTTGTTTCAAAACCGTATGACTTTCTTTTGCCTGTGGAACACAAAAGCAGATGTTAGGCAGAATTATTTATGCTTAATAAATAGACAACATGTTTGGCCATGTAACCATTGTAATTGGCATTCTTTATCAGGATAAGGAGATTAATGATTTAAGCAAAAACTTATAAACACAGATATATTTTTGCTCATTACCCCATTTTGATCTACATGTAAACACCTTTACGGCTTTCCAGGCTTATCCTGGTGTTGCTTGCATACCTGTTTACGTTTTGACATCAAAAGCAGAGAATAATCAGAGGAAGTCACTTCTCATGTAAATGCAGTTTTCTTGCAGAGTCAGATTTTTGGAATATACTGATTTTGGCTGTGCATGTAGCTACAGTCACTATTATCTTTCATTGTATCTTTTGTCCATACAAAGTGAATAGTGACTGAGGCTAAAATTCATCCCCTTTTGTTTTCCACAGAAGAAAGTAAGTCATACAGGTTTTGAATAACATGAGGGTGATGACAGGATTTTGATTTGGGTGAACTCTCCTTTAAGAGAATACAAATCAATCATAAAGTTTTATCTTATCTGTAAATAGTAATGTGGTACCTTGGACACAGCCCCCCTCCCCCTACAGCTCCCATTCACTCAATGAGCCCATTAGTTATGTGCTGCTATGGTTGAGCAGTGCTCCAGAACAGCCTCTGTTTATTCAGCTGTTTCAGGCTGGCCGCAGAAACCCTGGGAGGCCGTGGAGAATTCACAACCCCAACTCATCAAATGAAAGAGATGATGGAGGGACAGAGAGGATTAATGAGAAAGATGGAGAGGAAGGATGAGTGCAGTGGAGCCCAAAGATGAGATAATCATGAAGTCTTCTTTTAATCACGGACCAGGACCAGCTATGCACCTGATGATCTGAGAAAAAAATATAAAAATTAATAAAAAAAAGAAAATACATTATATATTATATACTTCTCCTATGGAACAGATTCCAACACTTCCAAGGCAAGGAAAGGCCAGGCAAGGCCATTTGTTTATAAAGCACAAATAAAAACAACAGGTAGTTGACCACTGTTCTGTACATTATTAAAACAAGTACATAACAACAAACATACAAATACACTACTAAAATCAACATACTACACAAGGGTACCAACATATCTCCAAACATGATTTAGTTTAAAAGCCTGGGAGAAAAGATGTGTTTTTAATCAAGATTTAAAGATAGCAGTGTAGGAGTGCAATTGCAAAAGGTCTGAAAGATAAAAAGAGTCAAGACCATATAAGGATTTAAAAATAAAAAATAAATGTTACAATAGTAAAGACGTGATGGAATAAATGCATGCATCACCTTCTCAATATCATGAAAGGAAAGAAAAGTTTTTTAAAAAAAACTTAATTTGACAACCAAGTTTGCCAAATTTAATTGAACTATCAAAATGTACCCCTAAGTTCTTTACCATTGGTTTACAGTATGTAGTTAGAGGACCTAGATTGAAATTAGATGGCCCCAGAACATCAGGGGCCCGAACACAACAATCTCTGTTTTACAATCATTTAAGCCTCAGTGCTCACATAAGATGGAGGACTTTCCAGAACTGAAAAATGAGGGGGCACATGTATATACTGATGAAAACTGATTAACAGTTGAAGAATTCATTATGTGAAACAGATGAGCAGGAAGGCGAGTTTTGACATTCTGACATGGGAAAGAAGCACCAAAAATAACAGGCTTATGATCGGAGAAAACTGTGTCGCAGATATCAACATAAACTGAAATACAATAAGATAAATCTAAGTCTAATGCATGTCTATGTTCATGTGGAGGGCCACACACAGATTGTATAAGATTAAAAGAGTCAAGCAGATTTAAAAAGTCTTTTAAATTAATTTTAATTTAATTTAGGTGGCTGATAGACCACCATGCACAACACAGGCTCCACCAAATCTAATTAAAACATTTGCAATTCAAAAATAGGGAAAATATACAGGATATATAGCATGGAGAACTGTGAATTCATAATTCATACACCAACCCTAAGGCCCTTTTAATATATTAGTGCTGGCTTGCATGAAATATGATGAAGCCAGTTACTCTAATTTATTTGCAGTTCTGCATGAAAATTGAAATGCAGTTAAAATTGAATTATAGTAATATGTCAGTTGGGTTCCAGCAAGTCGTCTTTATAGTTGCAAACAGCCCAATGGTTTATACATGTCGAGCAGAGCATATTGCTACTGAGTGCAGACACGCACACGCTTTGGGTGCTTACTGACAACAGAATGCTCCATTGGAGCATTTGACAATCGGAGCGTGTGAAAAGGGCTGGGTCAGTTTAAAAACAAGCGGGAATACAACAACTTCTATTTAGGAAAGATACCCTTCTGTTTTCCCTATGCACCATACCCATAGAAATTAATGGATTTACAGCATTCACTGACATAGTGTATGTTCAAGTATGAAGGCATCGTTAAAGGGATAGTTCACCCAAAAGTGAAAATTCTCTCATCATTTACTCACCCTCATGCCCTCCCAGATGTTTATGACTTTCTTTCTTCTGTTGAACACAAACAAAGATGTTTAGAAGAATATCTCAGCTCTGTAGGTCCTTGCAGTGCAATTAAATGGAAACCAGAATATTGAAGGTCAAAAAAGCATATAAAGTCAGCATAAAAATAATCCAGAAAACCCCAGTGGTTTAATCCACATCCTTAGAAGCAATATGACAAGAGTGTGTGAGGAACAGATCAATATTTAAGTCCTTTTTTATGAATCATGTATGCTCAAAAGTAATTATAATATGATTACACCCATTTTAAAATGTTATGAAATTACAAATACCTGATTTTTGTGATTATGCAATCCTGATTACATGTGGTCCTTTGCTACCTAATGGTGATTATAGGTTCTTCAAATCTGTGTATTCAAGGTATTAGGAAAGTAAAGCCCTCCTGGGTTTAGTTCAAGAATCAGTACATGGTTTAGTTTTCTAAAGAACAATAGAATTTAAAATGGTTCTTCCATCATTTCCCATAAGTTTCAAGCTATAAAACCTTTATTTTTAAGAGTAGCCACATATGCAAGATTGTCTATACTCTGATCATCACTTGATTGCTTGTTTTATACAGTGATGACCAGTTTTAAGAAAGACCTCTCCATCTGAGTAGCATTTATGACAGATGAAGGAATTTGAGTTTTCATGCTATTTTTATTAATGCTGACATATGTTTTCATAAGTGCTAAATAGGCAATCTAGTTTCACTACATACAGCAGAGTATGAGTCAGTATGTCCAGTTAGTGTTGGCATTATATATGCCCCCAAAGCTCTAAATATTTCATGACCAAGGCCAGTCCACAGCCTCTCTTCATCCTGTTGTGTTCCATCCTGAAAGCGAGTGTAGACTTACTTGAATGTCATGTCAGCATCCCATACTTCCCAAAAACATTTCCTGTAAAAACACACTGGAACTGCTAACCCCAGATCAGGTGAAAACACCTTAAGTTTGACAGTATGCCAATTCACATGAGTGGCATAGTGTATGACACTAATACCAGCCTGGTTAAAAACCTCCCTCCTAACTAATAGTTAGTGGCTGATTGGGCTGATTAATCACAATTAATTGCATATCAATATTTACTTTGAAAAACCCTGTGGCACGGCGGAGGGCGGGGCCGGGCGTGTTGAGTCACGACAGCCCCACCCTCTGCCGTGCCACAGACCCCTATATAAAGCTAATCTAGAATATAATAATTAAAAAAAAAATTATATTCATATCTAATATAACTATTAAATATTATAATTCAGAAAATGAAAATATATGATATATTTATATTGCAGCAAGAGACAAGTGAAGGATTTAGACAATACAAAAACTGTCAAATCAATATATATTTATACATAACCCTATTATAAGCCAAAATCCCTCTGCTCTATTTTTAATTGTTGGTCTTGGTACTTGTGTGCCAGAAGGATGCTTTTGGAGCTTCTTAAGCCCTATTTATACATTCACTTGATGCAAATGCTCACCGTCTGCGTACAGTCAAATGCAAGCTTGTCAAAGTATATTCCATATAACTGTAAGCACATTCACAGGCAGTTGGCGCATACGTGCTATGACTGCTATGAGACACAAGACTTTCTCTTCAGGAGTTTAGACCCATATTGATGTCTTTATATCCCTTCAGACTCCAGTTTTAAAAATGCAGGTATTTCCAGACCTCCTCACACACGCAAATCAACTGTTTTGTTTTTACATTCATTTCCTGATGTTTAGCTGCGATTACATTTTCTTTTAATGCATCTTCGTAAAAGCGGCGGCTCAAATGTGAGTGTTGCAACCTTGTCGACCCACTAATTAGTGCAAATAACTCAACTTTGGTTGCGTCGCATCTCAGTAGTTTTCAGTGCCTCTAGTTCTAAACTAGTTGTTTTCAGGGCAATGTGTCAAGTTAAGCGTACTTCCCAGCTCGGTCCAACTTTCTTTGTGTGCATAAGCATGTCTCTAAAAGGCCGTGCTGCCTGCTCGTTGGATTGACGAGGCGTGTTGCCTGCACAGCTGGAGTGCTGACTGCCCCCTACTGCATCAAGGTGGTACAGCTTGAATTGCTCTGACAGCAGGAACATTCTTTATTATGGAATGGTCGGGGGCATGATTATAATCCGGTGTCATTTTTTAACATGTTGTTTTTCATATAATTAATCACACAAAATGAACGTGTTAAACTGACAGCCCTAATTTTTACATATTCATGTCATGTTGCATCAAGTCAGCTTTGTGGGTATTCTTGCGTGACGTATTGAAGAGAAAAGAAAAGAACAAAAAAGGGTGAGAAACCCACACTATTCGGTTGTTTTGAGAGCCAAATCATTTATTGCCCTGGATTTGCAACGGGGTGAAATTTCAGCCTTGCTAAGCATGGAAACTCGAACCGATGGTCCAGCTGTCCGCAGGCTGCTGTCCCAGAGCACCTACTGCCACTACCGATTCCCTACCCTCTATTTTTCCATTCATCCCCTCTGTCTCTTAGAGGCAGGTGATCGATTGAAAAGAGAGACACAAACAAACCGTGACTAAGCATTGCCCAGAGCTCAGTGTTTCCCTAAAATTTTTCTAAAGATCCAAATGTGACACAAGCCTCCACCAAACAAATCTGTCATTGTGCAAAAAAGCCATGCTTGATTCTATTAACCAGTCACAGAACTGACTTCTTATTAATCAGAACTATATTCAGTAACTAGATTTTGAATTTTTTTAAAGAAAACATGAGTGGTGTTTGCCAGTACATTCAGTGTAAATCTATGGGATTTTAGTTAAAATAAGTAAGTAAAAATAATTGCATGCATCTCCTCAAAAAGCTGCACAATTTTAGATATTATTCATGTTTATTTAATACTTGGGCTCAGGGGTTTGATCAAATCCCTCACCCTAAGTATGCGCAGTAATAATTCTGATGCTTGCCTTAGCGGTTCCGGCTAATTATGAACAACCTTTGGCCATGAACACTGATTTTTCATATCTCATCAAGTGCTGGTTAATTCTTTGCTCAAGACTTATGACTTAAATGCTTAGCATTGTGGAACATAAAGTTGACGTTGATCTGTGACATGTGATCCGTTATGGCACCAATGCACTCACACCAACAAAAAAAGGACAGAGGTTGAGTTAAACCATGTCTGCAGATATGTCAGATGCACAAGATTTGTTCAATGTTTGAGTCAGAGCCTCTTCACATGCTCGCCTCTGTCATGTGCGAAGTCACCAGTCACATTGGTGTTATTACACCACCAGAACATGCCAGCAGAGAATAGTGGGTGCTGTACACAGGATAACACAAAAGCTCTAAAACTGCACATACTATTGGCTGGACGTAGGAAGAGAAAGCTACAAAAAGAATTTTCATCAAGATGAACTGTGAATGTTGGCTTGACAAAGCCTTGTCTGAAAATGTTAAATCATTTGAAAAGCTTTGAAGTTTGATGGTTGTATAAGCCTTATTTATACTTTAGATACATAAAGTCTGTCTGTCTGTTGGACGGTTGGACAGACAGATGGACCGACCAACCGACCGACCTGACTGACCGACAGATAGATAGATAGATAGATAGATAGATAGATAGATAGATAGATAGACATGTATTCCCTTTCAGATAAATCATGAGTAAAGGGGCAGATTATCAGTTCATAAACACTTACTTTTTGCCCTTTTTTGCTGGTTTCTTCAGCGATTGCCTTTTTATCTCACATTTGCTTTTTATGACAATATCAGTTAGGTTTAGGTATGAGGTTTGGGTAGGGAGGTATTTTTTGTTGATTTAAAACTCAATAGAACTTTAACTGTCAAAACCTTGTCTATTTTTCAACTTGCATTTGCTTTTTATTACACTTTTATTACACAAGTTTAGGGTAGGTAGATTTTGGTGATATTAAACATGAAAATTGCATCTTTTTGTGAGAAAACTGAACCATGCTGTGGTACATGTGAAGAACCGGGATATCATTTTGCAAAAATGCTGCCAGTCACATAATTTTCATGTGCCAAGTTGGGTGGATGTATATTAAACAATATTGGAGATAGTGTTAGAAATGTTTTGCGATGTCCCAATACCATTTTTTGAGAACGAGTATAAGTACTGATACTTCCTTTGCCTTTTTTTCTGAATTGCATGTTTGTTTCAGTTTTGTCATCAAAATTGTATCTAAATACATGCATTTATTAATACTTTAATGAAATTAAAATAGAACAATTCATTTTCAACATACTATTGTATTATTTTATTTATCAAATGAAGTGTTTATTCAGTGTACAGAACCTCACATCTTGGATTATTGATTTTGAAAATATGTGCACAATAACAGTGTGTAACATAATAAAGAAAAAGAGAGCGAGTACGACAAATTTAGCTGAACATTAGTGACTGTTTGTCATCTGCAGGAGCTGTCATGACAAGTTTTGTATGCACATCTGTGCTTCTGCATCCGTTTCCTCTCTTGTGCAGATCCTGTATGTCCTGTGGTTAAACATGCTATCAGATAATTGCTTCAATATGACCACCATATAAATCTCATTCATTAATGTTCTCCTAATTATGGCACTCTTTTCTTTTCAATTATTTTGCTATTGTGCAGGACTGAATGGGAAGATATTACAGTACATCAAAGGGAGTCTACAGTACAATTACTTCCTCTCTTTGTCATAAACACAAGTCTTTCTCTTTTTCTCCATGTTCAGTACTTGCATCTTCACAAAAGACTCGTGGCAGAGAGAGAGAGAGACAGTAGCTGCATTATCAGGCAGTTGACTGGACGGCTACATAGCATTTCCCTCTGTCACACATAGTGAATTAGGGACCTCGGGGAGGACAATGAGAGATTGTGCTTTTCGGGTTTATAAATGTCCATGTCTCCACCGAAAGACTAGAAAAGCTGAAACAGAAGCAAAGCAAGAATCAGAGACGCAGAGTAACATTACTTGGTCATTTGATGTTTATGTGTGAATGAATGTGCTTTAGAATGGCTTACAGAAAAATGAAAAAATTGTCATCATTTACTCCCAATCAAACCCATATGACTTTCGCTCTTCGGTGAAATGCAAAAGGAGATGTTTTTTTTATTTAAGTTGTTATTTATTGAAAATCACTGAAACCCTCCACAGTGCAGTAGCTCTCAAATCTCATTTGCTTTTGCGCTTATTCAAAAGTAAAACATTAAGATGTGCTACGCCAGGTTAGACGTCAGTGATACCAAACACCATTAGTTCATGCGTGTCTCACAACTGATCATGACACACTTCATGTGGATCTGTTTTGGGTATAGATTTGAAGCCTTTATGATTTGCTTTATTGATTCTGTTATTCAGTTTTTCCCTGCTGAACACAAAGCTTAGACTAGTTTGGGCCTTATTATGATTTTAACTTCCAAGATGGTCTAAACTGGTTTTAAATGGTCAAAACTGGTCTGCTGATGCTGGTTAAACTGGCTATTGTCGCAGGTGTTTGCTTATTGAGAGTCTCATGGTCTTAATCATTGATCAGCATTAGGTAGCCCGTTTGGACTAAACGTCACGTTATGCGTGAGATTATATTTTGTTAAACCTTGTTTTGTCCAGAGCGCTGGCACATGTTCTTCTGTAGTTTATAAAGTTCTGAATCAACTTTACACTGCTTTAATAACGGATATTGGGGTAAAAAAGGGAGCACACACTCATTGTTCTTTACAGGGTTCCGACTCTTATGGAAAACCTGAAAATATCAAGTAGTATAATTAAAAGTCGCCCAAAGTCGCTTATAAGCAGACATGGGAATGCTGAGCTCGGTCAGACAGCAGCTTTCTCCATGACAACGTAATTTCCCTGCAATGCTTGTGTAGATTACAAACATGGCATCCAAGTAAGACTTTATTTCCAGATATTCCAGAGTTGTTGCTGTGTTTGTTTCCTCAACTTTCCATCGCAACCTGCAGTGGAATTTCCCTGCAATAGTGCTTTCCTCTTATGCCAAACTCCGGTATTCCTCCAGTGAACTTGAGCACAGTTGATATTTTACATTGGTGTGTATAAATGAGTATTTATGCTTTTCTCAATGTACAGCCAGAAATGTTGAATTCTATCTGCTGTGTTGACTTGTTGATATGATGTAGGGCTCCATCATATGGCGTCAGTTATCCTGTTTCCCGAACTTGCGCATTCTTCAAAAACCTGTAAGAATGGCCACATAAGCTGCATTCTCCAGGAGAAACCCAGCCCAGGTGTGTTTAAATGCTTTCCTTTAATCCCTTAAATGGTGTCAGGAAAACCCTGTTTGCGTTTACATGACGTTTCTCAATGCCACTTACCCTGGAATAAACTGTTTTCTTAAGTGAGTAAATGGGTTCAGTGTTTTACAGATTTCGACGAAATCAACCTATGAATGGCTTACAGTTTTTTCAGATTTTTATTATGGGATAGAACAAAGTATTTTAACCTTGAAAAAGCTGCAAGTACCCTGTACTTATTTCTGCAGCAAAACTTCCTCTCAGTGGGGTTTGGAATGTATCTGTCCCATAATGGCTGGACTGCTGGGAGGACAGGCTGGCATGGGTTCTAAATGTACTTGGAGCAGGGCAGGAACTGGAGAAGAGAAAAGGAAATCGAGAGAGGAGGATGGGGGCCAGCAGATGTTTCAGTTTTTGTTTTGGCTGGAAAGGACAATTATGAGGCACTCTTAATGATGCTGGCTGCCGCCCTATAAACCTGGTTCAGTGGAAGAGCTGCTCATTAGGGTGACCCACCAAAAAACACTGCAACCTGTCCAAACTCCTTCAAGCCACCCGCCCCCACCGCACCAAACATGACAAAAGGAAGTACAGCTGCAAGATGGGAATCCTACAGGTCCAGTGGACCCCAAAAAAATATACAGACGACTGCATCTGTGCGTGTGGATCTGAGGTAGCTGTAAAGCGCTCGAGATGGGGAGCGAGAGCGGTAATGATGAATATTTTCCATTATACCGGTCTATGCACTGGGGCTTTAGGAGCTAGCAGACCAGACTACAGAGAAAATGATAAAGAGAAAGAGAGAGAGAAAAGGGAGGGGTGGCTTAGGGGGGTGTTCAGGAACTGGGCACATTAAAAACTGTGTTAAGAGCCCAACATAAGACATCCTGTAATTTAAACGTCTGATTTTCCCACTCGTTCATACATATTAACTTCATTGAGTGCCATAAATCTGTTTAATGGCCACAAGGCTCGGCAAAGAGCTCTGCGCTGACATTGTTACTTCAAAAAAGTGCTCCGGCCCTGTTGAGGGAAGGCAGATTGTGACATGTTACTGGTGGAGGGGTTTACAAGAGATCTCCCTTCATTCTTATACACCTTGGCGTGGCAAGGCCTCAGACCTGTCTTTCTGGGTGAAACCGTTGGCACACAGGAACTCTCTTGGCACGGGCCCTGCTATTGAGTTGTCATGAAAGTAGGTCACTGCAAAGAATGTTACATGCTATACTGATAACTAACTAGTCCTTCTGCAAAGTTTCTTGGTTCAATTTGTGGGAGGTGTGCATGAACAGTGTGTTTCATGACAATGCTGAAATAATACCTCATTAACCAGCATAAGCTGCTCTGCTAGCCTGGTGAGGCTGGTCTTTTGGCTGATTTTATAGGGTTTTAGGGACATTTCAGCAGGTCAGACTGAGATTTGCACCCTGATTTGCCACCCAGATTTGCAAGAGAGAAAGATCAACTAGACCTGCTTGAACTAGCTAAAATAAGCAATCCAGCTTAGGCTAGTTTAAGCTGCTTTTTTTCCCCTGCAGAGTTAAACAACACTTACCGATACGAAAGCCCTGCACATTTGAGGTGGCTTTGAAACTATGTTAAGAGAGCAACAGACATGTTTGCTACACATATGTTGCCATTGTAGTGGTTTTCTACAAGAACAGATGTGACAGCTAAGTGGCAGTAATCGCTCTTTGGCAGTTCTTTTGTACATACAATTGATTTACATTAATCTTTGTGTCATTTCTGAAATAAAATATATGCTAAGGTCCAACTAAAAGCTTCATGAGGTTACCAATCATCCACTGGTTTAGGCCAGATTGGACACAGAAAGGAAAAACCTGTAGAGAATATTAAAAGCTCAGTCAAACCATTCCACCATGCACAGTTTAGCAGTCAGTCTCGCTGACGCATGTGTCTCGCACATGTTCAGAAGAAGTGGAAAGAAAAGAGCAAAAAGGTGGTATAGATCTGTGAAATCATTTTAATCCCAATTCATCTCAGCACATGTGTCACTCTACTGCTGGAGATACCAGACACTTCATTTTCCCTATATTTGATCTCACACGCAATAGTTTTGACTATTTTTTGGGTCATGGAAACTTTAGGATCATTTGCTCACTTTGAGTGAAGCAGAATTTTAAAAAATGTCTTATGACTGCCCATCAAACGTGAAGTCATCCTCCTATATCCCACAATTGCCTTATGCAGTCTCAGGTAGCACATAATAGCAGAAATGGATGATATTATAATCAGCAGAACTGAACAGAGCATCAGACTTTGCGTTACCTTTAATGTGATTTCAAGGTAAAATGCTTTCTCCTTTCCCAGGTTATTATGTAGAGAGAGAGAGAGAGACAACTATAAGTACGCCATTTGTAGGTTAATTCACCTGAAAAGTGTAACACTGTAGCTCTGTGACATTATCAAAACTATGCTCTGTTTGTCTGAGTATCCCAACCAGCCAGAAATAGAGTTGTGGATCTGTATCTAGTCAATGGCAGATGGAGACAGTGTTTGGGGGAACCTGTTCGTAAACAATAATAATAACACTAAACTGTTAAAAAACATATAATTTCAATTCTGTTTGGTGACACCAGTGGTGCAGACATTATCTTGTGACACGCGTCACCTTTAAAGAACTGCAAAGGAAGGATGGAAGAGAAGAAAGAATAGAATAGGAGAGACAGCAGACAGTAATTAAAAAATGTACTCTGTGAAAAAATATAACTGTGTTATACAGATGTAATTAATCAGGGGTGCATTTCCAAAAAGCTTCGTTAGACAACTATGGTCAGGAGTTCTATCGTTATCAACATAATTCAATGAAACTACAGCTCACCACCTGTGGTTAGAAGCATTGTTGCTTGTTAGTTTGCTGTGTGGACATCATTTGTCTTCGCTGAGGCTTCTATATCTTTTATTTCATGAATTATAATTTTTATATTTGCAGAAGTTATTACTCCACCCCCTGAATAACGGCATGAACGACAGCTCAACCGGCATGGTTCGAATTATGGATATGCGACATAGTTACTACAGTTTTGGGAAACAGTCGTGACTAGCTAGTTAATATCTACAACAATGCATCGTACTATGGTAATTACGCAGTGAGTTATGTCGTTGTATGAGAAAGGCACCCCAGATCGTCTCTTAACAGTAAACTTAGAGCGCTAGATTGGATGCAGGACATCACCCCCATTTCCCATTCATCAGAAGTCTTAGATTTCAGTCAACACACACTAACAGGTGTGATAGATCATATTGTGGGTAGATTCAATTATGCGCTGCTCACACAGACATGCATGAAGACTCCGCGACAGTAGTGTATTTCAAATACTCAGCACATATTTTCAGTGAGAACAGTTATTCATATACAGGATGAAACAAGAAAAATTTCATCTCAGTTTCAGTTCACTTAAAAACGCAAACCAAACTTCGAAATTCATGCCTCTGCACATGTGAAACTACTCATATCTGTATTTAGACATAAAAATAATCACTTCCTTCTCCCCTACTACACCCAAACAACCACATGTATCAGACCAGGGCCAGGTCACTGTCAGGATGTTACATCACTTAAATGTAATGCATATCAAAATCCCCCAACATTCATATGACAGGTGGATTATTCTGAATGCATGCGAATCAGTACTGTGTTTTAAATTATTTAAGTGATCAAATGCAATCAGAACATTCAGCCTTTTTTAAGATGTCAAAACTTTTTGTGAGGATGTGTGCAACAGAAAATATTAAGCAACTCTTCCAACCGCTATTTGACTAGTAAGTTTAATTTAACAGATAAAACATGGTGACCAGTGGTGCTTGCAGCATTCAAAACACGTATTCACTTTGAAGGAGTATAAATGAAGAAGAGAAAGAAGAAGTGGAGGGGGGGCAAGGCACTTCATAAAAGGAAGTGAGAGTATTTCAGAGCAACATCTGCTCTATCTACGAGTCACAAACGGCCAAAAAACACAAACACCAACACAAAGGTGCTCACGGATATGCACATGCACAGAAAGCTGAGTTAATAAGTAAACAGGCAATCCTCCATATCTAATCTGGCATGAAAGGAGCTGCTCTCACAGAGAATTATAAAGGGGAGTGACAAAATTCAGTGTTATCATTTCATTTGCTGGGGAGAAGACAAGAATTGGAGAGGGGCCATATTGAGAAAGAAAGTGAGCTGAGAAAGCCCCCCTCCTGACTCACAAACCCACATACATCTCCCCTGCTTAGCCTGCCCTCCCTTTCTCTTGGCAACTCAAAGTCCAGCACAAATTCCAGCGTTCAGCCAAAGGTAAAGACCCGTAGAAGCTCCACCCCTTCCAGTCTGATGGATTGGTTGCCCCAGGAAACATGAGCCTGATAGATTCAACCTGTACTGTAGCTAGGATTTGTTATATAAAATACCCAGCAATGGTATTGATGTTGTTAGTATAAACACAAAACTTAAATTTCAGTTTCTACAGTTGTGACTTGTGATTTCTTTCAGTGACAGCAAATGTGAAGTCATAGACGCAATGCTAAAAGAGGTCATTTTATCACATTGGCCTCCTTATTAGTAGTCCAAAGATGCTCTTTGCCTCCTTCACTGCTTTTTTGTTCCAAATACACACTCTCTTTAGTCAAGCGTATTTCACAATACACATCGTTTCAAAGCAGCTTTCAGAAGATCAGGCATTAACAGACGATAAAACTGTAATGTCTATAATGTTGTTGAATCATCATTGTGTAATTAGATAAAATACGATTGTTAATTAAATTATAATTTTATTAAAAACCCAAGCAAGCTGAAGGTGACTGTGGCAAGGAGCACAAAACTCTATAAGATTTTGGCTGATGGTGAAAAATAACCTTGGGTGAAACCAGACTCACTGTGGGGGCCAGTTCCCCTCTGGCTAACATCATGAATATAATGTAAATATTACTTATGTATAGTTAAAGTCATGGTTTAAAATTACTAAGTAAGTGTTAAGGGTCAGTGTTTAAATATCAATTTAGTTTGACCTGTAAGATTAATCTTTGAAGTCCATCCTGTATTAACTGCAGAAGTTCACATAGATGCAATTGTCCTTGTTAATTGGCTGATGGAGAGTTTGTTGGCAATTGGTAGTCTATGTATTCCATTTCAAGAGTGTAGTCCATCAATAGACCCAGGAGATCAGTGATGTGAAACGCAGTTCAACCGGCTGGTAATTTCGGTGTGGTCCATCCTAAATCCAAGGTTCAGACAATGGCATATGAAGTATCCCATGTCTTATGGTTGGAGTTGGCATCAGTCCATCCTCTGAAGTCCATCGTAATAGACTGAAGTGATGTTTGGCTGGCACCGGCAGCATTTAGTCATCACCATTCAGCGACACGTAGCAGTGGAGTCCAACACGAAGTAGGAATGGTGCTGGATCCAGCCGGTTCTGGTGACCTCAGGATAGGAGTCCCGAGGTTGAGACAGGGAAACAAATAAAATAATATAAGCATAGATGCCATTCAATTTTTTGCAGAGTTATAAATCATGATCAATGTTTCTGGTTTCTGGTTCCGGCAGACCCAACTAAAGCAGCCTAATTGTGGGTTGGAGGATAAATTAGGTGTATGTCTGTCTAAATAGATGAGTCTTTAGTCTAGACTTAAACTGAGTGAGTATGTCTACATCCCGAACAGTGTTAGGGAGACTATTCCATAGTTTAGGAGCCAAATATGAAAAGGATCTACCTCCTTTTGTGGATTTTGATATTCTAGGAACTACTAACAGGCCAGAATTTTGCGATCGTAATGAACGTGATGGAATATAGCGTGGTAGAAGGTCACTTAGGTACTGCGGTGCTTGACCATTCAAAGCTTTGTACGTAGTTAACAGAATTTTTTAATTAATACAGAATTTAACAGGACAAAGTGGTAGCGGTCTGCTAAATATGACCTAAACCATGCTAAAGCAACAAATGCCAACATAATTCTCTATCCTATTGAAGAGAATATCGTGATCTATCGTGTCGAATGCAGCACTAAGATCTAATAGCACTAGAAGAGAAATGCAGCCACGATCAGTTGATAAGAGCAAGTCATTTGTAACTCTGATAAGTGTAGTCTCTGTACTGTGATGAGGCCTAAATCCTGACTGAAATTCTTCGTATATACTATTTCTCTGTAGAAATGAACATATTTGGGAGGATACTACCTTTTGTAATATTTTTGACATAAACGGGAGATTTGAAATCGGTCTATAATTAGCCAGTTCTCCAGGATCAAGTTGTGGCTTCTTAATAAGCGGTTTGATAACTGCCATTTTAAAGTTTCTTGGGACATGTCCTAAGCATAGCGTGGCATTAATAATATTAATACCTCTTTTAAGAGCTTAGTTGTTATAGGATCTAACAAACATGTTGTGGCTTTTGATGCTTTGATAAGTTTTGTTAGCTCTTCATGACCTATGACAGAGAAGGATTGAAGTTGCACGTGAGAAAAATTATTAGACACTGTTTTCTGAGGTGCTATGACAGATGATTGTATAATTCCAATTTTATTCCCGATTATTTCAATTTTATCTGTAATGAAATTCACGAAGTCATTACTCTTGTGCTGCAACATAATATCTGGTTCTGTTGAGGCTTTATTCCAATTTAACCACAGTACTGAATAAACATCTAGGATTGTTGTGGTTATTTTCTATGAGTTTACTAAAATATACTGACCTGGCAGCTTTTAGTGCCTGTCTGTATCTTCAGACACTTTACTGCTTAGCTCTCTATTGGCTACATAGGCTTCCTTCCTAGGCAGCATTCTAATTAAAATGGAACCTCTTATGTGACTGATTTGCAAATAATTTACATGGACACATCGCAAACTCCACATGTCACACAATTAGCAATCCACCAATTGATTCCAATGTTAGCATGTTGCTAAGCTAAGTGTTTCACAATATTACTTCTCTATTTTTCACTTACTTACAAAGACAGGAAGTTTTTTAGCACAATGCAAAAGAATAAAAAAATGAAATAAAAAAATGGGGAGCAAAGCCACACATAAGGTGTATAACTAATGTGTTATCTATGTATATTTTTCATAATTCTCATGCAGCTACATAAAATGATGGGAAATGTAATTTTTTTGGGCTTTAAATCGATTACAATTTTTAATCGAATGAATTACATGGTATGCCTATTAATTTATCGAATTAATCGCATATGTAAATATTTTCTGAGAAAGGCCCTCAAATAACATATATTAATAACAAGATTAAATAATTATAAATGAAATAGGTATTAAAAAAATAGCAATTCAGATAATTAAAATATTATTGTGGCAGACAAGTAAAGCACTGATAAGGCAAAACAAAAATTGGCTTTAAAATCCATTACATTGTTTATTTCCATATGAACATAAGCCAATCATTGACTTTCAGTTCACAGCTATCCATTTTTGAGCGATTTGTTCCACTATCTGAGACAGCTCATTAGAGGTCCCTCTTTATATTAAGTGTTTTTAACTATTATGTTCTAACTTTAAAATACATACAATGTAATGTAATTAATGTGTAACTACATGTTGTTCTGCAAAATTCTCGCAAAATTCACATTTGCTGCCACTAAGGTTGAGGTTAATGTTTTGGGTAAAGGTTGGGGTAGGTTTAGGTTTAGGATTTTGGGTAAGGTTAACAGTGTAACTACAAATGTAATTCAATGAAGGTCATTTAAAATAAAGTGCAATGCAACAACACGTATGTACATTCTAAGTACATTATATCAAATGGTTAAGTACATAGTAGTTAGTAGATTTTTGAACAGATCTTTTTTCTCTCTTACACACATAAAAACTGAACAGAGGATAACTTAAACTGATCCATCTGTTTGGGCTGTATTAAGAGAACGGACATGCAGACAGGGCCCAAAACACCTACGCAACATTACACACACACACACTTACACACAAACATAGAACCCGCCAGCATAGTGATTTGCTAGAACAGGACTACTCTCTCATCATCGGCTTTCATCTTAGTGTTGGCAGAATTGTTCACAAGAGCCCACATTTGTGTCTGGTCAGGCCACTTCAGAATAAATGATGTATACTCTTTACCATACTCTCCACCACCGGGGCTGTCCTGGGCCAAAGCCACAGGCGTGCTGGAGAACCTGATAGTCGTGGAACCCATGCTGCTCTCTCTCTCTCCAGGCTGGAATGCATTTCTGCAGCACTGCACTTTTCATCATAACAGGGGAATGATTGGAGGTCCCCTCCAGAGCGATCAGCTTCCATGTTCATCCAGGCAACCAAACCACCCACCCACAGACTCAAACACACACATACACATACACATACACATACACATACACAAACACTCCTACGGACAGCCTCAGCAGAATTAATGTGCACTCAAAACTTTTGATTCACTCACAGAAAATGACGGTTTTTAGGAGTTTGGGTTTCACTTCCTTAAATTCTGGCGCTATAACATTTCAGGAAATCAGCATTGGTTTACCCTTCTGTCACACATATACACATGTGCCAACAAATACATACAAACATTAACATACATGTTTAAATGACAGTTTAACACTTCAATAACACAATGAACATAGACATAGACTTGGTAGCCCCACAAATGTGAGCAGGCAGTCACAGATGAGACACATGGATGGAGCGACCATGAAACTCAAATGCTCAACCTGGCTGCATAGAATCACATTACTACTACACATTACTGACATTTTTGCTAAATATTTTTTGTGCCTTGTTGTGTGAATTGCTGCACTTTCTTGGTGAAATAAACGCAAAAGACGTTACAGCAATAATGACTTTTATTCACTTTCTTACAAATCACGTGTAAAATGGTTGCTTAGGTAATCAAACTACGGTTAGCTCAACTGATAAAACATTGCACTTGCAATGCAAAGGACCAGGATACAAGTCCTGAAGAGCATACAAGTCGACACATGAGCTGAAAGTGTCATAGAACCACCAAAAAATTATGCTTCAGCAATTGTGTTTTTCATCTCACATTTGCTTTTATAACACTATCGGTTAGCTTTATAGTATGGAGGTTTTTTTTGTTGATTTAAAGTTGAAGTATATCACTTTTTGGGTGTTAAAATACTTTCTCCTATCCCAGTTTAAAATGCAGAGACAAATATAAGAAAGCCATTTATAGTTACATTTTCTCAAAAACTTTAAATGCTGTGTCTTTGTGGCACTATACAAATTTAGGACCCACTTTAAATAAGGAGTCTTTAACTGCTATGCACTGAAGCATTTGATACTATGTACTAATTATATACATACATGTTGTTGCATTGTAGTTACATTCAAAGTATCTGCAGTTAATTACATCTGTAGTTACTCTGTTAACCTTACACCTAAAACCTTCTGAAACTATCCCTAACCTAACCCTACTCCTTAACCTACCCGTACCTCAGCCTCAGTACATTTACATTATATTTAGTAGACGCTCTTACACAAAGCAACTTACAAATGAGGAAAGTAGCAAGCAATTTGTCATGCAAAGTTCAACAACATCTACAGTGTTGTACTGCCAAGCTCTCAAGGTGGCTGGAGTAGTATAGGTGCTAGTGCAGAAGAAAGATATATATATATATATATATATATATATATATATATATATATATATATATATATATATATATATAAATACAACAGTTAGTTCCGGTCCTCGAATCTGATTGAACTAAAGACGTCTATTAGCATTGATGGTGTAACACCATCAGCATTCGGATGCTTCACTGTGTGTGTGTGTGTGTGTGTATGTGTGTGTGTATCACTCCACTTGTGTTCATTCTGTTCTAAACTAAAGTGTAAGAGAAGTGCAGATATGTTAGGAGTTACTGACTTTATTTTTGAAATTACATATGTTAGCCAGCAGGTGGTGGCAAAAGATCATTTTTGTGTGTAATATGAGCCAGTTGGTGACATAAAGTGAATCTGTTAGTCATTGTTTACATAGAACTGCACTCCGTGATCGCTCGTATTACTAATACATTACCAAAGCTAGGAAATAGCTTTAAACGGACAACTTCAGCATTAAGGCTCATCACAGCTGAGAGACCCAACAGACTGATTTATTACAGAACTCAAGTGCTTACCTTTTATCAGAGTTTCCACACTGGATACATACTGTTTAAAATGGGGGAGGACATCACTGTTTCTATAGTGAATGACTCTTGCGCACCGGCTACCGCAAAATAGAGAGGAATACCCCTGCTTGGATGTCTATTTTCCACTGAGAAAGCAGACAGCATCTCTGATTGGGTGTGGCAACAGGTGATCGCACACACTCCATCTCTCTCTCACTCTCTCTCTCTCTCTCTCTCTCTCTCACTCTCTCTCTCTCACTCTCTCTCTCTCTATCTCTCTCACTCTCTCTCACACAGACACACACAAACACAAACACACATTTCTTTTTCTAACCTTGTTTATCCATTGACTTGTTAGAAACAGCACAAGCCGTGATACTATTTCTGAAGTGAACTTTTTGAATTACTAACGAAGGCTTGGACGCATCATTTGTTTTGAACCAGCAAAGGCAGTTTCTGATCCATCACGTAATAAAGTAGTTTCATGCACAAATGCGTTTTTATGACCGTACTCAGTTTTTCCATTTTTTTTTTAAATGTACTTGTTCATTGAACTGTTGTATATAAGCAATATCAGACTCACAATCGTTCTATATGTCCCTACATCAGCACTGCTGTAATTTATTTATATATATATATATATATATATATATATATATTAGGGCTGTCGATTTAACGAGTTAATTCAGTGCGATTAATTTTACAAAAAATTATGCTTTAAAAAATGTTACGCATTTAATCGCATGCCCACGGCCCATAATAAGGAAGATTCCTGAGAAATACAAGCTTTAGTACCACCTGTTTACTCCAGAGGGCAGTAAGTGAAATTTCAGCTGTGTAGCAATGCGCAGTTTATACAGTGAAGAAAACACTTCAGTAGGCAGTGTTACTACTCGATCAACAAACATGCATTATGTTCTTGCGTTCAAAACACTCGAAGGAGCGCAATTGCGATCTAAGGGATCTCAAGATTTTTAAAGATTGAGTATTAAACTATATTTAACTTGACACAGTGACCTAAATATTTTATGTTTATGACACAACGTGCCCGACGCTACACAAGCATGTCTGACATAGGTGTAAATTGACGGGTCCTTAAACAAGCCCTCATAATAAATCTCCAACTGATTGACAAATTCACTTGTGAAATGGATTGCTGTGAACTGTGTGCCAATGATCGGATTATGATCAATAATATGGTAGTAAACAATACATTGTATTCTAAAGCCGCATTTTGTATTGTCTTATCAATGATTAACTCTTCTGCTACCGGAATGTAATGCATATACATAATGTATACATATATAATTTTTAAATATTTAAAGATAACTATGTATAATTATATATTGCTATGTATAATCATTATATATTGAGTTATTGTTAATGATGGGCTTTCTCAGCAAATATTTGTATATGCGATTAATCGCGATTAATTAATCGGGACACCGTGTAATTAATTTGATTAAAACTTTTAATCGATTGACAGCCCTAATATATATATATATATATATATATATATATATATATATATATATATATATATATATATATATATATATATACACACACACACACATAAGTTGTGTTTTCAGATGTGTTTTGAGTTATTACAGAACTCAAGTGCTTAACTTTTATTGAAGTTTCCACTTTGGATACATACTGTTTAAAATGGCAGAGGACATCACTGTTTCTATAGTGAATGACTCTTGCATGTTTTCAGCTGGTTCTTGAATGTTGAGATGGTATTAACAGATTGTGTGAAGGTTGGAAGCTCAAAATTGATCCGTCTTGAGTGACCTTTTCAGCCCGAGACAACAACATTGGCTCAATCAATGTCGTGAGTTCGGGGAGGGGCTATCTGTATTTTCCACAAATAGCAGGCACGTAGCATATTCGGAAAGCTTGTTTGAAAACAATGTTTATTTTTGCAGTTCTTTTCCGTAGCATTAGTGGCGCAGAAATCACAAACTTTAGCTTTAAATGTTGATAGATCATTAATATCTATGAAATGCTCAAAAGCTTTCAACAGTTTCAACAGCAAAATTACGTGCCCGACATTATCATCATCATGGCAGTTAACTCTGTTAAACTGTATTTAAATATAGCACAGGATCAGATTTAAATCCATTTTGCGAAGACACATTTTTTACATGTGAATGGTATGAGCACACCCAATTGGACAGCATTCAAGGCAGATGAAGTGACCCAAAAAGTGTAAATAGACCTTAGTCAGAGTATATGCTGTATTTAATTTGGATATACAATACAATATAATCTGGAAAGAAGTTGCAAGAGATAGATGTACATTCTATTCAATGGGCTGCACTGTTATATCTCTTGATGTTGACTGTTCAGCTGCAAAACATTAAAAATATGTCATGCAAAATAAAACTGACAAAATACTCCAGAAAAAAATGGGTTGCTCTAATAAAACATAAATGAAAAACATTTAGACAACTCATTGAATGGACTGTACATCTATTCCTTACAGTCTTATTCAAATATGCTGTCTACCTTAATTTAGGTCTATACTAGTGGTGGTGATTTTGATTAATCTCAGTGACTCAAGTCTTTTGAATTCAATTGATTTGAATCAAAAGCAAAGAGTAATTTATTACCAGAGTTAATTATCCTTAATTAAAACTTGCATGTCCATTATTATACTCAGAGATCAGCACAACAGGATGTTTAAGTATCATAAGCATTTCCCAACATATTACAACAAAGCATATCTAGCATATTGTGAACTGTTGAGAATGATTTTTAATCAAGCTATACAAAAAAGGACAACAATACTAACCTAAAAAATAATTATGAATTTCAATAACGTTCATATGTCATTGTAATATGTGGCTATCACTCACTGTTATTCATAATTCATCCGGCCCCTTTTCAAACTGAACAAACGACATGCAGCTCCTCCTCTTGTTCAGCCAGTCAGAAGATCCTCATTTAATAGTCATTCATTTTGTTTTGTGAACGAGTGTATCGGTACATTCAGTTAGTTCATGAATGACATGTCTCATCTCGTTCAGACTCAAATGAACGACTACTAGTTCGGTAAACTGTGTATTCCGTCTCGGGTCAAACCAATAATATGCTCCTTCACAGCCAGTGAGTTTAAGTCCAGGGTGTGCTGAGTGACTCCAGCCAAGTCTCCTAAGCAAACAATTTGGCCTGGTTGCTAGGGAGGGTAGAGTCACATGGGGTAACCTCCTCGTAGTTGCGATTAGTGGTTCTCTCTCTAAATGGGGTGTGTGGTAAGTTGTGCGTGGATTGCGGAGAGTAGCATGAGCCTCCACATGCGGAGTCTCTGCGGTGTCATGCATGACGGAGCCACGTGATAAGATGCTCTGATTGACTGTCTCAGAAGTGTAGGCTACTGAGACTTGTCCTCCACCACCCGGATTGAAGTGAGTAACCGCACCACCACGAGGACCTACTAAGTAGAGGGAATTGGACATTCCAAATTGGGACAAAATGGGATAAATATAAAAAAAGCAGGACAAAGCAACACAAATGTAATCTGTGTTTACAAATGTATGAAGACACTATAAAAAATATAATTTAAACACCATAACCATTTTCACTACAAATAGCAGGTCTAATTTTTCCTGTATTTTGTCAGTTGCTGGGCTTAATTTTTACCAAGACAGAAAATGTTCAAGAAAAGCCTAAATATCTTACACAGTGCACCAAAGAACAACATTTCTATTCGCAATTCGTCATTTTAACTGAATGGTCTTCAGTCATTTCTGCATATCCATAACTTGGGGGTTATGTTTTGAGCATACCTATAAACTTGTCTTGTGCATTTCACCCCTTTCTTTCCTTGTTGAATGCAATTGACTCCCATGCCAAACTGAACGAACGTCATGCCTCCTCCTATCATTCAGTTAGTCAGCAGATTTTCGTTCACAAACAAGTATACCAGTACATTCAATCTCATCCTGTTCAGACTCAAACGACCAACTTGACTGGTTCATTGAAAGGCAGTGAAGCATTATTCGTTCAGCGGGTCAAACCAATGAAATGCTGCTTCACAGACCACACTCGAATGCTATTGGCTGTGCTATAGTCTTTTCAGGCTTTTAAAGCCAACAAAGCAGTCTCGCGCTTCAAACAAGAGCTCATTTAATTCGAAAGAGAGAGACGTCAGTGAACAAGAAATATGAGTCAGTGTATGGAGGTGAACGAGAACAAATTGTTCACTTAAAAGATTCATTCAAAGAGACTAATTAATTTATGAACGAAATATCACTAGTTTATACCACCTTTTTTATACCAGATTTTGCACACATACTTTCTAATAGTTGGCTCTCATCTTAGACTGCAAACACTTTTGAGTTGTGGATACAGGAGGTTAAGTAAACAATGAATCTGTTCAGCCCTGTTTTTTGATTGTTTGAGGTACTATAGACTATACTGAAAAGGGAAATTACAATGCTGCTTATTTGAGAAGTGTGTGGCCTTCTATAGGAGCCTAGATGACAAAGATCGGTTCGAGTAGGCTGTGTTATTTCAATGAAATGCACATGTGGAGAAACATAATATGTGTACATTTGATAAGAATTTAGGCTTGGCATGTAAAATTTTTGAAATCCATGGGGTATGAGATCATGTACGTGTATATATCAGCTTTGTCATTTATAGAAAACAAAATATCAATATATTTCACAAGATGGTCTACAAAGAGCGATATCCCCCCTTAAAACCCCTCTGGGAACTATTTGATCACCCTCTGCTGGATCAACTGTAACTAGCTCTGAAGTAAAACTCTCTTTCCTCAAGGTAAACACTGTTAGCCTCTTAGCTATAATTAAAAACATTTATTTCTCTCTCGTCCTGGCAGAGAACACAACCTTTGTCCTGCAGAGGCTTCCGTCACATGATTCAATGCCTCTGAACGCCCTTAATCTTGAAGACAGCCCGGGACAATAATTTGTCAGTTATGAAACTAAGCTATCCCAAAAATGTGATACATTTTTTTTTTCCATATTATGGAGTTGTGGGTAAGCTCTCATCACACAGGCCTTGAAGTATCTCATAGAGATGAGTGAGGACACATGGATCGTACTGAACATTATAGAAGAGATGGGTTGCGTTTGGTAAATGGTTTTGTCATTTGCACTACATTTCTTAGTATCTAACCATCTCTATTTTTCTCACTCTTTTTCCCCAAAGGTGAACAGGGAAAAAGACAAGCTGATAACACAAATGTGTACCATACCCTATTTAACTCCTGCTTCCTCATTTCTTTTCCAGAGCATAAAGGGTGCAATAAACTCAACTACTGTATATCAGAATCGTCGTGGGATGGATAACACTGTAAAGATGAGGGTAATAAAGTGGCGTATTTATGCCCTGATTTGACTTGAATGTAAAACACAGTTTGCAAGTTGTGAAGCTACAAACATAAAAATATAACTTCAGGATAACCCTCCAGAAGTGTGGGAGTATAAAAGGTGCTTCTTTACTCCCCTTTTCTGTGCTTAAAGTAATACTGCATGGATAAAAGTTTTTTGTTTGTTTGTTTTTTCCAGTTTTTGTTAACATATGATGGTGTGGGAAAGGGATGGGAAAATGTTGCCACTGGATTAGTACCATGGTTCAATGTGTCAGAGTATGTGTGCTCACTATACCATGGCTCCAGTAACTTGGACTAAATTTGGACTACACATGGACTAAATCAATTCAGTATGCATGCTGTACATGGTACAATACTTTTCAGTATTCATGTAATGATTGTAAACTGCAGTACATTGCAAGTAGTCGATAGTTGCTAATGCCTTTGTCTCAAACTACCTTTTCAACATTTTAAAAATACCAGACATACAGGAATATGTTGGTAATTTAGTTTTTTAGAGCATGTGGAGTTTCAGGACTTATCCTATCTAAGTGAATTCACGAGTTGTAAGATAACAGGGATTCCCCAGGACCATATTGTAAACAGATTGTGATCACTATGGGAACTGCATTGCCGTAACTGTGAATTTTATTATTCATGCAGTAGTAAAGATGTCAGAATGGTATTGAGAAACAGTGTTTTTGCTGTCCTGTAATGAACACTGAACTAAAAACCTGATTTATATTATAATATGTTAAATATTAGGTCATGGGACACAAATTCAGCAGAGTTTAAAATATTTAGTGTTACATATTTTGTACTGTATCAAATATAGCTTTTAAGAATGGCTTGCAGTGTTTATGTAGTATGTATAAAATACAGGCCCTGACTTTTACTTCAACTTGTAAATATCACAGAGAACTCTACAGCCAGTTATAAGTGCAAACACTGAAGCTAATCTTATTGTAAAATATTTTAAAGTCCCAAATTAAGTCCAATAAACGCATTAGGAGAGAGATCTCACACCACGTTTTACATCCACTTCAGCATGAAACTATTGAGTAAAGAGCTTGGAACACATACAAATTTTCAGTCTTTTCCACATCTTTTAAAAAGAAAGATTATCACTGGCAAAAATGGTGGAAAAAAAAACTATTGAGTCTTTGTTACAAGTAAACATTCTGGCTTGTTCACTTGTCAATCAGTGAGCTGTTCCACTGAAATAATGGGTAGACCATAATAAATTGGCTGAGTGGTATTAAGAAGGCTGGTTTGATGGCCTGATTGTCAAGAGAACAATAGGTAGAGGAGAACACTACCTGATAAGGAAGTGACAAGCACTGTCGAGATTTGTTTTTCCCAGCATGTTTGGAGTGCATCCCATTTTGGAATGGTGACTCAACAAGTACTGAGAACTGACACTAAGTTCTGTCTGTCGCAGGCAAACAGCCACAACAAAACACAGGGAAGGCAATAGAAAGCAAGCCAATGGGTACACACATTGTGACTGTGTTGAATGTCATGCATCTTCAAACAAACCAGCCAGCATGATGTCTACGCTGGGTTGAGGTACAGTCTCAAAAGTCTAAGAGCATTAGGCTGAGTCACCCACTTCATCCGCCATCTTAGATTTATTATTTTACTGAGCTGGATGCAATACAGTACATTCTGGGATGGCCTTCTCTGCAAAAGGATACATGTGATGCTGTCTAAACAGGATGCGTAGAAGCGAACTTTCTAAAAAGATGGCTTGCAGGGACAATAAGCTGTGAGCTGTTGAGCCAAGTGCGTGCGGCACGTCAGAAATAGAAAAGGGGGTCGTGTGATATGATTCCAAGCTATGCTCGTATCCAGTGTAGACAGCATCATTGATTCAATGGAAGGGATTTGTTTTTAACGCAATATGGTGCCGCTTATGTCTGGTGTAGACAGGGTGTCAGAATATGGCCAAAAGGTGTCTCGGGAGGCTGTATAATAAAGTTGCCTAGCTTTTGGAATAGCTCTTTGCTCAGGAGACCATCTATGATGCCTTAAAATGCTGCCTTGCACACCTCACACACTACATTACTCTGTAATCACAAGACCAACAGCATGCATAAGTAGCTACACTTTGGTCATATTGAAAGGGCACTCCAGTGAGATAATGGGCACGCTCTTATCAGGATAAACACTGTAATGGTTATAGTACTGTCATTAAATCTCCTCTGATCTCACACCTGTTCAGACGTCCATAAATTCTCCCATATAGATCTCAGCTATTCCATTTAATGTAAAAAGAAAGCACCTGTATGAACACTGAGCCCTAAAGCTGAGTGCAGTAACAAAATATATGCTTGTGTCAAACAAGTGCCGTTGACCTAAATACAGAAAATCAAGAGTGTTAATAATAGTGGTTCATAATTCTGGTTCTGGAGTTCCCCTGCAATGCACATTTTGATCTTTTGGCACACCCAGTTTATGTCTTAAAGCCTCTACTAATAAACTCAATTCGATGTGTTTAATTAGTAAGACATCCAAAATGTGCAATCCTGGGGTAGCAGAAAAAAGAGCCAGTTCTAAATAAGTTAGATTATGTTAGTGGAACCTTTTGAGAGTGTATGCAAAGTTATTCATCTCTCTGGATGTGAGCAGAGATCATCAGTCCACAATACAAGGAAATAAACTCTGGCTGAAGTCAAAGGAAGTCAATAAACTCTGGCTGAAGTCAAAAGATTACATAGGTGACCGTAAACCATAACTGCAGAGATGTTACAGAGATGTTATCACAATGCTTTGGCTCAAGCATTACATTGTTTGGGTTTGCGTGAGTCAGAGTTGACACAAAATGATGTGCAAATCTGAACTTAATCTTTTGCAGAACATTCTTTCGATTCATATCAAATAATCTCAGTTTGTCATCGTAGCAACCTTTGCTACACTTGCCACAGACGCAAATATCTACAAGTTACAACCCAACTTTAAAAGCCCAAAACAGGACTGAAGAGGTCTTGATCCCTTTTAAATAAGGAGTTGGAGAATATTGTGTATCCACCACAGACTGTCGTAGTCCAGACAGAAGATAATAGATAGGACAGATTCAATGTCCAGTTTTAGACTTGTCACGTATACTTTGAACACAACACAGACTGTAGAAGCAGGCAGGTTATGAAGGATCCAGATGGGCCCAAGAGACGGGGGCGAGAGGTCGAGTGAAAGACACAGGAGAGAGATGTAGACCTGGGCGGCTGAGCAAGTGTGGTCTGAAAACAGGGTGGTCTAATATGTGGCTGAGGAATGTGAAGATCGCAGGAAGAACAGACGCTCTGGAAAACTGAGGAGCCACATCAAACGTGATGGCCAGACGGGCAGAATCTAGAGGTGACCCGATACAGCATGTGTGTGTCTGTGTGTACCATTATGAATATGTCAGTCACACGCAGCTCAAGCTGCTGCTCGTTGGATCACAGCAGCCATTCTCAGATCTCAGATCCCAGGGTCCCATGGGAAGTGAGAGCCACGCACCGACAGAGCCACTGTCAAGGGCAACATTAGCCTAAAATCTCTGGGCCTTAAGTACAAACATATGGCCCCTGATATCTTACCCTAAATTTACCCTCATGACCCTCCTGATTTCAAAATTCCTAAAAACAAATGCCACTGGTATTCATTTCAAAACACTAAAATATGAATACACACGAAACATGATGCTTGGCCAATGCCTTTCAAGAGTCTAATTGTACATTCTTGAATTTTTGCATTAATGTGGTGGTAACAAACTTCAGTACTCAAGCAGGCGATAGTGTTACCTGTGCCATTAAACTAGCTATAAACATGTCGACAGTCTGAACCACTAACTTTAACTTGCTCAGCAAGATTCTCTTCCAAGTGTGAAGGGGTTAAGAGAAAGTAGTTTAACACATCTGGGTTATGGCTTATGTGGCCATGTAAATGCACAAGCAGTGTTCTGATGGGTGTTTGAAGAGCACGCATGTGCGTGGAACAGACCGGATAACAAACGTCATAGGATGGAGCACTATATCATATTAAGAAGTAAACACAGCGGAAACAATTCAACATTTCTGGGAGTACAGCGGGAAAACGGAAAAGCACACAGTCACACAATATAAACTATATCAATTTACAGTATATCATGGAATTATTATGGAATTATCATGGAATTTGGTGTTAGAGGGAAACCCTACTATTGCAGCTGGAAAGTTAAGTAAACAAATACAGCAACAGCACTGGAATATCTGAAAATAAAGCAAAGTAACAGAGAATATAATGGCAAAGGCTTCGGAGAAAGCTGCTTACTGATGGAGCCGCATGTATTCACCTTAATCAGCTCCGCCCCTTTTCAGCACCTCTTTTGTCTCTTAACATCTGGGTTGTATTAAAGCTACTTGTACGTCTATCAAAATTAATTACGTGAGGGAACACAAAGTATTTTTCACCAAGAGTTGATGGTCTATGACTTCAGCACTCCTTTATTAGTTGAAAATTCTCATAAGGTGTTTTGCTGTTACTTCATGACACATTGCAGTTTTTCATGACACAAGCATTTCATTGTTATACGTGTAATTCTGCTTAATTTCTTAGGTTTCAACTTTGTTAATAATTTGTGTTAAAATGTGTAGTTGACATGAAATTTCAAACTTTGACAGCTTGTATTATATTACTGTATTATTATTGTATAATCACATGGAAGCTCAAGGAAATTACATTTGTACTTTTTAAAATGTATCACCCCATATTTTTAAGAGGCTTAAATATGGTAAACTGAATATAAAATAAAATGTTCACTTTCACATACCTGTGAAAATATGTTCACCTGTCCTGGTTTAACACTCAAAAAATCTGTTCACCTTAACAATAACGTGATGGATGAATGATAATAAGATGCTCAGAGGTTTCGTACAGAGAGATATTTGTAATGACTTTATGTTGTCTCTTGGAATTTCATGAGTGCAGAGGCATATCGGGAACGTCCACAGTGTGAAGGTAGGATATTGTGTATTTCTGAATAAAGTACTCTTGTTTTAAAATCTCCCCACTGCTTCCAGTTGTTAGGACATCCACACATTAAAGTATTCATGATAACCTTGGCAACTCTACAACCTGTAGATAAACACATTTTGACATCAACACTGTAAATATCTATATAGAAAACACAAGACTGGAAGTTCAAGACAAAATTTTCAAGATGGCTGCGCGCTAGTTTCTATGGCGCATAAGGAAATGTTGAAAGCCGATAGCACTTTCATATAAACGCATATGCTGATATGCTATTGCACAATCTGCAGCAACAGCAACACTGATTCCTGTGTTGAATTGTGAGTTGCGCCTGACACATGAATCAGAACTAGAAGTGCTTGCAAGTATTCACATACATGCATATAGTACATTTTGGGCCTAATTACTAGAGCAAGAAACTTCAGAATGTAGCTACATTTGACAAATATATTTATACACTTCTCCTAACAGTTTCATTCCCTTGTTGTATTGTGACTGTAGCTCAGACAATCACAAGAAAACAAGAACGTATCTAAATCTTTTCAGACATTCCACATCTTATACGGTCATGCAAAGATCCAGGTCAGTAAACAACTTTAAAAACCAACAAGGTCATTCATATAGACTGACTTTAGTGCCAAGCTCGCTATAGCTTTTTGCCCTGCCTATCCATTCAACCTAGTTCCCTTCACTGCCATTGGGTATTAGAGAGAATGACTGACATCTCAGAAAAGCAAGCAAAAACATGAATGAGGTGATGCAGCAACTTTAAAAATAAGCTTGGCTAAATGTCATCTGGTGTGTGTGTGTGTGCTGGGGGGGGGGGGGGGGGGGGCAGGTTCAAGTGGTTTACGAGGACTTATTTTTAGGTTACAAACGTAATTACAAATAACATAATTCAAATCAATTAAAAAAAAAACATACTAAATTCTGTTTTATTGAAAGTGTAAAAATGCAGAAAGTTTTTTATGAGGGTTAGATTTAGGTTTAGAGTCCTCATAATGATAGCTGCACCAATGTGTGTGTGTGTGTGTGTGTGTGTGTGTGTGTGTGTGTGTGTGTGTGTGTGTGTGCAACTCAATCTTCCACTGACAACAAAAAAATAAGCCCAAAAGAAGAGGAAGAGAAAATGGTAGATCTCTGAAAAGAGTGCTACCACTGGTACATCATAATATTCTTGGGCTTCGCTCTTTCTGTCTGGTGACAAACTGTCAGCCAATCAAAGCCTCTTGACTATAGATAGAGAGGTGTGGAGGCATGTTTTACAGGCTTTGTTACACAGAAACAAAACACTTAGATTTCTGTCATCTACATTTTCTGTGATAGAAGTAAACAGATGAGGTATTGCGATTAGGCACATACCCAACAGCAAAATTGTTTCCCGTTCACAGGTGTGGTTGAGTCAGCTGTAAGAAACCATTTATGCTCACCTTTCACATACAGTTTTTGTTTCATCAGGCATACAGACATACATATTCAAAAAGCTCTTTTTCACACCACAAATGTTATGCAGGATAGACATGGGGTCTGAATGCATCTCAGTGGGAATCCACACGATCAGGTACAGTATTTTGTTTAATGGACTTCCAATGACAAAGAAATTTCCCTCTGCAAAATTCATACAGGGTTCAAGTTTGTTGAACTTTGACACACGCATTTGCACCATTAAGAAATTTAGCAAATGTGACCGAGCCTTGAGAATTTGGCCAAAACAAGGTATCTTGGGGGCAGCATAATTAAGTCGCATATCTTTTGAAACACTCTTTGTGTCAGGAGCTCACCAACTGTATGCTGACCAGCTATGTTCCATGCCTCCATAGGCAGCTCAGGTTTTGGAAAAGAGCAATGATATTCGATGCGTTGCTCAGGGGTAACAGTGAAAGCAAGAAAGGCCTTCCCCCTTGAAGGAAATGAACCAAAATTGAACCAAACTCAAATAACTTCTGCTCCAAAAACAACATGCCAAATGCAAGCATGGTATTTTTTTGCCACACTAAATCATGCTTTTTACAATCTAAAACTTTTTATAGAAACCCAAATGGGCCTCTCGCTTGAGCTCCTGTGGCTCCAGTGTGTTTCACAGGTCCACATAGAGTGAACAAGCCCATAGGGACTACTACATTCAGCCAGGAAAATCACCTAGACCGCAAGAGCAAGAAAGATGCAGCAAGTTGTAAAGTAGTGCATGCTCGAAAAATGACCAATCCCTTGTTATGAGTACAGAGGAATTAGGGTGTGTAAATGATAACTTTACGCTTTAGTGTGCATTGCCCTTAGGTTTGGATCAAGAGGTACTGTATATTAGCACCCAATGAGGACAAAGGCATTGTTTCCAAACTTTTTTAAACTACGGTACCCTTCTACAGTGTGTTTTATTTTATTCACGGCACCTTGCTCCCCTGGCCTCAAAAGGCACACTAGCGACTGACGCTAGGGGCTGTAGCCTTTAGCCTCCTCATTAGTGCACCCGCCTCCAATGCCACTGGTTTAATCTCGCTCGGAGCAGGTCGAGCAGGACCAGTTACATAACTTACACTGTCATAATACATTAACAGTTATGTTTACATTAATATTGTATCAGGAGGAGAAATTATAACAAGAAGTGCATTTGACTGTTCACACATGCAGCTGCATTCACCACCAGACACGAGTGCTCTATAGAGCATGTGCAAAAATACAGTACACATATGAGCATTTCAAAGAAGACGGCTGTAGACTAACAGCGCACAAGTATTGAGGGTACTTTTACCATCAGTGGCTATTAAAATATTGAACTAAGCAGAGATTCCGTGGCACCAGCACCCAGTTTGGGAACGACTAGTATATTTACAAACACACATGACATAGTGACGATATCATAGGTGACCCCTACCTTTCCAGTTTATCGTGCACATCACCCCATCAATCGTCATCTAACAAACATGTCTTGAAATAAACCTCCACTTCTTTTTCTTAGCTAGATATACTCCCTCACATTTTCTCGTTCTTTCTGCAGCTCTGCAGCGAGGAATGGAAAATTCACTGCTTTTTCTGAAACCTCAAATGGCCACTTTAACACCAACCAAGCAGTTGAGAAAACAGAGGTAGTGACATGTCTAGCATATTTCATAATCAGATGTAATATCCACACACACCTGCAATAACACAGGTCACACTATATTATACACCCCAGCGGTGTGGTCTTACACCAAACATCCCGGCCAAGACCGCTTTACTGTAACTCTGCCCCCCAGGCCTCAGCGTTTCTCACCACCTTGCTCGGCATTGCTGAATACAGCTAAAATCTGGATTAGGTCAGGATCACACTGTTGTGGTGGAATTATGCAGAAAGAAAGAGACAAAACAGACTAAAAGCTAAGCAGTTATTCTCACAAACTTCAGTGAATAGGCAATAAAGCTAATGCTAAAGCTAAAGTATCTAATTTCGTTGCCACTAGTGCCACCAAATTAAACTGCAAAAATAATGACTGTTTTCAAAGAGGTCACTCCCCCAGAACCCTCCATTCATCTGCAATTAGTCACAAAAAAGGCAGTCCTGCATAAACTCATACCATTGTTTGAGTTGGGGTTGGTTTGGATTGGATGCTCAAACAAACATTGCAAAATTGTGTTAGCGCCACAGTGTTGACAATTTTCGGAGGAATCAAGCTGCAAATGCTTATTTATAGTTGTCTCTGCATACTATTAGCGATTTAAAGGAGAAAATATTCGAACATCGAAAACATTACACAAGTCAACTTTAATGCTTCAGAGCTTTTGTATGTCATTACCCATCAAGGGCTGGTTTGGATGCTCTTTGTTGAAACATTCACACATACATATCTCCCAGCTGCCAACTGTTCATCTTAATAACTTTAAAACACAAACACCCATTACACTTAAAACTTGGATACAAATCATAAAGCTTAAACAGCCAGCAGCTGTTTTAAAAGTGAAAATCCATAGTTAATTTAAGACTGATACCTTTATCTTTATTATAGTAATATATTACACTTATCCAGTTCCACTGAACTGAATGAAAAACTAACGACTTCCTCCAGTTTACTGGAGGAATAATCTGTATATAGAAAAAAAAATTAAAGTTGTAAACTGATCTTTTCTACATGACCTTTTAAATCTCAAAGAAAATATACTAGTACAGCTGTTTGGTACCAACCACTTGGATAGCCTAGAGCGGAACAAGCAAATCTGTTACCTGCTCTCACATGCATAGTTGTTAATCTTAATGTGTTGGGATTAATTTATCATGGCTTGAATCTGTCATTAGGGGTAAAAAATAGAGCGTAACAGGAGATTGAAAAGCCATGAACAAAGATTAAGTCTAAAGAAGCAAGACTTTTAGGTTCTGTCAGAACCTAATATGACTTCATTTTGTTTCCTTAGCACTACAATTCTCACTTCAAAAGCCAAAGTTGGGGATGGATTTGTTTTTCAGTACCATACTGGGTCCGTCTGCAGCCCTATGGAGCTTGTTAAGGACGTTCGGCAGAATGGGTCAGAGAGACTCATTTGCCGTCAAGTGCCTGGCACAGGGCCATACCATGCTAAAGCTCTGGGCCAAACCAACTATGGAAAGGTCCAGAGAGAAAATACTTTGTAATAGGAAGAAACATGCAGTGGTGATGAAGGTGTTGGTAAAAGATGGAAGAAAGTTGAGAGACCTGGCACTCCACCCCTGCTTGGGGTCTGGACCACAAGACCAGCGGCAACCATTCATTTTAATAACTGCACTTATTTTCTCCCCTGCCAGGAGCCATTACCATAATTCACACTCTCTGCTCAGTACCTGGAGAGCTTTAGTGTGGTTTAAAAGTCTTTTAAAAGTCTGGAAAAGTCTTGTATTCGAATGTATTGTAATTGTGAAACAGAGATACAGTAAATTAACCAATTTGAAGGCCATAAAATAGGAGTATTGTTCATTTCTTTAGAACTGTCATGCACTGGAAGGAGTAAGACAGGCTTAATTAACTTTGTTATATACAATGTGCATGTTTTCATGGCAGTGCTATAAAATAGCATAGTTGGTTGGTCGTGTTTGGAGTGCTTGTGGAGCGCGGCGGCTGTGTGGAGTTCCAAACATCTGCAGAGGTAGAATTTCAGATCTGAAATTCAGATGTGTCAACTTGCGTGCTCCTCGGATCTCATACCCCATTCTTTTGTATCACATATGCAACACTCTGTCGGCTGACCTACTGTGCAATTTGATCACACTTAAACAAGCTTGTAAATGTAGTTGGTTACATATGTAATGCAAACGATACAATGAGTAATGCGCTATAGTAAAATGTTTAGATGTCATAAGATAGCATGGTGTGAGAAACAGAGTGAAAAGTGTTTATGAACTGATAATCTGCTGTTTTACTCATGATTTGTGTGTGAGGGGATAAAAGTAATTGTTGTTTTAGCGCCCCTAGTGTTCATTCCACCAGGAAATTGCCATGTTATGTTTAACAGGCCACATAAAAATTATTTTGAAAAAATTTAATTATTGTTACATGATTTTTGACCAGGTTGCGAATGCCACTGGGCAGAACAATGACAGTAGTCAGAGAAAGTAAAAAAGTGATTTAACAAACCAAACATCCTCTCTTGATTTCATTTGAGCTAGGAAAAACGTTATTTTTTACTTTTTTAATACTTATGTGGAATTTAATGTGAATAATTTTTACTTCCACTTAAGTATGTTTTTGGCAAGTACATTTTTCAGTCAGTATCCATACTTTCAAATAAGTATAATTTCTGCATGCTTTTTACACCCCTGGGTTTAAGATGGCCTTTTTCAACGAGCAAGGCGGAAGCTTTGACAATGATACTTGCAAGATAACGCGTAGAGTCAGACTCCTTCAAATCACACCGCGCACAGATAACAGAAGGGTTCTATCCATGCTTGTTCAAATTTCTCTTCCCTATCATCCTTGATCACACACTGCGTAACTGAGGTACTGTACCGCCTCTGTAACAGTCACTCAAGCATGTGAAAGTGTTTGAAAACTACTTGGCATCTGCTTAGCTGTTTACAGTGAAGCCTCACCCTCAAGCAGCGGGGCACTAAATTTAACAGATGATACACAAACCAGCAAGAAAAAATTTGTGAAGTTATTGCTCTTATCTCGAAAAGTGAAAGAAAACAGAATAGCCTGCTGCTCAAATACCCTGGTAAAAATTCAAAGCAGTGTGGGAATCTTATGTGTAACGTTATGCAAAGCAGAGTAGGAGATAAGCGATGGCCGTTTACATAACGGCAACATGCTGCCAGAGTTACAGCTGTCCACCGTTTAAAAAACTGTCATAATCAGCCACAAAGTACTCTCCAACAGGTGGCTGTTTGTTTTGGCTTTTGAAAATGAGATTATTGGCGAACAATTTCTAGCTACTGGGTTGCATGTGGAAAGCAGGCTCATGGAAAATCACTGTTTGAGTGAAAGCAGAAGGCCACTGAGATGGAGGTCTGCAGTATAATATTAAAATAACGAGATACGTAATAAAATCAAGTCATTTTTATTTGTATAGCGCTTTTCACAACACACATCATTTCAAAGCAGCTTTACAGAAAATTATGCTTTAACAGAAAAAGCTGTAATGTAGTCTCCGAGTTATAATAATGCAGTTTAATGGTAATAATAAAAATAATAAAAAATAATAGAAAGTAATATTTATATTTAGACCCCCAGTGAGCAACTGTGGCAAGGACCACGAAACTCTATAAGATGAACTCACTTGCAATACACTTATAGGCTTTCTCTCTACTTTTAACCTATAAGGCCAAAGTATACTTCGGTTTTCTGTGTGCTGCTACGTCTCGTGCACTGTGAGCATGGCGCAAATTTCATCAGCAGCACAGTACACACAGTCTGTCCGCGTGCAGCTCAGTTTTTCAAACATGCAGACAGTCTGCATCTTGCAAATGTGCCTGCTGTTGGCTGTACTAAAAGAATATCACAAAGCAGTTATGATGCGCTTACGTCAAACATGTCCTTATGGGCTTGCGGTCAACATCGTATACATATGAATAATTAAAATGATGGTCGCATTTTCTGCCAGTGCTGCTAAATTTTGTAAGAGGTCGCACTGGTACGACGATAAAACTGTTGATTTTAGGTTGTTGATTATAAGTATAAAAACAATATAGCTGCATTGATGATGACTACCACACCTGGAGTCATGAGTTCGAATCCATGGTGTACTGAATGACTCCAGCAAGGTCTCCTAGCAACCTGATTGGCCCAGTTGCTAGGGAGGGTAGAGTCACATGGGGTAATCTCATCGTGGTCACGATTAGTGGTTCTCGCTCTCAACGGGATGCATGGTAAGTTGTGCGTGGATCGTGGAGGGTAGCATTAGCCTCCACATGGTGGGAGTCTCCGCGGTGTTATGCACAACAAGCCACGTGATAAAATGCTCTGATTGACTGTCTCAGAAGTGGAGGCAACTGAGACTTGTCCTCCACCACCCGGATTGAGGTGAGTAACCACACCACCATGAGGACCTACTAAGTAGTGGGAATTGGGCATTCCAAGTCGGGAGAAAAGAGGATAAAAATACAGAATAAAAATAAAAATACACAATTGTTTACGTTTTATTGTGAAATATTCCGATATACACAAATACATAAGAAGTTTAAGAGTGCAAGAAGATTCATTTGTGTCATTCAGAGTGTCGTCATGGAAACGGGTGTTCGCTTCCGGGCTTATTTCACAGGCTTTGTTGGCCATGGTTCTCTGATTGGTGAAGCTTTCTCTGCTGGGTAATCGTTAATTCAGTTGTTCAACAGGAATTCTGCTATCAAAGAAGATTTTTATACAATGAAGCTGAAAATATGAAGAATGGTGGCTTCAACGTAAGCATATATCATTCATTGATGGACCTCGGAGTTTATGGTAGGACTGTCTTTAAAAGTATATAAGTTAGCGTTGAGAATCAATTTGTTTATGGAAAAACTTTATGGGATTTATACTTCCGGAACCAGACTTTTGCACTCTATTGTCAGCATGGATTAATTGACAGAGCAGTGTGAGCGAAGAGCATGTGCATTTCCGTGCTGATCGGTCTCGAGCTCTCAACCGCGCAGTGCAGATCATCTTAAGCAGCACTGCGAGAAGCGTGATGTGGGTCACGAAATTCAGCTCTGAATTCTTTGTTGAAAACATCCCATGAAAACAAAGTGTCTGTATATGAGGGGAGTGAGGGAATTTAATTTTTGTTACAATTATGGCAGGGAATCTATTATTTTTTCTGTATAAAATCTGTTCTAATGCTCTCTGATTGTAGAAAAAAGTAACTGGCTTTGTTCAGATGACTGTATTTTTATGAGTAAGGCATTTTACTGATGAAAGGAAACTGTTAAGGGGTCTCATTCCCACTGTCAGAATATTTTGCCCAATATAAATCAGGTGTTGTCATTTGACAGATTACGGTTGTTAATATAAGGAAATTTACATCTGCATCCCATCTCAAAATCAACTCTTTAGTGTTGATTGGGTATTTCAAAGGGACTAAATATGCTAAATGATTGGTAATTGCATTTATGTGTGCAATATAATAATATTATCACTATTATTGTTAGTTTTTGTCCTTATATTTGTCAGGTTATAGCCCCCAAACCACAAAATATTTCCAGAGATTCATGCATAAATCACACACTTCTCATTCCACATTAGCTGAAACATTAGAACATTAACTAATCCTGTTAAAAATTAAGGGTCATTTCACAAAGATGACAAATTAACATGATTTATGATGTTATGTTTTGATATTCTCAGTAATCTTCCTGTATAAAAGTACTGTATAAGTAATCTGATTGACTGATTTATAATCTCACATTCTCACTGTTTAGCACACAATAAAGCAGCTCTATTCTAGAAAAATGAGGACAGGATAGGAACATCCAGTTGCTCTATTAGCTTTCCTGCTGTTTGCCTGACAAGGCCAAGGTTTAAGTGGAGAAAGCCCAAACCCTTTATAAACAGGGAAAGAGTTGCTCAATCAAAGACAGTTTTTCCACAGTCTCCTCTATAAGCATCTGTGTGTCTGCAATACCCAACACGACATCAGCCCAGTCATTAAGCAGGTTTCCTCCCATTGTGGGTTTCTGTTTAGACTCTTTCTCCATTTCTAACCTGCTTTATGAATGGATTTGGTCTCTGACACTTATTCATCCTATTCATCCAAGCCTGCTCTTGACACACACCCTCAAATGCAGCATGAAGTCTTCCTTCGCTTCACTGCATTTTCTGACACTCTGACAGCTCAGATGACTGATGTGCTTTAAGAACAATGTATAGCAGCGCAACCCCTCCCCGCAGACTCAGTTTCCATGCAAGTCACTTCATTCAGGCCCATCACCCAATGTCCTGGCAAAGCGGGTTGTCAGTCCTGGCTCTACTTGAGCTGGAATCTCCAATTGTGTGTTGCTTTGCTGCTTCATTAAGCTGGAATGAATAATTGGAAAACAGCAAAGAAATCAGACTGAAAATCTTCACACACAATTATATGTTGATTGAGAGGAAATATAATGGCTATAAATGTCTCACCTGTCTTTTAAAGGTTCATAGCCTGTCCATATTTGGAGTGTTTACAGATGATTGGTTGCGTTGCTGCAGGAGGCGGGGTCTGATTGTTTTTTTTATAGGTATGAGCTCATAGGTGTGCTGTCGCTCCAATGAAAAAGCGATGAGAGAAGACTTAACAAATGGCAATCGAAGGATTTGAGGTGACGCATAATTGCCCCAGATAGCTGCGAGGGGTTTTGGCAGACTCTACGAAAAGGGCGGGAAACCACAGAGGCTAAAAAGCTCTTCAAGGATATATGGTGACACCAGGATTAAAATTAATTCTGAGGATTAAGTGACAGAAAGGGATCAAATGTAAACAAATAGCTCAAACAAAATGAGTCGGTAAATTTTCCAAAGCTCGTATAAGTTCTGACATGATTACTGAGAAAAATTGCGACAGACCAATAAGTTGAAAGGATAGTTCAATTCCAAACTTGAACATTTTTTATGTTTTTCCAAACCCCTTTTACTTTCTTCCCAGCAAACACAGAACGTTCCCAGAACGTTCCCTAATGTTCCCGTATGGTTCCCATTTGGTTATTTTTTGGGAACCAAACAGGAACGTTCCCTGTAGGTTATTTTTAGGTTTAATTTTATAACCTAAGGAGAACGTTCTGGGAATGTTCCCTGTAGGTTATTTTTAGATTCTATTTTTATAACCTAAAGGGAACGTTCCCAGAACGTTCCCCTAACCTTAAGGGAACGTTCTATTTACGTTAAGAAAACTTTCCTGGATCACCAATAGGGAACGTTCTTGCAACGTTCTGGGAACCAAAAACTAACGTTCCCAGAACGTTCCCAGAACCTAAAATTGTTAGCTGGGTTATTACGTGGAACAAAAAATGAGATTTTAGACTCATCGTTCATTTTGTACTGGGTTTTATTTCTTCTTTATACAATGAAAGTGAATGCTGACTGAAGCTGTCATTTTTATCTATTTATCCTTTTTCTGATGATTTTTTTCTTACTTTTATATGGTTAGAATGAGACTGACACATAGCTACAACATACAAGCATTAATAGGAATATTAGTATAATGTGCATGTTATGGAATCAGCTTGAAGGCCTGTTGTCTGAACATGCAGTATAGACTGGGAATTTCAAAGAGAAGATCTCAATGACATTTTAGCGGTTTTCATAATTACACTGGTGTATGGATGGATTCGAGTGATAAACTGCCTGCAAAGTACGAGAAGCAGTCACGTGCCCATTCTGTTATAGTGTTGTACCGCCATCTGGTGGTCAGACTACAGCATCACGTTTATACCTCATAACAGTCCAGATTAGATAAACAGTTTATAGACCACACATTGAAATGAATAAAGTACTGCGGCGCAGGGGTTAACGTGAATTCGCGCGGCGTTTAACTTATTTAAAAAAATATCTTCGGCTTTTCATTAAGTGAAAGTACTGAATGTGCTGCCAAACGAAAAAGATAATCTGAAAATTACTCGAAAATGTAGTCATATATGTAAGATTGTGGTATTGGTTCACGAATATGGGACATTTTCAGCAATACATCTTCCATTAAAAACGAGACTTCTCTGTGGTAAAGTGTAAAACTAATCAGTTTCTTCTCCATGTTTCTTTCACTGTTTCCACTCACCTGAGTTTCCCCTCAGATCAGTGGTGTAGCAGCGTCTGAAGAGGTGGCATCTAAAATTAATTTAGGCCTATTTACATTTATATACAAAACATATGTTAAATGTGTAAGAAATATACTTTTTCCATTATAAATAAATAATAATAATAAAATATGTGATTTGTAATTATAGTCCCACATGAACTTGTATATCAGGGTAATTTTCTGGCTGGTGTAGAGTACACTGCTAAGAGCTGTGGTGTGGTAACTTGATGTTAAATATGTATTTAAATTAATAGTTCTCGTTAATGTTGCTTTCATTAGGCTACTAGGACAATTGTTAATATTTTATAATGACTCTAATTAATAAACTAATGCATACATAATACACAATAATCTGTTCATTGTTGTATACGTAGCTAATATGAGTGTAGTGATGTTCATGTTAACACTTTATCTTGTATTACCATATACAGTCTACATAAGAATGAATGGATATTTGTTTTATTCGTGTATTATAATGTGCTTTTCGGTGTATAGAGAAATTGTTTTCCTACTTAGAAATCTAAATTTAAAAGGCACCACCAACAGCAGTAAAAGGCAAAAAAGACATTTTCATGACAAATTACATTACATGATGTAATTTGATGTGGTTATAGATAGTATATAGTAGTCATATTTTATTATTTATGAAATATTTATGTTCTTAAAAATTCAGCCTGAAAGTTCTTTTCAAATAAACTTTTTTGAACAAAACTGATAATCTCAGGGTTACCTATGTTGGCTTAAATTGTTGGAGTGAGACCAACATCGTTTAGTATGTATTTTAAGTGATTTGAATTATTGGGACACTAGAAATGTCCTCATAAACCACATTTATAGCATAATACCCTTGTAATTACCAGTTTGTAACCTAAAAAAAAGTCTTTTTAAACCACTTAAACCTGCCCACACACATACACTAATTTTAATATCTTGAATTATTCTGTGGGTGTTTGTTGTACTATACCACAGGGATTCTTGGAAAATTGTTGGAAAATCGTTGTGAGTCTGACGTAATTAATCAGTTCAATTGGGGTAGACAGTCCAGTGTTTTTGTGGCTACCGGCTTTTTTCTGCAGTCCCTTACCTCTGAATCAGGTAACCTGTTTATGAATATCTGTCGTTTTGTTAGAGAAAGTCAGGAGAACGAGAACGGTGCTAAGTGTGATAAAGACTCTGACAATCTGTGATTAAAGAGGTTAATATGATTCGCTGGATCCATTGTTCTATTCATTTGTCTGTACTAAATCTAGCTTCATAAAATGTAGGGTGCAGGGCAGCCTGATCGCAGGATCAAGTCGGTGATAGGAGGCCGAAAATTTTGTCTCCTAAATCGGTCTGTTTTCAGAATTGACAACCCTGATTTAATTTTAAACCATTTTTTTATATTAACAACCAGTCAGTAACTGATTTGAGTCTCACAAGCCTTTCGTACACATAACACAGTAGCAGTTTTTGCTTTATTTCAAGTGAGTCAATTAATTTAGTCGGATAGTACAGTCACCACTCCGACTGAATATTTAATCTTTCTGATCCACTAAAAAGAACTGGCTCATACGAGTCATTCACTCTGGAATCGGACAACACTGGTAGCGCTGCATGTTTCGCACTGTAGATTCAGTAGAGATGCATGTGCACGTACAGTAAGTGCACTTAAGTTTTGAATAAGAACCTGTTCTCGGTCCCCAACCGTTACTCAAACATTACCAGAGAGATGTCTTCCTTTCTGATGACATGAATGGTCCATTGCCTTCCTGCGAGGCTGCGACCTTGACTGTAGCCCCCTTGAGGACAAACTGGAAGGTGTTACATTACTTTCATCACTTCAACAATGATGGAAGAAATAAGCTGTAACATGACAATGTGTTTGAGAATTGAATGCACCCGCTAGAGTGACTTAATTGTGACAGTACGAAAATCACTTCCCAGATCACTGGCGTTGGCAGGAGTTGATTTCGAACTATCCGAAAGACTTGTTTTTTAAATTTCAGATTTCTAAAGCTAAATACATACAGTTAATTTTAAGACTGGGTGACAATTTGTATCCACAACAGCAGGGATCAGAGAACATTGCCACACACTGCTCACCTTAGTCTCCCTAAACACTGTTCTGTTTTGGATAGACATAAATCTCATTATTTATTACATTACTGTTCCAAAGTCAGCAATAACCAAAATCCACCAAAGTCAAGCTCACAGAAATGTTAAGATACTATATCCACTTAACTGAACAGTTTACTTGATGTGGTATTATTCTATACCCTTACATTATGAGACAGACTTTGACCAGTTGATTCTATTTATTTATTTGGATCATTATCAAGCCTTTAAAAAAACAGACATCTGTGTGAAATTATCACTGCTTTAATTAACAAACAAAAAAAAGAAAAAAAAAGTTTAATTGTATGAAAGTGTCAGATGTGGGTGTTATTTGCTTCATATCACACATTTAAAAATTCAAATAACAACACTTACTGCATTCCCACCGCACATCAAATTACCATTGTCTGAATCCACAGGCTAAATGCAAAGAGGTCAATAAAAATAGACACGGCATTGAGTAATGTCTCTATTATTTTTGTGCATATGTTGATATGGTCCTCCCATGAGGGGTCTCATCTGTATTATGATTTTATGGAGGGTGATTAGGCCTACGATGAAGGAACAAAATGACAGCCCAGCACACTGCTTACAAACAGGAATGCTAAATGTCAAGAAAACAGGATAGACCTGTCCTTCATCAGTACTTGATAATCATAAAAAAAAAAAAATGCATAATTTTTTGACAATCATTTAAACACTGCAGAGAACATGCAAAACACAGAACAATAGATGCAAAACCACACTTTCAAAGCTATGGGAATAATACCATATATATTATTAAAGAGTACCTATTATGGTTTTTAAACGTGCCTAATTATGTTTTAAAGTTTTGCATGCATCCAAGTTCAAAAAAACACTTTAATTTGGTAATAATTTAAATATCAGAATTACCCTTTTTCCCAGTGTCGAAAATGACTCGTTTAATGATCCGTGCTGAAGCGTTCATTCTAAAGACCTCATTTCAGAGAGCATACTCTGCTCTGATTGGTCAGATGTCCCAATCTGTTGTGATTGGTCTACCGCTTAGTGCAGTGTTTGAGGGCGGGTCAAAGCTGTTCGCGAGACCAGAGGCAGGTTTTTTTGTTTCCAAATTACTAGGTTAGTACTGGATGTAAATCTGGAATTACTAACTACTCGACTGTGTCTCTTTGGAAGGATGCGTCCTCCGGAGGTCGCCTTTGTCGGCCGCATACGTCACCAAGACTCTTCGAATGCAGCCTTCCCAAATTGCGTTACCTCAGTAGATGTGTGCAGAGCACATAACATGTATAATTATATTAATATATAATGAAAATAAAGTATTAGACTAAAATTACACCTGTAAAATCGATTTTTTTTCTCTTTACATCATTATTACTCTCCTAAAATGTACCTCATACATTCCCTTCCAAAGGGACTTTGTCAGGATACAAGCATAACAGTCATTTCTAAAATTTCTATACATTTTTAGAATTTTAAATTCTAATAACATTTTCTATACATCTATATTCATACTTTAATTCATAATAATTGAAACAAATATATATATTTAAATTTGGACAGGTGTGATACTTGTGGTTTTAATACATTTGTGATTGGTTAGTAACAACAGTACAGATGTTTAACAAACTTTCTGGAAAATGAATAATCTGTAACAGTAAATTACCATGCAGGTAATACCAAGCCAGTGAAGCACACAGTAGCTTAAATATGCTCCAATGCCATACTTTACTTAAAAGATTATTTTTTTATGTATGTTGACATTTTGCATTATAGGGCCACAGTATTTCTTTCAGTCTCTATCCATTATTTCATGACATGTGAGAGATTATAGTGTGGATGAGAAATGCTTAAAGAGATAGTTCACCCAAAAATGACAATTCTGTCTTCATGTACTCACCTTCATGTTGTTCCAAACCCATGACTAAAAAGGAACACAAAAGGAGATGTTAAGACAACTTTCATTGCATCATTCTTTACAATGACAGTGAATGGTGACTGAGGCAAAAAAAACAAATTATAATATCTCTTTTTGTCTTCCACAAAGCAAAGAAAGTAATATGGGATTGGAACAACACATGGGTCAGTTAATAATTGCAGATCTTGTTTTTTTTACCTATCTCTTTAATGTATACATTCCTGAGGTCTGTAGATCTACTTACATAAATGCCTTTATTGTGATCTTATCAGATCAAAATGACGATAAGTATCTAGCACCAGTTCTCTTCATTTCCACATCCATACAACAGTGTGATCACAAGGTACCATGATGCTTTTTACAGCATCAATAAAAAAGCACCCGCAATCTATATGTGTAAAACATATTACAGTATGTGTTAAAACACATCAGGAAAAAAAATGGAAGAAATGAATTTTACAGAACAGACTCAGATGGAAGTATTCTTGGAAGCCAACGCTCATGCATCTTAATGAATATAAAAAACTCAAGTACAAGGCATTGCTTTAAGGTATACAGTACATACAATAAAATATTTTATATATGATAATCATTAAATTTCTTAAAGGGATAGTTCACATAAAAATGAAAATTCTCTTATCATTTACTCACCCTCATGCCATCCCAAATGGTTTTTTTTTCCTTCTTCTACAGCACCAAAACAAAGATTTTAATAAGAATATTTCAGCTCTGTAGGTCCTTACAATACAAGTGAATGATGACCAGACCTTTCAAGCTCCAAAAATCTCATAAAGGCAGCATAAAAATAACCCATAAGACTCCAGTGGTTAAATCCATATATTCAGAAGTGATATGATATGTGTGGGTGAGAAACAGATCAAAAGTAATTTTTGACTATAAATCTAATTCACTTTCACATTCTTTCATATTTTGAAAGGGAAAGTGGAGATTTCTCATCCACACTTATCATACTGCTTCTGAAGATATGAATTAAACCACTGGGGTCTTTTGGATTACTTTTATGAGGACTTTCTGTTTTTTTGGAGCTTAAAATGTCTGGTCACTTGCATTGTATGGACCTACAGAGCTGATATATTCTTATTAAAATCTTTGTTTGCCTTCAGCAGAAGAAAGAAAGTCAGACACATCTGGGATGGCATGAGGGTGAGTAAATGAGAATAAGAGAATTTTCATTTTGGGGGGAACTCTCCCTTTACCTACATTTAGGTTTGCTTTTGTCCTAACAGTTATACGCTTTTGCTACTACGTGTACATCATGGACACTATTTATATTCTAAAAAGGATTTGCTTCGTATAAGCACTTGATATATTTCCTTTCTTCTCTCTACAAGTGATGTGTCTGTGTTCCGGGTTTCCATGTTATTGAGATGGCATCCTTGAAGAAGCGCTACTCATTTGTCCCCGCCCAGAGTTTCCGAAGTGGTTGGACTGGTTTGGGATGTATGGTACCGGGATAGGTGCAGAGTTAATTCTCTGTTTGTCACCAGGTGCCACACCTACTGTCAAACCTAGAACAGCTGCTTGCCTTTGGCTAAAGTGAGGTCAGTGAATTTTGGGCATTATTCTAGCAAAGAAATGTTTCTAAGAGTTGTGGGTGATGGGACAGGGTTGCAATAAACTCAGCTTTTGAGATGTGGAAAGTGGCCAACTTGCCTCAATCCACTTTCACGTACCCATAAGTACTGGTGGCCCCTCCACTGGTCCCTCTTCCTCTTCGTCCTCCTCTTCCTCCACCAACTCTATCCAACTGTTCCGACTGGCCGGGCTTGGTGACATCGTCAAAGCACAATCGCAGTGTGTTGCGTATCACTAGGCGCTCTACAATGAACGAGGCACAAAACCAAGGCACGGCGTACTCTGCCGTGATCAGGCCCATGAAATTATATTTAAACTCAGAGTAGTCCCAGGGACAAGCGTTGATCTGCCTTAGTAGCAGACCTGTGCCAAATTCCCACAAGTATGTCCACAATGTGTAAATGATGCAGCGGAGAAGGACGTTGCATCGGTCCCGCAGACAAAGATACATGCGCTCTACAATCAGAATGCATGTCCCGTAGATGAAGAGTGCCCAGACGCTCGTCACACCAGGAAACTTCCAGTTGCAGTTGACCACAAACTCCCAGGCAGCCGTGAACATGACTTCGCAGAAGTAGCCATGGATGGCATACAGGTACCACCGAGAGAGGGCAGTAAGGGGCTCAGGGTTCACCGTGGTTGCCATGATGACCATCTTCCTCCTTTAATTTTGACGTGTGAAGATATTAGGCTTCAGTAGGAAAAGAAAAAACGGCATGTTACAAATCCACCTGCGTCTGCATCTGAGGCTGCATTCGAAATGCAATACTAGTGTGCTGCTTACAGCATACTGTATACACTGCTTACTGCCTAATATTATTTTTAAAAGTATGTGAAACATTAAGAACTATGACACCCTTAACATTTCAAACAGTAGTCTGCTACAATGTTGTCATGTGTTCAACTTGTTGCATGTTTAATTCAGTAAGAAGTGTCCACTTCTATGGGTATACATGGAAATTGACCCTTTTCACAGACTGTGATTACGCATTTCTACCTTTTTAGCAGCATAATTCTAAAAATTCATAATTGAAAAAAAAAATGTTTTGTGGTAAATTAAATATAGCAGAAATGATTAAGCACTTTCCACATTGAATAAGTTAGTTTAAACGTCAATTCTACATTTGTGCTCAATTCAAACATGTAAAAATGAATACTCTAGCTTATAAGTAAATATTTATGATTGTTTGTTAACTTTAGGATTGATACATGATGACGCATTGTTAAGTAGAAAAGCTTGTCAAATTTATTTGCTAATTTGAGTAAATTTCACATGTAAATAAAACAAGTAGAGCTGTCAGAATTAACGTGTTAACGCATGCGATTTATTAAAAAAGTTGAACGTATTCATTTTACAATACAAACCAGCATAAACACTTTTTGGAAAGACGGAACCTTTGTATTGTGTCCACCCGGAGTCATTACACTTACACACACTTCACAACACATCGGTATTTTAGAGCTCCTTGCAACACACACTCCAAAGACCTTCTACCAAGGTGAGCCTACAAGCTCAGGTATTCTATGGGCAATACTGTCATAGCACACTAGTTGACCATTATGCTCTCTCCTATGATAGAGCCGTGGAGGTTGTTATCTCAATAAATAAAAAATCTGTGCACACATACAACAGTGCATCCGTGACAAAATGATGGAGAAAGAGGCTCTTAATGCTATTTGATGTACAAAACAAGCCCAGGTGGGACTTGTGATAGAAATCAAGTATTTTTCCGCATATGTAAGCTTGCATTTTAAGTATCATAGAAGCGCAGAAGCACGTCAAGTCTTAACTATCACCCAAATGCCGAATATGACATTTATGTCTACAAGCGCTTTTCATGTGGAGTTCAAAGCGATGATTGACACTGACATTACCACCCAGATGCAAATCATGAACACGGCTTCACGATTGCTGTAGCAAAGCAGATAGCCACTACAGATGGGTAGATCGATTCTAAACTATCGATACTGATGTGCTATCAAGAATATCGTTCCTCACATAAAAATATAGATTCTTGACGTTTTTTTTTTTTTTTTAAGTGATTTTATTACTTAGATAACATGAATATTAATGGATCTCATAAGCTTTGAAGTGGAAAATAATTATTATATGAGCGACTTGTTGCATGGCACTATTTTTTTTCCCTGCTCACCATGAGGTGCAGAAATGCTCAAATACAGTAGCAGTCAGACAGCACTCACACTTTCAGTCACAGCGCTCATTCAAATAGGGAGCAGTGCTTTCATGAGGTAATGACAGAAAAACAGGAGTTTTTGGGGGGTACGACATGATGCTGCACACCCAGTCTCTAATCAGGCTAATCAAGCCCTCGAGAGGGATAAAGTAAATGGTAAATGGTCTGTGTAAATGGTATATAGCGCCTTTTTAACCTTAGCGGTATTTAAAGTGCTTTACACTCTGTGTCTCATTCAGGGCTAGACTGGTAATCTGGCATACTGGGCATTTTCCCAGTGGGGCGACGCACTTTGGGGCCGATCAGGAGCGGACTGGTCATCGGGAGAACCGAGCAGGCCAGTAGGTCAGCCGCGAAACGGGCCGCAATACGCTAAAATTAGCCGCCGCGTTATGCAAAACGGACCACAAAACGGCACCACTGCAGAAAAGGACAGCGAATACCACCCCGCTCAACTTTTGGGCCAGTTGCTATGTAAAATCCTGGGCTGATTTCTCTTCCCAGTACAGCCCTGGTCTCATTCGCCCATTCACACACACTCAATGTTAATCAACTGACAGTGCTAAAAATAAGTACATTTTAGTTAACTTTTCAAAGCTGGTGTTCCCAGCATGCACTGGGCTTGAATAATTCATTTGTTTTTTAAGTTTATTGACACCGTTTTCACCATTCATTTGCATTGTTTGGACATTCAGAGCTGAAATATTCTTCTAAAAATCTGTTTTTCTTCTTTAGAAGAAAAAAAAGCACATTTTGGATGGCATGAGTATGTAAATGATGAGAGAATTTTCATTTTCATTTTCAAAAATGTGCATTATGGAGCTTCAAAATGTTGGTACCCATGCACTTGTATTTTGAGGAACAACAGTGCTGAAATATTATTCCAAAAATCTACATTTGTGTTCAGCAGAAGATAGAATGTCATTGACATCTGGGATGGCATGAGGGTGAGTAAATGATGAGAGATTTTTTTGGGTGAACTATCCCTTTATGTAATGGATACAGGGTTTGTCAGTTGTTTGGCTATGTAAAACCTCAGATCTATTGTTAAGGGAAAACTTACACATTTCATTATTGTATGGAAACCTTTTGGGAATTGTTTTTAAGGAATCTGATCCAAATAGTTTATTTTCACAAGGTCATATAAATGTAATAGATACTGCTATGTGTGGGTATGAATAAGTGAATGTATGTGTAATGAATGTGTAAATATCTATAGCTTTTAAAAAACATATTAAATAATATGCATTACTTTCAAATAATATCTTCAATCAAATATTTGAAGTTTTTAGTATTTTTTTTTATTTTAAGAATGAGGGATTGTGGGTGCTATAAATAACACTATATTGCATTTCATACTTAAACACTTTAAATGTTGTATCAGTACAATTCCATCAAACTGCAGTTCCTTGTGCTAAGAGGGTGACAATCTCCACTCTAATGGAAGGGCCATTATGAAATATTAATCTATGCACTGAGATAAGACATAGCTCTTTTACCACATCAGAAGACACAAGTGTGCAGGCATCCAGGCAACGTAGAGAGATTTAGAAACGTCTAAAGCAGAGACCCATGTTATGGTGTTAACATGAGCATGTATCCCATCCCCCCATTCAGTGGCCATCCAGTCAGCATTCATATTGATCACCCTCTGCCAAACCCCTATTGACCATCTCAGGAACCTGGACAGTCCCTGGTGTCAGTCTGGGCATCACTCTGCTAGACAGACAAAGAAGCATAGCTGCACAGATCAGCATCAAAGCAGAATAACTGCTGTGGATGTGAAAGTCCTGGTTTAACATTGCGTGAGGACAGGTTATGTCTTGCTGACAGAGAATCTTTGTGCAACAAATTAAAAAAAGAGCAATTGATTGACTGCTGCCTGGATATTTTTTAGTGGGATTTAACTAAATCAAGAGGAAGGATGTCTCTCAGGAAACCTGCCAAGAATGGGTCTAGTCACATCCATATCCCAAGAATTGCCTTCCTTTTTCAATATCAACTATGCACCTGCCAAGAGTACAAAGGCATGTCAATGACAGGGACAATATTTGATAACTTCCCTCTTAAGTGCACTGGAATGACTGGCTCTGATGCAATTTTGCTGCTGCTATTTCTTGAGGTGACTGATGAGGGCTCTGTTCTCTTGCCAAGAGTTCACTCCACACTGCACCAATATAAATGGCAATGGATCAATAGCGCACAAAGCTCAATTACTCCTAGGCAGCATCTTGGCTCCAGCTTGCACACAGCCTTCATTCTTCTCATCAGGTTATGAGCAGTGCTGATGTGCCTCCAAAGAGCTGTTAGGTGATGATCATGTTTCATATGGAGGAAGAACCAGTTTCATTCAGTGCTTTAGCATGAGGCAGACAATTCATCCTGAGTTTCAGCACTGTTAGGGCATTTAATGAGGCTCAAATGAAATAAAATGCAAAACAATGGTAGTAAGAAGGGGTAAACGACAAGGAGGGACTAAAGAGTAAAATTAAAACGATATTTGTACGTTAAAGGAATGCGTTGCATTTAAACACCTAAACCGGCATTCTTACCATCTTATCCAATGTACGCAAGTGTTGTGCGTATGTCTCTTCGCGGTTTGACTTCAAAAGCAGAGAATAACTCTATTATTTCAAATCTCATGTAAACACGTTTTTCTTGTTTTTTCAGATTTGTTATTATGCTGATTTTTGCATATTGGAGTGAACGTAAACAGGCTCAATCTGAGACCTTCCACATATGAAAGCAATATGGACTTGGAAAAAAGTGTAAAACATATATGGGATTTTTAGCAAATATATTTAGATTTCCCCTACAGAAAAGCAATGATTCAGAGATGTTGACAGATGCTAGTAGCATTACCATAGTGCTTTATATACCATGGCACTGTATGATTGCCATATTAATGTACCACAGTATTTGCATAGTAATACCATGATACATGTCCAATAAACATGGTACTTTGTTAGTGTGACATTCTTTGTGTCGCTGTACTGCTTTATTTCAAGTGATTCTGGAGCAGTCCTATCACCTCAGCGTCTTACATTAAACAAAGGGCCACAAGTGTGTCCCTGACCCTCCAGACTTCCTCACATATGGGGATTTGCCAAGAGATTAGTAACTTCTGAGCCTTAATAAAGAGGTTTAGTCACATGGCTGCTGCACCAAGGCCACAATGATGTTAAAAAAAGGCCGACAAGCCAAGACATCTTTGATTCTGAATCCTTACAAAGATTCCACCAGCCACATATTGCGTGACTAACATTTGCTGTAATTGCACGTTTTTAAATGCTATCAGATTGAGATGTGAACAAGTTAAACTGTGTCTAATGCAATGGAGCTGAACTGACACACTAAATCCGCAGTTTTAATCAACTGAGCTTTGAGTGTCTTTTAACTCACACTGCTGATGTAAGTGGGGGCTTCAGCTTAGCAGTATGAAATATGAGGACAGTTTCAGAGTAGTAAAAAATCGACCCGGTTGAACTATCCTAGAACGACCTCTTAAAGGGCACGCAATCGTGTTTATGCACGTTTTGCCCTATTGCACATTAGTAGGTGATTGAGATGGGAGAAGTGAGTGAGGCAGTGACAGAGGCCTGTACCTTGTCAAATTCCACATTCGTGTGAAGAATTTGAACTTTTAGGTCTGTTTTGTCAGGGGCCGTTCACATCAAACACGTTCCTGCGCGCGCGCGCTCTCTCTATCTCTCTCTCTCTCTCTCTCTATATATATATATATATATATATATAAACGCAGGGCCCCGAACGCAGGACACATTTTAACAGCTGAAGTTCTTTTAACTTGACACGGCAAGCCTTTACATCGAAAAACAATTGAGAAACAGCGCGGAGAGACTCAATAGCGAGTTTGGTGTGAACGGCCTCTCAGAATACTTTCAATTTTGCGATATGAGCTGACCAAATAATCATCTCAGATGCTAATATAAACATATATGTTTAGGATGTGTAAATTGTATGGCTTTTAGTCATGACAGGGGAACCGGTCGAATGCGCAACGCAGGCCTCCATGACAACTGACCACTGCAGCGCTGCACCGGCTGCGCAGACACAGTTCACAGAACTGCAACGCTGAAGAATCCGCGTCCACGATGTTTTATACAATTTTGCATGATGACGCGCGACTCTGACGGCATGCTTTTGGAGCATTGGTTTTACCTCTTAGAAAAAATACACCATGCATAATGGTGCATAAAGTTCGGACCTCGAAAACCGTTCTCGGCGGGAGCGACATCACAAATAGTTAACCAAGTTGTTGCGTAATTAAATATCTGAGCGAAAATGGATGAGTTTAGGATGGAAATACGAGATGGAGATGCCAACACCGACTTGCTCTTTCATCTACTTCGATACAACCGCCGAAAAAAATAGGAGCCGATGTCCCAGATAATGTTTACAGAACAAGCATACAACAATTTACACAGAAATCAATAAGGCCGGTTTACTATGAGTCTACCTAAGTGGATAACCGATGCAGGAAACCACATTGAGTCAAATGGAACATCCTAAAAGCCGGCGAGACTTACCGGATCATTCCTCCGCCGCCGAAGCTCGAGACGAACCGGGCATCTGCGAACGCATTTTGGTTCAAAACAAAATACAGAAAATTGTATACTGTACCCGGTTCTCTCTCTCTTGCTCTCTCCCCTCTACTGTCCGCTGATAAGTGACATTTTACTCCAACGCTGGCTGTATCTCAAACCCCAGTGAGCTGCCTAACTAGTAGGCAGCTTTTTTGGGCCTCATAGGCACAAATCACACCCACGCAAGTCGGCTGACGGAAAAAGCGCCAGTGATTCCCGAAAATGCAGCAAGCTCATATGATGCCTAAAGTGCTGTCTAGTTAGGCAGCTCACTCGGTTTCGAGACACGGCCATAGACTGCTCAAGCGCCCACTTTTAACCATTTCACTGCTTTGTTTTTGAAGAACAGTTTAGCAGGATGGAGTTTTCAACATCAGCATCTTCCTTGTCATAATGCACGTGAGGCCTGATGACACTGAAATTATGCATTGATACGGTATGTACTGGTATGGTAATATTACTCTGACATATTTAACATTGGAATCATATAACCTCTTTTAATGGAATTAATGTAAATGCTATAATACAATTATAAGCCATTTCTGCCATTCACTTCCATTATATGTGCCTCACTTTAACTTTTGCTGCTTTTTTTTTATTTTATTTTATTTTTAAAGAGAGAAGGAATCTTTAGCATTAGTAATCAAAATTATGCCACAACTGCTGTCGATTTATATTAACTTGTATTGAACCCAGAATATTCCTTTAATAGGTCATCGTTTGGCTGAAAGCTATGGTTTGTATCAATTGGTAAACATTTACATTCAGAAGAATGGCAATTTATCACAGACGTTAAGTTTATCAAACCCTCCCATGCCAATAATTTTGTTAGTAACTTGATTTAGATATAATATAAACAGATGCCCAGGTATAAACAAACCTACTAAAGTGTTAACTTTTAGATACCATTTTTGGTATACCAACAGTGAAAAACTGTACATAAATCTTTGTGAAATTCCTCTAATGTTTATCATGGTAATTGTTTTATTGCTGAATCTGTTGTGTGTATAAAACAAATATATTTTTTTTTAAGAACACTTATTTGTGTGATGAGTGAGAGAAGCTCTCTATTGCCCTAAAGATATCAATATTTTATAAGCCAACTGCAGAGTAAACTGGGTTGAATCACATATCCCAGGCCTGAAGCTGTCGGTTTCCAAGTGCTGCAGCTGAAACATTGGTGTAAATGTGAGGAATAACAAACACCACACTCGTATCCAGGCTTATTCTTAAGAAGGTGCATCATTGTATTAATGGGGTAGTACCTTATCAGAGATCCCGGGATCTCTAGACAACTCTCCATTTATGCAGGAGAGAAGAGCTAGAGATGTTTCCTTACAAAAAGAGACACTTTCAAAGAAGATGCTGTGCATGGCAAATCCATTACAACAAGCTTTGATAACCACCAGAGGCCCAAAATGCACCACTCTACAATAACACCTCCTTCCTGTTTTGATTTACATATTCACAAAAGAGAAATTACATATAGAAGCATAGTTGCAATACTCATGTAAAAGGTAGAAAAAGAAAGTTCAAATTGTCTTTCTGAATAATTTAAACCTCTGCTGTGGCAGGACGGGCTAACAGAACCGGAGAATACAAGCATCCAAACGAAGAGAAACAGAAGTCATTTAGTCCTTCATGTTCGTGTGGATCTGACATGATGAAAACAATGCAAAAGACAGAAATTACAGTTCGTCCCACCTTTACATTATGGTTTGGGAGCAAGCTGTTTCAAGAAACGTTCAAGATACTTAAATTTTATCATCCACAAGACATTAAAAATAAAAAGGTTATACTTGATAAAAAAAGAAGAAGACAGTAATAATAATAATTGTAATAATAATTACAATGACAGAAGTAACAGCTGACAGTAAATAATAATCAGTCCTATACAATCAGGTCAGTCCTGCTATTGGCCGCAGGCTCTTGTAACCCATGGAGTTGTCAGGGCTTTGTAGTCCTTTTAATGGCTTCAGCTATAAAAATGGGCCGCTTGGACAGGGCATGCTGACCGCAGGTCTTTTCTGAGGTCCATCCGGTACTGAGAGTTGAAAAGAAAATCTCTCAAGGCACCTGTAAATTGAACAGAAGAGATTTTGTCAGTTTTTAGCCATCAGAGACTATAATAAAACAAGACGTTTTGCCTGAATGTGTTGGGAGAGTTGCATGTTGGGACAAAGGCCTCAATCGTGTAATTTGATTTTTTTTTATATATAAATACTTTGCATGGGCAATAAAAGACTGCAATCCATAACCAATACCATATTTTCAAGAATACAAATCACATTGTTTTTTTATCTTTTTTGTCATCGTAAAGATCCAGCGACTTATAAAAAGCGACTTCTTTATATGATATATATGTAATCAGGGTATCTGCAGTTTTAAAGGAATGAAATGTAAGACTATTTAAGGTTAAATAACATTTAAAACACACATATACACACACACACACACACCAAAATGCATTTATTTCCATCTTAGGAAAGAAAACAACAATATGTAACAATAATAATAATGCTTTATTAACATTTTCCAAACAAAGCCTTCCACAGTATAAAGATAGAAATGCACTAAAATAGCACCGATTCAAGTAACATTAAATGTTTCCCAAAGTCCAAGATGGAGTTTGACAAATTGAAAGAACTTGAACACAGAACACAGGTTGCATATTCATTGTGATGGGCATTAAATCTCTTAAACGCTCATCATCCGCAATATTAATCAGCTGGCAGACTGTGGCTATCTGCTTTGCTACAGCAATTGTGAAGCTGCGTTCATGATTCGAGTCAGGGCACATCCCAGTGTACATCGGCGCTTTGAGCTCCACTTGAAAAGCAGTTGCACACGAAAATGCCTCATTCTGTGTTTAGGTCACAGCTAAGACTTGAAGTGCTTCTGGGGTAGTAAGCGTCAGTGTGATGATTACGGACAGACACATCGACATATTGCAAAGTTCAGCCCTTCAAACAAGTGTTTATGCTGGTTCATGCTGTATTAACAGTAAGTGAGTTAATAGAAATTAAGAAAAATGCACATGTTAAACTATTTTAAATAATCTCATGCTTTAACGGGTTAATTCTGACAGCTCTAAATACAATAAAATACAACATAAAAACTATAAATGTCTTATGAATTAATTATGAATGCATTACGTAATGTTAACCTTTACCAATACATATAGGGCATCGTTCATGAAACTTTTGTAAATATTTGAGTAAATTCAGAGTAATTTGTGCATAAAATGGCGCATAAAATTTCCGCCTGATTCACAAACGCTTCATACTCCCCAGATTTCTTTTGTAAAACGTGCATAAGTGAATTCCAAACATTCGTAAAGAGGGTGTGTGTGTGTGTGTGTGTGTGCACGTTAATTTACAATCATCATAATCTACGCCCATGAAAATGTCATATAAGGAAGGCACCAAGCTCACAAGTAAATGCTTTTAACCTCTATGTGGAACTGTAATTAAATATTTTTTATGAAGTGCATTCACAGTGTAACATCTTTTAGCAAGCCCAGTAGCATCTAAAAGAAAGTGAGGACTTACTGTCATCCCATGTTTTTGCTGTCACATGACACTCTTTTGTGAATCAAACAGTTCAAGAGGTCAATAAAATGGTTTGACAATAGTGTAAAACATGTTCAGTTCACATCAGGAGGAGGATGTCCACCACCATTAATCTTCTCTGGTTCAGATCAGCGCACATTGCCAGCATAATTTGTGAAAGTTCTCGGGTTAATCATGATGGTAAAAGTGAAATAATTGCAAATGGAAGAATCTTCAGAGAAATTAACAGAATGCCTGAAGATCTTTGACCGAAACGCTGCAATATATTACAGATTTGCAAGCTATACGAAAAATATGTGGGCTTTTTTTATTTGTTCCCATTGTGTGGTGTATGTATGTGTTTTTTAATATTTAAGGAAAATTTCACAAATTTTATTATTAGGAAATCTTTTCATTACTTATTTAATTTCACTTCAATCAAAGTGGAATGGCAGTTTGCCTGAGAGAACAAAACATTTGGATGTCTTTCGCACGATTTACACGTGGTCAGGAGCAGGTGTAAATATCGTTTGTACCAACTAAAAACTTTCATGAATCCGAGAATTTAAGTCAGAATGGCTATAATAAAACAAAAATCATTCTGCTCATGTTTCATGCATGAGGCCCACATGCAGTAAAACTTGTATATGTAGAAATTAACATTACAATTCATGAATTCGAGCATTACCTAATGTTAACTGGTTTTAACCAGTCAGAAATGATTATTTTCAAGCCATTTGTTGTTATAGAAACATTTCCCCTTTGTTTGGTATTTTCCCTCATAATTCACCTCAGCACATCCCGTACCGCTCTAACAGCTCTGTTAGCATGCACATCAGCTCCTACAGTTAACACAAACTAAACAAAACACGCCTTTGCTGTTTAAGGGTCTTCTCTACTACATCCAAAAATGTAAGACTTCTTGTATATTATTTTAGATATGCAAAAATCTTTATGGTATTAAAAAGTTAATTTAATAAGTTAAGACTTAAAAGGACTTTAACGTATTCAGAGTATTTATATATTCCCTCAATGTAAGTCTATTAGATTTTTGTGCCCCTTTTATAATCCACTAGGTGAAAATCTTAGCAAGTATCACTAAATTGTATTTGAAACATCAAAGTGTCCTATACCTGCTCTCCTTGTCTGAGTATAGCAGTCAGTCGTCAGTGCAGAGGTCAGTCCAATTCATGAACCTCATCCTGCAGTCCAGAGGGAATTCGGCCTTGTTCAGACACCCTCTTGGTCATTATTTCCCACTGAGGAGCCAGGATTTTGGGTTTGGGCCCTGACACATAAAGAGACAGGAGATAAATCCATCCAAAAAACAAAACAAAAAAGTGATTTCACATGTCACTTTTCACATTTTAACAACACAAAATACTGTGTCCCAATCATAAATGCGCTAGTGACGTGAAGGCCATTCCAAAAGGTAGGCAGTAACAATATGCTATTTTGGCAAATACATAGAAAAGCAATCCGATAAATTATTGTGATGTAATCCATGAAAAAATATCAAGATGGTGGACGAAGTCAAGAAACATATAGATAATAAATATATTTGTTTTTCATCGATTACTGAAAAGCATAAATGAAAATAGTTCAATCCAAATTTAATTGACTATTTTACCTAATATTTGTATGTGCTGTATACGTCACAACATGCGAACGTCAAACTCTATTGTAATAAATTGTGAGTCAAAAAGACATCCATCTGGCACATTTGTGTACATGGACCAACAACATGTGTAAACAACCCCTTGAGATGGTAGCTGCCTAGAAATGGAGTAGAAAGCTCACTAGGTTTTAGAACAAAGCTACGGTCTCTATGAGACTCATATTCTGTAGTGTTTTGTCCCCATCTGGTTACAAGAGGTACTACACATGCTCTTCTGCTAACCTTGTCCTTTAGTTAACGTAATGCATGCGGCTCACAGAACAAAAGAGCAGGTTCAAGGCTGGCAGCATGGAAACAAACATTAAATTTATTGCAAATGCATGAAATAACCCAAGCGCTTACTGTAACAATAAGCACATCAAATACATTTGATATGAAAAAAATAATCTACAAAAAATCAGGATGGGGCTGAAAAAAAAAAAAAAGGATTTGCTACTTTGGACAGAATGGTGCCAGGCTCATCAGGAGTTTATGTAACCAAGGAACATTGGTTTCCCTCCAAACCCTTATATGGAGACAAGCGGGTAATTTAGTACAATGTGACAAGGGAGCACACACAAGTGCTCCACAGAAAAGTGACACATGGTCGAGAAGCCCCCCACTGAATTGGCTATTATGGTGCCTTTATTCGGTGTGTTTTTGGGGGTCTGATCTCCCGCAGGACCAATAATCCATGTGAGTCACTTCTGATCCGTTTCCATGACAACCCTGAAAGCCATTCAGAGATTAAAGTATAGCATGTGCATCTGTGTAGCTGTATGGGGGTTGGTGGAGATCCAAGTGGGAGAGTTAAAGACAAGTGATTGAGACATTGCAAAATGACAGGGATGAGTTGTGTGGGCAGTAAAGGAAGAGCATCTTGCAAACACAACCCATCCAACTCCTGCTATTGATGCTTACCGTCCAAGCCATTGTGCTGCTCATAGGTGCGCTTGCCCAGGATGGTTGGAGAGCCGTTGTTGAGGATGGGCATCGATTTGATTGGCGTCAGGCTAGCAGTGGAAATTTTGACTCCTCGCGGAGGATCCGGTCTGGGTGGGCGGGGGTGGGCCTCTGGAATGTGACAGTTTTGACTAGTTACGATTAAAATGGACCTGATTCATACAAAAAAGTTGATGTAAAAAGTTTAAATCACCATGCAAACCTATTTACAACCCATTTTACTTTTGTAATGTGATACATTTCTGAGGCAACAGGTATTCAACATGAAATTTGTAAGGCGGGACTTGATTTATCTATTGGGAACTGATTAGATTGTGAAAATTCAGACCTAAAAGGGAGTTTGCAAAAATGTGGCTATAGTCAAAAATTTTCCAAAAGAGTCCAAATACACTCAATTAACACAGAAATATGAACACCCGTACACCTAAATTTTCATGTGATTTTCTAATCAGCCTTTCGTTTGTCAGCAGTGTAATGCATAAAATCATGCAGATACGGGTCAGGAACTTCATTCAATGTTCACATCAACCATCAGAATGGGGAAAAATGAGATTGCCGTGATTTGGACCGTGGCATGATTGTTGGTGCCAGATGGGATGGTTTGAGTATTTCTGAAACGGCTGATCTCCTGGGATGTTCACGCTTAACAGTTTTTAGAGTTTACTCAGAATGGTGCAAAAACCAAAAAAAATCCAGTGAGTGACAGTTCTGCAGTCCAAAATGCCTTGTTGATAAGAGTGGTCAGTGGAGAATGGCCAGACTGATTCGAGCTGACAGAAAGGCTATGGTAACTCAGATAACCACTCTGTACAATTGTAGTGAGCAGAATAGCATATCAGAATGCACAACACGGCGAACCTTGGCACAACATGGGCCACAACAGCAGAAGACCACATCAGGCACTTTATTAAGACCATAATGTACCTAATAAATTCTTCAGTGAGAGTAAATATACTGTATTATCAAAAAAATATTATTTGTAAGAAATAAGGGTTGTAATTCACTATTCTCTGTAAAGCTACTTTAAAACAATACTAATTGTGAAAAGCAATATACAAATAAACATGAACTGAACTGAAAATTGTTCTTTTTGAGTTTAAACATCTAACTTTAATTACTCTGGAAAAAAAAGTCAACATAATACAAAAATTATATTTCCCCTATATAATTTTAATAATTAATTGATAACACTAACTCATCAAGGTTCTACTCATTAACATTATTTAATGCATTAAATATCATGAACTAACAATAAACATTTTTTTTACAGAATTAATCTGTTAATGTTAGTTAATAAAAGAAATAAAATGTATTGTTTGTTCATAGCGCATTAACTAATGTTAACCTATACAGCTTTTTTGACTTTGTATTACTATGTGTTGAACTCAACATTAATAAAGATTAATAAATGCTATAAAAGTATTGTTTACTGTTAGTTCAAATGAACTAATGTTAACAAATGAAACCCTATTTTTAAGTGATACCAATTAATTTAGCTTTAGTACAATGACAATATAAAAGCCAACTATTTAATTTAGCAAATAATATGTCTTTGTATTATCACATTAACTATTTCTTTCACACGGGGTCCCTTGAAAGGGGGATCATCAAAAATGGGCGGTCCTTGGTATCAAAAGTTTGGGGCCAATGTAAAAGATTTTGGAACAATGTAGACAGATGAATTATTCACAATAACACTTGAAACATGCATTGAGAAAGTAAATATGGTTGATTTTGATTTCATGTTTACTTAAGAACAATTTTACTCACCCAGATATCGAACCACTGACTCCAAAGGTTTCCTTACGGTCTGCTTTAGAGGTGCAAGCTTTCTGGACACATCTGGCAACCGCACAGCACCTTAAAGCATGTGACCAATGAAATACCATTAAAACTATGTATTACAACATGAGGTGACATTAATAACGCTGAAGGTGGAAAATCCATTAATAAGAGCTCACTATCAAGAATGAAATAATTACTGTTTCTTTGACAGGCAGAGGGCGGCACAATGATCCTTTAATAACGTATTCAAAATGAATCAAAGTATGCAGCCCTCATCACATCATCATACTAAGACGAGGGTTGGTGTGTTAAAATGTAATGGACCATCCCATTAAATCACCTGTAAATTATTTAAAATAGCAAATGGCAGTGACTTGGCTGCAAGGCAATAACATTACACCCATATACTTTTATTGTCACTTAACCTGGTGCTCTTTCATTAATAGTGGATTTCACAGATTCACTGTGCACGTCCAATTAATTTCTCAGCAGTTTCTAGTTCAAAATTGGTTATTCATTAGTGGTGCTTGCTATAGCAAACATTGCCGTTATTTGTGCTCACAAAGACCAGACTGTCCGCAGACAGTCGGCGCACACTGTGCTGAAGACAGAATTTGCAACACGGGGACTGTGCGCGAGACATACCGGCACACCAAAGAATACTTTGGCCTTTACGAAGTACATGGTTTTGTAGTGGTCGACTGATATATCGGCGAGGTCGATAATCGGACGATATTTTGATAATTTTTCATTATCAGCATCGGCCGATAAATGTCCCAATTTGTCTGTTTAGTTTCTTTAGCTGCGAAGTGCCGAGAATCGCTTGCTAGCATGTGAGAAGGAGCCATCTGATACATGTAAACAACCAATCACAGTTCGTTTTGCTGTTACCTTAAACAGAGCTGTGACAGATGCGTGAGCTAAAAATGTTCTCGTTAAAGTTTCATCTCAGTCTCCCCTCGACTAACTTTTAACGGTCTTGTCTAATGATAAAAAGGCAACTCTCATTAAAACTTACATCATATACACTGGCGGTCAAAATTTGGAATAATGTACAGATTTTTTGTACAGACAAGGATTGGTACTTTATTTCACCAAAGTGTCATTCAACTGATCACAAAGTATAGTCAGGACATTACTGCAACACCACTAATTGAAAAAAGTCATTTTTGATCAAATCTAGACAGGCCCCATTTCCAGCAGCCATCACTCCAACACCTTATCCTTGAGTAATCATACTAAATTGCTAATTTGGTACTAGAAAATCACTTGCCATTATATCAAACACAGTTGAAAACTATTTGGCTTGTTAAATTAAGCTTAACATTGTGTTTGTTTTTGAAATAGACTGGCATGTCTTAAGGCTCACGGTTTCAACTGGAGTCCATATGAATGTTAATTTTTTTCACAGTACAGAGCTGAAACTGAGTAAAATCTTAAATAATACGCATTATTAAGTCATGAAACAACATGAGGCGTGAACACTATTGGTGAATGCGAAAATATGACAGCGCACCTGAACGGGTGTTCCTTATGGTCACGCTTGTCTCGCAAGAGATTAACATAAACAATCATTTATGTCTAACATGAATGCAAACAGGTGCAACAAAAATCATATTGTATCTGCACATAAGATATGCAGTGTAAATGCACTAATGCAGCCTAATAGATCTTCACTGTCTATGTTGTTAATATTAATCAAAAATAATATATGGAAAGAAATCAGAGGACTTTTTATTTGTTTTATATTAGCCGACTTTGTTCTTAGTTTACACATAGGCTACTGCTTTACTATTATGACTATTTACCTGAATAATTTAAATAAAGGAGTGTATTCAATGGCATATTAGTCTATGAATTTTTACTGTGGTATTGACATATCAAATATTAAGAATTGTTAAATTTCACTGGTATTGGTACTAAAAACAAATGTGCATGTACAGTAAATACAGTATATAAATAACTTCTGCTCAGGTGGCCGAAGGTTCTGCCCAGTAGAAATAAGAGTTGCTCAGCAAGAACAAAAATAAGAGGGAACATTGGTGGTGGTGGTTTTAATGGGAGATGCAATTCTCAAATTAACTGTCTCGACTTCTTCGAGAGCATTTTGCGTGATGATAGCTTGCTGTAAATTACAGTTTTACAGTCAGCAGAGTAAAACCCTCTGCAAGAAGTTTCATCTCTTTAATGCATTGTTTAGTCTTTTTATGTGCTGTTGTTACAGCAAAGTGCTGCATGAAAATTTGTGAGGTGCTGTGAAGAGATTTAAGTCTTTTGTTGATTCTGTCTGACACTTCTTAAATAGTTGCATTAAAAAAGGTTTAAACTGCTTGATGTCAAGAACTAGATGTGTAACCGAAACATTATCACTGCGAGGATTTCTCTGAAGCACTTCAGTTACATTGAAGCACGTAATTCTGCATTCAGGATGCGCATAACGGTTTTGTGCCACTCTATATTGGAACTTTTCTTATTTCTTAATTTTTGTTTTGTGTAAAACTAAATTTATTTATTGAATATCCATTAGTCATCATATTGAAGTGCTACACTTTGTGTCCATATATCCCTCTAAAACACATCTGATCAGGGTCACGTGAACATAACGGAGGCTAAATATACATCCAACTGACCGACTAGTTGATTATGGAAATTGGTAGTTTTGCACATCCCTAGTACGGGTTGAACACCTGTACAGCTATGTTGTGATTCTCAAAGCACACTGATTGTCTTTTTAAGTTTTAGATCAATGGCAGAACTAATACAGCAGTGGTTAGCAGATACTCACACTCTGCTTTGATAGCAGCTGTGTTGACAGGTATATAGGGGTGTCTGGCCAAGAATTTGGATCGCAATAGGTCCTGGCAGACACGTCGAGCTGTTTTGGTCAGCTGAGATGTGTGCAAGAAGAACGCCTGTCTGGTCTTAACAGCAACCTTTGGGCTTCCACTATGACTCACCAGCAGACCGTGAGGACTCTGAAAACCAAACACAGACAGAGATATGAGAGAGGGCCTGGGTAACAGTGGAATCTAAATATTGGATTAAAGTTCCTTTAAAGTGAATGTCCTGAATTTTTAAACATAAATGAAAAGTAAAGTTCTGCTTATTCGCTCACTGGGGTCTTCCATTTAACAGTCACAATGAAGCACAATAAAAGAGAATTGGACGGCATAGAAAAAATAAAACTCAATAAAACAGGCTCAGGGGAAGAGAACATCATGAGCAATGTCTTCAGCCCTGCAGAGTATGTTTGGAGACCATCTACATTAAACCCACCATGTTGCTGCGGTTGGGCCCGGGCCTCTCTCCATCCAGCCTGGTTGGCAACTTCAGGCCTCCATACTTTTTCCAGTAAGTCCAGCAGGAGGCACACAGTCTGCACTGCATGTTGGGCGGCCCCCATGAGTACCACTGATATGAACTAGTGGCTACACACACACACAAACACATAAAACAAAGTTCTTTTCAAAACTACTTTGCTCCAGTCACAGTTACATTTTCAACCAACACTAACATTAAAAGGGAACATATTGACACGTAGACTTTGCTGAAGATTGTGTCCTCTGCACCTATCAATTGCTTCTCAGGTGTGCGAGGTTATTTGTTTATTGATTGCATTACTAATAATAATAATTTGCAAAATTGTATATATAACAAAAATGTAATGTAAAAAAATGACTTTTGCACATTCATGGACTTGCTGACTAGCACCCCATTGGTCTGCACTCACGCCAACAAGGTCGGGACTCAAAAGGAGGACTGTAAGGGCGTAGGGTGCTATTTGGGACAAGGCCAGCGATAAGTTCAAACTCAGAATGCAGGGGTCTCGTGTTTAAAGCTCTTCTGTTTAAAACTAAGTTTAACTAGACAATCCTAAAAATTCTGTATATGATATGATGCAGCCAAAGAAAGACGCTCCAAAAGTATCCGGCCGTGTGTGTACATAACACGTCTTTACAAAAGTCTTTATAGTAAGTCTATTTCAGACAGATTGTCAAAATAAATTGCAAAATGGATTGCTGCGGACCGCAGCCAATGATAGGCTTATGTTCAATAATATGGAAATAAACATTATATTGCATTCAAAAGCAACTTTTGCATTGCCTAATCAATTCTTAAACTTCCCACAATAATGTAATGAATATTTTATTTGATTATCTGTATATTGTTTTTAAATTATTATATGATTACCATTATCTGAATTATTGTATTTATTATAGGCATGTTATTTTATACTGAAATTATTTATTTAATCATTCTATATTGAATCATTTTTATTTGGGTCTTTTCTCTGTAAATATTGATAAATGTGATTAATTTAAATAATTAGTCTGCATATTATATAACTAAATTGATAAACATTTTATTGATTGACAGTTCTAGCATTGTCCTGGCATTATATATATTTTTACTTAACCTATTAGTTATTTATGTCTTTATTTAATATATGCTTTAAATTCTGAACATTGTTTGGAATCTTTGGTAAATTTTCTCAAAAACAAAGTTTAATGACAGCCATCAATTAAATGATTGTATTTCTGCAAAGGTTTGGCTTAGACACATGATAGTTAGATCAAAAGCAGAGACCTTTTTTACTTTAGTGCATTAAACCCAAAATGTGCTTCTGAGTCAATGTGACTCAAAATAACTGAACAGGTAAAACATTTTCACAAAGCTAAACTCCTCCCCAGTCCACCCTGAAATTAAGCTGAAAAAACAAACAAACAAACAGGTAGTTTAGAAATCTTCACTGTATTGATGCTAGAACCTTAAGCCTATACGAGTGCCTGGCATAAAAGATACAGAGTAGGAGTTGCATTGACTTGTTGTGGATCACATGACTTCAACTAAGATTGTTCTACATGCAGGAAGAAATATCCTCTGTCTACAAACTGTGTCTCACTGTAGCTTTGTCATTTACTTTTATAGCAAACTACAACAGCAAAATATATTTGCAATTACACAAAAAAGAAAAAGTTAACCTGGATCGCCATGGTGATTCTCTCCACTTACACACACTACGTTAACGCAGAATTGGACTTAATAGAAACAGCAATTAGTGCACTACTTTTCTGGACAACTTGTCAACTAGTAAAAATAAGTACCAGTAGTTGTGCAAACCCAAAGCAAAATTGTGTGTAGTTGTTTTAAACACGTTAAGGAGCTTTACAGACCAAAGACTTACTGTAACAGCTCTCGCACGCTCGGCCCAGCACGACAGGCTGGCCCGGCACTCCCGGCAATCCTGGCACCACCCCTGCTCCGTTTACCAGCCCGGGCTTCACTACACTATTGACACTCAGCTGATTAGGGTTGGGCTTGTTGCTGTAGTAAATAGAAAAGTGGGTCACAAGGGCTGCTGGATTTTATCTGGTCAAAGTGCAATCATTCAATCTAATGGTGAAATGCAAAATATGAGGTTGAACTTTGACCCCTTGAGGTACTCACTAGTTGGGGATGTAAACCTGCTTTAACTTGCTCTCAGCCTCGGCTGCTTTTAACCGTTTCTGTATCCAACAGAGAAAATGTTAATGTGAAATTTATCAAGCATTTTATGCAGTATACACAGAGAGGCATGATATGTACCTGCTGAACGTATCTGTCTGTGGTCTTCCACATGTAATAATACTCAATGATGCTTGTCAGAGACTTCCAAGGAAGCTGGAATATTAAAACAATAGCTAATTTAGAACCAGTGTTTCTCATAAAATCACAACAAAAATTTCTGTATATGTATAAAATAATATACTAATCTGTAAATATACACTATACTTGTATACACATACATAGACCCTGTTTCCATCTGGTATTAAGATGCATTTTAGGTGATCCGATCACATGTGCTCAGCCCTAAATACAAACTAAACGGGGTCTAAATTGTTTTGAGACAAATCACAAAAACCACATACGAATGTTGTCAATGCATGTGCCTAGGGCTGCAACAACTAATCGATTATTATCAATAATGAAAATCATCGACAACGTATTTCATTATCGACTAGTTGGATATATGCCGCGAGTACAGAAAAGCTTCATCAGTGATGTCATTATACAGCCTGGTGAAAAATGTGTTACATGATGAAACTCATTCGAAAAATAACAGAGACAAGCTGAAGCAGAAAAAACACGATCCAAGTTGTCCAGGGCACGAGAGCACTTTATAAACACTTCAAAGAAATAAGTTTCAAACAGTTTAATGTGGAGCAGTTGCTGCATCAGGTGCGTTGAAAGAGTGATTGTGCTGTTTGACGCACTTAAGAGTTGTTTCTCTCCACCACATGACTTACATTTTACTGCCATTTTCTGTTTTATAATATACACAGTTATGAATTCAAAATCATGCAGGTATTTCACTAAACTGTTTGTTTTTACCGCATGTGAGTCTCACTGAGACTTAAAACTTCACTGAGCGAGCGCACTCATCCTCATCAATCAAACAGATCACAATGGAGAAAGGGATCACAATCATTTTGATTAAACTGTGCAACATCATACATGCATCAGTTTCAATGCAACTCATTGTGCAGCTTTCACTGATGTCACGCTGATGTCTCAGAGGTCAAAGTGTGCGATTTAAAGTGTTGTAGATCGTTTCTCATCATGTAACTGCATGCAGTGAGCACAGTGATGAGAATTTTCAGCGTACAGATAATTGTACTATGTATAATGTATAATAATGCTAAGGGTCCTGATATTTGATAGTCCTCTTGATAATGCCAAATATGTAATGTCTGATTCAACCAGTAAATTTATACCAATGCAAAAATTATTTTACTGGATACACATATACATATTTGTTTAGAAAAATGTAATCAGCGACAATAATATATTAAAACATACAATATTAATTTAAAATACTTCAAATGTAATCAGTGACAGTGCACAAGCGTACAGTATATATCTAATATAATTAGGAATTTTGCAGCTGGGCAGAATTATTAATATTTCTATTCTGGTGTTTACATTTGCACCCTTCTGCTGTGCTGATTGTTTTGACCCACTCTATCCCTGATTAATCATTTTACTCTTTAAAGGTGCAACATGTAGTATATTTACTGTACTAAAGCATAAAATTATCATATGTTATCAGAGATTTAGGAAACATGCCAGGTTGAAATAGTGGCTTCTTCGAAAACAACGCTACAGCCAGTATATTCTGCTTTGAAATGTACGTTCCAGGCCAGAATTTCAGTTTGTGTTTTGGCCTGTGTGATCCCGCCCACTGCCAATTTCCCAATAATATTTCAACACCCCAGGTTGCCAGATTTGAAACAAGTTATTGGGCAAACACAGCACGCTGTAGCCACGGAAGCCAGCAATACATCTAGCTAACATTGACAGAGTTATACAAATCAACATTATGCCACAAATGCTGTCGATTGGGCTTAACTTGTATTGAACCCGGAATATTCCATTAATGTCAATGTTTTTAGAATGATTCATTTCCATTTATGTTAGTTTTTATTTATGTTTCAGTTAATAAAATCATTTTCATTTGGATTACCTTTTCATTAACAATAATAACACCGTTTCCAACTCTAAATTCGGATTGGATGAGTAGTGTTTGAAGCCGTACGTGACCGCACATTCAGTTACTACATTGCTTGTTTAATCCAAAAATTATGATTAATAAATGTGACTCACCAATTAAAATTAAACTTTTTACACCCCTTAAGGCGCGTTCACAGTACACTTCACGTTCCATTCTCTCCCATTCAAACATATTCGAACACGGGATATCTAAAACGAAAGCTCACAACGAGACATTTCGCACTATGCAGTGGAGGAAAGTTCAAGGGAATCTGGATAAATAAAGGTTGCGTGACCGATCGAAACGAGACTCTTGGCTCAATTCAAAGAACGCATTTCAAAGATGCATGTTTTAATTGTTGCTGGAAAGTGAGTAGACAGTAAATTCCAACATGTTGAATATAATGTTATTTGTTATCTGTGATTTATTAAAACCCGAAGCCCTCCCGCCTGACATCATATTGTGGTTCGTTGTGATGTTCGAAATAATTTTACGTGCTCAAAGCCTAGTGTGACTGGGCCTTTATGTATGGTAAAATCACTGCAACACACATTCTCTCGTGGCATTTTGCATTATTTTAACCCCATTTGTGGGGTGTCACATCTTTTGTCATTTTATTGGAGCAAATATGGTCATGTTGGCAAACAGAAATCAAGCTACATTTCCTATCCTTTGTGTCCCTGAATAAACTGGTTCACTTCTTTTGGGTGTGCCCATTTTCCATGGCTGGCTCCACCCCGTTTCTGTAAGTAGACATTTTTAATGGGAGCCTAGAGCTAAAACCAGAGCTAAAACGCTGTACTGCACTTACAGCAGCAACCACCAGGTGGCAGAGTCAAACATTCACTTGGCACACGCACTCTCCCCTGCACAAAGGCAGTTTATCAGTCATAATAGCCATAATTACATATTACATGCAGAGCAGACAATTTTCTAAAACCATATATGTAGCCCACACTGAAGAAATTCTGTTTGTTCATACTTCCATATCTTTTAAAGCGATATTTCACACAAAAAAAAAATGATGGGTAAATTATGACATTTGTCATAATTTACCCATCCACATGTTTTTCAGAATACAAATATGGGTTTGGGACAATGTGAGCGTGAGTAAATTATTTCTATATTCATGTTTCAATTATCATTTTAGGGTGAATCCATTTAAGTATAAACTCTGCCTGGGATGAACTCACAAAGTCTTGCTGAATGTCAGTGAAGTCTTTGCCGTATTTCTCGAGTGCTTCCTCAAATAGGTTGGCTTCAGATGCGCTCCATTCCTCCATTTCATCTCGGCAGAGCACCGGTCCTCCTTGGGGCACCAGCGCGCCGATGGCTCGTGTCATGTCATAACCGTTCTTATGCAATGTGTCCATGGCATGAAACTGTAAAAGCATTTGAGAGAAGAAACCTTCATGTCCAAGGGTTAAATTTCAAGACAAAGATTCTGTGGTTTCCATTTTCCAACATTTTAAAACACACAATCCCGGAAAAAACATTACTCTGATGCTACAGGGGAGAATTTAAGAGTGCTGTGTGTGTTTATGCAGTGTGTGCGTGTTTATGCATGGTTATGTTGCCCTTTGGCATCTTTCCTGCATGTTTTGTATACAAGAAATACTGGATAGTGAACACCCTGTTCTGCCTCTTTTCTGGTACACCCTACAGGCAGAGACTATCACCAGCTTCACTTCAGACCACGATAGAGCGATTATCACACAATTGCCTGATTTTGATTATTTTATCTAATCACGATTATTCAATATAACAGATCAGTGCATATTTAATTCCAACCACATATCGCCATCTAAATAAAGGAATTTTAAGGAAACACAGAAATGCATATTATCAGATAAAAGACACTTCAGATGACCTCGGACACCTGCTCTGAACAATAGACAAAAAAGCACTCCGGTTTCACTTTATTTTCACCATTGGATATTTTTTATAATTCTGGCCATTACATAACTAAATGACATGCAAGGATTTGGAATGTGGAGCATATTAAAATAACATTATCAGCTTCACACAGGAACTCTGGGGACTTCCTGCAAGTGTTAAAATTCAGTGTGAATATAAGAGAGCAATTTATTACTACTGAGCCATTATATTCTTACATTATTTACAATTTCATTTTGAATATATTAATATAATATTCATGTAAGTTTAGGCCCCAATAAACCATGTGAAAAGAAATGTGTGAATGGAAAGACCCTATCACAAAAAACTGAATATATATATATATATATATATATATATATATATATTTTTTTTTTTTTTTTTGAGCTATTTTCCCAAGTGCATTGTGAATAATGACTTCTTAAGATCTATCTATAATAATAAGCTTAAACTGTATCTGATAATGTAAGACCGTAGCTGGACATAATTAAAGGGACTTCTGGGATTATGCATTTTAATGCGATTAGGTTCTATTTTAGCATAAACTTCAAGAAAACACATATTTAAGCTTGTTGTTCAGCAGGATACAAAATAAATATTATATGATATGGTTAATGTACACCTTAAAATGTTCTGGCCACTATTCCACAAGACTAGCAATTTAAACATTTTACAAATTATTCGATGTTATATTTTTTCCAAACGCCATTAATTAGCATGAACCTGCTGTGCTGAACTAAAGTGTGAAGTGTTCCAGCAGTGTGCGAGTGTGTGAATGTGAGATGTGCTGTACCAGTGTGATGTCTCTGGAGGCTGCCGCGGCGCTCATGTGCAGACTGGGCTGCCGAACTGAACTGCTGCAGTCTAGAGCCCGCGCAAATGTACCCACAGACCTGCAGGGGAGGGGCCGTGGAGAAGTTTCAGAAAGAGGGGGAAAAAAGTGAAAGAAAATGAGTGAGACAGTATGAAACCGAGTGAAATTTCAGGGATTTATAACCTTAAAAAGTTTAAAGAAATATTACATTAAATTTGGAAAACCCCCACTGACTTGCATTAATAGAATGATCAATATTCAAAATGTAAACAGGCCTACTTTCTTATATCTGTTTGCTTACAGAATTGTGATTGGTCTTTCTTATACTTATTTAAATTTTCCACTGCAAAGACAGTCATGTTGTGTGTTGATTTTCATACACAGCTGACAGAACAAAAGTCGTGCCAAGTGTAATAACAACGGCAAAGCAGCTCTGATGCAGCATTTCATTTATACAGAAGTCTAAAACCTAAGCTTTCCCAAAACATTAACGCTATTCTTCTGCTGCCTTGTAAGGACTGGTATTTCCTTTAGGAAATGCAAATCTAGTTATTGTTTAATGTCCTTTAAAGTCTATAGACCTTATTCAATCTTTGATTTTTGATGGGAATGAAAATGAGGCTATGAGGGACAGGCTTACCGTATCTTTAATTAAATTGGTCATTTAATGATGTCTCTTTTAAACCCCTTTCTGTTGTTTACAGTCAGTAGTTGATCAAAAACAACAAAAAATAAACATTTATTTCTAATCACGCGTAGAACAGATTAAATCAAATTCAAGCGCACACTACACAACTTGCAGTCGGCGCACTGCGACTCACAGCCCGGTTTTTCGTTGTGCTGGTGCAAACATTTCAGGACTGTAGTGCATCAATTACAGAACCATTCGTCCCCGACTGAGACCATGTGTAGCCTACACCTGGTTTTAAGAGGAGTTTTGGGTGATCCGATCACAAATGTACAAGCAAGACATTACCCGTTACACCTGGTCATCTATTTTGACCATTTGTATTCAGATTGAGGAGGGAGTCTCCGATTTCATGAGGTCATACATCAATCATTAGGTCAGTGTTTTACTGAATGATAATAAAGCGAAAAAGTAAAAGATGAGAAAGTGCTAAAAACAGGAGCACCGATTCACTTAATACTCCCAAACATGACAAACAGCAGAATACAGAGTTATTTTAGTGCAGTACCAGTAACTGAGCTTCTAGTGTGCGTGCTGCTCATTTCTGTGCCCCTATCGGATGCATGTTCATGCATTAGCTTTATACATTTTCCGATCATACGCATTTCCCTTTAAATCTGCATGGAAACGGCGAAAAACCGGCCTTTTTAGCTGCCATTAATGTCGCCCCATTTCAAACGGATCACCAAAAATGGATCTTAAAATGGAGATAACGAAAATCATTAAAAAAACTTCTTGAGATCCGAGACTTCTCGTTGGAGACCAGTTGTCGTCTCAACATCAAATGAGACGAGCTTGGGTCATGTAGTAAACAGAAGGTAAAAGCCATTTGAGTCTCATGTGCTCATCTACAGAAATGCCAGCTTTCTTAAAAGACAGTAATAATAATAATTCCTTGCATTTTCTAGGCACACAAAGTGCTTTACATCATATAGGGGGAATCTCCTCAAACACCACCATTTACATTTATGCATTTGGCAGACGCTTTTATCCAAAGCGACATATAGTGCACTTATTACAGGGACAACCCCCCCCAGAGCAACCTGGAGTTAAGTGCCTTGCTCAAGGACACAATGGTGGTGGCCGTGGGGATCGAACTAGAGACCTTCTGATTAAGAGTTATGTGCTTTAGCCCGCTACGCCACCACCACTCCAACAGTGTGCAGAATCCACATGCATGATGCAACGGCAGCCATAGTGCGCCAGAACGCCCACCACACACCAGCTATTGGTGGAGAGGAGTGTAGAGTTATGTAGACAATTCAGGGATGGGGATTATTAGGAGGCTATGGTAGATAAAGGCCAGTGGGGGGGAATTTGGCCAGGACACTGGGGTCTACACTTTAGAAGTGCCCAGGGATTTTTAATGACCACAGAGAGTCAGGACCTCAGTTGAACCTCTCATCCGAAAGATGGTGCTTTTTTACACTATAGTGTCCCCGTCACTAAACTGGGGCATTTGGACCCACATGGACCACATGGTGAGCACTCCCTGCTGGCCTCCCTAATACAACTTCCAGCAGCAACCTTAGTTTTCCCCAAGAGGTGTCCCATCCAGGTACTGACCAGGCACAACCTTGCTAAGCTTTAGTGGGCAACCAGAAGAGAACTGCAGGGTGATATGGCTGCTGACAGTACTGGTTTTTATCATGTGTTCAACAAATAAATGTAAATACCTGTAAATAGTACAAATTATATAATTAAACAATTAACATGTAACAAAAAATTATATGCAATATATTATTTTTATTGATTGAATACATGGATTTGTTAATTTTTAAAAAGCCAAAATGTGACCAAAATGATGAAAAAACATGTAATGTACGTAGTTAGAAGGTCCCCTGTATAATTAACAGCATTAGCTGGGAGAGAATTTCTTTCATATTTAAGCAAAGGGGACATTATAACTGAAATATACCCATATGAATCGACATAGAATCGAATAAAGAGCTTGTGAATCAGAATCGAATCAAATCGGGAAATCTGTATCAATACTCAACCCTACTTAAGTGTAAATCCAGTATTAAAGTGATTAAATTCATTGTTTTCCTCAAAATTCTACAAACAATACCCCATAATGACAACATGAAAGAAGTTTGTTTGAAATCTTTGCAAATTTATTAAAAATAAAAAAACAATAAAAATGACATGTACATAAGTATTCACAGCCTTTGCTCAATACTATGTTGAAGCACATTTGGCACCAATTACAGCCTCAAGTCTTTTCGAGCATGATGCTACAAGCTTGGCACACCTATTTTTGGGGAGTTTCTTCCATTCTTTGCAGGACCTCACAAGCTCCATCAGGTTGGATGGGGAGCCTCAATGCACAGCCATGTTCAATCGGGTTCAAGTCTGGGCTCTGGCTGGGCCACTCAAGGACATTTACAGAGTTGTCCCGTAGCCACTCCTTTGTTATCTTGGCTGTGTGCTTGGGGTCGTTGTCCTGTTAGAAGATGAACCTTGGCCCCAGTCTGAGGTCTAGAGCGCTCTGGAGCATGTTTTCTTCAAGGCTGTCTCTGTAAATTGCTGAATTCATCTTTCCCTCAATCCTGACTAGTCTCCCAGTTCCTGCCGCTGAAAAACATCCCCACAGCATGATGCTGCCACCACCATGCTTCACTGTAGGGATGGTATTGGTCAGGTGATGAGTGGTGCCTGGATTCCTACAGACATGACGCTTGCCATTCAGGTCAAAGAGTTCAATCTTTGTTTCATCAGACCAGAGAATTTTGTTTCTCATGGTCTGAGTCCTTCAGGTGCCTTTTGGCACACTCTAGGTGGCTGTCATGTGCCTTTCACTGAGGAGTGGCTCCTGTCTGGCCAATCTACCATACAGGCCTGATTGGTGGAGTGCTGCAGAGATGGTTGTTCTTCTGGAAGGTTCTCCTCTCGCCACAGAGAAGTGCTGGAGCTCTGTCAGAGTGACCATCGGGTTCTTGGTCACCTCCCTGACTAAGGCCCTTCTCCCCTGATTGCTCAGTTTAGCCGGGCGGCCAGCTCTAGGAAGAGTCCTGGTGGTTTCAAACTTCTTCCATTTACAGATGATGGAGGCCACTGTGCTCATTGGGACCTTCAATGCTAAATACATTTTTCTGTACCCTTCCCCAGATCTGTGCCACGATACAATCCTGTCTCAGAGGTCTACAGACAATTCCTTGGACTTCATGGCTTGGTTTGTGCCCTGACATGCACTGTTAACTGTGGGACCTTATATAGACAGGTGTGTGCCTTTCCAAATCATGTCCACAGGTGGACTCCAATCAAGCTGTAGAAACATCTAAAGGATGATCAGTGGAAACAGGATGCACCTGAGCTCAATTTTGAGTGTCATGGCAAAGGTTGTGAATACTTGTGATTTTTTTTTATTTTGTTTGTTTTTAATTTTTTAATAATTTTGCAAAGATTTCAAACAAACTTTCACATTGTCATTATGGGGTATTGTTTGTAGAATTGAGGAAAATAATAAATTTAATCAATTTTTAAATAAGGTTGTAACATAACAAAATTTGGAAAAAGTGAAGCACTGTGAATACTTTCCAGATGCACTGTATGACATGATATCTACGGAAGCCCAATTTAATTGCACATGTGAGCTGCTCTGCACTATCCTGTCACCAGAGCTTGAATTTCGAGGTAAGTCCTGTTGGCGCACGTGCTCAGACAGAAAAGAGTGCGAATTCAGACTTTAATCACTCTACGAACATTTGTGTCCATTATAAGCATATTTATTGCTTTGTCTTACGGAAATGCATACGGATGTGATTAGAGTTTCAAAATAAAGGTTCATCTTAAAAAAAAATATACATCGATACTTACAAGTTGCATCGAAGACATTGCATCTTTGGATATTTGATTGATGCATCAATTCAGATCGATGGATCGTTACAACCCTATATTAAATTGGCTCATGCTGCAGGATCTTACCGAGCGACAACGAGGAACTGGTCGATCTGTTTCTCAGTGAGGGGGCTGCTGGGATCCCACACCCTCTCCTCCAGTTTCTCAAGCTCCCGGCCATCATTTTCTCCTGACAAACCAACAATTACACACATCCCATCAATTCACTATAGGACACGTACAGCATTAAATTACACCTTTTTGTCCTTGCTTCCTGAAGTTCAAATATTTCTGAGTGAACAGTGTAAATATTGTATTCTACAATTACATAACACTCCCCTCCTGAAACAACCACCAGCAATCACACTTGAGGAGGCGTTTTGACCTGGACATTGACGTTGAAGATCAAATTCACCCTCGAGAGCATCTCAGCATATCCCTATATCCGTATGGCATATCAATATTTTCTATTATTGTTGTAACCTTGACTACACGAAGTGGCATTAAATTACTGCATAAACTGTAAGCAAGAGTTCGAAAAGCTGTATTACCTACAATAGACATATTGAGTCATGGTGCTTATTTGATTGACACGTGTTATAGTCTGATCTGTGATGTGTTCTGATCTTATTCCCCCTTTTTCTTTGCATATAATTTCTGTCACTCTCTACTGCACTATTCCAAAAAACAATTAGTCGATTTAGCAAGAGTATTGGGTGCACAACATCCTGAGAGCTTTGACTGTGTCAATGTGGTGTCATAAGGCATCAAGGCAATAAGGTGTCAAAAACTCAATAAGGTGAAGGGATGGCTCACCCTCATTGAGGAAGTCAGTGATGTCAGCCTGGTACTTATTACCCACTCTGATCTCTCCCTTATCAGCCAGCAGAGTTTTCTGCTGAGGGTCATACACCAGAGAGTAGAAAAAGGCATCCTGCAAAACAAAAAGATAACTTGAGCGAGTCTTAAACAGAAACAAAACAGAAAAATGAAACAATGACACATTGGGTAACTTTGGGGATATTTATACTTGGTCAGTTCATGCATTTATCGAATTTGGATCCGAATGAATAAACACATTCCATTAACACTTTGCCACATCAATGTGTCTCCACCAACCCAAAATCTTTAATTCCGATGCTATAAACAATAAAACAAATATTTAAATAAAAATTAGTTCACTTCGGTGATTGTTTCTTCAGCAATCTGCATCAAATAAATTAAGAAAAAAGTTCTGTCTCTTCTACAATGTGCATCTGTCTCTTACTTTGTTATTTGTTGCATTAAGTGAGCCCTACGCAAATACTCTGTAACAGCTGTTATGCTTTGCATTTTCCCCATTCTGACATAGCGCTGTTTGGGCAGAGTAAAGTTTACATACAAATCTGGAGAGACCACGGCAAAATTATCAGTTTCTCTGCATTGAATATTTATAGGTTTTATCAAATCACATTGAATATTTATAGGTATGTGTTAGAGTAAAAATTTCCATTTTTGTTTTATTCTATAAACTACTGACAACATTTCTTCCAAATTACACATACAAATATTGCCATTTAGAGCTTTTATTTGCCGAAAATGACAACTGGTCAAAATAACAAAAAAAGATGCAGTGTTTTCAGACCTCGAATAATACAAAGAAAACAAGCTCATGTTTATTTATAAATAACACAATACTAATATTTTAACTTAGGAAGAGTTCAGATTTGGTGGAATCAAGATTTGGTGGAATAAACCCAATTTTCAATCACAGCTTTCATGCGACTTGGCTTCCAGTCTTTCACATTGCTGTTGGGTGACTTTATGCCACTCCTGGCACAAAAATTCCAGCATCTCGGTTTTGTTTGATGGCTTGTGTGGCCATTCATCTTCTTCTTGATCACATTCCAGAGATTTTTTATGGGGTTCAGGTCTGGAGATTGGGCTGGTCATGACAGCTGTCTTGATCCGGTGGTCCTCCATCCACACCTTGATCTACCTGGCTGTGTGGCATGGAGCATTGTCCTGCTGGAAAAACCAATCCTCAGAGCAGAAGGATGTTTTCTTCAAAATGTAATAAAACAAATGTTCATTTTACTCAAACACATACCTATAAATAGTAACTCCAGAGAAACTGATCATTTTGCAGTGGTTTCTTAAAGAGCTGTATGTGGCTTGAACAGCAGCATTCACACTTGACTTAGTTTTGTCTAAAATGAATCTCAAACCACCTCTGGAATTCGTCGCAAATTAGTCTTGAATTTAATCTTGGAGGGCATTTACACTTGGGTCTTTTCATGATCAGATAGTAATCGATTCAGCAAAAATGCATGACGGGAACAAGTGTAAATACCCCCTTTGTGCTGACTGGGTATGGATCACATGATTCCCATGTGCTTCTATATGGCAATAACAGGAGAAAATTTCCTCTGTCCACAAACTGCAACCCGATGTGCTTGTGTGCAAATACATTTGTGTGTATATGTATACATCTCAGTGATTTTGACCATGGCATGATTGTTGGTGCCAGACAGGATGATTTGAGTATTTCTGTAACTGCTGATCTCCTGGGATTATCGCACACAACCGTTTCTAGAGTTTACTCAGAACGGACCAGTGGCGGCTGCTGGTCTTTCAAAGAGGGGAAGCTCATTTTCGGCCTACATTATAAACGTATCCATTTATTTAAAAGTAAATTCTGCCCTACGTTCCTTTTCGAGAAAATGCACTGTGACCATGTCGTACCAACTATGGCGTCTTTTCCAGTGACTTGACCAGTGTCTTCTCAATGGCCAGCAGAACTATAAATAATCTCTTACATTGATCATCTTGCATTTTATTTAAACATAGTTGTGACACATTAACTCGAACGAATCAAACGACAAATTCTCAAAGTGCAAAAGTATAACCAAGAAGCGTGTTCTTCAGTGCAAAATTAATGCAACATAAAAGCATCAATGATTATGTATTCATAAACAGAGTAAATTATATTAATAAACCAAGAAAGAAGGATGTGTTCAACCAAACAATGTTAGAATCTCAAATAACCACTTGGATGTTCCTCTAAGCTCAGATGTCGTTTAGTTGCATTTAATTCGCTGTGACAATTAATGTAAAAATGGACTTACAAACAGTATACATGGATGATTTGTTTCAATGTTGTTTTTGTACATGAATTTCAAATAAATCTTTTCCCCTAAACTACATCGTTCATAAATACATTTTTACGTAAAAAAATTTACAAACGAGAAATTCGTCCTGCTTGCATTTCATGAATGAATGAACGAACGATCTAAAAAAAATATTGAAAAACTTGGTAAAACTGAAACAAGGAATGTGGTGTATAATTGTGTGAAATGTATTATGCAAATTGACTAGCAATTTCGCCAAACAAATATCAAGAAATAGGTTGCAGCAGTTTGTCTTTCGACTACACTTGAGAAATCCGCGATGGGACTGAGCGCGAATAGCTTCAGCGACTTCTTATAGTACAGATTCGCTGTCAGTCAAAAGGAGATGCAGTCTTTCGACAGATCCTCCAATCATTACGCGGAAGCCCGGAGTCCGGGCCAGCCCACTCCTCATTCACCCCCAGAGACGCTGAGCGTCCGTGGGCGGGACATAATCGCAGCATTTATCCAATGACCGTCTAGTTTTGGAGCACTGAAAAAAACTGTTCAAAGCAGCCCCAATGAAGTCAATGGACGCTCGGCTTCAACAGGGAAATGCACTGTGACGCTACGGGAATGTACGAGAATGAAATCGTGTCGACCTGCTATATGTAGCTGATTCTGAACGAACTCGTTTTCGAGATGAACATGTTCTAACGCATTTTTAGTCAATAAATTGTTTACACAATAGTACATATTTGACTATTATTTTTTTTTTACATTATAGGGGAAGCCGAGCTTCCATTGCAGTCTTAAAGAAATCCCCACTGGAACGGACCATAGTGTTCCTAATAAATTCTTCAGTGAGTGTATATATGTGGATATGTTTTGGAAATACATAACTGAAAATAAAAAAGTTGTTAAAATCCTTATGACTCCCATCCCTAGTGGAGCATGAGTTTTTTTATTTGCACCACTTATGACAATGAAAGAAGAATGAATCCCCCATGTGCTCCAAGTCCTCATGGTGGTGTAGTGACTCGCCTCAATCCGGGTGTTGGAGGATGAATCTCAGTTGCATCCGCTCTGAGACAAGTCAATCCACGCATCTTTTCACGTGGCTTGTTGCGCAACCATGAGGTGGTTACCCCATGTGACTACCCTCCCTAGCAACCGGGCCAATTTGGTTGCTTAGGAGACCTGGCTGGAGTTACTCAGCATGCCCTAGATTCGAACTCACAACTCCAGTGGTGGTATTCAGCATCAGTACTCGCTGAGCTACCCAGGCCCCACACTCACATTGTTAATACAGAGTTGGACTTGCCGGAAACAGCAAAGACCATTTTCATGGTGAACACTGATCTACTAATTAATTACTTTTCTGGACAACTATTAAAAATGAGTAGTCATCCAAGCCCTGTATGAGTGTGTGTGAATATTAGAGGACTGGCTTTACTCTTAGCAGAGTCTCCAGTCTCCTCATTACTAAATATGAGGAACAACATACTGGGTCAACACACTTAATTATTCATTCAGATAGGGACTCAAAATTAGATTTCATACACACACACACACACACACACACACACACACACGACAGATAAAAATTTCCCTCTAGCAGACATACTGTGAACGTGAAGACAAGGTGAAAGGCAAATTCATGCAAACAAAACCAGCGGCACATGCGCACAAACACTCACCTCTCTGTCTAAATAGGACGTCAGGGCTTCTGTCTCATTCAGAAGTGTAACACAGCATTTCCCCCTGAAAACACAACCACACAACACAGCGTTTAGAAATGGACTGAATCACACAGCTCCATATGCTGCTAAATGGTTCAGAATCGCTTCACACAGTTAGGTCCAAATGCTGTTGGATAGAAATGGCTTTTTTTGTTGGCACTGTTATGTAGCTGCGGATTTTCAATCGCTACATAGCAGTGAGGTAATTGTAGAGTCTGTCACTGTTTATTTTTCATTCCATTTAAAACCTTATCAGATGCAGCGTTTCAAAATTAAAACATGTTTGGTGGACTCTCAGACAATTTTAGGAAGCATAAAGCTTCTGGACCAGAAAATGTTTTCCAGCTGTTTGTGGAACAGTATTTTGATGGTTATCAAACTATGGATAAAACATTTTCAAAAAACTGTATTTGAAAAAAGCTTTGTAAAATATCATAAACCAGGTTTAGCCTTAAAACAAATGAAAACAATGTTTTTTATTTCTTAAATTGTGTCGGAGTCAGGTACTAATAGTTAGAATTAATCAATTTAAACAAATATACTAACTACTGATATTATCACACTGCCATGTTTTAATATTATGACTTTTTTCATGATTTATCCAGCTGTTTGTGATTACTGGATTCAGATTTTTAGAAATGATTTGAATTAAAACTAATTTGCTAATTAATTATTAAGACCAATTTGAACCATTTCAACTAATTCATTAAACTCACATTTACTCAAAGAACAATTCATTATTTAAGGCAGAAAAAACAAGAAATATATATAGTCTTGTTACAAATTTCCGACATTTGCATGCTTAGAAACAATCATTTTAAAATTCCCTGATATTTCCACATTTACCATGACCATGGGAACCCTTTGAGTCAATGAATTATTTAAATTAAAGAGCACAACTAAAAAAAAAAAAGAAGAGATTTCCATGACAATGGGAATCCTCAAATCTCATTTTGACATGGTGTGATTTGAGTAAATCTTGACAAGTGTTTGCGTTTGGGAAAATGTTCTGTTTTATTGTGCCACTTACCCTTCTATATCTGTAATCAAGGAGTAACATTCCATTCAAGGATATTTTAAAATATATCACTTGAGGAATCAAAATAATCCCTGAAAGGGTTTATGTTGGCTGTCTAACAACAGTAAAGAACCTGTTCATCCAGACAGGATGAAGGGCTTGCTTACTCCACCCTTAACTCCAACTTTGTCCAAGAACTCAGCGCTACTTTATTTACATAGTCGTGACTCGTGAGATCCAACTCAATCAGAGTCAGATGTGACAGCCAACAGAACTCAGGTTTTTCTAAGTAGGACACCAGTAGATATGATGGTTGTAAGAGTGTTCTGCTGACTGGGCAGTTTCTTGAAAACATCTGATTTTCTTGCAACTCCCAAAATAAAAGTGGGCATGATCCATATAAAACAACTTGACAAATTGAAACCACTTGAACAATTAAGACTCTATCTGACTCTCTGTAATTGCTCTCGGCAGAATTCATAATGACAAGAATTGACAAAAAGGTGGTTCTACGGAGTGGTTCTGTTAGGACAGACCCGCGAAGTATGCGTGCACGGTTTGTGACTCACACAACAACGATAATGAGACTGAGTCCAGTTGGCAGATAGGGAAGAGCACGCACACTTGCTGCTGAATTAAGCATATCCTTAATATTAGCAAAGGCTTTTGTGATTTACCTGATGTGTGTGGCGGGAAGAGATTCGAGCTGTCTGGAGAGAAAAAGCTCTCTGTGTCTGAGCTGATGCTTCTGCTTCTCTGGGAGATCCACCATTTCAGGATTCTCCATCTCCTCTTCCAATTCTCCTAAAAGTCAAAGAAAGAAAAGAAATACTCTATTGTAATTTGGGTACCTTTTATTAGTATTCTTAATGCCTGCTTATGCATATGTTTACTGTATTGTGATACAGTACATTTATGTGCAATTATTACAGTCCTTTAAAAAAACAGAACTCCGACTGTGCCCCTAAACATTTTCACTTAAGGCCCGATATACTTCTCAAGAAGTACTTAAAAGGGGTAAAAAGAAGTTTGAAACAACAGAGCAATTATATAATGTTTGCGAACATTCAGACACCAGCCACACCACCATGGGAGGCATTTAGTATGAGTAAAACCTTTACTAATGTGACATTAAAACAATGACTTTGCCTCATACTACTAGTAGAATTCACACTAGATCAGTAAAAGATGCTTTAACCACTCAATTATGATTTAAAGTAATATATGCAGTAGAATATGCACAATTTGTCTAGTTTACATTCTGAATTCATGACACTAATCTGCTAACATGCTACAATTGGCAATCATTTGTGCTGATTACACACTGTTATTGTAATTTTATGATGACACTGATACTACTGCAATGATTGGTGTATAAAAGTGTGTTAATGGAAAGAATAAAGACAATAGGCAGATGTGTGAATGCCATTCGCTTCAGATGGCACACGAGTGAAGCAACATGTAAAACAAAAGAGTGAATTGGAACTTTTGAGTATTTGAGCAGATTTGATTCCTTTTCTAGACTAATAAAAAAAAAATAATAAAAAAAAAAAAATGCATGAACTGCTCTTAGAAAAAATCTCTACGCAAACAATCGTACAGGTAAATTTGCACCAGCTCACTAATAACCGCATGCCTGTTGTTTTCATGTTGAGTGATGAACACAATGAGGTTTAAATCACTGCATCATACCATTGTATCATTTTGAGAGATTTGCAAGACCCACAAATGGCCAGGCTTGTGTCTTGAAGTTTTCCAAATAATTATAAAAACAGATTTATGCATAAAACTGTTTATTTCGCTTTGTTTGCAGAGTTATAGCCATGAAATAGTCAATACATACGAATTTTAAAATGGATGGATATTCTAACCACAAAGTCTACACATATTTTCTACCAATGTAGTCAGTATTGTCTGTACAGCCTTTTCAGAGACTGCAGTGGCATTATTTGAATGAGCTGCCACTTTGTAGCATGCTGATGTATAATTGAGGTATCATCAAGGAGTGGATGTGACTGTTACTGGCTATTCTTTAAACTCCAAACTGTATTGCTTTTCAATCTGAGGCTGATAAAATGCAGTCCGCACAAATGGGAAAATGACTGTTAAAAGCCAAAAGCAAGCAATGGACAACACAAACACCATCTTTAAATTCAGTTTACCCAAACACATCGTCACCTCAGTCTTAAAGAGACTAGAAGGTACAGCGAAAGAAGATCTGTCAACAAACCCTACATATATTTGGTGTATGGAGGCAGAGTGCAGTGGAGAATGATAAGTGGGAGAGAATCAGGAGCGAGGGAGGAAAACCAGTGAGCGTGCTCCAATTCATTTGGAGTTTCATTAGTGAAAGAGAGAAACATGGAGAGAGAGAGAGACAGGGTATAGATATGGAGCAGAACAAAAGGAATCAAAGGCTTTTCTGAAGAAAATAAAAATGATATTTGTCTGAAATCAATATGTATTCCCTTCTCTTCACTGATGCTCGCTATCTGTCACACACTATATGGTTTTACCCTCCTCTCATACGTATAAAGCATTCTGAAACTACACCAAACCCCAGCTACAGAAGCTGGCAGACACTTTCCAAGCAGTGCACATCAGTAACTGTTCTATTAAAGCCATGTATGGAGTATTGACAACCCCTGCTGAGATGCACAGAGTGAGGGATAGAAACTGAGCCAGAAACAAAGTGTGTTAATGGTGTAAGATGAAAAGAGAAAGAGAGGGAGTGCAAAGAGGAACAGCCCTGTGGCTATGAGTTGCCTCATGCGTCCTTGAGAGAGCCACCAAGACGAGAGGTGCTGAACTCTGTAAACTCCATCCTTAGTATAGACAGAGAGAGAGAAGCTAATCAACTTTGCACCCTGCCTTTACTCTCTACAAATTACCTCGCCATCTCACCTGTCTTAACCAATTATTAATTATTGATGAATGAATCACCTTACCAGGTGGAGGAAAGGGATGAAGACCGGTAGGGTTGAGAATCAACAACCGTTTCTTCAGAACTGGTTCCATTTATTTATTTTAATAACTAAAACAAATTATTTTTATGACATTTGGTTCCAGTAATGTTTCTTAAATGAAGGCATTCTAAGGCTGAACTAATTGGACCAAAAAAAAAAATCTAACTGTAAATATTTTAAAACGTATTGTGTTTTGAACTATGATTTAACTTTCTTTTTTTTGTTTTTTTGTTTTTTTGTTATACTTTGAAAATCTTTCCTTTAGATCAAAATTAAGTAATGGGCAAACATACTCTAAATAAAAAAAAAAAACACCTCTCAAAGATATACATTCAGAACAGAGTTTTGTTGTAATGGTAAATAAATAGTATTTGTTTTATGAAAGTATTTTTGTTCAGTATATAGTTAACCAATTACTGGTACTATCAAGAACTAAAAAGGACTGTTAAATACATATTCCAGGGTCAATTCAAGTTAAGCTAAATCGATAGCATTTGTGGCATAATATTGATTACCACAAAAATGTATTTGTTCATTTTTATTCATTTCATTAAATTCTTTTCTTTAAAAAAAAAAGTAAAAATCTGGGTTACAGTGAGGCACTTACAATGGAAATGATTGGGGCCAAATCATAAACATTAAAATACTCACTATTTCAAAATCATAGCCACAAGACAAACAATATGCATGTTAACATGATTTAAGTGTGATACAATTGCTTACTGAACATTTCTGTGTAAAGTTATAGCCAATTTATTCATTTTCATGTTATAATCTGGTGAGCTTCGATACACCCAGTTACATATTTGAGGTAAACATGGCAAAGTAATCAAAACCTTCGGGCTCTGGAGATATTAAAAGACACTTATGTGCTCAAGATGAAACCTCTGATGGGCCTGCAGACCAGGGACTCGATTTGGACGGCATGGCAGGAGAAATCCAGCTTCAACTGTTCAACATGTTTGTGATGCTGACGAAGGATGTTGCTGACTTTGAGGATTTCGCTGTAATGCATCATTCGATTATGGCAATGGAAACAAAACTCTGAGTTGGTTACAAGATCATCTGGAGTCATCGGAAAGGGAATTATCCGCTAATCCGCTCGCGACCAAAACGGATGTGGAAAACATTTTGGAAAAACTGGAAGATCTCGAAAATAGGAGCCGAAGAAACATACGGATTGTTGGAATTCCTGAGCATGAAGGAGGCAGAAATATTGTGAAGTTCCTAGACGAGCTCTTCCCGAGTCTGCTCGACATAAAAGGCCATAAGCTAAAAATCGAGTGAGCTCACAGAGTCCCGGCTTGCAGATCTCCTGAGGAAAACAGGCCCTGATCAATTCTGGCCAAACTTCTGAGATCATCCAATAAAGATCTTGTGTTGTGCGGAGCGAGGAGAACAGGAAAGCTTTCTTGGAAGAATCCCAATATTTTCTTGTTCCCGGACATTGCAAACTCGACAAGAGACAAAGGTGATCGATTCAAGGAGTGTAAGAAAGAAACTCTCGCATCAACGGAAGTTCGCTTTAGCACTGATGTTTCTGGCCAAACTGAGAATAGATACGAAGGATGGCCGAAAAGTATTTATGTATCCCAAGCAAGCACTGTCCTTCATAAATACATTGGAGTGAGTAAGCCATTTGGTGTTTCTCATGTGGATTGAGTGGATTGACTCGTTAAACTTATACTCGACGGTCTGTGGAAGCTGGGCACCATTTTTGTTTGCGGTTTATGTTGGTTCTGCCAAGCGGCTGGAGTTTATTTTGTGGAATAACACTTCAAGAAACTCTTGCATTGATGGAGGATCGCTTTTGCACTAGGGTTCACGGCCAGACTGAGTGTGGATACTGGGGATGGCTGCAAAATATCTACATGCCCAAACAAAGGATGTCTTTTCTAAAGTTGTGGCCTCCGAGTGAATTTGACTCTTGATCATCTGAGGAACTGGGATGCCTGTTTTGTTTCTTTATGTGTTGTTCCGCCTAGTGGCTGGAGTTTGTTTTGTGGAATAACACTGTTTCGGGACGGTTGTGGATGAATCTGTTTGTTCCTTGTGCTTATGCCTCCTGTTGGCTGGAGTTTGTTTTGCCTCACTGTAACCTCGATTTTATTTGTATTTTTTTTTGAGAAGTAGGGACGAAATTATTTTTTGTGGTTGTCAACATTCTACCACAAATATGGTCGATTGAAATGAACTTGTACTGAACCTGGAATATTCAATGTTAGCCATCCTGGAACTTCTGCCAGACTTAGTCACTGAATATGACCACATCCACAATCATCTGTTCAAGTTACCTGACTTGAATGATGTGATTCCTTCTTCCCATTTTTGGGCTGCCCTGTAAATGAGCCAACTGACTGACAGGCAAATTGTGCCTGAAGGTCTTCCGGTTGGCTAAACAAAGAATCTGACCATGGTCACTTTTTATAGTTTGCCATTTACAAACTATTTGTGATTTCCATATCAAAAGAAAGAAGAGTGATCTTTGAGCCTGACCTTCTCTATGACACATAACTGGAGGATTGAGACTAGATTCATTCATCCACCTCTCACATACACATATTAATACATATAAAACACACAACGCCTCCATAACCACACTATAAAACCTCCATTCATAGAGCTGTGGCAAGCACTGACTTTCGCTTTGTATTTCCTCGCTCAGATGTGTTCACATAAACACACAACACGCACAAACTTCTTGTTGATAAGGAAACAAGAGTGGATACAGTGATGAATTCTGGTGCATTTTCCATCTGCTTCGTTTGTTTATTTTCCCCTTCCAATTCAGGAAGAATGTGACATACACGCTTGCTCTGACAGCCGTGATTCAAAGCTGTTCCACTCAGCACTGAGAAGTTCGGCAGAAAGCACAAACAAGTGGAGTGGCTGAGGCCAGCGAGTGAGGAGCATCCAGGGAGTAGTTCACAGCAGGGCCAGGTCTCGCTCGCTTCTCTGTCTGTTTCTCGGCACACATGGCGCCTCACTGCCTCATGTGCTCAGGGCACAGCGAGGCGGAGCCAGCATCACAGAGAGCAAAATATTTCATCTGTGAGTCACACCACCCGCATATTGCCGACTCCAACAACACTACAGAAGTAAAGTTTAGATGGCATAAGCTCTGTTGGGTTATATCTGGGGTTGAAGAGGTGTGTGTGTGTTTTGTACTTTCCTGTGCAAAACTCACCCCATGATGATTGGGTGCTGTGGGTGGTAGACTGGGCATAGCTGAGCAATTGTTAATGTTAATTTTTACATCACTTTAATCATATGCCAGACAAAAATCGTAAGTCTGTAATAACACACCTCAACTTTTCATGATTAGAAGTATCATCACAGCAGAAATGGTTAAGCGCCATAAAACTTGTGTTTGTAACCCATTTTAGTTCCATAATGTGACACATTTGAGTAAAGCACAAAATTCAATGAAAAACCAATTGAGGGGCACTTGATTTCATCCATCGAAAATTTATTGTTGAAAGTGGTCTCTATAAGATAGCTGGTTTGAGTGAAGGTTTGGAAAAATGGGAGTATTTTCTAACTTCATCGAAAAGCAAAGATAGGGGCATAGATGGGGCAAGTTACAATACATTTAATGAAGCATTTTAAAGACAAACATATTTTGTATTGTGTATAGAATAACACACACCGATAAATCATTCACAATGAAAACAGAAACTTGTATTAAGAAAGTTAACAGGATAAATTTTGATTTCATATTGACTTTAATACATAAAGGAATAGTTTGCCATTTTCTCATCATAGATTTTTCTTCTTCTGCAGAACACAAAAGATATATGGATAGAGATATGATATACATCTATACAATGCAAGTCAATGTGGTCCAACAATTCCAAGCTCAAAAAAGGACACAAAGGCAGCATAAAAGGTCATCCACAGGAATCGACTGGTTCTTGGTTCATTCTAAGAAACTAACCAAAATGTAACTCATTTTTACTTGAAATCTTGACATCAGCAGTCTCCTTGTTGCGATCATTTCATGCTCGATTACACTTCCTTGCGATTGATGCATCTGACAACCGGACACTCCATATCTGTCCGTGTTGTCTACATTTGCATGTGGTGTTGACAGGGTTGAATAAAAAAACTGTATGCTTTAAAATGCAGAGTGCTTGACAGTGTGCAAGATGTACCGGCTTGTGCCCTAGCCTTTAGGGTAACGTTTTTTTTTTGTTTTTTTTTTTGCTTAAATCCCAGCTTAATCGTAACGGTGATGCTTTCAAGCAACACTAATGAGGCAGGGCCTTAAGGCCTTTCATGAGGGCACATCCGACTGCCTCCTGCTTGCCATGATCTTTGAATCTTCCTCTTTCTATTGGCGAGGCTTTTTGTTCTGCTTGGATTTTCTTTTTCTGTACGCTCTTCCACTCATTTTTTAACTCCCCTCCACAGGCAGAGACAGGATGTAGCCCACACCCATGTGGTGAACGACCATTCCTGCCATGCATTTTTCACATATTGCAAATGTCTGGAGGTCCAAGGAGAGCCTGCTGGCATTGAGGAGAGGTCCATAATCCACACACACACACACACACACACACACACACATATATACACACACATAAACATGGCTCCTTCTCACTGCTTCTGTGTGGTCCACATGAACAAACAGGCTTCCTGGTCTCAATATCAGACCTGTGTGAGATGTGGGCCTAAAACAAAACCTCTTTTTACAAGCACAGTGTATAAACACTATACTTACAAACCCCTCAGATGGGTATCAGATACATCTCTACAGCAGCCATTTTGGAGCAAGGTTCTGCTTACAGGTACACAGAGGAACACTGATCCTCTTTTGAAAGAAACTCACATCTATACTTCATTGAACAGAGTAGGATGTTTTTAAGACCTGTCATTCAAAGTATTAGTTCACCCAAAAAAAAATAATTCTGTCAGTATACTAATAATTTGTTTACTAATGTCGATCCAAACCCATATAAATCACTTCAACATCCGTAGAACACAAAAGACGAGTGGATTCAAACCTTGGAAAAACATCCTGATGCTCCCTATTTAAAAAGCGAATAAGATTGTGATTCATATTTGAGAGCTACTGCAGAGGTCAATATTGGTGTGTTCCTGACACAAAGCTATTGTATGGCTTCAAAATACAGAATATATACAGCATGATTTAGATTAACTTCTTTTATGGAGCGTGTCACTTAGAATGTTTACTTTGGCACGTCCCGTGTAACCACAAGTCGTTGCGTTGCAACAATGGGTGTTAGGACGTCATGAGAGTAGTTGACTTGAAAAAGAAAACTGTCCAGAGGCAGACTGTTTACGCTAATGTCCGCTATAGTGCCCCATGTGGCAACCAGAGAATGCAACGCATAATTGTGTTAAGGATTACACATTTCAGAACATAACGATGCTTGAAATAACTTGCATAGCTAAATTTGTCTGTGTTCACTTGCATAGACTATGATTCCGGCCTAACACGTATAACCTTTGATGTTCCAAAACCTAGCGAGCGGACTCACTGACTATCGTTTACCGAAGCAGCTACATTCTAAAGGAAGAATAGATCCATATGGGCTCTTGGTCAAAAGAGTAATACTTTAAAAGGCTGAGCATTTGACCATGTGCGCCCTGGAAAATAAAGTACACCCCAGCCATAAGGTAGCATCCCAAGTGAAACAGAACCTACTAAGTGACAAATGTAATGGTGACAAGTAGCTGTACCACATAAAATGACCTCGTGTTGTCTGGGTTTTTGTGCCATCTCTAGCACTTGCTTGTGGCAAAAAGGTAATTCAAAAGAAACATGGCAGGAAATATTTTTTAAGTCCGACGCCGACTACCACACCTGGAGTTGCAAGTTTGAATCCAGGGTGTGCTGAGTGAATCCAGTCAGGCTTCCTAAGGAACAGATTGGCCCGGTTGCTAGAGTGGGTACAGTCATGTTGGGTTAGCCTCCTCGTGGTCACTATAATGTGGTTCTCGCTCTCGGTGGGGCACGTGGCGAGTTGTGCTTGGATGCCGCGGAGAATAGCATGAAGCCTCCACACATGCTAGGTCTCCGCGGTAACGCACTCAACAAGCCACTTAATAAGATGCGTGGATTGATGGTCTCAGATGCGGAGATTCATCCTCCGCCACCTGGATTGAGGCAAGTCACTGCACCACCATGAGGATTTAGAGCACATAGGGGATTGGGCATTCCAAATTGGGGAGAAAATAAAAAATAAAAAAAAGGCTTCAAAGAATAAAATGTATAAATAATTCTGTTGAAAAGACTAATTGTTTTCCAAAGAAAAACGAGCATCAGACCAGAGTTCAAGGAACACTGTAGTAACTCATTGTATTCATTTGCTTTTCTTCACTTCCATTCACTCAGTGTGGCCTTATGAATGCCTTCCAAAAATCACTGAATATCTGCATGTCCATTTCCACTTACGTGCATGTTTGTCGGCGAGGGCGATGAGCGTTGTGGAGATATCTCTACGTCGGTAGAAACACACCACTTTGGCCTCGACGTTCCCATTTGCTGTCTGCAAACAGAAAGAGAGTTGTCACAGCAACAGCCTTAAGACCAATCAACTGCAAAGGAGGCCTCAATATGCAAATGAGGATTAAATCATTACCATGACTTAAACACCTCTGCACATCCTTATATAAGAGTGTCTCGTGATAGAAGGAAGAGGAGGGCAAAGAGGTGTAGTGTGATTAGGGATGGGAATTGTAAGGAGTTTAAATGATTCTGGTTGCAATTCTGAATCTTGATGGATCTGATACTTCAATGATTCTTTAAGTGGTTTTGAGGAAGAAATAGTTGGAAATAAGAATTAATTCTTAAAACACTTACTGCCCTAAGCAGTCTGCTGCCAAATGATGATATCATTTCAGATTTCAACAGAACAGATACAGATGAGAAAAAAATATATAATACAAATGTTCAAAGGTGTGTGGTGTGACTTTTTAAATGTGGCAGTATAAATTAAATAACTGGCTCCAACCATATATTGAATAAAAATACAAAATTAAAGTTTGCCACAGAAAACACAGTAACTTGTGTGGAGTCAGATTAGTAACTGCTTCATTTATTAGGGATGGGCTTTTTTTAGTCAAGTACTAAAACTTTCAAAAAATTAATAATTGCTTTGTCCATGATCACACATTTAACGCAAATTAGAGATCTACATGAGACTTAAAATTAAACCCAAACCGTTCCCGAGACTGTGTGGCCCGACCCTACCCGGCAATAATGTCAGATTTTAAGCCTGAACCCGAAAATGCTACCATCTAATTTCTTCTCCTAGTGAGTACTGTTGCAATAGGCTGTATTTTATGTAAGTATATAGGCAACATTTGTAACAGTACTGAAATAGTTTTAACAAGTTACAGCAGCCCCTTAGTACACTAGAAGGGAAAAAAGCATTACCCTACTGTTTATTTGGTGAAATTTAACTTGGTGCAGAACAATCTGGAATAATATGAAACAATGCAACAGTCCCCTCTATGCAGAATCTTGAATCTTTGTGACAACTGGGCTGAAAACAATCTAGACGCAGCGCAAAGAATGAAACCGAGTGCAGGTGTCTCAACATGCATTTTGAAGTTATTTTTAACTTGACATGGTGTTTAAAATATGGCGGTCCTGCGCGAGATGCTGAAGAAAAAGTGAGAGACAGTGCAAATGTCAAAGACATTCTTCCAGCATGTGTTTATACAATGGGAAAACAGAACAGACGCACACAAAAAAAAAACACATTCGGTGTGAACGGCCCCCAACTCGTCCGTGCTTTCCACGGAACAAGTTCGGTAATCCTGTTTATTTTTTCCATTTATTACAACCTCGAACAGAGCACAAACTACTAGATAAACTAGCCTGAACCCGGCTTGAAACCCGTCGGGTTCTCGGGTCAGGTTGCAGAGCTCTAACGCAAATACACACATACTGGTCTGATAAGCTTCCAAATCCTCGTACCACTTCGCAATTTTTTCCACAATAAAACAGATCCTCATCTGTTCATTTGCATGACTCCAATAAGAACCAGACACTAATAGAATAGAATTCAACAATCAAAATATTACAAGTATTGCCAATTGCTTGAAAGCACACACACCATCAAAGTACCTTCTCTCATTCAACACCTCGAAGACACACATCCACAGCGCCCCAAGTGGATTTAATTGTAACTGCAAGATTTGAAATTCAAAGGTGAAGTACAGCATATTCAGCATTGCCCACAACAGGCAAATGAGCAAAGGAAAATACATTTGCGTTTAGGGATGCCGTGAATAAATGGTTTTACTATTAACTGCAATTAAAAATGTCACGGTTCATTTAATCGTACAAACTTAGAATCCACGGTTAAAACCGTGAAATGCTTTATTTTTCTGCTTGGTCAGGTGTCGCGGACAGAATGTGACCTTTTAATTCAGTTGAAACTGGGGCTTCCACACAAAAACTCCAAAATATATATATATAAAAAAGCAGCTGTTTGGGAGCATTTAAATGACTGACTGAACACGACGGGTATAAAACATGCAGACAGAAGTCATAGTAAGATGCACATCCTACAAATGGGATAGGATGCACCACTAGTCATCCAACAACAAACTAGTAAGTTTAATATTTTTAGCTGTGGGGATTTTAAAATTTGTGTGGGGAAAGTGATTAATTTAAAGATGCAACTTTTTGTAATGGTCAAGTGTGCTGACAGCACGTGGTGCATTGCATGCAGTTACTATCACTGAGTAAACATTGAAATTTTTCGTCTTAAATCGTCTTGCTTCTATGCAAATTCACCGCATTCAACAATACCTGTACATTTAAGTCAATATCAGACTTTATATTGCCCACTGTAAGCAATGTTCCCATTATTATGCATTGTCCAAAGGTTTATTTGTAAGGTGTTGTGGACAGTATTTTTATGGATTCTGTTGCCAAATCTTTATGTTGGGGTGTCTGACAGACAACGGATTGCTTTAATAAACTGTTGCAGAAGAAAAAAAAAAACTATTGGATGCCGTGAACTAGGCTACATGTTGCGCACCCACAATAATCTTACACTGACACACTTCTGAAGCACTCCGGTTACATTGAAGCTCATCACTGAGCTCGGGATGCGCATAAGCGATGTCGTGCCCTAGATTGGAGTATCTCTTATTATATACCTCCTTTTTATTTTGTTGTATATTTAGCAGTTCTTATTGTACAGCTGCCATCCACTAAGACATTCAATTGTAAGATGATATGCATTTTCTGCATCAGTGTTGTTGTACAGTATAAAAAAAACTGAAAATAATCATAAAATCGGTTAACCGAGATGTTTTCTCCAATCTAACTGTCAAAAACGTACACCGCGGCATCCCTATTTGCAATATTTGAGTACTGTTTTAAATAGTCGACTAGTCTGGTGCAGAACGAGTACTCGATTAGTCACTACCATTCATGATGTTAATGATGCGGTTAGTGTATAAGCAGTAGCTTCTCACATTCCCTTTCTGTTTAAGCTTATGCAGACCATATAGGCTATTTGCTTAATGAAATCTCAGACTTTTGTGGTATAATCATCACATTAGGACATATCACGATTTTAATTTGATTAGTTGTGCATTTATATATTAATTTTATCCCAAATATGTCAAATTCCATGACATTTCGCGGTTTATAGTTAATTCCGTTTTTAACAATGGATTCCAGGATAGCATCCGTGTATTCTGCAATGCGGAATGCACCTATACTAGGCATAGTGTAGGATTCTGAATATCAACGCTCTCTGTAGATGAGTTTCTATCCACATATTTTTGTGAATTTTTGATGGAAACACCAAGATGCATAAATTATACACTTGCTTGAGGATAAACGATTTATTCGATAAAAACATGAACAAAGATGGAAACACATTTAACGAATATATTCCTAAAGAATTTCTACAAGAGTTTACACTCACTGAGCACTTAATTAGGAACACTATGGTCTTAATAAAGTGCCAGATGTGGTCATCTGCTGTTGTAGCCCATTCACATCCAGGTTCGATGTGTTGTGCATTCTGAGATGCTATTCTGCTCACTACAAGTGTACAGAGCAGTTATCTGAGTTACCGTAGACTTTGTCAGCTCGAACCAGTCTCCGTTGACCTCTCTCATCAACCAGGCATTTCAGTCCACTCACTGGATGTTTTTTGTTTTTGCCACCATTCTGAATAAACTCTAGAGACTGTTAAACTTGACTGTGTGAAACTCCCTGAAGATCAGTTTCAGAAATACTCAAAACAGCCCATCTGGCACCAACAATCATGCCATGGTTGAAATCACGGCAATCACATTTGTCCCCATTCTGATGCTTGATGTGAAAATTAACTTAAGCTCCTGACAAATATCTGCATGATTTTATGCATTACACTGCTGCCAAACAATTGGCTAATTAGATAATCTCATGAATAAGTAGGTGTACAGGTGCTCATGCTCAACAAATGGTTGAGTTGTATTTTTGACCTGTAGAGTCAGTAGTGGCCCAGCTAAATAGTAGTGCTGAGGAACAACGTCAGAGTGCTTATTACCGTTCATTTAACGTCAGAAGAATGCACATTCGAGAACCGTTAACCGTTGAAAATAATTAGATTCCACAATATCTTTATTTATTTTTTAAATGGAACTGAATATGTTCTGAATAAGATCAGGTTGTCGGTTCCCAGCCTGCAGTGTGATATCAGAAAGGAAGGACTGAAAGTGTGAACATGGTTGGAAAAAAGTAGACAGAAAGTTGTCACTTTGAGATTTGTCAGTCACAGAGGTGTTGGTTCAGCGACACACGTTTATTTCACACTCACCTTGTTAAGTTCCTCTATCCGCCTGATCAGCAGTGGGTTACTGGAGGAGTTTTCAAAATAAACATAATCTGTGAGGAGAGAGACAAACAACCATTAGTGTTTTCACACCTACAGTCTGACAGTGCCAGGCAGCATCTCCTGTCATGCTCTCGCACCTGCCGAGGCTTACTGGAATGTTTCACAGACAAAACACAACCTTCTCCGTCGTGCTACATGACAGCAGTGGCGCTACGTTTGGCGGTTCCCCAAACAACAACACCCAAAAACAAATGCATTGACACAGTGTGAATACCTATGCCATTTGTAATCCAACCTCATAGATAACCTTCAGTGTCCTCTTTCATTTGGAACTGAAACACCAACATACCAGGAACAGTACCAGGACTGCCCAGGCGAAATGGGCCTCTCGTTTCAAATCCCATATGACTTCCTTTCTTCCGTGGTCTCCATTTTTCATTCTTCTTTTGTGTTTCATGGAAGACAGAAAGTCACATGGGTTTGAAACAACATGAAGGGTGAGTAAAATTACAGAATTTTTATTTTTTGGTGAACTATTCATTCAAAGAGAGGGTTGAAAGATCTGAGTAGCTAGGTTACCTTTTAAATAACTGTACATGTGTTCAGTTTTCACACTCTGTTTTAACAATTCTCTTAGTTCGGTCTTCATTTTTTCTTCTCCCATTTCTCGATGTGTGTGTGTTGAGTGTATGAGCGCTTTTGGCCTCGCTCCAGGGCGTGTGGGCTCCGTGCAGGCTTACGGCTCAGTGGGATGTCCCCGCAGGCCTCAGGCTTGGTGGGGTGCCTGGTCTTAACCCTATGCGTGCCAGGATTTCTGGCAGATTATACCCCACACACGGCAGATGGGGTACACACTCAAACCACAATAATATTCCTGGTTTGAGGGGGGGAGGGACCAGAGTCTGACAAAATGACACTCTCATATTCTGTGTTTGATAGCACAGCCTCTTTCAAAGAGAGGCCTGAAGGCAACAATTCATACAATTCAAAACATCATGTGCAAAAATATTCAGCACCTACCAACTAAGCTGCCTGCTCTCAAACAGACTGACAAACCAGGTGTGCAACAAAGAACAAATAAGCAAAAAAAAAAAAAAAAAAAAAAAAAAAAAAAAAAAAAAACCCTAACCCAGCCACGACAGCAACAACTTTTTTTAAAAATAGGCACTTACTGAAAACCTTACCAAAACAACTTAAAAGCAGTGCATCTTTGGGACCCATGCATCATTTTGCTTAAGGCGGATGCACACTGTAAGATTTATAATAGTCCTTTATGATTGTTGTTTGTCAGACTGTACGATATGAACGCATTGATATCGCCATGGCACACTGTGCGACATTATGTCAGACTGCACGATACACATCGTAGCCGGCTGTGGTCCCAATAGTTCCGATCAGTGAACGTGACTCGTGTTACGGGACATTGCGGAATAGAAGCAAAATGGCTAAATTTGTCCACCACGGAGGAGCATATTTTTTCCAAGCATTCTGAAGAAGTTTCCTGAAGTTCTTGCACATGTATGCTTTTTTTTTTTTTTACATATTCCAGTTGTTGAACAGTTATTTCCTTTCAAAGTTGCACCTAACTGGCAAATTGTAAATTTTTGCTTTAGCACAGCGGTTCATTGACAGGCGAGTAGGCGGTGATTTGCTGCTGATCAAACGCATATGCACTTACACTTCAAGACCAATGTGGTGACACACTACCGTTCAAAAGTTTGGAATCACTAAGACATTTGTTTTTGAAAGAAACTGCTGCTTCCGTTCACCAATGATGCATTAAATTGATCAAAAATACTGTCAAAAACATTAGTAATATTACAGTTTGAAATAACTTTTACATCTTAATTCTATTTTTACCCATAATTCCATTTTTAGCAGTCATTACTCCAGTCTATGAAAACAATATTTCATATAATCCTTAAGAAATCATTCTAAATGTGCTAATATGGTCCTCAAGAAACTTGACTTACAATTAGAACAGTTGTGCTATTTAATAAGGAATGGGCATCACAATGCAGTCTTTTTCCTTGTAAGTCACTTTACCTTTGCCAGTTAAATTTTGTTTTTACGACAGAAAGAAACAAATCTCTGGGGCTGCACAATTATTCAAAATCGTGATACGACCTTTTTGCAAATATAAAACTTAAAAGCTGTGATTTAAATAAATAAATAGTCTGCACACACTGCTTGCTTCAAAGTGTATCAGTCCCACCAGGATCAAAGTATGCAGTATTTAGATACTATTTATTATACATCTTGCCTGCAAAGCAGTGTCAATAATTAGGCATAGACTGTATAAATGCGTTTGAGTCGGTTAAATAATAATAAATTAATATTCTGGCATACTTTGATGCCCTGTGCTGAAAACAATCAATTTAATAAAAAACTGCTTGCTTGACCAACACACAATGGATTTTGTTTTAAATCTTATAATACGTACTATGCATTTAGGCAAAATAACCAGCTCTTAACAGGCACTTTTTGAAATCTGCTGACAAATCAGACTTATGAAATATGATTATTTACTGTACACCATACAGTCAAACATATGCTTAAACATTACACAGATTGGAAAGGTCTCGAGTAGCATATGACAAATATTTAGATAGACAGAGATAGATAGAGAGATAGATAGATAAGAGACAGAGACAGTATATACACAAGTAAAGGACCAGAGAAACAAAAACCACAGAGTTAAATAAATGTGTCTTTTGTCGTGTTTTCACTTCATACAAAACGGAATATAAAAACAGCAGATGCTCACTAAAAACGAAACTGGTCCAAACACAATGTGACACGATCACTGATCAATGGATATAGATACATAGATAAAATAATCTTGGAGAAAATCACTGCTACCACAGATAATTTCATGTCATATGCTGGGGGAAGACTCTGGTAACACAGCGGACCAATCACAGCTGCTGTCTTCTGCATCGACATTTTTAAAGAGGACGCCAGGTCCCGCCGTAAGCACTTTAGCTATGCATAGCCTATGCAGTAGGTTTGACGCAGAAGTATATATATCGGCCTTAACAGATGTGTTCAGATTTCAGAGTTATATTTAAAGTGCTCCATTTTCACTTTAATTTCACTTTTGCGTTATTCAAAATATGTTCAGATGCTACAAATTAATATACAAATTAATATAATCCACTGCACTGGATATTTCTGGACCACATGGCAATGCCTCATGCAAGTTAACATTTTATTACAGTAGTATATTACTAGTGTATCATAATAATAATAATAGTAATTCAACATCATATTACAATATCACATTCAAGTTGAATGGTTTCCAAATAATTATAAAATAAAAATTGGCTGAGACCCTATCACAAAGTGGGCAAAAACAGCTACACAGTAGACAGGTACAATATGAAAATGAAGACGACGTGAATAGTAGTAGTTGCTGCTGTTGTTTTTATGCTCTTTGTTTCACCGTTTTATTTATGTGTTTGTTTTTGGCTGAATTGGAAAAAGGTCCAAGTTTGGCTCTTTTTAAGAGGACTCAAGTGTGAACCCTTGAAGAGTAGCATTTTTATTGGCAGTACAGCATAGGCAAAATATTTTGGTTGAAAGATGAATCACTTGTATTGCATTTTTTTATTTATTTTTTTTAAACCACAATCTTTTGAAAAAAAAACGCAATATGAAATTGTGCAGCCCTACAAATATTTCTTAAAAATTCATCAGTTCTTTCGAGAGATGATTCCTATGCTATGGCCCACATGCACAACAGCAAGAGGAAAGGTATATTAGAGTCTCTAGTTTGAGAAACAGACCCCTCACAGGTCCTAAAATGTCAGCTTCAATGACCAGTACATACCAACAAACTGCATCTGCTACTGAATGGGATTTCTGGCATTTTAGGCAGACTTTCAGAGAAAAAGCCACATTAGACAGGTACATAAGAAGAAAAGGGTAGTGTGCGCAAAAGATTGAATGGTAAATGGTGAGACGAGTGTATTACAGATATGAGTGTAAGTTTGAGGTGTTGAGCCATTGTTAGAAAGGTTTTCAAAGTGAAGAGTGTCCAAAAAAACCAATGGCATCTTTGGGAAGTGCTGCTGAAACTTCATTTGAACATCTTAATAAATGGACAGTTAGAATGCTAAAAGGTGTGATTACTGCAAGTGCAGAGTTATTGAATGAGCAAAGTTTAAAGAATACATCGATATTTAAGCGGAAATAGTCATTTGTAACATTATAAATTACTTTGCTGTTATTCTTGATCAATTTAAAGTAGACGGTGAATAAATCTATAATTTTCTTTAAAAATTTTTTTTTAAAAAATACAATTTCACACTGATTTCAAACATTTAAATGGTAGAGCACATTTTTTACCTTTCTTCAAACAGACTGCAAAAAAATCCCTCTTTATACCAGGTGTAAACGGGCCCTAGATCAAGCACACCATTCTGCTTGACAAAATTACAAAGGTTTGATGAGACCTCTTACGAAAATATCTGCCACTGTTGGTTGGATGCATTAGTTGCGATCATGTCTTTCAAATTAGCTCAGTCTGCGACGTCACAGTGGCTTAACACCAAGACAGGAAGTGAATGTTACTCGATTATGATCTTCTTGAGGATGATCTAGTGAGAGGCAGTATGTTCTGTTGAGGTTTGTTTTCTTACACCAAGAAATGGCAACAAAAATGATCTCTCTATATTTTTCAGCCAATAGATTATATTCGAGACACATCTCAATAATTATGTAATGCCCTGAAATGTCTTAAAATTTTGTTGTTGTTGTTTTAAATCAGAGGATCCATCATTAATTCAAACTAAGCCACTGACACAAGGAGAATGAGATTTAATCATCATCACTGAAAAGCCATTTTATGTTTATATCAGATTTTATATAAAATGATTTCCTATTCTGTTATACTATGCCGCCTTTGTAGGTTTGTATAATAACTTGTAGCTGTTACTTATCTTTGGAATTGGGCAAATGCTTGAACCTGCAGTACTCATCCATTCACAATGCATCTGAACTGCTCTAGAAGCACTACAAACACATGCACATGAGCCCCACGCACGCACAGTTCAGCAGCACATCACCCGTTTATTCTGGTGACATGTTTATCGGTCTTTAATTGCAGCCTTTTGCAGTTTAACAATCACATATAACCATATCACAATATTGATGTTATTTTGATTAATTGTGAAGCCCTGAAGGATCATGAAATTAGTCTACTGATTCTCTTTAGGAAACTTAATGGCCAAATAAACAGCACATTCAAATAATTACAATATTCACTATATTGCATAATTTTATTTAGTCTGCAAAATTATTATATTATAAATATTCAATATATATTGTCCAGTCCTACCAAGAAGTGTATGCAGGCTTTCAGACAAATCATTTAATAAGGACATCTATTTAATATCACAGTGCTATCCTTTACGGGTCTACTAAAAATAAGTGAATGCATCCAACAAACTCCTGAATCATCCATTTTGTCTGCGATGGCAGCCATGTGTGTTCGACTATATCTGTGTGTATGTGTAAGACTAAGACTCTGTGCTGACTGCACCTCTTTGCTGCTTATTTAATGAGTACAAGTTCTACCAGAGGCTTACCGGGCCGGGGCAAAACCTGACATGGAGTCTGAGCCTCAGAAGAACAGGGAGACTGGAGAGAAGCTTACAGAAGGCAATTACCGCTGTCTCTCTCAGCTTCTCCCAACCATCCTGTCATCTCCGTCTGAGAGTACCCACAGTAAATGCTGTGCCCCCCCCCACCAATCAGCATGCGACACAGCCTGTGACATCACAGCGCAGTCAAATTTCCTGTGATCCAATCCATAGATGTTGCCGGGCCTTACCAAGAATGAGGGTGAAAGAAAGACAGACAAAGTAAGAGAGAGAGATTTGAATAAAGAGACCAAATGAGAGATGCAACAAACAGGCCAACGGACAGTCTCTAAAAAAACTGACATTTCAGTGGTGTGGAACAATCCTTCCAACAAAACAAAACAGATTCAAAGGAAGGGAGTTGTTGTGAGGAATTTAACAATTCTGGTTCTTTAACGAATCCATTTAATATTTTTGTTTGTACTTTTGAGGAAGCGGCACCAAATAATTAATGCTAACTATATGAAAATGTGTCCAATACAGTATTTTGTTATCTGTTGTAAACTAAAATACTGAACAAAAATGATGATGTACCATTACAACAAAACTCCTAAGTTCTCTTAAGTCTCACAAACGTACTGTACATTAGGGATGTGCAAGAGTAATCGAGTAACCTTGATCTGCTTTACATTTTCAACTAGTAAAACACACTTCTTGAATATCAAAATGTGATATTCCTTTGTGCCTTTGCCTGCTGTGGGCAACAATGATACTGCATCTCTAACTTAAATTCTGCCGTTGCAACTCATTGCATTGGGTATACATGATGTAAGAATAGTTCACCCAAAAATTAAAAATATCATTATTAAAAGTGATCGCTACAGAAGATTTATTATATTGTATTTCTCAGGGTTTTTCAGGGGTTCAAGCACAAAGTGCTGAAACCATATAGTATTTATCAGGATTTTTATCATAATGATCGTGCAGTCCAAACCGTAAGCATAATATAAATAAAGTATTTATTACTGTTTTATATATTCAAAGTATGCTGATGTTTGTTTGTTTCTCTTTGTTTATTTTTGCCCTTTTTCTCCCAATTTGGAATGCCCAATTCCCAATGCAAGACCTTGTGGTGGCATTGTGACTCGCCTCAATCCTGGTGGCGGAGGACAAATCCCACCTGCCTCCGCATCCGAGACTGTCAACCCGTGCATCTTATTTCGTGGCTTGTTGAGCGCGTTAACACGTAGATAAAGCACGTGTGTAGGCTTCACGGCATCCACACACACACACACACCTCACCACGTGCCCCACCGAGAGAGAACCACATAATAACTATCATCAGGAGGAGGTTACCCCATGTGACTCTTCACTCCTTAGCAACCAGGCCAATTTGGTTGCTGAGGAGAAGGTGTTTCCTTGTCTTTTAAGTTTATTATTTGTTTTAGATCTGCATACAAAAATGTGAATTAGTGTTTGACAAAGAAGCACTTGATGCAGATGACCTGACACCAGTACTCGCTCGCACTGCAAATCTTAATGCACAGATCCTATCTGATCATATCTCTTCCGATCCGATACTTGAAATCTCAGTATTGGCCGATACCAACCCCGATCCGATATCAGGATTGTTGTTTTTTTTTTTTTGCATTATCAGTTTAGAATATCTTATCATTATTGTGTACTCTTTGTAAAATATATATATAATATTTACAGTATTGTGAACCAATTGGGAAGTAATCTTTAATATGTAATGAAACACAAACCTCCAAGTATTATTTCAATATAAATGTATAGCTTATAAAAAAACACTTTATTATTAACTAGTATACTGGATAATGTAGCCGCAAAACTAACAGCAATTCCAGTCTTCCAGTCTTCAGTAGAAAAGAAGTGTTTTATTCTTGCCTTTTTTCTTTTTTTTCCCAAAAATGTTTCCACTTGTATCTGGACTTTAAAGGATTCAGATCTCTTTTTTGTTCAATTTAGTTGTAAGACATCAGTCCACTTTTCATTCACACAGTTATTTTTTTGTTACCCATTCAATTTAAATATTGTTTTAAATTGTAAACAAATAATAATAATAATAATAATAATAATAATAATAATAATAATGTTGTTATTAATATTAATATTATTGACTTAATTTTAAATACAACAGTAATATATTTAATTTGTGCACTTTTTAAACCCACAAGCTTTTATTTTGACATTCTGAACTCTCTAGGAAGTCCTGTATGTGTCTGTTTGTTGGCAAGTTCAGAGTTTATTCTCTTCTTATACAAATTCTGGTCAAATGCACCTCCAGTGCTGTTCTAAATGCATATTATAATTGAACCGAACTATTGAGCATCTACATCTGAGATGTTGTTTGTGAGTTGCGCACAAATGTTACGCAACGCATGAAGGCTGTGTAAACAGTGTAAACAGAGTAGCGCCATTCACGAACGCGCTGGCGATGAGCATACTATATATAAAGTTATTAAACACAGCTTTTTGTGATTCACAGAGCTATCACACATCTTCAAGTGGCTTCAAATGCACGAGTCATATGGACTGCTTTAATGGTAACGAACATGACTAACACACAGTATCGGATTTGGATTGGGCTTGACGATCCGATACCCGATCCGTCTAAAATATTCAGTATCAGAGCCGATACAGATATCAGACCGGTGCATCCCTAAACATATCCCCCCAAAAAATTTCCTGCTTGTTTTCACTTAATCCATATTTGACTGTTTACAGACTTTTATGCATTCCTATGCTGTTAAAAAAAAATTGCAGAGTGATTTATCTACTTGCTACAACCCTCCCTGTAATAATTGACCTATTAAATTGCCTTTGAACTGACACATTTGTAAAAAAGCCTGTAAAAGCAGCACCTGTCAGCAATGTTGGTAACAAAACAGACACCAGAAAATGTAGCTTTGTAACGGTTTTATGCTGCCGAGTTCACCCCACAAACCATGGATAAATGTAGACAGATGTTGTCGAGTTTGGCTTTGTGTAATTCAAAACTGTTACATCCATCTGACAAAAGTAAGTTCATTGATGTTACTTCTTCACCGATTACAATTTATTATGTTAATTTTGCATTTGTAAACCCATAAAATGTGTTTTTCTCCATAAAAACTATTTAACCATGAACAGAACAGCCAGTACCATGTACCACCTTTACACGCTACTAAAATATTGTCATTCTATGACCCTGCTCCGTTTAAACATGGATCTTGTAGCCTGCACATGATTTATCTGTTGGCGCAATATTAACTTTATTTGATATAATCTGTTACCCTTATTATTTCTTATTTATTTGACATCATTGACTATTATAAAAACAGACAATTGAAATTTTTAATTGTGCGACTTTTGAGCACAGAAATGATGTGCTGTTTTTTTTCATGCTTTAAGTTTGTTATAATACTTTTTGCTTGTGCTTTAAGTAACACATTAATCATGCAGTAACACAAATGCAATGATTGATGTCAAAAGTAAAAAAATAAAAAAATCAGAGACCCTATCCTTGAAATCCGAGCACAATTGGGCAAGAGTGGCATATTACTTAATGTGCATGGTATTGCTGTCTTTTAATAGTTGTGCCTATATTTCTGCAACTGCTGTCTTAAGCTTCATTGGGTCATACAGAGTACACTGACACTAAGTTTGACACAACAAGCATTTGTATGTCTTGTATGCCATTTTGAATTTGAAACCTACTTTTTTTTTTTCTTTTTCAAACTCCTCCTAATCTGAGGAAATCGCTTGAAATTTGTCATGTGTCATCTAGGGACATTCATAACAAAAAGTTACCAAAAGCTTTTTGGTAGACTAAAAGGTTCTCAAGCAGCACTTCAACGAATTAGATGGCAAGATGCCAAAAAGCATCAGGAGGCTGTATCGCAGTGATGCACTGCTGTATTGACATGGCATTTTGTGTGTCTCATTGGCATCAAACCTTGATAACACCTCACAAATTTGGTGACAGTGCCAAATATTGGTCCAAAGTTATCAGAAAATTGAACCGTTTTATATCCATTTCGATTTAATTTTTTACAGCTTTTCATTAAATCATTATCAAAAATGTCCAAATCATATTTCCTTAAAGGGGTCATGGACTGAGAAATCTAAATTCCCTTGATCTTTTGACATAGAAGAGGTCAATGTTCTATAAAAACATCCTGTAAGTTTCAGGACTCAATACTTTCTCGTTAGTCTAAAAACAGCTTATATTTTTATAAAAACGACAAGATGTGGAATGTGCCACTTTATTACGCAATAGTTTGGCTAAACAGCGCCTCTGCAGAAGATCAACGCCTGCTTCTACATCACTGCATGTTTAGTCCCACCCACCGATTCACACATGTAGAAGGTAAATAACGAGAGTATTCATGCATTTTTAACCTAAATCACAGCAGCGTCCATCTATGCAGCATGAAGGCTGTCAAACATGCATGCAGAAGTTTACGTCGGTGGGCACACAGCTGTCCTTTGGAATTGGGCCCAATCATAGAAGCAAAGGTTTGTATTTTTACATATACACATATACATATATATATATATATATATATATATATATATATATATATATATATATATATATACACACATATATACATACACACACACACACACACATATACATATACATATACATATATATACACACACACACATACATACATATATATACACACACACACATACATACATATATACACACACACACATACATACATATATACACACACACACATACATACATATATACACACACATACATATATACATATATATATATATATATATATATATTACACACATATACACACACATATATACATATACACACACACAAAATTCAGTGCGATTAATTTGACAAAAAATAACGCGTTAAAAAAATTTACGCAATTAATCGCAATGCCCCCGGACCATAATAAGGAAGATTCCTGAGAAATGCAAGCTTGTAGTACCACCTGTTTACTCCAGAGGGCAGTAAGTGAAATTTCAGCTGTATGAGCAACGCACAGTTTATACAGTGAAGAAAACACTTTAGTCAGAACAACGCAAACATAATGCAAACACTTGGAGCGCAAATGTGAACTAAGGGATCAAGACGTGTTTAAAGATTGAGTATTAAACTATATTTCAATTGAAATTTGAGACTTTAAATTGAAAAGCCCTCCTGAAATGGATTGCTGTGAACTGAAGATCAATAATATGGTAGTAAACAATATATTGTATTCTAAAGCCGCTTTTGTATTGTCTTATCAATGTATGAATTTATAATTTGTAACTATGTATAATTATATATCGATATAAATATAATCATTATATATTGAATTATTGTTATATGAGGGGATTTCTCAGCAAATATTTGTATATGCAATTAATTAATCGGGACACCATGTAATTAATTCGATTAAAAATTGTAATCGATTGACAGCCCTAATAAATAAATAAACAAATAAATAAATATATATATATATATATATATATATATATATATATATATATATATATAAATAAATGTTTGTGTGCAAGCGTACTTTTGTACTGTTAGCCAATCATACCAGTGGGCGTTTACTTCAGAGTCTACAATCCGCCATGCCTATTCAAATGGTGTGTTCCAATGAGGCGAGTCAAAACAAGACCGATGTTTTTTCATGTAAAAATCTTGATAACATTATAAGTGGACCTCAGAGAACAGTACAAAATATTTAAAAAGGCAGTCCATGACCCCTTTAAATGATGATGGTTTGCTTGGCCTTGTAATTCCTGCTTGTTATTTTTATTCATGCAGACAAATCCATCATAAATACCATAATAAAATACATTTTAAAAAATGAAATAAAAATATTTTGTATTGCTTTATCTTAGATGCTTATCTGAAAATCTGACTCTGAATAATGCTTTAACATAGTGACACATGCACTTAAAGGCCCTATGCCGAACCCTGAAAACTGCTGCTTGCAGCTATATTTAATGTTTTCATTGTATTATTTAGCGCCATCTCAGCTCCAACATAACTTCTTTTATTGGGGTGCTGTATATTCAGCTGAGCAGGAAAGGCAGTCATAAACCCAATTCGGATGGGATTAGTTTTAATGTAATAATTACGAGAGGTACTCTATCCCATGCAAATAGGTCATATCAGAAATGATTCCTGACTGCGTTTCGGGATGGGCACGAGTGCTTAAGTACACGGAAGTGACAGCAATGACCGATCATCAAAACGATTATCGATAATGTTCATCCATAACATGATGTTGAGTTGTTGGATGAGAGGACACATGGTGTCTTTGTGCTTTCAAGCAAAGACAAGTATGGCAATGCTTGTAACATTTTGATTCTTATTGAATTATACTCTGTGGAAAGAATATCCAAAGCAGTACGAGAAACTCAAAAGCTTATCAGACCAATATGTGAGCTAAATATTTGAACATGGGCAGAGTGCATTTAATACAAAGCCAAATTTCACCACTTGCTTTTCTGAATAATAACACGTGTAATTAAAATATTGTGATATGAAATAAGTCATTATGTAGACTTTATTTGTGCATTACATTTACATTTAGTCATCAAGAAGATGCTTTAATCCAAAGCGATTTATAAAATGAGGAACAAAAGCAATTCGTCATACAAAATCCAACAATATCCACAGTATCACACTGCTAAGTTCTATTCGTAGCTGGAGTAGTACAGAAGTCAGAGCAGCAGAAAGACACAGAAGAAAAAAAAAATCATTACCCCAATGCCGTCGGGTGGCCTGATCATTCAGTACATTCAGGTCTTCAGCTGACTTCATTTTATTGCCATATAACATTGCTGAGCCTAGACGTGACCAATTGAAGCAAAACCCAGGTCATAGCACTGCCTCCAGAGGTGTGAACAGTGGGCACCATGCATGACGGGTACATCGCTTCATGCACTTCCTTTCTTACCCTGACACACCTGTCGCTTTGGAGTAAATAGGGTAAATCTTGACTCAGACCACATGACCTTTTTCCATTGCTCCAGTCCAATCTTTATGCATGTATGTTGTTTTTTCCTATAAGCCTAACTAAAAAGTAGGGATGGGAATTGTTTGGAATTTAACGATTCCGGCTCCAGTAACGATTACAGTTGTTTTTTTAGTAGTTCTGAGGAAGAATTATTTGAAAATGAGTAATGCAGTTCTTATAGGATTTACTGTCCTCTGCAGTCTGTTGCCAACATCATGCACATCCCCTTATACACTCACCTAAAGGATTATTAGGAACACCATACTAATACTGTGTTTGACCCCCTTTCGCCTTCAGAACTGCCTTAATTCTACATGGCATTGATTCAACAAGGTGCTGAAAGCATTCTTTAGAAATGTTGGCCCATATTGATAGGATAGCATCTTGCAGTTGATCGAAATCGAGACTCTGAGTGGTACCCGGTGGGGTCTTCTGCTGTTGTAGCCCATCCGCCTCAAGGTTGTGCGTGTTGTGGCTTCACAAATGCTTTGCTGCATACATCGGTTGTAACGAGTGGTTATTTCAGTCAAAGTTGCTCTTCTATCAGCTTGAATCAGTCGGCCCATTCTCCTCTGACCTCTAGCATCAACAAGGCATTTTCGCCCACAGGACTGCCGCATACTGGATGTTTTTCCCTTTTCACACCATTCTTTGTAAACCCTAGAAATGGTTGTGCGTGAAAATTCCAGTAACTGAGCAGATTGTGAAATACTCAGACCGGCCCGTCTGGCACCAACAACCATGCCACGCTCAAAATTGCTTAAATCACCTTTCTTTCCCATTCTGACATTCAGTATGGAGTTCAGGAGATTGTCTTGACCAGGACCACACCCCTAAATGCATTGAAGCAACTGCCATGTGATTGGTTGATTAGATAATTGCATTAATGAGAAATTGAACAGGTGTTCCTAATAATCCTTTAGGTGAGTGTATATATGAAGGGTCCTCACACTGTGTCCTAATCACATGATTAACCCATTTTATTCATAATAATAATAATAATAATGACATTTCAGAATGAAACAGGACACTCAAAAAAATAAATAAAGAAGAGCAGGACTTTATACACAGGCAATTGTTTGAATCATGAAAAGTGGGTTTTCCATACCACAATAGAGCAAGTCCTGAATGTGAGTTTGGAGTCGATTGTGAAGGAGTAGTCCCCTGACCGGCACCCATTTTTTAGATGATTTTTGACCAGGACATGTAAGCTGAAGTTCAAGTCCACCCTCGAGAACATCTCCAAAGTATTCCAATGTTAAAGGGGTCATGAAACGCTCTTTTTAATAGTTTTATTATCTTCCCTGAGGTCTACTGATAATGTTAGTAGCAATAAAACAGTAATATATGACCATTTTGCACTCTGTCTCTGGCTCTCTGTCTGAAACACTCAGGTTTGGCATAAGTGCCTCCTTAAATTATCAACGTAAAACACCCACTTTTCTGATTATCTAACATCATGCAGCCCCTCAAATAGAGCCATTTCTGAAACGCAATAAGAAGAAACTAAATAAGCACCAAAACATAATAACACTAAATGTCCGGGCTGACACATAACGCACATCCAACACATTCAGGGCTCTAGACTAAATGAATTACTTAGTCATTGGCTCCTTAACTGAAACAATAAGGAGCCAAATGGCTGTTTTTAGTACCCAAATAACATAATTGCTCAATTAAAATTGTTGTTCAGAAACAAGATAGAAAGCTGAAGAAAAGGACGACCCATTAATTGGAAGTTTAATAAAAAGTATACATACATACTTAAGATGTGCAAGTTTGCACTCCCCTTTTGTCTCATATTATCACACCGCTTTCATGATTTAAACAACTATAAGAGATAAAATAATTTATTTAGTACTGGACTTCAGAATTTACATAAAGCATAGAATGCATACATTAATGTGTTGCTTTCTTGAGCATCAATGAATTTGCACCTTGTGTAATAGTTTATATGTGTATGAATCATTCAATAGTGTCAAAAGCTGGATCTCTTAACCATATATACATATTAGGGGTGTAACGGTTTTAAGAAAAAAAAAATAAAAAAAATATGGTTAACCAACCATGGTTTGGTAAGAATTTGCTCCGTGGTTCATCTCTAGTTTAAGAATGCATCTAGATCATACAGTTTGGCGAAGAAAATAAAGCTCCAAATAGGGCTGGGCGATAAAACGATATCGATATTTATCACAATAAAGAAAATCCACAATATCGATGATAAGCTTTTGAGGAATTTTCTATATTTACTGTGTGTCGCTAAAACACAAGCAGTTCGACTTTCTCAGGCTGCATTTCCACTGGGGCGGACGAAATCCACTCAAAGGTGCTCACAGCACTAGGAGAGAGCTTGCTCCGCACCGCTGCCAATCCTACAATCCACCTTGCGAGCCTGACGCTCGGCTTTCATAGGAATTAATTGAAAACGCTCTCAGCTTCGCTCACAACGCGCCAGTGGTAACATAGGGTCAGACTGGAAGAACTTGCTAATGCTAGCTGCCTTGCTAATGATTAGGCTACGTCAGACACCGGATTGATTCCATCCACACCGCAAGACTTCATGACAACGGTTGCGCCCTCATCGTCTCTAGTGAAGAGCGCGACAGAACAACAGTGATGTGGACAACAGCTCTGATCTTTCTGCGCTGTAATCTTGAATATTGCTCTCTAGCACCAAACAAGCATCATTTTTGCCCTGTACCACTCCGCACGCATTGCCCCTTTTCCCTGCTTGTGTGTAGACATCAAGCACCGCATGAGTTAACGTGGTTTCAAAGCACCTTTTAGACCATAATTTTTTTCCCTTCTAAATGTATATCTTTATTTATCAGCATGTTACAAGCCTTTAATAATAAACAAATTGATTTGTTCTAATTTTGTGAAAATTATTTAGATGTCTGGAATGGATAAGACTAAAATTACTAGTTGGTAGCCTAGTCTCTCACTTCAATGAAATTGAACAAATGTTTTTTAAATTAAAAAAAAAAAAACAAAAAAAAAAAAACACAACAACTACATTTTCTCTCGGGACACCCCTGAACCCACATTCAGCATCATTCCACAGTCACAAGGGCTTCTATGCCCCATACTTGGGTATCTGAATCTAAAGAAATATAAAAAAGTTTTAATGTAAAAATATTCCAACAAATACTGGACTGATGTCACTATGCTTCAGAACAAAGAGATGATCTTTAAAAGATCCCGCAGACCCCACTGATTTGGCCGTCTCTGGACCCCCTGTGCAGTTTTGTAGAGACTATTTTGACTGTTTAGAATTAATTTGTTGTTCTTTACTTCCGTCAACTTTGAAATAAAAAAAGAAAGTGTAATGTATAAATGTATATCGTGATAAATATCGATAAATATGAAAAAGATTAATGCGATAACAATTTTGGCCATATCGCCCAGCCCTAGCACCAAATAGACATGCGCAGTTGTAGCCTCCGCTAATGCACCTGAATAGCTCTGTACATGGACACACTCCGCCCGTTTCACATCATTCACCTTTCTACAGAGAGAAGCTGTAATATTAACTGATAGTATGTAAATCAACTGATGAATATCACAGTTCTGCACGCATTGTCAAAATGGCAAGCGCGAAAACAAGCACCAAGAGAGAAGCCCCTGCATCATTTAAGTCTCCTGTCTGGTAACTTTTTCTTTATACAGTCAATTACAACAACGCTGGTCAAAAACATTAACAAAACAGGCACTGTTTGCAGACATTGCTCGACGCGAGTGCCGTATACTGGTAATACATCAATATTTGATTATCTATTTATGCTGATATCACCTGAGGATATCATAGTAATATTGTAGTATCCATGACTGTAATAACAAGGACTGTTGTCACCATTGATTTCTTAGCAGAAATCCTGGTTTAGATAGAATTAACCATGGTTTTATGTAGTAATACTGTAGTAGCCATATAGTAACCATGGTTTTACTATAGTAACATTGTAGTGACCTTGGCTGTAATAACAAAGAATGTTGTCACCATTGTTTTCTTGGCAGAAATAATAGTTTTTATACAATTAATTATTGTTTTACATATAGTAACATTGATTTTACTATAGTATTGTATTAATGACAGTAACCTTGTTCATTTTGTGGTTACTATGATTGTACTACAAATACCATATTTAATCTATGGTTACTGTAGTAAAAACAATGATCTGGAGTGAGGGCAAATCTCTTGAAGTGTCTGTCACCAAATAGAATATCTTTCCTTTGGACATAAGTCTCAAGTCTCATTTATTTATTAAGCATTTTCAAAATACACTGTAGCACCAAAGTGCTGTACATTGAAAATATAAAACCAATATAAACACTTCTCACCATAACCAAAATAGTAGGAAATAAAAACTAGCATAAAAAAGACAACACCCAGAATCCATCAAGCATTAAAAACCAATGAAAGCCAAAACTGAAATAGAAGAGGAAGATCTAATCTCAAGAGGTAGGCATTTCCACAACCTCGGACCAGCAATTGAAAAAGCCAGACCCTCTTTGATTTTAAGCGTGAACTGGGAATAGTCAGTAGTAATTGATTAGCTGATCTCAATGATCTACATGAATAACACAAATGTATAAGTTCAGTGAGGTAACAACCATCTAACAGGACCTTGTGTTGAATTTTATACTGTACTGGTAACCATTGTAGTGAAGTCCCTCCTCTTAGTATTTGTGAGCAGCCTAGCAGCTGCATTGTGGACTAGCTGCAACTGTGGCATAGCTGAATGACAAGTTCCCAAGTAAAGGGCATTGCAGTAGTCGAGGAAACTTTCTCCAGATCGCTGAATAGTAAAATCGATTTCATTTTGGCAATGGCTCTTAGTGGATAAAAACAACTTTACATAAGAGCCTTAATCTGATTGTCAAATTTTAGTGCCGAATCAAAAACAACACCCAAATTTCTCACTTGGCTTTGCAAATTAGTGGCCCATGGCCCTAAGCCATTGGTAATATCTGCACCACGTACATCAGATCCAAAGATAATGATTTCCGTTTTCTTCTCATTTAACTGCAGAAAATCTTCTAAACATAACTAATTAAAAGAACCATTCACTCAATGCTGCAGGGGATGACAGATTTGGCTGTAATCTGCATAGAAGTGGTAAGTGGGAATGTACCGTTACCACTTTTTCTCTTGTGATCCGATGCCGATATTGGTAATCTCAGTATCGGCCGATACCGATCCAATACGGTGTTGTTGTTTTTTAATAATCGGTTTAGAATATCTTTACATTATTGTGTGGAACTAATTGGGTGCACTCTTTAATATGTAAAGAAACACAAACCTCTAAGTATTATTTCAATATAAATGTATAGCTTATAAAAAACACTTTATTAACTAGTATACTGGATAATGTAGCCGCAAAATTAACAGCAATTTCAGTCTTCAGTAAAAAAGCAACCAGTGTTTTATTTTTTCCAAAAATGTTTCCACTTGTATCTGGACTTTTAAGTAATCTCTTTATTTGTTCAATCTAGTTGTAAGACATCAGTCTTGTAAACTGGAGAGGTGCTGGCATAGTGGGCTAAAGCAAATAACTTAATCAGAAGGGTCGCTGGTTCAATCCCCAAAGTCACCACCATTGTGTCCTTGAGCAAGGCACTTAACTCCAGGTTGCTCCGGGGGGATTGTCCCTGTAATAAGGGCTCTGTAAGTTGCTTTGGATAAAAGCGTCTGCCAAATGCATAAATGTAAATGTAACAAATACCAATGATGACAATAATAATAATAATAAAAAAAATATTAATATTATTGACTTAATTTTAAATACAACAGTAATATATTTAAGTTGTGCACTTTTTAAACCCACAAGCTTTTATTTTGACATTCTGAACTCTCTAGGAAGTCTTGTATGTGTCTGTTTGTTGGCAAGTTCACAGTAGTTGCTCACAGGCAAGGAAGAGGCGAGAGAACGGCTTGATGTACAAATAATGGTTTAATGTAAAACTCAAGACAAACACATAAGACGACGGACATGTCCGTAAACGATCTCTCTCTCCCGCACCATCTTCCGCAGTTGGCCTTTATCCCTCTCGGAGGCTTGATTAGCCTAATATGGGACCGGGTGTGCAGGATCACGACCCGGCCCCGCCCTCCGCCCTGCCACAATCATACTGTACTGAAACCATGACCATAAAACCTTGATGCAAACCAAACTGTATGAAATGTAAGAAACAGTTAAATCCATAATATATAAGTGCTGCAGGACTTTAAATTATAAAGAAGCCCGAATAATACATGGGACCTTTATTTTGAAATATCTGCGCTCCCAGTCGTGAACACACTAACGTATGATTCACTGAGAAAGTGACTGATTCAAACTGCTAACCTGAGCTCCCGAGTTCAAACCCCAAGTTATTTTCAGGCGATTCATGAAAATGACCCAGTTCAAAAGAGTTTTTTGGTCACAACACTCTCGCGCTAGGTTTGTTGTTGCATGCGATGCATTCAATTACTCACAAGATGATATCTGACGAAACCGCATACAAACACACAACCCAACTGTCGACAATGGCGACTAGATTTTAAATTGTCGCAGTCTATTTTTTGGCTGCATTTGTGACCATGTTGAGGTGTGCCAAGCTTTGTAAAGGAGAAAGAAAGTTTGCTGCTTTGTACTGTGATGTGGATAAGGAACGTGATTGGAGGAGAGAGGAAGAAACAACAAAGGGATTAATTTGACAAGTGCTCATCACCAGAGAGTCAGGCCTGGATATCATAGCCGATCATTGCACTTCTTGAGTAAAAGTGGGGTGGCATGAATTTGTAGGATCTGCAACTGCCGAAGAGCTCCATGGTCAAGGTGTGACGGAAAAGTAAAGGTCTAAAGTGGAAGTGCCAGGTGATTCCTTGATTCTTCTGACCTACCTTTTATTCCCTGTTGTTGGACTCACACTCTGCGTCCTGCAGTATTGTCCACAGTCGTCATTCAGCTACATTGCAAACTCTCTGTGAACCAGCGTGCACCATTCACAAACTCTCCTACTGCCTGAACTCTATCATACATTTACACACACTTTAATAATTATTGTTGGCCGTTTTGTTTTGTTGGGATTTATGTATTTGTTTTGTGAGTCTTGGACTCCTTGCCTTTTTGTTTACGGTTTTCTTTATGCTATTTGAAAAATATACTTTTGCTTTGGAAAGTGAAACACTCTTGTGAATTTATTTATTTAAAATAATTTTGACGGGCCTAAACCTGTCTGGCACCCAAATTTTTTAATTTTAAATCCATTTAAATTTAGTACAGGGGCCACCCGGTGTAAACATGTCAGCACGTCAGCCATGAAATATTCATGAATGAAAGTTTCCTCGATCACATTCAAGTGTTTATAACTTCCCAATCCTTCAATAGCAGTTCCTTTGAAAGCTTGATTCATACAAACAACTAAAAATAGCGCAGATGGGCAAAAGCGTCTGTGTTGCGTTTGTGATCAAAACCGCAGCGCAACAGCTGATTGACAGAAAGCTTCTCTTCTTCAGAGTTATAATTTGACACTGCATCTTTTAAAACCGGCCCAAGATATGTATCAAGCGGTCAAAGACTGTTAAGTGTTTGTGTAGAAAAACATTTAAATCCAAACAGGCACATGAAGGTCTCCTGTGTAAGTCCACTTAGGACGAATGTCCCATGTAAGGCTGCAACTAACAATTATTTTGATAATCGATTAATCTAACGATTATTAGAACGATTATTTGACTATTCACCGATTATTGTAACGATCAGTCATTAGCTCTTAACAGACCATTCAGGTTGTGCCCCGGCTTAAAAGGTTGTATTAAATGTGCTTACTAACAATAAAGAGGAACAAAATCATCTTTTAGAAATAACTCTAAATGACATTCACTGAATTAAAGGGGGAAAAATACTTTTAAGTTCAATTCAGTAAAGAAATTCACTGTAAAAACAAAAACTATTGTTAAAGTGTTTTTGTCGTGTTCCATTTAAAATGATATAAATCTTTAAAACAAGACACATTTACTTGTATTGATATTTAGATTTGCTTTTAAAAGAATGCATCTTAAATATAAGTGTATTTTGCAAAGACTGCCCTCTCTCACCTTTCTGTTCACCTCAATCCATCCTTTAACTCACAAAAAAAAAAACACTTAATAAAGCTGCGTATTGCCACGTATTTCTTCACGATAAGAAATGCAGACACTCACATATTATGATTCAATAAGTCGCTAATCTAATCTAGCTGCAGCAATCGTGCGCTCGAGGGATGAGCATCACCGCGACAGTGTTTATCAGCCAGGTGCAGTTTCAATCTCTCCCCCTTAGATCGGGACACACAACTCATAGAAGAGGCGTTGACTGCACAGAGAAATGCCAGAGTTGGAGTTTGTAGTTAAGTACAAGACCTGCTTCCATATTATTTGAACTTTAATAAAGCTATAACGCATTAAAACTGCATTTAAGATGTAACACCGGGGTGTTTCCTTTAAAGAGCTCCGACTCCACTTATTCCACAACAAGAGTGCTTCTGTATTTACTTATTTGGTATTTTATTATAATTCCCTTGTACTTTGATTACATCACCTGTTTGGATATTTCGAGTGCATCTGTTTTCTTCACTTCAGTCAGGCGTGAACTGCAGTGCTGCTCTCATGCATAATCAAGAGTTTAATGTGATCCCATGTTACGTTAAAGAAGATCAAACGACTATTCGACAATGAAATTGTCGAAACATTTTTATTGTCGACGTTGTCGACTAATCATTTCAGCTCTAGTCCCATGACAAGCCCAATCTCTCTTCTCTTCACCTGGGTGACTGAGCACCAGTGGGCGGGACCATGGGTGCATTGACGGAAAAATAGGTGTTGCATATGCAGATGTATTTGGTCCTTGTGAAGTTCCAAATGAGCTGTTTTTTTTAGCTTGGTTTAATTAAATGCTCTTTTTTTAATTATTAAGGAAGACATTTTTAGTTTTGAAACTTAGTTTGTTTTTAATAGTACAATGAATTCTTATTTGTCAAAAGATCAATTAAAATTTCCTCATATCATGACCCTTTAAAGGCATAGTTCACCCTCATCCTATCCCTGATGGGTATGGCTGTCTTCAGCAGAACACATGCAAATATTTTTGGAAGAATTTCTCAGCTCTGTAGGTCCATACAATGAAAGTAAATTGGTGCCACATTTTTGAAGCTCCAAAAAGCACATATAGCCATCATAAAAGTAATCAATTCCCAATCCACTGGATTAATTAATGGTCTTCTAAAGCAAAATGCTAGGTGTTTGAAAAGCTGCGTTCACACTGCCAGTGACACACAGTGACAAAACAATCTCATCTCATTAATTTTCAAAGTTGAGAAATGTTAAACTTTATGCAAATGAAGAGCGAGTTTCGGAAGCGACAGCCAATACGAGAGAAGATGGTAGAGCTCATGTGATTCTAATATTTTAATAATATGAATTGTAAAGAAACCTTTTAGACTAGTAGATGGCAGTGTGAACGTAGCTTAAGGAATAGATCAATAATTAACACTTTTTTTCCTCTAAAAATTCACGAGGGATGAAGTAACGGAGCCTCTCACATGACGTAGGCGCGTTGGTAAGTTCACATCAGAACAGTCATGTGAATTACAAAACATAAGCGCAGAGCAGTAGCGGTTTTAGGCACGGGCGAACCGGGCATTCGCCCGGGGTGGCATTTTTTCATGTCACATGGGGGGCGGCACGAGCGGTTTAAAAAAAAAAAAAAACAAAAAAAAAAAATCCTCTGCGCCGCGAAGCGGTTTTCTACATAGAGGTTTTCTATTATCTATCATTTCACTGTGTGGGGAATTGGCAAATTGGCGCCCCTGCGTGCTGAGAAGGTGGCGTGTGTGAGAAGGGGAAAGGGGAGGGGGCGCAGCAGGCAGGGGATAGTTCACCTCTGGGTGACTGACTGGAGGGGGGGGGGGGGGGTCCACTGTATAACAGAGCAATACTATAATGAAATTAGTGGGCTAAAGTCAGTCACACTCGGCTTTCTTCCAAATAACGCACATTTTATTCATAATATTATAAATACAGGCCTATAGTTCCTGCACATTTTTGTTTTTCTGTGTGAAATGGCTAATAAAAATAAGTAAAACAAAAGGATTATGTGGTCACCTCACCAAGGTGAATTGGTTTAGTCTTGACTTCTGGCCGTGACTCGTAACGTGAGTGACAGTGTTGGGGGGCGGGGGATGGGAAATCTGTTGATTGTCGAGTGCCAAATAAACAGGGATGGATAGGAAAAGGTCAAAGCCATCAGGTGCACAATTTAGAAAAAAAAGAAAAGAAGAAGAGGAGAAACGAGCAAAAGATAAAGGTATGCAACTATGTTCCTTCTGTGATATGATTACGGTATCCATGTTGTCATGAATGAAGGGCTAATGTTAATTGTTGGTAACTCTTACGTTTGTTAGCCTATTTGCTATGATGCTTGCTATGCTTATACAACAATAATTCGGTTTTAAGTCAACAAACACGAGATCTAATTTCACCATAATATTGTGCTTTGCAACCAAACTGTTACAAGTTCAGTTATTATTTATTTCCATCAGTTGGGTTACGTTAGGCCCTGTAATTCGCCAACTGAATTTTTTTTAAATCTATAGGTAGTTTCAAAGAGACAACATTTGCTATTTATTTACTACTTATTTGCTACATGACACATGCCATGAATATGGAGGTTTTTATGCATGTTTATGACAACTGTCATTAAGTGTCACTCGCTCAATTATGACATTTTTCATGCAAATATGACATTATTTGTTTGAGATGCCTTTGTTGACAACTTGACATTACCCAGACATCATAAAAATGTCATAAAAAACATGACATAGATTAATTATTAAACTTAAGAAACTACTTAGCTTTATGAGTTAACATTACATTAAACTGCCATGTTGGTTTCGACATTGGCTGTCATGAAGCCATTATAACTGTGTCATGAATATTTTTCTGACCACTTTTTTTCCCAGTAGTACAAATTGAATGTCATTAAGTGTTAATACTCTGTCAAGTTGTTTTATAACAGTGTCATGTATACTTTTCTTGACCTCAAGTGGTACAATGACATTTTAATGACAAATTCAATGTGTACCACTGTAGTTGAGTGTAAAAATATTCATGACGCAGTTATAATGGCCTCATGACAGCCAATGTCAAAACCAACCACATGACAGTTTAATGTAAAGTTAACCCATAAAGCTAAGTGGTTTCTTAAGTTTGATAATTAATCTGCATGTTCATGACATATTTATGACAATGTTGTCTTGGTAATGTCAAGAAGTTTTCATGTTTATGTCTCTCTTATTATGTTTGGGGTCAATTTGACTGGCTGTTTTAGCTGTTATAAAACATCATCATATGGTCTTTTAATTTCAATTTCAATTCCAATTCAGGGGCACTTCTAAAATATTTTGGAGCATCCTCTGCCACTGGTCAGGATGAGCCACCCACCTCCCCCGCTACACAGGCCTCTTCTGGAATGGTCTCGACTCTTCAGGATGAGCTACCATCTATGTCCTCAGCTACACATATGTCTTCACAAATTTCTCCAGAAATATCTGATATTGAGGATGAAGTCAACTTTGCCTCTACTTCTCTCCAGCATGAGCCTTCAGGTGAATTTTGTGTGTGTATGTGTGTGTGGTTTTTTTTTTGGGGGGGGGGGGGGGGGGGGGGGCGCTCAAAGGTGGTCTCGCCCAGGGTGCAATTCAATGTAGAACCGCCACTGGCGAAGAGGTGTTTTCAACAGAGGAGCATAGATATTCAAACATAGTTTGAATCGCAATGACTGCAAGAAAATGGAGAAGATACCTCAGACAGAGCTCCTTGCTCAGACCGCTGCATAAACTGTTTTGTTTGGAAACAGTATTGCGGTTCATAGGAACAGCTGCTAATAAGATATCTATGTACGAATACCTATGCAGGAGGAGGCTTACATGCTTAAGTCACGCGAGAGGCCATTTTAACTCCAATCATGTCAACGAGCCAGCCGGAAGTGAACATTTTTTGTAAAATAAGTTATTGATCTGTTTCTTAAACTTAAACTTTCTTAATCCACTGGAGTCATATGAATTAATTTTATGCAGGCTTCATGTGCTTTTTGGAGCTTCAAAAATTTGACACCCATTCACTTGCATTGTATGGACCTACATAGCTGAGATATTCTTCTAAAATCCTTTGTGTTCTGCAGAACAAAGAAAGTCATACACATCTGGGATGAAATAAGGGTGAATAAATGATGAGAATTAAAATTGTGTGAAATATTCCTTTAACACTTTTTTTACCCAAATCTTTGTTATTTGCTATTATTGCTATAACCTTTATAACATAACTATCTATTAGCATTACCTACAGCCATAGCCTAAAACAATTCCTAACTAGTTATTCAGCAATTGGATAACATTTTCCAGGTCTGCATCACCTAAGCTAGTGATGCGAGTGAATACATTTTGAAATATTTTTTCTTAGGCATAATGTGCACTGATATTGTGCACAGTAAGACAAGGAATGTGCATCAAGATAGCAAATATTAAATTTCAACTAATGTTGACTTGGCCTTTATGAGATTGCTCTGTGGGTGCACCTACCAATTGTGACGGGATAAAACTAGAACACTACACTTGTCAAGGTTGGTGGGATATAAGTCAGAATAAACAGACATATTTAAGAACTTGGTTTGAACACAATCAGAGCAAAAAGCATGAATGAGCATTGAAAGGAAAACTATAGAATTATTTTGCAATGCAACAGCAAACACTTTCAGGCATTTGTAGTAGTTATGGATTCAAGGGTCAAATAAATTTTGAAAAATCAAAATTCAATCATCGTTCATCATTTAATCATAGTTTAATTCATCATTGAATAAAGCTAGACAAAAGTAAATCCTTAGAGCTATTTCTCAAAAACAACACCATTCCACTCATCTCATTAAAGAGTCTCTGCCAGCTGAGCAACTATTGAATAAATGATAATGTTGCTGTTTTTACTGTCAATCATGCAACTGTACTAGTGATAATTGCTTCTGAGGAGGAGCTTTAAGACTCCGTAAGGTTCAGAGCACCCTGGACTGAGCTGAGGCACTGCTTGGCAACGTGACCGTGTTTGCAACCCAGTTTGCAAGTCCAGTTTTTAGACTAGACTCACTTCAGTAAGACCAACCTGAAGCAACTGCACTTTCCCCATTGTAAAATGGAGAACACAATGCATTACATAAGTCTACCAAGCTATGGGCTACAGCTATTGTTACCAACAGGAAAACCTCTGATCCATTTTTACAAGCCCAAGACCAACCAAAGGGTGAATGCCTTCACAGAATGGTCACATTTTAGAAATGGTGGACATCTGGTAATTCTTCACAGATACTGTAAACCTCTGCTCATTTTGTCCATTGGCTCAGGATTCTCATCTCTAGCTTCACACTCAAACCTGGCCCATTGTTAACAAAACCAAACTCAATGCCACCAATCCTGATGTGATTCAGCCTATTTCCATCATTTTTGTGGCTGCTAGTGGTGGTCTGTTTTGAATTTTTTTCCCTTATGATTTTCTTGGCACATTTATTCCATGCTGGAGTCTAGGAGAAGCTTCCCTTCTGGGAGAAGAAAAAAAGAGCCAGAGAAAAGCCATAAGCTCAGTGAGAGAGAATTCAGGCTGACTACCTTTTCCATGAAGTGTGAGGGAGGACAAAGAGGAAGGAACGCTAAGGCAGGCTTTGTTTCGCCCTCGCAGGGCATTGTTTTAAGCGTTATGGCTCTGCCTCCAAATTCAATGCCCTAAAATGCACTCAAGAGAAAATGACTTGATTGGATATCATGATTGGATTTTAAGCTTCCTAGAGAATAGCCAGCGCTTCAACATGGGAAGGTATCTGTGGCGCTTTAACTAGATTCAAATGGTAGTTTGGCTACATAAACAGGGATGTGCAAATCTAAATCAACTATCAATGGTTTGCATGAATCCTAAATTTATTCCCTCCAGGGTTGGAAAGAGTACTGAAAAATCATACTCAAAGTAAAAGTACTATTAGCCTATTTCCCCCCAAAAAATGTGTGTGAGTATAAGTACACGCCCTAAAATTTTATGTAGGAGAATAAAAAGTAGCTCATTTAAAAATAGTAGTAGTGCAGAGTAGTGCGTTGTGATTGCTACGCCCCCTTATAATAAACACTGCAAGCTGCAATTTAAACAATTTAGCATAGACTACATACTGTACTTTAATTAGGTATGGGAATCATATGGAATTTAATCATTTTAATTCCCCTTCCTTAATGGTTCCAGTAACTTGGAAATAAGAGATGCAATTATTGCATTTACTGTCCTGTGCAGTCTGCTGCCACATTTCAAGTTTATACAGAGCAGATATAACAAATTACAAATAAATGTAAAACAATTCTTGTAAAAGGTGTGTGACTATTTAGAGACATAAATGCAACACAATAATTCTTCCTATCTACATATTAAATAAAAAAACATGAATATTTCATTCATGCATTTAGTTCATGTGTAGGGTCTAAATAACCCTTAATGCCCACAGTGAGTTTTTTTTGCTCATAAAACAATGTTCAAAACAACAATTCTGGAACCAAGACGGCTTAAAAAGTGGGTGTACACTATTGTAGATGAACTAGTTGGCCTTTGGATGACTGGTAAAATATCGTGACCCATCCCTAATAACTAGCCTACACCACAAATTCACATTTCAGCCATCAGTATGGCTGCACTTTGTGTTAGATACACAGCAGTTGTCTGAACATGGAGGTGTAAAATTGTGAAAAACAAGCTGTGTTCCAGTAAGAGGTAGTTCGATGTGCTTCTTTTGGTTCATGCTAGACCAATGAGAGAATAAGAAATTGAGGGAGAGCACAGTAACTGTCGATATGTATCAGGTGATGCAGAGGTAGCCAGAGGTACTATGGAGGCCCATGGAGACTCTGCTGGACGGAGCGCCTGGGGCCATTTTCAGCCTCTGCAGCAGAAGATGTTGCAAACATTGGGAGGAGCGAGGAACAGACAGAGTAACAGATATTTACGCAATAGTCTTCAAGTCAGAATGCATTCACAAAGCTGTGCTGTGCCTGTACAGTATGTCCACTAAGAACTGTAGCTACTGTATGTATACTAGTGAATCACTTACTATGGAATACTGGCTCCTACTTTCATCAACATTATGTGAAACAATAATCATTAACAAACGATAAACATTTCAAACGTGTTCTTATTTGCAAACACTCACTGAGCACCATATAAGGAACACTATGGTACAAATAAAGTGCCCGATAAGGTATTCTGCTATTGTAGCCCATCCGCCTCAAGGTTTGACGTGTTGAGTATTCGGAGATGCTATTCTGCTCACTACAATTATACAGAGTGGTTACCTGAGTTACCTTAACCCGGTCAGCTCGAACCAGTCTGGCCATTCTCCATTGACCTATTTCATCAACAAGGTGTTTCAATCCACAGAACTGCTGCACACTGGATGTTTTTGTTTTTTGGCACCATTCTGAGTAAACTCTAGAGAAAATCCCAGGAGATCAGCAGTTACAGAATAGGGGTGTAAATCGGACGTTTCATCGCGATACAATCTTATATCGATTCTCTTGGCCTGCGATCCATATTTGCTGATACCTCAAAGACTGCTGCGATACGATTTCGATTTGATTCAGGGCCCTGCAATCAATATTATGAACTTATTTTACAAATTGAATTAAAATGTTTTGCCCTCAAATGCAGAATAATCTGAATATTTTATTGTGCTCCCTGAAGTGTGCAAATTTAGTATCCACAATGGGACATCCACAACAAAATAAGGTTCTTCAGATAATGAAAAAAATTATACAGAGAATAAAAAAATAACATCACACTTAAGTGATCATCAATCGTTTGATAACAGCTTATTTTCCAGTTTAATCCAAGTCAAAGTACTTACATACCCATGACTTGTTACCAACTATCCGTGCTATCCACAGTTTTGTTGGCTACAACTTCCACAGTTAGTTCACCCAAAAATGAAAATTATCCTACAATTTACCATCCTAGGTGAATATGACTTTCTTCTTTCAGCCAATCAAAATTGGAGTTATAATAAAAAATAATTAGTAAAATCGGAATTAATGTTACCTTAGATTTTAAAGCACATCCATCCAACATCAGAGTGGTTAATAAAGGCCTTCCGAAGTGAAGCGATGCATTTTTGTAAGAAAAATATCCATATTTATAACCTTTTAAACTATAATCACTGGCTTCCGGTAACGGCCGTCCACACATTCACGACAGAGTCGAGTTCCGGCATATGACGTAGTGTAAGCTCCGGTGAGAAGTGACGAACGTGGAAGCGCAGAGGACAGAAGCAGCCAGTGAACGTGTGGACGGCCGCCACCGGAAGCCAGCGTTAATAGTTTATAAAAGACACAAAACACATCGCTTCGCTTCAGAAGGCCTTTATTAACCCCCTGGAACAATATGGACAACTTTTTGGGCTTCAAAATCTCAGGTACCATTCATTCCCATTATAAATCTTGGAAGAGCCAGATTATTTATTAATATAACTGATTGTGTTTGGCTGAAAGAAGAAAGTCTTATACAACTAGGATGGCTTACGGGTGAGTAAATTATGGGATAATTTTTGGGTGAACTAACACTTTAAAAATTCTGTTACAGTTAACTGGGATAAATGTTAGTAATGGTATTGATGTGTAAGGTGTTAAGTCTTAGAACTGAAGCTGAGCAGGTGTTTCTCTTTCCCACATTTGTGCTGTTCAGAATGTCGGTGTTGTCAAGATGTTTCACATGATGGTTGAACTGCTCCAAGGTACTTTTAAATAGCAAATTCTCATGTAAAATTCAAAGGGGTCGCATGCACAATGATACCGATGGAAACCCAAATTAATCACGCATGCGAGCCGCTCTGCGTTTGTCATGAGAGCTCCCATTTTAAGGAGCCCGGTTGATGTGTGCACTGATCCTGTCACTTGTCCGGAGCTTGCATTTCGCGGGAAGCTTGTTTGATGCACGTGCACGGATAGCAGAGCGCACGCAATATGACTTCACAGACCCTGCGCACGTCTGTGACCCACACGAAAAGCATATTTAGCGCTCAAAGTGAAAAATGTAATAAAGGTTGCTTCAACGCCTGACGGAAATGCATACAGACGCTGCTGACATGAGTATTAAAATAAAGGTGCAAAAAGGAGAAAAAAAAATTCTATATCGATATTTGCACGTTGTATCGTTAACACTGGATCATTGGTTATTGGATCGATGCATTGATCCAGATCGATGGATCATTACAACCCTTTTATAGAAATACTCAAACCAGCCAGTCTGGCACCAACAAATTTAGCCAAAATTCATGAAAATGACAGACCTGGTCTAAACTCTTGAAGAGAAATAGTCCAGCGTCTCATAGCAGTCGTAGCGTGCATGCGCCAACCACCGGTGTATGCGCGCACAGTCAAATAATGTATACTTTGCAAGACTAGCGTTTGAATTTATGCAGACACTAAGTGTTCCCGTCAAAACCGAATTATACTTTGGGCTTAAGCTGACAACGTGTGTGGTGATGTAAATGCAAAAAAATGGGTGATGTCCTTTATCAGTATACGGTCATAAATTACTTAAGAATAAATCGGTTGACACGGGTAGATTTTTACCCAATTCCCCAATTTTGCATTGCATGTAAACACCTTTACCGGCATTCTTCCTGGCTTACTCAATGTTTACAAGTGTTGAGCAACTGTGCATGCCTCTCCACGGTTTGACTTCAAAAGCAGAGAATAACTTGATTGTCAAATTTCAAGTAAATGGGGTTTTCTTGTTTTGTGTGGTCTTTGAGTTATCAGCAGATTGCTGTGCAGGTAAAAGGTCTCAATGAGTCAAATAATATGCAAAAAAATCTAACAAATATCACTTCCAGTTCAATCGACGGACTTAAAATGAAAGGTCAAGTCTTGCACGGTGCATTGTGGGACACAGTTTGCAGTACACAGAATGTTCAGCTTTAAACAGCACGTTCTGGCAAATGTATTCTGTCATCTGGGTATTCTATTTATACAGAAAATATGCATACATAATGTAGAAATAGTAGCCTAATAGGATTATATTTCAAACAATGCTGTACACTAAAACTGTCTAGGTAGAACAGACAATGAGAAATTGAATGAAGGTTGGGTTGCCAAGAATGCACATGCATTCAAACAAAACATGGCTAATTCACTCATAATGCACTTTTGTTGATGATAGACCAAGTTGTATCTTCATCAACACCCCTGCTTGGAGTCATGGTGGCATAGTGGGCTAAAGCACTAAACTGTTAAGCAGAAGGTTGCCGGTTCGATCCCCACAGCCACCACCATTGTGTCCTTGAGCAAGGCACTTAACTCCAGGTTGCTCCGGGGAGATTGTTCCTGTAATAAGTGCACTGTAAGTTGTGTTGGATAAAAGTGTCTGCCAAATGCATAAATGTACATATGCTTGGGAGTAAACTTCCCAAGCCAAATGCACTCATTAAACCAATAATTACACATTGACACAGTAAGCACACATTTCCCTCTCCCTAAATCAGCATACCTAGCACCCTAATGGATAATTGATACCAACGGGCCCAGTCCCTTTGCACTTGCCTGTGAACAGAGCCAGATGCAATCACTTAAATAGGTACCTGAGCTTCAGCCATAATAGATAATTCATGCAATCAGAGATATAATTGTTAACACCTTTTAAATTTGACCCACATTTATTCAAGCAGTACTGTATTATTGTCATCTACTTGCTTTTATGATGCGAGACAAATTGCAGTGCATCAATATACATCTTAATTAAAGGGATAGCTCAACCAAAAATGAAAATTATTTACTCTCTCTCTCTCTCTCTCTCTCTCTCTCTCTCGTCTTAATGTTATGAACTAATAGCTTCAGTAACCATTTACTTTCATTGCATCTTTTTTCCATACAGTGAAAATGCAACTGTCAATTCACTAATATTCTGCATAACATATGCTTTTGTTTATCAAAGAAGAAAGTAAAGGGATTTTGGACGACATGGACGAGTAAACGATGACAGAATTTATTTATTTTGGGGGGGTGGGGGCGCCTATCCCTTTAAGTGCATCCTCTGAAACAAAGCATTTAAACAGTGGGTCACAACTTTCTCCCTTCATTTATTGCATGCTTTTATCTCTAAAACTCAAATGCATGACAAAGGTGTCAGACTGCACCATCTTATTCCAGTTAAACAGAGCGTTTCCGATCCAAAAGTGTCTAAAGTGAGGCGTGCTGCTGAAACTTTAACTTTAAAAGCTCAAACGCGTCTCTTTCTAAATTTCAGAGTTACTCGCGCTACAAACACTCAATGACACTCACGCGCAACATCATGCTAACAGCAGTAAATGTCGCACGAGTTAGAATTAAAAATATTTCCGCTGTGGCGAAACGAGTCTTCCTCTTCATTTCAGTCCTTGCTAATACCATCATCATCCTCTCGCTGTAGTCCCACAGTACTTTAAAAATAAAAGAGGAAGGACAAACCAAAAACTGCTAAGCCCCGCTGCAAAAGACATGCACGAGAGCGACACAAATAAAGGGACGATGATTTTATTTTTTTATTTTTTTTTAAGAAACGTGTTCTCTTACCTCCGACCCGGTACATGTTGGCTGCCATGACTGCTGCCCCCGGTCCTGCCTGGCGTCTCCAGGTAGAGCTTTCTCTCGCCGCTGCCGCCGAAGAGTGCTGTGCGCTGGAAAATGGTGGATTGATCAATACGAAGCGAACCAGTGAAGGGATCTTAAAGAGACAGTGCACATATTTTTTTAATCCGTGTTCTACGGAGCGGTGTGGAAGATTCCAAATCGCCCGCGTGGTTAGGAACACCTTCCTAACAAAGCGGGCTCCTCGATCAGGAGGAGAGACTCGGGCCACAGGACTGGAGAGAGAGAGAGAGAGAGAGGGAGGGGATGAGGGTTTGTAAGGACAGCATCGTTCTCATTTCGCGTTTTCCCCGCCTCTTTCAAATGGCTAGACCGTTGCTGTGCTACTCTGGACCCACTAGAGGCCAAACGAAACAAATAAACAACTGTTGCTTACAGACTGAGTTTGAAAATATATAAATAGGCATAATTGTGCACATTTGAGTAATTGTGAAGAATAGAATTTTCTCGAAACACCCCTCAATAAATCACTTTCATCATTGTCCTTTAACTCCTTCACTGGGATAGATAGATAGATAGATAGATAGATAGATAGATAGATAGATAGATAGATAGATAGATAGATAGATTAAAAAGGGGTTAACAATTTCAAGGCAGGAACAGAAGCCCAACAAAGAGGCGAGTAGTAAGACATTTTTTACACTGAAGTTTTTCCAAATCTGTATGACTGACTTTCTTCAGTGGAACACAAATGTGATGCTAAGAAGAATGTTAGCCTCAGTCAACATTCATTTCTATTACATCTTTTTTTTCTCCATTCAATGAAAGTAACAGTGACTTACGCTATAAAATTACACCAATCTTCTGTGTTCAATGAAAGCAAGACATTCGAGTTTTAACGTGAAGGTGAAAAAGTGAAAGTGGAGATTTATTGTAATAAAGGACTTAAATATCAGTCTGTTTCTCACAAAAACAATCATATTGCTTCTGAAGATACACAGTTAACCACTGGGTCATATGGATTACTTTTATGCTGCCTGTATGTGCTTTTTGGACCTTCAAAGTTCTGGCTGTCATTCAGTTGGATTTTATGGACCTACAGATCTGAAATATTCTTCTAAATATCTTGAGTTCAGCAGAAGAAAGAAAGTCATAAACATCTGGGATGCTTAAGAGTGAGTAAATTAATAGAGAATTTTTATTTTTGGAGGAACAGTCTCATGAATGAAGCACAGAGCCGATCAAGAAATGTTGGTAATCCACACATTTAATTGGTGGTTCACTACTGCACTCTCACATCATACAAGAGGGAGAGAGAAGAGCAAGATGAAACACTCTGAGCATTACAAAAACAAAACAAAAATTTAAGAAATATAGAAAAGGTGGGTACATCAGTACAGCAGATCACATCTGTTGCATCACTCTTCTTCACCTGTGCACATATTCTAAGTGCACACACCGCACCCAACATGTAATGTGCCAATGAGAAAGGCTAGTGTCTTAAAGGCACCGCGCCTACAAAAATAAATGTCAATTATTTTACTAGTTATTACAAGCAGCCTAAACACTAGACTCACACTGCGTCCGAAATCCTGAACTGTCGCAGTACATACTGTAATGAAGGAATCACTTCTTAGCCGGTAAATCTATACATTCTTTACGTTTGCATTTGAGTTGTTTGAATACATTTCTGACATATACTGTAGTACTTCATCTGGGGACGCGAGAATTGACCCGTGACCTGAATATATGACATAATATCAACAACTGTGAAAATAATCTACAGTTCTCTGGTTACAAGGAACAGCATTCTTGGTTCATATATCAATTACACCGTCCATCAATCCAGTGTTTTGAACGTAACATTTTCTCAGTTTCCGAGGGATTATGGGATCGTAAAGTGTCGATCAGCCGATCCCAGTCAATCCTTACTTCAGATTCTCAATGGAAATAGTAGGTAATCCAGGTATTTGTCACTTACTGTTTTATGAGTACTGAGGATTCAGACATACTACACTGACACACTGTTTTTGGCGTACTATATAGTAGGGAAGTATGGATATTTGGATGCAGCATCAGACTCTTGGTTGACAATTACCAAAGCAGACTTTTGTAAACTGAAGTCTAAATCCTGTTTTGTTTATTTGTTCACTAGCTGTGGAATAACCATAAAGTCCCACAAGCCAGTTTAAAATGATGATTTCCTTAAGAACATAACTACAAAGATTTAGCTGCTTCTAAGTTTGGTCTGAAGGAAATGTGAAACACTGTTTTTCAGAAAGGTTGTTCCAGCATTTTTATGAATAGAATGAGTCAGCATGTGAAAAAAACATGAGCAATAGACACTTAAACTACAGCAGGAAACACTTACCATCTGCTACTATAAGACCTCTGTAGGGTTGGGCCATGAACTGAACAAGCAGAAAAAGAGGCGCAAAAACAAATATATGCAATACATAGGGGCGCCATACAAAGGGGGCTCCAAACGGGCCATTTCTAAGCATAGCTGAGGGAGCTAAAAGAAACCTCCTGGAAGGTAAAAACCTTCAAGAATGCCCTGTGTGCCAATGTTGATATAGCATACATCCCCATAAATGGGTAGTTGCACCGCTGAGCAGAAACAAGAGGTTTGTTAACATTTGAAATTCATTTCTTTCTGTGGGGATTACTTTGAAATGTATTTAAATATTTTTGCAATAGATTTGTAAGGAATATTAAACCATGTTTGACACATTTCTCTGTATACGTCAGCTACCCAAACCATAAACAACTCTTATAACTCTCATTGACTCTCATAACAAATAACTCTCATCAGACATCAGTGAAATTAATACAAATACGTGTATTCTTAATAAGAAAAATAAGAAATTCTTTCATTACGGAAATATACGGTGAGGTCTACTACATCCTGACATAAACAGAAATTATTTTAAAATTGAAGTATAATATAAAGTGGAGAGAGAAAAAAATATTATTTTGCATTATTTCTAAATCATTCATCAAATGTAAACAAATGTGTGACATTGACCTTGTTTAAGGGATCATTCATAATTACTGATAATTCTCTGATCATTTACTCGACCTCATGCCATCCCAGATGTGCTTGAGTTTCTTTTTCTGCTGAACACAAACAAGAATATTTCAGCTCTGTTGGTCCATACAATGCAAGTGAATGGGTACCATTTTGAAGCTCCAAAATGCACATAAAGGCAGCATAAAAGTAACCCATAAGACTCCAGTGGTTTAAATCCATGTCTTCAGAAGCGATATGATGAATGAGTGTGAGAAATAGACCAATTTAAGTCCTTTTTTACTATAAATTCTCCCCCCTGCCCAGTAGGTGACGATATGCACAAAGAACGCAAATCAAAAACAAAGGATCAAGAATGTGAATGTGAAAGTGGAGATTAATAGTAAAAAAGGACTTAAATATTGATCAGTTTCTCACCCACGCCTGTCATACTGCTTCTGAAGATGTCGATTTAACCACTGGAGTCTTATGCAATGGATTACTTTTACACTGCTTTTATGTGATTTGGAGCTTGAAAATGTTGGTACCCACTCACATGCATTGTGAGGACCTACAAAGAAAGTAAGTTATTCACATCTGGCATGGCATAAAGGTGAGTAAATGATGAGAGAATTATTAATAATTATGGTAAATTATCCTTTTAACTCATGACTCCAAAAGGTCTGATTTTCCATTGAAGCACACTCAAGATGTTCTTTGGAAGATCCTCAAATCAGGCTGGCGTAACATGGATCTTCAGGTTTTCCCCACACTTGTGGAGTCAATGCCAGCTCGAGTGCATGCTGTTATTAACCCAAAAAGCGGGCATTCCAGGAATACTAAGAAATTGTGCTTTTTATTTACATTTTGACTCCTCACACAAAGTGCAATGCTGATAATTTAATTTATGATGAAAGATTTTTATATTAAGCATTTTCACACCTTTTGACCCCTTGTATGTCTATAGATCCATGTAATGCTGTGCTCCATGCTGTGATAAATATTGTAATGTTGTTAAGAGAAGTGAATTAACACTGCATTGATTTTACCCAACCCCTAGCCTGATATATACCAAAGTGTTGCACATGCATTCATAAGACTTCCTTTTTTATGTACTTTGTTATATTATTTATTTGATGTATTTCTTTAATATGTTATATGTATTATATTTAAACTATGTTTTGTGCAAATGAATTTGTCAACTGACGCATCAAATAAATTCAGTGGTAAATAAATCCTGGCAACAACAGAATCAGATATCAAGTGATACTCGTGAACTTACCCCATGTCAGATAAAAAAGGGGAGGAACATACATGTGACATACAGAAATAGGTCATGAATAAAGATACAAACGGTGTTGCAACAATTAGGAAAATATACTGTTTGTGGTCATAAAGTCTTCTGTCTCTATTCAGACAAGGCTTAAGGACAATGGCATGGCTAAGTCAGATTAATGACATTTTGATGGAGAAGATTTTGGGATGGTGGGTTCTTGCTGGCACCGGTTTCGGTAAGGGTGGTAAGGCACTTCATATTTGGTGGTTGTTGTTAGTGGAGGCAGAGTGGAATGCTGTGGTGAGCAGCTGATTTACACCATATGAAAACCTTACGAACTGAGCTCTGCCTCGAGCTATAATCTGCAATCACATGACTGTCCTCAGCCAATAGAAAGCTTTGACTTACCCTCTATGGAGACTCACAACAAAGCCAAGTCCATACTGCTGATTTGTGTGTACTGTATGTGCCTGTGTGTTTATTCATAGATACGTGTGTTTTGAGTTTGTGTGTTCAGACACGGCCAAATCACAAAGTCAGGCTGAAATTTGTGCTTCAGTTGCTTAAAAACTTTCACAATGCACAGACTAATCATGAAGGTGTTTTCAATGTAATAGTATGAAGTTGCTTGGTAAATTTCACTGCAGTCTTTTTATACCTAGGTCTAGACATACTAAACCTCCTAACAAGCAGCAGTAGGCTTCACAGTTCTTGTAGTCTGTCTCTCGCTTTTCCTCACTGGCTGCTCTCGGCATCGCCCCAGCTGGCCCTCTCCCAGGGCCCTTGCTCTAGCACAGCAGGCAACTGCTAGAGCAACAGAAGAAATCAATTAAGGCGTGTGGCCCGATCAAGCTCTGCCTTTTCTTGTGTTTGTTTATTATGGGCTTTAATTACAGCCAAACACCATCCACACTATCCACAACTAATATAACCATTGTTGCAGACCTCTTCCCTCAATGTGACAGTGACCTTGGTTCTTGTGAGCTCGAAATTGTATAAGGGTATTAACTAGACACACACACACACTTTTACTGTCCTCCCTCTCTTTGCATGGAACATTTATAATAGAAGTGCAGGTAAGTGCAGAACAATAGAATGGCAGAATTCATTCAGAGACAATCCACTTGTATAAAGAGGACTGCAATATTTTTTGGTAAAATAAATATCAAAATAGACAAACACTCTTATGCAAGATCAAAGTAATGAGAAGACATCTGATCATCTTGTGAGTCACACAGCACATAAAACAGGAAATAAAAATTAGGGAAATGATGCTTATGTTATTGTTTGTTATTCTGCCGGTCAGTCAAAGCAGAAATAATATTCTCCACTACAATCAGTTTATGGACAGTTTGTTCCTGATCATCAAATCTGTCCTATGTTTAAATCATATTTTGTATTCATTTAATATTATTCTTAACTATTCAGTATCTTGCTGCAAATGTAATAAACTTTTGACTTGTAGGGTGCAGTGAAATGAATTATGCAGCATCCAATTTCAACAAATATGTGACTGTTTAATTCTCACAGATCTAAGCATTGAAAGTGTTTTTAGTAAGCCACTGTTTATAAAAAAAAAATATAAAATAAAAAAAATAAAATAAATTGCAATAATTTTGTTTTGGGATAAAGTTTGTGTGACTTATTAAACAATGGTTGTCTATGGGGAAATCTTGATTTTTGAGTGACTATTCAGTATGCAATTGTTTCCCAAACCAAAACTGTTGTTGTGATGCAGTATAGAGTGTAAGCTACTATTATGTGTAGGTTTTCAATAATAAAAAAACATGTATTATTTGTTTGCTTTAAATTAGAGCTAGACCGATATATCGGTTTTACGATTACGATCAGTCCACATAGTTGCTTTTTTGAACTAGCGATTGTCTGCAAAACTATATGCCCTATGTTAACATAGAGAACTATAAGTCTGAGTGGACATTCACAATGTGTCGAGTCCCATAAGGTTCAATTCTTGCACCGCTCCTGTGCAACATATGCTCCCATTAGGCCAAATTATGAAAAAGAACCAAATTGCATACCATAGCTATGCATACGACACCAAGATTTACTATTACCAAATGACTACAGTGCTGTAGACACTTTGTGCCTGTGCATTGATGAAATTAACAGTTGGATGTGCCTTCCTTCAGTTAAACAATGACAAGACAGAGGTCATTATATTTGGTAACAAAGGTGAAATTCCCAAGGTGAACACATACCATGACTACATCAAAGCAATATCTAAATCAGCCTACTATCATCTCAAAAATGTTGCAAGAATGAGATGTTTTGTATCCAGTCAAGACGTAGAGAAACTTGTTCATGCATTCATCACCAGTAGGGTGGACTACTGCGAAGGACTGCTCACCGGCCTTCCCAAAAAGGCAATTAGATACCTGCAGCTCATTCTGAATACTGCTGCCATTATTCTCACCTGAACCAAAAAAACCTGAGCATATTATTCCAGTCCTCAGATCTTTACACTGACTTCTCATTACATTTAGAATTGATTTTGAAGTACTAATGCTCATTTATAAATCACTCAATGGCCTAGGACCTAAATACATTGCGGATACGCTTGTTGATATAAACCTAACAGACCTCAGATCATTAGGATCAAGTCAGTTAGAAAATCCAAGGGTTCACTCAACACAAGATGAGACAGCATTTAGCTATTATTTGATTGAAAAACAAGCTGCATGTGGGACATTATTCATTTCAAACCCTTGTAGCCTCTGTGTCTGTGCCCATCATAATATGGAAAGACTAAGATGATGTTTTAACATTTTATAAAAATATATATGTATAAATATATTTTTTTTAAATCAGATTATTCAGTTATCTGCCTTTCCCAACCCCTAAATTATCGGAATCAGCAAAATCCACTTTCGGCCAATCTCTGTTTTAATGACATTGCAGTTCTGCTATGCTGGGTATCTGATTACATCTCAAACATTTTGAACTGATTCATGACTGGACCACTGACTATTTACCTAATTATGCTTACTTGTATTATTATACAAAATCATTAGTTGCAAAGCTTGATTACGTATCAAAAGGGGGTATGCCTAAGAATGCATAAAATTGTTCAGTCAGTAAGTTTGGGATTGAAAATAACTTACAAAGAAAAAAAAGTTATTAATAGATGCAGCCAACATCTGCAGCCTGTATAGATGTCGCACCTGAAATAAAGCTGATTCATCGGAACAGAAGTTTCAAGATGCTGTACATTATTGGTGATATACTTTAAATTAGCATTACAAAGACCAGATAAAATGGACCATTGATGGCATGAATGACAAAAGCAGCCTCTTAATTATTAAAATTGTCAAATGTTTCCTAGTTACATTCAGGCACACATATTGTTGCACATCAGCAGGGGGAGCTAGTAAACCATATTTCATCACATCTCTGTCCTTACATGCTCTCTACAGAACAAAGTGTACACTGAGAGCAGTCAGAGCACAGCAGCACAGCCACTGCTGACAGAGAAAATGGCACTCAATTAATTGGGTCATTTCACCTCTGTCACAACTTCGGTGAGATTAGATTTGGGACTGACGACAGATATTTTGTCACAGCAACTCTAACGCTGACCTCATCTCGTACACTGTGTGATATAAATCTTTTCTTTCCTGAACTACCATTTTCCTCTTCCTGTTTTCTGTGTTGTGGCATATTAGACTAGAAACAAAACTGTTTTATGGTAGAGATGTTATAAGTGTGTTTGTGTGGCCCATGTGTGTGAGAAACATGTACTGTTGGAGCTGTGGGTTAGCAGTTAAAGGGATAGTTCACCTATAAATGGAAATTATCTCATCATTTATGCACCCTCATGCCATTCCAGATGTGATTTTAAGAAGAATATCTCAGCTTTGTAGGTCCTTATAATGCAATTGAATGGTGATCAAAACTTTGAAGCTCTGAAAAGCACATAAAGTGAGCATAAAAGTAATCCATCAGACACCAGTGATTTAATCCATGTCTTTAGGAATGATCCAATCAGTATTGGGTGAGAACAGGCAAAATGTAACATTTTTCACTATACATCTTGGAAAAAGCAGGTTCTGTGGAGATCACGATGGGCTCTGCACATGCGCAAGAGCTGGGAAGTGCAATCAAGCTTGAAATCATGATCAACATGAAATTGATTCCTTTCCTAAAGGGATCATTTACTCACCCTGATGTTGTTTCAAAACCGTTTGACTTTCTGTATGAAAGTCTTGACATTTCTTGAATAGGTATGAATAGGGCTGCCCCCTAATAGTCGACCAAACTTTAGTCGATGAGAAGAGTCTTGTTCGACCAAGTTTTGATTGGTCGGTTGGTCGCATAAAAAAAAACTCCACAGGAAGTGGCAAAGTCATGCAGTCAGTGACGGACAGATATGACCGTTTACACGGCTGGTCCATGCAGTAATTAATTATGTTGGGCAGGAAATCCAAAGTGTGGGATCATTTTGAGAGGGGAAGGTTTGATCCCAAGAAGGTGACATGCAAACTCTGCAGGTAAACGTTCGCCTATCATTCATCGACCTCAAACATGGCTTATTATTATTATACTGTACATGTCTTAAGTAGCCTAACATTAGCCACTTAGCATGGCCGCTTACATTAGATAACCTAGATAAATATGCACCATTAGGCCTATCCAAGTGTTCGTGGGGAGTGGGGAAGCTAAATTAGTACCTCGATTACTGCATGTTTAACTTAAATGTGCATTTCCTGGTTTTTCCAACATATTCAGAATTACCATTTTTTCCAAATTGTGGATTGTTTCTCACCAAAACCTATTGTATGCCTTCAGAACTCTTGAAATATGAAACACAAGTCTCATGGACTACTTTTATACTTTAAGGTCCTTTTTAAGCTTTAAAGTGAAGCTCAATTCACTGCCATTTTATTGATAAATTGTGTTCCGTGTGAGAAAGTCAGACAGGTTTAGAACGATATGAGGGTGTTTAAATTCACATTCCAAGACTTACTGTAAATGGTTCATGTGTGGTCATTATAAGGGGGAAAAAGTTTAGTCTTTTTAAGCTTTTATCAAAATGTAACAACTTGCTCTGAAATTTCTTTCCTTCTCAGTTGATATCACCTCACCAAGCCCTATTATTTTCAACCATTCCCTCCAACCTCCTGTCTTACAGAGAAAACTTCTCATGATGCAACCAATACCCTGTGGATTAAATCAAGTCCCATCCTGCATTTTTATATTTAATATCCTGTTTTACTCTTAAATATGTCACATTACATTAGTAAAATGGGTTTGGAAAGTCATAACATGTTAACTTCAAGAGCAGCACCATAAGGTGGCAGTTCAACCACAGACCAGAGTTGTAACTCACAGTAAGCGTTCTCTGGATATTCGTTTATTAGGGTGCAGAGATACAGAAAGGCAAAGCAATGGACAAAGCAAGTAAAAAAGAGAATACATACGTTTAGTTTCACATAAATTTGAGATATTTTCTAGGCAGTCTCACTATAAAAAGATACAATTCTGTTTTTGAATATATATTACCATATTTAATATAAGAAGAAAGGATCAATACTTTCCTGGAGTATTGATATACATGATACAGTTACAGATATAACTGGCAAGAATGGTATTCAGAGTAATGGTAACAGGAAGAAGTACGTTTGGCTCTGGCAGCAAGAGACAGGATTTTCAATCTCTCAGCTGCTGGATTGGCATGAACGATGTCTCCATCTGCCCTGCCCTGCTGGAGAATTGCAAAAGCCTCTTTCAACAAAACCACTGAGCGCCAAGCATCAACAGTGCAAGGCCCTATAAAAGGCCAGCTGTCCTTGTTTTAGTGTGCTATCTGCTGTACAGAATAGGCCACAGACAGTTGGCAAAGGAACTGTGGAGTCATCCATATGCCAAAAATCTGGAGAAAAAAGAGGCAGCTGACCCCAGAGACTGCAGGGTTGGGTTACTAGCTCCAAACTCCACTCCCCACGCAAATGCATGTATTGCACACACAAGTGCAATGCAAACATCAATCGCTCTGTATTGTGTGCGAGTGCATTTACTTGGTTGTGTGATAAACAGTGATATTGCAGTGTATCTTAAAAGCAATACAGTGAAGGGCTATAGAGTGAAGGTTTGCCCCAGGCGGGTACTGTCGATCTAACAAGATGGGACAGCTTTACACATGAATGTCTACATGCATGTGCATGTACATGTACAAATCGTTACTCCATGTCATTTATGAACATTGTGGTCCATTATATAATGATATAAATTACAGCCTTTTCGATAGCTACTTGTTTTACACAACCTTTAAATCAACCAAAGCTTCTTTCTTGAAAACGAATTTGCTTCTTGAGTACTGCAAAACTCCTCATTGCAGTCAAAATGATAAGCATGTTCATGTTGGTCGTATCCTTCCTTTTGAGCACACAAAATTACACTGTAGCAAAAATCCCTCCCTTTATTTAGCTTTAAAAGAGTTTACATACTCTCACTCATCTTTATTATGAACACTATGGTCTTCTGCCGCCTCAAGGTTTGATGAGTTGTGCATTCTGAGATGCTATTCTGCTCACTACAATTGTACAGAGGGGTTATCTGAGTTACCGTAGCCTTTCTGTCAGCTCAAACCAGTCTGGCCATTCTCCATTGACCTATTTCATCAACAAGACATTTCTGTCCACAGAACTGCAGCTCAGTGGATGTTTTTGTTTTAGGCACCATTCTGAGACTCTAGAGACTGTTGTGTGTGAAAATCCCAGGAGATCAGCAGTTACAGAAATACAGAAAGCAGATTATCTGGCACCAAAATTCACGTCACGGTCGAAATCAATAAGATAAAAAACTATTTCCCCATTCTGATGGTTGATGTGAACATTAACTGAAGATCCTGTCCCATATATGCATGATTTTATGCATTGCACTTCTGGCACATGATTGGCTGATTAGATAATCACATGAATAATAGGTGTACAGGTGTATATATATATATATATATATATATATATATATATATATATATATATGCCTATATACATTGCTGTTTTGGTTTAAAAGTTTGTACTTTAATAAAATATTATATTTGCCTTTTTCCAACAAGGACATTTTGTACTAGTTCATGTGTTTAATCAAATGCAGAATTACAGATGTGACCTTTGATGTATTTTCTTGACCCAAAGCTACAGACTGTATGCATGATGTTTGTTCTGTGTCAAAGAGAAAAATGTCTTGAGTGTTTAAGAAATAACTCTGTTATTCCTCTTTTTGGCTCTAATACATATGTGTCGTCTTGGGTTCTTGTGTGGGCGCTCACATGTTGTTTTGACAAAGTACAACTCTGGACATTTTAATTTCAAACACTGTGGAAATGATCTCATGTCCCATCGGAGACATCAACAGTAAAAAAGCAATTTTTATACTTAGTTATATCTGCATGAAGCTTATAGCCAAAGGAAGTTTTTAAAAGAGGCTAAATCAGAATTGGTGGTTGCAAGTATAAATAAGTTTCCCAAGCTTGTGTTATTTCATGTTTTACATGGAAGACAAAAGTGTATGAAACCAACGCAGCAGCGGTTTGAAGATACACAGTTGCCCCCAATAACTATTCAGACAGTTTTTAACCACTGTCAGACCTGGCTTTATTCTAAAGAAAAATATCACCAGCACACTTTTAAGTTTGCTTAAGTGTGCATGTTGTTCAGTGAATATAAAGTGACCCCAAAAAGTACTAAACTTGGACATTTAGTTCTCTTGGAGCTAGATGTCATATATAAAATCCTTGTGGATGTATATTTATATATAATTGTTTCTCTAAGATATGCAACAAAAACCCCAAATAGAGGGCAAGGACGCATAATGGAGCGGATATTTTAAATAAACTGGAACCCAAGCCTACCTGGACCACACCGGCTAGATGCCCCGTTGTAGAACACTGAGATTCTCGCTAAGCTTCCCTGAAAAAGGACAATTGAGGTACAGCTGAAAAAGGCTGAAGGTTGCGGTTCTGGAGACCCAGAAAACTGAGGTGTGCTCCTTCACTCTGGCTAGAGCCAAATACACATTTCAACCAACCAGCCTGTGGTGAGCTGACTTTATTTGCAATAGAGAAAACATGTTTGTACTTTGTAGCACATGTGATCTAATAGCTTTTGTGACCTTTAGGTGGGTAAGTATACACTATGCGTACTTAGAATAATAAGGGCAAATAATAAGTATATGTGGAGGTGAGGGCGTGGTCAAGCGTTCGTCTGGGGAGAAAGGAAGATGTACGGGTTTTCACCAAAGATTAATTGCTGGTAATATCATTATTCGCAGTGAGAGACGGGGGAAATAAAAAGGTGCCCAGTGCATAGAGTAAGAGAGCGAAACAGATGCTGCAAAGTTGTGTGTGTTCGTGTGACTGGGAGAGACACCAGAAGCTAATTGTTTGTTGGCCATTGCCGTATTTGTTTTACCCTGTGAAGTTTCACCATTATGCCTGATGCGAACGTGTTTATGTTGATTGGAATTAAGGGTGACATACCTGAGTTGGAATCACCGTCTCCTGCTTCCTCATTCATTTAACCTTGTTACAGTATAATACATCACACAAAGGCTCAATTGAAACATATTTGAACACAAAACTTATTATGAAAGTTAAATATGATAGATTGTGAAAGTGAAAGTGTAGATTTATGGTAAAAAATAAATGAAATATTGATCTGTTTCTCACCCAAGCAATTGCATCGCTTTAGAAGACCTATATTAAACCACTGGAGTTGCATGGATTACTTTGCATGCTGCCTTTATGTCCTTTTTGGAGCTTAAAATGTTGGGTCACCATTCACTTGCATTGAAAGGACCTACAGAGCTGAAATATTCTCCCAAAAAACTTTGTTTGTGTTCAGCAGAAGAAAGAAAGTCATTCACATCTGGGATAGCATGAAAGTGAGTGAACTATTGCTTTAAACAGATGGGATATGACCCAAGTTCAAATCTCTGCCTTTTTATTTGATTATTTGTTCATTTATGTTCTGCTGGTCATTTATTTGTACTGAGGAATAATATGTATATTGTAAGTGTACCTTTCATTATTAAATATGTTTAATGTCTGAATTTCACTGTGATCATTAATGCTTAATTATTATGAAAAGTAGTGTCACCCCAGAGCTGAACACATTGCCCTGGCGAAAGCTAATTTCCTAAATATAGGCCCATAGCCTCTGTATGATTAGCTACTGCTTCACTTTATGCAATAGCTGAAACAGACTGTTCAGTGCACTGGCTAATATGGATAATTATTATAAGCAAAGTGTATGAACATATACGAATGTAGGCTATACTTTGTATTGTATCTTTAGCTTTATTCAGTGAAAAAGAATGTTGTTTGACGCATGTACAAATAAGACAAACAATGAAAAAATTCATGCAGACGGAATGAACGTTCGCTAGGAAATGCATTCTTTTATAACACTTGAAAGAATCAGCTAGGAAGTGCACGCCATTATAGGAATAGGTTCCATAGAAGGTTAAGTGTGATGTGAGTATGCTACAAGATGCAAGAAGTTTTCTTGTAAAATAGATATTGAGGACTAATGTTGACTCGAGAGTATTTCTGTGTATTAAAGGAATAGTTCACACAAAAATGAAAATTCTCTCATTGTTCACATACCCTGATGCCATTTGAGTTGTGTATGTCTGTCTGTCTTCAGCAGAACACAAATTAAGATTTTTAGAAGATAGAGCTCTGTCAGATCCGAACTACTCCTTTAAGATCAAAAAGAACTGTACAATGCTGTTGAATATAAATAGCATACACTACATAAAATGTGAGTTTGAGAAACTTTGTTTAAATTAAATTTAAGTAAAAATGAATCCGAACTGAGCATCAATGATAAATCTGAGCATGCTCAACAACTTGACAATACAACCTGCACCACCAAATTTGACATTATGTAACCTGTTTAAAATTATAAAGTTGCTGTTACTAAATGCCCTATAGTTGTTTGCATTTTTTTTTATTATAATAAAATGCCTATTCTATATACAGTAAGTATAGACAAAATAAAAGTTGAATGATTTTTTTTACAATAAAGGTCAATAATATTTAGTTAACTCAAGCTTTTATTTCCAAAGTGATCACTTTCCTCTCTCTTTCTCTCACAGTGCTTCCAGATATTTTCATACAGTTACCATTGGTATAGCACCATCAAAATAAACATGGCATCCATGATGCTTAATTACCCACAGTCACAGTACTGTGGTGTTGCTGGTCCATTTCTGGGATTTCCTTTGTGACCCACAACCAGCCTAGTTGGGACTCCATGTTTTCTTGGGCTGAACTTTCTATCACCATCCACTTTTCCACCTGCAAGGAGGGAGAGGAAAATATGTAAGAGTGCACAAACCGTCATATCTCTTATTAGCAGCATGTAAATTGGATTTCTTTGCTGTCACACTTTTTACTTTAGCAAATATTTCTTAGAGTAGAGCTCTCACTTTAGGTTCTGCTTCCATCTCAAACCATTCCTGAACAGGAGGCAGTGGAAGCAGCAAAGCCATCCAGCTCCAAACTCAGCACTCCAGCACCTGAGCCAATCACAGCAGAACCTCAGAGCTCGGAAGAGCTCTCACCTGAGGTTCAATTTCTATCTCCAGCCCTTCCAGTAAAAGCAGATTCAACAACTGAGACATAAACTGAACAAGTTTCACGGAAATGTGACTAACAGAAATGAAATAATGTGTCTCTGAACAAAGGGGGGGACAAAATCAAAAGTAACAGTCAGTATCTGGTGTGGCCACCAGCTGGATTAAATACTGCAATAAATACCTCCTCATGAACTGCACCAGATTTGCCAGTTCTTGCTGTGAGATGTTACCCCACTCTTCCACTAAGGCACTTGCAAGTTCCTGGACATTTCTGGGGGGGAATGGCCCTAGCCCTCACCCTCCGATCCAACAGGTCCCAGATCCGGGCTCTTCACTGGCAATGGCAGACCACTGACATTCCTGTCTTGCAGGAAATCAAGCACAGAATGAGCAGTATGGCTGGTGGCATTGTCATGCTGGAGGGTCATGTCAGGATGTGCCTGCAGGAAGGGTACCACATGAGGGAGGAGGATGTCTTCTCTGTAACACACAGCGTTGAGATTGCCTGCAATGACAACAAGCTCAGTCTGATGATGCTGTGACACACCACCCCAGACCATAACGGACCCTCCACCTCCAAATCGATCCTGCTCCAAAGTACAGGCCTCGGTGTAATGCTCATTCCTTCGATGATAAAAGTGAGTCCGACCATCACCCCTGGTGAGACAAAACCACAACTCGTCAGTGAAGAGAACTTTTTGTCAGTCCTGTCTGGTCCAGCAAAGGTGGGTTTGTGCCCACAGGCAACATTGTTGCTTGTGATGTCTGGTAAGGACCTGGTAATAGGCTTACAAGCCCTCAGTCCAGCCTCTCTCAGCCTATTGCAGACAGTCTGAGCACTGATGGAGGGATTGTGCGTTCCTGGTGTAACTCAGGTAGTTGTTGTTGCCATCCTGTACCTGTCCCGTAGGTGTGATATTCGGATGTACCGATCCTGTGCAGGTGTTGTTGCACGAGGTCTGCCACTGCAAGGACTATCAGCTGTCCTTCCTGTCTCCCTGTAGCACTGTCTTAGGCATATCACAGTACGGACATTGCAATTTATTGCCCTGGCCACATCTGCAGTCCTCATGCCTCCATGCAGCATGCCTAAGGCAAGTTCACTGGGCATATTTCTTTTGTGTCTTTAGTGTCCTAAGTTTTTATATCCGTGACCTTATTTGCCTACCGTCTATAAGCTGTTAGTGTCTTAATGACTGTTCCACAGGTGTATGTTCATTAATTGTTTATGGTTCATTGAACAACCATGGAAAACATTGTTTAAACACTTTACAATAAAGATCTGAATAGTTATTTGGATTTGTACAAAATTATCTTTAAAATATTAAAAATATAGTGTTTTAACCTTTTGCAGAGCCTGGAGAGAAAATTATCTACAACAGGGAGTTTTTAATGAACTATCAGTTCATGCCTCCCTGCCTTACAAAACCAGAGGGGATTCCAGATCGTCTTTGACAAGGTCAGTTACAATTTCTTCTCTTTTTCTTGTGAAATAGTATTCATTCATAACGCATAATTAAATTGACAACAATGGTAATGAAATGATATAACCTGCTTGTCCTTTAGAGGCAGGAGATCTAATATGTGTCTGCTTGCTGATTGACTGCTTTTACAGTTGCATGGATACATGGTGCCCTTGCATCCGGAGCCTCCCTCAATGACCCTCAGAGGCCCAGACGCTCCGTACTATTGCCAACCGAAACCATTATGAGGTGCATTGGTTTGTACCTCCCATCTATTATTTTAAATTTTCTCGCTTATTCAGAAAATGAAACTTTGTCTCTAATTGATCTACTATGTTCTCTTGGTCATGTATTGGAAATCCTTTGTATTATATTTAAAAACACAGTTTAATCTGTGACCCGGATCAAAGCCTTTTCAATTCCTCGATCTACTGGTTAAAACAGTAAAATTCATATGTCTTTAGATTCCCTCTAAGAAGCACTCAATAAACCTGCTCAGTGTTACATGATTATGCCTGATCCCTCAACAGTGAAAGGAGCCTGTGTTCAAGGAACCTGAATCAAAAGTCATTGACCTGAATCATGGCAGTGAGGTGCAGCTTAAAACGACCATGAATGCCTGGAAGCCCAGCATGAAGAGGAGCGAGAAGTTTGACGATCAGGAGACCCAGAAGACTAAGGTGTGCCCCTTCATTCTACATTGAACCAAACACAGGTTTCAACCAGCCTTTGTTTAGCTGGCTTTATTTGCAATTTGACAGAGAAAACATATTTTATTTCACCCGTGATTAAATATTTTACAATACACCTGGAAAACAGAAAGATAGAGAGTAGACCTTGGGATTGATAAACATTAAAGATTGTCCTGAAGAGCATTCAGCATTAGTGAGCCAAACTTCTCTGCCACTTGTGCAAAGATGTGCAACAGTCATACAGTTACATAATATTGGGTCAGTCTTTAAATCAACATATGGTGTACAATTCAGTGGACCATTGCGCTTCTGAACCTAATAATGAAACGTTTTTATTTCCAAAATTGTTTTTAGAAATTAATGTTGATTTTGGAATCAAATGGTGCTTCAGAGTGATTCTTTAGCTCAGAACAGATCCTGAAGATTTCACATTCCAATCTCAGTTATTTATGTTTACTGTGTTTGTAGATATACACTGCACTCAGAAAGAATTCAGACCCCTTTGTTTTTTTCACATATTGTTATATTGCAGCCTTATGATAAAATGCTTTAAATTATTATTGTCATGTTCACTTTTGTTTTTGTGCTCTTATGTTGAAGTTTAGTTCCTGTTTGGTTCTTGTAGTCCTTTTGTAGTTTTATTTTATGATTGGTTTTCCCCTGATTAGTTCTCATTCCCTGATTGTTTTCCAGGTGTTCCTTGTTTCCCCTTGTATATTTAAGCCCTTCTCTATTTGTCAGTTATTTTATGTCTAGTATGTTTAGCGCTAAGTTCCCTGTGGTTTTCGTTGTTCCTAGTTTTCCTGTTTTGGATTAAATAAAAGCTGCACTTAGAGCCTCTCTCGTTGCCTGCCGTTACAATTATTTTTTTCACATCAATTTACACTCCATACCCCATAATAACAAAGAAAAAAAAACTGATTTCTGATAACTTTTAAAATTTATATTAAAAAAAACATGAAATATCACATTGATATAAGTATTCAGACCCTTTGCTATGACAATTGAAATTTAGCTCAGGTGCATACCATTTCTCTGGATCATCTTTGAGGTGTTCCACCTCAGTCCACCGGTGACAAATTACACTGACTGGACATGATTTGGAAAGGCACACATATGTCTATATAAGGTCTCACATCTGAAAATGCATATTAGAGCAAAAACCATGCCATGAGGTCAAAGGAACTGCCTGCAGAGCTCAAAGGCAAGAGATCATGTGTGGAGATGAGAGAAACTTGCAGAAGGGCAACCATCACTGCAACACTCCACCGATCTGGACTTTATGGCAGAGTGGCCAGATGGAAGACTCTCCTCAGTGAAAAAGCACCTAAATGTCTCTCAGACTGTGAGAAACAAGGTTCTCTGGTCTGATGAAAGGAAGATTGAACTGTTTGGTCTCAATTCCATGCATCATGTCTGGAGGAAACCAGGCACCACTCATCACCTGTGCAATACAATCACAACAGTGAAGCATGGTGGTGGTAGCATCATGCTGTGGGGGTGTTTTTCAGTGGCAAGGACTGGGAGACTGGTCAGAGTTGAAGGAAAGCTGAAAGAAGCAAAATACAGAGATATCCTTAATGAAAACCTGGACCAGAGCACTCGGGACCTCAGACTGGGTCAAAGGTCAAAGGTCACTCAAGGACATTCAATTCTGTGAATGTCCTTGAGTGGCTTAGCCAGAGCCTGGACTAAAACCAAATCGAAAATCTAATCAGTGTTTTGTGAGTTCTATATTGTACATGAGCACAAATCCTAACTACGTTTAACAAAATTTGCAAGTTAAATGTACAAATTATTGAAAGACATAGCCCTGAAAATGCATTCAACATTGAAATTCAGCACAAGGGCTTTGACATTGTGTCTCCAGATGTTGTGTTGTTAAGTCTATGCCGGTTTAATGACTTGTGTTTGTCCACAATGAGCATTGTTTCTGAGCTCTCTCTCTTTCTCTTCTCCCAATCAGGCTGAAAAGGACAGACTGAAAGAAGAGTTGGAAGAGGCGAGGAACAAGCGAGGAGACACTCAATTGTGAATGTAATGTTAATCTGTGAGCTTTTCAGCATACAGATGATTACAGAGGCCACCTTGCCCAAGTGTGTCGTGCAGTTACTGAAACACCATAATGAAGAATCGCTCGAGTGCCAAAAGAGCAACAGGTCAGGTCCAAAAGAGCAACAGTTCGGTCCAGTTTTGTGTGAATTATAGGAATGTCAATGCTGTGGATTGATGAACTGCTCGATCAGTTAAGCACAGCTCGCTTTTATACGACACTGGATTTAACGACGCAATATTGGCTGATCCCCTTAACTCCCATGTCCAAGAAGACAGCATTTTCCACACCGTTCGGATTACACCAATTCATGACACTTCAATTTGGTTTGTTCTGGGCCCCGGCTACATTTTAGCGATTCATGGACCAAATCCTCAGACTGCATGCTGCTTATGGCGCTGTCCTGATGCCATTGAGATGATCAAGACTCATGGCAAACCCAAAGAATTTTCGCAATTGGGTGGGTGGAAGTATGGTATCTGGGCTTCCACTTGGGTCACAGGCAAGTGCGGCCCCAAATTGATAAAATCGCAGCGATTGCAGCCTGCCCAAGACCGTTCCTGGGACTGGCTGCCTATTATTGAAGGTTTGTGCCTAACCGTCAGCAGCCCGCTGATGATCTTACTAAAAAGGAGGTGTGGCAGCGGGTGCGTGGTCAAGCGCCCGACCGGGGAGAGAAAGCGGTAAGGGCGCTTGCACCTGAGCTAAATTATGTCTAACACCTTTCTTTAATTTCAGTGAGTACGGGGAGAGCGGCATAAAAGAGCCTCAGAACCTGCAGTCGCGTGAGAGAGACCGACACCCAGCTAGCTTGAGGAGCTGAAATGCTGATTATAGTTAATTGTGAATGTAAAACTGGAAAAGCTCTGTACTGAGGCATAACACTAATTAAAGCCTACCTTAGAGTGGAGAAACCTGTTCCCGTGTGCTCCTTCCCGCCCTGTTCTTGAATAGTGTTACAGGAGGCAACAGATCCAGTGGACGGAGCCGTGTCAGCAGGCAAAGCTGCACTTTGTGATGTCATAGAAGGGAATGTCTAGAGTAAGATTTCTCCATGAAGTACCCACTGTAGTGTGGAATGGTCAGTCACCACTGTAAACATCTTGGGTTTGAGGTAATTGTAACGCAGTTCAATGGAAAGGAGGAGGCGAGAACCGGCTTGACGATATAAATAATATTTTAATGAAAAACTTAACACAAAAGATACAAACACACACATGACGGACATGTCCGTAAACGATCTCTCTCTCCCGCACCACCATCCGCAATCGGCGTTTATCCCTCTCCGAGGCTCAAATAGCCCGATAAGGGACTGGGTGTGTATAGTCACGACCCGGCCCCGCCCTCCACCCTGTCACATTCCTCCCTCGTTCTCTCAGGCTGGGGAGCCCCAGCATGACGTCCCCCCCCCCTCTTTCCCTGGGGGAGGGCGTGCCCTAAGCCCCATCTGCCAGCAGGTCATACCTGTCTACCTGGATGAAGGAGGGGACAAGGGGAGGGAAAACAGAATTAATTAAACTGGGGGGGGGGGGGGGGGGTTACTTCCTGTAACAGTGTAGTACCCCCCAAAGAAAAACACAAATTTAAACGAGAGGGAAAAGTCCAAGGCAGAGCGGCAGTGAGAGAGAGAGGAGAGACACTTACTCGCCAGTTCTCCGGTGTCCAAGAATGGGAGTTGAGGTTAGGCATGCCTTCATACTTGAAGGTTTGACTCCAGGATTTGGTGTAACTGGTGTTTCACATCAGGGGATAAATGAGATTCCTTTACGGAAATGTCGATTAGAGTTTGATCATCTATTATGTCTGGTGGGGATGACAATGTAGGCTGAGGAGGGGGAATAGATCTCAGTAAAGACTTATCACAACTGTGTTACCTATTTTGGTAGATCTCAGTACCACGAGATCGATGATGCCCCCGATGTCACTGCGCTCCTCAGCCAGCACCCACCATCGGCAGGCATGGTGGAGCTGTTGAATGAAGACGTTGAACAATAGCCCACCACAAATATGCACTTTGTGGTGGGCTATTGTTACACTCTTCTGACTTCTCTCTCCCTTTTATCTGGCAGATGGTTGCATCAGACAGGGGATTGAGAGCGGTACTGTCCCAGATGTTGGAGGGAGAGGAGCACCTTGTGCTATACATTAGTTGCAAACTCTCATTGAGGGAGACTAAGTACATTATGATTGAGTGTTTGGCCATCAAGTGGGCAGTCCTCACCCGCCGGTCCAATCTGTTGGGTCATGCTTTCACCCTCTGCTCAGACCACGGCATGCTCTAGTGACTTAGTTGCATGAAGGATACATATGTGCAGATCACCCATTGGTATCTGGCTCTGCAGCCTTTCAAGCCTTTTAAGTTTGAGGTGATCCACAGGCTGGGGGTGCAGATGGCTGTGGCGGATTTCCTCTCTAGAAATGGGGGGGGGGGGTAAGTGAAAGGCTTGAGGGTCCCCGGACTAAGTCGGGCAATGGGGGTATGTGGAGAGAGGGGTGTGGCCGAGCGACGTCTGTTGAGAGCGAGGCCAGTAGAGAGAGTATGTTAAGGATTGACACCTGGAGAAAATTATCTCTGACAGCTCTTTTGTGGTGACAGAGAAAGCTGGAGGGTCACAACGATCAAACAGATCAATCAAGCCAAGAGGAGAAAAAAGAAAAGAAGATAGTCTACTGATAGACAGGAGATTCTGATAGCATCAGGGGCTGTTTTTAATAATGGTGCGTTTAAAAAAATTGTGCACTTTATAAACAATGATGCATCTAAAAAAAAAAACGTTATTTATTTTTTAAACGGTGCCCTTAAGAAGCAGTGGTGCATTTAAAAAAGTCTGCACTTAAAAACCAATGGTGCATTTAAGTGCATTTTTTTTTTAATTGTGCACTTGAAAAACAATGGTGCATTTAAAAAATTGTGAGCCAGAGCCATTAAAATTTTCAAAGCCTCAAGACTGGGAGTAATGGATATGGTGGTGTGAAATATTTCTACTGGCCAGCAGTCAACATGCAGCTCTCAGGCTAACCAGGTGAACATGATAAAATCTTGCCTAGGAGATGAGGCAGATGACATTTTAAGGGGTCAGTCTTCATTCACCTTTAGCCTATAACAGCGGCAACAGTACCATATTGTGAAAGAGACTTTTGAAACATTTTTTGTGCCCAAAAAGATTTAATCAGAGAGTGCAACAAGCCAATGAATCTGTAGACAATTTCATGACAAAATGTTACGCACTCACTAAGAACTGCAACTTTGGTGTTTCAGGACAGCCAGGAGAACACTGAGGTTGAGATGAATGCTGTAAACCCAGAGGATGACCAGCACAGCCAGAAGCACCCCCCTGATGTTGGGATTAATGCTGTAAACCTGGAGGTTGACCAGGACAGCCAGGAGAACACTGAGGTTGAGATGAATACTGTAAACCCAGAGGATGACTAGCACAGTCAGGAGCACCCTCTTGAAGTTGAGATGAATGCTGTAAACCTGCAGGAAAGCCAGGACAAACTCTGAGGTTGAGATGAATGCTGTAAACCCAGAGAATGACTAGCACATCCTGCAGGATGACCAGGACCGCCAGAAGCACCCCCTGAGGTTGAGATGAATGCTGTAAACCCAGAGAATGACTAGCACATCCTGCAGGATGACCAGGACTGCCAGAAGCACCCCCTGAGGTTGTGATGAATGCTGTAAACATGGAGGATGACAGGACAGTCAGGACCAGCACATATTTACTTATAATGGACTATTTTCCAAATTTGTGGAGATTGCTAAAATGACTCCTATGAAATTCGATGACATAGTACTTCACCTTAAGACGATCTTTGCCCCTACAGAATTCCAAAGATTCATTTTTCTGATAATGGGCCCCAGTTTTCCTGTCAGAAGTTTGCTAGCTTCACAGAGGACTATGGGTTCCAACATCCAGTCATGTTCAGGCATTGAAGCACTTGTTCACCAAAACCAAATACCCTTACCTAGCTTTTCTTGCATACAGAGCAACAACTCTGGCCAGTGTCTATTGTCCAGCTCAAATCCTCATGGGGAGAAGATTGCGTACCCAGGTGCCACAGCATCACTCACTTCTGGTCCCAGACATTACTGATTATTCTGCAGTGGATGCAAACAAAAAGAGAAGAAGAGGTCAGGCAGAGGTCTATAAAAACACTGCACAAGAGACCTCAGCCATCTGTCGTCGGGAGAGAAAGCATGGATTATGGACAGAAAATCACAATCTACTGTGGTGCCACCACATTCTGAACCATATTCATACTTGGTAGATGGAACTCAAGGCACTATTAGATGAAATAGGTGACATCTTGTTCCTATGCCAAGAACTGGAAAAGTTGGTGAAACTTTCTCTGAACTTGACCAATGTACAGAGAAGGGAGAGACTTTGTTGTTGAAGTTCAAACATTGAATCTCAATAACCTAAAGGAACAGGGTTTTTTAAAGACACACCAGTAGAGGTAATTTGAACGAATGTTCGCTTTCATTTTTCATTATGAGTCTTGAGTTGAGAGCATAACAATGCTTTAATAATGGTGTGGCATGGGGGGTGTGGTCATGTGTCTGTCTGTGGGAGAGAGAAAGTGGTAATGCTCTTCACCTGGGCTGCAATTACTCTAACACCTCTCTCTCATTATAGTGATGGTGGAGGGAGACCTGAAAAGGCAACTCAGAGTGTCAAAGTGGGAGAGAGAGTGGCAAAGAGAAGTAGTGTCTGAAAGACTGGCATTGATAACCAGAGACTGCATAGTTCTATGAGCTATTAAAAGCCCTGTTTGAGTTGGCCACTGAGAGCCATTTCTTTTGTTTAATCTGACTCTGTGTCTCGTTTCGAAGGCTGCTTGCTAGGTAGGACGAGTCCTTTGAAGGCTGCAGTATACTGAGCGTCCTCCTTAAAACAAGCCTCATTTACACAAGATGGCCTTCGTAAGACGAATGGAAACAGAATGTAGCATGGTTGCTATGACAGCATGCCACTCTTTAACAAGCACGAGCAATTTGAGTGAGAAGGGAACAAAGTCCCTTTAGAAGGGAATGTATGAGGGAAATTTTAGGAGAGTTATAATGATGTAAAGAGAAAATAAATTAGATTTTACAGGGGTACCTTTTGTCTAATACTTTATTTTAATGATATATTAATATAAGTATACATATGACATACTCTGCACCCATCTACAGAGGTATACTTCAACTTGGGAATTAACATTCCTTGCGTTTGAACATCATATTTACGGGCAAATTGGTGTAATTGTTTTTTAGACATTTCCGTTGAAGCAAAGAATGGTGGGTTGTGAGTGCCCACGAAGAATACACCTCATGCATCCTCCAAATTCCCATGAAAGAAGGTCACATTCAAAGGCTGCATTTGAAGTGTCCTATTCACTTTTCTGAAATGAGACAGCCTCGATGTATGCGGCCGACAAATGCGACCTCCGGAGGACGCATCCTTCCAAACGAGACAGCCTGAGCATGTGAAGAAAAGAAATACTCACCTCAACTGTTCGCTGTCTCCTGACTGCTCCATTGCCCATGAACTTAGATCTTTCACAAATGGCTTTCAGAAGAAAGCCAATGGAATTAGAGATTAAATTGTTGCTTGTAATATTCATTAGTTATCATATTTTACAAATAATCATACATTAGTTATAATAATCTGATATATATGTTTTTCTTAACAATCTATGGTCCCATAGGGTCATTTTATATTTTTGTGGACCAAAATAATTGTTTGTAGTAATCGACAGCATGCCACAGATGCCGTCCAAAAAAAAATACTGATCATATAATTGGTAATGATAATATTTGTATTAAATAATAGTGGACTCAGACATTTATGCCCCATTGTACAATCAACCACTCACCACTGTAAGCAAAACATCCTCCAGAATTTCCCTCATTGTATAATCACTGTTTACTAGTGGCTTTTGCTTTCCTGTCAGGTGCTACACAATATGACTGACCATCACAATAAGCTGCCATTGAATCCACATGATGATGTCACTGTGGAACCGCTGAATTTCTCTTTCTCCCTCGCTCTCCTCATGAGAGTTATTACAGTCACCGCACCCATCAAATGACCGTTAAAAAGCAATGTTCCACTTGCTCTAGAGAAACATTGATTTGACAAAGACATGAACGATGTGTAAGCAAACTAGCTAAATATAGCTGTTCTGATTAGATTACACAGAGATACTTAAGAGAAGAGGGAACTCCCAAAGGAGGACCACTGGGGAGTGTGCTGCTGATTACAGCTCTATGTCAGATCTTCCCATCGTAAAAAAGAAAGAATAGAAAACATGGCTGCAATCTCAGAGTGTCTGGCAAGACTGAAGGATGGGGTCAGTGCACTATTATCTTAGGCTAAGAGTCAAGCCAAATACCAAGGGATGACTTTTACATTCCTCAGCATCCATATTGGTTCAAATTTGGAGTATGGCAAGAGGCTTTTGCAGCAATACCATCTGTGTAACAGTATCGTCTTTTAGAAATTCTCACATGCTCTAAGGACTTCTCAAGCCCTGTCGTAGATGTGTGACTGTCTGATAGTAGCGTTTGGTAAAGTCGTTTAGGGACTAGAGTGAGATAATGTAGAGTCTGTGCATTGTCTTCCTTATCGGTTTCCCAGTCTGCTGCCATTAACTGTAGTCACTCTTGAAGAGGTCTGATAGAGAACTCTGTCTTGCACTCAACAATATCCAGAACAACTATTTAATACAATAATAGGCAAGTTCTGTGTCAAGAGGGTTCGGAGGGTTACTTTTGAAATGTATTCCACTACAGATTACAGAATACATGCAGTAAAATGTAATTTGCAACATATTCTGTTAGATTACTCAAGGTCAGTAATGTATTATAAATACTTTGGATTACTTCTTCAGCACTGGTAGATTTTTTCACTTAAAAATACATTTTCTGAAAAACCTAAATATCTGATGCAGTGTTTTTTCTAAAACAAGATCAATCTAATTGGCCTTGTTTTTAGGATTTTTAGATATTTTTACAGGAGTAAAAGAGCAAGAATATAATGTTTGCCATAATATCAAACGTCTTACAAAACATAATTTATATGTAAATGTTTTCCATCTGAAAGGACTAAATATGAAATGAAACAAATGACAATAAAATGCAAAGTAATCTCTTCAGTAATCAAAATATTTTTGAATGTAACTGTAGTCAAATTACCAATTATTTCAATTGTAACTGTAGTGGAATACAGTTACTTATATTTTGTCTTTAAAACATGTAATCTCTTTACATGAATTCCGTTACTCCCCAACCCTGTGTGTCAATACTTCTGAATCCCCCAGTGGAATTTGCATATAGTGCTTATTCGGGGGAGATCAGGACACTTTTTACTCCAGTCAATGTTTCTCAGTCTAAGTTCATATTTGAAAGTCAACTTGTGTATAAGCACTTACTTTAAAGTCTTGGCTACAAAAAAAAAAAAATTTAACATTTCCACTATTGTTGGCTAGGAAAAAATATATAGTAGATTAACCTTTTGTGACCTCAATTGCATGGCATGTTGTCACACAATATGGGAGTAAGTTGTCACAATGGTACCTATCAACTCAAGCCAACATGGTGTCTTGACAAGTGTGATGGAGAACCTGTGAATTGGTCTCCATCATGGGATTTTAATGTGTCTAATTTGTAAAGAACTTACTTCTTGTTTTAATCATTATTTTTCAATATATATATATATATTGGGATTAAGCTATTTTAGATTTCCAGTTTTTGCGACTGGACTGGCCATTTGGAAGTTCACACCTGTGGGAACCACTCATTTTAAACATTTAAGGAGATCTTTATGGTTTTATTGTGTAAATGTTTTATCTGTCCAATTTATTGTAGTATTTGGTGTGTTTTTTTAAACTCTCATTTTACTCTCGTTCTTACAGTATTTATTTATTCAGTGATTTTGTATTTAAGATTTGTGAGGGTTCATTTTATTCCAAATAAAAACATCCTCCAATTAGGAAAGGTGAGAAAATTGTATTTAAACAAGCAGTCACTAAGGTAAAAAGAAAATTGAGCACATAAGACAAGGTTGTTTGTACTGCATGAGTGCAAGGAAACTCTGGCCCCACAGTTTAGGAGAGTAAGAGTACCAAAAAACTGTCTAGCTTTTTTTTATGTAACCTTGGTTTTATGTTAAATTTTAAACACTGTTATTTGCACATTTTGCACCTCTGACAAAATAAACATATTTTTGGAATGCCTTTCCTTCTCTCTGGTGTGATTCTCGTCATGACTGTCTTGGTCCCTATCAATTTGCAATAATAGTACAAAATGGCAAAATTATGAGTTGGCTTGTACAAAAATGCAGCTAGCTAAAATTAGATGCCTGAATAGAGCACAACAGTTCTTTTTCAGCCATCTGTGTTCTGGAAGTATTTTTCCAGAAGGCTTTTCATCTTATGTTTTTGCCAATTTATATGAATTATTAAGAGTTGTCATGAGGCTATATTGTAACAAACACATTGGACCCGGCCCTGGCAACCACCCAAAACACCATAACATCATCACAGTAGGGTTTGCATGGGCTGCTAGATCTCTTTAGAATATTTGAAAATCTAGTTTCATTAGATTATTTCTTATAGGTAAAAAATACTAATCTCTTAATGAAGAGCACAAATTCCTTAATGAAGAGCACAAATTCCTTAATGAAGAGTCCTTGAGAATCCACTGTTATTTGTGGCATAAATGGAAAGGCAGACATTCCCACATGAATCACAAAGTGCTTGATGAGTTAGGCTGGGTGTGGGTGTGTTTGATGGGTGGTGTGGTTGTTCGGGTGAAGCATGCTCTGAAGTCTGAACACTTGCTTTTGGGATGCCATGTGGTGCTGACGCGTATTTATGTGACACTGAGGGACTTAGGCACCTGTTCACCACTTGACTTAATGGATTAGCATAGGCTTGAAGTAAGAAGAATTTGAAAAGTTAAATATAAATAATGTATCACTGTAATCACTGCTTTAGACATTTTAAGTGAGATAAATGTCTCTTGAGATAAAGAAATCTTGATTGTTTTGGGTTAAATGGATCACATGACTGCGTAACATCACAACAAATGCATGATAGTTTTCAGATATCTCCCTTTTCCCTGTCCACACTACAACTGTATTATCTTTTATTATCTGTTTTCGCTGTCAATCATGCAGTCTCAGTGTGGACAGAAGGCCAAAAAGTAGAGAAAAAGATGCGTTTTCAAACGAAAACAAATGATTGTGGACGTGGCCTAAGCAATTTAGAGATTTGTGAAAGATTATGATTTTAATGTGTGTAACTGTGAGAGCGGGCCAACAGTCTGTAAAGGAGCACATTTCCTCTGCTGAATGATGAATTCAACCAAAAAACAATTCAAGCAACTAGGAAAAAGGACACAGATGTGGCTGATGCAAAATCTTGTAAGAGCTGACAAAGGGTTGGATCCTAAAATAAGACATGGTGACAACTATTTCACATAGGGTGTGTGGAAAAGTGATGTAAGGGACAAATTTGTCAAAAACGTAATACTGTCATGGTGACCTCAACCCCAAACAAAAAGAGAAGTGTAATCATGATTGGGACCTGCCAAAATCTGTCTTTCCCTGATTTAAACTAGTAGCGGTCTGGCATGTGTTGAAGAGTCCCTATTCATGAGAAGTAAAAGGAGCTATTGTTGGACGCCTTCACACTCCAGTTGAAGGATGAGAAAAGGAAGAGACAGTGGCAGTTAGTAGACAGGAGCCCCAGCCAGAAGCGTTGACCAGACGGCCTCGCCTATTTGACGACTGACAGGTAGCCTGGCCAATTAGAATAGCTGAACCTGCGAGAAGGGGCGTGGCTATGCAAATGCTGCGCAGTGGTTTGAGTGGGATGCTCGCGGTGCTCTCAACCATTAGTAGCCTAGCGCGCGTTAAGGAAAAACCGGACGCTTACTGAGGGAATCAAGTCTGAAGTTACGTTCTCCGTCGAAACCGTTAAAGAAGACACGATGGCTTCCAAGTGCCCTAAATGCGAAAAGACGGTGTATTTTGGTAAGTGTGTTTGTTCCCCGTTATATTCTTAAACATTATTAAAAATGCCTTAAACGATATGTTTTGACGTGATAAATAACGTCCACGCGGTGTAATGAGGCAACGTGACGTTTGTTTGCGCAGGTGTCCAGATTTATGAATTTAAACGCAGCCGATGCAAGATTTACAGTTTTTGATGAATTACAAATAAACCATTGTTTCACCTCTTTCATATGCCCAAAAGTTAGCAGAATAAGTTTGCAGACGAAGAGATAAAGAGAAATAAACCTTTTATTTTGAGACTGCTGAGTGCAGTGACAGCAAGTTGAGATTGAGAAACATTTTATTACCCACTTCTGCAACAGCAATTAACAATAGTGTCTATGTCTGTAGTTATGGCACACTTGCACTTTTATATCTTTTCATTCTATGTTTTCACTATTTTATAAACACTAAAATGGACTGGGATGTTTTTTTGTAATGCGAGCAAATAGCTCTGTTTGGATATTTGAGGAGCTGGGAAATCACCATGCACAGTGAAAACAGCAGAGCTCTTCTTAATTTATATCCACTTTCTGCCCAGCACTGACCCATTGCTTCTCAATCCATTAAACACTCGAATAGCCTTGACCTTATCATCCCTGCTCTCATATTTCTGAGGTTATTCATCAGTGCATCAGTGATGGTGTGGTGAACACTGAAATTATAATTCAGCTCTTATTTATGTTGTATTAATCTGCGTGTTAACTGAAAAGCCATTACACAGCCAATAAAGCTGTCGGGAGGGTTAAATCAATGGTGTGAGCGATGTGGTGTTATATAAAAGCAAGTGCAGCTCTTTTCAATGCATTGTGTCTGATGTGTGGGCAGAAACATCTCTTACTTAAGTGAGTCTCAACTGGTTTTGCTTCAGGACCTGTTTTTTACATTGAAAAAAATTTGGTGCCCCAAAGTGGTACAAACATTTTGATTTAATTTGAATAATTTTAATTACATAAAACTATTTTTACCTTGAATGGTTCTGTTTAGGGTTTCTGAGGATAAGGACATGCCGCACAATCTGTCCATATAGAGCGTTACAGTCTGGCTCCGGAAGTAAAAATCCCATTCATTTCTTCCATAGACGAATTGATTTTCAACGCTAACTTATAAACCTTTAAAGATAGACCTACCGTGATCCCCGAGGTTGTTCATTTATGGTATATTCTTCTATTGAAGCCATCCGTCTGTGTTATTTCAACATCATTGTTTAAAAATAATCTTTAATAGCAGAATTACTGTTGAACAACTACATCACCCATAGTCCAGCAGGGAAAGATCCACCAATCAGAGCTAAAAAAGCCCATGAACTAAGCCCAGAATGGACCTCCTACGACGCACTGTGAATGACGTAAACAAGTAGATTTCCCTGCACTCTAAAACTACTTGTATATTTGTGTTTATCTGAATATTTCACAATAAACGTAAACTGTGGTGTTTCTATACTTATAATTAACAAATTAAAATCAATATTTTAATATTTTTCAATAGCTTCTTGTTTGATTACGTCATTCACTGTGCTTACTAGGATTGTAGTTTGTGCCCTCATGAAAGGCGGTAAATATACAGTCTTTGGTCTTTTTGTCGGATTTTCAGACTTTTTTTTAAAAAAGACTTTAATGTTGTGATTCATCGCAGAGCCTGGTTTGTTTGGGTCATGATTTACTGCTCTTTTATGGAGGATTTTTTGAAAAGTCTATGGAAGATATGAATGGGAAAAATATTTCCAGAACCCAGATGGCTGAAAAAGTGGGCGTGCACTGTTGTGATCTGTAGGCATCTGCCTGGTTTGGCTATCTTCTAGCAAATTACGGATTAATTTGCCCCAAAATGTTGTAGAGTTTTATTGGACTCACTGTATTGGATGTCAACAATAAAAGATATGGATTTTCTCCTATTCTTTTTTTTTATAAAATGTTTTTTTTTTATTTTCTCCCCTTTTTCTCCCGAATTTGGAATGCCCAAATCCCAATGTGCTCTAAGGCCTCATGGTGGTGTAGTGACTCGCCTCAATCTGGGTGGTAGAGCGCAAATCTCAGATGCCTCCTCGTCTGAGAACATCGATCCGTGCATTTTATCACGTGGCTTGTTGAGAGCGTTACTGCAGAGACGTAGCACATGTGGAGACTCACGCTATCCTCCGCGGTATCCACGCACAACTCGCCACGTGCCCCACCGAGAGCAAACCACATTATAGCGACCACGGGGAGGTTACCCGATGTGACTACCCTCCCTAGCAACTGGGCCAATTTGATTGCTTAGGAGACCTGGCTGGATTCACTGAGCACACCCTGAATTCAAACTCATGACTCCAGGGTTTGTAGTCAACATCTTTACTCGCTGAGCTACCCAGGCCCCCTCTCCTACTTTTGAAAATTTGAAAAGCCTGTTTATTTTGCTACCCTACCCTTAGGCTTCATGTATGCACAATGATATAACTGTCTGAAGTCTCTGAACAAAATTCCCTCCCCACTTTTGGGTTATGACCCACCAATTGAGTCTTAGCTGGGCTAAAGAAATGGTAGGTGGAAAATGTGAGATAACTGAATACTTTATGATAACTCTTCTTCAACCATCAGTAAATTACCAAAGTGTTCAAGATACACAGGTACTGTATGATGATTGATTTTGATGTTTGTTACACTTAGAATTTGAGTGTAAGGTTGTTGACACCACAGACAGTGTTGTTAAGTTGTCCATGATGCCATAATGCAGAAGAAAGGACAAGGGTTACACCTCAGACCTCAGTTTAAGTCATAAGGGAGTTGGTCAGGATGGATGCGGGTGACTGTTCTTTTATTAGGCTCAAGTTAAAGCCAAGACACATTCTGTACAGTTGTGGAAGTGCAGGGGTGCGGCTCCAACTCCTTTTTTGGTCCTTGGCAGTGCTTTCCAATGAATATGAAAATGTCACTAAGTGGAACGTTTGAGATGAATGGTGATTGCTACATCCAAGCCCTCAGTCTAGACATAAAGTGAATGGAAACTAGGAATAATGCTTGCATTTGACACTGTACCTGTTGACATCATAGATGATTTGAGGTATAAACAATGGATTAAGTTTAGTGCTTTGTTAATGTTAGTTTATATTGAGTGTTTAATGTCAAATATATTAAATGAAAATGTTGAGAAATGCTACCAAATTTTGGTTGCAAAGCCTGCTGCTCCAAATGTTTGTTTTTTTTTCCCCCAAATTGAGTTTGTAGGAGTAAGTGGTTGTGTTCCTGTAAATTCTTTCTGACAATATCCTGTTTCAAACCTAAGTGGTAAGCCACTGCATTGAGTGGAAAAACTTTTTAGCATATGCTGTGAGTTTTCTTGCACAAAGGCAACCATAAATGCTTTACTTTTCATATAAAAGGGTGTTAAATGAATCAACAGTTTCTGATCTTTTGTTCTTCAATTCAGAAGTTTGACTCTACAATCAAATTCTCATTCGGAAGCAATGCGTGTACACTTCAAAACAAAGACACCATTGTAAGGAAACCCTGCAACAAATTAATATAAACAAAAGTTGATATGAAAAAAAAAATCCAGGTTCAAGCTTATCTCAATCGACAGCATTCGTGGCATAATGCTGATAAACACAACACAAATAATAATTTAGACACTTTTATTTAAATAAAAGCAAAACTTACTGTTATAGTACGGTACTTGAATGGAAGTGAAAGGGGCTGGTCCATAAAAACTCAAATACATGCCATTTTTTAATTGATACCCCTGAGACGTAAAAACTAAATATCACAAATCCTGTCAATTGAGCTTACTTGTATACTGAACCTGGAACATCCCTTATTAATGGCAGACAGCGCTCACTTGCAGTGTATCAAATCTCACCGACAAAACAGTAAGACGTAAAAATCTGGTGGCACATGCATTCTGCTGTCTTCCCTTTTCTTAATCTTCCCTTTTTTAACTGCTCTCACTTCAGGGCCTGTGCTCCTTTCTGAAGAGAACTAAAGAAAGCTTTCTATTTCAAATTGCTGGGTGCGTCGAAATATTAGAGGATATCTCCATCCTGTTTTCCTTCGGTTTCAGCAATATAGACAAAATGTGTTGTCTTTCTCTTTGATTCTTTTTTCATATGCTGTACACAAACATTATTCTCTCTGTGTAGGTGCTCTTCTTCACAGGTACACTATGTTCTCACCCTCATCATCACCTTTGTTTTGTTCTCTCTGTCCCATCTCTCTCTCTGTATCCAAGGGTACTATACTAATGTTATGTCTTGATACCAAAAAATGTAAACTGTTCGATATCATCTTGTTGCCAATTCAGGTACCATACCACAGTATGTTGCAAAATTTTACAAGATTTTAATGTTAACAAAATTATTAACAATTTGACAATGAATCAAATACAAATCTCGAAATGGCCAAATGTGATCATTAAACAGCAACACACACACACACACACACAACGAGAGAGAGAGAGAGAGAGAGAGAGAGAGAGAGAGAGAGAGAGACATAATGTGTGTTTACTGTATGAATGGCTGTGAACACACATAAACTCCTCAGGTGCAGCTCTGAGAATTCAGCTTGCAAGTATTTCGGCATATCATTTGGAATGGACCATTTTCACAGACATATGACATGTTTCAGCCTTCTTTAACAATGTAAATGTAGCAAATTGTTTTTATATATCCAATTTTAAAAAGATTTTGTTATCTGGCGCTGTACATTTTTTTTTTTTATCTTCTTTTGCAAAGCTGTGAAAGTGTAATTGTTGTTTTTTTGTTTTTTTTTTGTTTTTTCTCTCTTTTGCTGTTGGAGCAAATGGGTAAACAAAAGTTACATTTGCCATTCACAGCCATTCAAGTTTAGCCAACTATGCCGACTTCCACTTAGCAAAGGTGGCCATGTGATAAGGGTCCATGGGGTGCTTTTTAAAATCAACAGTCAAAAACTCACAGGTCCACCAAAATAAAAGCTCCATTCAACTTGATGCATGAAATTGAAGATATTATGACAGAAATGCAGTACTACTGGAAAAAAAAAAAAAAAATATATATATATATATATATATATATATATATATATATATATATATATATATTTATTTTAGAGGTCGACCGATATATCGGTTTTGCCGATTAATCGGCTCCGATAATGATTTCTGGAACTATCGGTTATCGGCAAAAATCCACACTGATAATTTCCCCCCGCTGTGTCTGGTGCTGGAGCGGCTGGGAAGGGCGCGCTGTCATTATACAGTATGAAAGCAGCCTCTAGAGGCGAAATAAAAACTGTCACTGATGCCTCGAGGTGGTTGTTTTGACATGTGAGACTGCACGTTGAATGCAGCAGAACACTGCAGATTTAAACTACTAAAAGGTATGAATACAGTACATGTTGTCATATCATTATAAAGTAATTCATTTCTTGAATAGATGTTGCATTAACAGAGAACAGCAGTATGTTTGCAGACAAGGCAGAGAGTATGCTAACATTAAAGATAACCTCAAGCGGTTAGAATAATGTGACAAAAAACATGCAAGTCCTACCCAAATGTTTAAATAAAATCTAATACCATCTATTTGCATTAGTTTATATCCAGTCACTTTTATGCTTTAGCCAGCTAAGTTGTATATGTAAAGGTAGTGAGAGATATCTTCATGCAATCAAGAGAAACGTGACTTTGATTTTCAGAAAATCTGATTTTAATTATTTATCCTCACAGTAATACGTGTTTTTGTCATTTTGATTAGATAATCACCAAGTGATCAGTGTGTATGTGTGTCTGTGTGTGTGTGAGACGGGTTTCCTTAAGAATTTAAATGTGCGTAACAGCACATTATACAAACAAAAATATCACTGAATCTTATAGAAGTGTTAAAAAAAAAGCATAAGACATCGCAATTCACTAGTTTGCTCTAGTTTCACATTAAAAACCCTCACCGGAAGTGAATTGATCAGCCACTTGAAGACGTGCAATAGCTCTGTGAATCACAAAAGGCTGTGTTTTGTAAGTAAATATATACTATGCTCAGCTCCAGCGTGTTTATTGAATGGCGCTGCTCTGTTTACCCTTTCTCTCGCGGCTATTTTTAGCCTTCACGCGTTGCGCAATATTTGAGTACTTCTCACGAACATCTCCGATGTAAATGCTCAATAGTTCGGTTCACTTATATGCATTTAGAACGGCACTGGAGGTGCATTTGACCAGAACTTGAATAAGAAAAGAATTAAACTACTGTGAATTTGCTAACAAACAGACACATACAAGACTTCCTAGAGAGTTCAGAATGTCAAAATAAAAGCTTGTGGGTTTAAAAAGTGCACAACTTAAATATATTACTGTTGTATTTAAAAGTCAATAATATTAATAACAATTTATTATTGTCATCATTAGTATTTGTTTACAATTTAAAACAATATGGGTACAATATTTTATAACAACATTGAATGGGTAACAAAAAATAACTGTGTGAATGAAAAGTGGACTGATGTCTTACAACTAAATTGAACAAAAATGAGATCTGAAAACTTTAAAGTCCAGATACAAGTGGAAACATTATTAGAACAAAAATAAAGAAAAATTCAAAATAAAACACTAGTTTCATTTCTACTGAAGACTGGAAGACTGGAATTGGTGTTAATTTTGCGGCTACATTATCCAGTATACTAGTTAATAATAAAGTGTATTTTTATAAGCTATACATTTATATTGAAATAATAGTTAGAGGTTTGTGTTTCATTACATATTAAAGATTACTTCCCAATTGGTTCCACACAATAATGTAAAGATATTCTAAACCGATTATGCAAAAAAAACAACACCGGTATCGGATCGGTATAGATACTGAGACCGATACTGAGATTCCTGGTATCGGAATCAGAAAAAGTGGTATTGGTGCATCCCTACTTTAAATTGTATTTTTTTCATTCAGAAACAACTTGTAAATTATCAGCTAATTAATGAGTTATCGGCTTGTCTTCCCATTTAGGTATCGGTACCAAAAATTTTAATTGAACACTTCATTGTATAGGTTGTATAATAGGTTGTATAATAATAATAATAACACTAAAATGTTTATGTAAGCAATATTACAAAAGCAAGTGTTTCCTAAGTAATGATTCAGTATTGATAGCGAGGTTCCAGGGCTGGTATCGTACCGAAGCCAAAATGTTGGTACCGGAGCAACCTTACTGTAGCTTGTATGAAACATTGTGTTTTCTGCATGGCTTCCTCAGGAGATGTTAAAATGTGCAGAATCTGTTGCATAATGCCACTTCTTGAGTTTTTTGTCTCGTGTTTAGGGGCATTGCATAACCCTGGGAGTCAGAATGGGGGGGCTGTTCTCCTTGTCAGTCAGGATTCCAGGCAGGCATGAACCTCCACCATAGTTACAAGATGTTTTTTTGTCTTTGTGGTCATTAATTACTTGTGTTTTATGGGACTAGTCTTTAAACTGATATTATTCTAATTCAACCTACCCAAAGGCCTGCAAACATGCATAATTGGTCAATATACATTTCCTCTACCTGGAGACACATCAAGGAAAATTTGCTGCCTGTATTTTCCCCCTCTAGATTTTCCTTAAATCCACTGTGAATGTATTTTTATTTTCAAATATATATGCACCCTGAAATCTAAACGGAAAATATGTCTTGGTCACATTTCACCTCAAAATTAAAAGAATTGTATTTGCCACCCAAATTCCTGTTTCTCTGTGTTTGGGCATTTTACTTTTGAGTTTCTTTTGTTTTTTTGTAATTCCCATTATGCTAATAATGGTGATTCTCATTAGATACTACTTACAAAAGGAAAACATTAAAGATTTTTTTCCCATATTAAAATTTCCGTAATGTTTTTTTTTTTTTTTTTTTGTATTTGTTTCACCTCTCATTAGTTTAAATCAGTAAATAATAAAGGCAGTACATCAAATACTACCATGTAAAAATGCTTAATCTAAATGGTTACATAGTTATTTATTAGCATTACGGTAATGAGTTTTTTTTTTTTTTAAGTTAATGAAAATTTGAGGTAGAAAATGTGCTTAATTGTAATTTTAAATAATGTCACAATTCAAAAAATCCTTAAAACAAGCTTCATTAAGCAAAATTAATTTCTTTTTGATTTTGAGGTGAAATATGACCACTAATTTGATGTGTGGATCAGTAAAGAAAAGCACTAGCTGTAGGGAATCTGAGAGAAGCAGAGCACTGTGAGGCAGCATTGATTTGTACTGACAGCCGTAGGCATTACAGTAGCAACTAAGAGCACACATGCACAAGCAGTTCGCATTCAGGCCAGAGAACTAAAAATCTATAGTAGGAAGAAACCGCTCTAGACAGATGTCTTCTGGAGCCAAGGTTGCTGTGCCTTGTGTCAGACGGAGACAGGCAGGGCCACATCTGCACAGCAAGTGCCTAAAACCACACCCAAGCTTTCCACACAACTGTACGGAAGATCACAAGCCATTCCAAATTGGAAAACCAATGTCTCAATCACACTACTATTTGAGATTTGTTTAAAAAAGGAAGTGCTACATTGGAGTTGATGGTTATGTACATGGTCTCATAGAGCAAGAGTCTGACATAATGGAGCAGCAGGGTCATTAACCGTGTTACAGAACATGACCTAAGCCTAGAGCATGTATGCTATTTATAGTATGAAATAGCTGAGGATCATGGGAACTAACCACCACAACCATTTCCCTGGTTTCTGGTGCCAGGAAGTGTATGTAATGATTTTGTGTAAATCTGAGCTGTCTTTACTCCTGTTTTATCTCACTGTGTGAGCGTATATGTTTGGCTATGGCCTGAAGGCCCTCAGGTGCAAGGCTAGCGGGTCAAGCTGTAATCAGTGACACTAAGTGAAACGCCATGATGGACCCAGATGGCGTGCATGTTGGTTTTGCCATGCAGGAGGATACAGTTGGGGTACTGTACTAGTGCCCTGAACAGATGGGTCCACATTAATGGCTGCTGAAGTGGAAGAAAATCTGTCCATACCTTTCAAATTTATTTCCATGTTTGTGACCACGGTAAGTGCACTTATACAGTAAATTAAAAATGTTATTTTGGCCATCATTTTGCCTATATCTGTTTAAGATGTTAAGGTGCCAATGTTCTTGAGTTAGTGGCCGCTCCAACCATTGGACACTTGGAAATGGCTATCAAAAAAGTGCCATTCAGAAAGTTCATTAGATGTTTGTTTTTGCTTGCTTTTTAAAGTTCAACTCTTTTATTCCTATCTAAATCTGTTATTAAAAGAAGGATGTCCTGGGCACTTTCCAGTTGTAGAGCCGTAGGGTGTTCAGCTGTGTAAATGTTGTTCAGGACTAGTGCTGTTTATCTATGATTATGAGCTCAGTCTTTGCTTAAGGCAGGGTCAGCATGTAAGACAGACTGATCTCACGATGAAATCGGAAACAGTGGGTTGACTTTTCTTTAGCTAAAATCGGTCTGTACTTGCCTAAATTCGAAGCACTGCCCTCAGTGTCCAAAGCGACTGCTGTTAGGTGTAGGGCACATGTGAGCTCCATTCTTCAGTTGTTTTCAACAGAACAGGCTGTAATACAGTGAAGAGAAATGCATATTTTATAGACCGTACCCTCCAACCCTAATCCTAACTCTCAGTGGAGATTCAATGTTAGTGAGAAACATGCAATCTCTGAATCTCACTCCTCAGTGGTTATGCAAATGAATTTACTTCCTGGTTTCAATTCAGGATCCGAACCTGGGTCTCCCACACTGCTGACGCAACATGCTTCCAGTCACTCCACAGGGGAAGGTTCCGATGCTGATGCAAAAATGCCTGATAGGTGGTGGCGCTTGTCCATAAGTAATCATAATTAGGACTCCAATTAGCTCACCAGCAGATTAAAAAAATTTAATTCACAAATGAAAATACTGTCATAATTTACTATTCCTTATGCTGCTCCAAACCTGTACGATTTTCTTCAGTGGGACACAAAAATAGGTATTTTGAGGTACATATGACTCATCCGCTATATTTCAAGTCTTCTGAAGCCATAAAGTAGCTTTGTTGGAGGAACAGTCATTATTCACAAAAATGTGCACCCTCTGCCGTAGTTATAAAATCGAATTTGTGCTTGTGCACATTTAAACCGGCTGCATTGGAATCGGTCACGAGACACACAAGAACCAATGCCATTTGGCCATTGATATCAAACATGGTGAGATCCATTATGAGCAGCTAAGTTTGAATATTGAAGTGTGAATGAGATTTGAAAGCTACATTTTATAAGAAGATTTCAGTTTATAATCAACAATTAGTTGGCCCAAATAGTTGGGGATAGCTGACCCAAAAATGTAAATTCCTTCATTTTATAGTCCAAACCTGTTTAACTGTTTCTACCGTAGACCACAAAAGCAGATGTTGGGCAGAGAGTAAAGGACTGACAGCCTCAGTCACCATTCACTTTCAATACAAATTGAAAGTCAGTGAGGCTAACAATTTGCCTATCATCTCATTTTGTATTACACGGAAGAAAGCCATATGGGTTTGGAACAACATTAGGGTGAAAAAAATTTGACAATTAAATTTTTTGTCAACGATTTCTTTAAATTTGAGCTGTGAACTATACCTTTTATACATCACTTAAAACCATCCAATTACAGCGGTTCCAAAATCAATTAGTCATGCTGCAGCTGAATAAATAGAAACATTCAATTAGAAATACAGCTTCCCTATGTTCCAGAGAAATAGAAGCATCTGTTTTGTCATCTCATCTAATGGGAATGATTAAATGGAGACTGATGTTGATGCATCTGTCTCACTGCTTATTTTTTGGCAGAATAAGGATTGTTCGAGAGCCTCTTCTATTCTGGAATGTCCTCAGGATATTGGGTATGACATGTTTACAGAAAGACTTGATTATTTGTTATCAAGTTGATGAACCGTGCTTGTTAATGTTGATTTCTTTAAGTCTCACATTACTCAAACAAGAGAGAGGTTTGATGTGAGTGAGCTGCCTTCGAAATGAGAGCTGACCGCACAGTACAGGACCATTAGCCCACTTTCAATTTTGCATCTATTCTGCTGAGATGGCACAAGATCACTCACGTGAAGGTGTTGTTTCTCACACATGAGTGCAGAGTGTTTCGCTTACTCTCCCTTAACGGCCCACACACGACCCATTAAACAAACCTACATGCCACTCACGGATCAGTTGACTCCGTGTTTGAGGTATTATAGTGGGATTTAATTGTGGGGTAAACGAAGGGAAAACATACAAGTGAGATTTCCTTGCTGATGGGAGACGTTACCTCTACCAACAGTAAAGACATTTACCGACAAAGTAGAGGATTGAAGAGATTACCTCATAAGCTGCTTATCTGTGATCAGGTGTACATATTGCACTCTAACCTCTGTCTGTTCTCATTAGAGCTGGACATCGTGAGGCATTGCAACACCACATATAATCTTACACCACCGTCCATTATGACTCTCGGTGCATCTACACCTCTTATCCATGGTAACATGACTCCCTAATGAAACCCGGTCTATTAGAGTGTCTTACTTTCTCTCCGGTTGGATGGAGCCCTTCAGGGATGCACAATGTGTCAGTGCTGTTAGGTTATCTCTATGGTGATTGTGTTCTGTTTACACCTATTTAAAACACCATGCAGTCATGTGTGCCATTTGAAAGCAGCCCTTTGAGTCCAGCAGGGCTGAAACGAACAAGAGTAGAAACCTTCCTTGAATCTATTTATGCATACTTCCCTACTACACAGTATGCAAAAAGGAGTATGTTAAATGAGAGGGATGTCCATATACTCTGTATTCAAACTACCAGTTTTCATCTGTCTGTCCAAGTATACATGACGCAATGTGTAATCGAAAATTTAGGATGTCAGCGGAGAAATTGTTAAATATACTCCTCTATATCATACAGTTTGGTGAAGAAAATAAAGCACCAAATAGACATGCGCAGTTGTAACCTCCGCTAATGCACCTGAATAGCTCTGTAGATGAACACACTCCGACTGTGTTTCATGTTGGTCAAGTTTCAACTGAGAGAAACTGTCCTATTAACTGTTAGTATGTTAAATCAGTTGATGGCATCGCAGTTCTGCACATGTTAGTTAGCAAAATTGCAAGTGCAGAAAACAAGCCGCAAGAGAGAAGCCCCTGCATCATTTAAGTCTCCTGTCTGGTAACGTTTTCTTTATACAGTCAATTACAACAACGATGGTCGAAAACATTTACAAAACAGGCACTGTTTGCAGACATTGCTCGACGCGAGTGCCGTATACTAGTAATTAGGGCTGCACGATTTGGGGAAAATGTCATATTGCGATATGCGATTGCAATATAATAAACAAATGGTATCATGAGTCAACTTGCTTGTTTATCAAGGAAAATGCACAAATAGATTACTGATAATGCTGAAATGTGTATTTTTTCAACTCAAACATTCAAACTAGCAGCGAATATAAATGCACATTTTGAGTTAGTAATTGGAGTTTTTTTTTAGTTAAGGACCCTAACGAAAATTAACCATGGTTTTACTATAGTAATATTGTAGTGACCTTCTGTAATAACTGTAATAACAAGGAATGTTGTCACCATTGTTTTCTTTGCAGAAATCATAGTTGATATTTTAAAAAATTATAATATTATTTAGTCTGTCATTTAAAGTGCATGTAAATATACTCTATAAGGCCATGGGAGCTGAGGAGATGGCAAATGAGAAATAAATATGCTACACAATTTATAGTACACATTTCCATACTTGCAGTAAATACCATATTGGCATTTTTAATGATGGCAATTTGTCATCATTATAGCAATATGAACACAGTGTAGTCTTAGAATATTTGGCTAAAAACATGGCTGCTTGCAAATTCACTGCCTAAAGGCCAAAGTTTACTTCGGTTGCCTGCGTTGCTAACTGTTCCGAGCACAGTATGCGTGATGCAAATTTCATAATCACAACAGCATGGACTGTCCGTGTGCTGCCTAGAGTTTCTCAACATGCGCATAGTCCTCGTCTGTGTGCATCCTCTGCACATGCGCCTGCCGTTGACTGCCTTAAAGGCCCTGGTATACTTCTTTTTTCTACATATCGGATCACGATCGGTCGACCGTGTTGCCTTATAAAGTATACTCTTTTGCCCGTGAGTGAATCTGAACGTGTTCGACGCATGCGCACTACAACTGTTTGCAGTTATATTTTAGTACAGTCAATGGCAGGTGCATGCACCGACTATGTGCACAGATGAGGTCTGTGCATGTGTCGAGGAATTCTTGGCTGTGCGTACAGTCCGCGCAGACTGTGATGGCAAAAATTGCTTGAAAAAACATGCATACTAGGGGTGTAACGGGTACGTTGTCTCACAGTTCGATCTGTATCATGTTTATAGGGTCACTTTTTCAGTACAGTTCGGTATTTGCAGTGAACAGAAAAAAAAATATTATTGCCAAATCTTAAGAAAGAATACAAACACTTCAACAGGTTTGCCCTGAATAAGAATAGTTTTTTACAGTAACCATAGTTTAACTATGGGATTTGTAGTAAAAACATAGTAACCATAAAATCAACTTTCATGTTCACAATAGATATAATCATGGTTACTATATGGAAACTATAGTATTACTGTTGTAAAACCATGGTTAATTGTCGCTGGGTCTTTTACTAAAAAAACCTTTTTCTCTAATTAATCAATCAAAATTTCAACATAATACCTGCACTATTATGCTACATGCATCGATATAAAATGTCTTTCAAACGCTACGGCACATATGTTCAATATTTGGAAGCTGTGCATCTCTATAGAAGGAACTTTGCTATTAAAATGGATACAAGGGATGCTGTGACGCAGCTTGAGTGTTTTAATCATACATGGAAGTCACATATCTTCGTAAGCAGAGTAGAGAAACAAATCATTGGCAAAAATCATGCCAACACCCCAATCTCTGTAGTTATTGTTTCATGTCTGTCCGAATCAGCACTGAGTGCTTGCTTAAAAACGAAAGGGAGTGTGTGTAGTTTCGGCTCATCTGCGCCTCTGTGCGCTAATGCTATCTTTCCCCTGTGATTTTCGGCAAATTATCATATGCCGACGTATTACCAGTATACAGCAATCGTGTCAAATGATGTCTACAAACGGTGCCTGTTTTGTAAAAGTTTTGACCATCGCTGTTGTAATTGACTGCAAAAAGAAAATGTTTCCAGACTGGAGTCCTGAATAACGCAATTTCTCAATTGGCATTTTCAACACACAATGCTTGCAGAACAGTGATGTCATCAAGTTGACCCACGTGAAACACAGGCGGTGCATATCCATTCAGGTGCATTTGTGGAGGTTGTAACTGTGCGTGTCTATTTGATGCTTTATTTTCTTCCAAAAACCGTGTGCTCCAGATGCATCAATAAACTTGAGGTGAAACGTGGTACCAATGTTTACTGTATCGTGGGTGGCGAACCGTATGTTTTTTTTACAGAGAACCGTTACACCCCTAATGCATACTGTGTGCGGAGTGATCAGCAAAACGGACCACCGAAGTGTACTTTGGCCTTAAAACACTGATTTCTTCTGACTGTCTTAAAAGAATGTGTGTTAGTGTGTGACTGGAGGAGGTCAAGCCTCTATTCAACTAGATGAGCCATTAGTGGTTCCCTCTGCCCACAAAACAGAACATCCATAACAGCACCCCAGCAACATCACACCTTGTACAACAAAAGAAACCCTTTAATGGCTGCGCTGTTCATCTGTACTTTGTCACCACCATCCCTTATGCACATTTACTGTGGTATAGTACTCTTTCACTGGCCTAGCCTAACCCTACAGAACCACACTCTCTCTGTGTATACCCTATAGGGCCATTTACTGTGAAATCTCACTTATCTTGGATTAGCATCCTGCTGTAATACCAGTGATTTATACTGTCTGGATCCCTTAAACCCTGACTCCTCATTTCTACTTCTGTGTAATGTGAAAATGTACAGAATTTATTTGGATATAATGTATTTCTAATTGGGTTAATTTTTTAGTGGTCACTAACTATTTCTTATATGTAAGGTATGGTTGGTTTTCAAAACACTTAACCTGTCCTGAAATTAAACATTATGTTATGGATATTACTGATGCCTCAGATCATGCAACTTGTTGAGGAGATGTGACTTTCCATAGACTTACACTGAAGCAGGGACCCAAACCATACGTAATTTAATAGAAACTATGAGATGCCCTTTTTTCAGCCAGTAGGGGTTCTCAAACACCCTGGCCACCACCCAGAGAACCTTACCAACCAAGTAGCAACATGTTACTCACAACGTCCTTACATTCTGGTGGCGAGTTTTTCACAGGCAAGCACCACCCACATTTTCTTGTTAAAATGTTAAAATCTAGTTATAAGTACTGTTAGAAATGTACAAATTCATTCCTTTTTTCATGCCTTTTATGTGTCTCCCCCCCCCCCAAAGAACTCAAATCTTTCCTACTCCCCTGTGTGGGAGAATAGTTATCCATCTCTGGAAGAATATATTTTGCTCCACTGTGCATTTGGCTGTATGAAATCTCCTCTTCTGGTAGTGAAACTGATCTCTACCGCCCTGAGCTAGACCCCCCGAGAGATGTACTAAGAGGGCTGCAAGACTGACAGACCGAAAACAATACTTCTCCAGGCAGGAAAGCAATGGAGTAGGGGCAGAGCTGGAGGAAATGAACTTTTCTCTCTGTCCAATTGTGCCTGGTTCTGATAAGGGAAGGTGTTTCCTCCTATATGAGAGAGTGTCCCAGCAGGGCTACGTTATGTATTGTCCCGAGACTAAGATATATAATTGGAAGGAGTATTATTAGGTCTGGGGAAGTCTCTAAAGACAACCCTAAAGAAACAGTTCAGGAAGGCAAATGGAGAAGTGGTTTCCAGAGGTGTCTGTACTGAATGTCATCACTTTGTGATCCAGCTGCAATTAGCCCCTACCCCTGCATTTCCTTGTGACTTGTCAACACGTTGTAACTATGGAAGGAACCACCATGACCCCTGCAATAAGGCTGTTGCTTTTCATTTCATCAATGCGCAATAATCTCACATGATTGTAAGTATGAATATGCCCAGACCATCCTCAGAACTTGAAATTAATTTGGATATGTTGGATTCATCCCATAGGGTTCATTTTTAGTAATTGCTCAATGTGGGGTTTGATGTTGGTGCTACGATCATCAATGATACTTGAAGTTGTGTGGCTTCTTGAGGAGATCTGTGCTGTGACTTTTCTTGTGGCTATCAAACTTAGAATTATCACATGACTGATGATAAAAACAGACAAAAAAATACTATAGACACTGAAGGTGGGATGCAAACCATACTATCCAGGAACAAAAATATCTTCAAGACTCTTTGGACTTGGACCAGAAAGCAACTACCAAAATGACCCCACAATGAGGCTGTTCCTTTTCTATTTTCCAATGTAAAAATTATCTCACATTGATTGTCAGAATGAAAATGTCCAGACCAGCACATGTATAAAAAACATGAAGGTAGCTTTAGCCCTAGAACTTGAAGGTAGCTTTAGCCCTCATGGCTCAAAAATATGTAAAAGTTACCATTAATAATGCTATGTTGAGACTCTCGCTCACGGTTTGTATTGAGGCAGGGATAGGCTCTTTGCTTTAACCTCCTGAGGAAATGCTCTGCATTCTTTGCTTTTTCAGGAGCTTGGGTTCTCAGACAGGAAATTTTCAAATGCTATTCCATGGTACAGTCATTACTAATCACGAGCCACCAAGATTTTAAAGGAAGGGAAAGTGCTGCAAAGAAACTGCCATTAAAATCCTTATCTACCAGACTAAGATCACCACAGTACAGTGCCTTCTCATTCTCAGAAAGTTTCTTTCAAAGGAAGCTTGTTAGTGTTGCTTGCCAAGGCAAAATGTAATTTAAAAAGGGTTTCATGATTGTTCTCTGTCTCTCTCTCTCTTTCTGTGTGTATCCCTCCGCTTATTTTCTAGCTGAGAAAGTGTCGTCACTAGGGAAGGACTGGCACAAGTTCTGTTTGAAGTGTGAGCGCTGCAGCAAGACCCTGACGGCGGGCGGCCATGCTGAGGTGAGTACGAGACAAATATCATTCACTACCTCTCTGTATTTAGCAGTGGACAGCTGAGTATTGACTTTGTGTCACTGCACGTTTCCATCAGAGGGCCAGTAGATCTATTTGAAAAGTCCAGCACTATTGGTGAAGCCCATGTTGCATCACATAGCATTAAGTGTTGGGGGCTGTGCTAGGTGCTTACATGATATAACCATATTCATATTTTTTTGTAGCATGCAACATCAAATTGTGTTCCCTTATTTTCTGTTTCAGACGGATGCACGTAATGAAGCATAATGAGATGTTTAAAGTGTCTCATGATGCTCGTCTTCAGTGATTTGCTGAAAGCTTTGTATGTCCTGAGTCTTCCTGTTTGCGTGACTGAGCCAAATACAATTCTGAACGACCTTTCCAGCATCCTATTACATCACACTGTGATGACTGGATTTAGATTGGAATGTCATAAGAGGGTAAAGGACAGGCCAGTGATGTTTAGAGACAAAGGACTTGTCATTTTAGTCAGCAGATGCTTTGGATTGCATCATATTTCTTTGAGATTCATAAAGTTATTTGTCTTTTTAATTAATATGCTCCAAGTGTCAGAATAGGAAACGTCTGAACTTACTTTTACTACAGGAAGAGTCACGACTAAATGCAGTCTCGATTTCAATCTCTATTACATCCTCACCACTCGCATCAGCCTAAATCTGGATGTAGTTCAGATTGCAATGGGGAGGGTTTGATTTCTGTTGGGTGTTTGATAATATGGGAAAGAGGTTGGGTTTTTGGGCCTGTTGAGTAAGACATACGTGTATTAGTGATACTGATTACAAATGTATTAAAGCAATATCACAAGTTCAAGAGTGCTGTATGTCCAGCTATCAGTACGGCTGTGATTCGTAGGCCACATTTAATCACAGCCATTCTAATAGATGGACAATACAGCACGAATGCAAGTGTGGTATTACTTTTAGACAACACATTAAGGAACAATTAAATAAGTAGGGAAAAACTAAGGACTGTCCCAAAAACGTTTGTGTGTTGAACTACTTTCTTACGCCACAGGATCTGCCATTGCTAGTTTGAAAAATGTGCCTGAGCCTCCGTTTCTAACAAATTATTTGAGAAACAAGGATATGTGTGTGTGTATAAGAGAGAGCGAGAGAGAATGTGTGACTGAGCGTGTGATTACCTTTGTCTGCTGCAGTGATAAACAGTAGTGCTGCAGCTTTTAGTTTAACTCTATTCTTCAGCTGTAGTGTGATAGTAACTCCTCCTGATCGTGGAGTGATGCTCCCATACATGCTATCGGAGATATCCTATATTTCACTCACGTTCAAGTGTTTTGTTGTTGTCAGAGAGAAAACATGGTGGACGCCAGTTTCATTCTTGTATATTTCTTAAGAAACTCTTATTTTGACACTGACACACAAAGCTTTGTCTCCTCTGACATGTTGAAATTTTACAGCTTCTGCCAACTTGAATCAGATCATTATTATTATTCGGGCTGTTGCGACACTCAGCTGTGATCAGCAGTCATGCTAAAGTTGATAGTTAACTCTTAGTTAAAATTAGTTTAACTATTTCTATAGTGTAGTAGTAATCCGAGCGGCCATGGGGTGAGAGGCATTTCCAGATGACTTCGAATAAATTTGCACACTTACACACAATTTGTCAACATCAGCTCAACTTGCTCGTAGTATACACAAGACTTGTCGCCACCTGCTGCCTCAAATCTTTAATGTCACAGGGATGAATGAAAAATTCACACACATTGCTGCTCTTACACATCTGCACTGCTCTTATGCTTTAGTTTGGAATGCCACGGACACAAGTGGAGTGATACAAACAGTAAAGTGTCCCAGTGCTGATGGTGTGTGCTATCAGCACTCTTGGAGTGCCTCTCGTTCAATCAGATTTGAGGACCGGAACTTACTGTTGTATAACAATTAATATTTATATTAAGATATCAATTTGGCCATTTTTTGTTTTATCAGCATCAGGAAAAGGTAGGAGGACCTTGTGGCAGCTCCAAAATCTACATACCTTGTTTATGGATGGTAGACATTTTCTATTTTTAAATACTGTTGTGTGAATTGCACATAGTTTTGGTCTTAAATAAGTGTTCTCCAAATTTGTTGGTCTTATTTGCCTTCATTAAATTGGCTACCCTGACCTCTACATATCGTTATTGTATTGGCCATTGAAAATCCCTTATTGCTTGACCACTAATATGTATGTTTCTCTTCAAGATCATTGCTGTGCACTTTTGATGGTGCATCAGAGCAGTCTGAGGACTGAGAGACCTTTTCCATGTAGAACCCCAGTGTGATTCACTATGGACAAAATAATTAACTTTCCCTGTGGATAATGACAGATGTCTTTCCTGTTAGACAAACAATCATAACTCTGTCTATAGATGATAATCTCTTAGTGCCGCCATTGCTTCTGGCTTATTGTGTAAAGGTTTCTTGTAAATGGGTTTGTAAGGAAAGGTAGAAAGGTGAGGGTTTGGATTCTGTTACCAGGATATGCGAGCTGAAGTTTCTGGAAAAATTGTGGGCTGGGAGAACTACTTGATAAGACCGGTGAGAGCTGAACTGAAATGAGAACTGATGAAGTAGTTCAGCCTCAGACGTCACGCCCACAGATCATTCATGGGACCATCTGATGAATATTGCACACAAAAATGGCAAGAGTTTTTTTTTAAAACCAGAAGCTCCAATGTGATTGGCTAGATTTATGTCATTTTCAGAGATGGGATGCACAGGTGTGTTTCAGTCTCCTGGGAAACAAAAGATGCTTTTCCATTATCGGGTAGAACAGTATTAGCATGGTGAGTAACAGTTCCAGTTGTGTTTCCATTTGAGCATGGTGAGACTACAAACTTGTTACTAGCCTGGATTTTCAGCACAGTTAGATAACCATACTAAACCGTGCTGGTGGAACACCTTTAGTGACGTGGTGACTCACCATTGCTGGAACAGCTTGCTTCAACAATGAGAACCATTCGGCGCGATGGTGGAAAAGAGATTAAAAGGGGTTTACAAACTTTACTACAATGAGAACTTCCATGGTAAAACTAGTCAATGGATTTGTGACGTTTGAGATACTTTGTATCAAGTAAACAAGACCTTGATCACACCTGTTAATTCTCCTTTGCTATCAGGGTTATATCTGATTTTGTTTACCCACCCATAAATATCAAATAAAAAAGTGAATTCATCTGTCAGACAGGTCCTTCCTGTCTAAATCAGTGTTCCTGGCCAGAATAACCTGCATGGTTTACCAAACTTTATGCCAATAATCAAAAATCAGCTTACACAAGACTAAACTTGGTGTATTATGAAGTCTGTAGCACTGCAATTCCCTCCCTGATTGAGTCGTCCCGTCACTTTAGGCTCTGGAACCAGTTTAATTTTGTATTAATTTGTTTAACTTTTTTAGAAGTATTGACATCAAGTTTGGGTCATGGGAATTAAGGTGAGAAGGTGTCTGTAAGGCTTTGTTGGAATGTTGCTCATTATACATTTTGTTCCTTTGCATACCTCTGTCTACTGGCATAAGGCCACTGTTCTTGGCCCCTTTTGTTCCTTTGTCCTGCCCTGTGCAGCTGTAACGGTCACACAACTGCCCTCTGATAGTTACCATGGCAACGCTTGACTGAAAGGCTCTGGGAGGACCTGCCATTGAAACATGTTCTTTCTTCCATATCTTCACATAGACATAGTCAAGGCACACAAATGTGCAGACAAACATTCAGTGTTTTATACAACAACACAGACTGTGTCCTAGTAACTGCTGTGAATTTGATCAGGCCCTGGGATAACTAGCCTGTCTGTGGCCACTCAGACTCTTGTGGAGTGCCTCTGGAAGGATAGTGTCCAAGCAACAAGTTAAAATGAAAACTATGACAAACTTTAGCAAACACACACATTCACATTTAAATTCTTGATTGTTGGAAGATGCTGTACAGAGGGGATGTATACTTGCACATATTCATTTTAAAATAATTGAAAGCTTTGAAAGTAATGACCATGCTTTTTCTCTTGTTCTACATCCTTACAGCATGATGGGAAGCCATATTGCCACAAGCCATGCTATGCTGCCCTCTTTGGGCCAAAAGGTGAGATGAGATAAGGCATGCTAATATAGTATAGTAATGAAAGTAATTTGACAGACTATCAGGGAGTTAACTGTTCTAAAACAGCTGTGTTAACTTGAGATAACAGCTGTGTTAATGTCTTATAAAAGTGTTGTTAGTTCAGTGAAAATGTTTAGCATCATTTGCTTGCAGATACCACTTAGTATCCAAATACTTTTTGGGTCCACTGTGAACATTTCTGCTACTCATATATAACATTATTGTAAGAATAGAATAGAATAACTTTATTGTCATTGCACAACTGTACAATGAAATTTAGTGCTTCTCCTAGTTACTGACCGACAGACATACAAAACAAACATAAAAAGACCGTTTCAGGGAGAGCAAAGCCATTGCGTATGTGCACGCCGCCATCTTTTTGAAGATGATTATCAATTTGGATTGTGGTCAAATGTCTTCATGACATTCTTGTTTAATATTCAGGTGTGAACATTGGAGGTGCAGGCTCATATGTGTATGAGGCTCCTGCCAACTCTAACTCACCCACATCCAACTTGGACTCTGCACCTAAACCTCAGGAGAAGTGGGTTCCAGCAGCTTCCAGGCCACCTTCTAAAGGTAAAAAATAAAGCAGCAGTGACCAGCAGCTACTGACTCTTTTCAGGTCTAAACAAGCTGAATGTGTAATAATGGCTTGCTATTTATATTGTCGATTATTCTTTAAAATAGTAATTGAAACGGTATGAGTTATTCTACGATAAACGTTTCAAACAGTAGTTTGGTGTATTGTTGTGTGTTATCATCCAGTTATCATCTTGGAAATAAAATGGTTTTGCCCTTTTTAATTCAGATTTGTTGTCAGATATTTTGTAGTCTGATCATATAGTGAGTAACAAAAATATTTTAAAAAAATTGTTGATGTAATTCTAGTTTAATCATATTGAAAATGGAAGGTCAAGCAATGGACGTTGTATTGTGGAGTGCGGTATTTATTGGTGTGCTAAATATGATTTTTGCAAGTGGTTCCGTTTACTTAATTAAAATGAACTGCAAAACACTTGTAGAACATTTTGTCACAACTTGTTTTCCTTGCATTCTGTCCATTTAGATTTGTAAAATTGAAGTTAACTAAATCCATTTGAGTTTGGACTACATGAATACGTTTTGTAGCACTGATGAAACTGGGCAGGGATTTCCCATTTTTTCCATTACCCAGCATGCTTTCCATGGGACTGGATGGGGTAACAAATGGTGAAATTAAGTGTTATTTTTTAGGCAAGATGAGAATAGGATGAGATTTGTTCATATTTAATGTTCTGTTCTAGTGGTATCTAAAAAGAGTGTTACGCTGGAGTTTTAGCGGTTATCATTGTGGTGAAGATTGGCGCTTGGGTTGAGGATGGACTTTGTTTGAGTGATGTTTAATATTGATTTGCTGTTATATTGCTTACAATTACAAATTACACATACTAATGATTAATAAAATAAATTCATTTGGACCAACATACGAGAATTGATTAAACATTATTAAATTGAGTTTGACTAACCTAATAAAGTTGAGTTATGATTACTATAGTGCATTGATTTGACCTAATCCAACTAAATTATGTTGGACTTAATAAAATAAATTATATTGCTTGTTAAACAATCTCAAATTCAATTAAGGGTGTAATTACTTTATTTTTTGAGTTGAGACCAGAGTATATTTGTGTTTGTCTCAGAATTCATACACCTCTTATTTCAGCTGGAAGCATCACCACCTTCTCAGGAGAAGCCAATTTGTGTCCCAGATGCAACAAGAAGGTCTATTTTGGTATGCCGCTCTTCCTGCTGATAACATGTTGAACTATAGACTTCAGTTTATAATGACAGGAAATGCCGCAGAGCTTACATAATGACATATGCTTTGACTTACTTTTGGCAGCTGAGAAGGTGACGTCACTGGGGAAGGACTGGCATCGGCCGTGCCTGCGCTGTGAAAGGTGCAGTAAGACCCTGGCAGCAGGCAGCCATGCAGAGGTGAGACTAAGATATGTAGTAGTAAAGACCACATACATATCTGATATAATGTTGCATTTATCCAGTCCAGTACACACATTGTGTGTTCTTTCTTTGTAGCACGATGGGAAGCCCTACTGCCATAAACCATGTTACGCTGTCCTCTTTGGCCCAAAAGGTATTGTGCACAAGACATGTTTTGAACACTAGAGGGAGCTATGACTTCATTTTGTTGATTTAATCTGAAATGGTGGTTAAGGACACATTAGTTCTTTATTAACACTGAAGATAAAGAGAATTAAGCATTTAAATTAATTGTTGAAATATATTTGTGCTGCATGTGCCTAATATATCAGCATTTTACATGATGCATTAGATCTTTTCTAGCTTTAGTTTCTTTTTATTTTATTCATTATTGTATTTGTTTGTAGGATAAATGCTGAAGATTGAATTGGTTATGTGCATGTTAGAGTAGGATTAGTCCCATGTCATTAAAAGTCTGGTTTGGGTCTGTTTTGGATTCATAGGTGTAAACACTGGTGGTGTTGGCAGTTACATCTATGACAAGGAGCCCAACACGGAGGCTCAGCCTTGATTTTCAGTCCATTGAGAATCCTCAACCACAACTTCACTATAATCACAGCCATTACCAGTACCTCACGCACTTTTACATATTCCCCACCTCTTGCCTTATTACGGATAACTTGTGCCTGCTTGGATGTTTCCGCAGAAATGTGATGCCCAAACATGCCTTTATCCTTGAAGTTCAAATGTACCCCTTAAAGTCCCTTTGCCTTTTTTATTGGCCTACTTGATGCCTACTTCCTCTACTCACCCACATGTTCCCAACAGGAGGACAGTTTGACTGTTATGATATACAGTGGCCCCAAAAAGTATTTGGACACTTAAGTCACGCTTAAATGTATGAATGTCTTTGTGTTAGATAACCAAAATATCAAAACAATTATTTTAAATAAATATAGCGTAAACATATTTTCAAGCATTTCATAAAAATGAGTTTGAAATTATAGAATAACTTCTGAATGTGAGGGGAACTGACTTCATTCACTAAAATGACTGTGACACCAGTTGGTTAAAAGTAATTGCAAAAAAGGGCTTAGAAAAGTCAAGTGAGTTTTGAGAAAATGTTTAACATGATCTTTTTGTAGATGTCATTTGGTTTTATACTTTGCCTGTAATGCAATGACATTCTGACGCTTTTCAGTGTCCTAAAGTGTCCAAATCCTTTTGGGGCCACTTAACACACTTGTCAATTTGATCATGTCTGTCTTGTCCTGCATTCATTTAATGGTAATTTATATAAATGTTTTGTCTTTAATGTTTCTAGAGTCATATTTACCCAACATTAAAACAAAGTTGTGTTATAACACCTCTACAAGGTAAAACAAGATCCCTCTTTTATCCACAATACTGCATGGCCAGTAGAATGTGTGTTCTGAGTCTCTAGTAGCAGATAAAACAACATAAGTTCACTGTTTTATGCAGAGTCGTCGGGCTGTTTGAATCGTTTGCTGACAAGCAAATTAATCTCGCAGGTGCAGTTGAGGAGCACATCATCATAAATCTGAACAAAATTCTTCAACCCAGATTTACTTTTTGGCTATATGGCAACATTCCTAAGTTAAAGCATTTTAAAAGTAGGTCTGCAAGATGTATGCAGACAGTAACGTAAATGGTCAAGCTCTTATTCCTTTAAAGGGGAGGACAGACTTGTTTTTATGGGGTAGCTGGTTGAAATCCACAGGGATTGATAGGGACAGGGGTGTGCGATTTGGTGCTCGGTGACTTAATAGCTGCAGCTAATATTTATTATTCCAATCTAGAACCGTTACTGAAATCATAGAACCAGATTAAGACATGAATACGCTTTTGAACTCTTTGTAATTTGAAGATTTTAGGAGAACTCCAGTTTCTCAAACTGATGAAACTGAAGTATTATATTTCCAAGTAGGACTTAATCCTATATTAAGTCCAACATTTTGCTGAAACAACATTCTACTGAATGTGCTTTTGTACTCCATGACTGTTATTGCTGTTATGATGATTTCTTTGCTGTTGCAGGCCTTTGTTCTTTTGAAAAGGGAGCCTGCACTTGAGTCCTGCTGCTTCTGTCTGTTTAATCCTATATTAAAGTTTACACAAAATGTTTGATGGCCTTGGATTTCTTATCAAATCAGTCTCATTAAGCTTCACTTGAGCTATGAGATGTGCTATTAAAGAACAGTGTGTTAGAAAATAAAATTATGGACTTAAATTTACTGCTACTGTCACTGTTTTCTAGTAAATGACTGTAAAACTGGCTGTTTACACTGTAAATTAGCATCCATTGTTGGATTTGTGGAATCATTTTATTATATATTCACTTCCGAAGAAACCAATTAGATCTAAATGGTCATTGTACTAGTGTGCTCTGATGATTTTACAGTTTTCCTCCATTTAAAAGTACAGTCTAGTCTTGGAACTACTTAACGTATAAAGTGAGTTCTCGTAAAGCATTGGAAAAGTAAATGTTAATCATCTACAAAAACATCTTACCACCTCCTGTTTTTAAAAGGTAAATAGTCCTACTCAATTTTGTCTGAAATCTTGGCTAAATCAATGGAATCTGATATTAAGTTAAGATCTGACAAATTAATTGGAAAATGTAGATTTCAACTAAAACTGTCATGATTATTAACAGATAAGACAAGATAAGAGTAAACCCTCATTTTTGTTTTTTGTAATGAGACTTTGACAGGACACACTTTTTTTTTTACATTGTGAAATAAAAATCAATCAGCCATAATGCAAAACATAAAAACGAAGGAGAGGGACTGTAGTCAAGGAGAGGTGTAGTCAAGACCAGACCCACCAATACCAGACCCCCTATCCCCCAGACCAAGACCTGTTTGTCCAAGAAACAGGCAGTAAATTATAATGAACCAAGATGCTGAATTTATATTTGAAGAATCTTCTTCCTCAACTGTTATATATGGTATTGGTCAGATACCTATTATTCCATCACCCCCAAGATGTCACAAAGCTGTTTATTCTTCTACCGTAATAAAAGTAAAATAAAGCATATTTTTTTGTGATTTAACATTTTTATTTATTCATACTATAAACTAAGAAAAGAAAAACATATATAGCCTACACAAAATCAAAATTTAAACCCCACCTCAACCCCTCCCTATCCCAGACCCCACCCTGACCCCCAACAAACATTCTTGTGGTCACACATGAGTATATATAATATATATATAATATTGGGGCGGTCCCAATATTGATGACCGCCCCATCCCCTAAAATATAGAGTCTGGGGCTAAATTAAATTTGAGTGCCCAATACATCACACACAAAACTCTTAACCTTCAACCAAAATTCTTGTATCTTAACACACCACCAAATGACATGGGTTGTGTTTCCGTCTATTGATTCGCATCACCAGCAGGTAGATGTGTATTTAAGACAAAGCCTATACAATCTAGAGGGGGTTCATCAGAATCAATGTAAAATCTTGAATTGTATAAGGTGCACCCTTGCATCTTTAGATGCAGACTTTTTTAGAATCCTAGCCCACACTCCCTCCTCCAATACCAAGTTTAAATCTTTCTCCCATAATCTCTTGAAAGAAGTTGACTCTCCATCCCCCATATTCTGAATTAGCAGGGAGTAATACACTGATGCCCCATGACCTTTTCCAAAAGCAGTAATCACCACTCCTGGAGTATCTGCTACTTTAGGGGGTGTATGCTACTCCCAAAAATAGGACAGAGCTGGTGGTGTAGCTGTAAATACCTAAAAACTAAGATCTGGGAATCCCAAAATGTTGAACCTGTGGTTCAGATCTGGGAAGCATCAATGTTGCTCTAGGGGACTTACACACTTTTGCTTCACTATGATCATGGACTGAGTTCATCAAAAGATTAAAGTTTCGTCCTAATATTATATCATGAGGGGTGCCAGTGGCATGCAACTTCCCTTCAAGATCTATAAAAAAAGCCCTGATCATCAACATTAGTTGCGTAAATATTAGCCAAAATAAGACTTTCCCCTGAATTTCTGCTAAAACAATTTTATGTTTAATTTATCTTTAATCTGTTTGAGACATTTGAATTGTAGATGCTTACTTATCAGTGTAATGACTCCCCTGTTCTTACTTGAGCCACCATGTTTTCAGTTAAAGAAAACATGTCCACACCATATCTTCCAACATTTTTCAGCTTCCTGTGGGGATATATTTCTTACTCTTAAGAAGATAAATAACCTTCCTTCTTTTTATTTGACATTTTGACATATTAGAAAAAATAGATTGTGTGTCAAAAATGAAATGGTAAAGACCCCAACAATCAAGCCACAAACTTCCCCCCCGAACCAAATATACCAAAAAAATTAAAACGTGTGCATTAACCCACACACGACAGTGCCAACTGGCGTCCATCCCCCCCAAATAACAAAATAGTTATTTTGTAATAATATCAAACAGTCCATGTAAGCCTGCGAGAGCCCCTCCGACAACTTTGCTATTGGATTTCTCAAGTCCGGTTTTCCATACAAATTTTGTTAGACAAAAATCCCAACAAAAGATAATCTATAAAACAAACTCCAGCCAATAGGCAGAATAAACACAAAGAACAAGTAGATTCATCCACATAACTGTCCCGAAGGTGTGTTCCTCCACAAAACAGACTCAAGCCGTTAGGTGGAACCAGCACAACAACAAAAAAGGCACTCCGTTTCCTTGGACAGTCAAACGAATGTTCAGTGAGCCGGCCCCTTCGGCTGCTATATGTCAAGTCATATTTATTTATCATTTCAAAGCAGCTTTACAGAAGATCAGGCATTAACAGAAAATTAATCTGTAATATCTGTATTGTCTTGAGAGTCATCATTGTGTAATTAGATAAAATAAGATTTTGAATTGTGTTTAAAATAAGTAAGTAATAATTGTATTTATAACCCCAATGAGCAAGCCAAAGGTGACTGTGGCAAGGAACACAAAACACCAAAAGATGTTGATTAATGGAGTAAAATAAACTTGGGAGAAACCAGACTCACTGTGGGGACCAGTTCCCCTCTTGCTAACATCATGAATATAACACCAATATTACTTATGTATAGTGCAAGTCATGGTTGAACTAACTTACTAGTTTAATCAAAAAATTATTAAACTAAGTAAGTATAAAAGGTCAGTGTTTAAACAAAGATTTTGTATGAACTGTAAGATTAATGACTTCCTGGATTAACTGCAGACGTTCACATAGATACAATTGTCCTTGTTAATTGGTTGATGAAGAGTTTTGTTGGAAATTAATTGATAGTCTGTGTATTCCATTTCAAGAGTGTAGTCCATCATTAGACCGAGGTGATGCAGGCAGAGATCAATGAGGTGCATTGCAGTTCAACCGGCTTGAAATTTCGGTGAGGTCTATCTAAATCCAAGTTTCAGGCAATGGCATATGAAGTATCCCATGTCTTATGGTTGGGGTTGGCATCAGTTCATCCTCTGAAGTCCATCTTAATAGACAGAAGTGATGTTTGGCTGGCACCTGCTGCTATTAGTTATCATCACTCAGAGACACATAGCAGTGGAGTTCGATACCAAGCAGGAATGGAACTGGATCAAGCCGGTTCGGATCATGATCACTGTTTCTGGTTCTGACAAACCTAACTAAAGCAGCCTAATTGTGAGTTGAAGTATAAATTAGGTGTATGTCTGTCTAAATAGATGAGTCTTTAGTCTAGACTTAATCTGAGTGAGTATATCTGCATCCCAAACAGTGTTATGAGACTTTTCCATAGTTTAGGAGCCAAATATGAAAAGGATCTACCTCCTTTTGTGGATTTTGATATTCTAGGAACTATTAACAGGCCAGAATTTTGTGATCGTAATGAACGTGATGGAATATAGCGTGGTAGAAAGTCGCTTAAGTACTGCGGAGCTTGACCATTCAAAGCCATTCTAACCAATTGAAATTAATTTATTGAAATTGCTGGACATCCTCCCAGTAATGCATTACAATAATCTAGTCTTGAGGTGATGAACGCATGAATTTGTTTTTCGGCATCAGCAACAGAGAGCATGTGTCGTAATTTAGCAATATTTCTTAGGTGGAAGAATGCTGTTCTACAAATACTGATCATTTGATTTTCAAAGGACAGAATGGTAACAAATATAACACCAAGTTCTTCGCTGTTGAAGATGATGTAACAGTACATCCATCGAGAGTCAATTTATATTTAAATTATATTCTATGAGTTTGCCAAAATATGCTGTCCTGGCAGCTTTTAGTGTATGTCTGTAGATACAGACACTATCCTTCCATGCACCACAAAATACCTCTAATTTTCTATTCTTCCACTTGCGCTCCATTTTCCAAGCTGCTCTCTTGAGAGCATGAGTGTGAACATTGTACCATGGGATTTTTTCTTTAATTAATTTACATGAGTGCAACTAATGATCTAATCACTCCAATGACATGCAAGAAATACTTCACAAAACAAACTCCAGCCAATAGGAGGCATAAGCACAAAGAACATGCAGATACATAAACCAACACTGTTCCGAAGGAATGTTACTCCACAAAACAAACTCCAGCCACCAGGCCGGAACCAACACAAAATAAGCAAAAAAGGCGCTCAGTTTCCTCGGACAGTCAAGTCATTGTCGACCAAGTCATGAGTCGGTCCACTCAACTGCAAAGTACCACAAAATAACTTTCTCACTCCATTGACTTTATGAAGGACATCGCTTTCTGGGGACACGAGAATGTTTTACGGCCGTCCTTAGCATCTATTCTCAATTTGGGCGTGAATATCAGTGCAAAAGCAACCTTCCGTTGATGTAAGAGTTTCTTCCATTCCTTGAATCTATCACGTTTCTCTCTTGTCGAATTCGCAAAGTCTGGTACAAGAAAATGCTGCGGTTCTTCCAAGAAAGCCTTCCTTTATTCCTCTCCTCACGTAACACGAGATCTTTATCGGATGATTGCAGAAATTTGGCTAGAATTGATTGGGGTCTGTCTCCCTCAGCAGATCTCCGAGCCAGAACTCTGTGAGCTCACTCGATTTCCGGTTTATGGCCTGTTATGTCGAGCAGACTCAGAAAGAGCCCGTCCAGGAATTCCAACAATATCGATATTATTTTGCCTGCTACAGTTCTCCAAGTCCTCCAACTTCTTCCAGACACACTCCAAATCCATCTTGGTGGCTAGCAGATTAGTAGATAATTCCCTCTCCGATGACTCCAGATAATCGATCCGTTTCTCAACTCTTGCAACCACCCCCACTCTTGTAACCACCTCAGTGAATTTCATCTCCATGGCAGTGATCAATTGACATATTACAGCAATATCCCACAAGTCAGCAACAACCTTTGTTAGCATTGCCCACATATTCAACATTTCTCGCTGAATTTCCTTCACTTTTCAGATCAAATCGGCTCTGTGTCTCAGTGCCTCAGCGGGGCTGTCAGCTTGAGCACGTAAGTGTCTTTTAATGTCTCCAGAGCCCGAGGATTTTGAATTCTTTGACATATTGTCCTCCTAGAACATTATGGAACAGAGTGTTTCGAATCTCACCGGTTTATGATTTCAATAGTGTTAAAACTAGCAAAGTTTTCAGAACCTTGCATGGTGTCACGTGACTCGCAAGCATAATTTTTAAAAAGAAGAAAAAAATCCTAAAATAATGCTAATATGTTGTTAATGAAAAAATAAAGATCCAGTTTATCCAATAGAATCTTAATGTATTCTTAGTACTTTAGGGTTGGTTTTTGCATTATAAATGAACACTCAAAACACAGATGGCTGCTTCACATGTTAACATTAAATGCCAAATTTGTCTTTGCTAATCAAAGTTAAACTGAGCGATGGAAACTTAATTGGAAACTATTGTTGGAAAAATAAACTATTAGATGACTATGCATAAACAATGTTCTTCACTGACAATAACAATGACCAACACTGATCACAATAAAGACAAATGCTGATGTAAAACAACTGCAATAAGTGAAAAGAATAGTTTGAATAAATTGATTCGCCGGACTTCCTAAAACAATGGGTAACTGAGAATTGTGTTTCACATGCATTATTTGTTACATTATTAATATAACAAATTAATGTTTATTTAAAAAAAACACACTAGTCTGCTGAGCGCATGAATGTTACAGCCAATCATGGGGGTTTAAGTTTAAAGGGATAGTTCACCCAAAAATGAAAATTCTCTCATCATTTACTCACCCTCATGCCATCCTAGATGTGTATGACTTTCTTCTGCGGAACACAAATGAAGATTTTTAGAAGAATATTTCAGCTGTAAGTCAATAAAATGCAAGAAAATGGGTTACATTTTTGAGCTCCAAAAAGCTCATATAGCCATCATAAAAGTAAACCATATGACTCCAGACTTCTGAAGTTAAATATTCGGAAATAGATAAATATATAAAACATTTTTTATTAAAACTTGATGAGGGTCGAGGTCACACAGCTTCTTGCAAGACATAAGCACATTGGTAAGTTCATGCAAGAGCTGCTGCTTGAAAAACGGGAAGAAAAAAAACGGAAGTGCAGTATTGTTTACAAGAGAGGAGCATAGTTATTCATACATACTGTAGATGCCTCATTTGGCCTCATTCGGTTTGGATACATCAACTGTGGCACCATCTTGGTATGGTCAACAAGGAGAGCTGTTTGAATCAGTTTGAATGCAAATGAATTGAAGATATGCCTCAGACCAATTTACTTGCTCAGATCTCAGCATAAACTGTGACGTCCATAGGAACAACTGCTAATAAATTATCTACATGCAGTATGAATATGCAGTGGGAGGCTTATGTGCTGTCACGTGAGAGGCAGGTTTGAATGCCACCCATGTCAATGTCAGTTTTTGTAAAAAAGTTTTAAATATTGATCTATTTCTTACACACACCTAGCATTTTGCCTCAGAAGACATTAATCCATTGGAGTCGTATGGCTTACTTTTATTATGGCTATATGAGCTTTTTCTAGCTTCAGCATTTTCACACCTATTCACTTGCATTGTATGGACCTACAGAGCTGAAATATTCTTCCAAAAATCTTTGTGGTCTGCAGAAGAAAGAAAGTCATACACATCTGGGATGGCACGAGGGTGAGTAAATGATGAGAGAATTTCCAATTTTGGGTGAACTGTCCCTTTATGTCACTGGCGCAGAAGAAATCCACACAGCGCACACTCACAGACTATTTCTGCTGTTGCATTCTCGCAAATGATCTCATTATAAACTACAAGGTGTAGAAAAAATGTAAATAATAAATGTATTGTGCAGTATAGACATGCTTCATTGTTTATAACTGGAGTTTTGGCGAGAGTGCAGAACTGAGTAGGTGAATTCATGCTCAACTGAAGTGATTGACAGCTTCAGTGATTATAAAAGAGGTGTTCTTTGCTTGCTTTCTGTGTATAATTTAATCACAATTTGAATAACAGTTGTTTTAAGTTGTTTAAGCTGCTAAGAGTAACAATGTGAAGTTGAATGTTTAGTCACTGACTTAATTTGCTTATGCATAGAACAGCTATGAACTAATTCAGGAACACAGTTCTCAGCTTGTTCGGGATGTGTATAAGTATATGTTAATCACTATAATTAATAGTGATTACAAAATCAAGGGAAATAATTTTCAATTATGATTGTAGTCAATCGTGCAGCCAGGGCCGTAGCAAGGTATTTTGGGCCCCCTGACTGTATAGTCAGGGCCCCTTTCCTATTAAAAAATGTTTCGAATATGTTGGGGGGGGGTGCCCACTAGCTACGGCCCTGCGTGCAGCCCTACTCCTGCCAAAAACTCATAAGCATACCAGCTCACAACTCCCGCAACTTCGCAAGCTTATTGGGTCCTTCGGCTACCACAAGTAAAGTCATGGCCTCTATATGACAGTTATAAACATAAATCACTAATGATTGCTTTGTGTTTATAGAACATAGTTCTTGCACTTACAATTACTTCTCAGTAATGGTGAAGATGCCATGCTGACTAGTGATTGAAATAATTATTTCGTTTAATGCACTGATACTGAGGTTTTGACTAAGACCATAAGCCGAGACCCAGATCCAGACCAAGGTCTCTATATGGTCTCAAGACTTCTTGAGACCAAGACAACAATATCAAGACCCCAACTCTGCATGCACCCACACACACACACAAAGAAATGAATGGGCGAGACAAACTAATTTGTCCTTTTTTGTCAAATAAAAGACAATTAGACACAATACAGAATGCATGCATGCGGCATACTCACACATACACTTCAAGGTCAGATCAAAGTCTTAACCTGACCCCATTATGAGAAAGTTTGGAGGCTGCAGTCCATGGTCAGGTTTGAATGTAAGCATATTGTGGCATTCAAGGCTATTATCGTAAAATAAAACGAATACGAAAACTAAATGTAAAAAAACATTTTCATAAACTGAAATAAAAATAACATAATTGGAAAAACCGATGGACAACTGATTTTTCATGGCACTGTAAACATTTTAATAAAATAAAAATATTTATTTTTGTTTTGTTGCCCACCACTACCACTAGGTGGCGATAGCAAGAGCATATGGCCTATTTCCCTCATTACATTAGCAAAGAGAAAGTGGGAGGGAATCACTACAGTACATCATGGAGAGAAGCAAAGCAGGTAGCAAACTAGGGTGACCAGAAGTTAGTCCCTGTTTTACGAGTGTCCCATTTTTTCTCTAAAATATGTAATAATGTCCTGGTTTCAGCTGTTAGGCTCACTGATTTTTTCTTTGAAATTAAATATCCTCAACATCCTTCTTGGTATCATGTCTGATTTGATTGCAGGGAAGGCAAGATATGATTTGACAATACTTTCATTCTATCAATCCGCAGCAATCTGCTCAGTGATCGTTTCTGCACCAAGTCTATTTTTACGCGCTGAGTTTAAGTGCATAGCGCATTTTTCATGGTCAAAATTAACATGGATTGACACGAAAATGTAGCAATTTCACCATAAATGCATATAAGTTTACTAGTCTACTGTGTTTCACATTCAGCATATGACTTTCAGCCCTTGGTAAAGCAAAGAAAATCCAAACACACTATTACCAGTAGTTGCAAAAATAACAAATGCGATCAGAGGTATATCTAAGGATATTTTTATGAGAAATACACTATATATTGCATGTTATATTGTGTGTGGGGGAGGGGGGAGACACTAGCATTTCAGCACAAAGCGGCAATCATGTGACAGGCTGGTGGTGAGAACTATACCTTACTTCACATTTGGAAAAACAAGACAAGTTCTCTATCACCCACAGGATTTTTTGGATCAAAATTTTAATGCAAAAGAAAAGGCATGGGAGGCAGTTTCCTTGGCTGATTGTGTGGATTATAAGTTTTAATTTTAAATGTTAGTGATACTACTTTTTCACGTAAGAGATGTACCACGTTTAAATGTTTAAAATCAAAATAATGGTGAGCTACTTATCCATTGTTGTATTTGTGGCATACAGAAGCCACGGATCAATGTGAAAGCACAATCAAGCGCGTGCTGCTCTGCACCGCCTACTAGGGTTGTCACCCATCATGTAAAATACGGGATCGTCCCGTATTTAAAGATACAATTATGCGTCCCTTATCGAATCAACACGGGGTGCTATTTGTCCCATATGAAATCGTTCCAGATCGCTAATTTACCATTGATACACGTTGGAAAATGTGCCTATGCACCGCATACATATCATGTGTGAATCATCCAATGCAAATAAGAAATGCACAAATGAAAATGCATGTTCAACAAGCTGAGAGAAACCAATCTGCACAACACGTGAAAATGGAATCGAAATGTTTTACAGGTCATATTCATGCAGCTGTATTTTTTTAATAGTACAAGCACTTAAATTTGGACATGTGGAATTGTATTTTAACTTTTAAGCTCCAATGTGGCAAATTTTGTATAAAAATGTGTAGCTGACAAGAAATTTCAGGCACTGACAGGTCATATCATTATGGATAGAATAGGCTATATGGAAATTGTACATTTTACAAATATAATTAAATGTGTATAAAATCGTATAAAACATTATAGAATAAAATACAATTTCACATACTAAAAGATGTTATATAGAACTGCCGTTCACTGGATGTGAGACTGTTGAAACTCCCAGGAGATCAGCAGTTACAGAAATACTCATACCAGCACATCTGGCACCAACAATCATCCATGTGATTTTCTAATCAGCCAATCGTGTGGCTGCAGTGTAGAGCATAAAATCATGCAGATATGTGTCAGGAGCTTCAGTTAATGTTCACATCAACCATCAGAATGGGGAAAAAATGTGATATCAGTGATTTGGATTGTGGCATGATTGTTGGTGCCAGACGGGCTGGTTTGAGTATTTCTGTAACTGCTGATCTCCTGGCATTTTCACCAGCAACAGTCTCTAGAATTTACTCTATATGGTGTCAAAAACAAAAAACATTCAGTGAGCAGCAGTTCTGTTGATGGAAACACCTTGTTGATGAGAGAGGTCAACAGAGAATGGCCAGACTGGTTGGAACTGATAAAGTCTATAGGAACTCAGATAACTGCTATGTACAATTGAGGTGAGAAGAATATCATCTCTGAATGCTATTCTGAGATGAGAGTTGGCGCTGTTTTGGTGGACGAGGGGTACCTACACAATATTAGGCAGGTGGTTTTAATGATGTGGCTGATCAGTGTATATATGTATTGCGAACCCCCTAGGTGTCCCAGTTTGAGACTTTCAAAATCTGGTCACCCTATAGAAAATGTGCTAGCCTTATCTGGGACTTCAATTATAAAACATTTGTTGTGTTGCCAATGCATGATGTTAAAACAAAGAGAACAGAAACAATAAAATATACAGTAATTTATTCTGACTTTATCTCTCTCTCTCTCTCTCTCTCTCTCTCTCTCTCTCTCTCTTTCTCTCACTCTCTCTTTCTCTGTCTCTTTCTCTCTCTCTCTCTCTCTCTCTCTCTCTCACACACACACACACACACACATTCTTTTCACTCATTCTGTCTTACACCGTCATTCAGTGATTTAATTTGGAATTGGTATAGAGTTTTGTTCGATGTTCAGTTTTCAGAGTTGCGAAAAAACATACTTTCTCGTGTCAAATGCACTTAAGTGTTTAAAGTTCAATAAAAAGAAGCATTCTTAAATCGGAATTATGTGTTTTTCTTGTACTGTAAGATGTTTAATATTTTAAGTATTATTTACAAACTGTACATTTGGGTATCCAGCTATATGCCCTAAGTTGCACTAATGACTTTTTTCCCCATTCTATATGTATCACTTGATATAAAAACTAAAACAAAAACTAAACTATGAAATATTTAAAAACTAAAACTAAAAACTAAATTGGAGCAAAGAAGTGAAAACGAATTAGAAATAAAACAATTTAAATGTAAAACTATTGGTGGCATCATTGCAAAATCTCACAAGTGGTTTGAAAATAAATGCTAACATTTTCAAATAATTGACTTTTATATGTCTAAATATATATCCAATGCATAACGTTGATAATATCTTGAAAATAATTTTGTTACAACATTGGCTTAAAGAGATCAGGCTATGCATGGAGCGCTGAAGCCATCTACTGGACATAGTTGTCATTTAATGTAATTGTTATTTTTTTTATTCCAGCAGATGTTACCAGCGACCTCCAATGAATTACATAATTTGAAGTTTTGACAATCTTTCAATATACTGAAATGGAGTAACTTAGTTCAAAAATACCATAAAATTCCTAAATAAATGCATAAATTTTGTGTTTTTGCTTTAGAAAAGAAAGTCAAATTTGACCCGAACATATGGAACGTAGTTCTCCATTAATTAGCGGACAAGGGTCAAAAGATTTCAAATAGTCAAGAAACCCAATTTAATATGCATAATTAAATCACATAACCTTTTATTAAATAATATAAAAAGGGTTTGACTTTTTTTAAATGTACTTGAATTTGTCAATTGACTGAAAAACCCTTGTCCCCTTCTTCTGGTAACCACTTCTATGACATTTACAGTTATTTGTGTTTATTTTTTACTCGTTTTGTTTTTTCAGGTCAAGTATTTGTGCAAAGCAAGTGTGCCAAACAAGTGTGTAAAAAGCAATGCAAAATGTCCCTTAATTTCATGCCATTGGTGTTATCAATGTTAAAATCTTTTATTTTGAAAATGCAAAAATTTATGGAAAAAGGTCAAAGTTCAAAGGAATAAGAGGATGCTCAAATTTGCAAACAGTGATTTTTCCACCATGTTGAAAAAGTTATTCATTTTAATTTTAACTGTAATTTGTTTCACATAATGCATTTAAATATCTCATTGGTGTTCATTTCTTTACTTTTCATGTGAAAGATTTTTATTGGTGAAAAAAAATGGAATGGAATGATTTATTGATTTTAGTCTGATCAGTGGTGTGTTTTGTGATGCTATAGACACCATCATCTTTTAAGAGAATTTGTCTCTGGTGTTATCTCCACTGGTGTTACAACCCTTGTTTCATTCGTAAAAAAATAAAAAATAAAAAAGGAACATGCAAAAGTTTGAGTGGCCGTCCAGCCTGACACAGCAACATTGACTCAACCAACTCTGAGATTGGGGTCGGGACTATCTCTTTGTACAACCACTGGAAGATGGAGAGTTTTCTGTAATCCTCTATATCTACTAACTACTAATATGCCCCATTCCAGACTCATTTAAATCACATACTCCAACCTTTATCACTAAATTAGGGGGTAGGCCATTATATAAAGTTGGTACTGATGGCATGCCAGCTTAAATATACTGAAGCATTTCACCCATGAAAACTTTAGAATTCTTAATACTATGAAAACTATTAATCAAGTCATTGCAAGTTCAGCTGGTTTGAAACCTATTTTTCAAAATTAATCTGCCAAGCATTTTCTGAGACAAAAGAGGCAGAACAGTCAAAGCCCAACTCAAGCAGATGACACACAAACAAACAAAAGATGAGGGGAAAAGATTTATGATGGCGTGATAACTCTACGTTCTTGTTCTACACATTATTATGGCCAGGGTGATACTCACATCACTCTGAACTTGTGGCATGTTTGTCTTCAGATTACGGCACCTTTCACAAACCTTCATCATTCAATGTAATATAATAGTCACCTTTATGCACTCAATGAATTCTGTCATCTACCAAATTTGAAAAATTGTTGGTGTGTTTATGTTTTTGTTGTAAAGAAATTTTAAATATGTATGTAAATTCCAGGAAGTAAAAACATGGATTAAAAGGAATTCAAGTCAGGCAATAATGAAGCTGGTTTAAGCTTATTGAACTATATACAGTGACCCCAAATAAGTATTAGGGCACTTAAGCCACACTTAAAAATTTAAAAATGTCTTTGACAACATACAGTATCAAGCTAAGATAAACTATAAAAATTAATAAACTAATAACATACCCATATTTAACCCTAAAATGCTTGGATGTTTCACCAAACATTAAGTCATTTTCGGGTGTTTAGAGACCCAGAACAAGTGGCGGATTTAGGCATGGGGTGACAACTTTAGGGGCATTCTCATTTAGAATCACCACCACATACACCACCCCAACCCCCAGGTCAACAACTTTGGGGGCGTGTTGAAACAAGTTTCGCCTAGGGTGCCAAACAAGCTAGAATCGCTACTGACCAGAATGTATCTCTATCACAAACAGATCTACAATATGCCCAGATAGTTAAAAAATATATAGATATAATTTCCAAGAGAATTAGAAAATAATAGAAAATATTCTGATTTATTTTGACGTTTGATTTTTCATATATCAAAGCGATGATGCAACACTTAAACTACGCGTAAGCTACACATGTGCATTTACTTAGTCTAAATAGACACACATTTTACATAATTTCAGTAGTACACCCAAATGACAATAGTCATATAATACATTATATGTTAGACTTTCTATAGTTTACTTCCACATTGCTTCTTCATCAAATAGCAATGCCAAATGTAAGTCAATCACTGATACATCAGCACCACCTTGAATAAGAAATAACATGTATAGTATGTATCTGTACATGCATATGGAATACTGATAATTCACCACTGTCACACAGAAAATCAGTGTGATTTAGTAGTCATTTAATAAACAAAAATAAATATTTAACCAGTGCTGGTAAACTTATATAGATATTAAATAATCATATAAATATGATTAAAACAACCCCGACACTATTACATATCTAGGGTCTTTAATGACCTTACACACTTTTGGTAATTAAGCAGTTATTATTCTATATATACATTATAACCGCTTAATTACCAAAAGTGTTAATCGCTAAATTAATCGCACTGAATTAACATGTTAAATCGACAGACATAATATATATATTAATTCAGTACGATTAATTTGATTAAAAATAATGTATTAAAAAAATTTGCGCATTTAATCGCAATGCCCTCGGACCATAATAAGGAAGATTCCTGAGTAATGCATGCTTGTAGTACCACCTGTTTACTCCAGAGGGCAGTAATTGAAACTTCAACTGTATGGGCAACGCACAGTTTATACAGTGAAGAAAACAAACATCCAGCAGACAGCACAAAACAGACATACGTTACGTTCTTGTGTTCAAAACACTTAATGGAGCACAAACTCTAACTAAGGGATCTCAAGATGTGTTCTAAGTATTAAACTATATTTAACTTGACACAGTGACCAAAAAAATTTATGTTTAACACACACACCCGAGACGCTACACAAGGATGTCTGACGCAGGTGCTCATTGACGGGTCCTTAAACAAGCCCTCATAATAAATCTCGAACAGATTGAGAAATTCACTTGTGAAATGGATTGCTGGGAACTGTAGCTGTGGATTAGACATCCACAATGTTCAGAAGGAATTTTGGACCATTCTTTTTTACAGAACTGCTTCAGCTCAGCCATATTCTTAGGATGTCTGGTGTGAATGGCTCTCTTGAGGTCATTCCACAGCATAGTTTTGGTTAAGGTTAAGGTCTGGCATCTGATTGGGCCCCTCCATAAAGTGGATTTTCTTTTTTTTTAAGCCATTATGTAGTGGGTTTACTTCGATGTTTCGTGTCATTGTCCTGCTGCATCACTCAACTTCTACTGAACTTCTGCTGGTGCACAAACTTGGAAATACATTTTTTCCTTGATGATGGCAAATGGTCCAGGCCCAAAGCAGCAAAGCAGCCCCAAATCATGATGCTCCCTTCATCGTTGGGATGATATTTTCATGTTGTTATTTTCATGCGGTTCCCTTTAAACACCTTATGTTGTGCTGCATGTTTCTCACAAACAATTAAATCTTAGTTTCCTCATTTCAATCTTAGATTCCATTTTCCCAGTAGAGTTATGGACTGTCAATGTGGTATTTGGCAAACTTTAGACACGCAGCATTGTTTTTTTTGGAAAACAGCGGCTTCCGTCGTGGTGTCTGTTTTCCAACAAAAACAGTGCTGCATGTCTAAAGTTTGCCAAATACCACATTGACAGTGGTCACGAGTCTTCTGTATAGTAGACTCGTGACCAGAGATGGTAACCAGTTCCAATGATTCCTTCAAGTCTTTAGCTGTCACTCTAGGGTTCTTTTTTTACCACACTGACTACTCTTCTTGTGCCCTTTGAACTTGGCTGGATGGCCACTTCTAGGGAGAGTAGTACTAAATCAGTTAACTGTGGACAGATCCATATCTAAGATCTTCGAGAACTTTGTAACCTTTTCCAGCTTTATGCAAAGCAACAATTCTTGACCGTAGCTCTTCTGAGATCTCATTTTTGTGTGGCATGGCCCACATCTTGTGAAAAGCAAACAGAAAAAGAAGCTCTAACCCAAACCTCCAATCTTGTTTCAGTAATTGTATGACTAGATAACTTTTGTTGATGTCATTAGCCTTGGTTTTTCCAACCTACACAGTGAATGCTTGAATGATGTATTCACTTTGTACAAGAAAAATACTATAATTTGTTTGTTATTAGTTAAAAAAATGTGTTTCTTCATTATTGAAATTTAGATGAAGATCAACCCTGATTTTAAGACAAATTTACAGAAGAACAGTGATAATATTTCTACACATGTGGTATTTGCAGTGGAGTTTCAACCTGACATCATCTTGACACAACGTAATGTTTCTGCCTACAGGTGAAGGTAAAGCCACATTACATATATCTATGGAAAGCCAAATGAACTTTTAAAGTTCGCTGTCCTTTTCTGCATATCGCGGCGCCCTTTTGTGGCTCATTTTTTCTTATCGCAGCCCATTTGGCCTATATACAGTGGGTGACATTAGTATTGAACATATAAAAAAGAATTCAGTAAATATATTTCCAAAGGTGCTATTGACATGAAATGTTCACCAGATGTTGGTAACAACCCAAGTAATCCATACATATAAAGAAACCAAAACAAATGAGCTCAGCAAATTAAGTTATGTGTAATAATGTGAAACGACTCAAGGAAAAAGTATTGAACACATGAAGAAAGGGAGGTGCAAAAAGGCATGGAAAGCCAAGACAACAGCTGAAAACTATCAGTAATTAAAAAGCAATCCAGCCCCTTGTCAGTGCAAATTAATATCAACTGGTTCAGTCCCAACTGATGGCCTACAAAAAGGTCTCATTGCCAAGGTGTCACACAAGACACATCTCACGATGGGTTAAAGCAAAGAGCTGTCTCAAGACCTTCGCAAACTAATTGTTGCAAAACAAAACGATGGCAATGGTTATAGGCACATTTCTAAGCTTCTGAATGTTCCAATGAGCACTGTTGGGGCCCTAATACGGAAGTGGAAAGACAATCATTTCACCATAAATTTGCCTCGACCAGGTGCTCCTCACACGATTTCTGTCAGAGGAGTGAAAAGAATAATCAGAAGAGTTGTCCAAGAGCCAAGGACCAATTGTGGAGCGTTTCAAAAAGACCTGCAATTAGCAGGTACTGTTGTCTCAAAGAAAACAGTAAGTAATGCACTCCACCGCCATGGCCTGTATGCACGCTCACCAAGCAAGACTCCATTGCTGAAAAAAAAGCATGTTGAAGCTTGTTTAAAGTTTGCTGCACAACATTTGGAAAAGCCAGTGAAATACTGGGAGAATATAGTGTGGTCAGATGAGAGCAAAATTGGACTGTTTGGATGCCATAATACACACCATGTTTGGAGGAGAAATGGCAATACACATCACCCTAAAAACACCATACCAACAGTGAAGTTTGGAGGTGGGAACATCATGGTGTGGGGCTGCTTTTCAGCAAATGGAAATTCACATAATTGAAGGAAGGATGAATGAGACATTCTTGACAAAAATCTGCTGCCATCTACCAGGATGATGAAGATGAAATGAGAGGGTGGACATTTCAGCAAGACAATGATCCCAAACACACAGCCAAGGAAACTCTCAATTGGTTTCAAAGAAAGAAAATAAAGCTGCTAGAATGGCCCAGCCAATAACCTGACTTAAATCCCATTGAAAATCTATGGAAAGAACTGAGGATCAATATTCATAGAAGAGGCCCACGGAACCGTCAAGATTTGAAGACTGTTTGTGTGGAAGAATGGGCTAAAATCAAACCAGAGCAATGCATGCGACTAGTTTCTCCATACATGGGTTGTGTCCCCATTTTCTGATTGGCATCACCAGCAGTGGGTGTGTCTTTAAGACCAAGTCTATACAATCTAGAGGGGGTCCAATAGAATCAATGTACTTTAATTGCATAAGGCACACCCTTGCATCTCTAGATGCAGACTTGACATTTTTTTTTTAATCTTAGTCCACACTCCCTCCTCCTCCAATACAAGTTTAAATCTTTTTCCCATAAACTCCTCATAATCTCTTGAGAGAAGCTCCATCCCCCAGACACTGAATTAGCAGGGAGCAATACACTGATGCTTCATGGCCTTTTCCAAAAGCAGTAATCACCACTTTCAGAGTATCTGCCACTTTAGGGGGTGTATGCTACTCCCAAAAATAGTACAAAGCAGGTGGCGCAGCTTTAAATATCTAAAGAATTGAGACCTGGGGATCCCAAAATGTTGAACCATATTTTCAAAGGATCTCAACTCCCTCATACAAGTCACAGAGCATTCTAAACTCCCTCACAATCCACTCTGTCCAGTAGAAAAATACATAATTTTGGGTTCATCCATATGCTCGAAACAGCATTTAAATAAATGTCTGAATAAAACACTCTAGAAACTTTTGCCCATACCGCATGCAAATGTGAGATAACGGGGTGTAATTTTGCTTCGCAGGTGAGTTTGATAGAAAGGCTTTGCTTTGGCAAAATAGGGGCAAGAACTTCCTGTTCAATACAAAACCAGGGAGGGGCTCTCTCAGGTGGAAGCGACCAATGAGTCAAATGTCTGAGAACGAATGCATTATAATAAAACTAAATATTGTGTAGGCCTAGCCCACCTTTGTCAATCTGCCTATGCCACTTACTGAAATGTAATCTGGGACATTTACCACTCCAAATGAAGGACTTTGCTATGCTATCAAATTGCTTGAAATAAGAGAGGGAGACATCTATAGGGAGAGATTGTAGCAGGTAGTTGAATTTTGGAATACAATTCATTTTAATAGCATTAACCTTCCCAATCATAGTTAAATGTAATGAAGCCCATCAGCCCACATAGCTCGAAAACCTTTTTATTAATGGGTCAAAATTAACTTTTTAATTAATTAAGCTTCGGATTTAGACCAATTGACAATGTATTCTGAGAATTTAGAAAAGGAATTATTAATTCTGTGGAGGCAAGGGATAGATCTAGTAGGGTCGTAGACGAATAATAAAATATAATCTGCATAAAGCAAAAACTTTTGCGCCATTCCTCCTGCCACCACCCCTTAAAAATCATCCTCCTTTCTTATGGTGGCTGCTAATGGTTCCAGGGCAAAACAGAACGATAATGGGGAAAGAGGGCAACCCTGCCGGGTGCCCCTATCCAGTGTAAAATAATCTGAATTTAATCCATTTGTTTGTATCGCTACTACTGGGTGTCTTTAAAGTAACTTTAATTTCCAAAATCTTAAAAAGATCATCCCATTCAACTATATCAAACACCTTCTTTCAACCCTTGGACAGACCTCTATTTTCTATGGACTGGAGTCCCCCTACAGCAGGTGTCCAGATGTGTTGTGGTCACCACAGATGCCTCTCAACTGGGTTGGGGCGCCGTGTGCAATCACTGCCTAGAGTTGCTGGCTGTATTCCTTGCCCTGCGGAGGATTCTCCCACTGATTCGGGGCAAGCAGGCTTTGATCCGTTTAGACAGCACCGTGATGGTAGCGTGCATAAATCGCCAAGGTGGCGTACGCTCTCGTCATATGTCACGACTCGCCCGCCATCTCCTCCTTTGGAGTCAGCAGCAACTCAGGTCGCTTGAAGACGGCCCTCCTGATAGCGTTAGGGGACCTGCAAGCGTTCACTGTCAGCGACACTTGCCTGGAGTTCGGTCTGGCAGATACTCATATCATCCTAAGACCGCAACCGGGCTACGTGCCCAAGGTTCCTACGACCCCCTTCAGGGACCAAGTTGTGAACCCCACGGGAGGAGGCAGACCCAGCCTTTTCATTGCTGTGTCTGGTACGTGCTTTGCGCATCTATTTGGACCGCATGCAGAGCTTTAGATGTTCTGAGCAGCTTTTTGTCTGCTTCAGCGGAATGCCGTCTCCAAACAGAGGTTAGCTCACTGGGTCATTGACGCTATCTCTCTGGCCTACCAGACCCAGGCTGTGCCCACCCCCTAAGGTCTGTATATGGCACCTTTTTCTGGGGGCGTTGGGGAGGGTTACGTTCAGCCGATACAGCTGCTTCTAGCACGCAATAGCTTGCTTGCACCTATGTCAGCAGTTCAGTATCATGGGAGCACGGTCTAGTGCATGGTGTTTTTAAATGGGACCCCTTGTGTCACTATAGTCGACACAACGTTGAGTGAGTGACAGAAAGGGAACGTCATGGTTACTGTTGTAACCTCCATTCCTTGATGGAGGGAACGAGACATTGTGTCCCCCTTGCCACGACACTAGACCTACCTCTGTAAATGGCCGAACCTTACTCTCGGCTCCTTGTACGCACGTCCGTTTCCCTTTATACCTGTATGTCCAGGAACGGGACATGCAAATTCAGTCTGCCAATTTCTCTTTGGCCTTTTCTCAAATCCAGAAGTACGCAAGGCTCTGAAGAAAGACCCCTTGTGTCACTACATTCGACACGTCTCGTTAGCCATGGCGATTTCCCATGCAATATATTTGTGCTATACAGCAGTTTGATTTAAAGAATATAAACATAAAAAAAATTTAAATACTACTTTTATAAAACGATATCTTGTTATTTGTTATGATTTCAAAAATAGATTATGATATTTTTTTTAGTTTAAGTTGTGCGTGATTGACTAAATGTCCTTTTAATTTTTAAAGCAGTGATTGGCTGGGAGGTGGGACATTTCTTTTTCCAAGCAAATTCCAGTGAAATCTTAAGAGACATAGACACAATAGCATGTTCTCTGCTTAATTGAATGCTTATTCATGGGTTCAGTATTGAGAGCTCCATGACAGCTAATTGGTTGTTTAGTTGGTTCATTAGTTTTCTTTTTCATTTATTTTGGTAAGTTAGTTGGATGGTTAATTGGTTGCTTCCTTTATGTTTGTTAGTCACTTAGTTTGTTGGTTGATTAGTTACCATACGTTTCCACTAGTGCATGGTGAGAGAAGCTAAGAGAGTGTTTTCAATTAATTCTATGGAAGTCGAGTGCCACGCTCACAAGGTGGATTGTGGGATCGTCAGCACCATGGAGCAAGCTGTTCCCTAGCGTTGTGAGTTTTAGCTGGTAGTCGATCGGTTAGCCGGTTGGTCTGTCAGTCAGTCAGAGTTTGTTAGTTGGTTGCATTGTTAGTTTGTTCGTTTATTTTAGTTAGTTCATTAATTTCTTCATTTTAGTTGGGTGGTTGTTTGGTTGGTTGACAGGTGTCAATATTCACCATCATGGTAACCCCCAAAACTCCAGCCTAACTGATGCTTTTTTTAACTACCAGTATGACAGAGCATTAAACATTAACAAATCTCTTATACTCATCTTGCTCAGAAATGCTTAAAAAACACTTAATTTCAACATTTGTTCACCCAATCCAGCCTCATGAAAGCATACAGCAAAATGGAAATCGCCTGCCCAGTTTCATCAAGGTAATTTAATGGGATAGAACGCAATGAAATCAAGTTGTGACTAAATTTTCTCGAATTGTGTTGCTTGAGTTTATTTTAATTAAGTAAATTGAACATCCTGCAAAAATGCTTTTTTTTGAGTGTTGGTTGATATGTTTGTCTGTCATTTTAGATACTCTAGTTCATTATAGATAGTTCATTGGTTGGTTCATGTTAGTTAGTTAGTTAGTTAGTTAGTTAGTTAGTTAGTTAGTTAGTTAGTTAGTTAACCAGGTACATTAAAATGAGCTTTCTATAAAATGACGTCATCATTTGGCTCCTGTAGAAAATGCACATTATTAACTAATTGCCTGTGTTTTTCTCAGATAATGAAATCATTTAAAGTAAAGAGAGTGAATACAATTTATGCTTTTAATAAAACATTTCCTGCTCTCTATGAAGTAGTTGAGTTACTGTTAACATTTTAAATGGCAGAAATGATCATCCTTAATGCTTCAAAACAAATTACTGTAATTCAACATGTAATTGTAAATTGGACTGCAAAATCTATGCAGTATCAGTATCTCTAGCCATCACTGTCATCCACAGCAGCGCCTTCAGCATTGACCTGGCTAAATGATCTTTTATTGGCTCCCATTAAATTGTCCAAAGTCTTTTCACTGCTCAATGTTTTCTTTTTCCTTTCTTTCGTTTTGTAACAATACACAGATGTGTATCCACTACCACACTGGCCTGAAAACACTTCATTTATATTAGTCTGATCTCTTTCTTGATCTGCTAGTGCAGCCTTGATGCCACATGTGTTATTTGAATTTGAAGGTTTAATGCATCATGGGAAGTCCCCTTCTTTCTTGTCTCATTCCAGCCTTCAGGCAAAAAGGCACTGGAGTTTTGTAAAGTAAGCTCTGATTTTCTTAATGTCAGCATGATGAAAGAGTTCAAAATGGAAGTCAAAGAGCCGGGAAACCTTGAGATCTCCCCAAAAAGCTTTATCTAAACACTAAAACCCCATCTCACGTTTCCACCTTTCACTGCCTTTGAGCATGTGATCATGCTCCAAAGGTGGGTTGGATGACGCAACTGCATTTCAGACAGATGAATATAAATGTGAGATTCGAGAAGATGACATTCTGCCACATTCACGACTGAAGGCCAGATGTTTTGCATGTTTTTGAGAGACAGTTTATCTCATTGTCCTTTTGCTCGGGGCTGTCTGGGGTGAGCCAAATTCTCTCATCACCATACAGTAGAATAACACATTCAAATGTCTGTGCAGTTAAGGTGTGGTGCACAGTGACTCCTGTTGTCTTTAAGAAGGAAAGGCTGTTTCATCACTAGTATCTAACATCTTTTGTTTTTTTATGACTTAACCAAGCAAGAAAGCTTTAGAGCAGATGTTTTCTTGTTCTTGTCAGTTCTTGAAAGTCTTCTTGTACCTCCCATTCTCCTTAATCTTACACACCTGAATCAGCCCATCAGTTCAATATAGAGCACTCTATGGCCTTAAGGGGGGTCATAAGGAATCAAATTTACCTTGATGTATTATGAAAACATTATCACTTTCATAACTAAGAAATTCCTCCCCAGTTCAAAACGATAATTTATTTAAACTAAGCTACAAAAAACAAAGTGATCACGGGTTTGGCATGCTGTTTCCGACAGTTCCTGTGATTGACCACATTATTCCAACTCACACAGAGGTGTCATCTCCTATCAGATATTTTTGCATCAACTTCAGCGTATTTACCTTCCCCTGGGGTGCAAATGGAAGCGTGTTGCATCAGCAGTGTGAGAGACCCAGGTTCAGATCCCATATTGAAACCAGGAAATGGTCGTGTTTGCATAATCAGTGACAAGCGTGATTCAGAAGTTGCATTGTACCCTCTAACATTACATTTTTACTCCACTGATGGTTTGGCCATTGGAGACAGTGTTTCACATTTCGGTAAGCACAGGCTGATTTTAGCTAAAGAAAAGTCAACATACTGTTTCCGATTTCACTGTGAGGCTTAAAGAGGAGCGAATACGAGAGATGTTTTACGAAAGCCATTTTTACAATCATACTATCATGGGAGTTGAAAATTAGTGCAGAATAAAAAATCATGGCATGGCCATGAAGTTTTGACATTTTTGTGGAAGCATGCACTAAGTCTAGGCGCAAGTGGGTTGGTGAAATCATGCATGCAAAGTGCTAATGGGCTGAGTCAAGTGCAATTTAATTCTGAGGTTTTTCTCCGGTTATTGCACCTTCTGCATACTATGGTATATTCCGTCCCCTGTCAAACAACTTCGATATAAAGAAGGAAAGTCTATTCATAAGAATTTGGTTTTGTAAACTAAATCACAAATCATGACTTGTATCTTTGATAGCATCTGCTTGGATCCCCAAACTACAAATGCAGGAACTTAAACTTTGCACTGAATATAGACATGGTTCTCAGGCTTCTTAGCACAACGAGCTATAGTATTTCTCAAGAAATTAATAAATTGCGCTTTGCGCCACTTTATTAATATAAAATACACCCACAGATAGCGCAAGCATCGGTTATGAAAACAGAGTCTCTTAAAGTTGATTATATTTTTGTTGGTCTGGGGTCCTCCATTTTCAGTAATGAGACTTTCTTGCTATGTAGAATCAACTATTTGCCACGCATTAAGGTGCACACATTTTTTTTGGAAGATATACTTTTTTTTTTATTGTGCTGACGGTTCTTCAAGCTCCATTTACACTTGGTTACTTAACAAAGCCTACATCAACTAAACACAACAATAAGCGTGATTTACCTAGCTTTGCAAGACTAAATGATTACATGGCCCTGATTGGTGTAACTAAAGGCAGTGTATACAGGCAGTTTTGCAACATTGTAATGAATGGGTTTTGAAAAAAGTATGTCAAAAACTTAAAAGGCACTCATCAAACATTCGCTAAGCTTAACAAGTTAATTATTTTAAGGTAGAACAACTACATACTGCCCATCTGAAGAATCAAAAAGAAAAATCTATTGATTTACTAATGCATTTTACATTAATTAGTTCCAACTGAATACAAACTGTATGCTTAAGTTCCTCCTTTCATTGAAAAATCGAGAAAAATCTGTTAAACTAATTACAGTACATGACAGTTCGGCCCTTCTTCAGCCTTGTGTTTCCCTAAATCTTTCCTTTCTTTTGTCAATTAACTTCCTGTTATGAATTTGTTTATTGAGACATTCCAGCATTTAAACTGGGCTGCATTTCCATCATTAATTCAAGCCAGACTTTTTTCCATTCCTTAAGTCTTTTAGTTTGATGTTCTTCAAATGTTCCTCTCCTATGGGGCTTCACATCAGAAACACAACACAGTTGTGCACAAAAATTTACATTTGGCAGATGCTTTTTTCCAAAATGACTTACAGAGCACTTATTACAAGGACGATCCTCCCGGAGCAACCTGGAGTTAAGTGCCTTACTCATGGACACAATGGTGGTGGCTGTGGGGATCGAACCGGCAACCATCTGCTTACCAGTTCTGCTTTAGCCCATTAGAGCACCACTACGCCTGTGGTAGATGCACTGACATTTTTTTGTATTGTGGCCTCAAAATTTGGAAGACAACATCTTGGCCAACAATAGCACTCTGCAAGGCAAAAACCTCTGAGCGTACAGTAGCCAAAAAGACAACACCCTGTTAATGCAAGTAATTTACTGTGTATCCTTCTATAAGTGAGAACAGTGGAAGACAGACAGAACAACACAAATTTTACATTGGAGATTAAGTGGCAATCCAACTTTAGACCAAACCCATAATCCATATTTAATGGAGCCTGGGTTGTATATCATTTACCTAGTGTGGTTTTGTACATGACTGTCGAGGATGAGGCCATCTCACGCGACCTGACCATGTTGAAATATACCTAATTTGACTAGCTTCTACCAAGTCACAGATAACCTTTCCACAAAATACAATGTACACAAATAAAATCTAAAATACAGTGTTTGATTGGATGCACAGCTTTTGACGTCATCAACAAAATGACATTACACATTTCTATCGGTCATGCTTATGGCAAGCCGATTTAGCTTTTAATGCATCCAGAGTTTCTCCATGTATTTGTAATAGTAATATTTCAATTAAAGAGATTTACCATATATTTTTTATTAGTAAGTAATTCCAATTACAGAGCTCTGCAATGGCATTTCACAAGTACAATCACCAATTAAAGAGATCTACAATTGATTTTTTACTAGTAAGAATTATAATTACAGATATCTGTAATGACAATGTTACTAGTAAGACTGCAATTACAGAGCTCTGCAATTGCATTTTTACTAGTAATAATTCCAGTTAAAGAGCTCAGCAATTCAATTCTTACTAGTAAAATTGGATTACAGAACGTTCTCATTCAATTTTCACTAGTAAGTAATTCAATTACAGAGCTCTACAATTGTATTCTTACTAGTAAAAACTTGTATTCATTAGATGCAAAACAGAACCAAATACTTCCTTTCCAAATCCTGCCTGAGGCAGGCTACATTTTAAAATAAAGGCCATGTGTGACATGTGTGACATATTAGCATGAAATATTTTTACAAGCTTATTTAGCGCTTATATTATTGCATTCACATATTGTCAGAATTATCGAGAATATTGAGATAGAAACACAAATATGCTTTGTTACTGAAGGATAATATTTAATCACTATATTAATTCACCTCTGTATACTTTTGAAAAAAGTTCAAAGACATTTTACACGTCAGAAACTCATACAGTCCACTGCAGTCTGCAGCATCTACGTACAGTATAGTTTTACTAGTAAGAAATGCAATTAAAGAGCTCTGAAATTGATTTTTACTAGTAAGAATGTAATTACAGAGTTCTGCAATTAAACATATATTTAATGTGATTTTTTTTACTAGTTCAAATTAAATTACAGAGCTCTCTAATTGGAATTCTTACTAGCAAAAATTGAATTACAGATCACTCTTACTAGAATTCTTGTAAAAAAAAATCATTTAGAGAGCTCTGTTATTGGAATTTTTACAAGTAAAAATTCAGTTTTGATGAGTAATGCTGGGAACATTAAAAAAAATATTTGTCCTTCTATACATGCATCTTTTCCTTATATGAATTTGCATGTGCAGCGTATGAATAGAAGTGAATGGAGCATAAAGTGTAGTGTGCAACATGATCACACAGGAAGTCAGTTTGTTGCTTCCCAAAGTTCTAGTACTCTTTCATCGGCCAACACACTTTGGCATTTTGCACCGGTTCCAGTAAATTTACCTTCTCCTGTTGCGTGACTGACAGCGCATCACGTCAGCAATGTGGGAGACTTGAGTTCTCGTACCGCGTTGAAACCTGGAAGTAATCGTATCTGCATAAAAGTTAGAATTTGGAATATCGCCATGCAAAGGAATATGTGTCCACTCATTCACTGTATTGTCTTTCACAGCTAAAAACATTTTGTTTTACAATTTGCTTTGTGCCCCTCTGTGGACATTTCATATTCAACACTTCCCACTTTGGCCACTGGGGGCAGTGCTTCATTTTCCGTAAGCACAGGCCAAGTTTAATTTCCAAATTCATTGAGATGTCTGGTAGTGTGAACGCAGCTTTAGGGTGTAAAAATGCATTGCAGGAATATAGGTTCACATCCAAAACTAAATATTCCAACTTGGATTAACATCCCACTATTGTCTTGTCATTTTTACTTGTTTCAGTATAATGTTCCAGTGCAACTGTATTTTCTTCATTACTCTTCAGAGAAATACACAGCTAATTCTCATTTTAAACATTGGAACCAATAGCAAAAAATGTCACTGAATATCGAGACTCTAATATTAATCTTTTTCACACTCTAGCTCAATAGGAGCACTAAAGATACGTTCAGATAAAAGGGAAAACGGTTGAATGCCAGACCGGAATATACCCAATGTCCTGCGATAGATAAAGCAGCTGCTCTGGGATTCTTTTACTTGGCTGAATTCTTCAGTGATCTGAAAGAGTTCCCACATAAACCCACCAGAAGAGCCCTTTGGTCCAACTCTTTCCTTTGGGAAAACATTTTTCTCTGAGCTTTTCTTTTCACGTCTGGACAGCGAATCACCATTTGTTTTAGTGTTGATCAGTAGTTTCCATGGAGACCAAAGGCTCTCAGACATCCAGCATTCCAGAATATTTATTTTAATATATTTTTTTTTCAATGTTAGAACAGGCATGTTAAATAACATTTCTAATTTCCTCTTTTGGACAAAGAATCACATTCAAATCTATAGCGTTAGTCAGGATTCAAAGGAAAGTGAGACGTTTTTTTAGCTTTTTTAAGACTTTAATATTATGTCTGTATTAAGTTTTTTAAGACTCTATTTAGATCCGTTAGTGTTCAAACATATGATTAGCACTTCATTAGCAACTTAAATGGCAGCCGACAGAGAACCAAATCAGAAGATGCCACAACCCATGGACTCTGAATCGATGCAAACCTCATTTTATTGATTCAAGCTTTGTACTGGAAACTCAGGCCAGTCAGGACTCAGCCTCAGCCCATTCAGCTTTATTGGGAGGTGAAAATTTTGGTTGCAAAAAAATCATCCACCCCTTAATACTTTGGCACTACGTTTGATGAGAATAGACTGGATTATGGTATAAAACATTATTCTTATTGCTTATTACCACAGCTATCAAACTAGAATTAGTAAACAAATACAATGAGTTTCAAACTATCACATAGATGCCTTGACATTCACTTCTAACAATGAAAGTAAAAAAAATAAAAAAATAAAAAAAAATGTCAAAATGTAACATATACTATGAACTGTATCCATGAAAAAACTGAACCTGTGGAATGTGCAGCTTTTGCTAGCACTGTCAAAACCTATGGTTGCCAAGCACAGGATTTTACAGTAGTTTTCAGAATCAAAATCAGAATGAGCTTTATTGCCAAGTGTTCTCATGTACACAAATGTGAGACAGAATATTAAACAAGGTAGGAGTATAAATAGGCATACAAATAATAGGACATATAACAGAAAGGCGTATGTACATGTGCAAGTGGTAATGTATGTGCAAGGTAGGGGTATGTACAGTTATTGAATTAAATATGTGAATTTACATATGTACATGAGATATGTATTTACATTATAGCACTATGGGGGAGTCCTGAGGCAGTTTAATTGTTCATGTGGTAAATGGCCTGAGGGTAAAAACTGTTCTTGTGTCTGGATGTCCTGGCGCTCAGTGCTCTGTAGTACCAACAGTTCAAAGAGGGAGTGGGAAGGGTGTGTGGGGTCCAGAGTGATTCTACCTGCACATTTCCACACTCTGGAGATGTACAGGTCTTGGAGGGTGGACAGGGGGGCTCCAATAATCCTCTCAGTAGCCCTGACTCTCTGTTGTAGTTTCCACCTGTCTGATTTGGTGGCTGAACCAAACTGTGTCAGCAGCTCCTGTGGCAGATAGAACTTCCTCAGCTGGTGAAGGAAGTACAACCTCTGCTGAGCCTTCTTCACAATGGAGTCTATGTGGGTGTCCCACTTAGTGTGTCCAATGTCCAGAGAGATGATAGCGCCCGGGAACCTGAATGACTCCACTGCTACCACAGTACTGTTCAAAATGGTGATTGGGGAGAGTGCGGTGGGATTCTTTATTTTAGAAAGGTGCAGATGTTGACATAATGTCATTTCTGAACCACCAGGCAAACGCATAGAGGGTCTCAGTCATACAGGGTAAAAAGGTATTTTTTATAAATAGGAGACAGGCCTGATGTTGCCAAAAAGCCAAAATGCTTTCTAAATTGTGACTAATTTGTCAAAGAATGTAATGCCAAAGGGTAAGAAGAATGGTGAGAAAATTGAAGTGGTAGAGAAGAACATACAAATAAATGCAGGGAGACATGCCTACAAAAGTCAAATTCCATGTCAACCTATGCAGGAACCCATTGACAGAGTTCCTAATGTGACTGGCTTCTAACAGGGCCCTTATTCCAAATATAATCAAATACCAATTGATCTTAAGTCTTAAAGAGAGCTTTGGGGATAAATACTGGAATACTTTGAAATAAAAATAGAAACTTGGGAAGGACGTTCATTTTTATGGCATTAATTCTACCAGCAAGTGAAAGTGGGAGTGAGGTCCACCTGGCAAGGTCTTGCTTTGTTTTTCTAAAAGAGGAAGGGGGTGACAGGGGACATCCCTGCCTGGTGCCACGATAAATAGGGAAATAATCAGAGTTTATGCCATTTGTTTTAACAGACGCCAAAGGAGATTAATATAAAGTCTGATCCAAGACACAAATTTTTCACCAAACCAAGTGTAAAATAAATAGTCCCACTCAATGCGGTCAAATGCCTTTTACGCATCAAGAGAGACCAGGACTTCTGGGGTATTCAAATCAGACAATGTGTAAATTATGTTCGTCAGCCTCCTCATGTTAAAAAAAACCCATTCTATTTTTTACAAAGCCTATTTGGTCTGAATTAATAATGTCTTGTATTACAGTTTCTAACCTTAAATAAAGGACTTTATCCAGAATCTTCACATCTACGATTAGGAGGGATATTGGATGATAGGACCCAAAGTCTGTAGGATCTTTATCACTTTTTAAAAGAAGAGAGATTGAGGCCTGACGCAGCGTATGTGGAAGAGTACCATTATACAGTGATTCTTAAAAAACTGAAACAAGCAGTGGGGAGACCTGAGAAATATTGTAAAGAACTCTACAGGGAATCCATCTGGACCTGGGGATTTTCCAGTCTGCATCTGGGATATAGCTTGCCTAATTTCGGTTAAACTAATAGGTTCATCCAGTTTGGCTTTTAATTCCTTATTGGTTTGAAGGATGTCTAAAATTATTAAAAAATATATTTTTGATTAAAAAAAGGATATTTGAGGGAGTCTGATTGATACAAAGAAGAATAAAAAAAAATTAATTGATTGTTAATTGCCTGAAGGTCTGATGTAATATTTCCTGCTGAGGTTTTGACTTGAGTGATAAAAAATGTTGCAGTATGAAGTCTGTTGCAGAGCAATTGCTTTACATGGCTTGTCCCGACTCATATAAATGGTATCTTGATTTAAGCAAGAGCTACACTGCATGGTTGGTGGAGTGAAGATTATATTCAGCCTGCAAGAAAACTTTTCATTGTATAGCAATAGAGTCGGACAATTTGAATAGTTCTGGTCTTATTTAGCAATCTACTCAGAGAGTTTACAGAGCTTTTCATTTTGCAACTTACTAATATAAGATGAACGAGACATTATTATTTTAGAAGACTAAACATTAACACATCTACAACATAATGACTTAAACATTTCCTATTGTTGAAGTTGATGCAACACAATGATGGCGCAATGCCAGATTCAGTAGAAGATCATGCGAGCATGATTGCTTATCCAGCTTTCTCTAAGGGATACTGATCCACAGGAACTTTTCCTGCTGTCTCTCAGTCTGTAATTCTTAAATTGATCGCTTTCCATGTAAATACACTTTCATTCATTCTAGTTTGTTTTATGTCAAAGTATTGGCTACTGAAATAATAGTTTTGCAACTCTAGTTTATACCTCTTTTGCAACTTTTTCTTTAGCGTGCTGATAGTTTTCTCACTCCATTACAGGGTCATTGTACTGGTAGGTGTTAAATCCTTGAAGATTACAGAGTAGGGAATTTATATATTATAACAGTGATAGGTTACCATGGCTACCATCTGTCTGTACAGTCTTTTCCTGTTCATTTTGCTTTATTTTAAGCCTGTAACTCCATTATGACATAACCCGCCAGTCTAACGCCAAACTCTCTCCAACCACAGTCATTTCCGTGCTGATAAACTGATTTAATGAAGACTCCAGAGTACACAAATGGAAACTGGCTCTGAAATGCACAAGTCTTGGAGTTCTATTGCTAGTACATGGTGAAGAAAATCCCCTCATTCAAAGCTTCACCAAGACACCAATAAAGCTGTAATCCTGGTCAGTTCTGTTACTGATCATGCCATGTGGCTGGTGAGCATCGTAATGGAAACAATGTGGATGTGTGGTCTGGCCAGATATTATGTCTGATTTGTATCAATGCATTTGGGTTAGTATATTCCACCATAGGAATAAACTAAAGGCTTTGTTGCAGTGGAATGGATTATTGCAGTATTTTTGTGGCTGAAATCCACCTATGAATCCACCTTTATTATCGAACCGTCTCTTAAATTCTGCAAAATGTTAAATTTTTGTCTCCTGTATTTTCTTTCCGTTGTCAGGGCTTACGAGCCAGTTTCTTGATACTTTAGTCCAATGTGGCATATGAGAATAATTTTCTCTGCTGGAATAGTAAACTAGAGCCAAAATTAGGCCAGTCGGTTCATGTCTGGCCAACCTATTTCTAAACTACCCATCAAGTGAGTGAAAACAGAAATGGGAAAATTGTTCATGGAAACTTGGCATTGTAAGGGACTTGCCCATCAAGGGTGTGTTTGATGGGAAAGATTTCACATATAATGAATTCTTCACTTTCGTCAGCTATCTGATGTAACAATTTCCCGCCCTTTGGTTGCAGTAGCTCCAGATGAGAACTTGCATAAAATGCTGGAAAAAAATAAAAAATAAATAAATAAATAAAATAATAAAAAAAAATATATATATATATATATATATACCTAAAACTTTCCCTAACTTTAACTATGAGTGGAAGTGATGCCCGCTTTTGGAGCAACCCCACCCATTCTGGAGTAACCCCACCGTCTTTTGGAGATTCCAGCCCATTTTAGAGTTCTCCGGCCTGCAGCTATACCTACTTGCCAGCGCATGCAGTGCAAAATGGAAAGGACACCTGTTTACTGTCTGCGCAACACGAAATCCCATAACAGACACTTCCAGTGTAGACAGCATCACTGATTATAATGGGTTCTATTTCTTTTGATGAGACACACCACTTGTATCTGGTGTAGACAGGGTGTTAATCAGTGCACTGTAAGCTGTGCACCAGAATCAATACAGCCACATTTTTACACAATTATTAAGTAAGACATTCTTCCTTTCAAAAGGAGGTGTTAGGCAGAATGATAGGGAATGAAAGACTTTTTTTACTATATAAAAGGCAAAATTGACTAATAATATCTTCCTTTTTTAAGTTATTGGTGAACTATCCCTTTAAATCTCACAATAATTGCATAATTAGGGGCAAGGAAAGGAAACTTTTCCAAAGTTCTTTCCATTATGTTTTTTTTTTTTTCCTGAGGGTGTAGGTTTTCTCTTGATTCAGCATCAAAATATGTGTTGGATATGATGCTGTTATAATAAAGGTAATCTAAAGGCAATAAAATTGCCATTTGGTAACAAATGACAGAAGGCTAAACAAAATGCATTACGTTGCCCAACTTGCCATGTTTACATATTTGTATGACAATATATATTTATCTATTTAGCTTGTTTTGTTGTGAGCTGACATGGGTTGATACAATTGCCATGCCAGGACAGCTGCTTGCAACACTGTTTAAAATCTTCCAAACACATGCAAGCTCAGCGCATCCTGTTTTTCTTTTTTCTTGTTACCATGGTACAGGAAGTAAACTATGACAAATACCAACTGGTTGCTAAGGAAATAAAAAAATGTTGAACTCCCACTCCTTTTTGGAGGTTGTATTCCAAATAATTGTATTCTTTCCAGCACTGCGCCACACAAACATTTACGCGTAATGATAATTATGTTTACTTGCTGTGGTATAAGAGTATCGCACTTAAATCGGTCCCATGAAAATATACAATTTCTGTATTTTTCCAAATCTTTGTTTTATTCTCCTTTTTACTTTTGCAACTGTCAATGTTGCAATGCATGTTCAAGTTGTCTTGAAACATTGTCTTTAACATACTTTAGGGCTAAAACACAAACCTGTTCCAAAGAACGCTTGTAATTTACTGTAATTTAGATGGCTTTTAACTGACAAATTGGCTGGCATGATACTCTCAAAATGAGTTTAAAGAAACCTGTATGAACCATCTCTCACCTTTTGATACATTTCCAAGACAAACATTTTTAGCTGCTGACGTGACTGTTGAAAGCATCTTACATAAGTAGGTGCATTAACTAGTACATCAAGCCTGTGATGAATAAACCGATGATTACTTTAACTGTCTGTTCATTTTTTTATCAATATAAACATTTTATGATATAGTTTATGTTCTATACTGTATATGTAAAAGGGAAAGTGAAGCTGCGTCTGTGCTACCATACCTTTTAACCTTTCCACTATTTTAAATCAATGACAGTGAATTGTTACATTCTACCTAACATCTCCATTTGTTTTCCATAGAAACTTAAATAAACTTAACTTAAACATGCGTGCTGATGCCATGTCTACACTAATACGTTTTCATTTAAAAATTTTCTCCAGTGTTTTGTCTACCATCCATACTAAGACGCTTTTCGCCAAGTGAATACATTTGAAATCGCATTCTTCGCATTGTAGTGGGGACAGAGATATCATATTGAATAACATGAGGGTGAGTAAGAATGACACCATCTCTATAACATCAGTGGTTTATAAATGCAAATAGTAGTCCTAAGGTAAAGTTACAAAGAAAATGTCAGGCTGTCAATAAAACTGAAGTGTAAATTTGTGAAGTGCTTAACATTTACTGCATAAACTTGAGATGATAGTGTCGTTTTTAAAGGCTGCATGCTGAGTGACACCCCAGCGGTATTCAGTAATCTGTCAGAGTTCAGACTCAACCCACAACAGAGTAACTATGGCAACATCTTGTCCCACCTATTTGTCTGTATCCTCCTTGACTGACATAATCACATTGTATGTGCATGATGTAAAAGTAAGGGGCCATAAATGGATCAAGCTGGTAAGGTCTATATACAATGAGTGTGTTTGCCTCCTCAGCTTTTATTCACTGACATTTTGTCTGTTTTCAGCCCACTAAAATACCAGATCACTACAATGAGCCACTTCTGGTCCCAGCCCTGCCTCTTTGAGCAATGATGACTGCTTACTGTTATTCCCCGAGCCATGATTACCAAATCAGAGACGTCTGTGTTTGTTTTCATTGCCAATTCTCTCAGCTCTCACTTCTGTGCGCCCAGATACATCAAACTGACAATGAATTCAAATACAACACTCATATAACTAAATTGTGATTATAACAAAAATAAGCTTGAACCATGCCAGTTTGCAAAGGCCAAATTACACTAAGTAGATAAATGTTTTGACCATGGATATTAAGCCAAACAATTCTGTTCAACAATATAATCATTATACACACTCTTGACTGAATTTATGCTTCTTGTGATCTTAAAAAACTTTTGATCCGAAGGCATATGCTTAAATGGTTCATTGTAAATATATTTTTCAATGCGGACAACCCGGGTTCTAATCCCCTTTTTTCCAATTAACCAATCTCCACTCATAATATTTCCTTTAATACTACTTATAATAATAATAATAAATACAATTAATATTGTTACGATCCACACTGTCCTTTTGTTTGTGTACCTTTCATTTAAGTTTTTGGCACCTTTTACCTTCCATATTGTCTTTTGCTTTCTGCACTCTTATTTTGAAATCACTCATGTTCCTGTTTCCCAGTCTTGTCATGTCCTGTTTTCCCTCCATGTCTATGTGTCCGGTTTTCATTGGTTTATTGTTTGATTACTTTATTATCAGTTCTAGTTTTGTCATTGGTTTTAGTTAATTGCCTTATTATCTTGTTTTGAGTTCTGTTTTCCCATTGGCTTTTGTTTCCCCTTTGGTTTTGTATTTAAGCCCTCATGTTCACCTTGTCCTTTTTTGGTTGTTGTTTGATGTATGTTGCATGTGAATCCTGCCCTCGTCCGTGTTTCTGCCTGAGCCCTCCTTGGAAGATTCCCAGTGTTTATCTTGTGTTTATACCTCTGTTTTCCCATTGTGGATGTTTTATTTGTTCCTGTGTTTATACTTCACTTACTTAGTGTTATTTTCAATAAAGCTGTACCTGGATCCTCACTCCCTCGTCTGCCCACTTCGTTACAAATATAAAGGTTTGTTTAATTTGGTCACATCTGGGTAAAATTGACCATGGTTTTACCATGTAATATTGTAGTAACTATTTTTTTTTAAGCTGTATTTTTAACCCTTAAACGCATACCTTGGGCCTTCAGTGACCCGTGACCTCATTTCATCCAGTACCTCATCCATTTTTAATTCATGTTTAGTTTGTGAATCTTATGTTTTATGTGTTGCTCATTATGTATTTGAAAGCCAGTTGCATCTCATGAAATTTCAATATGAAAGTATTTTATTTTTAGTAAAGATTTTTCCTGATTGTTTTCTCTGATATATGTAAAAATAAAAATATTCTATTTTTTAATTGTCTTGAAACTATTTTGAAATTTGACACCATCTAGGCATTTTTTTTAAACTATTTGTGATAGCTATACGTGCCGATCTCTAAAGACCTGAATATGTAATACTGTTTCCTGAAATTTCCAATCATTTAAGGGAATTAACCATGGCTTTTCTACAGGAATGTGATGTTAATTTAGTAACCATGTTTATTTTAGTGGTTACTATGATTTTACAACAAAACACCATGGTGATACTATGGTTACAGTAGTTCAAATATGGTTAATACGGGTAAGGGAAGGGGTAGGTTTAGGGGTAGGCGAATAATCCGTGAGTATTCCCCTTCTCTCCCGGAAAAGGACAGGAGAAGGGGTTTCTACGACTTGGTTCATAGTAACGTACAACCAATAGCTGGAATCAAGTAGACGTGCATATTTTCAGAACGTACCAGGTAGTCTAACTTCCTCGCTCACTTTCCTCCAAGCGATGTCTTTTTTCGTCCGGTCTCTGTACATGTATGATGTTGTGTCATCCAATTTCCGGGTGCCCACACACAGCTACAAAAAAAAAAAAAATCATTATTTTTCCAGAATTCTTCTGCTACTACATCAGTACGTCAGTGACATCCGGACAATCTCAATGCTAATAGGCTTTCGTGACAATGCGTCATTCAGATTTTTCACACGTGCATGAAGCAAATGAAGCGATTTTTGCATGTTTGAGTTGTGCCATTCGCTTCATTTGCATCTTTGCATTGACTTTGTATGTAATCGCACCACTCTCGCTTCAGGTTTTATGCGAACGCACTATTAGCCTCTGCCTTTTTTAAATATGTGTAACCCAAGTAATGTATTATAAAGTAATTTACTTAATTGAAAGTCAGTAACTGTCATCTGATTTCAAGAATTTAAAATGCAATGTGTTGAACTACTTTTGACTTTAAAGTTTTTTGACTACAGTTACATATTGCAGTACTTTACAATTAGATTACACTCAACACTGTATGTGAGAATGCCTAGAATGTGCAGAGCTGTAATCTAGGCAAATAAGGGTTACTATATATATATATATATATATGTATGTATGTGTGTCCAAACATGTGACTGGTATTTTATTAGACAGAAAAGGGTTTTCTTTCTCAGCACATAAACCTTCAAATTTACCTTGCCTTACAAATGTTAACGCTTCATCCATTCACACTGTTTATAAATAAACAATTTCAGTCAGGTGGCTGGGTTCAGGTGCCTGTGGGTGCCCTGTGAAAGAGAGCACTGTGGGCTCAGATAACATTGGCGATGGTAAAGCTAAAAAGAATGGCAGCATGCTTTGCTGGATCTTCTGTCAACAGAGAGAGGAAATTAAGATAAGTGGAAAATTCTTTATGGTGAACCTCACAGCGTCTACAACATGGGGAAGAGAGCAGTTTACAGAACTGTGATTGTAGAGCACGACAGCCAGAAAGCTGGCCGGCTAAAGATGAAACAGTGGGTCGGTTGTTCATGGCAGTTAGCCTGCTGAGATGAAACAGTGGCCAGGCATGACTGGGTAAACATGGGTGGCATGACAGAGCCGGGAGCTTGCTGATGGATCCACTGGTAGAGCTGTCAAGATAGATCAAACACAATACACATGACAGGACAGGGTCAAGGTTGCAAGTCTCATTCATTTTAATTACAGGCTACATTGGGTATACATTCATATACAGTATACTGTATATGGAATATAAACAATATAAAATTACCACATTGGAAATCTGTCATCTTTTTTTCACTTAAACCTGAAATTAAATAAAGGATTTTAGGATTCTGCCAAGATGCCACTGTTGGGCCCTTGACCCTATCTGCTCCTGGGGTGCCGTATTATGGCTGACCCTGTACTCTGATATGTGAAAACAAATAAATTCCACTGTATATATGCAAAAATGTATGTATAACGTGTGACCAAAATAAAGGCATCTATCTAGTTACTAAACAAATGTAGGGTAAGCAAATTTTTTAACTAGCTTCCATTGAAGGGCACAAGATTCTCATTAAACATTCTCAAAGCATGCTGGAATAACACGGATAATCAGGTTTAGCACAAACTTGTGGAGTCCATGCCAGCTCAAATTGGGGGGGACACCATATAGGTTACTATGAAATGAATGTAAATTTTTTGATGAATCTTTTCACTCCAACTGTTATGCTGTTAATATAATTTGTTTGGAAAAATTATTTATTTATTTATTATTTAAAATAATGAGAATTATCTGACATCTGGGTAAACTGGCATACGATTACATCATTATACGTGTGTGTGTGTGTGTGTGTGTGTGTGTGTGTGTGTGTGTGTGTGTGTGTCGTTCAGCATACTTTAATGATGTATTTTTCCAGAGATACAAACATGGGCAGTTGCCATGGTGCATTTGATCGATCAAAGGGTTGGGCCTCTCAGGCGTTGGGCCTCTCAAAAAACATTTGATCCATCAAAGACTGATGTCCTTTACCTTAGGTAAACATGTGTGCAAATACGTCTAACATACAGTGCACACGCACATGATTGCCCCCCACACAGACAAACACAATTCTATGACATGAACAGGGCTTTATATTATTCATAATGAAAGGGTAAGCAGTAAACCAGCTATTGCTCATGCAAACAATTGCCTTCCTAATCTAACCTAGTTACCTTATCTGAGCATCATTACACAAACTGTCTGAAAGAAAACCGAGATATTTCTGTGACCGAAAGCTATACTGAAAAGCTATTAGACATGCAGTTACATTTTTACATACAAAAAAGAAGAGAGAGGAAAAAAAAGTAGTGATGACGAGTGTCTTTTCTGGAACTTTGACCACCAGGTTCCAGGTCATGTGATTGTTTGTTTGCGTCACTGGTCATTTATGAAAGACAATCCCACAGAAATGGTTTTTGTACCAAAGGATGGGCCAGATCATATTTCTGTCCATCTCAAACAAGCACAGAATGAATCATATGCACAGTGCAATCCTGATTAAAGCTATTTACACACAATGATGAGTCTCCACTGACACCTGTGTTTGCAGAACATTGTGCATGCTGATTAGAAGCCAAATCAATATAGTTCTTCATTGTTGATATCTCTTCCGAAACCGTAAAGAAGGCACGTGCGTGTTTGCTATGGGTCTTTATCTCAAGAAAAAAAATCTGCAAAGCATCTCTCCATTTTTAAGCAATGCATGGCGATATTGAGATATTAAAGATATCTTATTTGTGCTTTTTCTTTCCTATGGACAGTCCCCAACCAAGATGAATGTTGAGAACATAATAAATTGCACAAAAATGTTTTTAAAGTCACTCCTTAATTAACGTGAAACGCCAAGTAGAGCTGGGACAAAGTCAAAAATCTAAGTTACAGTGAGGTGATTATAATGGAAGTGAATGGGGCCAATATATAAACGTTAAAATACTGTTTCAAAAGTTTAGGCACAAGGTGTAAACAATGTGTGTTAACATGATATTAGTGTGATAAAGTCACTTAATAACATTTCCTGTGTAAAGTTAGTCCTGTAGCCTGTTCAACAATTTGTTACTATGACAATGTAATGTCAACAAGCCCAAAAATGACTGTAAAAAAGGGTATAAAATGTAAAAAATGTGTTAACATGATTTAAGTGTGATAAAATCACTTACTAACCTTTTCTGTGTGAAGTTATAGCCAATTTTACAACTTAGTTTAGTTACCATGACGATGTAATGTCAACAAACCCTATGACACTAAAAACGACTATCAAAACTCCATAAATGCCACAAATGCTGTCAATTTAGCTTAACTTTTATTAAACCGGAAATATTCCTTTAAAATTAATTATTCAGAGTAGCACCATTTTATTTTTTTACAGGAATGAGGCTGTGAGGGACATACTTACACGCTCTTTAATGACGTTTATTGTATAAAACTGTAATAAAAATGTTAAATGGTGCAACTCTGAATAAGGTCTATAATATAACCATACGCAAAACAGAAACAGGCGAACATTGTGTGACAACGCGGTATTAAAGTGCACGTCTCGTGCACGCGCAGAACTGCGCGCTCTCGCGCTGCCCCTCTCTCTCTCCCTCTCTGCTGCACCGTGTGCAAACTATTTTCAAACTGCTATAAAAAAGGCTGTACATAAGATGTGCTGCTCAATCTAAAGGCGTGGTTGCTTGCAGGTGGACCTGTGCTCTTCTCCATCGCAACTCTTTACAAGCAAGACTTTTCACCTCCGAGGAACTAAAACAACGCAAACATGCCTAAATGCCCCAAGTGCGAAAAGGAAGTGTACTTTGGTAAGGAAACTGATGCTATAATATTTACACACAGGCTACATTTTTAAATGCATTTTAAAAAAAGAAAGAAATAAAAGAAGTTCACATTCAGAATACCATACTATATTGTTACACAATTGCTTGGGCTATAGTTTGATTTATAAAAAAGAAAGATGTAAACTAGTAATAGTCAGTGATTTAAGAGTAACTAGGAAGAGTGCTGCTGAAACTTATTTCCTGTTTAAAACTTTTGCACTTTTGCAAAGTAGCTGTTATATGACTTGTGCAGACTTATGCAAGTGTATCAGTGCAATATTACTACAGCAATATCATCAGAATACAGTATATTAATCTAAGTTTGTATAAAGAATGTACGTTTATTATAAGAGTCTGCAGTGTGTTGGACTGCATGTGGTTGCAGGGCAGTTAAACTACAACCTAAATTAGTTTTGAAAAAGTGAATATAAATATGCAGAATATGAATGATGTTACATTGTTATTTATAATCATAATAATAAAGAGAAAATAAAACAGAAACATTAAATGGCAGATATTAGTCAGCACAGCCTAGACTAACAATGCAAATAATGGCCTTCTGGTTTACATTGTAAAGTAACATTTTTGCATTGTTCATTTAGTCAGTCTATTTGAATATTCTTTACTGTACCATGAAGACAACCAGATGAGTCTCTAAACACATATCCATCCAGCAAATGAATATTACAAGAGAATAAGCGGGAAACAAAATGGAAACGCATATATAATTGATAAGTCCCAGTGAAAGTATGCAAGACCTTTATTGTTGCCATGTTCAAATGATGAAAAATCAGATATGTTTTGCACATTTCTCTTTTGTAAGTATCTGAACTGCGTCTTGACCCATGCACATTCATTTCCTTTGAGGCTCAAGGACAGTCGCCCAAGTCTGGGATTTGGTTTTGTCCTTTCGCATAAAATGACCATCCATCCGCAGTCTCGTTTTCCTTCCTTGCTGATTTACTTTAAATCTAAAGCCAAAAGAAACATACCAGGTTGTTTTTCAGCAGGTTTCGGTCATCCATCAGTGTAGGTGCATGTTTTTTTACTCACTCTGGCTAGCTATGGATGTTTTGATAACACTTTATAATAAGGTTATTATATTATTGTATTAATTAAGAAGTTAATGCATTAATTAAAGCATTTACTAATCTAGTTAATTGTTATTTTAGAGATATGTTCATTGCTAGTTCAAGTTACTGCATAATGCAAAAACTAATGTTATATACAACTTTTAATGTTTAAAATGCATTCATATATGTTGAAATGAACATTAATTAAGAATTCAAAAATTATTAATGTAAATGTATACAACCGAATTGTAAACTGTTACTGATGCATTTTCAATTGATCTGTGTTTAGTTAAAAAATTTTAGAGTCAAATTTGTATTTAAAGTTAAAAACCTAATTTAGCTTAGACAGATAGAGGTAACAAAACTGATTCACTCTGGGCACGTCTGCACCATCACCAATCTTACATTCCAGCAACACGTTTTAAGTCTACATTTACAGTTCACTTCCAGTGCTTCTTTGAACCAGTAAACTCTCTGTCATGCAACATTGCTTCATGTGCCTGGTGGTACAGCACTCCTTTCCTCATGTATTTAATGTTCTGATGGAATCAATCCAACTACCGCAGCCTCTCAGGGATGAAGGAACGAGAAAAAAGTCCACTTGTCCTGCTTAAATAAAGGCGTATAAAAAAGGCATGATTAAAATAATAACATTTCCAGCCTTTGCAAAAACCACATATAGAATGTGGGAGTTTCATCATACAAATGCACAAGTATGCTGTATTTCAAAAGCAGTCAATCAATTAAGTGCGACACAGAAACTGTATCTTAGAGGTTTAGAGACTGAGAGGTTTCCTTCCAACTGATCTAAATAAGCGATTTCCACCATTTGCTAATTTCCACCATTTTCTAACTTCAGTGACGTAGCCTCTTTCCAAAACACCACCCACTTAAATCATGTCAGTTAACCCAATGCCAGCACTTTCTAAACGAGAAGAAAGCTTTTCTGATTGGCTAAAGAAAAAAATAGTGTACACCCGGCCCCTTTTGTGTTGTCTATGATTGTCACAGTCTATTTAATTGATATCTAGTAGGTAGTAAGAACATTTAATTGTGTTGAATGAAAACCAAACAAACAAAAAAACAGTACGAGTGCACTTTTTTGGCCACTGTTTTTAAGGTTTATCTTATTTTTATGCCACAAAATGTTTTGATAATTTATTCTTATCCCTCACATTGTCTTAAGACACTGCACCCTCCTTTTTGTCCTTCGGGTCATTTTAGACCCGTATTGAAAACCATTTACAGTAAACCCAAATGTTGTCATTATTGGAAAAATCAAGTTGTCTTAATTAAACATTAATCATTGGGCTCAACAGCCATGTTCCTTGAACTTGTTTTCTTAAAAATCCATAGACTTAAGATTTTAAGTGTTAATAACTGTTGAGTATAAAATTGAAGCTATGGGGAATACCCATAATGCCTTGCGCTTTCATTATTTATGTTTCCTTGGTCAAAGGGAATACGTTTATTTAATGATTGACCTATAATCATTTATAATTTATTTAAGCTCTGTTATAGTATGATCTAAATTTGAGTCCATTCAATTTGAATTATTAAGTAGATACAACAACATTTAAATAGCATATTTAAGGAAGGTCTACTTGCATCTAGTTACCGAAATAGTTAAGTTAATTCTGTATGATCACCATGTTAAGTGAACTTAATTACACAAGTTTTAGAGATGCCATTACTCAATTCAATTGAGGGAACGAGTTTACTCAATCAATTGAGTAAAGTCAACTTATTATGCTTTCAGAGTTCAAAATGCATAAATACTTGATTAGTGTAACGACCAGTACCAACAACCCCAATTAACAAAAATCTGTTTTATTGTGATACCAAATTATGTTTCCTTATATATATATATAATGATAAGCGGAAAATATATATATATATTGAATATTAATGGAGTAAAACCATTTTTAAAAAAAAGTTTAAAGAGGCCATATTATGCTTTTTGGGATTTTACCTTTCTTTTAGTGTGTAATATAGCTGTTTGTGCATGGAAAAGGTCTGCATACCAAATTCAAGTCCACACCAAAGGGAGTTATTCTCTCCCACAGAAAACACTGCTCCTGAATGACCTGAAACACCTGGTTTGCAGTCCAGCCGTTACTTCCGTGACATAGCTATGACACTATGTAAAACATTTGCATAAAGCCCATAATGTCCAGGAGCCAAAACTTAGTAATGGTAAGGGGTGTTACATTTCCGACATATGCTCCAAGAGATTGACCTGTCACAACAGACTGGGACAGCTAACCAATCAGAGCAGACTGGGCTTTTCGGAAAGGGGGGTTTTAAAGAGACAGGTGCTACAACAGAGCGTTTCAGAAAGAGGGTGAAAAGAGGTGCTTTAGCAATCTACATTATGAGAAACATAATTTTTTTATATTAAAGCATGTAAACCTATTGTAGTAGACCCCCAAAATAAAAGTATGTACCTGTTAATGAGCATAATATGGGCTCTTGCCAAACATTGGCCAAGGATGTCTTAATCTTTGTCTATTTCAATCTCTTATTATAGTATTTCTCCACTATATTACAACAATTTCTGATTAATTCTGCTTGTAGGAAATCAACAGTGTGTATTGTAGTACATGCCTTTTTCAAAAATGAATTTCTCTTGTCTTTTCCAGCAGTCAAAATCCATTCTAAAATATCCATTAATTCCCACTAATATCAAACAATTTGTTGCCACATTACTGGTGTTTAAGAAGGTGCCATAATAGTTCTTTCTGCAATCTAATGTTTTAGGAGAAAATTATATCCAATAGATCCTTTACTATTGGGGGGCCTTTAGCCTCATTGTACCCTATCATAAAAAAAATCTAGGGGCTAAATTTGAGAAAAACTTTCAATTTGATCCAATTTGATTCATAGATGTTCAGAAAAGCTGTAAAACATCCAGTAAGTCCAAAGGTGGGAAGTCACAATTGGGTCTTCCTATACGGGTCAAAATTGACCCGTTAAGACAATGGAAGGAACAATTTGTTTAAATGTTTTATTTCTCTGAAACAACTAAAAAATTTCCAAAAAACTATTTGGTATTTATAACGAATTCTTTACCTGTCCTTTTTTATTTTTATAATTTTTTTTATTTCATCTGACCTAAAAGTTTCTTTCATTTATTTGTTTTTTCTATCTCCTTAAAACAAACAAATCTCCTCGCATGAGCAAGTAAGTGGCCGTTCACACCGAACGGGTCATTCCGTCTAAAAAAGCTAGAAGGAGCGCAACGAATGGACCTGAACGCAGGTCTCTTGAGATGCGTTTTTAAAAGTTGAAGTTCTTTTTAACTTGACATGTATTCTTGCACGAGCTGCTGAAAAAACACCAAGACACGCCACAACGGTCAAACACGTCCATCTACTGCCACTAAAAAAAAATCTATAGAAAATGGATGGAAAAATTAGTTCAGTATGAACGGCCCCTAAAAGTGTCTCTTTTACTTTTGTGGAAAAAAGAGAAGCAGAGAAATGATAGGAGTATTTTAAATGCAGATTACAAATCTGTAAACTTTACACTCAGTCTAGAATATATGATAAAGACCGGACTACCATTAAGAGAGATTAGAATATGCGCTGTGTATCGGCCTGCTGTGGGAAGCAATTATTGCCTTAGGTGTGGCTCGGATAACCAACACCATTCTTGGCAGGATTGCATGGACTGTTGGTCCCAAACCCAGTCTAGTGAATTCCTTTCGGTCTTGTTTGTACTTTCAAAATGTTATTTATCACATGGACCATCAATTCTGCACCCAGCTCTCCCAATTGGTCTGGATCATGTTCATAGTCCAGCACTAAACAAAAGAGCTTCCTGTGTAGTCCACTATAGTGTGACATGAATAACAGACTCGACTGCAAGGCTTATTACAGCTGTTGTAGGCAATTATAGCAGCTCACCATAAAAATGGACATTGTGCTCTGTATGTGCTATCCTTCAACACTCAGCCTAAAGAATAAAGCATTACTTGGTGTCTGCGAACATTTAGCAGCCCTTTGTGCATCCTTTAGTTTTTGCATGGCAGAAAGCTCAAAGTGGCTTTAAGCAAATCTCTTTTGTTGTCTGGGAGCCATAAATCGGAAATTTTTTCAGCATGGTCATGCTTTCAGACTGTCTTTGGCGTCCAAGAATTGTCGACACTTGCCCAAATGCTTTCTTGTAAAAGGGAACAAACGAGCACCTCCTGTATTTGGAGTCGCCCCAGCACGCATGACTTTGTCTCTTCTTCCCGGTTCTTTTACCATGTTCATCATGAGGGTTGTTTGGAGGAAATCTTTCTGCTGAGGGCTGGAGATAAAGACCTCTTTATTGCCCTCTTTTATAAGGGAAGGGAGGAATAAATTCCTTTGGGAGTGTCCCAAGTGCAGCATCCACACCCACCCATGTTCTCACTGTCATGACTTCATCCGCTTTGAGCGTAAAAAGAAGTACTGATCTGACAAGACTTGCCTGTATTCTTGCAGTACACTGGACTGTAGACTGACACAATAAACCCAACATTAGAACAGTCCAGACTTTTTTAGCTTTAATTTAGCTATATAATAGCTGCAAATAAGCTAATTTGCTCATATCTAGATAATATGACACACCTGTATCCTTTATAAAAACAAATGTGAAAATTATGGCACTTTTCCACTGCACGTTACGGTTCGACTCTACTTGCTTTACTTTTCTGAGTTTGCTTTTCCATTGCTGTTTATTGCCGCCTCAACATGGGTGGGATTATAAGCTGATCGTCACAGTTGCACTGCCTCTACTGCTGTGACATCATCTTAAACGTGACACAAAACAAGAAACAATATCACAACCGCTAGCTGTTAGCTACTAGCTCATTGTGCTGCATAAGCAGTTGTTGCATTAAGTTTTTTTTTTTTTTTTTACTTTTCCCTACACTGTTGGTAGGTCCGGTGGTAGCCATGTGCAGCCAACAGTTGAGACACTTCCTGAAAGTCTATTTTGTTTTGCGTTGTTTCGTTTGTCGCTAATGTCTGCTCCTCGTTTATTGACCATGGCTTGGTTTTGCGCACAGCCATTTCTTTTTACAATTCGAAAGTCGCATGAACAAATGATACTGCTATCGCTGTAGCTAACTTTAAAACTAGTGGGTCCCGTGTCGAAAATCCAGTGATGCTGGTAGTGACAATTCTCTCTGACCAATCAGTGATCTACAGGGTTTTGACATCACATTTAGTATTGGCTTGGCGTGGAACCTTGACCGAGGTAGTACTAAAAAAAGTACCAGGTACTATCCACATTGGAAAAGCCCCCTAAATGTGTTGAGTCTAGTTGTACCGTACAAACCCCCATCTCCCTAACCTAAAACATTAACCTAATCCTAACCGATAGTGATCTAAAATCATATGAGACGTAGACACAAAACAGACATCCTTACCCTTAATCAACACTTGGATAGTGTCCAAAACAACATACAACATGAAAAGCAGATTTTCTGAAGCAACCTCGTAATTTCATGTCACTTCTGTGAAACGTTCTGCTTACGTATCAGCTTGTTTGCTTATAATTGGTTTCCAAATTTGTCTGAATTAATGACGTTTTTTCATGTGTTTCAGCGGAGAGAGTATCATCGCTTGGCAAAGACTGGCATAGACCCTGTCTGAAGTGCGAGAAATGCAGCAAGACCCTGTCGCCTGGCTCACACGCAGAGGTAAGCTAATAACTTCACAAAATACACATGGACTGCCAATGTCTTACTGGGACAGGGCAGAGATTAATTTACTAGGTAGAGTTAATGGAGTCCAGTTAACTTTTGGCATAATTTCACATGACATTAACACTTCGGGGGGTTATGTTGTCAGAGTAGTTTGGTTTGGGGGGTATGGCTTACATAATGGCCCTCATTCAGGTCCATTAATGTGTGGTGCACTGACTAATGCGTTTCACCTTGCAGCATGAGGGGAAGCCCTATTGTAACAACCCATGCTACGCTGCACTCTTTGGACCCAAAGGTGAGTCACCATTCTGCAATGCATCAAAGTCATGTATAAGGGCTCTAAGGTTACTACACTGTAAGGTTATCCTTCAACTAGTTAAGGTATATGAAATGTGGGGTTTTTAATGGCTGATGTCAATAGAGAACAGGCTGCAGATATTATGCTGATGATATGTGGATTTGACATGATACAGTTTAATTAAATGTGCATAAATAATTGCTGGAACACTTATTTACTAATCTTATCAATTGAAAGGTTGTCTATGTATTTTGAAAAAGCCATTTCTAGACGATGTTATTGGTGCTGATAAAAACATTATGGACAAAATTTGTCTGATTAATCCGTCTGGCTGATATACTGTATATTGGTTGACCACTATCCTCATATGATCTAATTCTCTGTCTTTCTCTTTCTCCAGGGTTTGGACGTGGTGGCACTGAGAGCCACACATTCAAATAGACCATTTTAAAGGTAATATCACTATATACACTGTACAACTGTAATACTGTATTAATATGTAACACTATGTAAGACATCAACTAACTGTACTCTTCCATTTACAGGTTTACACCCTCTAAAAACATGTTTTCAGAGGCACGGATGCCACTATTTTTATCCACATATTGTTAAATCAAAGAACAAATTTACCAAGCCATGTCATGTTTTAGAAAATACTAATTTGTATTATCTGTTATAAAATGATGTGTCATTGGGGGTTGTTCAAAAACCCTTTTTTAATTAAACTGAACATTATATACATTAAATGTATGTTTTAAACTACTTGTTTGTGCAAAGTCCTTTCTCAAATAATGTCTCACTAGTTTAAAACAAGGGTGTAACCACTTATTCAGGATTGGCTGGACCAAATGTAATTATTTATCATGCACAATCATGCATATTGGGGGAATTTGTCCCCCTCAATAGCCGCGTTTCCACTGTCTGGCATGCTAGTGTGTGCCAGGTCCAGTTGCGTTCCCACTATCACTTCCTCTGGCTTTCTCTAGGCCAACAACCAACTGGGGATTGAGGTGGAGTCAATGTCAAAGGCGGAGTTTTGCCAAACTTGCCAGGTTTTGTATCCAGCACAGGTTCAGGAGAAATAAATAAATTGCAGGCACATTAAAAATACGTTAAAATGCGAAATGGACAAAGTGGTGCCCAAAAAGATACCTTTCCATGGATCAAGATCATGGAAAGTGTGCTGGGACATTGTCCCACTGTTAGTAGAGAGGACACTTTGGACACTATGGCAGTTACAGTCAGTAAGTTGTCAATGCTAACTTATCTTGCTAGCTAGCTAATGTTTACAAACGATATAAACTCGATGTTCTAGATAACATGATATCTCAGCTAGAGCTTCCCTCTGGCTTGTGAAAAGGGTGGGGTGTGCGACGTTGGCACGAGGGTGGCGTGTTAAGGGCGGGTTTTAGGAAAATGTTGTGGGGATATTGGTCCGATGGTGGGAACACAGATCGGTTTTGGTCTAGTGGTTTGAGTTCCGAGGCTCTTGGTCCTGGCTTGCCAGTTGAGAGCCCTGACTCGCACTGGACCAATAGTGGAAAAGCATCTATTGCGGTAACAGCCCTTGTTTGAAAACACATAATCACAGTAGAGCAATCAGTGCAATTTCCAGTTTGAGAAAAGACAAAGCCAACAGATGTTGAGCTTTGTCTAGAAAAGCTAATTTTCACTCACTCCAAAGCCATGGAACAGATGTGTATAAGTCATAAAGTGCAGAGAGTAGGCAGTGTTCATTTAGAGTAATGCCACAGTTTGATGGTTCAAGTCAGTCCAAGTTTATCTGACTTCAAATACCAGCATATTCTTCCAAATCACTGTAGACAGCCAGGAAACAACCTGCCAAAGGGCTTAATTGGTAACCATCGCTTCAAAGTGTCACAATAAACAACCAGGGCACATATTTAGAACATCCTTATATGGCAACATACAGAATAAACACATGCTAAGCTCAAACTCTGCATGCATTTCAAAGTAACTCAGCAGGGAGTGTTGCATAGATCACATTGATCAGAGGCTTCCGCTCTGTGAGTGTTTGACTTGTGTGCACACACCCCTTAAACTCTTTCCCGCCACCCAACAAAGAATGGCTGCAGGCGGGTCAGAGGACAGCGGTTGCCATGGTAACAGACACAAACAAGACCCAACAATGACTTGGCCAATCTTCCCCCTGTCTCTCCCTTTCATTTGCCACTGAACAAAGATCCTTTATCTTACTAAGATCTGGAGAGAGGGGGGTGAGAATGAGAAAGGGTCGTTTTGCTATTTCAAATATTTTTTCAGTGAAAGAAGTATTGAGCACAGGGAAATGTGCCTATTTTTATAGCAAAATAATTAAGATCATGCAGCTGTGCAAGTTCCACCCTGTCGCTCTTGCAGCCTTCTCATACAGGAAGGATATCTCTGTTTCAGTGATATCCATCATTTTATAGATAAAATAACAGAACTGATACTTAATTTGAAACTGCCATCAAATTCAGCATATTATCATACTGACTTTACCACTAACCTGTGATAAACCTGGATCACCACACTCAAACAGAGAAACTATAAATCTATCTACATTTTATGGATTACTTACTTTATGGATTACTTGTTTAAAATGCTATAGGTCTCAAACTCTTGCACTCTTTACACATCAGGTTTGCAACGGCAGCTCACTTTCCTTCAATGATTTTACAACAGGATATTTGTCAAGTTCCCCTCTGTGAAAGTGACATTAAATGGGCAAGTGTTACAATGCTACTCACCAAAGTGGTTTATTTTATTTCCCCAAGAATAACACAGTAGTTTTATGTGTTTTTAAGATGCCCAGAGTCATTGAGTCATGGAATTTATGTGAAGTTCTGGCCAGATGCATGGTACACGCCTTTGCCAGCATATTTCAGTTAATCCCCGCTGTTATAAAAATGACGGCCTTACCACTGTACTGCTTATTTTCATTTAAGCTTCTCAAATGGACCTTTTGACAAAGTGTTTTCCTATGAATGTCACATCAGAAGATCCTGGGGAAATGAAAATGGATGTAGTCTATGAATCTAAAAACTGAAACGATTTAGGCATTATTCTCCCTCTACTTCTTCCTCAGTCGGAAAAGGGTGGCTTGCTCCCTTCAGGTTGGTGGGGAGATCCTTCCTCAAGTGGAGGAGTTTAAGTATCTTGGGGTTTTGTTCACGAGTGAGGGAAGGATGGAACGGGAGATTGACAGACGGATCGGTGCAGCTTCTGCAGTAATGCGGTCGATGTACCGGTCTGTTGTGGTGAAGAAGGAGCTGAGCCGCAAGGCAAAGCTCTCTATTTACCGGTCAATCTACGTTCCTACTCTCACCTATGGTCATGAGCTTTGGGTCATGACCGAAAGGACAAGATCCCGGATACAGGCGGCCGAAATGAGCTTTCTCCGCAGGGTGGCTGGGCGATCCCTTAGAGATAGGGTGAGAAGCTCGGTCACTCGGGAGGAGCTCAGAGTAGAGCCGCTGCTCCTCCACATCGAGAGGGGTCAGTTGAGGTGGCTCGGGCATTTGTTTCGAATGCCTCCTGGACGCCTTCCCCGGGAGGTGTTCCGGGCACGTCCCACTGGGAGGAGGCCCCGGGGAAGACCTAGGACACGTTGGAGAGACTATGTCTCCCGGCTGGCCTGGGAACGCTTCGGTGTCCCCCCAGAAGAGCTGGAGGAAGTGTCTAGGGAGAGGGAAGTCTGGGCATCTCTGCTTAGACTGCTGCCCCCGCGACCCGGCCCCGGATAAGCGGAAGAAGATGGATGGATGGATCTCCCTCTACTTGGACAATCGGTTGCTTGGACTTTTTATGGCGTTTATTAAGTTCAATAAATGAATAAAGCGATGAGTAAATGTTGATAGAATAATCATTTTAATTTTAAAATGTAGACTTGGGTAAAGTAATGAAATCATCCAAAATGAGTTGAATACGGCATCAGAGGAATATTTAAAATATGGTTTTGGTGAAGCAGGCAATGGAACAAGGTGGAACTTTAGTGGCACAGGCAAAAAAGGTCCTTACAATGCAAGTGAATGATGGCCAGACTTTTGAAGCTCAAAAATCACATAAAGTCAACATAAAAGTAATCCATAAGACTCCAGTGGTTAAATCCATGTCTTTAGAAGCAATAGGATAAGTGTGGGTGAGAAACAGATCAATATTTATATGTTTCCCACCCACACTTATCATATCACTTCTGAAGACATAGATTTAACCACTGGAGTCTTTTGGATTACTTTTATGTTGACTTTATGTGATTTTTGAGCTTCAAAAGTCTGGCCATCATTCACTTGCATTGTAAGGACCTACAGAGCTGAAAATTCTTCTGAAAATATTTTTTTTGGGTGAACTATCCCTATAAGTTAGCAAACCAATTAAAGGGTTGAAAAAGTTTCATAACACTTGTGAGGATCACGAGAAAGAGCAACTCCTGTTTATGCAGTCAAATCTTAATCATCTACATAAATAACTCAAGCTATTAGATATTATGTGTGATTTGTTTTACTGTGCAGAGCTCTGAAAAGTTGCAACCAAAGAAACATTACTCCAAAAAGCAAGTAGAACATTTTCCAAATAAATCTTTCAGATAAATAAAGTTATCCGAGAAAGTTCTATTCATAGCATACAACCCTGCCAGAATGTGACATTAGAGCGGAACAGTGGTCTGCTGTTGAATCTGGTCCTCGTTTTGTAATTGGCAGAACATAACTCTTGAATATTCGTCCCTCCAGTCTCTCTCTCCATCTCACTCTATTCTTTCTTTCTCTCTCTTTGTCCTCACAAATGGCAGAGCAAGGCTGCATGCTATCGGCTCTAATTAGCAACACATATCTGCAAACGTGTAATGGGTGTAGGAAGAGAGCTGATCTGAGCTAAGAGCACCTGTGAGGTGTGAGCGGCTCCACATCTATCTGATATGCTGCTGATTAGCAAACAAGCCTGACCTTCTGTAGAGTCCCTGAGGCTGGAAGTGAAGATATCTGCCAAGTGCTATGTTTGGAAAAGCATACTAGCATACAGTACTTCTCTAACTCTTACTATGCCTGCATTATAGGCTAATAGTAAGCAAGGTTTTGCTGCATTCTCAAAGTGAATTAAGAATGTCAACTCAATCTCTAAATTTGTACAAATATTTCGGGATCAATAAAAGTGAAGCTCAATCGACAGCATTTGTGGCATAATGTTTATTTCCACAAAAATGTATTTCAACTTGTCTCTCTGGAGGTTACAGTGAGACATAATGGAAGTGAACGGGGAACATTTTTAGTAGTTTAATCACAGAAATGTGAAGCTTATAATTGTATTATAGCACTAACAATAATTCTTCTGTTAAAACTTGTGTATTTTTTAAGCTGTAAAGTTGTTTAAATCATAATTTTTACTGTCGATTTAGTGTTTATGGCATTACATTGTCATGGCAATGAAGTTATAAAATTTGGTATATCTTTACACAGAAAATATTAGCGAGCGATTTTATCACAGTAAAATCATGTTAACATATTATTCATATATTTTGTGGCTATACTTTTGAAACCGTGAGCATTTTTAAGTTTACAGAAGGGCCCCATTCACATCCATTGCAAGTGCTTCACTGTAAGTTAGAAAATGATTGAGGAGTCAAAATAATGTTTTTGTGGTAATCAATATTATGCCACAAATACTGTTGGTTGAGTGTAACTTGTATTGAACCCAGAATATTCCATTAAATGAATTTGAATTGTGTTAGCAAACTGGGTGAATTTGAGTTAAAATGGAATGAAATTAATAGAATAATAATGTTATATCAAAATACTGAAAACAAAAGTCCAGTATAACCTGAAACATGTTATCATACAACATATGGGTTGTTTCCAGAAACATTGGATATGCATAATCAGTGTTTAATAAATAAATGAAAAAATATAGAGAGATTTTATGGAGTTTGTTACACGGCTTGTTTCACTTTTCCAGAAATGCTCTAATATACACTCACCTGAAGGATTATTAGGAACACCATACTAATACTGTGTTTGACCCCCTTTCGCCTTCAGAACTGCCTTAATTCTACGTGGCATTGATTCAACAAGGTGCTGAAAGCATTCTGTAGAAATGTTGGCCCATATTGATAGGATCGCATCTTGCAGTTGATGGAGATTTGTGGGATGCACATCCAGGGCACGAAGCTCCCGTTCCACCACATCCCAAAGATGCTCTATTGGGTTGAGATCTGGTGACTGTGGGGGCCATTTTAGTACAGTGAACTCATTGTCATGTTCAAGAAACCAATTTGAAATGATTCGAGCTTTGTGACAAGGTGCGTTATCCTGCTGGAAGTAGCCATCAGAGGATGGGTACATGGTGGCCATAAAGGGATGGACATGGTCAGAAACAATGCTCAGGTAGGCCGTGGCATTTAAACGATGCCCAATTGGCACTAAGGGGCCTAAAGTGTGCCAAGAAAACATCCCCCACACCATTACACCACCACCACCAGCCTGCACAGTGGTAACAAGGCATGATGGATCCATGTTCTCATTCTGTTTACGCCAAATTCTGACTCTACCATCTGAACGTCTCAACAGAAATCGAGACTCATCAGACCAGGCAACATTTTTCCAGTCTTCAACTGTCCAATTTTGGTGAGCTCTTGCAAATTGTAGCCTCTTTTTCCTATTTGTAGTGGAGATGAGTGGTACCGGTGGGGTCTTCTGCTGTTGTAGCCCATCCGCCTCAAGGTTGTGCGTGTTGTGGCTTCACAAATGCTTTGCTGCATACCTCGGTTGTAACGAGTGGTTATTTCAGTCAAAGTTGCTCTTCTATCAGCTTGAATCAGTCGGCCCATTCTCCTCTGACCTCTAGCATCAACAAGGCATTTTCGCCCACAGGACTGCCGCATACTGGATGTTTTTCCCTTTTCACACCATTCTTTGTAAACCCTAGAAATGGTTGTGCGTGAAAATCCCAGTAACTGAGCAGATTGTGAAATACTCAGACCGGCCCGTCTGGCACCAACAACCATGCCACGCTCAAAATTGCTTAAATCACCTTTCTTTCCCATTCTGACATTCAGTTTGGAGTTCAGGAGATTGTCTTGACCAGGACCACACCCCTAAATGCATTGAAGCAACTGCCATGTGATTGGTTGATTAGATAATTGCATTAATGAGAAATTGAACAGGTGTTCCTAATAATCCTTTAGGTGAGTGTGTATATATATATATATATATATATATATATATATATAGTACTGTGCAGAAGTCTTAGGCACATAAGATGTTTCACTAAAACATTTGTCTTAAGATGGTTATTTATATCTTCAGCTTTAGTGTTTCAATAGGAAATATAAATGTTAGACTCCCAAACATTTCTTTTGCATATAGAGAAGATTAGAATAGAAGAACAGGGAGCCCTGCAACAGATGTCATGACCCCCACAGAACCCACCACTGAACATCGAGGCAGTCTGAGAATACATATAGAGACAGAAGCAATTGAGAAAGCCTAAACAGATAGAAGAACTGTGGCGAATTCTCCAAGAAGCTTGGAACATCCCATCTGCCAACAACCAAGAAAAATTGTGTCCAGATGTATCTAGGAGAATTGGTGCTGTTTTAAAGGCAAAGGTGGTCACACCGAATATTGATTTATTTTTCATGTATCACTTAATGTCATACAAACTCCAGTAAACATAAAAAAGCTATTTATGTCATTATTTTTGAAGACATCCTCACTATGCAACATTTTTCACAAGTGACTAAAACTTTTACACATTACTAATATATATATATATATATATATATATATATATATATATATATAAAATAGATTAAAAAATACACATTTGGAAACTTCCTGTCATTCCAATTGAATGGGGATTTATTCTGAAATTCAGGTTTACTTAACACATATGCACTGTAAGCAAATATCTATGCATAGAATCCTGGATGATCTCCTACATTTGCCAACATGAGCAGTGTAAAACAGAGCTTATGCATGGAATTCTGTATCCCACAATACACTGTATTCACTTGAGATTTAATTTCCTGTGTGATTAACTAACTAAATAAACATCTCTTTCTTGATTGATTATTTAAACAGACTACCAAACAGTAAGACAATTGTACACAAATTTGGAATAACAATGCAAAATAGCTGTTTTTATTTCCAAGATAATAACTGTGGACACCACTTGCCACCACTCGCAATCTGGAACGTGCAAGGTGATGAGGTCATGGTACACACATAGTAAGGGCATGTGACAATAATGTTTTATACTACTGTTTGAAATGTTTATTGTGAAATACTGCTTCCTACAGTTTCACTTATTATTCTTTTTTAAATAGTATGTAGAATACATTGTATACTGTGCAGCATACAGTTAGTAGTAAGCTAGTATACTAAACACAGCCCTGGACTCCACTGGTGGTAAAGTAGAGGAAGTCAGAGTTTCACCCCTGCTGGCAGCCTCCCAGTGTCTTTCACATGCTCCCTCTATTAAGTAAGTGATAAAACATTCTGACGTCCGATGCAAATTATACTTTAGTGATTGTAATTATGGGTCTAGTTGTAAATGAAGATGGGAATCTAACTGTAAAATTTTGCCTCTGGTGCACTACCCCTAAAAACTTTAAAGAGTTTTTCCTCCTAAGATGCAACGTATCTGTTGTTAATTACTTGAGAAGATGGCAGGCGGAAACCTGCACACACACTTGAACAACAGATTATCGATCTGAAATCAAAAGGAAGAAATCATGTATATTTTGCTTAAAATTTTCATAATTTATTAAAAATTTATTGAAAATTAAACCTATTTTTAAGACCATCAAAAAAATTCTAAAAAATAATGAGTTATTTAAATTGTACAATTGTAAAGTATACTTCATGGTTGTATTTGTTATACTACTGTTAAAATGTGCCAATTTTTTTTACAGTATTTTTTACTGTAATACAATAAAAATATATACAGTAATATATCAGAATTACAAATTACATCTGAGAATAAAGAGCTGTACTAATTAAAAAATCTAAAAAATATTTGTAATTATGTAATATGATACTTTATGGTAACATATGATTTTGAGAGATTGACCCGGTCAGGAGATTATTTTTCATCCAAACATCTGTTCAATGGATCTATCTGTATATAAAGGGAGATTCAAGTTCTGTGCAACACAGCTCTTCCTCTATATACATTTCAAACGTGATTCCTCAACTTAACACAAAATTATGGGGGTATTAAATCTTGTGCCTGTAAACATCTCTCATATGTTGCCCTAAGAGACATCAGGCCAGACTGACAGGACTCATGATGGTTGGACTTTCCATTGATTAATGAACAAAACTATCACATCTGTTATGAATGGCTTTGTGGAATTTCTTCCAAACACACTTTACAGACATTTGCATTAGAGTCCTTTTTGTGTCCTTTTATGAGACAAAACGGATCCCCTTTGATCCCTGATTGCTTCCATGTGTTGTCTAAGACTAAAAAACTACTATCTTCTGTCAGCCGAAATTATGTTGGCCATTTTACCTCTGCATCTCTTCCAAGCTAGAGCAAAAGGGAGTAAGAGTACACACAAAACCATCTCACACTGGTTCAATTTATCTTCCCCCAAATCCCCTGTGCTTACTTTGGAAAATACATCAGCCAGTTCCCTAACAACAGCTCAGATCTACACTGTACCACAACATTCAGCACACCTTACTGATATTTCTCATCACATCAACAAACCACAGTAGCCTTGACTGACAGTATTTCACTTCAGATGTACAAAGCTCTGGCTCTGGGCACTTTAACGACCCGGTGTGCAGGTCATGTTTACTTTTGCAACTTTTCCAAGACAAATAGTTTTGCATTTGCAAACAATGTTTGGTCTGTCATTTGTGGTTTTGCATGTTCATGCGTAGCTAAACTCGCACGCACAGCTTTGCTTGTTTTAATGCGTGCCTTTTCATTTGAATGAGTAAACTGCTTATTTGTTAGTGTTACTCTGAAATGTTTGTCAAAGTTTCGGTTGAAATTATTATTTTCTTTTAGTTGTTATCTGAATGTTCTGGAATCTGGACAAAATTACAATTGTTTTGGTTTTCATCTGCACGGACGCTTCTTTGGTGAGTGGGATGGATTTTTCAACAGCGGTTTGGCGACACCCAGTGGTTAACCAGCGAAACAACAGAACAGACCGCGTCCATGACCTGACGTTCCTTATCTGTGTTTCAAGAGCACAAATGTGTAGAGGTCTAGAGGATATTTCTCATTGTAGTACTCTAGTGATAAAATGGTTGGATTATTAACAACTTTACAGGAATATTTCACCCATAAATGAAAATTATATCATCACTCAGCCTAATACCAAACCAGAAGTGTATTAATTTATTTCTTCTGTTGAACACAAATATTTTTTGAAAAATATCTGTTTTGTAGGTCCATGCAATGCAATAGTATATGGTGGCCAGAACGTTGAAAGGTCAAAAACATATAAGGCAGCGTAAAAGTAATCGAAATGACTCCAGTTGTTTAATCCATATCTTCTTAAGCAATAATGGGTGATAAACAGATCAATATTTGTTCTTTTTGTACTATAAATCTTTACTTTCACATTCTTCTTCTTTTGTTATTGCCATTCAGCATTCTTCATGTATGACGCCACCTACTGGGCAGGGAGGAGAATTTACACTGGTGGCCAACATTTTTGAATGTACAGATTTTGCTGTTTCGGAAGGAAATTGGTACTATTATTCTTTCGGATGAGACGATAACCCGAGGTCCTGACTCTCCGCGGTCATTAAAAATCCCAGGGCACATCTCATAAAGAGTAGGGGTGTAACCTCGGTGTCCTGGCCAGATTCCCCCCATTGGCCCCTATCTATCATGGCCTCCTAATAATCTCCATCCCTGAATTGGCTACATCAGTCTACTCTCTCCTCTCCACCAATAGCTGGTGTGTGGTGGGCGTTCTGGCGCACTATGGCTGCCGTCGCATCATCCAGGTGGATGCTGCACTCTAGTGGTGGTTGAGGGGATTCCCCCTATACTATGTAAAGTGCTTTGAGTGCCTAGAAAAGTGCTATATAAATGTAAGGAATTATAAGTCACCAAAGTGAATCACAAAATATAGTCAGGACATTTCTGATGTAAAAAAACAGCACATCACTATTTGAAAAAAAGTCATTTTTGATCAAATCTAGACAGGCCCCATTTCCAGCAGCCATCACTCCAACACCTTATCCTTGAGCAATCATGTTAAATTGCTAATTTGGTGCTAGAAAATCACTTGCCATTATATCAAATACAGTTGAAAGCTATTTGGTTTGTTAAATGAAGCTTAACATTGTCTTTGTGTTTGTTTGTGTGTTGCCACAGTATGCAATAGACTGGCATGTCTTAAGGTCAATATTAGGTCAAAAATGGCAAAAAACTTCATTGTTTTGAGGAATGAAGGCTATACAATGCTTGAAATTGCCAAAAAACGGAAGGTTTCATACAAAGGTGTACACTACAGTCTTCAAAGACAAATGACAACTGGCTCTAACAAGGACAGAAAGAGATGTGGAAGGCCAGTTGTACAACTAAACAAGAGGAGAAGTACATCAGAGTCTCTAGTTTGAGAAATAGACACCTCACATGTCCTCAGCTGACAGCTTCATTGAATTCTACCCGCTCAACACCAGTTTCATGTACAACAGTAAAGAGAAGACTCAGGGGTGCAGGACTTATGGGAAGAATTGCAAAGAAAAAGCCACTTTTGAAACAGAAAATAAAGAGAAGGTTAGAGTAGGCAAAGAAACACAGACATTGGACAACAGATAATTGGAAAAGAGTGTTATGGATCTTAACCCCATTGAGCTTTTGTGGGATCAGCTAGACTGTAAAGTGAGTGAGAAGTGCCCGACAAGACAGCCACATCTATGGCAAGATCTACAGGAAACATGGGGTGAAATGAGACCTGAGTATCTGGACAAACAGACAGCTAGAATCTGCAACGCTCTCATTGATGCACGTGGAGGATTTTTTGATGAGAACAATTTGATGTAGTTTAAGTTCTGAACTTTTTTTTTTTTTTTCAATTGTAATAGTAATTTTTTCACATTATTAATGTTCTGACTATTTATTGTGATCAGCTGAATGCCACTTTGGTGAATAAAAGTACCAATTTATTTATATAAGAGCAAAATCTGTACATTATTCCAAACTTTTGGCCACCAGTGTATAGTTAAAAGGACTTAAATGTTGATCTCACCCACATTATACTTTTTACAGTATTTATATTTGTTTCGCTCTAACTTGCCATTATATAACTATTTGAATACTATACCTTTTTTTCATTTATGAATATTGTGGGGTCAACAAATAACAATACAGATTCTGATATTGCTGCCTTTCTAGTGCGAAACATGTAGACAATACTGTCACCGTGTGGACATTCAGTGTACTGCGTGGATGGACAAAAATAACTGACCAAATACATCATGAAAAAACTTTTACTCTTCTAATGAAAATGAACTAGTATTTATCTTATAACCGTTTTCTCTTTTCCTCTTGCCCTTATTTGGCCAATTAATGATGTACTTCCTCCATAAATACCGTTAAAATAAAACAGTTCCCCCATATTTATTATTCTAAAACACGTGATAAAAACACAATTGAAACACAATAAGTTATACTGTAGTAAAAAGCACTTCAGAGTTCTTTTCACAGCCATTATTAGTGTAAAAGCCCGTATGAAAATAGCATAGAAAGTGTGCATACAGTTTTTTTAATAAGCCTTTGTCATACTTTATATCTACATAAGAATTTCCCTTGGCTGAATGAAAGACAGAAACAGGAGTTGCACCCTCATAACATACCCTATTCATTATAATTTTTTCATATCTGAAAAACAACAACAATAAAAGGTTTGGCTAAATTATTTTGGCAAATGCCCATGTCTTCATTTTAGAGCAAATCAGTCTTTTCACATATATAATGTATATATATATATAGATATAGATATATCAAACAAAAAGACATTAAATAGTCCAGGAAGCTTCTTTTTCTCACATGGCTTTGAGTTTGAAACGGTTTTGAATATTGGTGCATCACCTACACACAACCACGCATGCACACCCATGCAAATAAACAAACAAACACACATTCATACGCACACTGCATAGAAGACTTGACTGTGATTAGCAAAAATTGGAGTTTGTTACTGTTGCCTGTGAACTCCCCTGTGTCTCTATCCTTTAAAGAAGACTCTTTGTTGCCATGGAGACAAAGCCAAGTGCTTAAGTGTTTGGCCGGCAGAGATAGAAATACGAGCTGCTCGCAACTGCCCTTAAACTCACGAGCCAACAGATCCCACTTCCACTCAACAGATAAGGGAACATTTGTTCTTACACCGAAATATAAGATGATTAACTTATAATACCTTTGTTCAAAGATGCCAAGAATAAAATAAAACCATTTTAAGCAGAACTCAAAGACCCACTATTGCTATTGCACTTAAAACGTCTTTTTTTATAATCATGCCCTCAACAAACATATGCAATTCTCACTTAAACACAGGTAGCAAATGTCTAAAACTAAAAGTCAGATGAGAAAAAGAAATCCACCCCCTTCAAAAAATTATGATAAAATAGTACAAAGTCAATAGTAAAAACAACAACAATAATAATAATAATAATAATAATAATGAACAACAATAAATGATTATATTAAGGACAACCATTATAATCTGTGGAGTATAAAAAAGGGACCTTTGTAAAAGTGATTGTCATAACGATAGAAAGTGTCAAAAATATCAAAGGCATCAGCGAGATACTCCGGACACAAAGCCTAAATATTACAGCACTGGAGATTCAAAAGACCAGGCGTACAAGCACAGCGGTGCAAGCATTTTGGCAGACACATGGAAGAGAAATGGTCATTTTCATTTAGAAACAGGAGGGGAAAAATACTAAACTTGCCCCAAAAGTAAAAGTCCACACACACACTGTTGTTTTGTGTCCTTTCACGTCCAAAGCATTGAATCCATAATGGTAGGTTTTAAAGTAGAACAATAAGTGAGTTCTGTGCACAGACGCTGAATAGATGTGCTGTGGTCAGATCAGTGTGTTGGATGATTCTGAAAAGTGAATTTTATAGACACACACATTCACATACACACACGGAGATGGCATGGCTTACAGTCCCGACAGCCCTATATCTGAACGTTAAGCCCCTGAATGCTTCTACAGCATCTACTCACTTTATCTCTCTCATATACACATGTAATACACACACACACACACACACACACACACACACACACACTCACACACACACAAAGACAGTGAGTGCCAGTCCCTGAAGCTGTTCTTTTGGGATGCGTCTTGTTGGCTTTTAAAGTAAAAATAAATAAAATATTTGATTTTCTCAGTCATATGAGGGAGAGTTTTAGCTAGTGCCAGTCTAAATCATCTGCATCCTCCTCTTCCTCTGAGGAGTCATCACTGCTAGCTCTCCGTGTTCCAGCCCCCATCGCTCCATTCTGCTGGGCGGCTAACATTGCTGCTGCTGCTGCTGCCGCACGCTGCTCTTCCTCTCTCTGTCTGAGTGCTGCCGCTTTCTTCTCCGCCTCAGCGTGACTTTTCATGTGGGCACTGCGACTTTTTACCTTAAAGAAGATCCTGAAGAGAACACAGTGTTCCAGTCAGCACAAAACAAATGAGAAGCACTGATTCATGTGAGGGAATGAACACTGAGACAGAGGGGACAGCAGGGATAATTGAAACACTGTTTTTGCCCATTTATTCTGAACATTTGTAGAGTAAACGTTTGAAATTTTGCTTTAGGCATCATTGAGGTATTAACCATGCCAATAAAATGTAGAACTTAAAGGGATAGTTCACCCAAAAATTGAAATTCTCTCATCATTTGCTCACCCTCGTGCCATCCCAGATGTGTATGACTTTCTTTCTTCTGCAGAACACAAACAAAGATTTTTAGAGAATATTTCAGCTCTGTTGGTCTATACAATGCAAGTGAATGGTGACCAGACATTTGAAGCTCCAAAAAGAATATAAAGGCAGCATAAAAGTAATCCATACCACTCCAGTGGTTAAATCTGTGATATGATTGGTATGGGGGAGAAAAAGATCAATATTTAAAGTCCTTTTTTAACTATAAATCACCAGTTTTACTTTCACTTTCATCATCTTTTGCTTTTGCTGATTTGTATTCATTGTGCATAATCGCCATGTACTGGGATATGCAGGGAGGAGAATTTATAGTAAAAAAGGACTTTATTATTGATCTGTTTCTCACCTACACCTATCATATCACTTCTGAAGACATGGATTGATCCACTGGAGTCTTATGGATTACTTTCATGCTGCCTTTATGTGAGTCGCATTGTATGGACCTACAGAGCTGAAATATTCTTCTGAAAATCTGCTTTTGTTTTCTGGAGAAGAAAGAAAGACACATCTGGGATGGCATGAAAGTAAATGAGAGAATTGTAATTTTTGGGTGAACTGTCCCTTTAATCTGTTGAGATACAATGAAACAAAATACATGAGGGTTGCTTTGTAACTGTAACGGTGATATGAGAAAAATGTTACAGTAAATGATAAAGTATCTATAATTTGAATAGTTATATTTCATGTGCTTACACTAATGTTGAAACAAACGCAGATGCAAGCATTTGGCCAACGCATTGCCACCGCACCATCTGGTTGAACGTAGTTAAAGCTGAAGGGTGTAAAATGTTTGGTATTTATATGCTCTCCAAACCCACATTAATATGCAGAGACAACTATAAGTAAACCATTTGTAGGTTCATTCTTTCAAACAGTTTGTTTTGAGCCACACAACAACACTGAAACAACCAAAGGCATGAGTCTGGGGCGGGACCATCTGTTTGATCGATTAACAGCAGATTGGGGGAGGGGAGTATATTCGGAAAGCTGTATAAAAACTGTGTGTATGTTTGCAGTTCCGTTCTAAGCCGCTAGTGGTGCATACATTACACTTCAGCTTTTATGTGCATTCTTGCATTGTAATTATAATTTTTTTCTTCAAACTGTTGCTCCACCATGACATTAGTTGACTTTAAAGAGAAAAGTCTTAGTTGAAGCAGACAGTTCTCACTAACGTCGGCTATAGCGCCTCTTGTGGCAGCGTTGAGAATAGAAAATAAATTATAAATTTATAATGAGTTATAAATTGCAGTCTGACACATTTTGGAACACAAAGACGCATAAAATCAGGCTTGCGTAGCTAAAAGTATCTGCATTTCCATACTTGTGTATAATATGTTATGGTCCATAGTCAATACACATTGCTTATATTACCGATGTTACATTTAATGAACATTACAATTATCCCTGAACTCCTCAACGCAAATGCTTGGCCAATTTATCGTGGCTTATAGCTTGCTATAAAAACATGTCAGCAGTTTAACTTTCACTTACTCAGCAAAATGCTCGTGAAACTGTTTTTTATCATGAAATGAAAGAGGAAATAAACTGTCGATACAGAGAGTTCACTCGGTTCACTTTAGCACCTCTTGTGGCAATGCTGAGAATGCAACAATGTGTGAAATCAAGCTTGCGAAACTAGAAGCATCTGCAATAACGTACTCGCATAGTACAAGTATGTTCCAGGCCTTGATTAACCCAGAAAGCATTAAAAAAAAAAACTGTAACTATGTTGTATAGTGTCAGAGAAACTGCATGAAGATTTCTTGATTGTGCACAAAAAAGTACCATAGCATGGTATTACCGTCTTTAGTTTTTTTTCCCCGACAAGTACCATGTTAATATGATTCATTTGAAGAACATTATTATTACTATAATCTATAAATATGGTGATTTTTCCATACCATGGTATATTTTTTAAAGTACCATTATATTATTATACAAACATTGCACCGCCACAGTACTGTTCAGTCAGGGATGGAAGAGATCCCACATGTGTGTATTCAAATATATATGTAGAGAACAGGAAACATGGCATTCAACATCTCTGTGGACTTTTGGTTGCTAAGATACTCTTGATTTTAACAAGCAGACCGTTGCCGTGGATAAAATCTCCTATCAAAATCAAATGTCGCCTTTTTACTGCTTACTATTAGAATGAGCTCTGACGCATAAGAGCATCAAGCTTTATTGATTCCCCTTTAAGACCCCTGAGCTTTTTATATCGTTGCATGAAACAACCAAACTGCTGCCAACACATGCAATCTACAGGTAATGTAAACGGTAATTATACAAAAGCTTTCAATGAACCGAATAAACTACCGGATACCTGCTATTGCACTGCAAATTAGTTTCTATTGATTTTCTATTTATAGGTATGTGTTTGAGTAAAATGAAAATTTTGGTTTTATTCTATAAAGTACTGACAACATTTCTCCCAAATTCCAAAATAAAAATATTTTTTATTTGCAGAAAATGACAACTGGTCAAAGTAACAAAAAGATGCAGTGTTTTCAGACCATGGTTCCTACAGCTTTTATTTTGCCAATGTGTGAACAGCTTGTAAAGCAACTTAAAAAATGAGCCCTTCCTGAACTTCCTAGGTTGCCTATTAAAGCCTGTAGACTGATTTTCATGCGAAGGGAGCGGGTCGCTTTTGCCGGGAAAATCCAAAGGATGTGGCGTTTATGCGCGCTCCCGAGAGCCTTGCCTCAGTGCTTCCGCTATTCAACAGTGACAACAAACTGCAACACTAGCTAGCGTTATCTTAGAGATGGAATCCAGCAAACATCCGGCTCCCAGCACAACACCGACTCCTACACAAACTCAGAGTAAGCCAAAAAAAAAAAGATTTATTTACTAAATCCCATCTGGCTAAGCGGAAATGTGATCGTTGTCGAGCAAAAACTAGAGTGAACATCGGCAGGGCATTTGATTCCTGGAGGGATCAAAACCGACCCTGAATTGGCGTTTTTCTTATTGGACAGGTAGACTTACATTATTGCAAAGCATGTGAAATATAGTGCAGTAAAGATTGATCTGTGTAATTTTAGCTAACTTGATCTTGCCTGCTAACACAGACAAAGCTACCTTGCTTCGTAACTTTCAAATCATTTCAATGATCTTCTCTTTATATTAAAAGTCAGGTATACAGGATAAATTTAAGCAAATATGCTGGTTTCTTGATCGTAGTACAACATATTACATACAAATCATACAATAGTGCAACATAACAGTGCAGTGCAACAGTAAACTGTCTGGAATATTTTGGTAGTATGTAGCTGTATGTGTGTATCATTATGATGTGTTAGCTTTATAAGTAGTTTTAGTTTAGTCTCAAAGTTTGTAGTAAAACAATCAAAACTGTGAAATTTTAATTATGCTACCTCATCTGTCAGCATGATGCCGGTGAATCACGTTCAGTCTCTTTGTACGTTACGTCATTGTTTTGGTCGATGCTTGCTCGCTCACGTCCCTATGGAGTGTGTGCACGAGCACGAGCAACAGGTAGATGGCTGCAGTTCAATTAATTGAATTCAATGTTTCTTAATGCCACTTGGAGTTAAATTTAAGACCAATATTACGATAACCAAAACTGAAGAAAAAAAACAACAGCAAATACTTAGGGTACAATTTTGACCAAAAGTTTTTTGTAACATAAAACATTAGTGAAAAAGTTAGATGACTTCAAATGTAAAAAAAAAAACTAGAGTGGAACACATGGAAAACAATAACAAAACAACATAATCATGAATCATCAGTAAAAGGGCACAGTTGGTTGAGAACTATGATTCTCGTATTCGTTATGTGCTTTCATGGCGGTGTGTAATAATGTGTCATTAAATAGGAACTGGGAAATACATGGCATCTGTTGGCGGGTTGACTAGGAAGTTTTGTGTTTCTCACTCTGCATGTGGGATTCCACTGCCTAGATTCCCATTGTGCCGAGTTTGAAACATTTCCTGTACAAAATACACCGTGCCTTGTATACATTGCCTGGTACCCTGGTTTCAGCAATGCCACAAAATCTTGGTTGAATGGCCAATTTTCAATGAATTTGCACTTCCCCATGTCATCGCTATCTAGCAGACAGTGCATCTGCTCGGAGCATCCTGACCGCAAACAAAATATAAGTGTTGTTGTTTCCGCTATCCTGATCTGTGTGACGTTAATGCGAGAGGCATTCAGTAAATTATTAAAAAAAAAATAGATGTTACCAATTATTTTGAGGTTTTAAATTGCAATGTCAGATCCTACTTCCCTTAGCATTTTTAAGACTTCTGAAAAATTGATTTAAGTCATTTTAAAACCAATTAAGGCCTTGTTTTTAGATTTATGAATTCAATGCCTTTTAAGACTTTAAGGATCTGCAGGAACCCTGACCTTTATCTGAGGTCTGAAAACACTGCATCTTATTTGTTATTTTGACCAGGTGTCATTTTTTGCAAATAAAAGCTCTAAATGACAATATTGTTATTTGTAATTTGGGAGTAATATTGTCAATAGTTTATAGAATAAAACAAAGATGTTCATTTTACTCCAACACATACCTATAAATAGTAAATCCAGAGAAACTGATAATTTGGCCATGGTCTCTTCATTTTTCAATATTGTCATATGGCAAATTTTCATAATGGCATACGTTTACACAGTAGCCAAATACATTTAAACTCAGTTTTTCACAATTCCTGACATTTAATCGTAGAAAGCATTCCCTGTCTAAGGTCAGTTAAGATCACTACTTTATTTTAAGAATGTGAAATGTCAGAATAATAGTAGAGAATTATTTATTTCAGCTTTTATTTCTTTCATCACATTCCCAGTGGGTCAGAAGTTTACATACACTTTGATAGTATTTGATAGCATTGCCTTTAAATTCTTTAACTTGGGTAAAACATTTTGGGTAGTCTTCCAAAATCTTCTCACATGTTGCTGGAATTTTGGCCCATTCCTCCAGAAAGAACTGGTGTAACTAAATCTGGTTTGTTGGCCTCCTGGCTCACAAATGCTTTTTCAGTTCTGCCCACAAACGTTGGATTCGGATTGCGGTCAGGGCTTTGTGATGGCCACTCCAATACCTTGACTTTGTTGTCCTTAAGCCATTTTACCACAACTTTGGAGGTGTGCTTGGGGTCATCGTCCATTTGGAAGACCCATTTGTGACTGAGCTTTAACTTCCTGGCTGATGTCTTGAGATGTTGCTTCAATATATACACATCATTTTCCTTCCTCATGATGCCATCTATTTTGTGAAGTGCATCAGTCCCTCCTGCAGCAAAGCACCTCCAAAACATGATGCTGCCACCCCCAATGCTTCACGATTGTTTGTACAGATGAACATGATACCTTCAGGCATTTGGAAATTGCTCCCAAGGATGAACCAGACTCGTGGAGGTCCACAATTTATTTCTGAGGTCTTGGCTGATTTCTTTTGTTTTTCCCATGATGTAAAGCAAAGCGGCTTTAAGTTTGAAGGCAGGCCTTAAAATACATCCATAGGTACATCTCCAATTCAAGACACCTCCTATCAGAAGCTAATTGGTTAATTGCCTAAAATCTTGACAGAATTTTCTGGAGTTTTCCAGAAACTGCTTAAGTTGATTAAAAGGCACAGTTAACATAGTGTTTGTAAACTTCTGACCCACTGGAATTGTGATATAGTCAATTAAAAGTGAAAAAATCTGTCTGTAAAAAATTGTTGGAAAAATAACTAAAAATTATTCATGTCATGCACAAAGTAGATGTCCCAAACGACTTGCCAAAACTATAGTTTGCTAATATGAAATCTGTGGAGTGGTTAAAAATTGAGTTTTAATTTCTTTAACACAAGTGCATGTAAACGTCTGACTTCAATATATAAAAGGGACAAGCCCCAAGCTATATGTCCTGCCCCAGCATCCTGTTTTAATAGGAAATGTGTCACTCAAGAATGAAAATTGCAATCGTCAAAGTGATTTTCAGGTTGCACCAACACCATGTAGTGTTGAAATGTGTTACTGACCTGCCACACTTCTTGCAGGGGAATTCACCCTCCTGGTTAGTCTGCCCCTTTCCTGTACTGCCAGCCCCACTCTTTCGGCCTGTGGTGTCAGAGCGAGGTTTAGATGGTGGTGTCGGCACATGACTGACTCCCAACATTGACGGAACTCTCGTGCTGTCCTCCTGACTTCTTAAAACCAGAACGGCAGCAGCCTAAAAGGAAAAAGATGATTAGTAAAAGCAAGGACAGCTGACGAATACAGATAGTAGTTCAATGTCTCGGCTGGTTATTTAAAGGATGTTGGTTAAAATCCGAACCCAAAAGGGTGACGACTGTTCCCAAAGTCCTTAATTCCAGGTTATTCCACTCAGATTGGATAAAGGCATCTGCTAAATGATTTGACATTCTCCACTAAACAGCTGAACATTCATTCTATATCAAACATGACTACAATCAGATGACAGTGTCATTTACTCTTCTATTGACACATACCACTAGATGGCACTAAAAACAACCTAAAGCAGTAAACTAGCTATGAATATCATCCTAAAAGTCAAAGGCCTTTCACTTTGTTATTGTAATTTCAAAAGGGGATGAACTCTGGATTACTGAAAGCTATTTTTCTGTAGTTATTATGTATTTCTGTAAGCTCAATATAACTTAAAAAAATTCATCCAAATATATAAAAACTGGCATTATTTATATATTTACCAGTTCTTTTTCTGCAGAACCCAAAAAGATTATTTTTTATTTTTTCCAACTCCCAGCCATCCATACAATGGTAGTACATAATCACCAGTCTGTCAGCTACGAAAAGGATTGTAAAAGTATAATAAAAGTAGTCCATATGACTTGCACACATACTGTATGTGATGAACAAACCAAAGTTATTATTCACTCTCAAATCAAATCATTTATGCAACAGTATGCAGCTCTCAAATACAATATTTCCTTATTAGAGATCGACCGATTCATCGGTTTTGCCGATTAATCGGCACCGATAGTTGATTGGTGGAACTATCGTTATCGGCAAAAATCCATACAGATAGTTTTTCCTTTTTGCGTCCGTTGCTGGAGCGGCTGAGAAGTGCGCGCTGTCATTAATTACACAGTACGAGAGAGCTGAGAAGGGTCTGCTGGCATCATGCAGTACAAGAGCGGCCTCTAGAGGTGTAATAAAAACCATCACTGAGCCTCGTGTTGTTTATTTCGACACGTGATGCCGCGCTCTGCACTGAGAGCACACGGTGGAGAGCGCTGACATCTGATGCGCGTTTAAAGCACAGACAGCGAAAAGGTATGTATACAGTACATATAATGATGTCATATCATTATAATTGATTAATTTGTTGACTGGATGCTGCATTAGTAGAGAAAGAACAGCACAACAGTATGTTTGTTTGCCTTCGAGGCTGAGAGGACGCTAATATTAGTAGTAACGTTACCTCAAGTGGTTAAAACACTGACAAAAATAAACCTAAGTCCGACCTGAATGTTTAATGTCACAATTGTTACCATATATTTGCATTAGTTTATATCCAGCGGGTCACTTTTATGCATTCATTATGCAGCGAAGTTGCATATTTAAAGCTAGAGACGTAAGATAGCAAACTGATATGTTCATACAGCCGACAGAAACATATAAACAAAATCAGAAAAGCATTCGATTTCGGTTCATTTTTCATCATCACTTTAATACATATTTTGTTATATTGATTAGATAATCATCAAGTGTTATAAAATAGAAGCAAAAGTGTGAGACTATACATGTAGGCCTAATATTTATGTCCTTTCAATGCTCTGGCGTTGTAGATATTTAAAGTTGGCCATTTTTAAGCATGACTGTTTGGATTTATATGAAATGACACTTACAATAAAATTCCATATGTAACATTTACTAAGGTTAATAACTGCTGTTCATTGTTTGTTTGTTATTAACATGCACTAATACATTTTTTAATTAAGGTTTTTATTTGTTAATAGTAATACACTATGAACTAACATGAATGATCAAGGTGCAATTGATTTGCTCAAATATTAATACATGCTGTAAAAATGTATATTGCATAATGCACATAGTTCATGTAAGCTAGCTAATAAATCCTTGTTAACAAATTGGACTTGCAAAGTGTTATAGCTAAAGAAATACACATTTGACATATCATATTTTAATGTTTAAATTATTTAACTATCAGTTGATTAATCGGTTATCGGCAAGTATGGCCCAACCTAGTTATCGTTATCGGTAAAATCCACTATCGGTCGACCTCTCTTCCTTATAGACACATTATTTAAAATTTCTCCTTTTGTATTGCACTGACAAAATAACATATGGGTTTACATTTTTATGGGGGAAAGAGTAAATGATGACAGAATTTTGATAAAAACTATCCCTTTATCATTTAGCAAAAATGTTGCCAACTCACATTTTCAGTGGCCTGTAGAGATTGTGTCACCCTGCCTGGGCTGTTTTCTTGCTTTCTGTCACATGACCCTTCCCACTTCCTGCTTTCCTCCTCTTCTTTCCGTGATTCAAATTTCTGTGAACTCTGTCAACGGAGGAAAATAAATATTTGACCGTGCTGCACTGCTCTATATGGAATCAAACCAAACAGGTATACCACGTATACAAAAAGCCACAGGAACCTACTTTATTGTCCACTTCCTCCTCTGTTGTGGGTTTTGTATCTAGCGGTTCTGCTTCTCCATATGTGAGCGTTCCGTTCCTGCCGATCTTCACTTGCTTCTTATACGTGTAGTAATACTCCACACACTGAGCCACTGTTTTGGAGCTCACCTTTATGACAAACACAAATGCACTTCAGCACTTCCACAATTCACTATTAAACTAGTCATTTACATGTTATAAAGAAAATACAAGAGGTTCTTGCTCATGCAAAACTTGGAAACACGATGCTAAGGTGTTTTGAGTGGTTGCCAGTTTGGGCCTGTATGGTTGCTAAGGTGTTCTGAGTTGTTTTTAGGACATTCCTGTGTGGTTGCTAGGGTGGTTTCTGGTTGATTTAATGCACAATATGAGGGATCGATTACTCTTGTAGCACAAATCCAGATCGTAATACTTAGGGTCAGGCATTAGTTCAAAGAGACCCGTGACTCAGCATATATCACTTTTTAATGGATAGTCCTACCAGTTTCTGCACCATGAAGAAATCCTTCTTGTAGGCAGCAATGCCTTTATTGAAGCGACGCCTTTCATCTGCCGTCCAGCTGTCAGAGCCTGTATGGGATTTACAAACCATCAGAAAAAAAATTAGATTGTCCTTATAGACCACCCCCCATCCTCAGCACACACAAAGAACAGAAAGAGGGCAGACAGCCCACACACACACACACACACACATGTACAGACAAACAATGATGCCCCTGTTTTCACCCAGGAATTAACAACATGCCACAGACACACTCCCCCTCCCTTCCCTCACCCACTAAAGTACTCTACCCAGCAACCCACCCGGCCACCCAGTAATCTCTCTACAATACGCCTCCATTCGTCATACTCCACTCCTCAGCTGCTTTTGTTTATAACGGAGTGATAGAAACAGTGTACTTTGGAATGCTAGCGTAACGAGTGCCATGGTGCCACGTATACACATTCCATTAGGATTAACTTATACATGAAAATTCAGTATGTCCACACCCTAATGGTTTGGTAAAACAGTATGACTAGCACCATGAAATGTGTCATAAAAGTGATTTAAAATGACAACCCAAATTTAGAATTTGTTATTCACTGACAATCTTAAAGGAATAGTTCACCCAAAAATGAAACTTCTCACATTTTTGAAGCTCCAAAAAGTACATAAAGCAAAACAAAAGTAATCCATAAGACTCCAGTGGTGAAATCTATATCTTTAGAAGCGATATGACAGGTGTGGGTGAGAATCAATATTTAAGTCTTTTTTTTTTTTTTTATCTACACATATCCATCTGAAAGTCTTTAGTTTCTCTTTCACATCTGAAAGTGAAAGTGGAGATTTATAGTTCAAAAAGGGCTCAAATATTGATGTTTCTTGCCCACACCTATCATATCACTTCTGAAGATATGGATTAAACCACTAAAGCCTTTTATGTTTCTTTTACGTAATTCTCGGAGCTATCCATTTTTGGGTGAACTATCCCTTTAACATCTTGACATTCATTCACAAATCTCATACCACTACTCTCATGAAAACAACAAGGAGAACTTGGGGAGATGTCAAGATGTTTAGCAAATAGCGACTTATTCTTACGTTTTTGTCTTACCCAAAGCTTCAACTTCAGATGACTTGGAGTATCACACATCCAGGTCTTAGGGACTACTTTTATGATACATTTATAGTGCTTTTGTGTCTTTTTGATGCTTAAAAGCCTCCCCATTCACTACAACTGCATGGAAAAGAGTGACCAGCACATTCTTCAAAGTCTCTCCGTTTGTGTTCCACAGAAGAAATCAAGTCAAACGGGGTGGAAAGACATGAGTGTGAGAAAAATAATGTCAAACATTTCATTTCATGGTGAACTATCCCTTTAACTCAATGTCACCTCATTAACAGGATTGAAAGAAACAAAGCATGCTTGATGGTAGCAGGGACTTACCCGAGTAGTGGTAGTTGGAAAGGGGGTGCGTTTTGGGAAAGATGGGGTTTTTTGACAACAGACAGCTGAGGGCACCCTAGGAAAGAGAAAATGAAAGTGAATTCAGCTTGGTTTTAAAGCAAGAGGAAATAAAACTAGATGTGGTGTGTCGGTGTCTTTTGGCGGGAAGGCGAGCGAGGCAATCACATGGGGGAGAGACATGGGTCAGGACATGTTATGGCCCCAGAGTTGATATGAAGAGATTACTGGGAAAAAATTGACAGAGAGAAAAAGAGTGCAGTGTCACACTGTGAAACTGAAGAAGGGATGGAAAGAGATGAGTGAGAAATAAAAATGAAGGGAGGAGAGATACAATTCTGCAAGACCATTTTCATCTCCTTGACAACATTTGTAAAAGCCTTTTGCTGAAGGCATTTAAATCAGCTGTGTATGTCACTAGATAATCCCTCTCCTTCTCCATGCATCTATATCTCCCCTTGTCTCTCCCTCTTTCTATTGCACAGTTTCTCAGGATACTGTAAATTGAGGACATCTTTTTCTGGGTCAGTGAACTCTCTGTTTCTTTTTTTGTCTCTCTCTTTTTTTTTAAAGTGGGCAGAAATCTATACTTCCTTTACTGCTGGCCTAGCATCAGAGTACATGATATACTTTTGTAAGGCTGGCTATACTCTAGTGCTGGGTATTGATACAGATTTCCAGATTCAATTCAATTTCGATTAATATGGGTATATTTCGGTTAACGGTCCATTTTTTCATGAAACTGCATAAACATACTGTATATATTCTAGGGATGTCATAATATATCGACATGTAGATCAGCACATTTTTATTGACATTAAAATTAGCTGACATTTAAATCGGAAGCCTAATTTGCATGCTTTCCAATTCACAGTCTGGTGTAATAGCATTGGAAGACCACAAGAGGGTGATATAATATTTACTGAAACCAGTAGATGGTAGTTAAAGCAAGGTATCACACACACAGGATGAGCTGATGAAGCTAAGCAGATGGCAGTTCAAAGTTACAAAGGTTTTTGTACTTAAAAAATTTTAAAAAAAGTGATGTTGATGAGTTTGAAGGTTAGTGTATGAAACTGGTGTTGCCGCACAAACTGTACGATTCGAATTTGTGACATTTATTATGCAATTTCTCTGTGTGTAGCCTTGAACAGGTCTTTCATTCAAGCCGTCAAACCACAAAACAACATATTTGTAGCTGAAATTAGCATGGTTATATATATAGGCTATATGAAAGAAAAATTTACACAATATACATCCAGTGTTGGCTAGAGAAAATAATCTTTGTCCATCGATAATGATTTGTGTCAAATTTAATGGAAAACTATGCGTGTTGCACTCTGTGGCACTGCCGAATTTTGAGGCTGTGCGTTGATGGTGTCTGCGTATATTTGTTTGAAAATAATTGTTACAAATTTTAGAATGTGTCCAGTGTGTGACCCCCTTTAATTTACCCTTAAGTTGTGTTGAGAAATATGTTTGAAGAGGCAAAGACTCGTTCAACGAGCAGCTCGATTTATAGAGGATAAAATATCTATATACTGTATATCAATACTCATCTGGAAAATCTTCCGATAACCGATGTGGGAAAAATTTATTTGATTTGACAGATTTGAAGAGCACGTGCTACAAACAGGTATTGTTTAGTGGCAGTGCAGTGATCATATCACAGAAGTTTTTGGTTCAGCTCACAGTAATGAGCATCAGATGGCTTCTTTACCTCATTCATGTGATTAGAATGAACAGAAAGGGTATTAAAAGAGACGTTTTCAATGACAAATGCATAGCATGGATCTCATCTTTGGACACACATGGAACACTTCAAACCAAACTTTTACTCTCAACATGCAGTAAGAGTCTCACTGCTGAACTTCTTCGCCACTATACTTCTCAATTACTGGCGAGTGAATTCTGAACATTTACCAGCCAGTGGCTAATCAGACATTTTTAGTCACCTAGCGCAACATTTTTTGCATACGAGTGATTCACTTGCATTGTAGAGGGTTGCTGTAAAGATTTAAGAATCGATTTCGAGGTGGTAGCTCAGCGAGTATTGACGCAGACTAGCACACCTGGAGTCACAAGTTAAAACCCAGGGTGTGCTGACTGCTTAAAGCCAGGTCTCCTAAGCAACCAAATTGACCCAGTTGCTAGGGAGGGTGGAGTTACATAGGGTAACCTCCTATTGGTCGCGATTAATGGCTCACGCTCTCAATGGGGTGCATGGTAAGTTGTGCGTGGATTGCGGAGAGCAACGTGAGCCAAGTGATAAGATTGACTCAAAAGCGGAGGCAAATGAGACTTGTTCTCCACCACCCGGATTGAGATGAGTAACCGCACCACAATAAGGACCTACTAAGTAGTGGGAATTGGGCATGCCAAATTTGGAGAAAAAGGGATAAAATAAAAATAAATCAATATTTTTTAAAAAGAATCGATTATGAGATTGTTCAACTAAAGATTGTATTATGCATCAATTACCCATCTGTATTTGTAAAAAATAATGTTATATTCATGTTAGTGAGTGGCTCATACAAATTTCTAATTTGTATGAACCATAAAGCAACAAACAACAAAAGTCTTGCAACTTGTCATTATGAAACCCCAGATGCGACAAGATAAGCGACTATTTTGAGCAATGGAATCAAAACCACGTTCACCTATAATTAACACTGAATCAAGAACACTAAAAACCTCAGAGACTTCTCAGGCACCAGAGTTGACTTTCACGAACAGCAGAAGCTGTGATGTGAAACATCAAAATCAAATTAATTTGCAAAATAAAACATTATGCAGTGTAATGCATGCATGTTTGAGAGTTCAGAAACACAAAGCAAACGATTCAGTCATCTTTAGTGTGTCATTCTGGACATGAGCCTGTAACTGACAGTTGGTTGTCTTGGCGACAGTGTGACAGCTCAGCAGTAAGCGGCTGGCTGTTGTGTTGTTGCAGCTGCAGGCTTAGCAGAGAGAGAACACTGAAAAGCCCATCTATCTATCTACACACACACACACCATTTGTGTCTTCATAAAAGATGCATGTTTGCATGCAAGTGGCCTCAGGTACTGAAACACTGTTGAAGAAAACAATGCAGACCATGTGATTTAAACATGCATTTTTCTGATATTACATAAGCGCATTTGCATGCGTCACTCACATGCTTTGTCTTCTCAGAGTAATTCTCCACAGTTGGAGATAATTTCATAGCAATCCAGTCAAAATTATTTGACTTTTTTGCCTCTATACTGGATAGCAGGAACGTGCAATGCTACATATTTAAAAAAAATCAATTAGTCTGGGTTTTGCCTGATGACTAGTCGACTAATTGGTCTGAAGGGATGCTCAAGCAATGGCCAAAAATGCCAATCTGAATGTGTATAACTATAGCAGCGGTGCTTAAAAGGGGGTGAATTTAAAGATGCAACTTTTCCGAAAGTGTTTTTCCATGCAAAAAAACTAAAGCACAGTACTCTCTCAGCACATGAATTAAAGTACCACCACTAAAAATATCATAAATAAATAACTCTATCAACCTCACTAATCGACTAGTGAATCAGGACCCATCCTTATTGGAATTACGAATTAAGACACACAGTAGAGAGCCTTGAAAATTTGCAGGTTGGATACAAACTACCATTACCCACATGAGCACCAAGGCTCAACATGTTATAAAACATGCTAACCAGACCACATCTCTGACAGGAACACACACCCTTGGCTGATATTTCCCCACAATAAACTTTTCAAACAATATCTGCTGTAATTTAAATATTTTCCAATCATATGACCAATCCATCCTCTAAAGTGTGAGCTCAGTTTAAGGTGTGGAACAGCCAGGTGTAAGCTGGTTCGATTGGTTCACAATGCTGCAGCAAATACTTCCAGTGTGGCATCACAACATTTGCAACTCACCATGATGTCACCCTTGCATTCATGTAGACAGTGCATGGCCAGCTCCTGATTGGTCCCTCCTCCGCTCAATGCACTAGAGCAAGCCAGGTGCATGAGGTAATCCACTGCAGAGAGAGAGCCAAGGATTCTTAAAAGAAACACTAATGAATTCTAAAATTCAAATACATTTTCCTGCAAGTTTTATTCATTCATTTCAACAGCAGAGAAGTTAATGTAGGATTGGGTAAGTTTGTAAACCTCTCTGAAGTAGTTCAGGATTGGCCTCAAGGTCACGCAGTGGCGCCCACACCAGTTCAGCCTTGTGTAGGTCGTGCTGAGCAATCGAACGCTCTCTGAGCTCTGGAACCTCCGCCTGGTACCGCAATCCAATGTTTATCCGACTGAAAGAGAGGGAGAACAAAAAAGGCTGCTGTAGTGATCCAAACAAAACTTTTGTGAATTTCTGTAATATACATTTGAAGTCATAAGTTTACATACACTTTAGCCAAATACATTCAACATCAGTTTTTCACAATTCCTGACATTTAATCATAGAAAACATGTGAAATGTCAGAATAATAGTAGAGAGAATGATTTATTTCAGCTTTTAATTCTTTCATCACATTCCCAGTGGCTGTGTCAGTAGTTTGTAGTGTTTGTAGGCTTCCTGGCTCACAAATGCTTTTTCAGTTCTGCCCACAAATTTTTGATCAGATTGCGGTCAGGGCTTTGTGATGTCCACTCCAATACTTGACTTTGTTGACCTTAAGCCATTTGCCACAACTTTGAATGTATGCTTGGGGTCATTGTCCATTTGGAAGACATATTTGTGACCAAACTTTAACTTCCTGGCTGATGTCTTGATATTTTGCTTCAATATATCCACATAATTTACCTTCCTCATGATGCAATCTATTTTGTGAAGTGCATCAGTCCCTCCTGCAGCAAAGCACCTCCATGCTTCACGGTTGGGATGGTGTTCTTCGGCTTGCAAGTCTCACCCTTTTCCTCAAAACATAACGATGGTCATTATGGCCAAACAGTTCAATTTTTGGTCATCAGACAAGAGGACAAATGTCTTTGTCCCCATGTACACTTGCAAACTGTAGTCTGTCTTTTTATGGCCGTTTTGGAGCAGTGGCTTCTTCCTTGCTGAGCAGCCTTTCAGGTTGTGTCGATATGGGGCTCATTTTACTGTGGATATAGATACTTGTCTACCTGTTTCCTCCAGCATCTTCACAAGGTCCTTTGCTGTTGTTCTGGGATTGATCTGCACTTTTCGCACCAATGCGTCTCCTTCCTGAGCGGTATGATGACTGCGTTGTCCCATGGTGTTTATTCTTGCATACTACTGTTTGTACAGATGAACATGGTACCTTCAGGCATTTGGAAATTGCTCCCAAGGATGAACCAGACTTGTGGAGGTCCACAATTTTTTTTTTTCACAAAAAAGATTTTGCCTTAAAATACATCCACAGATACACCTCCAATTAGCCTATCAGAAGCTAATTGGCTAATTGCCTAAAGGCTTGACATGATTTTCCGGAATTTTCCAAGTTGCTTAAAGGCACAGTTAACTTCTGACCCACTGGAATTGTGATATAATCGATTAAAAAATTGTTGGAAAAATAACTCCAAATGATGTGTCATGCACAAAGGGAAAAAACTGTTCTAGAGTGGAAGAGAGGCATAAACGTAGCTAAATTAATGTTTTAGACAAAAATTTAATACATGTGAATGTGGCCTTAGAGGCAGCCTAAAAAAACTATGTGAATAAAGAGTGGACTGCAGTTTCAAGGCCAGAGACAGTGGGAATGTCAACTTTTGCCATTTTTTTGTGCAATTATAGACTATAATTATAGACTTTTTATAGAAAACCATAGACTATCATAAACTTATAAGAGCCAATTACAATCACGTTAACTCATTTGCAATAAAAGGGAACAGGAACACCACTCTATTACAATGTAATACTGGAATCTCTTTGCAGAAGTGTTTTCACGTGTACCTGAAACCAAACTACATACAAAGATGCTAAGTAATGCATATGCAAAATCCTTTGTGGATAAATACAAAATTGAAGATTTGTGTTTGGTGAAAGGACTGTCAGCTTAAGGGGAATATTTGAGAGTCAGAGTGTATTGGGTGCAGACAATGTGGCAGGATTTAGTGCTGCCACTAAAACATGTCTGTGCCACGGGGAATTCCTGGAAACAGATACATTACACAACAGTTCACTACAACTCTAGTTTGTGCTGTTTCGAAATATGTCAATCATGCCAGCTGTAATGAGCACTAAAAAATGACAAATCTAAGATGTGCCAGACTACAATTTAAATACATTTTTTGCATATCTCTATTGTAATTTATTTTTTAGAGAATTGAAGACATCGTATTCATAAGTGAAGACTTTAACCATGAGTTCTTTGCATAAAATTAACACCCCGTGTTTTTCTAAGCTAAATGTTCCAGCGTCTGACTGCCAAGGTCTGTGGATAACACGAGACAGATTTTGTTTTATCATTTTGTTCCAGGATGCTTTTCCAGGATTGGCCAAATCCAAAATGAAGGAATCTACAGCTATACACAAAGAGCGAAAGAGAGAGAGAGAGAGAGAGAGAGAGAGAGAGAGAGAGAGAGAGAGAGAGAGAGAGAGAGAGAGAGAGAGTGTAAGAGAGAAAGAGTTCTGTCCATTAGATAAACCAGCTGGTGCCAGTCCGAGATTTAAATCCAACCCATCCCCCAACTTTTTTGTCCTTAAAAAGATGGCTTTGAAATATCCCATGTGTAAACCAAGAAGCCCATTCAGATATTGTTACCCTTTAATACACTAACAGTGCATGACACACCAGCTCGCCAACAAGCACCACTGTTAACATACATAAACACAATGAACTAGGACCATGTATTTTGCATTTGCAGAGGGCAGATTACAATTTGCCACTTACAATCAATGAATATTACAGGCTAACAACTCAGAAAGGCATAACGGTGTATGCACAAACAGTATAATAAACCAGGGTTTCTCAACCACTGGGTCATGTCATGATCATGATCATTGTCAACTGTTTCACAAGATCCTTTCTGTCATGAGTACAAATTACCATTAAGATGGATAGAACTGTACATTTGCAATGTTTGCGGCAACAATGACCTCTATTGCGGAATCATGTTAATATCTCCAGGTTTGCGTAAACATCCGTAAGTCAGAGGCTGCATTTCTCTGATGTTAATTATTAGCTGTCCACTCACAATAATCCAAAAATGCTGAGGATCATTCTTTTTGGACAAGGTCTCTTTACGTAGCGTTGTATGCACTAGCAGCACGACTCAACACGTGGCATCTAGTCAACTTTTGCAGCACGCATTATGATTTCATCATAAAGAATACATTTAACAATAGCCTATCAAATGTACATAAACTCAATTGAGGTGTTCCTTTATCAGAGGACTTACGGTAGCTCTTTGAATGACTGAAGCACAGCATAGTTAGAGAAGGAATTAAACTGCAAAAGGATGTATCGAATGAAATAAACAACAAAGAATATCTGAGCATAGCTGATGTTTAATGAGAGCGGCGGTCCGTCTGCGGGCGCGTTCACAGAAACAGTATGTGCGCATACCCAAGGACTGTCAATCAAGAATGCACGCTCTCAATCTCACGTGCGAGTCATTTATCGGCGTGAATCTGTTAAACTCATTTGAATAGCTTTACAGAGATATTTGCTTGTCATGAAAACAGTCATAACAGGAAAAAATAATAGTTTATCCTGCTATAACTGCGTTGAGACACCTTCACGAAAATGCATTACGTCACAAAACACTAAAGAGGGTGAAAAATCTTTATGACTTCTCACTGGAGCAGTTTTGGAGTTAATAGTGGAAATATCTCCCCTGATTTGTAACGTAGTATCTCAGGTGAGTGTGATGTTGAACACTCATGGAGTTATAAGTTGACAGTGACAACAGAACTGATCATATCGGTTTTCTTTATTGCAATGAATGTGGGAGAAAGTGCCTCTTTCAAAAATTACAACCAAACTATGAGAAAATTGAACTGTTATATCACTAATTTAGGCTTGTATGATATAATTTAAAAAATTACATTTTTTTTATATAAAAAACGTTCACCAGATTCTGTGTTTTAGGTGATGGGGCGGTCATCGATGCGGGGAATAAACACAAAAAACTGGGTTCTGACCAGTGAAATGATTGCAAGGCCAATAATTTTAAGGGGATCGAGGTCGGCTGGGGCGCCCCATTTCAGGAGCGGTGCACGGAGATGGGGAAGGTGGTGGCTTTTGAGGAAGTCATTTAGAAGACTGGGTAACTTAAGATTTGTTTGTTGGGAAATGGGGAACTATTAGGAGTTTTTGGAGGGCTCTCGGAAAGGGGCAGTGGAGAAGGTATAAGTGTGTGTGTGATTATTATATATATATATTTATTTCATTTTTTTTGTTTATTTGCATTCTGTGTGTATACTCATTTGTTAACACTGGAATGTCTGTTGAGGGTCAAGGTGGGGTCAGGGATTGGGAGGGGAGATTGTGTTTAAATGTTAACTCTGTATATATTTTGCTTTTATTTATTTACTGTAAGAATCAATAAACAATTTTTAATTACAATATACAAAAATTAATTACTTTGGCTACAAATATTGGGCCGCTATATAACTATAGCTAACACAAGCTAGATTACTTAAATAGCTATTAATTACAAGAGATTTTCCTTCAGATTAAGAGTTGGACAGCATACACAATGGCAAAAATGACTAAAATATTTTTTTTCCCCTCTACGGTTTTCTCTGCAGACTCTAAAATGTAAACAACTGTACATCACTGTACTTCAAACATATTTCCAACGCCAGACATCATAAAATATTAAATTAAATCTTTTATGAGCCATAGTTTGCAGAGTTAAACTGCTTCCTTCTCTGTGAGAACTTAAAACAGAACCAACCAGTCAAGAACAACCAAATAAAAAGTCAAAAGAGTGCTAAATTGGCTAAAAGCCTTATCTAATTTATGAAACTTGTGAAGCGTGATGTGTATTTAAATAGTGAGTGTACTTACGGCTCAATGCTGACAGGTGTAGCCTCACTCATAGCAGAGAGCACTGGAGGTGTTATATCACTGCTGTCTGGACATAAACAAACAAAAAGGAACAATGTAAGAAGCCTTTCTTAATAAATGTCCTCCTATACAAGATTTGCATTACAATTACATCTAATTATATCCTGTTTTTCTTATAGACATCTAAAATATGAATACAAAGTGGTTTTTAGGGATGCACAGATATATAATTTTTGTCTAATACCAACAGTCAATAATTTTTTTGGTGTTATGGCCATTAACTGTAGCCATCAACTAAAATTCCAGAAAACTATTTTGAAATGTACAGTAATGATAACCATTTAGTATGAATGAAAACTGGCTTGAAAATAAGTCCTCATATTATCTTCTACTATCAGGCTAATCAGACTGATGCATACGATCAAAAATAAAACACAAATATTGGCCGATCAATATCATCACCGATATATTGTGTATTCCTAGAAGTTTTTTTTACGGTAGTTCAGTTTATCATTACGTAACTAATTAATTACGCTCTGAAAATGAGTATTTGACCTCTATTTGAAGCAGTTTATTAGTGTTGCACAATACTAATATAGAGTAGTGAAAGGAACTCACTGGAGCGCAGGAGGCTGCGGGTGGCCGATTTTGGCGTTGCAGGTGGGGGCAGCCCCTGATTATTTGCGTTAATGGACAAAAGGAAGGTGGAAAAGTAAAGGCCTGAGCCCTCTCGAACAGGACTGAGGATGGGTGGGGGAGTGTAGGGTGGCATGTTGAGGGGGTTGTCGATCAAGCGGACAGGTGATCGTAGGTGGCTCTGGAACGGCGTGATGCTGGAGTACACTGGTGGGGCGATGAAAGTGCCAAGTTTAGGTGGAGGAATAAAGAGTGGTTCTGGACGTGGCCGTCGTTTGGCTTTGAATTTGCCATCTGCGTCACTTCCGCTCTCTGTTCCACCATTCTGTGGGAAATAAAGTGATTACAGGTTAACAAACTGGGTGGTGGGGATAACACTCTAATCTAGGGATGTGCAAAACCAGATATAGCAGATTTTTTTCCTGCTTTGAACAATTTTCCGCAGAAATTGAAGGATGTTTATCTCATGTTAGGCACTCTAAAAGCTCTAAATATGCTTCTGATCTGAGACATTTCAAAGCCTGGTTTCATATAAATGTTGCATGAGCCATCGCAGAGACACTGATCTTCTCTGCTCTATCTTGTCTATGGAAACACAGGTGCATGCCCGTCAACCTAGCTTCTCCCGAAACACATGCTCCAGAGACAGGATAGCGCAGAGCACATCACTTGCTCTCGCCATTTAGGCTTCCCTCAATAATCACGGCAAAGAGCACAAAAATTATGAGCCCCGTTTAAAATCTACTGCGAAAGTTCTTCTTTTTAGCACTATAGAGTTAGTGAAACAGCTCAAAAGGCAAGACAGAAGGCTTTATTATATTGCCATATCGTCTTGCCATAAATCCAAGACAACATAAACACCAAAATTACTGATTGCAATTTTAAATAAAGCCTTGTACAACAAGGGTGGCCTTGGGTTTATCCGCCTGACATGTTTGTTAGGCATTAAAATTAGATGCGCTCTACGATCAAAAATAGTTTGATGGAGCAAAATGCAGCAATGTTAGACTCTCAAGTCAAGCTTTTAAAAGCTGGACTATGTCAAGTTAGACGTCTTAAAAATGTGGTGCTCATGGCGATGCGTCAAGCAACAACCAGAGATTTGCCTGTCTCATAGTGCCGTACACACATTCGTCTTTCTGAAGGCTAGTGTATACTTAATCGTCAAGCTCTAAGACTCAAGTCTTTTGACCGCAAGCTAAAACTGGCCCACGCAGACAGTCCGGCATACTGTGCTGATGACAAAATTTGCATCACGTGCACGGTGTGGGAGATATTTAACGTGTATGGCTGTACTGATGGTGCTTTAAAGGAGATACATTTAAAGAGGAATAATTCAAAGATTTTGCTGTGCAAAATCAGCATGGTAAATCAGTGCCACTAAAATATATAATATATATTTACAAGACAAAAACTAATCATCTAGTCGTTTACGGTATGATTAGCTGACAATTATGACCTATCCTACTCTAAAAACACACCACATTTGCAATCTGGATGATCTTGGGTGAGTGATGGATTATATGATTAATATATTTAATACAGGATTTTTTTACAGAGGGAGGTGGAGTAGATCCAGTGTTTTATTTGTGGCAGAAAAACTTTCTAATTGGATTTAGACTACTGTTTTTTCATTACAAAAATGCCATAGTTCTTTATATAGAAACCATAGTTACTAACTATGGTAGTGAGGAGCCATGCATGGTTTTAACTATGGTTACCATGAACTATTACAAATATCAATGTTAAAAAAACTATGGTGCATTTTCTTAATTATGGACCAAACTATCAGTTTTCTATCTGTGTACACTTGTAATGATATCTGATCTCTGTTTTTTTCAAGACATAACTGTAGTTTAATTAGTTTAAAAATACCCAATTTATTCTCACTGTCAGAATATTTAGCTATATTATATTAGGTGTTTATTTTTTCCACAGATTTTACTGTTTTTAGTATCATCATTTTCATCTCCATCTCAACCTCAAAATCAATGCCGTGTTGTCAAATGTCAATGCACATAACATGTAATATTATTTGCATGGGTGCTACCAAAGCAGGTGCTTGTGCCACATTTTCAAGGGGTCCTTTGAGGGTACAAATAAATCCTGATGTGGCCCAGGCTGAAATTGAGTTTGACACCCCTTTTAATCTATTCTTTGAACAACACGCGTTAAAACGGGTCGGGCGTTTTTCAGCGCTGCTGTTGAAAAAAATCCTAGGAGAAACTGAGATCAGAAGGCAGAATCATTGGTAAAGAAAATGCAGATTATCACAGTTTTGATATCAGATCAGTCAGCCTTGTACTCACCTGCCCTGAGCTCTCAGACAGAGAGTTCCGTAGAGAGCGCCGCCGGGTAACAATCACAGAGGTCTTGTACTCAGAGCAGCTCATGTCGTAAGACCCATAAGGCCGCGATGGCCAACTGGCTGAGAGAGAAGCCTGCTCGTGATCTGGGGATGAGGAATCGGTCTGCCTCACTGGTACAGAAACTGGGATGACCAGTGGCATGAGGCTCTCATCTCTGGGACGCTTGGCACTCACCAGATCCACCTCATCTACCCCTCGACCTGGACCTGACGGGGCCACAGGCGGACTCCAGGGCCTTTGTGGCTCTTGCTGACAACACAAATAATTAACACAATGATATTAATGCTTTATCAAAAGCTTGAATCTCAGCAGTGAATCCTTCCTCCCTTCTGTAGTTACAAAGGAAAATTCAAGTGCTTAAGAACTGTAATACCACGGGTCTGTTGAATGCTTCATTCTGATTGGTTCACAGACGTTCCAAGGTGTGCAATTATTTTTCAAGGAAAAGTACGACTATGAAGTAGTTCCAGGTCTTGACCGCATAACGGTTCCATATCACTTCACCAAATTATTTCAGTTATTTCAAAGAGACCTAGAGTCTACCACAACAAAATAACCAATTAAAACAAAGGTGTTGGTTAAAATATATCGGATAAAATCGTCAAACAATGTCTAAAATATCCTATTTTTATTTAAATTTCAGTTAAAAAGAGCCCTCGCACTCCCGCGTCTCCCCTCACACATGCTCACACACACGGAGACTCGAGTCGCGATAGACAAATCAGAGCCGCACCCCCGCAACTTGATCAATACAACAATTTCTAGTATCCGAAATAACATTTGTTTCAATATATTTCGCCCTAATCAGCCTCCCATAGCTGTAGTGGAAAGCACCGCGCTACCCCCTGCCCCCGTTTCACTTTCTCTCACTCACTCACTCACAGAGAGAGAGAGAGCAGCAGCGCATCCGCCATTGCTATTTCTAACATTACCTTTTCGAATTAGCAACGAAGGCTTGAGTTGTATCAAAGCTTGATACACTTGATCAATACAACAGTTTCTATATTATCTGAAATATTTGTGTAAAAAACTCTTGCGCTCCCCCTCTCACGCACACACCCACACTCGTGGAAACACAGACATTTTATGCGTAACGCACACACTTAAGGCCCAAACATACTCGTGACAGAAAAACAGAGTCCTCATGTCAGCGCACTCCTGCATAATAGTGGGGATGAAAACTTATTAAGTTTTATAATGGGAATATGGTGACACACATCTTGGCGATTTTGAAGCGATGCTACTTCTGACGAGAGCTGCAACAAAAAAGGTAATCCTAGAAGCGATCTCATTTTCTGAGTTTCTCTCTTTCGATCCCTCAAATACAAACTCACACACACATGCATAAATGCACTACCTCATTACTCCAGTAAGTGCTCAAGTAAAGCAGCGCAATCCTCCGTTGCTAGTTCTAACATGATGTTTTCGAATTAGCCAAGAAGGCTTAAGCTTTATTAAAGAAGTTGAATCTGTGGCAGAAGTAGTTCCACTCACAAGAGTGTTTTAGGGATGAAAACCAGAAAATGTTTGCTGAGGACTCTTGAAATAAAACCCTGAATGAAAAGCGAAATGAAAATGGTTTGACAAGCTTACATTACAAAATTACATTTCACATTTGCAATGCAATTTCTGACAACTATGGTCTCACAAATGTTTTTCCATTTACTAAAATCATGCTAAAAAAAAAAAAAAAAAAAAAATTCAGGATGAAAAGATAATACTAATAAGCAAACAAACAGATTTTACATCTATCAAAAAAGGCGATTGGCTATTTAAACTGAAAGACGGGACTTCCATTGCTATAGCTACCATACTGAATGTTATAATTTCTCCCATTCATTTATCCATCATAGTTCCATCTCCTCCACCTTATCCTGTCTCTGCTAAGACCTTAGTTCTGCTACATGGTGAAATATCTGGCCCTACATCCAGTAACCAACTGCATGTGTATTGATCTGCCACCAGTGAATAAAATAATGGCATAAAACAACAGGACATGTTCTTAGGCCAATATAATCCATCTCTCCTGTGGGTATGCAAATTATTAGAGAAAAGTTCCTTCTGTGGTAGGTTCACTGTACTGCATACACAGTGCTCCATAAAACTGGAACTTAGAGACCTTGAAAAAAAGGCATTTGTTGCAATTTCACAATGCCCCAAAATTTCAAAACGTCTTAAAAAAACTAACAAATTTGAGTCAGAAAAGAAGCATTCTGGGAGGAGCACAAAACCCTTGTTTCTAATTCCTGTTTCACTTCATTACGAACTCAAAGTGGAGAAATTAGAGTAAAGAAAAAAAAAAACAATCCTTAAATTTCATTGACACACTACAAAATAACAAAATTATAAAAAAACATACTTGCAATATATGCGTCACTACTACCATTTGTCTAGCTGGATGTTAATTGAAAATCTACAAACCTCCAAGTAGGTGGACTGTCTTATCTAAACTCTAGCCTTGCTGGCAACGCTGAGGCATTCAGTTTAGTACATGAAGCCCTCACTCACCCTTGAGCAAGAGCTGTTTTGTGTGTTTGGAGTAAGAGAGGTTTAGAGGCATAAAACCCTTCAACACCAGAAGACCAAAAAAAAAAAAAAACCTTACTGACTCATATCTAGCACTTTCAAATTAGCTGGAATCATTTAACCCAAGATTTGCTTTACCTATTCTACTTTCTATGTTGTGTATGCTATCTGATCCATAGATCAACAGTTTATGTACTCACACACCCTTTCTTTGTAACCTTCATATAGATTTCTTAAGGGAAAGCTGTTGTCCTTTTCGAAGTAAGTTTACATAACAAGGAAATGCAGACTGAACTAAGTAGCATGGACCAGAAACATTAAGGTCCTTTCCTTAAACTAATAATTTATTGCTAATTGGTAGTTAATATTACACACATATATATATATATATATATATATATATATATATTTTTTTTTATATATATATATATATATATATATATATATAAAGATTAACTATCAATTCTCCTGCAATGGGATGAAATCTCTTTATAATCTCCCATTCTAAAACAACTACACTTAAGAACACAATAAAATAAACATAAGTGGTGCACTAGGACCAGTGGGCTGACGGCGGGGTGCTCTTGCTGGTTTTTGTAATAGGTGTCAGCCATAAGATAGTAATTATAGTTAATATAAATGTGGAAAAGCCTTTGTTTGGATCGACAGATCATGTAACCTAATGGTTACAGTCAGCACCTGTTCTTTATTAACTTTGCACTTCCCTTACAACTGCATTCAAAACAGGCAGAGCATCCTCACTGTACCATGTTAAGCAGACATTAATGTCAACTTCACTTGAGAAAGGGAATTTCACAACAACATAAGAAAACTGCGTCTACATGAGATTTGAAATAATCTGATTATTCTCTGTGTTTGACCTCGAAACATAAACAGACATCCGCACAACCCTTGCACACATTGGATAAGCCAGTAACCATGCTAGTAATGGTGTTACATTGCAAAATCAGGGCAAAAGGGCAAAAAAAATGTGTATATATATATATATATATATATATATATATATATATTTTTATTTTTTTTTTATCCCCTTTTCTCCCCAAACTGGAATGCACAATACCCACTAATTAGAAGGTCCTCGTGGTGGCGCGGTTACTCACCTCAATCCGGGTAGCGGAGGACAAGTCTCAGTTGCCTCCACTTCTGAGACAGTCAATCCGCACATCTTAACACATGGCTCACTGTGCCTGACACTGTGGAGACTCCCAGCAAGAGGAGGCTCATGCTACTCTCCGCAATCCACGCACAAATAACTACGTGCTCCATTGAGAGCAAGAACCACTAATCACGACCAAGAGGAGGTTACCCCATGTGACTCTACCCTCCCTAACAACGGGCAATTTGGTTGCTTAGGAGACCTGGCTGGAGTCGCTCAGCACACCCTGGATTCAAACTCGTGATTCCAGGGGTGGTAGTCAGCTTCAATACTCGCTGAGCTACCCAGGCCCATGTCAGTCAGTTTTTGAATAAACCACTTATGACCTTACCCAGCTGAAGGATATTCATTGAAAGCTTGTACATGACCACACACGTTGTCAGCTTATTAAGCATAATCGGTGTAAGACAGAGATGTAACTCTGCTAATGATGTAGCAGACTTGCATGTAAACGCACTCACACCGATTAACTGTTAAGCATGAGAATTTACCAATAAATTTCCCAATATATAGATTAACGAATACTTTCTTAAAAAAATATTCTTTTTCACTTACACACTTGATTAAAAATGTATATATGTGAACTGACTATACAGCTAACTTACCTTAATACTATGTGAAGGAAGAGATTCCCTTTCCGAAGCCTTCTGAGCCAAGGTTTCCAGGTTGACCTCTTGCGATACCCTTCTCTTACGCCGCGTGCTCTGGATTACACCTGTTGGAGCGGCCCTGATGTCTTGCGCCATATTGGTCTCAGAAGCCCCATTCTGAGAGCCTTGAGTATGATGATCAGTTGGCATGATAAACGGGTTATCAGAGGCAGGACCTCCACCCTCTTTAGAAAGCCGACGTGATCTCCTGGGCCCAGGTTGTTGAGTCCCAATGGATTGATGAGAAACTGTAGGGGAAACAGAATCCTGAGACAGTGTTGACGGAGGATCAGTTGTCTCCTTGTACTGTCCTTTTAACAGAGGATGATGCCGATCAAAAGAGGGGGCATGTGGCTTCTGACCATCAGGGTAATTGTCCACTACATGTTGGTTCTGATGAGGCAGTTCAAATTTTTGTTGCTGTTTCACAAAGTCCAGTTTAATTTGTTGCAAAGGCTGTTGTTGTACTTGCTGTTGTGGAGGCTGTATTTTCTGTTGATGTGCTGGTTGTGATGGTGGTACTTGTCTTGATTTTTGATGTTGAAGCTCCTGTTGCTGTACCTGGCGTTCTAGCTGTACTTGCTGCTGCTGAAGTATTGTCTGATGCCGCATATGCTGAATTTTTTGCTGTTGGTCCTGTTGCTGAAGTTGATGTTGGGAATTCGTCTGTGTACTGTAATTTAAATTTGGCAAGGTCCGATTGCTCTGAACAGCCTTATAATAACCTGATACCAAGTTCTGCTTTGGCTGTCCAAAGGCTATCTGAAAGGGTTGAAGCACTGAATTCCCAGTAGTAGATTGTCCATGCTGCTGTGGATTCAACATACCAGGCTTTTGCGTCTGCTGAAAGGTTTGCTGCTGCTCCCACTCCATGCTCCGGCTGGTTTTGGTGGCATCCTTGAAGCTCTCTTCACTCATGTCAGCCCCTTGTTTTTCCGTTGCCCTAATGGTAGATGGTTCAGGTTGCTGCTGTTGCTGCTGTTGCTGCTGCTGTTGTTGTTGTTGTATTGACATGCTCTCATGCATCTGCTTTGCAAAAACAGTCTGCGCCCCAAAGTAAGGGGTAAAGTTCTGGGGCCAAGCTGTCACACCTTGTGACCAATTATTTGCTATCTGTTGAGGCTGCAAAGATGGGTCTTGGTGTGCCCACCTCATGGGCATTGTCTGTTGGTAGTGCCCACGGCTTTGATCACCCTTCTCTGGGCTAAAAATGACAGAATTGAGGTACATATGTGGTGCTTCTGCATTAGAGCTTTCCAAAACCCCACCGTCATTATGGCCTGGCCCCGAGGGAGTGACCCCAATGCCATAATATGCTGAGGACTCTGAATGCTGAGAGCCCTCTTTCATCGCCACACCCTGATCGTTAAAGAAAGTGATACGTTTCCCGGTCCTCTTTGCGTTTGGTTTCTGTTGAGGTTGCAAACTCATGATTTTCATGAATAAAGATAGTGTGGCGGGTTGGAGTGGGTGGATAGGAAATAAACAAGAGTTCAAACCCCTAAACCACACAAAGTTCCCTCTGGTATAATGAAATGTATTGGAGTCTCACTCTGACCCTTGACAATTTTTATGCAAGTTAATGGTCATCCAAATCTACTCAACGTGGTAGGAATACAGGTCAGCTTTAAAACACAAAACTGCACAATCTCTTGAGCAAAAATAACAGTTTTGCTACGTTGTCTGTCAAACATGTTGATTTTCTTTTTGCTTCTCTGCTAATTCCGCAGATCCTGGGATATCAAGTCGTGTTGATCAGTCTTTAGGTTTGCTTGTTGCTTATTCATCAGAGAACACCTGAGGAGAAAGTGGTCAAAAATTTTATTGTTAGCCTTCTGAGTCAGTACTTAAAGCTTAGTAGGGGGTTCAACTGAAATGGCTGTTTCAGCATTTTCATGAATAGGGCACTAGAGAAAGGATTTGAAAGGGAAAGGTGGATTGTTTAGGGTGGGAAGCTAAAAGTATGTTGAACCCATATTGCATACAGGGTAGTTTGTTCACTATACAAGGTATGCACAGAAAGAAACTGACTAATCTTAGCAACCAACATGACACACATTGTTTCTGGTTTGTGCAGAGAGTGTGAAAATGTACTAACCCAGTTTCACAATGATAGAGGAATTTTAAGGCGATTCCCCCATACGTTCACATCAACATTAAAAAATGTACTTAAAAATGGATAAAAAAAAAAAAGTGTACCATTAACTTTACATTAATCATGGTGTGCTTAAGTGCTGTTGTGTGCATGTTTAGCAATCAAATCCCCATTTAAATAAATAATCCTTTGACTTGAGACATATTTCAAAACAGTGAACTCAAGCATAAATGTACATTTGTTAAATTAGTTATATGTCTGCATGAAAGCAAAAGAGAAACCGTACCAATTGAGGAAATACAATCTATCTGATGACTTAAACATTACTAAGCACAACACTTTAACATGGTGACTAAGAGATATTCAACAAATAAATAGGCTAAATTACTATAATATCTGATTGCACAAAACTATCAAAGTAAGATATAAGAAAGGCTCCAATACAGAGTGGCACAAAACCACTTATGTGCATCCTCTGAATGCAGAATGATAGTTTAAGAGTGCCTCTGACTGATAATATTGCGGGTACACATCTAGGTCAGGATATCAAGCAGTTTAAATAATTTTTACTGCAATTATTTATTTAAGCAGTGTAATGTGACCGAATCAGCAAAAGACTTTAATCGCTCCACAGCACCTCACAAACACAGGAATATTACTTGTCAAGCAAAGGATTTTACGTCTTTGAATGTATTGTTGATGCAGTACTTTGATGTAAAGACTAAACCTAAAGCATTAAACAGACAAAGCTTCTTGCAGAGGGTTTTACTTTGCTGACTGTTATTGGTGGAGACAACATTTCAAACCATAGAATTTGCTAATATTTTTATGTGAAACCTCGATTTAAAATACATTTTAAATTTTTTTGTCAAAACGTAAATTAAAATAGATAAAATCGATAATAATAAGTATTTGGTAGAGTAAATGGTTATATGCAATGCATTGGAAGAATAAAAATGGATTTAGGTTGCATTAAATTATAAAGAATTTAATGTATAATTAATCATAATAATTCACTGATACGCAAATCATAGCTAGTAATAAAAGTGACGGTCAGTCCCTGACACTTTAAGCAGGCAATACGAGCCAAGTAAACTGAAACCGGCCAGTAGATTGCTGTTTGCTGGATCCACACGAGAGCGACAGAGCAACTTAAAAGTAAAAGTGCTTCATGTGTGCAAGTAGTAAATGTCATATTCACTGTGCACTGTATGTACAATTAGTTTGAGTCAGTCTTTTTATGAGAAAATGCGATTGATAATGTGCACATACCGTCCATGGACTGTGTGCACTGTCCTAATCCATTACAATTTATTTATGTGCAAACAATGACTAACTAAAATGGCAAGACTAAACAGAAACAAGGAGAAACTGCAACCTACCATCTAAAAACTAAATATTATTTTTATTATTAATTTTACAAAGTTTAAGTTTTCTGTGAAAGTTTGAGTAAAAATAATGCTAAATAGTAGAATAATTTTTAGACAATTTATATAAATTGTGTGATATAACTGCATTATATTGTCCTATCGGTTACCCTGCTCTCTGGATAACCTGGATTAAAAAAATGTAAAAAAAACATATCTGTTGACCTGTAAGTTAACATTGTCACTGTGGAGTAGGGTCTCATAAATTATCATTGTTTCACATATCACGGTATACAGTATTACAAAATTATTATTTTTTTTTGGTTTAACAAAACACTAATTATTAATGGAATATTAATTATTTTGAAAATAAATTAAATAAATAAATAGAAATGAAATAAATAGAATGAATAAGAAAGCTAACAGAATTATAATAATAAACATGATAAAAAATAGCTATAACAATTATATAACTAAAGCATGTCAGTTTACATGTTAGCATAGCATGTTAAATTAACTACTACATGAAAAATAACATCAGCTGTGATAGCTTTTAAAGTAATGTCCTATGATTATTAATAATGAACATATACTGCTCCTGTCAGTGCCTTTATCTCAGTGGTTCTCAACTGGTTTTGCTTCAGGACAGATTTCACATTGGAATTCAAGAGACGACCCACCATAGTAGAAACGTAACCTGTATTTAATGTATCCTGGGTTGCATTTCCTTTTATGTAGCATAGTTTTGTTCATAGTTTTCAAGTAAAAGGACATGCATCAAGTGACATTATTTTTGTTGTTGATGTCAACATCAAAAGCGACAGGAAGTTTCCTCTCCCCACATTTAAAAATGAAAGAGCATATTTACTGCTCCCGTAACCTAATTAAAACAGAACATAAATATTACACAGGAGGAAAGGCTCCTCATTACCAGTGTAGCTAGTCTTAAATAATAGTAATAATAATAACAAATTATAGTATTTATGAAAAAATAAGTACTAGCTGAAACACATCTTGAAACTTTAACTATAACTGCCACTGTTGATATAAATGAGGTCTAATAGATTCTACCTTTAGATTATTTCATATGAAACTAGAACATTTTGTCTATTTAACAGTTACTTTTACTCATATAAAATCGTGGAACAATTTTGTAAAGATGATGTGTAATTATTTTATTTTTTGGTGTATAGCACAGAGTTGCTCTTTTCCTCAGTGCTGTTTGAGAACTGCCTACTGTTTGATGGGTTTGGTTTGACTTGACTTCCTCCGTAACGCTTTAAACTGGAAAAGTCTCACTAGTATTGAAATTGGTCACATCAGTTTTGAGGTCTGTGCTGCTCAACGTCTAGGGAAGCCCGGTTGTTGCACGCACGCACCAGGGATCAGAGCAGATAATTAGCGCAAGCTGGTTCTGTTACACTTGTGTGAAAGTGCAGATGAGAAGCCTTTAGCTGATTGCGAGATTATCATTAAATCTGCCTCGGCAGTCCTAAATAGGCAATCACTTGTGTGGCCCCGAAATATCTTCAATGAGAGCACCACGTCATTGTTCTTTCCCTTCTGTCCAGTGACCCAGTCCGAATAGACCTGAGACCCACCTGTTGAGAAGCACTGCTCTAACTCACACACACTCACTTATGTTAGATACGCTTCTCTCTGTCATTTTCTCCGCTGCATGTGTGTGTGTGTGTGGGGCAAGTTGACGAATCTGATGCGGACGCAAGGTGAGATTCTCCGTCCGGTTGCATTTTTTTCTCCATACTGTAGAGAAGCAAATGTACATGGTATGATAACGTCAATTTTCGTACTCTGCAATCCTACTGCGGAGGAAAAGCAACAACACTAAGTGTTCAACAGAGTGATGTTATAAAAAGTCACATTCATACATGCTTATATTGCATCTGACTAGAGATGCACCGATTGCAATTTTCTTGGCCGTTTCCGATTTTTTTTCCAAGTGTGACCTTCCGATTTTCTTTCTAAGAACTATTGACCGCATATACAAACAAAATCTAGGCTACCTTTCTTCAATGCAAAATTTAATTTTCATAATAAAATAAATTATTAAACGTTACAATTTTCCCCAAACAAAGTTACAGGATCTTCTCTGACTTCTGATATATAAAGTGCTCTGTGACTGGAAAGAGGTAGGAATAACAATTAACTGCAAATGAGTTGCTTTATATAACAAAACAGATGTCATTTTCCACTATTTTTATAAATGGACCTTTTTCTATTTTTTACTCGTCTAACAAAACAATTCCAAAGATTACAAGCTTATGAACAAACCTGAAGTGTCCAATACTCTCAACATTGACATTAAGCTTACGTTAGATACCAAATATCAGAGGTAAAACTGATTGCTGCTTTGGGATCGGCTTGCCGTCACTCACCCCCGTTTTTCCCGGGAGTCTCCCATATTTCACACCCGGGAAACTCCCGTAATTTTTATGGCCCAAACCACGTTATATGAGTAATCACATCAATATATTATTCCAAGGTTGTCCAGTTGCCAGATCTTGTATGAAACGCATCCAACTCACACAATCGACGCACCATACACATTTCTAATTATTTGTGACCTCAACCTGGCAACCAAAACCCAGCTGCTCTGTTGAAATCTGTGCAGGCAGTAGACGTGAGAAGTTGAATCAAGCAACACTGGTAGATGGGAGTAGATATATATATACACATGTAAATTTAACAACAGCTGGACGAAAGCATTTAATTTCATATCCCGAAGCCATATCAACAATACCCACGCCTTTTGCAAAGTGTGTCGCACTGATTTTAATATCGGACATGGTGGGAGAAATTACGTTACTCAGCACATTAAAACACAACGGCACAATTTATATGTTTTAGCCTGCCTCTGTCATCCCACGGTGTACTTTAGCCTTAGAAATATTACAAATTGCGAACTTTATGTATGTTTCACTCAAAGTGAAGATCTTCCACGCCAATGTCATGTTTCCATGCGGCTGTGATGTTATTGCCTGCGCTGCTGGCAACAAAATGGACCGGCTTGGAATCGGAAAGACGTGAGGCTGACCGGCCGGTCACCGGTCCGGGCCGAGCATGTGGAAAACCGGCTGATTCCGGTCCCTGGCCGGACGATCGGTGCATCTCTACATCTAACCAAACTATCAAATAGAAACAAGCTATAGATAGAGATTAATATACAGACAGCACAAATTTTTCGGAGCAACCATCCAAAGCTGCAGTCTTTTCAGGGGTGACGCAATACAATGATGAGAAACACTCCTATATGTGTGAATGTAAACTACAATTGCATCAGCCAAATCAACTATTTTTAAAGTTTTAAAAAATCTAAATGAATTATATTTATTTGCAAGCTGGTGTTGATTCTTCGATTCTTTACACTAATTCAGCATATTGTTTTGTTGAAAACTGCGTGCAATGAATGTACATGAATGTCATTAAATTACCCAAATAAAAATAAGACAACAACGGTGCATAGTTACTTAAGCCACCTTTTTAGCAGTTGACAAGGTAACATGTTTAATAGGTTTGTAATGTCAAGTTCGGCTACCTAATCACATGGATTCTTAATTTAAACTACGGATGAATGCCAAAGAGGCACAAGCTCAAGAGCTCAGACAGGAGCGAGAATTTCCCCTTAAGAGAAAAGAGTGGTTGTGTGTCCACTGTCCAAACCTAGTGAGCTGTCCACCTTGATAGCATTTTTGGGCATCTTAGTGTGTGTACCCACAGGAAGAGTTCTTGCTAACCTGATCTGTATTATAAAGTTATATTGCCAACTTAATTTTCATGACAATGTAACACCGGTTAACCCTGTAATGGGCATCACTTTGTTTTAAAAAATGGTGGGAGAGTTAAAACATTTTGTGAGGTGCTGTGGAGAGATTTAAGGCTTTCGCCATAGCTTATATTGAAGCGCATCATTCTGCGTTCAGGATGCAAATAAGCAGTTTCGTGCTGCTCTGTATTAAAGTTTTTTTATTTCTTACTATTCTTATTTGAAAGTTTTGTGCAATATAATGTTATAGTTAATTAGCCTATTTATTTGGTGAATATCCGTTTGTTACCACATTGAAGTGCTGCACTTTGTTGCCATATATCCTTCTGAAACACTTCTGATCGGGCTCACCTGAACATAACAAAGACTAATTACACATTATCCTTAACACCAACTAGTCGTTCAAACAACCGACTGACTAGTCACTTATGAAAATGGGTACTTTTGTTCTTCCCTACACATTGCAGCGCCGTATCATCACTTATTATAACACACAAACAAAATGGTAACTTCTGCTCATGACAAAAGCTAATTCAAAATGTGGAAGGGAGATATCCCATCCGTCCCACCCATAAATGATACCTATGAATACAGTTGCAAGAAAAAGTATGTGAACCCTTTGGAATTACCTGCATTTATGTATAATTTAAAATCTGGTTTGATCTTCATCTCAGTTACAATAAATGATCAAACACAATCTGTTTTAACTAAAAAAAACACACACAAATGATTGTGCTTGTACATATTCAGTACATCATTCAAACATTCACAGCGTTGGCATCCTGGAGGTGTGGGTTAGAGCTGTACTGACTCAAATATTTAGCGTTTGCTATTCACAAGAAGCATCTGCTGATGTTAACCGTGCCTCATAAAAAAAGAGATCTCAGATGACCCACTCCAGGGTGGACCCCGGGGCCTCCCACTTATTCTACACCCCTCATGTCTCTTCACAGTGTGCAACAGGTTCTTCTTTCCCATGCAAAAATCAAGCATTGTTGCTTTGAATAAAGATGGAAAGGGTTACAAAAATCTCAAAGAGCTTAGACATGTATCTGTCTGCAGTTAGACAAATTGGAGATGATTTAATACTGTGGCTACTCTCACTAGAAGAGGCCGTCCAGCCAAGATGACTCAAAGGGCACACCACAGAGTGCTCAATGAGGTAAAAAAAGAACCCTAGATTGACAGCTCAAGACTTGAAGGAACCACTGAAACTGGATAACCTCTCGTTCATGAGTCTACTACATGGAAAACAATAAACAGGCATTTTTGCACTGAGCTGAAGCAGTTCTGCAAAGAACAGTTCTGAACATTGTGCATGTCTAAACTGCAGCTACTGGAAATGCTTGGTTGAGGTTATTTGCTTCGAAAGGAGGATCGACCAGGTATTAAATCCAAGGGTTTATTTACATTTTTCATAGCACTGTAAACGTTTCATTGTTTAAGACATGAAATATTACAATTGTTTGGGTGTTGTTAGCTTAAGCACATTGTGTCTGTCTATACTTGTGACTTTGATGAAGATGAGATCATATTTTATGAACAATTAATGCAGAAAAGTAGCTAATTCCAAACGGTTCACATTTTTATTTCTTACCACTGTATTTATCACACTAAAATATTGTTGAATAGCGATTTCATCACACTAATATAGTGTTAATATATAATCTTGTGGTTATAACTTTGCAATTTTCAAGACCTCTTCACTTCCATTGCAAGTACATTACAGTGACAACGGTTTTAATCATATATATATATATCAACATTTTGCCAGTACGTACTGAACCCGAAACATGTCTTTAGACGCAACACAAAAAATAGTGACACTCAACGCAACGGCCAAAGACAACCATCAGACGCATGTAAATACAAAATAACGCAGACGAAATGCACCAACGCGTCCTGAGTGAACGCCCCCGTCGTGAACATTAGTTCAAGTAATCCAAATATGCCTGTGATGACCCAAAAAATGTGCTGTCTTCGTAGACAGCTCCCTTGGTTTTAAGACAGCCAGAGTGTTTGCATACTACATCACTGCCTTTCCTGGACCCCCTCCCCCTCCTTTTAGTGCAGCTAGCTCAGCGCTATTTACCAGAAATCCTTTGTTGCAGAAAAGGGATTATCCAGTCACTAATTCCGTGGCACACTGCAACAAAGTCAGACAACAATGCATCCTATGAAGCATGCTCGAGCAGCAAAATAACTATTCCTAGTTGTCAACTATGGTGAATGTAATTTGTGCGCAAGTTAGTTGTTGCGTTCAGCTTTCAGCACACGGGTGTCAACAGTCACACATAGCGAATGTTCAAATTACATAATTATTACTCTGCAACAACTTGTTAAAGAATGTATATTGCATGGTTTCGATTTGGTAAGCAGACTTCACGTCTGTACATATAAAATCGTGACCTAAAAAGACTTTTACACACAAAAAAAGAACAAATCCTTACCGTGTGCGTTGTTTTAACGTGACACTAAGAACAACTGCAAGGTCCAAAGCAATAGTACAGAAATGACTGCATGCTTGTCCAGATTGAGTCAAGCAAATGCTGACCTCACTCGAGTAATATTCAAGTCAAGAGGTAGAGCCTCACAAACGAAACCACAGAGAAATAGAAATGGAGGGCTTCTTTGAGGAAATGGCGAGGCAGACGCTTCCAAAAATGACATGCGACTTCGTTATTATTGCACGCGTATCAAAACGTCCAAAACACAGGCTTGTTTTCTCACACAGGGAGTATGGAACAACATAATCTTTCAGCTGAAGTCTTGTGATCCCCCTACTGTCCTGTTGGCCACGCCCACATCCGCGACCATATAAGGCAGTCCCCTTTAAAGGCGGTGCAAGTTACAGAAATGCGCGTGCCGTGCGGGAAATTCCTGTACAGCATGGGCAACTAATAACCATAGCTTGCACCAAACAACCCAATCCATACTACCTGAATCAAGCTAATGAATGACAATATCTTCACGAGAGGATAAAACTAGCACTGCAAACATATGGGCTCAATCCATCTTCTCTGGTGCAAATAGGAAACCTTTACAAAGGGGAACATTGTGAGCAGGACTATGATGGAGTTTGCAGAATGTCACAGTAAATGTGTAAAGACAGACTGCCCGTCCTGCTGAAAACCAGCCTAAACTGGTAGACTGTTCTTAGCTGGTTTAACCCATAAATGCCTATGAAATGCCCATATGGTGTAACATTTTCCAAATATTTTCAAGACATTCAGAAAATCATAAAATTAAATACATGTTGATGTTTTATTTTTCATATCTCAAAGAGATTCATTAGAGAGAACAGGATTCATTACTTTCACACTGAAATTTCATGAGGTGATATTGGCTGTCAAACACATTGAGCACATAAGTATTTTCTCAAGCACTCTTTGAGTCTAAAGAGATGCAAAACTTAAAGAATTTCACCAAAATGACAATAGCCAAATCAGACTGTTCATATATTAAACTTGCTATAGTTCACGTTGCTTCTTCGACAAATAGCAATGTCAAAAATAAATCAATCACTGGAACAACAGCATAATTCACATTTGTTCACATTCACATTTCACATTCACATTTGTTGCATATAAAATCGACGTGATGTAGTAGTCATTTGTATGAATATAGTACTCATTTGTCATAATTTGTGAAAAAAATCATAATTTATGGATGTGCAAATAAATTTATTTATTTTTTTAATTAAAAACTGAACAATTTTACATAACTAGTGTCTCTAACGACCCCTATTCACTTTTGGTACTCAAGCCATTATAATATACAGGTGCTGGTCATATAATTAGAATATCATCAAAAAGTTGATTTATTTCAGTAATTCCATTCAAAAAGTGAAACTTGTATAATGTATACATTCATTCCACACAGACTGATATATTTCAAGTGTTCATTCCTTTTAATTTTGATGATTATAATTGACAACTAATGAAAACCCCAAAATCAGTATCTCAGAAAATTAGAATATTGTGAAAAGGTTCAATATTGAAGACACCTGGTGCCATACTCTAATCAGCTAATTAACTCAAAACACCTGCAAAGGCCTTTAAATGGTCTCTCAGTCTAGTTCTGTAGGCTACACAATCATGGGGAAGACTGCTGACTTGACAGCTGTCCAAAAGACGACCATTGACATCTTGCACAAGGAGGGCAAGACACAAAAGGTCATTGCTAAAGAGGCTGGCTGTTCACAGAGCTCTGTGTCCAAGCACATTAATAGAGAGGCGAAGGGAAGAAAAAGATGTGGTAGAAAATAGTGTACAAGCAATAGGGATAACCGCACCCTGGAGAGGATTGTGAAACAAAACCCATTCAAAAATGTGGGGGAGATTCACAAAGAGTGGACTGCAGCTGAGTCAGTGCTTCAAGAACCACCACACACAGACGTATGCAAGACATGGGTTTCAGCTGTCGCATTCCTTGTGTCAAGCCACTCTTGAACAAGACACAGCGTCAGAAGCATCTCGCCTGGGCTAAAGACAAAAAGGACTGGGCTGCTGCTGAGTGGTCCAAAGTTATGTTCTCTGATGAAAGTAAATTTGGCATTTCCTTTGGAAATCAAGGTCCCAGAGTCTGGAGGAAGAGAGGAGAGGTCCAGTGTAAAGTTTCCACAGTCAGTGATGGTTTGGGGTGCCATGTCATCTGCTGGTGTTGGTCCACTGTGTTTTCTGAGGTCCAGTGTCAACGCAGCCGTCTACCAGGAAGTTTTAGAGCACTTCATGCTTCCTGCTGCTGACCAATTTTATGGAGAAGCAGATTTCATTTTCCAACAGGACTTGGCACCTGCACACAGTGCCAAAGCTACCAGTACCTGGTTTAAGGACCATGGTATCCCTGTTTTTAATTGGCCAGCAAACTCGCCTGACCTTAACCCTATAGAAAATCTATGGGGTATTGTGAAGAGGAAGATGCGATACGCCAGACCCAACAATGCAGAAGAGCTGAAGGCCACTATCAGAGCAACCTGGGCTCTCATGACACCTGAGCAGTGCCACAGACTGATCGACTCCATGCCACGCCGCATTGCTGCAGTAATTCAGGCAAAAGGAGCCGCAACTAAGTATTGAGTGCTGTACATGCTCATACTTTTCATGTTCATACTTTTCAGTTGGCCAACATTTCTAAAAATCCTTTTTTTGTATTGGTCTTAAGTAATATTCTAATTTTCGGAGATACTGAATTTGGGATTATCTTTAGTTGTCAGTTTTAATCATCACAATTAAATGAAATAAAGATTTGAAATATATCAGTCTGTGTGTAATGAATGAATATAATATCCAAGTTTCACTTTTTGAATGGAATTACTGAAATAAATCAACTTTTTGATGATATTCTAATTATATGACCAGCACCTGTGTATATATTTATAGAAAAAGTATTTATTTGCGATTTGTCTCTTTTTGTGCTATTAATAAGAGAGATTGAGAAATACAAAAGAGGTGTGGGCATGACTCCAAAGAATGGATGAGACACAGACCCCCTGTAAATAAGGCCCATGGTCTCTAAAGACTCTCTTAAGACTTCAAATGGTCCCAAGTGTCCCAGCCAACCATCTAAAAGTGCCCCAACCCCCTCTAAAAGACAAGCAACCAGTTTAGATTGATTTTAGCTGTTTTTCTTACTTCTAACAGTATTTGTGCCATTTCTCGACACACGTGCGCTGTTCTGTATAACACCAATAAGGCCTATAACCGAGAGAATATGGGCATATTTGCATGTGTGCAGAGGCTCAGCAGCCAGGGACATGATCAAGCATGTGCTGCTGTAAGGAGACACCCATACGCCTAATCGTGTCAGTGTTTTTGTTTGTTTTCTCTCTCTCTCTCTCTCTCTCTCTCATCAACAAACAATCCGATGCCTCCAATACTGTTCGGGTGTGTGATGTTATTCATATACATTATTCGAAATAGTTGCATACTCCGTATTACAGAACACGTATGTCTGTTTTCATGTTACTCACTAAAAGATGCGCGTGTGATCACATCCCAATCTGAATGCAACGCATGCACGATCCCAAGTCAGTCCTGAAACTGTGGATCGTTCAGTAAACGATGACAGCACTCAATAAATATTTCAATAAACCATGTTGTGGAGGCGAACAAAAGTTTATATGACACAGTTGTTCTAACACCGCCAAATGTTGCACAACAGTAACATGACCCATCACAATGCAGGTACAGTTTAAACACACATTATACATATATATATATATATATATATATATATATATATATATATATATATATATAATGTATAATGTGTGTGTATACATATATATATATATATATATATATATATATATATATATATATATATATGCACTAGTGACACTGTCTCTGATTGAAAGAGAAAGTGTGCATTTAATAAAGAGAAGTTACTGTTAAGCACCGTGGTGGTGGTGGTAAGGCTGCGCTTGTGCACAAATGTGTTTGTTTTTGGCATCAAACAGTAAAAGTTCGCCACTCTAGCAATGACTGAAATGCATGTAAAAGCACATCTAATTGTTTCAAAGGTCCGGAGCCACCCAATCGAATTCATTCTTCTGAACAACTTACTCTTTCCAGCACAAAAACTCAGGAAACATATATTTGTTTACATGTGGAAATACCAGCACAGTATTTCTTATATCAAAAATGCGTCGATGCGGGTAACATTACCTGTAAAAACATCTGCGACGTAGCTCCGGTGATTCGGGTCGCTATTTTCTTTTTTTTTTTTCTTTCTTTCTTTTTTTGCTTTCAAGAAAAAAAAAAGAAAAACTTTGAGCCCTTGCCTGTAGCGTCACTTCCTCTTTGCAAACAAGAGCGACACCCGCTGCATAGTGAGACAAGGCTGCATTCACATTGGCATACTTCCCATACTACCCTTACTGCTTATATCATAATTAGTATGAGTATTATGCCATTAGGCACCCTGTCAAACACTAATCGTGTTTAAGAGGTTAAAGTAAACATGCAAGATGCAGCCAGCGCCTTCACGTTCTCCCTGCGGCCAATCAGAAGAGCGCCTGGGTGTCACGTGATTCAGGACGTAGAGCAGTAGGTGCAAGTGTGATTTTAACGCGTCTGACTTTGGTAAACTACTTTTATTTAAAGCATTGAGCTATCAAATCAGAACAGGAAGTAAGGATATGTTAAAGGTGAAAAGAGTTGTATTGCAGTCTCGCCCAGGTAAACAGTGTTGATGATTTTGCTTTGTTTACACATATCCCGCATCACTAACATGTCAGCTAACCAGCATTGACTTTACTGTAGGGCAATTTCGCACTGTAGACAAAAAAAAAAACAGAAGCAGTTCATGTTTTTCCCTGTACGTGACTAGGCAAAAATGGTCATCCGGTTCCGGAGAATTTCCGTGTTGAAGAGATGATGAAATCAAGTGAGCTGAAAGAAGGACAGGTGTTAGTTCGGACACTGTATCTGTCGGTTGACCCTTACATGGTGAGATGACCTTCTTCCTGTGCTTATAACCATTACCAACTGTTAAGAGTATAGTACACCCAAAAATACAAATGATTTCTTCCATCGCACAAAGAAAGCGGATGTTTGGCAGAATGTTAGGGACCGATAGCATCAGTCACCATTCACTTTCATTGTATGGAGGAAAAAAATGAAATGAAAGTGCTGGCTGTCAGTCCCAGACATTGAGTCTTATTGACATCTTTTGTTTTCCATAGAAGAAAGAAATGATTGCGTTTGAATAGAAACTAAATCTGCTTTTGCCAGAACAACTTCTATAATATATGGTATGTTACAAGCTATTAATTTACTCCTAAAGGTGTACAGTCTGACCTTCTACACCTATAAGTTCTGTACAAGTAATTACAGTTTACAGGTAAAACCTGTATTCATAGTATGCATGAAATAATAGTAACACCATATTTAAAAGGATAGTTCACCCAAAAATGAAAATTCTCTCATCATTTACTCACCCTCCTGCCATCCCAGATGTGTAGGACTTTCTTCCTTCTGCTGAACACACACTCAAAAAAAAAAAAAAAAAAAAAAACATTTTTAGTAGCTCTGTATGTCCATACAATGCAAATGAATGGTGACCAGACATTTGAAGGTCCAAAATCACATAAAAGCAGCATGAAAGTAATCCATATGACTTGGTTTAATCCATGTCTTCTGAAGAGATATAATTGTGGATGAGAATCAAATAAATATTTAAGTCCTTTTGTACTATAAATCTCATCTTTCACTTCCACATTCTTCTTTTGTTTTTGGTGATTTGCATTCTTTGTGCATATCGCCACCTACTGGGCAGGGAGGAACATTTAAAGCAAAAAAGGACTTAAATATCAATCTGTTTCTTGCCCACACCTATCATATCGCTTCTGGAGATATGGATTTTAACATAACATTTTATAAATAAATCTACGTTTGTGTTCAGCAGATGAATGAAAGACAGTCATACACATCTGGGATGGCATGAGGGTGAGTAAATGATGAGATAATTTTTATTTTTTGATGAACTATCCCTTTAATGCAGCGCTGTCGCATGAACGATGATACTGGTGCTGACTACCTGTTGCCATGGAGATTAGAGGAGCCTGTGGATGGAGGTGGAGTTGGTGTAGTCGAAGTCAGCAAAAATGATGCATTATCTATTGGTAGTGTTGTCACCTCCTTCAACTGGCATTGGCAGACCTACGATGTGATGGATGGCAGTCTTTTACAGAAGGTATAACTTCTTCAAGTATGATTGAATGGTCCACTCACTCACTTATGTATATGAGGCTTATGATGTGTTGTGTAATGATTCTTGCAGGTCGACCCAGAGATGGTAGGTGGTCACCTGTCATATGTTCTCGGAGCGGTGGGCATGCCTGGTCTTACAGCTCTATTAGGTGTGAGAGAGAAGGGCCATGTGACTCCAGGAACCAAACAGACAATGGTTATCAGTGGAGCAGCCGGAGCTTGTGGGTCAGTTGCTGGACAGGTAAATTATAAGTGGACTGTTAAAAGCTTGTTGACACCATTGGAATTCCCACTTTACCTTTATTCCCCCTATATGCCATGTTATTCTATGTTTTCCTACTGTCGTTTAAGATTGGCAGATTGGATGGTTGCGAGAGAGTAGTGGGGATCTGTGGTTCCGACCAGAAATGTCAGACCTTGGTTACTGAACTTGGCTTTACTGCAGCTATAAACTACAGGAATGGAGACATAAGCTCAGCGCTGAGGGAGCTTTGCCCCAAAGGGATTGATATATACTTTGACAATGTGGGTGGTCCCATCAGTGAGGCTGTTATATCACAGGTACAGTCTTCACATACTCTGCTGTCCTGTCACAATTGCTCAAAAAGGCTATGTATCCTCTTTGTTGTTGTTGTTGTAATTTATGTTAAAGGGCAATCCTAACTGTGTGCAGATGAATCCTGGTAGTCATGTGATCCTGTGTGGCCAAATTTCACAGTACAATAAGGATGTACCTTACCCTCCACCTCTAAGTAAGGATACCCAAGAAGCTTTGCGCCACAAAAATATCACCAGGTACCAAACTATCAGGCATTCTTTTACAAAGGAGAGTAGGGAGTATTACCATGTATGCCGTCATTCACTTGTACACAAAATCTGAAGCTACTAGTGAAAATGCTTATTTTTGCATTCTTTTCTAATTTAATTTAAGAGTTTCTGAGTATTTGGCATGTCCCCCTTATGCTTCAAGCTGACATGGACTCCACACATTTCCTTGTTTCCATTGAAACACAAGATGTTTTGGAACATACTTAAATCATGCTGGATAGCAAAGATCATCAGGTCCTTGTTAAGGCAAGACCTGATGATCTTTGCTATCCAGGATGATTTGAGAATGTTCCAAAACATCTTGTGTATCAATGGAAACAAGGAAATCTGACTTTTGAGCAAAGGAGTTAACGTGGTCTGTGTCACAATTTTGCATTCATTTGGTTAGTGACCTGGAATATGGCAGAATCTTAAACATTTCCTCTACAGTTCAACAAAATCCCCAAAAATTTGTGTCCAGGTTTAAATAAAAAAAAAATAAAAAAAATCCCAGATTTTCCCAGAAATGTGTTCCCCACTATATAAGTTTTTTGTTCAATTGTTTTTAAATAATATTATTTTCAGCATTTGGTGTAATCTAATTAATTTTAAACAAAAAAAAAAGTAGCGTAATGCATTACATTTTAAATCCTAGTAATCAGATTACGGTTACTGACTTTTAGTTAATTTAATTATTTTAAGTACATTATAGGGTTATGCTTATTTCTAATATATTATTTATGAATAATACATGTATTATGGCCCTGTAACAAGTCATTGTGGAGGAGAAATGTGATGTGCTGAGTGTATGACTTGTGTAACGATGAACAAGGAAGAAATATAGACATTATTGTGGATTTGGGGGTCAACTGTTGCATTTTTGTACCAAGGTACGCACACACCGCCAATGCTCGGCATCAAAATTCTGCCACGGATCACAACTCGCATAGTTTTACATTAAATCGACCCAATAATAAACATCACCATTTCTAATCATTCAGTTTGCGCAGTTACACCAGTTTCATACACTAACCTGCAAACTCATCAACATCACTTAGTTCATTCTTTAAGTACAAAAACCTTCAGCTTCAGCTCATCCTGTGTGTGTGTGTGTGTGTGTGTGTGTGTGTGTGTGTGTGTGTGTGTGTGTGTGTGTGTGTGTGTGTGTGTGTGTGTGATACCATTGCCTTTCTTCCCTGCGACAGGCTACAGTAAATGTTATATCACCCTCTTGTGGTCTCCCAATGCTATTACACCAGACAGTTAATCAGAAGGCCAACTGAGTGAATTGGAAACCATGCAAATTAGGCTTATTTAAATGTCGGTTAATTTTAATATGTAGCTGCCTCAGAAATATATTGATAAAATAAAATGCAGATTAGTAATCGATATATATCGATATTTTATGACATGCCTAATTTGTAGTGAATTCCTATTTTTAAGTAATTTATCCAACATTGATTATTGATTATTAAATTATATTCCTCAACCTGTATTAGTCACATAATTTACTACAACATATTCACAGGGAGAGATTTGTTGTATTAAACTACATGGAAAAACACGAAGAAGGCCTTGTGCAGCTCAGTCACTGGGTAAAGACAGAACAGATAAAGGTAAGCTGAAAGAAATGAGTAAAATCTGCTGTGGCTATGATGAGTAGCAGACATGTATTCACGCATAAAAGATATCAGTCCTTTTGTTCATCACATTCAAAAATATTACAATTATCTTTAATACACAGGTGTTGGAAACTGTTGTAAATGGAATAGAAAACATGGGAGGTGAGAATTGTTATCTTCATTATTTTCTAAGTTTACATTGCATACATATTGTATGAACTGTCTATGTTTATATAAGAAGATATGTTGCATATTTCAGAGGCATTCTGCTCCATGATGACCGGGGGCAACGTAGGTAAACAAGTCGTCAAACTTTCAGACTGAGTAAAACAAATTCATCTTGAGGTGCTGTTCTCACAAGAGGCTGTGAGGTGGTGGTGTGGTGGTGGTGTTGTTAAACATCTCAGCCGGGAACCAAAAGGTTGTGAGTTTAAACTCGCAAAGGGTGCAGGTTCAGCACCGTTTTGCCTTGGGCAAGATGACCCCATAATAAGTGTGCTGTAAGTTTATTTGGATAAAAGGCCATGCTAATTGACAAATAAGCAATTAATTAGACCTTAACACATTTTTTTTTTTAATTAATGTCTGTTTTTTGAGTGTCCATTTTAACCCTTTAAGCTCTGAGGGTGTTTTTAAAGATTACCTGTTTCAGTGGCATACCCAAAATTAAAGGCTTAACTTAACTAAAAAATAGTGTCAAATGTTTGGTATAATTTTAGACAATTTTTCACTTTTTTATGACACAGGTAATGATAATTCTGAGACACTCATCCTATGAAATTGCTGAAAAAAAATCACAAAACATTTCCTTTTCCTTTCTTTTTTTCTGATTTGACATTTTATATCAGGGTGTATATAAGGTAGCTCTGACAAACTGCTTTTGTTTTGTTCCCAGTCATGTCAATTGTAACTGAGTAAAATTATGTGTTGACAACAAATCAATCAAAAGTTACAGCATTACTAATATAATGTCTCCAAATGTCCAAAAGCCTCTCCAAACAAATAAACTTAATACATAAGAACTACAGTAATTACACATGCAAACACAACGACTTAAGGTTTGCATACCAAGCAGGCATCATTTTAGTAATGAGATTTCATAAAATGTGTTTCATTCTGTGCAATTTGAGTCATCATTGAGTCGGTGTCATGCACTTGGTGCCATTTCCTGGCAGCCATAGGTAATGAGTGATTTCTTGACTCTGCCCAAATATGGAGGACTATCACCACTGGTTGGAGCAATCTGAACCCAATCCGATTGAAGCGTTCCATGACGCTACAGCATTTCCGATGATGTCATCTTATCTAGAAAATCGAACTTGTATGTTGCCAAATAGCAAGATGCCAGATGCTCTGTGCACATTGTGCTTCGTGTGGATGATCTAATGAGCTATGCATCTAATTAATTTGTGTGTGGGCTCGTTTCAAAGATAATCGCCGCCTCTAAGTAATGTATGTATTGTTTTTAGTTCTGTTTATTTTTTGTGACGTTATAAGCGAAAACGCAGCATATGATCAACGCCTGTTCACATCAAACATGTCAAAGACAAAGAGTACTTGACTATTACTCGCTATATTTCTATCTGTGAGTAAAACAAATTGGCTGGTTGTATTCTACTCTTTGAGAGCAACATATGACACATGGCTATTTGATGGGTTTGATGTTTTTGCAGATTACAATAATATATGCAGTGCAAAATTTTCATAAATGATCAAAGCTGAACAATTCTGATTTGTCTACATATTTCAAAGCACTTGTTCAGTTTTGGTTATAATGCCTGAATTCTAAAGTAAAGACAGACCAATGAAAAATGCAATGAACAATTACAGTACTCTACTTATTGTTAATTTCAACATGTACTTATATATTTGTTTTTTAATTAAAAGTGGTATATCTTAAGAAGGTAATGCATTATGAACTAACAAACATTTGACAATTTTAAATATTAACAAACAAATTCAGTTTAATTCTGTAAAGCTATATTGTTTATTGTTACTTCACAAGCCCTACTGCATTTACAGTACTAATTTTAACATCTATTGTGAAGTGTTACTGGATCAGCCTTATCTTACAACAATATAAAAGTTTGTTTATCTTTCTGACCAATTCCTTTACTGGAAAAAGAAACCACAGAATATGAGTCACAATATGAATCCATTTTACTTTGTTATACATGAACACAGCTAGATAAATCAAATAAAAAAATAAAAAAAAATGCAAGCTTCAAAACTTAATATTTTTCCCTTAATTTATAAAAATAAATATTTCTGGTGCCTTCCACACACAAAATAGTGAACAACACTTTCCAACAGTGAAACTACGAGCCACATGACCACAGAAACAGAGAATGCCCATAAAACCCTGCAGAACAACTGGAATATACTGTTAAATATTAATATGAATAAAAAATGTAAATAACTCAAACTCATTTATAATCAGGTATTCATCAAACATTCATACAGTACTATTTGTTCACCACAAATCTAGATTAATATGTACTAAGTAAATGTGGAATCTTCTAAAAAAAAAAAAAATAATCTCACCATCCTGTGCATTAAAACGGCAACAAAATTCTTCCAAAATAACATTCAGGTCATTGAAAGACAAATTAGAGCAGCCTATTGTTCAAGTCTTCACTTTCCTGAGATAAAAAAGAGACCTTGAGTGACCTGACAAAACATAGAAAAGCCACAAACGTCATTGAATATACCAGAAACTCTGTCACAGCTCTTTTCTGTTACCTGTCAAGTGGATTATGGAGGCACAAAGACCTCAATGAGAAGTTTCTTTTCAAAATAGCTGATTTTTTTTGCACCATTGTTCTTTGTTTTTGTGTGGTTTGCTCTTAAATAGTGTTTGCCTAATAAACACAACGTGATTGTGCACATTTTATTGCTTCCTTTGTGTTCAGTGATTTAATATATAGGGTCACACACACACAGGATGGTTTAATATATATCACACACACACACAGGATGAGCTGAAGCGGCTCAGCAGATGGCAACCCAGTGTAGTAAATTATGTGACTAATACAGGTTGAGGAATATAATTTAATAATCAATGTTGGATAAGTTACTAGGAATTCACTACAAATTAGGCATGTCATAAAATATCGATATATATCTGCATTTTATTTTATCAATATATTTCTGAGGCAGCTACATATTAAAATTAACCGACATTTAAATAAGCCTAATTTGCATGGTTTCCAATTCACTCAGTTGGCCTTCTGATTAACTGTCTGGTGTAATAGCATTGGGAGACCACAAGAGGGTGATATAACATTTACTGTAGCCTGTCGCGGGGAAGAAAGGCAATGGTATCACACACACACACACACACACACACACACACACACACAGGATGAGCTGAAGCTGAAGGTTTTTGTACTTAAAGAATGAACTAAGTGATGTCGATGAGTTTGCAGGTTAGTGTATGAAACTGGTGTAACTGCGCAAACTGAATGATTAGAAATGGTGATGTTTATTATTGGGTCGATTTAATGTAAAACTATGCGAGTTGTGATCCGTGGCAGAATTTTGATGCCGAGCATTGGCGGTGTGTGCGTACCTTGGTACAAAAATGCAACAGTTGACCCTAAAATGACAACTATAATAATACATGAGTTTTCACAGAAGAATTAATTTAAGTGCTTTAATAAAATAATAAGCTTCACATTTCTGCTTTTAAATCCTCCAAAATTTGGCCCCATTCACTTCCATTATAAGTGCCTCACTGTAACCTCGATTTTTGCTGCTTCTTTCTAAAGAACGGATGATTCAAAATATTTTTTGTGGTCAGCTGACATGCACGTGTATTGAACCCAGAATATTCCTTTAAGGGGGTAGAAATAGTGTAACAATGCAAAAAAAAAAGGCTACATCTTTCTTTGAGTGAAATACAAATTCTTTCTTTCTTTAATTTTTGTGGTTTAATATGTCCCAAACTTGTTCTTGACAGGTTTCATGAAATTCACCCACCTATTAGTTGAATCTGAACAAGTTGGGTTTAATACTGAAAAAGTTATCATTAAAAGTATCAGACAGTCCTTTTACTTTCTTGGTTGCCTTTCACAAATTAAAAAGACATATTGTGCATTTTTTTTTCTTCAAAGTAATAGGTGAGCTTAACCACATACAAATTTCAAGTCTGGTAAGACTTCAGATTAACACTGTTTGGATTCATAATGGTGCCAATTTGCTATAAAATCAAAAAATGTGTCAATGGAGGATCAGAACCAGGTTTGAAAGGGCCCTGTCATCCATGTGTGATGCCATCATCGCTTCATATAAATGATTTGTATAATAACTAGGGAGTATATTTTCCCTAATGACAAGGAATGGAAGTGATTGTCAGTTCAGTGATTGTATAAAGAAAGGCAGGTGGAATGATCTTGGCACAAAACAAAGTCCATCAAGTAAATAAAACTGGTGGCCTCTCTTCAGCAGTCAGTGTCACGATGGCCTGTTGGTCTTGCTACCATCAGAGAATCGAGGAGGCGGTCCCCACCATGCCCTGTACACCAGCAGCAGGCTCATGAGCAGGGCCCAGGTACGCACTGGAGACAGGAAGGCGGCAAGTGGCCCATTGGTCTCCAACAGGAAGAAGCAAGAATAGGCCTGCCAGATCAAGAGGACCAGCATGCCCAGGTGTATCACCAGAGTCCGCCAGCGGCACCCTGGGCGGCAGAAGTGTGAACGGAAATTGGTGCCACGACACCTGTGATGAAGACTCCAGCAGAGGTAATAAGTGAGAGGCATATTAAAGAAGAGCACCTGTGGAGGACAGACAGCATTTTATAACTGTATACTCATAAAACTAGGGATGTGTTTTAAAAATCAGTCGGTTGCCTGAACATCTAATTGTTTCGGGTTCACCTGGCCTTGATTAGATGCGTTTCGTATGCCTCTTTTGAAAGTCTGAAAAGTTTTCAAAACATTTTAACATCCAAAGTTACTTTTACTTTGCCGTCTTCACGGTTTAACGACCTGCTCTTGATGCATCCAACAAAAGTTTTAACAAATCAAATTACTATCAATTAATTCACACATATTTGTACATAATATATTATTTTAGACACACAGGAAAAATAAGGTGGAGTTTACAAGTCTTGTGGGTTCTGAGAACATATTTTTACATCAAGTAATTCAATTCAGCGACTTTATACCATCATAAAGCGGTTTTAAAAAACTGCATTGCAAAATGGTTTTCAAGGAAGCGTGTGAACCCTGTGAATATTGTTTTCTGTTTTTGTTTTTCTGTTCTGAAACAAATTGTTATTGAAATACAATAATTAAAAAAAATTAGCAAGTTTTTTTTCTGGTGTCTTCTCATTGGCCAACATTCACTTCAGACACTCTGAGAACTTAAACAACCATAAATAAGGCTTGACAGTGCAGATTTACTATTTTTTACTAGCATGTCAATCGCACGGGTTAAAATGGGGTTATTTACACTCGGTGTTTTGTTCATATTTTATAAACCTTTGGTTTCTTTACCGGTGGTGTGAACGCGCAGTCTAAAAGAATCCATCAAGAATAAAAGGTAATGTTGTTGTCTTCAATGAAATTGAGGAAAACTCGAGTCTCCTCATCAATCCAAGATCAATTTTTTGACACAATTTTTTGCATTAATGCCATTTTTCTGGACCAATAGCATTTCAAAAAAACGTTCCCGACATTTGACATATTTACAAAAGATTTATGCACTAAAGTTACATGGAAAAATATTATGTAAACACTTGTGAAATTTTATAGATAACTTGCGTTTCCATCAGCTATATCGGTAATATTTTGATGCAATTTGGAAAAAAAATTAAAATTGGATGTAAACATAGTTATTGTTGGGTGACTATTCCACCACCATGACCCATCCCTAATATATAAAAAAAAAACACCCATTTCATAATGATCTGCATCATACCTATATCCCGTATTACCTGTAGAATTCCCACGACGTACGACAGACTGCCTTCAAGAAAATGCCCATTCACAAACACGCCAAAAGCAAAGCAGGCCCCAATGTGCCCATCAATTACTTCCCCAATGAACCAGGGACCTTACAAAAACACAATTCACAACTCAATGTTCCTTTCCACATTAATTTCATGAGTCCATCCTGACATGTAAATGGTGTAAACAAGATCACATGAATGAGGTCATCGGTTGATTTTAGGCATGCATAAGTCTTTGAGAGGAAATTAACTTTAATACATTAACTTAACAATCATACTATTAAATCATTATCATTCTTTATAGCCTCTTCAAGGATGGAAAAACCATCCTTTCTTTTGTTTTTAAAAAAATGAATACAGGCCTTCTGCAGTGTCATAAGCAATTAGGTCTCAACAATTTGCAACTTTTAAGAGGGTGTCAGAGAGTGGCTTACCCAACGCTGTGCACAGGTTGAGAAGCAGCAGAGAGTAGTAGAAGGTGTCAGTCTTACTGATAAGAGTTACGGACATCCATGCTTGAGAAGACAGCCCTGATAAATTATAAGAGGTGTATCAAAGTCTAGTGTAGCTGCTGTTCAATGAAATTCAATAAATTACATTCAACTGACATACCTCTTGTAGATGACACGCGCACAAATCTAAAGAATACAAGCCCACCTAGGTTTAGTAACACAACTGCTACAAAGGCAATCCGTGCCTGAGTAAATAAACACATAGAGATGCATCAAATACTCATTTGTTGAAATAATATAGGCGATAAAAGGTACAAGCTTACAAAATGCACACAATAAATCTGTTTTTTTCCCCCCACCAGTATGTAGTGATCTGTGAGCAGGACGAAGGACTGCATGAAGCCAAAGCTGGGGGTGAGGTCCTCCTCTAGGGTGAAGTGCTGCTCTCGTACATTGGAGCGGCCTGCTGAGTCCTGGCACAATGAGAGAGAAATAAGTTGTTCAAAGCAGCACATTGTCATTTTTATTATTTTATATTATAAAAAGTGTGGCCATGTCATACAATGAGTTCTGTATTTAAAGGAATAGTTCACCTAAAATGAAAAGTCTGTCATTATTTACACAATTTGAGGTATCATTCATGTCCGTAACCCTAAGTATGAGCAATAATAGGGATGCTTGCCTTAGCAAACACCACTAATAAAAGTATCTGCTCAAGATCTTTCAGATAGGCTGGCAATGCTTAGTATGTACCTCCACTTTAACACTGATGGTGTGCAGTCCAGTAGCATAGAGTGATGGATCCCATTGCAGCACATACAGAGGTCCACCTGCACCAACAGCTTTTCCCAGTGGAAATTCATCCACACTCACAAACACGGCTGTGATTGATGAATCTGAGAAGGCGAGGACCCTACACAACCCAAGGCACAGCACATGGGGCAACTATAAGTGCTGTGTGATGAACAACAATCATTCTTAGAATGACAGGAAAAGACTGCATGCAGGAAAGGAACATGAATGGAGATGACAATGACGATAAAGGATTGAGTGTTCAAGAGGACACACACAGAGACACCTGATGTGTGTGGAACTGCGAATGCGGCCCAGAGGCTCCACTCCTGGGTGCAGGTACTGTGCCTCTTTGGGATTGGTGATCAGCACAGCTGGCCAGTCCTCAAATGTCAAGTCGGAGAAACTAAGCAGGTCATGATCGAAAGCCAGTATCCTGTACCTGAACCAAGGAAGGAGAACTGTTGGTGACTACAGGCAGAACTAATTTATGAAATGCCTCTCTTATCTATCAGTTTTTGTTTTTTTTTGTACTCGCTAAGATTTCAAGTCAGGTATATTTACACCTAGTTGCATTCCCTTGATTGACTGCCTTGTTAGTTGCTCAAGTGATCTTACCTGCGGTTGTCCATCCAGTCTCCAAGCTCTAACTCCAGCGTACCTCCTTGATGTCTACTATGCAGTACTGGTATGAAGCCTCCTAGTGTATGTAAGTGCCCACACAGATATGCCACAGCTGTACTGTACAAACCAATGGATAAGACTCTTTATTTAGCAGAACATTATGTGGTTGGACTCAAAAGTTTGCACCTATAACAATGGAAGGTAAAAATGAAATGTCTTAAAGACTGCAGTTACCCTGCAACCCTGTTTACCTTCACTTCACAAATGAAATACATTTGGGTTACATTGGTTAATTGGGTTTTGTATGGGTGTGCTTCCGTATAGTAGACTCATGAACAGAGAGGTTATCCAGTTCCAATGAACCCTTCAAGTATTTAACTGTCACTCTAGGGTTCTTTTTTACCTCACTGAGCACTCTATGGTGTGCCCTTGGAGTCATCTTTGCTGGACAGCCACTTCTAGTGAGAGTAGCCACAGTATTAAATAATCTCCATTTATAGACAATTTGTGCACAGATGAATATCTAAGCTCTTTGAGATAACTTTGTAATCCTTCCCAACTTTATGTATAGCAACAAATCTTGATTGAAGATCTTCTGAGATCTCTTTTTTGTGAAGCATGGTTCAAGTCAGCACATGCTTCTTGTGAATATTAAACTCAAAGCGTTTGAGTGTTTTTTATAAGTCAAAGTAGCTTTAACCCATAATCTCGTATCATTAATTAGATGCCAGGTTTGCCAACTCCTGACTCTAATTGGCTTTTGTTGACATCATTAACCTAGGGGTTCACATACTTTTCCAGCCTACACTACACTGAAATTTTGAATGATGTATCCAATATGTACTAGAACAATACAATAATTTGTGTTAGTTAAAACAGATTGTGTTTGTTCATTATTGTAACTGAGATGTAGATCAAACCAGATTTTATAATAAATTTATACATAAATGCAGGTGTGACGAGGAGGAGGGCCAGGCCGTGAGGGTGCACGGCTGGCGCTGAATCAGATGATCAGCGGGAGAGCGAGATAAAGGGGGGCCAGAGGCACCAGTTTGGGAGAGAGAAAGACGCACGCGGCCACACTGCGTGTGTGTTTATGTTTGTTTTATGTTGATTGTTCAGCCGGTTCCCGCCTCCTCCTCACCCATCCTTTAACTGTTACAGCAGGTAATGCCAAAGGGTTCACATATTTTTCTTGCCACTATATTGCTATATTCTCTGAAAAAAGGTCTATCTAATATGTAATTTTTCTTCTCAAGTAATTGCTGCTTATAATTTTCATTTTTAGGTGAACTATCACTTTAAGAAGGGAATCAAATACAAGTGTTTAGAAATCAGATACGCATCAGATATAGGACATATTTAAAAGTAGATGTGAAAAAAATCTAATCTCATAAGCGTTTTTGTTGTTTACATGCATGTAACAAGATCTGATCTTTTCCAGATATTGGTGAAAAAAAGTAATTGGTTTACAGTGTTTTGTGGCCATAGAGGGATAGAGATTTGTCCAGACCTCATGAGTTCTCGGACTCCTGGAAAGGGGGAGATGATGGTAGATGTGGTATAATGCCCAAACCAGATGGACATGTTACTGCTCAGACTCTCTTCTCTAAATGTCGCCAACAAGTCCATCTGAGTCTAAAGGGAAAAAAAGCATACATTTCAGTCCAGACAATGGCTGACATTGCTTTCAAATAGACATGGCTATGGGAAGCACACCTCACCTACCTGATTGAGGATTCCAAAAAAGTTATAGGGCCGTTTGGGCCCAGGGGTTAGAGTGGCATCGGCACAAATAAACGAGTAGTTTCCAAAGGGAGTTCTGTGGATGTAGTGGAAGGATCCAACTTTCTGATTGGCAGAGTACCTCCTAGATATTCAGGGATGGAGAAAATGAAACACTTCATGATGTACATTTTCTCAACAGTAAATCAACTTCTAGATTCACATACATTAAGCAAGCTTAGGGGAAATCTTTGGGTTCGTCCACAATTGTACGCATCTTTGCATGTCATCAGCAAATGCGTCTGCCGTTGACCATGCTAAACTCAAAACAGTTGTAGTGCATACCCGTCAAATGCATCTGTATGGGCATGTGCTAAAAAAAAAAAGTATACTTTGAAAGGCTGAAGGCTAGGCTATACTTAGTTTTCCTGAGTGCCATTGCATCACCACACACACAGTGGAGCACTTAGCCTTTCAAAGTAAACTCTTTTGACCACGAGCCTGTATAGACGCGTTTGACGCATGTGCGCCAAGACTGCTTAGTGATACCCTTTTAGCATAGTCAACGGCATGTGCATGTGTCAATTTTGTTTTGTCTAGAAAAAGGAGGGTGCTATTAAAGTTGAAGTCATAAGTTTACATACACCTTAGCCAAACACATTTATACTCAGTTTTTCACAATTCCTGACATTTAATCGTAGAAAACATTCCCTGTCTTAGGTCAGTTAAGATCACTACTTTATTTTAAGAATGTGAAATGTCAGAATAATAGTAGAGAGAATGATTCATTTCAGCTTTTATTTCTTTCATCACATTCCCAGTGGGTCAGAAGTTGACATACACTTTGTTAGTATTTGATAGCATTGCCTAAATTGTTTAACTTAGGTCCAAATTTTTTGGTAGTCTTCCACAAGCTTCTCACAATAAGTTGCTGGAATTTTGGCCCATTCCTCCAGACAGAACTGGTGTAACTGTGTCAGGTTTGTTGGCCTCCTGGCTCACACACACTTTTTCAGTTCTGCCCACAACTTTTCTATCAGATTGAGGTCAGTTCTTTCTGATGGGCACTCCAATACCTTGACTTTGTTGTCCTTAAGCCATTTTGCCACAACTTTGGAGGTGTGCTTGGGGTCATCGTCCATTTGGAAGACCCATTTGCGACCGAGCTTTAACTTCCTGGCTGATATCTTGAGAAGTGAAGTGCATCAGTCCCTCCTGCAGCAAAGCACCTCCATGCTTCACGGTTGGGATGGTGTTCTTCGGCTTGTTTTTTCCTCCAAACATAACGATGTCATTATGGCCAAACAGTTAAATTTTGTTTAATCAGACCAGAGGACATTTCTCCAAAAAGTAATTTCTTTGTCTCCATGTGCACTTGCAAACTGTAGTCTAGCTTTTTTTAATGGCAGTTTTGGAGCAGTGGCTTCTTCAGGTTATGTCAATATAGGACGTTTTACTGTGGATATAGATACTTGTCTACCTGTTTTCTCCAGCATCTTCACAAGGTCCTTTGCTGTTGTTCTGGGATTGATTTGCACTTTTCGCACCAAACTACTTTCATCTCTAGGAGACAGAATGCGTCTCATTCCTGAGTGATATGATGGCTGTGTGGTCCCATAGTGTTTATACTTGTGTACTATTGTTTGTACAGATGAACGTGGTACCTTCAGGCATTTGTAAATTGCTCCCAAGGATGAACCAGACTTATGGAGGTCCACAATTGTTTTTGAGGTCTTGGCTGATTTCTTTTGATTTTCCATGATATCAAGCAAAGAGGCACTGATTTTGCCTTAAAATACATCCACAGGAACACCTCCAATTGACTCCAATTAGCCTATCAGAATCTAATTGGCTAATTGTCTAAATGCTTGACATCATTTTATGGAATTTTCCAAGCTGCTTAAAGGCACAGTTACCTTAGTGAATGTAAACTTCTGACCCACTAAAATGTACTTTTAGTAAAATAAAACAATCTGTATGTAAACAATTGTTGGGAAAATTACTCGTCATGCACAAAGACTTGCCAAAACTATAGTTTGCTCATATGAAATCTGTGGATTGGTTAAAAAATGTGTTTTAATGACTTCAACCTAAGTGTATGTAAACTTCTGACATCAACTGTAACTATATTTGTGTCACACGCACTGTGTACAAGAAGTACTGGCAAGCGGAGGAGTATAGGCAAGTATACTTTGGCCTTGAGCACTTGAACATGCGCAAAACGGAAAGTTATGTGGAAAACAATGTATACCCCAGACTTAATTGATTTGATTTTTCAACTCCTCCCCTCAAAAGCCTTAGAGACCACTTTTCACATTAAAATGTCCTACCCTACCCCCACTTTCTCTTTAAAATACGCAGAATTACAAAAGTAAAATAGGGTGTGAACACCATTTCATGTTGAGTTTGACTGTATAATCAACTAAAACTTAATTTTTTGAGAAGAAAAATAGGATGGCGTGGTAATGTCAGCCAGAAAGGGAAGTCATTTCAAAGGCAGAGCAAGTTATTACATTTTGATGCAAGATTACGAAGACAAACATTTTGTTTTCTTTGGAAAAACATTCACGGATTAATCATTTACCAAGAACAGGAACATCTATTAAGGGGCAATTTTGTCATCATTTTGATTTTTTTTAATTACACTGGCAAAGCAAATGACTGACCCTTGCAGCTTTATAGCCATAACATCCTGTATTTGTAATATTGGTACAGACCTGTAGAAATTGTTCATGCTCTCCAAAGATATAATATTAATGGCATCTGTGGAGACAAGAAAAGATTATCAGTAAGATTTCCTGGAAATGGAAGCAGAAGACCGGGGGAAAAATAACTGTAGTTCTTATTACATGTCTGGCGGCTTTTGCAATGTAACACCAGTTACAGGACCTTTGGGGACAAAGGATAAATGGAACCGAGGAAAACTGATATGTGAGCTGAGTTATATGAGCCCATGAGATTTCATTTGTTCTACCCAGCAACAATACTCATGTAAAACTGGTGCATTCTCTGTAGCTGAATATATGTAAATTGAAGGCCTAAAACAAAGCAAGTGCCCACTGTCAATCATCTGTAATGTTTATTTAATCAGAGTAATACACATGTGCTGTCTAACACAGATGTCTACAACAAAAATGAGGCCAACAAACATTAACACGGTGTCCTAACCACTTTTGACCATGACAAGGGACAAGACATTTTGTTGGCCAATTGGTGTCTATTTCTGCAGCATCACAGTGAAATCTCATTGGTCCAAAATTCTGCTCCACATCACTGTATATTACATTACACTGTATAAAACATTAAATATTAGGGCTGCGTATTGGTACAGATTTCCCGATTCGATTCCGATTCACATGGGTATTTTTCGTTTATAATGTCCATTTTTCTATCATATGAAAGAAATTATCTCTCAGCTAATGCTGTTAATTATAAAAGGGACTTTTAGACACATTCTGAAAATATTTTTCATCATTTTGGTCAAATGTTTGCTAAAAATTATGTTTTGAAATTGCAAATATATATTGTTACAAGTTTATAGTTTACAATTTTTACTTTTACAAGTATTTACATGACATGTGCTAAAATGGTACTGTTTCTTTAAGAATAGTGTCTCACTGGGGGTCTGGGTAGCTTAGCGAGGATTGACACTGACTACCACTCCTGGAGTCGTGAGTTCGAATCTAGGTCATGCTGAGTGACTCCAGCCAGGTCTCCTAAGCAACCAAATTGGCCCGGTTGCTAGGGAGGGTAGAACCACATGGGGTAATCTCCTCGTGGCCACTATAATGTGTGGTTCTTGCTCTAGGTCGGGCATGTGTGGTTCTTGCTCTAGGTCGGGCGAGTTGGCGAGTTGTGTGTGTGGATGATCTGGGAATAGCGAGGGCCTCCACATGCGTCTCCACGGTAATGCGCTCAACAAGCCACCTGATAAGATGCACGGGTTCAGGCAACTGAGATTTGTCCTCCGCCACCGGGATTGAGGCAAGTTTCTACACCACCACGAGGACTTGGAGCGCATTGGGAATTGGGCATTCCAAATTTAAAAAAAAAAAAAAAAAGATTAGTGTCTAAAATTGGAGCTGAGCTTCTTTACCACTATACTTAAAGGTGCACGCAGTAATTTTTCCTAATTAAAAAAGTTTAACTCTTAATGACATGAATTGTCATTTTTTTTAATGCATTTAGGAAATCATGAGCACTTAAAATGAAGACGCCAGTCATATCAGTAACTTATAAAAGCTGTTCTACATGGAGCGGGTCCACACATGTGGGCTGCCATGTTAGAATGACACGACCAGCCAAATACTACTCGCTTAATCTCAGTAACCGTCCTGTTATTGGACACTTTCACTCATTAATTAAATTGATCATGGCTGACTGTGAAAACTACATTTCTACAGTGGCATCTGAAACTGAAAACTGTTGATTTTAAATGACGCTGCCAAGATGACACAAACACAAAAGTTACTGAGTGCACCTTTAATCACTGGTCAGTGAAATCTGAACATTTACCAGCCAGTGGCTAATCACAGACATTTTCAGTTGCATAGCAAGACATCTGTTGCATATGCAAGTGATTTACTTGTAAATCTATATGGGTTGCCACATAGAGTAAAAGATCAATCTTGGCATTTAAGATTCAATAAAGAGTTCGTTCAAATGAACATCTATATTTTTAGCCAGCACTAATAAATTATGATTGGCTGTAATGGTGTTACACCCTAACTGTATTTTCACTTTTAGTGTGGACAAATGACTTCTCGCTGCAAACGTATCATGTTGAACGGTATAAAATGGAACAAAGTGTGGAACGTACATTTTACTTAAAGGAATACAAGCCAGGCGAGATAGAGAGGAAGCCAAGATTCTTACTAAAAAAACACCACATTTTTTTGTTTTTGGTCACATGACATATAGACTATTTTTATTATGTTTTTTGGCCTTTTTGATAGTCTAAATGGCCAGCCACTTTCTTTTTATGTGAAAGAGCAGTGTAGATGTCCTTTTACATCCCTTGCAATAAAACAATTAGAGGTTTTCAAAAGACATGATGGTGAGTAGATAATGACAACATTTTCATTTTTGCCCAAACATTATTTTGAACTAACCAAGCTAGAACTAAACAATTAATCGCTTCACTATAGCCAAGTTATATAAATCCATTCAAGTTTGTTCTCTTAACACAAGCAGACAATATCCTGTTCAATATAGAGCCGGGATTTATTTCAAGTCATTAAAACTGCAGAAAAGCGTCCAGCTGTCTGCACTCAAAGTCCTTTAATTGTTTTACAGCCTTAAGACTGAAATGGTCAATTATTGCCCTAAACAAACAGCGACGTTGGAAGAGTAAACTTAATTCTGATCTTAATTTAGCTCCCACACCCAAACACTCAAACACTTCCATGCAGACTACAGGACCCAGCTGATGTTAGAAATTAAAGGGACAGTTCACCTAAAAATGAAAATGTTCTCATTTACTCACCATCGTGCCATCCCAGATGTGAATGACTTTCTTCTGCTGAACACAAGATTTTTAGAAGAATATTTCAGCTCTGTTGGTCCGTACAATGCAAGTGACAGGTGGCCAAAACTTTGAAGCTCCAAAAAGCATATAAAAGCAGCATAAAAGTAATGCATAAGACTCCTATGGTTAAATCCATATCTTCAGAAGTGATATGATAGGTGTGGGGGAGAAACAGATCAATATTTATGTCCTTTTTTACTATACATCTCCCTTTACTTCCTCATTCTTCTTTTGTTTTTGGTGATTCATCATGCATATTGCCACCTACTGGGCAAGAAAGGGGAATTTATGGTAAAAAGAACATAAATATTGATCTCTTTCTCAGCCACACCTATCATATCACTTCTGAATATGTGGATTTAACCTCTGGAATCTTATGCATTACTTTTAAGCGGCCTTTATGTGCTTTTTGGACCTTCAAAGTTTTGGCCACCATTCACTTGCATTGTAAGGACCTACAGAGCTAGGAGATATTTTTCTGAAAATCTATGTTTGTGTTCAGAAGAAACTCAATGAGTAAATAAGGGTGAGTAAATGATGAGAGTATTTTCATTTTTGGGTGAAACTATCCCTTTAAGTAAAGAAAAAGAAAATAATCACCATGGTTTCCCCGAATGTCAATCCATTTTGTGCGCTCCAGCACTCGTGATCTTTTAAGGATGTTCTGGTAGGACTGCCACTCCACCTCATATTGAAGAGAGCCCCGTTTGCTCTCAGTCTTTGCATCTGTTAAGTCCCCTGTTAAATAGTCAAACATTGTGTGGTGTTATGTGGCCATGTCACTATGTACAATGTAAATATGAGTAAAGGGATAACTTATGCTGCCAGTTTTGTTGCCAACTTGTGAAACATCTACAGCACAGCTCACCTGTGGCAAGCACAAGATCTGGTTTTATCACATCAATAGTTTTACTACAAAACCTTTCAAAATCTGGAATGCGTCTCGGACCACGGAAACGACTGATATGGATGTCAGACACCTGCACAGAAGAACCAGAATGGCAAGAAGTCTAACACAAGCTTTTGTGTTGTTAACAGTGATAGTTTTGAAACTTGCACATAAAAATTGCCCATTTATAAAACAAGTGTCATATCAGAGGAGGCAACTCTCATGTGCAAGTCACTTCATGGTTGAATGTTTGATGTGTTTCCGTCCAGACGGTAACACAATGCATGTTAACATTATTATCAAGCATTAATCCAATTATGTCAGAAAGCAAGTAGACAAGTGCCATTAAAGGAATATTTATTATCACAAAAATAATTTTGACTCGTCACTTTCTTAAAAAAAATTACAATTAAATCTGGATTACAGTGAAGCACTTACAATGGAAGTTAATGGGGCCAATCCGTAAATGTTAAAATACTGACTGTTTCAAAAGTATAGGCCCCAAATAAAAACAATATGTGATAAAATCGCTTGCTTGTCCTTTTTTACAACTTTGTTGCCATGACGATGTAATGCCATAAACACTTAAACCCGATTTAAACAACTTTACAGCTTAAATTATACACAAGTTTTAACAGAATTCATGTCAGTACTTTTATAAAATGATAAGCTTCACATTTCTGTTTAAACTCAACAAAAAGTGGCTCCATTCAATTCCATTGTACAGTGGCAAGAAAAAGTATGTGAACCCCTTGGAATTACCAGCATCTATGTATACAATTGTCTTAAAATCTGGTTTGATCTTCATCTCAGTTACAATAATGAACAAACACAATCTGTTTTAACTAATAACACACAAATGATTGTGTTGTTCTTGTAAATATTGAATATGTTGGAAAAAGTAAGTCAGGAGTTGGCAAACTGGCATCCAGTTAATGAAACGAGATTATGGGTTAAAGCTACTTTGGCTTATAAAAAGCACTCAAACGGTTTGAGTTTTCTATTCACAAGAAGCATCTGCTGATGTGGACCATGCCTCGCAAAAAAGAGATCTCAGAAGATTGTTGCTTCGCATAAAGCTGGAAAGGGTTTCAAAGTTATCTCTTAGAGCTTAGATATTCATCTGTCTACAGTTAGACAAATTGTCTATAAATGGAGGCGATTTAGTACTGTGGCTACTCTCCCTAAAAGTGTCCGTCCAGCCAAGATGACTCAAAGGGCACACAACAGAGTGTTCAATGAGGTAAAAAAAAACCCTAGATTGATGGCTAAAGATTTGAACGAATACAGAATGTAGCTCAGTGGTAAAAAAGACGCTGACTACCACCCCTGGAGTTCACTAGTTCGTGCTGAGTGACTCAGAAGTCTCCTAAGACTAAGGAAGTTAGACAACACATACAGGGGGTAACCAACTCGTGGTCACTATGTGATTTTTTGTGTGTGGATACCTTGAAGCCTCCACGTGCGCTATGTCACCGTGGTAACGCGCTCAACAAGCCACGTGATAAGATGCGTGATATCAAAACAACACTATAATCAGATCTTGTTCACTGTATTTTTCCTACATTGCTATAAATTAAATATCAATCAAAAACAATAATTTTATTGAATCAAGAATTATGTCAAAGCCATTATGACAAGCAGTCAATCGCAAACCTGCTTTTACCTGCACAAACCAAAAGATATTTTCCAGCTGTCCGCCGGGATACGGTAGGCTTATGTTCATGCTTTCATCACCGGATTGATCCAAACTGCGTTTAGGGTGCCAAGCAGTGTCATAGCTGTCAAACACCCAGGAAATGAAGCAGGCGAGCAGAAGCCCAACAATCAGCAGCAGTGCTGCAAACAGACGGAGCATCCTGCCGAAATGCCCCTGTGTTCACGGAGCTCCCGGACACATCACACACATGGAGCCGCTGGTCTCCTCTTTATGTTTTAGAAGCCTAATGAAGAAAATCAAACAGAGTACATCCTATGTCAATCGGTTCAATTAAGGGTAGACAGAGCCGCAAATGGATAAACATGAGCGTGCTGTGATCGCCAACGTCCCCCATTGGAAACTTTCGGGTGGGAGGAGTCTATCCGTAGAAACGTAAACGATGTGTTGTCACTACTGACCATAGACTGTAAAAAAAGAGCTACTGACACGATGGAAGAGAGCTCAGAAGGAATCAATACCCAAAACGGGCGGAGCCAAACGATGTTTGTTCCGGAAGTAATTTGAAACCTGTTTAGTTCTGGCTGAAAATATAATATTAGAATGTTATTACGGGAAATTACTTCATTGCTTGAAACTAATCTCTGTTGTCAAGAAAAAACATTTATTTTCTTCTGTTAAAGCTGTTGCATTTGGTATAGTCCACTGATCTATATATATATATATATATATATATATAATATGTTATATATATATATATATATATATATATATATATATATATATAATATGTTATATATATATATATATAATATGTTATATATATATATATATATATATATATATATATATATATATATATATATATATAGATCAGTGGCGTAGTCGCTAAATTGGAACCGCCCCCATTCATTCAATCACAGGCCCTCTTTCCAAAGCCCCGCCCTCTCCGCCCATCAAATACACAGAACGTCAGCAAGCCTGCAAATAATTGACAAGCAGAGACACACCTTAACGTTTTCAAAAGTATAGCTACAAGACGCGAACAATATGCGCATTAACATGATTTTAGTGTCGCTTAACTAACCTTTTCTGGGAAAAGTTATATTACATTTTACAGCTTTGTTGGCATGACGACATAATGCTGTAAACCGTAAAAACACCATAAAGCAAAGATTTAAACAACTTTGCAGCTCAATAAGACACGTTTTGACAGAATAATTAAAGTGCTTTTTATAAAATTATAATCTTCACATTTCTTTCTTTAAAACCTCCAAAAATTGTCCCTATTGTTCACTGGATTTAGTGAATTGGTTCAATCAGGCCAAATATCTCTTTTGAACTGGCCCTCTTAAAGGGATAGTTCACCAAAAATGAAAACGCTCTCACCATTTACTCACCCTCATGCCATCCCAGATGTGTATGACTTTCTTTCTTCTGCTGAACACAAGGACAGAAAAAGGCAGATATTGACAGAAAATATTATTTTTTTAGAAGAATATCTCAGCTCTGTAGGTCCATTCAATTCAAGTGAATGGTGACCAGAACGTTGAAGGCCCAAAAAGCACATAAAGGCAGCATAAAAGTAATCCATAAAACTCCAGTGGTTTAATCCATGTATTCAGAAGTGCTATGATAAGTGTGGGTGAGAAACAGATCAATATTTAGGTCCTTTTTTACTATCAATGTTCACGTCCGCGTCCACATTCTTCTTCCTTTTTTTGGTGATTTGCATTGTTTGTGCATATCGCCACCTACTGGGCAGGGAGGAAAATTAATAGTAAAAAAGGACTTAAATATTGATCGGTCGCTCACCCACACCTATCATGTCACTTCTGAAGATATGGATTTAACAACTGGAGTCTTATCACATTCACTTTCATTGTATGGAGCTGAGATATTCCTCAAAAAAATCTTTGTATGTGTTCAGCAGAATAAAGTCATACACATCTGGGATGGCATGAGTGTGAGTAAATTATAAAAAAAATATATATTTTTACTGAACTATCCCTTTAAGAAGGGTTATAAGAGGAAATTACCAGGAAACAAGGTTTGGTTAAATAGAGCAGATGTTTAGGCTGAGGTGGATTGTACTAATAATAATGTTTTTAAGTGAGTATTTCAATGAAAAAGGCTTTCACTAAAAGCTTGTCATTCTCATCATGTATTCTGCTTAAAGGTGTGTTGATGCTTTCAATTAACCACCTTGCCAAAGCAATGCCTACGTTTTGTTCACTTTAGTGCTGAAAACCATAAATTCAACTTTGTTAGTCACTACGAAAGAGCTGTGCAGTTATCTTGATTTTATAATTGACATTTTTGAATGGTGCTACCAAGCTTGTCATTAAAAATTATTATAGAAGCACAGATATTACAGGTGCTGGCAATCATGTAAATACATATCAGGACGCTTTTGGAAATGTGGTATCAAAACCACTCTGACTGTATGAAGACTGTGATCACTATGTGACATCAGACAGAAGATCACATTGCTTAGACTTTGGCACATGGAATCAAGTGTTTTCAGGGCAGAGGTGTTCCAGTGATATCTTTAGCACACAATTTTATTTTATTTAGCTCCATAAAAAAACACTATAATTATCAAAGACTCTTGTTAACATTTGATTTAATTTATTTCATTGATATGAATTATTTTCCAAGGCCACTTTCTAAATGCAGAATGACGTGATGAAGTTCACTGAAATTAAAAGTTATTTCACAGACAAGTGCTTTTGGGCTATACCTTACAAAACATGTGAGAAGCAATGACACGTGGAGATTTTGATATTGACACCAGGGCTGCACTGGAACACACTCAGGTTCTCAGTCTGCCTGTATGTTTGATTTGTACCTCATCATTAGAAAATAACACTAGCTGAATAGTTCATTAATGTACAAAAACAACCCAAACACTAAATTTTTATATCAGTAAAATGCTATCACTTAGCCAAAGGCTACCTGAATATTAGTCATGCACTGAGCATATTATGGGGGAAAATTATATTATTTCCTTTTGTAATGTAATATTTCCTTTTTAAGGAACAACAAAAAAGGCCCTTCAGTATGATTATACCACATTCTGTTCTCTTGCTTTAAGTGCACACAATTGCTAGTTTTTCCTTGTACATCTCTTCACATTTTCTATGAAGTAATGGCACATGGCAGCTGAAGTCACTTGTGAAATTTCTTGCTCGGATCCTTGGCATGATCAAGCAGCAGCTGACAAGGAGTAAACTGGTTCCCATAGACCTCCTCAAACCTCCTCATCTTCTCCACCAGTTTGTCAGCACCAAAGCAATCCACAAATCTGAAGGGACCTACATATTCAAACACAAAATGTACAAATTTACATAATGAAGTGACTGGGTGCCCTAATGCCCATTATCCTTAAAGGAATGAGCTGGTTTAAACCTTTAAACTCTGAAGGCGTTTACAAATATTTCCTTTTTCAGTGGCATATCTTAAATTAAAGGCTTATAACGCGCAGAAAAAAAGAGGGTCAATTGTTTGGTATAATTTTAAAGAAAAACATTTAAACCATTTTATGATATAGGTCACGGTCAATTCTGAGATTCTCAGCCCAAGAAACTGCTGAAATATCACAAAAAAACTTGAACAATAAATTATATTTTTTTTTTATTATTTGTCTGATTTGACAATATATATATCTCAGGCTGTAAATAATAATTATAATTTTGTGTTGATATGACAAAGCACTCAAGTTATAGCATTACAAAAAATATTTATCCTAGTGTCCAAAAGCCACTCCACACAAATAAAACAATTATACATAAAAACTAATTACACATGCAAAAACAACAATGACCAAAAGGCACGAGAAAGGCATGCAGCCACGAGATCTCATTCAGCTCCATTCTGTGTCATGTACTTGGCGCCATCTCCTGGCGAGTGAACGATCCTCTCTGCCCATATTTGGATGACTTACACCTCTGGTTGCAGTGATCTGAATCCTAATAGGTTTGGTTTATCGTTCCATGACACTGGACTAAGTACTACATCATTTCTAAAGAATCCATTTGATTCAGGAAAGCTAACATGTTTTTAGCCAGATAGCAAATTATGTACTGTGTGCACATTGTGTTTCGTGTGGATTATCTAATGATCTATTCATTGAATCATGTTGTGTTGTCTCGTTTTAATGGGAATCCTCTCCCCTAAACAATGGTATGTTCCGTTTATTTTTCATGAAGTTATGAGCAAAAAAGCAGCATATAAGGAACACCTGTTAACAAGTAACATCAATGTCTTAGCTAGTACTTGATATATTTTTGTCTGGGAGTAAATCAAATAGACTGGTTATATTCTTCTTCGAGAGCTTTCCAAAGACATACGACTATTTGATCAGTTTGAGGTTTTTACCGATTACAATAAAATGGGCAGTGCAAAATTAATACATTATAAAAACTGAACACTTCTGATTTGTCTGCAAATTTCAAAGCACTTTTTCAGTTTTGGTCATAATGCCTACATGTATTGTAGAGTACAGCTTCTAAGCTTTAAAAAAAAAAAATGTATACATATTTTGTGCTGTCAAGACTGTAGTTATTCATATTTTGATCATAATTTTGTTCTCAGCTTAAAATGGTGAAAAAAAAAAAAAAAATTATAATTTTTTTTTGCAATATCGTAGGATAAAATGTATTTAAGTTTCTCACCTCCAAGACATGGTGGAAATCCCAGACCAAACACAGCTCCAATGTCACCTTCCACTGGATTGGCAAGGATCCCCTCTTGTAGACACAAAACAGCCTCATTCACAAATCGGGACACCAGCCTGTACTGCACGTCAGAGTCTGAAGATCTGGATACAAAGACAGAGAGGAGCAGTCATGACAAAGCAGATAAAAAGAAACTTAACCAAAAGAACTGGATAACTGCAGATGTCTGTCCTGGTAAACATGCTTTAAAACATAAATGGAACCGGAACATCAGATCGGGCAACTTACACTGCAGCATTTGGTATCAACTTGTACGTTTCCAAAATCTCCAAAACGTCTGGATTCACATCTCTGCTTTTAAGCCCAGGCTGGTAGACGTAGCAACCCTTGCCTGATTTGCGTCCTAAAGTGTATTTTAAAAAGAAAAAGGAGACGTTTTGTGGCTATTACACTGAACATGCTACTGTCACAAAAAAACATCAACGCATTGTTGTAAAGAATAATGTTTACCTTTGAATCCTTTCTCCACCATGGTCTTCAAAACCTCAACATTTCCACCACCAAATCTAGAACCAAAGGCCTTTCCGAGGTCCTCGGCCACATGAGCTGCCACATCAATGCCCACTTCATCAGCCAGGGCAACAGCACCCACAGGGAACCCGAAGCCTGTGGTCAGAGAGTCAAGCTTCTTGGGGTCCACACCTTCCTGCATGTAGAAAATACAACCATGTAAAAAAAAGTCATTCAAAATAAAGACTTTATCGTGGCCTAATTTTTGTACATGGCACCTCTTTTAAACAGATGGGAATAAATGAATAATTCAGAAGGAAATACACAAACCTGCAGTACGCGCACTGCCTCTGCTAACATGGGAGCTAAACATCTGGTGGTGTAGAATCCAGGACCATCCTGCAGACAAACATTGCATTTAATTACAAAACATTCACATTTTAATTCATAATTTATCCATAGGTTCACGAAAGCCTCACCCCAACGACGATAATGACTTTGCCTTGTTTGAGACCAACTGCCACTGCTGAAGCTGTTGTGTCCTTCGATGTTTTATCAGTTGTAATGATCTCCAGTAGCTGCATCTTGTCGACTGGAGAAAAGTAGTGCATTCCAATTACCTGAGACAAAACACAGGAGAGATTATATTAGTCCCAAATAACCTCATATACAGCAATCTTAAAATCAGATGAAGGTTTCTAACCTTGTCAGGTCGCTTGCTCACAACTGCAATATCTTTGATTGGTAGGGCAGATGTATTAGTGGCAAATATACAATGGGAAGGAATTACCTAGAATGAAAAAACAAGTTAAGAGTCTAAGAAAAGCATTTCCTGCATTTAAGAGAATCGAATTTCTTCTCACTTACTGCTTCAACGTCTTTTAGGACTTTGTGTTTGATGCTCAGGTCCTCAAAAACTGCTTCAATTATCATGTCGGCTTTTTCAAATCCACTGTAGTCTAGCTGTCCTGTAAGGTTGGACAGAATACTGTCCCTTTCAAATGATGTAATGGTCTTCTTCTTAGTTTTGTCATTTAGCCTGGAAATTAAAAAGAAAAATATTTGTCCTGTGTTGCCATCAAAGCAGCATTACTGGAAAAGAATTGCATTCATGAGACAGAGATTTAATACAATTAATGGTCAATTCCTTAGGTTTCGTATTCTTAACACCCACCCTTTATAGACCTGCTGCTGTCCACGATTCAATCCCTCCAGTGCGGTGTCCTTAAGAATGGTGTGAACACCTTTATCTACAGACACTTGAGCAATGCCTGCTCCCATCAGCCCAGCTCCCAAGATAGCAAGTGTTCTATAAATAGAGCACATGAAATAAATGAATCACCATATTATGTGAAATAAAACTAACACATTAAGTAGCTTGGCTATAAAATGTTACTCTGAAACTGTCAAACAATAAAGCCTTAACAGTGGGTGAAAATACCTACTTCACTTCTTTTTCAGGGGTTCCAAATCGATTCTTCTTGCATGTAACCTGACCGTGATACAGGCCAATAAGTGCTTTAGATTCATGGGTCATGGCTAACTTCCCAAAATTCTGCAATGAACAAAAACAGAGCATAAACAAATTATAATACTATACACATAATATTGTCTAATTTTAACATATAAATATTCAGGTATATTGTAGGATGTAAATGATCATGAACACAGCAGAGATCAGTAAATACGGTAGTGGAAAAGGTAACCGATTAATTAGCCAATAGTTTTTAAAACCGATTTATAGAATATTAGAAAACCTTCTTAGCTGTTTTACATTTATATTTATGCATTTGGCAGACACTTTAATCCAAAGCGACTTACAGTGCACTTATTACAGGGACAATCCCCCTGGAGCAACCTGGAGTTAAGTGCCTTGCTCAAGGACACAATGGTGGTGGCCGTGGTGATCGAAACAGCAACCTTATGTGCTGTAGTCCACTACGCCACCACCATTACTATGCTGGGCACAGACATGGAGGCTCCAAGAGAGTCCAAATCAATAAAATCCCAGATGCAGTTTATTGTGCAAACAAAATCCCAATAATACCCAAGAATGGGCATTTTGAGGAATTTTGTGGTCGAGTACTCTAACACATAAAAAAAAATATGAACAAGCCCGAAATCCACGTATGAATTTCAGGACTCTTATTTTGAAATGGAGACCCGGTTACAATGCTCAACATTTAAGTATCTACCAAATTACAGTTTTAATAGCATATACATTCACTAGATTAAGGATTTTGTACATATACAGTAGAACTTTGCAAAATTATTTATATTTTTAGCTTTAGTGTGTCAATAGGAAAAATAAATGTTAGACTCCCAAACATTTCTTTTGCATATAGAAACGATTAGAATAGAAGAACAGGGAGCCCTGCAACAGATGTCATGTCCCTTACAGAGCCCCCCACTGAACATCGAGGCAGTCTGAGAATACATATAGAGACAGAAGCAATTTAAACAGCCTAAATAGATTGAAGAACTGTGGCAAATTCTCCAAGAAGCTTGTAACATCCCATCTGCCAACAACCAATAAAAAAATTGTGTCCAGGTGAATTTTGGAGAATTGGTGCTGTTTTAAATGCAAAGGTGGTCACACCGAATATTGATTTAGCTTTTGTTTGTTTACTGGACTTTCAAGAGCCAAAACATTATACATGTTGGTCCTCCGTGTGCCACCAAAAGAGCACCAACCCGCATGGGTATGGACTCTACAAGGTGTCCGGTGGTATCTGGCACAAAGACATTAGCAGAAGATCCTTCAAGTCCTGTAAGTTGTGAGGTGGAGCCGCTGTGGATCGGACTTGTTGGTCCAGCACATCCCACTGACACTCAATTGGATTTAGATCTGGGGAAGTCAGAGCAATACCTTGATTAACTCTTCATAATGTTCCCCAAACCAAACTGAACAATGTGTGCATTATCCCACTGAAGAGGCCACTGTCATCAGGGAATACCATTGCCATGAAGGGGTGTACCTGATCTGCAATGATGTTTAGGTAGGTGGCACATGTCAAATTGACGACCACATGAATGGTCGGGCCCAGGGTTTCCCAGTAGAACATTGCCCAGAGCATCACACTCCCTCTAACGGCTTGTCGTCTTCCCACAGTGCATCCTGGTGCCATCACTTCCCCAGGTAAACAACACACACACGTGCACGGCCGCCCACATGATGTAAAAGAAAACGGGACTCATCGGACCAGACGACCTTCTTCTACTGCTCCAATGTCCATGTGTCCTTTGTAGGTGCTTTTGATGGTGGACAGGGGTCATCATGGGCACTCTGACCAGTCTGCGGTTACGCAGCAAGGTGCGATGCACCATGTGTTGTGACAAATTCTTCCCATAACCATCATTCAAATTTCTGTGACTTGTGCCACAGTAGACCTTCTGTCAGTGCAGACTAGATGAAATAACCTTTGTTGCAATCACGCATCGATGAGCCTTGGGCACCCAACTCAGGTACTCATCACTGCTGACCAGGAGCACCCCTCAAGCTTTGCCGTTTCAGAGATGTTCTGACCCAGTCATCTGGCCATAACAATTTTGGCCCTTGTCCAAGTCGCTCAGGTCTTCACTCCTGCATTCAACACATTGACTACCAAAACTGATCGTCTGCTTAACATCTAATCTTCTCAGACTTAGACATGTGGTTTTGTTAGGAGATGATCAACGCTATTCGCTTCACCTGTGAGTGGTCATAATATTTTGGCTCATCCATGTTTGTACAGGTTTTTCTTTTATCCTCAATAACAAGATATGAAGTTGACGAATGTATGTACTAACGGGGAATGTTTCTATATAGTACCATTTTTCTTTTCATGCCCTCTCCATTGTATCGGTCTACCTCTAAAACACAGTTTAAACACATTAAAAGCACCTGTGACTCAGCCAAGTATCCTGCATTTGGGCCCTGTTCCACGCCAGCCTTCACACACTAAGAGAGAGAGAAAAAAAACCCAAATATCACTGAATATAAACTATTTTTGCTTTGATTTATAGTCACAAAGCCCATTTACAGAAGAGTATAAACTTGCATACCTCTATTATTTTCAATGGTGCAGGATATAGTCCCTTGGTCTGTTTCATGACTTTCTTTTGAACGGTATTGTAGATCTGTTGCCTCACAAATGGATAGCTCATGATGTAGTCTTGGATTTCTGTGATTTAAGAGATTAAACCATTAAATTTGTCATAAATGCTAAGGCCAATTGGAGATGCAATGTAATGATGTAGAAATGCAACCATTTTAGAGAACAGATCTTAAAGGTGATGCATTTTTTTCCTGTCGTAGAAATTAATACTTAATATGTAGAGACAACATGTAAGCCATTCATAATTTTATCTTCCCAAAAAGTGTAAACACTGTGGCACCTTCAAAACTTACTCTGCATCATGCCCTTCTCTTTGGAAAGTGGGATCTTTTTGTTAGCGATTCCTCTGGCAATGTCCACAGCAACTTCCTCCAAGTAGTCAATGGTCCTCTCCTCAGGACTCTTCAGTCCAGGTCCTGGGATTCATTTTTTTTATTAAGAACAGATCAATATTTTTACCTTACCTGATATATACAGTGCTGTGAAAAAGTACTTGCCTACTTCCTGATTTCTTCTATTTGTGTGCATTATACATACTAAATTGTTTTAGATCTTCAAACAAGATGTAACATAAAACAAAAGGCAACCTGAGTACATGCAAAATGCAGTTTTCAAATATATATAAAAAAAGTTATCCGAAACCCAGATCACCCATATGAAAAACAAACTCCCCTCTTAAACTAAATAGCTGATTATGCCACGTTTAGCAGCAACAACTGCAACCAAACACTTCCAATAATTGGAGATCAGTCTTTCACAACGCTGTAGTAGAATTGTGTCCCACTCTTCTTTGCAGAACTGCTTTAGTTCAGCCACAGGGTTTGAGCATGAACTGCCCGTTTAAGTTCCTGCCACAGCATCTCAATCTGGTTCAAGACAGGACTTTGATTAGGCCACTCCAAAACTTGAATTCTGTTTCTTTTGATACATTCAGAGGTGGACTTTCTCCTATGCTTTGGATCATCGTCTTGCTTCAAAATCCAGTTGCGCTTGAGCTTCAACTAATGGACTGATGACCGTACAGAGCAGAATTCATGTTTCCCTCAATTATTGCAAGTCTCCCTGGCCCTGAAGCATCAAAGCACCCCCACACCATCACACTACCACCACCATGCTTGACCGTAGATATGATGTTCTTTTTGTGAAATTCTGTGTTTGATTTATGTCAGATGTAACGAAACCAGTCTTTTAAACAGTTCCACTTTCGACTCATTGGTCCACAGAATGTTCTACCAAAAGGAGATCATCAAGGAGTGTTTTGGCAAAATTCAGATGAGCCTTAATGTTCTTCTGGGTTAGCAGTGGTTTTCACCTCACCACTCTTCCATGGATGCCATTTTTGGCCAGTGTCATGCATTCATGAATGGTGACCTTTATTGATGCGAGAGAGGCCTGCAGTTCCTTGGATGTTGTATTTGGATTTTTTTGTGACTTCTTGGATGAGTCGTCACTCTACTCTTGGAGGAATTTTGGATGGTTGGCTACTTCTGGGAAGGTTCACTACTGTGCCAGTAGTTTTGCATTTCTCCATTTGGAGATAATGGCTCTCACTGGGGTTCTTTGGAGTCCTAGAGCCTTTGAAATAGCTTTGTAACCCTTCCCAGACTGATGGGATCACCTTTTTCCTCATAATTTCTGGAATTTCTTTCGACCTTGGCATGAAAGTTCTATTAAGGTGTTGATTTGATTGAACAGGGCTGGCAGTAATCGGGCCTGGGTGTGTCTAGTGCAACTGAACCCCATTATGAATGCAGTTTCATAGATTTGGGGATTTAGTAGCTAAAGGGGCAAATGCTTTAACACAGGCCCAGTTGGTATTGGATACATTTTTTGCTTCAATAAATAATAGGATCATTTAAAAACTGTATTTTGTGTTTACTCAGACTGCCTTTGTTTTATGTTAGATTTTGCTAGAATTTTTTTAACAATTTAGTATGAGATATACAAAAAAAAAGAACATAAGAAATCAGGACAGGGAAAATACTTTCACAACACACAATATATATATACACACACACACACACACACACACACACACACACACAAGTTGTTTTACCAAGAGTGTCCACCACCTGGTGAACCAGTCCCATTTTCTTGGCTTTATCTGCACGGATGTTCCTTCCTGTTAGCATCATATCAAAGGCACTGGGAAGACCAACCTACATAAAAAGATGGGGTGTATAAACACACCAAATGTGAAGAACCAATCATTAAAATTAGTAATATGTTGCATATTACGAACCATTTTGGGCAGTCTCTGTGTTCCTCCCGCTCCAGGCAGAAGGCCGAGCATGACTTCCGGTGTGCCCAGCACTGTCTTTTTATTCTTGGTGGCAATTCTGTACTGACAGGCGATGGCAAACTACAAACACAAAAACACAACATTTGCTCTCTGTACAGAAAACATGAAGTTAAACACACTTTAAATCTAATGTTTTTATTCTGATAATGCATTTATCAGCTGGTTTGTACGAAACCATTCTGGATACAAGATTTGCTGTGTATATAGTGTAAGATAACTTTTTATTGTATCGAACATGGATTGATCTGTTGAACACATGACAGGCCATCATTTTAAAAAGTTTCACAGTGAAAGTTAATTAAAAGACAAGACAAAAATAACAAAACTAAATAAAGAATGGTGACTGATGTAAAAAAAAAACAATATAAGATTTCTGCCTTTGCAGTTCAGAACAACAGAACTCATATTTTACGTTTGTACTATATATGATGATCATCACCAATTCATATTATACATTTGTTGGGAAAATCCACAAAAATGTCAACCACATCATGGAAAATTAGTGTTTAAAATTAAGTTTTAACCAAAGGAATAAAATTCCCTTTTAAGTTTGATTGTGGTACAATGGATATTGCCAAACACACAGCTAGAGAGTGCCGCTTGCTTGCACAATGCTGACTGAAATACTGACTGCAGTCCGATTTTAAGCTTTCAAGGTTTAGTAATCGTTAAAGACCATGTTGCGATTTCAGTCTTAACTCTATCAATCGGGTTAATGGATACCATACCAATGTCTCAGAAGTCAAAATTGGCTGGTTTCAAAACATTTTGGATGGTTTTACCTTATCGTGTATGGGGTAAGTGCCGCTTTCACAACTGCCACGTCAGTAACAACGTTTTTTTTCTCATTAATGTGAGAATGAGGAAGATTATATATTACATGTTCATTATAAATGAACCACCAGTCATTCATATTGCCGTTTTCATGCTTTAAACCTATTTGCCAATGGTTTTAAATTGTAAATCTGTGCTTTCCTAATAAAAATAAATGCAGTACCTCAAAGCCCCCACCAAGGCAAGATCCGTTGATGGCAGCAACAATGGGCTTAGGAGACTTTTCAATCTTTTCAAACATCTTCTGCCCTTCCTGAGAGAGAGAAGTGACCTCCTCTGCGCTCTTACAGGCCTGAATCATGCTGAATTCATAGCGATGGAAGAGGTATGGCTTTTTATAATCATCATAATCATTGAACAATCATAAGTCTGCTGACAACAGCAAATAAGCTCATTATAAACTCAGATACTAACTTGATGTCTGCCCCAGCAATGAAGCAGCCAGGTTTGGATGAGATGAGTACGGCGCTCTGAACAGCATTGTTCGTCCAAATCTCATTCATTACTTCTATCATCTCATTTTGCATTTGAATGGAAAGAGTGTTGACCTAGAAACAAAAACATTTTCAAGAAATAAAACAATATAGCAACTATTGATTCATTATGATCCGCAAGTATTAATGCATAAACACATGGTTTGCAGGGACAGCCATTACCTTTGAATTTGGGTCATTAATGCGGATCACAGCTACATCTCCCTTAATGTCATAGTTCACGTGTGTACGAGCTGGAACAATATTGAAAGCCACATGAAAAACGCACCAAATCAAAAGCATAACCAGAGACTTAAAGCATCTCTATTTTCATTTTTGAAACATGTCTGAGCAAAATAAAATATATTTACCCATCATACAGGAAGCCACTGTGAAGGTCCTCCGGGAGGCACCTTCATTGAGATAAAAAGGTTAAAGCTGAGGAATTTGTGAAAGCAAAGTCACAAGAAGTCATACGAGCTAAACTAAAATACCTTTACAATATTTTAGGGGAAGACACAATGCACACAAAGAGCAGTGCAGACAGGCCTGTAGATGACAACTCACAAATACAGTCACAGGTGAACTTTAACCTAGATTCCCATTGACCTACACTACAAGCACAATGATAATGTCATAAACACATTCAGACGAATGCAAACGTCTCTGGAAACAAAACTGAAAATATTATACCCGATTAAACAAGAAAAACTTGTAGATGTAACTTTATTGTCAATTATGTGGTTGTAGTCCCCAAACTAAACACCTATTACTCCCGTTTTCAACGGCAGAGGCAACAACACTGCAGCTAGAGCATTATAAACACTATATTCATTTATAACTCAACCTTTTTCACACAGTTATATATATATATATATATATATATATATATATATATATATATATATATATATATATCAAAAAGGGCAAATGGACAGCGTTAGCTATTTCACTGAATGAGAACAGCATGTCAAAACCCAGTGAACTCTAGTCTGTTAATAAACTAAGATTGTAATGAAACGAGCATTTATTAACACGCACATTTCATGGCAAGCGCCGAAATGTTCCTATAATGTAAAGTGCACGCGCGTGGAACTTCAAGACAGTCGCAAAGCAGTCAATACTAGTCCTTGAGTTCACTAGCAATCGAGCTAAGCTATCCAAGGAAAGTAACACTGAGATGACTCTCAACGTGGTTTAATTATCCGAGTGCTAAAGCCAAGTTAAATAGGAAAGTGGGACAATTTAAGGAGAGTCTGAAGATGCAATGTACCTGGATAGAGAGTATATCTCTTGAGTGTGAGTCTGGAGAGAGAACCCAAAGCTCGTACACCGGCCATGTTCGGAGGTCAATGTGTGTAATGACAGCAGGCGGAAGAGACCATTATTTCAGTGCACTCACTGCTGGGGTAGGGACCTGCTCATCAGAAATACTCTACCATTTTAAATAAAACAGAAGATAGGCTTTGGGTTTCAAAACTATGATAACAGATATGGAAATATCTGGGAAATATCTGGGAAATATGAGATATTCATTATGTTCTGTTGAGATTTGTTTCACTTCCTCGTTGTTTGGGGTCACTGTTACCCCAATGATTAAAGTGTGAAAATGATCGTTAGAATTATGAAATAAACTGCTTAAATGTTGCTTTTCATTTATCCTGAGCTTATTGAAATTATAAAAAAAAATATAAATAAGTATATCATTTACTGAAGTAGGAATGTGCATTTCAGAAAAGCAACTAAATACAGAAATACCGTATAATTTCTTAATTTACACAAAATAATGAAAAACAAAATATAGCTGTATATGCTCTATATATGTTATTGAACAAATATAAATATCCTTTTTGTTTGAAAAAAAAAAAAATCATAGATTTTTTTTCCAAAATAGTAACAGTACTTATGTTTGGGGTCAATCGGACAGTCAGATATCATCGTTTTTTTTGTTTGTTTGTTTATAGTTTTTTTTTTTTAAGTAACGCAAAAGTGCTTTTTATCTACACACTCACTAGCCAGGCAAACTAACTATGTGCAAATGTACAGTATATACACATCGGCTGGGCAACAGGACAGCCAAATGTAAATTTCATGCAAATTTCAATAGCAAGATTCAGAAATAAAAATGAAATTTAAAAATAACCATATAACTTTTCATTACTCAAAATAATAATTAAAAAAAATGGTTTATAGAAAGATCCTCCAGGCAACAGGGCAGCCAGACGCAGCCTCTGTTCCCTAGTGCTATAGTGAAAAAATAACAGGCACACATTACTGTTACCTAAGATAAACACAGAACTTGTTTCAAACAGAACATTTCCAACGCTAGATAACTGATGTGCTCTCTGTAATAGATTTTGCCAATACCAATACAGTGCATCTGGAAAGTATTCACAGTGCTTCACTTTTTCCACATTTTGTTATGTTACAGCCTTTGAAATCTTTGCAAATGTACATAAGTATTCACAGCCTTTGCCATGACACTCAAAATTGAGCTCAGGTGCATCCTGTTTCCACTGATCATCCTTTAGATGTTTCTACAGCTTGATTGGAGTCCACCTGTGGACATGATTTGGAAAGGCACACACCTGTCTATATAAGGTCCCACAGTTAACAGTGCATGTCAGGGCACAAACCAAGCCATGAAGTCCAAGGAATTGTCTGTAGACCTCTGAGACAGGATTGTATCAAGGCACAGATCTGGGGAAGGGTACAGAAAACTTTCTGCAGCATTGAAGGTCCCAATGAGCACAGTGGCCTCCATCATCTGTAAATGGAAGAAGTTTGGAACCACCAGGACTCTTCCTAGAGCTGGCCGCCTGGCCAAACTGAGCAATCGGGGGAGAATGGCCTTATTCAGGTAGGTGACCAAGAACCCGATGGTCACTCTGACAGAGCTCCAGCACTTCTCTGTGGAGAGAGGAGAACCTTCCAGAAGAACAACCATCTCTGCAGCACTCCACCAATCAGACCTGTATGGTAGAGTGGCCAGACAGGAGCCACTCCTCAGTGAAAGGCACATGACAGCCACCTAGAGTGTGCCAAAAGGCACCTGAAGGACTCTCAGACCATGAGAAACAAAATTCTCTGGTCTGATGAAACAAAGGTTGAACTCTTTGGCCTGAATGGCAAGCATCATGTCTGTAGGAATCCAGGCACCACTCATCACCTGACCAATACCATCCCTACAGTGAAGCATGGTGGTGGCAGCATCATGCTGTGGGGATGTTTTTCAGCGGCAGCTGCTCCAGAGCGATCTGGGACGAAGGTTCATCTTCCAACAGGCAGCAACCCCAAGCACACAGCCAAGATAACAAAGGAGTGGCTACGGGACAACTCTGTGAATGTCCTTGAGTGGCCCAGCCAGAGTCCAGACTTGAACCCAATTGAACATCTCTGGAGAGATCTGAAAATGGCTGTGCATCGAGGCTCCCCATCCAACCTGATGGAGCTTGTGAGGTCCTGCAAAGAAGAATGGGAGAAACTGCCCAAAAATAGGTGTGCCAAGCTTGTAGCATCATACACAAAAAAGACTTGAGGCTGTAATTGGTGCCAAATGTGCTTCAACAAAGTATTGAGCAAAGGCGGTGAATACTTATATACATGTGATTTATGTTTTTTTTAATACATTTGCAAAGATTTCAAACAAACTTCATGTTGTCATTATGGGGTATTGTTTGTAGAATTGAGGATTATAATGAATTGAATCAATTTTGGAATAAGACTGTAACATAACAAAATGTTTAAAAAGTGAAGCACTGTGAATACTTTCCGGATGCACTGTATATCTTGAAATGTATGGCCAAACACTTTTCTCCTAAAATCCTGTCACACCACAAAATTCCTGATACTGTATTATGCTAATGGTGAAAAACAAAAAAGACTAACTTCAGATGCAAGAGGAACAGATCATTTGTGTGTGCACTGTACACAAATACTTGTGACATTTCAGACATCTTTTATTAGACTTTGAATAATTTTTTTCTGGAGCAGACCTGGCATCATCCACGTTTTCCAGCAGCTACTGTAGAAGTGATTGATTCAGGCCGACTTTGAATCTCCCTCACAGTGGATGCAGCAAAAAGTGACATAGGAAGGCTCTCTCTCCTGTCAGTGTGATGCCTCACCAAGGCATATCCTAGCTGCTCCAAGAATATACTCCTCCGGTTCATTTTTCCACCACACCACTCATTGTTGATTGCACACCATATCACAAAGGCATTGTATGCACTGATGTTGAAGAATATTAACTAGGGCCAACGAGTGGTCTTTCATTGACAGGTGTATGTGGCAACCACTTTGTCCAGGTTGTCTACCCCTTTGTGTTATTGCAATCTAACACCTTGTCTGTTATTTTGTTATCTCTGGTGCTCAAAGATGTATCTCTGTGCAATGTGCTCATCAGGAGGACATTTTTATTTTTTGGGGGGCAGTAGGAGACAAATGTAGTAGTGTCAGTGAATGTAAAGATGGACGATGTCGTCTCCCTTCCTTTAGTCTGAACAAGCTCTTTTGGAAGCTGTGGCTTGTGCCTAACATTATAAGCTTTCTTTTCAGCAGTTCTTCTCCTAGTGCATATGAAGCAAAAAAGTTATCACATGTCACATTATGGCCAGAGAGCCCATCAGTGATATCCAACAAAACTCTCATAGCCTGTTTTTTTTATGATGCGCATCCAAGAGGTTTTCCTGTGTATACTTGTAATTTCCAAGCATAGCTATTATTGGCATCACAAGCTGCCCATATCTTTCTACCATGTCTCTCAGGCTTACTTGGCATGTTCTGCCGAAAGGGACATTTTCCTCTGAACTAAACAAGACATTCTTCGACAGTCACATAGAAGAGGGGCAGTTGCCCAAACATCCCTTAGGGCTGCCAGTTTGTCATGTTCCCGCCTGTGAACTCTTGTCTCCCTGATGTCATAGCAGTAGCCCCCCCCCCCCCCCCCCCCCCTCCATGGGAACATTGCAAAATGTAAATTTGTGCGTATGAGAGAGAGAGAGAGAGAGAGAGAGAGAGAGTGCGTGCGTGCGTGCGTGCGTGTGCGTGTGTGTGGAAATTGCACCTTAGGTACCAAACAGATTCAAAGCATGTGAAAATCATTTGCTCTCAATAACATTTATTACTGGAGTCAATATGACTCCAAACATCACATGTGTGTAGTCATGTCATAGCAGACATCAGAAACATTATTATTATGTTAAAAAAAAAACACATTTCTGAAAAGATCTTATATAATTAGGAAAATTCATGAAATATCAGGATCAAAAAATAACGATGCTTATGTTTTTTTTACTATATGAAGAGGGTCTGGGGTCATGCAAACCCCAAACAGAACATAAGGGTTAAACCTGGGAATAACATGATGATGACATGGATCATCAGATTTGCACAAACTTGTGGAGTCCATGCTGTCATTAACTCAGTAAAGGGGCACATACCAAATAATAAAAAAATGATGTTATTCATATTGATTTTTTTTCAACTCTGTGTCAGTTAAAGATGCACTCTGTGATTTTTCCTCATTAAAAAAGTTTAACTCTTAAAGACATGAATTGTAATTTTGAAATATATGTAGGAAATCATGAGCACTCACATTAAAATGAAGATTCCAGTCATATCAGTAAGCTTATAAATGAAGACACATCAGTAACCTTATAAAAGCTGTTTTATTCTACATGGAGAGGGTCCACACATGTGGGCTGCCGTGTTAGAATCACATGACCAGCCGAATACTACTCGCTTAATCTCAGTAACCATCCCGTTATTTGACACTTTGATTAAAGTAATCATGACTGACAGTGAATAATACATTTCTAATAATGTAACTAAAACAGAAAACTATTGATTTTAAATTATGTGGCATCAAATGAGTGCACTTTAAAATGTTTATGCTGATCATATCATTTGTAACCAACAACAAAAGATAAACATATTTATTTTGTAAACTTTTATGTACAAGTGCAAACAATGAAATCAATCGATCAATCAAAATAAAATATCTAGAAAATTATTTGAAAAGCTGCAGTGTGATGTGCGTCCACAAGATGGCAAAAAAGCAACAATTACATCTACACAAATAAGATGACTGTCATGTTGAAGTTCCTTGAAATGGGTAAAATATATAATATATATACAGTGTTGGGAGGGTTACTTCTTAAATGTATTCCACTACAGATTACATGCTGTAAAATGTAATTTGTAATGTATTCCATTAGATTACTCAAGGTCAGTAACATATTCTAATTCTTTGGATTACTTCTTCAGCACTGGTTGATTTTTTACTTGTTTTGACTATAAAAACGGCCAGTACAGTAAGACAAAATACACATGTTAAAAATACATTCTCTGAAAAAACAAAATATCTTATTCAGTGTTGTTTCTAAAACAAGATAAATTAAATTAATCTTGTTTTAAAGATTTTTAGATATTTTTACAGGAAAACAATGCAATTTTTTTAATCAAGAAAATGATTTTTGCCCTAATTTCAAACGTCTTACTAGAAAAAAAGAAATTATGATCCAACATGAATTTTACTGATAAAAAATATGATTGTGTCTGGTAACATGTGCATGTAAGATGGCTAGAAATAGCATTTTAGCTTAGCGTAAAGCTGCCAATATACACAAGGTTTATTTCTATTTCTTCTGCTCCAAACTTACTTCAAACTTACTTCAACCTTACGTCAAACATTCTTCTCTGTCTGCTCATATGAATGTAACACATCATAAGAAAGTGTTTCACCGCTGTTCAAATGCACTTTGGATTGCATCATTTATATGTATACATGTTTTCCATCAGAAAGGACTAAATATTAAATGAAACAAATGACAATAAAATGCAAAGTAATCTCTTCAGTAATCAATATTTACTGAAAATGTAACTGTAATTCTAATTACCAATTATTTAAATTGTAACTGTAGTGGAATACAGTTTCTTATATTTTGTATTTTAAACATGTAATCCCGTTACATGCAGGGCCGCCGTCATCTGTGTTCTGCCGCTGCTTTTAGGTCCTTGAACATTGTATAACGTACGAGGGTATGATGGTGCCCGCCTAGGGAGTTGGTTCCCTACGCAGACTGTGTAGTATGCGTGTAGGGAGCGGCGGTACTGGTTACATGTATTCCATTTCTCCCCAACCCTGTATATATATATTATTTTACACATTAAATCAAACCACTTTGGCACTCATACTTGATTAAATAAAGTTATTTTACATGCAAAAGACATCTCAGAGCAAAATAATATAAAGATTAAAGTGTGTAATTGGATCAGGTTCTGGCAAAAGATTATTATTTTATGTCTTTTAACATGGTATAACAGCATTTTGCAGTTTGTCCTAAACTCTGGAACATTATCACATGATAAACTAAAATAAATATTACAGGTAAAAAAACAGTTAAGCTCAGTTGACAGCATTTGTGGCATAAAGCTCTTTACCTCAAAATTAACCTTACCTTTTTATACACAAGTATATAAAAAAATATCTAGGTTACAGTGTGGCACTGGTGGAGTCAAAATGCATAAACGTTAAAATACTCACTGTTTCAAAAGTATAGCCACAAGATGTTAACATCACGTGTGTTAACATGATTTTAGTGATAACATTTATAACTAGACTTTTCTGTGCAAAATTTTTTCCAATTTTACAACTTTTTTGCCATGATGACGTAAACCTTAAAACCCTAAATTGAAGGTAAAAATTACGATATAAACAACTTAATAACTCAAATAATACACAAGTTATAACAGAAGAATTAATGTTAGTGCTTTTCAAAAACTGTAAGCTTCACATTTCTGCCTTTAAATGTTGTAACATTTGTCTTTGTTTCATCTTGGACTTCATCATTGCAACATTTAAAATCAATCGTTTTCAGTTTCAGATGCCATTATAGAAATGTAGTATGCATCGTCAGCCATGATAACTTTAATCAATGAGTGAAAGTGTCCAATAACAGGACGGTTACTGAGATTAAAACAGCTTTTATCTGATATCACTGGTGTCTTTATTTTAATGTGAGTGGTCATGATTTCCTACAAATATTACAAAATGTCAATTAATGTCTTTAGGAGTTAAATTTTAATGAGGAAAAATTACCAAGTGCACCTTTAAAACCCATTAAGAATTGGCCCCATTCACTTCCATTGTAAGTGTCCCACTGCAACCTTGAATTTTTTAAGAAAAGGAAGGACAAGTCTAAATAATATTTGAGTGGTAATCAACTTTATGCCACAAATGCCGTCAACTGAGCTTTATTTATTGAACCCGAAATATTCCTTTAAATAACTTTTCACACCAAACCTGCTTAAAAATGCAAAACATTGCTGACAGAACAATGCAAAGAGTAAAAGACAGTGATTGCTACACAACTGTCAATTAATTATTAAATGTTACAATAGTAGACACCACTTCAGGTCTACTAGAGGATTTATTTGAAGACTGTGCATTGACTGAATAAGGACCATTCTCTACTAAAAATATATATATATTTTTAAATATGTAAAAAAATAAAAGTACAAAACCGGTCATAATTACTGAAAAAGAAGTTGAAAAAAGATCCAATGTAATATCTTGTGATAATATATGCAATGGAGATTTATTAACAATCTTAGTGGACCGGTCATTTTTGACCCGGAACACAAAAGGTGTTAGCACAAACAAAAACAACACAAGGGTTAAGATTATTTTGAGTTCAATTACTTTCCCAGGCCTGGAAGTCACAATTTCAAAGTTTAAGCATAATTAGAAAAAAATTATATTCACTAATAATTTTCATGACCTTATAAGATTTTATAGACTTATAGAGCTCCCTCTCCGGTACCTACGTTGCCAAAGCCACGGGGACCACCTCCCTCCATGGTTTTAAAAGGGCCCTTGCCAATTTGCGAGCAATTTAGAGCTTGATGTGGGTAGTAATACAAGGATTTTATCTCCCTGTGTAAATTCACGTAGCCGAGCTCCCCTGTTATACAGCCGGGTCTGACATACTTGAGCCTGTAGCAAATTCTCCTGTATTAATTGCACCAATGTGTGGAGTTTTGCTCTCAGGTCAAGAACTTATTGAATTTCGTTTTTGCTGGTTGAAGGTCCCGACTCACAATTTTCCCTCACAACATCTAAGACACCGTAAGGCTTACACCCATACATTCATTCAAATAGGGAGAACCCTGTGGAGGCTTGCAGGACATCTCGCACTGCGAATAACAGGGGTTCAAGCCACTTATCCCAAACTTATGAATTATGTTTTTCAGGTTTTTATTAAAACGTTCAACCAAGCCGTCCATTTGCAGGTGGTACACACATTGATTTAATACCCAATCATTTGTACAGCTCACGTAGTGTACGTGACATAAAATTAGTGCCTTGATTAAAGGAAGTCTAAACATCACTGTTTCTTTACAATTATTATTATTATTAAAATATTAGGTCTACCATCTTCTCTCGTATTGGCTGTTGCTCCCGAAAGTCGCTCTTCATTTTCATAAAGTAAAAAATGTAAACTTTGTCCAACGGTCAACGGACAAACATGTCCAACGGTCGCCATCGCTCATGTTGCCGGAAGTCACCAGCTCTCATTGAAAATGAATGAGACACGATGAATGAGATGAGGTCGTTGTGTCGCTGCGTGTCATTCATTTTCAATGGGAGCTGGCAACTTCCGGTAGATAGGCCGGATAAAATACGGATAGGCGAGTGCAATGTCTGGCTGAAGATGGTGACCATCAATCACTCTCACGTGGTCAAAGGCGTGACTAAGTGTCTCGTCTGTTCCAGAGGGTAATCCACCTGCGGGAAATCCTCTAAGGGCTGGGGAAACCGAGACTTCCCCCTCCCTTACGTCATCCTGACGTGGAACTTATGTAGATGGCCCCAGCTTTGGCTCCCCAGCCAGCAAAATCCCACAAATCCCTCACCGAAATGTTGTCACTGGACTCATCCATGCAAATTCCCCTTAATAACATGGAAAACACTGGCCAATTTGTGCCCAAAATTAGCGGATTGGAGAGGCCCGAACTAATCGCAAGATCGACACTATGCATTTGTCCCCAAAATGGAATCTTCACGGTCAATACAGGATAATAGTGAATATCCCCATACACACATCTTACCTTCACCTTGTGACTAGCACCCAGAGCCTCGTCTTGAACCAGACATTGATGGATGGAGGTTTGGCTGCAACCCGAATCCACCAAGACCTGGTGTGTGCCCCCCTTAATACTCACAGGTTAGCGGTACGTCCCAGCTTGACCACATCCTCTAGAGGTGAGGGATCCAAGGCGGCTTCCTCCCTTAATCCTGGGTTTCGGTACCAGATTTACAATGTTCACAGTTAGGGAAAAGGAGGAAGTGGGAGACGGAAAATCCAACTCAAACTGTATATTTTATTTCTTTGAAACTCAATATTTACGCTTATCAGCGATCACACTCAGAAAATACATTTTTCAGTGGACATACATTCACACAGTCCGTCTCCAGTCTCGTGACTCTCTCCAGTGACTGGCGTCAGGCTCGATCTTATAGCTTGTCTCTACTCTCACTGCAGTGACAAACATCTGTTAGAGACAATAATTGACAGGTGACGATCCTTATCGTTCTCAACTCCTGATCTAGCTCTCCATTCACAAACCAGTGCTTAACCACGCACCCACCACCACATATTTAACACAGAAATAGTTACATAATTCATCTTTAAGATAAAAGTGTTCAGATAAATACTAAGACTGTAATAAACAGTCTGTAGCTGACTGTAATAAATAAAACTGTTTAAAGTGTGTAATAAAGAGAATAAAATGAAACATGCATTTTATTACGAGTAATTTTTACAATAAGGTTGTGTTTGTTAACATTAGTTAACATGAACTAACAATGAATAATACAACTTTTAAATCAGAAATTAATCTTGGTTAATGTTAAATTCAACATATAGTCCTAATACTTTATTTTAACATTAAAAGTCATGCATAAACATTATTTAATGTACTGGGAAACATTAACTAACAATGAACAATACTGTTTTTGTTTTATAAATAAACATTAATTAATTAAATAATAATTATTAATGTTTAATAAATGTATTAAATGATTATTAAATTAATTCATAAATGTTGTAAAAATTTTCTTCATTGACAGTTCTTGATACCAATTAATTCACTAATTTACTAATTTAAATATATATATATATATATACTTAGTATTACCTTGCTGAACACTGCTTTTCTGCCATTTGAATAGAAACTTAACCATGGATAAGTTTTATTCTACTGTACTAAATAAATGTTTTAACAGTGTAATGAAGATTAAACAGAGTCTGGAAAAGTGCATTTTATTTAGTATGTTTGTCTTTAAAGCTACATTGAGGGCTGATATGCAACACTGATGGCATTTGGCAACCATGACTGCACTGAGCAGACTAGACAAATATTGAAAAATGACCCATACAGTTGGGTGCAAAAGTCTGAGATCACATAAAAACTAAAATCTCTCCATTTGAACCAATACAAGGAAAGTTTTAATATTTTGAAAAAATAAACTTTATGACATACAGTGAAGAAATAATGTAGGATTCTGCACTTCATCTGTCACTAGTGCATATGTTATGTAATAAGCATTCAGTAACATCACAATCTGCTCTTCAGAACACTACAATCATGCTGGATAACATGGATCATCAGGTTTTGCATAAACTTGCTGTCACTAAAGTAAAACAAAGTAGCAAATTAATTCTGTTACAGTAATCTAATTATTTATAAGCAAATAAAAAGTAGTGCCACACATTATATTTGTAAATTCTTCAGTATTGTAATCAGATTACATTTATTGAATTTCAATGTAATTAATTTTAAGCACATTACTAGGGTTACAAATATTTTAAAAAAGAAAGTAACTTAAAAGTAAAATAATTTGTAATGTGATTATTTTTTAATCAAACCATAAAGTGATCAAATTATAATTTATAGAAGTTAGTAATTTGTAGTGGATTACTTTTTTAGAAAAATTTCCCCAATACAGCCCCACTGTACAACTAAAAGTGGAACTAAGAAGACCTCAAAATAATAACAAAGCAGAATCACAATCACCACTCCATCAAGAAATATAGCCTTTATTCGTAGTCAGTACTTATTACAGTAATCAGATTCAAGAAAAAGCTAAATTAACAATCCAAAACAACATAATATAAGAGACATAAACGTTCTGAGCAAGAGACCTAGCATGCACTGAAACCATAAACATGATGTACTGAATGTACTCTCACTTATATTCATTCAGTTCACATATATTCATACACAGAACAAGAACAATTAAATATTGCTCAACACAGAGTGGTCTGATTAATGCTCTACACTGCCAAGTTCAAACCACCCTATTATCTCATCTTTGAAATCTCGTTTCAATACGAGAAACAATATCAAGTCACCCTGCCTGGTGTGGTTCAGTTTGCCCAACTCTATTATTTGCTTTATCAGTTATTGTTAATCATGACTGCGAACTCCCAACACACAGTAGATATATAAGAGTGTTCTAAGCAGAGCATGAATAGTCAAATTAATTCACTGCCCTTTGTAAACTACTGCAGTCACTAGGTGGCGATACAGATATAGATTAGACAGAGCCTGAATATAGCCCCATTACAAACACTTCGACTAACTAAAACCCAAACTATACTGCAAGCGCTCTTTTATAAGGAAAGAAATACATTATACTTAAATATATCCATTTCTTGTGAGATCACTTCATTATGGCGTTTTAAGAATTAAAAGAAGGCCAAAGAAGAATGAGATCTAGAAAGAGTACAAATGAGGACACAATCTGTCAGATGACCTGTAAAACTTTTGATTGGCTCTCACATATAAAAGCATGATTCTTATTTCAAATTAAGCATACCACTTTCAGAATAATAAACTACAAATGAAAACAAAGCAACACTCCACCATTCTGTTCTCACATTTTTGGTCATTCAAGGCTCTTCTGACTGAGAGCACTCAGACAGCAAGTGTTCACTCGTCTCGCATTTAGCCATGTAGTTAAGCAGGTCAATGGCTGTCACAACCCCAAAAACCATCTGCCTCATCTTGGGGTCTCCATCCCTCATGTCTGTAACACAGAAACTGCAATTCAAACTGCTGTCACCAGACAGTGCAATGACAACATGCCCAACATTGTACTGAACATTATCTGCTTGGTTTTCAAATCAAATACAGCTTTTTTGTGTGTATTTTGTGTATATGTGATTCGAGGGTAAGATTTTCAGTGAATAACAATTTCAAGTTGGAGTGTCATAGACTACTTTTATGGTGCTTTAATAGTGTTTTTGTACATACTAAAGCTAGACAGATGTGGTCACTACAAAGTGTCACAAGGAAAGAGCTTTGTGAAATATCTTTAAAATTCCCCCCATTGTGTTCCATGGGAAGAAAAATATATTTTATATATATATATATATATATATATATATATACAGTATATATATATATATATATATATATATACATTGTTTATCTGTTTATTAGTATGCTATGTGCTATGTACTTTACTCAACAGATGGAGATTTTAACAAAAGCGCAACATCTTGTAAATAGCTTGATTTTATAGGCTAGCAATTCTATTTTAAACCCTTATTATACATTTTTTATCAAACAATCTTTGCAGCATGATTAACATGTAGGACCAACAAGTTAAGACTGAAAATTACAAATAACATTATGAGGCCTATTAATCAGAGGGAAAAATTACTGGAAAAAAAGGACATAAGCGGATTAGTAAGAGGGAAGATGTGGAACAGAGTTGAGGCACTTTATTACTTACACTCTTCGTGTACAACAAGGGCAAAATTGTCCGTCTCAAGGATACGGGAGAGTTTGCCCAAGTTATCTGTTAGACGCACCTAAGAGGAGAGAAAAAATTTGACTATTGAGGGATCTGATCATCTCTGTCAGCACTGGTTACTACAAAGCATTCATTAATGCTGTAAGCACATAATACAAAACATTTATACAAAACATATTTGGCATTATTAGCTTTCCCAAGACTAAGTGACCAAAACAGCTGAAGAATATTCTAGAAAGTGTATTTCAGATCCAACGGTCATTTACAGCCAGTGAGCACTGCATTGAAATGGCGTAATGATGGTGAGCAGAGAGAAAGAGGACAGCAGGGTGGAAGAGTAAAGAAGACACAGAAGAGGCTCAAATGATCCGATAGTTCCTCTAATTTATTATATTATTAATCATGGTCTCTTTGAGACACACAAAGTGTTCGGTCTAATGTGAGCAGATCTACGGAGACTTCAATCTCAACAAAAAAGTAGAGGGAGAAATGCCATTCCTCTGCATGCCAGTCGGTCAATGTCCACAATTACTGTACCATCTGTGCTTATAGTGCTGCCTTAGGTCTTGTAAGATTATATATGCAGAAGAATTCCACCAACATGATTTGAAACTAGAAAAACTGAATATTTCAATGTCGTAAATCACCGGCCTTCACAAGAACCCCCATCCAGTTACACCAGGCTGTTTCTGTATACGGTTACAAGGACCATCAGATTTGCAAACTCTTAAGACATTTCATCTTAATCTAGCCTTGCTAGACAATGCTTGAACTGTGGTAACATTTGTACCTGACAAATTAATGATTATAGACTGATGGAAATCTTTAATTCTGTATGATTTATCTCATTCTACTAAGAATGGTAACTATAAGGCTTAACTTGATAAAATACAATGATGTGTAAAACCAATATGGGATTTTCATTTTTTATTACCTACACATATAACATCCATAAAAAATGTCATGTTTAGTATGCAAGCGTTCGCTGGTGTATGCAGAGGATGCTGATGACAATGAATGTCATGCCTCTTGTACAATTCTCAAGATATAAAGCTCAAGATTAAATATGCACTATTTTTCAGCAGGAAATTTTTAAGAGTCTGAAACAAAGGACCATAACTCAACAGTTGGAAAAGACAGCCCAGTTGACCATGTGACTCTGAAAAGTCACTTCTGATTGGTGCAGGACACCTTTGGGTGATGCGGCCAATCTCAGTTCAAATAGATCCAAACAGGAAGAACTCGCTCTCTTGCTCTCTTCGCTCTTCTTCTCTTGCCTCTTGCGTCTCGTCTCTTCATCCTCTTGAGGCTCTTCGCTCTTCTGCCTGCACGCGCCATGTGAGGTCAAAGGGAGCTCGGAACTCGATGTCCCGAGAAAGCTCATCACTCTCTACGGTTCACAAACCCATGAGAAGGCCTCGCTTCGCAGCTAACATCATACAGACAATAAATTCGGTCACAAAGAGATCAAAACTTCGACGGAACGAACTTTCGACCAAGAATCTAGCCACACAAAGAACGCAAGGAAACACCACAAAGACAAGTAAGTACATCTCCAATATTGTGCTCAAAGTGCTGGTGTATTAATTAAATAATTTGGGTAATCCGATTGCAAATCGATGTAGACTCAAAGAAGGATAATGGTTCTTCAGGTACTGTCAACAGACTCCATAAAGTTCATTTACACTGTACTGATAACTCTTTTCACCAACCTGTCTCATGTATATACTGTATGTGCTAGATTAGATTTATATTTAGAATAAAGTTTGTCTGCAGTCAAAGACGACGTGACTGTGGTATATTTTGATAAATAATCTCATCCCTGTTTCTGAAAGATTTCGCTTCAAAGCTGTACCTAAATACATGTGATATTATTTTCAATAAGCCATGAGAATAATATCATAATCATAATTCACTTATTAAAGCTAATTCCTTACAGTAGAAACTGTGAGCAGATACAACGAGACACTGCATTACGTTTTCAATGGTGGAGAATTTATTCTGACAAATAATCTAGTTATTTGTTATTTATCTAATTTATAATGGTTGTAGAACGCGACTAATTCCATTATACATTTCATTACCTAATAATGTACAATAAGGACAGTTTAATTCAGTTCATAGCTCACATATTTCAAGACCCTAAATTCCCACCAAAATGTAGCATGTGTGCAAATTATCCTACATATAATGGTGGTAAAATGCGTGCAAAATACCCATTTTAACTGACCCCGTCCACATCTCTAAATTATATATGTAATATCCTACAGTCTATACAATTTAGCAAGACAGCTATTTTTTGTTTGGTTGTTTTTGTTTTTTGCAGTAAACTTCATCATCCTTCCAGAGGAAGAGCAGGAACATCTAGAAATTGAGACATTTCATGAAAACTTTGAATTTTGAGAGCACTGATAATAGTTTGGAGAAATGTATAAAATTGACTGCGAAAAACTGTAACATGTTGTGTGAATAATTTTCTACTTCATCTACAGTATGACAGTAAGTTATGCGTGTGTGCCCACCTGTTTAAACTGTTTGTACAGAACTTTGCTTATAGGATCAGATGGCCTGACTTTCCCAGCCAGAACAGAAGAGAGCATGTTCCCCAACGTGACCATACCAAGAATCTGCCTACAGAGACAAAACATTAACATTTATTCATTTAGCAGATGATTTTATCCAAAGTGAATTACAAAAGAGGAATAGAAAAATTATTTATATTTTGAGCTGTCGGGATGGTTTTGGCACGAAATTGCAGGCTTATTTCATTAATACTTGCGTCTTTGTCATGTCCATAAAAACATACCAGCTGTCGCATTTTCCAGGTGGAGAAGCTACGCTGTTCAGGAAGTCACAGTTCAGGACAGCAGCGTCATACAGCAGTCAGATGAATGTTTATCTGTTAAACTGTTTGGCAAAGTTGTTTACTTGCTATATTGATTGGATAGGTTTTCTGGTAGACTAATTGAAGCTTATATTGCATGTCATGCTTTATGAATTGAACACTACTCGTGTGTTAACAGATTGCAATGTTTTATACATTTCTTTATTTTCAGTGCAGTAATTGTAGCATCTTTACTAAACACTGCCTGACAAAAAAAAAAAGCTTCATACTCAACTTTAGCTTTGATTATGGCGCTCATTCGTTATGGCATTGTTTCGACACCCTTATGCAACATCACAACATTTATATCCGTCCAGAGTTGCATTCATTTTTGGTCGAGAACTTTAATTGATTATGGGAGAGTCGAACCACTCTGTAAAGTCTTCTCCAGCACATCCCAAAGACTTTCAATGGGGTTAAGGTCAGAACTCTATGGGGGCCAATTCATGTGTGAATGATTCCTCATGCTCCCTGAACCACTCTTTCACAATTTGAGCCCAATTCATTTTGGAATAGTCATCCTGGAATATGACGAGCCATCAGGGAAGAAAGAATTGCATTGATGGGGTGACCTGATCATTCAGTACATTCAGGTCTTCAGCTGACTTCATTTTATTGCCACATAACATTGCTGAGCCTAGACGTGACCAATTGAAGCAACCCCAGATCATAGCACTGCCTCCAGAGGTGTGAACAGTGGGCACCATGCATGACGGGTACATCGCTTCATACACTTCCTTTCTTACCCTGGTGCACCCATCACTTTAGAAAAGGATAAATCTCGACTTATCAGACTACATTACCTTTTTCCATTGCTCCACAGTCCAATCTTTATGCTCTCTAGCAAATTGAAATAGTTTTTTACCAATTAGCCTAACTAACAAGTGGGTTTCTTGTGGCCACACACCTGTTTAGTTCCAATCCTGTAAGTTCTCGTTGCATTGTGCGTGTGGAAATACTTTTACTTCCACTACTAAACTTAGCCATGAGTTCTGCGGTAATGATGTGACTTCACAAAGCCGACCGCGATTTCCGTTCATGATCCTTCCAGATTTTAATAATTTGTTGGACAGTTCTTAACCCAATTCAGTGATTTGAAAGTTGTTTTCTTTGCTTGATGCAGGCCAATATTTGCCCCTTCTGAAACACAGTTACTTCTTTTCCACCACCACGGGATATATTTTCCAACATGGTTGTTCAAGAAATGAGAAGCTGCACACTGCATCAGTTGGGGTTAAAAGAACTGTTGCTAGCTGAAACATTAATAACTGCAATAATGATCCAATCATAGGCTCTTAAGTATCTGCTTATTTAAATCCAAATGGTGACTTTTTTTTTGGTCAGGCAGTGTATTATTGGCAGTAGTTTTGAGGTTCCCTATGAGTTTGTGTGTTGGGTTTTCTCATTTCTTTTACCCCAGTTGCAGAAATGCACAAGTTATCACTTTGTATTGTCCTTTTAGCAGATTGTCTGTTTAAAAGCCACTATAGCTGTGTAACAGATTCGAGGAATGAGGAAGCGGGCGACGGTGAAGCCAACTCAAAGGTAAATTTATTTACACACACAAACATGTTCGCTTTTCTGCATAATGGTGAAGCTTTATATATAAAAAGTCAAATGGGAATGGCAGCAGCAACACACACAATGCTTGTCAGCTGGGGCTCTGGGACCTGGCCCCTTTTATTTCCCTGTCTCTCACTGTGAACAAAGAAACAGCAATTGCCAGCTATTCATCTCAGGTGAAAACCTTTACCGCTTCCTCTCTCCCCAGATAAACTCTTGATGAAAACAACAGGAAGAAGCAGAAAAACTACAACACAATGGAAGTAAGCCACAACACAACTAAGCTACAACACAACTACAACATGGAGCAGTCTGACTCAATGCACGAGCGATCATGAGCTGCTTGGAGGATTCAAAGAGGTGCTCGTCCCACTGGAAGTCACTATAAGATTTCCCTGGACAACACGTCAAAGGAGAGCATTAACCAAAGTGTTACCCCCTTGAGCACATTGGTATACAAATGGGGGTTCAGCCAGCCTACAGCCCATTTTCACAGGACCAGGACACCTTTTAAGAGCTGCTGGTAAGCAAGAATATTTTATAAATTTTGTTGTGTTGTGTTGTGGCTTATTAATGTCATGTTTTCAGCTTTTATTTGCTTTGCTAATTTGGTTGTGATGTGCATGCTTCGGACACTGTATAATTCAACTCTTCTATGATGAACATGTCTTACATTTCTGAATAAAATATTGTTTTTGTCAAAAAAAAGATTGTAATAAAGAGTCACTTTAAAAGGCTGAAAATCTTTCAACTGTAAAATGATAAAATCAAGAAAACATCTTAATAATCATGATTCAAAAACATCCTCTACCTTGAAGTGTAAAAACATTTAGTAATTTTTAAGTCATTAAATCAAAATGTATTTTGAAATGGTATAACATTTTTCCAAAAATGTACGAAACCAACATGTACTACAAAGATTACATTTCTAAGGACTTGACACATTGACACTTGATCCCATGCATTGCATTCATATTTCTGTCAAAACAACCTTATGTGGCAATAAATGCACATTGTGACATTACATTACTTTAAGTAATTAGTATGCATGTTTGATCTCTTCGTGGCCAGATGACTAAAATATTAAGAGGCTTGACAAGCTTGACAAACTGGTCATGTTCATGATTAACCAGTTTTTGGATGAATAACTTACCCGGCATCGTCCACCACAGGTGCTTGGTCAAAAGCTTTCTCTTTCAGAATCTGAATGGTCTTCTTAATGGACACAGAAGGGAGCACAGTGAGAGGGGCGGAGAGCCGAAGTTCCTGCAGAGTCAAGTTCCACCACCTACAGAGAAGGTGGCAGGGGGAAGAGAGAACATGGTAAGAAGAGACTGCCTCTACCTTTAGAAGCTTAACAATAACAGTACTGCACCCTAGTGTGATAATAACAGACTCAAGTCAAGTCAAGTCAAGTCAATTTTATTTGTATAGCGCCTTTCACAACACACATCGTTTCAAAGCAGCTTTACAGAAGTTCAGCATTAACAGACGATAAAAATGTAATGTCTATAAAGTCGATAAATCATCATCCTTGTGCAGGGCTCCAAACTGCGACTAAAAATGGTCGCATTTGTGACCAAATAAATTTATTTGTGAGTGTAATTTCTGTCAAGGTCGCCAGAACTCAGACTTTATATATATATAGAGGAAATCATAAATAGGAAGGTGCTTCCAAAGAGAACATGTCTACGTGCACTCGTGTACGTGCTCACCATGGCTTGTTGACAACAAGGTCCTCCTCTCTCAGGAAACCCTTTTCACACATCCACTTGTCGCTAAGAAATTTAGACCTTTTTTGGGGGGTATGGACAAGGAATGTTTGAATCAGATGTTACAAATAACAAACCACATTTCTTAACCTCACTGTTTCAGCTGTATTTGTCACTTTCAATGCCCCAAGTTCTCATTACCCCTGGTGCTTAGTGGACGTATTGCATTCAAAGTGGGTGTACTATAGTAGTACGCCATTTCTTTGATACCGGCAGTCTAGGTTGAATTCTATAACATCACAGTAGCATTGTGGTTGCTTAATCTACCAGACAACACAAAACACACATTCATGGCACAGCTAAGCACATTAGAACACTGGGAACACTGAACCGTACATGTAGTTGCGGATGGAGTCAGGCATGATCACCACACAGCGCTGGCCTTCCTTAAGCTCTTTGGCTATGTGCACTGCTGCAGACATGGCTGTGCCAGAACTGCCACCTACATAGTGAATGAGAGCAGAGTTTAGCTACACACTTAACATTTCAAAAACATTAAAGACACTAAACATTAAAGACAAGTCACATACCACAGAGAAGCCCCTCATCTCTGATGAGCATTCGAGACATGGCAAAAGACTCGTCATCATTAGACTTGTACCAACTATCGACCACCTGAGACAAAGCAAAAGATCATACAATATAATTGTAGCTCATCATATGTAATTGATACTTTCCCTAAGCTCCACTATCCTTGGTTACTGTTGCTCATTCAGACAAGCAATACGGAACAACACATTAGAATGAATGAGTGATTGCAGTAAACGTTGTGATTTCAGTCAAATGTGCTTGTAAAGTGGAAAAATGTTATCGACATTACTCTTAAATGGGCTAAAATACATTTGTAATAATCTTTCATTAGCCTCTATTCAAAGTAATTGTTAAATTAAACTGCAACATGTTTCTGGAGACTGCAAATCAGAACAAGAGACAATTAGAAGAACACAAGCTTGTCTAACAATATGGCGGATAGCTACATTTGCTAAGGTAGGATTGATCAGTAATGTTTTATGACGGAGCTTAAGTGAAAGGTCAGTTGCCATTAGCAAACACCAAACAGTCAAACATTTGTTGTGTAAATACACACTCACAGATCGGTCCAGGACAGTGGGGATGAAGTCAAAACCGATGCCCTCCACCTCATACTGAGTTTTATCAGTCTTATTAAGCTCCTCCGGCTCAGCAAGAATAGAGCCCTCAGGGTCCACTCCTACAATCTGGGGCACAATGACACAGACACTTTTTACAAATTTTTTACAGAGAGAAGTTTTGGCAAAGCAAGTGCATTTATTCTCATTATTATCCAAGATAAAGTATGCATTGTATGCAGATAAACCTAATCACTACATCATTCCTCTGGTGGTTCCCATGGTTGTCTATGAAATGCGGGTTAGTTCATTCAAGGGAAAATTAATGTGGATTAACCACAGGCTTGGAAGTCCTGCTGCTGAACAACAAAGATTTACTCTAAGCTGTTTATGGGTTGATCAATGACAAGAGATGATGGAAAGGAGAAATCTTTTACAATTCTAGTTTAAAACAGACGTGTAAATTTCTTAATGTAATTCGGTATTAAATGTTTCATACCCTTTACGTTTATACTAGTGCTGTCAGTCGATACAAATTCAAGTGCTTGAATATATACACTTCTTTTCCTGTCAAAATGCACTTTTTCCATCTTAAGAAAAAGCAATATGTAACAATATAATGCTTTATTAACATTTTCCAAACAAAGCCTTTCACAGTATAAAGATAGAAATGCACTAAAATAGCACCAATTCAAGTAACATTAAACATTTTTAAACATTAAAGTCTAAGTGGGAGTTTGACTTATTGAAAGAACTAGCACCCACATATGTTTAATTTTCATTGTAATGGGCATTAAATCACTTAATCTCTCATCCTCCACAATATAAATCAGCCTGTAGCTATCTGCTTTGCTACAGCAATCGTGAAGCTTCATTCATGATTCGCGTCAGGCTACCAGTGCCAGCAAATCACCACGAAAAGCGATTGCAGACAAAATGGTCTCATTCTGCATTCTGTGATATTTAAGACTTGACGTGCATCTGTGGTAATTAAAATGTGCCTTACATAGGCTGAAAAATACTTGATTTCTCTCACAAGTACCAACTTGGCTTGTTTTATACAACAAATAGCGTTACAACAAATAGCATCCTTTCCACATCACTTTATCACTGACACTGAATCACTGCTGTGTGTTTGTATTGCACGTGTCAGTGTAAAAACTCCGTGCGGACACATCGCAAAGGTTCTGCCCTTCCAAAAAGTGTTTATACTGGTTTATGCTGTATTAACGGTAAATACGTTCATCACAATTAGGAAAAATGAACACATGTATGAACAATATAACTTTAATTATGTAGCATACGTTAACACGTTCATTTTGACAGCTCTAGTTTATACCATTTTCAAATATTGAATTACTGTAAATATCAAGTGTTGTAACAAAGTAATAAGCAATTGATCAAATATTTTACTTCAAAGGACGTCAAAGGAGAGCATTAACCAAATACACCTTAAATGCGTTCTTTAATTGGTCATAAACATAGAAAGTCATTAACTATAAGCAATAACTGATCAACACTGGTAGATGTTTGCCAATTACCCGATTTCACTTTGCATGTAAGCAACTTTACCAGCATTCTTCCTGCTTATCCAATGTGTGCAAGTGTTGTGTCCATGACTGTTTACATATTAAAGTGTCAAAACAAGAGAATACACAATGATTTCAAACATCACGTAAACAGTTTTCTTGCGCGGTCAATGCCCCTTTGTTCATTAAGTGATATTCAGAGTTTGTGAATAGATCTGAGGCTCACCTTGATATTAGGGCATTTCTCTTTTAGCTTGCGGGCGACGCCAGTGATGGTGCCCCCAGTGCCGACTCCAGCCACCAGCATGTCTATTTTACCTAAGAGGGCAGACACAACACTTGGCGTCTACCTAAAATGTGTAACTGGAGCAGTCATTCATCTGGAAGCAATGGAGCCAAATAACTCAAGGACGACACAGGTGTATATTTGTAGGTGTAAAGCACTAACAGGCACAACTTTGCGCCAACACAAATATTGTAGTTACCATCACACTGCTCCAGAATCTATTCTGCAGTGGTGTCAAAGTGAGCCAGAGGGTTGCTAGGATTGCGGTTCTGGTCCAGAATGTGAGCATTAGGAATCTCATTCTTCAAACGCCAAGCCACACCCACATGAGACTCAGGAGAATCAAAGCGGGCTGAGGTAGGGGTTCGAACAATCTCGGCACCAAGAGCTCGGAGCACGTCCTCCTGAGAGCAAGAAAGGAATTGTAATTGCGTTGACCTCGCCCAACAGGATGTTGAATTGGAATTTCAATTGGAATGACAAGATGTGGAATTTAGTGAAATGGAATTCAAAGCATTTACACAACAGATAATTCATAGTCCAACACTGCGTCCTGTTTGCTACTTCAATTCAAATTTAGGAAATAAATTGGAATTTAAAAGGCATTCTCAATTCTGAATGGCACAAAACCCGCATAAGGACCACAAAAACAGATGCCTGCAAGCAGAAACAGTCACATAAACACAAATTATTACTTAGACATTATATCATTACACCCACATGATCTTCATAACAATCTAGGGCTGCCCCCTGATAGTCGACCAAATGTTAGTCGATGAGAAGAGTCTTGGTCGACCAAGTTTCCAGTTCAAATGAAACTGGATAAAACTAAGTGCAATTAAAAGTGTTGTTCAACTATTTGAAAAATGGCTTTACAAAAGTTAACAACATCTCTTTGGCAAAGAACCTACTTCATCTGCGCAATAAAGTGATAAAATAATTATATATTATATAATTATATAAGAATAATATCAAGAATATATATATATATATATATATATATATATATATAATAACCACCTTTCCATCTACTGCAAGTATCCCTCTAAACACAAATAAAGACATAAAAACTATTATAAATGTAAAAATAATAATTATATTGATGATAATAATCACTGAAATATAAATCACGGTTCGAGGTGAACGTGTTTTTGAGTTATTTTTTACATTTTGTATTATTTTACAGACTGCAGAGTTGCGTTCACAATAAACTGCTCTGTGGAAATAAAGTGCACTGAACTCAAAACACCTATTGAGATGAGATGTCTGAGGTCATTTGCAGCACTCATAGACGATACTGTTCTTGAAAAAAACAAAAACTAAGAAAGAGTGAGAACCTTTTACATGCGCGTGTTCCACGAGACTGCACGCCTCCATGTCAGCGCGTCATACGTGCGCATAGAAGGCTTTTCTCTCATCTGTTCTTAATAATATAATAAAATGTTTTTTCAAGCGCGTGTCTGTTTCTACTGGCAAATTATTTGTAATATTAATTTGATAATAATAATAGTCTAATAGGCTAATAATAACAATTTAATAGCATTTAATTTTAATAGCAATTTAAAGGCATCAGCTATAGCCGATCACTCTGACCATCGTCAATACCCGAGATCATCGTCTGTTTGCTCAACCCGAATGTGCATTTCTCTCTATAAATTAACAAAATGTTTAGACAGTCTCTTGCCGGTTTTTCCGACATATTCAGAATTATTACCACTTTTGCCGGTGTTGCTGCAGCTTGCTCGTCCGTGCGCTTGTAAAATGTATATTTTAAAGGCTCATTATTACGGTTTAAACCATTTTCTGATGCCCACCAACATATAAGTAATTAAATTAATATATTAAACGTGCGACTAGTCGACTAATGTTTAACGGCTTAAATTACCGCCTACTAGTTGACTAGGAAAATCTTTGGTCGGGGGCATCCCTATAACAATCTCACCTTTTCCATACTCATCTTCTCAGGCATGACAATAATGCAGCGATAACCTTTGACAGCAGCAGCCAGGGCAAGACCAATACCTGACCACACACACACACACACACACACACACACGCACACACACGCACACACACACGCACGCACACACAAGTCAGTTTTTACCAATGTCTGAGATCAAAATAATATATTCTACATACTGTATAATTAGTAAATATTCTTATACAGTGAGGAAAATAAGTATTTGAACACCCTGCTATTTTGCAAGTTCTCCCACTTAGAAATCATGGAGGGGTCTGAAATTGTCATCGTAGGTGCATGTCCACTGTGAGAGACATAATCTAAAAAAAAAAATCCAGAAATCACAATGTATGATTTTTTAACTATTTATTTGTATGATACAGCTGCAAATAAGTATTTGAACACCTGAGAAAATCAATGTTAATATTTGGTACAGTAGCCTTTGTTTGCAATTACAGAGGTCAAACGTTTCCTGTAGTTTTTCACCAGGTTTGCACACACTGCAGGAGGGATTTTGGCCCACTCCTCCACACAGATCTTCTCTAGATCAGTCAGGTTTCTGGGCTGTTGCTGAGAAACACGGAGTTTGAGCTCCCTCCAAAGATTCTCTATTGGGTTTAGGTCTGGAGACTGGCTAGGCCACGCCAGAACCTTGATATGCTTCTTACAGAGCCACTCCTTGGTTATCCTGGCTGTGAGCTTCGGGTCATTGTCATGTTGGAAGACCCAGCCTCGACCCATCTTCAATGCTCTAACTGAGGGAAGGAGGTTGTTCCCCAAAATCTCGCAATACATGGCCCCGGTCATCCTCTCCTTAATACAGTGCAGTCGCCCTGTCCCATGTGCATAAAAACACCCTCAAAGCATGATGCTACCACCCCCATGCTTCACAGTAGGGATGGTGTTCTTGGGATGGTACTCATCATTCTTCTTCCTCCAAACACGGTTAGTGGAATTATGACCAAAAAGTTCTATTTTGGTCTCATCTGACCACATGACTTTCTCCCATGACTCCTCTGGATCATCCAAATGGTCATTGGCAAACTTAAGACAGGCCTTGACATGTGCTGGTTTAAGCAGGGGAACCTTCCGTGCCATGCATGATTTCAAACCATGACGTCTTAGTGTATTACCAACAGTAACCTTGGAAACGGTGGTCCCAGCTCTTTTCAGGTCATTGACCAGCTCCTCCCGTGTAGTTCTGGGCTGATTTCTCACCTTTCTTAGGATCATTGAGACCCCACGAGGTGAGATCTTGCATGGAGCCCCAGTCCGAGGGAGATTGACAGTCATGTTTAGCTTCTTCCATTTTCTAATGATTGCTCCAACGGTGGACCTTTTTTTCACCAAGCTGCTTGGCAATTTCCCCGTAGCCCTTTCCAGCCTTGTGGAGGTGTACAATTTTGTCTCTAGTGTCTTTGGACAGCTCTTTGGTCTTGGCCATGTGAGTAGTTGGATTCTTACTGATTGTATGGGGTGGACAGGTGTCTTTATGCAGCTAACGACCTCAAACAGGTACATCTAATTTAGGATAATAAATGGAGTGGAGGTGGACATTTTAAAGGCAGACTAACAGGTCTTTGAGGGTCAGAATTCTAGCTGATAGACAGGTGTTCAAATACTTATTTGCAGCTGTATCATACAAATAAATAGTTAAAAAATCATATATTGTGATTTCTGTTTTTTTTTTTTTTAGATTATGTCTCTCACAGTGGACATGCACCTACGATGACAATTTCAGACCCCTCCATGATTTCCAAGTGGGAGAACTTGCAAAATAGCAGGGTGTTCAAATACTTATTTTCCTCACTGTATATAGTGAATTACACTGTGCAAACTTTATTTTTGTTTTTCTTTGACTGGTTTAACTGGTACTATAGTTTTCCAGTGTCTGAACTACACAATTACATGTAAAATGGAGTAGAGGCAGCGTTTCAGCATGGGACAGTTGAATATAGACAGTAGTTGCTTTAAAAGGTCAATAATAAAATTATACAGTGAGAATAAACACCACAAGAAAGCCAAATGTTGGCACACACACACACACACACACACACACACAAACACACACACACACACCTGTGTTTCCTGATGTGGGCTCAATGATGGTGTCCCCAGGTTTAAGTATACCATCTCTCTCAGCATCCTCTACCATGCGCAGACTGATTCGGTCTTTTATGCTGCCGCCAGCATTGAAAAACTCGCATTTAGCCACTGAAATTACATGCAGAAGACATTGATTTAAACAAGTCAACAAAAAACGTTTCGTAAACCACCTTGTGTTTGTGTTAATAGAGCTATAATATTGCCTAAAATCATCTTTTTAGCAGTTGGACAACTGTTTTAAGTGTATGAACTTCTGGTTATGTGCTAAATGACATTATTTATGTGGGTGGAGTTTGCTCCATATAAATGGTACTTTGAGGATAGTTACAGCATGTACATTTCTGGCATCCTTGATCGTATCATTTGAAATTGGTGAAGTCATGATGGGATGAAAGATTGAATTACAACTGCAAAGACTAAATAATTAAGGGATTCTTTTAGGCTAGTCCTTGATAAGTACAATGTTCAATCTTTTGTCTAAACTTTTAAAACCTTGTGCATTTTAATGTTTATTCAAGCACAACTGCCCCTTAGGCTTCCATTGTTTTCCCTTTGTTTTTGCAAGTAAAGTCTATTAAATTTTCTGTCGACAGGATGTCACAGAATGGGTTATTGAAACTAGAACATTCCTTTATTATGGGGGGAAAAAAATATCACAATGTATGGTCTGAGCATAACATACACGTGTCCTCATTTTACCCCCCCCCCCCCCCCCCCCCCCCCCACACACACATCCCTATGCCATCCCAACGACACACATGCATGCAAATATGTACCTTCTCAGAAGCTATTAGTCAGCTATTTTCAAGTCTCCAATTCTAACTCAACTGGCCAAAGATTAATCTGTTTCACATGAAATCTCTGTGCTTGTCAAAACATGCATGAAGTTAATTTAAACCAGAGATGTTTTCAGCTCCTATCCTTCCTGATGCAATGTTTTTGTTCCAAACCAAAGCAAAAACACACATGATGCAACAACCTGGCCATATGCAAAGAAACCCTTTAAAAAGATCAGATGCACTCTATGTTTGGGTTAAGACACATATTCCAGAAATAGTCATTCCTCCAATCAAATGAAACTCTGTTCCTCTGTTCCTAAGAATGTGCAAGTCATTTTTCAAAATAATGATTTATGCTCTGAAATGCCTGTATGAACCTTTCATTTTGCATAGGGTGTGAAATTAATACCCACCATTAGCTAAATGAGGGTACTATTTGTGCAGTGGTAGGTAAAATTGCCTACCTACTAGAAGCAGCAAATGTGCCAGGTGACCTGTAAGACATCTTGTCTATAATAATATAATAACATGGCCATTGGGATTAGCTCCCATTCAGAGATAAGAGCATCAGTCCGCTCAGGCAATGCTGCTGTGGGATGGGGACTGTCTGGTTCGCAGTCAGTGTTCAATTTATCCCAAAGGTCTTCAATGGGGTTCAGCTTTGGGCTTTAGCGCAGGCCAGTTAATTTCTCCCACACCAGACTCAGTAAATAAATTTACCTATGGCATCCAATGACAGTCCCACTTTGAGAATAACAGATCTCTTTTAGTAGAATGGGGTGTACTAAAACGTTTGTCTAAGAAGACTGTATGACCATATGATTGAATTTATACACTTATAACATGTAAATTAGAAGATGTGCCCACAAACGTTTGGCTATATAGTGTATTTGTTTGTGCTCTATAACACATTGGCCCAACTTTTGTTGTTTTATCATTTTCTGTATAAATACATTACTTGATTTGAGAGCTCAAACTAGTGTGAAGAGACTCTGCCTCTGCACCTACGTATAGTAAACAGATACTCACAGAGCTCACACTTGATGCCAAAAGCATTGGGAATCTTGTTCATGCGAACCAGTGGGGTCTCTCCAATCCTACTCAGAATGTTGGGAAGTATACTGGGGGTCTTTGTCCTGGGAGAAAATGGAACATGTTTTGGTTTCATACATATATACACTCACTGAGCACTTTATTAGGAACACCTGTACACCTACTTATTGATGCGACTGTGCGAAAAGTAAATCATGCGGCAGCAGTGTAATGCATAAAATCAGCAGATACAGGTCAGGGGCTTCAATCAATGTTCACATTAACCATCAGAATAGTGTTCCTAATATAGTGCTCAGTGAGTGTATGTTACCATAAACACACATTAAGGGAAATGTTAACCATCGCCAACCACAAGTTAGTAGACTGGAATTGATTAAATGACTGAAATCATTATGACTCTGCAGACTGTAGCATTGGTTCATACCAGAGGTGGCCAACTCCGGTCCTGGAGATCCACTGTCCAGCAGTATTTAGCGTCAACCCTAATCATACACACCTGCCCTTATTTATTTTTTTTTAAGTTATCCTGGAGACCTTGATTAGTTTGAAGCATCTTAGATTAGGGTTGGAGCTAAAATCTTCAGGACAGTGGCTCTACAGGACTGGAGATCACCATCCCTGTTTACACCAACAGTGGATTACCACACCCGTCTTTCTCTATTACTCTCAAATCAAATTTCAAAGTCCTGAAAAACATTACTATGCAAATCTCTCCTGTTTAAGACAGTACACTGAAACATGCAAAAAAAAAGCAAACAATTAAATACTACAAAAGAGTAGATTTGAGTATGGACATTTGCCTAACAAAGATCAGAGACTGCTGAATAATACCAATCAATATTTCTATCAATTGCAGTTGGGACTGAATGTAGTGCGTTTCTGTGCCATGTTTTAATTCATAAAAATAAATTACTTTATTTCCTTTTATAAAGTATATGGCTACATTCTTGCTTGACGCAATCAATCTGGTGTGAATTAATATAGACACCTCGTGTACAGTGTACTCGCACATTTTCTATTGCACTATTCTACAAAATGACAGGCAGCAGCAGGGTGGAGAAAATAACAAAGAAACAGCAACTTTAAAATTGCACAACCCAGGTACAGTGTAAAATAGTGTAATGACCTTTATGCTGCCACTAGCTTACCATTGAAAGTGGTTGTGGGGTGACCCTGTGTTTAGATCACCAAGTTTCCAGGTGCATCTGCTGGGCAAATCTGGGCAAATCCATTTTCTCTCCATTATGACCTCAGATTCATTCTCCATTTGCTCTTCATTCATGCTGTTTACATGGTGACCATGTGTTTCATTCATATGGGAGTCATTCATACTCGACTTGTGTACAGCCTTAAAGTTCAAGATTTCTTCTCCTTTCAGCTTGCCTTCACCTGTGATCACAGGTTCTCCATTGGCAGACTCCCCATTCTTGAGGACCTTGGCAGCATGTGGGCAGACGGACCCACTCCCAGCTGTCTCTGAACTAGAGGGTACTGATTGCATGGCTTGCCTGAAAGAGAAAAAATTAGAAGAGTCAGAAACCAGGGTTTCCTTTATACCTACTGTTTTAACATTCTCCTACTACCCAAATGACTGTCAAAAATATTATTAGGAGGTCCTACGCAACCTAAACCCCTCCCCCATTTATGTGGGTGCATCACTGAAGATTTTCAACTCCAATTATTTTTTTGTTATAGTATTCATATCATCCAAGCTCATATGTAACATCGATGGATCTTAACATGCCACAAAGACAGCCAAACCTGTACCAGTGCAATGAAGGTCTCAAATACCTTTCGCACAAAATGTACTTGCATAGCTCAAATTCAACCTCAAATGCTTTACAAGATAGGTGTGATTTATGTGGAGAAACTGTACTAGCCTAAAGACATTAACCAAATGATGTAGCTGTTAAAGTTTAATTGAAATGCTTTTGATAGTTTCAGATTCATTATTAAAAAAACTGCTTAAACCAACAAAAGCTGGTTTGCTGGTATCCCAACCTGGCCAGGCTCATCTGGTTTGTTAGTTTTATAGGGGTTTGGGGCACTTGTCAGTTGCAATCTGAACACCATTTTGCCCTGACTGGTAAAACAGCTTGACCACAAACCATTTTAGGCTGGTGAAATATAACAGAATATAATATTTTCTAATTGTCTTGAAAATGCTCTTAAAATATTACACTATCTGGGCATTTTTTGCCAGATTGCTAAAGACCTGAGGCATCTCATTATGATGGTTGTAAATAGCCCTTTAATATAAATAATAAAAATATACCCAACTGATCTTTTCAACAAGCACAGACGTCAAACAATGATCTCAACGTGTGATGATACTCCTTATCAAAGACAAAGAGCGGAAGAAAACAACCCTGTAACATTCAGAATGTGTACAAAAACACAATATTAATCTATTAGATTAGAACCATCTTTTTCTCTAATCTCAAATGCTAACAATAATGAAGACTGTAAAACAAGCACCTATTACTCCAATCTGTATCCACAGTGTGGATAAGCACAGGATGTTCCCTAATAAAACTCTATTACCCTTAATGAACAAATCAAATAGTACACCCTTTGGAGATCTATTGCATAACATACTGTAAATCTGTCAATGTTATCTCTATGAAAAATATCTTTCAGCACAAAACACATCAAGTTGGAGCTGGAGATGACTGGATCTCCCTTGGGAATCGAACGGCTGGGCTCAATCAAGTTTATATCTCACGCGTTGGTAGGTTTTCCAGGAAGCGCCTCTTATGCAATAAACGTTGAGCTGAAACACAACAACATATAAGCAGTTCAGCCAAAAGTAAACCTTAGGACTGACTGAGCTTCCCTAAAAGGAAAAACCCATTGTGCATAGTGCTTCATTTATAGGACTAATGTTTTGTAATGTTTAACATTGTCAAACAGTATGATAGCCATAAAGAAAATGGAACTCACACAACTGAGTTCATGACTGGCAAAAAAACCCCTCTTCTGCTGATAAGATACAGTATAAACTGAAAGCATCATAAGTAACAATCATGCCAACATGACACACACTCTAAAATCACAACACTTCTGCTTTCCACAGTCACCCTTCAGTGAACTCGTAAGAGTGAATTTCCAGATGCTCAGGGTTTGACAGTGCTCTAGCAACACTTCTTTTGACATTTTGGGGAAGTTGAGGAGCACTCCAAATTTGTCATTCACCTCTCCCAAGCTCTGAAATCTCTCATCAAGTGAAGATAGGGCTGTATACACTACCACATAAAAAATGTGGTTTCCATTTTTGAAGTGCATCACCAATAGGCTCATCTGGATCCTCATATCCAAAGTGCCTTTTTGTGGTTCTTAACCGCTGGTTTGACATGTTTCAGGGTGATATCCCATCTATGGGTGGAGGCTGAGAATAGTTTGAATAATTTAGCTAAATATCCAAAGTAACCAATGGCAACTAGTGAGCTCATAGTAGCATCAGCTTCAAACAGTGTGGGCACCACGTGGGACAAAAAAAGCTCTTGAATTCAATTGAAGCAGCCTAGCCTTAACACCTTTATTCTTTCCATTCATGTTGGCGCCGTTGCCAAAGGATTGTACACTGTCCTCAAAGGGGATGTTCAGCTCCTCCATCCTTTTTAGTATGAGAGATGACAAACTTTCCCCTATTGACTCATCTGCCACAAGAAAGCCCATGAATTGTTCTTTAATTTGTGGTATGTCTTCCAGTGACACAATCCTGACAATGACAGAGAGCTGTTCCTTATGACTCAGATCAGGGTGCATGATCTCTTACACTATTTTATCCAGTATTTCTGCACTGATGGAGCCTATCAGCTCATTTTGTATTCTTTTGCCCAGGTAATGTGTGTGACTGCCAGCTCCACTTTCCACCCTACCAGCATGCTGCTTTATTACTGGATACAATTTTCCATAAACTCCACCTTTTTGAGAAAATTGCCATTGTCTAGTTTGTTTATTGTGTCTGTGGATCCCCTTAGAGCCATGATTCTTTCAGCTAAGGACTCAATTATTGCCACCAATCTAGAGAAGAGATGTAACGGTATGAAAATTTCATATCATGATTATCGTGATTATCACGGTTAGCAGTATTATCATGGTATTATTAAAATTTGTTGAAAATGTCCATGCGAGAAACTGACTTGTGAGAGTTCGCTCTGCGCACTTTGTCTATTTTGTTTTATTATTTTCATGCCATAATCTGGTGAAATTTGATACACCCAGTGATGCATTTGCTCTTTGACCTAAACATGACCAAGAAGTCAAAATCCTCAGGCTCTGGAGACATTAAAAGACACTTATGTTTTCAAGATGAGAGTGCTGACGGACCTGTGGACCTGGGACTCGAGATGGATGGCGTAGCCAGAGAAATCCAGCATCAACTGTCCAACATGTTTATGATGCTGACAAAGGTTATTGCTGACTTGGAGGATCTTGCTGTAATACGTCGATCGATTATGGCCATGAAAACAAAATTCTCTGAGTTAGTTACAAGAGTGGCAGATGTTGAAAAACAAATCGATTATCTGGAGTCATCGGAGAGGGAATTGTCATTTAATATGCCCGCGACCAAAGTCGATTTGGAATATATTCTTGAAAAGCTTGAAGATTTTGAGAATCAGAGCCGCAGGAGTAACATCAGAATTGTTGGAATTCCTGAACATAGATATGGTGAAATTCCAAGATGAGCTCTACCCGAGTCTGCTCGACATAACAGGCCATAAGCTGGAAATCGAGCAAATCTTTAGAAAGGAAATCTTTCTGGGAAGAATCATAATATTTTCTTGTTCCCAGACTTTGCGAATTTGACAAGAGAGAAACGTGATCGGGGAATGTAAGAAAGTCCTGCATCAACGGAAGATCGCTTTTGCACTGATGTTACCTGCCAAACTGAGAATAGACACCAAGGATGGTCGCAAGGTTTTTTTGTGCCCAAATCAAGCATTGTCCTTAATAAAAACATTGGATGAGTAACTATTAGGTGTTTCCCTATGTGAGTGGATCCCTGTTCATTGACTTGTTGAATTGTCAGAGGAAGCTGGGCATCATTTTTGTTTGGTTCTGGTTGTTTTGTGGAATTACACTGCTATGGGACTGATGTAGATGGATCTGTTTGTTCCTTGTGCTTGTGCCTCCTGCTGGCCTTCGGAATGATAATGTCATCTGCTACACTCATGAACAGCTGGCTCACTGAACATTCGTTTGTCTGTCTGAGGACACTGAATGGCTTTATATCAGCTGGAATTTGTTTCATGGAGGAACACACTTTCGAGACAGTTCTGTAAATTAATCTACACATTATTTGTGTTTACTCTGCCTTTTGGCTGGGTTTGAATTACAAGGTATTTTATGTTATGTAATTTTGCCTTAAAAATTTTTGAGGCAAAATTGTGTAATCCGACGTTATAGTTGTTATAACGGGGGTTCTTGTAGGAATACATGGACGTTTTGAGTTTAGAGGGATGGACGCCGGTTGGCACTGTCGTGCGTGGGGTTAATGTGCACATTAACTTTTTTTTCTGTTTGTTTTTTCGGGGTTTGATTGTTGCACTGATGCTGAAATGTGGTCTTTATAATCTTGTTTTTGACACACAATTTATTTTGTCTATTAAATCAAAATGTCAAATGTTAATATGAGTGGGTTATCTCTCTCCACATGGAATGTGAATGAGTTGGGGCACCCCATAAAAAGAAGGAAGGTTATTTTTTAAACGTAAGAAATAAAATAAGCTGGAAAATTTGGGAAGATATGAGGTGGACATGTTTTCTTTAGTGCTTGCTTTTCCCTCAAGTAAAAGCAAAGAAGCCATTATATTGATAAATAAACATCTACAATTAAAATTTCTCAAACAGATTAATGATACATTTGGAAGAGTCATTATTGTTTTAGCTGAAATTCAAGGGCAAAGGCTGATTTTGGATAATATTTCCGCACCTAATGCTGATGATCAGGGCTTTTTTATAGATCTTGAAGGAATGTTGCAAGCCGCTAGCACCCCTCATGATGTATATTGGGAGGAGACTTTAATCTATTTATGGACTCAGTCCTTGATCATGGTGAAGCAAAAGTGTGTAAAGCCCCCTTGAGCAGTGTTTCCCAACCTTTTTTCTGCCACTGCACATTTTTTATGACTAAAAAATTATACGGCACACCACTATCCCACATAAGCTAACCATCGTCCTTTTTTTTCTTTTCAAGAACTTGTCCATGTTTTCTGGCCATTTTAGTAGCGTGTTTACTTGTAATGTTTGAAATTCGGCTAAGAAAAAAAAAACACATGTCACATACAGTGCTTGTGTTAGACTTTCTAATCATCCGTCATTTTGATGGACAGGGTCGTACAAATTCCGTCATAATCTATTATTACCCATAATTTTAATTCTCATAATATTTTCAGATTTGAATGATAATTAAACATTTAATAGCTTTTATTTTCATTCACATTTTCATTTGTAATCATGAACTAATAGGACGAGCATATAGCAGATTATGCATTTATTTATTTATGAAGAGAACAGACGAACAACAGAGACACGAAGCAGATGAATGTTTTTTTTTACCCCGGCTATGACAGCGGAGGCCACTAAAACATGACATATGAACAACGCAAAATTACAAAAAACAAATGCAATTAAAATAAACAAAACACGTAAAAAATGTGCTGAACAGAACTCAATTGACAACTCAAATCTTCCTCCTGGTCCGCATTGACTTAAACTTGCCTGTGCGTAATCAAACGCATCAAGGGAGACTGACGCTGAGGCAATTGTCATTAGATTTTGCGTCTTTGCCTCGGACAGATGACTTCTCGTGGCAGTTTTAATTTGGTTCTTATGGATATTTGGATACTTCTGAAGTGAACCCATCTGGTAGGGACTATACATTTTTTTCATCAGCCCATAAAATGTATTCTAGAATAGCTCTTTTTTTTTTTTTTTTTTTAAAATCTAAGTCCCATTTAGTTTCAGATCACACCCTGATGAGTTTAGAGGTGTTGCCACATACAGAGAAAAATAAATCATATAGTTAGCACTTTAGTGTATCCCTTTTGCAAAAACCTAAATTCCAACAAATGTTAAAGACTAAAATCAATGTTTATATGGAGACCAACTGGTCCTCAGTATCCTCTGTGGCGTGGCTTGGGAGGCACTTAAGGCAGTTCTAGGGATCGGGTCATCCAGTATGCCACATTCATCAAAAAATCCAAAGCACAAGAACTCGTGGAGTTGGAAGGAAATATTAAAAGTGCTGAAGCAGAGCTGAAGCACCTAAAGTTGTCTGATTGCCTCCGAGAATTAACCCGATTGAAATACAGATACTATTTTGTCACGGAAGGTGGAGTTTTGGTTATTCAGGGCAAGACAGTCAAACTTTGAGTCGGGGAAGCAGGGAAGCTTCTGGCTAGATATATAAAACAGAGAGAGTCTTTTTCTGCCATTTCCTCAGTGAAATCTGCTGGTGGTGAATTTTACCTTGGCCATTGATATTAATAATGCCTTTAAAGAGTTCTATCTTGCTCTTTATAGTTAAAAGTGTTCATCAGCTGATGAAGATATTAGAAACTTTGTGGAACCATTAGATCTCTCTAAACTGATTGATGACCAAAAAACTCCTCTTGATTCTGAGATAACCTTGTAGGAGCTTGATGAGGTAATTAAAGCCTTGCCTGCAGGTAGAGTTTTTCAAATCTTATGCTACAGTACTGGATCCACTTTTGTTAGAAGTTTATATGGAATCATCAAAGAATGGAAACTTCCGCCAACCATGACACAAGCCTGGATCAGTCTTTAACTGATCAGTCTTAAAAATGATTCTTAAAAAAGACAAAGATCCAAGCGAGTGTAAGAGTTACCGTCAAATTTCCCTGATCCATTTAGATGTAAGAATGTTGTCAATAATTCTGGCTAACAGATTAAGTAAAGTTATGACATCTCTTATACATATAGATCAGGTGGGGTTTATTCGGGACTGTAGCTCTTCTGATAACATTAGGCATTTCATCAATATCATGTGGTCAGTGGTGAATGATCAGACTTCGGTCGCTGCCATCTCACTTGATGCCGAAATGGCATTTGATATGGTAGAACAGGATTATCTTTTTAAGATTTTGGAAATGTATGGGTTCGGAAGTACTTTTATTGTTTGGATTAAGTACTTTATAGACACCCTGTAGCGGCAGTACTAACAAATGGACTAATTTCAGATTATTTACTGCTACAGATTACTGCTTTTGGAATAGGTCATGAGGCATCAGTGTATTACTCCCTGCTAATCCAGAGTCTGGGGTATGGAGCATTAAATTCCCTCAAAAGATTATGAGTGGAAGATTTAAATTTGTATTTGGAGGAGGGAGTGTGGGCTAGGATTCTTAAAAACGTCAAGTCTGCATCTAGGGATTCAAGGGTGTGCCTTATGCAATTTAAGATTCTACATAGATTATATTGAACCCCCCTCATAGATTATATTGGACCCCCTCTAGCATCTCCCACCTGCTGGAGATGCCATTCAGAAGATGAAGATACCACCCATATTTTTGGGGCATGTTGTAAGAATCAGGAGTTCTGGTTGAGGGTCCAGAATTTTATGGGCGATGTATTGGGTACTAGATTTTGCATCTTTACCTCAGACAGATGACTTCTCGTGGCAGTCTACCTTAAACATCTTTTGACTGTAGATAATTATAGAAAAATATAGAAATATAAAAAAGATAATATAGAAAAAAATATATATTGTAGAATATCTGCCATCTGTGTTACAGAACAATCACAAGAAGACATCAACCTATGTATCCACTACAAATCAGCAATGGTCGATGTCCAGGACTGTCTGTAGAGCAGCAGATTAAACTTTTAAATAAGCAATTTTCCAAAGATTTCAATGTGAATCTGACAATATATCATGCAATAAATCATAATAACAAGGAAAGTTGACAAACATGCCAACAGCAAATATGTCTGTGAACAGTTAATAAATAGGCCTACTTCTGTAATATTAGCAACACACACACACACACACACACACTGCAGTAAGTGAATAACAATTTGTGAATTGGTTAGCGAATATCCAGCTTAGTAAGCCAAAAGTCAGCTGCAGTCATTGAAAGTGCCTTTGCAATGTGAAACAAAGGTTCTCATTGCCGTTAATGATTTGAATCCTCCGACTTGCCGTAGAGCCCTCAAACGCGATAGAGGAGGAGTTATGTACATGAGCAAATGCATGGGATAATCAAGTTATGTGAGGTGCTAAAATAACACGCGCTACATCTTACATCTGGGACGTACATATACTTCCGATAAGTACTATTGAGCTCTCAACCAATGATGCACTGGAGCTACGCAAGGACCACCTCCCTCATTTCCATGTTACACACAGAAAAGTAAAAATAAATACATGTATAAATAAATATATATGGGAATATATAAATATGGAAATAAATATATGTGGTAATAAATAAATATAAAATAAATGAACACATAAATAAAAAATAAAAACAATGCAAAATAAATGAATAAAGACAAGTTAAAAAGAATACAAACAAAGTTAAACTAATTTTATTTGTTTTATCAAGACATTTTTCCTTTATTTATTTTCTTATTATTACATTTATTTATTATTTTTGCAGGTTTGGGCCTCCATACTTATGGCTTTCCATAAATACGAAAACACGTGAATTTTGACCCTTATGGCTTTCCATATACCCCCTTCGTGTCCGCTAGATGGCAGTAAGGATTTTTTTGCCTGTAATAGTTTTTAAATACTTTTCTCGCATAATTTTCATAATTATTATGAACCAAGCTCTCGGGTTTCCTTCTAAATCTGATCTCTATAATAATGCAGTATGATTGTAACTGGGTTTGTTTGCTTTCATAAATTCTAAGAGATGACTGTACTTTAATAATTTGGCGCTTGTTTAAAGGCATCTATAGAGGAGACCCATTTTAGTAGCAGCATAAAAAACATGGTAGCAAATTCTCGTTCTAGAGTTTTGTTCGCTTTTTTTTTTGGTCTGAAAACTTAGATAATAAGCAAGACAAATAAATAAACGAATCAATGGTAGAAAGCCAAAAATACAAACAGACAGACATATGATAGACAGACAGACAGACAGACAGACAGATTGATAGACAGACAGACAGACAGACAGATAGATTGATAGACAGTTAGACAGACAGATAGATTGATAGACAGATAGACAGATAGATTGATAGACAGTTAGACAGACAGATAGATTGAAAGACAGACAGACAGATAGATAGACAGACAGACAGACATAATTCATCTTGTTTTTAGTACTACTGTACTTTTAACTGTATAATTTATGTGAAGTACTTGGTACAACATTCTTTGCCTCTTCATGTATGAGCATCTTTCAAAGCAAACGCAACATGTGATATCTAATTGGGAATAGTTATAGTCTTTAATACTTGACACACAAACCTCAGTAATAGTGACAATCAACAAACATCATTAAGTAAAAAGATTGTCATGTTCTCTGTTGTCTTTTGTTTTTGTGCTTTTATGTTGAAGTTTAGTTTAGTTCCTGTTTGGTTCTTGTAGTCCTTTTGTAGTTTTATTTTATGATTGGTTTCCCCTGATTAGTTCTCATTCCCTGATTGCTTACCCAGGTGTTCCTCATTCCCTTGTTAGTTCCTTTATGTATTTAAGTCCTTGGTTTCCCTGTGTCCAGTGTTAGTTATTGCATGTTTTGGTATGCTCTGTGCCAGTTTCCCTGTGTTTTTCTTTGTTCCGAGTCCTCTTAATTTTTTGTTCAATAAACCGCTGCACTTAGATCCTCAGTTTTTGCCTGTCGTCACAAAGATGAGCTCTGAACATCACCACAACCATTAACTAACAGTTGTGACAAAAGCACAGATCAAATCTGCAAACAGCTAAAAATAAGCCTTAAAATAAATATATTAATGATGCAATGCTGGGAGAAGATCATCACCATTGTTTAATATGAAACTGTAAGTAAAAACAACTACATTGGGACAACATTTAGGGTGATTATTGTCTAACGTGTTTATATTCAAAGTAATTTATACTCCTTAGTCTCAAAGATTTTGCAATAAATAATGCCGTGTAACCTGCCACCGAATTCAACATATGTTTTTGAGTTAAGGTGTCATGATTTACAGTGTCATGAAACTCAAACAGGCACTTTAATATAATATCAAAAATCTTGTTTACATTGGCAACAGACTAAAACAAACTGGATTAAATTGATTGAACTTAAAAATACCAGTAGAATGAGAGAAATCGTTACATTTACTTGGGTGAAAACAACATCAGGGATAACAATGTGGATGGATGGAGACTGTAGGCCTAATATCTTATTTAGCACATTATAAATGAGTATTAAACCATCCTGGAGGAGTGTTACAACAGTTTCCAGACCAGCACGAGGGCAGTTCTAACATATATGCTCCTTGTCTTCACACACTAATTGTTGAAAATAGGAACTACATGCATGTAGCAAAAAGTGTTACAACCTAATTCTAATTAATGTAATATTTTCATAGAGGACGTTTAAAGCCTTTACCCACAAACAGAACATTAGGTTGCATTAAAAGTCATAAACTGTTTAACTATAATCCATGATTGTGTTTCATTATTTTAATGATTAAATCAACGCTAATAGTATCATTGAATCACTGCAACCGATTCCGAATGCGTCACCATCTCACGCCAAGAAAAAGATGATAGTGTCCACCTATCAGTAGCCTTGCGCGCGCGTGAGCGCACTTGCTCTCTCTATTGTCTGTGACGGAGCAGGGTGTGTACTGACAGAGCAGATGCGCGATGCTCGCTTTCTGTGGAGCTCAATGCATGGAGCTGCATGTAATGATGGAGCTTTATCTCTACCTTGGGCGTTGGACCAAGATGTTTTGCGCTAAGGACGTTTTCATGTGACGGATTTGCCTTCGCTTCATTCAGAAGGGTCTTTTTATCCTGCATGTCAATGTGCGTATCTTATGGCTAATCACTGCGTTTTCACGTTTCCCATCGGCCATATGTGACATAACAGAACATTTAAGACGCAAAGGCTTTGTAAATAATTTTCACAAAGATGATGAAGAGAAACAGCCCGTTGCGACCGCGCTCCATGTCGATTGGCAAAAAATCAGAGGCGGTTAAAGTGGTGGTGCGGTGCCGCCCGTTAAACAAGAAAGAAGAAGCGATGAATCACGGCAGAATTGTTGAAGTTGACGTCAGACTGGGACAGGTGAGTGTGCGGAATCCAAAATCATCCGGAAACCTCATGAAAACATTCACGTTTGATGCGGTCTATGACATGGGTTCAAAACAAAACGAGTTGTATGATTATGCATGCAAACCTCTCATTGAATCGGTTTTGCTTGGTTTCAATGGAACTATATTTGCATATGGCCAAACTGGCACTGGCAAGACATATACAATGGAAGGTGTGTCCACCAACCCTGAGACAAGGGGAGTCATCCCAAATTCATTTCAGCACATTTTCACTCAAATATCCCGCTCTCAGAACCAACAGTATCTTGTGAGAGTGTCATATCTTGAGATATATCAAGAAGAGATACGAGATCTCCTGTGCAAGGACAACAACAAAAAACTGGAGCTCAAGGAAAATCCAGAGTTGGGTGTCTACGTCAGAGATCTCTCTTCTGTGGTGACCAAAAACATAAAGGAAATTGAGCATGTCATGAACTTGGGGAACCAGTCAAGATCTGTTGGATTCACCAAGATGAATGAGCGGAGTTCAAGATCACATGCGATTTTTGTGATAACCGTTGAATGCAGTGAAATGGGCATTGATGGTGAGGAGCACATTCGTGTTGGAAAGTTAAACATGGTGGATCTGGCTGGCAGTGAGCGCCAAAGCAAGACAGGTGTACAGGGACAGAGGTTTAAAGAGGCTACCAAAATAAACCTGTCTCTTTCTGCCCTTGGAAACGTTATCTCAGCCTTGGTGGATGGGAAGAGTACCCACGTTCCCTACCGGGATTCCAAACTCACCCGCCTGTTACAGGACTCCCTTGGAGGCAATGCCAAAACTGTTATGGTGGCCACAATTGGACCAGCTTCGTGCCACTATGATGAGACTCTTACCACTCTGAGGTATGCTAACAGAGCGAAGAACATCAAGAACAAGCCAAAAATCAACGAGGACCCCAAAGATGCACTGCTTCGCGAGTTCCAAGAGGAAATAGCTCGTCTGAAGTCGCAGCTTGAGGAACGAGGGATGCTGGCCAAAGCAAGGAGGAGACATAGGAGAAATAGTATGCAGATGAAGAGGAGTATGAGTAGTGGAGAGGTGGAAACTCCCAGAGAGGGACAGTTGGGGATCACTAAGACAGTACATGAGGAGAGTGTAGAGGAATATTGGTGGAGGCAGCAGATGGCACAGACCTATGCCAATTACAAGTCAGATTTCCATAGGAAACTTGGCACATTAGATGAGAAAGTCAAGACTGTGGAAGATTTGCTGAAGGAGCAACAATCAATGGAAATCATGATTGAAAAGTACAAGGTTGGTTTTCTCCACTCAGCTATTCTTTTCAAGCAAAGCTCTAGATCATATTAATCATCACTTACATATTCTATTGTGTGCCATGATTGTTTGTAGGCTATGGAAAGTAAACTTTTGGTTGGAGGAAAAAACATCATTGACCACACCAATGAACAGCAGAGAATGTTGGAGCTGAAGAGGCAGGAGATTGCTGAGCAGGTAAGTGTAGTGAAGAAATTACCAAAGCATACCTGTTATACAGTATATACAGTATGCATTTCAAGGATCAGAATATGATACATGTGTGTAATAAACACTGCTAGGAGAGAATAGAACTGGAGATGCAACAGCTGATGTTTGAACAAGATGAAGAGACAATTGAACTGAAAGAGACGTTCTCCACGCTACAGCAAGAGGTGGAATTTAAGACCAAGAAGCTTAGAAAGGTGTGTAATGCCACAACTCACACACAGTACTCGCTGTATTACGTACTAACATATACATTGGGCAAATTATACTATTCTTATTATCCAACAGTTAAGTATTGATATTTAGGACCTTACTGTATCAAATATCATGGTATAGGTTTTATGTGTCCGTTTCAGACATGACAAAGTACTTCCTTTAGTTAGTCTATTCAGTGAGCCTGTGTTCAATCAATAAAATCTTTGTTCTTCTTTGTCAGGTTGCAGTTTTGTAAATACTACTTAAATTTTTGTTTTTAACATGGAAATATTTGATGCTTATAATTATCAGGAAGAACTTCAGACAGGATTTAAGACAAAAAGGTTTATTATATTACAGAAGCTAAGCTGTGACCTGTGTCTTAATCTGTTTTTGTTTACATTTTTAGTGCTTTTTCATTGTAAAAGGGATAGTTTACCAAAAAATCACAATTTACTCCCCCTCATGCTATCCCAGATCCATCTTTCTTCTACAGAACATAAACAAAGATTTTTAGAAATATATTACAGCTCTGTCAGTCCTTTCAATGCAAGTGAATGGCGACCAGACCTTTCAAGCTCTAAAAGCCACATAAAGGCAGCATAAAAGTTATCCATGAGTCTCCAGTGGTTAAATCGATGTCTTAAGATGCAATATGATAAGTGTGATTGTGAAACAGATCAATATTTAAGTTTTTTTTTTTTACTATAAGTCTCCACTTAGTGAAAGTTAAAGTGGATATTTATAGTAAAAGGATTTAAATATTGATCTATTTCACATCCAAAGTGATTGCATCACTTCAGAAGACATATATTATACCACTGAAGTCATATGGATTACTTTTTTGCTGCCTTTACGTGATTTTTGGAGCTACAAAGTTCTGGCCACATTTACTTGCATTGAGAGGACTGAAATATTATTTTGTGTTCAGCAGAAGACAGAAAGTCATACACATCTACGATGGCATGAGTGTGAGTAAATGATGCGAGAATTTTCAGTTTCGGGTGAATTAACCCTTTAATATAATGCCTTACACCCAAGTCAACATTGCATTGGTTGTTCATCTCACAGTTTTACAGTAAGCTGCAGTTTGTGAGGTCTGAGATTGGAGATATCATCAATGAACATGTCACAATGAGACAAGAACTGGAGCAGACAATGAATGAGCTGACAAGAGAGATGAAATTCAAGTATGTCCAAAACCCTGGCCTCATATTCTCAGATTTACTCAGAAAAATACTACAAAAACATACAATCCTTGTGCATGCACAGACATATGGAAGGGTATTTGTGCCAAAAGCACTTGAATTAGAATTGTAGTACTTCAAATTGAATATGAGTTTTGAACTTGGATTACATTAATCTGAAATTGTGTAACCTGAATCAGTGTAATACAAATTTTAATTGGAATTTGTGCCACATACATAGGAATTTCACATTTAATGTAATCCAAGTTTAAAATACATATTCAGTTTTAAGTAAATATTCAAATTAAAGTCCTTCTGGCACATATATCATACCATTAAAAAATGCATATTGAAAATTCAAGGCCTAAAATCCTAATTCAGGTAGTGTTAAATATCATTCCATATTTGTGTTTATGTTGTTGGCTAAACACATCTTGTTCTTTTTGGTTGTCCTTTTCTCCAGAAATCTTATAATCGAAAACTTCATTCCTCCCGAGGAAAAGAATAAGATTATAAATCGCCTTCATTTTGACAGCGAGGAAGACCAGTGGAGAGTCTTACCAATTCTCCCTTCAGAAAAGTGTGTGAAAGAATAACACTGGTCCAAAAATTACAAGACATTTACCATGAATTGCTTCTCTTACAATATTTCATTTTCTCAATTTTTCCAGTAACTCACCTCTTGTCAGGCAAAGGCCAACTTCAGTAGTGGGATACAAAAGACCACTTAGTCAGTATGCTGTAGCAACCGGATCTCCCTCAAGATGCAGGGTTGGTATTGTGTAGAGATAAGGAAAAAAATTCTATGTTGAGAGTTTTTTGGAATAGTGTGCAACAACAATGATCATTTTTTAAATGTATTGTCAGGGAATAATTTTGTAACTTTTTTTATCAATAAGCAAAATAAATACATAAATAAAAATAAAACAAGTCCACCTGTAATGGTAAAATAAATAAAAAAAATAAAATTATAAAACACATATCTGCTGTTACTGTAAGGAATTGTGGACACGGATGAACCCTTCATTCAATATTTTCTAAAAAGCATTTTTTTTCCCTCTTTCTTTTTGACAGGCTGAGAACATCATGCTTCTGGAACTTGACATGTCTCCACCTACCATGGTTCCTCTTGACCTTCAGAGGTCAGACATAAGGACCCAAGACTTGATCCGTGACTTTGGCCATTATAGAAAGAGGACGACTGCATCAAGGGTGATGAAAGCCAGATCATGGTGAATAACTTGCACGTATCTCATCCACTATTGACAATATTCATCTGCCACCCTTAATGCCCAAATTGTCAGCATTTAACCCTTATTTTTACCCTCCTCCTCCAGGTGCCAAGGGCCAAGTCAATCTGCTTCTTCTTCAACAAGCTCTGGGGCACAATGTCCAGCCTCTACAATGGGGGCTTGTGCGGCAACCCAACAACCATGAGCATTAATCATGCAAGGAATATAAGCATAGAAAGCACTTTTAATTATTCTTTGCTCTTTTTAATGAGCTTTAAGCTAGTTTGTCTTTTGCATCACTCTGATTTAGCTTTGGATTTGCGCACGAATTTTAAGCACAATTGTCTCCTGTATACTTGAAAATGCTAGTGTATCCTGTTTAAGCTTGTCGTTTTTAAGTGATGTCATTCTTGAACAGAAATGCAAACAATAAATGTATCATGAACAAATAATCTCTCAATATGTGTATGCTCTATATATGTTATATAAAGTTTAAGTATAGATTAAAATTAGCAGAAGTTTATAATTGACAAAGAAGTAAAGTAAGAATATATGTTTTGTACAGGAGATGAGCAGTTACAGAAATACTCAAACCAGCCCGTCTGGCACCAACAATCATGCCATAGTCGAAATCACTGAGATCAATTTTTTCCCCATTCTGATGGTTGATGTGAATGTAACGCAGGTTTGGGCCTTGCTAGCCGATATTAATCGGTCATCAATATTAGCTAGACTAAATTAAATAAATCAACTAAATCATAACAGTCTAAAATTCAACTACAGGAGCTGGTGGTCAGCAACAACACAGAAACAGGAAGTTAATTTTGGTACCGGTACCATATATTGAAAAATAATTAAACAAACATAATTCCAACCAAAGATACATAAAAGAAAATAAAGAAAAACTCAAAATATTTCCAAACTACAGTTGAATCGGTTATAATTGAGTGCACTTTTGTGGTTATTGTTCAAATCAAATACAATGATACAGATTACAACAAATGCCATATACAAAACATAAAAAAAAAAAGAAATCAAAAAGAAAAGAAACTATCCCAACAATGTTGACATGCCAACATTGTTGACTTTCTTCAAGACACGCACAGCAACCCGCAAGAGTTTTTATAGAAGTTTGTTAATTAATCTATAAGTTATTATTCATCAAAGAAAAAGATGTGCCTGAGGGACTGAAACGCTAGTCTATGGAGAAGTGCGTGGGGGACAAGCTGCGGACAACCTTCCTACCAGACCCATAGGGTGGCTGTTCAGTGGATGCTGCGCAGATGGTCGGCTCCCAACCATAATAATTCAGCTCGCCATCATTTATCTCCAACCAGAGAGAAAGAACCTGACCAGTTCCTCTTTAAACATAACCTGATGGCGGCGACGGATTCCCTGCAGCCAGTAAGTTGTTCTGTCCACAGCCGTCGATCGACTTCCCCACGCCTCTGAATGAGGAAGGCGCCGCGACTCGATTAAATACGCGTGCTAGGAGACGCGATTGGTCAAGCATAATCACGTGACCGGGGTTACGTGATGTTGCGGGGTATAAACGTACTCCGCAAATACATCAATCAATATACAACTAATATACACATACATACGCACATTGAAAGGATTAACAGATTTTAACCTGGATTACACCCTCCCCCCTTAAACCTATGCATGTCCCATTGCATGTTAAACCACATGAATAACTGAACTAGTGGTAGGCGCAGGATTTAAGGCGTCCGATATACTATGTAAAAGAGTTTGAACCACAGATATCAAAGGATTACCAAGCAAACTGTACTGCAACCTTTTAGGTGGTAATCGTTGACGCACACAACGTCTTAAACCGGGTTCTGGTTCTACCGAATCAAGAGTTAAATCAAAGTTCAAGGGCTCAGAGACACCAGAGACTAACGTCTCAGGATTGACAGACTCTTCTTCCTCAGGTCCAGACTCAGGTAGATGTTCAGGTAAGTCAAGGTCGACAGGTGCTACAGATTCCTCAGCTTCAGGTAAGGGATCAGGGGTTACAAATAACGTCTCTTCTTCAGGTAAGTGCTCACTCTTCGACCCTGCAGCTACAATGACTGGTTCACTCACAGCTGTCAAGGATGGAGAAAGATAATCATTGGCAACACTTAGAGATGAAGCTCTTTTGTAAAATTTCTCCACAGTGAACTTCATTGGATTTGGGTCCGGACCAAGAACGGCTGGTTCAGGTGAAGAGTCTTCCTCTTCAAAGACCTCAGAGTCAGGAGGAATCTCATACTGCTGCCGCGTTCTTGGCCTTGAGACTGGACTGGCCTCAATGAACGGCTCTTCAACAGCAGGGAGAAAACCACACGGTAATAAAAGATCTCTATGAAGAGTACGTTTAGGACCATCATAACGCTCTGGCTTCACTGTATAGACTGGTAGGTCTCCAGCTTGATCCACCACAACATAGATGTCCTGCTCCCACTTATCACTGAGCTTACGTTTACCTCTCAATCGAACACTGCGCACGAGCACTCGGTCCCCAGGCTCCAACTTCGAAAGGATGACTCTTCGATCAAAGCGGACCTTGTTTTTTCCAGATGCTTTGGCGGCATTCTTCGAGGCAATATCGTAGCTTTCTTTCAACCGGGACTTCAGATTTTGCACATACTGTGAATGAGGTTGGTGTTTTTTCCCACTCAACGGTAAACCAAAAGCCAAGTCAACCGGAAGACGAGGGGAACGTCCAAACATCAGTTCGTATGGAGTATATCCTGTAGTCTCATTCCTTGTACAGTTATAAGCATGAACCAAAGGTTTGACAAAGTCTTTCCATTTCATTTTCTGATTGACTTCCAGAGTCCCCAACATGTTGAGCAGAGTACGATTAAATCTTTCTACCGGATTTCCCCGCGGATGGTATGGTGTAGTCCGACACTTCTTAATTCCAGCCACTTCACATAATTCCTTAATCAGGATGGACTCAAAGTCCCGCCCTTGGTCTGTATGTAGTCGTTCTGGTATCCCATAATAAACTATAAAGTTGTCCCACAGACATTTGGCCACTGTCCTGGCCTTCTGATTTGGAGTTGGAAAAGCTAAGGCGAATTTAGTGAAGTGGTCTGTTAACACAAGGATGTCTTTAGTGTTACTAGTGTCTGGCTCAAGGCTGAGAAAGTCTATGCAGATGAGTTCAAGAGGTCTGGAAGTGCAAATACTGATGAGAGGAGCGGCTCTCTCAGGAAGAGCTTTGCGACGGACGCACCGTCCACAAGTCTTTATCTTGTGCTCTACGTCAGCAGACATCTTGGGCCAATAGAAGCGAGTCCGAGCGAGATCTAATGTACGCTCTATCCCCATATGACCCATATCATCATGGAGACTTTGCAAAACAGCAGAACGAAGTTCTTCAGGCAGAACGAGTTGATATGAAATCTGTTCATTGTCCTGTCGTGTTCTATAAAGAATACCTTCAACCAGTTTAAGCTTGTTGAGTTCCCTCAACAGCAAGGAAATTTCAGGCAACCCCTCCCTTACAGTAGGAGAAACTTTCTCACCTGTCTCCATCTGGTATATGACCTCCCGAAGGTTTGGGTCAACCCTCTGTTTGTCCCGGAGCTCAAGATGGGACAGAGTCGAAACCACAGACAAGCCAGGATCTTCTGCATAACTCTCAGGAAGGACGTCTGCCATGATGGACAGAGACTCGATCCATGGCCTTGCTGCTTCCACTCGGAAGAGGCAGCTCTGACAAATAGCATTAACAACCTCAGATGGAATTGAGGGGTCGCCAGAATCGGGAAGATGTTGTCTGGTAAACTGACTAAGGAGTTCTTGATCTGATTCGCCACTAGGCGAATATTCCTGTGGTCGGCGGGAAAGTGCATCCGCGTCCAGATTCTGTCGTCCAGCTCTATATTGCAGCTTGAAAGAAAACGTGGAGAGCGCAGCCAACCACCGATGGCTCATTGCATCCAACTTGGCTGATGTCAAGATGTAAGTAAGAGGATTACTATCAGTAACCACGGTAAAGTTGGCACCATACAGGTAGTCCTGGAACTTTTCTGTCACGCTCCACTTTAGTGCTAAAAACTCAAGTTTATGGGCTGGATAACGACTTTCACTTGATGAGAGTCCTCGGCTTGCAAAAGCAATAGCCCTAAGCTTGGAGTCTTGTTCTTGATAAAGCGCTGCACCCAGCCCAATGGCGCTTGCATCCGTATGCAGAATGTAAGGAAGCTTAGGATCAGCAAACCCCAGGATGGGTGCACTGGTAAGTTTCTCAATCAAGATAGTAAAAGCAAGTTGACACTGAGGACTCCACCGAGAACCGAACGATTGCTTTGAATCAAACTGGGGGACCTTTAAATCAGAGGTTTTTAAGTTCTTTCTTGTGGAAAAATATCCACGGGTCAGGTCGTTGAGAGGCTTTGCAATGGCTGAATACCCCTTAATGAAACGGCGGTAATAGCCTGCGAATCCCAGGAAGGATCTTAAGGTCTTAAGATTAGTGGGAACTGGCCAGGATTTTAGTGCAGATACCTTCTCTGGGTCGGTCTCAACCCCATTTTCAGAAACAATGTGTCCTAGATATTTGACTGATGTCTGAAAGAATTTACACTTCTCAGGTGATAGTTTCAATCCATACTCCCGTAAACGACTCAGCACTCTAAGCAAACGGCTCTCGTGCTCCTCAATCGTGTTGGAAAAAATTATCAGATCATCCAAAAACACAAGGACCTCTTCCAAATGGAGATCACCCATACACTTCTCCATCAACCTTTGAAAGGTTGAAGGTGCATTAGTTACCCCCTGAGGCATTCTATTAAATTCCCAGAATCCTAGAGGCGTGACAAAGGCTGTTTTCGATTTATCTGCTTCATTCATTGCAATTTGGTAATAACCCGACTTGAGGTCTAGCACCGAAAACCACTTGGATCCAGTGAGTGCAGAGAACGATTCCTCCAAGTTTGGCAATGCATATGCATCTTTTACAGTCTGCAAATTGAGCTTGCGGTAGTCAATACATAATCGAATATCTCCATTTTTCTTCTTGACAACAACTATAGGTGATGAGAATGGTGACTCAGATTCTCTAATAACACCGGCATCTAGAAGCTCTCTCAGATGTTTGCGAACTGCTTCTATATCCTGAGGATGAATTGGTCTTGCTCGGTGCTTGAAGGGAGTGTTGTCATGGAGATTAATATGATGTTTCACATGACTAGCGCAACCAACGTCCATATCATGCTGGGAAAAGACATTGGCCATTGCATTCAACTTGGTGGTAATTCTTTCCTTCCATTCCAAAGGTAATGGTGATTCCCCAAAGTTAAAAACTAATGAAGAGCCGTTGGTCCCAGGTGCTGAAGAACTGATCACATGCTGTTCTGAGACAATGCATTCATACGCTCCCAGCTCCGCTATGATGGTCGAAGATGGTATACAGATATCTTGCTCCGATTCGTTTCTCACCATGACAGGTACTTGGTGAGGGAAATGCATGGGCATGTCAACAAGACAGCTGCTAACGCACAAACCACCCGGCAAGCCTGAATCCGGATGTTGGACGACAGCATACTGACTTGCTGGAGCAGAGATTTTAGCGGAGCCTTTCAGCAATACGGTGCGGCCAACGGGAATGAGCACAGAGGCTTTACCGGGCAGAGTTACAACCCCAAGATGACCACTGCAACTTTGTTGATAGGTCACTTGGAGAGTCTGTAATACAGCTCGGTAACTGGGTGCATTTGGTTGGAAAGAAGGATTGTCGCTTTGCCGGAACTGGTCGTAGAGCATTTCGAGAGTGTTCATGCCAATCAGAATTAAAGCAGGAAATCCTGGTCTGACATCGGGAACAATGAGTGCAAGAGTTGGAACAGTAATGATACTTCCCACAAAGTCTTTAAAAAAAGTCACTGTAGTTTCAATGTAGCCAAGATATGGAACATTTTGACCTGCTGCTCCTTCGACGTGGAATAGCTCATGCAGGGGTTGAACTGGTTGATCAGAGAGACGTTCATTATAGAAGGAAACCGGAATGGTTGTAACTTGGGACCCGGTATCCAGCAGACAGGAACCATGGTGACCGGCGACTTTAACATCAGCAGTACATCTGGATCCTATAAGTCCTTTTGGTACTCTCCTTAATGTAGACTGCAGCTCAAAACAGTTGACATGAAACTTACTCCTCACGGGACAAATTTGGTCCTGCTTAGCCCCTGGGTGTCCCACACCAGGAGCTAAAGCTAGTTTAAATGTTTCTTTGCAGAAGGGTTTTGTCTCTGCCACTGCTGCTGCCTGTCTTGAAACTGCTTTCGCTTGGCACTAACCAGTGCGGAGTTCGGATCAGAATCACACTGGGGCTTAATGTGTCCATCCTCCCCACAGCGAAAACAAAACCCAGGTTTGGAATTAAAAGCAGCTAGTTTAACGTTTCTCCCTGTCTTCCCAGTTTCAGACTGCCTTGAGGCAGAATACATAGCTGCTGGCTGATACCTGTTGGTCTGACTGGCATTAAGAGCAGCAAGCTGTTGCTGAATAGCTGTCATCTGTTGTGAAAGCTCCTTGGTGAAACTCGTTATCGCAGTACACAGACCTGATTCTTCATCCTGCCGATTTACAAATTGAGCATGAGTGGTTACCTTTTGTTTGGTTCCTCCAAGGTGCTGTTTCATTCTTTGCTCCTTTGCTGCTTCTCTGTCCTCCTCTGTTCGCAGGAGTAATAAAAGTTCAGCAAAGCATGGTGGACTTGATTTCCTTTGTTTAAGTTGAAGTTCTGAAATAAGTCCATTGTCCCAACACCCTCTGCAGAATTGAGCCAATAAACGTTTATCCACATCTCTCTCAGATACTCCTCCTCTCCTCACAGCATGTCGCAGTGCTACCTGAAGTCTCTGTAGGTACTCAGATGGCTTCTCTCCATGATTTTGGTAAGTGTCCATGAACTTGGCATAAAGTTCTTCACCATCCTGGACAATGCCATACGCCGACTCCAGCTGCCGCAAATACACGTCAGGCAACGCGTCAGGGCTTAGATGTTTCACCATGTCACAGGCAGGAGGCAGCAGGCTGTCACGAATTAGTCTGGTGCGTTGAAGATCAGAGATGGTTGGATCACGCAGCACTAATTCGATGCCAGACCGCCAGGTGTCATAGTCCATTTCATGGGTTGACCTGGGCACTTTACCAGAGAACGGTCTCAGCCGGTGGCTGGCATACATGGACGTATCACTGCTCCGGACCACATGCTCCACCACATAGCGTTGCACCTCAGGAGGGTTAAGATCACCAGGCGCTACCGATCGTCCTCCAGCGCTGTTCAAACCAGCACTGTTAGGGGTAGAAACAGGTGGAGTGAAAGAGGTTTGTAAAGGAGCATACACTGAACCAAAAGTTCGATTTGATACAGGTGGAGGTACAGATGGCTCTAAAGATTTTCTTTGTTGGTCAGCTATCTTTTGTTCCATTTTAGGGACATTTACAGCAATGGGATGAAGTGGTGCTATAGCTTGTTGTATCTGGGACATCATTTCACCAAGAACCATTGAATAATCTTTTCCAGACAGTTTAGCAATTTCTTTCAGGTCAGATAAATAAATGTCAGTCTTTGAACCACCCAACTTTGAAGTGTAAATTTGGGATAAATTCCTAATATGGAATTTGTTATTTGCCTCAGAATTAAATATATACGGTAGTCGTGACGACAGTTTTGCTACTGATACTCCAGACACAAATTCTACGACGAGCATATGATGAAATTCGGATTCGCTATCATCAATAATGTCATCGCGATTAATGTCGCCATATTGATCAAGAAAATCTATAACTTCCGAGGAACTCTCTTTAACCGGCCCATCCACCAAGACGGCATTAGGAATTTTTATCCCAAGTTTTATAAAAATTTCCATCACAAAAACCAAAACGAACTGGTGAGTTTGAATGCACTGTTTCTGTTGTTATAAAAATGTTAATTACTGTACAAACCAGCTCCTGGCTGGCTCGCCATATGTAACGCAGGTTTGGGCCTTGCTAGCCGATATTAATCGGTCATCAATATTAGCTAGACTAAATTAAATAAATCAACTAAATCATAACAGTCTAAAATTCAACTACAGGAGCTGGTGGTCAGCAACAACACAGAAACAGGAAGTTAATTTTGGTACCGGTACCATATATTGAAAAATAATTAAACAAACATAATTCCAACCAAAGATACATAAAAGAAAATAAAGAAAAACTCAAAATATTTCCAAACTACAGTTGAATCGGTTATAATTGAGTGCACTTTTGTGGTTATTGTTCAAATCAAATACAATGATACAGATTACAACAAATGCCATATACAAAACATAAAAAAAAAAGAAATCAAAAAGAAAAGAAACTATCCCAACAATGTTGACATGCCAACATTGTTGACTTTCTTCAAGACACGCGCAGCAACCCGCAAGAGTTTTTATAGAAGTTTGTTAATTAATCTATAAGTTATTATTCATCAAAGAAAAAGATGTGCCTGAGGGACTGAAACGCTAGTCTATGGAGAAGTGCGTGGGGGACAAGCTGCGGACAACCTTCCTACCAGACCCATAGGGTGGCTGTTCAGTGGATGCTGCGCAGATGGTCGGCTCCCAACCATAATAATTCAGCTCGCCATCATTTATCTCCAACCAGAGAGAAAGAACCTGACCAGTTCCTCTTTAAACATAACCTGATGGCGGCGACGGATTCCCTGCAGCCAGTAAGTTGTTCTGTCCACAGCCGTCGATCGACTTCCCCACGCCTCTGAATGAGGAAGGCGCCGCGACTCGATTAAATACGCGTGCTAGGAGACGCGATTGGTCAAGCATAATCACGTGACCGGGGTTACGTGATGTTGCGGGGTATAAACGTACTCCGCAAATACATCAATCAATATACAACTAATATACACATACATACGCACATTGAAAGGATTAACAGATTTTAACCTGGATTACATGAACATTAACTGAAGCTCATGATTCATATCTGCATGATTTTATGCTTTAAATGCATTGCTCTGATTAAATAATAGCATGAATAAGTAGATGTACAGGTGCACCTAATAAAGTGGCCAGTGAGTGTTTATATAAATGTATACATATAGTGGCCCCAACAGTTATTTGGAAACTCAAGCCACACTTAAAAGTTTAAGAATGTAATTGCATTAGATAACTAAATATGAAACCATCATTTGCAATCAAATGATGCTCAAAATTTTCTCAGATCTTCACTTTACTAAGCCATTCAATGCGTAATGAGTAAATGATTAGAGAATATTTATTTTTGGGTGAACTATCTCTTTAAGTGGAGGCATAAAGTCAGTTTCCCTCAAGTTCTCACTTTCCAAGCAGAGTAACCACAGGTGTAGCTCATAAGATTAACTTTGGGCAAGTTAATTAATGTATGGACATGTCAATGTATCATTTTAAACCTTACAAACTTCTTCAAATAAACCCGTTTTGAGCGCCTGCGCTGTCTGTCTTTAAAAATGCCAATATTTTGAAATGCAATGTCATTCATACATTTTTAAATGTTCCTTAAGTGCCCAAATACTTAACGTAATTTGTTCCAATATTATGAGTATTTATTAATATTCAAGAATGCATGGTCGCCATATTGACCACGTTAATCTAACACTGAAACTATAGCTAAGATTAGAGCGACTTCTAAATGCCTTTAATGCAGATGTAAACTGTATACTATATATAGCTACTATGTACACACTTGTGTAACTAATTGTACTCGTTTATACAAATCAAAACAATGGCTTGAGGTTAGGTGGTTTCCCCTGGAGTCTGGACTGTCATTGTACAGTAGATGACGTTTCCCAGAAGGTCACGTGATAGGTGTCTTACAGTAAAACCCAATATGGCAGCAATGGTCGGTCTTGCACGGTAACTAAAGCCCCAACAACACTTTCTACAGCACCCTGTGAATATCGGGTCGATTTTGCGCAGACATGAGGGAAAGACAGAAGAAGAAAAAGGGGAGGACGTGGGCAGAGGCCGCCAAAACGGTAAAACGAAAGACTTCTTGAGCGTTTGTTTGGCTTGTTTTCGCCCTGTGCTCCCACTTGTACAACTGTGTTTATGAGTTCATGACCCGCTGGTGTAGGCGAAGTGTTGCGCATGTATTTCGGGGCCTGGTTTCGACTGGAGCCACAAAAGTGCATTTAGATCCGCACACGTTAAAGAATGGCATGACGCGCTCATTGCACGTTTTCCTGGATAATTACGTTCCATTTTGGAACTTTTTCATCCGGGTCGTGATTTGATGGAACTGTATATTGACGTTCGTGCTGTCTGCTGCTAACGCAGCGCGCTCATGTAGATTACTGACACTTCGCTGCTTAGTCTGTTAGCTTAGCTCGCCTAAACCCAAACAACACAGTATTTTGTCTTTAACCTAGCGAGGACACTTTAATATGATTCTTACTTTGAATTCGACCATGTTTTCAGCTGTGAACTGTCACAACCAGCGACCGTTTAAGCTGGTCGTGTCGGCATAGTACAATGTTTGCGAGGCTTGTTTACTTTAGTCATAATTCATGTGGAATTAAGTCAAACTTCCCGCATAGCTCTTTCATAACTCAATGTAAACAATGTATTTGTTCTGCGATATCCCTTCAAGATTCAACCGAAGCTCAACATAAATTCACAGTTTCACGTTATGCATCTGTACCATGGTAATAAACTATAGGCTAATACATAAGAACAATTAGAAGACGTCACATTTTCCATTCAAAGTTCATTGAAGCTCCTTTATTTGAATGAAAGATACCACAAGCACCTTTAAAGCAAAATACGTTACAGAAGTTTTACATGATAAAACAGTATGTGTAGGCCTACAGTGTTTGGTCTCTTTCTGGTTGTCAAACTCACCTTGATACCACATGTACGTCACCTAGAGGTCTATTTGATGTGTGTGTTTTCATCTGGAGGACATTTTTTTTAGAGAGTTTGCTCATCTGCAATAGGTCTATAAGTCCTTTCCTTGCCAATGTCAAACGACATTCATCAGATGTCTTTGAGACATTAATGAAGTAGAATGTTTATTAGATGTGATGCCAGTTGGTTTGATATTTTCTTGCAAATGAAATGGGATTTATATAGTTTTTGTGGGAACTGTACAGCAGATGCATCACAATAAACAGAGTTTCATACAAGCTGTATAAATGTGCTTTATTGATCCCTGAAGAAGAAAAATCCAGGCTGAATGAAATGAATGCCTGGATGTTAGATCATGTCATCACCGAGACACAGCAGGGAAGAAACTGCTCTTGGGCCTTGATCCAGCCACTGACTTCATGTGTGGCTTAAAGCCACAGATCTCTGGAATGTCTGGAGTTTGTCTGCATTTCCAAATCTCCTAACACCCAGCAATGCAAACAGAACGTCTCATTGCATGTCCATCGTGCAAGTGCAACCGCAGATATTTGCTTGTTCGTGCTGCACATTGCATAAATAGAAACTTGAGAATCTCCGGATGCAAAGTATTATCGCAAATAATAATAACTTCTCTCTCAGAGATTCCTTGAGTGACTTTAGAGAGTTGTGGGTATCTCACCCAAACTAACATGTTTTTTTTTTCTAACTAAGTAGTGTTTTCTAGTCAGAATTAATGGTGGGCCAATGTATTTGCCGATAACTGCCCGATTGTCCAGCTAACAGAAGTGGTCATGTGGCCTAGTATAAGTTCAAACATGTAATTACAACCTTGTCAATAGATAGTGCAGATGTTTTGTTTTCAATTATTTTTTCTGTTGGAATTTTGTGCAAATACGGTTTAAAAAAGTAAATAAATAAAATTCTGCTACTAAAATGTATGTAATTCTAATGGTAAAACAATGTAAAAATGCTAGAGTAAAAAAGATGTTAATTGGTTAATGAGTAGATACAAATAATGATATATTTAAGAAAATACACGTCATTTTATATTGTAAAATATTGTACATTTTTAGTTTTTTAGATGTAAAAAGTACGATTTTACTGTATAATTTTATGGCAAACCTTTGTTAAATCTGTGGTGAAAAACAATAATTTGCCGTTCCCAGAAGTCCCTGCGTGAGCTATCACATTTCATTATATTTTATGGGAATAGTTATGTTGCTTCTTATTTTTAGTATCAGTATGTATATTTGTGTGATCTGTGTCATACTTAATGTAGTTTAGTTAATATATATTGCACTATTTTGTGTCACATGTGTTACCCTTGTGTTTGTGTGAGTAACACTGTGCACTTTCTGTACAAGTGTATTTGTCATAGCTTCTGGAAGGGCCACTGTTGATTAATTTTTAATTAGGGATGTTCACAAATAATAGATAATCGACTACTCATTCAGCTTTTAATGTACGACTAGTAAAAACACAACTCAAATATTGCAAACTGATATTCCTTATTGCATTTACCTGCTCTGTGTAACAATGAAACTGCTTCTCTCACCTAAACCTTGCTGTCAGTTCACCCTAAAATACATTTCTTCCATTATTTAAAGTAATTTGTACACTGTAAAATTATATGTAAATTTAACAGTAAAAGACTGTAAAAATGCTATTGTAATAACCGGTAGTTACCTTAAAATATATATTAAAATAAAATATTTTTTATATATATTTAAAAAAAACAATACATGTAGTTTTATGGTAAATGTTTTTTAAAATTATATATTTTTTAATGTGTTTCTGTATCATTTATATTATGTTTAACGAGAGAGTATATGTACTTTTTACTGTAAATTATTGTTAAAATTACAGTAAAAACGTAATCTTGTGTTCCAGAATTTCCTGCGTGACCCATTACATTATATTTATGGGAATAGTTATTATTCTTATTTTTAATATCAGTTATGTACACTGGGGTGTTCTGTGTTATATTTGATGTAGTTTAGTTCATGTTTAGATGGTGTTTAGTGTTTGTGTGAGTGCAACATGTGTCTCTACATGGTCATTGCTCCAGGAAGTGCCTCTATTGATGAAGTTCGCATCATCATGCACCTTCTGTAATTACTGCAGTGATTAATAATGCATTATAAAGTGAAAAGCAGATGTTTACAGTTTCAGAAGGTGTATATATGAAGTTTATTATTTAATAATATAAACGACGGTACTGCACTGTAAAATAACCAGGCATCAAAATTACATCCCGTAAAGCCTGAAACGTGTTTACCGTATTTTTTACGGTGAATTTCTGGCAAACACAGCTGCCACTTTTTAAATGTAAATTTAACAGGATTTTTTTTTTTTTTTTTTTACAGTGTATTGATTATGACGACTTGGAAAATATGTTTCTATGTGTGTTTTTGGTTTAGATCTTGTTGTTTATAAATAGTGCTCAGATTTTAATAAGTAGAGTACTTGATTACAAAATTACTTGAAATGCCCATCCTTACTTTTAATCATCATTCATGTGGCATTTTGAAGTTACTATCAGGGACAGAAAATGGAACGAAAATGGAAACCGAGATTTTTTAATTTTTTTGCAGAACGTAGCCAAAGAAGGGAACTTAATTTTTAAATGTTGATAACTGCTTAATTTCATTCCAATGTTTTTTTGTCTTGAACCCAATGTCTAGATGGTTTATTACAGTGATTTTTTGGAATTGCATAACTTCCTGTTGCCCCCCAAAAATAAGCTTTTCTATTTTGATTCTGAAGAAAACCGCTACATCACACATTTCTTTACCTTAATGCATGTCGTGGATGTAGCCTTCTGTGACATGCTGACTATATATAATTAACTATATATAATTACGTCATATACATGCATGATTAATCCAGATACAAGTAAAAATATTGAGGTAAAAAGTAAACTTCTTAGTTCTTTTCAAGTCTTCACAGAATTATTGTTAGATAAGATGCATTGATATAGATTTGATGCTGCCGGGTTTTGACTGAGAATCAGATCTGTAATTACAACAAATAATTAAAATAAAACAATAAAATAATTATTAAATAACTATTACATGTTTAAACTAAAATAATTCAGCTTGCATAAGATGATGTTTTATCCAAACACGACCAAGCAGTGTGTGTGTGTGTGTGTGTGTGTGCGTGCACGTGTGCGCAGGAGAGAGAGATTTTGCCTAATAATTGATTTTAGATGACCAGATGTATATTAGAAATATTTTAAATATTTTTGGGTATGTATTTAATATTAATAATACATTTTTTGATAAGAAGTTTTTTATTGTATACTTTGCTTGTTATGATTTCTATGTTGATAATTCCCATGAGGAAAAAAAAGAATTGTTTCTCCCTTTTTTTTTTTTTTTTTTGAGCATGTTTTTCCAGACCAGGTCCCTTTTTTTTTTTCTTGAGAGATCTGGTAACACTGTGACGGGTACATCACCCACCCTTGGCACCGAGTACTGGCATAAAAAAAAAAAAGGACACTGTTAACCATTCTTCAATTTCATTCTAACCTAACATTTATTTTTTAGTCCCTGGTTTCTACGGTGATTAACAATACATTTTAATGTGAAAAGCAGACTTTTATAGTTTCAGAAGGTTAGTACTGTACCAAGTTTATACCATTTAATAATATAAACGGTAGTGAACCGTAAAATATACAAGCATCAAAATTACATCCCGTAAACCCTGAAAGATGGACACCGTATTTTTTATAGATTTTTTTTCTAAAGTGATAGATCTGCATAATATCGGCCTCTCTATTCTCCAGAGATATCTGTATTGGCATCAACCATTCAAAAACACCTAAAAAAAATCAGTGATAAAGCATCAAAGTCTTTTTAAAACGAGGGCTGTCTGCTACATTGAGGTCAACAAATAATTTAAAGGCCTTGCCATCTAACCAAATCACTTTTGAACAGACCATCAGATGATTCTTCATTGTTTGTTTGTGGTTGCTGCTAAAGTTTGAGTCTATACTGAGTTGTATACTTGTTCCCGTAATACTGTTCACAGGTTCTGGAGAAGTACCCGAACACGCCGATGAGTCATAAAGAGATCCTACAAGTTATTCAGAGAGAACGACTCAAGGAGATAAGGTGAGACCATTCTCCAGATGTTTGTCCACATGTACAGATTCGTTATCAAATAAGCAGTTTCTTTATTGAATACACTTTATGTTTTCCAGTTCAGGTTTTGCACCACATATACTTTTTATTTTATTTTATTGTCTCAATATATTTTTACAAAGCCAATTTATTGCACCCGCATATCTAATTATCCCATTTCTTTTTTGTTTAATTTCTCTGTTGTCTGCCAGAAGGTAAGCTTATACAGTAGTATAACCCCCCCCCCAAACTTACTAAAATTCACTAGCCAATCCCTGTGCATGTTATTAACCTGTCCTCAGTTGACACAGCATGCAAGGGATTCTTTAAACCACAAGAGCGAGGACCTGTGGCCATGACTTTTACCATAGTGCATGTCCTCTAAAATAGCTAGCGGCTAGTTTTGCTGTTGCCAGTTTTGCTTCCGATTGAAGATTCTCCAGAATATCTCCTGTACTGAATGTGTGACCCCTATTTATACTTCTTAAAGGAAAAGTTACTCCAGAGATAAAAATTCTGGCATTATTTACTCACCTTAATGGTGTTCAAAACCCAAATGACTTTATTTCTTACACAGAACAGAAAATGTGTTTCAATGAATACCGCAAGCCATATATTGAATTCAATGGCAGTGAATAGTTTGCTAGAAACAATGCAAGTTATCAAGTGAACGTGAGCCACCGTGAACAAGCTTCTTTCATAGCGCCTGTGAATATGCAACAAATGTCAAAATTGTCACTGAAAAATGACTTAAATGTTGAGGTCATATGCCTTCAGAAGACTTGTAAAATGATGCACGAGCAGCATGAATACTTTTATGATACTTTAAAGCTTAAAACTTTAAAATGAGGCACTATCCACTTCTATTGTATTGAAAAAACTGCTGGCAATATTCATTAAAACATTTATTTTTGTGTTCCACGTAAAAAGTCATATGGGTTTGGAATGGCATGAAGTTGAGTAAATTATGACAGCATTTTCATTTTGAGTGAACTATTTTTTAAGCCTGTTTTATTATTGGTTTGATTCTTTATTCAATATTAGTAAGATCAATAATGGACAAAAGCTATTATAATTATTAGGGAAAACTAATTCACATGCAAATTATAATAAACATTTTATGTCCTTACATTTAATTTTAAACTCATTTATTTTGCATACAATGTCATAAAAGAATGCAAATTTACTATGTCAACAATTACTTCTCAGTAGGTAGCAAAAGATATCTCAAATTCAGGCAGTAGGGTAATTGAATGCATGCTATTAAGAAAAAAAACTCGTACAGCACTTTTGCATGCAATATTGGTTATATTCATTATTTTTCTGCCTTTTTTGTTATAATGTTGATTTTGCCAGATTAAAATCCAAACAAAATATGTAGAAAACTTTAGAGCACATTCAGTCAGATCTTTAGTAATGTAGCATGTTTACAATATTCTCTATATATTTATATGTATTCTCATGAAATGTAATGAATATAAGTCAAGACTAGTGAAATCTGATCATGTGTTGCAGTTTCTCAGTTTTGTGAAAGCGGCGACAGTGATTAAACTTGCTGATTTTTCATTATTCAGTGGGACTTCCCCTCTTGCCTGTCTCAATGCCATGCTTCATACAAACTCACGTGGAGCGGAAGGAATCTTCTATAAAGTCCCTGGTCGAATGGGAGTCTATACACTGAAGGTTGGTAAATGGTTCACACAAAAAAAAATATTTTTAGCAAATAACAACTTGTGAATAATGCCATAGCTCCAGCCAGGTGCTAAGCCTGAGCACATGTTTTCCATTGCTTTTAGTTTCTAAAGTCTAGAGGGTTATGTTGTATAACATATTGAGAGTTTACTGTGCTGATTATTGTATTTATTTATTTCTTTCTTAAAAAATGTCCCCTTTTCTCCCCATTTTGGAATGCCCAATTCCCAATGCGCTCCAAGTCCTCGTGGTGGCGTAGTGACTTAGTCCGGGTGGCAGAGGACGAACCTCAGTTGCCTCCGAATCTGAGACTGTCAATCTGCGCGTCTTAGCACGTGGCTAGTTGAACACGTTACCGCGGAGACCTAGCACGTGTGGAGGCTTTACGCTATTCTCCACAGGATCCATGCACAACTCACCACGTGCCCCACTGAGAGTGAAAACCACAAATTATGATGGCCACGAGGAGGTTATACTATGTGACTCTGCCCTCCCTAGCAACCCGGGCCAATTTAGTTGCTTTGGAGACCTGCTGGAGTCACTCAGCACGCCCTTGATTCGAACTCTCGACTCCAGAAGTATATTGCACAAATTTATGAATGATTACATAATGTTATCATAATAGACCACACTTAATGAGATGATTTAAATATGCTAAATATGCGTTGTATGGTCCTATTTATCTATAATTTATCTATACTGTTTATTAATGAACATACCAACACTTTGATCAGATTCAAATGGGTTGTGGGACTGCTTTGAAAATAAGTATTTGGTCTTATTGTGTATGCAGCCACTGATGTGTATGGTTTGTGTTTGCGTTTGAGCAGAAGGACATTGCAGATGTGGTGAAGGAGCTGTCAGAAGAGGCCTCAGAGGACAGCAGTGATAACATGTCTGATACCCGATGCACAGAAAATAACAGCACCACCACCAACAGCAAAGATGGCTGCAGAGGAAGGTGGAAAAGGAGAGGTAGCACATTTTCTTATGTCAGTACTGGCAAATCAAGAACTCTAAATGTATAATTTACCCAAAAATTAAATTATGTCATCATTTACTCACCCTCATGCTGCTCCAAACCCACATGACTTTCTTTCTTCCGTGGAACACAAAAGATGCTATGCAGAATGATAGTCTCATTCCATATGAAAAAAGATGCAATGAGCAACGTGATTTCCACAGCTGGAAACGTAATTAAAATGTCATGGAACTTCTAGTTGTGCTGAGCTCTAAAATATTTAATGTTCTGACTACTGTTCTCATGTAAAATAAAACGCAAGGTGTAGTGATGTCTGATATGTGAGTGAATTGTTCTTTTGAGTCAATTATTTTGTTAGTGAAATGGTCAAACTGGTTCGCAAATCATTCTGAATCAGTCTGAATCAGAATTAATTTTTAGAATCCTTATCCAGTAATCATAAACAACTGGAAAGGCCATGGAGAAGTCATGGGAATAAATCCAAAAGTGTGTGATATTTACAAATGACCAAAAAGCTCTACAGTCAACAGTAAACTGGATGAATTGGCTAGATCAGAAATCCTCACTAAATAATTAATGTCCATTATGATAGACTAGGATATTTGCACAATTTAAAAGTATTTGTGTTTGTAATACCTTGTCAAGTAGGCTACAAGATTTGTTTTATATTTTAAAATATATAGTGGTCGACTGATATGGCCGATACAATATCTACAGAGCAGGGTGGCCGATATATAGTTCAGCCATGGCCAAAATTATTGGCAGTGACATATATTTTGTGTTTTGCAAAGTTTGCTGCTTCAGTAAGATTCAGCTGCTTTGTAGATTACTTTTCACATGTTTCTATGGTATATTGGAAAACAATGAAAAGCATTTTATAAGTTTTAAAGGCTTTTATTGGCAAAAACAATCAATATATGCAAAGAGTCAGTATTTACAGTGTTGGCCCTTGTTCTTCATAACCTCTGCAATTTGCTCTGGCATGTTGAATATCATCTTTTGGGCCAAATCCTGACTGATGGGGATCCATTCTTGCCTTATTAGTGCTCGGAGTTGATCGCAATTTGCGGGCTTGTGCTTGTCCACTCGCCTTTTGAGGATTGACTACAGGTTCTCAATGGGATTAAGATCTGGGGAGTTGTCTGGCCACGGAACCAAAATTTCAATATAATGATCTCCGAGCCACTTCGTTATCACTCTTGCCTTTTGACACGGTCCATCATGCTGGAAAATGCACGGATCATCACCAAATTGCTCCTGGATCTTTGGGAGAAGTTGCTCTTGCAGAACGTTTTGATACCATTCTTTATTCATGGCAGTGTTTTTGGGCAGAATTTTGAGAGAGCCCACTCCCTTGGATGAAAAACAACCCCACACATGGATGTCTCGGGATGCTTCACTGTTGGCATGACACAGGACTCATGGTAGCGTTCACCTTTTCTTCTCTGGACAATCGATTTTCCAGATGTCCCAAACAGTCGAAAGGGGGCTTCAAGAGAAAATAACTTTGCACCAGTCTTCTGCTGTCCAATCCCAATCCCAGAATTTCAGTCTGTCCTTGATGTTTTTCTTGGAGAGAAGTGGCTTCTTTGATTCATTGTCCAAAAGTCTTCGCCTCACTGTGCGTTCAGATGCACTCGCACCCGCCTGCTGCGAATATTGAGCAAGCTCTGCACTGGTGGTGACACGATTCTGTAGCTGACTCCTCAGGAGGAGATGGTCCTGGCGCTTGCTGGACACTCTGGGACGTCCTGAAGCCTTCTTCACTGCAGTTGAACCTCTTTCGTTGAAATTCTTGATGATCCGGTAAATGGTTCTTTCAGGTGCAATATTCTTTGCAGCAATTTCCTTGAATGTGATGTAAAGTGATGATGGCTGCATGTTTTTCTTTAGAGATAACCATTGCTAACAAGAACACAATGAGTTGAAGCACTTCTTCCCTCCTTTTATAGCAATCAGTCTGCTCTTATAATCAAATCAGTATGATAGATTGATTTCACCTGACAAGTACTCGTTCACACTTTCCCAGGTGCTGCTGGTATGATTAATGAAATTATGTTAGCTGGTCATTTTGGGCCAGGGCCAAAAAACAGTGAAATTTGGGTTTTTGTGATAAAGTTATTTGCAATTATTTAAAATGCATCTGATCACTCTGCACAATAATCTAGAAACAATGTGAATCAACACCACAACAACTGAAGCAGAAAACTTTGCGAAACACAAAATTTATGTCACTGCAAATACTTTTGGCCATGGCTGTACATAATACAATTTAAAACCTCCTCAACACTTTGGAGCCGCCGACAGATCCAAAATGGAGTGCTATATTGCGAAAAACGTCTACGCTTTAAATGCTTAAATCCCTGGACACATAAGTCAGGCATACAGTTGAAGTCAGAAGTTTACATATACTTAGGTTGAAGTCATTAAAACAGCAATCTCTGCTGCTGTAAGCCCCAAATAGCTACTCTTACCTAAGGCAGTTTACCTCAACATTAGCCATTTTTTACTTGTCTGTCAATTTACTTGTGTGAATAATCCAATGGTATATCTTAGATATCCAGAACAAGATATGCAGTCCTGCAGTAAAACATGCTGAACTTATCATTGGAAATATATGTTAATCGACTATAGATGCCAAAAAGTTATACATCATCACAAAGGAGAATTTTATTTTTTTCTATTAATCAAGATTGTATTTATTAATTCTTGGAGTATTTTTTTTAACAATACTAGACAAGATTATCTACAGATTTTGTAACTGACAGTAGGTGGAATTACCACTTCTGTTAATGTGCTTATTCCACACAACAATTAGCACATGCCGATCATCTCAAAATGGCCAAATATCAGCTTATAAATCGGCCTGGCCTATATATCGGTTTGAAGGGTACAAGGAATATACATTTCAGTTACATTTTTCTGTATGTAAATTTGATCAATTGATCAGTGTTAAAATTCATGACTCAAATCATTCACTGCTGGGCATAGAGCCACTGCTGGGACAAGTCATTTGTTGGCTCTTTTTAGGTGAGTCGTGCCCATATTATTCTTTGAATGCAAAACATCCTTTAAACAGGAAATTGTTCTTTTTTTTTTTTTTTTGAGATTGATACCACTTCCTCATATATGTGAGAGCAGTGTGAAGCTAGCCAAACGCAAGCTTTACTCCAAGCCAACTTGCTGAAACTTTTAAAATACGCTTTTGAGAATAATGCCCTCTAACGGAGTGAATTCATGCAGAAACAAGTACTGTAAGTACTTTTATCTTGATGTAGTGTTGGAAATGTGTGGATTGTTGTGTCATAGAGGAAGAAACAAAATCTGCAAAGACCAGGAAATAATCATCGCAGAGGCATCATATAATTCATGATAGCTATTTAGTTGGTTAGTTTGATCAAGTAATTCTCTTTGTGAAAATACTTCTATATAGAAAATACTACATTAAGTTTTTACAAACATGCTTTGATTACTGTTTTCATGCTACTGTGAAATATTTTGTGGCTACATTGTGAATGGTTCTGACTCAATACAGTTTTGTTTTTAGCGTTATATACAACATATCGAAGAGTTCGGTATATAGCGTGCAACCTATTATAGACTGTACTAATTACAATTGCATTTGTGCAGTTATATTGAAAAAATCATGATTAGTCATGATCGAGTTAAATTAAAAGCTGTTTATAGATGTGCACAGTTGTGTATGCAAACATGTATGGCATGTGTATTTATGGGCTCTGATATGCAAAAATGGACATAATGTATTATTCTCATATGATTCTCAGTACCGACGAAACTGCAGTCTCAGCCGTCCTCACCACAATCACGTTGTTCGTCTCCATCATTTTCCAGCAGCAAACTCATCTCTCCATCACAGAAACACAGCAAGAGGGCCCTCAAACAGGTGTAGCCATTCAGATCTGTTTTAATTGTTTAAGTCAGTATCAGGGTATAAATAACAATTACTGTACAGCATTTGTGGCATAATGTTGATTACAACAAAAAATTATTTCTACTCGTCCCTTGTTTATTTTAACATGTATTTTGTGGTTACACTAATGCATTAGATTGGAAGTGAATGTGGCCAGCTCATAAATATTACAGTTCACATCTGTGTAACGCAATAGCCAATATTACAATATTACTGTAATCTGGTAAAACACCATAATGCCAGTAAATTCTTGATTTTTTTTTTCCAGATATAATCATGTTAACACATATAATGTTACGTCTTGTGGCTATACTTTGAATCACTTTTGTGTATTTTAATGTTTATGGACTGATCCCATCACTTGTATTGTAACTACCTACTATAAACGCTATATATATATATATATATATATATATATATATATATATATATATATATATATATATTACTGGCAGCCAAAAGTTTGAAATAATGTACAGATTTTGCTGTTTTGGAAGGAAATTAGTATTGTAATCCACCAAAGTGGCATTCAAATGATCACAAAGTATAATCAGGACATTATTGATGTTAAAAACAGCACCATCACTATTTAAGTCATTTTTGATCAAACCTAGACAGACCCCATTTCCAGCAGCCATCACTCCAACACCTTATCCTCGAGTAATCATACTAAACTGCTAATTTGGTGCTAGAAAATCACTTGTCATTATATCAAACACAGTTGAAAGCTATTTGGTTCATTAAATGAAGCTTAACATTGTTTTTGTGTTTGTTTTTGAGTTGCCACAGTATGCAATAGACTGGCATGTCTTAAGGTAAATTTTTGGTCAGAAATGGCAAAAAAGAAACTGCTTTCTCTAGAAACTCATCAGTCAATCATTATGAGGAATGAAGGCTATACAATGCTTGAAATTGACAAAAAACAAGATTTCATTCAAAGGTGTACACTAAAGTCTTCAAATACAAATGACAACTGGCTCTAACAAGGACAGAAAGAGATGTGGAAGGCCAGATGTACTAAACAAGAGGATAAGTACATCAGAGTCTCTAATTTGAGAAATAGACGCCTCACATGTCCTCAGCTGACAGCTTCATTGAATTCTACCCGCACAACACCAGTTTCATGTACAACAGTAAAGAGAAGACTCAGGGGTGCAGGCCTTATGGGAAGAATTGCAAAGAAAAAGCCACTTTTGAAACAGAAAAACTAAATGAAAAAGTTAGAATGGGCAAAGAAACAGACATTGGACAACAGATAACTGGAAAAGAGTGTTACGGATTTTAACCCCTTTGAGATATTGTGGTATCAGTTAGACTGTAAGGTGTGTGAGAAGTTCCCGACAAGACAGCCACATGTTTTTTTTTTTTGTTCACAAAATAATTTTCTATGGTAATCAACATTATGCCACAAATGGTAATTTTTGGCCCAGTTTGCTGGTTCCATTATTGAGCAAGTAGTCTTTGGCAACATAACAGTATCCTATGGTATGTAATTGGTGGATGTATGGAAACTCTTCTAGGCACTGAAACAGCAGCAGCAGAGGAATCATCGGAGACAGTGTGGAATCCCCACAACCTCCAGCCCAAGGCTACTCCTCAAGACTGTCAAAGACATGACTCACGATTCATCCTCCTCCAAATCATGTACATGCAGTATTTGATGCTATTTTTACTGTTTGACCATGCACCCTTAGATCACTTGACCACACATATAAATAATAGCTGTAATTTACAATACCAGTCAGAAATTTGGACACACCTACTCTTTATTATTACAATTTCCACATTCAAAATTATCGCAAAGTCACCAAAACTATTAAATAACACGCATTGAGGTATGTTACACAAATCTTATGTTTTAGCTTCTTCAAAGATTTAGGATGCTTTTTAAGTAGCTCCCATTTATGCTCATTTATCTAGATTTTAGCTCCTCTAGTGTAATTGGAGCCTTCGTTTTGACAAAATAAACCTTTAGCAGATCTACACATTTAAAATTCTCTTTCGAGAAAATGGTCCAAAAGTATTGATGATTGATCTTATAGGTGTGCCCATTTTTTGTCTAATAAATTGCGCTCTAGAATGAAAATATCCCCTCCCCTAATACTACCTGCCTCTGACTAGCAATAGCAAGTAGCAAATCATGTTAGATAGCTGTGACATAAACTGGATTTTGGGCTTTTTATAAAAGGACAAGCCCTTCAATAACCGAGTTTTCATTATCGGGTCAAATAAGGGTGTGCTAGTGGCTGCCAGGGACACTTTCGTTCCCACTTTCACTTCCGGGGCTTCATTATGCCTCCTTAGGGCTTTCTCGGGGCCAACGGCCAAGCCCCTGAGGCCCGCCGATTACCCTTGGGCAAAAGACCTTGACCTTGAAGCGGGGTCAATTTCAAAGGTGGAGTTTAGCTGAATTAGGTCAGAGGTTTCAGCACCAAGATACTCATTTCCCAATTGATCATATCTAGCTACCAGCTTACCTCAACGGAGAATGGAGTACTGTCAGTAGGCGACATCAGGGCTCTTCTGAATATTTAGGCTGATGAAAATATTCAACGTCAGATTGACGTGTCTGACAAAACAAACACTTGATTAAGTTTATTATCGCAGAACTTGCCAAGTTATGTATTCAACGAAAAACAATACAGTTTGGGGGAAATAAAAATGCGGACACCGTACAAATCCATGTTCATTTCGAGGACTAGTTAGTCTCCTGAGTCTGATACCTCAGCTTGAAGTTCCCTCGTGCTTGTGAAATGGGCACAGTGTGTGTCATTGGCATCAGGATGTCCAGGGTTCCCACTTGTCCTGGAAAACCTTGAATTTTGCAATGCAGATTTCTAGTCATGGATAATAAGAAATATATATAAGATAAGTATAATAAAACTGTTTGACTTAGTGGCTAACATGTTTTTTTTACATGTAAAAAACATGATAACGATAGGGAGTCGGGATAGGTGTCAAATACACAATTTGCATAATTTTGCAACTGACGGCAGCTGCACATTGTGGTACAATGTCAACGGTTGACTGTCATGAACAAAGCCCTGTCAAGTACATTCTCTGCTCATCTGCTGTCATCTCTGCTTTGCTCTGACTAAATAGTCATAATATTGCTGTTGTGTTAACTACAAAAACATTTCAGTTGTAAAGTAAACCATAGACAACTGTCGATGGTCAGACTGCTGAATTTTTTTTTTCAAATTAGTTCAGAACCCAAGGTGGTAGTGTGGTAATGCAGACTTTACACCTCGGGTTACCACATTGATGGCCCTTAGTTTTCTGGGATGTGGAAAAAGGAATGGAATCACTGAATCCTGTCAAACAAATATTTGGGACTAAAGAGAATGTTTGAATGCACAAATAATACAATTAAAATTCACAATGTTCAAGTGTAATTATTAAACTGCAAAAGGCTTTAATTTAATAAAATAAATATATAAGCTGCATGTTCTGCGTGCTTCATAATTAATGCGTATAATCAATTCAGAAAAATAACCGCTCAATAACCCCAATATACATCAAGACCTCTCGTGTGTTTTAGAAATGTCCTGGAAAATTGTGCTTTGAAAAGAGTGTCAACCCTGGCTTCGAATTAAGGGCAGATTTTAGGGCAATGCTGCGGGGCCATTGGCCCGATGGTACGAGACTATTGGCCCTGGCTGTCAAGTTGATAGCCCTGGCTCGCACTGGCCCGATAGTGGAAAAGCAGCTAATGTCCCACCCAAACTTCCTCAACATATTTTTCTGCAAACTTAATTTTTTCACATTTAAGTATGTGTCTTTACAGTTCAAAAGGTCTGTAATATCATGAGAAAAATATTAAATCAATTGTGTCCATTTGACTGTTACTGTATATTTATATACCTGCAGTACAAGTATAATATAAATCTGTCTATTGTAGCCTGGGAACTGAAACAGACAGAGCGCTGCCCTGCCAGTCCACAGAACTCTACCTCCAGCTCATCCTCATCTGTCAAAGCAGATGTGTGCCACACGGCTGGAGCCCGGAAAGTGCCTCAGCACTCCAGTCGGCTTAGTGCCAGTGAGTACTTATATTTACTGATCGATGTCATTTATGTCAGTACATGAGATGCCGTAACTGATCCCAGCACCCTTCATTTGCAGGACAACTGAGGCGTACAAAGTGTGAGATAGATGTTGAGACACCAGACTCCATCCTTGTAAACACCAACTTGCGAGCACTAATCAACAAGCACACGTTCTCATTGTTGCCTACAGAATGTCAGCAGAAACTTTTGAAAATGCTGCCAGAGGTTGATCAGCAGGTATAGAAATGCAGAAGAACTCTGCTCTGTGACATATATGACTTTGTGGATCATTCAACAATTAATTGTCATTGATGAATTGAATTGTGATATCGATTGCTCACTCTTTGTTGCAGGCTAGTATGGATGGGGCATTGAAGGTGACCAGTTCTGCTTTGAACAATGAGTTCTTCACATCAGCAGCACAATCTTGGAAGGAGCGGCTGGCAGAGGGTATGTTGTTGTCCTCCTCATGGTTAAAAAGTAGTTAAATTAACTTAAAGGTGCATTAAGAAATGTTTTATTTGGCTCTCTGACTGATATGACCATGGTGTTGTACTTTATACTGACACCTATTGGTGTGGATGCAACATCATGCAAAATCAAAAGTTTTTGGTTACCAATGCTAATGTAGATATACCGTATTCGGTGGGTCATGTGATCGCAACATTAATCAACTTTTTCTAGCCAATGGTATGACTACAGTCTTCTCATGTGAGTGTACATCACTTTAAAGAACTATACATTTATATACCATACTACACAAAATTACTTTAGATTCCTTTAGTGGTAAAACCTTTTTTTCACCTATAAGAAGTAGATTTAAATACATATTTTGTGTGACTTATGCATGACTGCTTTGTGATCTCAGGTGACTTCACCCCTGAGCTGAGACTGAGAATGCGACAGGAAATTGAGAAAGAAAAGAAGGTGGAACATTGGAAAGAGCATTTCTTTGAGAGCTACTATGGCGAACAGTAAGCCAGACACCTCACCTTATGGAAATTACTGAGAACAAACCAGAAAGTAAATGGTCTAGGTAAAGCAAGCTGCCCATTAACCAACATGAATAATGATTATGGATTTTACAACTACTTACTTATGGGGCTATTACTCTATTAGAACTAAGACGCTTGAAATTAAAGGAATATTCCAAGTTTAATACAAGTTAAGCTCAATCGACAGCATTTGTGGCATAATGTTGATTACCACAAAATATTATTACTAATTGTAACTAATTAAAAAAAGCAAAAATTGAAGTTACAGTGAGGCACTTACAATGGAAGTGATTGGGTGCCCATTTTTGGAGGGCTTAATGGCAGAAATATGAAGCTTATTATTTTATAGAAGCACTAACATTAATTCTTCTGTTAAAACTCATGTATTATTTGAGCAGTGAAGTTGTTTAAATCGTAATTTTTACAGTCATTTTAGGGTTTGTTGGCATTACATTGTCATGGCAATGAAGTTATATAACTGGTTATAACTTTACACAGAAAAAGCTGAAAAGTTTGGACCAGACTACAGTTACATCAGTGCAATGTACTCATCTCTGGAGCTCACTGATCACTTACAAGGACACAAGAGCACATCCATTAAAAGCCAATGTAAAATTCCATCGTATTCAATGTTCCCAGAGGCCATGCAGAAAGTTCGTAGGGCCATTCACATTCTTTTGTTTTTCAAACACATATGCAGATTAAGCTAAAGGCCCATTCTAAATTTTCACCGCGATTAACATTTTGAAAAGAAAAAAACGGATTCCCGTGGCACCTTTCGCACCGGGAGAGAAAATTCATGCGGCGACAAAGTGAGTTTGTTTTTTTTGTTTTTTTTTACGTGAGTGTTTTACGGCGATGAAATACCCCGATCAATAAAATATTAGATTCTGATCACACATCAGGAGCCACTGCAGTTACCCAAATCAGTGCAGATGGTGCAATGAGATTAAACACTGAAGTAACTCTGGAAGAAGTCCGAAACCGGCAGTGATCTTTACCCACATGGGTTCTCTTAACATGTAAATTACATTGCTGCTGCATCTCTGCCTTTCTGATCTTATGTGGATTGTCTTCATAATGAATACGATATTGCTGCATTTTTTCCTTTGCATCTCATCTAATCTTTCGTGAGTTCTCATCACAATACTCCGATCAGCAACTTCATGATTAAAAATGAAAATATGAATGAAAATAAAAGCTATTAAATATTTAATTATCATTAAAATATGAAAATATTATGAGAATTAAAATTATGGGTAATAATAGATTATGACGGAATTTTTACGACCCTGTCCATCAAAATGACAGACGATGAGAAAGTCTAACGCAAGCACTGTATGTGATTTATTTATTTATTTTGCATAGCCGAATTTCAAACATTACAAGTGAACGCTACTAAGATGGCCAGAAAACATGGACAAGTTCTTGAAAAGAAAATATTATTAGAAGATATTAGGCAGATGGTTTTAATGTTGTGGCTGATTGGTGTATGATGTATATTGCAGCATCTATGCCTTTGAATCACTTTAATAAACAACTTTATGGATATAACTTGGCATTTTGTTCACAAAATAAAAATGATTAGTGCACTACATACTTGCATAGTTGTCTTTGTATCAAAATGCCTTTGTATGCCAAAGATCTGGAGATTTCTTCACAAAATTATGTAATCGTTATTGCTGTGCTATCATCAGTCATTCACAGCTGTGCTGTCATTAACGGTTTTAAAATATCTAATAATGGGGAAGTTTATGTGTTTTGTCGGTTAGGTTTTTTTTATTTCTTGCATAATACTTGTCTTGGAGTGTTTAGATGTCCTCAAGTTTAGTTCGTAACTGAACATTTAAAACATCCAGTGATATTAAACTAATCTAAATACAACAAGTAGATGTGCATGGCAGAAACATATTGACAACATTAGTTTTAATTAGAGGTGTAAAAAATTCTTGTTGTATGATACATAAACACATTATAGTGTAATTATAACCAAGCAGCGCAACACTGAGAGCTGCAAAACAATCTCCTCTGCGTTGAGGGGGCGCTGAGTGCTCAAAGGAAGAGCAGAGTAATGTATCTACAGTACATCAGTACAGAATTATGGCAAACGGCAAGTAGATTGTAGCGTTACAGTTTGTCGAATTTGCCAAACAATAGCGTCATGTCCTGACACTACAGTGCAGTAAACATGATGTTTTATTTACGCCGACATCACCATGGAAATCGGTGGATTTGCGAGGCAGAAACAGCAGCAGCAAAGTTGCATTTAACATTCAGCCTCTCCAAGACGACACGGAGCATGCCACTGAGCAAGACGCTCGCAAGTAACTAGTCAAGTTTATTCAAAAATCTGACAACCTAAGAAACCCGCGATTTCATGACACTCATTACTCTCTGCTTTTGACATTGAAATGTAAATGGGTATGAGCACAACACTTACACACGTTATGTGCCGGTAATAACGGCAGTCATTTTTATGATTCATAAGACATTTATGTTGAATCCTTGAATGAGTTTGAGCAACACATTTGTGGGCACTGTTTTTGTTTTTCTGTTTTTTAAATCGTATCGTATCGTGAGGCTCTGCATCATATCGTATTTTTTTCTGATCGACTCGCTATAGAACTCCCTTCCTTGACTTTTGTACTGTGATTCCATAGTTGTTTCGCAAAGTTGTCAAGTACATTTTCTTATCCATGATAGGCAGAGAGTGGACCAGCTGAAAGGTGCATTGGTTTTGATGTGAATGTCCTATTTCATGGCTTACTTTTAAAAAGGCCTTAATGCTTGAAAATGTATGGAAAAGATAGTGGGCTGTTGCCTTAACGCATCATGTGCAATGTTTTACGGTGCTATTTTTGTATTTATTTATGTCGCGACCTGTTTTTCATTCCAGTTCTGGCCTAAGTATAGAGGAATCCAGAGAATTGACAGATGCTGTTGACAATCCTGAACCAGCTAAATGCGTAGTGCAACCAGACAAGCCAGAGATCGTTAAAGAGTCACAGAAGGTACACCAGGTGATAGAGGTCAGTCACAGAGAGTTGAGATCCAGAGATGTGAAGACATCAGTAACACATCCTTCCCCTGAAGAGCCAATCAAACTTCCAGCTCCAGAACATCCGCAGTTGTCCTTAGAGACAAGGAATGAAGAACCAGAACAGTTTATTGCAGGGTCATCTGTTCAGAAAGCAGTAGGGCCCAAACCAGAGAGTGAAAAAACACTAGAAAATGAGACCAAGTGTAAGAACCCAACACCACCTTCGGAAGCAGTGGTCACTTGTTTGACAATAAAGGAGACACAGGCAACTAAAATTGAAATCCCTGTGTCTGAGGTTGAACAGACATTAACAGAGAGGAATCAGGCAGAATCTTCAATGCTTGCTGTTACATCTGAGCATCTGAAAAGGAAGGGCTCCAGTGAACAGGAAACTGAGCTCATAACAGAGAAGAAGCCCCGTGTCACTCCACCAGACGTGTCATCCCCAGTTACAGCTAAAGAAACAGTAGAACAGAGAGTACCTCCTCTCAAAGTATGTTTATTTTATGTTTATTTCTCATTTTAGAGGTGCTTGCTCATACTGGATTGTGCTAAACCCTGTTTTACACCTGGCATTAAGCTGCGTCTTAATGTATCTTTTTTGACCGCTTGTATTCCGATTACGAGGGGAGGGTGCTTAGAGAGTCCAGGGTCAGTTTGTTACTCCTTGATTAGAGTGTGTTTCTGTTAACACCTATCTTTAGCGTCGACCCGTTCAAATGGATCACACAAACTGCATCTTAATACTAGGGGTAAACAAGGCCCAATTATTAAACTTTGCTGTCCCACTTCACTGTGCTACGGACAATAATAATTATTGATACCATAAATTATGTGGCTTGATGAGGAGAAGTGTGCTGTTAATTTTCTAAACAATTAGACTTACCATCCAAGCAATTGACCTGGTGAATGCTAAAGCTTGCTTATATGACAAAAAATACCTAGACTTGCATTGAAGGAATTTCTCAAGCCATATCTAGGGAACAGATTATCATAGAGATTGGGGGATGGGTTCTTTCGATTTCAAAAACCACTAAACTAAAAACCATTCAAACACCCTAGCGATGCCCTGGCAACCACCCACAACACCCTAGTATCCTGGTGCCAAGTTTTGTATGGGCAAGCACTACTCATATTTTCTTAAGAAAATGTAAAAGTCTAGTTTTGACTGCAGTATTACTATTATTGTATAAATTGTCCAGTCTATTAATTTGTTGAAATTAAATGCTAACTACAGTGGAATTTCTCTACATTTTTCCAGATCCGAGTTTCACGAATTCTATCTGCCCCTGCTGTTATTGAGCCAGTATCCCCAAGGACACCTGTGCCCTTGACACCACCTAGCATTTGTCCCGGTCGTACCGGTGCTCGCACTCTAGCTGACATTAAGGCAAAAGCCCAGTTAGCGCGAGCACAGCGTGTCGCAGCGGCAGCAGCTGGGTCATCTTCCTCAAGGGGAGCCGGTTCAGTTGGAAGAACCTCCACACCCTCTCCAGCTCGGTCGTTTTCTGAGGAGTTCTCACCAACAAGCAGCAGAAGTCAATCTGTGTCACCCATAAAGCTGAGCTCTGGGTCTCCTGAGGGCACAGGGGTTCTTTCACAAACTTCTCCTTCCTCAGGCTTTACTGGACACATAGAAACTGGTTTTGCTCAAGGCTTCAGTGCAAGCCAGGTTCTTTTAAAAGACAATAGCTCTTTGATGGGGTCTCAAACCACTCCGAGTATGTTGAACCCTACGGTGAAGGATCAACATAGCTTTCTCAGTGGTGGTGGGGTGCTAACATCTATAAGTCAGGAAGGAAATCTAACCGTTTCAAACGCAGTTGCACAAATCCAGAGACCACAGCAAACAGCTTTGTCAGGAGCGTCAATGACTAAGACTAGCTCTTCAATCCCAACAAATAATCCTCTGGTCACCCAGCTTCTTCAGGGCAAAGATGTTCCCCTTGAAAAGATCCTTCCAAAGCCAATAGCCAAAATGGAGGTTCAATCTTTGGCCATTTCCGACCAAGATAAAGGTAACCATGGTACCACCACTGCTGGGTTAAAACAAGAGGACCCTACAAACAAAATGGATATCAGCAGATTTGGGCACCACATTTCTGCTGGTCCATCTACAATGCAAGTCAGATCTGCGGTAAGTGGGGACAAGCTGGTCAAAAGCACTCAGGACCCAATCCTCCACCCACTAAGGCCCAAATGTGAGCCGAAACACACTAGCTTAAGCAATCAACCCTCCCATTTTCAATCCTATCAACTAGGGCTCCTTGACGGCATCCAGGACCAAAGTATCCATCTTGGCATTTTTGGGAGGAAGAGGACGTCCAAGCCAGCTATGACAGGACACTACCTCCTCAATGTCTCCACATATGGTAGAGGATCTGAGAGCAGCAAATGGCCACATCTGTCTGGTAATAAAAGCACAGCCGTCTCCAAATTGAAGCCCTTGAAGAAAGAGAAAATGGAAGTAGAGGAGCATGTGAAAGAAAGGGCAGAATCTGTTGGAGGGACTCATACCTCCTCTCAAGAACACCTGAATTCACCAAGGGTCAAAGTGGAACAGAAAGCGTATTGCATAACAGAACCAGACGAGGTGTTGGCACCACAGCCCTGTTCTGATATAAAGTCTGAATCTCCATCTCTGATCTGTTTATCCAACAAAGAAAAAGTCAACACTAGAACCAAAGAAACATGCTCAAGAACACAGCTTGATGTCTGTATACAGGGTAAAACAGAGCCATATCAGTTAAACGACTGCCGCCAACACATGTACCTGTCTCAGAAATCACATAATGGACAAGAACTTGTAATAGGCCCTCAGTATGGTGGCACCATCAGCATGTCTGTCCCTCAAGTATTGAACCACAGCATGGCTGACACTCTAACCTCTCCTACAGTGTCCTGCAGTGGTGACAGTGATGTGGCTGGTGGAGGTATGATGTCCTTTTCTGTCACTGTTACCGCTATACCTGCCGGTCACCTGCTGGATCAGAGTAATCAGGGCGAGACCTCACCCGAGCAAGCCTTCATAGAAACTTCAGGAATGGAGGATGTCCAGTCAAAGTGCTACTGTCGGCTAAAGGCCATGATTATGTGCAAAGGTTGTGGCGCCTTTTGTCACGATGATTGCATTGGTCCATCCAAACTATGTGTCTCCTGTTTGGTGGTACGGTAATGGTCGTTATTGCAGGGCATTAAATACAACATTGAGAATTATAGGTGAAGTGTGTAATTTTTGTCTATGTCAAAATACTTTCTCCTATCCCAGCATGATATGAAGAGAGGACCATAAAGTAAGCCATTTGTAGGTTTATTGGGAGGTGTAAGCACTATGGCTCTGTTGCACTTTTTAGCATCCTGACCAATCTGACATAGCAATGCTGGCTCAACCAACTGCCATTTGTTTGGGGCTTGAATAGGCCCTAACCCAGTTGTTGTTCTTCTGAATAAAAGTTGGCATCTAACTTGTCATGTCATCAAAAACAATTCTGTATACTTTGCATTGAAAAGTAAACAGAGTGATCATATCTCTGAATAAGAATGCTATAGAGACTTGGCCATGGGCTTATTTGGCTCAGCCCAGTAAGCAGTCATTCAGTAACACCCTATCAACTGCCTAGCCATGCCATGAGCACCCTTGCAACCGAAGAGGAACATTATCCTTCCATATCTGTGCTCCAGAACATTGTAGAAAATGGGGGATGGCTTGTTTGACTTGTCACACTTTACTGAGGCCCTTGGTATAGAGGCCCTAGCCATATCTCGGCACCAGAACACCATAGAGACATGGGGACTCTTTTGACTTGGGGCAATGTACTGTTGCTGTTTGTGGGTCCCTTGATGCCCTTGTAGGCCCCTGGGGACCCTAGCAATATTTCACCAACATAACCTTGTAGAGACATGTGAGACATGTGGGCTCTTATGACTTAGGGCAGTGTCCCGAGGCCCTTGGTGGGACTTTGTGGTGGCGAGTTTTCCACAGCAAGCACAAATGTATTTTTTCAGAAGTCATTTTTAGTCATTTTTGCAATTCTGTTTGATGCAAGTGGTTCAGAAATTACACACTTCACCTTTAAATTACATCACTGCAGTGAGGGTTAACCAAAATGTTGATGTCAGAACAGCAGTGATGCTCTTGCATTGGTAACAACTTGTTGCCATTTGAGAGGCATGCTATTGTGCTGTTACAGTTTTTCTTTACAGCACTTACACATTTAGCACGATAGAAGATGAGGTATGTATGTGTGCAATGTCAAGTAATACTTCCTCTCAGTGAGCACCTTGTTTTAGACTCAAAACTCCTATTCGATAGTGGCAATATTTAATTCTTGATTTTTTTTTTCCTGTTATATTTTTGTAACAATTTTAGAAATGGAAATCATTGTACTACTATTTTTGTAGATGTAAAAATCATTATTATGCCCCTCAATTTTTAAAGAGTACTTTATCACAGTACACACTAGCTTGCTGGATTAGTAACAGGTAACATCAAATATGCCTGTACTGCAAAGCTGTTTTTTGGCTAGTTTTAGCCATTGTGACACAAGCAAAGAACCACACAACTGAAATACCAGTTACTTTGCAGAATTACTGTGAATATGTAAACCTAATATATTAACCTGCCTTGTTTCTCAGCTTAAATGGTACTGTTAAAAGTTTTTATATAAGATAGAAGGGAGTTTTATTCAATATGTCAACAGGCTAGCACTTCTCTTACATTCTTGGGAGTTTTTGTGAAGAGAGAAGAATGTAATAACAGGTTTATATTGATGAATGATGGTGGCTATAATTTGTATATTTACAATATTTTTTTAAAAATGAAGAGCATTAATTTCCCTTCACATTTGATTCTTAAAACAAATCTTAAATAAGGTTTATTAGGGTTGCACTTGTGTATGTTCAGAAAACTGCAAAGGACTTGAATAAACACCGCAAATGATCAATACATAAAAAATGCCTCTAAAAACTACTCTTAAGGATAATGACAGTTGAAGCACTTAATCAAATAATATATTGTACCCTCTCAGGAGCAAAACCAGGTCTTAATCATTTCAGCAGCCTATCATTTGAGTTGTTTACGCCACTCCAAGTGACATTGCCTCTAAATGGAATAGTAGATATTCCCTATAATCTAATATAATAATAATAATAATAATAATAATAATAATGATAAAGCAGAAAATAAAACAAATCAAAACTATTTGAGCAATGAAGTAAAACACTCAGAAAAGAGAATATGAAGATTTTTTGTAAATATTTGCTTTTTTTGTTTTAGTACTGAAAAATCGATTTCTGCAAAGCTTCCTGTATCTTACTTATGAACTTATCCAATTGCCTGATAAAGGTTTTTTATATGTGAAAAACTTTCAAACACAAATCATAATTTTAATAATGTTTCATTAAAATGTTGTCGCTCAATTTCTGTCCTAAAACAGTTCTGCTAAACATGTCCATTTTGATATGAATCGATCTACATAAACTCGTTGCATCTTTGTCTTTTTGTTATTATTGTCTGCCATCTAGGCAAAAAAATCTAAATAAATAAATAACAATCTTTTTTTAATGAATTTTAGATAAGAAGATTTGCTTGGTAATATACCAAAGTCAATTTATGGGGACTAGATAATCAGATATTGTTTTTAATGTCTAGTTAAGCAAAGTAATATATTTTAAGTAATATATTTTAATATAAGAAATAATTTTACAAACCATTTAAGATACAGGGTATTTACTATATCTTTATATTGGCTGTCCCATTTTGTTTTAACTTTGTCAAAGGTGTACCTAAACGTTTTACACCTTTTTGTACCAGGGCCCTTATTACTACTCCTTTGAGTATTTTGATCTTTACTTTTTTGTAGCTAGTCTTGCCTGCAATGCATTTACGTGCCCTTGCAATGGATTTGAAATTGACAAAAAAAAAATATTTTTGTCATTTACAGTTCATTTAAGTGATTACTGAAAGATTAGCTTCTTACAAAAACATGTATACCAGGTTATTAAATTATAGCTTGGTAGTTGTGTTGTGTTGTGTTGTGTTGTGTTGTGTTGAATGTATTTGGGTGTGAGGGTGTTTTTTTCTTTCTTTATTTTTCAGGTGGCTTTCAATTACTTATTTTGTCAGTGGGTTACTCTAAACTGTCGCTTTCATTTACATATATATGCAGCATTTAATCATACATACAAGAGACTCGAAAATATTACTGTGATACCTCTGTTATACATTATACCAGGCCTTAAAACTGATTTTGAAAATTGTTGTTTAAATTAACTCCCAATTCTTGGAAATATTTTAATTAGTGCTGTAAACAAGCAGTGTTTAACTGTCATTTGTTATTTACTGCCTTCATTTACTGTGCATGACTTACCACAACTCTATCCACAACCTTGTAACATTTTACTGATTCAATATTGTCCTCTGCACAACATTGAAATTGTCTGACTCATAGAGTAGGAGGTGTTGGTATTCCTGGAACAATGTTTTTAAGAGTGGTTTCCACAATGTGTGTTATTTTATGTTTTGAGAAGTCAAATGTTTTATGTAAAATAAAGGCGAATGTAATATAGTATTTGTAATCAGCACTTGTAAGCAAAGTGTATTTTATCAAGAAACAATATGAATAAAAATGCAGGAAAAAAATGTAGTAATGAGATTTTTTTTTATTATTTTTTATATAAATATAAATTGTGTGTGTATGTGTATATATATATATATATATATATATATATATATATATATATTTATATCCAATTACAGTATATTACACCCCATATAAAATGTATATTATGATTGTTACTACAAGAAAAAAAATGTGTGGTTTATTTGTGTTCCCCAAACACAATGGAAAAAATATGATGAAACTATAATTTTACTGAGGAGGACAGAATTTACAAAACCTACTTTATTTATAAATTAGTGTGTGTTTATTTTAGTCTTTATTCCTGAGTTCATTCAAGAATTTGATTCTGACTGTCTTTTGCTTAAAATTATAGTTCACACTAAAATTACAATTCTCTCATCATTAAAGGAATATTCTGGGTTCAATACAAGTCAACTGAAAGCATTTGTGGCATAATGTTGATGACCACAAAAATTGTAAAAATATATTTTGACTCGTTCTTCCTTTTCTATAAAAATAGCAAAAATCGAGGTTCCACTGAGGCACTTACAATGAAAGTGAATGGGGGCCAATCTGTAAATGTTAAAATTCTCACTATTTCAAAAGTATAACCACAAGCCATAAACAATATGCATGTTAACATGATTTAATTGTGATACATTCCCTTACAAACCTTTGCTGTGTAAAGTTATAGCCAGTTTTACAACCATGATGTAATGTCAACCAACTCTTAAAACCCTAAAACAACTGTAAAAATGACAATTTAAACAAATTTAAAGATCAAATAATACATGAGTTTTAACTGAAGAATTAAAGCAAGTGCTTTTATAAAATTATAATCTTCATATTTCTGATTAACCTCCAAAAATTGGCTCCATTGACTTCCATTGTAAGTGCCTCACTGTAATCCAGATTTTTGCTTTTTTTTTTAAGAAAAGGAGGGAAGAGTCGAAATACATTTTTGTGATAATCAACATTATGCCACAAATGCTCTCAAAGAACCTTAACTTATATTGAACCTGGAATATTCCTTTTAAAGGCCGAAACATACACTACTGCAATACGTAAACGCAGACACATCTTGCAATGCAAGCTCGATTTCACACATTGCGTTCTGAAATGTTTCAGATCCCAATTCATAATTTCACACGTCACATGAACTGTCCACTTCTAGAATATTGCTGAACATGTTAAAGTCTGTATTTTTATAGCAATTTACCATAATAATAATGCATCCATTATCCATAGGTAATTCTATAGCTCCCTTGACATTTGTTCCTGCCATGGTAACTCAAGTGTGCACGTTCAGTGACCAAGCGCTCTCATGCGTTCATGTACTTGTGTAGAGTACGTTTCAGCCTTAACTCATCCTCATGCCATCCCAGAAGTGTATGACTTTCTTTTTTCTTCATAACACAAATGAATATTTTTAGAAGAATATTTCAGATCTGTAGATCCATACAATGTGAGTGAATGGGTACCGACATTTTGAAGGTCCAAAAAGCACATAAAGGCAGCGTAAATGTAATCCATAAGACTCCAGTGGTTAAATCTATATCTTCAGAAGTGATGTGATACGTGTGGGTGAGAAACAGTTTAAAATGTAAATCCTTTTTTACTATAAATTCTCCTCCCTACCAAGTAGGTGGCAATATGCATGTTGTATGCAAATTGCAAAAAGCAAAAGAAGAAGACATTGAAAGTGGGGATTGATTGTTAAAAAGGATAAAATATTGACCTGGTTCTCACACACACCTATCAAATCGCTTCTGAAGACATGGATTTAACCACTGTAGTCATATGGATTACTTTTATGCTGCCTTTATGTGCATTTTGGAGCTTCAACATTTTGGCCACCATACACTTGCATATTAGAAATAGAAATATTCTTCTGAAAACATACTTTGTGTTCAGAAGAAGTAAGAAAGTCATTTTGGGATGGCATGAGGGTGAGTAAATTATGAGGATTTTTTATATATATATTTTTGGGTGAACTATCCCTTTAAGGACACTATTTTGGACCCTTTTAATTCCAAAAGATAACATATTTTTGTGTGTGTGTGACTCAGTCATAATAAACACTCATGCTGTAGGCTACATGCTACACGGCATATCTGAGAATGCACATTACAGAGCATTACATGAAAACGAATTGTGTACTAATAACTGCATAAACACTAAAAGTGATGCTCACTTTTAACGGGTAAGGCAGGAGTGCTCTGCTGTCCCCTGCTGTTGGCTGATGCTCGGAGAAGCGCTCGCGCAGTGGGCGACTGCAGTTCCTGAGACCGAATCAAACGGAACGGTGACCACGGCAAAAATGTGACGATGGGGAAATGCTCTATACCAAATGACGGATTAACGTGTCGATAATTTTCAGTCAATATTTAAAAAAACAAAAAAACAAAACAACAACAAAAAAAAAAAAACAGAAGAGAGATATGGTAAAGAAGATGCGAAATGTACGTCAGGAATTGAGCGCGAGAACGTTGATGGCTCTCAGATGCTGATGATGGTCGCGCGACCTGCGTGATTTCCTCCTGCTGGTAATGACGCTTTTACATTCAGATGTAACTACAAACACGCGAACTGCTCGCAACGAAACACATCCATAGAATACCATCTTATCGATCTAGCTGTATTTATACACCGTATACCATCATATGTATTGAATATAAAGATGCACAGGGACTTAAATTAAGATATACGTTATCACACAATTGCAATGTCTTTATTTCCGATTATTTTAACGAGGCAAGTGTATTGTTTACGGTGTATTTTTGATGTGTAGTGGGCAGTCCTCACGTTGAGTCACGTCAAAGCGCGCGCGCTATCATAATGTAAAGGTGCGGTGTTACTTCTGTCATCTACAGTGGGCCTATATTCATCGAGCACTCCACAGTAACACTGAAAGATGCGATTAGACTACCAAAACGAGTGGAATGATTTGATGCCAGAAGTCATAACGTCAGCAGGAATGACATAATGCTTTCGACCGGAGTGGATTCATTGGCTCAGCTGAATGATGGATACAGAGAATAAATGTGAGTTGATGGCCGATGTAATGCTTTATGTTGACGATGTAACAATAACAATAATTCAAATGGCATAATATCCAGTATTAACCTGCATTTACACAGTCGTTCTGTTCAGAAGGCTTCACTCGTTGCCTTTATGTATTCTCTGCCTGTTACTATTAAGTGGTCCCTTAGTAGCACTTGTGCCATTAACTGGCCTTTGAAGACACTATTGTCGTTCATAATCAGCGCTTGTGTGCAGCAAGGGAACTGAAATTCGATTTTGTGATTCAGAAAAGCAGGATTAGATTATTTTTGCATGTCTTTGAGTTGGGGGAGGGGGGTATTTCCCCAGATGTCAACATCTGAATGTCTTTGCAGGAGCTTCCTGGTTTTGCATCACCATATCAGAGTTCCAGCCAACCTGACAGGTGAGTAGTGTTCGAGAGTTTCCTTCAGAATGAAGGTATGTACCATGAGTTTGCAGTCATGTAGATGAGTCATGTACTGTGAGGGAGTGCTCAGTGTCCATTGATCAAAGGGATGAAGAACACTGTTTCAACACTGAATGAGAAGAACACAATAAAAGTGTGATAGATAGGAGCAATTGTTGGAGCAATAGATAGGAGCACAGGAATTGTTCACCCCAAAATGAAAATGGGCATCAAGACGTTGTTCCAAACCCGTATGACTTTCTTTTTTATGTAGAACTCGAAAGGAAATATTTTGATGAATTTTTTTGTTTTTTGTTTATGCTATGAGAGCAGACAGTGACTATGGGCTGTTATGATGCTGCAAAAAGGCCCAGAAAGCAACATAAACGCATCATAAAAGTAGTCCATATAACACATGTGCTATATTCCAAGTCTTCTGATGCCATGCGTTAGCTTTGTTAGGAACAGACCGAAAAGTGCGGAAGCCCTGAACAGCATTGTGAAAAAAAATTAATTCACAGTGGTTCAGAATTCCTTTAGGTGTCATAGTGCCTTCCTAAAGCCTATGTCCTACAAATATAGTTTTTTATTTGGACATTTTCACTTAGGGGTGTACTCACTTTTGTTGCCAGCGGTTTAGACATTAATGGCTGTGTGGTGAGTTATTTTGAGGGGACAGCAAATTTACAGTTATACAAGCTGTACACTCACTACTTTTTCATTGTAGCAAAGTGTCACATGAAAAGATATAATCAAATATTTACAAAAATGTGAGGGGTGTACTCACTTTTGTGAGATACTGTACCATTCATTGTCAAGTGTGACAGCGGGAGTTACTTCTGATTGTTTGATGACATTAACCACCATGAATATTGATGCTGCTATTGATATTGTGCTTTTTTAAAATTTGTTGGCACATGTAAACATGCTCTAAAAAGACGTGTTTGACCATTGAGACACGTCTCGCTCTATTTTCAGTGGTGTGTATAAAGGGATGACTCGTGTTAGCGTTGCCCAAATCAGTGAACTCAGCAACTCGTCAGCTTCAGCTGTACCACGGCACAGTGCCAAGTTAAAGGATGATGCAGAGGTACTTGAGGAAATGATGTACACTTCGTCTGGTTGTCCCTTGGTCTGTGTAACGAATGGAAGAATTGAGATCTTTGCGTCTCTTAAATATTGAAACGTAGTCATTGCCTGTCCTTTTCTTGTGATGTGTGTACACCTGATAATGTTAATGTTGTTATAATGTTATAATGTCTGGACAAATAAAAATGGCATACATTGACGGAACGTTTAACAAATGTAAAGTCGTTCAGACTTTTTACATTGGAACTTTATTACAGTCAAAGCACAACAAGGATGAAATCATGAAATACAGGTGGTGTGAAAATCCAAAGCCTGCATAGAGTTTGCAAAGCAAATAATCAAATAAAAACTTGAAGTGCTGAAGAGTAGATTTATTGACACTTTGAAAAATATCTCATAGATCCGCCTTCTGATGGGTCGCAACCCAAAAGTATCACTGCAGGGAAGAACAATGTCATTGTTCTCACATTAAAAATTTCTCAGTGGCCACTCAGGTAAAATTGAGTGCTACCAAGACAAAAAAAATATGAAATATTAATAATAATAATAATTTTTAGGGAATTTGTTTTGGAGAGAAAAACATTTTTAGACTGGAAAAAAAAAATACATTTAAAAATACATACAAAAATGATTTGTTGGACATCATTAAAGCCCTAATTGCCAAATCCGGCCTGTTTGGAATTTTCAGTGGCCCACATGAGGTTGTCAGTTGTCTCAGGGACTGTTCACACCGAACACGTTTTGTGTTTGATGATGCTATTTTGGTTCATTTTTACTATCAATTTGCAAGGGATAAGCCATGTGTGTAAAAATCACAGGCAAGGCTTTTTACTTGCATGTCTATTAATATTACCAAAGGGTTATGTTCACCTGGCATTTTACATTAGGTAAAACACGCTGTAATTTGTACCGGCGTGGGAACGCGCAGTCTGGAAAAAGTCGATTGCACGAGATTGAAGTTACTTTGAAGCTCTGGTAATTATTACCCCACTTCCCCGTATAAAACGAATCCCATCCAAATAGGGCTTAAGACGTATTTCACCTAGTGAAATTAGTTTTTCACAGTACGGTTCAGGGCTTCTGTAGAAAAGTAAGTCACTATTCACTGAAAATCTTGCTTTTTATGCTTCCATATTATTAAACTCGTTGTTTCTCAATTGACCGTTCACTAAAAAGGCCAAAAACGATTAATCAGCTGATTTATAGAATGTAAAAAATAATATTCTTAGTCTTCCCTTACAATGACGGGCACAAAATGAATAAAATCTCAGATGCAGTTTATTGTAAAACCAAAATCCCAATAATTACCAGACAAGATAAAGATTTTGTGCATAACACGGGACTTTTAATTATAAGCAAGTCTAAAAATCACATACTTACTTTGGGACTCTTATTTTGATATTGTGGAGCCGCAGGTACATTAAAATGCTCTATAGTGCAGGACTCTTATTTTGAAAGTAAAGAGATTTGGCACTATTACAATGCTGTAAATTGAAGTATTTACCAAATCAATATTTTTATAAGCCAGAGCTGTTTATTATTATTCACAAGATATTAAGTTGGAGACACAATTTATGTGCTGATGGGGCACATTTCCATATAGTTGCATTTTTCTCTGCATACCCTCTCTTCAATTCAGAACACTTGATTTATTTAATCAAAATAACAAAATTTCCAATGGAGTGAGGACAAATATATGGATGAACATTGTCAGTGATGGAAGACTTTAGAACTGTAGAATCCTCTGGAGGAGGAACACGGAGGAATTAAAAATATTAATTCCAAAAAGTAACTATCGGCATGATAAATTTGTAAAAACTCTCATTTGTATCATTGCGCAGAACCCATAGCAACGTTCTACGCACAGTTTACCGTCAGGGACTATATCTTCTAATGGAAAGATAGCATTTCATGATTTCCTTAAAACTTACATTTTAGTAAAAATTCATGGCCTTAATATTTTTATTATGTGGTAACCATTTTATTAAAGCAATAAGGCACTGGGTGATTGCCATATTGTGGCATGAGGGGCGTGGTCACATGTCAGTCTGCGGTAGAGGGAGAGCGGTAATTACCACCTAGGTCATAATTATCTCTTAACACCTGTCTCTCATTATAGTGATGGTGGAGTGAGACCTGAAAGGCATGCCAGAGTGTCAGAGAGGGGAGAGAGTGACCAAGAGAGCACGACAGCCTCGAACCGAGAGAGAGAGAGAGAGAGAATGTTTATTACTTAGAGTGCTTTCATTTATTTACCATTTATTTGTGATCGATGGTAACCGTCCCTCCATGGTTTGAGGAGGTTGAAGTGGTAGATTTGACATGCCCCTCTCCTATCCATTTGCCTAACCTCATAATCGAGATCTCTGACTCATTGTGGCACTTGGCAAGTAATTTGGAAATTTTGAAAGTGGGCAGCAATACAAGCACTTTATCTCCCTGTGCGAATTCCCGCAGTCGAGTGCCCCTGTCGTACAGTCGCCGTTGTCGTTCTTCCGCTTGGAGCAAATTCTCCTGTGTTATCTACCTCAAAGTGTGGAGTTTTTTCTCTAAGGTCAAGTATATATTGAATTTGGTTTTTACTATTCGAAGGTCCTTCCTCCCAAGCTTCCCATATGATGTCAAGCACGCCATGCGGCCGGCACCCATACAGGAGCTCAAATGGGGAAAACCCTGTGGAAGCTTGCGGGACCTCTTGTACTGCAAACAGCAGGGGTTCGAGCCACTTATCCCAATTCTTAGCGTCTTCATGTGCGAGCTTACAAATCATGTTTTTTAAGGTCTTATTAAAATGTTCCACCAACCCATCTGTTTGTGGGTGATAAATGCTGGTGCGAATCGATTTAATGCCTAATAATTTGTATAGTTTGCGAAGAGTATGTGGCATGAACATTGTGCCTTGATCAGTGAGGATTTCCTTTGGAATCCCCACTCAGGAGATCATTTTGAAGAGTGCCTTCGCAACACTACGTGCTGAGATGTTGCGCAGTGGTACTGCGCACTGCTTCTAGATATCGCGTTGCATAGTCCACCAGAACTAATTCAAAGTGATGGCCGTGTGCAGTCCGCTCTAATGGCCCGACGAGGTCCATGCCAATTCTCTCGACGGGGATCTCGATCAACGGCAGAGGGCGCAATGGTGCTTTTGGGGTGGCCGGTGGATTCACCAACTGACATTCACGAAATGCCGCACACCATTTGCGTCCGTCGCTGTGAATGCCCGGTCAAAAGAAATGGCCCATTATACGGTTCAAAGTCTTTTTGTTACCTAAAAGGCCAGCCAATGGGTTATAGTGAGCCACCTGGAAGAGTGTTTCCCGATGGCTCTTTGGTACTAACAGCTGAGTTGTATTCTCTTTGGTCTGAGTGTCCTGCGTCACTCGATACAAACGCTCTTTGATAATAGAAAAGTACGGGTATGTGAGCACAACATTAGGCTGGAGCTGTTGACCATCAATTAATTTCACTTAGTCAAAGACTGTTCCAGACGAAATACCCCTCAGGGAAGACCCTAAGAATGGGAATCGAATGGGATCAGGCTCCGGAGCACTTGCCCGTCCTCCGCTTGTGCCTGGAGCAGGAGTTGGAACATTGATCCTGCTCCAGGCGTACCTCCATGAGGGCCTAGTGCTGGTTTTGCTTGGATGCTGGTGAGGGTCTTGAAGACTTCGCCCAGCAGTTAGGACTCTATAATGGCATTCACCTCCAAAGCCGGGTTTTCGGCACCATTGTAAAAGATCTTAGTTCACAGTCAACAAAGCAGGATCAAGGGATCATGTCTTTTATTCTTCTCTCTTTAAGCATATTATCGATGGTAACCATTGATCACAAAGAAATGGTAAATAAATGAAAGCTTACTTGAAATAATAAACATTCTCTCTTTCGGTTTGAGGCTGTCGTGCTCTCTTGGTCATTCTCTCCCCTCTATGACGCTCTGGCGTGCCTTTCTGGTCTCCCTCCACCATCACTATAACGAGAGACAGGTGTAGAGATAATTATGACCCAGATGACGAGCCTTACCACTCTCCCTGTCCCCGCAAACCAACACATGATCACGACCCCGTGCCACACATATGATTTACTTCAGCTTTAATGTACGAAAGGCTGTGCTATATTGCAACAACGCCCTTCAGTCGTGACTATTTTCACAACATAGCTCAGCCTCTCTACATTATTGCTTAACTAAATCATAAAATGCGATGCCTGATATTTAAAACACTTTGAGTAGCTGCATTGCCACTGGTTGTTTTTGAATTTAAAATATCTGCTATATATTGAAATGCTTGCTTTTGATTTTTGTTGTAAGTGTGAGTTGCAGCTACATAACGAGGCTTTAAATGGATCTTTTGTGTTATATAGAATGATTGAGGAGGGAAGTAAAAGCAGCAAGTCCATGGTGGAGAAAAGACAGCTCTTCATGGAGATGAGTGAGTTGCTTTTAGAGTTAACAACAGCCCTGAACATTTACTGCACTATGCACCGCACACACACACACACACACACACACACACAAACACATTTATGGTACACACACATAAACAGAGACCTTGTCGAATACTTTTCACCCTACACACTGCCACAGGCCAGGCAGAGACAATTGTCTGTTGATGGAAATCAAAACTGATTTTGAGCAAACCCCAAAACTTTTCCATGAAAAAAAAAACCACGATTTCATCTAGGAAGGACAAACATTATGTATTGTAGCTGGTTTAAAGGTTCATAAAGGGTGTTTGAATAAGTTTGTACATGTCGTAGTTCACTGAATACACCCCTTTAAGGGCCTTGGCAACTTGAAAGTGACAAAAATAAGTGATGCATGCCATTTTCACCAGGGGCACAAAACTTTGATGTGATTCGTCTTTCAACATACAGGACAGCATGCAAGCTACGATTTGTTCAGAAAAGATGCAACCGTAAGTACTGTCTTCTTTTCTCCTTTTTTAAAAAAGGATTTTAAATGGGCTTTGGGGAGTCCATTTCCTCAAATGCCACTGTGTGTGTGTATTTTCTTATGTATATTGTTAGTCTGGGATCACAAAATATTTTGTCAATTGTATTTGAATACATGAAAAACTGTTCTAACAACCTAAACATATTTAATGACCTCATTTGTTAAAACGTATATGCACAGAAAAGGTTCTCGCACAAAATAGCACATTCCCTGTTTCTAAGGCCACCAAGAGTCTGTGATTTATTATTTATGAACAGTGTTGGGTAAGTTACTTAAAAAAGTAATCCACTACAAATTACATATAATTTCTCTGAAATTGTAATTAGAATACTTTAATAATTACTTCATAGGAAAAGTAATCACATTACTAATTAATTTACTTTTAAGTTACTTTCAAAAACACTTTCCCACTCAACAAATCCACAATAATGTCTCTATTTCTTCCTTGATCATCGTTACACAAGTCATACACTCAGCACATCACATTTCTCCTCCACAATGACTTGTTACAGGGCCATAATACGTGTATTCTACATAAATAATATATTAGAAATAAGCATAATCCTATAATGTACTTAAAAGTAATTAAATTAATTGAAAGTCAGTAACTGTAATCTGATTACAAGAATATAAAATGTAATGCATTTCACTAAATGTTTTCTAAAAAGTAATTCAATTACAGTAACTAATTACTTTTTAATTGGATTACACCCAACACTGTTTATGAATCAGAACTTCTTTTGTGTGAAAAGTTTCACATGCAGGTTTTGTGCGCTAATGCATATTGCGTGTGTACTGTGCGCATGCTTAGTGATTATGAACCAATATCTATTCCTTAAACACTTTCTATTGCAGTTCACCTGGTGGATGTGTGGAACATGATTGAAGCCTTTCGTGACAATGGGCTGAGCACGTTAGACCTCAACGCCGAAATTAATGTGTCACGCCTGGAGACCATTTTATCCTCCATCTTCTACCAGCTCAACAAGCGGCTGCCCACCACTCACCAAATAAATGTGGAGCAGTCCATCGGCCTGCTGCTAAACTTCATCGTGGCCACTTATGACAGGTGTGTTGTTAGCGAGGGAGATTTGTTTTTCTCATTTTTTTTTCCCTCATATTCTAATTATTAATATTATAATGCAAATTTTTGTTAAAATATTTTCTCTTAACCCAGCTTGAATGCAGAGACCACTATAAGCAACCCATTAGTACGTTGATTCCCCCTAAAAGTGTAAACATTGTGGCTCTGTTGCACTATTAAAAAACATTATTCTTTTCATTTGAGCAGCACAATTGTGTTTGTCTGAGTGTAGTTTTCAAAATTTAAGGCAATAAAAAGTCTTAAACATGTTAAATGGTATAATAAAACGCATCTAGTGTGACCGCTAACCGTGACTCAGCACAGAACTTGAAACATGACTTCAATGATGCTACTGGGCAAAGGGATCAAATTGGTCTACGGCATAGGTGCCGTGTTTACTGGAAATTTGGGCAGATGAGAGTATACAGGAATAACTGGATAGAGCACACAAGAACTACGAGATATTTGGTCAAATTTGCAACTTTCTTCGTGCTCGTGAATAGCAAAGAACCATTGAGCAGCAACGTGACAAGCTGAAAAAACTGCGGGTTCAGTATCTGAAGGTACGGAATGCACTCTGTAAATCTGGCAGCTCGTCGGACAAAAATGATACATTTCAGTGGTATGATGATGTCGACAATTAGGCATGTGAGAGGACCGTGTGTATCCGCAACCCAAACGACTCAAAATAAGCCACAAAGTAACTGTTACAACGATGGACTCCATTGTGCACTGCGAGAGTGCTTTTCTTCCTGTTTTCTTCAAAACAAAAAGTCACATCGTAATGACGTAAGCGCGCTCAGGCCTGGAACGTTAAGTGCAATGTTAGTGCAGGGGTGTGGGGAGGGGGGAAAATTGTGCTTGGCACGGTATAAGGTAACCGGGCCTAGTGTGAGTACGCCCTAAGACATGGCAGTCTATTGTATACTGTGGCAACTCAAAAACAAACACAAAGACAAGTTAAGCTTCATTTAATGAGCAGCAGACTTGCTTTTAGAGAACAGATCTTGAATATAAGCATATTTTGTCCTTACTGCACTTGCAGAAGTATAACCAATTGAAAAAATACACTTATATACAAAATGCACTTATTATAAAGATAAACCTCACTTAAATTTGAATATTGTGCAGCAAGGCAGCTTGCCTTAGGTTTTAGTTTGCAGTCTTTTGGAAGTCAGTCTATGAATGGTGTACTTACAGTTGTGTCATAAGTAACAGATAGATATATTTGCTGATATTGTGCCATTTTGTGATTATCGTATCGGCTGATAACTGTACACGCATAACTAACAGAAGTATAGCACTCCCTTGTGTCGATTACAAAGTCTACCAACAGCTTTGTCAGTTGGAAATGTCTGTTTTCAGATATTTTGAATTTTAAGTAAATGTTGGTTTATTTACAGTGTGTGCTATAATTAAACTGCATATATTGGCCATCAGCCACCCAGATCTTTAGTTATCCATATATTTGTGGAAAACCCCATATTAGTTGACCAGTAGTCTCTATTAAAGGGATAGTTCACCCAAAAATGAAAATTCTCTGATCATCTACTCACCCTCATATCATCCCAGATGTGCATGGCTTTTTTTCTACACTAAAACACAAACAAAGATTAGAAGAATATGTCAGCTTTGTAGGTCCATACAATGCAAATTGATGGTGACCAAAACTTTGAAGCTCTAAAAATCACATGAAGGCATCATAAAAGTAATCCATAAGACTCCAGTGGTTTAATCCACATCTTCTGAAGCGATCTACTTGATTTTGTGTGTGAACAGAGCAAATTATAACTCCTTTTTTCACTTTACATCTTGCCATTGCAGTCTCTAGAAACAATCATGATTTCAAGCTTGATTACACTTCCTAGCGCTGTTCTACGAATGTGTCAAGCACTAGGAAGTATAATCGAGCTTGAAATTATGATCACCAAGGAGACTTCTGATGTCAAGGTTTATAGTGAAAAAGGAGTTATATTTTGGTCTGTTCTCACCCAAAACCAATTGGATCACTTAAGAAGACGTTGATTAAACCATTGGAGTCTTTGGATAACTTTTATGCTGTGTTTATGTGCTTTTTGGAGCTTCAAAGTTTTGTTCACCAGTTACTTACATTTTAAGGACCTACAGAGCTGAAATATTCTTCAAAAAAGGTGTTCTGCAGAAGAAAGAAAGTCATAAACATCTGGCTTGGCGTGAGGGTGAGTAAATGGTGAGAGCGTTTTCATTTGTGGGTGAACTATCCCTTTAAACTGGAATAGAAGAAATTATTCAAAAATAGACAAAAGAAACATCTTGCCTTTCATTGTTATTGTATTAGTTGATGATTATGTACAGATATTGTACTACTAGAATTAATGAAAACTAAAAATAAGTGCCTATAAGGAGCTTCACCATTGTATGATTTTTTTTTGGTGAATGTACTATATATGTACTGTATATGAATATATGTCTGTATTCAACTCATCCCACAATCGGTCCCACTCATCAAACTCACTTGGTCCCCATAACACTCTGAATTAGTCAAACACGTTCTGTTTGCATACATAATTCCAAAACTAAAACTGTGAAAACTTTGAATGGAAGTAAAATATCCTGATGGCTTTTGGTTAAAATGAAATAATTTCAGATTATTTGTTGTTTGTGTTTCAGTGAAGGCCATGGGAAACTCACCGTGTTTGCTATGAAGGCCATGCTAGCTACTATGTGTGGCGGAAAAATACTGGACAAATTACGTTGTGAGTATTATACCTATTAAATAACTAGTCAAAAGTGACTTTACAGAGAGAAAATGAACATTTCTGGCAAGTAGAGACATGAAATGCACTACATTCATAACAATGTAAATACAATGGTAAAATGTATGTTGTTTTGTTAGCATTTAACATATATAAGTGGTCATCTTTCATCTTTCTCTCTGCTATATTGTCTGAATTACTCCTTTTAAATAATTAAAACATTTCATGATATGTTTAAGATTATTAAGGGAAACCATATACGCAGTACAACATATACAGTCAACATTGAATGATTTCCAGAATACATTTTTGCCTCTTAGAAATGCAGAAAAGTAGCTTTGTTCCAAAAGAAAGTGAGCAATGTTATCCCTTAATGGAGTGTGCTAACAATAGTCACTTATATTAGTAATATTATAAGGTAATATTACTGTTTATGACGTGATCCTGGTGACACGTGCGTCCTCACGATTTAGTTTCGATTTTAAGATCTTACCTGGGAATGATTTTAAGATGCTCATTTTGCTTCCATGCTCCCGAGCACTATCAATGGATAATAGTCATTACATATTTTTATATTTGTTTGTGGAGAATTTTTTATTATAAAGATACAAAGAGTCAATACTTTGGGCAAAAATTGTATTTACCTTAACATGTTAATCTGAACAGCTGAATTTTGCTGGTAATTTGGAAGGTAATATTTAGATCAAAATAAAGTGACAGTGACATATTGCTTCTTGTAGGGTTTTCCAAATGGCCACATATGAGTCAGCAATGCTCTGCCCCATTCAGAGTACTCACTTCAAGTGTTGGGAAGTAGAGAAAATATAGGGGGATGCTCGTTCACTTTCTATTGGAATTTTTACAGAGTTTGGTGCCCTCTTGTGTACATGATACGTACTGAATTTAAAATTGCATTCTCAAATATACAGAAAAATAATTCTTATTTGCAATTACAAAAATATGGCAATTACTCCAACACCACAGTGCTGTTCCATCATATTATCTTAAGGGTGCAGAACTTGCATTTTACCTAAATGGGTTTTATGTCTTCTGGATTTTAGGTTTTGGAATGGTAATAAGATGTAAGTTTAGTGATGCATATTAATCATCATTTAAAAATGTGTAATTTCTCAAGAACATTAAGCCTCAAAGACACATTTTATGTTAATTGCCCAATAAAGCCACATAAATTGCATAAGATATATCAATTTAGAGTTAATTTGGGGCATTTTTGTTGAATCAAATGTGCATTCACAGCTTTCCGTTAAAATGTCATCTTTCTCTTCTAGATATATTTTCCCAGATATCAGACTCCAATGGGGTGATGGTCTTTGCCAAGTTTGACCAGTTCCTGAGGGAGGTGCTGAAGCTCCCCACGGCAGTGTTCGAGGGCCCTTCATTTGGCTACACTGAACACTCTGTGAGAACATGCTTCCCTCAGCAGGTGAGTACACTAATCTCCTTCAGAGAGCAGCAAGAGTCCCTTTAAAATGATTGGAATCTCATTCAACCTGTCTCGAGTCTAAAAGGCTTTCACTGAGAGTGCCTTATTTGTGCTTTGTCAGAAGAAGATCTTGCTGAATACATTTTTGGATGTGTTGATGGCAGATCCGCCCCCGCAGTACCTCGTATGGCTACCTCTCATGCACCGACTCGCTAATGTGGAGAATGGTAGGTACTATTTTGGCAATGTGTTTTCATGTTTTAAAGATTGATTTCACATTTTAATGTTTTTTTTTTTTTGTAATTGAAATAAAAATGTTATATATATATATATATATATATATATATATATATATATATATATATATATATATGCACTGATGGCCAAAAGTTTGGAATAATGTACAGATTTTGCTCTAATGGAAAGTATTTGGTACAAAGTTTGATTCTCCTGGAAGGTGTAAACAAAGTGGCTCTGTTGTGCTATTGAAACCTTCCTGACACAGCAACATTCACTCAAAGAAAGGCACGAGTTTAGGGCGGGACTAATGGTTGATGTGGGAGTGTTCTGGGAAAACTGTTTGAAAACAGACATTATTTTTGCAAGTCTAATTATTTTGCTAATGGCTGAAACATTACTCACTTCAGCTTTAATTGCAGTAAAACCTAAAGTTCAGTTTCGAATCAGACATAACTGAAAGATATAACTTGCGGTTAAGTCAGAAGAATTCAGTGAAGACCGTTAGAATGGTTAAAAAAAGTAACCCATCAGCTAATGAGTCTTTTTAAGCAATTCATAACATTCATAAGTTCATGAATCAAACTATCCTATGCAGAGTTTTATAACCCAAAACATACTCTCGTACATGAACGTAGTTCTGCTAGCTACGCTTTTCTTCAGTGAAGTGGCACAGGCCCACCAAAACTGGACAGTTAAAGACTGAAAATACATATCCTGCTCTGATGAATCTCGATCTCTGCTGAGGTACACAGATGGTTGGCCCGACTGCAGCCTAAACTTTCTGTTCTTGGCTGACAGAAGTGGAACCTGATGTGGTCTTCTGCTGTTGTGACCCATTCGCCTCAAGGTTTGACGTGTTGTGCATTCTGAGAAGCTTTTCTTCTCACTACAATTCTACAGAGCGGTTATCTGAGTTACCATAGACTTTCTGTCAGCTCGAACCAGTGTGGCCATTCTCCATTGACCTCTCTCATCAATAAGGCATTTCTGTACGCAGAACTGCTGCTCACTGGATATTTTTTGTAGGAGTAAACTCTAGAGACTGTTGTGTGTGAAAATCCCAGGAGATCAGCAGTTACAGAAATACTCAAACCAGCCCGTCTGGCACCAACAATCATGCCATAGTCAAAATCACTGATATCACATTTTTTCCCCATTCTAATGGTTGATGTGAACATTACCTGAAGATCCTGACCCGTACTTGCATGATTTTGCGCAACTCGCATAGTTTTCCATTAAGTTCGACCCAAATCAAAAGACAAAGATCATTTACTCTAGCCATTGTTGGAGGATATGGAGGATATATTTTTTATATGTATCTTTCAGATAGCCTACACAATGTATTTACAGTTACAAATAAGTCTTTTTGTGGTTTGACAGCTGAAATTAAGCCTTTTCATAAGTACATACAGAGAAATTGCACAATAAATGTTGTAATTTTTAATCATTCAGTTTGTGCAGTTACATCAGTTTCATATATGAACCTGCAAACTCATCAACGGCACTTTGTTCATTCTTGAAGGAGTACAAAAACCATTGTAACGTTGGGCTGCCTTCTGCTGTTCCACATGAGCTTGTCCTGTGTGTGTGATACTGGTGATTTCCTACTCGTAACTGACTTCAGAAATTGTTATATCTCCCTCTTGTGGTCTCCAAACGCTATTACACCACACTATAAAACAGAAGGCCAATTGAGTGAATTGGAAAGCAATCAAATTAGGCTTCTAATTTAAATGTTGCCTAATTTCCTCAAAAATACATTGATAAAATAACGTACTGATCAATTATTGATACATTTATATTTATGACATCCCTACCGCATGTGCAGTATGTTCTTCAAGTCTGCTTGTTGGCAATGTGTTGGCCAAGCACTCGCGTGTAGGTTCGTGTACTTGCGTAAAGTACGTTTCTGGCCAGTGTTTGTTTTTAAGTTCAGCAAACGCCATTGAATAGTGGTGCAGGAAACACTGCTTAGTTCTATTTCTGTTACTGATAAAACCCTTGTTTATCCCACAGTCTTCCATCCAGTGGAATGTTCGTACTGCCGGAGCGAGAGCATGATGGGTTTCCGGTACCGCTGCCAGCAGTGCCATGGCTACCAGCTTTGCCAAAGCTGTTTCTGGCGTGGTCATGCTAGCGGTCCCCATAGCAACCAGCACCAGATGAAGGAACACTCCTCATGGGTATATCTCTTTAAGATGTCACACTGTTATGAAGGAAACTCATGTTATGTTTGGAATAGCATATTACCATACTACTATTACTAATTCCTCAGTATAAATAATGCATAGTAGGCATAGAATTGGCATTTTCTGCCAAAATGTTTGGTAACAGAGTATACTGCACTGGGTACTCTATCCAATAATATCACCTTTTGATATTCAGCTTCATTCTCTTTACTGATATAATGACATATTTGCAGTTTATATGTTTACTTTTGAAAGGCCATCAGAGGAGAATGATGCTTTTTGCCTGCAGAATGGTGTAGTTATGGCATCAACCATTAGGGGCTAAGTGGTCCATATATATATATATATATATTAACCAGCCAAACTTGAGAATTCTGTATGCAGCTATGCACATAATGTGTCCATGAGACAAACGAAATAAGTGACGATAAAGTAATAAATTGTTTCACTTACTAAAAAAAAATGTATGCAATTTTCAGTGTACACTGCATTGTATACTGAACATCATAAAAGGGATATTTCACCCAAAAATGACAATTCTGTCATCATTTACTCTATTTACTCCTAATGACTTTCTTTCTTTTGTGGAGCACAAAGAGAGATGTTAGGCAATATGACAACCTCAATCACCGTTCACTTTCACTGTATGAAAAAAAAGCAATGAAAGTGAATGGTGACTGAGGCTAACACTCTGCCTAACATCTCCTTTGGTGATCCACAGAAGAAAGAATGTGATATGTATATGGAATGACAAGAGGGTGAGTAAATGATGACTGTCCCTTTAAGATGTATGCTTGTATTCTACTCCGAAGATAGCCTTAGTTTAACATGCAGACTGAAGTACAGTATAGATATTTTGTAATAGCCTATGAGACTATGTACTGTGAATTAGTAAATAATGGACATGGTTTACTTATTCAGTTCTGTTGTGAGGGAGGGAGGGATACATGAGCAATATTATATTTCTTGTTTCTTGCTAAAAGTTATTCTCATCAAATTCAAGAATTTCAAGGTGTTCATGTTTTCAGCTAGTTATATTGATTTCATTTTGAATGTTGAATTATTCTCCCTGAGTTCAGTCACCCTGATGGAAATTATAGCTTGGGAAATTATTTGCACTGCCTCCCAAATCCAATTAGAAGTGAGTTTTTTTCCTCATTCTTACTACCTCAATAAAGATTATATTCTAACCCCTGAGCAAGGATTTTGCTGAATCAAAGATAATTTTTAATTAACTCTAAATAACATTTTAAATACGAACATTTTCTAGCTGCACATGGGAAGTAAGTCGATGACTTTTTCTATACATATCAAACATGCATAAATTGCCCTTTTAATGCCACAAAACTATATATTTTAATTGCTTTTGATATTTGGGTGAAGAATGAAAGGTAGTTCAGTGTTTTTATAGTAGTATGTTTTTGCTCCTTTTGTAGAAGTCTCCAGCAAAGAAGCTAAGCCATGCCATCAGTAAGTCTCTGGGCTGTATGCCGATAGGAGAGCCCCCTCACCCTGTTTTCCCAGAGGCCGCTGAAAGACATCAAGACCTTGCACACACTACGTAAGTCCTCTGGAGAGCTTATGTATTTTAAACTCTCACTGTCCTCCCAGTTGTGCACATTTCATATCATTCATTTCACTGTGCTTCTATATATATATATATATTTCTAACCTTTTCTACCAAATTGGAATGCCCAATTACCACTACCTTAGTAGGTCTTCGTGGTGGCGCAGTTACTCACCTCAATCCGGGTGGCGGAGGACAAGTCTCAGTTGCCTTCGCTTCTGAGACAGTCAATCCATGTATCTTATAATGTGGCTCGTTGTGCATAACACTGCGGTGACTCCCAGCATGTGGAGGCTCTTGCTACTCTCCGCGATCCACGCACACCTTACCATGCATCCCGTTGTGAGTGAGAACCACTCATCATGACCATGAGGAAGTTAAGCCATGTGACTCTACCCTCCCTAGCAACCGGGCTAATATGGTTGCTTAGGAGAACTGGCTGTAGTCACTCAGCACGCCCTAGATTCGAGCTTGCAACTCTAGGAGTGATAGTCAGTGTCAATACTCGCTGAGCTACCCAGACCCACACTTCTAGATATCTTAAAGACACAACTCAGAAAAAGCATCTAAAAGAACTCAGTTTATCCAGATGGGATGCTAAACTTTAAGGGAACAGGAATTAGTTTTCCTGCATGGACTAGCCACCACAGTGTTGGGGGTTTGATTCCCTGGGAACACAAACTCTGATCTTGATTCAGACACCCACGCGATCTCATTTTTAAATGACAACGATTCTGAAATGTATATTAATGTTCCAGTGGCATGCGTTTGTAATGCTGTCAAATGTAAATTAGAAATTCACTTCAAGATGTGCTTTTAAATGTTGATAAACTTTATGTGGCATCTACGAAACATAGCACTCCTGCACGAGATGCTGAATAAACTAAAACACAACGGCCAAAGATGTTTGTCCAGCACAGTACTTAAACTGCAGGGTGCAGCCATGATTATTTAGGAGTGTGACATAATCTCTGTTCAGTTTAATATTTTAATAGCCACCAATGCTACAAAAATACCAGCATAACCAAGATCTGATTAAATTTGCTACCTGTGTGCTGTTTGATTACTGCCGGCTGCTCTCAAACGTTCACATGCGTGTGTCTGCCCATGCACTTGTGTCTTGTGATGTATGCAGCACTCCTACACGAGACTTTGCACTGTTTCAAAATACCCCTTTAGGTGATATTAAGGCAAAAACAGCCATTAATGTATAAGAAGATGGGACAAATTCTTCAAAGTGTTCGATTTGTGCAATGTCTAAATATATATAAGCTGCATGATGTCTGTTATAACCTGAGAAACAGGTTAAATTGATTTTTTTATTTATTATGCAGTTTTTAGCTGGATTTGTTGCTGTTTTTTTGGCCCCCTTTTGGACTTAGGATATTTTAAATTTATATGTTTGAATAACAACTTTATTGCATTTTTGTGTAGATTGAAGCAGAGAACATTTAGTCAGAACCTCTAGTACATTATATGTTAATTTGTTTTAATCAAGTCAACTCAAGTCAAGTGGTTTTTATTGTCGTTTCAACCATATACAGTTAGTACAGTACACAGTGAAACGAGACAACGTTCCTCCAGGACCATGGTGCTACATAAAACAACATAGGACAAACACAGAACCACATGAGACTACACAGACTAAATAAAATACCTATATAAAATACCTATATAAAGTGCACGTGCAAAAACGTGTGCAAAAGTACGGGACAGTACAATACATTTCTAACAATGAACATTACTTAAAAATATACTAAGCAATGCTTTCTTTGAAAATGTCAAAAGGTTTCTTCGAGAGTTAGGTTCAGGGTTAGGGGATAGAATAGATAGTTTGTATTGTGCTGCTAAAAACTGTGAGCAAGGCCCAATATAGCATTTTCATAAGAGATGATAGAGTTTTGTCTGGATGGTGTGACTACCACAAATAAGTTCTGCATATATATATATATATATATATATATATATATATGTATATTTGTGAGTGAGAGAGGGAGAGTGAGTGTGAGTGTGTGTGTGTGGGGGGGGGGGTATTTTTATATGGTTTACGAGGACAATTTTTTAGGTTACAAACTGGTAATTACAAGGGTATTATGCTATAAATGTGGTTTATGTTTATGTTTATTTTTATTTATATTTAAATAAAAATAAATAGCTTAAAAAACATAATAAACAATGTTTTATTGAAAATGTAAAAATGCAGAAAGTTTTCTGTGAGGGTTAGGTTTAGGGGTTGTGTTAGGGTTAGGGGATAGAGATATAGTTTGTACAGTATAAGAATCATTATGTCTATGGAAAGTGCCCATAATGATAGGTAGACCAACGCACGCGCGTGTGCGTGCGTGCGTGCGTGCGTGCGTGTGTGTGTGTGTGTGTTGAGTTAAAGTGAGTTTTATTTAAAAAAAATCTAAATCAAATTGGTCAAAAGTGACCCCTGACAGTAGAAGGGTTAAACTATTTTAGCATAAGGCTGCATCATAACAAATTGTGAAAAGACTGAAGGGGCCTGAATACTTTCTGAATGCACTGTAAATATCTGCATCAGATAAGAAGTTCATTTCATCATTCCTAAACCAACTACATGATTTACAAATTATGCATATCAGTGTCGATATGGTCAACCACCTACTATTTATTTTAGACCAGAGAATTGACTTGATCTTTAAGGCTATTAAATGCTAAAAATCACTATATTTAATAAATTACACTCCTGGACACTGCTAAAATATCAGTATTACCCTTAATAATGCAGTGGACTCACCAGTTAAGCTAATGTGCACAGTGCTCTTTATATGACTCAAAAACATGATATAAAAACCAGATCTATCGGTACTAAGATCCAAGCCTGGCAGACAGTCTCCTATGGGGACTAAAATACTACTCAAAGTGCACTCTCATGCTTTAGTGGCCTTTCAGAGTTGGCAGAGAATAGCTGCTCTAAAACTTGTGGAGTTTAAATTTAATGGAAGCAGCTGATAGTACCTGAGGCACATGCCCTCAAGGGTGCTGCTCTGTATCCCTAAAGAGACACACAAGCTCTTTAAACCAGACGTTTGTCTCGCGGACATTTTCTTTGACCATTTCTGTCTGTATACGAGTGATGGTGGATGACATTTGCAAATATTTTTGGCTGCAATCCTTTTTTACATCACCTGAAATGCTTCATACTTAATCTGAATGGACATGACATGAGCAAGTATTAAAATCCACATGGAATTAAAATGGACACTATTTATTTTTCTTAATGTACATTTCTGGTCATATAGTACACAATTCATTGTTATTCCAAATTTAGTTTGTTTTTCCAAGTTTTCATTAAAATGTTGTAACTTGCTCCAACTCTGAAACGACTTTTCAGGTGTTTCAGACAACTGGCTCTATTCTGGTCGGTACATCCACTTTTCGCGATTCAATCAATTTCAGATGGTTAAAATGAAATGCTGCCCTACAACTCTCCTATTACGTCACACTTTACAAAAGTAAAATGAGTTGCAAACGTTGTTTCACATTTACTTAAAAGTCAACCGTAAACATAAAAGGTGCAAAATTAAAATTACGTTTTTGTATTTTTTTGGCTGATGCAAAGTAGTCTTGGAACATATAATGACTCCTTTTGGATTCTGCATCATGCAAAAGCAAAAGTTGTTTTTTTTCCGATGGCATTGTAGAAATACCTCAGTCAGAAGCATATTTGCCAGCCATTATTTATTTATTTATTCTGCAATCGAATGTGTTTGATTTGGATGGTCATGTGACTTCAACATTGTTTCCCCAACGAGCCGGTGACCCGCCCCATGTACAATAAAAAAGATTTTTAAACCACAGATGAAACAGGTGTCTTTATCTGATGTGAATGTACATGACATTTTAAATGGATTTTTCCCAAGTACTATTCATTTCTTTAGGGTTAAATCTTTTATATGATAGAAAAAATTCTACTTGGTCTCATAAAAATTACAAAGCACTAGTGGGCTTGGTCAAGTGCAATTAAATTCTAAGGTTCGTCTCCGGCACTGTCTGCATCCTTTATAGTCCATAACCTGTCAATCACCAGCATTATAAACAAAGACAGCATATTCATCAGAAGTTAGAAATGTAGATGGACGGCAGTGAAATAAGGACTTATGTTCTTTTATGCATTAACTCCACTGTCAGGCATATTTCTATGACAATGACATGCTCCTTTTACTGTATACACATGGAAAATGTGGTTCTCATCAGGATTTGGATTTACTCTCCATTAAATAATAGAGAGTGTAGGTATTATTGAAGATTTTCATCTATTGACACAAATCATGGCTAGTGTTAACAGGGATTTTATTGATATGCAATAAATGTCTACCGGTCAATATGATTTTGAAAAATGTTATTAATATATTGAAACAAAATCAAATTACACTTTGAACAAAACAGAAGTATAATCAAAATAACGAAGTGGTCAAAAATCATACCAAATCCAAACATTTTATTCTTCCACCGGCCCCTTTTGCAGTTCTTAACCCTCTGGGGTCGACAGACGCGCCGGCGCGTCCTGCTAGATAATTTCGTTATTACAGCAGAAACAACTTAAAATACTCCGTCATTTTTGGGTATACAGATAAGTGTAAGACATCATTAGAGACCATAAAGGGTCTACTTTTATTTGTGTACACTCATAATAACAATGAAATCTTGTGCTTTTGTAAAATAAAGAAAATAAAAAGGGTGAGCTTTCAGCAGTCTCTGTGTTCACAAGCATATTTCTGAAACACGTCACTAAAATGAACTGAAACCGTGAATACTTATCACACAAACATTAAACATATGTCTAAAGAAAGCTTAAAATGTCAACTTTTTAATAAACCAATTCAAATTTAAAACAAATATTCTCCTGCAATGCAATCTGTATGAAACAAAGCAATGTACAGTTTTTCTATCGGGAAGACACACAGGCTTGAGTGAGGTTTATGATGCCATTTATTTGATGAATGTAGAACAGAAAAGTAATGTCTCTCTTTGGCGTAGGCCCCGTCCGGCGGTCCGAGGGAGTTGTACTCGGAACCATCATATCCTGCCGGAGATAGGAGGCAGGGGCGAGGAGCCTACCCCTGTGTGGGACGGGGCTCAACTGGTGGTGGTGGGGTGGTGGAGGTTGCCATCTTAGTGCACTGAAACAACAATGTGATAGATTGGGAGCAGACTTATAAAGCAATGGCTTACCTGCGATTGGCTAGGAATTACCCAGCTAATAGTGTGATGATGTACAGCTGCTAGTCTTCCCGCTAGAATTACGCTGCGCTCACATTTACTGGTTCATCTAATTATCTCTAATGTGATCCCACCCACCAGCAGAGCGCGCCATTCATACAGTAATGTGCAGAGACGAGCAACGCAAATGTGCACACCCCTACTGTGAGTTATAATGTAAACAAAATCCATTCAGTTTTTTGCGCATTTGCAATGATACACAAGTGAGAAAGCTCCAGGATTGTAAGGAAGAGTTAACATTTTCCTCAGAAGAAGAGCGTTTAGATTATATTTTAACTAGAGGTTATGCTGCCTCATTATCATCAATGCTTGTGCTCGCAAATATCTGTTCAGGTTAAATGAGTAAAATGCACTTTATATATGCCCATATTAGAAAATCAGCATCTTATAATGATTTCTGAAGGATCATGTGACACTGAAGACTGCAGTAATGATGCTGAAAATTCAGCTTTGATCACAAATAGCATTTTACAATATATTTAAATAGAAAACTGTTCTTTTAAATTGTAAAAATAGTAAAAAAAAATATCACTGTTTTTACTGTAATTTTGGATCAAATAAATCCAGTCTTGGTAAAAGAAGAGTCTTCTTTTAAAACTTTTATACGGTAGTGTAGGTCTACAATTAAGTAAAGTGTCTTTATGTAAAGAAAATGTACAGTCAGATATCTTCTTTTAACTTAAAACTTGATTTGGATCATTAAGTCTCCTCACATTCATTCTCTTTCTGTCACATTCCTCATTGATATGCCCAGGGGTGGGTTCATTGTCTCTCAGGGATGAATTACAATCAATATTCATGATAGTTCACGCTTCCTCACATATGACCTTTCTAACACTAAAAGTGTCTTACAAAAGTTAAATTACTATATTGTTTTGTATGAATGAGTGATCAGGATGGTTTTCACATCATTTTGTAGCAAAAACTCTAGACTACAAGATCCAGCACTCAAAAGTCTTGTGGACAAATGTTTATTATGTGTTATATGACCTTATTTCAGTGACTTAAAATTTTAGTTTTTTCAAAAACCACGCATAAACGTTATTTTCTCAAAAATACAAACATGTACACACATGTTGCTCACATATTATTGTAGCCCAGTTTGTGCTGAATACAGTGTTATCACACTTTAGCCATTAATATGTTTTTAAGCAACTGAAAAAAGCACAAATGTCAAGGCATGTCAAAACTTCTCCAGGGCCCAAAATACCCTCAGACACCAGAGGGTTAAAATCACTCTATGACAACAGGTGGAAACATACCAATACAAATGAGATCATTAATACAAATGTAAATATAAACCTAATGATACTAATTGAAAAATAAACCATGACCTAAAGATAGTTTAGCTCAAATCTCATAAATATTTGTTTCATAAAACAGCATCAACAGTGATTGTCATGGACTTAACTTGATGTTTCACTATATTTTCAGAGTTCGGACATGAACTTTATTACCGTCTTCTGTTGGAATCTTAAAACTGCAATGACCAATTTCTCAGGAAAATAGAAAATTGTATTTTGCGGCAATTCATTAACATACAATACACCCACAATTGAACAGATTCACCCACATGTAGCGCAAACTCTCCCACCAACGGCCACTTACGCTTTGTGCTGGCAGGAAAATGTGCACTTATAGAATTAGCGCTCTCTCAAAATAAGACGTTATGCACAATCATAGCGCTCAGTGCTGCACATTGCGCACCCAAGAAAATAGAGCCCAAGAAGTCTTATGAAAGAATGAGGAAACTTTAGAGACTAATTAACACCCAGAACAGATCCTGGCTTAATGATAAAATTATCTCTGAACTCACTGTGACCGAAGGGCACATTTGCCAACTCTTGTTCTCCTGTCAGTGTCTTCTTTTTTTAGTGCACCAAATTTTTGCTTAGCATTTAGAACTGCTCTTGAAATATCCTTTTGTACCACTCAAATAGCATCCACTTCAAATGCTACTTTAAATAATCCTTTCCTTGTGTGGAAGTCTTGTAGAATTTTCCTTTTAAATAATGTTTTCCATGTATGAACAGAGCTAGAATAAGGTCTTTCATAATACTTTCTTTAATTGGCCTTGTGAAAACTGGAGATATGAAAGTCGTTATTAGAATTAGAATAATGATTATCAGAGCTTTATTAGAATATTTTCACATACTTAAAGACCAAAATATATCAAAATTGGAGCTTTGTAGCTTTTATTTCCTGCCTATTAGCATTGAGGCCATACAGTATGTATTCCTACATGTTGACAAAATGAACTTTAGCAGACACATGCAGTGCAATTGACAGTTTTTTCCTCCATGGAAATGGACTAAAAATATTGATAACCACTGCTACACTCCAGAGATTTTTGTGCAATCAAATGCTCTCTAGAATGAGAATGTCCCTCCCCATAGAACCATTCACAACCGATTAGTAAGAATCAAATTATGGTTCATGGCTGTGACGTAACTAAAGCCTTGGCTATTTTTAAAAAATGAGACGACCCCTTCGATAAATCCCTCCCAAAGTTCCTGTTTCAATAGGAAATAGGCCAAAACAGTACAGAAAACTGTGCTCGTCAAGCAAATTACATGGATCCTTTAAGCTACTCAGAATTAGCAGTGTGGCTCCTCCCCTTCTGCCACAAACATATTTTGTCCTCCCAGCTTATCTAAATGTAGTTTGAGGTGCCTGCGGGCCAGTTGATCTCTGCTCCTTAGTGCTTAATCAACCTCAACCCTCCGGCATTTGCTGTTTATTGTTAGTCTGTAATGTTACAATCACACTTAAATGGAATTATGGTGTGTTCAATTCTGCATCTCCCAACTGCCCTCAGACAGAGATTAATGTGTTCTTATATTGAGTATTGAACAAAGTGGCTCTGTTGTGATAAATCGTATCAGTCAAGCATCACTATTAGAATTTTTTTTGGCGTATTTGGTGTATCTTCATGATTGTATGTTGATAGTTTAACTAGTAGGCTATAGTACATTATTTTTTTTATATGCCTTTTTTGTCAGGGAGGTAGATTACTCTACCTAGCTCATTAAAACTCATATAATATATCATTATATTACTCATATAATATTTTGTCATTTTGTCTTTTTTGCTAGTCATAGGGCATGTCTTTCCTGTGCTTTAACAGAGTAAAAACTAGGAGAAAAAGCACTCTTAAAAACGGGTATTATTATGTACATTCAAGCACCACAGTGGAAAAAGAAATCGTAACCTTACCAACTGGCCCGGATCAGCACGGAACGGTACAGTTCCGCAATGAGTTGGGCAACCGTTGGGACCGATGGTGGAAAAGAGACTATAGAGGGGTGAGTTCATTTGAACTGGTCCAGTAAGCAACCTCCTGGAACACCATAGAAACCACCTAGCAATAACCTAGGAACCACCCAGAAGACCCTAGCAACCGCATAGCAATGCCCTGGCAAGCACTCATAACACCCTAGCATTTTGGTGGCGAGTTTTGCACTGACAAGCACTACTCACATTTTCTTCATTTATAATATATACAATCCCTGAACACTTTATTAGGAACGCCTGTACACCTATTTATTAATGCGATTATCTAATCAGCCAATCGTTTGGCAGGAGTGCAATGCATAATATCCAGATACAGGTCAGTAGCTTCAGTTGTTCACATCAACCGTCAGAATGGGGAAAACTGTGATGTCAGTGATTTGGACCGTGGCATGATTGTTGGTTCCAGACAGGATGATTTGAGTATTTCTGTAACTGCTGATCTCCTGGGATTATCACACACAACAGTTTCTAGAGTTTACACAGAATGGTGCCAAAAACAATAAACATCCAGTGAGCGCTGGTTCTGCAGACGGAAATGCCTGAGAAAGTTCACAACAGCAGAAGACCATGTCAGGCACTTTATTAGGACCATTGTTTTCCTAATTAAGTTCTCAGTGAGTGTATATAATATCTTTCAAAAGCATATCTGTTTGCTTGAGTGGCCCGACCAGCCCAGCACAGGAGCATTGGCTCAACACTGTTCAACCAATGGTACAGTAGATTGGGTGGTGGGAGTGTTCAGGAAGTTCAACTGGTTGAAAACAATTATTTTTGCAATTCCATTTGGTGGGGCTAGTGGCGTATAAATGAAACACTTCACCTTAATTTGATCATTGATTCCTCTTAAATGAACTGAAGAGTTCTATTATCTGATAATTTGTTGCTATGATCTTTCAGATTGCTGTTTTGTTCAAGCACTTAAGATAATGAATTAGGGTGCTGATTATTAGAGATCTGCCCTTGGTACCCTTAGCACATCGGGCAGTTGGCAGATCAGTGTAAACATGTCTGACTTCTGCTTACTGCCCCTCACTATCGGTCAGCATAGTTCCTGTTGTCTTTGAGCTCAAGGTGACATTCATTAACATGATCCTTCACATCCCACTGTCACATGCTGCAGACATGTGCTGACTGGTGGTGGCAGAGTCTGAGAAAAGGAAAATGAAGTCTGCTCAACCTCATGAATCAAACAGACAGAGAGGCTCTGTGGACAGCCAAAGTCTTTTCTTGCTTTAAAGGGATAGTCTCTTGATGTGCACATGCATATGTTGTTGTTTCCACATTTGTCTCCTGTTATTTAGCAGTGATTAGATATTCTTCTAGCACTTCTTCGAGAGAGCAACGGCTCAAATGTGAGTGTTAGCAACTCGTGGACCCACTAATTAGTACAAATAACTCCAGGCGCATGAGCATTAAATTGGGCTGCCCGCATTCAGTGGTCAAGCACTCTGCTGATGACGAGATTTGCTTCAAGACATTTTTATTTGTACAGCGCCTTCACAGCACACATCGTTTCAAAGCAGCTTTACAGAAGATCAGGCATTAACAGAAAATGAATTAGTTATACCGATAAAGTCTTAGAGTCATCATTGTGTAGTTTGATTAAATACGATTATGAAGTGTGTATAAAAATATGTAATTCAATAATAATTGTATTTATAACCCCAGTGAGCAAGCCGAATGCGACTGTGGCAAGGAACACAAAACTCCATAAGATGTTGATTAATGGAGAAAAATAGCCTTTGTGAGAAACCAAGAGGGGACCAGTTCCCCTCTTGCTAACATCATGAATATAATGCCTATATTAGTTATTTATGTGCAGTGCAATTAATGGTTTAAAATGATTAAACTAAGCAAGTGTTAAGGTCCAGTGTTTAAACAAAGATTTTGTATGAACTGTAAGATTAATGACCAATGTCATTGAAGTCCATCCTGGATTAACTGCAGAAGTTCACATAGATGCAATTGTCCTTGTTAATTGGTTGATGAAGAGTTTTGTTGGAAATTAATTGATAGTCTGTGTATTCCATTTCAAGAGTGTAGTCCATCATTAGACCGAGGTGATGCAGGCAGAGATCAATGAGGTGCTTCGCAGTCAACCGGCCAGTCATTTTGGTGTGGTCTATTCAAAATATATGTTTCAGGCAATGTCATATGAAGTATCCCATGTCTTATGGTTGGAGTTGGCATCAGTTCATCCTCTGAAGTCCATCGTAATAGACTGAAGTGATGTTTGGCTGACACTGCTTGCTATTAGTCATCATCACACAGCGACATGTAGCAGTGGAGTCCAACACGATGCAGGAATGGAGCTGGATCCAGCCGGTTTGCTGATCTCAGGATAGGAGTCCCGAGGTTGTGACAGGGAAACATATCAAATAATATAAGCATAGATGCCATTCAATTTATTGCAGAGTTATAGATCATGATCACTGTTTCTGGTTCCGGCAAACCTAACTAAAGCAGTCTAATTGTGTTGGAAGTATGTCTGTATGTCTGGCTAAATAGATGAGTCTTTAGTCTAGACTTAAACTGAGTATGTCTACATCCCGAACAGTGTTATGAGACTGTTCCATAGTTTAGGAGCCAAATATGAAAAGGATCTTCCTCCTTTTGTGGATTTTGATATTCTACGAACTATTAAAAGGCCAGAATTTTTCGATCGTAATGAACGTGATGGAATATAGCGTGGTAGAAAGTCGCTTAAGTACTGCGGAGCTTGACCATTCACAGCTTTGTACGTAGCTAACAGAATTAAAAAATGTATACGAAATTTAACAGGTAGCCAATGTAACTATGATAAATTGGGGCTAATATGATCATATTTCTTGGTTCTCATTAGCGCTCTGGCTGCTGCAATTTGAACCATTTGAAGTTAATTTATTGAACTTGCTGGACATCCTCCCAGTAATGCATTACAATAATCTAGTCTTGAGGTGATGAATGCATGAATGAGTTTTTCGGCATCAGCAACAGAGAGCATGTGTCGTAATTTAGCAATATTTCTTAGGTGGAAGAATGCTGTTCTACAAACACTTTCTGTACGTGAACGTTCAGCCTTCGCGTCTGACCGAAGTATACTTTGGGCTTCAGGGTTTAGGGTAAGGGTTGCGATAAGGTTAGGTTTAGGATTACGGGTAAGGTTAACAGTTAACAGATGTAATTAAATGAATGTACTTTAAATGTAAGTACAATGCAACAACACATATGTACATAATAAGTAAATTGTATCAAATGCTTAAGTACAAAGTATTTAAAGACACCTAATATAAAGTGGGCCCATCACCAAAAGAGAGGTTTAGATGAATGTCTTAAAATGAAAAAAGTGCACCATAAAATATCATATAAGTAGTCCATATGACTTGTGCGCTATTTCCCAAGCCTTTTAAAGCCATTTATAGTTTTGTATCAAAAACAGACTGAAATGCAAATCTATATGAAAAGAAAGTCACCATTCACTTTCATTGAATTGAAAAGAGCAGCTTGGACATTTTGCCCTCTACTATCTCCCTTTATGTTGCACAGAAAAACTGTTCCTTTAAAGTGGGGCAAGTTTCTCTGATGAAATGCTGGGGACTTTTCTGACCGCTGATTGAAAATGAAGGCAACAATACTGCCCTTTCAGATGCTCTCATATTTGACAGATGGAGTTCTTTAGGACATGCTAAAACATAGGGTGGAACAGATGTATGTGACTCATTTCAGTGGATTTAAATGAAGCCAATTAGTACAGAACATATATTTTTGTCAGCCATCAACAGAATGTTTGTGGGTTGTGTGTGCTATTTAATTCTTCATGTTTAAAGTATGGGAATTGGTATAAAACTACACAATTTTGTTTAAAGTTAGGCTTTCAAACATATTCCTCAAAACAACTTTGGTAAAGTATGAGCGGCAGGGTAAATTAAAGTAGGTCACACACCAGACGCGTCTGACAGATGACATGGCGTGTTGTAAAATTCAAGACAGTTATTTTCTATGAAGGTACGTATACACACACACAGCTCGCCTTCTTCAGAGGCTGCTCAAAATTCTGCCCAAATCATTATCAAAAGACACAGACTATTTACTCTTGTCATTATTGGATGATATATTATGTAATAGTATCCTTAATATAGCCAACACAATGTATTTCAGTTACGAGTATTACTTTTTGTGGTTTGACAGCTTGAATGAAAGACCTATTCAAGGATACATATAGTGAAATTGCATAATATAAGTTGCCATTTCTAGTTGTTTAGTTTGCACAGTTACACCAGTTTCATACACTAACCTGCAAACTCATAAAAGTCACTCTGTTAAGTAAAAAAAACCTTTGTGACTTTGGACTGCCATCAGCTTGCAATATGTGTGTGATGCCTTGTGACTGGCTTCAGTAAATTTTATGTCACCCCCTTGTGGTCTCCCAAAGCTATTACGTCAGACAACATTGAATGGAGTGCAACTGCCAGTGAATTGAAAGCACACAAATTAGGCTTCTAATTTAAATGTTGGCTGATGTTAATATCTGGATGCCTCAGAAATGTATCAATAAAACAATGTGCCGATCAATAATCAATATATATATTTTATGACATCCCTAGTAGCAACCCATTTTAATTCAATAGTTTTTTTAAACAGTAAAAAATATGCAAGCTGGGACTTGATTGGATTGTGAAAAGTGGGTGTTCGGTGCCAGAATACATATTGTACATGTACACAATATGACAGTAAACCCCCCCCCCCCCCCCCCATCCCTGCTGAGAGCAGAATATCAGGATACATCAATCTATAGTCGCTGCACATCTGACTTCTAAGACTTGTCAGTCTCTGGCTTTGAATCTATGAGGAGTTTGCAAATTAAAGTCTATGAGAGGGTTTCATTTCCGGTTTGTTCTGCTTGATGAATTTGAGTGGTTTTGAGATTAGCAAGGATGTGACACCTCGGGTGCAAATTAGAGCTGAAGAATCCAGAAATAGAGGTTGAGAATGATGGGGGGTGGGGGGGGGGTGATGATGGTGTAGCACCTATTAGGAATGAGGTTGCCCTTTTTACTCTGTGCAGGTGCAGTATTGATTCAAATGCTTCACATTGTGACTCCACATCAATATTAAGCATGTTTACATGCACAGTAATACACTGATTGCTATCAAAATCAGCTTATTATAAAAAATCAGACAGTGTAAAAACACTTGAAATCTCTGCTTTTGACGTCAAAACATAAAGTAATGCACACAACACCTGAGCGCTTTGGATAAGCCAGTAAGAATGCAAGTATATCTGTTTACATGCATATAGAGGGTTGAGCAAAGCGCAGTCCTTTTCTGCATATTGCGGCGCTGTTTTGTGGTCCGTTCTGCATAACTCGCCGGCTCATTTTAGCTTATTGCGGCCTTTTTGGCCCGTTTTGTGGCCGACCCACCGGCCCACTCGGTTCTCCAGATGGACAGTCCTCCCCTGATCTGCCCCCAGTGTGTAGGACCACCGGGAAAATTCATACTATACCAGATTACCAGTCCCCTCCTAACCTCAGTAGGAGCATATGTGGAAATTTAGCAGAACAACATGTAGTTACACAGTAAATACATAGTCTTATATGTATTTAATGTTTGTACATAGTAGGCCACCTAATATAAATTGTGACCCATTATACAACAAAGAGTTTCAGTCTTCTAATTTGATTGAACAAGCGGCGTTCCAAGAGTGCTGATACTGTATTGAGCTTTACTTGTATTGAACCCAGAATATTGCTTTAATATACCAATCACTCTTTTTGTCTGTGTTTGTGCTGTTCCAGACAGGCTGTCAGTCTGTGTTGCTTGCCGACCTGGTTTCATTTGGAACTAGTTTTGTTAGTGGAGCAAAATAACTGTCCACATTGTGTCTAAATGGAAGTTGTGCAATATGAACTTCTTGTTTATAGAATTGTCATATAAAAGCAATATAACACTTTAATCGTTCTGTTGTGTTGAAAATCAGCTCAGCTATGATTACTCATGCTGCGGACCAATCGCCTACTTATACTCGTCATTGTGCTGGATCACTTTATTTTACAACAATCCATTGAAAGAGAATCTGAAGCTATATTTCTGTAATACAACAACTGACAAAAAATAAAATGAGATCCAAGGAAAGGAAAAGCTCGCACACACTGTCCTTAAAATCAATCTTCCAGGACATTTATTAAGAAAAGTGGTAAAATGCTCAGTGCGAGTACATTTTATATCATATTCACATAGCTTGCTCTAACAAATATATTATATAGCCAAGGGAAAAGTCTAAAAGGCCTAAATAGATATACTAATAATATACATGATCACAAGATATACTAGTGACACATGATCATAAGTAACAATTACAGCCACATAGAATGTCTAATACATTTGTACATTGTTCTGTTTGCAAGTATACCATGATTAGAGAAACCAGTATATACAAACAAAAACAAAAATTGTCAACACTATAGGAAATACTAAGGAGCAAATCTTGGGGATGTAAAGATTATAGATGGAATATCCATCTGAATTCTCTGTGTTGGAGAATTTGTATTTCCCGCATATGTGGGCGCTTTATTAAAAAAGTTAATGCAGATACAGGATGACCAGCTTTCAAAACATACTGTGCAATTGTACTGTAAAAAATAAACAGGTACTTCAGGCAAATTAGTTGCACTAACTCAACAATTCAAGTTGGATTATAAATTACATGAACTCAATACAATAAGTTCAGCCAATTTAAAAATATCTGTGATTATTAAGTTTAATAAATAGCATTTTTAATATTCTTGAAAATAATATTTGAATATCTCAGATCTGTAGGTCCATACAATGCAAGTGAATGGTGACCAGAACTTTGAAGCAACAAAAAGCAAATAAAGGCAGCATAAAAGTAACCCATATGACTCCAGTTGATGTATTCTAAAGCAATATGATCGGTGTGGGTGAGAAACAGATTAATATTTAAGTCCTTTTTTTACCATAAATTCTCCCTACCCAGTAAGTGTGATATGCATGAAGTATATGAATTGCAAAAACATAAGAAGAATGTGTAAGAGGAGATATATAGTAACAAAGGACTTAAATATTCAGATCATTTTGCTTTAGAATACATGACTTTAAGCACTGGAGTCATATGGATAAATTTTATGCTGCCTGTGTGTGCTTTTTGGACCTTGAAATTCTGGCCACTATTCACTTGCATCGTATGGACCTACAGATCTGAAATATTCTTCTAAAAATCTTTGTTCTATGGAAAAAGAAAAAACATATCTGTGATGGCATGAGTGTGAGTAAATGACGAGCGTGAACTATCCCTTTAACTATGGACTTGTTCCACTAACATATGACAACCAGAAAGTGTCACAATACTTTTTGTCTTAATTTGGAACAGTGGTTTTATCATTTCAAGCCCAACAAATGTGAAATCTTTGTCTCGAACCAGAAAGATGGCGCCAGTGTGTTCGTTGGCTTGCCGTCTACTCTGTCTGATTTTGTATTTTTTATCTGCTGTTTTATCTGTTAGATCTATGTTTGCCTTGTCTATATTATGCATATTGACGCTTTTGAGTTGTGTTGAACCGGTGCTGACTTATGACCGGCAAACTTTTATCCAAATCAAGTACTCTATGGAAACTCATCTCCTTGAATGCTCTGCTCTTCACGATCGCCACAATTTTAAATTCCTTCATCCCTCTGTGGAGTCAATACATCGGCCTCCTTGTTGCATTCCCCTCCAAAGGAAACGCCGCGGGAAGGATTAGGAGGGCAGTGAGTGTTTCACTTCTGCAAACTTCGACTGACCATCCATTGCATAAAACAGTTTATGGGGGTCTTCATTTGACTCGTCGTTCCCTGGATTTTAGATACTCATACCATCTGCCCTCTCAGCTTCTCCACGGCCACGTATGCAAGGTGGAGGAATAAAATCTGTCAAATATTCATCCACTTGAGTTTGTGCGTTGGTTACAGGCTCTGGTAACTCATTCCCGTTTAAAGCTGGCGCTGGTAAACGCCGGGTCGGCATTCAATAAGACTTTCATTTTAAATGACTTTTTTATCAGTCGGGATTTGGACTTTCTATTCCTGATGGAGACGTGGGCTTCTCCTGGTGAGTCAGCAATTTTTTATGAACTTTGTCCGTCTGCTTGCTGTTTTATAAGTACCCCTAGCAGTGTTGGAAAGGGTGGTGGTGTGGCTGTGGTTTTTAAGAACTTGTTTAAACTTCAAACAGTTTCTGTCGTGTCAGTCTCTACATTCGAGCTGGAGCGTGTTCTAATGGAGTCTGCCTCTACATCTATTTTTTTACTGGTCTACAGACCTCCTAAGCTGGACAAAGACTTTCTAGTAGAATTCTCTGAATTCTTATCTCTTATAGTCCCACTGTATGACCGTATGTTGTTGCTGGGGGATTTTAATATTCACGTGTGTTGTCCCGGTAGACCTTTGGTTAATTTAATAATTTTTTATACTGCTTTGGTTTTAACCAGCATATAACGAGCGCCACTCATGTTCTTGGACATACTCTTGATCTTATTTTGTCTTATGGAATTCACGTTGATAATATTGTTATAGAAGATGCATGTTTTTCAGATCATAAGCCCATTGTATTCAGTATTACTGCTTACAGCCCTCTATCTACTGTCAAGCCTGTTGGCCAAATATTTTAGTCATTCTTCCACTATTAATCATTTTTCTGACAGCTATCAGGAACATGCTTTTGAAACGTTATTTTTAACTACTGCTCAAACCACATCCAGCCCTGATGAGTTAATTTTATTATTTTATTCATTCTGCTTAACGATATTAGATTGTACTTCACCTCTGAAGTACAAACAATCAAAAACAAAAAATTCTCTCTATTGGTTAAATGAACATATTTACCTTTCAAATTTAATTAATACACATCCTAATAGACCAAAGATTTTATTTTCAATGATGTATTTGGCAATAAATCCAAACTGTCATTATAATGTCGCTCCCTCTAAGGTGATCTGTGACAAATTACTTTTTTCCAAGAGAAAATTAATACCATTCGCTCGTCTTTCACCAATACTCCATCAGGTATTGTATTTAATTCGGTTATGGTTCTGCTGTTTTCTCAGGTTTTCAGCATGTCTCTCTCTCTGATCTTAGTGAAATGGTTAGTGATATGAGGCCCACTACCTCTCCACATGATATTGTTCCATGTAATGTTTTAAAAACAGCTTTTGCAACTATCAGTCCGAGTATACAAATAATTATACATTCTTCCCCAGAAAATGGTATTGTCCCAGGATGTTTTAAACATGCAGCAGTGAAACCTCTACTTAAGAAACCGGGCTTAGATCAAAATTGCTTAAATAACTATCGGCCTGTTTCCAAGCTTCCATTTCTGTCGAAGTTGTTAGAGAAAGTGGTGCTATCCCAATTACTTCCATTCTTAAAGTCAACAGACATTTTTGAACCTCTACAATCAGGTTTTACAGCTTATCATAGCACAGAATCAGCTTTGCTGAAAGTATTTAATGATTTACTGTCTACAGTTGACTCTGGGAAAAGTGCTGTATTAATTCTGTTAGAACTTACTGCTGCTTTTGATACAGTGGATCATAGCATTCTCCTTGCGAGGTTGGATCATTGGGTTGGTATAAATAGCACAGCACTACAGTGGTTTAAATCTTATCTTACAGATAGGGTTTTTTTCTGTTACTATGGATAGGTTCTCTTCATCTGTAGCTCCTGTTCTCTGTGGGGTTCCTCAGGGATCCATTCTGGGGCCAATTCTTTTTAATTTGTATTTGCTCCCTCTTGGAAATATTATTAGGAGACATAATATTTATCTTTATCTGCCATTCAAATCAGGAATCTCTAGGAATGTATTGAAGACATAAAAAAGTGGTTATCGAGTAACTTTCTCCTGCTAAACAACGATAAGACTGAAATGATTATTTTTGGTTCTGCTGAATCTAGAAGCGCTCTTGCTAACAAGCTTGGCCAACACTTCCACCATGTTAATTTGCATGTGAGGAATCTTGGTGTCATTATAGACTCTGACTTGGGCTTAGTCCGACAGATAAATTCAGTAGTGAAAAATAGTTTCTTTCAGTTACGAATGATTTAAATCAGCTTTATCTTTTCAAGACCTGGAGACTGTTATTCATGCTTTTATCACCTCTCGATTGGATTATTGTAATTCTCTTTATTTTGGTCTTCCTCAAGCCTCTCTTTTCCGTCTTCAATTGGTTCAAAATGCTGCGGCCAGATTTTTGACATCATCTAAAAAAGGGGATCATATTACGCCAATCCTGTCCTCTCTGCACTGGCTTCCTGTTTATTTTAGGATTCAATTTAAAATACTGTTGTTTGTATTTAAAGCTCTTAATAACCAGGCCCCGTCATATTTTAGGGATTTAATACAGCCATACTTACCAACTAGGTCTTTAAGATCTGCAGACTAAATTTTGATGCATATTCCTCGGTCACGTTGTATACGCAAGGGTGATAGAGCATTTGCAGTTGCTGCTCCTAGGCTATGGAATCAGCTACCACTTGACATTAGACAAGCTTCATCACTGTCCATTTTTAAACATAGGCTTAAAACGCACTTGTAATCTCTACCGTTTTGCAGTATTAAATGAGATTGCCTTGTCGCTTTTTAAAAAAAAAAAAATTTTTATGATGTGTTTGTTTTATTTTAATGTATTGTAGATTCATCTGTACAGCACTTGTTTGAGTGTGCTTTAGAAATAAATTTTACTTACTTGAAAAATATGCTTGTGCTGTCCTTAAAAAAAAATGTAAAAAATTAAAAAATACTACTTGCCGTAAAATTTTGTTATTATTATTTTGTATATATATATTTTTAATAATGGCTTTAGTATTTAACCACTTTTTTTTGGCCCACTGTGTCCCCCAAGACACACATCTGATTAGTCACCCTTAACCAGCCTATTTGTACAGGGCAGAATAGTCAATTAATCATTCAGACAACCCCCTGTCTAGTAGTTTTTGGAAATATGTAGTTTTGCACACCCCAGACCCTATACTATACAAAATAAAACTATTGTTTCTGTGTGGGTTACATTCTGTATAGATATCGTGTTCTAACGCTGTCTCTCTGCTGCAGAAGAGGGCATTATTTGTTATGGATGCAGATTATGAATTATGTGTGGGGCTGGACACAAAGATAGGGATAGTCTTAGGGAGGAGTATGGCATCTGTTCTGAGTGGGTGAAATTATGTGCGTCTACAAGGTAGAAGAGACTGGGTAAAGCCGGGAGGCTGGAACAGAGAAGGAGAGAGAGAGAGAGAGAGAGAGAGAGAGAGAGAGAGAGAGAGAGAGAGAGAGAGGCAGACGAGGAGAGAGTAAGAGTGTCTGGATCGTCACCGTTTCACGTGACTGTCAGGTTTCCTTGGAGGCAGCAGCAGTGTTGTGCATTGAGATGCTCTTTCTTTCAGTGAAGCTGAGAATAGGACAGGCAGCTGGACAGAGCTGCTTGTGTTTCAGTGCTTGACGGACTTGTACCCTATACCCTGCAGGAGGTGAGTGAGTGATTGCATTGAATAAAAGTGCTTTGGATTTTTCACTATAAAGAATGTTTTTGTTTTTTAATTTGCATTTATAGTACATGTTGTTTGAGATTTTTCATTCAAGATCCCCAAACAGATGTCCCTGCTTGGATTGCAATAAGACAGGGTTTCACAAGCCTTGTGACATGACGCTTGCAGCCCCAGGAAACATTAACATAAGGACGTCTATGTAATGCAAATGTGCTGACCCTCCGAGCGACTGCTAGCTGTTTGTCAGACTCGGGAACTCAGAACTGACGTCCTATTGTATGTTTCCTATCGTTTGAAGAAATTACATTTTGGATTGCATTAGGCAAAAACGGTGTTCCAGGGAAAAAGAGGTAGATAGAGTTGCAAGGAAAAGTATGTGAACCCTTTAGATTCCCTTTAGAAATGGTCATTCAATTTGATCTGATCTTCGAATAAGACAGCAGTAGACAAACACAGTCTTCTTATACAAGTAACATGCAAACTATGTCTTTATTGAACACATCATGCAAACATTCACTGTGTAGGGTGGATAAAGTATGTGAATCCCTTTTCCAGGTGCTAACTAGAGTTCAGTCAATGAGAGGAGATTGGAGGAGTTTGTCAGAGCCAACAATGGGAAAATGTTTGACATTCAGTAAGAGGATAGAGCTATAAAATGTGGATAAATCAGCTCAGATGATTTGGTCTTGGAAGGATTTGATGAGCAATATTTGAGCTCATATTGATATCTCTGACTTTTGATTGCAGACTTTGGTGTCTAAATCTGAGCACAGTATGTAAAATTGTTGAGATGTCTTCTGAAACTCGTGAGATTTTCAGACACATGAGATTACCGGAGTCTTTTTCTCAGGAGATAAATCTGAGAATCAGGAAGCATAAGCAGAAGTTCTCGCATTGTTCAGTCTTATTGCTTTCAACACTAAAAATGTTTTGTCAGGTAACCTATTGTAAAAATGTAGTTCATTTTTTTGCATCTAAATGAAATGGTTTTATTCAAGCCAAAAATGTTCTTTAATCTGACTAAATCAACCTGAAAAATTAGGTTACACCAATAAAAGTATTTTTTTTATGGGTTAGATCAAGTTATATTAAAGATATTTTTCTGTCTATAGGTATTGTCTATAGGGTTCACATACTATTTTCTGCAGCTGTATAAGACAAAAGAACCATTGACTTATATAAGGAGAGTATGAAATAAGAAATAAATGTTCACAGAGGGGTTTCGACAGCTGTCCAGTCTGTTGCGAAAACTTAATAACATTCATTTTTTTAAATGTTTTGGAATTAACCTTATGAAACAGTAATGGAAAAGGTGACAGTGAAGCTCATGTTCAAAGATGTCTATCTGATCTGTCGTGAGTATACATCAAAACTGGCAGGCATTAGGTCCAGATGGATCCTGTGGTGTTGTTTACTCATACAGATTACCTTCTGCAATGTCACCCCTCCCCTTCACTTTACCCTCTCCGATTTCTCCAGCTTTAATTAGAATTCCTCCACATCCCTTTTGTCTTCTTGTTAACTTAATTACGTTAGGGCAAATAGCATTAAATTAAAATGTCAGTGTCTTTAAGGCGATTATGATGAGGAAGTTTAACAGATGGTCAAATGGTGTACAGTACTTTAAAATGTCAGTAACTCTTAGAGCCTTTTGATGTCTTTGCTACTGATGTCTTAAACCTGGAAACATGAGGGAATTTTAAAATTGTGATTTCATGCCTGGAAAAGTTGTGATAAATAATACAATTTGGCATGGAATGCACTGCCAAAAATATTAATTACTAAAGTATTATTGTCTTGTTTTCTTTTAAAAATATCTTTAAAAACTTTTAAAATCTTGGCAAAAAAAACAAACAAAAAAAAACATTTTCTTGAGTAAGTACATTTGAAGTTAATAAGACTTTTTTAAGAGAAAGTTTGTGCCGAAAGTAAGCTTGAGATCAATGCTTTTTCCAATCATCAATAATCAGAATTTTTTCCTGATGATTATCTATATACATTATATTGGCATTTTTTCTGATATAAATAGGGCAGCACGTTACACATTAGTCTTTGTCTCTTCAAACATATTTCTCAACCCAACTTTGGTAAAGTGTGAGCAGTATGATAAATTTAAGGGGGTCGCACATGGGGCGTGTCTGGCGGATGAAATTACTCGTTTAAAACTCGGAACAATAACAAATTCTGCAGTGCCATGGAGCACAATACACATCATTTTCCTTTAAATTCGACCCAAATCCTTATCAAAGGCAAAGATTATTTACTCTGATGCGTCAAACGTATCGATAAAATAGTGCGCTGATCAATAATCAATATTTTATGACATGCCTAGTGGAAAGCAAACAAAATTCAGACTGAAAACACTGTGCATTCGGGGACAGGAGATTCTGCTGCTGAAATTGGTTTGCACTTACCGAAATTCTTACCACTGCCCCCAATGGCCGAAGCTGGAAGTGTTGTTGACCAGTTTATCGGTGAAATATCCACAAGGTTGCGCCAAAAGTGAGGTGTATTTTTAGTTGTAAATAATATACAGTCAGCAGGAATGTATAGTTTATTATACGACCTAAACCAAAGTACCTTAACCATCAGAATATGACAGAGCCCCCCCTTTAAGGAGCCGATTCCAGACACTCCACAAAAAGATACATTTTCCATGGAGTGTAGGGTAAAAGAGGTGGTTCAGGGGGGCACAAGTGGCAAACAGGCAGATCAGGTGTGCAGCCAGGAGACCAGAGCTGATCAGGCGGACGGCAAGGAGACCAAAGCAGATCAGATCAGACGGCCAGGAGACCAAGGAGACCAGAGCAGATCAGGCAGGCGGCCTGGAGACCAAGGGGACCCGAGCAGATCCAAGGGATGGCCAGGAGATGACCTCTAGGTGGGGACCGGGTCAAGAGGCCTGGGAGGTGGCCACAGGGCTGAGACTGGGTCAGGAGGCAGCCGTAGGACAGGGACTGGGTCAGGCGACCTGGGAGGTGGCTGCAGGGCTGAGAGAGGGTCAGGAGGCCTGAGAGGTGGCCATAGGGCTGTAGTACAGGGTCAGGAGGCCTGGGAGGTGGCCATAGGACAGGAACTGGGTCAGGTGGCCTGGGAGGTGGCCGTAGGGCCGTGGCAGGGTCAGGAGGCCTGGGAGGCGGCCGTAGGACAGGGACTGGGTTAGGAGGCGGCCATAGGACAGGGACTGGGTCTGGAGGCTTGGGAGGCAGCCTTAGGACAGGGACTGGGTCTGGAGGCTTGGGAGGTGGCCGTAGGACAGGGACTGGATCTGGAGGCTTGGGAGGCAGCCGTAGGACAGGGACTGGGTCTGGAGTCTTGGGAGGCGGCCGTAGGACAGGGATTGGGACAGGAGGCCTGGGAGGCGGCCACAGGATAGGGACTGGTTCAGGAGGCCTAGGTAAGGTAGACGGAACCGCAGAAGGAGGAGTCTCTGGGGGAGTGGATGGAGCCGCTGGTGAAATAGTCTCTTGGGGAGTGGGCAGAGCCATGGAAGGCAGAGCCATGGAAGGCGGAGCCATGGGAGACTCTGAGGGTGGAGCCGTGGTGGGCGGCACCGTGAAAAGAATACAGGCTGAAACTGGGGAACAGAAGCCTTTCTTCTTTTCCTCCTCCGGACAGTCAAAGTTAGCAATGCTGGCTCTGGGACGGACGAGGTTGTCAACGCTGGGTCTGGAACGGACGAGGCTGACAACGCTGCCTCTGGGACGGACGACGTTGTCAACGCTGGCTCTGGGACGGACGAGGCTGACAACGCTGGCTCTGGGATGGACGAGGCTGGCAACGCTGGCTCTGGGACGGACGACGTTGTCAACGCTGGCTCTGGGACGGACGAGGCTGACAACGCTGGCTCTGGGACGGACGAGGCTGGCAACGCTGGCTCTGGGACGGACGAGACCTCCAGCTTGTTGGCCGTGGCAGGCGTGGGCGTTGGCCGTGGTGGGCATGGAGGGACGAGCCATGGAAGGCTGGGGGGCAACCACTGTGAGGCGAGATTTAAAGCCCTCTTCCTCTACACCCACAGTGAAAGGCGAGCCGCTAACACGCAGAGCCTCTTCGAGAAGCGTCCAGTGAAGATCCGCTGGAGGCAATAGCTCCTTTAGTGTACTACTGAGACCTGCCCTGAAGAAAACTACCAAAGAGTATTCTGGGTAGTGCACTAAATTCACCAGCTCTAAAAACTCACAGATGTGATCCTCAACTGGACTTGCTCAAGGAGGAGAATTCTGACGGCAGCTAGATCCATCTTTAGGTCAGTTTTTCTGTGACGAGGCAGGCAAGGAATGAAGATCTACACGCAGCTTTATTAAACTGAAAAATAAACAAGCTAAATCAGAATAAAAGGAAAAGCAAAACACAGGGAACCTAGCACAGAGCATAGAAAAAAGATGCAAAAACTGACAGGGGAAACGGAAAACAAGGGCTTAAATACAAAAGGGAAAACAAGGAACACCTGAGGAAACATTCAGGGATGGAGAAACAGTCAGGGAGTATCAATCAAGGAATAAAACTAAAAGGACTACAAAACTAACACAGTTACAAGAATTCTAATTTCTAAACAAGAATTGCAACATAAAAGCAAAAAAACAAAAGACAACAGGGAATATGACATGTCGATTTTAGGGTACGTAAACATTCTGAAGTAGCATGTTGATTTCCCATTTGATCATGAAAATTTTGTGAGGTTATTGCACAAAATATGACAAAACTGTTTGCCAATGGGGAAAGTAAACTTAACTCAAAGGGAAAACAATTTTCTTTTTGTAGCCCATTAGCAAATAGTGTTTTCTTAGTGTTTTAAGCATACTCAAATTGTCAAATCTTATGTTATTTTGCTTCTCCAGTAAATGTACCTTGATTTAAGGACATTTATAATTTTTTTACTGGAAAACAAGACCACGATTACTAACTAAAGAAATTTCTATAGTGAAAATAATTTGTTTCTATGTTTTGCTCAGCTCTCAAATATTTAACTGTTTGTTTAGAAATTGCTCTTTATGAATGCAATCACTACAGTAAAAAAAGTTCTTATCCAGAAATCATGAATGACTGGAACTGTCCTGGATTTTCATTGGTCCAAAGTTGTGGAACCCTGTAAAGTGGCATCCATAGAGTTGTAGCTGTGTTTGACCCAAACTCTGTGATTTTACAGTCAGCAGAGGACAGTAGCCAACAACATGAATGATACCATAGTCATTTCCTCTGGCACGGCCACGCCTTCAAAAAGGTAAGCCTTCCACACAGGCTTCTGTCTGTATGCTGTGTATGTGTGTGTTTGAAAACCCCTCTACTTAAGATTATGTAAAGTGGCTTGTTTTGAAATTAGGCTGCTCATGTTGGAGTAGAAGATTGTAGCGCCTGTCTTGCGGCAGAATATTTTTCGTGTTTATTGTATCACTGCAAAATTAAGTTGAATGTTTGCCTTTCAGAGGCAGGTGAATAAAAGCATTGAATCGAGAAATTGGCCTGCTGTCTCTGAACTCTCGCCGTGTCTCGGGCTGGGCTGCAGCCCAAGGTGATCTGGAAGATAAACTCTGATGGAATGAGAGTCTTATCTTGTAAATAGAGAATTGGTCAGGTTGTCTTTTTCTGTTGTGTGCTGTTGCCACATTCCCAGGTTCCCAAGACAAATTACTTTGTTTTTAGTTGGTCTGGTCTTTCTGGCACTATGATGTTAAGATCAATATGACATCAAAATGAACAATATTTGCTTTCATAAAACACATTCCTGGTCTTATTGTGCATGATAGGTGCACTTTATTCCACAGAAAACAATGACTGTCTCAACACCACGTTCCACCTCTGAAACTAATTTTCTTTTCAGCTGGCATCACCCAAGACAGAGAATAATTGTTAAACAATTGCCAAATTTATATTTAGCCATTGTTTTAGGCTACCATTTTAGGTAATGTAGCCTTTCAAAAATATTGAATAATATTTAACTTATTATTTTCTTGCTAGTTAAAGTTATAGTTCACCCCAAAATTCTATCATCATTTATAATGACACCGTCATATTTTTCCATTGAATATTTAGTTTCACTCCAAATACATATCACTTTATGGAAGTAAAATGGGTTGCATACATTTCATGTTGACTTTTAGGAACCTTTATGGCTTATAAATGATAGCTGGATGGATTTTGTAAAAGTATTATCAAGAGAAATCTATACTTTATAGTGCAACACTTTGTATAGCATTATCTTGCTGAGCTCTGCCACAAATATTTCCATCAGCTGAAAATGAAATCCTAGTCTTTATAGGAGCCACCATTCCTGATTTATTTACAGCTGCTGCCAAATCCTCTATTTCTCACTATTTCTAATGTTGTCCATCTTCATTTGAACTCATATTAGAAAGTAAGTCATTACATTTGTTGTCATTGTGTCACGGCCCTGACAATACGTAATATTGGGTGAATACTTGTGTCGTGACAACAAATAACTAAAATGGGCCAGATGTGACATGTTGTTAACAGTGAAGGGTTGGCTTCTGTGTATTCGGCTCTTAAATATAGCCCAGGTGGTATGAGTGGATGGGTAAACACTTCATCCTACATGAAGCTCTGCACCATAATGATCACAGTCAGTCTGAAAGGAGCTGACTCGACCCAACACTTGAACTTCAGGCGATTGGAGAGGCGGTGCATTTAAATGAGGCTTGCAGTTGATTAAGCTAGTACATGCCACACAGAAGCGTCAACCTTATTCACAGCAGCACCATTTTTTTTTTTTATGGGAATAAAAAGCGAGGCTGTAAGGCATAGACTTACAGCCTCTTCAATGGCATGCACTGGATTAATCTGTATAAAGCTCTAGGTCACATCTAATTTTTCATAACTCTTGTTTTCTGGACTTTTTTGCCAATTGAAGTTTTTCTGGACGTGTTTTTCTTAATGTTTCATCAGCGGAACGATCTGAAAAATATAGGCTGTCTAAAACACTGTCTGAATTTGTTCCAAGCAAAACACGTCTTCACTGCTCATTTGCTCTAAACTGAATGTTCTTTCATCATGTACCCACCTTCATGTTTCTTGATATGACTTATTTTCATGTCAGAAGCTGCTCTTTTCAATACAACAAAAATACATGGTGATCACTGGCTGTTAAGTTTAGTTGCATTTTTGCTTGGTCTATTAAGAAAAAACTATATATTTGGATGGGAAACAAAGGGTCAATCAGCTCCCTAGTTCTGTAGTCAGGGTACTGGTCAGGGTATCGAAGTATAGATCTAGATAAAAATGATGGGCGTTTCCAAACAGGGATGGGTGTTTTTTTTACAATCAAATGAAAGTAGGGAATCTCAATGTAATCAGTGGGTGCATCCAAACAAGGATGGGCGTTTCTCAACTATCCAATGAAAGTTGGGAATCTTAATGTAGTAGGCGAGTCACTTAAACCGGTTGGAAAATGCCCATCCCGATTTGAAAACGCCCACTAATTGGAAAATGCACGTTTTTCTTCTGTAGAGACGCAAGTCTCTTGGAATCGGCCCTTTCTAAGGCTGTCCTATTCACAAATTCAGCCAATGCCCAACTTTGTGTTCACAATATGCTGACATATGCGACGTAGGGAGGTAGGGAGCGAGATGTGATGCACCCAAAATCTTAAGCACCATTCATACTGACAGCGAGTAAGCATTTGTAAATCATGTGGCTGATCACTGTCTGCATTCCCATTCACTGTAAAAATAAAACGTTGAGAAAACTAAAAAAATTAAGGCAACCAGCTTAAGGATTTTTTTGAGTTTCCTCATCTTAAGGGCAAATTGGTTGTATCAACTTAACAGTTTAAGTTTGTCTGTGCTTTCAGCTAATTCAATAAATTAAGTCCAACACAGTGATTTCTACATGTTTACCCAAGTTCAACAAGCTCACATTTTTAAGTTTGTAGCGACAAATTCTTTGTCATGCAGCTTTTCATTTCCACTAATGTTAATGTGTCAGCCTCACCAAAATACTATTTAGTTGGTCTGACTTAAAAAGCAATGTATGTAACCACCACTTAATCTTCCACAAAGTTAAGACAACTGGAAAACTGAAGAAACTTCACCTGAGCGAATACTAATCACCCTGATGTTGACTTCAAATAAAATACTTTTAGCAGCAAGACATAATTAAAACACTAAAACGCACCAAAAATTAAGCATCTATTAATTCTAAATGGTAATTAGTTTCATGTGCTTTTATGTTGCCATGCTTTGACCAAAGACACAAAAATGTATTCAAGAGCAAGGGATTATGGGTATTGCTTCCACGCAAATTGCTTCTCCAGTTGGCATGCTCACTGGCAGATGCAACAAAATAAAGTTCACACATCTTTTGACTCAACTTGACTTGTATTTTCAGGACCTTACCAATAAAACTGGAGAAGATTCTTAAGAATCAAAGCAAAATTTGAATTGCCTGGTATTTTCTGATTATCTATGTCCGTGGGAGCCCTAGTCTTAACTGGCTAACTACAGTAACATGAAGTTTTCACTGCACAGACGTTCACAAAAATACAGAAAATCCACTAAATAGACAAATACAGTTATTGTGCATTAAGTTGTCAACTAGTGAGGTCAATACAGCAATACAACAATCTGACAAAAACATCACTAATCAATATTTACATAACATAAATGTATTATATTAAACAAGAAAATATTTCTTGGCAAAGTGTCAAGCCAAACGAGCAGTGATTGCACACTGGTGGCATTGATAAGTTGTTAAAGGGATAGTACACCTTAATTGAAAATTCTCTCATCATTTACTCACCCTCATGCCATCCCAGATGTGTCTGAATTTCTTTCTTCAGCAGAACACAATTTTTTTTTTTTTTAAGAAGTAAATCTCAGCTCTGTAGGTTCATAAAATGCAAGTGAATGGTGGCAGCGTAAACCGAGTCCCCTAGTGGACACGCTTTTGTGAGTGACCGGAAGTAAAAAAATGTATGATTCTTGGGTGAACTATTTTAAAAGGTGTTTATTTCTTTCTTTTAAATTTTATCTCATGTAGTACACCAAGTAAGCTCAAATAAGTAAATGCATGACTCTCATGATGCCTCCTGGTGTTAGTTTTTATCTCCACTTTCATCAGTCATGTGGTACTGGTTAGGAATTCGAACACACAGACTCTCTCTGTCTTTCTTAATCTGACATCACAATCTTTCAGTCACAAGTGCTGGGAATGTGTTTTTGCCAGGGACCTTTAAAATTAATGCTTGATTATAATTGTCTTAACACTGTGTCCTAACCAGACTTAAAAGCTAACCAATTGATATGGCCATTACGTAACTGCAACGTAATTTGATGACAGAACTTTCATCGTGGCAATGTAACTGATTGTGTTGTGACAACATGGACAATTCTTTCTATCTATAATAGATGGATGGATGGATGGAGAGATTCACATTTATATTATATTATGTATACATTTATTTTAACAAATAGCATCAAACATATTTACATACATAAAAGCTTACTCTTAAAAAAAGGTTTTTGGAGGCTGTTCACTTTATTTAAACAATTCATTTTGATTTAACACCATTGTATCAGGTTTCTTTTTCTTGTTCTTGTGTGACTCTTTGGCATAACTTGATGTGTTAATTTCGAAATAGCTTGTTTCAATCAAGCTTGTTCAAAAAGGCAGCAGGAAGTAAACAGTTGGAACACAGTCGGCAGCAGGAAGTAAACAGTTGGGACACAGTCGGCAGCAGGAAGTAAACAGTTGGAACACAGTCGGCAGCAGGAAGTAAAGAGTTGGGACACAGTCGACAGCAGGAACTAAACAGTTGGAACACAGTCGTCAGCAGGAAGTAAAGAGTTGGGACACAGTCGGCAGCAGGAAGTAAACAGTTGGGACACAGTCGGCAGCAGAAAGTAAACAGTTGGAACACAGTCGGCAGCAGGAAGTAAATAGTTGGGACACAGTCGGCAGCAGGAAGTAAACAGTTGGAACACAGTCGGCAGCAGGAAGTAAACAGTTGGGACACAGTCGGCAGCAGGAAGTAAACATTGGCATTTATTATATTGAGTTTGTTAACTATTTTAATGTTGAGTTAATTTGACTTACTAATAATATACTTTATTTAAATGGATTTCCATTACTAAAGATTATGACGATGAACTTGACCAGATTGCCTTCTTTAATAAGTACAAACAAAGTTTTTTTATTCTGTTGTTTGTCTTTCATTGCCTTGTATAGTCAAAATGCAACGTATAACACAAATTAAAAAGGATTTGGTCTGAACTTAATGTGTATTGAAAGACACAGTTAATAAAAAAATGTATATGATGTGTAAAGCAAGTACATTAAAAATATTCAAATATTGAACTGGAACAGACACCTTTATTGACGTGCATATTCATTTGGACACAATATCTACTTATTTATTGCACCATATGTGGAAAAAAATCGATTTGCTTGTATTTAAGGTTTACATGCATGTAGCTTCTAATTAGAGGACTTTTATTTTGGAGAAGGAATATACTTCTGTTCAAACACACGTTTATGGTTGGATGCTGCTGTCTCTGAGGACGCACTTTTCCTCTATCAAGATGATCGCAGCTGTCCGAGCGGATTCAAAAGTAAGTAATCTCCAGTTTAGTCATAACTTCTGTTATTATTTTTGTAATACCGGAACTACACAAATATTAAATTTAAGTCAAGTCAAGTCAATTTTATTTGTATAGCGCCTTTCACAACACACATCGTTTCAAAGCAGCTTTACAGAAGTTCAGCATTAACAGACGATAAAAATGTAATGTCTATAAAGTCGATAAATCATCATCATTGTGCAGGGCTCCAAACTGCGACTAAAAAATGGTCGCATTTGCGACCAAATAAATTTAGATCTACTTAAATATCCCAAACAGTAATTAATGTTGGAAGGAGGCATAGAGCATGTTGCTTGTTTAGGTAACTGAAGTAACCTCTTAGTTTAACTTCAGTTTAATGATGATATTTGAGGATATGTAGAATACAAAACTTTCAGCAACAGTTATCTAAAGAGCGTTTTGTCCGTCTCTACAGGACAGTATTTTTAATGATGCAGCACGTGCTTAACTAAAGCAGCTCCTCGGTGGATCGACAGAGCAGGTACAATTTCTACATGTTATGAGCATTTTAACAAAGAGGAGTTTTTGTTTAATAGAGTTCACCTGTGATTTTTTTTTTTTATATATTTTTTTTTAAGATTCAATTATTATTATTATTATTATTATTATTATTATTTTTTTACATTACTGTTGTTTAATTTAACTGATAGACTTGTGCTATTCGTTTTTCTCCCCATTCTAAAGAATATTGAGGGCTCAAAGGACTTGTTTGGACTAGTTTCCCGCACTAATTTGAACAAGGTGGATGTATTTTGTTGTTCGCATGTACAAGTTTCCGAGGTAAGTAACTCGTGTGTGTGTGTGTGTGTGTGTGTGTGTGTGTGTGTGTGTTTACTGTAAAATAGTCTTATTTCTTTATTTTTTCTAAATGGGCAACATTGGAATTAATTAATTTTCCCCATTTTTGGTGACTTAGATTTTGTTTGACCACCAAGCAAGTTGAAGAGAAATAAAAATGTCCAGGTAAAACTGTTGTGTAAATCCCAAGATTGATCATTTGTAGGGATGTCTTTCAATCCATTGTTAATGTAACTAACTTTTCTTATCTCTCTGTTTCAGGTGTTTGCTGAGTAGCACTTTACAAATCAGAACCTACCAAACACGCGTATGCAGAACGTGATCTGCACAGTCTTTGCTGATGACTTTATATCTCTTCATAAGGCATTTGAGTCGAAAAAGACTTCAGATGAACTGGCTGAGATTCTCTTGATTCGTTACTTAAAGGTATTATTGTCTTAGTTGTTTATTGGCCTGTGGTTCAACGGACCTTAATTTTACACAGAATAATTTGAGCCTGTCCCAAACTTAAAGGAATAGTTCACTCAAAAATAAAACCCCTCTCATTTACTGACCCTCATGTCATCCCAGAATTTTCCTCCTGTACACAAATTTTTAGAAGAATATCTCATCTCTGTGGGTTCACACAATGCAAGTGAAAGGATACCCAAATCTTTAAACTCCAAAAATCACATGTAGTCAGCATAAAAGTAATCCATACGACTCCAGTGGTTAAATCGATGTCTTTAGAAGTGATATGAGAAACAGGTCAATATTTAAGTTATTTTCATTTAACTATCACTTAAGAAGATATATATTTAACCACTGGAGTCGTATAGATTAGTTAACCATAAATTAAAATTCAATCATCAGTTACTTGCCCTCATGCCATCCCAGATATGTATGACTTTCTGCAGAAGAATGTAAGTCATAAACATCTAGGATGGCTTGAGGGCGAGTAACTGATGAGATAATTTTCATTTTGGTGGGAACTATCCTTTTAAAGAAGATGATTTATAAAAAAACAAAGCTTTTCCACGGAAGAAATAAAGTCATACAGGTCTGTAACAAGCGAGTAAATAATGACGATATTTTTGTGTAAACTATTCTTTTATGTAGGTTTGAATTTTGAAACATATTTTAATAAATTGTTCTTTAATTTTGCCACTTTCTTTTATTTCTGCATTTCAGGGCTGAAGATTCAGAAGAGCCAAATGTTGGATATTCACCAGTTGCCCTGTTAACAGTGGACAGAGGACTCACTCGTGATGCAAATCACTACAATCTGATCAGAAATTTCATTGTTCTTGAAAGTGAAGTTTTCACCCTCCTGCCCAGGCTTTGCAGATTTCTTTTACATTTGGACTGATTTATGCTTTGGATCTGATTTACTCAATAGATTAGGCTTTATAAGGTTTAAACTTTGAAGGATGTGCAACACTGATAGAGCTGTAGACAATTTATTCTGTTGCCTGTCTTTTCTTTTTTTTTGTGCCTCATGTTTTGTCAATAATTGTACCTTAAGTTGTGGTTAATTTCAATAAAATGTATTAATTGCATATTTTGATTGGACCAAAATAATTTCTTTTGATTTATAGTTTCTGAGAAAAACAAGTTCTGCATACTTGAGACTTAAGTTTTGAAACTTGTAAAAGTAAAGGCAATCAGTTGCAGTCACGTTGCCTGTTAGTAAGTCATGAAATTACCAAAAAGGATGAATACATTTCATTCAACAGTTGTTTACTGGAAACTGCCAAAAAAATACTTTAGTTTTGGCAAGGATGTAGATATTAAGGACTCAAAGAGTACTGCTTAGCATTCTTATTTAATTATGTTGGGTATGACCAGCCGTTATTGATTATGTCTGCCATGTTGTAGACGATTTTGTTCAGACAGTAATGCTTTGCATTAGAGCTTGATGAAGATGACTTTACAAAATGACATTACTCCTGAAATTTTATGAAACAAACAGTTTTATGTTTACTTGCTCAGTGTTATGAAGTCATCATCCTTTTCCACATCAGTGGTGACACTTGGTACAAACATGGGATGTTATTTGGATGGCGTACAAGTAGCTTGCAGCCATGTTTATAAAGCTTATAACCAGTCTTCATGATCTAATTCTGCCTTCAATCCTCCTGGGAAGTTCCTACTTATGAGTTAAGTAATTATGATATGATGTGACTTTGGACACATAAGACAGTTTCTTTTTTTTTGGAATCTCTTGTTTCACTACCCAACAAATAAAGGAAGCTTCTTTGTGCTGGCACTAACAAGATGCAACATGAGATAAAACTTGACACCTTGTCGCATCACAAGGTGTTTGGTGTGTAAATAATTTATCTGTGCATTTTTGTGTGCTGCCACAGAGAATGATGGAAAATATAGTTTTGTCATGTAAGCCTGTCCCCTCATAAACCTCATTAGGAAAGTGGTATTTATGGGAAGCTTTATCGTTATTCTTCATCAACAGTACACAAAATACATAGTAAATTGTCAACATTCACAATTGCAAGTCTTTCTGATTCCTGAAGGTTGATCGAAACAGAAATTCCCGGAACCTTTATGAGGTTACAGCTGCAGGTGAACAAGTTCAATACTCCGACACATTAGTGGGACTTTGGCAGATAAACCTTTTTAATGGCATGTACAGTATAAATGACATCCAGATGTGACTTAAGTAATTATTTCTATTCTTTGTGTTGCTGAATTTAATTATTTAATTATAAACCCTAACAAGTATTAAATATGTGAAACACAGATCGTGTTATGGTGTAATATTAACTTGTCACAATTGTTCAGAAACTACCGATGTTCTGAACTAGAGGTCGACCGATAGTGTATTTTGCCGATACCAATAACTAAGGTGGTGAAAAAGGCTGATATCCGATTAAACGGCCAATAGTTTTTAAAATAGATGTATGGAATTAAAAAAAAATCTTAGTCTTTCCTTACTATGATGAGCGCAAACATAGATGCTACAAGAGTCCAAAATGAATAAAATCCATGATGCGGTTTTTTGCAAACAAAATCACATGAAGAGCCAGAAAAAAAAAATAACGATTTTTTTTGCATAACGTGGGACTTTTAACTATAAACAAGCCCAAAATTCACAGGGGACCGTTATTTTTAAATGATGGAAACTTGGCTCCATTAAAATGCAAATTTTAAGTATTTACCAAAATGTAGCTTTTAAAGCCTATATATTCATAAAATAGGGATTTTGTATTCATACATATTTCAACAGATGAGGTTTTTTTTATTATTATTAAAAGTATGAAGTTGGAGACGGCGATGTATGTGCTGATGGGATGCTTTTCCATATAATAGCAATTGTTTCCAAAAATATGAATGAATATTGTCAATGATGAAAATTAAGATACAGCAAATCCCCACAAGGCACCAGTGATTGTTTTACTATATATTGTTATAATGTATAACCAAGTAGAATACTCCAGGGCCCGCCACAGAGGAATAATAATAATAATCATAAAAAACAACAGCATTGTTTTTTGCAGATAACGGATAGTTCCATAAAGCAACTATCGGCACTGATTAATCGGTAAAACCGATATATCGGTCTAGTTCTACTCCTAACCCCAAAGGTTTTCTAAATATTTGTACATCTCTAAAGTTGTTTAAAAATAAATGGCTTTACGTTTCAGATGCTGTAAATACAACAGTAAGTTTGTGTGTGTAGAACAACACTTAACATACAAATAATACCTAAGAATACAAATGGGATCACGATGGCTGATTACGTTGGGTAAATTACACCATTGTGGTGGCGTTCATGTGTACTGAATTTAAATGATAATTCCAACATGACTTGTAGGTAGTATGAATATTCTTCTAACTACCTCTACAGTAAGACCCATGTGAAGCTCCTTGGGTTCATTCAAGGGCCCATGAACTTTCTTAAAAAGGTTTGTTCTGGAAAGTAGAATATCTTCGCCCTCTCCTTCTCAGTTCCGATATACTTGCATGGCTTTTTAGGGATGTCAAATCTGTAGGCAGGACAATGAGCATGAGCCTCTCTGCTGACAGTGCACTCTCTCCAGCAAAAGTTTATTTACCGGGCCAGGCTTTCAAGGACAAGTGGCCTTGTATAGAATTTATCGTCTGCTGGGTCAGGGCCAGTCTTGCTGCCAGAGCAGAAATATAATTTTCCATTTGCTCCAAATTAGTTTTTCATTTGAAGTTAAGTAAGTATTGAACACCTGTCATTTGATATGAAATCATATACTCCACCTCTTCTTTGGGGTGCATGTGAATACAGAGTGTAGGTTGATATGCTCTCCATGTCCTGTTCAAAACATGAACATCATCATCTTGGCAGACTTAATCGACATTTGCATTTAAAGGGGTTATATAATCATTTTTCCCCCTGAGGTACACTTATGATGTTTATAATTAACTGTTTTTCTTGGCAATTTTCTACCCTATCACTGACTCTTACATATTGAATAAGGAGGTCGAAGGATCTGCGGCTGAAATCTAGGGGTGCGTAAAAATATAGATTTTCCGATGGATCATGATCTTCACTTGAACAATCTCGATATTGATTCTTAAATCCCAAGATCGATCTTTTATTCTATTCGCAACCCTCCATTATAGTGAGAGGAAATCACTTGCATTTGCAACCAAATTTCGTGCTACGTGACTAAATTGCATATATTTCGCAACAATGTTTAGATTTCGCTCACCAGTGAATGAATTGTGTAGTATAGTGGTGGTGTTCAGCAGTGAGATCCTTTCACTTCATGTTGAGAGTAAAAGTTGTTCTGTGTAATGTGTGCGTGTCCAAAGATGAGATTCACGTGACCCATTTGTCATTGAATAATGTCCCTTTTAATACCCTTTCTGTTTTCTTCAGTCAGTTGTTGATCAAAAAACAAACATTTAATTCTTATCACGGGTAGGACAGATGAGATAAATCCATTCAAGTCTCTCTTGTTAACATGCGCTCATTTACAGAAGCTGTTTACAGAAATGCCGTCTTTCTTAAAGAGACTGATTTGTTGAACACATGTAAATAATCCAAATAACTTATTATACAATAAACATGTAACAAAAAGTAATATATGCAATATATTATATAAATATTTATAGGATAAAATGTGACTAAAATAATGAAAAACAAATAAAATATAATAAGTAAAATTTATATTTTCATTATGTACCTAATTAGAAGGTCCCCTGTATAATTAACAGCATTAGCTGGGAGATAATTTCTTTCGCATAAAAGCAAAAGGGACATTATAACTGAAAAATACCCATATGAATCGATATTGAAGCAAAATCGGAATCGAAAAGAGAGCTTGCGAATCAGAAAATCTGTCAGTACCTAGCCCTACTGAAATCGGTCTGTACTTAATGAAATACAAATCGCTGCACCTTCCCCCCAGTGGCCAAAGCTGGAAGTGTTATTGAGAATAAATGTCCACAGGGTGGTGCCAAAGTGAGTTGTATTTCAAGTTGTAAATGATGTGATGCGGTCAACAAAAATGCCTTTTTTATTAACCATCCACCTTAACCCCAACCCTTAACCTAACCATCACTGGAGGAAAATTTTAATTTTAATGTGAAAATGCAATCTCCGAATCACACTCGACATTAAGTAAACTCGATTACTTCCTGGTTTTCACAGGACCAGAGCCCGTTTGTCAAAGCACTTTCGAATTTATGCAAAATGGGGATGCTGCTTGTCAGTTAAGGGAAATGAGGTTGATTTCAGGGTACATGAGCATTCGGAAGAAGCATGTTGATTTCCTGTGTGACCATGTTGCAAACCCATATGGAAAATACAAGACACTCATTTTTTTAACAATACTTTTGATAGATGTTTGTTTTCAGGGGCACTACTAAAAGGAATAGTTCACCCAAAAATGAAAATTCTCTCATTGTTCACTTACCCTGCTGCCATCCCAGAACACAAATAAGGATTTTTAGAAGATAACAACAACAGCAGCAATTTATATGTAATGCACAATTAAAGATTTTAGTCAAAATCATTTGATCTGAGGACCTAAGTGAACTTGAATTCTTATGTATGTGCTGGAGGTCATAGAGATAGTTCGGTGCCAGCCCATTCAACGATTAAAAAAAAAAACAGTAGCAGCTTAAAATCGATTCTGTAACGGACAGGCAGCCAATGAAGATATATTAAAATGGGGGAGATATGATCACGCTTACGGGTACCTGTTAGCAGCCTAGCGGCGGCGTTTTGTACCATCTGTAGTTGAGACAATGACGATTGAATGACTCTGATGTCGAGATAATTACAGTAATCCAATCTTGAGGAGATAAATGCGTGAATAATTTTTTCAAAATTGGCAAAAGAAAGGAAGGGCTTAACTATTGCCAATAATCTTAAATGAAAAATACTAGATTTGTCAACTGAATTTATCTGTGTCAAATTTCAAAGAGCTCTGTCCTTATAATGGAAGTATATGGGTGCCAGAAGTCCAAAAGTCAAATTTAGGCAGCATAAAGTAATCCACGCGACTCCAGTCGATCAACGAATGTCTTCTGAAGCGAATGGTTTGGTTTGATAAGTTTGTGTCAGAAACAAGTCTGTCCAGGGCTGTGATGCAATTTGAAATGTCCAAACTCTCGTGTGATGTTCTTTCTTCTGTTGTAAAAAGTGTTGCTTCGTTTCGCTTCCGAATTCTTATGTGAACTCATCAATGCACTTATGTCACGCTTCATGTCAGCTGCTGGCAGGAAGCACTTTTTTAAAAGTTAATGTTTTAATTATCTATTTTTTACATTAAGCAAATCGATTTGCTTCATTGACTTTTGGACCATCAAAGTGCTGGCACCCATTAACTTCCATTATAAGGACCTGACAGATCTCTGTCTTCTAAAAATCTTAATTTGTGTTCTGCTGAAGAAAGACAGTCATACATATCTGGATTGGCATCAGGGTAAATTAACAATTAGAGAATTTTCATTTTTGGGTGAACTATTCCTTTAAGTTTAAATATAAGGGCCCAACAGCCATTGTCAGTGTGCCATAACAACAAGTGGATTCTATTGGATCATTTTCAGTGTGACACTGATTATTATAAACATCATGCATCTCTGTGAGAGTGCTGTTACAAATGGGCCCTCTTAATGAATCACTCCCCAGAGACTGAGAGGGCTCAGACAGGTCACACTTACAGTGCCATACGGGGATCAACACAGCAGTGCAGTTCTATGCAAGTCATGTCTGTTCCTGTAAGTATTCAAAGCCACGTGACTTGAATATTTTGATTGTTATATTTGATTGATTGAATGTGGTGTGTGCATTTTGATTACCACGTGTTATATGTATGTGTGTGGTTTCTAGCTGCCAGAACATACACACACACTTATACACTCTCAATTCACTCACTAATTATAATGCACTTAATGAGGAAGGATAACATATGCTCCATCATCTGCTCCAGCCATATGCTGTACCCTTTAACATAAGACTCAGCCACACTATGATATGCCTATGCCTATGTATGTGTATTGTAGATCCAGTGAGACAAAGCTACCAGTCGAGAGCACATTTTTTTTGTATCCAAGAAGTGGTGTTGTAGTGTGAGAAAATCATCGCCATATTGCTATTCTTGGAATAATATCTCTCAAACAGAGTTAGGAAGTGCGAGTCATTTTGGTGAATTGGTTCATTCTGAATTGTTGCAGCAGTTTTTGTGCTGTTTCACTGATTATTCAAATCGTTGCTCAAAAGTTTTATTTATATATTTTTATCCCCTTTTCTCTCCAATTTGGAATGCCCAATTCGCACTTCTAAGTCCTTGTGGTGGGGCGGTTACTCACTTCAATCTGGGTGGCAAAGGACAAGTCTCAGTTACCTCCGCTTCTGAGACTGTCAATCTGCCAGTTCTTGCTGAGCTACCAAGTTTTTCTTAATATTATTTTTTTGTGGCAAAAAAATAAATAAATCTATATATGTTTTGTGTAGTTATATAAATTAGGTTGTGTTTTTAGTTTTATTAACTGTATAGTGTAAATTTATGTGTACAAATTCGATTTTTGAAAATTTAGATCCTTAATTATTGTGACGGATACATGTTTTAAAAGGGGCCATGTCATGAGGAATAATACTTGATATTTTGACATGTAAGATGTCATTCTACTATAAAAACATACTGTACATTTCATAATTCAAAACTTAACCCCCAAAGCATTTATTGAAACTAAGCTGCAAAAATGCTTTCTTCTCTACTTCTGTGACTTCCCTATGTAACTAGGGAGCCCATTAATTCATGGCTGTCTCTACAGCAACAACGTCAGTGCCTTTACATCGTCACACCCTTGGCCCCACCCACTGGTGCTTAGTTCATAAACAGAGAGGGAGAGCTGGAGATACAGGCCTAGTGTGGCCTAACTATTCCTGAACACCAAAGGGGACCCATCTGGAATATTTCAATTTTTTTTGTATATAAACATGCACTAGACAAACGTCTTTGACCATTTTGAGCACAAACACGTCCTGGATGCCTTCTTGCGCCCATCTGTGCTGTTTTTAATTGTTGGTGTATGTAAACATTCACTAGATGGACGTCTTTGAAAGGTTTGATGTGTTTCAGGTGATGTGCACCTCAGTGCAGCATGACACTGTATGTGTGTGCATCTAATTCACCGTGTTTTGGACTAAGTATGTGCATTTTTTTCAGGCTCATATCAGTGTTGATTGCTTCTGTGCCAGTCATTATACAATTTAAGCTTTGCAAAGAAACCGTTATTGAAGGATTGTGAAGTTAAAAACTCTGTTGGACCCTACCACAAAACGGTTAATAAACAGTTTTGTTCTTGAATATTTCAGATGTCACAACTGTTTGATATTTTATGGAATTGACACAAGGGGGAGCTAACACTTGTGTTGATGGGATAACTGGACATGGTTATCGGCCAATGGGGATAAATCAAAATGGCCAAATATTAGACAATGTCTTTGTCTGGTCTGTCACTAGCATCCTGATCTATAAATGATGAGTAGCTTAAAGCTTTGGGAAGCCACAATTTCAAAATATCTTAACACTGCTCCTTTATGGTCATCCATCATTTGAGATATTTCATTACTCATGATGATGAATGTGGAATTCACATTTATCATTTGTCTCATGCCTCATCACTGTCTGATGACTTTGCCTCTCATCCTCCAGCTGTTTCTGTTTCTTCTCATTTTCTCTTATTCTTTTTCTGTCTGGACAGTAGCACTCTTGAGAGTCCCAGCAGACTGGATGAAGAGCATCGTCTTATCGCTCGATATGCTGCTCGTCTGGCGGCAGAGGCAAGCAACTCCACTGTGAGAATCAATCCACAAGCGCACACACACAAACTGCACATCTCTACACATTGCCATGTATAAATTCACCTACTGATGATACAAAAACTGGTAAAGATTCAAGAGGACACATTTGTGTTATTTGAACTTGGAAAAACTTATTTTATATATGGAATATGGTGTACATCTGGCTTTTATGCTTCAGTCATTAGGCAGCACGTTGTTTGATGTGTTCATTTAACAGCATCTATTGAATTAATTTTACACATGATCAGTAATATCCTCCTCTAATTATTTTGTCTTTCAGCAATGCCCTCCAACAGATCTGAGTTTCAACTTTGATGCTAATAAGCAACAGAGGCAGCTCATCGCAGAGTTAGAAAACAAAAATAGGTATGTTTTTGAAAAATTTACTTTTGCCTGCTTTGTTGACATTAAAATAATTGGGGTCTTTAAACTTTCAAAAAAACTTTTTAACTAGGCCTTTTTGTTATTAATTTAATAGGTGACATTGAAACACTAAAGCTATGATGCCTTAAAATAACTCATTAAGCATTTATAATTACTGTTACTAGTATCCCAATAGTGACTTGCAATATGGCGCATGAGCCGCATGGACTACTATTGGTGGCTTTTTTTAAGCTTTAAAGTGAGGCCATTGTATTGAGAATTTGTCCCAATTCAACGGCACAGTTATGTGAAAGCTTTAGAAAGCTAAAATTGCTTACAACGCCTTTATTGTTTAAAGTAAAAACATTTTTTTAATTTTGGTTAATGTGTTTGCTGTCACATGGATATAGGGAAATACTGCAGGAAATCCAGCGTCTACGTCTAGAGCATGAGCAGGCTTCTCAACCCACCCCAGAGAAAGCCCAGCAGAACCCTACTTTGCTGGCAGAACTACGACTGCTACGGTACACAAACACATTCCTACATAGATACACATGCACTAAACATTAAACTACAGTATCAACTAGAGTTAAATAACGGAACCGCAGAAAAAATAATAATGTGATTTTACAATATCTTTGACTTCAGTTGCACATTTTAGGTAGAGTATTTCCGAACATGTGGCGTTCTTTAAAAAACATTAAAACAACCAGTTTTAAATAGACTGGGTGGTACCTGACTCCTCTAGTCATTAAGTCACTTAAATGGAGTACCTTTTATGGGCACCAGAGGGCATGTAGGAGCCAAATGAATGGCATTTGTTGGTCTCAAGAGGTGGGTGAATGAGTACATTGACATTATGGCATAGCGTGCAGGAGAAAAAAATCATAATTTAGTTTTACATGATCGTGTTTTTTGTCTTTATTTTACTTTATCTTTAAGATTAGTGCATGTTAATAACTTCGCTTATGATTGGATAACCTTTGCGTATTGGTACAGTTTAAAGTTCTCTTCATCTGGCCTGCTGGGCAGGCCAAGTTGCTGAATACCATAGGTGTTTCTATGGAAACTTCCTACTGCACGTTATGTGCTCAATTTCTGAATGACCTGTATGTGCTGTTTAGATTTTATAAACTATCTCATCAGACTTGGGGGCTGATTTGCATTGTGAACATTACATTATGTCAACATAAACAATAACTCTTATTTCATTTTGCAAAGCAAATCCTGTTTTCCTTGATATGTCCCCTTTAAGTAGTATCTTTGGAAATCATTGACCTGTATGATTCACATGGTGATTAATTTGTTAATTTGCCCATTATTGTGTGTAATATTCTTCAGGCACAGAAAAGATGAGCTGGAGAGGCGTATGTCAGCACTTCAAGAGAGCAGGAGAGAACTGATGGTACAACTTGAAGGTCTAATGAGGCTACTTAAGGTTCGAGACTACAATACCTAGTTATAATTTGTATTCCAAGTCAACATGAAATCAGAATTTACCATATATACTACTTTAATACACGCTCCTGGTCTTATTGTGCACGATTCATCAATGCATGTTATTCCAAGGAAAAAAAATGTAGTGTCTTCATAATCTTTCATCAAAATGTATTAACTTGCTCCCCCTCTGAAACAACTTGCCTTTTTGGCTGACATCACCTAGATGGTGCAGGGCATTAGTCAATGTTAACAAAGTGCCAAATAGCTATTTAGACATTGTTTTAGGCTACTGTTGTAGTTAATGCAGCCGTTTTATAAACTTGCAAATAGTTAATGCCGTAATTAATGCCGTTCAATGCCATAAAAATGTCTTGATCATGAACATTCATTTTGTGGGTGGGGGGGTCGCGAATGTCGAGATCACAAATATAATGGCCCTCTTAAGTCCTTTAAAATAGCAAAGGAGCTGAATGCAATAATTTTCTGAATAAAAGCTTTAAATGTTATAAAAAGTTTTTGGTTTTGAAAGATACTTTTTATTTTTTTTAAGTTCACAGCACAAGACAAACATTGTGTCTCCATTGCTAGCTACTTGCCTGTTTCAGTAATCTTTTCTTTCCATTTTGTGCTGTCTTGAAGAAAATATTAATGGAATTTAAATTTCTTTTCATCACTGATGTATCTGTAAAATGACATGACTGTGTCAGCTGGTTAGCAAAAAGAAAATACACAAAATTATTTACTACCCTCAAGTCGTCCCTCATTCTGTTTTTCCTCAGTAGAATCTTAACACAATATTTTCTTCACAAATCCTAACGCTGCTCTTTTCCATACAAAAACAATTAATAATGACCATTGCTGTCAGAGTCCAAAGAGAAGAAAAAACAAATCGTTATTAATGTACCATAAAAGTATTCCTTACAACACAGCTTTTCTATGTCCCCATAAATCGTAGAATATAGTGCACTTGTCATATGGACTACTGTTATGATGTCTTTATACTGAATATTTCATAGCATTTGTCCTTTTTAAAGCTTGACCACTCCTGCTAAATATAAACTGTTATTCTATGGAATAGAGCTGCTTAAAATATCTATTTTTGTGTTCCAAGAAATAAGGATGAGTAAGTAAAAGTACATTTTCCAGTTTTAGGTGAACTATTCCTTTAACTGGTTGCTAATTTTTTGAGCACAGACCTGACAAGACATACTTTAAAAGAAGTCTCTCTGGAGATGCTGTTAAAAATTCAGAATTAAAGTTAAAAGCTAAAATAAATGATTTAGATAATCTAAAATGTTGATAAAAAATTTTGATAAAAAATATACCGCTGTCCTTGTCAAAACTTAAAAACTAGAGCTGTCAGAAATAATGCGGTAATGCATGCGATTAATTAAAACAGTTTAACACGTGCCAGAGTCCTTCTACCAAGGCTTAGCATAAAATAGCATAATGTGGCAGACCCATAGACATTCTATGGGCGATACTGTCATAGCACACTAGTTGCCCGTTATGCTCTCTCCTATGTTAGAGCCATGGAGGTTATCTCAATAAATAAAATAATCTCTGCACACACACAACAGCACATCCATGATGAAATTATGAAGAAATGAGCTCTTAACGCTATTTGATGTACAAAACAAGCCCAGGTGGGACTGGCTGGATTTCTGCCTGTATAAGGAGCATTTAAATTACCACAGAACCACATAAAATCTTAACTATCACCAAAACGTGAAAAGTGGATTTCTTCATGATCTTCATGTGGATTTTAAAGGCGTTGACGCCCTGATGCGAATCATGTATGCAGCTTCACGATTGCTGTAGGAAAGTAGAAAGCCATAGTCTACCGTCAGATAAATATTGTGGAGGATGAGAGTTTAAGAGATTTGATGCCCATTGCAATGAATATGCAACATATGTGGGGACTAGCTCAAACTCCCACTTAGACTTTGGGAAACATTTAATGTTATTTGAATTGGTGCTATTTTAGTGCATTTCTATTTTTATGCTGTGGAAGTTTGAAAAATGTCAAATAAGCATTATATTGTTAAATATTGTTTCTTTCCTAAGATGGATATAAATGCATTTTGACAGGATAATAAGTATATTTAGTGTCAAATTTCAGCACTTTCAAAATCTGTGATTAATCACGATTAAAACAGCACTACTAAAAACCCAACAGAAGTTAGAACTCTTACCATGTTCTAGTTAAAATCTAAGAGTGATAATGCTCTACTTTGTTTTATAGATGATTTTCTTGTTTTTGCTGAAAACTACTCCGTCAACGTTTTCACATTCACAATAATGAATTACATACGAATCACATACTGTACCTGACAAACTGTCAATTCAAAATGGCGAATTTTGCCAAATGGTGAATAGTTTGCATCTTTGGAAATTATTGTCGGTCGATAAATCATTTCAATCATAAAATAGTGGGCAAATATTGCATGTTTAGTTACATTTTACATGACACTAGCACTCTTAACCTGACCTGCTTGCTGAGGCACGGCGCTGGAATAATCAGCGATGTTCCCGCTTGGCATCTGACACTTGAGTCCCTCCTTTATTGATTTGATTGGCAATGACATTGACGAGCAGTGTTAGACTACTGAGCATGCTAAAAATGTAATATTTTAGACCATTATGTTATTCCTGCAACAGCTTAATGACATTTAGACAGTGGTGCATAAGAGACTGCAGCAGAACAGCAACAAGGATATCAATTAGATAATGTCTGATTATTGGGGGGGGGGGGGGGGGGGGGGGGGGGGGGTAAATACTAAATGTATATTGTGGTTATGGCCCTGATACCGTTAACGCTAATGCTATGAATGGTATGGCAAAAATGATTATGGAAGTTAATGGGTTGAAAATGAAGTTTTATATTCATTCAACAGTTTAGTTCAGTACTTATTTTAATTTCTCTAGCCATGTATGAATATCGTTTGTTTTCTTGTTGTATGCTCACTTTGTGTTTCTCTTTTTCTCTCTACCCTTCTCTCTCTGGTCTCTGTGTCTCGTGTATCTGCTTTCACTCACTGTCATCTCGCATCATTTGGCTGACAGGATGAAGAGCAGAAACAGGCAGTAAGTGTTCCGTTAATAAAGCTGAAGAATTTTGGAGTAAACATGTAGGGTCCCATAAATGTATTTGTTAACCTGGCAGTAATATAAGGCATGTGATTTAAAAGAATAGTCCAGCCAAAAATGTAAACACTGTCATTTACTCACCCTTATATCGAGCTAAATCTGTATGAGTTTAAGAAGAGTGTTCAGGTTGCTATTGTCCATGCACCAAAATTGATGGTGCAAAAAAATGTGGACTAAAAAGGTGAACAAAAGTACCATAAGGTAGTCCATATATATTTTAAGTGTTCTGAAACTATATAATAACTTTTGAGTGAGGAACAGACCCAAATTTAAGATGTTATTCACTGATTTTCTTCTTTATGTTGTAGTTTTTATATCTCATTTGCACATCATTACAAAACATGCATATGTTTCGTGTCACGATTGGTCACAAGACACAAGTGCCAAAAACATGTGGTGTGTGTGATTGATGTCAAACCTAGTCTGACATGGTTGTTCCTCACACAAAGCTATTGTATGACTTCAGAAGACTTGGAATGAAGCACATGTGTCTTATAGACTTTTTTGTTGCTTTTTTTAACATTGTTTTGAGCTTGACAATGTCCATCCCCATTTATTTTTCACTGTATGGAAAATAGCAATGTGAACTTTCTGTTAAAGATCTGTTGTGTTTCACAGAAAGAAAATAATACCGGTTTACAATGAAATATATTATGTAAATTATAACAGAATCTATTTTGGTAAATTATTCCTAACAGGGTAGCATTCAATACTGTAAAACCGTTAGCTGTGTGTATTCCTCAACTAAGTCGAAAACTTTGAACGTTTTTATAAATAACATTTACCGAATGAGAATAAATTGGTGATGTCTGGTGGGCTATCAAAAACCGCCTCAATTGGTAATCTCTGTCATGTCTGTTCCTCATAACGAGGACATGAAACTCCCATTTTCAGTCGGGTCTCGCTGCTTTGTTCCTGTGACCCAGGGAGGGATGGCAAGCCACACGTCTCCCTGCCAAATATGAAAGACCTGCTCTCCTTTCATCAGGGCTAAGCACTTCACGTCTAATGTGACTGCAGTCTGGCCAGCCATCTGCTGCCTGGCACTGGGCCACGGGCCCTGGGCCCTGCACCAATCTTTGAGACAGTGTGCCCCTTTTCTACCATCCTTATTCTCTTAATGCACTCGCATACTTCTCTGTGAGCTCTCAGGCCAAAAAGATGCCCGGAGAATGCATGACATGAATTCAACCTTAATATATACTGTAGATCAGGGGTCCTTACCTTACTGGTGAATATAAAACAGCCGGGTTCCAAAAGTAAAAATCCCTTAATTTTTTTTATCCATAGGGATATTGATATTAACAATAAGTCTTTAAAGACAGACATACCATAAGCTCAGAGTTTAATTATTGGTAAATGTTTCATTTGAAGCCATCAGTATGTTATTTCTTATGTTAACTTAATTATTATTATTTTAAAACATGGAATGTATAGTGGAATTTCTGGTGAAGAACTACACTCATTATCCAAAGAGAAAAAGTGCCACAAATTAGAGAATCACGGCAAACAAATCACACCAAAAGAGCTCAGCAGTAACCGCCCATTCCCATGAGTCAGTGCGATTGACATGTTTGAGTCCGTCTCCTACACTCTCAAACTACTATTTGTATATATATCATAATATTTTGCAATAAAATTAAGGATACAATGGCAAGAATATTGGAATTACATGCATTTATGTATCAATTTGTCTTAATATCTGGTTTGATCTTCATCTAAGTTACAATAATGAACAAACACAATCTGTTTTAACTAATAACACACAGGGGGAGTCACGTGACGCCATGCAAGGTTCGGACGTGTGAACATGTCATGATCGCCAGACAGATAGTTTTAAGGGGATGAGGTTTGCTGGAGCACCCTCATTTCAGGAGTGTTGCTCGGAGATGGGGGAGGGTGGCGGCTTCTGAAGAAGGGTCATTTGGAAGACCATTTGGGAAATTGGACAAATTTTGGGGGAAATGGGGTTGATATCTGGCATTTTTGGAGGGCTCTCTGGGAGGGGCATTGGAGAGAGAGGTGTAGTTGTCAATATGTGTGATTATTGTATTGTTTTTAGTGTGTGTGTGTGTGTGTATAATCATGTATGACCACTGGGATGTTGTTGGGTGCCAGGTGGTTTGGGGGAGGGGTAATAGTGGGGGTTAATTGTTGATTCTGTGTATACGTTTTGTTTTTCTGTGTTTAATATGTGAATCAATTATAAAGTGTTAATCAGAACTAATAACATACAAATTTTTGTATTTTTCTGGTAAATACTGAATACATTATTGAAACATTAACAGTGTCGGTTGGAAAAAGTATGTGAACCCCAAGGCTAATGACATAAACAAAAGCTAACTAGAGTCAGGAGTTGGCAAACCTAACTTGAAATTAATGAAACCAGATTTGAAACTTGGACCATACCTCACCAAAATGAGATCTCAGAAGACCTACAATCAAGAATTGTTGCTTTGCATACAGCTGGAAAGGGTTGCAAAATATCTTGAAGAGCTTAGATGTTTATCTGTCCACAGTTAGACAAATTATCTATAAATAGAGAGGATTTAGTACTGTAGCTACTCTCCCTAGAAGTGGCTGTCCAGCCAAGATGACTCAAAAGGCACACCGCAGAATGGTCAGTTAGGTAAAAAAGAACCATAGTGTGACAGCTAAAGACTTGGAGTCACTAGAACTGGTTAACATCTCTGCTCCATGAGTTTTCTATATGGAAAACATTAAACATGCATGATATCCATGGAAGGACACCACAAAGGAAGCTGCTACAAAAACATTGCTGCTCATCTGAAGTTTGCCAAAAATAAACTTGACAGTCCACAACACTACTGGGAAAATGTTTTGTGGACTGAGTAAACGGTTGAATTGTTTATGAGGAATACGCAGCACAACGTAAGCCGTAAAAAGGGCACAGTATACCAACATGAAAACATCATCCCAGCAGTGAATTACTGTGGAGTTAGCATGATGATTTGGGGCTGTTTTGCTGCTTCAGGATATGGGCCTCTTGCTATCATCGAGGGAAAAATGAATTAACAAGTTTATCAAGATATCCTACAGAATAATGTCCTAATATCCTAAGAATATTGCTGAGCTTAAGCAGCTCTGCGCTGGTTGGTTTTGTTCATGGCTTAGAACACTTTTTTTTTTTTTAAAGAATTTTATGAAACCTGTTGCACTCTATATAGAGACAGTGCTGAGACATGCTGTTACATATGGTAAAAAAAATGGTAATGCATTTTAAGTCTGGCCTATAATAACGTGTGTATTTCCATATGAATGTTTATACATAATTTTTATTTTGATCCTTATTATACAGAGGCATTAAAATAATCATTAATTATATACGGAGTTATATACTTAACATTTTAATGTAGCAGGGACAATGGAACATTTCAGCTCAACTTTCTGCACTAGCAGCCTTCTGCTAATGGGCATTCATTTGGGGACCAAGGGAGGTTCAGGTTACTACACAACTAGTGTATTTTCTTCTTTCTCTACCCTGCTAGTAGCTAAACATTCTTCCACCACCCCCTGCAGACTCAGACGGGGGGTTCGCCCCACTCCTCTCCCAGCCACAGTGCCAGTTGCACCATGCCTATGCCCATCCGCTCCACCTCGGCCGGCTCAACCCCCACGCACACGCCGCAGGACTGCCTGGCAGGGGTTGGAGATGATGTGCTGGATGCCTTCTCTCAGGGTGAGGAGACTGAGGCTATGCACACCACAGATCATCAAATCTGCATTCTGATAGCAGTAAAGGTTAACAAAGAATTAAAGGAACAGTTCATCCTAAAATAAAAATTCTGTTCCAAACCCATATAATTATTTGTCTTCAGTGGGATATGTTTACCAGAATTTCCAAGCTGATTTCTTCAATACATATAAAGTGGACGGAGGCTTGGTCTGTGAAGCTGAAAAAGAACAAATATTGCACACATAAAACACGATAATAATAATAGGTCTAATATAACACGATATAGTTGCATTAATGTAGTCCATATGACTCCTGTGCAAAATTATATTAAAAGTATTCTGAAGCCACACAATAACTTTGTGTGAGAAAAAGATTTAAATTTGAATAGTTATTCACTGTAAATCTTCACCTTTTTATTTGGTTACGAGATGCATGCAAACACTGCTGTTCTGCGTCATTCGTCATGACATACCATATTTGAATATTTTCCCTTGTTAGGCAGATGCAAATGAGAATTGAGAGCTAAGACGGAGGGCAAAATGATTAGTTATTATTAGATATAAGTGATTTTATGGCTTCAGAAGGGTTGGAATATAGTACAAATGTCATATAAATTAATTTTATGGTGCTTTTTGTCATTTTTGGAACTGGACAGTGCCGTCCCTATTAAATTTCATTGTAGAGCAAACTAGTCTTCACCTTTTGGGTTAGAAAGAAATAGTTATGTATGTTTGAATCATCATTAGGTAATTAAAAGATTACTTTTTAGTAAAAAAAATTTTAGCTCAGAATATTGTGATCTGAATTTCCTTTTTCTTCCAGGTGTACCAAGAAATCTCCGTAATGATCTTTTGGTGGCTGCGGACTCCATCACAAATACGATGTCTTCACTAGTGAAAGAACTTCACTCAGGTACACGTGTATGCTTGCCTCTTATCTCTGTAATACTTCATCCATTGTGTTAATGGTAATTTAATCATTTTAAAATCTCACAGTGGATGACAGGCTGGATGAAGAGGAGGAGAACATGCGAAATGGAAGAGAGAAGGGTGAGTCATAGTGGCCTCATTTGACATTTTACCCCTAATGCCTTAAAGAAAGATCAACTTTCACTTTGATTTGCTTGTATTCTCTTAGAATGATGACTGATTATTTAAACAATTGAAACAGTACAAGTCCAAAGTCCATTTCCCTTTCATATGCTTCCAAGCTATTATTTAAAGGGGACTTATTATGCAAAATTATGTGAGTCGGCAGTGTGTGTACACAGCCACCCTACAATGTTAAAAGTCCACCCACTCCTCTTTCTTATATTTCTATAAATCAAAAACAGTGTGTCAAAATGAATGGTTTTTATTTCTAGCAGGCCTCGCCCACAACTGGTGACTGACTCCACCCTATTATCATAGATCCCTTGAGTGATCTACACACAGTCTGCCAATATTTTCCGTGCTGGAGCAGATACAGTGTGAAGAATAATGTCTCCGCTTCGTAAGCATCATAAGTGTTTCGTTGTTGGCTGTAAAAGTGAACATAAGTGTCTTCATGTACTCCCGGCATCAGAGCCACTGAAGACGCAGTGGACAAGCTGGACTGGTAATTTGGCATGCCGGGCATTTTCTCAGTGGGCTGATGCTCTTTGGGGCCGATCAGGGGCGGACTGGCCATCGGGAGAACAGCGGGCCGGTGGGTAGGCCGCGAAACTGGCCGAATGGGCCGCGATAAGCTAAAATGAGCCGCCGCTTTAAGCAGAACGTACCACAAAATGATTTCTCTTCTCTTCCAGTCCTGCCTGAACTGCCGTATTTACGCTGTCAGTCATATTGGTTCTGATTTGTTGTTGCTGTAGTAAATGAAGCATGAGCTGTAAATGCACAGCCCTCTTCCGGAAAGGGGGCGGGGAGCAGCAGCTCATTTGCATTTAAAGAGACATACACGAAATCAGCGTGTTTTTGGTTCCAACCAAAAAGAGGCATTTATAACATGGTATAATAAATGATCCGTGGGGTATTTTGAGCTGAAACTTCACAGACACACTGGGACACTTGAGACTTGTAAAAAGGGGCATAATAGGTCTCCTTTTAAGGGTTTCTACTTCCAAAATTCCAGCCAACTGAATTAAGTCATTAGTTGTCAGTAGTTTCTTGGTTTGATTTAGGCCTCTTTTCTTCTTTCTAGCTGAGTCAGAGTAAAAGACTATAGAATATATCATGTAAGTATAAATGAGAACGTTGACTAGTCCTGTGTGGTTAATGCAAAAGATAACATGTAACATGTAAATGTGATATGTTCTGTGATATGGTATTGTCCTCTAACCTTAATTTTGTCTTTTGTCCAGTGTCATCACTGAAGCATCCTGGGAAAAGGCACTTCACTCCTTCATTCTAGACACCTGGATGTGACTGGATGGAACCAGCAACATCAGAACGTCCTTTCTGGCATTAGCACATAGACCAATGCATGCTCTTCCCCAACTGGGTTTCACTATGTGAGACTAACTCTTCATCACACCTTGCACGGGGCAAGATGTATTTATTAGGAAGTATATATATGTATGTATGGTATGTATGTATGTATGTATGGACGTATGTACAGCCGTGGCCAAAATTATTGGCAGTGACATACATTTTTATTTTTGCCAATTTTGCTGCTTCAGTATTTGTAGATTACATTTTTTTTCTCACATGTTTCTATGGTATACTGGAAAACAATGAAAAGCATTTCATAAGTTTTAAAGGCTTTTATTGGTAAAAACAATCAATATATGCAAAGAGTCAATATTTACATTGTTGACCCTTGTTCTTCATAACCTCTGCAATTTGCTCTGGCATGTTGGATACCAGATTCTGGGCCAAATCCTGAATGATGGCGATCCATTCTTGCCTTATTAGTGCTCGGAGTTGATCACAATTTGCGGGCTTGTGCTTGTCCACTCACCTTTTGGGGATTGACCACAGGTTCTCTATGGGATTAAGATCTGGGGAGTTGTCTGGCCACGGAACCAAAATTTCAATATAATGATCTCCAAGCCACTTCATTATCACTCTTGCCTTTTGACACGGTCCATCATGCTGGAAAATGCATGGATCATCCCCAAATTGCTCCTGGATCTTTGGGAGAAGTTGCTCTTCCAGGATGGCAGAATTGTGAGAGAGCCCACTCCCTTGGATGAAAAACAACCCCACACATGGATGTCTCGGGATGCTTCACTGTTTGCACGACACAGGACTCATGGTAGCGTTCACCTTTTCTTCTCTGGACTATTGGTTTTCCAGATGTCCCAAACAGTCGGAAGGGGGCTTCATCAGAGAAAATAACTTTGCACCAGTCTTCTGCTGTCCAATCCTTGTACTTCCTGCAGAATTTCAGTCTGTCCTTGATGTTTTTCTTGGAGAGAAGTGGCTTCTTTGATTCATTGTCCAAAAGTCTTCGCCTCACTGTGCGTTCAGATGCACTCGCACCCGCCTGCTGCGAATATTGAGCAAACTCTGCACTGGTGGTGACACGATTCTGTTCCTGACTTCTCAGGACGAAATGGTCCTGGCGCTTGATGGACACTCTGGGACGTCCTGAAGCCTTCTTCACTGCAGTTGAACCTCTTTCGTTGAAATTCTTGATGATCCGGTAAATGGTTCTTTCAGGTGCAATATTCTTTGCAGCAATTTCCTTGAATGTGATGTAAAGTGATGATGGCTGCACGTTTTTCTTTAGAGATAACCATTGCTAACAAGAACACAATGATTGGAAGCACTTCTTCCCTCCTTTTATAGCAATCAGTCTGCTCTTATAATCAAATCAGTATGATAGATTGATTTCACCTGACTAGTACTCGTTCACACTTTCCCAGGTGCTGCTGGTATGATTAGTGAAATTATGTTAGCTGGTCATTTTGGGCCAGGCCCAAAAAACAGTGAATTTTTTGTGATGTGTTAAAAAACAAAAATTGGCCAATAAAGCTTTTTGCAATTTTTTTAAATGCATCTGATCACTCTGCACAATAATATAGAAACTATGTGAATCAACACCACAACAACTGAAGCAGAAAACTTTGTGAAAAACAATTTATGTCACTGCCAATACTTTTGGCCACGACTGTGTGTGTGTGTGTGTGTGTGTGTGTGTGTGTGTATATATATATATATATATATACTGTATATATATATATATATATATATATACACACATATACACTCACCTGAAGGATTATTAGGAACACCATACTAATACTGTGTTTGACCCCCTTTCGCCTTCAGAACTGCCTTAATTCTACGTGGCATTGATTCAACAAGGTGCTGAAAGCATTCTGTAGAAATGTTGGCCCATATTGATAGGATCGCATCTTGCAGTTGATGGAGATTTGTGGGATGCACATCCAGGGCACGAAGCTCCCGTTCCACCACATCCCAAAGATGCTCTATTGGGTTGAGATCTGGTGACTGTGGGGGCCATTTTAGTACAGTGAACTCATTGTCATGTTCAAGAAACCAATTTGAAATGATTCGAGCTTTGTGACAAGGTGCATTATCCTGCTGGAAGTAGCCATCAGAGGATGGGTACATGGTGGCCATAAAGGGATGGACATGGTCAGAAACAATGCTCAGGTAGGCCGTGGCATTTAAATGATGCCCAATTGGCACTAAGGGGCCTAAAGTGTGCCAAGAAAACATCCCCCACACCATTACACCACCACCACCAGCCTGCACAGTGGTAACAAGGCATGATGGATCCATGTTCTCATTCTGTTTACGCCAAATTCTGACTCTACTATCTGAATGTCTCAACAGAAATCGAGACTCATCAGACCAGGCAACATTTTTCCAGTCTTCAACTGTCCAATTTTGGTGAGCTCTTGCAAATTGTAGCCTCTTTTTCCTATTTGTAGTGGAGATGAGTGGTACCCGGTGGGGTCTTCTGCTGTTGTAGCCCATCCGCCTCAAGGTTGTGCGTGTTGTGGCTTCACAAATGCTTTGCTGCATACCTCGGTTGTAACGAGTGGTTATTTCAGTCAAAGTTGCTCTTCTATCAGCTTGAATCAGTCGGCCCATTCTCCTCTGACCTCTAGCATCAACAAGGCATTTTCGCCCACAGGACTGCCGCATACTGGATGTTTTTCCCTTTTCACACCATTCTTTGTAAACCCTAGAAATGGTTGTGCGTGAAAATCCCAGTAACTGAGCAGATTGTGAAATACTCAGACCGGCCCGTCTGGCACCAACAACCATGCCACGCTCAAAATTGCTTAAATCACCTTTCTTTCCCATACTGACATTCAGTATGGAGTTCAGGAGATTGTCTTGACCAGGACCACACCACTAAATGCATTGAAGCTCTGCCATGTGATTGGTTGATTAGATAATTGCATTAATGAGAAATTGAACAGGTGTTCCTAATAATCCTTTAGGTGAGTGTGTGTGTGTATATATATATATATATATATATATATATATATATGTCTATCTGTATAAATCCATTGTTAATATGTTAATCATGACCTTAAGAGAATGGCTTGTTTGTGCTTTCTTACAAAAAAAATAATAATTTATGAATCAGTGAATTACTATTCTCAAAAAACGATAACACTGTTTATCTTTCATGACGTCATTGGGAACATTAAGTTGATCTATGCTGTAGCTATTTTTCACAGATGTTTACTACACAGGAAGCTTTTTGTATGACTAGTGATGATTATTTGTGTTTGGGTTTTAATGCATGGAGTGGCTCTTCTGGTTAAGCCGGGTGCACACTGTGCAATTTTATTTAATTTTTGTCTATCCATTATGATTTTTGCTTGTTACATTGTACGATAAGACCCAGGTATGATTTTGCATATAAACCAAGGGCAAGACTCAGCAGGTGCAACATCAACGGTTGTTTAAGGCAGCGTGTAAAAATGTTTTGGGACAATAAACCCAATTAAAAGCATTGAGATCCTCGGCCGAGTCCACGCTTTGGTGATGTAATGCAACATGGACTGTTGAATAGTAGTCCATTGTGAAGTCCAAATTAGTCCAAATAAGCAAGTCCATATCAAGTGTGCCATATGGGACAGGGCCAAAGTCTTCTGATTTTTGCCCTACGATACATAAAATATTTATTTTTATTTTTTAATTCCAAAATGTGCTAATTTTGCAAAATTGTGGACAGAATTGTAGTGTGCACCGGGCTTTAGGTGGAGAAGGCTTGTGTTTGCTCTGCATGTGAAGTTAATTTTGACTGACATTAGTGATGCTTGCCACGTCCTCTCATCATCTAGCATCATCCTTTAAACTGCTGCTTCTTCTGCACTACATGCATCGGAATCACCATATATCAGGGATGTCTTGTGGAGCTCGCTGTTTGTCTGAGATTTCTGCTAATGTGTTACTGTATGTTTAGTCATTGTGAATGTTGTTTTAGAGCTTTAGTATTGCCTCTTAGTTAGACTATTGCATTTGTATCTATAAAGTTCACAATCTCCAAGGGACTTAGGGAATGTGAATATACTGTACAGTAACCCCAACATGTATCTGAACGTTTAAAGTTATAGTTCACACAAAAATGAAAATTCTCTCATCATTTACTCATCCTCATGCCATCCCAGATGTGAATGACTTTCTTCTTCTGCAGAAAACAAGGAATATTTCAGTTCTGTTGGTCCTTTTAATGCATGTGAATGATGTCCAGAACTTTGAAGCTCCAAAAAGCACATAAAGGTAGCGTTAGAGTAATCCATACGACTCCTATGGTTAAATCTATGTCTTCAGAAGTGATATGATAGGTGTGGGTGAAAAACAGATCAATATTTCACTACTTTTTTACTATAAATCTCTACTTTCACTTTCAGAATGTAATGGGATTTATAAAAAAGGACTTAATGTATTTGTTTCTCCCCCACACCTATCATATCACTTCTGAAGACAAGGATTTAACCACTGGAGTCTTATTGATTGCTTTTATGATGCCTTTATGTGATTTTAGGTGCTTAAAATGTCTGGTCACCATTAGCTTACATTGTACGGACATACAGAGCTATGATCTCATAAGAGATATTCTTCTAAAAAATTGTCATTTTCATTCAGCAGAAGAAAGAAAGTCATACATATCTGGGATGGCATGAGTGTGAGTAAATGATGAAAGAATTTTTGTTTGTGTGTGAACTGTCCCTTTAAGTGCCTAAATATTTTTGGGGCCACTGTGTGTATACCATATATAAGTAAATCAGTTTAGCCAACCATCTTTAAGTGCACACGTCTCTTTCTGTAAATGTTACTTCAAAAGCTTTATTGAGTTAACAGTTATCATGTATACTTGTGTGAAATAAATGAAACCAGTGCTCAGGGACTGTTGAGAGAGGGGGAATGCAGTAGCAACACTTTTGAACAAATGGGTGGAATTTACATTAATTTCACTGAGGTATGTCAAAGATTAGCACAGTTCATAAAAGGTTTAATGGAAGTACTGGAATGGCTAAGGGTGATTAACAGAATTGGTATTGTGCATCAGACATAGAAATGCATTGTTAGGAAGAGGACGACCTTTCAGGGGCTTAATATATTACTGTCGGGTTGATCTATGGGATTAGATGGTTATACTTGCAGTACTTGAATCAGAAGGAATTCAGGTTCAATAATTTTATCTAATTGTTAAAATTGTGTTAATTTTAATTTGTTCTTTGTCAGTTTGGTTTCGAATAAGAAATGACAATAAATGCCATTATAACAAAACATTTTTTGATTATGACTGCAGACATTTGAATGTTAAAATAGATCATTGCATTGAGCGACCTGTTTTGAAACTTGGTATATTCTCTCTTTGTGGGTACTATAGATGGATAATAGGCAATGTTGGATAATAGTTGTATTACTTTGTTATTAAACTGTTTATTACACAGTTTAAAAGCTTTTTATACTGTATAAGGAGGTCTCTTGAATGGTTAAAATATAAACAGTAAGGTCTCATTCAACGTTTTATAATGGATAAAGTGTCGCTTCTGTTATAGTGTTTGCAGTTGTATATTTGCTTTTTCAAATTACTTGACATTTTAATGCTTGTTCTATGTTTCAGAAAGGTATCAAAGATTGTTTGGAAATGCATCGTTGTTTAAAGTTCAATGAAAACATGCATAGGGAGCCTTGAAATGACAGTACAAGCATAACCAATTTTGTCACAGAATGACATTGGACAAACCAGTTCATTTACTCTTAGAAAGTTTGATTACGCTCCAACATTTGCTACAAATATGAATGCAATCTGATGTACTGTAGGTGTGTGCCTAGATATACTGTATAAAGTGCTGTATAAATAAAATATCCTACACATGTGCAAGTCAGCCATTTGAAAAGAGATTTAGTGTGTGACAGTCGGAATGCAGTCATTATTTACCTGTGAATTTAAAAGTTGTGCCAAACTGTTGACCTGTAGTTTGTCTTTTAGGTCTTTGTCCTGTGTATTTGTCTGTGTTAAACCACAATTTCTTGATTATGAATTTGCTGAAGCAGTCCACTGAGGGTAACTAATAACAGGTCTCTTAAATGTTTGAAGCACAATACAGTTTAGGTGGAAGGAACCCGGCTTGAAATACATTTCGAGCGTCATTGCAAATGCATACAGATGGATCTTTGACTGACTTTGACCTGTATCTTCAAAGTTATACACAATTATACTTTAAAAACTAAGATGCATAGCATTGGGTTTTCATTTAGGCAACTCGTGGTTTTATTGTTTTCAAAAACCAAAACTATCAGAGGAAGTTACAAACACTCTTTAATTCATAATTAGTACGTTTTATTTCATGGTTTTGCTGCTGTATACAATTAATTGCAATGGTTTACTTAAATATTTCAGTTTATGTTACCCCTATGTCTTTTTTTTGTAAACTATTAAAGGGTAAAATATATGAGAAAAAAAAACTTATGGATAATGTGTGTGTGCGTGTGCGTGTGCGCGTATGTTCACAGATAGAAAAAGGTTTCTCAAGCAATATATCAGCTCCATTAGGATTCATTTCAAAATTAGTGTATGATATATTTACCTTAATTCCACTGACAACCATGAAAATCATACCTTTCTTAAATTTCACTTTTTCCCAAATGTCTCTTTATGCTTGGCAGAGAAGGGGAAAAAATGCTGTATCCAACTGTGTCACGCAGCAGATATCTGTCTGCACTCCCTTTGTAGTTGCGAGACATAGGGGCACACTGAAAACCAAAATATACTTTGGCCTTAAAGGAATTTTCTAGTTTCAATACCAAAACAAAAATACATCTGCAGCATTTGTGGCATAAGGTTGATTACCACAAAAAAAAATAAAAAAAATCTCTTTATCAAGCAAACATGTAAGTTACAGTAAAGCACTTACAATGGAAGAGAATGAGGCCAATTGTGGGAGGGTTTTAAAGTTTATAATTTTATAAAAGCACTTACATTATTTTAATGTTAAAACTTGTGTCTTATTTGAACTGTAACGTTGTTTAAATCATAATTTTTGATGTTGTTTTAGGGTTTAAGGCTTTGTGTCGTCATAGCAAAGTGGCTGTAAAATGTAATATAACTTTACACAGAAGTTAGATTTTCTATATTTATAAATATATATTTAATAAAAGTACAATTTTTTTTTTAATGAAATCTTAATCTTTTATATCATGTTTATTTTAGTGCTGTCATAGCAACCTTTGGCTATTTTATTTATATAAATTCCACACCTGCGTTCCAATCTACATCTTGGTTTAATCCTTCCTCATGATGAAAACATGTATGAGCTTAATGGAAGGCTAAACAAAAAGTTAAAATATGACAAGAATGCAGTATCCCCCGTTCCCATACGACTCAGTACATTTGACATTGCGTTTATTAATGCGTATGGGGAGTGCCTTCTTACATGGCCCAGTTGAAACCTCTCTACAATAACGGCATTATTTTAATATTGGCTATGGTGTTTGAGTCCCGCCTGTTTTGGGGCGAAACTGTCCGTATTAAAAACAGGTGCACAAACACCACTGCCACAGAATTTCTTCCTTCATGACAGCGACCGCCGTTTGACGCTTCGCTAGTGAACGGGTCTCAGAATTCTGATTCCCTGCAGCGCTTCGGCAGGGTTTGTGTATCCTTACAAAGCAATTTTATGTATATTGTGTGATATAAATATAAATATGTATTTATTTACATATCAAAAAGAGTCACTTGTTCGTGTCTTTCTAAAGATGTTGTTCTGTAAGTCTTCCTTGTGCGAGAGGCGCATCCCACCGTCAGATCAGCATGAGAGATGCATTTACTGTCTGGGCACCCACACAGAGACAGCTCTTATGGAGACAGAATGTCCTCGCTGTGAGGGCATGAGTCACAAGGTGCTTTGCTTGTGAATCACCCTTGTTCTGAGGGACGATTCAGCCTCACGCGCCCTCCCACCAGCCACTTCTTTGATATCCGAGGATTCACACAAAGAGGCACGGTGAGGCCACGAAGTCGAGCATGATTACTTTGAGGTGGTCCTCGTGGTGGCACACGCCCCACAAGCCCCTCAGTCTCTATGAAGCGCAAGCTTTCTGATACGCTATGTGTGAGACGAGCTCCGGCCTTCTGAAAGAGTGGGCGGCCTCGTCTCATTCAACGGTTCTGACGCTGGGGATAATAATGACGATGTCATGTCTTTCGCTGCATCAGGCGAGTGGTTAGTGGATGATGCTGTCACCCCTTCTCCCAGTGAGGGCGAGGAACGTGCAAGCGCCAATGACAGGGAGATGCTCCGCTTCCTTACAAGGGCGGTTGAAGACCTTCACCTTGAGTGGTCTCCTCCAGAAGAACCTGAACAGTCTCGCCTGCTACAGACTTAGTGCTGCATCCCATGAAGTCACTGCACAGGCCATCGGCAAGTCCATGGGCAACCTGGCAGTTCTGGATCGTAATATATGGCTGACCCTCACAGAAATTAGAGCAGCAGTCACAGGCTATGAGACACTTTATGCCCAAACGGAGTATATCTATGTTTCAAGCTAGCACCCGACTAAAAGCCCCATACCTGCTGCCTCGCCAGCACCTGCGTATCAGCACACACAGCAAAAGCGCTTCTGAAGAGCACAACCCTTTGAAGCGGAAAGCAGAGCCCACAGTTCCCTCCGGGTCTACTCCAAAAAAGGCTCGATTGGAGACACAAAACACTGTTCCCCATCTCTCCACTACTGTTTGTCGGGAAAGGAATATTGTTGTTCACAATATTGTTCAAAATGTTGTTCCTGTGTCTTGCACTCAAATAAATGCAATAAGTACAAAAAGAATACTACATTCTTGCAAATGCATGAGATGCTCATATATTCTCAATAAAGTGCCCGTTTCTTCTTCAAAGCTCACATATTATGCGCAACCACTTCCCTATTGTGGGCAATGCATTATATCATATGGTAAACATACCAAATTGCCCTCTGTCCCATTACACGGACAGGTGGCGTGCCCTAATGGGTATTTCAGACTGGGTGCAAAATACGATCAAACATGGCTATACGATCCAATTTGCAATCCGGCCACCCCGTTTCAAGAACGTTCTGTCTTCAACGGTTTAGTCCGAAGACGGGCCAGTGTTACGAGCTGAAATACACAATCTCCTTGTGAAAAGCGGGTAGAGATTGTGCCAAATTGTCTAGCCCAAAAAGGGTTTTACAGACATTATTTTCTTGTCCCAAAGAAAGACGACAAGCTTCAGCTGATCCTGGATCAGAGACATTTAAATCGCGCATTCAAAATTATTACTCAAAAAAATATCTAATCGCATATATGCCCACATAATTGGTTTGCGTCAATAGATCTGAAGGATGCATACTTGCATAATCAAATTGTACGTCAAAACATGATGTTTTTGAGATTCTGGTGTGAGGGAACAGCGTATCAATTCAAAGTCCTGCCCTTCAGACTGTCTCTGGCACATTCACAACATTCATCGATGTGGTTCTCGCATCTCTTAGACTGAGCGGCATGCGCATCTTGAACTACCTCGATGATTGGCTGTTACTGGCATAATCAGAGGCTTTGTTATGCCAGCACAAAGACTTACTACATCAGCATCTAAACAGCTTGGGCCTCAATGGATTGTCGATGCATTGCCCTGGCTTATGAGTCGCAGGGTCAGACTTGGCCAATTGGTTTTAAAGCACACTCAACTAGAGGCATGGCCTCCTCATGGACAAGGACGAATGGTGTGTCCTTACAAGACATATGTTTTGCAGCAGGATGGTCTTCTCAAAACACATTCTCAAGGTTTTAAAACCTAGACGTAACGTCTCTCTCTTCACAAGTCCTCTCTGTTTAGAGCGCTTGCTATTCATTGGCCAAATATACAGTATATACTTATGATCCTCCCTTTAAGGATGAGCTCCCCATAATTTTACACGTCTGCCTGCATTCAGGCTATTGTAATTTACCATAAGTCACAAGCACTTCCCTTGCTGACTGGGTTCATGAAGGAGTTTATTCATACTACAGTATATGACTACAGTCCATATATTCATTCTGAGTGCTCCCCTCCTGGCCCACCACGAGGGTCACTGACTGTAGCATACTCATGTCAGTCGCCATCCCATTAAACTGTGGCATCATGCTTCCTTTTTGGGAGGTTATGTCATGTAGTGTGGCATGATGGGATTCTGTTTCCCATATGCGTTAATAAACTCAATGTCAAGTGCACTGAGTTGTAAGGGAATGTCTCGATTTCGTAAGTAACCTCGATTCCCTGAGACGAAGGGAACGAGACATTGTGAACACTAGCCGCACTACAGTCCCTTTTCTCAGTCAGAAATTCTGAAGAAATGGTGTTTGTGCACCTGTTTTTAAAGCGGACAGTTTGCGCAAAAACAGGTGGTGCTCAAACACCATAGCCAATTTTAGAATATTGGCGTTATTGTAGTGATGTTTCAACTAGGTCGTGTAAGAAGGCACTCCCCATATGCATTAATAAATGCAATGTCTTGTTCTCTTCATCTCAAGGAACATTCGTAAATGAGACGTTTTCCTGAGCAACCACTGGGCAGTGCGATGATGATTCGAATCGCCTGTTTTGTATTTTTGGTCTCCAGACTCCAAGAAAAAACTACCAAAACGAGTGATCCAGAGGAAAACAACAACCATTTAAGTGTTGCTTAGTGTAAAAATGAATTTCAGGCTCAACTTGTGCAGTTGTTGGCTGTCATAACTCAAAATAATTAATGATATCAATATAACCGATAATCCATCTCTTTATGTCATCTGCTCACTCAGGTGAGGCATTGTGTAAAAAAAATGGTCGTCTGTACTCTGTGAAGTATCGCCATGTTTTCTGACATTTAAAAAAAATGTTATACCTTAATCATTACATTACCTGCTAAGAATATACACCGATGTGAGTGAAAACACTGTTGACCGGAAATTGAAAACAGTTGAATTGTGGAACACTTCCGCATTCATGAAAACTGCATGCGCAGTTGAGTCTCGTCACACTTTAATAGTGTTTAGTCTCCCATTCAGCTGAGGAAAAACATGCAGCGTGATCATGAGGAAGGATTGATTGCAGGTGCTAAAAACTTCTTATAAATAAAATGCGCCTACTCCTCTCTCGCTGTTGCTTGTGTGCCACTTGATATCCAGCATTAAGTGCTGCTTTGAACTCCACATGAAAAGCGCTGCAGAGAACGGCCGAGTGTGTAATGGCATACCACCAATACTGCTCTTACTGTTTCTATCATATCTGTGTATAACAGAAAAAGTAAGGGTAGTATGCCATTCTGAACACGTGAACACGTCTGAACACGATCTTAATATGCTTTTAGCGCTAGCACTGCCATGTAAAATCAGCAGCAATGGGTTAAAATTTTAAATTTATTTAACTCTGAGCGGTGCGTCGACAGGTTGTACATGGGAGAACAAGCTAGCCTACCACAGCGATCCCGCATTTGTGCCATTTATCGTATGTCTGGCTTTTAGATGCCAGTTAATTCTTGAAGATGTAAGTTAGTTCTGCTTTACAAAGGCTGAAAACGACTTGGTTTTTGGACATTGGACATTTCGCAAAGGTTCCGCCCTATTCCAGACAGTGTTCAGAACTCACACAGAGCTGAATCTAATGTCAAAATCGGAAAATGCATCAATCTTATTAAAGTAAAATGAATGCATTAAACATTTTAACCCTTAAATGCATGGGAATTTCCTCAAAGACTCTTCCACGACTGTTTTTATAGACCCAGCATGTATATCTAGCATAAATGGATCTACAAAATGCCCGGATAATGTACAATTTTCAAAATATCTTCAAGACAATTCAAAAATAATAGAATAACATATATTTTTAAATATTTTGTTTTATTGTTCATACAGCAATGATATAATGCAACAAATCAGGACAAATCTAGAACTGGATTCATTACTTTCACACAGAAATGTCCTGAGAAGTAACTGGCAGTCAAAAACAAACTGAGCTACACAAGTATTTTCTCATAAATAGATGCACAATTTAAATAATTTCAGTTGTACACCCAAATGACAATAGTCATATCATACTGTTTATGTGTTACACTTGCTATAGTTTTTCATCATCTTTCAATGTAAAATGTCAATCAAGTCAATCACTGAAACAACAGTTCCACCTTGAGTAAAATATAACATGTATAATATGTATTTGTACACCCATATGGAATACTGATAAACCGCCATTGATTGTTGCAGAGAAAATAAAGTGATATAGTATTTATTTGTATAAATATAGTACTAATTTCTCATGTAATACACAAAATAGATATAATGTGATATTAAACTTATATTGACATAGAAATAACCATACACATAATTTATGGAAATGCAAAAAAAAGCAAAAAAAAAACTGACACTATTACATAGGGATCCCTATACACTTTTGGTAATTAAACGGTTATAAAAAAATTATTAAATGCAGTCAAGGTTTGTTCTTTATCGTTTTTGCATTTACTCTATATATCAACATTTGAGCTTTCTACAAAGAAATCTATATTACATTAGCCCACAATCAAGTCTTAAGGAAGACTTGTATTGTGAATCGGACGTGATGCCTCTCTGACAAGCACACCCAGAACACGACTGTCTCTAGGACCAGCGCGGAGCTGCTGTCGGAGCCTCTGCAGTCAGTGTGAGCAGAGCATCTGGAGAAGAGCTAGCTGGCTGGCTGGGGTGGTGGTGGAGGACGGGGAGAGCGAAGCAGAAGGAGGATCCTGGAGTCAGCGAAAACAAAAAAAGGCGAAGCGGGTAATTAACTTCATCCTTCAGCCTTCATCTAATTAAGCCTCCGCCGTGGGGTTGGGCGCATTTCGGTGCGCTATTGCACGAGGAGGTTTAGATATGGAGGAGGCCAGTGGTTTTTCCTGCTGGTGCAGATGTGCGATTAAAATACACTGCGATAAGCGCTTGAACTTGACCAAGGCTCGTTTGTAGCACGTCGAGAGCGTAGCGTCAATACATTCGATTTGAAACAATGGCTGTGTCTCAAACTCTAATGAGCTGCCCACCAAGACAGCATTTGTAGGCTTCATACTGTAGGCGTGTTTTTTATGTAATTTGCGCGCTCTGAATGCTCCACATTATGCCCAAAAATGCTGTCTAGTTGGACAGCTCATTAGGGTTTGAGTCTCAGTTAATGTTTTTGCCTAAGGATGTTGTCTATTTGGGCAGCTCATTAGGGGTTGAGTCTCAGTTAATGTTTTTGCCTAAAAATGCTGTCTAGGTGGGCAGCTCATTAGGGGTTGAGTCTCAGTTAATGTTTTTGCCTATTAAGCATCCTTGGCCTATTGGAAATTATTTTAATATGCAAGGGCCACATATTTCGAGTAGGCGGATGATTAAAAGAGCTTTTTATGCATTGATAGAATGTGACAGACACATTTGATCAATTAACACCTGATTGGTTACCTGTGACATTCATTTCTCACTGGGATGTTTAATATTAATGAGTTGTGTCATTACTCTTCAATCATTCAAACAATCATTGGGCCATACTGTGGCACAGTTGCTCTTATTACTGTAAAATCATGATAGATGAATATGTCTCTTCTTCAGAATGTGAAAGAAGCTTTAACTGTAGTCATCAAAACTGTTGTACTAATGACATTTTGGCAGAAACTGGTTACTGTGATAATTATTATTTAAAATAAGGGTCAATTGACCTCTAAATCTAATATCATGGGACTTTAGTGCCCTTATTGTTCAGAAAAATATGATGATCTAATTAACATATAGTACATGGGAGTGAAAACTACAGTACACAGATCGCTTTAAAATGTCTCTCAGGGGGAAAAGAATAGGAAATACCATAAAGCATAAAGGAGTTCATATTTCAGTGCCTAGAAGTGTATGAGTATGGTTCAAGACAAAAATAAGTTGGAATTCAAAAACCATTGGGATTAAGACATCTTGATTTTCATATTCAATGCATGCCTGTGACATCAACCTTTTTTAAACCCCAAAATAACTTTTGGTTGATGTCACAGGCATGCATTAAATATGAAAATCAGGATATCTTAAATCCAATGGTTATATGCCAGTCTTTTACATATATGCCAATCAGCATTAAATGAGACAGTTTGGGAATATAAATTTGAAATGAACTCATCACAATTATTTGAGTCTATTTTGGACTAGGGATGTGCACAAACAATCGATTAATCGAGTACAGCAATCATTTTGTTTTTAATTATTTTGTCTAGATGATGTTGTTTATACATAGTGCTCAATTATTCATTAGAAAAACATGCTCAAAGGTTGAAGTTGAACTTAAATTGCAGATTTTAAGTAATAATTTACTCGTCTTTTAAGTGTTAAGAGTGCCTGACTACAGAAATTACTCTAAATGCCCATTCCTCTTTTGGACAGAACAAGTCAGCACCCATAAGAGCCCCATTATTTACCCCAGGAAGGGTGTAACTGCACCAATTAGATTTGTTTGTGTGTTTGTGTGTGTGTGTGTGTGTGTGTGTGTGTGTGTGTGTCAGTCGATTAAAAAACTTAATTGTGATTAATCACACATTTTATTTTATAGAAATGTAATACTGTATATACTATTTCCATCATAGGAAAGAAAACAAAACAATACGCAGGCTCGACATTAAAGCTTGTCCAGGACAAGTGGCTTTTTGAAGGGGCAAGTCAATGAGAATTTTACTTGTCGACCGGACAAGCAGACTGATTAAAACATCAAAAAAAAAAAAAAAAAAGAAATCTATATATACTTCTGATAGGCCTGTGTCACTTGTTAGAAAGTTCATATTCTTATTCTGTTGTTAAAACTAATCCAGAGCACATAAATGTATAATTCTCTAGCGATCTTGTAACAGCTGCGCCCTGTTTGATTGACAGGCGGCGTATATGTGTGTGTGCTGAACATGCTCTCGCTAATGCGCAACTGAACGGTCAAATACATTTCAAGATTCCAGTCTTGGTGAGGTATTCATGTAAACACAGAGAGTGATGTCTAAAGTGAACATGAACAGTGGAGAAAAAGGCAGATTTGTATTAAAATGTCGGACTTGTAAGTGTAAAGGTAATCTAATAGACCTGCTGCTGTCTAGTGTGTCATTATAACAATCAAACAAACATAACAAGAAAACGCTCTTGACTGAGTAACTTTAGTATTAATGTATTATAAGAATACAGTGAAGACCTGCAGAAGCTTTATGTTGCATTTCATTCTGAATGTTTACTTGAATGCTTGATAGCCTACTGCTGTTAAAAACCTTTAGATATATGAGCATCCCATTAATGGTGGCGATGGAGGATTTTCTTTATTTGACTACCATATCTAACATAAAGATATTATCATATGACAACCGCTTCCTCCCCTATCAGTTCAGTTTCCATTTCTGTCGCAGAGAATTTAGTTGATTGCATGGTACACTATTAGGTTGGGCATCAGTCATAATTTTAGAAAAATATACAACATAAACGTTTACACATTACTTGAGCATGTAACTTAAATGTCCTTTTTTCTCTCCGGACAAGTGAATGACCAATTTACTTGTCTGGAGTACAAGCACATGATAGTGTTTAATGTAGAGCCCTGATATGTAGCACCATAATGCTTTATGAACATTTAGTAAACAAAGCCTGTATTTAAAGATAGAAATGCACTAAAATAGCACCAATTCAAGTTACACATACATTTCCAAAAGTCTAAGTGGGAGTTTGACTAATTGAAAGTACTAATCTCCCCAAAGGTTGCATTTTCATTGCAATCTTTTAAACTCTCATCCTCCACAATATTAATCTGCTGGTAGACTGTGGCTATCTGCTTTGTTACAGCAATTGTGAAGCTGCATTCATGATTCGCGTCAGGGTGGCAATGCCAGCTCCATTTTGAACTCCACATGAAAAGCGCTTGCAGACAAAACTTCTCATTCAGCATTTAGTGATAGTTAAGACTTGATGCCAAGTTAAGACTTGATGTGCTTCTGTGGTAATTAAAATGCTCCTTACATCGGCTGAAAAATTCTTGATTTCTATCACAAGTCCCATCTAGGCATGTTTTGTACATCAAATAACGTTAAGAGCTCCTTTCTCCTTCATTTGATCACTGACAGGGAAGTGCTGTTGTGTGTGTTGTGGTGTGTGCGTCAGTATAATGACTCAAACAAAGTTGCAAAGTTTCCACCCTTCAAAGCAGTGTTTATGCTGGTTCGTGCTGTATTAATAGTAAATGCGTTAATCAAGATTAAAGGAATAGTTCACCCAAAAATGAAAATTCTCTCATTATTCACTTACCCTGATGCCAGTCCAGATGTGTATGACTGCCTTTCTTCAGCAGAACACAAATTAAGATTTTTAGAATACAGAGCTCTGTCAGGTCCTTATAATGGAAGTTAATGGGTGCCAGCACTTTGATGGTCCAAAAGTCACATTTAGGCAGCATAAAAGTAATCCACACGACTCCAGATAATCAATGAATGTCTTCTGAAGCGAATCGATAGGTTCGACATTCGTTGATCGACTGGAGTTGTGTGGATTACTTTATGCTGCCTAAATGTGACTTTTGGACCATCAAAGTGCTGGCAGCCATTAACTTCCATTATAAGGACCTGACAGAGAATCTTCATTTTTGTTCTGCTGAAGAACTGGGATGGCATCAGGGTAAGTGAATAATGAGAGAATTTTCATTTTGGGGTGAACTATTCCTTTAAGAAAATTACTTTGTTAAACTTTTGTTCTGACAGCTCTAAATATAATATAATATATAAAAAAAATTACTAACATTATCTCATATTATTTTAAATATTATACATGAGTAGTAGAAGTGTGAGCAGTAGTCTTTTCTGATTGTGGTCTTCCTTTTTACAGGGGATCCTAAAGAAGGAGGGTCATCATTTTTTTCCTTTTTTGTTCTTTTATTTTTGTTTTGATCTTTTTTTGACTTCTGCATTGTGTTCAACAGTCACAATGCCGTCCAACTCAGTCACCACCTCCACCACATTCAAGAGCTCTGACTTCAAATGTGACATGAATTGGAGTCAAATGGTAAGAGGTTAATGAGTCCCTGGGCATTTTATGATGGGCCTGCTGTGGATCTATTCCCACAGACTGACCACAATAAGTCTAGTAACCACATCCTGCTGTGCTGCATCACTGAAGTGTCAAGGGTTTAGAAATAAATACCCTTATACTTAACTGTGAGATTGCAACTATGTAGCTGTTATTCAGAGAAAAGACCCTATCCAATGCCTTAAATACTGTCTAAATCAGAAATCATTACCATATTTTATGCATTAATGAGCATAAATGAGCAAACTCACACCACAGGTAAAGGCTCTTAAAGCCTTTTGCAAAATGATAATGAGCGGCGTGAACATCCCCTACAAGATGGGTTACCTATCAAAGTGTTTGTTTTCAAGAGGAAGAGACATTCGGCAATTTCCTCTATTATTTAATTATTTAAAATTTTTGTGCTTCAAATTTCCAGATTTTTCTGCTTGTGAGTTTTTCCTTGCCATTCCAGCCAGCACCTCACATCAACCTTTAAGGATCCCTTGAAATCAAATCAAGATTTAGTCCATGTCTGTTAGCTTTGATGCCATCTATATACTATTTGCTAAAAGTTGACAAAAATAATAGTTATCAGATGCACATATTTAAAATTTAAAATTCCCCCCCCCCCCCCCCCCCAAGATAAATAGACCAACACTTTTGATGACTCATCCACTACATAGGTTTTTGTCCAAACAAATGCTCTCCAGAATGAGATTGTCCCCCCCCCCAATACCGTCTGCCACCAACTCGCAACTAGCAAATCTGTTACTAAAGCCTGTCTATTTTAAATAAAGGGGACGATCCCCTTAAAGGAATAGTTCACCCACAAATGACAATTCTCTAATAATTTACTCACCCTCATTCCATCCTAGATGTGTATGACTTTCTTTCTTCTGCTGAACATTTTTTTAGAAGGATATTTCAGCTTTTTAGGTCCATTCAATACAATTGAATTGTGTTCAGAAATTTGAAGCTCCTAAAATCACATAAAGGCAGCATAAAAGTAATCCATACGATTCCAATGGTTTAATATGCCTTTTGAAGTGATGCAATCACTTTGGGTGAGAAAAAGATTAAAATTGAAATCCTTTTTACTATAAATCTCCACTTTTACTTTTATGCTACCTTTGTGTAATTTTTGGAGCTTCAAAGTTCTGGCCACTATTCACCTGCATTGTTTAGACCTACAGAGCTGAAATATTTGTTAGTGTTCAACAGAAGAAAAAAATTCATACACTTCTGGGATTACATGTGGTTAAGTGAATAATGTGAGAATTTTCATTTTTGCGTGAACCGTCCCTTTAATATATCCTCCCACACTTCCTGTTTCAAAAGGAAATACGTCTACACTGGTAAGAAAACTGCACTCATCAAGCAATTTTAATGGAGTTTTTAACTCTTTCCTCAAATCCATCTGCAAATGTCATATACAATGTTTCATTCACTATAAAATTATCAAAAGGTATTAATTCCCCCACAATGACAATCACTAGGATTATCATGTGTCAGAGTAAAATTGGCTACTGTGAGTAGAATTAAAAAACACATGTGAATTGTCATCATCCACTCTGGCCGTGGTGATAGTGTCTGCCCAGTTTCGTACGAGTTCGATGACGTGGGTGTTGGCTTGTGTTGGGGAGGCTGCCGTATGTCTGATTTACAGGGGAATTCATTCTTCCTCTCCCCTGCACCCATGGACCTGTGCTACGCTCATAGTCCTGTTGCCTGGTAACAGCGCTTGCCTTAAATAACCGGCTGCTAACAGAAATAGAGCAAAGATGTAGACAATGTCACTGAGTTCATGCAAGGCAACAATAATTTCCTAGTAAACCCTTTGTTTTTGTTTGTTTAACGTTTTATTCGTTCATTTATATCGTAATGGCAACATTGTGGGAGGGTAACAAGTTTGTTTTTACTAATGATAAAAACACTGCTCTCTTTGCCATGGGTCCACTACTGTACAAAACTATATAAATAAATGTATATATATTTATATATAGAAAATATAGATTTTTTCATTTTATTTAAACAATAACACTTTTCAGTGAAGTTCTGTACATTAAAGGGTTAGCTCACCCAAAAATGAAAATGATTCCTTGCGGAACATAAGAGGTGGCATTTTGAGTATTGTGTAACATCTCCTGTTGTGTTCCATGAAACAACATGATGTGTGTAATGACACAATTTTCATTTTCGGGTGAATTATCCCTTTAAAATGAGTCAGTGCATTAGGTGTCATAAACAACGATTAATACCTTTTTTTTTTTTTTTACAACATTTATTAATCTTGGTTAATGTCAGTTTCTGGTAACACTTTACAGTAATGTTGTATTTGTTAACTTTACTGCATAAGTTAATGTGTTCATTGTTATTTCATATTTACTTAACAAATACAACCTTATTGTAAAGTGTTGCCAGAAAATGACATTAACAAAGATTAATAAATGTAGGATAAAAATATATATATTTATTATTAGTTCAATACGTTAACAGCACTTATTAATCTTGGTTAATGTTAATTAACATGTACTAATAAATTTGTAATATTAAAATTTGTTTCTGTTAACATTATTTACTGCATTATAACATGAACAAACATTGAACAATAGTATATTTATAAATAAACATTAACCAAAATTAATAAATGTTTCATAAAATATTATTAATTATTAATTCATCATACATATTGCATTAAATAATGTAAACAGATGCAAGCTTAATATAGTGTTACACAATCTCTCAATATTGTAATGTTCATTGTAAGTTTGTTGTAAATAATGTTAATGTATAAACCTTTTATTGTTAAAAATTTAACCAAGATTAATGAATTCTGTAAAGTGTTGTTCATGTTAACTAATGCACTGACTCAAGTGTTGGGTGTAATGTGATTACAAAGTACTAAGGTACTGTAATCAAATTACTTTTGTTAATAAGCAATATTACATTTTAAATTCTTGTAATCAGATTACAGTGACTGACTTTCAATTAGGTTAATTACTTTTAAGTACATTAATTGGGTTACACATATTTCTAAAAAAGATAAATGTAAAATAATTATTTTTTTATATGATATTTATTTATTTTAGGTTCATGCATTTTTATGACTGTGTATTTTGAATTTGTTGAGCGGAAAAATTAAATTTCCTTGGAACTTGTTTTAGTTTTTTTAGTAATGTGATTACATTTGGGATGAAGTAATTATCACAGTAATCTGATTACATTAAAAAGTCATTTGTAATTTGTAGTGGACTTATTTTACGTGTTACCGTTTAATTGAAAAATTTAAATTCAGATTTGAAATGCTCTCCCCTATTTACCTTGAAGACTTGTAAGATGACCCCCACTTAAAATACTATTCATACTATGTTTAAACTACGTTTATTTTAATAGTAAAAGGATAGTTTGTGCAAAAATTTAAATTGTGTCATCATTTACTCACCATCATTTTGTTTCATGGAGCACAAAAGCTCAGTCCCCATTGACTTTCATTGCATAAAAAAAGGATTAATATTGTATAGAAATCAGAATCAACATTCTTCATAATTTCTCCTGTTGTGTTTCACAGAAGAAAGAAAGTTATATGGATTTGGAGGGTGAGTTAATGATGATAGAATTGTAATTTTTAGGTGAAATAACCCTTTTAAGCATCATATAGGCTTTACTGCACATACTAATAAGAAATTCCAGCTGTGTTCCACCATCTTTTGGCCATGATGGACTTCTCAGTAGTCATGGCAGACAGGGGCAGCATTCTCATTAACATTCATCTTTAGAGCCAGTGGCCTTATTCAGCCCTGGAGCTGCAGCAGCCACATTAGGATCATCTTTGCTCCCCTGTCCTCCCTAGGGTGCTTGGCTGGCCAAAGAGTGGCTATTGTGATAGAGGGAAGACAAGGTTTTGTTAAACAAAGAAAAAGTGAAGGAGGCAAGAGAAAGAGCCACTGAATATCTTTGTAAATGTGTCAAGAGGGAGCACAGAGTGTTCAGATCTCTCTGTGGTGTAGCACCTCTTACTTTATCCTGACTCAATTGACAATGCATTCAAATGCTTGCTTTTCTCATTATCTAAATAACCTTGTCGAGAGATGTAAAAAGAAATGTAAAAATCTTATTAAATCTTTCAAATGTTAGAGTGGAACTAAAAAAAAATGTTGGTTTGTAAAAGTTAAGAAAAAACAATAGGAATAAACTGAATCACAGTGATTTTTCTAATGCATTTTAAAAGGTGATGTGTGTTACCTTCTCTCTCATTTTAATCTGCTGAGGCATCTATAAGTAAGCCATTCATAGGCTGACTTCCCTGAAAAGTGTAAACACTGACCACGTTTGCATGCACTTAAAAAAAACATTCTATTCCTAGTTTTTGCAGAGAGTGGCAGTCATGTAAACAAGAAAGCAGTTGTCCTTTTGCCGTTTAAGGGTTGAAGAGAAAGAGGTTTAACACACCTGGGTTTCTCCTAGATAATGCGGTTTATGTGACCATGAAAACGCAATAGCAACATTCTTATAGGTTTTTGAAGAGTGTGCATGTGCGTGGAACATACACGATACCTAATGTCATAGGATGGAGCCCTAGATCATATAATAACAACATAATGAGCATATATATATATGTACTGTATACATTTAATCAGGCTTATGAGCGGGGTTTCAATTGAACCACAATATTTTAGTCTATCACTGCCGACTAGCCGGGTCAAATATAACATGGGTTAACGCCGTTAATTAAATGCATCGTTGTTTATTCAGTGGGGCTAACAAATAAAATGATGAATGCTCACAATGGAAGATAATTAAATAACTAATATCTATGAAACCACAGTTTTCATCTATTGAAAAAGGCTGACATTCTTGCATTTTTTCTATAGACCAGTTCATGAGCTAACTAAGCTATAACTAATTTTACATTTTTACATTGTTAGATCGCCTTCTACACATCAAAATGTAAAAAAAGAACTAATGTAAATAATAATTCACTTTCTTTACAATAAACGGTGGTGCCAAAGTGTCCCTTTGCACCACCTGGCAGTAAAGTTTTACCACCGCGATAGTAAGGGTCAATCTAGTTTACACAGCAGAAAGAATTCAACATTTCTCAGAGTACAGTGGGAAAAGAAAATATACTATAAACTATATCCATTTATAAACACCAATTTAAAATATAGATTGTCCCTCATATCCCTGTATATGCACTTAAGTACATTAGGTGAATCTTGGATTTTGACATAAGAGGGAAACCCCACTATTGCAGTGCAATTCCACTGCAGGTCATGATGGAAAGTTAAGGAAACAAACACAGCAACAACTCAATATCTGGAAATACACCACAGCTATAGAGAATACAATAGCAAAGTCTTCCTCTGATACCATGTTTGTTATTTACTCAAGCGTTGCAGTGAAATTACATTGCTGTGGAGAAAGCTGCTTACTGACCGAGCTGCATGTATAGAGTACACCGCTTATACACTGCATGTAAATTGGAATGGTGCTTTCCAACCTTAAGCAGCTTTCTCGCAATAAACCACTTTCTGGTGTCCATGTAAAAGAGCTCAGTGGCAATTTTGGCACTTTTAATATTGCTCTGTTCACTTGAGCAACCATATCCCCATATATGGGGAGCATTTGGAAAAACGTGTTTGAAAATTATTTTTGCAAGTCAGTTTGGTGATGCTATTGGCCAATATTCACAGAGTTATTGGCCTGGCTATATATTTAATCTATCACTATTCTAAAATCTAAAAATTATGCACATTTATAACCTGGATGAAACCATATTACTCAACAAATACATGTTACTTTTTAATAAAAGTAATTTGATTACAGTAACTTAGTACTTTGTAATCACATTACACCCAACATTTGAGTGAAATACCATGATCATGGAAATCCTGGAAATTTCAGGAAATTTATGTTTTCCGGGTTTAGAAAAGGTCATGGAAATTAATAAATCTTGAAAAAGTAAATAAATATTTCTGTGATGAATTAACTTTTTCTAGTTATTCTCAGCTCTAAAATAATTCTTAAACTAGATGCTCTTGTGTAGAATAAAACTAGCTCGTAAGCCTTTGGGGCCGTTTACGCCAAATTCGTTTTTGTGTCCGTCTGTGCTGTTTATCAAATTTTTTTTCCCATGTAAACATGCACTAGACATATGTCTTTTACTCTTGCTGTTGTATTCAGTGTCTCATGCATGAGCGTCATGCTTTTTAGATGTCATGTAAAAGCATTTACATTTTTAAAAACGTCTCAACACCTGCTTTCTGTACTATTTGTAGTGCTGTGTCAACATGAACGACTGATGCGCCAATTAGTCTGAATGATTCATTAGTGGATCGGTCTGAAACTCTGGATTTCTGAAAGTACTTATCCAGAACTGGACAACTCATGAAATTCATTGGTCAGAAAGTGTGGGAGAATTTGCTTTTGGGTCCGTATAGTTGAGCGGTAATGCTTAATGACATGTGTTTCTGTTTTTTTAGAATGAGAGCTCTAGAATGGACACAGTGATTATTGATGAAATGCCTTCGCTCTGCACTCCTGTCCGTAAGGTTGGACGGCCTGGCCGCAAACGCAAACACCTCCCTGTGAGTATCCTAGAAAATCTCAACACTCAGCTTAACCACAAAACATCCATCTTCCCATGGGATATGGTTTATTTTTGTTTTTCCACCCAGTTCTAGTCTTGGCAGTGGTTAGTAACATTTAAACAGACAAACATGGTTGCTTTTAATCATACAAAAGCTCTGGATAAATAGTTTGAAATGCATCAGAATTAGTCGATAATAATTGGACATTAATGACTTATAAACATCAGTCTAGTTAATGATGCTTTCTAAGGATTAAACTTTGTCGCGTAACTCATCTCTCACCATTTCAAAGCAAATCGTGATCAGACTTATTATATTTGCCTAGTGGACAATAAAACAGGTGAAAAAATTCCATAGCCTTTTATTAAAGGAGGGACTCGAGCCATATCTTGGGATATCATATAGCCATTTTCCACCAAAATTACGATGGTTCTCATGCCGAGCCTGTGCTCCGCTGGTTAGCGGCTGGGGAAATCTGGAGATTATCGTAAACTGGCCACACATTTCCACTGACCTTAGAGCCGAACGGTGATGTAACGGGTTACTGTCTACGTGGTAGTTTCACATGACTACCTCAAACATAAACAAACATGGCGCATTATAGTGTGTTCGATACAGATTTTACTCTTGTTATTTAAACATACAGATTAATGCAATCTATCGTTATTACGTTGCTCAACAAGACTGTCAGAGATGACATCTACACTAAAGACGACAGATAATGTAATTACATATTGTATGAACTTTGGCTTAACTTGCTAAGTTCTGTAAACTTTTACAGTGCAATCATTATTAACATTGGTGAAGCAGATGGTTGTATTTGGATTTTTGCCATAGCATATAATATTATTGATTGAGTATTATTAATCTGTAATAATATCTTAATTAAGTACATTTTACTTAACAGATTGCCGCAAACTTCCAATCTTAGTGAGTAGCTGGTCAAAAATCCCCTTACAAAACAAAACAATGCACAAAATAAGATGACAACCATGTAAGAAATGCTAATAAAGTTGGCAAAAATAACAGCTTACTGAGATCAGCTGCAGAGGACACCGGCGATTCGCTGTTTATCACAAGTATTAATGGCTGAATTCAATGCCCCAGTTAGCTAGCAGGCTGGTCGGTGTCCAAGTCCAAAACATTGTTGCTCCTTCCACTGTCACTTTTGCTTATGTCCTTCTTATGGTCCCTGCACTCCAAAAAACAATAGTAACAGTCAGTATCTGGTGTGGCCACCAGCTGCATTAAGTACTGCAGTGCATCTCCTCCTCATGAACTGCATCAGATTTACCAGTTCTTGCTGTGAGATGTTCCCCCACATTTCTGGGGGGAATGGCCCTAGCCCTCACCCTCCGATCTAACAGGTCTCAGACATGCTCAATGGGATTGAGATGCGGGCTCTTCGCTGGCCATGTCAGAACACTGACATTCCTGTCTTGCAGGAAATCAAGCACCTAATGAGCAGTATGACTGGTGGCATTGTCATGCTGGAGGGTCATGACAGGATGTGCCTGCAGGAAGGGTACCACATGAGGGAGGAGGGTTTCTTCCCTGTAACGCACAGCATTGAGATTGACTGCTGTAACAACAAGCTCAGTCTGATGATGCTGTGACACACTGGCCCCAACCATGACGGACCCTCCACCTCCAAATCGATCCTGCTCTAGAGTACAGGCCTTGGTGTAATGCTCATTCCTTCGACAATAAACACAAGTCCGACATCACCCCTGGTGAGACAAAACAGCGACTCGTCAGTGAAGAGCACTTTTTTTTTTGCCAGTCCTGTCTGGTCAACCCGGTATCACGCCGAGGCGTGAAATAGACACGCCGGTCCACTCGCGGATGCGTGTCTATTTCACGCTTTGCCTCCTCCAGGCGTGTACATGACACGCGCGCGTCTACGTAGAATACCGGCAGGGGGCGATCGTTTCCTCGACGCCAACAACTGTCCGCGCACCAAAGAGGAAGCGATACATCGCGTTCTCCAGTTCCGGTTAGCGGGATATATATTTTTGTACATAAATACACTTTTTAAATAAAAATATACATATATATATATATATATTTATGTATTTATTTACATCAGCACAAGATACTCGACAGCCCACACACACACACACACACACACACACACATATATGACAACGTTAGGCTACAGCAACGTTAGGATTTCTTCATGAAAGCAGCACTGTAATGAACCTTTATTTGTCACATATGGTCACAAGTGAAAGTAACCGGCGAAATTGGCCGGCATCCCGCCCGCACGAACGTGCAACGCGACGACAACGGTATCGCTTCCTCTTTGGTGCGCGGACAGTTGTTGGCGTTGAGGAAACGATCGCCCCCTGCCGGTATTCTACGTAGACGCGCGCGTGTCATGTACACGCCTGGAGGAGGCAAAGCGTGACACTGACACGCATCCGCGAGTGGACCGGCGTGTCTATTTCACGCCTCGGCGTGATATCGGGTTGGTCTGGTCCAGCGAAGGTGTGTTTGTGCAACTTTGTTGCCAGTGATGTCTGGTAAGGACCTGCCTTACAAGCCCTCCGTCCAGCCCCTCTCAGGCTATTGACAGTCTGAGCACTGATGGAGGGATTGAGCGAACCTTGGGTAACTCAGGCAATTGTTGTTGCTATCCTGTACCTGTCCCGCATGACTGTGTTGGACAGTTTTGCATAGCAGTTTAAGAGTGTGTCCTTGCTTTCATGTATGTGTATATTTAAGGTGTCTTCTTTGAAGATTCATACTCATTCTCTTTATGTTTTTGTAACTTCTTTTCTTTTCTGGCTCTTTCCCAAAACACACCACTTTTATTTTGTGACAAACCACTCTGGGAGGGAGTAAGTTTGCCACATTTTCCACAACCAGTCTCTGGGAAATATCCGTCCTTCTCCGGAGCCCAAATTCCTGTGTTTGAAAATAATCCCTACTCTCTTGCATAATTAATCCAGAGAAGGCAAGTCAGGGTATGTGGATGTTTGGTTGCCCACATCCTCTCCTCCTTCCCCTGGGGACATTGTGATTGTATTATTCCCCTATCCCATTCCTTCAACAGGTAATTGCGGTCCTGTGAGGGGAGCGATGGCTTACTCTGTGAAATATTACCCATGTGAAGACAGATAGAATAATGTTTGACTCATTTCTCATTGAGGTGCTGACTGCTGATATGAAGGATTTTGTTTGCGCTCTATGTTTGACTGCCTTGCTGAAATGGTTTCTAATTGTGAGTCCGTCTGGGAGAGACAAGGTCTTGGTGACATATCAAGACTGATTTCTGGAAGTTTTCCTTCAATGTTCACACAGTCAGTGTTTGAGATTGACAACTGTATTTTGTAACAGGTGTGACTTTCGAATGGTCCTGTTCATACAACAGTTTAAAAGAGTGGCTCAAATACTGTCTGTATGAACGAATAACCAAAGGCAAGCCTGTATATTTATTTTTGCAATAGCCATGAATAATGGCTGTAACCTCAACACCAGTAAATATTAAAGAGCATGCCTTTCATAAAACCGGAAAGTCAACAACTTTCCACATTTAAAACAACACAGTATTTAATAAATGAGTCCAAGCGAGGTGTAAGTTTATCAGACAAGTCTTAATTAAACGAAGAGCAGCTTCGAATATTATTAGTTTTTTATTGTAGAGCACGACATTTACTAACCAAACTCACTCTAAAAATGCAGATGTAGTTCTTGAAAATTTGGCAACGCCCACACTAATCCATTTAAGTTTAAAACCTCTGTTTTCAGTTTTCCTAACATCATCGTTTTCTAAAGCTTCCTTTTTCGTTGGAGTAAAATGGTGTTCTAGTGTGAAAAGAGGTGTAAACATGGCAAAATTAATGCTTTTCAAACAAAAATGTATTAGCGTGGACATGCAACCCGGTATCACGCCGAGGCGTGAAATAGACACGCCGGTCCACTCGCGGATGCGTGTCTATTTCACGCTTTGCCTCCTCCAGGCGTGTACATGACACGCGCGCGTCTACGTAGAATACCGGCAGGGGGCGATCGTTTCCTCGACGCCAACAACTGTCCGCGCACCAAAGAGGAAGCGATACATCGCGTTCTCCACTTCCGGGTTTATTTTTGTATATAAATACACTTTTTAAATAAATATATATATATATATATATATATATATATATATATATATATATATATATATTTATATATATCTATTTATATATATATATATATTTATTTGTTTATTTACATCAGCACAAGATACTCGACAGCCCACACACACACACACACACACACACACACACACACACACACACGTATAACAACGTTAGGCTACAGCAACGTTAGGATTTCTTCATGAAAGCAGCACTATGTAATGAACCTTTATTTGTCACATATGGTCACAAGTGAAAGTAACCGGCGAAATTGGCCGGCATCCCGCCCGCACGAACGTGCAACGCGACGACAACGGTATCGCTTCCTCTCTGGTGCGCGGAGAGTTGTTGGCGTCGAGGAAACGATCGCCCCCTGACGGTATTCTACGTAGACGCGCGCGTGTCATGTACACGCCTGGAGGAGGCAAAGCGTGACACCGACACGCATCCGCGAGTGGACCGGCGTGTCTATTTCACGCCTCGGCGTGATATCGGGTTGGGACATGACCTAAAGGCCCCGATATAATTCTGGAGAAGTTCTTTGTTCAGGGGTAAAAAAAAGAAAGTTCGAAATAGCCAGTAAAGACATTCAGACAGTAAAACCTTAACTAACGTGACATTAAAATGTGTTATCAATTACTACATGCCTCGTTCTATGAGTAGAGAGAGATCAGTAAAAAAAAAAAATCTGTTTTAACCACTCAATGATGAATTAAAGTAATATATGAAGAATTTTTCTTTAATTTGTCTTGTTTACATTCTGAAATCATGGAGCTTTTGAGCTAACACGCTATTAGCGGCCATAATATGCACTGAATACACTCTGTTATTGTAATTTATGATGATAGTAATACTGCTGCAAAGATGGATGTAAACAAAAAGAGTTAATGAGCAAAATTAAGACAATAGAATGATGAAAAAATATCTTACTATGGACAGATTTGTGAATGGCTTTCGCTGCAGATGACACATGAGTGTATTTGAGGAGATTTTATTCCTTTTGTAGACTAATTAAACAAAAACAATTGCATGAGAAAGATCTATGCGAAAGATCATACAGATGTAGGTAAATTTGCTCAAACTTGGTGAACAATATAGCACAAAGTACGTGGAGCTCCAGGTCATGCACCTGTAACATTATGTCTGTTTATGTAAAATTATTGGTTTATCTAAAGACAAACTCTGCTGTGATCGTGCCATGTTGTTTTGTCACATGACATTACTGACAGCCCAGGTGTCCTGAACTGAGATCAGTCTGTTTAAATTAATTTAAATTATGCTTTGCATATAGTGAAGCCAAAAAAAAAAACAATGACCACGCATGTGGACTAGGGGTTGCACAAGGTTAAAGCTAAAGACAGCTAGAGTACTTTCGGTTCTTCTTGTGTTTTGCACAGCACCAGCCAGCTACCCTCAGATGAAGGGATAACATTCTTCCCATACCACCTCCCCTCTGTAATGCCGAATTAAAAATTAGGCAAATGGAAAGAATTAACAGTATAGAAAGTAGGAACCCATAATTCTGGATTTGTGGGCGGCACAGTATAGCCTTCAGTCAAGTTTTCAGAGTCTGGCCATGGCTTAGCAATAGGATAGGCTGATGGCCTCAGGCCAGTGTGAGAGAGTTTCAGGCTAGTTGACGCATAATCAGTTCATGGACATTTGGTTTTCTGTTATGTATTTAACATTGTTGTTTTAATGAAACGGTTAATAAATTCACATTATTGGTTTGAATCAGTACAACAAATTGGGGCCAGTACAAATATGAGCCTCTGGCCTAATTGGACAAGCAGAAAAATACTGTTGTAACAATTATGAATGTAAGGAGGAAGCTGGGGCCGGCTTGACAAACACATCGAAATTTAATGACACTTTTCAGCATATAAAGAAACAAAAACACACACTGATTTCCAGCCAGCTGCATCGAATCATAAAAACAGTCAAACACACGGACAAGCTTCGTACATCTCTCTCCCCTCTGCCACTGTCTCTTCTCCTTAAATACTCCCACCTCCCCTCGCTGGAACGGCGCACGGCTCCGCCCTGCTCACCACAACCTTATTGTTGAGCCCTCTTGGTATGAAAAGTTATGCCTCTAAAGATATGCCATACATTGACTTCATCTGTCATTCATGAGACCTCACTCCTGATTGTGCAATGCAATATTGTAATCCATCAGCTGTTTTACAAGACCATGCCTTTCCTCTCACTTGAAGGGAGTAATGGTTGTGTTATGTCAGATTGCGCTTTTATTTCTTCATGAGAGTGGATTTGACATCCCAAGGCAGTGAGGCAAGGCAACAGCTGCTACTAAAAAGAAATGCCACTGTCAGACTGGCACTTCTGCTCTCCTCAAGCTCCCAGTCTGTTGTCTCAGCATAGTGGCTCTGGGTGTGTTTAAGATGACAATGTTTTCATGTGGAATGTGTAAGAGATGTGTATCTAAGATGTGTGTGTGCATGTGCATACAAGATAAGACTCTGGAAGGAATGGTGTAGTAGTGTATTAAGCAAGATGAACTTCTTTGCTCCAGATATTCAGGATATGTAGCAGTCACCAAAGTAAATTATATTATATGTGGATTATTGAATCATTTTAAGAAATTTAAAGTCACTACATATTAACTGCACACTTTTTAAGATCACTTTTGTGATCTCTCATGTTATTCATTATGATACCAGTGATAATAACTTATGTTATTATTGTGATATGTGTCAACATAAGCAAAAAAACGTGGCTATGTTCCTAAAGGAATACTACTGTAAATTTGATTTGATGTTTTCAATCCAGCCAATTACTGATCGAGCGATATGGGTTTTTTAATGACCGACGCCAATATCCACAGAGCAGGGTGGCTGATAGGCTTTTACAATGCTGATATATCACATAATTTTATATAGTAAATAACATAAACATGAAATTGCTAAAATATTATTGCTCTTATTTAGCACTATATTTACTCAATTTCACTCAAAACTTTAACTTGTGACCCTGAAGTTTTGATTCTGGCTGATGGCTGATGGAATACATCACCAAAAATATAAGTAAAAACATGCAGCCGGTCTCTAAAATGTATATATTGACATTTATATAGTATATATAGTTTTGCATTAATAATTTTTTGGCTGTTGTAATTATAGTCCCACATGAATTTACAAAATGTACTGTATATCAGGGTAATTTATTTTACGTCATGATGTACAGAAGAACTAAGAACTTGGTATTAAATATATATTTAAATGTATAGGTCTTATTAATGTTCATATGAAAATTACTCTAATTAACCCTCTGGGGTCTGATGGTATTTTGGGCCTTGGAGAAGTTTTGACATGCCTTGACATTTGTGCTTTTTTCAGTTGCTTAAAAACATATTAATGGCTAAAGTGTGATAACACTGTATTCAGCACAAACTGGGCTACAATAATATGTGAGCAACATGTGTGTACATGTTTGTATTTTTGAGAAAATAAAGTTTATACATGTTTTTTGAAAAAAAAAATATATATATTTTAAGTAATTGAAATAAGGCCATATAACACATACTAAACATTTGTCCACAAGACTTTTGAACTGGAACTGGATGTTGTAGTCGAGAGAGGTGGTGGCGTAGTGGCTAGAGCACAGGGCTGCTAATCAGAAGGTCACTGGTTCAAACCCCACGGCCACCACCATTGTGCCCTTGAGCAAGGCACTTAACTCCAGGTTGTTCCGGGGGATTGTCCCTGTAATAAGTGCTCTGTAAGTCGCTTTGGATAAAAGCGTCTGGTAAATGTTGTAGTCTAGAGTTTCTGCTACAAAATGTTGTGAAAATCATCCTGATCACATATATGTGAGGAGGCATGAATGATCATGAATATTGATTGTAATTCACACCTGAGAGACAAAAAACCCACCCCTGGGCATATCAATGAGGAATGTGACAGAAAGAGAATGAATGTGAGGAGACTTAATGATCAAAATCAAGTTTTAAGTTAAAATAAATAATCTGACTGTACATTTTCTTTACATAAAGAATTTACTTAATTTTAGACCTACACTACCATTAAAAGAAGTCTCTTCTGCTCACCAAGACTGCATTTATTTGATCCAAAATACAGTAAAAACACTGATATTGTGAACTCTTACAATTTAAAAGAACAGTTTTCTAATTGAATATGTTGTAAAATGCTATTTATGATCAAAGCTGAATTTTCAGCATCATTACTGCAGTCTTCAGTGTCACATGATCCTTCAGAAATCATTATAAGATGGTGATTTTCTAATATGGGCATATTTAAAGTGCATTTTACTCATTTAACCTGAACACATATTTGCAAGCACAACCTTTGTTGATGATAATGAGGCAGCATAAACACTAGTTAAAAGATAATCTAAACATTCATAATATTTTTATATCATATTACACATCATATTTATATAATAGAGCATTCAATTTAAATGCCTGCTTTAGCTGAAACAGCATTTAAATGTAACTAAAACTTGCCTATTAGGACATATTTCAAATTTCAATACTCTGAATCCTGGCTGGCAAGACTGGAAACAGTCCCACTAGTAAAATATGTATATGTTTATATAAAATAACATGTCAACTAATGAAAACTAAATGACTTACTCGTCCGAAATTGTGTCCTCGGCTGGCTCAAGGTCTGGGTCAAAAGCATACTCGTTGTACTGGCGACCGTATGCATCATCACGTATTGTAGGTGGGCATGCGCAAAATCCTAAGAAAGTTTGGTGGGCATATGGCATATGCCTGTGTTTGGCCTAGACTGCTCTACTAGCTCAATGGGAAGAAAACGCTGGATTTTCATGAGGTTCGAGAATTACATCTGTTTAAACAAGATATCTGCATATTTGCAGATGGTATATAATAGACGTTTTATTGATATTTGACTTTTATCATTAGAAAAGTTATAGGGATATGTTGAGGTGAGTGATAGATTACGTGCTTCAGAGGAAGATTAATGAGTGTTCCACAAGATGCTGGATATGCTGGAGTTTCGTGAGGTTGGTTTATTACATCTATTTAAACAAGATTTGCGCATAGTTGCAGATGGTATACTGTATGATATTAGTTTAATTGATATTTGCATTTTTATCATTAGACAAGACAGTTAAAGGTTACAGAACTGTAGAGGAGAGTGAGGGAGAATGAAACAGGTGAGCACTTTATCATAATGTGCTCAAACGTGTCTGTCGCAGCTCTGATATGCGGACCGTTTAAATGAGATTGTGTTACACACCGGTCTATTATTGAAGTAACACAAATGCACGTAACAGCAAAACAAACCGTGACTGGTTGTTTACATGTCTCAGTCGCTTCACATGCAAGCAGGTGATTGTCGGTGCCCTCAAGAAACAAATCGGACAATAATGAATAATTCTGAATATCGGCCGATTTATCGCCCTCAGCGATATATCGGTCAGCCATCATAGTATGGCTTTTTTTCTGAGTTCAGAATGACATACTACCGTACTACTCTTACTATTTCTTCTATAACTTTATATGGCAGAAATAGTAAGGGTAATACGTATGTAGGTCTGTGTTGATACAATCAAATATTGATATATTGCAAACTTTTATTTTTCATAATAATAATTAATTGTATCGATACTTTAGATGTATTGATATACTGTATATATTAAACTATGTGTATTCATATCATGTTAATACACAATAATGTTGGCACACTGTTACTTCCAAATCTATTTAATGAGTTTTTAACTACATGTTCTCATCAGACATCAGTATACACTCACTGAGCACTTTATTAATAACACTATGGTCCTGATAAATTGCCCCGATGTGGTCTTCTTCTGTTGTAGCCCATTCGCTGAATCAAATGATGATATTTTGATATAATGCAATATATTGACGTGTATTGCAATACGTATAATATTATGAGGTGCCAGGTGATACCCAGCCCTCATATGCAGTAGGTCATCTGATTCCATTCAGAAAGAAAATTTGCTTACTATACACTGTATCCATTCTGTAAACTTCAAATATAGGAATAGTATGAAAATACTGTATACTATTTTGAATGTAGTCCTTGTGTTTCTTTGTACACAAATGCATAGAAACATTTTACTAATGCATATACTTAATGTATACAAAGAATAGCTTCAATCGTGTGTCTTCTGTGGTTTATCAGATTAAATTAGATGCTTCGGTGTAGATGTCAAGGCAATGACATCAGAAATGGCCTTATATTGAACAGGCAAATTGCAAGAGCTCTAGAGTAAATTATACAGTTTACTTGCAAATTGAGACATATTCTTAATTTATTTCTGTAATAAATTAGCAAACCTGGTTCGATTTTGCATTTTCTGTAGCACTCTTTTTCTCATTCTGTTTCCTGTCCCTCTCTTAATATTTTCTTTAATACTACTTATAATAATACATAAAAATTATTATAAAGGTAGTTTTACTATAGTAATATTGTAATAACCATGTTTTTTGCCTTTGCTGCTGCTGCAAAAAGAAAAAAATTCTGGTTTATGAAATATGAAACAATATTATTTTGTGACATTGGTAGAATAATGAAGCCTATAATTATATAAACGGAATTTTCTTGTTTTTGGTAATTATAATTTGTTGTATGCTGGAGGGCCATTTTAATCAAATTATTGAATTAATTTTGCCACAAGGTCAAATATTATATATTACATCTTATAATAATCTTAAAGATGCAATCCGATTATGTAATTTCACATTTCAGCACAAAGGGGTGGAGCTCCAGTCGTCTTTGCAGTCTCAGAATGGAGATGTTGAGAAGCACGGGAACAAGTCCTGTGAAGGTTGCCACTCAATGCAGGATAAGAATGCTGCAGAAAACGGGCATCCTCACCAGTCAGCCTGTCGGGCCGTGTCAGCCTCTGATTCGAGCATGATCCCATCCCTGGAGAACGGATTTGTTGTCAGCCAGATCAAGCCAAAATCTGAAAAGTACGAAGAGGACACACTGCCAACTCTGCCTCGCAAGAAACGAGGGAGACGAAAACTGGAGCGGCCAACAAAATGTGAGTTTACGCTCAGTTTTCTTCAGCATCATGTTTCACAGCTGTCTGCTCGCTTTGTTCCACTTGTGGGCTAAAGGCCAAGAACGTGCCATTGTGATGATAAAAAAAACACTGCAACATTCAGTCACGAAACTAGAGGGGCTGTAAAAGGGTATTGGAGGCTTCGCAGCCAGTATTGACTTGGAGGACAAATAATTATTGTTACATGAGTGTATTGATGTGCAAATCAGGGTAATTACAGTACACTCCCATAGATTTCATTTGCAAACAAAAGACAACAGCTTTCTACAGTAGCCTACACTGTGCACAGAAATGCTTTGGTGAAATTGTCTCTCCAGTGTAATGGTGGTCAATTATCAGACCTATGAAGCAGTATGCAATATGCAACAATAAACATTTAACAATAGTGTCATAAACTGTTGTTATGTGACCTCATACCTTTTATAAAGTATGGATGTTTAATCCAATGTGTGGCATCCAGTAATTAGAAATAAAAATAGGTATTTTTAATTTTGAAAGATATGTAATGTCCTAACATTTAGCAGTCCGATCAAATGAGTCAAGAAGGAGATGTAAAAATTGTTGCTGGTATTACTTACCATTTATTACTTAAACTGGAACTGGAAGGTGAAGTTGAGTGCATTGCATTGTGTGGTAGTGTAATCTGTGTATTATGCTCTGAGCATACTGCATGTTTCAGTGAATGTATTAGGTCATCAGCCTGTTACAACAAGGCCTGTTTTGTGCACACACAAGCACAGTGTAAGCGAAGCAACAGTGTAACTTAAACAACAGGCTCACAAATAATTAATTACACAACTTTGATTGAAATGTACAGTATATAATATTTTTTTCTCTATGTCTGGACATTAACATTCTTAGCTCTAATTCTAAATGATAAAGCTTGTTCCTTTTTTAGCTATAGTAGCCTCTGATTTAGCTTTAATAAACTTGTCATATTTCTTGCTATGTAGAGCTTTAAGGTAAGTTATCAAATTCATCTGTTAAAAGTTTTAAAAGTAGTTCTACCGTGTCAAATTCTAGCAGGGCTACGGCACAAGCTGTAGACTAATTTACGCTTTTTTCCGCCCCCTTTTGACAAGAAGTAACTGCCCTGAATTGGCCTGTGGTTAGTATTATTGCTATTATTGTGCCCTTCAAATTCCAATCACATTCTAAATAAGGGAATTTAAAAATAAATATATATACTGAAGAGCCAAAACATTATTACCACCTTCCTAATATGCTGTTGGTCCTACGTGTAGCGCCAAAGCAGCGCTGACCGAGGAGGCATGGACTCATCAATACCCCTGAAAATATCCTGTGGTATCTGGCGCCAAGACATTAGCAGCAGATCCTTCAAGTCCTGTAAGTTGCGAGGTGGATCCGGCATGGATTGGACTTGTTGGTCCAGCACATCCTACAGATGCTCAATTGGATTGAGATCTGGGGAATTTGGACGCCAGGTTAACACCTTGAATTCCTCATCATGATCCTCAAACCATTCCTGAAAAATGTGTGCAGAGTGGATGGGCACATTATCCTGCTGTAACAGGCCACTGCCATTCCCTATACCATTCCCTAAACCATTCCTGAACAATGTGTGCAGTGTGGATGGGCACATTATCCTGCTGTAAGAGGCCACTGCCATTCCCTATACCATGAAGGGGTGTACCTGGGCTGCAACAATGTTTATGTAGGCGGCACATGTCAAATTGACATCCACATGAATGGCCGGACCCAGGGTTTCCCAGCTGAACATTGCCCAGAGCCTCACACTGCCTCCACCGGCTTCTTGTCTTCGCACAGTGCATCCTGGTGCCATCACTTCCACAGGTAAATGTTGTACACGTCCATGTGATGTAAAAGAAAATTTGACTCATTGAACCAGGCGACCTTCTTCCACAGCCCTACGGTCCAGTTCTGTCAACACATTCTCACACCCAACTCGTCACATATTGACGCTTTTGACAGGACCCCTTGGCGTCACATTTTAACGCCCTGGGTATACCTTTGGCATCATTTTTGGACGCGTTGGGTAGTCCGATAGATTTCTATAGAGGATTTTAAAAATAAAAAAAACTTTGATTAATTGAACACAATCGTAGCATATTATATATATTTATTAACATCAACAAACCTCCGATAAAAATACGTTATCCAGCATGCTCTAGTTATCAGTACCTAAGAAAACGCTTAAACTGCTTACTTGCACACGCCGTGGAGCGTTGTTAAACTCACCTTTGAATGCCGTTTTGGTTAAGACTACCCAACGCGTCGAAAAATGACGCCAAAGGTATACCCAGGGCGTTAAAATGTGACGCCAAGGGGTCCTGTCAAAAGCGTCAATATGTGACGAGTTGGGTGTGAGAATGTGGTGGTTCTGTTGCTAGTGTGCCCATTGTAGGTACTTTTTATGGTGGGCAGGGGTCATCATTGGCACTCTGACCTGTCTGCAGCTATACAGCCCCATACGCAGCAGGGTGCGATGCACTTTGTGTTGTGACATATCCTCCCCTAACCATCATAAAAATGTTCTGTGACTTTTGCCACAGTAGACTTTCTGTTGGTTTGCACCAGACGGGATAGCCTTCATTGCCCTCTCGCATCGATGAGCTTTGGGCGCCCAACACCCTGTCGCCGGTTTGTGGTTTGTCCCTCCTCGGACTACTGTCTATGGTACTCGCAACTGCTGACCAGGAGCACCCCACAAGCCTTGCCGTTTCAGAGATGCTCTGACCCAGTCATCTGACAAGAACAATTTGGCCCTTGTCAAAGTCGCTCAGGTCCTCACTCCTGCATTCAACACGTTGACTACGAGAACTGATTGTTCACTTACCATCTAATCTACCCAGACCTAGACATGTGGTCTTGTTAGGAGATGATCAACTTTATTATTGTCATAATGTTTTGGCTCATCGGTGTAAATGCCATTAATGATGCACTTGTGTGTTTTATTCAATTGAACTTTAAAGGTCTCACTGAGCCGCACCGCCGGCCGCACCCAGTAGAGATTAACTGCGTGTGATGCGCTCTGATACATGCGCAGTCTGCGGAGGTACGCAACAAACTCACACAAAAATATAAAAGAGCAAAAGGCTCCGTGTAATGTCAAATGTTCTATGTCATTGGTGTTCATACATGCAGCATTAATGACACACAGTGACAATAGGAGACGCCCACTTACTCTTTCTGTGGAGAGGGTAGAACCAAAAAATGTAAAAAAAAAAAAAAAGAATCTTAAAGGCCTCCTCCATCTAAAATAATAACTTGTTGATTGGGTTCAAAAAACAACAGTATAAATGTAAAATGGACCAAGACTAAAGTTCAAAAAGATATTTAAGTATTTGAAAATATTTTTATATTTAAAATATTATTTCTCATGTCGTTCATTCAAGTTTTTAAAGCCTTTATTATATGATTCCTGCTTAAATTTGAATAAATTAAATTCAAACATACACCTTAAGAAGTATGACAATAATTGTAAAAGCCCTAAAACAGATAATTAATAATCAGAATCATCAGCTAAATTAAATTATCGTGACAGCACTGATAATCTGCTATTTTTAAACAATCAGTTAATGTTCTGTATTGCAGATAATGGCTTTTATCGGCCTATACCAACAATTTGCTGATGCATCGGGGCATCAGTATCAATATGGGTGGCGCACCATAGAAGCCTAAGAGTGGTACGCAATTCCGAACATAGCTCTTTTGTTTCTTAGCACACAGATGATTATAAACATTATGTCTCTCCAGTGTGGTGCCCTTGTCAATTATTAGACTCTCTCTCTCTCTCTCTCTCTCTCTCTCTCTCTCTCACCTTCTCACTATCTCATTCCCTGCTGCTGGGTCATCCATTGACCTTGATGAGAGCAGTAAGTGAAGTCTGGGTATACATTGCTGTCTTCTGGCAACTTGCCCTGATTGTGTGCAGTGCATGGGGAGATAGCAGGTCTGTGTTATGGCCACTCTCTCAGTGGGGGTCGTGCCAGGTGGATAACATTATGCCCAGTATTGTATACATACATAGAATACTATGGGACTCATCTAAGTCTAGACACTGCACTCAGAGTACTTTGATTATTCGGTATATTATGCTTTACTGGATTCCTGGAACTATGTTTCTGAAACTGGAACTTTGTGCTGATCTCTAGACGTGCCAACAGTGCTATGAATAGGTGTTCACACTGACAGCAATTAAATCTTTTTAGGTTGCAAAGGTGTTGCACTACTCGACTCTCTTCACTCTCTGCAATTCATTTGGACACATTTTACTATGTAACGTAAGAAAGAAGACCAGTTGCATTTCATTATGCAAATATTATGATTACATCATCGTTTTCATTTCGATTTTGAATGGCGAACGGTCTTTAAGTCTTAGTGAAGCTAAGTGAGATTTTTAATACATTTACTTAAATATTTAAAATGTATGACGTTTGCAAAAATACAAAAATAGATAACAAACCTAAGGCTGACATTATCTACTGAACAAAGTCTCTACAGTACGTTAATCAGTTTCGGGTAGAATGTAACACCATGTCATAACCTGACATGTTTTCAGTGTCATTTTTCTGTCCTCATTAAAAAAACATATGTGACATCACTGTGGATGTGTCTACCCACTGCGAAGCAACAGAAATAGCCACCAAGCATGATTTTTTTTTTTACATTTCCTGAAAGATTAAAATGAAGATATAGGATTTATCACTTTATTGTATTGTGCCTTGTTTGGACATGTTGTTAGACAAAATAATGATACACAGACATTTAAATCACAACAATACTGTATTGATAAAGACTTGTTTAAAGAGCACTTTTTACCATTAAGGTACTTTTTAATGTTGAAAAATATTATTGATTAATTGGACTCAATTGATCAGCATGTAGGAGCACATAACACTTTTTGCATAATGCTGGTGTGTTTTGTCAAGTACAGGACATTCCATTGAACACAGACCAACAACAAAGCTGCCCTACAGTGAGCCAAGAACTCTACCTGCCAAGACCTCATTAACACGATCCTAACTCTAATCAATACTAATCACAAAGAGATAATCACACCTATAAGTGGTTTGCCTGTCATTAATTAAAAAGATTTTATAGTTTTTTGTGCCCCAGACAGTAATAATATAGTACAGAAAAACCACATATTTTTTTATTTGACTAGTTGGTGGTTTGCTTGAACAACTAGTAAACTAATTAGTCTTAAGGAAGCTCTGTAATATTAGGCTGGTTTTTAATTCACCTGACCTTGATCTGAAACACTATACAACTGATTGCAGACTGCTTGTATCAACAATACAACCTTTTATCCCCAACTGAAGCTCTCAGACTGTACACCTGGTATTAAGATGTGTTTTGGGTGATCTGATCACAAGTGTTCAAGCAAGACACATCACTGTTACACCCGATCTTCTCTTTTAACCACTTGTTTGGATTTCGAGGTGAGAGTCTCTAATTTTATGAGGACATACCTCAATCATTAATTACCTTTATTTTACCAGAAAGAAAAACTCATTGAGATTAAAAATCTCTTTTCCAAGAGTGTCCTGGCCAAGACAGGCAGCAGCACAATTTACAAGGTTGCAAAAATTAAAAACATATAACATATAACATAAATGTAAAACATATAACAAATTTACGATGGGAATAAATAGACAATCATCAAGTCAGAGTGTATTTTACTGAATTTTAAAGCACAGAAACAAGAAGAAAAAGAGAGCTAATAACTGGTGCAGATTTTCACTTAATTACATGTAAACATCACATAATTATTAGTTATTGTAGTGCAGTACCTGTAACTGAGTAAAATGTGCATCATTTGCATATACAATGCATGCAGAAAATGTATTAAAAAGACAAAACTGAAATAACACATTGACAAAAGTATTCAGAGCCTTAACTCAGTGAGTAGTTGAAGCACCTTTGGCAGCGATTACAGCCTCAAGTCTTTTTCGGCTTGGTTTTTGCTCTTTGCACACCTGGATTTGGGGGTTTTCTGCCATTCTTCTCCACAGATCATCTCAAGCTCTGTCATGTTGGTTTGGGACCATCGGTGGACAGCCATTTTCAGGTTTCTCCAGAGATGTTCTATTGGGTTCAAGTCTGGGCACTGGCTGTGCCACTCAAGGACATTGACAGAGTTGTCCCTAAGCCACTCTGCAATGCACTGTATGTTTCCCTGTTGTGCATGTTCATGCAATGTTTTTTTTACATTTTCAGATCGTATTGTTATTTCCCTTTAAATCCGAACATAACAGGAAAATACAAAATCCGTTACAGCTGTCTTTAGCGCCATTTCAAACGGATCGCTCAAAATGCATCTTTAAATGAAGATAACGAAATTAATTCACAAACTCACAGTTTATTCTTGATAACATGTCAACAAACATGAAGGAACAGCTTGTGCATGTTTTCGTGCTTATTTTGCGCTAATTTGCAAAGGAAAAAATTAAGAAAAACAGATGAAAATAATAAAGTCAGCAGGTAGCGAGATATGGGTGATGTATTATTTTATTTTATTTTTGTCTCCTGTCTTCCTAATAACTTGCCCTCAACTTGCGCTCTTTCTGTGTTTCATTAGCTGTAGATCATTGCCAGTCTCTCGCTTTTTGGGACAATGCGCACACCTGATGACAAGATGTATAGATATCAAGCTGGTTTGAAATCCGGCGTAGCATTTGGGACTAGTCTCACTATGTTGCATGAATGCGCACACTACAAGACCATTGTTTGTGAGATCTGATACTTCTCGTCGCAGACCAGTCCTCGACTCAGTATATCAAAGGAGACGAGCTTGAGTCTTGTAGTGTACACTTGGCTTTAATTGAACAGAATGCATCCCAGGCATTTTTTTCTTCAGATTAACAGTTTTTTATTGATTCACATAAATTAACACCTTAAATCAAATCTTAACCCCTACTGTTACCCCTCCCAATCCCCAATCCCACTCTTACCCCAACAACATCACAGTGATCTCAAACGATATAGACACACACACATGCACAAAAAAAGATAAATAAACTATAAAAAATATAATAATAATAATCACATGTCCATAAATAACATATACCTGCCCCATTTCTCCATGAACATGCTGTTCCTCTCCATTCTTCTTAATGCCCCTTTCTCAAAGGCTGCCACCCTTCCCATATCCGAGCACCACTCCTGAAAACAGGGTGCTCCAGCTGATGTCCAGCCCTTTAAAATGATCTGCCTGGCGATCAAGACATTGGTTAAGACCCAACTCTTTATGTGTCTATGTTCAATGTTGATGACCGCCCCATCGCCCAAAATACAGAGTCTGGGGCAAAATGATACCCGAGTCCCTAATACATTGCACACTAGACTATAAACCTTTAACCAAAACTCCTGGATCTCAACACACCCCCAAAAGACATGGGTTATATCTCTGTCCTCTGATTGGCATCACCAGCTGGTGGGTGTGTCTTTAAGACCAAGCCTGTACAATCTAGAATCTATGGGTCCAATAGAACCAATGTAAAATCTTGAATTGTATAAGGCACACCCTTACGTCTCTAGATACAGTTTTGACGATTTTTAGAATCCTAACCCACTCTCCCTCCCCCAATTCCAAGTTTAAATCTTTCTCCCATAATCTCATGAGAGTGGTTGAGGCTCCGCCCCCCAGACTCTGAATTAACAAGGAGTAATACACTGATGCCTCATGACCTTTTCCAAAAGCAGTAGTCACAACTCTCATAGTATTTGCTGCTTTAGGGGTGTGTATGCTATTCCCAAAAATAGTACGGAGCAAGTGGTGCAGATGTAGATACATAAACAACTGAGATCTGGGAATCCCAATATGTTGAACAAAATTTTCAAAGGATCTCAACAAACTACTCTTATATAGGTCACCGAGTGTAGAAACCCCCCTCACAATCCACTCTGACCAGCAGAAAGGGGACTTATTAATGCATAGTCTGGGGTTCAGCCATTAAAGCTCGAGGCAACATTTGGATAAATATCTGAATTAAATGCTCTGGACACTTTTGTCCATACATAGTGCAAATGTGAAATAACGGGATGTGATTTAACTTCTCTGGTTAGATTGATAGAAAGGCTTTGCAATGGCAAAATAGGGGCATGAACTTCCTGTACAATACAGAACCAGGGAGGGGCTCTTTCAGGTGGAAGCAACCAATGAGCCAAATGTCTGAGACATTTCAAATCTTGAAATGTCTGTATCCTCCTTTCTTATCATGGCTACTAATGGTTCCAGTTCAAGACAGAAAAATAATGGGGTGCCCCTATCCAGAGTAAAAAAAATCTGAAATTAATCTATTTGTTTGTACCGCTGCTACAGGGTGTCTATAAAGTCATTTAATCCATCCAATAAACGTACTTACATTTCCAAAATCTTAAAAAGATAATTCCATTCTACCATATCAAACGCCTTTTCGGCATCAAGACCGGAGTCATTCGCCAATGACCTCATGATATTGATGAAATGCCTAATGTTATCAGAAGAGCTGCTGCCCCAAATAAACCCCACCTGATCAATATGTATAAGAGATGTCATAACTTTACTTAATCGGTTAGCAAAAATTTTTGACAACATTTTTACATCTAGCTGGATCAGTGAAATTGGACGGTAACTCTTACACTCGCTTGGATCTTTGTCCTTTTTTTAGAGTCAGTCTGATGTAGTGTTGTCAAAAATACCGGTACTCCAGTACCAAGTCGGTACTCAAACAAAAAAAAATTACGGTACCAGAATTTCTGAAGGTACCGTAGTACCAAGTACCGGGTCTACCCAGTTCCCAATCAGAGTCGGGAACTTTCGAGCGCTCACAACAAGCAAAAGATTGCGGCAAGCAAAGTAGCTGCTGCTGCGGAGTCTCAACTTAATCTTGTCGAAAAGAAAAGTGGAAAAAGCCAGGTTTGGAAATTCTTTGGATTTGAGGCTGATGAAAAAGGAAACATCATTGGAAGCACTTCTTCCCTAATTTTATAGCAATCAGTCTGCTCTTATAATCCAATCAGAATGATAGATTGCTTTCATCTGACTAGAACTCGTTCACACTTTCCCAGGTGCTGCAGATATGACTAGTGAAATGATGTTAGCTGGTCATTTTGAGCCAGGGCAAAAAACTGTGAAATTTTGGTTTTTGTGATAAAGTTATTTTTTTTGGCCAATGAAGCTTTTTGCAATTATTTAAAATGCATCTGATCACTCTGCACAATAATCTAGAAATAATGTGAACCAACACTACAACATCTGAAGCAGAAAACTTTGCGAAACACAAAACGTATGTCATTGCCAGTACTTTTGGCCATGGCTGTATGTACAGTGAGACAGCTCACTCAGGGCCAAATGAGAAACACAAAATGGCTAACTCACCCCATTGACTCTGTGTAAGATAATGCTTGCTGGGCACACGTAAATACTTTATGGCTATCCTTAGTATCTATTCTCAGTTTCGCCAGAACATCAGTGCAAAAGCGATCTTCTGTTGATGTAAGAGTTTCTTGCATTCCTTGAATCGATCACGTTTCTCTCTTGTCGAATTCGCAAAGTCTGAGATCAAGAAAATGCTGTGATTCTTCTATGAAATCTTTCCTTTGCTCCTCGCCTCACGCAACACGAGATCTTTATTGGATGGTCTCATAAATTTGGCCAGAATTGATCGGGGCCTGTCTCCCTCAGCGGATCTGCGGGCCGGGGCTCTGTGAGCTTGCTTATGGACTGTTATCTCGAGCAGACTCGGGAAGAGCTAGTCTAGGAATTTCACCATATCTCTGCCTTCTTCGAGCTCAGGAATTGTAACAAATCAGACGTTTATGACATAAAAATTATTAAAAACTAGCAAAGCGTACAGAGCTCGCCATTCATATGTCTGCTCCTTGCATTGCATCACGTGACTCTCCCCAGGATGCATTTTTAAAAGTTGTACTATTTTTTAATTTACTAACCATCTTAAAAACAACATTAATTTACTCATAAAAACAGCGCAAGATGTGACACAATGGTTAAAGGTGTCCATCTATATGTGTGTTTGGCTGTCTATATGTGTACAGCTACAGCAAAGGTTGATGGGATGATTTTAAAGACTTTTAAAAATTTTTTAAAGATTTTTAAAGAGGGTGCTGTCAACATGCTAGAAATATCAAAACTTCCTAAAAATCTAGAAAAAAACCACTTATCGATCACTAGTTGGTTGCTGAACGACTAGTCTATAAGTTGACAATCATCACCCATCCATTTATAGAATAGTCAAAAGGATTAGTCCAGCTGTGAATGACAGTAATTTGACTGATGGTGGTGTCCATTTGGTTTTAATGGCTTTTACCTAGAGGGCACAGGAAGGATTTCAGTTCAGTGAAGAGGAACTGAATGTGCGGAACATGCAACTTGGCATGTGCTCAAACTGGCATACTTGAGGCTTGATGGGCAGAATGTGCCAACCTTTTGAACCATGAACCTTTTTCTCACCACACCAATGCATTGCATATTCCTGTTGAGTGACGCACGTAGAAAGGAAAAGTCAGAGTTGGGAATTCATATATTTCGCCACTGATAGTGTGGTTTATTTGCAAATGCTGTCTGTGCTCTTTTAGCACTAAAGGAATTATGCAAATCATGTAACAGCGCAAACAGACAAAAAATTTTAGTTTCTTTTGTGGATATAGCAGATTAAAGCGAATTGGCTTACAGTGCTGGGACAGACAGCTCTATCGAATCTTTAAAGTGATGAAAGTGCACTCAGCTATACCCTCAACTCCATTAATTGAACGTAATTTTTATAAATGACTGCTGCCAATAGAAAATCTACACAACTTTTAAGAAAATTCAGTTTACTGTCTGCTTTCCTTTGTTGGTTATAGTGCAATGTTCATTGTGGCAAGCAAATACTGCTGACTTTTATGAAAATGGCATTTTATAGCGTGTTCACTAAAAAGAATGACAATTACTCTGTTTAAATATGATGCAGTGTTATTTCAACACAGATAGGGCTGGTTAAACTGGATTGCGGATGGTTAGTGAATAAGACTAACATGCAACTTTTTTGTGAATTTGCCCTAGATAGATGGTCAGATAGGATTTGCACATGCTGTAAATGTGAAGAGGACTCATGGGTCAAGGCCTTTTGTTTTGGCTGTGTGTTTGTGTGGTACTTCACTGGCAGGCTTTTGCTGGCTTTTGTGCAAAAAGCTCTCAGGTTTTGCCCACGGTCTCTCAATGCTAAAGTGTTGTGGCTGGATGTTGGAGCTCTGATAGACTTCAAACAGCTCTCTTCCCATCTTTTAGCAAGTTATTAAAATGAGTGCTGACTACTTCTGATGGCTTCAGGTCAGTATGGAGACCCATCATGAAATGTGGTTATACCATGGGCTCAGAATCACAGAATGCCAATCAGCTTGGATTAAATCCCACTGAATGTCTACCTAAATTCCTCTAGTCGTTGGTTATCCATCTTAAATTAGGTATTTTCGGTTGACTTGTGTTTATTGTTTAATTCAGCTTCAGAATTCAGGATCTTTTGTGCATAGGAGTTTTTAGGATACATCTGGGCCCTTTTCCATCAGACGGTTAAATTTAGATTTTTGCCATAGCATATAATATTTTTATTTTATTTATTTGTATAGCGCTTTTCGCAACACATATAGTTTCAAAGCAGCTTTACAGAAAATAATGCTTCAATTGAATATTAAACTGTAATATCTGTAAAGTCTTAGATTAATCACTGTGTAATTGTATATTGTGTGAAAAAAATGTTTATTAAATAGTTAAATAATAATTGTATTTAAAACCCCATTGAGCAAGCCGAAGACGATTGTGGCAAGGAACACAAAACTACATTAGATGTTGGTTAATGGAGAACAATAAACTTGGGAGAAACCAGACTCACTGTGTGGGCCAGTTCCCCTCTGAATAAACAGCATGAATATAATGGCAATATTAGTTTGTTGTGTGCAGTGCAAGTCATGTTTTAAAATTTGAAAACTAAGCAAGTGTTAAGTGCCAGTGAGACGTCTAAGACAACAATACAGGGAGACAGGAAGGACAGCTGATCGTTCTCGCAGTGGCAGACCATGTGTAACAACACCTGCACAGGATCAGTACATCCGAATATCACACCTGCGGCACAGGTACAGGATAGCAACAACAACTGCCTGAGTTACCCCAGGTTCGCTCAATCCCTCCATCAGTGCTCAGACTGTCAATAGCCTGAGAGGGGCTGGACGGAGGCCTTGTAAGGCAGGTCCTTACCAGACATCACTGGCAACAATGTTGCACAAACTCACCTTCGCTGGACCAGACAGGACCGGCAAAAAAAAAAAGTGCTCTTCACTGACGAGTCGCTGTTTTGTCTCACCAGGGGTGATGGTCGGCTCGCGTTTATTGTTGAAGGAATGAGCATTACACCAAGGCCTGTCCTCTAGAGCAGGATCGATTTGGAGGTGGAGGGTCCGTCATGGTTGGGGCCAGTGTGTCACAGCATCATCAGACTGAGCTTGTTGTCACAGCAATCTCAATGCTGTGCGTTACAGGGAAGACATCCTCCTCCCTCATGTGGTACCCTTCCTGTAGGCTCATCCTGACATGACCCTCCAGCATGACAATGCCACCAGCCATACTGCTCGTTCTGTGCTTGATTTCCTGCAAGACAGGAATGTCAGTGGTCTGCCATGGCCAGCGAAGAGCCCGCATCTCAATCCCATTGGGCATGTCTGGGACCTGTTTGATCAGAGAAATGTCCGGGAACTTGCAAATGCCTTGGTGGAAGAGTGGGGGAACATCTCACAGCAAGAACTGGTAAATCTGGTGCAGTTCATGAGGAGGAGATGCACTGCAGTACTTAATGCAGCTGGTGGCCACACCAGATACTGACTGTTACTATTGATTTTGCCCCAGCCCCCCCCCCCCCCCCCCCTTTTTTTTTTCTTTTTAAATAAAAATATATTTATGTTCATACAAATATTTATATTTGTTTATAAATAATGTTAAGTTGAAATTGAGAGGACATTTCTTTTTTTACTGAGTTTACATCTTTTTGTGTGTGGAAACATCAGGAGAATAATTCAATACCTGGGCAAAAGAGGAGTCAGAACTCTTCAAGAATTTGGGGAGGAATCATTATGATGCTGTGGAATGTTTGGAAGATTAACTGTGCTTGGTGAGTAAAGCGAAAGTAGCTAGTCAAAATCAGTGTTTGGGAAGTTATTCCAACAACATGATCAGTTACTACAAATTGATTTTTCTCTAGAAAATTAAGGGAATTGTTTTACTAATTAATCTGTCTGAACAGTAATCATATTACTCATTTCTTACAAATTAATTTTTAAATCTTAAACCAACATTTACCAGATGGCTGTTCCTGACAGGGCACTACGAAATTTTAAATACAGGTCACTGGAAAAAAAGGTTCCTCATTATAATGATTATTACAATTAAAGAATGTGCTGGCTATAAAAGCCTGTGACTTAAGCCAACCCAGTATGTTTCTATTTAACAGAAGCATACTGTCCAATGTGCAATGTAATCTCAGGTAGAGAATTTGATGTTTGAATAAACCTAATATTCCTGTGTGATAAAGTTGAGTTCTTGGAGACAATGAAGCAATTCACAGATAAATGTCTTTTGTTGCCGTCTGTAATATAAATGTAACTCCACTGTGTGACGAAAGCACACTCCAACAATAGACAGTCTTTCTCTCTCTGGATGTCGTGCTTCCTAGTTGCTCTCTCTCCCACACTAATGCTCTGGCGTGCCTTTTCAGGCCTCCCTCCACCATCACTATAATTCGAGACAGGTGTTAATGTACTCACAATCCAGGCGACGAGCCTTACTGCTCTCCCTCTCCTGCAGACCGACATATGACCATGCCCCCCCCATGCCACATCCTGCTTTAAGTATTGGCGAATACTTCCAAACCGTCTCTATAATCTTTTGAGCTCTGGAAGCTCTATCTATGATGTTAAGAATGTGGTATCTGCTATGATCAGAGGCATATAACTTTTATAAATAGCACTTTTCTATGTTTTTCCCCCCACTTTTTGAGAAATAATCATTGTAATGTAACCTTTTCAACTCTGGGGCATCATCTCCCTCCAAAAATCTTAGTTTATTCCAATAGATTGCTGCAAGTACTGGAAATTATTTTTTTCCTTTATCACATTCCATCACAAAATGTTGATCTGAAATGTAAGTTGCGCTCTAACGCATTTTAGCCCTCACAGATGTGCTCGTCCATATACATACAGTCTTAATTTTCAGTTCATGCATCACCCCCATTTTTTCATCTAACATTTTGGCCTCTGAGTGGACTAAAAGCTCAATCAAGGTATCATTATGTATCATTTTGTAAATCTTTCAAACTTTAGTTTTAGGGCAAAATAAACTGCTATTTGAAAGACGTTTATAGTCATATTAATATTTCTACCCTTTTGTAGCCACCGGCATACAATAAACATAAACAACTTAAACAACTCATGTAAAATGGCTAGCTGCACCTCCCTGGAGAGCAAGGGCACTAAGCGGGCTGTGCACTGGTCGGGAGGCCACCTCCATACCTCAGTGGTTCTCTAGAATATTTTTATAATGTTGCCCTCCACACTTTTCAGATAATTTCTATGCTTTTGGCTACAATAATGAATCACAGAGCTTGTTGGTCATTTTCAATATCACTGTATTTCTATAATCATGTCTTGCACTTTTCAGTGTTGTGACAATCCTTGATAACATTTTCTACCTCAGAATATCATGATATTTCCTGTTTTTTGTGGATTTGAAAGCTGCTGACCATGGCTGAAACAGATTTATTGGAACCTCTGATATGCTGTCAATGGCAATATTGCTATTGTCTGAAAGCATTAATTGATATACATACTTCCTTTTTGTGGTAACTGCACAGTCTTTTTCAGAGTATTGTAATTATTTGTTTAAACTTTTGCTTCTGAAGACTGATTTTTCTTCACTCTTTTACATTGCAGGTGTTACACAATTTACAGACATACAGAAAGTGAAAAAGGAAAGTTATAAAGAGTACATTTGGAATTCTCTTAATATGAAAATATTCACAAAATATAATTCACAAATATTTTGCTAATTCAAATTCACAAAATACAACTCATCTTATACTCATAAACTGTTAAATTTTTTGTTATGTCTGTACATTTTCACATTAATTGTTAATTGTACATTTTCAAATTAGACACATATTTATGGGTTGCCTCGGATTTGTGTGTAGATGTTTTGAGACAGTAGGTTGTCTTTAGCCAGTCAGATGTCACATTTTCAATCCAGCAGAACTCTACAAATCAAGTAGTGCCTTATTTTGATTTAAGATGTTAATAGCAGTTAAATAATAATTTTTAAATGCCTCAAACAATGAAACAATCATGCTATTTAGAACCTGTTTCACATAAGCCCTGTGGAAGTTTCATGGTATATATATATATTAAGTGGCCCATTAAGGTTTGTTGATAGTATTTTACTGACATTGATATTCTGGTTCTGAAATTCCAGCCCCACCCTGACCCAATTTTTTTTTAAACATGTATATATATACATACACAAGTAACTGCCCCATTTCCCATCAAATGAGTCCCAGATCCCCAGCCTTCTACATGACACCTCCTCGAAAGCTGCCACCCCATCTCGGCATACCACTCCAGAAATGAGGACACTTCAGCCGACTTCCACCCCCTTAGAACAATCTTTCTGCCTATCATAACACTGCTCATGACCCAATTTTTTATGGACTATCCCCTGATTGATGAACGCCGATGGGGATGATGAACTATCCCCATCGCCTAAAATACAGAGTCTGGGGCAAAATTACATTTGACTGCCCAGTACATCACACATAAAACCCTGAACCTTCAACCAAAATTCTTGGATTTTAACACACCACTAAAAAACATGGTTTGTGTCTCCATCTTCTGATTGGCATCTCCAGCAGGTAGATGTGTCTTTAAGACAAAGCCTATACAATCTAGAGGGGGTCCAATAGAATCTATGTATAATCTTTAATTGCATAAGTTTCACCCTTGAATCCCTAGATACAGACTTGACATTTTTTAGAATCCTAGCCCACACTCCCTCCTCCAATACCAAGTTTAAATCTTTCTCCCATAATCTCTTGATATAAGTTAAAGCTCTGTCTCCCAGACACTATATTAGCAGGGAGTAATACACTGATGCCTCATGACCTTTTCTAAAAGCAATAATCACCACTCCCAGAGTATCTGCTGCTTTAGGGGGGTGTATGCTACTCCCAAAAAATAGTACAGAGCAGGTGGTGCAGCTATAGAACTGAGATCTGGGAATCCCAAAATGTTGAACCAAATTTTCAAAGGATCTCAACACTCCACTCTCATATAGGTCACCGAGCTTATTAACTTCCCTCACAATCCACTCTGACCAGCAGAAAGGGGACTTTTAATACATAATTCATAATAAATTAATACACAATTTTGGGTTCAGCCATATGCTGGAGGCAACATTTAAATAAATATCTGAATTAAACACTCTGGACACTTTGGTCCATACCCAGTGCAAATATGAAATAACGGGGTGTAACTTAACTTCTCCGATTAGTTTGATAGAAAGGGTTTGCAATGGCGAAATATGGACAAGGACTTTCTGTTCAATACAAAATCAGGGAGGGGCTCTCTAAGGTGGAAGTGACCAATGAGTCATACAATGAGAACAATGCATAATAATAAAACAAAATCTTGGGTAGGCCTAGCCCATCTTTGTCAATCGCCCTATGTAACTTATTTAAATGTAATCTGGGACATTTACCACTCCAAATGAAGGACTTTGCTATGCTATCAAATTGCTTGAAATAAGAGAGGGGGGCATCTATAGAGAGAGATTGTTGCAGGTAGTTGAATTTTGGAATACAATTCATTTTAATAACATTAACCTTCCCAATCATAGATAAATGTAATGAAGCCCACCTGCCTACATCTCTCGAAAACCTTTTTATTAAGGGGCCAAAATTAACTTGGAATAAAATGCCCAAATACTTAATGCCCTGTTTGGGCCACTGGAAGGCACCCGGCTGAAAACCTGTTACTGGGCAGTACATTGTCAGCTTCGAATTTACTCTGTATCCTGAGAACTTAGAAAAGGAATGAATAATTCTATGGAGGCAAGGCATATATCTAGTGGGGTTGGAGAGGAATATTAAAATATTATCTGCGTAAAGCAAAAGCTTAGGCGCCACACCTCCTGCCATCATCCCAGGAAAATTATCCTCCTTTCTTATCGTGGCTGCTATTGGTTCCAGGGCAATAAAGAACAATAATGGGGAAGGAGGGCTACTACACAGGGGCGGAAGGGCATCTTTATAAAGACGTATCCTAAAAAGGACGTTCAACGCCGCTGTGTATTGCTATTTTAGAAAAATTAAACTCTTTTAAGGAAATATTCTCTTTTAGAAGTGCTGTCGAAGCACCCAGGTGCAAAGCAGGGATTTGAGAACTGAGATCTGGACTGGATCTTGTAGTCTAGAGTTTTTGCTACAAAATGATGTGAAAACCATCCTGATCACGCATTCAAACAAAACAATATAGTAATTTCACTTTTGTAAGACACTTTTAGTGTTAGAAAGTTCATATGCGAGGAGGCGTGAACTATCATGAATATGGATGTATTTCACACCTGAGGAGTCAAAGACCCCTCCCCTGGGAATATCATTGAGGAATGTGACAGAAAGACTTAATGATCAAAATCAAGTTTTAAGTTAAAAGAAGTAATATGACTATACATTTTCTTTACATAAAGACTTTACTTAATTTTAGACCTACACTACCATTTAGAAGTCTCTTCTGCTCACCAAGACTGCATTTATTTGATCCAAAAATACAGTAAAAACACTGATATTGTGATCTCTTTTTAAATTTTTACATTTTATGCTGATTTTCTAATATGGGCATATTTAAAGTGCATTTTACTCATTTAACCTGAACAGATATTTGCAAGCACAAGCTTTGTTGATGATAATGAGGCAGCATAAACACTAGATAAAATATAATCTAAACATTCATATTATTTTTCTATCATATTACATATCATATTTTTATCATACAGCATACAATTTAAATACCTGCTTTAGCTGAAACAGCATTTAAAGGTAACTAAAATTGTAACTGAAACATATTTCAAATTTCAATACTCTGAATCCTGGCTGGCAAGTCTGGAAACAGTCCCACTAGTAAAATATGTACATGTTTATATAAAATAACATGTCAACTAATGAAAACTAAATGGCTTACTCGTCCGAAATTGTATCCCCGGCTGGCTCAAGTCTCTCTTCAAAATACAAACGTTCATCGGAGTCCCGCTCTTTGTTACTCTTTGTCACTATCCAGGATTTTCCTCGCTTGTGTATGGTGCGATCTTCCAAATGTGCAGAAAAGTGAATGGACTTTGTTTTTAAGGCACAGTCGGGGGCGTTTACCATTTGCATTGATCGTTTACCACTGCATGAATAGCGACCTCTGCCTGTGGGTGTGATCACATTAGGGATAATTAGCTGAACCAGGAGAAACTGTACATCGCTTTGTTTCAAACAGATTACATTGCAGGATAATATTTGTTTTAAATTTGAATTATTAAGCAGACATTTTAAGCTTTCTTTAGACATATGTTTCATGTTTGTATGATAAGTATTTGCTGAGTTTCAGTTCATTTTTGTGACGTGTTTTCAAATATGCTTGTGAACATAGAGACTGCTGTAAGCTCACCATTTTTATTTTCTTTATTTTACAAAATCACAAGGTTTTTTTTGTTATTGTGAGTGTACACAAATAAAAGTAGACCCTTTATATTTTCTAATGATGTCTTACACTTATCTGTATGCCCCAAAATGACTGAGTATTTTATGTTGTTCCCCTGTAATGACAAAAAAAAAAGTCTGTCGACCCCAGAGGGTTAAGAATCAGACTTATCCGGGCTTGTGTCATGGTTGGCAGAAGCTTTCCATTCTTTAATGATTCCGTACTATTCTAACAAAAGTGGAGCCAGTTCTGAAGCATAAGATTTAAAAAATTCAGTGGTAGAGTTATATGGCCCTGGAGCCTTGCCTGTAGGCAAGGCCTAATTGCCTTGCCAGTCTCCTCCAAGTTTATCTCAGAATCAAGATAATTTTTTTTGCTCAGTCATCAGTTTAGGAAGTTCTTATGGTTCCACAAAGTTTGTAATATATTCATCAGTAGACGAAGACGTGGATCTATAAAGATCAAAATCAAATTCTATAAAAGCATTATTAATATCAGTGGCTGAGGTAAATATTTTACCACCAGCAGATTTCACTGAGGGAATGGTAGAAAAAGACTCTCTCTGCTTTATATATCTAGCCAAAAGCTTTCCTGCTTTGTCCCCCGAATCAAAATATGACTGTCCTGCCCTGAACAGCCAAAACTCCACCTTTCACAGCAAAAAATAGTATGAAATCTGTATTTCAATCTGGGCAATTCTCTGAGGCCATCAGACGAAATTCGTTATTTTAGCTCTGCCTCTGCACTTTTAATATTCCCTTCCAACTCCACGAGTTGACATGCTTTGGACTTTTTGATGAATGAGGCATACTCTATGATCCGACCCCTAAGAACTGCCTAAATTGCCTCCCAAGCCATGCCCACAGAGGACACTGAAGACCAGTTGCTCTCCATATTAACATTGATTTCAGCCTTTAACATTTGTTGGAATTCAGGATTTTGCAAAAGGGATACATTAAAGTGCTAACTATATGATTCCTTTTTCTCCATATATGGCAACACCTCTAAACTCACTAGGGCGTGATCTGTGTTCCCCATCTGTCACTCACTTTGACGTTGTGTCAAATGAAGCGAGACTAGGGGTCTTTCTTGAGAGCCTCGCATATCTCTGAACTTGAGAAAAGGCCAATGTGAAATTAGCAGACAGAATTTGCATGTCCCTCCCCCGGACATACGGGTATAAAAGGAGGGAATCGTGCATCTGTCAATTCAGATTTTTTCTTCGGAGCCGAGTGGTTGTGTGATCAGGGAGCTGCAGTCACTTACTGTTCCACTGATCTCTGTAGAGCGTATGATGTTGGATCTATTATATCATCTGCTTTCTCCTTCTCTGCACGGCAGTGCAGCTTTGCACCTGGGCGCTTTGGCAGCACTTCTAAAAGAAAATATTTCCTTAAAAGAGTTTAATTTCTCTAAAAGAGCATTACACAGTAGCGTTGAACTTCCTTTTCAGGACGCATCTTTATAAAGATGCCCTTCCACCCCTGTGTAGTTCCTGGATGTGGTCGATTTCTCTCCACTCCTGAAGGTCACAGACGCTGCCTTGTGTCTGGGCAGCGATCACACCGAGGCAACATTTGTGGATGGTTCGTGTTCTCACTGCTAGAACCTCATCATAGCAATGTTGCGGTCGCGGCTTTCCTTCTTAAAGAGGAACGCCACTCCAGCATTGCTCAGGATTGAGGATGACCCAGCTGGCGATGGAGGCGATTTGGGGATGGCAGCAGGCTCGGTTTTGCCGGGTAGATCCCCACAAACCACCCGCCCCCTGGCACTCTCGTTGACTTTTGTTCAAGCTCGAGTTGAGAACAGCTCACAGCTCATTTGTTTACTCTGTTGATCCCCCCGAGCTGGATGCGGTATGCAACGGGCACGCAGTAGCAGGCCGTTGGAAAGGGGCCCAGCTGCGTTGGCACATCAACTGCCTCGAGTTGTTGACCGTCCTTTTGGCCCTGCGGAAGTTTCTCCCGTTAATTCGAGACAAACATATCCTGGTCAGGTCGGACAGCACCACTGCGGTGGCGTACATAAATCGCCATGGCGGCGTACGCTCCCGCCACATGTCACAATTCGCCTGTCGTCTCCTCCTTTGGAGCCAACTAAAGTCGCTGCGCGCCACTCACATTCCCGGCAACCTCAATGTGATAGCGGATGCGCTGTCACAACAACGCTTGCCTGGCGGAGAGTGGAGACTTCACCCCCACTCGGTTCAGCTGATCTGGGAACGGTTCGGCTAGGCCCAGGTAGACCTGTTTGCCTCGCGAGAAACCTCCCACTGCCCGCTCTGGTACGCCCGCTCAGAGGCTCCCCTCCAGGCAGATGCACTGGCACACAGTTGACCAGTGGGGCTGCGCAAGTACACATTTCCCCCATTGAGCCATCTTGCAAAGGTGCTGTGCAAGGTCAGGGAGGACGATGAACAAGTCACTCTTGTGGCTCCTTACTGGCCCACCCAGGCCTGGTTCTCGGACCTTGTACTCCTCGCGACAGCCCCTCCCTGGCGAACTCCCCTGAGGAAGGACCTTCTTTCTCAGGGACGGGGCACACTCTGGCATCCGCACCCAGACCTGGAACCTCCACGTCTGGCCCCTGAATGGCTTGGTTGATCCTTGGTTGATGCCACCTTACTGGCCTATCGCACCCAGGCCGTGTCCCCCCCCCCCCCCCCTTGCGGGTTCGAGCGCACTCAACAAGGAGTATTGCGTCCTCGTGGGCACTGGCTACGGGCACCTCCCTAGCAGACATTTGTAGAGCAGCGGGTTGGGCAACACCTAACACCTTTGGGAGATTTTACAATCTCAAGGTTGAGTCAGTCTCGTCCTGGTAGAACTCGGTACACGTCGACGGTCTGACCGGGTGAATCGCTTGCGTCCAGCGCCCTTTCCCTCTGCCGATGTAAAACAGTGCGCCTTCTTTCCCAGGAGACCCCTTTAGGTCCCTGGTTGATTCCTCCCTAGCCCTCTTGGGTCCGCAGTTCAGCGGAGGAACTCGCCGACCCAGTCCACTACAGGTACCCCAGGCTACCCCTACTGGAATAGGTGCTCCACAGGTCAGGCCTCCTACACGGACCCCTCCTGTGTGTACTTCCATGGTACGGTCACCTTACGAGCTGACCCGCGTCTCCTTTATGCAGTCCTTCGCTGCCCTCCGGTCGCCATGTTGTAGCAACTCCCCCCTCCTCGAGGTTGGATCTACCACTGCGCCATTCTTTCCCACATGTGACCAAAGAGGCCATGTGATGTATTTTTCCACCTTTACCTCCCCTTTCGGGCGGGTGTGGCCTCCGCAGGGTCTTTTCCCCCTGAAAGAATAGGAATTCGGGTAAGACCACTTCCCACGATGCGGTAAGGGCCCCAGCTGCTCTTGCTCTATGCCAAGAAACATAGAGAGAAAAGAGGCCCAGCCAGGCTTGGCCCATTCCCTAGTTGGCAAGCGTCGCCTTGTTCCCCTCTAGGGTAATCAAAAGGATTCCGACGACTTTTTTGGGGCATTGGGGAAGGGTGCGTGCAGTCTGAAACACAGTTGGTCGCTTGTGCACGTGAAATACCTGCCCGCTCTTGTGTCAGCAGTATACGTACACGGCTCAGCACATGGCGTGATTTGAAGTGGACCCCTAGTGTCGCTTCTTCGACACAACGTCGAAGTTAGCGACAGACGGGGAATGTCTCGGTTATGTACGAAACCTCCATTCCCTGATGGAGGGAACGAGACGTTGTGTCCTCCCGGCCACGTCGCTGAGCCGAGCCGCTGAGGTGGCTGGACACTCCCGGCTCCTCAGAAAAATCCTGAATGAACGTGCGTATTTCCCTCACTTTTGTACCCGTATGTCTGGGGGCGGGGTATGCAAATACTGTTCGCCAACTCTCATTGGCCTTTTTTCATAGATCAGAGGCATATTCGGCGCTCAAGAGAGATCCCTAGTGTCGCTTCTTCGACATGACGTGTCGTTCCCTCCATCAGGGACCGAGACGTATTGTTTAGTACAATATTATTGATCATTGGCATACAGTTCACAGCAATCCATTTCACAAGTGAATGTGTCAATCAGTTCGAGATATATTATGAGGGCTTGTTTAAGGACCCAGTCAATTTACACCTATGTCAGACATGCTTGTGTAGCGTCGGGCGCGCTGTGTCATAAACATAAAATGTTTAGGTCATATATATATATATGACACTTCAAACCCGTATGACTTTATTTCTTCTGTTGAACACAAAATGTAAAAAAAAATAAAATGTCTGCACAGGGTTTATTTGCCACAATAACACTGAATTGTCTGGTCTATCAAGCTCGTAAAAAAACACCATAAAATCACAGTAAAAGTAATCATTTCGACTCATGCACTACATTGCTAATCTTATAAAGTGATGCAATCACTTTGTGCAATGAACAGAATTACATTTGTTATTCACTCTCAAATGAAATCATTAATAAAGTGCTTAAATCATATATGGTGGCTACATCGATAACATCCAAAGTCATTGCTTCTCATCATGTTTTATAATGAGACATGAGAACCAATGAGGTTTGTTGTTATCAACATTGCAGCCAGATCTAATAATTATTTGATTTAATTTAATTAAATTTAATTTGAGAGTGATTAATGACCGAATTAAAGTTTTTGGATGAATCATCCATTTAGTATTTTAAAGGTGCACTCAGTAATTTTTTCCTCATTAAAAAGATTAACTCCTAAAGACATGAATTGTAATTTTGCAACATATGTAGGAAATCATAGTCATAGCAGTAACTTCAGTCATATCAGTATCATTATTAAAGCTGTTTTATTCTACATGGAGAGGGTCTGCACATGGGGGCTGCCATGTTAGGATTACATGACCAGCCGAATACTATTCGCTTAATCTGAGTGACCGTCCTGTTATTTGACACTTTCACTCATTAAGTTTTTTATTGACACAAAGACAAAAGTTACTGAGTGCACCTTTAGGAAATTTAGCTTCTCAAGTTAATTTATCTTGTTTTTTAAGGCTGTTCAGATATTTTTACTGGAAAACAAAACATAATACTGATTAAGTCAATAATTTCTTCCAGCGTTCATTTGCTACAAATCCAGCCTGTCAAAAACATTTCAGGTAATCAGTTGTTCTTGTGGCTGTTTTCCCCCTAGACGTGGAGCACAAGGAGGACGAGGGTGGGGACTCTACAAAGAACGAGGTAAAAACTGTCTTCCTTTTGTGTGTTTGTCTGTGATATATGTGTGCTAATGTGTACATGTGTGTAACTGTGTTGAGTATTATACAACAACACCTTTCCGGTAATTACTCAAGATCTCCATAGAAAATTCCCAGGAAAATTACATTCCTGTGGAACTAGTTTTTCAAAGCCACTTGATTGTGAAAGAAATGGTACCCTTATGGTGACTAGATTTGAAATATCAAATACACTTGGTCCTCTGGTTGAAAGAATGGTCCCTGTTCTCCACTGGCCATGACCAAATCCACACGTCTATACCATTCTCTGCACGAATGAGTGCCCTAGTTTCAGAATCAGAGATCTTCCCCCACAAGCCACTTTTATTAACATTAAAGTTCAAACTAAAACTCCACAACTACCAATAACTAACTAACTAACTAACTAAAAAAATAAAAATTAGAACTCCCCAGCATTAAACATAAAAATGGAACTAGATAACAATAGCAACACTAGATGGCCTTCAGAATTTTTACGGCGTTTAAAACATATTTAAATGATTCAAGTTAACGCATTAACTTTGGCTGCCCTAAAATACTAAAACTAAAATAAACTCAATATACAGAGAAATTAAAATGAAACTAAAACTAGAAAACACTGAAAAGCTACAATTAAGAGTCACAGAGTAAAACTTAACAAAATCTAAACTAAATTGAAAGGTCAAATTGAAAATAAAGTAGAAATATAAACTAAATTAAAATGGAAAAACTATAATAACCATGCTTCCAGCTTTTCTTAAAATGCTTCAAAATAATTTGAATTGAAACCGTCTACTTCCTTCTTTCATTTAGAATCGCAAAAACAGATAAGCAGAGTGGAAAAAGATAGTCGTTCATTTTTCTTTTCCTTTTTTTTTATTTGTCCCTTTAAACAGGGAGCACGAGGGAGGCTCCGTGGGGGAGTGGGCTGGGAAATCAGCCTCCGTCAAAGACCCATGCCCAGAGTAACCTTCCAAGCAGGTGACCCTTATTATATTAACAAGAGGACCAGGGAGGAGTTGCTGGCCAAGTGGAAGTTGGAGGTGAGTACCACTGCTCGCCACTGTCCCATAGAAAGAGCGATAGGGAGCCTGTCAGCATTTCTATTAAAACAGGAACGTTTGCCAGTCAGACAGCGTACCGAATAAACTCAAGTGTATTTGATAAGTCATTTGACATCTCATTAAGGTACCATTTATTTCATGAGCCGTCTTGCTGGCTTCTGCTCAGACTGAAAATCCTCTGAAAGTCTCTGCGGTGTCATGCACAACGAGCCACGTAATAAGATGCTCTGATTGACTGTCTCAGAAGTGTAGGCTACTGAGACTTGTCCTCCGTCACCCGGATTGAGGTGAGTAACCTTGCCACCACGAGGACCTACTAAGTAGTGGGAATTGGGCATTCCAAATTGGGGGGAAAAGGGGATACATTTTTTTTATCTGAATATATTGAATCGTGACATACATTCACTGAGAACTTTATTAGGAACACTATGGTGCTAATAAAGTGCCCTACGTGGTCTTCTGCTGTTGTAGCCCATCCGCCTCAAGCTTTGATGTGCCATTCTGAGATGCTATTCTGTTCTCTACAATTGTACAGAGAGGTTATTTAAGTTACCGTAGCCTTTCTGTCTGCTTGTACCAATTTTGCGTTGACCTCTCTCATCAACAAGGAGTTTCTGTCAATAGAACTCTAGAAACTGTTGTGTGTGAAAATCCCATGAGATCAGCAGTTACAGAAATACTCAAACCTGCCTGTCTGGCACCAACAATCATGCCACGGTTTAAATCACTGAGAACACATTTTTTCTACATTCTGATGGTTGATGTGAATATTAACTGAAGCTCCTGACCCATATATGCATGATTTTATACATTGCACACATGATTGGCTGATTAGATAATCACATGAATAAGTAGGTGTCCAGGTGATCGTAATAAAGTGCTCAGTGAGTGTATGTATGTATCGTGATTAGTATCATATTGTGAGGTGGTTTGTGATACCCAGCCCTAGTCGGTTCTGAGTGTTATTTAGCGGAGAATGAAGCAGACCACCGTGATCTCACTCTGCTGGGACTGTAGAGCATCACCCCACTACTGTGATCCAGACACCTGAATCATCTCTTTAACATGCCGAAAGTGCACTTGACTACACCGCACATCTGGGTATATGCCAGGTTGTAACACTCTTTTCCATCTCGCCTGCTTTCTTTAGTTGTTAAAAGTGTATTGTTTGTTGAGCTGGGCTAATAGCGTAGAGTTTTGTGAATGATGGGCAATCTATAACAATCTGAACCTTTACAAAAAATCTAGAGTTCTGGAGAACTAAACATTTTTCCACAAATTTGCCACTCATTTTCACAAGCTCATTTCTAATGAGCTTTAGATGCAGCACAAATGTTTGCCAAAAGTTTGCAGTTTGCAGCTTGCAAGCCAGGGTCCCACGTCATGGTCGATGAGCCAGCATCCCACTTCATGGTCGACGAGCCAGCGTCCCATGCTATGGTCGATGAGCCAGCGTCCCACATCATGGTCAACAAGCCAGCATCCCACGTCATGGTTGACGAGCCAGTGTCCCACGTCATGGTTGACGAGTCAACGCCCATGCCTGCCATGGCCAGCGAGTCAAAACCCACTCCTGTCACGGCCATCGAGTCAATGCCCACGCCTGCCACAGCCAACGAGTAAACTCCCACGCCTGCCACGACCAACGAGTCAAAGCCCACGCCTGCCACGGCCAACGAGCTGAAAGCTTTGTCTGTCCAAGGGCCAGCATTATTTATTTCATCCGTCCCACACCCAGCGTTGCCAGCATCGTCCGTCCCAGAGCCTGCACTGCCAACTTTGTCCTCCCAGAGGAGGAGGAGTAGGAGGAGGCAAAAAGCTTTCATTTCCAAGTCTCTGCCCATGTACACGACCACGGATGTCGTTTCCAAGTCTCTGCCCATATATACGACTACGGAGGTCGTTTCCAAGTTTCTGCCCATATTCACGATCATGGAGGTCGTTTCCGAGACTCTATCATGTTCACTACCACAGAGGTCGTCTCTGAGTCTCTGCCCATGTATAAGACTTCGGAGGTCGTTTCCAAGTCTCTGTCCATGTTCACAACCACAGAGGTCGTTCCCAAGACTCAGTCCATACCCACGACCACAGAGGTTGCTCCCAAGCCTCTGCTCATATTCACGAACACTGAGGTCTTTTCCCAGTCATCTAGAACACTTAGTTTCAAGCCTCACACAGCTCCGCAATCCACGACTTGGCCCCACGTCATGGCCGCTAAGCCCAAGGCTAGTCCATGTCACAGCCACGCCAGAGTCAGCTCCAGGCCATGTCACAACCACACCAGAGTCAGCTCCAGGCCATGTCACAGCCACGCCAGAGTCAGCTCCAGGCCATGTGACAGCCATGCCAGAGTCAGCTCCAGGCCATGTCACAGCCATGCCAGAGTATGCTCCAGGCCATGTCACAGCCACGCCAGACTCAGCTCCAGGCCATGTCACAGCCACACCAGAGTCAGCTCCAGGCCATGTCACAGCCATGCCAGAGTATGCTCCAGGCCATGTCACAGCCACGCCAGACTCAGCTCCAGGCCATGTCACAGCCACACCAGAGTCAGCTCCAGGCCATGTCACAGCCATGCCAGAGTCAGCTCCAGGCCATGTCACAGAGTTTTGTGAATGATGGGCAATCTATAACGATCTGAACCTTTACAAAAAATCTAGAGTTCTGGAGAACTAAACATTTTTCCACAAATTTGCCACTCATTTTCACAAGAAAATGAGTGGCACAAATGTTTGCCAGAAGTTTGCAGTTTGCAGTTTTCAGCTTGCAAGCCAGGGTCCCACGTCATGGTCGATGAGCCAGCATCCCATGTCATGGTCGACGAGCCAGTGTCCCACGTCATGGTCGACGAGCCAGTGTCCGACGCCATGGTCGACGAGCCAGCGTCCCATGCTATGGTCGATGAGCCAGCGTCCCACATCATGGTCAACAAGCCAGTGTCCCACGTCATGGTTGACGAGCCAGTGTCCCACGTCATTGTTGACGAGTCAACGCCCATGCCTGCCATGGCCAGCCAGAGTCAGCTCCAGGCCATGTCACAGCCGCGCCAGAGTCAGCTCCAGGCCATGTCAATTTTGCATATTTTTTTAACTATTCAGAAGAGAAAGGTTGATGAATACTAAAGAGGTGTGGGCATAACTCTAGAAAATGTATGAGGTACAGAGGGTGGAATGAGGTCCCGGGTCACTAAAGACCCATGATATGCATTAAAGTGTTAAATGTGCTATAAGTGATTTTTTTTAATGAAATGGCACACAGAAAATATCCCCATTTCCTGGCAGATATTGTATAACTGAAATGGGTGTCCTGAGAAATCATACCTAATTTTTTTATTTATTTTTTTTTTTAATGTTGGGCCCTCTTTGATTAAGGCGTTCATGTCAATGTGTATCTATGTACTGTATATACATCTGTTGCGGGAACCAACTTATAGGCCACATGCTGGGATGAAATTGTTATGGTGTATCTTGAATTAATGCAATGCTTTTTGTGAAAGCATTCACAAATCTTTTTTGAAGCAACATGTCTTTACTTTTTCTTTGGTGGTGGCTGACGATTTTCATAATACAAATTTTGCGGATGGTGAGAACCTCTGTTACATAATGTTCTGTTTCCTTGGTAACCAAAAAGAGGGCCGACCCTTCGACATCAACCCTTCACCCCCAACTTCTTTTCTCTGCCCTTCACCACACTATGTTTGAGGAAAAGCCATAAAAGTGTCAGAAATCCAAGAAATATTGCCAAATTTGAGTGAACATCGTAAAATTCCAGAGAAATGGGTGTTACGCATTCTTCACGTAGAAGCCTGGGAATTTATTTCTCTAAATAGACACATGTAGAAGACAAATTTTTTTTCAGTTTGCTTCCAAAGGTTTGTACAGTCATGTTGCCTTGAACTTCTCAGCACTGGACACAACAATACAAGCAGGAAACTCTATTGAAAGGGGCCTTGAGATATTTCCTTCCTCTGGTTACGAGGCCTGAGTTGCATACAGTCGGCAGAGCTTTGTTAGTGTAGAAGGAGTGGCCCTTAGGGGGGCATGAAACCCTGCCTGCTTTCATTTTCTTCGAGCCAGAGGGATCATCTGTCTCTTTTTTTTAAACAAGTACCCAACGCTACAGTAGATTCCTCTTTCCCACCCCCATTCTATTGCCATTCACTCCTCCCCCTCTCCCTCGCACCTCTCCTCCGCTGTGGAAATGAACTCCGTACTATGGATATAAGGGTGAAGATGAGGTTTACAACAAATTTCCAGCTCTACTTGCAAGACAACCTCCTGGCTGGGTGCCAACATTCTGCAAGTTCTCTCTAGCCAACCAGAATTCCTGTTGGGAACCACCTGACCCTGAATTCCCAGACAAAGAAATGTTCATGCTTTATAATTTTTTTTTTTTCTTTCTTTTTTTTTTTTTGGAAGCGGTCTCCTCTTAGCCAAGAGTGAGACAGGAAAAAAAGTGACTCACACGTTGGATTTAAAGTGCCGAGTGCAGGCGTGTATGGGTAGGTCGGCTGACTTGTTTGTTGTTGATAGTGCAGAGGACAGTGTGCATGTCTGAGTAGACTTGCTGGAGGAGGAATATGCTGACTTCAGGTATTTTCCAGGAGACTTGTTATGGACCATCTGCTTAAAGGCTTAAAGGAAACTCATCTCTTTAAAACCATAGCACTGGACCGGGCTAAAATCATTTGCAAGTACATTACAAAATTATTTGATGTTTGCCTTAAAAGGTTTTTTTTTTTTACTCTAGAGTTTATGCTATCACAGGGGGATTGCAGAGAGCTGGATGTATTTCCTTCTTTACTGCCTCTGCAGGATGTTGTGCATATGGCAAATCTTTACCTTCGTTTAAGTTTGAAAGTTTATGCTTCTCTTTTATGTGTACCTTATCTGGCAGTGCACCTTTTGTAGTTATTTACACTGTCAAGCTACCTAGACGCAACATGTTTTGTCTCAAACTAATCCTTTCAGTCTTATTGACAAGACAATTGCTTTTCGTTTTGCTTTTGACATTTAAAACAAAGATATTGTGCTTTTGATCTGTCTGTCAGATTTGGGTCAGCTCTGTAAACACATAAAACTGGCAGCAGATATCATTTGCGTTGAAGCGGAAATGCTGTGCGTGTCTTTTTAAGGATATGCAAATATGAATGAACTGAGTGAACCCGAGAACCGCGTGTGATTAGCGCGCTGCCAGAGCACACTCAAACTCTAAGTCAGAGAAAGGCAGACTTTTACTGCTATTTAAAGGCTTAGCTTTTGACAATTAATTCACAATCATAAAGAAATAACAGATTAAAGATGAAAATAATATGTTTGAACAGCTTGAACTGAACAAAATAAAGAGAAGCTTTTAAGAAGCTTAAACTTTAAGACACTTTCACATGGACTCATTTAGCATGCCTGACCTCTGCAGCACGACTAATTAATGGAGCCATTTAATAGAACCAGCACAATCACAACTAAATGCATCCTTGGTTTGGTTAGTAGTAGGGCTGGGCGATATGGTTACAAAAATCTCAATATTTTTCAGCCTTTTTTATGATATTCAATATGTATCTCGATAAATGTGTATTTGCTCTGGAAAGGCATAAACATTTTTCCAACAAAATAGCCATGCAGATTCAAAATGTTTAATTCATGAAATAAAAATCTAGTTAAAAATAATGAGGTCATGTTTTTCACTAATTGAAGACAAGGACGATTGATATTTAATACTTTTTTATTTATATGCACTAATACAACAAAATAGTATGAAAAAGTATTTTCACAAAAAAACGTATTAAAATAGTTTTTCACACCCTGTTAATTAACTGTCATTTTTATATAGCTGTGTATATATCACACATAGACACAATATGCATATTTACATTTACGCATTTGGCAGACACTTTTATCCAAAGTGACATACAGTGCACTTATTACAGGGACAATCCCCCCAGAGCAACCTGGAGTTAAGTGCCTTGCTCAAGGACACAATGGTGGTGGTTGTGGGGTTCAAACCAGCAACCTTCTGATTAACAATTATGTGCTTTAGCCCGCTACGCCACCACATATCATATCTTAGATCTCCTCATTCTGAACAACTTTGCCTCAAGAAGCACTACTATCAATCAAATCGTTCATATATATATATATATATATATATATATATATATATATATCAGTCCATCAACACTTTGACCATGTTTACATGCATTTAAGAAAAGTGCTTATTCTGGGTTTTTGCAGAAAGCGGCAATCTGAAAAATCACTGAAAAGCGAATGCGGCTACAGTATTTAATGGATTAAAAGCTGTTAAGAGAAAGAGCTTTAACACACTCAGCTACACATTCATTTGTTACTTTTACATAGTTCATGGAGCTTTTATGCACTAAACAGCTTTCTTGTTTACGTGTAAATTAGCTATTATAATTTTATATCCACAGAATTTATTACTCCACCCACTGCGTAACGTCATTAAGGACAGCTGTATATTATTGGACCAATGTGGTTTGAACGATGGATTTGTGACATCGTTACTACAGTTTCGGGAAACAGTACTATGGTGGTTCAGCAGTGAGTTATCAAGTTGCATGGGAATTTCACCCCAGGGGGCGTATTAAAGAAAACTTCCTATCTTAAGTCGTAAATTAAGATATAATCAGTTAAATTAGGATTTTTCACAATTCATGTTACAGATGCAAATCCTATCTTGATTTAGGATTCTTATCTTATCTTACAAAATCATATCTTATCTATAGTTAAGATAAGAGACTGCACTTTGGAAATGTATTCTCTAATAGCTTTTGTCCTAAATGAGATGTTAATTGAAATTGCCATGGTTACCAAACAGAGGTAGGTAGGATGGTAGGATTCTAAATTTAGGATCTTTCTGTAATACACCCCCTGGTGTGAAATGTGTATTTGACAGGTCACAATGTTGGTCATCTCCTTTTCTGTGACACTGTGTTGCATTTTTAGATTTGTAGTGGTTACAAATGTTTGAAATTGCTTGGTGTGAACTAGCATTACTTTGCTTTCACAATGCAAGCGAACAGCTATGAGAGAAATAAAAAAAAATTATCATGAGCCTTGCGCGCACAGTAAACAACTTTTATGAGTTTATGAGTTTAAAACCATTCTGATGTCATTTTTATAATTTGTGCAGCCCTGAAACATTGTGAATTACATACATGGCATGCTCATTGGCAAACATAGTGGTCAAATACAGAGCACATTCAAATAATCGTGAAATTCATTACATTTCTTAACTTTATACTGCCAGCAAATTTGATAAGGGATATTCTATATATTGCACAGCCCTATCCTCTAGTGTCTGGACTCTGGAGGCTAAAAAGCGAATGGCCTTTGTTCGGGCACACCAAAGTCACATCGAAGCCATTCATACTCCCTGCCTGTTGGAATTTCAGTGTGCACTGCTGTTCTGCCGGGTTTTTAAGTAAAACATTTTCTAACTTTTTTTCCATATTGCACAAAATTTTAGGTTAACACATTATGTATTTGTTTTATACCATTTGCATTAGAGGTAAACCGATATATCGGTTTTACCGATAAATTGGTGCCAATAGTTGCTTCTTTGAACAATCTTTATTGGCAGAATTCTAATGCGGTAGTTGTAGATAGTTTTTTCATCATTACCTCATCTCAAAATAAGAGTCCTCTGTGTGTTTTGGGCGTGTTTATACATAAAGGTCCCAGGTTATGGACCAAATCTTTTTGGTTATTTTGGTTGAACAATAAACTGCGTCAGGGATTTTATTCATTTAGTACTTCTTGTCTGTGCTCTTCATAGTAAGGAAAGAATTCAATTTTTTTTTTACATTTCTATAAGTGACATTTTAAAAATATTGGCCGATTAATCAGTTATCAGCCTTTCTCACCACCTTTGTTATTGGTATTGGCAAAATTCACTATCTGTCGACCTCTAGTTTGTATGCAGATAACTCTTCAACAGACTTGTTGTCAGTGTGATTTTTAACCTTAAAGGAATGTTACAAGTTCAGCACAATCGACAGCATTTGGGGCAAAATCATTAACACAAAAATTATTTTATCAATTGTTAACATCATTTTAGTGTGATAAAACAATTTACTAACCTCATCTGTGTAAAGTTTTGTATATTATTACAACTTTGTTGTCATGACAACATAACAGTTGTAAACCATGATGGCTGGTACATGAAATAAAGCCTGTAAATCCCTGATTTTATCACACTAAAATCATGTTAACATGTATGTTGTTTTATATATATACTTTTGAAATGTAGTGTATTTTAATGTTTATTGGCTGACCCCATTCACTTCCATTGTAAGTGACTCACTGAACATGTGATTTTTGCCTTTTTTTAACTTAGCAAGCAACGAGTCAAAGTTATTTTTGTGGAAATCTACATAATGCCACAAATGCTGTTGATTGAGCTTGTGTTGATCCTGGAGCATTCCTTTAAAACCCACATCATTGTTCATCACCACCATTGTTAACAAAATATAGGGTTTATTTCTACTATTATCGTTTCATGGCTGTGTGACATGAACAGCAAAACATTCTGATGATCAAACGTGAATTATGGATTTAAATACAGACAGAACAGCATTGTTCAGTAGGCCGTAATGATATTGAGTAACACCTATATCCTCACTGTATATATTGTAAATTATAGCAAAAAGATCAGTATAAGGAATTTGGCAACGGAGCTTTCTTTGAATGCAGGCTTGGTTGATCATTGTAATGTGGAGAATAGCTTAAGGCTATGGGTGTTATCTTTCAAATATATCTACCACTCCAAAAAACACACTGTCCTATATTATATCGCACACCAGCTTTAACAAAGAGCTTTAAGGCTTTTATTGGACATTTCTTAGTGAACATTTAGTACTGTAAACTTCCAAAACATCTGTATTACTTTTAATTGCATTCTTAGAATAACAGCAGTACTGTATTGTAATTTACAGTACATAATATAACATTTACATTTTTGGCAAAAACTTTCTAACCAAAGCCACTAACTAAGTTTTTTAATGGTGATGTAGAATATTTAAGGCCTGAGATTTATGTTGCTGTGATTGTTCCTTACAAAAATTTACAATGTTGTTTCAATAGTACAGTAATGGTGTTATGGTAATGCCATGTTACTCAGAGTTACTTTGATGTCCCATGGTACTGAATGATTACTATGTTGATGTACAATGGTGTTTACGTACATGGTACTCCAGCATATTTCACAGAAAACCATAGTATTACCATGGTTCATGTTAAAAAATATAGTACTGTTATACCATGGTATATTTTGGTATTTTCGAGCTTGGTGACTTTCCAATCCCGGGAAATTATGAAAATGTACTGGCCATAAATCTCTTTTACCAACCAAATTGCATTTTGGATCATTTTTTATTAAAAAAAAAATATATTTTTGTTCCTTAAACAATTGGATTATATTCAATTTCTCCTTACATGTTTATAACAAACAGAACAGATCATTGTGTCTCTCACAGCATCATAGATGAGCCCAACTCCGTCTCTTGCACAAATACGTAAAGAAGAAACACTTTGTTTTGTTCCTCTTATTTTTAATTTTGGTGGCTTGCTGTAAGGAAAATTCCACATAATGAATGTGTCGCTACATGTGATTCTGGAAAAAAAAATTACGGAATCCTAGATAAACGTGTGTGTACTCTTTCCATTGAGGAAAACGTTTTTTGGAGATGCAACAGATGTTTTTTTGTTTTTTATTTGTAGACAGTTAATTTCATTCTTGTCATTTTTGCAATTCACTTAAACCATTCAGTGTTGCAATTCCTATAAAGTTACTAGCCAACTGGCTCGCCAAAACCCATTTTAGATGCTTAGCGAGTGTTGGTGTTACTGTTTTAAACCTGCGTCCTTACACCAGCCGAACAATAATTGAGGGTATCCATATGTAATATGTAATTTCATAATTCCTCCACAATATCATGATCTACTTTATGGAAATATAATGCAACATTCCCCATTAATGTTTGCAGGATTTGCAGCCTATTAGTTTATTCAGTAAATAGCAAAGCCTTAATGATTACCACACAACATCTTCTGACTATAGCTACTGTATGTGTAACCGGTCCTGCTTGACCCGCTCCGAGCGGGATTCAAACCGGCGGCGTCTCTGGCATGGGAGGCAGGGTCACAAACTAAAGGCTATAGACCCTAGTGTCCGTCACTAGTGCACCCCTTGAAGCCAGGGAAGTGAGGTTTACACACTGCACAGCTACCTACTAGGGCTGACAACGTCGACAATAAAAAATTGACGACAAAAATGTTTGTTGTCGAAGTCATTTGATCTAATTTAATGTATCATGAGATCGCTTTAAACTCTAATGATGAGAGCAGCACTGCAGCTCACACCTGGCTGAGGAGAGGGAGAATTACACAGCTCACAGTCCAAAAGTACTCTAAACTTTCCAAACAGCTTCAGGTGATGTAGATCGCAAAGTATGAGGGAATTATAATGTAAGTAAGTAAATACAGAAGCACTCTAGTTGTGGAATAAGGGGAGCTGGAGCTGCCGCTGAAGCAAAACTTGCGTGTCGAGTGTCTTTAAAGGAAACACCCCGACGTTACATCTTAAATGCAGTTATATTTAATGCGTTATAGCTTTATTAAAGTTCAAATAATATGGAAGCAGATCATGTAAGTAACATAATTCCATACAAACTCTGAAACCAGCATTTTTCTGTGCGCCTCTTCTATGAGTTGCACGAATGTCCCGATCTGAGGGGGGAGACTGAAACCGCATCCGGCTGATGCGCACTCTGTCGCGGGGACGCTCATCACTCGAGTGCACGATTGCTGCAGCTAGATTATAACATGATTGAATCATAATATATGTCACTGTGCATTTCTTATCGTGAAGCAAATTGGAATATAATATTAAAAATACAAATAATTTTAAATATCTAAAAACCCTTTAAAAAAAAGAAGCATATAAGCATATTTTGTCTTTACTGCACTCGCAGTGTGAAAAAATACACATATATACAAAATACACTTACTGTATATTTAAGATATATTCTCTTAAAGCAAGTCTAAATATCTTATACATTGCTTCTCAATTAAATGTATCTTGTTTTAAGGATTTTTAGACATTTTTAAATGGAAAAGAAGACAAAAACTCTTGATAACAATAGTATTTTTTTTTTTTTGCAGTGAATTTCATTACTTACAGATTATAAAACTTATAAAAAGTATTTTTTCCTCTTTAATTCAGTGAATGTCATTTAGAGTTATTTTTAAAAGATGATTTTGTCTGCTTTATTGTTAGTAAGCATGTTTAATACAACCTTTTAAGTCGGGACACAAGCTGAATAATCGGTTAAGAGCTAATGACTGATCGTTACAATAATCGCCAAATAGTCGAATAATCGTTCTGATAATCCTTAGATTAATTGATTATCAAAATAATCATTAGTTGCAGCCCTACTACTAACCAGCTGGCTAACATTACACATACATCCAGTACTCCAAACTCTAGGTTATACTTATACATAACAACATTGGTTATTTTAAGCTCTCACTTGTGCATGACCACTGAACATACAGTATATGTTGTTTTTCCTGAGTTGGACAGTGTGGTTGTGACCGATAAAGGCTGTAAAGTACAGTACTGTACTTGTTGAACCCTCCCCCCTTCCTTCCCTCTCGTTTCCCCCTCCTTCGATTTTAAGAGCCAGACTCGCTAAACTGAGGCCCCCAAAGAGGGGCATTTACAGCTGGGAAAAAAGTCTAGAAGCAAATCTCTACTTATAGTTACTTTCTTCCTCCCCCATTGGCATTTCTGAGGAGTCAGTTTTCTATTGATTTCTTTCTTTTATATATATATATAATCCTCTCCCTTAAAGAAAAAGAAAAGTCGACTTTCTTTTCCCCTCCTCAGTGTAGAATATGATTCCCAATACTGTATTTTGCCTGCAGTATTAGACTCCTCTATCATTACTTAAGATCAATTCTGACAGCTGTGAAGTATCTGTGATACTGTAGTTTTGAAAACTTAAATGTGTTGTTTTCCAGATGTAAAATAAGTTTTGTACGCGTTTGATACTACAATAACAAAAAAAATGCATTTGCCCTTCTCATTTCACATAGGGTGAGTTTGGCTCATTGTGCAGAATGTAAACTGTGTACATTTTTAGCAAAAAGAGCCGCAAGCTGGCAAGATAAAATCAGTCTTGGGTAGCTCAAGCTAATGTGTTACTAAGATAAGATTCTCAGATTTAAAAGATTTTCCAATTCATTCCCGTTTTTCTGCTTGGCTTGAAATTATTGGTCTAAGATTACCTTAAAGTAAAATCAAGCTTCAGTTATTTATGTTACAGAACACACAAATTGAATACAAAATCGTATATCATGGCAGAGATCATTTTATTTCATAGCAACTTTGTATATAACAATATAGTTATTTTTGCTGGAAATTCGTTAAAAAATGGTTTATACAGTATACCAAATAACCTTGATGTTAGGTCTAATGTCTAATTTTGGATAAACCAGTGTATTAAAAGCTTAGCAAATACAAATTACTGATAGCACATTACAATAAGGCTGTATTTGTTAACATTAGTTCACTACATTACTGAACTAACAGTGAACAATCCTTTTAAAGCATTTATTAATTTATTAGTCTTGGTCAATGTAAGTTTTTACATTCACTAATATTTGAAAAGTTGTATATGTTATAATTAGTTAATGCAATATGAATTAACTTATTCAAATAATAAATTAATTAACATTAACTAAGATTAATAAATGCTGTTAAACAAAACTTTGTTCATTGTTAGGTTGTCACCTAATGCATTTACTCATGTTAAAGAATAGAACCCTATTGTAAAGTGTTACAAAGTTATGATTTTTATTTTCATTTATTATTTTCTCTTTTTACATGGAACTTGATGGATGCAAACCAATAGTTAAGATTATTCATAACAAACAAATTATATGTCTGACATCTCTGCAAAGACAGCTTTGCATTATGGAACACATAAGTTAAAAACAAAGGACTCAAAACATAAAAAATCAAACAAAGTCAACCGCTGTCAAAGACAAAAAGCACAACTCAACACATGAGCCCTGCTCATTGAAGCAGCCAGTAAAGCTATACAGATATTTATAATCTATACTGGAGCTCCTTGATTTTGAGGCCACGTGTTTCTACTCCACACCATCATCCCCTCCATTCACACACACATACAAACCCCCACACACACTCATGAGTTCTTGGCCCCAGATCCACCCTCCCCCTTGCGGGCTTGTTTGAACGTATAGCCACTATAATGGAGAGAGTGAGCTAAAGACAGACATTGGTGCTCTGTTCCAAAACGAAGCGAGCTGCCTACTGAGGCAGCATTAAAGGTATCACAGGCACAACTCAAAGGCTGTTCCAAAAGGTAGGCAACGTAATTATGCTGCCTCCTAAGATTTTTGAGAGTATAATTAAAAATGTCTTGTTTAAACTAATATTTGTGAGTGCTTTGTAAGGCTGTCAAATTAAAATAATAGAATAATAGAAATTTGAATATACATCAAAGTTAAGATCAAAATACACATTCAAATGCAAAAACTGTGTATTCAAATATTAGATGTGTACCAAGCACTGACGATGACTTAGATGGAGGTCTTTGGCCATTTGTCTTTGACTCTTATCAGCATTTAATTGCATAAGAAATGCATTTAAAATGCTGTGTCAGGAAAGGAATTTCAAAAAGCGCATCTCGAAATCTGCGCGTTCTGTTCAATTTTTATTGTTGCGCTTCATCCAGTTTGAACATTATGCATTTAGCTGTCAATTAAATGAAAAAAAATCACATTTTCTCATGCTTGATGACACTCCTAGTATTTTCATGCTTATGAGAGTATTTTGCCATTAGCTAAGCTACATGCTTATGTCAATTCTTCTTCTTTCGCTGCTCCCATTAGGGGTCACCACAGCAGACCATCCGTGATCCGCATATTTAACTTGGCACAGATTTTATGCCGGACGCCCTTCCTGACACAACCCCCAGTGGCTGGGGGACATTCACTCACACCTACAGGGCAATTTAGAGTCTTCAATTTACTGAACCTGCATGTTTTTGGACTTGTGGGAGAAAAGGAGCACCTGGAGGAAACCCACACAAACACTGGGAGAACATGCACACAGAAAGGCCCAGTTGAGGCGAGATTTGAACCCAGGGCCTTCTTGCTGTGAGGCAACAGTGCTAACCACTGAGCCACTGTGAAAACCCTAGTATTAGCCCTAGTATTTTCATGTACATGACAGTATTTGTCTGTTAGCTTAGCTACATGAGAATGTCGATTATATGAACAAAAAAAATCACATTTAGTCTCCTAGTATTTTCATGCTTATTAGAATATTTTGCCATTTGCTTAGCTACATGCTAATGTCAGTTAAATGAAAAAACTCTCATTTAGTCTCTCAGCCCTGTTGACAGCCCTAGTATTTTCATGCTCATGATAGTGTTTTGCCTTTAGCTTAGCTACATGCTAATGTCCATTAAATTAAAAAAATAAATGTGTCTCTGATCCCTGTTTACATTCCTAGTATTTTCATGCTTGTGAGAGTATTATGCCATTGGCTTAGCTACATGCTAATCCCAGTTAAATGTAAAAAATCTAATTTAGTGTCTCAGTCCTGTTGACAGACCTATTATTTTCATGCCTATGAGAGAGATGTGCCTTTAGATTAGCTACATGCTTATGTCGGTTAAGAGTAGGCTCTCATTGTATTAGTAGTCTCCTTGTTACGATTCACTGTTTCATCTATTCCCCTCGGACTACAATTCCCATAATTCCATGCTCCTATCACTTCCAGTTGTTCCCCAAAGTTTTCACATGTGTTATTTACCTAATTATACCTCATGTATATAATGCCCTATTTTTCTGTTCTCTTTGTCATTTGTTAATGTTTCTTCCCAGTTCATGTGCCGGTTCCAGTCCTGTTTGTTTACTTTTGTTTTACTTCCTGGTTTCCTGTCTTGCCCTGTTTCCATATTTATCCTGCCCTGTATTCTGTTTTATTGTTATTAAAATAGCTGCATTGCCACAGATGCCAGCCTCACCCGTCCCAGAGTCTGATTTGCCAGCCTCGCCAGTCCCAGAGCCTGCGTTGCCAGGCTCGCCTGCCCCAGAGCCTGCGTTGCCAGCCTCATCCATCCCAGAGCCTGCGCTGCCTACTTCGGCTGCCCGGAGGAGGAGGAGAAAGGCTTCTGTCCCCAAGTCTTTACCAGTGAACGTCTTTACCAGTGTTCATGACGACAGAGGTTGTTTCCAAGTCTCTGCCCATGTTCGTGACCATAGAGGTTGTCTCATAGTCTCTGTCTACGCCCACAACGACAGACGTTGTCTCCAAGTTTCTGCCCATGTTCGTGACCATAGAGGTTGTCTCATAGTCTCTGTCTACGCCCACAACGACAGACGTTGTCTCCAAGTTTCTGCCCATGTTCGTGACCATAGAGGTTGTCTCATAGTCTCTGTCTACGCCCACAACGACAGACGTTGTCTCCAAGTTTCTGCCCATGTTCACGACCACAGAGTTCATCTCAAAATCTCTGCCAGTGTTCACGAACACAGAGGTCGTTTTGAAGTCTCTGCTCATGTCCACGACCACAGAGGTCTTTTCCAAGTCTCTCTCAGTGTTCAAGACCACAGAGGTCATTTCCAAGTATCTGCCAGTGTTCATGACCACAGAGGTCGTTTCCAAGTTTTTGCCAGTATTCACGACCTCAGAGGTCGTTCCCGAGACTATTTCCATGTGGACAACCACAGAGGTTGTTCCTGAGACTATGCCCATGTTCACAACCACAGAGGTCGTCTGTGAGTCTCACCCTATGCCCACGACCACAGAGGTCTTTCTCGAGTCTCAGACCATGCCCACAACCACAGAGGTCCCTCACGAGACTCTGCTCATGTTCATGACCACTGAGATAATTTTTCTGTCATCCTGGACTGTTAGCCTCAAGCCTGCTACGGCTCTGCCTTCCATGGCTTTGCTCCTTGATTCTCCTTTGGCTCTGCCTTCCACGACTCCTGACCCTAGACTGTGATCATCTCCCAGGTCTCCTGACCCTGTTTCAGCTCTGTGGCCACTAACCGGGCCTCCTGACTGTCCGCCTAGTCTGCTCTGGTCTTCTGGCTCTCCTGGATGTCTGTCTGATCTGGTCTTCCTGGTCTTCTGACTGTCTGCTTGATCTGCTCTGGCTCCCTTGGTCTCCTGGCCGTCCGCCTGATCTGCCCTTGTTTCCTTGGTTCCCTGGTCGTCCACCTGGTCTGCCCTGGTTTCCTTGGTCCCATGGTCGTCTGCCTTAGCTGACCTTGTCTCCTGGATCCTCTGGCCACCAGCTCAATCTGCTCTGGACTCTTTGTTCTCTGGCTCCATCTTGGCCCTGCCTCCCCTTCCTGCCCCCCTTGGGCATCAGGAGCCACACGTTAAGTGGGGGGTGGGGGGGGGGGGTCTGGTGTTCTGTTAAGATTCACTGTTGTCTGCCTGTGCTTTACCTGTGTCATCTGTTCCCCCAGACTACACTTCCCATAATCCCCTGCTCTTATCACTTCCCGCTGTTCCCCATTGTTTTCACATGTGTTTTTCTGTTCTCCTTTGTCAGTTGTTAATGTTTCTCCCCAGTTCATGCACTGGTTCCAGTCCTGTTTGTTTACTTTTGTTTTACTTCCTGGTTTCCTGTCTTTCCCTGTTTCTGCATTTCTCCTGCCCTGTATACTGTTTTATTATTATTAAAATAGCTGCATTTAGCTCCTACTCCTGTGACCTCCCTCATTGCCACACTCCTATTAGGTCTACTTGTGTAACATTGCTGCCTATGTAGAGCATCCCAAATTGCTCATGTATGAGGTTCCATGATGGTTAGAATGCTGCCTTAGAAGTGTAGTAGGAATGTGTCACAGTGGTCGATTGCAATGGTCTTGCGCTGTTTTTCTTAGCATCGCGCCAAAAGTGCTGTGTTTTTAATAGATGGTGTGTCAAGTTCCAAATAGTTCAACTTATAAAACTGTGTCTTGAGACTCTTGAATTCTGTTCCATTCTGTTGCACTACATTTTTAAAATGCATGAATGCATTTTATGTTAGCGCCTATTAGTGTCAGGTGAATCCAAAACCAACCTTATTGTACTGTACTCCCTTAACACCAATTAACTGACTAGTGATTTACTAATATGATCAATTTGTTTATTATGAAAATATGTCGTTTTTCACATTCCTTCTCTTTAGGCAGTTGGTAGTGAGGTAGCTCATTAGAGTTTGGAACAGAGTTAGGGAGAACTTTTTGGGGAAGGATCTAGTCATTTACTTTCTCTTTGCACACACAAAAGCAACTCTGCCAGGTTCACGTGTATTTGTGTGAAATTGGAGATGGATTTGAACCCCAACAGCAGAGAAAGTACAGCTGTGAAATAGATTCACGTGCGAGTGAGAGTGAAAGAGAGAGCAAGAGAGGTGCAGCTGTTGGGGATTTGCTGTGAGCTGCTTAAGTCATGGCTTGGCTCATGTCCTCTGTTTTTGACCTAATAGCTTAGAGTCAGGTTGGACAAACTCAGTGAACTCTCCAGCATGTTGCTCTTCATACGTCCATCTCAGCCACGGGGGGAAAGCTCACTGTTACAATGTGATCGCAAACAGCTTTCCCGTAAATAAAAAGGAGACTGTTTTCACAGATTTCTTCCACTTATCACTCTTAAAGGACGGCACTGGTGCTTTATCAAGAGGATGGAGATATTTATGTTGGCATGTGGGATTACAGTACTATAAACATACCGACGAGTTATCATTACTCAAGACTAGAGCTGGAACTGTGCTATTCTCAGGAAAGCCTGTTTTCTTTGCAGGTCCATATGCTTTAACAGAGATGGTATAAGGGCGCCCACTCACTATAGAGAAAGCTCTGTTGCCGTTTGATGATAGGAGTTCAAAAGGTCTGTTTGAAGATTGTGGAAAGAGCCGTGTCATTTAATCAAATCACATGGGAATACAGTAAACTGGATTTCCGAAGATGCAACTGGATCCGCCTCTCTAAAATCCCTAGTCAACAGATGCTTATGTCACAGCAAATGTTTATATGTTCTCGGCTATGCTCGAAATGAGTGCTATGCTCGGAATGGTACACTACCATACTAATCTTAGTATTTCTGTTACTATTTCTGATCTACATGGCAGAAATAGTAAGAATAGTATGTTAGTATGCCATTCCCAGCATATCATTCAACTTTTGGTTACAGTGGTAGAACTTCCCTTTTGCAAACCCTTGCATTTTTCCTCAACGTTTTTTTTTTTGATATGCCATTGCAATCAATGGATTCACAGTGTTCTCTGATACACTGTAACACCTAGTGTGTAGGTGCCTCAGGGCGTAGGAGTTGGACCACTCGTAGGAAATTGAATGTGTGAAATTTTTTATATGGTGCTTAATATGGCAGCAATAAAATGCATTAACTTCATGTTATCTGGTCCAACCTGTATTTTGTTTTGTTTTTTCGCGCATTTTGAGCCACAGAAGGAACATTTCTGTTTTTCTTCATTCAAATAGATTTGAGTGGTACTTATAATTGCTACCTGGGGAGCTTAAACAAGATGACTGCAGATTGAACTGACTTTCCTTAAAGGAACTTTGGCTTTACCTCCTTCTCTTCTGGTCTCGCTGTTCCCTATGTTGCAGGCAGAAAAGAAGGCAAAACTGGTGTCTGTGATGAACTCAATGGAGGAAGTTGGCGAGTTAGAGTCAGAGCCCCAGAAAGAGAGCTCCATAGTCACCGTCCCAATGCTGTTTCCTCCACCAGCACCGCCTACTCAGATGAGCCTCAAACCCCAGCAGCAACCTCCACCATTTCAACAGCAACAGCAGCAGCCTACCGATCCAGCCTCTCCAACTGTTGCTACCACACCAGAGCCTGTGTCTATAGGAGATGGAAACAAGACCTCACCCAAGTCCGCTGAGTCAGAGTATGAGGTATGAGAAGCTTCCTCATTATTACAGTTGTGGAATGTAAAGAAGTATAGTATTATGTTGTGTTAGGTTTGATAAATTTGGAGTATTATGTAGCATGCTGCTGATTTTGTTCATCAAACATGTGGTATTTGGTTAGACAGATAAGTTCCAAGATAAACCTGGGATATTCTGTTCTTCAAAGTTTGCAATAATGTTTATTTAGTTTTGTTAAAAGAACAAGAGGTCTGATTTTTCACACTTTCTCACTACCAGGCAGATTGTTCCAGTAGAGATCTCAGATTTATCTTATACTGAAACATATCCAGATAACAAGAATGAAACATTCAAAGAACAGGTCTTGTGCTTAAGAGTCTGTTTATATGAGTTATTTGTCAGCATTTTATTACTGCATTTTATTTAATTTGTTTCAAATATGATTTAATGCATGTGCTGCCTTCAGAGTGAAAAAGTGACTGTTTTATTTTCTCCAAGTACTTGGGGGCTTGTGAGTGTTTTCAGCTGTTGCAGAGCAGTTTGCAATTATTAGGTCATATCGGAAATTTATGGCAAGCGATCACTAATGATCTGATGATGATGGTATAATATTGATGAAATATGACAATGTTTACTTTTAATTGTTTATATTGTAATACAGAAGGAGGAGGTAGAAGCAGTGAAGCGCATACATTTCTAAATAAGAGTCCTCAGTGTGTTTCAGCCTTTAAAGTTAAAAGTTCCGCGCTATGAATCAATTCTTTTTAATTTTTTTTCTTGGTTATTGGTATATTGGTTGCAAAATAAACTGCATCTGGAATTGAATTCAATTTGAACTCTTGTAGCCTCTGTCTAGCCCTCCCCATCACAGGAAGGAAAGCCTAAGAACATTTCATATAGGCTGCCAATTTTAAAAATTATTGACCGATTAATTGCCTTTCTTTCAACACATTATCATATCAGCGAAATCCAATATTGGTCGACCTCTTATTTTTATTAATTTATACAATGGTAAATAAATAAATTTTAATGTGATATATGTGGAAAACATGTCTTGAGTATTTTAAACTTGCATGTAGCCTACAATTTTTAATGATAAGCCCCAGCCCCAGCCTGTTTAAGTAAGAGTCTGTGATACATGATTTTTTTTTTTTTAATTGTGTGGGGGGTATTTTTGTATGGGGATACGGTATTAATTTTATTTATAAAATATAATAGGTCTTAAAAAAGGTCTTTAAAATTCTAAAATTAGATTTTAGAAACTCTGCAGCAACCCTGTTTTAAAGAGTTCAAAACCACCTTATTGGAGTAGTTATACCTGCATATACCTGCAACAACAGCAGTCCAGATGTAAAGATTCTAATTTATTGCCCATTTTTAGCAATTACGATGGACTATTTATTCAGGCCAAAAGACGAGAAAGAAGAATATAAGATATAAAACCCCAACCAAAACAATGGGTTTCTTAAAGCTTTCAGCATTATTTTTTCTTCTGTCTCAATACATCGTAGTCGATAAATTCTGTGTTTTTTTTTCTTACAGGATGGCAGAGGTTTCGGCATTGGAGAGTTTGTTTGGGGGAAGTTACGAGGATTCTCCTGGTGGCCAGGTCGCATTGTGTCCTGGTTGATGACTGGACGCAGCCGAGCAGCAGAAGGTACCAGATGGGTCATGTGGTTTGGTGACGGCAAGTTTTCTGTGGTGAGTATTTTGTGGTTTTGTTTATTTTGTGCTAGAAGGTCTACTTAAATCAAGTGGGAATAGCTGTAAAGCTGATGTGCAATTTTTCTAATATATGCTTAATGTGTACGCTTTTTGTAGCTTGATTTTACCTCAAATTGACACTGTGGCTCTGTGACACTATCAAACTTTCCTCTGTTTGTTTGAACAACCCATCAAGCCAGACACAGTAACACTGGCTTGATCAATGGTGTGAGTTTGTGGCGGCAAAATCTGTTTGTACAGCCAATTGAAGGGAGTTTTCTGTAATCTGTTTGGAATCTATGATTATTTTTGCAACTCCATTTGGTGATGCTACTGTCACCGAAATTAAAGCTTTAAAAGTTGTTTCAACCCTCTCGGTAGGTCTGTGTTGAGAAACTGTTGCCTTTGAGTTCTTTCCACAACGCCTTTCACCAGCCAACCTACAATAAACAACCAATGTACAAGAAAGCCATCTTTGAGGTGCTACAGGTAGGATTTTTTTTTGCTGCTATGAGATGCTACAGGTTGGAGTTAAACAGTACATATTTTATTTTAGTTGGAGTATTATATTTATGATTATTAACTAAATTAATGCTGTACTATGCAGGTAGCCAGCACTAGAGCAAGCAAAACCTTTCTCACATGCCCTGAGAGTGACGACACTGACACTTCCAAGTCGGTAGACATGCAAAACAAACAGATGATTGAATGGGCCATGACAGGATTTCAGCCAACGGGACCTAAAGGACTGGAGCCAACTGAAGGTAAGACAGCTGCAGACTCATATTGATATAACATTAACCATGCATACATGTCTTCCTGCTTTGCAAAGAAAAATGTCTGTCTTGTTTAAATTTCTTCAAGCTCAAGTTGGACTTGCCTTGACCTGACCTGACTCTAAGGGAAAGATTTCCAATTCACAGGTTTCCATATGTTTTGTTGACCTGTTTTGAGTCTGTGTAAGATTGCTGATGACGAGATATATGCAGTCTGATTAAATTGATGGTTGTCACAATTCCTTGTTTAGTTTAGGGATTGCAGAATCTTTGCTTTAAAGTTGATAAAAGTTTATCCCTTGAGCCTGTGCAAATGTTATCATATTTTTGCTGTGGTATTGAAATTGGTATCGAGAACCGTGAAATTGCTCTGGTTTTGGTACTGACTACTGAAATTTTGGTACCGTGACAACACTATTCCCCATAGGTTGCATATTCATTGCAATGGGCATTAAATCTCTTAAACTCTCATCCTCCACAATATGAATCTGCCAGTAGACTGTGACTATCCACTTTGTTACAGCAATCATGAAGCTGCGTTCATGACATCAGAGTGTCAACGCCAGCGTCGAGATTTGAACTCACCATGAAAAGCACTTTGGTGATAGTTAAGAATTGACTTGCTTCTGTGGTAATTAAAATGCAATTTACAAGTCCCATCTGGGCTTATTTTGAAATAAATTTGTGCTAAGAGCACTTTTCTCCATAATTTGTTCACTGACAGAGAAGCGCTGTCAGAGATTCTTTGATTTACTTAGATAACAAGCTCTGCCGCTCTGTCATAGTAGAGTATTACGACAGTACCGCCCACAGAATGTGTATAGGACCGCTGCGTTATGCTATTTTATGCTAGGCTTGTAGGCTCATCTTGGTAGAAGGACTCTGGCACTGTGTCTGTTTGTGAAGTGTGCGTCAGTGTAATGACTCCGGGTGGACACATTACAAAGGTTCCGTCCTTCACGATAGTTTTTATGCTGTATTAACGGTAAATGTGTTAATTGCGATTAAGAAAAATTAACACATTAACCTTTTTTAATTAATTACATGCATTAACACGTTAATTCTGACAGCTCTAATGTAAACACAAAGCAAATATTTTTTTATTATTTTTAATCATCTTTTCACTTACTTATCTAACTTGTGACATATTGTAATACACTTTACAACTTAAAGTATTACCCAAATATGCTAAAATACCCAAAAATGCAACATTAGTTTAAAATCTAACCCTCAGCCACACTTTTTTATCAGCAGTTTTAAATGTGTATGTTTGGTTGCCCTTTTGTATTCTTCATGCACTGGAAGCAGCTTACATTCAGACTGGACAAATGCAGAGTTTTTGTAATATTGCAAATCAGTTTAAAAAAATACTGTACAAAGACTTATGGAACTGAAGGACAAATTTTTTTTAAATCATGTATTTACTAATTTGTGTATGTAATTGTCCATGTTCATTAACTGTACAGTAATAGTAGTAATAATAAAATTACTATGCAGGGGGCCTAGGTACCTGACTACCACACCTGGAGTTGCAAGTTCGAATCCAGGGCATGCTGAGTGACTCCAGTCAGGCTTCCTAAGCAACCAATTGGCCCGGTTGCTAGGCTGGGTAGAGTCACGTAGGGTTAACCTCCTCGTGGTCGCTATAATGTGGTTCTCACTCTGAGTGGGGCACGTGGTCAGTTGTGTGTGGATGCCGTGAAGAATAGCATGGGCCTCCACATGTGCTATGTCTCCGCGGTAACGCACTCAACAAGCCACGTGATAAAATGCGCAGATTGACGGTCTCAGATGCAGAGGCAACTAATATTCATCCTCTGCCACCCAGATTGAAATAAATAAATAAATAAAATGACTATGCAAAAATTATAAAGGAGACAAAACTTGCATTAAAATATTAATATACAGTATATATTTTTTTTATTGTTTTTATTTATTTCGTTTTTAACATAATTCGCTCAAAAACACATTACTGAAACTATCTTTTATTTTGGGAGAAAAATAAGGATTGAATTGTGCTTACACAAACATGAAATGCCAACTGTGAGAGCATTGTGCATTAATTTATTATTAATGTTACATTTAATAATCATTACAATCATCCCTGCTCTCCCCTACTTATCTTAACAGAAAGACCTTCATAACCAACATATACAGTACAATGACACACCATATAATCCATTAGAATATAGTTGTACATACAATTGTGCTTTTTCCAGAGGAGCGTAATCCATACAAGGAAGTATACCCAGAGATGTGGGTGGAGCCAGAAGCGGCGGCCTACATGCCCCCACAAGCAAAAAAGCCCCGCAAGAGCACAGCCACAGAGAAACCCAAGGTCAAAGACATCATCGACGAGAGGACTCGAGGTAAGTGGATACTCTCACTGAAACAGGTGCAGAGAGTTCAAAGAGTTCTCGCTTGTAAACACTCACCCACATGAGCTAAATCTGGATTATCAGACTGATCTACTGAGCCGGCAGTGTAAACACAGGAGGGCGTGTCAGGAACTATGACAGGGGTCTCGAATAATGTTACAAGGTTAAAGAGACACATCCTGGATTCAAAAATTGCTCTATTTAATTCCAATAGTTTTTTGTCCTGTGTTGATTTATGTTCTGTTTAAACTGTAAGTTTGGGCAGGAGATCTCAAAGAGCTCTTATTTTTTTAATAGCCTATTTTAAAATAGCCTGTTATATAAAACCTATTTTTTAAAAAGGTTTAAAGAGATTGTTCACCAAAAATGAAAATTCCCTCATATTCTCTCACATCCCAGATGTGACTTTCTTTTTTTCTGCTGAAAACAAATGTTTTTTTAGAACAATATCTCAGCTCTGTAGGTCCTTACAATGTAAGCGAATAGTGACCAGAACATTGAAGCAACAAAAAGCACATAAAGGCAGCATAAAAGTAATCCCTACAACTCCAGTGGTTTAATCCATATATTCAGAAGTGATATGATAGGTGTTGGTGAGAAACAGATCAATATTTAAGTCCCTTTTTTACCATAAATCTCCACTTTCACATTCATTTTAAAAATGGGAAAGAATGTGAAACTGAAAGTGGAGATTTATAGTAAAAAAAAAAAAAAAGGACTTAAATAATAATCTGTTTCTCACCCACACTTATAGCATGAGTGTGGGTTAATGATGAGAGAATTTTCATTTTTGGGTGAACTGTCTCTTTAAGATTACAGCTGTGAATTTTGGGTAGTTGCAGGTGGTTTTAGGCAAATATCTGTGTAGTGCAACATGAGTCATCAATATTTTGTATTTGTTTTCCTAGAAGGGGAAAACTGTACATTTAAAATACATATATCTGCTAAAAGTTATTTTTTGTAAACTTTTAGGAGTATACTAGCATATAGATTGTTTCAGAGCTAATAGACATGGACTAAAAGCCACAAAACTTCAATTTTGTGAGGCTGTGTTTGCCTAGTTGTGTTTATTATGACATTAAATGCTAAATGTTTAAAAAAAATAGTTTCTATGTTTTATGGCTGAAAATCGTAACAGGAGTAATAAGGAGACAAGCTGTTAAATCAGCAGGGAGCTTTATTAACCAATCAAATAGAGAAGAACTAGAGCAGCAGACTTTCATCATCTCTTTTGTGGGTTACATGCATAGCCAAGAGTTTCACTTCATTTGGAAAAGTTCACTAGTGCAGTCGTTTTACTTTTTTCTTCAGTTATCAGAACTACTTGGAGGACTGAATTTTATACTATTTTACTGTATATATTGCATGTAAAGCTAGGGCTGGACAATATTGTTAAAATTACTGTATATCTCAATAATTGTTTAAGCCACTTAACATATTCAGTATATGTCAGTATGTATGTATTTGCTTTGAAAGTCCTTAAAGTGATAGTTGAAAATTCTGTCATTATTTACTCACCCTCATGCCATCCCAGATATTTATGAATTTCTTTCTTCTGCAAAACGTAAACAAAAATTTGTAGGTTATTACAATGCAAGTGAATGGGTACCAGTATATTTGAAGTTCCAAAAATCATATAAAGACATCATAAAAGTAATCCATACGACTCCAGGGGTTATTTCCATGTCTTCAGAAGCAATACAATAGGTGTGGGTGAGAAACAGATCCATATTTAACAGTTTGTTTGTTTTTTTACTATAAATCTGTTCTTATCACAGTCTAAAAAATTATTGAAATAATGATCTGTTTCCCACCTTAAGTGATTGCATCACTTCAGAAAACACATATTAAACCACTGAGTCATATGGATTACTTTTATGCTGCCTTTATGTGATTTTTGGAGCCTCAAATGTCTGGTCACCATTCACTTACGTTGTATGGACCTACAGAGCAGAAATATTCTTCTAACAATCTTCGTTTTCTCTGTTTTTTGTCAAACAGAGGAACAACCAGACATTAAAACAATTATGACATTCATTTTGTTGTATAATTTTATATTGCTTGAAACATCATTGCAATAATATCCTGAATATTTGATTTAAAGCCCAGCCCCATTTATAACATTACAATTTGCAACATTATTTCAAAAAGTAATGTTCATGTCAAGTGAATAAAGCTGTTTTCAATCTAAAATATTTTGCTAACAAAGTTATTTCATGATAAGCCAGTTGAAGTTCAACAAGTCATTTTAACAGAAATCAATGTTCAAAATGCTGGGAGGTTTTCCAAGATTTAAATAACATTTTATTTTATATTCTATTGTTTTTCAGAGAGACTTGTATACGAAGTTCGTCAGAAATGTAGAAGCATTGAAGGTATGTATGTTTGTGTTGTGTCATAGCTGGCTTTCTATCTGTGGTAGAGCATCTGATAATCTCTCTCTCTCTCTCTCTCTCTCTCTCTCTCTCTCTCTCTCTCTCTCCTTTTGAACAATTTTAGACCTGTGCATCTCCTGTGGCAGCCTTAATGTTTCCCTGGAGCACCCGCTTTTCATCGGAGGAATGTGCCAAAGCTGTAAGGTAAAAAACAAGGAAATTCCTGCTTCCTACTGCTTTTTTAGCCTGCTTGTATATTTTGAGCATTTCCATTTATATGTATTTTGACAGATATTAATTTGTGTGAAACATAAATCTTTTAAAAATCTTTTTTAAAAAAATGTCAAGTTCATAGAAATGTAATTTTTGTGTCTATTTTTCATACATTTAAAAAAACAAAAACATTTATAGCATTTAAAAAAAAAAAACTTTTTTAATGACTTCAAAAATGTAATTATTCACGTGAAACCATTCAAGATTTGGACATGTGAACGCGAGCTCTGCGCACTTTGCTGGATTTAATGCTTTTTATTACATAAACCATATTACATGATATTCGATACACCCTGATCCTTAACTGTTCTAGGAAGACAATATGTCAAAGAATTCAAAATCCTCGGACTCTGGAGACATTAAAAGACACTTACGTGCTCAAACTTACGCCCATAACAAGGCAGCGGACCAGGGAGTAGATTTTTTATTTTTTTTTGTGAAGAAGTGTGGGAAATTCGCAGAGAATTGTTGAACTTGTCAGCAATGGTGAGGAAGGTCATTGCCGGCTTCCTGGCAAAATTGAGAATAGATGCTAAGGATGGCCGCAAGATACATGTCCCCAACAAGCGATGTCCTACATAAATTCAGTAGACTGAGTAAGTTATTTTGTGGTACTCATCTGATGGCCTCAGAGAATTTACTCGATTGAAATACAGATATACTATTTTGTCGCCAAAGGTGGAGTTTTGGTTATTCAGGGCAAGACAGTCATACTTTGAGTCGGAGGACAAAGCAGGAAAACTTCTGACTAGATATATAAAGCAGAGAGAGTATTTCTCTACCATTCCCTCAGTGAAATCTGCTGGTGGTGAAATGTTTTAGCTTGGCCATTGATATTAATAATGCCTTTAAAGAGTTCTATCTTGATCTTTATAGTTCCACGTGTTCATCAACTGATGAATATATTAGAAACTTTGTGGAACCATTAGATCTCTCTAAACTGATTGATGACCAAAAAACTCCTCTTGATTCTGAGATAACCTTGGAGGAGCTTTGCTAGGTAATTAAGGCCTTGCCTACAGGCAAGACTGCAGGGACAGACGGTTCTGCTGCTGACTTTTTTTTAGATTTTATGCTAAAGAACTGGCTCCACTTTTGCTAGAAGTTTAAACAGAATCACTAAAGCATGGAAAGCTCCGCCAACCATGTCGCAAGTCCGGATCAGTCTGATTCTTAAAAAGGACAAAGATCCAAGCGAGTGTAAGAGTTACCGTCCAATTTCCCTGATCCAGTTAGACATTAAAATATTGTCAAAAATTCTGGCTAACAGTTTAAGTAAAGTTATGACATCTCTTATACATATTGATCAGGTGGGTTTATAGCTGTAGCTCCTCATATCACATTAGGCATTTCATCAATATCATGTGGACAGTGGCGAATGATCAGACTCCGGTCGCTGCCATCTCACTTGACACCGAAAAAGCACATGATATGGTATGTGAGTTCATTTTGACCCTTTCATAAAAAGGTTTTTGAGCAATGTAGGCAGGTGGGCTTCATTTTATTTATCTATGATTGGGAAGGTAAATGTTATTAAAATTAATTTTATTCAACTACCCATTACACTCTGTCCCTATAGATGTCCCCCTCTCTTATTTCAAGCAATTTGATAGTATAGCAAAGTCCTTCATTTGGAATGGTAAATGTCCCAGATTACATTTCAGTAAGTTGCATAAGCTGATTGACAAAGGTGGGATAGGCTCACCCAAGATTTAGTTTTATTATTATGCATTGAACATGAAGTTCTTGCACATATTTCGCCATTACAAAGCCTTTCTATCAAACTAACCAGATAATTTAAGTTACAACCCGTTGAATTTGCACTCTGCATGAATGGTATGGAGGGTTTAATTCAGACATTTATTTAAATGTTGCCTCAAGCATATGGCTGAACCCAAAATGATGTACTACTAAGTCCCCTTTCTGCTGGTAAGAGTGGATTGTGAGGCAGGGTTACTATAGTCGGTGACCTATATGAGAGTGGAGTGTTGAGATTCTTTGAAAATTTGGTTCAAAATTTTGGTTTCCTAGATCTCAATTTTTTAGGTATTTACAGCTGTGCCATCTCCTAGAGCGGCAGATACTCTGGGAGTGGTGATTACTGCTTGTGGAAAAGGTCATGAGGCATCAGTGTATTACTCCCTGCTAGTTCAGAGTCTTGAGCCCCCCCCCCCCCTTTTTTCTCCCCAATTTGGAATGCCCAATTCCCAATGCACTCTTTGTCGACATGGTGGCGTAGAGGATGAATCTCAGTTGCCTCCACTTCTGATACCGTCAATCCCCACATCTTATCACATGGCTTGTTGAGTGTGTTACCATGGAGACATAATGCATATGGAGGCTTCACGTCATTCTCCGCAGCATCCACACACAACTCAACATGCGCTCCCCCGAGAAGGAACCACATTATAGCGACCACGAGGAGATTACCCCGTGTGACTCTACCCTCCCTAACAACCAGGCCAATTTGGTTGCATAGGAGACCTGGCTGGAGTCACTCAGCACACCCTGGATTCGAACTCGCGACTCCAGGGGAGGTAGTCAGTCTTTACCAGAGCTACACAGGCCCCCATTAATAATATTTCTTTAAAAAAAATAAGCAGTAAATCAATTTTGTTAAAAAAATGTTGTCCATCAAATCAAAGTGAGATGTTGTAAGTAACATGAGGTAGCCATTTTGTTGTCATGTGGCAACAATTTTGTTTAATGATATAAAGTATATATTATATTTTGTTATATATATTTTTAATCTTATCGGTTTTCAAAGCGCTTTACACTGTGACTCGTTCACCCATTCACACACACTCGCACACCAATGATGGCAGAGCTGCCATGCAAGGCACTAGCCTGCCATTGGGAGCAACTTGGGGTTCAGTGTCTTGCCCAAGGACACTTCAGCATGTGGAGTCTTGTGGGCTGGGAATCGAACCACCAGCCCTGCGATTAGTGGCCAACCCGCTCCACCACCTGAGCCACATTTTGTCCCCAGTTTTCCCAATTTATGTGCCTGTTCTCTACATCGCTGACTGCTCCATCACCCAAAATACAGAGTCTGGGGCTAAATGAAACCTGTGCCAATATGTCACACACAAAACTCTGAACCTTCAACCAAAATTTGTGAATCTTAACACACCACCAAAAGACATGGTTTGTGTCTTCATCCTCTGATTGGCATCACCAGCAGGTGGGTGTGTCTTTAAGACCAAGCCTGTACAATCTAGAGGGGGTCCAATATAATCTGTGTAAAATCTTGAATTGCATCTCTAGATGCAGACTTGATGTTTTTTAGAATCCTAGCCCACACTCCCTCCTCCAATACCAAGTTTCAATGTTTCTCCCATAATCTCTTGATATAAGTTAAAGCTTAAAGTAATATTAATAGTATGTTATATAGGCATGTGACGATTCAAAAATTTTACATCACGATAATTGCTGAAGCTTTTATCACGGTTCACGGTATTATTACATATTCAATTACATGAATTAAACTTTATTGTTGTCTCTAAATAACAAGTGTAATTACTTTTTTCAGTACAAATCTGGCTTTTTATATTAACAGATAATAAAGAACTATGAAAAAAACCCTGAACATAGAATTCAATGAAGCTGTCAGCGGAGGACATGTGAGGCATCTATTTCTCTACTAGAGACTCTGATGTACTTATCCTCTTGTTTAGTTGTACAACTGGCCTTCCACATCTCTTTCTGTCCTTGTTAGAGCCAGTTGTCATTTGTCTTTGAAGACTGTAGTGTACACCTTTGTATGAAATCTTCAGGTTTTTTTTAGCAATTTCAAGCATTGTATAGCCTTCGTTCCTCAAAAAATGATTGACTGACGAGTTTCTAGAGAAATATGTTTTTTTGTTTTTTTTTGCCATTTCTGACCTAATATTGACCTTAAAGCATGTCAGTCTACTGCATACTGTGGCAACTCAAAAACAAACACAAAGACAATGTTAAGCTACATTTAACGAACCAAATATCTTTCAACTGTGACTGATATAATTTCAAGTGATTTTCTTTTGCCAAATTAGCAATTTGACATGATTACTCAAAGATAAGGTGTTGGAGTGATGGCTGCTAGAAATGGGGCCTGTCTAGATTTGATCAAAAATGAATTTTGTGAAAATTGTGATGGTGCTGTTTTTTATATCAGTAATGTCCTGACTATACTTTGTGATCAGTTGAATGCCACTTTCGTGAATTAAAGTACCAATTTCTTTCCAAAACAGCAAAATCTGTACATTATTCAAAACTTTTGGCCACCAGTATATAAAGTAAATACATTAAAGCTGTCAAAGTTAATTAGTTAATGCATGTGATTAATTTAAAAAGTTTAACACGTACATTTTTGTTAATCGTGATTATTGCATTTACGTTAATAAACCATAAACCAAAATATACTTTGGTCATCTGCCCGGAGTCATTACACTGACCCACACTTCACAAAAACACACAACAGCTGTGTCAGTAATTAAATGATATGGGAAAGACCTCTTAACGCTATTTGTTGTATAAAACAAGCCAAGATGGGATAAATCAAGTACTTTACAGCCTCTGTAAGCCACAGTTTAATTACCACAGAATCACGTCAAGTCTTAACTATTACGAATAATCGTGATGAATTATGAAAAATGATGCTTTTAATTGTAATTAAATGTAAATGTTATTGACTTGACAGCACTAAAACACATTTTTGAAATTAAATATTAAGTCAAATAGTCAGTTACCACCTTAAAGTGCAATCCTCCCACTGTTAATAATCTGGCTGGGCCTCTGATCTTTACAGACCAGTAGCGACCTACAACTTGAGGCTTATGTTAAATTAAGGCTGGACTCATTTTATCAAGCCAGCTACTAGGCTACATGTAATGCATGCTTGTTTTTTCTGGAAAGCTAGCCAGTTGCTAATATATAGTTAGGCACTAACTACAAATGAAATAACTGCATGTGCACTCACATTGTATGGCACTGTATATTGCATTCGTTTCAACTTGAACTTAATATTGAAATCATAATTGTGCCATAGTGCCATTATTAATTACAGGATGTATTATTAGCTGATTACATCTGTGTTTTAGCTATTACTGCAAGATGCAAACATTGCTGTGTAGCTAGCATACTACTCTTCAGCCACTTGAAAGCAAGCTAGCTTATTGCGAGGGAACGCAAAACTTATTGCGAGGTAATGCAAAACTTATCACAACGGAATGCAAAACTTATCGCGAGGGAATGCAAAACTTATTTTAAGGGAACGCAAAGCTATTTCAGAAAGAAAATCCTGCCCTGTCCTCTAAAGGGCTCTGTGCCAGACAGTTAGACTTAGACATTTTAAACCCCAGAAAAAGTTACTTTGAACTGTAATGCATGTTCATCATAGTAGAGGTGCATTCAAGTAATTGTGTTGTGTGAATTGCTTTTGTGATGTATTTTTCAGTAACCTAATGGATCTGAGTCTGAACAAAAATATGTGTCACATAATTGAGCGATAAATGTCAAGTTGATAGCAAATCAATCCCATAGTTTTCTGCTCCAGAACAATTTTATATGCTAAATATGTTTCATTTTTGTTTATTATGTGTGCCAGCTGCTCCTCTATGCAATATACATAGTTCCTATTTCTGTGTCTGCTGTGTTGTAGAACTGCTTCCTAGAATGTGCATATCAATATGACGATGATGGCTACCAGTCCTATTGTACTATCTGCTGTGGGGGCAGAGAAGTGCTCATGTGTGGAAACAATAACTGTTGCAGGTAGCACACCCATTGAAGATTACTGTTTTAGGATTAATCTTGTCTCTATTATGTTACAACGCAGCATGTATCTTCTTGTGACTTCTGCAGGTGTTTCTGTGTGGAATGTGTGGATCTTTTGGTGGGGCCCGGCGCAGCACAGACAGCTATTAAAGAGGACCCGTGGAACTGCTATATGTGTGGACAGAAAGCACAATGCGGTCTGCTGGAACGCCGGGCAGACTGGCCTTGTAGGCTGCAACACTTCTTCGCCAACAATCATGATCAGGACTTTGTAAGTGACTTTGCTTTTTGAAGAATCTCAATGTAAAAGAAGGATATTACTGCTTTGTCCTGCATATCATGGCAAAATTGGTTAAGGATTCCTGTCTAAACAAGAGGCTTAAACAAGATAGTCTAGTCATTATGTTTTCTCTGTTCATTAGATGTAAAATATTGCTCATTTTGGAAAAGCTTAAAGGGATTTAAAGGGATAGTTCACCCAAAAAAGAAAATTCTCTCAGAATTTACTCACCCTCATGCTATCCCAGATGTGTCTGACTTTCTGTCTTATACTGAACACAAACAAAGATTTCTAGAAAAATATTTAAGCTCTGTTGGTCCATACATTGCAAGTGAATGGTGGCCAGAATTTACGGCAACATAAAAGTAATCCATAAAACAGTGGTTTAATATATCTTCAGAAGCAATATAATAGATGTGGTTGAGAAACACATCAATATTTAAGTCCTTTTTTACTGTAAATCTTAATTTTCAAATTCTTTTACATTCTGAAAGTGAAAGAAGAGACTTATAGTAACAAGGACTTATTGATATATTGAAATATTGATCTGTTTCTCTTTCTCTGTTTCTCCTACGTCTTTAAGCCACCATGTCAAATCAAAAGAAGTTCGAGACATCTGCATTCTGTCCCATTTGTGGCATTGCACCTAGCTTTTTTTGAACGCAATAACGCGGTCGGTCTGAACGGCCCCTAACATTCAATAGATATGTTGTTATTCTCCTGGAATGTAACAATTCAAGTAAAATCGTGGTCCACAGTTAGAAATAAATATAAATGACACAGCTGTTGTAATAAATATAGTGATAGATATATATGTATATTATATACTACTATAAGACCAAGGATGTCACCCTCTCAACATTCAACTGAATGCCTGTTCCAGCCACATGACCCAAAAGCATCTCAATGGTTGACATTTATTTTATTTTTTGGGGGTCTATGAACAAACATAAAACAGTTGGTCCCTATGGGTTCTTTTGTTTTACATCATTGATGCACTGAAAATCTGTGCTAAAAATAATCTTTTGATGTGAATAGACATTTTATATATCATGATTGTAAAATCTTACTTAGCTAACACCCAGTTTGCTTGAAGAAAAGCCCAATAATGTTTGGTATATTCTGCCTTATAAGTCTTGGGGCCTGGGTAGCTCAGTGGTAAAGACACTATCTACCATCCCTGGAGTTTGCTAGTTCGAATGCCAGGGAATGGTGAGTGACTCCAGCCAGGTCTCTTAAGCAACTAAATTGTCCCGGTTGCTTGAGGGTAGAGTCACATGGGGTAACCTCCTCATGGTCGCTATAATGTGGTTCGTTCTCGGTGGTGCGCGTGGTGAGTTGAGTGTGGATGCCGCAGTGGATGGCGTGAAGCCTCCACACATGCTATGTCTCTGTGGCAATGCGCTCGTCAAGCCACATGATACGATGCGCAGTTTGATGGTCTCAGACGCAGAGGCAGCTGGGATTCATCCTCCGCCACCCTGATTGAGGCGAGTCACTACGCGACCACTAGGACTTAATGCGCATTGGGAATTGGGCATTCCAAATTGGGTGAAAAGGGGGAAAAAAATTCCAAAAAATAAAATAAGTCTTGACATTACACACAGTATTAGTTTATATGCTTAATTCATTGTTCAGATAACAGTACAGGTCGGCAAGTGTTTGCTATTGTTACATTACGTTATTGAATACTTAGACATTTAACAAAGACCACTGATATGCAGCAAGAGGTACTCACAAGAGTATGATTAATAAAACTGCCCAGCAAAACAGCATTTATTTTATAACAATAACCCCTTGTTAATGGACTGGTTTAACATAAAGGGCTTCTTTGTTACTTACAGACAGTATGTACAGACTGAGGCCTTACATTACAGAAACAGTGTGCTATAAATGTCCCTCTCGCCCTCCCTTCTTTCTCCGTCCTTCTCTTTCAGGAACCACCAAAGCTCTACCCTCCGGTTTTGGCAGAAAACAGAAAACCCATTCGTGTGCTGTCACTTTTTGATGGGATCGCAACAGGTTAGTGAAGAGCGGCCGCCATCCCTTTTATCCTCTCAGCAGAAAATAGTGCTGATTGTATTACACTCATCCTGGATTTTAAAGTGAACTTAGCTAAACTGTTATACGGGTCGCCCATCAATACCTCTGTACGCCTTATGTTCTAATCAGCATGATCGCACGTGAAGTCGGCATGATGTTTCCGATAGTTTCAGTACCCTAGGATCGGCGACTGTATGCCATCACGCTGACATGCAGCATTCTTATCAGACATGTTTGCAGTAGTTTCAATGTATTTACCTTTCCACCTGGCGCGATTGGCAGTGCGTTGCATCAGCTGTGTGGGAGACTAGGGTTCAAAGCCAGGTAATAACCTTATTTAAATGATCAATGACAAGCATGATTCAGAGATTTCACTTTTCCCTCTAACATTAATTTTTTACTCCATTAATGGTTAAGATGAGTTTTGGGTTTGGGTTGGGGGATAGAATCTATAAATATATTCTTTTCATTGTATAACATCCTGTAAAGCTGAAAACAACTTGCTTCACTACTAGCTTTGGCGACTTCTCCTGGGAATAAATGGAGCTCACACGTGCTCATATGCCCTACAACTGCTTCGGCCACTGGGGGCAGTGTTTCGAAATGTTGGTCAACGTATACCGATTTTGACAAAAGAAAAGTCAATCTACTCTTTCCGATTTCACTGTAAGATCAGGCTGGTTCTAATATGTGATGGAACTGTGCGGATTAACTGCAGTTGTAATATTTACCCACTAGATGGTCTGTCTTTGGACATTAAGTCTACACGTTAACCAATAGCAAATAACGATTTAGGCCTTGTTTTTGGATACTGTTGTAGGGAATGCAGTCTTTATCAAATTTTGCCAATAGTTAAAGGAATATTCCGGGTTCAATACAGGTTAAGCTCAATCAACAGCATCTGTGGCATAATGTTGATTATATATCAGCGCGCTAATAAACATAAAGTCCACATAGGCCTACTTGCGATATTATTCACTCAAAATGTGAAAAAACATGTTCGTTATTTTGAATAACTTTCAATATTAACATCTGTGGGTAATTTCGCTTCATTTTAATATAAATTGTGTTATATTTTATTTTATCATCCATGTACAATATGGTTCTATTCATTAACATTAGTGCAAAATTGCAAAAATTGGCCCCATTAACATCCATTGAAAGTACCTCATTGAAACCTTGATTTTTTATTTTTTTATTATTATTATTTTTTAAAGAAATGTAGGGACGAGTTGAATAATGTTTTTGTGGTAATAAACATTATGCCAGAAATGCTGTCAATTGAGCTTAACTTGTATTGAACCCGGAATATTCCTTTAACTCAGTAATTTAAAGTTGGTTAAATTTAATGTAAAAAAAAAAAAGAGATTAGAGAAACCAATAAAAAATTACAACAGATCTGAAAAGGAATTGTTATTGAAATATGCCAAGATGCTCTCAAGAGTGAGCATGAACTTCGGCCTGCACATCACAGTCAAAAATCTTCCTTAAATGTGAGTGCCTCTGTGTTTCAGGAGTAGTCCTCCACAATCAGCTGCAAACTCACATTTAGGTTTGGCTACATATGATGGATAAAATAAAAAAATGAAATTATTTTTTAAAACAGAAATCTGCTACATATGGAAGTAAAATGGTTTGTGAAAGTCTTTTAATTTTGACTGATCGTTATGTGACATACTGTATTCACTTTTACGACTAGTAGGGCAAACAACTGGGATTCATCTATTTTTGTAGAGAATAAAACTTACATTAAGCAAACAATATATTTATATATAATAGAATATATTTTTTAATGTCATGCTGTTTGTGATTATTTTAGGGCTGTTGGTTCTAAAAGAGCTGGGGATCCAGGTGGAGCGCTATGTGGCCTCAGAAGTGTGCGAGGACTCTATTACCGTGGGTATTGTTCGGCACCAGGGACGCATCATGTACGTGGGTGATGTGAGGAACGTCACCCGCAAACACGTGAGTTATCCACAAACATCTTTCATCATTCATGGTTTATCATTGCCGGTGTTTCTAGTTGATGCACTGACACATTCAGCTGTTGTTCTCATGCGGGTTGCACAAGTTCAAATCTGGCATTTTCCAATCCTTTTTATTGTCAATATGCTTACACATACAAGGAATTTGTCTTGGTGACTGGAGCTTCCAGTGCACAAAAATACAAAACAGCAACAAGACATAGATAGTAATAAAGAAAATATAAAAAATTGAATAAAAAATTTAAAATTTATAAAAATTAAATAGAAAATAAAGTATATGTAGAATACACAATAAGACAATATATATATATATATATATATATATATATATATATATATATATATATATATATATATATATTATTTTAATTTTTTTTACATACATACATATACATTTATATATACAGTAAATACATACAGTGAGGAAAATAAGTATTTGAACACCCTGCTATTTTGCAAGTTCTCCCACTTAGAAATCATGGAGGGGTCTGAAATTGTCATCGTAGGTGCATGTCCACTGTGAGAGACATAATCTAAAAAAAAAAATCCAGAAATCACAATATATGATTTTTTAACTATTTATTTGTATGATACAGCTGCAAATAAGTATTTGAACACCTGTCTATCAGCTAGAATTCTGACCCTCAAAGACCTGTTAGTCTGCCTTTAAAATGTCCACCTCCACTCCATTTATTATCCTAAATTAGATGTACCTGTTTGAGGTCGTTAGCTGCATAAAGACACCTGTCCACCCCATACAATCAGTAAGAATCCAACTACTAACATGGCCAAGACCAAAGAGCTGTCCAAAGACACTAGAGACAAAATTGTACACCTCCACAAGGCTGGAAAGGGCTACGGGGAAATTGCCAAGCAGCTTGGTGAAAAAAAGGTCCACTGTTGGAGCAATCATTAGAAAATGGAAGAAGCTAAACATGACTGTCAATCTCCCTCGGACTGGGGCTCCATGCAAGATCTCACCTCGTGGGGTCTCAATGATCCTAAGAAAGGTGAGAAATCAGCCCAGAACTACACGGGAGGAGCTGGTCAATGACCTGAAAAGAGCTGGGACCACCGTTTCCAAGGTTACTGTTGGTAATACACTAAGACGTCATGGTTTGAAATCATGCATGGCACGGAATGTTCCCCTGCTTAAACCAGCACATGTCAAGGCCCGTCTTAAGTTTGCCAATGACCATTTGGATGATCCAGAGGAGTCATGGGAGAAAGTCATGTGGTCAGATGAGACCAAAATAGAACTTTTTGGTCATAATTCCACTAACCGTGTTTGGAGGAAGAAGAATGATGAGTACCATCCCAAGAACACCATCCCTACTGTGAAGCATGGGGGTGGTAGCATCATGCTTTGGGGGTGTTTTTCTGCACATGGGACAGGGCGACTGCACTGTATTAAGGAGAGGATGACCGGGGCCATGTATTGCGAGATTTTGGGGAACAACCTCCTTCCCTCAGTTAGAGCATTGAAGGTGGGTCGAGGCTGGGTCTTCCAACATGACAATGACCCGAAGCACACAGCCAGGATAACCAAGGAGTGGCTCTGTAAGAAGCATATCACGGTTCTGGCGTGGCCTAGCCAGTCCTAAACCCAATAGAGAATCTTTGGAGGGAGCTCAAACTCCGTGTTTCTCAGCGACAGCCCAGAAACCTGACTGATCTAGAGAAGATCTGTGTGGAGGAGTGGGCCAAAATCCCTCCTGCAGTGTGTGCAAACCTGGTGAAAAACTACAGGAAACGTTTGACCTCTGTAATTGCAAACAAAGGCTACTGTACCAAATATTAACATTGATTTTCTCAGGTGTTCAAATACTTATTTGCAGCTGTATCATACAAATAAATAGTTAAAAAATCATACATTGTGATTTCTGGATTTTTTTTTTTAGATTATGTCTCTCACAGTGGACATGCACCTACGATGACAATTTCAGACCCCTCCATGATTTCTAAGTGGGAGAACTTGCAAAATAGCAGGGTGTTCAAATACTTATTTTCCTCACTGTACATACAGGTGCTGGTCATATAATTAGAATATCATCAAAAAGTTGATTTATTTCAGTAATTCCATTCAAAAAGTGAAACTTGGATATTATATTCATTCATTACACACAGACTGATATATTTCAAATGTTTATTTCATTTAATTGTGATGATTAAAACTGACAACTAATGAAAATCCCAAATTCAGTATCTCAGAAAATTAGAATATTACTTAAGACCAATACAAAAAAGGGATTTTTAGAAATGTTGGCCAACTGAAAAGTATGAACATGAAAAGTATGAGCATGTACAGCACTCAATACTTAGTTGCGGCTCCTTTTGCCTGAATTACTGCAGCAATGCGGCGTGGCATGGAGTCGATCAGTCTGTGGCACTGCTCAGGTGTCATGAGAGCCCAGGTTGCTCTGATAGTGGCCTTCAGCTCTTCTGCATTGTTGGGTCTGGCGTATCGCATCTTCCTCTTCACAATACCCCATAGATTTTCAATAGGGTTAAGGTCAGGCGAGTTTGCTGGCCAATTAAGAACAGGGATACATTGGTGCCACTTCCTGTTGGAAAATGAAATCTGCATCTCCATAAAATTGGTCAGCAGCAGGAAGCATGAAGTGCTCTAAAACTTCCTGGTAGACGGCTGCGTTGACCTTGGACCTCAGAAAACACAGTGGACCAACACCAGCAGATGACATGGCACCCCAAACCATCACTGACTGTGGAAACTTTACATTGGACTTCAAGCAACGTGGATTCTGTGCCTCTCCTCTCTTCCTCCAGACTCTGGGACCTTGATTTCCAAAGGAAATGCAAAATTTACTTTCATCAGAGAACATAACATTGGACCACTCGCAGCAGTCCAGTCTTTTTTGTCTTTAGCCCAGGCTTCTGACGCTGTGTCTTGTTCAAGAGTGGCTTGACACAAGGAATGCGACAGCTGAAACCCATGTCTTGCATACGTCTGTGCGTGGTGGTTCTTGAAGCACTGACTCCAGCTGCAGTCCACTCTTTGTGAATCTCCCCCACATTTTTGAATGGGTTTTGTTTCACAATCCTCTCCAGGGTGCGGTTATCCCTATTGCTTGTACACTTTTTTCTACCACATCTTTTTCTTCCCTTCACCTCTCTATTAATGTGCTTGGACACAGAGCTCTGTGAACAGCCAGCCTCTTTAGCAATGACCTTTTGTGTCTTGCCTTCCTTGTGCAAGATGTCAATGGTCGTCTTTTGGACAGCTGTCAAGTCAGCAGTCTTCCCCATGATTGTGTAGCCTACAGAACTAGACTGAGAGACCATTTAAAGGCCTTTGCAGGTGTTTTGAGTTAATTAGATGATTAGAGTGTGGCACCAGGTGTCTTCAATATTGAACCTTTTCACAATATTCTAATTTTCTGAGATACTGATTTTGGGGTTTTCATTAGTGTGTCAGTTATAATCATCAAAATTAAAAGGAATGAACACTTGAAATATATCAGTCTGTGTGGAATGAATGTATACATTATACAAGTTTCACTTTTTGAATGGAATTACTGAAATAAATCAACTTTTTGATGATATTCTAATTATATGACCAGCACCTGTATATACACACTGACACGCATACAAATACATAGTACAAATTTAAATACAAAACTGTTATATACAGAAGCAAGGGAATGTAATGGCAGAAGAGGTTGGATGTGTTAGATAAATATAAAAAGACTCAACTGTGAATTGCACGTAATTATTTCACAATGGGGAAGTTATAACTGTTCATGTGATGGATAGCCTGAGGGGAAAAAACTGTTCCTGTGCCTGACGGTTCTGGTGCTCAGAGCTCTGAAGCGTCGGCCAGAAGGCAACAGTTTAAAAAGGTATTGGGCTGGGTGAGTGGGATACAGAGGGATTTTTCCAGCCTTTTTCCTCACTCTGGAAGTGTACAGTTCTTGAAGGGGGGGCAGGGGGCAACCAATAATCCGCTCAGCACTCCGGACTGTCCTCTGTAGTCTTCTGATATCTGATATTTGTAGCTGAACCAAACCAGACAGTTATTGAAGTGCAGAGGACAGACTCAATGACTGATGAGTAGATCTGGATTAGCAGTACCTGTGGCAGGTTGACCTTCCTCAGCTGGTGAAAGAATAACAACCTCTGCTGGGCCTTTTTCACAATGTAGTCAATGTGGGTCTCCCACTTCAGGTCATGTGAGATGGTAGTGCCCAGGAACCTGAATAACTCCACTGCGACCACAGTGCTGTTAAGAATGGTGAGGGGGGTCAATGTTGGGGTGTTCCTCCTAAAGTCCACAATCATCTCCACCATTTTGAGCATGTTTAGCTCAAGGTTGTTTTGACTGCACCTGTCCCTTCTGTATGCAGACTCATTGTCATCTCGGATGAGGCCAATGACAATGGTGTCTCCTGCAAACACCACTGTCATCAGCTTCATCCGAGATGTATACAGTATATACAGATACACTGTATATTTAATGCATTACTTGATGATGATAACTTTTTCAGAAACTCTTCAAAATCAATTTCTAGCCTGTCATCATGTTTATAGTTGTTGTACTTTAAAATGCACAGTGCCAATAGAAAGTCATCATACCTTGTCAAAATCCATATTATTTGTCACATTACACCCTGGAAATATAATAAAAAACAGCCATATAAAATGTCCAGCTGTTTTTACACATTATAACCTTCAACATTAAAGTGAAAATAACATAGACAAAAATTCTATACAATTAATACAAATTAATTACTAAAATGCCTGGTTTAGATAAGTGATCAGCCCCCTAAAAGTAACCATTTCAAACTTGCTCAGGTTCAACCAGTCACCTTTCAGGTCACAGACCTGGCTAATTGGCCCCCACCGGGCATCAGTTGTTGAGGGTTTGATTACTTCAGAATAAATCCGACTGTTCCATGAGGATTCATTACTAGAAGTAGTACATGGTAATGAATTCAAGAATTCACTATGGTTGGAAAGGTGCTTTCAAAAGTGCTCCTGAATAAAATTGTGGAAAGATACAGGTTAGGAGAAGGGTACAAAAGATTTCAAAGGCTTTAACTATCACTCTGAGTATCGTTCAGAGCATTATTTAGAAGTGGAAAGTGCATTGCCCCACCAAAACCTTGCCTAGATCAGGCTGTCCCTCCGAATTGGATGACCAGAGCTTGGAAGCTATCAAGAGGCCAAAGGCTAATTTGAAGGGCATTTACAAGCCTGTATGACTGAGATTGATCAGTCTGTGCATGTGATGACAATCTCCTAAGCTTTACACAAAGCTTGCCTGTATGGTAGGGTGGCAAGTAAGAAGCCTCTTCTGTAAAGTGCCACACTAAGTCTCGTTTGCACTTTGTGAAAAACACTGGAGGATTTCGATGGGTTGTGGCACAAGGCTTTATTGTCAGATGAGACCAAAAATATAACTTTTTGGACTGAAATGCAAGTGTTATATTTGGAGGAAACCAAACACAGCACACTACACTGTACCTACTGTGAAGCATGGTGGTGGAAACATTATGTTGTGGGGGTGTTTCTCTTCAGCGGGGACTGGGCAGTTGGTCAGGATTGAAGGTAAAATGGATGCTGCCATTTATACCCAAATTCTTGAGGAAAATCTGTGGCCCTCTGCTTGACCACTGAAGATGGGGAGGTGGTTCACTTTTCAGCACGACAATGACCCTAAACACACTGCCAAAAAATAACGGAGTTGCTTAAAGATAGGAAGGTCAAAGTGGCCAAGTCAGAGCCCGGACTGGAATCCAATAGAAAACCTGTGGATGGACTTGAAGAGAGCTGTCCATCACCGCTCACCCCGCAATATGGCAGAAATCAAAAAATTCTGTGAGGAAAAATAGGCAAATATTCCCCAATCTAGGTGCCCAAAGCTAGTAGAGACATCTCCAAACAGACTGATGGCTGTCATTAAAGAAAAAGTTAGCTCTACGAAGTATTAAATACAGGGGCATGATCACTTTTCATAAAGTTATTCAAGTTTAAATTTAAATGTTGGAAGGCATAATATGTAAATAAAGCTGGATTTTGTTTCTTTTTTTTTTAATGAGTTTTAATTTCATGGCCGCACGGTGGCGCAGCGGTTAGCACTGTTGCCTCACAGCAAGAAGGTCATGGGTTCAAACCCCGGTTGCCCCGGCCTTTCTGTGTGGAGTTTGCATGTTCTCCCCGTGTCTGCGTGGGTTCTCTCCGGGTGCTCCGGCTTCCTCCCACCATCCAAAGACATGCAGGCTAGGTTAATTGGTGTCTCCAAAAATTGCCCTAGGTGTGAATGTGAGTGTGAGTGTGTGTCTGTCTATGTGTGGCCCTGCGATGAACTGGCGACCTGTCCAGGGTGTACCCCGCCTTTCGCCCAATGTTAGCTGGGATAGGCTCCCCCGTGACCCTGTACACAGGATAAGCGGTTGACGATGGATGGATGGAGTTTTAATTTCAGGCTGTAAGACAAACAAGTGACTATTCCAAAGGCGAATGATGATTTTCTATAGGCACTGTAGTTATTCTTGTGTTTGAGTCTAAGCACACTTGTAATGTTTCACAATATTCAATCATTGCCTATTCTTTTATTCTTCCGTATCGCAGATCCAGGAATGGGGTCCATTTGATCTCGTCATAGGTGGAAGTCCGTGCAACGACCTCTCCATAGTGAATCCTGCAAGGAAAGGTCTCTACGGTACAGAATATTGTGTTGTGTTTGTGTTCTAGACTTTTGCAGTCATATCAGTAGGACATGACCGTAATCTTCAGTGTTTCTCTACCTATTTTTCTTCATCTTTGCAAGTCGCTTTTAAGGAAATGTGTTGCATTGAGTTTGTCTCTCTCTGTTTCTATCTAATGTTATTCACATCTTGTTTTTTGTCACCGCTCTCTCAGAGGGCACAGGGCGGCTCTTCTTTGAGTTTTACCGGCTTTTACACGAGGCTCGACCTAAAGAGGGAGACAACAGGCCTTTCTTCTGGCTCTTTGAGAATGTGGTGGCCATGGGCGTCAGCGACAAGAGGGACATCTCTCGCTTTTTAGAGGTGCGTGGCTCTTAAAGTCGACATGAAATCAAAATCATGTCATTTCATTAGGAGAAAGATTTTTTTTAATGAGGAAAAACTGAAACGACTTTGCCTTTTTGTTGATGTGACCCGAGGCTGTACATATGAGCTGTGTGTGGAAAATAATGTTATTCAATAGTCAAATAGCTATTTAGGTGTGTAGGTATTGTAGCCTTGTCAGTAGTTTGCACAATAATTTAATTGCAGTCATCAGAGTATTTAGTGCTGTTTACTATGAAGATTGGCTGAGTAATGATCCATAATTTGACTGCAATTAATATATCTTGATGCTGCCCTGTAGTAATGTTGGGCTTTTAATATAAACCAATGGGTTTTTGCTGCCACCATGTGGTAGTCTGACCTGCTGTTTAAGAAACATTAACCATTTACAGGGCTCAAAACTAAGGATTTTTCCACTGGTCCTCTCTGGAAAAGTTGTTCAGATTTTTACTTGCCTGCCAACATTTTTAATGGCCCCAACACAAAAAATGACAAAGCTGTTTTTACCATCATGGCTTTGAAAAAATGCGTTCGATACTAAATACATTGGTTACATATAATATACAGTACGTGATATTTTTAAGATAATTTCCCCCAAAATTGTAGGCTATCACATTTATAATTTGCAATTTAGCCTTATGTAACCCCATATATGTGCTTTTACAAATATTAATTCATAAATACATCATATTAATCTCAGCTGTTCTGCCATTTACAAGGTTCTCGGTCATCCATTGGTGCTCTTGCTCGTCTGTTTGCACACTCTTGTGCGCTCACGCTACTGCCTCTGTGCGCTCAATATAATGTGCTTGCTCGGTAAGAAGACTGTGTTTGCTTTGTTTAATTTTTGTGCTCTCTCGCTTCTTCTTTGCTTGCACTAACGTTATAAATGTACCACTGGCTGGGCCCGATAAGGCATGTGACCGTTATAGCAACCGGCCCGAATCTCTCTTACACTGGCCTCGGCCTATCGGGCGATCCTTATTATCGAGCCCTGCTTTATGTAGTATATTGCCTCAGTTATAATGTTGCAAATGCTCATTTTTGCACAACAGGAAAGATTTAATGTAATTGTCTATTATTATTGAATTTGTAATGTTAATGTGTAACCCTTTGCTTCTCATAGTGCAACCCGGTCATGATTGATGCTAAGGAGGTGTCTGCTGCCCATAGAGCTCGCTACTTTTGGGGTAACCTGCCTGGCATGAACAGGTGAGTTATACGTGGACAATAGCATTTGCTCTGAACTGCTTCCTTTATTAAAGGGACAGTCCACCCAAATGACAAATCTGTCATTTACTCAACCTCATGTTGTTCAAAACCCCTTTGAGTTTCTTTCTTCCTTGAAACGCAAAAGGAGGAGTTAGACAGAATGACAACCTCAATAAACTTTCACTTTCATTATATGGAACCAAAAAGCATTCATACAGGTTATGGAATAACATCAGGATTAGTAAATGTGGACAGAATTCTCATTATTTAATTTTATTTTTGGGGGGATTTTTTCACTCTTTTTCACCCAATTTGGAATGCCCAATTCCCAATGCACTTTTTAAATCCTCGTGGTCGTGTAGTGACTCGACTCAATCCAGGTGGCGGAGGAAGAAGCGCACTGCCACGGAGACATAGTGCATGTTGAGGCTTCACGCTATCCACTGCAGCATCCACGCTAAACTCACCACGCGCCCCACTGAGAACAAACCACATTATATAGATCATGAGGAGGTTACCCCATGTGACTCTACCCTCCCTAGCAACCGGGACAATTTGGTTGCTTAGGAGGGGTTGCCTTGGTTGCTTTGGTTGCTGGCTGGAGTCACTCAGCATGCCCTGGGTTTTGAACTAGGGAACTCCAGGGGTGGTAGACATCCTCTTTACCACTGAACTACCCGTCGCAGAATTCTCATTTTTGGGTGAACTGTCCCTTTATTTTCCAAACTCATTTCACTACCGTGTTTACTATTGTAAACTTGAAATTTCTTATTTCCTTTCTGTTTATCTCAGACCGTTATCTGCCATGTGCACTGATAAACTGGACCTTCAAGACTGTCTGGAACATGGCAGGACAGCTAAGGTACCGTAAACAACCTAGTAAGACTAATCATCGATTGATTTCTGGATAAATCTTCGTACAGGACCACAAACAGCATATTCTTCTACATCTTTTACAGTTTGACAAAGTGAGGACTATTACCACTCGGTCAAATTCAATAAAGCAAGGCAAAGACCAGCACTTCCCTGTCTTCATGAATGAAAAAGAAGACATCCTGTGGTGCACTGAGATGGAAAGGTAAAAGGAAATACATTTAGCAAAAGGAGAACGTATCATATTCATCTATATATGCTAGGAACTTGACCAGAGAGACTGCAAGATTCTTAACAATAACAAATGTCACTTCTTACAAGTGTGAAAACATAAACTAAGTAAACAACTAAACTAATGTTCATTTCTCTTATTCCTGGACACTAGGGTGTTTGGCTTCCCTGTCCACTATACAGACGTTTCTAACATGAGCCGTCTGGCCAGGCAGAGGCTGCTGGGGCGGTCGTGGAGCGTTCCGGTCATCCGTCACTTGTTTGCACCACTCAAAGAGTACTTTGCCTGCATCTGAACTCAAAACACAGTACAGATGAGAAAAATCAAAACCGATTTAATAACAAGAGCCTTGAAATGATGCTCTTGTATGTTATTAGCAAGTTAAACATCAGAAATGTATTTCATGTTTGTTTTCCTCTGGTTTAGAATGATTGACTCGTTTAAATTCTATTTAAATTTGTTATTATTCATTTTACTTTTTTAGCAGTGTTATCCAGTATTTGAATTGATTTATGTGTGCAAGCTATACTTGAGACATGGACTCCTTTTAAGGCACTGAGAGATGATATGACAATAATCAGAGGCGTAAATGAGGAAATTTGATCAGACGGAATATACCATGGCCATAAGTATGAGGACTACCCTTTCTAATTATCAGGTTGGTCTGGGCCCCTTAAAGGGATAGTTCACCCAAAAATGAAAATTCTCTCATCATTTACTCACTTTCATGTCATTCCAGATGTGCTTTCTTTCTTCTGCTGAACACAAATTAAGATTTTTAGAAGAATATCTCTGCCCTGTAGGTCCATACAATGCAAGTGAATGGTGACCAAAATTCAATCCTTTTTTTTTTTTTTACAATAAATCTCTACTTTCACTTTCAGAATGTGAAAGTGGAGATTTATAGTTAAAAAAATAAAGGACTAACATTGATCTGTTAATCAAAAATATTGAATCACTTCAGAGGACATGGATTTAACCACTGGAGTCCTATGGATTATTTTTATGCTGCCGTTATGCGATTTTTGGAACATGAAAGATATGGTCACCATTCACATGCATTGTATGGACCTACAGAGCTGAAATATTCTTCTAAAAATCTTTCTTTGTGTACTGCAGACAAAATTCATACACATCTGTGATGGCATGAGGATGAGTAAATGATGAGTTCCCTTAAAAGGCATAGTTTACCCAAACATTAAACCATTGCCAATAACAGTTAGTCACTTACAATGGAAGTTAATTGGGCCAGATGAGAAATGTTAAAATACACACTGTCAAACATGCACAAGATATAAACATGATATGTGTTAACATGATTTTAGTGTGATAAAATCACTTACTAGCTGTTTTTGTGTAAAGTTATATAAAAAAATAACAACTTAATTGTCAGGACGACATAATGCTGCAAACCCTGTAATCTAGTAAACAGCGTAATGCTGATAAATCCCTGAATTTATCACACTAAAATCATGTTAACATGTATAATCTTTGTCTTGTGGCAATACTTTTGAAACTGTGTGTATTTTAATGTTTATCATCTGGCCCCATTCACTTCCATTGTAAGTGCCTCACTGTAAATGTGATTTGAATTTATAATTTTTTTGTAATCAACTTGTACAACATGGAACATTCCTTCAATCCCAGTGGTTTTTAAGTAAATGATGAACAAGCACATATGGGTGTGGTGTTTAGGTGTCCACATACTGTAGGTCATTTAGTGGATCAGAAAAAAAATAGCTATAGCTTTTAAGTTAGCCCAAAGATTTCCACTTCCTGAGTTTTTTTGATTATCAGGCAGTAGCGGTGTGCCGATCAGTCTAATTCTCATGGTGCCCGTCTTTCCTCTCCTTCAACATCTGAGCCTTGGTGAGAGTGAAAAAAGTGTGTCTATCTATTCAGTGTCAGGGGAGCTCTGTCTTAATCAATCCAAAACACCAGATCACAAATACCTCTTTGTTTACAGTTTCTATACACAACTGAAGGTAATAAAAGGTACTACTGTAATAGGTGACAATATGGTGCTTCAAGGTGGTGAAAAACATTGCAACCCATGTGGTGCTACTTCCCAAAGCAAGATGGGGGTCACGTTTTGTACGTTGCTGGGTAAAACGAATGACGATAAAACTTCGACAGGTCAAGCCAGGTCTGCCACAACTCATTTTATATCTTTTTTTACAGCCTTTTTGTAATATATCCTCTGGTGCTCTTTAAAAAAAAAAAAAGAAAAAAAAAAGACGCCTCAGCCTTTCAATCTTTGAGGTCTGCTTCCTACGGTCTGCTTGCAATCGGAGCGCATGAGAACCAGCCACATGGGCTGTGATGTTTTTTGTCATCTATACCTTGAAATCAAAGGCTGTGGTAAGCTAATTTTTTTACTAGCGTCCCACAGACCAGAATCATTACTGTACAACTCGTAGTTTGTGTTGCGGCTGCAGGAAGGGTAGCGTCGGTCCTTTCTCGGCCAGGTGAATCAACCTTCGACTGTGGTGCGCGCGCAGACTATTTTCAGTCAGGTGCAAAACTTTAAAAGGTGCGGCTTCACAATGTTCTTCTACCTTTTTATAGCAATTTTGTGCTGTGTTACCAACAATATCAAGCACTTTTGTATATGTATACTTCTTTATTTCTTTGATATTTTTAAAAAAATCTTTCCTCTTGATTCTTGTGAATTGTTTTTCGGGTTATGTTAAATGATGTGAAACTCTTGCCGTTATATAAGGTAATACTTTGTTGTGTACAGTAGGGCTGTGCCAATAGATGTGAAAGAATGAGCTAGGATAGAATAAGTCCATCTGTCGTGCTAGTGGTGAAGGGGCTGAATTCAAATACCACCCCTCTCATGTTCTCACGTGCTACAGAGTCGCTTTATCATAACTCGCGTCGAGAAAGTAGTGTCTGCTCACAGTTCTACCGGTATATAATCCAAAAGTGAGTGTGTTTGTTAAATATCCCTGTAGGAAATTAGTCGTTTTCACAGATGGGGTGTCATCATGACACAATCATAAACTACGTCTGGTCCCTAGCGTAGATCTGAAAACATAATTATGGATGTTGACCATGTCAATAATTTAGTTGTAACATGCAAGCTATGTAATAGATGAGGCTAAATTTGTGAATTTGGTTAGAAATGGGCTCTAATGAAAACCTTGTTAGCTTCTTTTTTTTATTATTTAAGGCATTGCACTGCTTACATACCTTTAAACATTTTTCATGTTCAGCAATGTTTCTTGTTATTTTCCAAATGCCCAGATTTCTTTTTGTACATTTTGTACATAGAAAATTGTCTGTTGCTTTCTTTTTTTTTCTTTTTTTTTTTAAATGACCTATGAGATGTACAAATATAATTCTTTGCTAATATATTATCATTGAATCAAAACAGCACTCAAATCGCAAAGAGGGGGTGTAATTGACACAATGGCAACAGGTAAATTGACATAAGCTATAAAGCAGCAGGGTGTTAGAACTGTGTGTCTTTTGTAATTCATATTTATGTGTTAAATGGGGGGGGAAACTAAAGAATGAGGTCGCTAAGTAATTTTAACAGTCCCATCTTTACTGCACAGCCCTACATACAAAAGTGTGTTTCAATTTGCTTTTTAATTATTTTTTGAATTAAGAGAGGGATTGTAGGTGTTTCCTAAGGTGCTAAACATTTTATCTAATTGAGAAAAATATATTATTTGGAAAAGAAATGATTTTTTTTTTCTTTTATTATTGGAGAAACACTTATTTTACTCACTCATATAAAGATATTAACAAAGGCATTTTAACTTTGTACTTGAAAAAAATAATAAATGATGAAAGATTCTTATATTGTTTTAGAATAGACATTGCTGTAGTTGGTGCTTTTCTGTGGGAAATCATGTACTCATAATGGGAAATGACAAAAAAAAAGATTATAATAACGTTTGCTGTTAACATGAACTTGCTTAATATCCAGGCAGAATTGCTTCTAAGTCCTACATTCCATGCCTTATATCCAACCCTCCATTCTCTTGTTTTTTTGTTTCATTTTGTCATTTTATTTTCTCTGTTTTGTTAAATTCTGCTTTATTTTGGTATATTATATTTTTGGCTGTAACAGCCATTTGTTTGCTCTCCTAACAGGTTCTCTGTATATCTCAGTGACACTGTAGATCTGTGTAAGCTCTGTTGTGTCATATAAACTTATTTTCAGGCCTTTTCTCCTTCTGGAATCAGCTCATACAGCAAATGTAGCAGTCATTCACCACCTCTCCCCATTTCTTTCGTTATGTGCCCAGAACGAAGAAAAAAGGCTCCTTATGTACTTGTGCTGGAGAACACTTGAATAAATGTATTGTTTTTTGTGGAAAAAAGTGCAGTTGTTTGTTTTCTTTACAAATATTCACAGCAAATACTTGTATTATTAATTATATTAAATTATATTATTAAATTATCAATTACATTTTGCAATAATAATGTTTCTAACTATTTAGTTAATACTGGGGAAGGTCATTAATATAACAATTATATGAAAATAATAATATTAACACTTAAGGTCCCATTTGTTAACATTAACTAACAATGAACAATAATTTTAAAGCATTTATTAATCTTGGTTAATGTTAACTTCAACCTATAGAACCAATTTTTTTTTAATCAAAAGTTATGTGTTAACATCATTAGTTAATGCACTATGAACTAACAATGAAAATTTTTATTAACTAGCATTAACAAAAAATTATAAATGCTGTAAATATATATTGTTCATTGTTATTTCATGAGACCTAATGCATTAACTAATGTTAATGAATGGAACCTTATTGTAAAGTGTTACAATAATTATAAATGCTATCTTTACTGTATATGCATACAATATGGGAGACTTTGGGCTTGTTGTCAAACTTTGCACTACAGTAAATATTTCTCAGGCTAGGTTTTTGTTTAGTTTTTTTAAGTAATATCCTGCATAGTCACATACCTTGAAAATTTGGCTACAATATAAAAATATATATGAAATACCCCTTATATATATATATATATATATATATATATATATATATATATATATATACTTTGTATTATATTAAGTTTTAATTTAATAAGTTTTGATAAATTAGTTACCATAGCTGAGATGAGGTTCCCCTTCTGTAACTCACTTGACGTTATGTCGATGAAGTGACACTAGGGGTCGATTGCAAGCCCGAAACACCTTCAGATCTTTGAGAAAAGGCCAATGAGAATTGGCGAGTTGAATTTGCGTGCCACTCCCCTGACATACGGGTATAAAAGGGAGGCCAGCAGGCAAGTTCATTCAGATTTTTTCTTCAGAGCTGAACGGTTGCACTATAGCAAGCTGAAGTCTGCTCATTCATTCATTCACCTTCCCTCTCAGAACATTGCTGTTGGATCTACAACGTTCGTGGATGGTTCATGTTCTCACTGCGAGAACATGACCATGGCCACTTTACGAGCGTGGCTCTCCTTCTTCCGAGGGAGCGCCTCTTCATCTGCCCCCTTCCCGGCCCTCCTACCTATGGGTACAACACCGATGTGGTTGATGCTTTGGTGAGACATTTTACCGATGTGGTGAGACATTTTACGGGTTTCTCGGGTCAGACCGCTCACGGTGCTGCCACCCTCCAGTTCCATTCTTCCCGGAAGTGCATGACGAGCTGACGCGGTCATGGAGGGCACCTTTTGCTTCCTGGACTCAATCCTTCAGCTCGTCCACACTCACTACCCTCGACGGTGGGGCAGCCAAGGATTATGCCACGATTCCCCAGGTGGATAAGGCGAATGCAGCACACCTGAGCCCACTGATCACCGCCACCTGGCGGAAATTGGCCAGTACTCCCTTCATTCATCCCTGTAGGATGACGATGTCTCTGGCGATGAAAGTCTACAGCGCTGCCGGTCAGGCCACCTCTACCCTAACATGTAAGTAAGTTTCGTTACACGGACAGCTGGCCGGGTGTACCGCTTGTGCATAGCATCTTTCCCCTCCAAGAAGGTGAAGCCGCGCTCTTCTCTCCTATGTGTGTCCACAACTTGTGAGCCCTGGATGTTCTTCCTCCTAGCCCTCTGACTCACAAATTCTGCGGAGGAATTTGTTGTCAGACCCAGTACTTGTGCTACATGCCCTGTACTGTGGTAAGTGCTCCACAGGTTTTCAGTTTCCATGCTAACCTCCTTTGATGTATCTTCCACAGCACGGACTCCCCCTTCCTTGTGGTAGACCCGCTTCTCCCTTGGCAGAGCTCTCTGCCCCAGTCTCTGTGTTTGTGCTACTCCCAAAAATAGTCACGAGCAGGTGGCACAGTTGTTAATATCTAAAGAATTGAGACCTGGTAATCCCAAAATGTTGAACCATATTTTCAAAGGATCTTCTCTCCACTCTCATATAGGTCACTGAGCATATTAACCTCCCTCACAATCCACTCTGTCCAACAGAAAGGGGACTTATTAATACATACTTTTGGGTTCAGCCATATGCTCAAAACAACATTTTAATAAATGTCTGAATTAAACATTCTTGTCCATACCACATGCAAATGTAAGATAACGGGGTGTAACTTAAATTCTCCAGATAGTTTGATAGAAAGGCTTTGCAATGGCAAGATAGGGTCAAGAACTTCCTGTTCAATACAAAAAACAGGCAAGGGCTTTCTCAGGTGGAATCGACCAATGAGCCAAATGTCTGAGACCGAATGCATAATAATAAAACAAAATCTTGGGTAGGCCTAGCCCACATTTGTCAATCGGTTTATATAACTTACTGAAATGTAATCTGGGACGTTTACCATTCCAAATGAAGGACTTCACTATGCTCTCAAATTGCTTGAAATAAGAGAGGGAGAGATTGTAGCAGGTTTTGGAATACAATTAATTTTAATAACATTAACCTTCCCAGTCATAGATAAATGTAATGAAGCCCACCTGCCCACATCGCTCGAGAAACTTTTTATTAAAGGGTCAAAATTAACTCTAACTAAATCACACAAATTTGCTGGGAATAAAATATGCTAATATGTCAAATGCTAAATGCCCCGTTTGGGCCACTGGAAGGCACCTGGCTGAAAAGCTGCTAGTGGGCAGTAAGCTGTCAGCACCAAAGATTCAGATTTATACCAATTAACTCCTGAGAATTTAGAAAAGGAATTAATCTGTGCAGGCAAGGTATAGATTTAGTAGGGTCAGAGACAAATAATAAAATATCATCTGCTTATGCATCACACCTCCCGCAATCACCCCTGGAAAATCATCATCCTTTCTTATCGTGACTGCTAATGGTTCCAGGGCAAGACAGAACAATAATGTGTCCAGAGTAAAATAATCTGACATTAATCCATTTGTTTGTACCACCGATGTCTATAAAGTAATTTAATCCATCCAATAGATGTATTCCCGAACCCATACATTTCCAAAATCTTAAAAAGATAATCCCATTCTACCATATCAAATGCCTTTTCAGCATCAAGTGAGATGGCAGCGACCAGAGTCTGACCATTGAACACATGATATTGATGAAACACCTAATGTTATCAGAAGAGATATGGCCCCGAATAAACCCAATCTGATCTATGTGTATAAGAGGTGTTATAACTTTACTTATTTGGTTAGCCAAAATTTTTTAGTCTAGCTTTATCAGGGAAATTGGATGGTAACTCTTACACGCACTTGGATCTTTGTCCTTTTTAAGAATCAGACTGATCCAGGTTTATGTCATGGTTGTCGGAAGCTTTCCAATCTTTAATTAATCTGTATAAACTTCTAGCAGGAGTGGAGACAGTTCTGTAGCATAAGATCTTAAAATTTCAGCAGCAAAGCCATCTAGCCCCGGAGCCTTGCCTGTAGGCAAGGCCTTAATTACCTCACCAAGTTCCTCCAATTTTATCACAGAATGAACAATTTAGGAATTTCTAATGGTTCCACAAAGTTTCTAATATCTTCAGCAGTAGACAAGGATGTGGAAATATAAAGATCAAGATAGAACTCTTTAAAAGCCTTATATATACCAGTGGCTGAGGAAAATATTTCACCACTAATGATTTCACTGTGTGAATGGTAGAAAAAGACTCTCTCTCTTTTATACATCTAGCCAGAGGTATTCCTGCTTTGTCCCCCAACTCAAAGTATGACTGTTTTGCCTTGAATAGCCAAAACTCCTCCTTGCGTGACAAAATAGTATTGTATCTGTATTTCAGTCGGGTCAATTCTCAGAGGCCATTAGACGACATTCGGCGCTTCAGCTCTATCTCTGCACTTTTAATATTCTAAAATCTATTCTATAGTAAAATTTATGGAATGATAAAAAATTTATTGTCCCTACCAGATGGGTTCAAAAGCCTCCAAATATCTGTAAGACCAAGATCTTTACACATCCTGTGAAGCGGCAATGTTGCTCTAGGGGGCTTACACATTTTTGCTTCACTATGATCAAGGAGTCCATCAAAAGATTAAAGTCACCTCCCAATATTATATCATGAGGGGTGCCAGCGGCTTGCAGAATCCCTTCAAGATCTATAAAAATGCTCTGATTATCGACGTAAGGTGTATAAATATTAGACAAAATAAGACTTTGCCCCTGAATTTCAGCTAAAACAATAATGACTTCTTAATTTATCTTTACTCTGTTTGAGACATTTGAATTGTAGATGATCTCTTATCAGTGTAATGACTCCCCTGCTCTTCCTCGAGCCAGCACTTGTACCCACAAAAAAATGCCCAACCCATATCTTTCCAAAAATTTCAGCTTCTTGCGGAGAAAGGTACATTTCTTGAAGAAAAATATCATCAACATTATATTTCTTATGCTTAAGAAGAGAAATAACCTTCCTTCTTTTTATGGGGTGCCCCAACCTATTTACATTCCACGTGGAGAGAGACAATCTACTCATATTAACAGTTGACATTTTGACATATAAGAAATAATAGATTGTGTGTCAGAAACAGGATTATAAAGACCACATTCTAGCATAAGTGTAACAATCAAACCCCAAACATCCCTTAGAAAAATAAAAAAAAACTGAAAAATGTAAGCATTAACCCCACGCATGACAGCGTCAACTGGCGTCCATTCCTCCAAACTCGTGCACACCTACGAGAGCCCCCGCAACAACTTTGCCATCGGATTGCTCAAGTCCAGTGTTTCTGTACACATTTTGTGAGACAGAATTACACAGCAAAATATAATCTATAAAAGAAACTCCTGACAAGAGGCAGAATAAACACAAAGAGTGTGTACATTCATCCCTAAAACTGTCCTTATGGTGTGTTATTCTACAAAATAATCTCCAGCAGATAGGTTGAACAGCACGTAAAGAAAACGTGCAGTTCCTCAACCTGTCAAGCGGATGTTCAGTGAGCCAGCCCATTCGGCTTCAACATGAGTGTAAGCAAATGACATACTCACTCCAATGACTTTGCCAGAAATACTCCACAAAATGAACCCCAGCCGAGTGTGTAGATTCATCCACAAAACCATCCCAAAGATGTGTTACTCTACAAAATAAACTGAACCAGCACAAAAAAGTGACAGTCAAGCGAATGTTCAGTGAGCTATACCACCTGGCCGCAACGTGAACACCACAACACAACCACTCACTCCATTATATTTATGAAGGACATCGCTTGCCGTGGGCATGTGAATGTTTTACAGCCATCCTTAGCATCTATTCTCAATTTGTCCGGGTATATCAATTTGGGAAAAAGAATATGCTATGGTTCTTCCAAGAAAGCCTTTCTTTACTCCTCGCCTCATGTAACACAAGATCTTTATCGGATGATCTCAAAAATTTGGTCAGAATTGATCAGGGCTGTCTCCCTCGGCGCATCACCGAGCTGGAACTAGATAATCCAGATAATCTCCAGATAATCGATCCGTTTCTCGACATCCCCCACTCTTGTGACCACATCAGTAAATTTGGCCTCCATGGCAGTGATCGATTGACGAATAACTGCAAGATCCTCCAAGTCAGCAACGACCTTCAACATGCTCAATGCTCAACATCTCCTACCACAATTCCCGCATCTCTCCGACCAAATCGACTGGCCGGTCCATGGCCCACTCAGGGGTATCAGCCTGAACATGTAAGTGCCTTTTAATGTCTCTAGAGCCCAAGAATTTTTAATTCTTTGACATATACGTCCCTCCTAGAACAGTTATGGATTAAAGTGTATCAAATCTCACCGGTTTATGTCATTAAAAGGTATTTAAAGTAGCAAAGTGTGCAGAGCTCGCCATTCACAAGTCCGATCCTCACATGGCGTCACGTGATTACAGTACATTCTTATTTTAAAGGAATAGTTCACCCAAAAATGTAAATTCTTTCATCGTTCACTCTCTGTTTCTGTTTAATATAAGACTGAAAGTCATACAGGTTTGTACTAGCATACATGTGAGTAACTGATGACTGCATTTTAATTGTATATCTCTTTAAATCTATATCTTAGGATGTAATAAAAAGGGCCACAGATAAGTTTATTAGCTTTAGACACAAAAAAATATTGCAATTATAAGCAGAGCATAAGTGGGAAGAGCTGGAAAAGAAGGAGTCTTTGATCCAGAGCAGAGACCAGATGCTACAAGAGAATATAAAGCCTCCTCCTATGTTTTCTATTAGCCTATTTGTTAACTAAACTGCCCTAAATTGCCCTTTAATATATGGAAATATATATATTTAATATGGATATTTTTTTTTTAATGTATAATATTTTTAACCAATCTATATTTAAAGGAGTGTCTGCATTATTACTAAGACTTTGTGTGGTCTATTTGGTGTATCCTCACAAACAAGTCACATTCACACCTTTATGGGCTGAAATTTAAATTATGTAGTCCTATATTTTATCCAATCACCAGAGAAATATCAAATTTAAATTTTTACATCACTGCAAACAGTTTTGTTTGTTTGGTTAGTTTATTTTCCCATTATTGAGATAATTCCTGCCTGTACATCTTTCATTGATTTTTGCATCATTTGAAAAAGATTCAGTTTTTTCCAAGAGACACAACCAAACAAACTACTTTTTAAAAGTTGCAAAGAATATCAGAAGAGACTGGTTTTGTGAAGATGTTTCAGTGTGACATTTAACAAATTTTATTCACAAAAATGTCCTGCCAAAGTGCCACACCTTCAGGTAAGAAAAAAAAAGTAACATTTAATTCTCAAGATTTAATAGCATTTCTTTTAAAATCCACTTCTGGTTGTTCCTTCTCAGCTATCTATGAACTCCAGATTTTATACACCACGGCTAACACCAGCCAATATCTCCTATCCAGCCAACAGCCTCACAGAAATGCTTTATGTTCTCCTGTCATTTTTGTTATGGCTGGCAATAAACCCCAAGCTTTTGTGGTCTCAGGTAAGACCTAAGTGCAGCACAGAATTGTTTAAATATTTTTCTCTATCATACACCACAATGTAAATTATTTGTTTAGGTGGATACTGCTCTTCTGGACCCATGATGGATCAACCAATGAATGAGCTGGTTTCCACAGAGAGAACTTATGCGAACACATGTGAGACATGTGTGTCCAATTACATATTTTTATGACTCTTAATCTTTATCACAAGGCAGCACTGTATTGATTTGATGTACCACAAACGTTCTTGTTATGGCTTGTTCTAAATCCATAACCCTAAGTATTAAGTTAATGCAATTAATTCAAGCCAAACCATGTAATGTCCTGTATAGGGACCTGCAGATAATTCAAGTTGAAATCTCCCATTGGCTTTTATTGAATTCAGCATTCTTACATATATTTGAATTATGAATTGTGATTGGTCTTTGCTTAATTGCACCAAAGTGGCAAAACTGAAGCCTTCAGGAAATGCAAATTAGGTTTATCATTCTACAGTACGTTCACTCATTCTGAATCATTTTAAACAATTTTATTTCATGCCTGTGTTTTCTAGATCTAGCTGAATTCAATCCCTTTTATTATGCAAATTTGTATATATATAGCTATATATAGCTACCCATTTCTTAATGATATGCTGATGGCTATGATTGACTGATTCATTTACCTTTATGTACTCCCAGCAGTGGCATTAATTTCAAGCCATGATACTGCAGTTGCTGGGACCTCTGCAGCTGGTCAGGCTCTTTCAGTATTTCCAAATGGGCTTACAGGGCATCATTGCTCTCGAAAGAGAACTTCTGCTGCTACGATCCCCTTAAACACAGAGGAAACCCCGGCAAACCCCCTAACCTCTGCGACCGGGCCAATGATGTCACCTAAGAAGCGTTGGGTGGAGAAAATGGTGAAAGAGCCTGATATATAACAACTAAAATATGTAGATTAATATATGTTATGTATGCAGAGCCGGCCTTCCCTAAAGGCAAACTGAATTGCCAGGGGGCCCCAACACTGTCAAAGACATTAAAAGTAGTGTTACAAACATACTGAAGGGGGCTCTCACATAAAATTTTGCTTAGGGCCCCCCACAAGGCTAGGACCGGCACTGTATGTATGTAAAAAAATGTTATCTTTATTTTGGCCATTGTTTAGGTATTGAAATAAAGCATTTGCTAATAATAAAAGTTCCTTTGGTTCTTAAAGGAATAGTTCACCCAACTCATCATTTACTCACCCTCATACCATCCCAGATGTGTATGACTTTCTTTCTTCTGCTGAACACAAACAAAGATTTTAGAAGAATATCTCAGTTCTGTAGGTCCGTACAATGCAGGTCAAAACTCTGAAACTCAAATAGCATATAAAGGCAGCATGCAAGTAATCCATTCGTCTCCAGTGGTTAATTCTATGTCTTCAGAAGTGATATGATAGGTGTCTTTTATAACTTTTATAATGTTAATGTTATGACTAGAATCTTTATTTTTATGTGAGTGGTCATGATTTCCTACATATATTGAAAAATTAAAATTCAGTTCTTAAGGAATACTTTTAAAAAAATGTATTTGCACCTTTAATGTATACCAGCAAATATATGTTGACATTCAAAATTTTAGTTTGGGGATAGAATTCACCAAATTTATTCAAATTTTTAAACAAGGTGTTTGAAGCAAACATATGAAACCAATACTAGAGGCCAAAACTAGTCCATAAACCTAACAAATTGTATTTAGAACCCAGTATGCAAGCTGTAGGCGACTGTGGCAAGGGAAACAAAACTCCATAAGATGTTGGTTAATGGAGAAAGATAACTTTGGAAGAAACCAGGCTCACTGTGGGTGCCAGTTCCCCTCTGGCTAAACATCATGAATATAATGCCTATATTAGTTATTTGTGTCCAGTACAAGTCATGGTTTTAAATTTGTTAACTAAGTAAGTGTTAAGGTCCAGTGTTTAAACAAAGATTTTGTACGAACTGTAATATTAATGGATAATGTCTTTGAAGTCCATCCTGGATTAACTGCAGAAGTTCACATAGATGCAATTGTTCTTGTTAATTGGCTGATGAAGAGTTTTGTTGGCAATTAATTGGTAGTCTATGTATTCCATTATAAGAGTATAGTCCATCATTAGACCACTTTTCAACCTGTAGGTCATTTCGGCGATGTTCGGAGTGGTTCATCCTAAATCCAAGTTTCTGGGAGTTGCATTTGGAATATCCGATGTCTTAGTGATGGAGTTGGCATCAGTTCATTCTCTGAAGTCCATCATAAAAGACCGAAGTGATGTCTGGCTAGCACCGGCCATAGTTTATCTTCATCACTCAGCGACATGTAGCAGTGGAGTCTGACACCAAGCAGGAACGGAGCTGGATCTGGCTGGCTCTAGTAACCTCAGGATATGAATCCCTGGATGAGACAGGGAAACATATATAATAATATTAGCGTAGATGTCATTCAATTTTATGCAAAGTTATAGCTTATGATAGATGTTTCTGGTTCCGGCAGACCTAACTAAAGCAGTCTAATTGTGAGTTGAAGTACAAATTAGGTGTATGCCTGGCTAAATAGATGATAGATAGTCTTTAGTCTAGACTTAAACTGAGTGTCTATGTCCCGAACAGTGTTATGAGACTGTTCCATAGTTTAGGAGCCAAATAGTAAAAGGATCTACCTCCTTTTGTGGATTTTGATATTCTAGGAATTATTAACAGGCCAGAATTTTGTGATCATAATGAATGTGATGGAATATAGCATGACAGAAGGTCACTTAACTGAATGAAATTTAACAGGTAGTCAATGTAACAACAATGGAATGGGGCTAATATGATCACATTTCTTGGTTCTAGTCACCACTCTGGCAGCTGCATTTTAAACCAAGTTTATTTATTGAACTTGCTGGACATCCTCCCAATAATGCATTACAATAATCTATTCTTGAGGTGATGAATGCATGAATTAGTTTTTCGGAATCAGCAACAGAAAGCATGTGTCGTAAATTTAGCAATATTTCTCAGGTGGAAGAATGCTGTTCTACAAATACTGGTCATTTGATTTTCAAAGGACAGATTGGTATCAAATACAACACCAAGTTCTTTGCTGTAGAAGTTTAAGAATCCATCAAGGTTTTTGGTCCAATAATTAGTACATCTGTTTTGTCAGAATTGAGTAGAAGGACATTTCTGGCCATCCAATTTTTTATGTCATTGATACACTGTTAATTTGGAGAAATGTGAAATTTTATCGGATTTAGAAGAAATATAAAGTTGGGTATCATCATCATAACAGAGGAGAATTATTCCATGATTCCTGATAATATCTCCCAGGAGACGCATGTATAAGGAGAAAAGCAGAGGCCCTAAAACTGTTCCCTGTGGCACTCCGTACTGAACTTTGTTTGATTTGACAATTCCTTGTTTACACGTACAAAGTGGTAGCGGTCTGATAAATAGATTCTAAACCATGCTAATGCAAGTCCACTAATGCCGACATAATTCTCCAGGCTATTCAATAGAATGTAGTGATCTATGGTGTTGAAGGCAGCACTAAGATCTAAAAGCACTAGAAAAGAAATGCAGCCATAATCAGATGCTAAGAGATATGTGCAGTCTCTGTACAGATTCAGAATCAGAATGAGGTTTATTGCCAAGTATGCTTTCACATACAGTACAAGGAATTGTTTTGATGACAGAAGCTTCCAGTGAACAAACAATACAACAAGACAGAATAAAAAAAACAAAATATAATAAAAATAAAAAGTGAACAGAATATATGTATATTCTATTCACTTTTTATTTTTATTCCATTTTTTTAAATAAATAAATGATAAGACAAAATAAATATATAGAGATGGATAGTCTGAGGGAAAAATCTCTTCCTTTGCCTGACAGTTCTGGCGCTCAGTGCTCTGTAGTGCCAACCAGAAGTCAATAGTTCAAAAAGGTAGTGGCTGGGTGAGTGGGATACAGAGGGATTTTTCCAGCCCTTTTCCTCACTCTGGAAGTTTACAGTTCTTGAAGAGAGGGCAGGGGGCAACCAATAATCTGCTCAGCAGTCCAAATTGTCCTTTGTAGTCTTCTGATATCTGATTTCATAGGTGAACCATACCAGACGGTTATTGAAGTGCAGAGGACAGACTCAATGACTGCTGAGTACAACTGTATCATCAGCGCCTGTGGTGGGTTGAATTTCATAAGCTGGCGAAGGATGTACAAACTCTGCTGGGCCTTTTTCACAATGGTGTCAATGTGGGTCTCCCACTTCAGGTCCTGTGAGATGGTAGAGCCCATGAACCTGAATGACTCCACTGCTGTCACAGTGCTGTTTAGAATGAATACAATTCATTTTAATAACATTAACCTTCAAAGTCATAGATAAATGTAATGAAGCCCACCCGCTCACATTGCTTGAAAACCTTTTTATTAAGGGGTCAAATTAACTCTATTACTAAATCATAATAACTAAATCAGACAAATTTGCTAGGAATAAAATGCCCAAATGCCCGGTTTGGGCCACTGAAAGGTACTCAACTGAAAAGCTGTTACTGGGCAGTATGCTTTCAGATCCAAAGCTTTGGATTTTGACCAACTGACTCTGTATCCGGAAAATTTAGAAAAGGAATTAATAATTCTGTGGAGGCAAGGCCTATGACAAGGTATGACTGTCTTGGCCTGAATAGCCAAAATGCCACCTTTCTCGACAAAATAGTATTATGTCTGTATTTCACTCTGGTCCATTTGCTGAGGCCCTCAGACCACATTCGGCACTTCAACTCTGCCTCTGCACTTTTAATATATCCTTCCAACTCCATGAGTTCTCATGCTTTGGACTTTTTGATGAATAAGGCATACTGTATGATCTGACCCCTAAGAACCACCTTAAGTGCCTAAAATGTTTAATTTTGTTTTCAATTGAGCAATCCACAACAGATGAAATGAGGGACTTAGATATATATACATATATATAAAATCTGTTCTAGAATAAATCTCATGGACTGATAAAAAAATGTTATAGTCCCTACCAGATGGGTCCAAAAATCGCCAAATATCTGTAAGACCAAGATTTTTACACATTCTGTAAAGTGTCAGTGTTGTTCTAGGGGGCTTACACACTTTTGCTTCACTATGAACAAGGACTGTGTCCATCAAAAGATTAAAGTCTCCTCCCAATATTACATCATAAGGGGTGCCAGTGGCATGCAACATCCCTTCAAGATCTATAAAAAAAGCCCTGATCATCAACGTTAAGTACCTAAATATTAGCCAATATCAAACTTTGCCCCTGAATTTCTGCAAAAACAATAATGACTCTTCATAATTTATTTTTAATCTGTTTGAGACATTTGAATTTGTAGATGCTTACTTATCAGTGTAATGACTCCCCTGTTCTTACTTGCGCCATCACTAAAGAAAACATGTCCACCCCATATCTTCTCAAATTGTTCAGCTTCCTTTGAATTCTTTGACATATTGTCTTCATAGAACAGTTATGAAGCAGAGTGTATCGAATCTCACCTGTTTAGGGCACAAAACGAATGAAAAACTAGCAGTGCGTAGAGCCCGCTGCTCACACATCCGATCCTCGCATGGCGTCACACAACTCCCCCAACACTACCTTTTCTAGTATTTTCGACATAAATTGGACCTATAATTAGCCAAATTTCCAGGATCAAACTGTGGCTTCTTAATAAGCGGTTTGTTAACTGCCATTTTAAAGTTTCTTGGGACATGTCCTAAGGATAGCGAGGAGGCAATAATATTAAGAAAAGATTCTGAGATTACAGGGAATATCTCTTTTAAAGAGCTTAGTTGGTATTGGATCTAAAATACATGCTGCGGCTTTTTTTGCTAAGTTTTGTTAGCTCTTCATGAACTATGACAGCGAAGGATTGAAGATACTCAAGAGGAAATTTATGAGACAATTGAGGTGCAGCGATAATTGATTGCATAGTTCCAATTTTATTTAGGATTATTTCTATTTTATCAGTAAAGAAATTCATGTCATTACTATTGTGCTGCAACGGTATGGTTCAGTCGATGCTTTATTAATAACCAATTTAGCCAGTTACTGTAGTTCGGTGACCCTATTTTAAAATTTAATGTAATAACTTCAAAGAGAACAATAAATAAAAAAACAAACATTAACAAATCTTGTTGGGAGCAAGATGAATGTAGCAGGTTTATTAAAAATCTAAACAAAATACTTTATGAATTGTTTAGATTATATATACTTCATATAACTATAATTATGCATTTTTTAATAAGCAAACAAATAAGAATTTTTACAAAATAATTTCTGGTCTGGATTTACAGTTCCGCCACAGTGGCATAGTGATATTCAATTTCATCCCCTTTGATTCCTTACAAATGGTACGTACCACTGATGACTGGACACGCCCATACTACAATTCTATTGGTCACTGCTGAGGCTATCTCAGTGTGTCTCGCCTGTGATTGGTCAATGGCTCACACAGTCTAGATGCTGCTGCAAGCGAACGGTTTGCCGGGTTGGACCAACCGAAGCATCTGCCTGCCCGTCTGACCAGGCTTTATTGTTAAACAGCGCTGAAAGTGAACGAAAATCGTGTTTTAAGGATATAGCTCAAGAAGTAAGTGCACGACGGCTTGTTATTCTACACTAATTTGTAAGCTATTTGAAGAAAATCTTCTCTGACTAGTTGACAGAGATACTGCTCGACTCGGAATCATACAGTTGTCTGTCATGTATACGATCTCTCATTTTTGTGTTTCTTATTATGCTCATTTTAATGGTTAAATGTTTTATTCTCGATCACAAAGTAATTGTTTTATTAAATTCTTGTTAATTAGTTGATACCGTATGCCCACCGACAGCGCGAGCCCACCAGCTAACACGGTAATAACACACGAGAACACATTCTGATGGATTCTGATGATGCTATTATAGCACTTAAAAAAACAACTAATGGCTCTGTTATCTCGTGTCTTGAAGCATATTGAACGTGCTCTGTAGTGTAAGGGCTGGTCACCCCTTTGTGTGTGAAAGGCTCGATAATGTCCAAGTGGGATTAGTCTATCATCATCATCATCATCATCTGCCTAAATTAGCCTACTACTGCATTGCATGAGTGTTAAACTTGTTCGTAAAATCGCTCTTTCCCTCATGTTTAGGTCTGATACAGATTTCCCGCATTGATTAGATCCCGAGTCATTAGCTCTCAATTCAATTCCTATTCATTAGCTCTCGATTCGATCCCGAGTCATTAGCTCTCGATTCGAGCCCGATTCATTAGCTCTCGATTCGAGCCCGAGTCATTAGCTCTCGATTCGAGCCCGAGTCATTAGCTCTCGATTCGAGCCCGAGTCATTAGCTCTCGATTCGAGCCCGAGTCATTAGCTCTCGATTCGAGCCCGAGTCATTAGCTCTCGATTCGAGCCCGAGTCATTAGCTCTCGATTCGAGCCCGAGTCATTAGCTCTCGATTCGAGCCCGAGTCATTAGCTCTCGATTCGAGCCCGAGTCATTAGCTCTCGATTCGAGCCCGAGTCATTAGCTCTCGATTCGAGCCCGAGTCATTAGCTCTCGATTCGAGCCCGAGTCATTAGCTCTCGATTCGAGCCCGAGTCATTAGCTCTCGATTCGAGCCCGAGTCATTAGCTCTCGATTCGAGCCCGAGTCATTAGCTCTCGATTCGATCCCGAGTCATTAGCTCTCGATTCGATCCCGAGTCATTAGCTCTCGATTCGATCCCGAGTCATTAGCTCTCGATTCGATCCCGAGTCATTAGCTCTCGATTCGATCCCGAGTCATTAGCTCTCGATTCGATTCCGATTCATTAGCTCTCGATTCGATCCCGAGTCATTAGCTCTCGATTCCGATTGCGAAACGTTTCTATTCGATTCTGATTAATTTAGGTACATTTACGATATAATATCCATTTTGCTTACATACAGTATGAAATAAATCATCTCTAAAATGGAAATTATACAGGGAACCTTCTAGGTACATTACAAAAATATATGTATTTTTTAAAATTAACAACAGGGCTCAAACTATGCAGTTTAAAATCGTGGTTAATCGGAAAGTCAATATTTTTACCCTCCCCAAATGTTTACCTGATTGGACTGTTTGAATGGTTATTTGACATTTCTGGTCAAATTAACATTCTGGCTAAGTAACATTTGACCATATTTGTTATTTTATCTTTTATTTTCCATTCCATTTATTTGCATGTCCATTAATTTGTTTCGTACAGTTAAAATGAAAATTCCAGCCCCTTGAAAATGTTCCCATTACAATCCTTGCCTGGATTGCTGTTTTGATCTCATCCAGTCAAGTTTATTGAATTGAAGCTCCTTTTTCTGTGATGCCAGTCAGCTTCTAGACCCTAGTAGTTTGTCTACTTCACATTGCCCCGAAGAGATCTGTCTTGATCTCTCTGAATATGCCACTGTTCAAAAGTGGATAATTCCAGATGAAGGCCTCCATGAGTCATGACGAGGAACAAATGCTCCAATAATTTTTCTTCAGGCTAAGTTGTGAAGACAGGACAGATGTAGCTTATGCACAGTACAGTTTCTTTTTATAGTAGGATGTCTGAGGACACACCCTTCTTCGATTGCTCCATAGTAGCCCCTCCTTGTGCACACACCATTCACCATCAGGGGCTCAGTAAGAATGGGGGTGCCCTGGGCAGCGCCATACTGTGAGTCTGCCGCACCCACCTGCTCCCTGGCTCACTTTGCAGCATAGACTCGCATTCATGCTTTCACTTGGAATTAGATGATGAGGAAGTGTATTTCTGCAGGGAATGTGCAACAACAGCTGCCAGCCTACAGTACATAAATTAACGGTTAATAAACCGCATCCCTGTGCATGAAAATCTAGGTCAGAATACCTTGGATGTGAGAGATCACGAGTTCTTTTTAAAGGGATAGTTCACAGAATCTGTCATCATTTTGGGTGAGATATCCTGCTTTTACATAACTAAACATGCCAGCATTACACTTTTATACAGTAGTGTATTTACAGTGTGGGATGATTTAGGTTTCAGTCTTTCAAAGTGATTCGCTGCAGTGCTTGGTCTGGATTTGTGTTAATGTGTCATGAATAATTAAAGTTTTCATATATGTAATTATCATGTTAAGAGCTGGAGTTGATAATGTGATGACGCATGCCAAGCTGAGGACATTATCACACAATTTTGGTGTCGTTTTACACACTCAAGTGAGATTCAAGTCTGGCATAATGGTTTGTAACCTCTTTAAAACCAAGCCATGGACAGTTTGGGTTATGCATTTAATGATTGATTCTGTTTGGAAATCAAGTCAAGATCTTGGTTGTTCCATAGACCAAATGTTGAGAAGTGGATTTGCACAAGCTCTCCATCGAGATATGTGGTGTAATTTCAAAAGTATGGGTATACATAAAATACGTGAGGTGGGGTCATTTTGAACAGGGGTCCCACTTCCTTGGATATAGAAAACGTGGAAGTCCAACTCTAAAACATTTCATTGGCTAGAAATTGCTCTTTGTTTGTACAATCTCTACAAAATGCAAAATCATTATCCAGTAATTATGAACGTATGAAAAGCTATGGAAAATCATTGGTCAAAGTGTATGGGAACCCTGTATATACTGCCATGCAAAGACAAAATGCAGTAGCTATACATTTTTGTCAATGTTCTGTTATGACCAAAATGGCGGCACATAAGGCTAATTTATACTTACTGGGCAAACAGGTTTTGTTTGGTTCGCCTAAAATTATAATGAAATACTAAGATGGATGTTTGGTGCACACATCCCTGAAATTCTTGACCTATGAGAAAGCATTAAAACATTTTACTCAAGTAATCATGCCCCCAACCTGTAAACGAATTCCATAATTCAAGCGATTCAAGCTTGATACATCACCTTGATGCAGTAGGGGGTAGTCAGCGCTCCAGCTTTACAGGCAACGCGCCTCGTCAAACCAGCGAGCAGGCAGCACAGCCTTCCAGAGATGGGCTTTTGCTCTCAAAGACAGCAGGATGGAGCACAAAAGAATGCAGGGATTTTTTTAAGTTTCAAACTAAGTTTAACTTGACATTGTTTTAAAAATACTGCGATTATGACTAGGCTATTGAGACGTAAGATGCTCCAAAAGCTTCCATCTGAGGCATGAGTACAAAGACCAACATTTAAAAAAAGAGCAGACGGAAGTAGGCCAGGGTTTGCACATGATGTTCTTTCTTTATTTATTGTACTCAACAAACTAATTTCAAAAGACACTGCGGGTTGTATAAATGCAGGCTTGCAAAAGATTCAGCTTTTTCCATTGTATAAATTAGGCTATACACTATGATCTCTCTTGTGACAGACGGGTTTGGCTCAAATAATATGTTCTGTGTTTAAATTGGGTTTTATAATACCAAATCAGTTTTTTAATTCTCTCACTCTCTCTCTCTCTCTCTCCCTCTCTCCCTATCTCCCTCTTAGATTGAACCATGTCTACCAGCTCAGCAATGGTGCGCATCCTCATAAAGGGTGGTAAAGTGGTGAATGATGACTTCACACAGGAAGCCGATGTGTACATTGAAAATGGAATTATTCAGCAAGTGGGCAAGGAGCTGATGATCCCTGGAGGGGCCAAAGTTATAGATGCCACAGGAAAGCTTGTGCTGCCAGGGGGTATCGACACCAGTGTTCACCTGAACGAGAGCTTCATGAATGCCAGCACCGCGGATGACTTCTACAGCGGCACAAAGGTATTGTACACTGATCAATAAAGTGGACTGGCTTAACTCCACGACTGTTGATACGGTTGTACTGTATTACATTCTAACTTTGATCCACTAAAATAATATCCTCAATTATTGAACTATGCCAGTATTTTCTGCACTGTTATTCAGCACTGCTGCTTAATCTACAAATGTTGAATCTGAATCTTGGCCATTGCAAAATTTCCTAACTGCTTGAAAAACCAAACATGAACGTATAACTCTTAAGAGCTGGTTCATTTAATGAATCAGTCAAAAAGACGTCAGATCTAGTGCTGCAACAACTAATGGTTATCGATGTGTTATCGATAATGGAAATCATCGACAGCAAATTTCATTATCGATTATTTGGATATGTGCTGTGAGCACGGAGAAGCTCCATCTGTGATGTCACTTTACAGCCCGGTGAAAAATATGTTGCATAATGATGCATAATGGTTGCTGCATCAGGTGCATTGAAAGAGTGATTGTGCCGTTTGACCTGCTTAAGAGTTGTTTCTCTCCAGCACGTAACTTACATTTGAATGCTGTTTTCTGTTTTCTAATGTTATGAATTAGAAATCAGGTGCGTATTTCGCGAAACTGTTTGTTCTTACCACTTGCGAGTCTCCGTTAAACTTCACTGAACATCGAGTGAGCAAGCGCGCGCATCCACTTCAATCAAAAAGATCGTAATGGAGAAAGGGAGCACAATCATTTTGATTAAACTGTGCAACATCATACCGTGCTTTCAGTTTCAATGTAATTTAATTTAGCAGGTTTCACTGATGCCATGCTGATATCTCAGAGGTCAAAGTGTGTGATTTAAAGTGTTTCAGATAGTTTCGTACCATGTGAGTGCATAAATAGTAATAAAATGGTCACTGGGATGAGCCTTTTCTGCGCAAGAGTGAATCTAAACTGCGTTTACAGATGATTTTGCTGAATATAATCTATAATAATACTAAGGGTTCCAGTGTTTCCCACAGGATCTTGTGAGACTATGGTGGGTGGACCTTGGACCCTGTAGGGGGGTCTGGGGGTATGCTCCCTTGTAAGAAAATGTTGTACATTTATAAAGTTAAATGCATCAGTCTGGTGCATTTTGAGAGTCAAATTAAGAGGCTAGATTTATAAAGAACTTTGTGCTTGTAAGGACTTCACAGGAAGGAGGACACGGGAACAGGGTTCAACACAAAGGTAAGGGCTCTTTAATTACGGGTAGTAGACAGACAGGGGTAGTGCAAAACGTGCTATACATAAACTTCTTGAACTAGACTAACAGCTTAGGACTGACTCTCTATGGCCAACACTGGACTGGCAGCTCTCTCTCTCGATCTGGAGGTACTGGTGCTCTTTTATGCCGCTCTCCCCATACTCACTGAAATTAGAGACAGGTGTTAGACATAATTTAGCTCAGGTGCAAGCGCCCTTACCGCTTTCTCCCTTCGGACGGGCGCTTGACCACACCCCCGCTGCCACAGTGCTCTTGTAAGCAATTTTGTGCTCTAGTAGTAATTTAATCATAAACACATTGGTAGTATAGATATGAATGGTGATGACATGGCAAAAAATTCACACCCACAAAGCATAAACGAGACAGAGTTTAACGCAGTTCACAAATGGTCAAAACACAAAATCGACTAGAGCATACATTTGAACCAGGGCTCGACATTAAGCATTACCATGCAGGGTAATGGAGGTGGTACCATACTGATCAATACTGGCAACTGAATACTTGTGTTACTTTTGTCAGCTGTTTTTTAATTTAGTCTTAGTTTTAATCCTGTGTCAAATGTCTTTTTTAGTTTTATTATATTTAGTCAAACTTATGTCAAAGTTTATGTTGTATATTTTTCTAAAATTACGACTGATGCCCAACCTAATAGTGTACCATGCAATCAACTAAATTCTCTGCGACAGAAATGGAAACTGAACTGATAGGGGAGGAAGCGGTTGTCATATGATAATATCTTTATGTTAGATATGGTAGTCAAATAAAGAAAATCCTCCATCGCCACCATTAATGGGATGCTCATATATCTAAAGGTTTTTAACAGCAGTAGGCTATCAAGCATTCAAGTAAACATTCAGAATGAAATGCAACATAAAGCTTCTGCAGGTCTTCACTGTATTCTTATAATACATTAATACTAAAGTTACTCAGTCAAGAGCGTTTTCTTGTTATGTTTGTTTGATTGTTATAATGACACACTAGACAGCAGCAGGTCTATTAGATTACCTTTACACTTACAAGTCCGACATTTTAATACAAATCTGCCTTTTTCTCCACTGTTCATGTTCACTTTAGACATCACTCTCTGTGTTTACATGAATACCTCACCAAGACTGGAATCTTGAAATGTATTTGACCGTTCAGTTGCGCATTAGCGAGAGCATGTTCAGCACACACACATATACGCCGCCTGTCAATCAAACAGGGCGCAGCTGTTACAAGATCGCTAGAGAATTATGAAATTACGTGCTCTTGATTACTTTCTACAGCAGAATAAATATATTAACTTATAAGTGACACAGGCCTATCAGAAGTATATATAGTTTTTTTTTTTTTTTTTTTTTTGTTATTGACTTTTAATCCGTCTGCTTGTCCGGTCAGGCAAGTAAAATTCTCATTCACTTTCTCCTTCAAAAATCCACTTGTCCTAGACACATGCCCTGGGAGCAGTCATGAAATGAATCAAAAGTGGTTAGTGTTTTGAACTTGCTCAGATGCTGAAAATAGTTACATTGTCAGAGCCTCTGGAAATAACGTTAACGGTTCCAGTGTGTTTGTGTGAGCATATTCGTGTATAGCAGGGGGTGGGGCTGAGGCTGACCGACAGGGAGTGAGAGATGCTTTGCCGAAGCAAGGGCGCAAAACACAACGTTAGAGATCTTATGTGTTGTTAAGAGAAGTGTAAAAATATTTTTGATTCATTATGAAACTTAGTCTAGGTAATTAAAGGGAAACATTGGGGTCCTGATATTTGATCATCTTGATAATGCCAAATGTTATGTCTGATTTCACCTGGAAATTTATACCATGGCAAACATTATTTTACTGAATAAACATAAATATATTTTTAAAAAGAATAGTTTAGAAAATGTGATCAGTGACGATACTATTTTAAAACCCTTAATATTAATTTAAAATGCTTAAAATTAGGGCTGCAACTAATGATTATTTTGATAATAGATTAATCTAATGATTATTTGAACAATTATTCGACTATACGTAAATTATTGCAATGATCAGTCATTAGCTCTTAACCAACTATTCAGCTTGTACCCCACTTAATAGGTTGTACTAAACGTGCTTACTACCAATAAAGAGGAACAAAATCATCTTTTTAAAATAACTCTAAATGACATTCGCCGAATTAAAGAGGAAAAAATACTTTTTAAGTTTAATTCGTTAAAGAAATTCACTGCAAAATATCCTGTTGTTATCAAGTGTTTTTATCTTGTTTTCCATTTAAAATGGTCTAAAAATCCTTAAAACAAGATACATTTAATTGAGAAGCAATGTATAAGATATTTAGACTTGCTTTAAGAGAATATATCTTAAATATACAGTAAGTGTATTTTGTATATAAGTGTATTTTTTCACTTGGTTATACTTCTGTGAGTGCGGTAAAGACAAAATATGCTTATATTCAAGATCTGTTCTCTAAAAGCAAGTCTAAATATCTTATATGCTGCTTCTCAGGTGAATGCATCTTTTTTAATTATATTTAAAAACATTTATATTTTTAATATTATATGCAACATTCTCAGATAACAGTTTTTTCTTCTGAAGTATAGTTGTCGATAACGTTGACTAATCATTTCATCCCAATTTAAAATGTGTGTGATCGGTGACAGTGTACAAGCAAGTGTTATTGTAAATTTAATTATTTAATTATGATTTTTTTTTTTTTTTTTAGCTGGGCAGAATTATTATCCTTATTATGGTGTCAACATTGCCCTCTGCTGGGCAGATTTTTTTGTTCCACTCATCCATCGATCATTTTACTCTTTAATGATACCTTTTGTTCTACATATTTTTACAAGTAATGAAAGGAAAGGTTTTGCATATGTCTTGAAATTATTAATAATAGTAATAGGCTACATTTAAACTTTTCATGATTCAGGCTTTGTTCAAAGTTTTGTGAGAGTATCAAATCATAAGTTCAGTACTGTAAATCGAGCCAAATCCTTACGCCTTTATCATTTATAGTATGATTTTGATATAATATTTGAATAAAATTTAATTTATCGATTAATCGACGAAATTCGAGAAGATTAATCGATTATCAAAGTAATCGTTATTTGCAGCCCTAATAAAATACTATCTGACTCAGTTATTGACTGGATGTTTATGTGAAAACATATAGTCAAAGAGACATATTCACAAAGGATATTTTATAAGGATACACTTTATTTTGCTAAATTAAAGATGAAAATATGTTTCAAAAATAGTATTGTAGTGTTTAGTATATAGGCCTGCTGTAGTTGGGACCGGTAAGGGATCTAAATGCTGCAAAAACCAAATTGGAAACACTGAAATTTTAAGAATATTTCAGCTCTGTAGGTCCATACTAGGGGTGGGCGATATGACCAAAATCAAATATCACAATTATGATACATTTCACGATTTATCAAACAAATCAATAAAAATCAATAATTAAATATATTGTAATGCTTATTGTTTTTATTCCAGTAATTGAATTAAATAATTATGAATAATTTTCTCTTTATTAGGAACTTTTTAAACACAGAGTTTAAATAAATTAATTGGAGGTATTCAAAAAGTGGTAATCAACTTTACCACAATGCTAAATTTTACATTTCAGTCTGATGTTGTTGACTAGTAGTATTATTATTATTATTATAAAAATTTCCTTAGGATTAGGAAATAATTAATCTTATTCATGAGTAAAAAATCATTTCATATAGCTATAGTTATCTCCATAGACAATATTTGAATATATGAAAGCAAAGCCAGTTTGCTTTCTAATATCTAATTTCATTCGAACTGAATTTTGCTAAGGGTGATGATGCGTAGTTTAAAACATCTGCATGACAGATGACGCATAATTGTTAGCGCATGACCTATGCGCATGACACAGTGTTTTAGCTGTTTCCTCCTCAGTGTTGGTAAGAATGTCGGGCTCTCTTACCGTTTGACTTCCTCCATATCGCTTTAAGGTAAAAAACTCAAAACTCAAAATGGGTCACATAAGTTTTGAGGTTTGTTGGTGATAGAGAAAAACCAGATTGAGTTGCACCAGTGATCACACGCTCTACATTCTCCTGTCTGTGGACCACAGTCTGGAAGCCTGCCAGAGTGGACGAGCACGACAATCACGTGATGCACAGCTGCGTGTGTGAGATGAGAAGCATATTCAGAATGCGTGAAGAATGTCATTGAATTTGCTTTGGCGGGCCGAAATTTAGCTTGAGCGGCCGCTGAAAACTGGTCCTAGAAAATCATTTCTTCAATTCTCCCAGTCTCACGTGAAGCCGCCCTGCATTCCTCTTCCATTTCTCATACAGAATGTGTACCACGTATGTGTGACATGAATAGAATGAGGTGCACATTTATTGCCACACGGTGATGATTTTGGGCTTCTGCGATACAGATGCGATCCAAAATGTATATCAGTTGCCAAATTTCTACTGGTATATCGCCCACCCCTAGTCCATACAATGCAAGTGAATTATGAACAGAACTTGCAAGCTCTAAAAACCACAGCATAAAAGTAATCATAACTCCAGTGGCTAAATCTGTATTTTGAAGAGATAATATAGGTGCAAGTGAGAAATAGATCAATATTTAAGTCATTTTTTACAATAAATCTCCACTTTCACTTTCAAATTCTGAAAGCTAACATGAAAGTGGAGATGTATAGTAAAAAATTACTTAAATATTCATCAGATTCTCACGCAAAGTAATTGCATTGCTTCAGAAGTTTTCATTTGACCCCACTGGGTCATTTTTGGAGCTTCAAAGTTCTGGTCACCATTCACTTGCATTGAAAGGACCTACAGAGCTGAGATATTCTTCTAAAAATCTTAATTTGCATTCAGTAGAAGAAATTCAGTCATACACATCTATAAACAATTTAGATTTTTGGGTGAACTATTCTTTGAGTTTTACCTGATCAAACCCTTAAAAATTAGTTTTGTGGGTGTAACCTATTGTATTAAGGATGATTCAGACATGTTAAGTAAATATTTTGACTTGAATTAAACCATTTTAAGTTTAGTATTTTAACTTAACGTAATGTTAGTATGGAAATTAAAATGGCTTGAGCTTTTGTAGCTTTGTCACTTCTGTATAGGACAAAATAACATTTTGGCATCACATTTCATTACAGGTTGGGACAGACAGAGAGAAAGTAGAATCTAAAATCATCGAGAGATGTCATTAGACTTTGGACCCCTTCACACCTTGGGTGGCCCCCCACTATCTGTCAGGCTCATCTCACAACAACTCAATAAGTTCTCCTTCTCCAAAAGGAGCTAGTGTGAAAGTATCACTAGGAGTCCTATGCTGGTATCCAAGATCTTGAGCTTTTTTCTAACGTCTTTCCTTGCATTATATAAGAGTATAATAGTTTAATGTGATAGAAATTCTTTTCATATTGCAGATATATGATTACATGCAATGAAGCATCTCTGCACAACTCTAAACCCTAAAATGTGTGATGTAACATCAATTTAATGTCACATTCATTTTTTCGTATTTTATAAATAGTTCAAAAGCAGAAAAATGGTCGCTTTAGCAGTCTGCTCTGCCTATAAAAATCCCATCGGTCACTCAACAGACATTGAGTATTGCACACTGACAGATTGCCTCAGTCGACCGCAGGGTACGATTCAACATCACATATACATACACACACTCTTATTCTGATGACTACAGGCTCTGAGATGACAAATAAAGGAGTTGTTATTGCCGCTGTTATTGTTAGCCTTGGCAACACAAGTGGCATTCTCTTTTCCCCTCCCTGCTGCCACCATTAGACTCGCCAGGCACTGAGACAAATTGAGATCAGATTCTGTTTCCATAGATACAGGAACACTGCTGCAAAGACTGCTGCAAAAAGCCTTTCACTCATTCCATTGTGTGGAAAGACAATAGTACACAAATGCACTCCCCCTTTAGTAGATGTCAGCTGAGAGATGCTTTTAAAAAAATACTATTTATAATTGTTTTACTGTACTGAAAACCAGCATTCTACTAACTGTATAATAATTTGAAAATCATTTTGTGCAGACAGATATAGTATAATGTTAATTACTGGAGTTTGCTAAAGCAAGCTTCACTATCATTATTGCCCATACTTCCATTTAAGCCACACTAGCCGCTTTTCCGTTATCAGGCCGGGGCCAATAGCCTCGGACCTCGAGCTGCGAGACCAAAATCGATCTGCCTTCTCACCATCGGGCCAATAGCCCCACAACTTTGCCCTAAAACTGTAACCCTTAACACACCACCCTTGTACCAACATCACACACCCCACCCATTTCACAAGCAAGAGGGAAGCTCAAGCTGAGGTATCATGTTATATAGTTATCTAGAATATTGAGTTTATATTGTTTGCAAACATTAGTTATAGCTAGCTAGCAAGATAAGATCCTGTTTACAACTCGCTGACTGTAACTGCCATGGTGTCCTGAGTGGTTTCTCCACTGACAGCGGGATGATGACCCAGCACACCATCCATGATCTAGAACTGGAAAGTTCTTCCTTAGTTCACCGCATTGTCCATTGTGTGTTTTAATGGATTTGTACTGTACCCACTGCAATTTTTGTATTTTTCCTGAACCTGTACCATTGTTCGCTGTATCCTAAAGAGTTCAGCAAAACTCTGCCTTTGAACCTACCTCAGTCCTCAACCTCAATAATTGGCGGGCCAAGGCCATTGACCATTGGCCCAAAGAATGCTCTGAGGAGGCACAATGAAGCCCCGAAAGTGACATTAGAAATGCAACTTGCCCTGGCACACACTAGCATGCCCTCATTTGGCCAAATAGTGGAAATGTGGCTATTGTTTGTTCAATGGACATGAATCAGGCTTCAAATCATGTGTCTTGTAAGTGCTTAGATGTACGATTTTTGCCTGTAGGATTGATAAAATGTGTGAAAAATTCCCATAAACTTACACTGAAGGAGGGACACAAGCAAAATCTAAAAGCTATACTATTATAGAGACTTGGGGGTGGGCTCTTTTGCAAACACCTAGCAATGTCTTAGCAACCACCCCAGCAATGCCCTAGCAAGGATCCAGTGCTCTTTATAGCAATGCCCTGGGAAACACATTAAACTCCCTAGCAATGCCCTAGAAACCACCCAAAACACCCTAGCAACTACCCAGAACAACGAAGTAACATCATAGCAATGCCCTGACAACCACCCTATACACCTTAACAATGCCATAGCAACCACCTAGAACAACTTAGCAACTACATTGCAATGCCCTGGCAACCACCCAAAACACCATAGGAACACCCTAGTAATGCCCTAGCAACCACCCAGAACAATTTTGCAACTACATAGCAATGCCCTGGTAACCACCCTAAAAAAAAACTAGCAACCACCCAGAACAGCTTGCCCTGGTAACCATCCCAAACACCCAACAATGCCCTGGCAACCACCCTAAACATCCTAGCAACACTCTGGAGAGATCCAGCAACAACAAAGAACGACTTAGCAACTACATAGCAATGCCCTGGCAACCACCCTAAACACCATAGCAATAATGTAGCAACTGACCTGAACAAATGAGCAACTACATAGCAATGCCCTGACAACCACTCAAAACACCATAGCAACACCCTATTAATGCCATAGCAACCACTCAAAACAATTTAGCAACTACATAGCAATGTCCTGGTAACCACCCTAAACACCCTAGCAACACCTGGAAATTCCCTGGAAACCACCCAGTACAACTTAGCAACTACATAGCAATGCCTTGGGAACCAACCAAAACATCCTAGCAACACCTTAGAAATGCCCTAGCAATCACCCAGAACAACCAAGCAATCATATATTGTAGCAACACCTTGGCAACCACCAAAACACCCTAGCAATGGTCTAGCAACCACTCAGAACACTTTAGCAATGGCTTAGCTTTGCAAATACTGGGAAAGTTGGTTTATGCGTTAACATGTTGCTATTATTTATTTTTGTAAGCCCATCAAACCAAGTGATTAATATTGATGCTATATGGATCCCACAGCAGTTAGTCTGTTGTTTGCTTATTCACAGGCTGCACTGGCTGGAGGCACTACTATGGTGATCGGTCACGTGCTGCCAGAGAAGAATGAATCATTGTTGGATGCTTATGAAAAGTGTCGGTCTCACGCTGATGCCAAGGCCTGCTGTGATTATGCCTTTCATGTGGGAGTGACCTGGTGGGGACCAAAGGTACATAAACACATTTGGTGTTTTTAAGATAGTAAGGTAATAGGAATAGTGAGCACTAATGCTTCGTTCAACTTACTTATTACATGTGTTGACTGTTCACTCCTTTTGAGACAAATGTGCGATTTGCATCTCAGGTTAGCGCTCAGATGGAGACGCTGGTGCGAGACAAAGGTGTAAACTCCTTCCAGATGTTTATGGCCTATAAGGACATGTACATGCTGAGGGACAGTGAGCTGTTCCAGGCCCTGCAGAACTGTAAGGACATTGGCGCTGTGGCCCGCGTCCATGCTGAGAACGGCGAGCTGGTTGCTGAGGTATGAATTAATAAACCATTATAGAATCTTCCCATGCTCAAAGCTCTGCTCCAAAACTTAGTGAGCTGCCTCGCTTTCTACTGTCTGCATAGGTAGCATCCTTACTGAAATTAAACTTTATAAGTTACCGAGATCTGAAACTATCTACATAGGTCAAATCTACTCGCTACACTACATATATGGGAGACTCGACTCACAATTGATTCCAATAGAGTTTGACGTTATCTTGACAAATTTAATTGTTATGTTTAGTTTTATATGTTTTTTTATTATTGTATAAAATGTGCACATAAGTAAAATATGTTAGGGTAAGTTAAGGGTTATTTAAAAAAATGCGTAATATAAAAAACTTATAGCTCTTTATTTTATATGCAAAATGAGTCTATTAATTTATTATTGATTATATTAATTAAACATTTCAAACTTAATGTCAGGGGGTAATTAAAGTAAACAATATAATTCATAGGGGTTAGGAAGACAAAAAAAGTTGGGAATCCTTGCTCTACATAACAGCATAAGAATACACAATAAATACACAATTATTGGGTAAAATGGTGCTTTTTAATATTTTTTTATCAATACTTTTCAATACTTTTGTATTGAATGAAATATAAATGTTTATAGTCAACATTTCTCTCGATGCCCACCATCTGGCTGCCTTAGATTTAAACCAAAGCAAGGTACAGTATCTTAAAATTTTGGAACAGGCTTTGATGCTATTCAGGTAAACAACTCACTTAAGTTTTGGAACAGAGAAACATAAACATGCTGTTCTTGGATCATGTGTTCCATCCTGCACAGTTCAATTCACATGCAACTTATGAGAGTTATCTCATGTTATTTTCATTCTTGCAAGGGTGCCAGAGAAGCATTGGATCTGGGTATTAGTGGACCGGAGGGCATTGAGATAAGCAGACCTGAGGAGGTAAATTAACCATTCAAATCCTATTACCATGAAATGGTTTTCCTTTAAGATATTTGTCACGCCGCTACTCGATGTCCTTTGTTCCTAGTCCTTCCTGTCTCCTAATTGCATTTCCATGGATTATTAATACTCTTAAGCATCTGTCCTTCATTAGGTTTAACTGGTGACCTTTGTGTTTTCTCACTTACAATGGGAATTGCCCATGTACAGCTGGAAGCAGAGGCCATTCACCGGGCCATCACCATTGCGAACAGAGTAAGTATGATGTAGTGCTGAAATGTATCATCAACATATAATGAAATATATACAGTGGTTGTCTTCTGACTTTGCTTCAGGACCTAGATTTTACATTAGTGTAAAATTAGTGTACAAAAGTGTTGACCCAACAATATGGAGTCAGAATGATGACGCATATATTTGCCAAAAAATAAAATATTTCAGAATACATAGCTGTATTTAATTGCTAAAAATAATATATGTTGTAAACAAAAACAAGAAGTTAGATCCCTTTTTTCTCTGCAAAAGGCTTTTGGCATCAATTCTTTTGCAACACTTCTCTTTCTATGAGTATAACTTTGCGGTAACTGTTTTGTTCTTTACGATGCTCCTTTTAACTTCTGCGGTGCCTCTTTCCCTTTGTTCTTTTTGTCTCTGCGTTTCACTGTGTGGCATTGTTTTGACATGGGGCAGAATTTCATGAGTGACGACATCATGCGGTGCTTGGCACGAGGTCAAGCTGCAAGAAGTTTTGCACAAGAATTTATGCGAAAGTCTGGGGCAGAGTTTATTTTTTGTGCAAATATACAGTATGTGGAACATAGTACCAAAATTGTTCATTATATAATCTCCATAAAATCAAACATTAAAATGCTGTCAATCAATTAAACATTCTAATTAATTAATTACATGGTATGTCTATTAATTAATCAAATTAATCACAATTAATTGTATATATAAATATTTTCTGAGAAAGCCCCTCAATAATGTTTTTTTTTAATATATAATATACTTCTAAAAAAATGTATTAATATAATTCAAATGTGTTACATTATTGTGGGAGAGGAGATAAGTGATTGTGTTAAGTAATTGATAAGATAAAACAAAAAGTGGCTTTAGAATCCATTGTATTGTTTATTTCCATATTATTGAACAGAAGCCTATCATTGGCCTTCAGTTCACAGTAATCCATTTTGCAACTGAATTTGTCAACAGTCTACTAAGGATGTGTCAGTGAACACGTATCAGATGGATGCTTTTGGAGCATCTCACTTTGGTTGCATTACATCATAAACATGCCGATTTTAGGTTGCTGTGAGAGTTAAATATAGTTTAAAACGCAGAAAACACGTCTTGAGATGTGTCCGGAATTGCGCTCCATCTAGCTGTCTATGAACGCAAGAACTAATCTTGTGCGGTCTGCTGTTGGTGAGTGTGGTTTGTTCTCTATAAATGCTGCACGTTGCCTGTACAGCTGAAGTTTCTCTTAATGCCCCCTGAAGAAAACAGGTGGTACTTCAAACTTGAATTGCTCAGATGGTAGGAAAATTCCTTACTACAGTCAGACATGTTTAATTGCGTTATTTTTTTTTTGAACACATTATTTTTTAGATAATTAATCGCACTGAATTAAAGCATTTAAATCGTCCGCCCTAATTCAAATGTATTAAAATGACCATGAATGGCATAGATAAAACAATATGCAAAGTTATTAACATGAAAATGTCTGAATAGGAAAACTGATAAATATGTAAATGCATAAAAACAGCAGACGTGTAATTCACCAGCCTAACATATGAAACAAACACTGGGATAAATATTGTATTCGTATTATTAGCCATATTACCAAGTGACGGATGAATTTGTGCCAAAATACTGTATTTTGATTGGGCAGATGGCCCATCTTCTCATCGCTTTTTAAAGTTAATAAGCCTACCTATTAGACATCCCAACTTTGCAAAACTGCAAAGTTAGTTGAATTTTATCATTTGCATTTAGCTTTGTTTTTGTTCCCTACTGTCCTCGACCATATCAGAACAGACCTGAGACCTATTTTGGGTCATGACCCACCAATTTAGAAACACTGCTCTAATGTCATTTTCATTTCATTTTTACGTGTTCCCTTTTTTGCCACTAAAGTACAGTATGTGTGAATACAGAGTAGTACAATTATTTTTAGGTTTTTAAGGTGTTTATCATTAATGGATCTGTTTTTTGTCGCAAAGGCCCACTGTCCCATATACCTTGTGAACGTATCCAGCATGTCAGCAGGGGATGTTGTAGCATCGGCCAAAATGCAGGGTAAGAGCCAGGCAGTGATTCTCAAAGTATATTTTGACCATTAATATAACGTCTTTAATAGATTGGTTTGAAAAAGTATTTGGACACTTTAGCCACACTGAATTTCTTACACTTGTAAGATGTTCATTGCATTGGACATAAAAAATCAATCCAGTTGGCATCTGCATAGTAATTATGCTAGACCTTTCCTTTAGATGCTTTTTGGTTGATATTACTTTAAAGCAACTCGTCATAAAGAGATTTTAATGTATAAATAGAGTCATGTCCCCTTCCCCGAAATGCATTTATTTGGTTAACAGATTTGTACAGGTAGCACATAATTAAAAACAATTAAAGCACTCATTACTATGTTTATTGTTAAAGGTGCAATATGTAACAATTTTCATGTAATATTTTTTTTTTGCCAATGTGTGAACAGCTTGTAAAGCAACTTAAAAAATGAGCCCTTCCTGAACTTCCTAGGTTGCCTATTAAAGCCTGTAGACTGATTTTCATGCGAAGGGAACAGGTCGCTTTTGCCGGAAAAATCCAAAGGATGTGGCGTTTATGCGCGCTCCCGAGAGCCTTGCCTCAGTGCTTCCGCTATTCAACAGTGACAACAAACTGCAACACTAGCTAGCGTTATCTTAGAGATGGAATCCAGCAAACATCCGGCTCCCAGCACAACACCGACTCCTACACAAACTCAGAGTAAGCCAAAAAAAAAAAAGATTTATCTACTGGATCCCATCTGGTTAAGCGGAAATGTGATCGTTGTCGAGCAAAAACTAGAGTGAACATCGGCAGGGCATTTGATTCCTGGAGGGATCAAAACCGACCCTGAATTGGCGTTTTTCTTATTGGACAGGTAAGCTTACATAAATGCAGAGCATGTGAAATATAGTGCAGTAAGGATTGATCTGTGTAATTTTAGCTAACTTGATCTTGCCTGTTAATGCTGATGAATTTCAAGCTTCCTTGCATCGTAACTTTCAAATAATTTCAATGATCTTCTCTTTATATTAAAAGTCAGGTATACAGGATAAATTTAAGCAAATATGCTGGTTTCTTGATCGTAGTACGACATATAACATACAAATCATACAATAGTGCAACATAACAGTGCAGTGCAACAGTAAACTGTCTGGAATATTTTGGTAGTATGTAGCTGTATGTGTGTATCATTATGATGTGTTAGCTTATAAGTAGTTTTAGTTTAGTCTCAAAGTTTGTAGTAAAACAATCAAAACTGTGTAATTTTAATTATGCTACCTCATCTGTCAGCATGATGCCGGTGAATCACGTTCAGTCTCTTTGTACGTTACATCATTGTTTTTTATGCTCATTTATGGAGCCAGAAATATGACAAAACAGTTTGAATTAGAATTGTCTAAATTTGAATTATAGACTTTTGAATTATGTATGATTTTGCCATTTGTATTTAAACGTCATTCTCACCCGTGCACTTCCCTTATTGATATTTAGTCATTATGCCATTTATTTTTAGTTTGACTGCCAGAATAATTTTAAACGGAACATTTCACATGTTCTTGGAAACAGTAAAAAGGCTTATACATTTATACATTGTTATTATTAACAATAATCAACATTACCCGAAATCGAACCTTTTTATGCTGCTTGTTTAAAGTTATTTTGCATCTTTTAAGATTTATGACAAGAACACGTGAAAAAATTATTCTGACAGTCAAACTAAAAATTAATGGCATAATGACTAAACATCAATAGGGATGAGCACTCTCCGTGTGAGAATTCAAATTCAAATTCAAACCTATTTAAAATACAACGTAATATTAAATTTGGCAAAATCACACCTATAATTCAAATTCAAAAGTCTATAATTCAAATTTACAAAATTCTAATTCAAATTGTTTTGTCATATTTCTGGCTCCATACTCATTCGCGTCTCTATGGAGTGTGTGCATGAGTACAAGCAACAGGTTGATGTCTGCAGTTCACTTAATGGCCACAAGTATCATTAATAACAAGGGTTTCTGAATCTTACATACTGCACCTTTAAAGGTAAAGTGGTTCTTTTAATATATATATTTTTTTCAGCCATTTCTTTCTTCTGGTTTAAAAACGAAACTTGAAGAAATTACAAAAAAATTAGGTATATGTGTGAACAATGAGTTGTGGTTGGTTGGTAGTAAAGTACACTAATTCATCATTCGATTTTGTGCGTTTCTCCACATTATTCATGAGAAGGAACGCTTCCATCCAATCACTGTGCTTCTTCAAGCATGAGCTTACATTACAGTGGAGATTTCAAAATCACACGGACGTGAGAGCTGATTTTTACACAGAAAACGTGTAGATTAGGTGTCCAAACTTTGAATGCCGATATGTCAACTGGTTTGCTAATGAAACAAGCACTGTATTGTGCTCTTGTGCTCATAGGGAAAGTGGTGCATGGAGAAACCACCACTGCTCACGCTGTCTTAAATGGGCTGCAGTACTATCACCAGGATTGGGCCCATGCTGCCGCTTTTGTCACTGTGCCACCACTCAGACTTGACCCCAACACACCCAATTACCTGCTCAGTCTTCTGGGGAAGTAAGCTGGAGATTTTCCATGTTCTGAGAAGTTTTATTGAGTGTTATACATACATAGTCACATAGCATTCCGTAATTTCATCTCTCCTATCTCTGTGTTGAATGCTATGTTGCTTGGAACTTAACCAAAGACTTTCACACGCTGTTGCACTTGTGTATATGGTTGAGTGATGATAAAGGGATTTGATTTTGATTTAGTGACACTCTGAACGTTGTGACATCAGACCACCGGCCCTTCGCCACTAAACAGAAGGCTATGGGCAAAGACGACTTCACTAAAATCCCTCATGGTGTTCCTGGCGTGCAGGATCGGATGAGTGTTATCTGGGAGAGGGGAGTTGTAAGTGTCCTTTCATGTTAGAGGAATATGGTGAAAACCATACTATTCAGTAGGGTTGTCACAACACTGATTTTTATTGTCAACACCAGTATCTATGAAGTTTTATGATTTTTCACACCAATTTCGATATCACCGCAAAAACTGAAATGTCATTAGAAACATGCCTTTAAAATGTTATCGTTAATACAGGATTCCAAAGTCATGGGAAAGTCATGGAAATTTCATTATGTATATATATTATTCTTGTTTCTTTCTATTACGCTTTGCTCTAAAATATTTCATTGTCTAAATATTGCTTTTGGTTAGAGCTTGTGTAGAGTAGACCTTGCAGAGAGCTATAGGGATGTCTCGATTTGTGAGTGAATCCGTCTTTAAAATAGGTTCTTTTCAGTTAATTGTTCGAAATGGTTCACAAATCATTCTGTGGGTGTGTTTCCACTCACTACTTAACCAACATAGTATGATTCATCATTGGAGAAATTGACTAAATAGTCACAAATGTTTCCCAAAAAAGAGCTATCGTTAATTATGTTTTGTAGGGAGTGGAGTAATAACTTCCTTGAATATTAAATTATAATAGCTCATTTACACATAATCAAGAAAGCTGTTTAATGAATGAAAGCTGCTGAAAACATGAAAACTGCATGCACTATGTAATGCGACAGATACAATGTGCTGCAATGGTAGAGTTTACCTCTACATCAGACTCTGGTGTTCCCCCAATGCATTTGAGCACATATTAGAACATTACTTAAGGGTTAACATGGACACATAAGCCATGTTCTCTGACAGAAACTGTGTGTGTTAAAGTGCTTTCTCTAAACAGCCATTAATTCCTTAAACAGCTGCATTTGCGTTCGTGTAACAATTCAGAATGCCGCATTCTGCAAAACCCAGGAATAAGCAGTTTTCTTGAGTGCATATAAACATTGTTAAATTCTAGACAGAATGAATGAAATACATGGAATAAAAGATATAAAAGTCTCAGCGAAGTCAAGTGATGTCCACACAGCAAACTAACAAGGAACTATGCTTCTAGCTACAGGTGGAGAGCTGTAGTTCCAACCACACAACTTTGCGATGCTGTTTGCGAATGTTCATTGGAACTACAGTTTAAGAAAACACCTAATCATTGAACTGTGTTGGTAACAATGGATCTTATGACCATAGTTAGCTAATAATGCTTTAGAGAAACTCACCCCTGAATGGTTCATTAGCGAATCAATCTGAATCCAAATTATTTAAAAAAATTGGTTTCCACAAATCATAAACATTTTTAAAAGTCAAAGGGTCAAAAAGGATGGGAACCCTAAAAATATTACAAATAGGACTGTCAAAGGTAGACTTAGGGGCTGTTTTCACAGAATGCGTAATTGCATTATTTTAATAGTTCTGTGTATGTGGACAAATATGGCAGACGGACGCTTTTGAAGCGTCTCACTTTGGTTGACACATCTCAGTTACCAAATTAAGGCGGTATTAAAATTAATTGTATTGTTATAATTTTAACATTTTTGAATAGAATTACTATATTCACTTCTATTATTTATTACCAATAGTTTTTAGGAATTATTGTAATTGCTACTTTGATGTTTAAATAAAGAAAGTTGAGAATTTAAGAAAGTTACAAACATAGAAACAGTGCTTCAGGTGTGTTTTAAAGAATAATTAAAGTTTTATCATGTCATAGAAATAAAGAAAATAAAGAAGTAACGAATCTCTAGCCCATACATTTTCTTTTTTTAATTAATAGGTTGGAGGCAAGATTGATGAGAACCGTTTTGTTGCGATCACAAGCTCCAATGCTGCAAAGATATACAATCTGTACCCCAGGAAGGGCAGGATCATCCCAGGAGCTGATGGTGATGTGGTGGTCTGGGATCCAGAATCAACAAGGTATACACTATAAAGGATACACCTGCAATCAGCTGAGAATTAACATTTCGTACATAAATTGAAAGTATACCTGTACTCCCTTAGTGGTTTAAGATTCAGTTTTACATGCTTTTTCTGCCTTTAGGACCATCTCTGTCACCACTCAGTGGCAAGGTGGTGATGTAAACCTGTACGAGAACCTACGCTGTCATGGTGTTCCCCTGGTAACCATCAGCCGCGGTCGTGTTGTTTATGAAAATGGGATCTTCACTTGTGCTGAGGGATCAGGAAAGTTCTACCCTCTCCGAACCTTTCCAGATTACCTCTATAAGAAAATGGTCCAGAGGGAGAAGGTATTGAACAAGTGGCTTGAACTTGTAAATCATGGTACTCATTGATTACCTTTTTCATCTGCCATTGTATTTACATTATACTGCCTGGTACTTTAAAGAATGCATAACATTTTGGTACCATTTTTTAGTGGAGAGCACAAAAGTTACTTTCTAATTCAAATAATATTAACAGATTTGCTTCAAGTATCAGTCATAAATTGTAGATTTATTTGTAAATTGCAGACTGAAGTACATCATGCATATTCTGTTCCTGTGACATAAAGAGTCAGCCACATTGATATTGTTTGAAACCTTTTACCCACAGTGTCAGGCACTGAAGGGTGTTGAACGTGCTCCGTATGCTGGAGATGTAGCTGCAGTGCAGAATTCAGGGAAGAAGGAATCGTGCAATGCAGACGGAGACATGAACCCTCGACCCTGTACTCGCCACGGGGGGATGAGAGACCTGCATGAGTCCAGCTTTAGTTTGTCTGGTACAGTAGCCTGTTCTAAAATATCTTACTAAATGCTGTCACTCAAAAATATTTCAGTCTATTTGTAAGATTTACTGTATGCATTTCAATTATATGACAAATTTCCATCAGTAGTCTTTAAGTAGTGTACATATTATGATTTCAAACTAAATGTGAAGTATTTGACCCTTGTGTTGTGTTTGTTTGTGCTAACATCTTTTGTGTTCCCAGTCAAAAATCACTAAAATTGTTTAGAAATCTCTCATATTGCATTTATTACTCACCGGCCACATTATTAGATACACCTGTGCATCTACGTATTCATGCAATTATCTAATCAGCCAATTGTGTGGCAGCAGTGTAATGTATAAATTCATGCAGATATGGACCAGAATCTTCAGTTAATGTTCACATCAACCATCAGAATGGGGGAAAATTTTGATCTCAGTGATTTAGACCGTGGTATGTATGTTGGTGCCAGACGGGCTGGTTTGAGTATTTCTGTAACTGCTGATCTCCTGGGATTTTCACGGACGCTTTGTTGATGAGAGAGGTCAACAGAGAATAGTCAGACTGGTTCGAGCTGACAAAGGCTATGGTACCTCTGATAACTACTGTGTACAATTGTAGTGAGCAGAAAAGCATCTCAGAATGCACAACAAATCGAATCTTGAGATGGATGGGCTACATTAGCAGAAGACCACATTGGGTTCCACATCTGTCGGCCAAGAACAGAAAACTGAGGCTTCAGTGGGCCTACCATTTGAACACCTCAGCAGAAATCCAGATTTGTCAGACCAGGCAATGTTTTCCATTTGTCTACTGTCCAGTTTTGGTGAGCCTGTGCTCACAGCAGCCTCAGTTTCCTATTCTAAGATGACAGTAGTAGTAACTGGAGGGGTCTTCTGCTGCTGTAGCCCATCCACTTCAGTGTTCAACGTGTTTTACGTCCAGAAATGCTTTTTTGGGGGGGGGGGGGGGATTACTGTTACCTTCTTGTCTGTTTGGACCTGTCTGGCCATTCTCCGTTGACCTCTGTCATTAACAAGCAGTTTTTGCCCACAGAACTGCCACTCACTGGATTTTTTTTGTTTTTCGCACCATTCTACACTCTAGAGTAGTGGTTGATATCGATAAATCGGGATCACCGAGGCAGATAAATCAGACGATATTCCAAATTTTTTAATTGACGCATCTGCCCATACATTTTCCCCTTTGGCCAATTTGTTTCTTGAGGGCGCTGAAAATCGCCTGCTTACATGTCAAGTAGGGCTGAAACGTTTAGCCGACGTTATCGACAACGTTGAGAAACAAATTTAGCCAAGTTATCGACAACATTGAGAAACACATTTTAGCTGATGAATAGTCATTTGATCTCATTTAACGTAACATGAGATCATATGAAACTCTAATGATGACGCGAGAGAGGAGCACAGCAGCTCGAGCATGACTGAGGAGAGGAAGAAAACACATGTCCAGATGCACTCTAAACTTTCCAAATAGCTTCAGGTGATGTAGATCACAAAATATTACAGAATTATAATGGAAAAATGATAAATAAGGAAATACAGAAGCACCGTCATTGTGAAATAAAGCAGAGCCAGAACTGGGATTCCACTTAAGCAAAACCTGCATGTCAGAGCATCTAAAAAGCAAACAACATGGCATTATATCTTTAATGCATCCTTTATTAAAGTTCAAATAATAAGGAAGTGCATCATAAACAAAAAAAATGGCTTTTCTCTGTGCGGTCAGCACCACGTCTATGAGTCGCTTGAAGGGGGAGAGATTAAAACTGCACTCGACTGAGGAGGGACGCCGTCCCTCGTGTGCGTTTGCTGTGGCTAGATGAATAATGTGATGTATTGAGATGTATCGAATCATAATATACTGTAGCCTATATGTCACGTGTGTATGTTACTGTTAAGTAAATCAGCGATACGCAGCTCTATTAAGAAGATTGAGTTTGTTTTTGTGAGTAAAAGATGGATCAAAGTGAAAATAAAGGTGAGAGAGTCTAGTCATATACTGTAGACGGCTCCTGTCTGTAACTTTAACTCAGTGCTTCTCAACTGGTTTTGCTTCAGGATGCAGATTTTACATTAGAAATCAAGTGGCGACCAACCACAGTAAAAACATAACCTGTATTTAATGTATCCTGGGTTGCATTTCCTTTTATGTGTGTGTGTGTGTGTGTGTGTGTGTGTGTGTGTGTGTGTGTGTGTGTGTGTGTGTGTGTGTGTGTGTGTGTGTGTGTGTGTGTGTGTGTGTGTGTGTGTGTGTGTGTGTGTGTGTGTGTGTGTGTGTGTGTGTGTGTGTGTGTGTGTGTGTGTGTGTGAGACGCAAGTTGACGAGTCAGGCAGACAAGGAGGAAAGAAGATGAAAACGTGAGATTCTTCGTCCGGTTGCATTTTTTTCTCAATACCGTAGATAAGCAAATGTACATGGTATGATAACCGTCAATTTTCAAACCTTGGTATACCGCTGCAACCATAGATGTGAATTACCACATGTAGTATGCAGAAAACATGGACAGCATCTATTTATAAAATTGTCATTAGCTATAAAATGCAGAATGTATGAATTCATTAAACTGTAAAAGTCTGTGATTTAATTGAATAAATATACAATCAGCATGTTCTGAGCTCTTCAAAATAAATGTGTGAAGCTTGCCGCTCATACACTGAAAACAGCTCATCATGATCATCATGCGTGCTCTTCTGTGGGAGATGACAGAAAACACTCTGAAGTGTGCTGCACATACAGACTATGTATTTATTTAATTCAATCACAGCTTTATGGGGATTAATAATCACATAGGGCCATGTAGCAAACTCCTTGTCTGGAGGTGAGAATCTACCATGAAAAACAAAAAGCTCAATTTAAATGGATGCATGTATTTTTGCTTAAATATTACACATGTTGGGAACATAAAATGTCCTGGGAATGAAAACTGTGCCTTGAAAATAGTGGGAACCCTGAATTATGACTTTTTTGGAACGTCTTATAATTTTTTTAGATAAATTTTTATTGATCCGTCTCATTGAAATTAGCTTATACCAGGCCAGTGGGGGGGCACTTCCTGTGACATAAACTTATAATTATGTAATACATTTATAATAGCTATAATAACTGACTGATCTATGCAAAATAGGTGTTGCTCAAAAACTTGGAATCTGGATGCATGTAGCTGATCCAACCAATACTTAAATAATGCTCATTAATTTGCTGACAAAATAGTACTGTTCAGTTATCATAATTTGCTAATTTGTAAACAAAACAATAATATTCAGAATTGGTCTAAAAGATGTAATGGCCCCGTGTTATATATCATTAGTAGAATGCAATGAGCAAATTTGTTTCACTGTGAGACCAAACTACAGTGAGTCTTAGTGTATAAAATCCCCTCAGAAACACATGAATATAATAAAAAACATGTCCCGATTCAAACGAGCCCAAACTCAGCGTAATATGATGTGTTGATCTTTAAATATTCCTCAAAGAGTGTACTTGGAAAATGATGCACAAGAGGGTGTTTAGCACCAGTGGCGTATTTCTGGTGGGGCACAATCACTTAACCCAGCATGTCAGGGTTGACAGTAACCAAAAATTCTGTCACATCATTCACCAATTTTTAAAAACATAGATGGATCATTCAGAATCCTGTCTGTCGTTTTGACAGATAAAAAAGAAACAAGAAAATAAGATTATTCTAGTGCAGGCGTTTTCAAAGTGTGGGGCATGCAAAAAATACATGCTGCCAAGATGACATAAACGTGATGCACCCACTTCAATAACAGACAGATATAAAGCACGAGTGTTCAGATCCCGACACAGACCGAAACCAAACCAGACAGGAGGTCAGGATCCAGATACCGTGCTCCCGACATGAAACAAGACAGACCAAAGAGCGCACTGCAGGGAATACAATCGAAACACAATCAGACACGGGACAGTGATATTGCGGTCCTGTCAGACAAAAACCCAGAGTGACAGGACCATGACACCCAAATATATATACCTGTGTGTGTGTGTGTGTGTATATATATATATATATATATATATATATATATATATATATATATATATATATATATATATATATATATATATATATATATATATATATATATATATATATATATATATATATATATATATATATATATATATGAGAGAGAGAGAATTATAATATATTTAATATTATATTTTAAAACTTATTTGGTTATTTTACAGTGCTTTATTTGATAAAAAATTGAATTAATTAAATTCAGTACAACATACAGTATTCTACTAATTGTATTTTACATCTACCCTGTACAAATTATATAATTTGCATTTAATCATTTGAAAATGACTGTATTGTTATTATTACAGTATGCTACAGACAATTATGGAGGAGCAGTGAAAATGTGCTTAATTGTCATGAAAATAATATCACAATGCATAAAATCTTCATGAAACTTTCTTTAACTGGAGGTAAAACATGACCCAGACATTTCTTGGCCGTTTTCATGACATTCAGTCATAACTTCTGATTGATGAGAAGTAGACATCAAGTTGTGTCACCTGTGTTGCTTATGTTAGATTGTTGTTGTTGTTGTTGTTTTTATTGGATAGGTGCCCAAATTGATGACAAGGTTCCAAATAGAGCTTCTGCAAGGATTTTGGCACCCCCAGGTGGTCGGTCCAGTGGAATCTGGTAACGTTTTGGAGCAGCATCCAAAGAAGTTTAAACTAAGCACCTACAATATTTGACATCCTCACATCTGATGGTTTATTTAATTTTAATCACTTACAATATATATGCATACAACGAAAACACAACAATATTTTTGTCTGGGAATTGGGAAATAAGTCAGAGGTATAAGTCAGAAATGGTTGTGAGAGATTTGTGCAAGATAAAAATGTTACTGGGTGTTTTTGTTCTTCATGTTCATTCAAATTAAATAGGGAAGGTTGTGTTATAATAAAACAGTTGTAGTGCTGAACAAATGTTTAATTTTGTTCAATTTTGTCCAATGGATTTTGATGATAAAAGTTCTACAAACTGTTTTTGTTACAAACAGTACACATTTTACCTTTGCTATAGTTTCAGGTATTTTAAACTGAACATTTGTTTTAAGAATGGGAATAATTTTAGTTTGTGTATTTCGTTATGGCTAGAATGAAATGCGAGTCATTGTAAATGAACTTAATATTTGAACTGTTTTAATGTGTTGCAGACGACTATACATTTACCTCGGTGTGTTATCTCTTGAATTACACTAATGTACAAAAGCACCCTGCCTCTTTACACTTACAACTGTTACACTGATCACCTGGCAACACTTTCTGACTAGTACAATTCAAAAACAAATTTAGCTACATTTTTACTTGACATTTAGGTGCATCATATTTCTTGACATTAGATAGAGGCAATATGAGGTAACTGCTTCTTCAGTGATTTTGTAGTTATTTTTGTTATGCCATTGGTTGATGAATCAGGCCCTTTTATGATGTCACTTGTATTGCTTAACCATTCAAAAAGTGATTTTTAAGCACATAGCCCTGAGACCTCCAAAAATGTGAATTTAGAATAACTTTGTTTACTTTCTCACATATCAATTTGTGCAACTATCTAGAACTTGATCGATTTTTTTTTTTTTAAATATTCTATATGTGTACATTCTCGTCGAGCACTTAAAATTGTCCTTATATCTGCTCTTTATTAAATGCTCTTTTGCATTATTACTTTAAGATCTTTCTAGAATGAACTGTCAAACATTGTAATCTGAACTTTGAACTGTAATGACAGTGTAATACTATTGATTTATTCTGGTTGCTCACTGAACGATTAACACTGTGCTTTGGTAACAACTGATTTGCATGCGGCAAGTGAAATTGATTCAGAAATGTTTCTGCCTCACTTCTGATCGTTGATTCCAATGTGCTCCACTACCACTAACCAACTACAGTTAAAAAAACACCAGACTGCTAACAGAGGCATGTGTTCATTTTGTACATGTATGTCTTACTGTAACGAAGCAGCTCGATGCATTTGAAGACTTTCTGTAGAGACAGTTTGAAACACATGAACTGTTTAGCTGTACAACTCATTTTCAGAGTAAAACAAGCATTAGAATGGCAAAACAGTTTCTGTTGGTGCTGAATATTCATGTTTTTTTATTATTATTATTCTTGATTTTACTAGTATTTTTTTTAAATGAGCCGTGTATGCACTACAGTTGTACTTATTAAAGTATTATTGTTTGTCTCGTGAAAAGTGCAAATAAAACCCACTTCAACCTCATATCCGGTAAGTCTTCACTTAAATAAATATTTCAGTCTATTTTTTTATTTTTGCACTTCAGTTATACACTCCTAGAAAAAAAAGGTTCTTTGGGGTTCTATATTGAACCCTAGTGTTCTTTTCTCAGCTCCAAATAACCCTTTTTGTCAAAAAGGTTCTATTTTACAAGATTTACCAAAAAAAAAAAATCCTTTTTGCACAAAAGGGTTCTTTAGGCTGACTATTGCTTAATGTATGTATGTGTATGTATCATTTACATTATTAAAAGTTTTATTTATAAATAGTTCTGGACAATACACTACATTCATTTTGGATTTCATACTACAGAAAAATAAAACCCTTTAATTTACTTCTTTAGATTTGGGTTTAATAAGAAAAGGATTAATTACAGTTCTCTTTAAGAGGACATGTTTATCTCCATCAATATACAGTTTAAGGTACTGTCTATTTTTGACTCATAGTTCAACAACAGATGCATATAATTGTGTATATCTAAAACATCGTGAGCAAATAGCGCTGGTTACTTTTTGTACTGTCTACATAGAAGCCGCGCGCTCGCAACTCGCGCGAGTGATAAAAACGCGGGAACATCCTAATTCAAATGTCAGTGGTCACGGAAAGTCGGTTGAGCTGAAAGCCTGAGATTGCGATAATACCCTAGTAAGTGAGAGAAGTAAAATAATTTGATTAATTTTACTTTTGCCAGGAATCTGTATGTGTGTGTGTGTGTGGGCGCGCCTGACGAGAGCGAAAGAGACAGAGTGAGCACAAGGATGCGTTTCAATCAAATTGAATTACATTTAGGATATTAAAGTCATTGTCATTCTTATCCGATTTATTTAACCAACGTCTTTGTTCTAAGTGGTTATTTTGTTGTGGTAGCTTGTAGGGCTCTTTGAAATAATTGATATAATTTGGTACAGTGAAATGGAACCGTTATGCGGTCAAGACCTGGAACTACTTAGCCATGTGTTTACTGGACTGAATTGCACACCTTAGAACGTCCGTGAGCCAATCAGAATCCAGCATTCAACAGACCCGTTGTATACACACACACACACACACTGTACATATATATATATATATATATATACACACACACACACACACACATATATGACAAATATGTTTTGTGGCAGCGTATCCTGTTTGAGAAACACCAATGTACTGTATCTAACCTACGAATAGCTTACAGTTGTCTCTGCATGTTAAGTTGGGATAGAAAAAAAAATATTTTAACAGTGAAAAAGTTAAAACTTAAGCTTTATCATCATCGACCTTAATACCTCATGTTAAACCAATAAAATAGATTTTAAAGGCCAGCTAAAGTAGAATCAGATAAAAACAGCAGCACACCAGCTACTAACTGTTAAATGAATTGATTTAAAAGGACACGCAGGGCGCATGCGCACTAAACGCCAGTGTGTTGCACATTGGGGGCAGCCCGTAACTAAACAGCACCGCATATCTGGCAACCCACAGCAGCAACGTCCAGCCCTCGTTCGGATTTGACAGCAGGATTACCTTCTGCCAGTGTAATAGCAACATTGGGAAGGACGCTGTTTAAATATAGTGAGTATAGTATTGATAAAACCTTTAATTAATCGGATTTTTTCATATTACATAACATTAAATAGGCGTTCTGGCCTCTTTTGTCTCTGCTGTCTGAATCGTGTCTAGTGTTGGTTCAGAGATTGCTGCTCATGTACGGCGGGGCCTGCAGAGGGGGCCGATCAAATAGCAACAGTCACAATATAATGGGCGATTTGTTCAGCAGTCATTTCAGTCAATGCGCTGTTTTATATAGCAAAATTCCTGTGCGCTCATCAAATGTGGCGTAAAGACAAACAATATTTAATATCTGTGATGAACAGAGCGCGCGTGATATGGCCCATCTTCTGTATAACGGGAGTGTAAATTAATTAATCAGATATAATTTACTGAATTTTAAATTAAGCTTGAAAATAATGCATTTGCACTCGATAAATACGAATATTATTAGATAGATAAGAGTATGTGCCAAATAGTAAAACGCGTGCGAGCTGAATGGATCAGTGTACTGTTTGTGCATGTGATGGTAAAACGCAGCTGTCAGGTATTATTATTATTTTTTAAATACTGTGTTTATAAGAAGTTCGGCCCTCCAATATACCTTTAATTTATACTCCTTCTAAACTTTATTTGGAAAATTGCAGTATCAATAATAATTTTTCCAGCTACATTTGTCTCTTTACATACATCATAACACAAACGTGCACGTGATATGTGTAGTGTTCTGCAGGCGGAAAGTTTGGGTCGTTGGGTGGCATGCTACATTTAATCAAAACCAATTTTAAACAACATTTTTTAATTCTTGTGTAATTAATGTACACAGTTTTAATGTTCACAGCCTCCAATTAATAGACTACACTGAATATTTGTAAATCTGAAAAAAATTATTTGTTTTAAAAAATGTGCTTGTCACTCCACAGCACTGCATTTAAGGATGATTCTCACAAAATCTATCAAGAAAATGTCCTGGTCTTATTGTACTCAAAAAAAAAATAGATTTTTTACATTGTGACATTACATTATTTTCTTGGCAGCTGAACACATTTTATCTCCTAATTCTCAAAAAAGGTCATTATGATATTCTCACCGCAATGTGAAAAAATGAGATATGATTTAAAATGTAAAGTAGGCTAGTTATACATCATAGTTGTGATCTCTTGGTACTGCAAAAAATTCATTTTAATGGTAAAATAATGCACATTTGTTTTTACAGTAATAAAAAGTTAATTAGTTAATGGTTAGTTACCTTAAAGGAATAGTTCACCTGAAAATTAAAATTAATCATTTACTCACCCTAATGCCATCCCAGATGTGAATGACTTTCTCTCTTCTGCTGAACACAAATGAAGATTTTTAGAAGAATATTGCAATGAAAAAAATCTTTGAGAATCATCATTGAAAACACTGGAAATAGTAAAAGTAAAACGTCCGTATGCTTTACACTAATGAGAATTTTTGGAGTAAATGTGGTTAAGTGTCCTAAGAATTATAACGTCAGAGTGAAATAATCTTAATGGTCCTAAATGTAGGCTTAATTTTCTGCTTTATAGTTTTGACAGGTTTAGCGAGACTACAAAAGTACAAAAATGTGATTAAATTGCTGTCAAGTCACAGCATCTAAAAATATGCATCTAATGATGCAGTGTCCAGAACAACTGAATATCACATCTTAATACATCTTATTAACAGAATGCGCTCACTCAATCAGAGCATGTGCTGTCCAGTGATTGATTACTAAACAAGTGCTGGTGTCTTTGTCTTTCTGTTCTTTCTCTTAGGAGATGGCAGTGAACGTATACTCCACGTCAGTAACAATTGAGAACCTGAGCCGTCATGACATGTTAGCATGGGTTAACGACTCCCTTCAGCTCACCTACACCAAAATAGAACAATTATGTTCAGGTAAAACTTATTTACTTTTAATGTCTCAGAATACTTGAAAATCTGTGCATTAATTGATGATATAACAGTACTGTTAATTCAACACAACAAAGCAAGCTGAAGAGAAAGAAAAGGGGTTTACGGTATGTAATGTACTCAGTTTTTGCCTTTGATCATATTGGGAGATAATGTGTACAGCTTTTAAAACAATCAATTCTAAAATAAAACCATTTACTTTGCACTCTTGGAACACCAGTACTGATAAAGTGATTAAACGTCATTCATACATCTTGATCAAAGACATGTTTCTTTTATAAGTAACGAATGATCTCTTTTGACCAACGTTCTCTCTTGCTGTTTGTCTTCAGGAGCGGCTTATTGTCAGTTCATGGACATGTTGTTCCCAGGGTGTATTCTTTTAAAGAAAGTGAAATTTCAAGCAAAACTGGAACATGAGTTTATACACAACTTCAAAGTACTCCAGGCAGCTTTCAAGAGAATGAACGTTGACAAAGTTAGTTGGTCTATGGATTTTACACTTACTATGTACATCATTTACTCCTAGCCAAGTTATCTTTACTATTAAGAATATTAGTATATACAGTACTGTGCAGAAGTTTTAGGCACTTGTGAAAACTTTCAAAATGAGGATTTCTTAAAGAAAAAATGACATAAATAGTTTTCATTAATCAATTAACATCATACAAAGTCCAGTAAACAGAAAAAGAGCTAAATCAATATTTGGTTGAACACGTTTGCATTTAAAACAGCCCCAATTCTCCAACTTACACCTGGACACAGTTTTTCTTGGTAGTTGGCAGATGGGATGTTCCAAGCTTCTTGGAGAGTTCGCAACAGCTCTTCAATCTATTTAAGATTGCCTCAATTACTTCTGTCTCTTCATGTAATCCCAGACTGGGGGGGCTCTGTGAGGGTCATGACATATCTGTTGCAGGGCTCCCTGTTCTTCTATTATAATCTTTTCTATTGCAAAAGTAATGTTTTGGAGTATACAATGTATATTTCCTATTGACTCACTAAAGTAGCAGATATAAATAACCATCTTAAGACAAATGTTTTTGGGAAACATTTGGGAAACATCATCAACAAAGAGCCTAAAACTTTTCCACAGTACTGTACATATATATATATATATATATATATATATATATATATATATGTGTGTGTGTGTGTGTGTGTGTATAATCATTTGCATACATTACTTTGATAACACTTTACAATAAGGTTCCATTTGTTAACATTAGTTAATGCATTAGGTATCATGGACTAACAATGAACAATATATTTTTACAGCATTTATTCATCTTTTTTAATATTAGTTAAAAAATACATTTGATCATTGTTAGTTCATGTTAGTTGATAGTGCATTAACTAATGCTGACATATACAACTTTTGAAATATGTATTACTATGTGTTGAAATGAACAATAACCAAGATTAATAAATGCTGTAAAAGTATTGTTCATTGTTAGTTCATGTTAACTAAAGTTATCAAATGGAACCTTATAGTAAAGTGTTACCAATATTTTTTCTTACATTTCCAAAATTAATTTTCTTAATGTATTAATCCCTAGAGATGAAGTGTATAATTTCTGCATCACTAGCAGCTCTAAAAAAAAATAGCAAAAGCAAAAACAACAAATAAAATCTGATCAGGTTTTCCCAAACACTCTTAACGTCTTAGCCAATTTCCAGCTAAAGGAAGTGCCCCAAACTCACCCCATTGGTCAAGCCAGAAACTGACATGTCGCACCGCTTAAAGGAAAAGTTCACCCAAAAATAAACATTCTCTCATCATTTATTCAACCAGATGTGTATGACTTTCTTCTGTTGAACACAAATTAAGATTTTTAGAAGAGTATTTCTGCTCTGTAGGTCCATACAATGAAAGTGGATAGTGACCAGAACTTTGAAGGTTCAAAAATCAAATAAAGGCAGCATAAAAGTAATCCAAAAGACTCCAGTGGTTAAATCCATGTCTTCAGAAGTGATACGATAAGTGTGGGTGTGAATCAGATACATATTTAAGTCCTTTTTTACTATAAATCCCCACTTTCACAATCTTCTTTTGTTTTTGGCAATTCGCATTCTTCATGCATGTCACCACCTGCTGGGCAGGGAGTAGAATTTATAGTAATAAAGGACTTAAATATTGATCTGTTTCTCACCCACACCTATGATATTGCTTTAAAAATACATGGATTTAACCACCAGTCTTATGGATTACTTTTATGATGCCTTTATGTGAACTTCAAAGTTTTGGCAACCATTCACTTGCATTGTATAGACCTACAGAGCTGAGATATTCTCTTTAAAAATCTTCCTTTGTATTTAGCTGAAGAAAGAAAGTCAGACACATCTGGTATGGCATTAGGGTGAGTAATTATGAGAGAATTTTCATTTTTGGGTGAACTATCCCTTTAAAAGAATAAAACAATGTTTTTATAGCACCACTGTTGGCAACCTACGAATAGCTTACTGTATACTGTAGTTGTCTCCGACCATTAAACTGGGATAGGAGGAAGTATTTTATCTTAAAAAATGACACACTTCATTTTTAAATTGCAGCTCTGGGTTATGTTGATGTAATGCTTGTTTTCTCTTTTTGTTATTCAGGTAATTCCTGTGGAAAAATTAGTCAAAGGAAAATTTCAGGACAACTTTGAATTCGTCCAGTGGTTTAAAAAATTATTTGATGCCAACTATGATGGGAAAGAGTATGATCCTCTTCAAGCTAGACAGGGCCAAGATGTGGCACCTCCACCAAATCCAGGTGAACACTTTTCCCACAAACCCAAGAGAACTGGTCCCTCAGGTAACCTTCCAATTCTCTGTCATTTGCTGCATTGATTGCTGAGCTTCTACTAAAGCTTTGCAAGCAGATGCTTGTGCACTGTCTTCGGAATGATCATGCCCAAGCTTTCATTAATGAGAAAACAATGGATTTAATATTACAACAGCATTTAGGCACATACAACATTGTTACTGCATAGAATTCTTAATACAGTTCAAGAGCTGTTTTCCTAATATCAGCACTAACAAAGTTTTCCAAAATCAGTTCTTGAATTTCTTGCGTTCCTCAATGTTCTCTCATGTGCTGTACCGAAAGGTTCATCGCTTGTCTTACTCATCCCTATATTCAAGTCCTCTAAATATGTGATTCTCATAAAACCTTTCAAAAGATGTCCTTGTCATATCAGTACAAAAAATATTACATTTTATTTTGCATGAGGAAAATTAAGCTTACATTTATGACAATTAAGATTGTATGCAGTGTAAAATTATTTTCAGGACTCTTTAAGCACATTTTACTCCCCATTTCTCAGTACATTTACTATTCCTACTGTTTTTAATAATGATTCTCATTACCGTAACACAGTCATGTATTACTGTTGATTTGTTTTAAATGACAATCAGTGAAAATGATAGGCAGTACCACTATTATAATATGTAAATACTTTACAATTTAAATAATACATTATATTTCACATTGCGGTAATGAAAATAGCATAACGACTATCTTTTATTGCATTGCGGTAATGAAAATTGGGGTAAAATGTGTGTAACTGTTATGAAAATAATGTAAAATAATAAAAAAAATCTTAATGGTTCTAAAATGTGCTTCATTTTCTTTATGCAAAATATTATGTATTAATTGTTTCTTTTGATTTTTGAGTAAAATAGGACGAGAACAGTTTTGTGAGAATCACAATACATAGAACATGCTTGTAATCTTAAAGACCTTTTTATTCCATGTGTGTTAGCTTTGAGGTCATCAACATGTTGGTGTACTCTTAAATGTTGAAAATATTACATTTTAGCTGTTATATGCTTTTAAAATTGACTATTTTTGTAAAGGTATTAATGGAAAAGAGGAGGCGAGAACCGGCTTGATAATATAAATAATTATTTAATGAAGGTGTCAGACAGCTGCCCATAAATCTCTCTCTCTCTGTCCCACTACAGTCTCCAGTTGGCCTTTATTCCTTGGCCACTCCTCCACCCTCTAATGGACAACAGCCACGCCTCCCCGGACGGATCGGAGGCAGACCTCCGGCCTCTGGCAGACGGAACACCACACCGCAATTTTGGTGGACGGTAGGGGTCTCCCCCGCCCCTGGCAGCAGTATCTGCTCCAGGTGATTGATTGGGAGCCCCTCCTCCCCTCGCGGTCGGCGGCCGTTCCTCCACTTCCAGGTGGCCGGGCTCCTCCATCCTCCGGCGAATGTCCGCGGCTGCTCTGTTGGGGTGGATGGTAGTGGCGAGGACTCTACTACGGTGCATCCCTCCTCCTTCCTGGATTTCGGCACAAGTGTAAAGGGAGTAATGGAAAGGAGGAGGCAAGAACCGGCTTGACAATATAAATAATAGTTTAATATATAACTGAAACAAAAAGACAAACAGCTGCCCGTAAATCTCTCTCTCTGTCCCACTGCAGTCTCCGGTCGGCCTTTATCCCTCTCTGAGGCTTGATTAGCCTGATTAGGGGCAGGGTGTGTAGCATCTGCCCTGTCTCATCTTTCTTTTCTGGGAATTGGAGCAAAAATATTGATGATGACATCCTGCACTACACAGATTTTTGTCCAACCAAATCTAGAATGACACTGTCCCTCCCCCTAATACCTGCAACCGATCAGGAGGTAGCAAATCATAGTTCATGGCTGTGACGATAACTAAAGTGTATTCAAAACTAAATAAAAAAAGGAAAAGGCAACACAGAAAGAAAACTGCACTCATCAAGCAAATTCACTTGGTCTTTCAAGGGATAGTTCACCAAAAAATTCTAACAAATTCTCTCATCATTTACTCACCCTCATGCCATCCCAGATGTGTATGACTTTCTCTCTTCTGCCGAAAGATGTTTAGAACAATATTGCAGCTCTGTAGGTCCATACAATGCAAATTAGTAGTGGCCAGAACTTTGAAGCTCCAAAAATCAAATAAAGGCCGCATAAAATTAATCCATACTCCAGTGGTTTAATCCAGGTCTTCAGAAGTGATATGATAGGTGTGGGTGAGAAACAGATCAATATTTAAGTCCTTAAATAAGTCCTTTTTTTTTTCTTTTTTATTTTTTATTTTTACAATACATCTCCCCTTTCACTTTTACTTTTACATTTACATTCTTAAAGTGTAGATTTATAGTAAATAAGGATTTAAATATTGATCTGTTTCTCCTCCAAAGTGAATGCATTGCTTTAGAAGACATATATTAAACCACTGCAGTATGGATAACTTTATGTAGCCTTTATGTACTTTTTTTTTTTTTTTACTTCAAAGATCTGGTCAACATTCACTGGCATTGAAAGGACCTACAGAGCTTAAATATTCTTCTAAAAATCTTTGTTTGTGTCCAGCAGAAGAAAGAAAGTCACAAACATCTGGGATGGCATGAAAGTGAGTAAATGATGAGAGAATTTCCATTTTTGGGTGAACTATTACTTCAACAATCAAATAGCTGGAAAATACATACTGTAGAGTCCCCAGAGAGGTATAAAAGTGGCATCATAATTTGCTGAGGATTGACTGCTTTTGCTACTGTATTACACTGGGATGGATTGCGGATAAAACCTCCATTTAGTTTAGTAGGAATATGTCACACTACCCTGACTTTGGTTAAACCTGCCAATTATAAAGTGGATGACAAGCTATTGAAGCAGTTTGAACAAACAGGTTTATCCAAAGTAATGGGGTAACAAGCTAACCATGCTGCAGCTTGTTAAAGGCTTACTGAAACTTTTTAGCTTTGATTTTAGTTTACTGTATTCTATTTATTTCATTGTTTTATGTAATAGAAATGAGAAGTTGGCAGCTACAATTGCATGGATCAGTATTACAAATATTACATTTACTGTTCTGAGCAGTTCTCCATTTATTGTCACTAAAATCGAAACCTCTACAATATCAGGGCCCCAGAGAATATCACCAACAGTACCTAAAAACATGCCCACACCACAGAGGGTAACCACTACCATAAGGAAGAATCCCACACATGCCCGAAATGGGGGCAGTGATGCTGAAATCATGGAGCTTAATCAACAGGTAGAGTCCCCGGGAGGGTAAGGAAGCCTTACTCTACCTTGCAATACTTTGTAGTATTTTCTAAATGGAGCACGTTTGCACAGTTAGTCATTGAAATAATAAAAAAAAATTATAAAATAAAAAAAAAAATTTGACATGAAGCAACTTTTATATACAGTAGCAAGAAAAAGTATGTGAACCTTTTGGAATTAACTGGCTCTCTGAAAAAAAATTGTCATAAAATGTGATATCATAATCAAAGTCACATGTATAGACAAACACAATGTGCTTAAGCAAACATAATTAATTGTAATATAAACAATTATAACACTGTGTAACAATTAAAAAAAATATTTTTTTTTTGGTTCCTGGGTAGTAAGTATATTTCCTAATTGTTTATGCCTCAAATGTATAGAAAATGGCTATTATTCCCCACAAACTTTGCTTTTGTGACCAGGAGAGTGATATTCTTAAATTGACCAATTTCTAATGAGAAAACGGCTAATTTGTGTCTTTTCATTCACATAAAGTCAGAAAAAAACAACATATGAATCCAAATTAAGATGTATGTATACTAACGTAAAAAAAAAAATGACTACAAAAGATTTAGAAGTGAGTCGTTTTTTGAGATTTACAATTATACTGTAAATCGCTTTCACAAATCAGACCCCAAATAAAGTGTCCTATCATGTTCTCGTTATAGTGTCAATGGTAGTGGCGTTCTAAGTCCAGTATATCCTGATGGAAGCACTTGCCTTGCTCCTCCAAGTACACTCCCATGGTCTCCTTGAATTTATTAAGATGAGCATCATGAATATGGACTTTGAGGGATTTCAGAGGTGGAGCTGAGGAGAGAAACCCATACTACCCCAACCAAAAAGACCTCAACGTCGTAATTAGAGATCTTCATCCCACCAAGTCCAATGCCATGCTTTTGACGTCTAGGCTCAAGCAGTGGAACTTGTTAGATGAAAGTGTGCAAGTTGCAGATAAGCGGAAGCATCATCAAATTTTTCCAGCTTCTTCACCCGTCAAGATGGGCTCTGCTTCAGCCACAATGTGACAGGTCTGTTCAGGCAATCGGAATCGCCTGTAACCAGAATGAGTGGCGCCTCTTCATTGACAGCTCATCAGGGAGCCTCAAAGCAGTGCTGCTCCATAATGGTAACAAGTACCCATCTCTTCCCTTGGCTCACTCGGTGCACCTCAAAGAGGATTACAACAGCATCAAGACCTTGCTGGATGCCTTGAAGTATGATGAGTATGGCTGGAAGGTCATAGGAGACTTCAAAATTGTGGCATTCTTGAAGGGGCTCCAGGGCGGTTTTACCAAGTTTCCCTGCTATCTTTGCCTTTGGGACAGCAGGGACACCAAAGCCCGCTACCACAGGCGGGAATGGCAACAGCGGATAGAGTTCTCTGTGGGGAGGAACTTCGTCAAGTGGGAGCCACTGGTGGACCCCCGGAAGGTGCTGATCCCACCACTGCACATCAAATTGGGCCTTATGAAACAATTTGTCAGAGCTCTAGATAAGGAGTTGGCAGCTTTCAAGTACCTTCAAGACTTCTTCCCTAAGCTGTATTAGGCAAAGGTCAAAGCCGGTTTCTTTGTCGGACCACAGATAAAGAAGATTGTGGAGTGCAATTAATTCCCCAAGAAGCTCACTAGTAAGGAGAAAGCGGCTTGGAACAGCTTTGTCGCAGTGGTTCAGGGCTTCCTGTCAATCACAAGGATGAAAACTATGTGAAGCTGGTTGAGCACAATGGGCTGTAGGATGTCCATCAAAGTCCATATCCTTGATGCTCATCTTGATAAATTCAAGGAGAACATGATGGGAGGAGCAATGCGAGCACTTCCATCAGGATATACTGGACTTTGAACGCCACTACCAAGGACAGTATAACGAGAACATCATGGGAGACTACATTTGGGGGCTGATTCGTGAAAGTGATTTAGATTATAATCGTAAATCTTGAAAAACGACCCACTCCTAAATCTTTTGAGGTCATTTATATATTACTTTAGTATAAATACATGTTAATTTGGATTCATATGTTGTTTTATTCTGACTTTATGTGTACAAAAAGACACAAATTTGCCTGTTTACTCATTGGAAATAGAGTATCAAATATCACTGTCCTGGTCACAAAAGCAAAGTTTGTGGGGAATAATTGCCATTTTCTATACTTTCGTGGCATAAGACATTAGGAAATAACACTTACTACCCAGGAACAAAAATTGTGTTGCTTAGTGATGATCTTTCATGTCTTTTTTTTTGTTTTTTTTTTACTTCAGAATTTCCTCCCCAATTTTTGGAGTGCCCAATTCCCACTTCTTAATTGGTCCTCATGGTGATGCGGTTACTCACCTCAATCTGGTTGGTGGAGGACAAGTCTCAGTTGCCTCTGCTTCCGAGACAGTCAATCTACGCATCTTATTATGTGGCTCGCTGTGCATGACACCACGGAGACTCACAACATGTGGAGGCTCTTGCTACTCTCCGTGATCCACGCACAACTTACCACACACCCCATTAAGAGCGAGAACCACTTAATCGTGACCATGAGGAGGTAACCCCATGTGACTCCACCCTCCCTAGCAATTGGGCCAATTTGGTTGCTTAGGAGACCTGGCTGGAGTCACACAGCACCACCTGGATTCAAACACGTTACTCCAGGGGTGTTAGTCAGCATCAATACTCGCTGAGCTACCCAGGCTGCCTAATCTTTCATGTTTTTATTGAACACATCCCATTAAACATTCACATTAATGTGGAAAAGTAAGTGAACCCTTGGATTTCATAGCTGGTCGATCCTCTTTTGGTAGCAATAACCTCAACCAAGCATTTCCATTAGTTGTGGATTAGAAATCCACAACATTCAGAAGGAATTTTGGACCATTTCCTTACAGAACTGCTTCAGCTCAGCCATATTCTTAGGATGTCTCGTGTGAACGGCTCTCGTGGTCATTCCACAGCATCTCTGTTGGGTTAAGATCTTGGCTCTGACTGGGCCACTCCAAAAGGATGATTTTCTTTTTTTGAAGCCATTCTGCACTGGATTTACTTTGATGTTTAGGGTTATTGTCCTGCTGCATCGCTCAACTTCTACTGAACTTCAGCTGGCATACAGCTATCCTGACATTATTCTGTAGAATATCTTGATAAACTTGAATAACTTGAATTTTTCCCTCGATGTTGACAAGCGTCCCAGGCCCCAAAGTAGAAAAGAAGCACCAAATCATGATGCTCTCTTCACTGTACTTCACCTTCGGGATGATGTTTTCATGTTGGTATGCGGTGTCATTTTTACGCTATACGTAGTGCTGTGTGTTCTTCCCAAACAATTTAGCCTTAGTGTCGTCAGTCCACAAAACATTTTCCCAGTAGCGTTGTGGTCTTTGGCAAACTTCAGGCGCGCAGCAATGTTTTTGTTGGAAAGCAGTTTAATGTTTTCCATATAGTAGACTCATGAACAGAGATGGTAACCAGTTCCAGTGGTTCATTCAAGTCTTTGGCTGTCACTCTATGGTTCATTTTTACCTCATTGAGCACTCTGTTTTGTGCCCTTTGAGTCATCTTAGCTGGACGGACACTTCTAGGTAGAGTAGCCACAGCACTAAATCCTCTCTATTTATAGATAAACTGTGGACAGATAAACATCTAAGCTCTTCGAGATAAATTTGTAACCCTTTCCAGTTTCATGTAAAGAAACAATTCTTGATTGTAGGTCTTCTGAGATCTCTTTTTTGCGAGGCATAGTCCACATCAGAAGATGCTTCTTGTGAATAGTAAACTCAAAGCGTTTGAGTGTTTTTTATAAGTCAAAGTAGCTCTAACCCACACCTCCGATGTCATTTCATTCATTTGATGCCAAGTTCGCCAACTCCTGACTCTAGTTAGCTTTTGTTGACACCATTATCCTAGGGGATCACATACTTTTTCAAACCTACACTGTGAAAGTTTTAATGAAGTATTTAATATGTACAAGAACAACACAATAATTTGTGTGTTTTTTTTAAAGTTAAACCAGATTGTGCTTGTTCATTATTGTAACTGAGATGATGATCAAACCAGATTTGAATACAAATTTATACATTTATACAATGCCGGTAATTCCAAAGGTTTCACATACTTTTTCTTGCCACTGTAGCCCTAGACAACATGTCATTGGCTTTTATGCAGAACCTATCCCAGGTTGAGCTTTAATGCACATCTTTATTGTTACTCTAAAATAAGTCAGACTTTTTTTAGGATCGCTTGCCTTATTTAACCAAGGCAAACTAAAATGTGTATATATATATATATATATATATATATATATATATATATATATATATGTCCATATTCCATGTTTTAATGGAGTTTTTTGCATATGTGTGGTTTTATTTGGTATGTATTTTTTATTTATTTAATTAATTTAAGTGCAAACACATTAATGAATCAGAAGTTTTTCTTAAAAACATTAGCACAAAGGTTTTACGCACAAATACAGTACATGTATATGCATCGTTAGTGAATGAGGCCCACTAACCATTCTGAGCAGTATGATGAGCAGTGCCTTACCTTATCTTGGTCTTTGTCCTTTGCTTTTTCAAGCTGATGGAGTTGAAGTTAACAGTAGATGGTCTGGAGAAGGAGAGAGATTTCTACTTCAGCAAACTTCGAGACATTGAACTGATCTGCCAAGAGCACGAGATTGAGAACAACTCTATTCTGACTCGGATAATTGACATTCTGTATGCCACAGAGGTACTGTCAGCAACATGGCTTAATTCATTCTCACAAATATTTGTATTAATCGACTGGTGTTTGGCCATTTTTAGATAATCGGCATTAGTCAATAACCAGCACTGGGCAATGATATAATTGTTACTTGCTGTCAGTTTCAAAGTCTGCCAATAGCCTTTTCAATGGATATTTCTTTTTCTTTCTTGTTTTTGTTGTTATGAATGTTGGGTGAATAGTGTGTTAGTTCATGACACCTACACTCTAGACCTTATGCAGTCAGAGAATGCTACATTGACTTAAAAATGCAAGGGTTTGCGAAAGTGATGCGATCCAAAGTTGAGAATGTTTCAAATTTTGCAGCAACATACTCTGACATAGGCATTCATTGAGAATTGACTGAAATGAAAATGCTAATTTTATAGAGGTGGGTCCAGCTGTGCTTTAATAAAGTTCCAATTCAGTGTATGCCCCCTTTGTCAGATCTTTCCCTTTAGGCGCCCTAAGTGTTTTTCCGCAATTTTGTGTACCGGTCCGGTACATATCATTTGCTTTCTTTGAATTGTTTTATAAACACTACCAGTCAAAAGTTTGAACATATCTACACTTTCTACTTATCATTTTTTTGGAACATTTGAAAATAATAGTAAAGTCATCAAAACTATAAAATAACACAAATGGAAGAATAGGGATGAGGTAGAGACCAAAACATTTTAACAAATCAAAAGTATCTTTTACTTTATTTTAGCTTCTTCAAAGCAGCCATTCTTTGCCTACATTATAGCTTTGCACACTCTGGACATTTTCTAAACCAACTTCATGAGGTGCCACCTAGGATGCTTTTTAAGTATTGAAGGAGTTACCATGTATGTTGGGCATTTCGTTCACTATCTGGTGACTCACTTATTTCAAACATTTATTAATTTATTTTCATTAATATTTTAGTTATTCTACTATATGTAGAATAGCCATTGCCATCCTGCTCTCTAGATATAGGTTTCAGCATTGGCCATTGAAAAACCCACATTGTTGTACCACCTCTAGTCATTAGTATGCTTGGAAGAGTACAATGTTATCCTAAAAACCCACTGAAGTAACACCAACAATCATTTCTCATACAGGATGGCTTTGCACCGCCAGACGATGATGAAATAGATGAGCAGGCCCACTTGGACCAGGATGAATTCTGAGGATTCTCTTCTCTTCCACATCATCGTGACCCTCCACTACATCCTCTCTCCGTGACTTCAAATTACCCCCTTACCGCACGCTGTTAATATCCCCTCAGTTTCCTACAAAAACTGTATTATGGCTCTTCATATATACTCGGTTTGTCTCCTATGCTGGTTTATGCACTACATCTGTTTTAACAAATGCTCACTGTCCTCACCCTCATACGGAGAGTAGCACCAACTATGACACATCCTAGCCGTCTCAGCATGTTTTACAAATCAACATAGAGAGTGAACAAAAATAAAAGGTATCACAGATTGTGGGTAACTCAAAGGACTTGTTAGTGTAAATATTGTAATGGGGAAAGAAGTTTTAGAAGAAAGAAAAAAAGAAAATGAAGAAACTTGTCGCCTGGAATTTGTTGTCAGATTTCATCGTATTTTCTTTAGGGTCTGTCTTGGCTCCATTTAGTATGGAAGGCTCACTATCACACCATTCATCTCTGTTTTCAGCCTCAATCTGCCTCTCTCACTGACTACTCACATTTAATGATTAAAATGAAGTATGTAAGCACCATCAGGACAAATCTGAACAATATCAAACTCATGAATCTTTTATACCTGCCAAGGTATTGATGTCAAGCTTGTCAGGGACAAACTAATCATTTACAACCTGCTATATTAATCTACTTATTTCTAAGCTATAAAGTGGACTTTTATACTTTTATAAGGTGGGTGGGCCAGTGACAGAGTTAGAAAAAAATACATTCAAACTTAAAAAAATGTGTTGAAAAGACTAGAATGGCAGAGGTTGTTTTGCTTACACCCAAGGAGCATGTGAATGTTATACATTGACAGTTGATGACTGATTGTATTTTTTTTTTCATTTAATCTTTTAATCGTGGCATATCATTCTCATAGACTGAAAGATGGAAAAAGTGGAATTACCATCATATACAACATTGCATTTATGACAACATTAAGCATGAGGGAAAATACTCGTTGGTACGGTGTATATTTAATTTTAGTGGCAATCAGACAAGTGATACTACTGATCAGATGATTGTATGTCGAATTAACCTGACATTTGCTGCTAGTGTTGCTGTGTTTATGTATTTTATTTTGTATTTATTTTGCTCAGCTATTGAATAGCATACGGGCTGTGCATTCTTAACTGTAAATCATATCAGATTTTTAAAAGATCAAATGAAACAGAGATGCCAGAATCATTGGTTTTCAGAGTAAATCTTCTTTGTGTGAGAACCTGTCATAATTGTGTTTGCATAAATCGTTTTGATTAAATAAACAGTCTTGAAAAATAGATTTTGTCCACATATTCAAAAATACTGCATTTTTTCTTATTACGTTCTTTTGATTTTTGGGGTGAAATATGACCCAGACAATTCCTGACCATTTTCACGAGATTCACTTTGGTGTATAAGAAATACAGTTAGTGGGTTCTGCATACGAATGGAAGTGAAGCAGAAAATGGACATGGTTAAAGTAATAGTTCACCCAAAAACTAAGACCATTCTCTCATTTACTCACCTTCATGCCATCCCAGATGTGAATGACTTTCTTCTGCTGAACACAAAAGATTTTTAGAAGAATATCTCAGATCTGTAGGTCCATACAATGCATGTGAATGGTTGTCAGAACTTTGAAGCACCAAAAGCATATAAATGCAGCATAAAAGTTATCCATACGACTTCAGTGGTTAAATCTGTCTTCAGAAGCGATAAGATAAATGTGGGGGAGAAACGGATTTAATATTTAAGTGCTTTTTTTTACTGTACATCTCCACTTTAACATTTCACTTTTGTTTTTGGCAGTTCACATTCTTTATGCATATCACCACCTATTGGGCAGGGAGGAGAATTTAGAGTAAAAAAGGACTTAATTATTGATCTGTTTCTCACACACACCTATCATGTAGCTTCTGAAGATATTAATTTAACCACTGGAGTCTTATGCTTCCTTTTATGCTGCCTTTATGTGATTTTTGTAGCTTCAAAGTTTTAGTCACCATTCACTTGCATTACATGGACATACAGAACTGAAATATTCTTCTAAAAATCTTCACTTGCCTTCAACAGAAGAAAGTCAGACACATCTGGGATGGCAGTAGTGTGAACAAACAATGAGAGAATTTTCATTTTTGGTTGAACTGTCCCTTTAACTACATTAGTTAATATGAACTAACAATGAAGAATACTTTTACAGCATTTACTTGTTTAAAGTTAATTTCCAAAAAAAATTAAATCAAAAGTTGCAGATATTATCACTAGTTAATGCACTACGAACCAACATGAATTAACAATGAACAATTGTATTTTTGTACAGTACATATAAAAAAATATTTTTCAGTGTTAGTTCATGATACCTATTGCATTAACTAATGTCAACAAAGGGGACTTTACTGTTGTGTTTCCAGATTTTTTTAACATTACATTAATAGTTGGCACTGACTGAATTGTCATGAAAATGGCGTCATAATGCAATAAGCTTGATTTTCTTGATTAGGCTCGATTCTTGATTAGTGTTTTTCTTTGGAGTGAAATATGACCCAGATATTTCACCGAACCATATATTATGTAAGAGACATCTGAGGAGAAACTCTAGCAGATGTCCCAACCAAGAATACAAAACACTGGGTCCATTGACTTACAAAGTCACTTCCACCTGCTTCCTTTAACTCTATCCTCTGTCACGTCTGTACATTTGGTTACCGTAGCTGTTTTCTATGGTGAAAGTCTGTCCACTTGTGACTGCATGTGTAATAGTATTGAATGTGGTTCCAGCTCAAGTTCAGTAAACATTTTAGCAACATACTGCAGAGATCATGTTGAGTGATTTATAAACTCAATCCCAATCCCATTGCGCATGTGTGGGACCTGTTGGATGTGAGAGGATGTTTTATTTTTTGCTGAGTTTATATGGGTCTGCAGTCAGGCCAGACTAGATCCCTCAGACTTAATAGCAGTGTGTAGCTGCGCAGAACTGTAAAGATCAGAGGTCAGTGACCTGACAGTTGATAATAGTGCAGAAAACGCTCAATTTGATACAGCCTATTAGATCCCTGTCTGACATTTTAAACATGCGCTGGAGACCACCAGCTGCAGCAGTGATGCGAGGTTTGACACATAATTGCACAAAAATCTATTAACATGTACAATTAAATATATTGACTGAGTAGAGAAAATGTAGTGCTGTAAAAGTTACTATCTACTCTTTTTTTTGTCCATATAGAAAACATCTTCACAGTCATACTGTAGGTAAGGTAAGCTTTCTTGTTCTACATAAACCATTAATTGATTTTGATAATAGTGCCTTCTCTATATACCTTAAATGGATGTGGATCTACTAGTAAAGGGGTGGGGTTTTTTCCATTAAGGGCCATTTGAGTATTTACTAAATTATTCCTGGGCCATACAATTTCTTGCCATTTCAGATTGAGGGTTGAAATTAATGTACATATTCCATTACGTGCTCACATACCAAAAACAATAAAAGGTCTGTCATTTAAAAATTATAATTAAAAAAAAATGTAAACATTATTTGAAAGGAATTTTTTTCAGGTTAATTGAATCAAGGCCATTTTTTGCTTTTCAAATTATCTCTCAAATGGCCTTGCGGACCGGGTAAAATGGTCTCACGGGCCTTATACGGCCCTAAGGCCTGATGTTCCCCACCCCTGTACTAGTGTAAAAACTAAAGGAACTGTTCACTCAAAAATGAAAATTCTCTCATCATTTACTCACCCTCATGTCATCCTAGATGTGTATGACTTTCTTCTGCTGAACACAAAGAATATTCCAGCTCTGTAGGTCCGCACAGTGCTAATGAATGGTGACCAAAACTTTGAAGCACCAAAAAGCACATAAAGGCAGCTTAAAATAATCCATAAGACTACAGTAGTTAAATCCAAATCCAGAAATTATATGAGAGGTGTGGGTGAGAACAGACCAAAATTTAATTCCTTTTTCACTATAAATCAGCAGTCTTCTTGGCGATCATGATTTCATGCTCCATTGCACTACCTAGCACCATGCGCATGCTTCAAAATCTAGGAAGTGTAATCAAGCTTGAAATCATGATCATGACTGGAGACTGCAATGCCAAGATGTACGGTAAAAAAGGTGTTCAATGTTGGTCTGTTCTCACCCAAAATAGCGTAGATCGCTGCAGAAGACGTGGATTAAACCAGTGGAGTCATATGGATTACTTTTACACTGCATTTATGTGCTTTTTGAAGCTTTTGAATTTTGGTTTCATTAGTTTGGACCTACAGATTTGGAATATTCTCCTAAAAATCTCAGTTTGTGTTCAGCAGAACTTTTTTAACTTTTTATATAGTTATTAAAATTGTATTCCAGGTCTTAATATCTAGGCAAAAATATAAATAATTTTTTATTTAATTTAATGGGTAAGAGGTCAATTCTCAAATCGAATCATTCAGATTGAGAATGAATGTTAATGAATCGATTAAACTGAAGTGTCATTTGACAAGATAGGCCGACAATATATTTTGTAATTTAGTGAGAAAAAAATGCCCTCAAAGATACAAAAATGCCCCCGAAAATCAAATCCAGGGAGCATTTCTGACACTTCTGATGCTCTGTACAGATGTGTTACCTAGTAACGAGGAAATGGAGATCAGAGATGCTTTGACGAACTGCTTGATGCGCAGCAAATCTAGCATCTTCTTTCCAATTGATGTCACAGGTAACGGAAAAGCAAATTTATTTGCGAACATGCTGTGTTCAAGCACAGACCAATTTATGTTTGATTAGGATCAGTTTCCTTTTATACTAGATATTTTTTACATGGCATTATAGAAGCTTAGAGGCCTTTTTGTTAATGATACATTTAATTTTTGCATCCGATCCTGTTTGAAAAAATAAGAAATGTATTGACAAGGCATCCCAAGACAAACAAATCCAATGACAATATAGAATGAGAGACGAGGTATGGAAAATAATGTAATTACCATCTTGCATATGTACAAGATGTGCCCATGATATTTGTCTCAGTTTAACCCTTTATTGCATTTTTTTCTGCCACAGTTTGGACATCTTGTCCATCATGTCAGAGTGAACCATCACAAATCCAAGAAAACAATAACCCCAAAACAAGAAAAGAGAGGTGTTGTAGGATTAAACTGAATTACTCTCAAAATCACATGTTTTAAAGACAGAACATTGAGCAATTCATATAGAAAATCTGACACACTGACTACACAGTGCAAGGTAATATTTTAAGGTTTGAGATTTAACAGTCATTCCAATTCACTGTTAGACAACTGCTTACCAACAGGATATCTGTTTCACTTACAGTTTTCAGTGGATTGCATTGAGATTGCAAATGAAGGTACAGTAAGATGACATACTTGTTCATAGACTGTTGGCTTTATTGAGAGACACCCACGACTGGTTCCTAAAAATAAACGCTTGGAGTTGGGATTAACAGTTCAACAAATCTCTTGCCGTACAAAAAGCGATAAACCATTTTAGACATTTCCAATCTTATTTCCAATGCTGCATTCCATACAAATGTTCTTTGTTATGAATACATATAGTGGAGTTGATAAAGTAACATTTTCTCTTCCCTTTCCTTTCTATAACAGTATGAACAGAAGCCTCAGAGAGCAGTTGCGAATGATGCACTGTGCAGACTATGTCGTCCATTTCTATCCTTACAGAAAGAAAATATATTTCCGTATGTATTAAGGCTCGAGATATTAAATCATTTTCAGTATATTCATAATTATATAGAATAATACATTGTGTTGATATATTACAATATACTGAGTAATAAAGAATTGCTGCTTTTCATATACTGGGAAATATATGTAAATATATGTCCTTATATGCTGTAATGTATGTCCTTTAAAATTCAATAATACACTTCATAATATATAGATGTGCATGTGATTAAAAATAGCATTGTTTGCTTAAATGTATTTTAACATATATTTTGTACATATAGTCACATGTATATGGGAATATGTATAAGCAATATATGTAAACAATTCTGAGGAAATATTTACTGTAATATATATCCATATATATATGAATATTTATGTTATTATATATTTGTAAATATATACATATTGAGTATAAATATATTTGAACATATATGCCCTATATTTGAACATATATTGTGTGTGTGTGTGTGTGTGTGTGTGTGTGTGTGTGTGTGTGTGTGTGTGTGTGTGTGTGTGTGTGTCGGCTGCTTTACTTTGGTTTGAGACCTAAGTTTGTGAAAACTTGTGACCAAAATATGTATATATCGCATTTTGGAGCGCAATGTTTATTAAAATCCATAAAATTGTTTATTTTGTCTCCTCAGATCAAGATGAGAAATACCTCGTTCTTATCTTTGCACATGAGCTCACACTCCCACAGCAAATCACACTTGAGGAAATATTCACAGGGATCGGCAGGAGCAATTTTCCAGTTAAGCTGTCATTTGAAGAAGCCAATAACAGACTGAAAACGCATAACTGTGCCTGAGAACAGGTGGTGGGTCATGATTGCAGTTAAAAGGTCTACAAAAATAAAAAATTATGAATAATTATACTAGAGTTATCAGTATTAAACCGTCCAAAAGTACTTTAAATCCTTCACACAGAATGGGAATGCTTCATGCATAAGCAATTCGTAGGTCAACTACATTTTACTTATTTACATTTAATACATTAAATAAATGCATTTACCGTTACTATTGTGGTTAAGACTGCCCTTAAAAGGATAGTTATACATATAAATTCTGTCATTATTTACCCACCAGCAAGTGGTTCCAACGCCATATGTCTTTCTTTCTTCGGTGGAACAAAAAAGGTGTTAAGCAGAATTTTAGTCTCAGTCACCATTCACTTACAGTGTATCTTTTTAACTTTATAAATGACATTCTCTTAAAGGGATAGTTCACCTAAAAGGGTAAATTCTTTAATAATTTACTCACCCTCATGCCATCCCAGAAGTGTTTGATTTTCTTTCTTCTGCTGAACACAATGTTTTTTGGAAGAAAGTGAATTGCCAAAAAATAAATAAATAAAACAAAGTGAAAAAAGAAAGTGAAAGTGGAGATTTATGGTAAAACTGACTTAAAAATGGATCTATTTCTCACCCACACCTAACATATCGATTCTGAAGATATAGATTTAATCACTGGAGACTTACGGATTACTTTTATGGTGCCTTTATATGATTTTTGGAGATTCAAAGTTCTGGTCACCATTCAATTGCAATGTATGGGCCTACATATCTAAACTTTTCTTCTAAAAAATTTCATTTGTGTTCTGCAGAAGAAAGTCATACACATCTGGGATGGCATGAGGGTGAATAAATGATGAGAGAATTTTCATTTTTGTGTGAACTGTCCCTTTAACTGTTTGTATTCTGTGGCGCTTTTGCTTGGTTTCTGCTAGCCTGTCCAAAAACATCTACTTTATTTTCATATGTGTAGAGCACTGTGAATTTGCAACTGTTAGTGTCTCAGACAGTGATGAAGACAATTTGAAGTAAAAAAGTCAGTTGGCTTGCACAAACTGAACTAATTAGTTCTTGTAATAGTGAAACTTAAGTAAAACTGGCACATCTTGCCCTACTCTCCTCATTGAATAAATGTTGAAAGATCAAGTGATCATTTTAATGTTCTTTTGGATTCCTAGCTTGTGTTGGCCAGGTGCAAAATAAAATCTTGATAAATGCCCCTCCGTGTCTCATCAGGGCTCACTTGTACCTGTCTGTCATCTCTTTTCCTGGCCAAGTTTCACAGACTAGTGCTTTGGATCGTTGTGTCAATAGGCACAGAGAGCATTCAGTGGAGTATCTTTGAAATCAATCGCCACCCAACCCAATGTCTCTCTTCTACCATCAGGAATCTTCAGAGAAGCTCTCCAGATGGAGTCAATCCATAGGTACATTACAAAACTGACTTAGAGCAAAGTGGTTGTGCAAATAAAGGACAAAATCCATGAGAATAATTATTTTGCTCCAGTCCTATTTTCAGTGAGGGAGTGAGGAAATCCTAACTGTACCAAAAAAAAAATAAAAAAAAATAAATAATAGATTGCGATTATTTAGAAAAAATTGTGATTGCGATTTGAACTGCGATATGATTATTCACATTAAAAAAAAAAACCTAGTAAGTGTTTACTTCTGACCAGAATTAAGCCATGGGCAAACATGCTCTGCTGCCTATAGAAATACTGTTTAAGAAATGGCCTTCACACATGAGTTCTCTTAAAAAGAACCAGAATAAATAAATAGAAATATAGAAATAAGTCACAGGTGATTTTATGTTTCAAAACCAGGGACAGTATTGGATTATCTCATACTAAAAGAAATGGCAGAGATTATTAGGGTTCAGTTTATTTTTTGGAACAGTAGGGGGCTGCATACTCTTACTAAAATCGAACAAGTGATGACTAGGATAAAGCAGCTACAATCTAAAATTGTTTTTCTCTGGGAAACACATTTAATATCTAAAGATATCTGTAGAATACGTAATAGACGGCGTGGTCAAGTGTTTTCTGCTGCATTTAGTTCTCAAGCAAAAGGGGTTATTACAATCCATAAATTAATTTCATTTCAGATAGCTAAGGCAATACAGTATCCATTAGGTAGATATTTAATTGTTCTAGGAACTTTACTCTCTAAATCACTGATTCTTGTCAATATTTATGGCCCTAATGAGGACATCCCAAAATTCTATAGTAACCTCTTTCTGACTTCATCCACCCTTTCTGGGTTTTATGTAATTGGTGGGGATTTCAATTATAAATTCTATTGAAGATAATAATGGCAATATCACAAGTCACTCAATATCACTCAGTTAGAATAAACAATACTTTTTAATGCTTTTTCGAGAGTTTATACACCTCTGAATATTTAAACAGTGGTGCACAAACACCACCATTATCTGGATAGTCTACCCATACTTATTCTTTCTGAAGAGGCAAAATTGTCCCTGGACACAGATATAACGGAAGAAGAAATTATAGAGGCTATTGATGGCTTAACAGTGGGTCGAACACCAGGGCTCTTAACGTAGAAAAAAATTAAATCAATTTAAAAGAAAACTTGTCCCACCCATTTTAGATACGTTTAAAGAATCCTTTGAAAATGGTGTGCTCCCAAACTCTTTAAGAAATGCTCTCATTACGTTACTTCCTAAGCCTAATAAAATAAATACAAAATGCAAATCATTTCGGCCAATTTCATTCCTCAATACAGATGTTAAGATATTGAATGCATTTCTGGCAAGGAGCTTGGAGGCATTTTTACACCGATATAATATATAGAGACCAAAACATATTTATTAAGGGCAGGCAAGGTCTCCATAATGTTAGAACTTTGATTAGCATTTTATATCTTAAAAAGGTAACTTCTGATACAGCCATTCTGTCCCTGGATGCTGAAAAGGTCTTCGACAGGGTGGAATGGCCCTATCTGTTTGAGGTACTGAAAAGATTTGGGTTTGGAGATATTTTCGTAAATGGATTAAGATACTTTACACATGTTCTGTGGCTGAATTACTCACTAATAGTATAGTTTCCAGGGCTTTTAATATTCAAAGGTGTACTTGTCAAGGGTTCCCCCTATCACCTCTTCTTTATGTCTTAGCTATGGAGCCACTTGCCATAGCAGTTAGGTCTCATTGTAACATACTTGGCATCAGATTAAACACCACAGATATTGTCACGATTCCCATTGTCTGCCTTGTGTTTTTCCCTCACCTTCACTCTAAACTACGTTTCCCACAATTCCCGGCCCTCATCACGTCCAACCTTCCCTCATTGTTTGTGCCTGTTTATTGTTAACCCTGTGTATTTAAACCCTGTTGTTTTCCCACTCAGTGTCGATCGTTGAATGTTGTTGCTAGTCGTTTGTGTGTCACCTGAATGTTGTCTCAGCCTTTGACCGTGTTCCTGCCTTTCCCCTTCGTGGATGTTTACTTAGTATTTACCTCGGTTTTCCCATTGTGGATATTTCTTTGTTTCTGTGTTTACCAACCGTTTGTGTTTGTTTAACTTTCAATAAAAGCTGCGTCTAGATCCCCACTCCGCGTCTGCTCCATTCGTTACAGATATAAGTATTTCTTTGAACACAGACGATGTCATTAGATATCTAACAGGTTTGGCACACTCCTAAATCTAAATTGTGTATTCTTTTATTGAATAAGGATGATAGTCAAATACCAGCTGTTACTCACTTTAATGTAGTAGACTCCTTCACTTATTTAGAAATTAAAATCACAGCTACTATAGACAATATGTCCTCTGCAAATGATCAAAGCCTTTTAAATAGCATCTCCAAATTCATTGACAGATGGAAAAGTCTACCCATATCGCTAATTGGATGTATAAACGCAATAAAAATTTGCGTATTACCTAAAATACTATACCTCTTTTAAAATATTCCTCTGTGCCCTCCACCCTCCTTTTTTACATCACTTTGGAAACTATTCACTGATTTCACCTGGAATAATAAACAAGCTCGAGTTTTGTCTGCCATTATTATACTTACCATATAATAGGGGGGTCTTCAATTTCCTAATTTACAGTGGTGTTATTGGGCAGCACAAAAATGTATATTCTGAAGCCTGCCCATCTTGGCTAGACATTGAATCTTTTTCATAAAGTCAAAATTACCCCTTAATCTTTATCTTTATTCGATAGATATCAAAACTCTCAGAAAAGACAAAGATATTGTATCTCTTAACTCTTTTCTCATTAATACAAAAAAAGTCTGGTTGTGATGTGCATAATTATTTAAATCAGTCAAATAATTTATCATGTTTTACCCCAATATGGGGAAATGAGAGTTTCAAACCAGCCCAATCAGACAGTATAAGGATTTGAGCTATGGTATAATCCATCCATCCATCGTCAACCGCTTATCCTGCGTACAGGGTCGCGGGGCTATGGTATAATAAAGGGGTAAATTTTTTGGATTTATATAAAGGAAATGACTTGATGTCCTTTGTGGAGATTGTAGCACAGTTTGATATTCCTAAAAAATATTTATTTAAATTCCAATTTAGGAGCTATGTTTCTTCTTACCAAGGTCAAAGCTTACAAAACCCATTAAGACTCCTATTGAAATTTTATTATCAGTCACCCCGATCTAAAAACTGAATATCAATGTTGTATAAATTGTTAGAGTCATACTCTAATTAATCTTCAGAATCCAAATTGATCTCCTGGAGAGAAGATTAAAAAAATTCCTTAGATACATTGGAAAAAGTATGTATGAAAGATCAATCTCAAACTATTAACAGTAATCTCAAATTAATTCAGTACAAATGGATTATGAGAACGTATTTTACTCCAGTTATGTTAAATATTATGGTCAGAACACTCCAGACCTTTTGTCCTTTTGTTTGTCGATGGAAAAGATTACATATATTCTGAAAGGTAAACTGTCCTTTTTTGAGAATATTTGAAAACCCTTTATATCCTTTATTTCAAACTCGGATTTAAGTAATATAATTAATGAGGTAGAAAGGGATAAAATAGCTTGATTCTCATTTATTTTCACCCATATTTTATTACTACTAAACCATTAGTCATTTAATCTTTTACTGTTTTTCCTAAATTACTACTGCTACTCTTGTATGAATGACTATTTCCAACTCTTCTCAGTGTGTAGCTATCTGAATTGACCTGTGCCCTTTTTCTCTCTCTCTCTGTTATTTTTCCTTTATTATTATTATTATTATTATTATAACTATTACTATTATGTAAAAGAGGTCTAACTATTTTTAATTTGTAATATTGTTGTAATACACTGGCATAATTTATTACATCTCAATAAACAAATTGTTAAAAAAAAAAAAGTGTGATCTACTAAAGAAAGTCATGCACATGGCATAAGGGTGAGAATATGATGAGAGAATTTTCATATTTGGGTGAACTGTTCCTTTAAGAGTGCTTTAATTGGCCTCTTAAAGAGAGAGAGTTCACCCAAAAATGAAAATACTCTCATCATTTACTCACCCTTATGCCATCCCGGATGTGTATGACTTTCTTTTGCAAAACACAAACAAAGATTGGATTACTTTTATGCAACCTTTGTCATTTTTATTCATTTATTAATTTTGAGCTTCAAAGTTTTGTCACAATTCACATTGAAAGGACATACAGAGATTAAATATTCTTCAAAAAATCCTTGTTTGAGTTTTGGGTGATCTACCCCTTTAAATGTGGCCTATATCAGACACTAGGTGATGTGGCAATGACTGCCAATTTTATATACAACCTTGACTGCTTTATACTTAGCCTTGTTTTTTTTCTACTTTGACACTATAAACAGGAGTACCTGTGGTTGTACTTGACCATTTCTTTGGAAATTGTTTCAGAAATCGAGCAGTGGATATAACCACCCACTAAGTTGGACTGAATAGAGGCATTGCTCCATATATTAAAGGAATAGTCCACTTCAAAAATGTAGATTCTGTAATAATTTATTCCACCCTTATCTCATTCCGAACTGTATGACATTTGTATGTGGATCAAAAATACATTTATTTTTAATGAAAAATTATTTGTTTCTCAACAATACTGTATGTCTTCAAAAGACTTGGAATATGAACCACAACTAGACTACCTTAATGATACTTTTGGGTCCTTTTTTAAACTTTAAAGTTGTGGTGTGTTACTTTTTCGGTCTTAATAATTTCTCCTATCCCAGCTTAATATGAAGAGACGACAACAAGTAAGATGTTCGTAGGTAAATGTTTTCAAATTGTAAACACTCTCTCTGTGCAACCCGGTATCACGCCGAGGCGTGAAATAGACACGCCGGTCCACTCGCGGATGCGTGTCTATTTCACGCTTTGCCTCCTCCAGGCGTGTACATGACACGCGCGCGTCTACGTAGAATACCGGCAGGGGGCGATCGTTTCCTCGACGCCAACAACTGTCCGCGCACCAAAGAGGAAGCGATACATCGCGTTCTCCACTTCCGGGTTTATTTTTGTATATAAATACACTTTTTAAATATATATATATATATATATATATATATATATATATATATTTATATATATATATTTATATATATATATATATTTATTTGTTTATTTACATCAGCACAAGATACTCGACAGCCCACACACACACACACACACACACACACACATATATGACAACGTTAGGCTACAGCAACGTTAGGATTTCTTCATGAAAGCAGCACTATGTAATGAACCTTTATTTGTCACATATGGTCACAAGTGAAAGTAACCGGCGAAATTGGCCGGCATCCCGCCCGCACGAACGTGCAACGCGACGACAACGGTATCGCTTCCTCTCTGGTGCGCGGAGAGTTGTTGGCGTCGAGGAAACGATCGCCCCCTGACGGTATTCTACGTAGACGCGCGCGTGTCATGTACACGCCTGGAGGAGGCAAAGCGTGACACCGACACGCATCCGCGAGTGGACCGGCGTGTCTATTTCACGCCTCGGCGTGATATCGGGTTGCTCTGTGGCACTATAAATTCCTGTTTGTTTTGAGCAACTTGTCCAGCCCAACTCAAAAACATTGACTAAACCAATGCCATAAGCTGAGGGTGAGGCTGTCTGTTTGTTCGATCAACAGCAGACTGGGGATGTATTCGGAAGGCTATTTGAAAACTATGTTTATTTTTGCAATTCCATGAGAGGCGGCTAGTGGTGCAGAAATTGAACACTCCAGCTTTAAAGTGAGTCACTGTCAACTGCCATTGTATTTACTTTTTCTATATCTGTGCTATTCTTAAAGACATTTGCAAGAGGAATGGAGGGTCAAAATGGGCTATCTGAAAAGTTTTGGAAAGGGAGTGATGGATGGATGGATGGAATCCTCATGTTCCACAGCTGGATAGCTATACAGACTGTGGCATCTACCTCCTACAGTATGTGGAGAGCTTCCTCAAGGTACTGTATGTAACTACGGAACATCTGTTGACATGTTTACTTTGAAATGTGTGGGGTTTTCCTGTTTTTGAAAGCTCAGTTATTACTGTTTTATTTAGGGCCCACCACAAACTTTTCATCCCAGCATAGACCTGAAAAACTGGTTTTCCCGGAGGACAGTGAACAAGAAGAGGAAGCAAATCAAACGACTCATCCTCAGGCTCCACAGAGAGCAAATGGTTTGATTTTTACATTTGAAAACAGAAGTTTTCATACACCTTATCCAAATACATTTATACACAGTTTTTCACAATTGGATAGCCTTCCACAAGCTTCTCACAATAATTTTCTGGAATTTTGGCCCATTCCTCCAAACAGAACTGATGTAACTGAGTCAAGTTTGTAAGCCTCCTTGCTCCCACACACTTTTTCAGTTCTGCCCACAAATTGGACTGAGGTCAGGGCTTTGTGATGGCCACTCCAATACTTGACTTTACTGTCCTTAAGCCATTTTGCCACAACTTTGGAGGTATGATTGGGGTCACAGTCCATTTGGAAGACCCATTTGCGACTGAGCTTTAAATTCTTGAGATGTTGCTTCAATATATACACATAATTTTCCTTCCTCATGATGCCATCTATTTTGTGAAGTGCATCAGTCCCTCCTGCAGCAAAGCACCCCACAACATGATGCTGCCACCCCAATGTTTCACAGTTGGGATGTTGTTCTTCGGCTTGCAAGCCTCACCCTTTTTTCCTCCAAATATAACGATGGTCATTATGGCCAAACAGTTACATTTTTGTTTCATTAGACCAGAGTACATTTCTCTAAAATAAGATCTTTGTCCTCATGTGCTCTTGCAAACTATAGTCTGGCTTTTTATGGCAGTTCTAGAGCAGTGGATTCTTCCTTGCTAAGCAGGCTTTCATGTTATGTCAATATAGGACTAATTTGACTGTGGATATAGATACTTGTCTACCTGTTTCATCCAGCATCATCACAAGGTCTACATTGAAACTCTTTGCTTGACATCGTGGGAAAATCAAAAGAAATCAGCCAAGACCTCAGAAAATTGTGGACCTCCACAAGTCTGGTTCATCCTTGGGAGCAATTTCCAAACGCCTGAAGGTACCATGTTCATCTGTACAAACAATAGTACGCAAGTATAAACACCATGGGAGCATGCAGCCATTATATCGCTCAGGAAGGATGCACTTGTCTCCATAGTTCTAATAGGATTAAGTCCTTTATAAAATAATGAAAGGTCTTTCTGGTTTGTCTATGTGACTGATCAAGGCCAGAAGTACGTTCTTTAATTGGGTCCAGTGTACAATTGAAATCCCCACCAATTACATAAAACCCAGAAAGGGTGGATGAAGTCAGAAAGAGGTTACTATAGAATTTTGGGATGTCCTCATTAGGGCCAAAAATATTGACAAGAATCAGTGATTTAGAGAGTAAAGTCCCTAGAACAATTAAATATCTACCTAATGGATACTGTATTGACATTTCAGACAACAATTACTTAGGAAACAAACTGTGGAAAAAATGTGTGAATATATCTCACAACAGATAGAAATGTATTTTGATATTAATACAACACAAACCTCAGCTTGTTATCAGATAGGAAGATTTTAAAGTGTTCATTAGAGGTGTTCTTATAAGCATCACAAGCAGTAAATCGAAAGGCTACAAAAAAGAGGTGACTGCACTTGATACAAAAATTAAACTTCTTGAAAAAAACTTATCATATAAAGATGATATAATCATTCATCAAGTATTGTTAACTCTTAGAACTAAATACAATGAACTATCTGCCAAAAAGCAGCCGCCAATCTTATGATTTAAAGTTAAATATAAAACATAATAAAATAAATAAAAACATTTAAATAATACATCATATATTTATCCATTTCAAACTATTCAATGATCTAGAAGATTTAAAAATGGCTAATGATGAAGCTGAGCTCTCATCCAAAGGGGGACTATTCCATAGATTAGGACCTATCACAGAAAAGGCAGGGTCACCCTTAGATCTATAGCGGCAATAAGGAACCTTCAATAGAAGTTGATCAGATGACCTGAGCACTCTGGAGGGGGAGTACGGGAGGAGGAGGTCACTGATGTATTGGGGCGCGAGACCAGATAATGCCTTGTAGACAAAAATCTAAATCTTAAAATTGACCTTCAATTTCACAGGAAGCCAGTGTAGAGATGCTAAAACCAGGGAAATGTGATCCCTCTTTCTTGACCCTGCTAAAAGCCTAGCTGCCACATTTGGAGCTAGCTGTAGGCAGGATAACGCAGTTTGGGGTAGACCAATGTACAATGAGTTACAACAGCCTAACCTTGATGTAATAAGTGAGTGGATTACAATTTCCAAGTCTTTATGGGAAAGAAAATGTTTTATTTTTGCGACAGAAAAAGCTACCCTTGACAAACAGCACTGATCTACTTAAAAAATAACGAGGAGTCTAAAATCTCTTTAAGACTTCTTACATGATCTTGTACATTGGACGACAGAGGACTTAACTGGGCAACCAGGACAGGTAAGGAGGACATGGAGGAACCTGAAATCAGAACTTCGGATTTACTTTCATTTAATTGTTAGAAATTGTTTGCCAGTCATTGTTTAATATCTTTGAAGCAATTTAGGGCGTTCTCAGATGAACAATTCTTGTCTACACTCTGGGAAATAAAATCGGGAATTGTCAGCATAGCAGTGATAAGATATGCTATACTTCTGAAAAATAGAGCTCTGAGGAAGCATATACAGGGAAAATAATAAGGGTCCTAATATAGACCCTTGAGGGACACCACACTGTAATTGAGCTGCGCCTGCCGTAGAAGAAAAATTGCATACATTTACAGAGAACGACCTTTCTTTTAGATAGGAGTCAAACCACTTGATGGACAGGGAATAAAGCAGCCTATTTAAGACTGCCCGTAGCAGTCCTGGCGAAGACCATCGGTGAGTGCAGTGTTGTTTATTTCCTTTGAGGTAATCCAGTCAGAAGTGAGGTGTAGTGTAGATTTCAAACAAACAAAAATGACTTGTGTCATGCACAAAGTAGATGTCCTAAAGTTGAAGTTTTAATGACTTCAACCTAGGTGTATGTAAACTTCTGACTTCAACTGTATATATATATATATATATATATATATATATATAAATTATTAAAATAATAGTCCTCCCATTCAAATCACACCGTGAGCCAACTCTTGCTCTCACCTTCCCCTTTCAAATGCTGTGAGCCCATCCACTTCTATGCTGAGTGGATGTCTCCTGTTCGATTCACGGTGTAGACCCTCTCAACAAGCCATACAAGAATGCACCTTCAAGCAAATGCATACAGCGCTCCCTCTATATAGCTTTTTTGGGGGGAAGATACAATTTTCAGAAGTATCCTGTATACGCCAATTTACCATACAGAATTGTTGCCGGCTCGCTGTCCTAAATATTTCCTGCCATTGTCATGGTACTGATCTTTTACCTTAATGCCTTTTTGGGGGGTAATCAGGACTCGAGTTGAGTCTTGAGCTTTGAGCCCTCCAGTATACGGACAGCAAGCCAAACGCGTTTACCTCTTCTATACTAGATTACATTAACATACAAACTACAAAGGTAACGTCTGCGATGAGTGCGGTTGCCCTTCCTGCACTGCTGGTAGTTACGCTACTGCTTTGTCAGCTGAATGAATGGGTGCAAGAATAAAGAAAAATAAGATTCTGCTTTTTCTTGTACAGCCTTCTTTGAGAAAGAGAAACTTATCAGGGGAAACATACTCTTGGACTTCCTGTGATTGACCCTTTTCAACCTCTCATGCATCTTTGCTGTGTTCTCCATACGGGCAACTTATTTAATTTTATTTTATTATAAAGTTTAATGGCTAATGAGACTTTAAATGGATCATGCACTAGCCCCTTAGTTATTAGTTCAGTGCTTTGAAATATGAATCTGCTATCAGGATATGCAGCATATGGAATGTATTATAATTTAAGCTTAAATGTTTAAGAGGGATTGGTCTCCATTGTTGATGGTACCACTGAGGTACCACTTATTTCAAAGGGCAAACATGAATGCTAAACTTGCTGTTTGATTAGTACTCATTGGTTCTTTTTGACTTCTGATTTTTCTAGTATTGTAAGTAACGAATAGATACTGATAAAGATTACAACACTTTTGTCCTCCAAAACATTATGCCAGTTGTCCTTAAGTACTTTATTTTGGTGCTGTATTTGTGCTGTATTTAGTTTAAATTCTCTATGAAAACTGTGGTAAACTTCTGATTATTTAATCTGTTTTGTTTTGTTGTTGTTTTTGCTTCATTTATTCTAATTTCACAGTATCCCTTCTGGAATAGGTGCAGTCTCTTATTGTTGACTGATCATGATCTTAATCAGTTCTGCATTATACTTTAATGTAATTCTATGGCCAAAAACCAGAATGTACTTTATATGTGCTTGTGTATCCCTCTTGTTCATTTTGAAAGAGCATTAGGCTCACTGGCTCAGTTTTTTAAAGAAACATTCATATGTAATGTAATTTGGTATGAGTAATAGTGTCTGGAAATAAAGCAAATCTTTCCTCCTTTATGTGTTCCCTGCTGTTTTGTTTATGGCATTTGTGCTCTGGCGCACCTTGTGCAATTGTTTTTATCTCTTCAGCGCTCTTGGGAAATGCAAAGTCAGTGTGTCAGTGCATTATATCTAATTAATGGTGTTTCTACAGATACACAAGGTAAGAGACACATAACTGTGCTCTTGTCTTAATCTACTCAGTCTAAATTGTTCAGTCATTTAAAAACAGTTTATACTACTTGAATAATTCTTGCTGAAAGAACTGATGATCAATATTAGCATGTAAAAAAAGGGGTCATTTCTAAAATATTATGTCTGGCTGACCTACAACTCAAGCTAGTAGACTAGTTAACCTGTATAAATAGCCTCAGCTCCGTTTCAGGATGAAGCTGTACAAAATGTAAAAATGAGCATGGTCTAAACCTTAAACTTTTTTCCCACTTATAACTTTTTGCTAAGGAATTTGATACAGTTCTACATAGAAACAATATCAGGTGTCCTAATTCGATTTACAAATACAAAGTCTGCTTTCAATGAGGTATTGGATTTCAACTTAGGAATACTTCTAAAAGTTTTGAATTACAAGCCCTTAAAAAATTAATGAATCTCCAGTTTGTATCAGTTGCACACCTTTTAGTAACCATGACGATCCAATAGCCAGCTCTTGACATTTTCACATCCCTCAAATTATGCCTTTTGACGCATCACTAAAACTATCAACAATAAAATCTAAAGGGATTTCTCTGTATTTGACAAAGCATTTACTTAAAATAGTGAAGGTGCTGAATGCAATAACTTTTTAAATAAAGGCTCTAAATGTGAAAAAATGCCCAAAAACTTTTAATAAAAATTTGTTTTAAAATATACACTGTTCGCACAGTATATTCAACTAACATATAATGAATGTATGTAAATAACAGGCAATGCCCACACCTCATATATTCTTTGCCAAAAACTAGATTTGTGCTGTGCACAAAAAATTAGGAAATCACCTAATAGCTTGAAATATACAATATGGCAAAAATTGAGAAATGTACGTATTGTAATAGAGACAATAATCAGTTAATAATTAAAATGTTATTGCCTTTTGAGATTTACTCACTTTCTTTACCCCTGTCCTTTACCCATCACATAGCACATTTTCCAATTTATATTAACCATGATGCAATCTGACCAGCTTAAATACGGGACGATCCTGCATTTTACGGGACTGGTGACAACCCCATGAGTGACGCTGGAATGGAGCCAGAAATATGACAAAACAATTGTCATTGAATTATGTAAATTTGAATTGTAGACATTTGAATTATAATTGTGATTTTGCCCAACTTAATATTAAGTTTATTAGGTTTGAATTTGAATTTTTAAAACTCCAATCCTGGACATTTCATAGTTAACCAAATTTAATTGTTTTTTTTTTTTTTTATGGCACAATTGTATAAATATGTATTTTCAAACAGCAAATTTTTGGTTCTGAATTCTTACACTGTAAAAATCCCATTTTAAAAAAATACAGCTTCAGGTTTTCAAGATGAAGAAGAAAGTCAGAACACCAAATTCAATATCTAAAATTCAAACCGCAGAAATTTAGATCTACAGAAAGTGGGTCAGAGGTCAAGCTTCCGTGTTCCACAGGGAAGAGTAGAGGGTCTCAGAAAAGTCGAACGGAGCATTTTGGCCAATTACAGGTCGAGGTGCAATAATTCTCTGGCATGAGTGCGATTCAAAAGGTCGCCATTCTGACCATGAATTGTGCCATAAAAAAAAAAAAAAAAAAAAAAAATTCAATTTGGTTAAATATGAAATGTCCAGGATTGGAGTTTAAAAAAATTAAAATTCAAAACTATTTCAAATACAACGTAATATTTAATTTGGCAAAATCACACCTATAATTCAAATTCAAAAGTCTATAATTCAAATTTACACAATTCAAATTCAAATAGTTTTGTCATATTTCTGGCTCCATAGAATATTCCACGAGGATCCCAATTTCTACGGTGCATCCTGCAGCAGAACAGCAACAAGAATATCAATTATTATCAACAGTTTGGCCATACCTGATTATTAGGGGTAAATGTCTCCCTAAATTTCAATTGTAATTACAGCCCTCCCATCCACAAATATTGAAACATTCAAAATAACCACTTAAAGAAACCCTTTCCAGTTCAATCCAATCGCTAATGGCATTTCATTTAATCTCACTATTTTATAGTGTCAGTATAAGGACAACTCTGTTTTTAGTAAACAAACGTTGTAGGCTACATGTCAAAAGTCATTTTCCTGAGGCCATTAGATGGTTGAACGAATGTAGTGGCTGTGTTTCAAAACATAGTGAGCTTCCTACTTAGACGTCACATGATGCCTAAAAACTCTTCACGCCGAACGCTCACTTGGTAGACAGCTCTCTATGTTTTGACACAAAGACAGTGCGTGTCACAGCTTCTGTGTCGCTGAGGTCGCTGTTATTCCTGTGGACTTCAGTCTGGAGCCGGACACTGAGAGGAAGGACAGCAGCAGCTTTGGAAAAGGGAAAATTAAACATCGAGGGAATCTGTCACCGCTAACCGGGACACTGTCGCTGCTCTATCCACAAAGCCAGCTGCTCTTACAGGACTTACACATACTGTGAGTGACTTTCATGACTATGGTTTATTCTGTCGATGTAATATATTTGTCAGGTATGTCTGTGTTGTTAATGTTAAGATGTGTTTAATAGCTTAAAGAGTGGCGAGCTAGCATGCTGCTAATGATTGTGTCGCTATTAGTAACAGCTGTCAGGTCAATTTCTCTTGTCATTTAATTCAATAACAAGCAATATTCTGTTTAAGTAATCGGGGTTTCATTGTGACGTTTGAATAGGAACGAATATTTGACTATATTTGCGTTTCAAAGAGCTTCGTGTATATCCGGCATAGTTGTATTGCATTGAAACATTAGCAGGTTGTCTTAAAGTACTGATGTAAATGTCGCTATTTTCACTGAGAACTTACTTTTGCTTTGATAAGTTGAGGAAGAAGTGTTAAAGTTTCCAGAGAGGCAATAAAGTCTAAATGTCATTTAAAGTCGATTGGAGGGATCCTGTTAAAATAGTTAAACTATTGTGCTCCGAAGTAGTGGAAATTATGGCTCAATTTAACATTATTTGATAGTGTTTCTCAATTATTTTATATGAGATGATGCTTTCTACACTTGGATACCTTCAGACTGCTGTCTTCGCGCATGCGCACCGTGTTTAATGGCTCCCTCATAGGAACAAATCATCTTTCAAATGATGTCGTTCTGAAAATAAAGTTCATCGTGATTTTGATGTGTGAAAAGAAAATAATATTTGATGAAACTTGCCAGCAATAAGTTATAAACTATATCTTAAGTACAGACTAAAAACATTTATCTTTTCCCCAGTTGTTTCATGTTTGAACACTTATTTGAATATTCTAGAAGCTCAGTAAAATTATGGCTTTGGAAGCACACACGGCAGTGGCCTCTTTGCATGCTGTTGCATCCTGTTTTCCATGTCCTCTGGTTACAAAGAGAGCAAGAGCAGAGGAAAAAGGGGGAGGGATTCTGTATGTGCTTTGCAGGAAACATACAGAGCCCTATGACCCCTTTCCATCTCCTATGGCAAACCCTGTACTGGTGCCATCAGTGTGAATAGAATTATGTGTAATTACTCATCTGCCTCTGAACGTCACCATACAAGATGGCGAGTGATGATCCAAAGTCTGTTGTTGACTATCACAGCCATGTTGATGCAGAGAGTTTTCACAGTTTTGTTGTTATTTTGGTTCTGTTTACTTATGTGTAATGGACTTTATCTCAGCCAGGCTTTCATCTCCATGTAGCCTATGCCTCGAAATTTCCAAGAACTCCTTAGTAATGTAACCGTATTTAAATGTCATTTTGTGCACCACTCCATAAACACTCCTATGTACAGTATGTAAGGTTTAGCTTGCAAAATTTACTCTAGCTGGCTCTCAAGACAATTTGGGTAATTCAAACAATACCTGCCAAGACAATATCCTGGTCATATTTAAGCCCAAATCAATACAAAAAACACAAGAAGTAATATTTGCATAAAGAGAATGAAGCCTACATTAAAGACCATTAAAGGAATATTCCACTTTCAATACAAATTAAGCTCAATCGACAGCATTTGTGGCATTAATGTTAATTACCACAAAAAAATTCTTATTTTGACTCTTAAAAAAGGAAAAATCCAGGTATACAGCGAGGCACTTACAATGAAAGTGAATGGGGACAATCTTTGGAGGGTTTAAAGGCAGAAAAGTGAAGCCTATAATTTTACAAAAGCGCTTACATTCATTATTTGGTCAATACTAATTATATGAGCTGTAAAGTTTAAATAATTGTTTTTATGGTGATTTTTTAAAAAAATTTTTTTAGGGTTTACGTCATTTCTGTGTCATGGCAACAAAGTTGTAAAATTCGATATACTTTTACACAGAAAAGTTTAGTAAGCGATTTTTATCACACTAAAATAATATTAACACTTGTATTGTTTATGTCTTGCGGCTATAGTTTAGAAACATTTTAAGTTCCTCGAGCCACGTCCACACTAATACGTTTTAGTTTGAAAATGCATCTTTTTCTCTACGTTTTGGCCTTCTGTCCACACAGAGATGGCGTTTTTGACAAATTGAGCTTTTCGAGAGGATAAAGTGGATACATTTGAAAATGGCATCTTCACATTGTAGTTTAGACGGGAAACTGAGTTATCTGAAAACAATAAAGTCAGTGTTTCCTACGGAATTCAGCTCTTGCAGCGGGGGAAAACACCCCGCCTACCCTCCCCCCCATATTATATTATTCTATACTATAGTATTTATATATTTTATTATATTTGTATTATATATGTTACATTTTAATTTTAAATTTTTTTTTAATTATAAGTGTTGGGCGACAGTGGCGCAGTGGTAGAGCGGGTCGGCCACCAGGGTTGGTGGTTCGGGTTGGTGGTTCGAATCCCGGCCCATATGACTCCACGTGCCGAAGTGTCCTTGGGCAAGACACTGAACCCCAAGTTCAGGCTAGTGGCAGGCTAGTGCCCTGCATGGCGGCTCTGCCGCCATTGGTGTATGAATGGGTGTGTGAATGGGTGAGTCAACAGTGTAAAGCGCTTTGAATACCAATAAGGTTAAAAAGGCGCTAAATAAGTGCAGACCATTTACCATTTATGTGTAGCTAGCTACACTGTCATTTGAACATTGAACAACACTGATTCAGTGAGTTCACGTGTTATTGTCATGTGTTATTCACTTGTCAGAGTAAAAAAGTTATTTGTCCGGTATATTATGATAAATTGTCAAAATAAATAGCATGGAGCCTCCACACAAGCTAGGTCTCCACAGTAATGCGCTCAACAAGCCACGTGAATTAGATGCATGGATTGACAATCTCAGATGCGGAGGCAACTGAGATTCATCCTACACCACCTGGATTGAGACGCCACCAAGAGGATCTAGATAAAAATCCAACTAAAAAAATAAATAATAATAATAAAAAAATACCATGACAAATAATAACATTAATTAATTTGTTAACTATGTAAGAATTGTTTCAAGTTCTCAAGTAATTATTCAAGACTAGTAAACAGTCAGTAATACAATAAAAATAAAAACGGCAATGAATAGAAATAGATAACATTTTTTATATAAAAATATAAATGATGAAAACAGTGCTTTTTTAACAGCTTTAAAAGTTTTTAACAACAGTTTCAAGTATTCAAGTAAACATTCAGATTGTAATGTGATATGAAATTACTTCAGGTCTTCACTGTATGATTATAATACATTCACAATTTTTTAAAGCTATTAAAGTTACTCAGTCAAGACCAGTGAGTGTTTTCTAATTTTGTTATGGTTGTTTTATTAGTATGATGACACGCTAGACGGCAGCGGGTCTATTAGCTTACATTTACACTTACAAGTCCAACAGTTTGAAGCAAATCCGCTCGTAAACACTGTTTTCAAATGTGTCCAGATGAATGTGGATGTAACCTTAGATTACCTGCAACTCAGATTTTTTTTTTTAACAAAAGGGGGGACAAATTGAAATACATTTTTGTGGTAGTCAATGTTATGCTACAAATGCTGTTGATTTAGTTTACCTTAGATTGAACCTGGAATATTCTTTTAAAACAATTCATTTTGACATTATTTACAGGACACTTTTACCACCTAATTCTCATTAACTTAACACATCCAGGCGTTTTACTTTTCACATTGTTTTCATGATGCTTTTCATTCACAGTCATTAGTTATTAGATTCTGTTGTACAGTGATTTTGTTTTATTAAAATCAGCAAAAATGAAAGGGAGTACCAAGAAAGTACTACTATGATGTATAAATACTGCACAATGTAAATACTGCACATTTTGTTTACATTGGTGTAATGAGAATAGGGGGTTAAACTGCACGTAACTGTAATGAAAGGAATGTCAAATAATAAAAAAATCTTAAATAATAATAATATTTTTTGGGGGGATTTTGGAGTAAAATAGGACCATAAAATATTCTTGATGGGTTCCATTTTTCTATTACGAAACTGTATAAAATAGACATACATTCTAAATTATTTAACCCCCCTGACCTGCAATACGTTCTGGTGATGTGAATTAAAACACACCAACTAAAACAGTAAACAGTCAAAGAGTTTTGAGAACAAAGAGTTCAGTTTACCCACATTTTTAAATAAAAAAATAACAACTAATTCTCTCCACAAATGTCATGTCAAAAATATTCAACCCCCCAAAGACAATAATTTGTGGAGCATCCTGTACCCTTAACAACATCAAATAAATGTTTCAGGTAAGTGTTCTCAGGCTTCGGACACCTCTCTATTAGAATCTTTACACATTTCTCATGAGCAAAGGCTTCCAGCTCATTGACATTCTTTGGTTTCTGTGCTGCTCCTGCTTCCTTGAAATCACAACAAAGATTTTCAATGGGATTTTAATATTGGACTGAAAAGGCCATTCAAGGACATCCCACGACCCATCCCTGAACCAGATTTTTCAAATCAAATCAAATCACTTTTTTTTTTTATTGTCACTCAACCATATAAACAAGTGCAACAGTGAGTGAAAGTTTTGGGTGTGGTTCCAAGCAACATAGTAGTATTACAATTACAATAAACATCTGATTTACACAGTTTACAACACAATATACACCTAATAATATACAGTATACACAAAATAAGAAGACCATAAACAATAAAAATAATATACAGTATACACAAAATACGAAGACTGTATACAATAAAAATACACAATATTTACAAGTTGCTAGGGAACTTTGGCATAGAGGTCCCAAGTTCATTTTCTTTCTTGACTCCATATCACTAGTTTCGATGTCTCACAGGCAGACAATTTCAACAAAGCTTCTTTCTCTTTCAATGGCCATCTGCATGCAATATAACTATAAAACATGCTCTTGGAAGCTTTTTTATGTAACTTGTGATTGGTAGACTCTACCTCACAATTTACATAGAATCTGGTTGTGTTTAGTCTTTCCCAAGCATAATAGGTTAATTATCATTAAACACATTGTAACAACTGAAGCATGAAATGGCAATTTGATTAGTTATTTACTCTTCTTTCTGCTTTAGTTCATATAATTGATAAAACTATAATTCATGAAAATAGAAAAGAAATTGCTCAAAATCTAAAATTAAAAGATATCAATAGGCCCACTATTTGTGATGATGATTGTAAATAGGCCCACAAATAGGCCCACTGTTTCTGATTTCACATGCATGCTCTGTTTAGAGAAGAAAAGTCAGCCTACAGTGATAGAACAGCATTGAGAAATTAACTAGCAGGGCAAGAGAGAAAGTGAGAGAATGGTAATTAACCCCTGATCTATAATAAAGAATAGAGATAAGTGATATGCACAGATCTCTGATGTCACTGTCAAAAATAATTGTGACACTATAACACTGGCACAAGTAATAAACACTGATGCTTCAGCATTACACACCACATATTACATTGTAGAACAGATCAAGTTCACGGGCAAGGAAGAGGCGAGAAACCGGCTTGACATATAAAATAATAGGTTTAATGAAGAACTCAAAAGACAAACACATAAGACAACGGACATGTCCGTGAACTCTCTCTCTCTCCCGCACGTCGTCCACAATCGGCCTTTAACCCTCTCGGAGGCTTAATTAGCCTAATTCCGGGCGTGTTGAGTCTGCCGGCGGGTCATCCCCATCAACCTGGACGAGGGAGGGGGCAAGGGGAGGGAAACAACAATAATTAAAAATGGGGAGGGCGGGGTCCTTCCTGCACTGGGCAGTACCTCCCCTCCCACAAACACCATAATTTAAAAAAGAGGGAAAAGGCCAACGCAGAGCGGCAGTGAGAGAGAGAGAGGAGAGAGAGATAAAAAAAAAAAGAAACTTACTCACCGGTTCTCTGATACGTCGTAGCTCGTTCCTCAGCCACTTCTCCACCCTCTACAGGATGAAAGCCACGCCTCTCCGGGCGGATCGGAGGCAGTCCTCAGCCCCTGGCGGACGGAACACCCCGGCGGCCGTTCCTCCGCGTCCAGGAGGCTGGGCTCCTCCGTCCCCCGGCAGATGGCCGTGGCTGCTCCGCTGGGCAGTGGCGAGAACTCCGCTATGGCGTATCCCTCTTCCTTCCCGGATTTCGGCACCAATGTAGAACAGATCAAGTTCACGGGCAAGGAAGAGGCAAGAAACCGGCTTGACATATAAAATAATAGGTTTAATGTAGAACTCAAAAGACAAACACATAAGACAACGGACATGTCCGTGAACGAACTCTCTCTCCCGCACGTAGTCCACAATCGGCCTTTAACCCTCTCGGAGGCTTAATTAGCCTTATACGGGACCGGGCGTGTTGAGTCACGACCCGCCCCCGCCCCCGCCCTCCACCGTGCCACATACATATAATCTTCAAAACAGCTCCATGTGAGGCATTATTAGGCATATAGATCTGTGTATAAAAATAAATAATAATAAAAAACATCTCCAACTCTACACCACTGCTTGTTACTATTGCTAGTGTAATTTTGGCCTTGTTGTTGTTCAATAATGCAGGTCAATAAAAAAACAAAATAAATACAATTATAATAACACAAAAATAATTGAAATCCTCCTCTGTCTTCCCCTGCTGTGCAGTGTTTGATTGGCTAATTTTGGCCTTGTTCGATGAAAAGCTTGTTCATGAATGTTTTTTTTAATTACAAAACATGCAAAAAACAAACAAACTAACAAACAAAAAACACACAAATCACTCAACCATATACACAAGCACAACAGTGGGGGAAAGTCTTGGGTGTGGTTCCAAGCAACATAGCAGTATGACAACTACAATAATCATTTGATTTACACATAACACAAGTTACACATCTGTTACACAACACAATATACACCTAATAATATACACAAAATAAGAAGACAGTATACAATAAAAATAATATGCAGTATACCAGGGCTGGCCTGGGAATTAACATAGCAACTGGCCCAACCCCAACTGGGGTGTTCGTTGTCCTTTTCTGCATATCGCGGCGCCGTTTTGTTGTCTGTTCTGCATAACGGCGCCTCATTTTAGCTTATCGCGGCCCATTCGGCCCGTGTCGCGGCTGACCCACCTGCCCGCTCGGTTCTCCAGATGGCTAATCCGCCCCTGATCAGCCCCAAAGTGCGTCGGCCCACAGGGAAAATGCCGGTATGCCAGATTACCAGTCCAGCCCTGCAGTATACACAAAATTGAAGACTATATACAATAAAAATACACTGTACCTCCTCCATGTAATCAGTGGAAACAAATACAACAAATAAGTGTTGTGTTGACATTCAGTTGATAGTCAGTTGCCAGTGTGTTATTAAGATAAGTATAAAATGTGAGTCCAGTCTGAGGCTAATAAAGTGCGGTGCGATATATGTATCGTGATTTGATCAAGAGTTCAAAAGTATTATTGCTTGGGGGAAGAAGCTGTCATGAAGTTGGCTGGTGCAGGTCCTGATGCTGCAATACCGCTTGCCTGATTGTAGCAGTGAGAGCAGCCCATGGCTCGGGTCTCTGATGATCCTCCAAGCTTTTTTCACACACCACCTGGTATCGATGTGTTGGAGGGAGGGAAGCTCACCTCCATGATGTGTCTGGCAGTTCAACCACCCTTTGCAGAGCTTTGCAGTTGTGGGCGGTGCTGTTGCCGTACCAGGCGGTGATGCAGCCAGTCAGGATGCTCTCTACAGTGCAGGTGTAGAACCAGGTGAGGATGTGGTGGTTCATTCCAAACTTCCTCAGTCGTCGCAGGAAGAAGAGGCACTGGTGAGCCTTCTTCACAACGGCCTCCGTGTGGATGGACCATGTGATGTGGACACCGAGGAACTTGAAGCTGCTGACTCTCCACCGGTGCTCCATTAATGGTGATGGGGCTGTGTTTTCTGCCTTTTCTCCTGAAGTTCACCACAAACTCCTTGGTCTTACTAACATTGAGGGAGCTGTTGTGCTCCTGTCACCAGCATGTCAGAATGTGCACCTCCTCTCTGTAGGCTTTCATCATTGACGTCCTTCCTGCCTCCTCCTCCATGTGATGCGTGACCTTACTAACGCGTTTACGTCATCCCTCTCATGAGCAGACATAACAGAGATATATGGAAGCAAACATTTGTAGTTAAAAAGTATATAAGTATTGTTTTGTTTCTAAAAATAATTAATCGTTTGGATTCAGAAGAACTTTATTTGTCAACTGGAGTCATGTGGATTATTTTGATGCACCCTAAATATGCATTTTGGACCATCAAAAAATGGAGTACATTCACTTGCATTGTTTAAAGGAGGAGGCCTGAAATGAAATCCTAAAAATCTTAAATTCTGTTTTGATGAAGAAAGAAACTCGGATACATCTTGGATGGCCTGAGGGTGAGTAAAGTATCAGCAAATTTTCATTTTTGGGTGAAGTATTCCTGTAAGTGCCACACAAACATCACCGTTAATCCATGGTTTCTGGTTGGGGGTAGATCCATACTGTTTTGATCGGCATTACGTCATCTATGTACTTGCTGATAAAACACGTTACAGTATCAGCGTAGACCTCGATGTTGTCATCAGAGGTGGAACGGAACATCTCCCAGTCCGCGTGATCAAAACAGTCTTGTAGCATAGAGTCTGATTGATCCGACCAGCACTGGATCATTCTGAGGGCAGGTGCTTCCTGTGTCAGTTTCTGCCTGTAAGTGTGCAGAAGCAGAATGGAAGAGTGGTCCGATATGACAAATGGTGGGTGGGGAGGGATTTGTAGATATACCGATGTAGATGTACCGATAGGGAGAGTAGGAATGGTCCAAAACCTGGTCCCCTCGTGTGATGAAACTTATGTGTTGGTGGTATTTCGGTGTTATTGACTTGAAGTTGGCTTTGTTAAAGTCCCCGGTTACAGTGAACGCGGCCTCAGGGTGTGCGATTTCCTGCTCACTTATACTCCCATACAGTCCCTTGAGTGCCCGGTTTGTGTTGGCTTGTGGCCGGGATGTACACAGCTGTGAAAATGACAGGTGTGAATTCCCTCGGTAGCCAGAATGGTCGACATAGAAGCATTAGAAATTCCAAATCAGGAGAGCAGAAAGACTTGATAAAATGTACGTTCCTCACACCAGGATTTGCTGATCATAAAACATACACCACCACCTCTGCTTTTACCTGAGAGGTCTTTCGCTCTGCCTGCTCGGTGCACAGGTTCGATGCTAAGTCTGGAATCTTCGCAGACATCCAAGTGTTTGTAATGCAGATAATGCAGCAGTCCCTCGTCTCTTGTTGGAAAGAGATCTGCGTTGTCAGCTCACAGAGCTTGTTGTTCAGAGACTGAACATTTGCCAGTAGAATACTGGGTAGCAGGGATCAATTTGTGTGACGTCTTAGTCTGACGAGAACGCTGAATAATTCGTAGAAAACATTCCCTGTCTTAGGTCAGTTAGGATATTACTTAAAGAATGTGAAATGGCAGAATAATAGTAGAAATAATTATTTATTTCAGCTTTTATTTTTTTCATCACATTCCCAGTAGTGTAACGGTGCTCTGTAAAAAAAAACAAAAACCGTACGCTTAGCCAACCACAGTTTTGTAAGCATTTGGTCCGCGGTTCATCTCTAGTTTAATAACGCATCTGGATCATACAGTTTGGCAAAGAAAAGTTTTAACCTCCGCTAATGCACCTGTTACTCTTTATTGCCCAGGTATTAAGTTAAAATGTTGAATTAGTAATTAGAGAAAAAATTTTTTTTAGTTAAATTAACCATGGTTTTACTATAGTAATATTGTAGTAACCATGACTGTAATAACAAGGACTGTTGTCACCATGGTTTTCTTAGCAGCAATTATGGTTTTGATAGAATTAAACATGGATTTATGTAGTAATATTGTAGTAGCATGCATCAAGGATTGAGAATGAGGCTCAGAACCCAAGCATTAAGTTTTAAAAAACAAAGGATTTATTAACACAATTAGGACAAAAACATACATCAACTACCCCATTGGGGAAAAAGTCAATCCAGGGCTGGGGGAGAAGGCAGCGGGGAACAGGACCATATGGACCGGGTAGCAGCAGCTACTTTGCTTGTCATCATCTTTTGCTTGTTGTGAGCATTCGAAAGTTCCTGACTCTGATTGGGAACTGGGTAGACCCGGTACTCGGTACTCCGTTACCTTCAGAAATTCTGGTATCGTAAAAATGTTTTGGTTTGAGTACCAACTTGGTACCAGAGTACCGGTATTTTTGACAACACTAGACCAGAATCAACCCACAAGAATGTACACAAATTTTATTTAACTAAAATACGAACACATAACTAATCTAAACAAAAACATACACACGAAACACTCATACATGGGAAAAGGAAAAGTGAAAATAAAATGAAACCGGAACAGAATAGGGGAAATGCAGTTATGAAAAGAGTAATTTTGACCATCTGAGAGGACCATCCGTTTCTTAATTGAAAAGCACCTTTGTTACATAGGGGTTTTCATGTCTTATACTAAACTAAGTTCAGTTAGTTACTGGTACGATACTTGCAATTGCCTTCGCTGCTGAGAGGGCTCGGATGCAGTCGCAGGAGAGCATCTGGATGGTTCCTCAAGTCGATAGTGTTCAAGTTGCAATCAATTTCTTCCATGTTGAATGTAGAAATTAGGATGAACTTCGGTGTTCATTGACTCTATGGTCCAGGTAGTTGCACACGGCTTGAGGTGTTTGGGTCTGCCAGCCTGCAACCTCATGGTCAGCACGACCATGCAGCAGAGGGTCAGGGGAAAGAGAGAGTCAGTAAGAGGCTGGACGTGTCCTTTTAACTTCTCGAATCTGGCTTGACTAATGAGAAAGGTGCAATTCCCAAGTGGGAAATGTTCCTTTGTTTGGAAGCTGACTCATTTGTATGATTGGGGGGTAAGTTGTTAATGTGTGCCCCTTTATGCTCTGATTAATATAGCAAGCATACAATGCATGCTATCTGAAGTATATATATATATATATATATATATATATATATATACCACTTTGCAGTGTGTCACACAAGGATTCATTTAATTGGAAACATGGCAGATCTAATTGTACATTATCTGGTAGTTCTGTCATAAGGCATGCATAAAACAGTATATAGTACACAGTACAAAAAACACTTTACAAGACAATAATGATCCTATACACAATGTCCTGGGGATATACATGTGAAATTATTTGCAGTTTGTCTATAATTTAATGAAAAAAGGTCTGTTGTTCTGGCCTTTGTGTCCATTTCCTATGGGGGACAGGAGTGAATCACGCTTTCTGCATTCCTTTGCTTATAACGATCAGTGAGGGATCAGACATAGATTGAGCCTGTGTGGGCCTCTGCTTGCTACAGGCTTGAGACATCTGTTGGCTTATTCATTAAATAATTAATAAATGTGTGTCTGATTGGTCCAGATGCTATACTTCTCACAATAAGTTGCTGGAATTTTGGCCCATTCCTCCAGACAGAACTTGTGTAACTGAGTCAAGATTGTAGGCCTCCTTGCTCCCACTGGTTGTTCAGTTCTGCCCACAGATGTTCTATCAGATTGAGGTCATGGCTTTCTGATGGCCACTCCAATACCTTGACTTTGTTGTCCTTAAACCATTTTACCACAAATTTGGAGGTATGCTTGGGGCCATTGTCCATATGGAAGACCCATTTGCTACTGAGCTATACGTTCCTGGCTGATGTCTTGAGATCAATATATCCACATAATTTTTCTTCCTCATGATTCCATCTATATTGTGAAGGGCACCTGTCATTCCTGCAGCAAAGTATCCCCACAACATGATGCTGCCACCCCCATGCTTCACACTGGTTGGTGTTCTTAGGCTTGCAAGCCTTACTTTGTTTTATCAGACCAGAGGACATTTCTCCAAAAAGTAAGATCTTTATCCTCATGTGCACTTGCAAAGTGTTGTCTGGCTTTGTTTTATAGTGGTTTTGAAGCAGTGGCTTCTTCCATGCTGAGCAGCTCATTTCAGGTTATGTCAATATAGGACATGTTTTACTGTGGATATAGATACCTGTCTACCTGTTTCCTCCAGCATCTTTACAAGGTCCTTTGCTGTTGTTTTGGAATTGATTTGCACTTTTTGCACCAAGCTACATTCATCTCTAGGATTCATAATGCGTCTCTATTCCTGAGTGATATGATGGCTGCGTGGTCCCATGGTGTTTATGGGCCAGTGACAAATAAGGTTTTCAACTGATAAAAAATTCAAATAGGTTAAAACATTACATCAAAGTAGTTATTATCTTTATGGGGATGTTTTTTACTTATTACTAAAATCTCAATTTTAAACAATGTATTTTAAGCGGTTTAACTGAGAATCATGTGACAACACCATTCAAAATGTCATACGGGATAACGTTAATGCATTTTCTAAATATTATGATATTAAAACTTTTCAAATCAAAAATACTTAATGAATACATAAAGTGATGCAGTAAACAATATTTAGAGCTCAGAAAAAAAAAATGCACAACTATTTTTTCTCATTATATTGTGATTTCTTTAAACGTGACCCTACTTGTTCAAGTTCTTTACACACATTTTAACACTGCAATGTGATTTAAAATGCAAAATGTCTGAAAATGTTTTATAGGACTTGGTATCATGTTATTATTGTTTCCTCAACTCCATGAAGTGAAATTATGCATTTCAATGGAAAAAAAACAGCGTTATCCCGCCTGACTTAAATTGTTACTCGGTATGACACCATATTAGTTAACACATGAATTGTCATTTTTACAACACTTACACATAATAATGTTCATAAATAATTAATGTTTATGTAATGCAATGTTTTTCCAAGGAAATTAATTAGGCTCCACTGTAAAGAAATACAGATGTGGTTTTCAGTGTGTAAACTGTTACACAGACACAAACTCAGTGTGGTTTCTTCCCAGATTTGGCAAGTATACAAATACATTTAAACAATTTGTTCGTTTGTGAATATCAAAACAGCACAACTTTTCAACATTAGGTTTAATTTAGTACTGAAAAGTACCTTGAACCATTTTATTGATGATCATAGTCACTCTACATCAATATTCATAAATAATGTAAAGGGTTAAAGTAGGTGACCTTCACTCATTTCACTGAACATCATTTATTTGAACAACAAATTTACAAAAGCATGTAATTGAACAACATGTTTATAAATAAAATAAATTAATCTTATTAATGGGTTGAAGAACCTTGAATCACTAAATTTCATTCAATGAACACTAAATTTTTTATAGACATTGTCTAAAATAACAGAAGCATTTAGAATAAAATGACAACCAATGGAATTTTGCATGCAGTTGCAGGTTATTACCTCATCTCATTAAATTCTCCAATCTTGGTTGCACAGTTGAGCACTGCGATTAGAGTATGGCTCTGGCTCAGAGAATTAATGCGTTAATGCATGTGAATAATTAAAAAGTTTAACACATTCTGGGTTTTTTTTTAGCACGATGATCACATTTACCCTTAATACAGCATAAACAGCATAAGGCCCAATGACGTGATGTGCAATTTTGATGTCCAAACCCCTTTATGAAGTCAAAATAAGGAAATGTTTAATAAAAAGCACATTTATTGAATCTATTGATCTCTGTTTATCAAATGATATGAACATATATTGAGGGTATTACAAAGTGTAAGAATTATTAGACATTATAGTCACATAATGTCATACCGGATAACTGTCCGGACCTTAGAGTGACATACAAAAAAGCCAAACAAACTGTAAAAAATCTAATAAACCCTAACATCTCTGCCACAGGCATTATTGTATGTGTCTTGACAACAATATATTGAAATATTACAAAGAATATGACATCCAGTTGATTGTTATGCTTTGGAGCATTCTGTCCCAAAACTGTTATCCTATATGACAAAATTGTTATCCGGTATGACAAAATTGTTATCCGGTATGACAAAACTCAGTTTAAATCTTAATCAGGCAGTATTTTTGGCTACCTATAGAAATCTGCAACCTTTACCTTCAACTTCCAAATATGTAAATTCATGCTAAATAAACATATTTACATAAAATCCACGTTATATGTGTTATTTTAGCGTTATCCCATATGACACAGGATTTTACTATATAGTGTACTAGTGAGGATAAAGGGTAAGTTAAACACATTTTATGAAAGACATACTTTTCACCATTGTTTGGGGGTCCTTCAGGGTCTTCCTGATTGTGTAACATGCTGTCTCACATCGTGTCAAAATAAAATTCACAATAAAATTGCTCCAGTTTGCTTGTTATCCCGGATGACATTGGCTGACAACCAGTTTTGGGACAGAATGCTCCAAAGCATAACAATCAACTGGATGTCATATTCTTTGTAATATTTCAAGATATTGTTGTCAAGACACATACAATAATGCCTGTGGCAGAGATGTTAGGGTTTATTAGATTTTTTACAGTTTGTTTGGCTTTTTTGTATGTCACTCTAAGGTCCGGACAGTTATCCGGTATGACATTATGTGACTATAATGTCTAATAATTCTTACACTTTGTAATACCCTCAATATATGTTCATATCATTTGATAAACAGAGATCAATAGATTCAATAAATGTGCTTTTTATTAAACATTTCCTTATTTTGACTTCATAAAGGGGTTTGGACATCAAAATTGCACGTCACGTCATTGGGCCTTATACTTGTTTACTATTGTTTGTACAGATGAACGTGGTTCCGTCAGGTATTTCGAAATTGCTCCTAAGGATTAGCCAGACTTGTGAAGGTACACATTTTTTTTTTTTGAGGTTGTGGCTGATTTCTTTTGAAAAAAGTATGATTGTTCTTAAATACTACACCTTTAAGGAATTTCCATATCTCTTTACATTAATTCAGTTCTATATGTAATTTTGACGTCTTGCATAATAAATAACGTCATCATGTGATTTAGCTACTTTTAGTGACTTTTCAGTAAGCCTTTTGTGACATCCAATGAGAAATAGTTGCCAACACTGGTTACAACTGGAATCCACTCTCTGCCATTCAGCTGCTGCCCTGCTGTTTTGAGCACAAATGCATCATGGATGCTTTCACCCATCTGCACTATTTTTAGTTGTTGGTACGATTCAAGCTTTTCAAAGGAACAGTAAAAAAACTTGGACGCAAACAATTTCATTCATGAGTATTTTTCATATGTCATAACTGTGTGATTATGGTGCTGACATCCTTTTTACACCGGGTGCGTCCGTTGATGCAATGCGATGAAACAGCTTGAGGCTGTCTGTCTACACTGGGCGCGTAAACCCGAACATTCTAAACCATTTACTTATGTTGTTAGCAGTAGTAGCATAAGCGCATGCAGCAAAAAATGGCACGGTACATCTGTTTTCTGTCGCGCCACAATAGTAGACAGCATCATTGATTATAATGGGTTCTATTGCTTTTGATGTGATACGTCTCGCATCTGGAATAGACAGGGTGTGAGTGTTAACAGTTTAATATATTTGGATGCAAAGTGTTGAATGTGCATTATGTGTAAACCCTGACATTTAGTTTTAGAATGTTTTGGTGCTTTTTCAATTTCTTCCTATTGAGTTAAAAAATGGTTCTTTTCGAGGGGCTACATGATGTTAGTCAATCAGAACAGTGGCCGTTTATGTTGAAGTTTTAAGGAGGCTCTTATGCTAAACCAAGCATTTCAGACAGAGTGCCAGAGACGGTACATGGGAAAAGGAAAAGTGAAAATAAAATGAAACCGGAACAGAATAGGGGAAATGCAGTTATGAAAAGAGTAATTTTTACCATCTGAGAGGACCATCCGTTTCTTAATTGAAAAGCACCTTTGTTACATAGGGGTTTTCATGTCTTATACTAAACTAAGTTCAGTAATATAAACTTTTCTAATATTATCAGTGGACCTCAGGGAAGATAATAAAACTATTAAAAAAAGAGCATTTCAAGTAACCGTCCTGTTTATTGACACTTTAATCATGGCTGACTGTGAATACTAAATTTCTACAATGGCATCTGATACTGAAAACTATTGATTTTTAATGATGCTGCATCCATGCTGATTGGTGTCAGTGTAAGTCCAAGATGACACAAAGACAAATGTTACTGAGTGTGTCTTTAATAGGCCATATTCCATTTTAATAAGACTGTAGCTTTGTGGCATTATAAATTAATACTGTTAAATGTTGAGAACACATCCATTTCATGCAAGAGCACATCCATTTAAAATTTACGCAAATCTACTCTCAGATTAAGTTTTGGATTCTGAAATTTACAGTATGTTTTTATAGTAATGACCTCTTATATTTCAAAATATCAATGAAAAATCCATATTTATAACTTAATCTATAAATATAAATCTTAAACTATAATCACTGCCTTCCGGTAACAGTCGTCCGCACGAGGATACGTACATCAGAGTCTCTAGTTTGAGTAATAGATGCCTTACATGTCCTCAGCTGACAGCTTCATTGAATTCTACCCACTCAACCCCAGTTTCATATACAAAAGTAAAGAGAAGACTCAGGGGTGCAACCTTATGAGAAGAACTGCAAAAAAAACAAACACTTTTGAAACAGAAAATCAAAAAGAAAAGGCTAGAATGGGCAAAGAAATAGACATTGGACAACAGATAATTGGAAAAGAGTGTAATGGATCTTAACCCCACTGAGCATTTGTGGGGTCAGCTAGACTGTAAGGTGCATGAGAAGTGCCCGACAAGACAGCCACATCTTTGGCAAGTGCTACAGGAAGAGTAGGGTGAAATGTCACCTGAGTATCTGGGCAAATGGACTGCTAGAATGCCAAGGATCTGCAAAGCTGTCATTGCTACATCTGGTGGATTTTTTGATGAGAACTCTTTGAACAGTGCCCGGTTTCCTCCAGACATGATGCTTGGAATTGAGGCCAAACAGTTACATTTTCATTTCATCAGACCAGAGAATTATTTTTCTTGCACTGAGGAGAGGCTTTCGTCTGGCCATTCTGCCATAAAGCCCAGATCGGTGGAGTGTTACAGTGATGGTTGTCCTGCAAGTTCCTCCCATCACCACACATGATATCTGGAGCTCAATCAGAGTGACCATTGGGTTCTTGGTCTCTTACCAAGGCTCTTCTCTCCCAATTGCTAAGTTTGGCCGGCAGGGCAGCCAGCTCTAGGAAGAGTCCTGGTAGTTCCAAACTTCCATTTAAGAATTATGGAGGCCACTGTGCTCTTGGGAACCATCAATGCTGCTGGATTTTTTTGGTAACCTTCCCCAGATCTGTGCCTCGACACAATCCTGTCTCTGAGCCCTGCAGGCAGTTCCTTTGAACTCATGGCTTGGTTTTGGGTCTGATATGTATTTTCAGCTGTGAGACATTATATAGACATGTGCGTACCTTTCCAAATCATTGTCCAATCAATTGAAGTTGCCACAGGTGGGCTCCAATCAAAGTGTAGAAACACCTAAAAGATAATCCAGAGAAATGGGATGCACCTGAGTTAAATTTCAAGTGTTATAGCAAAGGGTTGGAATACTTATGTCAATGTGATATTTCAGTTTGTATTTTTTTTAAATTTGCAAAGTTAGCAAAAATCTGGTTTTTGCTTTGTCATTATGGGGTATTGATTTGTAGATTTATGTGAAAAAAATGTAATAATTTAAAGCATTTTAGCATAAGGCTGCAACATAACAAAATGCAAAACAAATGAAGGGGTCTGAATACTTTCTGAATGCACTGTATTTTACTTTACAAATCACTACATTTTAGCACATATCCAGCCCCTTGTTTTCTCAAGACTGATCCAGCACAGATCTGATCATTCAGAAAGAAGTAATGTTCCAGATAGCCCTCTGATGTGGTATGCATCTGAACAGAAGAATATACAGTTCTCATGTCCTGTCCTGAATGCTTTGTTCCTTTCAAAGGGCTCAAGTGAGACTCAAATAATTGGAACAGATGCATTCCCAAGCACATAATGAGGTTATTTAGCATGCTTTGCAATTTATAATTGCACCATGGGGAACTCTTGGGAATGGGCCATTGTCACAGTGGTAGACAATGGCAGATGTAGCCAGGGCCAGCGCTGGCCAAATTGATGCTAGGCAATCTGTGTTCCACGACTCCTATTGGGCCCTTGAATAATGCATAAAGTGCAAGGTAGGGTTGGTGCCCTACGCTGACTGCATAATATGCGTTTAGGAAGCAACATTACTGTATGTAGCTCTGGCCAGTTCTTATCATGTCCTTGCATACCAGATAATCGTATGTCTGTATGATTTGCCTCATGCCATGTGCAATAAGGGCCTAAAAATTCGCTTGAATTGCTTTTGTAATCTTTGACAGCAGTCCAGTTACAAGTCATGCTGTCTGCTTCACCCAGTAGAACTCTTGGAACTTAGATGATATCATCCATTGTTTAAAGAACCCATATTTTACTCATTTACAGGTTCATAATTTTATTTTGGGGCTCTACTAGAATAGGTTTACATGCTTTAATGTTCAAAAAAACATTATTTTTCTCATACTGTACATTGCTGCAGCTCCTCTTTTCACCCTCTGTCTGAAACACTCTGTTAGCTCCTGTCTCTTTAAAGCCCCCTTTGCGAAAAGCCCAGTGTGCTCTGATTGGTTAGCTGGCCCAGTCTGTTGTAATTTGTCAAGCGCTTAGAGCATGTCTCAGAAATTTAACGGCCCTTACCAAAATTAGCCCTTAGGCAGGCATTATGCAAATATATTACAAAGTGACATAGCTAAGTCATGGAAGTAATGGCTGGACTGCAAACCAGGTGTTTCAGGCAGTTCAGGAGCAGTGTTTTCGGTGGGAGAGAGAGTAACTCCATTTGGTGTGGGCTTTGTAACTTTGCAGACCTTTCAGTGCTCAACACTAATAATTTTTTCTACTGGCACCAGTGCTTCAGATTTTTACTGGCCCTGCCAAAATTTTCACTGGCCCAACAAAAAATGACAAATAGCTGTTTTTACCATCATGGCTTTAAAAAATATGTCCGAAGATAAATATTTTTTACATATTTTATGTTTTTAATACAATGTCCCCTATGGGCCTGGGTAACTCAGTGAGTAAAGATGCTGACTACCACCCCTGGAGTCTCGGGTTTGAATCCAGGGCATGCTGAGTGACTCCAGCCAGTGTGTGGTTCTCGCTCTCGGTGGGGCATGTGGTGAGTTATATGTGGATGCTGTGGAGAATAGCATGGGCCTACATCTTCGCAGTAATGTGCTTAACATGCTACGTGATAAGATGCGTGGATTGATGGTCTCAGATGCGGAGGCAACTGAGATTCGTCCTCCACCACCCAGATTGAGGCGAGTCACCACAAGGACTTAGAGCGCATTGGGAATTGGGCATTCCAAATTGGGGAGAAAAAGGGCAGAAGGAAATACAAAATACAATATCCCCCTAAATTGAATCACATACATAATTTGCAAGATATGTTTTATGCCTTATATAATCTGATATATTAGCTTTACAGATATAAATTTCATAAATGCATCATATTAAACCTGCCATTTACATGTGTTTATAAGCCAAGAGTTCTGTGGAGGAGATAATGGGTTTTCAGTCACGTGTTTAGTCATGCTATCATGCATCTTTTGCCCATGTGTAGTGTTTTCACAAGAAGGATCAAAGATGATACAGATGAACATGGTACCTTCAGGCTATTGGAAATTGCTCCCAAGGATGAACCATACTTGTGGAGGTCCACAATTTATATTCTGAGGTCTTGGGGGATTTCTTTTGATTTTCACATGATATCAAGCAAAGAGTCACTGAGTTTAAACATAGTCCTTAAAATACATCCACAGAAACGCCTCCAATTCAGTACACCTCCTATCAGAAGCTAATTTGCCAATTGTCTAAAGGCTCGACATAATTTTCTGGAATTTTCCAAGCTGTTTACAGGCACAGTTACCTTAGTGTATGTAAACTTCTGACCCACTGGAATTGTAATATAGAGAAACAAAAAAGAGAAACAATCTGTCTGTAAACAATTTTTGGAAAAATTAATCTTGTCATGCACAAAAACAACTTGCCAGAACTATAGTTTGCTAATATTATATCTGTGGAGTTTTCATTAAAGAGAGGAACCTCTCCTCTCATGCTGCAGCCCCTCCCCTCAATTCTTCATCCCTTCTCATCCCTGAATCCCTCTGTCTCATCTCCTCATGACTCATCTCCTCTCCATTCTCTCCCTAAACCTTTCCTCTCTCCTCCTGGCTTCTTCTTATCTCTCTTTTCTCTTTCCTCTTCTCTCTCTTCATACTCTCTTTCTTTTCTCTCCTCCCTTCGCTTGGCCGCCCCCTCTCTATTTGCCGCCCTTTCCTCCAGCTCCCACAGGTACTGTAAAAGATCACTCTCACTGGACACTCTCTTTCTTTTGTGCACGACATCAGATGGGCCAGCATCAGAGGGAGAGGAATCAACAGTAACAGCCTGGCTGCCAGATTGGTTTAGCAGTGGTGGAGTGATGGATGTCTAATGCAGCATCAATCACCCCATACCACTTTCAGGATGCTGCTGTGGATTCCCCTCCCTCTGTGATGACCCCTGACTGTGGACACTTAAGATCCTGTAGGAAAACAATAAGAAACAAAAGGAAGTTAACAGGCACCAATTTTTGGAGGATTTATAGGCAGACATTTTAAGCTTATAATTTTATAAAAACACATGAATTCTTCTGTTAAAATGTTTGTTTTATTTGAGCTGTAATGTTTTTTTAAATCATTATTTTAGGTTTTAGAGGATTATGATTTCATGACAACGAAGTAGTAAAATTTTATGAAACTACACTCCAAAGATCAGACTAAAATCATGTTAACAGGCCTTAATGCTGAAGTTGTTAATTTAAAACTATTTCCTAGCTTTAGTAGTGTAGTAGTAATATGAGCGATCACGGAGTGCTGTTGAATATAAACACTGAGTGACGCTGACTCACTTCACATCACAGGCTCATATTACACACAAAAATGTCTTTTGCCTCCATCTGCTAGCTAAAATCAGTAATGTCACAAAAATAAATGTAAGGAGACACATATAGATCTTAACACATCTACACTGCTCTTACACTTTATGGCACAAACACAAGCAGAGTGATACACACACAGTGAAGCGTGTCAGACCATCAGTACTCATGGAACATCTCTCGTCCAATCAGATTTGAGGACTGGAACTAACTGTTGTATATTGTATTATATCAAATAACAGTGGATTAATTTAATTTCAATTATTTCAATCATTTTTAGGTCTTGTGGCAGTGTAGTATTATCTATGACAATACAGAAAATGACAAGCAACAACATATTCACTTACTTTACATTTCTGTTTGAGGTTCTCCCATTTCTTTTTTTTTTTACCCATGCCATTATAACCTTCCCATGCAAACTATTTTCATGGATGAAGGTTCTTATGAACACAAAAGAGCAATAAATCAATAAATTTACTGATAATAACAACAATATCAGGGAATGAATTTCATGGAAATTCCCTAAAGATAAACAAAGGCCATATAGCCTGAACATAAAACATTTTACTATTATTAAGTGGATTACTAAGTTAAAGTATGAATATATATATATATATATATATATATATATATATATATATATATATATATATATATATATATATATATATATATAAACAAATAACAATAAAAACAGCTAGAATAGATTTTAAATTATTTTCCCCTCAACTTTCATATTTAATCATGTAACACATTTTGGATTGCCAACTGTTATGTTATCTTGGACGTCCCGTATTGCATGACTATTGTCTCTTATTTTTGCGATGAGCCGCTCGTGGAAAGCTCAAGTTCAGCTCAAGGGATGCTTGAGGGACACACCTCTGCCAAAACTCTGTTCGGGGATGTCAAATGTACTGTTTTTAATGCATTTGGTTTAGTACTGAAGCTAAAGCTGCTAAACCCCACTCGGGCAGCTAAAGCGTTCCGGATTATGTCTAGTATGTATTTAGAACACATCTGCTACAAAACCACAGTCACTACAGTAAATATAAAAGGAACATGCTGAGGAACATAAGCTGGCAATGATCGCTTCTTACTCAAATCCTTTAAGAGCAGCATTTCTCTTGCCGGTGAAAAGCGAATCATTGGCAGTGCGCCAATGGATGAGGCATTCGGTCTCCTTATCTGACCTTACAAGGTAAAGACAAGCTAATCATTTGACTCACAGCATTCTACCAATAAACCTATGTGACAATAAAAATATTTTGTTACTGTTTAATTAGTTCTGTTTAAGGTTTTACACTTGAAAGCAGAGGATGCAGGTCCTTGGGATGCAGCGCCGTCGTCCGGCATGTTTGTTCAACTGCAAACCGTCTCAAAAGTCCACACTCCATCACACAAAGGATTGTGGGCGATATTAAAAAGTGTTCACCGATCCACACTTCGTAAATATACCAGAAGTAGTAAACCATTCGGTTAACTTAAGGTCACTTATTTCAACATACTACGATTTGGGACATACTAATTCTAATCTCGGATACTATTAAGGGTGAATATGGTGCGGATTGGGATGCAGCATCTGTGTATCAATCAAGAAATTACATGACAGTATCACATGACCGCATCACTTGACCATATCAAAGAGAAGACAAAAATAAATGTATATAAAACCATACATATAATGTAAATACACATTTACATACATCTAATTCAAGAGCAAAAATGACTAGATTTATTCACTTTATTTGCAATCATTTCTTATAACTAGCAACAATGTAAAGTATAAAATACCTAGACAAAATCTGCATCAACTAAACAATGGTGTAAACATCAGGTGCATACACCATCATACTGCCATGTAAACACTAAATACAGGTAAATACAGGTGTCAAAGTTAATTCACATGATGAGGCAAATACAACACTAAAATGAATCTTAGAGTACCCACAGTCCTATGAAAGAATTCAGATCTGAAAAAATAAATCAAATATTAGTCAAAGAAGGGGGCATATACTAAAGTCCTCATTATGAACTCTAGGTGATAAAGTATCAAGAGTGTATATACAGAATGCCTCCTTTTTAAGAAATTGGACATTCATATCACCTCCTCTCTGATGTTGTTTAACAGCTTCAAAGCCAATATATCTAAGAGTAGAAACTGGATGATGTGCTAAATCAGAAGGCAGTCGCCTTCGGCTTGCTCACTGGGGTTATTAATACAATTATTATTTAATTATTTTTAAACACGATAAAGAATCATATCTTATCTAATTCCACAACAAGGCTCCAAACAAAAAATCAATTAAGGAGCCATTGGCTCCTATAGGGGGAAAAACAGGCGCCAAATATTTTCATTTTTAACTCCTTCCATTCCTTTTCGACCAGCAGCTCGCATGCAAGAAAAACTGCACGTGCTAACAGTGTAGTCTGTGGAGCATTCTTCGCAATTATGTGATCATGTGCATTTTTAGGGGCCAAGCACCGAAGGTGCGGAGGCACCTATTGTGTGTGTTCCGGTTCTTATTAGGGGCCAAGCACCGAAGGTGCGGAGGCACCTATTGTGTCTGTTCCGGTTCTTATTATTATTAGGGGCCAAGCACCGAAGGTGCGGAGGCACCTATTGTGTCTGTTCCGGTTCTTATTAGGGGCCAAGCACCGAAGGTGCGGAGGCACCTATTGTGTCTGTTCCGGTTCTTATTATTAGGGGCCAAGCACCGAAGGTGCGGAGGCACCTATTGTGTCTGTTCCGGTTCTTATTATTAGGGGCCAAGCACCGAAGGTGCGGAGGCACCTATTGTGTCTGTTCCGGTTCTTATTATTAGGGGCCAAGCACCGAAGGTGCGGAGGCACCTATTGTGTCTGTTCCGGTTCTTATTATTATTAGGGGCCAAGCACCGAAGGTGCGGAGGCACCTATTGTGTCTGTTCCGGTTCTTATTATTATTATTATTATTCTTCTTCTTCCGACTGGGCGTCTATGGCAGCCCATAGAAGCGTATGCGGGAAAGTTGTAACGGTTTGACATTCTGATAGAGGACAGTCCCAACATCAAATTGACCAATTTTGGTGTCTCTAACTCATTCCCTCTAGCGCCACCACCTGTCCAAAGTTTCAAAAATATTATGCTAATAACTTTTGAACCGTAAGGCCTATCAACAAAATTCTTTTTTCCTCTGATTCCTGAGCTCATGACGATTCGATTGCACCCTATGACGTCATTTTCCGTCATAAAAAATTTTCCGCCATTTTGAATTGTCCAAAAAACCTACTTTTGCGAACTCGTCCTAGACGGTTTGTCCGATTTTCACCAAAATTGCACCACATCATCTTCAAGCAGTGACAACAAAAAGTTATGGAAATCAAGTTGATTCGTCAAACCGTTCTCGAAAAACGCACAATCAAATTTTACGTAGAGCTTGCAAAAACAAACGTAAGTCTGTATCTCCGCAACGCTTAATTGTATTCAGACCAAACTTGGTACATGTCATCACAAGCATGACCTGAGGCAACATGCTGCGTTTCGGCGCAGCGCCACCTACTGGTCCGGAGATACAGAAAATAGCTATTTTTGTTTATAACTTCTGAACAGTTTGTCCAAAAATCATAAAAGTGGTCTTGTTACATTCAGGGCATCATGCTGAGTCGACTGATATCCAATTTTCTCAGATCGGCCATTTTGGCTGTCGGCCAATTTGAATTAAGTGATAAAATGCTGTATTTTTTGAACGCATGAATGAATTGTTACAAAACTCGGTATGGGTCATCAGTAGGATGCCCTGAAGGAGCCAGAGAAGTTTCGAAACAGCGCCACCTAGTGGTAAAATTACATTTTTAAATGCTTATAACTCTGGCTGGGGTTGACTTATTTTCACGGGAGTCATATTATTAGATTCCTGAATCCTTGCCGAGTCCAACGATACCAGACTTGCCATGTTTCGGCATATGGTTTGTGCAGCGTTGTAATTTAGCGCTTAAAAAACATTTGCGAATATCTTCGAAACCGCTTGTCCGATCGAGACGAAACCACCATCAGATGTTTGGAAACAGGTCGCTGGCAACATGCCAATGCCCAAATCTCAAAATATTGATAGTAAGGGGTAGTAAAATCCAATCAAAATCACGTGTCAGTTATTTTTGACCTGTTTTTTCACATAAATGTCTATAACTCTGAAGCAAATTGAGATATTTTCACCAAAATTGACATACACATGTATCAGCTCACTCAGAGGACACATATGGAAATTGTGGTATTGTGCCACTTGGTGGCGCTATAAAAGAACAAAACATGAAATTACCATTGACTTAAATACAGTATTGTGATAAAAATGCTATACTTAACGAATGCATTGGTGTAACATTTTGAAACTCAGAATGTGCCATCAGCAGCATGTCCTGAAGGTACTCAAAATATTTTGAGACAGCGCCACCTTTTGGTCAAAAGTTATAACTAAATGTCCCAAAATGCTAATAACATTTGTATAAATTTACCTATTGTAATCACACTGTTCTCAATTGATTCTTTGGGTTTTGCCAAAAACATAGATAACATTTTTCCCATAATCAGCCAAACTTCCTGTCCGGCATCTTGATTTTCATTCAATGCCTACTTTTTCAAACTCCTCCTAGACTGTTAGGGTTATGGTTTTCACCAAAATCAAATCGTATCATCTCCAGAACATGCCAACTACAATTTATGGATTTTGTGACGATAGACAAAACTGTTTTTGTAAACTGCCAGATCAAAGCTTACGCATGCTGCCAAAATTACCATTCAGGCTTTATCTCTGCATTGCCTTGATATATTGACACCAAACTTTATATGTCTCATTGTCACCTCACTCTGACCACACCACATACATTTCATAACTGCACCACCTATTTGTCAAAAGTGATAATTAAATCATATTTTTAGTTAATGTATGATTTTTCATCCATTTGCCTAAATTCATCTTTACATGTCTTTAATTGCTACTTGCTGCAGTTGGTCTGACCATTCCAGCCATGTTGGCATGTCTTGTCATCTTCTTTGCGCTTGGCCCCGGTAATGGCTGCTTTGCAGCTATATTTAGGGGCCAAGCACCGAAGGTGCGGAGGCACCTATTGTGTCTGTTCCGGTTCTTATTATTCTTCTTCTTCTTCTTCTTCTTCTTCCGACTGGGCGTCTATGGCAGCCCATAGAAGCGTATGCGGGAAAGTTGTAACGGTTTGACATTCTGACAGAGGACAGTCCCAACATCAAATACACCAATTTTGGTGTTTCTAACTCATTCCCTCTAGCGCCACCACCTGTCCAAAGTTTCAAAAGTATTATGCTAATAACTTTTGAACCGTAAGGCCTATCAACAAAATTCTTTTTTCCTCTGATTCCTGAGCTCATGACGATTCGATTGCACCCTATGACGTCATTTTCCGTCATAAAAAAATTTCCGCCATTTTTGAATTGTCCAAAAAACCTACTTTTGCGAACTCGTCCTAGACGGTTTGTCCGATTTTCACCAAAATTGCACCAGATCATCTTCAAGCAGTACCAACAAAAAGTTATGGAAATCAAGTTGATTCATCAAACCGTTTTCGAAAAACGCAAAATCAAATTTTACGTAGAGCTTGCAAAAACAAACGTAAGTCTGTATCTCCGCAACGCTTAATTGTATTCAGACCAAACTTGGTACATGTCATCACAAGCATGACCTGAGGCTACATGCTGCGTTTCGGCGCAGCGCCACCTACTAGTCCGGAGATACAGAAAATGGCTATTTTTGTTTATAACTTCTGAACGGTTTGTCCAAAAATGATAAAAGTGGTCTTGTTACATTCAGGGCATCATGCCGAGTCGACTGATATCCAATTTTCTCAGATCGGCCATTTTGGCTGTCGGCCAATTTGAATTAAGTGCTAAAATGCTGTATTTTTTGAACGCATGAATGAATTGTTACAAAACTCGGTATGGGTCATCAGTACGATGCCCTGAAGGAGCCAGAGAAGTTTCGAAACAGCGCCACCTAGTGGTAAAATTACATTTTTAAATGCTTATAACTCTGGCTGGGGTTGACTTATTTTCACGGGAGTCATATTATTAGATTCCTGAATCCTTGCCGAGTCCAACGATTCCAGACTTGCCAGGTTTTCGCATATGGTTTGTGCAGCGTTGTAATTTAGCGCTTAAAAAACATTTGCGGATATCTTCGAAACCGCTAGTCCGATCGAGACAAAACCACCATCAGAAGTTTGGAAACAGGTCGCTGGCAACATGCCAATGCCCAAATCTCAAAATATTGATAGTAAGGGGTAGTAAAATCCAATCAAATCACGTGTCAGTTATTTTTGACCTGTTTTTTCACATAAATGTCTATAACTCCGAAGCAAATTGAGATATTTTCACCAAAATTGACGCACACATGTATGGGCTCACTCAGAGGACACATATGGAAATTGTGGTATTGTGCCACTTGGTGGCGCTATAAAAGAACAAAACATGAAATTACCATTGACTTAAATACAGTATTGTGATAAAAATGCTATACTTAACGAATGCATTGGTGTAACATTACGAAACTCAGAATGTGCCATCAGCAGCATGTCCTGAAGGTACTCAAAATATTTTGAGACAGTGCCACCTTTTGGTCAAAAGTTATAACTAAATGTCCCAAAATGCTAATAACATTTGTATAAATTTACCTATTGTAATCACACTGTTCTCAATTGATTCTTTGGGTTTTGCCAAAAACATAGATAACATTTTTCCCATAATCAGCCAAACTTCCTGTCTGCCATCTTGATTTTCCTTCAATGCCTACTTTTTCAAACTCCTCCTAGACCGTTAGGGTTATGGTTTTCACCAAAAATCGAATCGTATCATCTCCAGACCATGCCAACTACAATTTATGGATTTTGTGACGATAGACAAAACTGTTTTTGTAAACTGCCAGATCAAAGCCTACGCATGCTGCCAAAATTACCATTCAGGCTTTATCTCTGCATTGCCTTGATATATTGACACCAAACTTTATATGTCTCATTGTCACCTCACTCTGACCACACCACATACATTTCATAACTGCACCACCTATTTGTCGAAAGTGATAATCAATTAAATCATATTTTTAGTTAATGTATATGATTTTTCATCCATTTGCCTTAATTCATCTTTACATGTCTTTAATTGCTACTTGCTGCAGTTGGTCTGACCATTCCAGCCATGTTGGCATGTCTTGTCATCTTCTTTACGCTTGGCCCCGGTAATGGCTGCTTGCAGCTATATTTTATGCTTGTTACTGTCACCGTGTTTTCTCACAGTCTCTTTTTTTGAAATGGTTAGTTCCTGCAATGAACTCCGTTTTCCCCGCTATTTCTTTGATATAAACTTTTGTAATGTATCTCGGGAAATGTAATGCAAATTTTAAAATCAAAGGGAGTAAATTTTTACTGTCGCCAATGGCGACCTTGACAGAAATTACACTCACAAATAAATTTATTTGGTCACAAATGCGACCATTTTTAGTCGCAGTTTGGAGCCCTGCACAAGGATGATGATTTATCGACTTTTTTTTTGTCTGTTAATGCTGAACTTCTGTAAAGCTGCTTTGAAACGATGTGTGTTGTGAAAGGCGCTATACAAATAAAATTGACTTGACTTGACTTGACTAAAGTAAAATGTGTTTCCACATAACTCTTTAGATCATGATTTCCAATAGAACTTCTATGTTCTGAAATTCTAGTCTTAAGAGACCTACTTGTCTTACCAAATTTATTTGGTGTGTCGAATTTGTTGTTAGTTTTTATGGATATATATTGTTTGGTTGTGCACCTGGATTCAAATCATGGATGTGGATGCTTTCTATGATCCTAGAATGTAATAGAAACTTGGAGTTGTGCTCTTTTGACTTGGGCCAGTAAGCAACCAAATAGCAATTCCTTGACAATCGCCCACAAGCACCAAAAATCTAGGTACAGTGTTTGATTGTACGGTTTACATCCCAACTTTTAAGTATCAAATGCACCAAGTTCAGTTGTTTTACTTTTATTTAAAGAGATGGCTTTATTGGCCACCATTTTCTGCAATTGAAAGCCATTTTGTGTACAGTCAGATAGGGTGTGTCAGACAAAACACAGTAATTTCTTTTCTGTTGGGCAAGCTTTGCATACTGTAAGCCATTTCCCAGTCTTTACCATTAACCCTTTGTGTGTGTTTGTGTGTGTGTCCTTTAGAGCTGCGGTGTAACTATAGGGTGCAATGGAGGATGGGAAGCCTGTGTGGGCGCCCCACCCAACCGATGGGTTCCAGCTGGGCATAATAGTGGACATTGGTGCAGACACACTCACCATAGAACCTCTCAATCAGCAAGGAAAGGTAAGTTGTCAACAGTACTGCCATTGAAACACATCCCATAAAGTTTTGGTCAAGTTTTGTCATTATTTACTACTCTCATTTCGTTCCAAACTTCAAATCAAATCAAAAATCAAATCACTTTATTGTCACACTACTGTGTACACGAGTGCAACAGCAGGTGAAATTCTTGTGTGCAGTTCCGAGCAACATTGCAGTAATGACAGTGACAAGACATAAACCACTTTACAATAACAACATATTTACACAAAACAATTTACATAACAAATGTACACATACTTACACAACAATTTACATAACAAATGTACACAATACACACAATGTAGAATACACATACACTAGATAAGGGTATAAATATATATATATATATATATATATATATATATATATATATATATATATATATATATATATATATATATATATACACTAACTGAATTGGGAGAATATATTGACAGAGTGATGATTAATAAAGTGCAGTGCTGATTGTTGATCGTGAGAGATCATGTGTTCAAAAGTCTTATTGCTTGGGGGAAGAAGCTGTCATGTAGTCGGGTGGTGCGGGTCCTGATGCTGCGATACCGCCTGCCTGATGGAAGCAGTGAGAGCAGCCCATGACTCGGGTGGCTGGAGTCTCTGATAATCCTCCGAGCTTTATTCACACACCGTCTGTTATATATATCCTGGAGGGAGGGAAGCTCACCTCTGATGATGTTTCTGGCCGTTCGCACCACCCTTTGCAGGTCTTTGCGGTTGTGGGCGGTGCTATTGCCGTACCAGGCGGTGATGCAGCCAGTCAGGATGCTCTCTACGGTGCTGGTGTAGAACTGTATGAGGATGTGGTGGTTCATTCCAAACTTCCTCAGCCGTCTCAGGAAGAAGAGGCGCTGGTGAGCCTTCTTCGCAACGGCCTCAGTGTGGACGGACCATGTGAGTTCCTCAGTAATGTGGACACCGAGGAACTTGAAGCTGCTGACTCTCTCCACCGGTGCTCCATTAATGGTGATGGGGCTGTGTTCTCTGTCTTTCTTCCTGAAGTCCACCACAAGCTCCTTGGTTTTACTGACGTTGAGGGAGAGGTTGTGCTCCTGACACCAGCGTGTCAGAGTGTGCACCTCCTCTCTGTAGGCTGTTTCATCATTGTCAGTGATCAGACCTACAACCGTCGTATCGTCAGCAAACTTAATGATGGCATTGGAGCTATGTGTCGCCACACAGTCATGTGTGTACAGGGAATACAGGAGTGGGCTGAGAACACAGCCCTGTGGTGCTCCAGTGTTGAGGGTCAGTGATGAGGAGATGTTCCTGCCCATTCTAACCACCTGACGTCTGCCTGACAGGAAATCCAGGATCCAGCTGCACAGCGAGCTGTTTAAGCCCAGAGCCCGGAGTTTCACATCAAGCTTGGAGGGCATTATGGTGTTGAATGCTGAGCTGTAGTCTACAAACAGCATTCTCACATATGTGTCCTTTTTTCCAGGTGGGAGAGAGCAGTGTGTATTGTAGATGCAATGGCATCATCAGTGGAGCGGTTGTTGCGGTAGGCAAACTGCAATGGGTCCAAAGAGGTGGGCAGAACAGAGCAGATGTGATCTCTGATCAACCTCTCAAAGCATTTGCTGATGATGGGGGTGAGGGCAATAGGACGCCAGTCATTTAAGCAGGTGATTTTTGATTGCTTCGGTACAGGCACAATGGTTGATGTTTTGAAGCATGTGGGGACTACAGACAGCGATAGGGACAAGTTGAAAATGTCCGTAAAAACACCAGCCAGTTGGTTCGCGCATGCTCTGATGACGCGGCCCGGAATGCCGTCTGGACCCGCGGCTTTACGAACGTTCACCCGTCGGAAGGATCGGGTTATATCCGCAACAGAGACGGAGAGTGAACCAGCCTCTGTAGTATCGGCCGCGAGTGCTCTCTCCGTGAGGGCGGTGTTGTTGTCCTCGAAACGAGCATAAAATGTATTAAGCTCGTCCGGGAGAGAGGCAACGGTGTTCATGGCGGAGTTTTTATTCTGTTTATAGTCCGTGATGATGTTAATTCCCTGCCACATACTTCTGGAGTCAGTGGTGTTGAACTGTTCTTCAATTTTGTGCCTGTACTGGCGTTTGGCTGCACGGATGGAGTTACGGAGGGCATAACTGGATTGTTTACGCTCCTCCGCGTTCCCGGAATTAAAAGCGGTGGTCTGCGCAGTAAGTGCCGCGCGAACATCGCCGTTAACCCAGGGTTTCTGGTTGGGGTAGATCCGTATATTTTTTGTCGGAACAACGTCCTCTACGCACTTCCTGATGAAACAAGTTACGCTATCAGCATAAACCTCAATGTCGTCATCGGAGGCAGACCGGAACATCTCCCAGTCCGCGTGATCAAAACAGTCATGTAGCGCAGAGTCTGATTGGTCCGACCAGCACTGGATCATTCTAATGGTGGGTGATTCCCGTTTCAGTTTCTGCCTGTAAGCGGGTAGAAGCAGAACGGAGGAGTGGTCGGATTTGCCAAATGGTGGGCGGGGGAGGGATTTGTAGCCATCCCGGAAAGGAGAATAGCAATGATCCAAAACCCGGTCCCCTCGTGTGTTAAAGCTGATGTGTTGGTGGTATTTTGGTGCTATTGTTTTAAAGTTGGCTTTGTTGAAGTCCCCGGCAACAATGAACGCGGCCTCAGGGTGCGCAGTTTCCTGCTCACTTATGCTCCCATTCAGTTCCCTGAGTGCCCGGTCTGTGTCGGCTTGTGGGGGTATGTACACAGCAGTGATAATGACCGCTGTGAATTCCCTCGGTAGCCAGAATGGTCGACACAGAAGCATGAGAAATTCCAGATCAGGAGAGCAGAAAGACCTGATAAAATGTACATTCCTCTGATCACACCATGCTTTGTTGATCATAAAACATACACCACCACCTCTGCTTTTACCTGAGAGGTCTTTCGCTCTGTCCGCTCGGTGCACGGAGAAACCCGTGGGTTCGATGGCCGAGTCTGGAATCTCCGCGGACATCCAGGTTTCCGTAAGACAGATAACACCGCAATCTCTCGTCTCTCGTTGGAAAGAGATCCGCGCTCTCAGCTCGCAGAGCTTGTTGTCCAGAGACTGAACATTTGCCAGTAGTATACTGGGTAGCGGGGGGCGATTTGCGCGACGTCTTACTCTGATGAGAACGCCGGCTCTTTTTCCCCTTTTCCGTCTGTGTTTCCGTGGCCGGGCAGCCCAAACAAAGGGCTCCGCTGGCGTGTTTGTAAACAGCGGGTCGGCGTTGAGGAAGGTGAAGTCCGGTTTTCGGTGTGTGATTGCCGAACCAATGTCCAAAAGCGTTTGTCTGTCGTACACAATAAGGCAGACAACATCCAAGACAAAAAAAACACAAAACTGTAAACAAAACAAACAATAAACTGCAGTGTTTTGACGGAGCCCGCGACGCAGCAGCCATACTCGGCGCCATCTTGGGTAGTCACAACTTGTATGACATTCTAACTTTCGTAGTATGCAAAAAGAGATGTTAGGCTGATTGTTACCCTCAGCCACCATTTATTTTCATTGTATGGGAAAAAGATGCAATGAAAGTGAATTCTGACCGTGTTCCACAGATGAAAGAAAGTCATACAGATTTGGAACAACACGAGGGTGAGTAAATAGGTGGTGGGCATTGATTAGTGTTCAAGTGAGGGGAAACTTTTAATAAAGCAACAGCTTTGTTGCTAAGCACCTGTGATGTCTTAACCATCCGTATGCAGCAGATAATGTGACCACTGTTTGTAGGTGTTTGTGGTGACTGTGCTTATTTCTTCACATTGCATGCTTGGTTGACTTCATGATGTGTTAAAAAGGCCTCCAGGTATCTGAGCAACATGTAAAATGTGAACACGTATATGTAGAATAGTGCTGTGCCGTATAAGGGTGTCACTTGCAGAAGCTTTGAATAAGTAATAAATGCTACCTGTTGCAGGTGTGCTGCTCACATTACACTCGGGCAGGTTCAATAGAGAAAAAAATCCACCTGTGCCACAACTACTTACATACTCCCTTAGAGGCAGCATCATGAGTATGTGCTTGTGTGTGTGGGCAGCTTTTATGGAGGCAACAACCTGACAAACCATACAAAAAATGTTCATAAAAGGAATAAATCATATTGTATCTCTCATCTACAAAGGACAAAAGTTTAATTTTAGGGTTAGGGCTTGGGTCAATCTGTAGTAAATATAATTAGCTTATTTTAAAAACAGTGATAGTGTGTAAGGAATTTACACTTGAATATATACAGTGGCTCCAAAAAGTGTTTGGAAACTTAAACCACACTTAAAAATGTATGAATGCCATTGCAGTAGCTAACAATGTAATATCAAAGCAAGTTAGGTACAAGGTTTTAAATAGCACAACAATAGATATGCTATACTACTATCGTTTGGACAATTTCTGGTTAACCTAATTGAAACATCCCCATAGTAGAGGTCGACCAACAGTGGATTTTACTGATACCGATAACTAAGGTGAGGAAGAAGGCCAATAGTGGCCAATAGATCGGTTAGTTTTTACAATCGATTTATAGAACAAAAACTTTCTTAGCCTTTCCTTATGTATTGTGCAACCAAATCCCAATAATAATTAGAATATATATGCCATACTATGAACAAGTGTGTGTGTGTGTGTGTGTGTGTGTGTGTGTGTGTGTGTGTGTATATATATATATATATATATATATATATATATATATATATATGTATATGTATATGGAATTTCACCAGTTTTTTTTTATTGTGTTTATATGTGTTGATGGGGACCATTTTCATTTAGTCAATTTTTTTTTTTACATGCCCTATAATTTAGAACACTTGATTAACTAATCAAAATAATCAAATTTGCATTGAAGTGAGGATAAAAATATGGATGAAAGTGACCAGTCTGTGATTATGTTTTTACTGTATAACCAAGTTCTCTAACTGTAGACCCCTCTAGCACCAGCTAGAACAGTGGAAGAAAATGTTTTTATTGGCAACTATCGGCATAGTTTTTTTTTGCAAACAACAATAGCTCTAAAAAGAAACTATCACCATCGATTAATCAGTAAAACCGGTATATCGTCTACCTCTAGTCCATAGGTAATGTGATGAAATACACCTGTGGTTATTCTGCTAGAATTTGAAAGGAATTTACTTTATACATCGACTTAAAGGACCATGAGACCTATTGGTTAAAATTAATTTAAAAAAAAGTATTGCATCATTTGTTTGCAGATGCATCTAGGTTTGTTATCTATGCAGTGTGTAGTTTAAGTGTCCAAATACTTTTAGGGCCACTATATTGATGGTTGTATGCGTTTTTATGCCCTTGAGGTTTGTACAACCTCAATTTTGAAAAAGTTGAAACAGTATGAAAAATGCTAATAAAAACAAAAAGGAGAAATTTGTAAATTATATTCCAAGTTTTTTATATTGAAAGCACCACAACTAGACATAATATGATGTTTTACCTTGTGAATTTTAGTGTTTTTTTTTTTTATTTACAGTGATCAAAATGCAAAACAGATGATGGCAACACGCTCCAAAAAATTGAGACAGGGGCAATTTCAAGTGTCAAGTTTTATTGGTCACATACATAACCATACACATTGCGACATGTAGTGAAATCCTTGGTACGACTTTTCCCCCCACAGTTTTATATATATATATATATATATATATATATATATATAGTAACTAGTTTATTGTACGTTAAACTTGATCAGTTTCTGTCAAAGCATTTTTAGCATCGATTTAGCTATCTGTCTATAGCCATACATCCAGTATGCATCCCAGTTTATAGGACTATGTCCAGAAATGTTAATTTAACATGCACACAAGCATGTACCACTACAAGTTAGCCGAATTTGTTTGTTGGTTTGTTTGCTAAACGTTAACCTTACCTGTCAGTGTCCCAGTCATAGTGCCGCTCCATTCATCAGTAGTTTTGGAGGAGGACTCATATGGTGGGTATATTCAAGGAAGCTCTGTGGCAGGATGCTGAGAGGATGACTGCATCGGCTCGGTTGTGTTATTAGAAGAAATGGTGATGTTTCACAGTGGTAAACACTCGACTGTAACAACTTTTTTGGAGCGTGTTGCAATCATCTGATTAAAAAAATAAATGAAAAATTAAATTCACCAAGTAAAACATCAAATAATGTGTAGTTGTAGAGCTTTCAATGTAGCAAAGGATGACTCTAATTTACAAATCACACATTTTTTTATTTATTAGCATTTTTCATACTGTCCCAACTTTTTCAGAATTGGGGTTGTAATATTCTGTAACTTTTCTGTAGGTTTCTGTGAGTTATGTAAATGTCTTGCATAATAGTGAGGGAACTGAATAATGTAAAACAGGACTGTCAATTGGGTTGTGATTTTCCAGTAAAAGGTCAGCCTGTCTCCTTTCTCTATGAATAACGCGCCACTATAATCGGTAGATTTGGGTGTCTTATAATGCGTCATGTAATTTATTTCACAGCTCATTTTCTCACTTTTCACGTTAACATGACTTTACTGTTTCTGCTCAGCCATTTCAGCCACCATTAGACACGGTCTATCATGGTTGACTTATTATCGCTTTTCTGTGCCAGTCATGTCGTAATAATCGAAGACCTTGAGTGTTTATGGCTTTTACAACTCGCCTAAAGTAACCAGACAGTGTCTGGAATGAGAGAACAAATGGCTGCCATCATCTACTTGTTTTTTAGCCCATTAATATTTTCTACTCATTTGTGTGGTTGTAAAAGTTGTATGCTTGATTAAACAATATGAATAAATGGTAATACGTGTCAACATGGAATTTAGCAGTTATTGGCAGGCTAGGTATTTCATTTGCCCAGATTCCACCAAGTTGATGATGCTCATTTTGTCTTTTGCAGACCTTCCTGGCTCCCATGAACCAAGTCTTTCCTGCTGAGGACGATGTGAACAAACACATGGAAGACAACTGTAAGTGTACAACTTTTATTTTGGGTGCATCAGCCTTTGGTATCACATCTATAATTTTTTGGGTGGCCTTGTTATGATATGCTTGTTATTTTTGTATTTATGTTGCTTCCAGGTTCTCTTATGTATTTGAATGAGGCCACACTTCTGAACAACATTCGTATCCGTTACAGCAAAGATTTGATCTATGTAAGTAAAATTTCACTTCCTTTTTCCTTAGTTTTTTTTTATTTTTAAAGTAATCACTTATGAGCCCTTTTGTTCTACAACCAGAAATAAACTCGGTGTAAGGACACATTACTTAAAATTCTTAATATAACTTTATTTGTGATGATAACAAACCTCAGTACTCAAGGGGGCCATAGAGTTAACTTTTAAATGTTTGTGCCATTTAAACCAGATGCGTTATTCAGGTAGCTAGATACAAACATGTTTACTGATTTTATATTTTGAGATTCTCCTCAAACTGTTGTTTCACCATGGCGGTATAAGACAGTTTACGCTATTGCCAAAATGGAGTGTACTTGCGTAGCATTATGAATTGTGTTCGAACACATTTGCCTTCTGGACAGGGCCTTTTAAGGTGTATGTTTTTATGTAGGGAAAAAATGTAAATAAATGTTTTGGTTCATATTTTATGGTGCCATAAAAGAAGTCCATGCAGCTCATGCGTCCTATTACGAGTCATCTGAAAGCATGCAATTGAGTTGCTTTTCAGTGAAAATTTAGTCATCTGTTGTGTGTTCATTAGCAGCACAATGAGAGAAGCTTTTGTCTTTAGCACTAAAATGAATCACCAATTCCGAAAAAGAAAAGGCTACTAAATTCATACTTTGCAAGTCAGGACATTTTTAAATATACACTCACTGAGCTATATACACTCACTGAGCTACTATGGTCCTAATAAAGTGCAGGACGTGGTCTGCTGTTGTAGCTAATCCGCCTCAAGGTTCGACGTGTTGTGCATTCTGAGATGCTATTTTGCTAAGTACAATTGTACAGATGGGTTATCTGAATTACCGAAGCCTTTCTGAGTGCTTGAACCAGTCTGGCCATTCTCTGTAGACCTCTCTCATCAACAAGGTGTTTCCATCTGCAGAACTGCTGCTCACTGGATATTTTTTGTAGGAGTAAACTCTAGAGAATGTGCATGAAAATCCCAGGAGATCAGCAGTTACAGAAATACTCAAACCAGCCCATCTGGCACCAACCAGCATGCCACATTCTAAATCACTAAGATCAAAAATGTTCCCCATTCTGATGGTTGATGTGAACAATAACTGAAGCTCCTGACCTGATTTTATGCATGGCACTGCTGCCACATGATTGGTTGATTAAATAGCTGCATAAATAATTAGGTGTACAAGTGTTCCTAATGAAGTACTCAGTGAGTGTACAATATATAACAAATTCAGAAACATGATTTTTGTTATTAATCAAAGGCCAAGATCTAATAGGATTGAAATAAAAATTTAAATAGTTTTGGACCATTACACCTTAAACAACTGCATGATTCATTCAAATAACCTTTGTGTTTAACAGTCACAACAGGGCAGCACTAGGCTTCCAGATTCACACAAACCCCCCACATCTTATTGGCAGGCATTTTTGCAGGTACAGAGCTGATGGGCATTTTATTGTTGTGCTCCAGCGACCCTTATTAGCCTCCCATCTAAAAGTTGGCGGTCCTGCTGTCAGTGCATGCTCAAAAGCACAGCGCCTGTCAGGAGAGTGCCCGGGCCCTGCCCTAGTGTGACTGCACGTCTCAGATGACACAAATAATCCTGCCCAGACACTATCGAGTTGCCCAATGCACTTAATTAGGTCCTATGAGGTCGCGCTTCTCCATGCAACACAGAAAACCTAAAAGAGTGATGCATTGAACAGCGGTGGTCGAGAGATGAGAGATGAGAGTGGGGTGTGGATTTGCACTGGTTTGTTTACTAAAAAGTGTCACCACTGTCTTATAATGTCTAGTGCAGATGTTATCAAATAAAGATCTATGTTTAGACAGACCTAAAGGTGATTTGGGTAATTTTCAACTATGATGGAATAGTTCACCCAATAATGGAAATTCTGTCATTATTTTCTCAACGACCACAACCGGGCTATGTGCCCAAGGTTCCTACGACTCCCTTCAGAGACCAGGTAGTGAACCTGCAAGCGCTGCTCCAGGAGAAGGCAGACCCAGCCCCTTCGTTGCTGTGTCCGGTACGTGCTTTACGTGTCTATTTGGACCGCACGCAGAGCATTAGATGTTCTGATCAGCTCTTTATCTGCTTTGGTGGACAGCGGAAAGGGATTGCTGTCTCCAAACAGAGGCTTTCCCACTGGGTGGTTGATGCCATAGCATTGGCTTATCACACCCAGGCCGTTCCCGCCCCCTTGCGGATTCGAGCACACTCGACGAGAAGTGTGGCATCCTTGTGGGCACTGGCCAAAGGCACCTCACTAGCAGACATATACAGAGCAGCGGGTTGGGCAACACCCAATACTGTCACGAGATTTTACAATCTCAGGGTTGAGTCGGTTTCATCCTGTGTTTTCTCAGGTCAGAGCCGGTAGAACTCGGTAACGTGGTAACAACTGACCATGTGTACCGCTTGCACCTAGCGCCCTTTCTCTTCGCTGAGGCATTACCGTGCACTCTTATCCCAGGAGATCCCACTAACTCAGCTCCCTGGATGACTCCTCCCTAGCCCTCTGGTCCGTGAATTCAGCGGAGGAATTCGCCGACCAAACCCAATGCGGGTACTCAATTTACCCTGTACTGGAATAGGTGCTCCACGGGTCGGGCCCCCATGTGGACACAGGGGGGGTGTGTATTTTCCGCGGTATGGTCCCCTTGCAAGCGGACCCGCATCTCCCTTGGGCAGTCCTCCCTGACCCCCGGTTGCCGCGTTTGTAGCAACTCCTCCCTCCCAATGAGGTAGGATATACCACTCAAAGTTCAGAGATGCATAAGGCTCTCAACGTCTCGTTCCTTCCCTCAGGGAACAGAGGTTACAACAGTAACCTAGACGTTCTTTTCAAAACTTCTTTTTCTTCTTTTGCTTAAAATGACAGTTCATAGTGACCAGTCTTTAAAACACGACAGAAAGCACCATTAAAGCAGACCATATGGCTTCTGCGCTAAATTCCAAGTCTTCTGAAGCCACACGATAGCTTTATGTGAGGACATTTCTCATATGCTTTAGCTCTCAAAGTAAATATGGAACTGGTCACTGTGAACTTTTGCTCTATGGAAAAAGAATATGTTTACTTTTGTGTTTCATGGAAATAAATGTCAGAATGAGTTTGGAATGACATGACTGCAAGGAAATAATTACAGATTTTGCATTTTTAGGTGAACTATTGCTTGAAGTACTTTCTCCTATCACACTTTAATGTGAAAAGATAACAAAAAGTGTTCCAATAGTTATACAAAGGTGCATAAGTAGGGTTGCCACTTTTGAAATTGTAAAATCTGGGACACTCTCTCTAGTGTTTTTGACCTGTGGGGGGTGGTTGAGGTTGGGAATGTTCCATTACCAGACACTACACAGGTGTGCTAAGGGACTTATTTTAGCATATTTTAGCACAAAGTGCTGACTTTTCAGATGGTCCCTTAACACCGTAGGAAAGGTTTCCAATGAATATCAAGGTTAAATTAATGATCTTGAATGATTTTGCAGTGATGACATCAGACCAGCTTAAAAAGGGGACTAATCGCATCCCTTATTGATTTGATACGGGACGAATTATGTCATCATTTAATACGGGATGATCCCAAATTTACGAGACAGGTTGCAACTCAATGTATTAGTCATACAAACTCATGTATCAAAACACAAACATTTTAAAAGTTTTATGATCTCTATGTTTTATTTTAGACATTTGTGGCCAACATCCTGATTGCCGTGAACCCGTATTTTGACATCCCTAAACTCTATACTCCAGAATCCATCAAGAGCTATCACGGACGCTCTTTGGGGACACTGCCTCCTCATGTCTTCGCTATCGGTGAGAACATCTTTACGACAGAACACTTATAGTTAAAGTTCTAAGTGGAAAGTCTTTCTCTAAGGATTTAAATTTTGTAACCTCCTTGTTAACAGACTGTAGAATTTCAACAACACCCCTGTCTTTCTCTCTCTGTCTTTCTGTCTCTCAGCCGATAAAGCCTACAGAGACATGAAGGTTCTGAAGATGAGTCAGTCCATCATTGTGTCTGGAGAATCTGGTGCTGGAAAAACAGAAAACACAAAGTTTGTTCTCAGGTCTGATAATCTTCATTCAATTAATAGAGTAGCAAAAACACTTTTCGAGAGTGAGTGTAGCACTGATTTAAAGAGGGCATGAAATACTCTTTTTCCATTTTATTCTTTTCTCTGAGGTCCACTGATAATGTTAGGAATGTTTTTTTTTGCACAAAAACAGTCATAATTTAGTAATATGTGATAATATACACCCTGTCTCAGTTTTGGCCTAAGTGCCTCCTTAAAACTTCAACATAAACGGCCACTGTTATAATTGGTTAACATCATGCAGCCCCTCAAATACAGCCATATTTGAAACTCAATCGGAAGAGAATGAACAAGCTCCACAACATTATAAAACTAAATTTTAGGGTTTACACATAACACGCATCCAACACATTGCATCCAAATGTATTAAACTGTTCACTCAAGCCCAACAGCTTCATAAGTGGCATAACAGTCCTGCCATTTTAAATATTTATGAATGAAACTATTTACTTGCGGTTTTGTGATGGGGTCCAAGTGTTTTTAACTGCCCCATCCTTCAATAACAGTTCCTTTGCAAAGCTTGAATCATATTATGACTGGTTCACCTACAATCCACACTGATATGAGCCGAAAAAACTTACAATCCATGCTGAAATATGCTGACGACACATCCACATGACGCACATACATAGGTCAAATCATGTGTGAAGTCGCACACACATCCTGTTTCTAGTATCATCCTGCACTGATGCACACATCCGCAGAAACGCATCATAATGATCAAAGACGTCCATCTAGTGCATTTTTACATACACCAAAAATTTAAAATATCACAGATGGTCGCATGAGAACGCGTCAATGATGCGTTTGTGCTCAAAACTGCAAGTAGTAGCTGAATGACAGAGAATTGTGTCTCCTTTTCAGAGTTGTAACTTAACACTGTGTCTTTTAAAAGTGGTGCGAGATACAGTTGAAGTCAGAAGTTTACACATACACAGCCAAATACATTTAAACTCAGTTTTTCACAATTCCTGACATTTAATCGTAGAAAACCTTTCCTGTCTTAGGTCAGTTAGGTCCACTACTTTATTTTAAGAATGTGAAATGTCAGAATAATAGTAGAGAGAATTATTTATTTCAGCTTTTATTCCTTTTATCACATTCCCAGTGGGTCAGAAATTTTCATACACTTAGTTAGTATTTGGTAGCATTGCCTTTAAAATGTTTAACTTGGGCTTTAACTTCCTAGCTGATGTCTTGAGATCAATATACAGTGAGGAAAATAAGTATTTGAACACCCTGCTATTTTGCAAGTTCTCCCACTTAGAAATCATGGAGGGGTCTGAAATTGTCATCGTAGGTGCATGTCCACTGTGAGAGACATAATCTAAAAAAAAAAATCCAGAAATCACAATATATGATTTTTTAACTATTTATTTGTATGATACAGCTGCAAATAAGTATTTGAACACCTGTCTATCAGCTAGAATTCTGACCCTCAAAGACCTGTTAGTCTGCCTTTAAAATGTCCACCTCCACTCCATTTATTATCCTAAATTAGATGCACCTGTTTGAGGTCGTTAGCTGCATAAAGACACCTGTCCACCCCATACAATCAGTAAGAATCCAACTACTAACATGGCCAAGACCAAAGAGCTGTCCAAAGACACTAGAGACAAAATTGTACACCTCCACAAGGCTGGAAAGGGCTACGGGGAAATTGCCAAGCAGCTTGGTGAAAAAGGTCCACTGTTGGAGCAATCATTAGAAAATGGAAGAAGCTAAACATGACTGTCAATCTCCCTCGGACTGGGGCTCCATGCAAGATCTCACCTCGTGGGGTCTCAATGATCCTAAGAAAGGTGAGAAATCAGCCCAGAACTACACGGGAGGAGCTGGTCAATGACCTGAAAAGAGCTGGGACCACCGTTTCCAAGGTTACTGTTGGTAATACACTAAGACGTCATGGTTTGAAATCATGCATGGCACGTAAGGTTCCCCTGCTTAAACCAGCACATGTCAAGGCCCGTCTTAAGTTTGCCAATGACCATTTGGATGATCCGCAGATGAGACCAAAATAGAACTTTTTGGTCATAATTCCACTAACCGTGTTTGGAGGAAGAAGAATGATGAGTACCATCCCAAGAACACCATCCCTACTGTGAAGCATGGGGGTGGTAGCATCATGCTTTGGGGGTGTTTTTCTGCACATGGGACAGGGCAACTTCACTGTATTAAGGAGAGGATGACCGGGGCCATGTATTGCGAGATTTTGGGGAACAACCTCCTTCCCTCATTTAGAGCATTGAAGATGGGTCGAGGCTGGGTCTTCCAACATGACAATGACCCGAAGCACACAGCCAGGATAACCAAGGAGTGGCTCTGTAAGAAGCATATCAAGGTTCTGGCGTGGCCTAGCCACTCTCCAGACCTAAACCCAATAGAGAATCTTTGGAGGGAGCTCAAACTCTGTGTTTCTCAGCGACAGCCCAGAAACCTGACTGATCTAGAGAAGATCTGTGTGGAGGAGTGGGCCAAAATCCCTCCTGCAGTGTGTGCAAACCTGGTGAAAAACTACAGGAAACGTTTGACCTCTGTAATTGCAAACAAAGGCTACTGTACCAAATATTAACATTGATTTTCTCAGGTGTTCAAATACTTATTTGCAGCTGTATCATACAAATAAATAGTTAAAAAATCATATATTGTGATTTCTGGATTTTTTTTTTAGATTATGTCTCTCACAGTGGACATGCACCTACGATGACAATTTCAGACCCCTCCATGATTTCTAAGTGGAAGAACTTGCAAAATAGCAGGGTGTTCAAATACTTATTTTCCTCACTGTATACACATCATTTACCTTCCTCATGATGCCATCTATTTTATGAAGTGCATCAGTCCCTCCTGCAGCAAAGCACCCCCACAACATGATGCTGCCAACCCATGGTTCACGGTTGGGATGGTGTTCTTCGGCTTGCAAGCTTCACCCTTTTTCCTCCAAACATAACAATGTCCATTATGGCCAAACAGTTTGTTTCATCAGACCAGAGAACATTTCTCCAAAAAGTAAAGACTTTGTCCCCATGTGCACATGCAAACTGTAGTCTGGCTTTTTATGGCAGTTCTGGAGCAGTGGCTTCTTCCTTGCTGAGCAGCCTTTCATGTTATGTCAGTATAGGATTAGTTTTACTGTGGATATAGATATTTGTAAAGATGCTGGAGGAAACGGATAGACAATGTCCTTTGCTGTTGTTCTGGGATTGATTTGCACTTTTCGAACCAATTAAGTTTACAGTATGTTTTTATAGTAGTGATTTTTATATATATATATATATATATATATATAATTTTTTATTTTTATTTTTTTTTTTTTCTCATGACATGACACCCTTAAATTTCAATTAATGTTTTAATGTGCCTACAGAGTCAAAATGAACTTTTTTTTTTTCCCAAACCAGCAGGACAAACCAAATATGACACACTGGTCATGAAAATTTATTTTGCATTATTTGTTAATAATAAAGGTATTTTGCCCCTATAACAATAGGATTGTTTAGCTGTTTTCCCATTCTGTATTAGAGGTAAACAGCAACATATTTCAGTGAAACACAAAAACAAATCAGTATTTATTTTTTAGCGTATTTTCATAATGGTGTCTTATTGTGAGTATTATTCCACATGTGTGTTGCCATGTGGGATTCTGGAGAAAAATTATCTTAGGGTGCTAGATATACAGTACCTCTAATGGTAAATCATCTACAAAGGTTGAAGTGGTAATAAGATGTACAACCAATGTTTTCTTTAGTAGAATGTTTGTATGTCTTTAGTTTAAATCACATCAGGTTCAGACTATTCAAATTCAACTTAAACCATTTAATGTTGCCGTTTGTAATTTTAGAGTCCAACTGGCAGTAACTCTGTTTCATTTACTCTCCAAAGCCACTTTTACGCATATTTGGCACTTGACCAGTATGTTAATCTTGCGCAAAAGGAATTAAAAGAAGCTTAGCTTGGATAAGTCCTTGTGGCAGGTTTGAAATGCAGTATGTTCCATTTCTCACTCACTGTGAATTATTTTCTGTTTAATTCTGTATTTGATTAATTTCAGGTATTTAACCACATCTTATGGCACATGTCAGGACATAGATGAGAGGATTGTTGAAGGTAAGACTAAACTGTCCAAAGACATTTGGAGCCAGCTGTACATAGTAGTACTTGATTTTTGCATATGATGCAAAATCAATGTTTTAAAATTGTAATGCTCTTCCCTGCAGCCAACCCCCTACTTGAGGCTTTTGGAAATGCAAAAACAGTCAGGAACAACAACAGCAGCCGTTTTGGAAAATTTGTAGAAATCCACTTTAATGAGAAGGTAAATTTTCTGTCACTTCGTTTAAAGACAACTGACATTTAGGTCATGTAACACATTATTTAGTTACTGCCCTCTGTCTCATTTTGGAACATTGTTCTTATTGTGTATTTAGAATACAGTTGTGGGTGGATTTGTCTCACACTACCTGTTGGAGAAGTCTCGGATTTGCATGCAGAGCCTGGAAGAGCGAAACTATCATATATTTTACAGGCTCTGTGCAGGGGCATCAGAGGACATCAGGAATATGCTTCATCTCAACTCTCCAGACAATTTCCGGGTCAGTGTCCTGTGTACTGTGTGTCAGCAAACTATTCAACATATTAAGAAGCAGGAAATAATTTCAAATAATTTGAAGAAAGTTGGAAATCAAATCCCTTAGCCTAGGTTCTCTGTCCTTCTCGGTGCAATGAAAGCCATCTGACAACCGTGACTGTCGTTTTACATAGCAAAGCACACAATTGCAAAAAGCTTCAACCGAAATGACATTGCATAGGACCTTTGTTAGTTTAGGTCAGCTCATTTTAAGCCCTTGTTTATAGGTTGTGCCTAGAAGGGATCTTCTCTCGTCAATCACACGAGATTCTTACACAGCGTTAATTTGAAGTCGCACAGCAACGAGGAGCTTTTAAATTGTTTATTTTAAATTGTCTGTTTCGATGAACAGTCAGATTTGATGATCAATTCAAGCTCTAAAATAATTATTTCACATAATAAATTTAATAACTTCTGCTCAATTTGTACTACCTTCAGTCATGAGATTTAGTTAGTCACTGATGAAGAATATCAATGAGCTCAACTATTAAGAGTCTGATTGGGTGGTCTAGTGATAACAAATTTGCCCCTTGTATAAATGGTCCTTGGTTCTAATCTGCTCGAATCTTACATCCCCACCTCAGTGGAAATATGTCTTCTATTTGTTTGCATTTTTTTTGCAATTTAACTGCAGCTAGTTTTTTGTTTTCAACACAAACACCTTTTAGTTCATAAATTACTATTAATGTCAAATAATTAAGTCATAGTAACAGAATCTAAGATTGAAAGTAATATGAGCCTTAATAAGATGAACGTCTGTCAAAATATTACTGTATCCTAGTAACACGGGGTGCTATATGAGATTTCAAGAAGACAACAGGATTTCTTATTAATAATTATATGGTAATAATAAGTGTAAATAGCAACATCATCTTTGTGTTAGACAGATACTATTTGGTCCTCATGGTGGTGCAGTTACTCACCTCAATCCGGGTGGCGGAGGACAAGTCTCAGTTGCCTCCACTTCTGAGAGAGTCAATCCATGCATTTTATCACGTGGCTTGTTGTGCATAACACCACGGAGACTCACAGCATGTGGAGGCTCATGCTACTCTCCACGATCCACGCACAACTTACCATGCATCCCATTAAGTGCGAGAACCACTAATCATGACCATGAGGAGATTACCTCTTCTGACTCAACCCTCTCTAGCAAATGGGCCAATTTGATTGCTTAGGAGACCTGGCTGGACTCACTCAGCACGCTCTGGATTCGAACTCGCGGGTGGTAGTCAGCAGCAATACTCAGTGAGCTACCCGGGCTCCTATTATAAGTAGTATTAAAGAAAAATATTAAGAGTTAAGACAGGAAACTGGATGGGGAAAACTGGGTCAGAAATTGGATTATAACCCAGATTATCCACATGGAAAAACCACATCTACACTGTTGTATCACATTAAGCCATTGGATTGACAAGAAGCAGTTTGTCTTTAATTTCTTTGCTTCCACCAGACTATTTCAGTGCAAACAGCCACACTATGTGGCAGGGATTTACACCTAGTGCAAACAGTCACTCCGGGATAATAAAATTTTTATATTATTGATATTACTGAAGTTTTTAATGCTCTCATCATTAATATGCTGAAATGTGAGTGTAAAAATCACAGGTGAAAGCATCATAAAAGAATGCGCATGCACGAGAACTTGACAAGAGAGGAACCCCTTCTCGATGGGACCTTTTTATACACATAAAAAAGCATGAAAAGTTTGATGCACCACTAGATGGCATATTTGCTTAACATTGATTAATAATGTGTGTTTTGGCTCTGTTCACACTGACACAGATTCACTGACACATGTTATTTTTTTTGTCAATATGCCATTTGTCTTTTACATTTCCACATTGTTTAAATAATTATCTTTGAATCTGGTATTTTTTATTTCTAATCAGTGTAAATATGCAGTGGCTTTTTTCTTTAGATTACTTCCCTCATTGTGTATTTGTCTTTCACTCAGTATTTGAATGGCGGCTGCACACGATACTTTGCAAACAAGGACTCGGATAAACAGATCATGCAAAATAGGAAAAGTGCTGAGGTATGTAGAGTCACCTGTTTAAGAGCCTATGGATGAATTTCTGCTTTACCATGTAGTCTATACAAATATAAGGGAAACGATTCATATACCACTGAATTCTTAAGTGAACATTTGCAAAGTTCTCAAGAAAACAAGCCAACATTGATAAAACAAGAACAAATTACATGTAATAGAAAAATAAAAACAAACATAGATACTAAAATACAATTAGGTAGACAGTGCTGGAAGTTTTTCAAGTGTTTAACAGCAGTATTAAGCATTCAAGAAACATTCACAAATGTTTTAAAAGTAATCATATGTAAAATCAAACTGTTTAAATGACTGGTAATAAATGTAATCTGTTAAAATCATCCAGCCAAGAGCAGTGAGTGGTTTTCTACTTTCTTGTCAATATTTTGTTTGATTAATATTAACAACCAGTGTTGGGTGTAGTCCAATTATTAGTTACTGTAATCTAATTACTTTTAGTCAAAAAGCAGTCTAATGCATAACATTTTAATGTCTTGTAATTAGATTACACTTACTGACTTTCTATTAATTTAATTACTTTCAAGTACATTATATGTTTATGCTTATTTCTGAAATATTATTTATGTAATACATTAATTATGGCCCCGTAACATCATTATGAAGTAGAAAAGTGAGGTGCTGAGTGTATGACTTGTGTAATGATGAACAAGAAAGAAATAGAGACATTATTTTGAATTTGTTGAGTGGAAAAGTGTTTTAGAAAGTAACTTAAAAGTAAAGTAATTAGTAATGTGGTTACTTTTCCAGTGATGGAATTTGTAAAGTAATTTGATTAAAATTATTTAGTAATTTGTAGTGGATTACCATTTTAGCGCAACACTGTTAACAACATAGTAGACACACGGACATAAGTGCACATATTGAAAGCATCCTTCTGTAAGTCAAACAACACATGAGTTTTTGTGTCGCACTTTTGACATTGCTAATGTGGTGATAAACATGTGGCTAAATTGAAGTAATAAACAGTGCCAAGATAGTTGTATTTTCACATGAAACACAAATACAGCAAAAAAGTGCTCATGATTATTTTCATATAATTAACTGATGTATAATCAAGTCCGCCCATAGAATTAAGACTACAGTACAAGTTGAATGAGCATCCCTTGACCGCAGTCAAAATCTCTGATGTTGCAGGATCATATTTTTGCCTCAAATAGAATTAGCTACCTTCAGAAATTAGTTCACGTCTTTGATGAATTATGTAAAGTGTAATAAATTCCAGCATTGTTATGTTGTGCTTGCACACAGCCTTCCTTAGAGACTGAGCCCAGCAATTGATGTTATTGTTATCAAGGGCCATTATTATAAATCCTGATCGTGTCGAATCCCATTGGAGGTGATAAGATATTCATTAGCTGCTGTTTCTCCCAGGGCATTGGTTCATTTGCTTAACACTTTATGTTTTGCAACATTTTGTGATGATCTGAGATTAGTTTCTTAGCCCAAATTCACAGTTGGGACTTTTGTTATTCTTAAATACATGAATCTTACAATGAGTTTGGGATTGCATTAGGATATTTGATACTTTTGGAATTGATCTTTCATTCTTAATCAACAAAGATCTTTCTTCACTTGCTTTACTAATATCTCTAATGTTTATATCAGTAGTGATTTTCTAATCAAATATTGTGTCTCTTTACCCTGTTTGATCTTTTTTTAAATTCAGGATAATAAGGTGATGTTTTACCAGTTGGCCTCTGTTCTAAATGCTTTTCATGCTTTACATTCTTTGGCTTTCTAGATTTCAATGCATGAGATTGATCTTGAGGGTGTGCTTGGGTCTGTAATCTGAAGTGCATGGGGCTTTTTTTGAAAAAAGGGGGCTTGTTGTTGTTGTTGTGGGTTTTAAACAGCTATAAAGCTCATTTCCAGCATTGCTCAGAGTGTCGAGATCTGCTGTGTCAACAACCTGCAGACTATCAGCACATCAGTGAGTGACTTCAGGTCACATAATGATAAATCTATCTTTCCTATGATATCTTGAAATAAGAGAGTTCAGTGTAGTATGAAAACATTCTGTAACTTTCAGTTATGAAAACTTTCTCCCCAGTGAAAAGACAATTTAGGTAATAAGGATGAAGCATGATAGATACTATTCTTCCAAAATACCAGGAGAACTGACTATTAGAGTAAAAAAAAAAAAAACGAATTAATATATTTTAACAAGGTCCCTGATCATTTCAGTCTGACCTTAGAAATTTGATTGACCACATTTCGCAGATTTTTCTGTGAATCTGTCCCAATGCAATGTAGGCTTTGCAAAAAGGCTGTTATTGAAGGATTGGGCATCTGATTATATTGGTCCCGACAACAAATAGTAAGTCATTTCCAATGTAAAGAGGGTGTTTTTTATAGAAGTCATAGAGGCACAGCATCAAAAATTACTTATTCAGAGAGATGGTAAAAAAACTAATTAAGTCTTGAAAAACGTAAATTATGAAACATAAATTAAATTGTTTTTGGTACATAAATCTTCACTAACATTGTAAGGGAACCTCACAATACAGGATAGAGGTAGACTAATCTATCTGTTTTACAGATAAATCTGTGCCGATAATAACTTTATGGAACTATCGGTTGTCTGCAATAATCTATGCCATAATCTATGATTTTGTCCTCCATAAATAAGTTTTTTAAAATGAGGCATGCAAAGAAAAATGCAACTGTATGGAAACATCCCTCATCAGCACATACATCGTATCTCCAACTTCATATATTTTGAATAATAATAATAAGAATATATAGTCTATAAAAAGCGTAATTTGGAAAATATTAAATATAGAGCGTTGTAATGGAGCCAAGTCTCTGTCATTTCAAAATAAGAGTCCCTGGAGTGTTTCAGGCTTGTTTATTCTTAAATGTCCCACATTGCACACCCAATATTCTTTTGTCTAAGATTTTTATTGGGATTTTGGTTGAAAAGTAAACTACATCTGAGATTTTATTATTTTTGTTCTCTGATCTATATATCTGTGCCAACAAAGAAAATGTTGCAACATTCTATGAATCGATTTAAAAAACTATCAACCAATTAATTGCCTCGGTTATCCCACCAACTTAGTTATCGGTATCAGCAAAATACATTTTCGGTATAGATAAAAATTGTATATTGATAAATAGACAGGGATAAATAGAGTTTTTTTTATAAATCTGATGTGCTGACACACTCTAACCCTCTGGTGTGGTTTGAATTGGTTCATATCCCACCTTGCTTTAATCAGAGATCTGCATCTATATACAGTCTCCAGTATACAGCTCTAATCTCTGAATACTGCTGCTGCGTTGCCTAGCCACGACATTTTTAGTTTAGGCATTTGTGGTGTGTGTGACATGTGTGGATGTTGTAGATGCTGGAACCTTGTGTCCTGACAGTCTGTTGTGTCTGTAGCATGGGAAAGCGGGGGCTCTGAAAGACCCTTTGCTGGATGACTTGGGAGACTTCAACAGGATGGTGGTGGCCATGAAGAAAATCGGCCTGGATGACACAGAGAAGCTCAATCTCTTCAGAGTGGTGGCTGGAGTCCTTCATCTCGGCAATATCGACTTTGAGGAGACAGGAAGCACTTCTGGTAGCCATTCATATATAATCTCTTATCCACTTTTTGCCTTTTGATGTAATTGGTTACCTTTTTGGAAAGATTAGAGATTTCATCCAATATATGCTAGACAAATTTTGTGACAAGTGCACTACATGAAACGTTTCAAGCTTGAAGTATTTCTACTTTCATCACTGAAAGCAAAAACGCTGTGTGAAGTGATCATCACAGCCAATCATAACATTTTATGTTTAATATACAGCTATGTGGAACGTTGTTTTAGACCAATAACATCTCTCTTGTAGTGCGTTGCTTGTCACATGCGGTCACAGCTGACTATGACAAAACTGAAGAGATATACATTTTTGCTTTATTATGTTATGCTTTGTTTGGACACTGTATTACTCTGAGAGATCTGTTAGGCCCTGTCCCTAATGGCACCTTAAGCCCTGTGGTCCAGACTTTGGTGATGTAAGCAAGTGCAGACCGATGGGGCGCTAGACAGCAAGTTCATGAGGATGCATGAGTAATAAAAGCATGCATTTGGGACATACTTCAAGACTTCAATCAGATGACACACACTCACACCACACCCATCTCTCCCACAACTCAAAAGAGCTCATTAGAGAGCTGCTGAGGGGTGAGGAGGCTCTTTCTAGTGTTGCCAAACATGCGTCAGGATTTGTTTTCCTGTTCTAAAGAAGGTATAACACCTTTTACTGCACTGGCCTGCTCCATTTTCTCGCTCACAATAGAGCTGCTGTCCTGAGGTGCCTTTCAACTGGAAAGCATGGAGTATAGTGTTATAAAAGTATTATAGAAGACCTGAAGACTATTATGAGTGAGCAAATATGTATAAAAGAGTCTGAGATTGAATTTCATCTACAAGGGAAAAGTTCAGGGCCTAAAGTAGTGGTCTACCAATAAGGATTTTTCAATGGCTGTGCCAATACTGATATACAGAGAGCTGGTTGGCCAATGACAGACAAGCCTATATATATATATATATATATATATATATATATATATATATATATATATATATATATATATATATATATATATATATATATACATATACACGTACATAAAACAATAGCAAATAAAATTGAAAAAAATTATGAAATTAATACTTATTTTAAATAATATTTTCTGAAAATGTACAAATCTGTTGGCAGATTTTATTACTGTTACGTGAATGAAATACAGGTTTTGTTGGCTAACTGGGCACATAAATTAGCCAATGCCGATAATCTCATATTTGCCAATTTATCTGCATTGCTGATATATCCGTCTATCACTAGCCAACAGACATCCTCCCAATATTTAGAATAGTGGTTGATCAATATGTTTTTCAGTGATAGATTCTTCCATTTTTATATTTACTTTTTATATTTGCAATACTTCTAGTCTCTAACACAGACAACAACATGTATTTGGGTTTATTTAATCAGCAAGAAAATAGGTCCCAAAAATCTAAAAACTTGCAGAAAACCTCTGCAGTATATTAAAACATTATGAATCCTGTGCTGTTTTAAACCTGGCATAATACATAAACAGTGACCTTGAAGGAAGAGTTCACTCAAAAAATGAAAAATTTGTACTTGCTCTAATGTAGGACTTTATTTTTTATCTGCAGAACACAAAAGAAGATTTTTAGAAAAAATATCCATATAATGCAAGTGAATGGTAAACAAAATTTGAAGCTCCAAAAAGCACATGAAGGCAGCATAAAAGTAATCCTACAAAGAAAAATTATAGTGGTTTAATCCATATCTTCAGAAGCGATCAAGTCGATTTTGGGTGAGAACCGATCAAAATGTGACTTCTATTCCACTGATCATCTTGCTATTGCAGTCTCTAGGCACGATCATGATCTCAAGCTCGATTACACTTCCTAGTGTACGCTAAGATGACGCTATAAAGTGTAATTGAGCTTAAAATGACAGTACGATCGCCAAGGAGACTGCTGATGTCAAGATGAAAAAGAAGTTACATTTTAGTCTGGCTTCAGAAGACATGGATTAAACCACTGTAGTCTTATGGATTACCTTTATGCCGCCTTTATGTGCTTTTTGGAGCTACCATTCACTTACATTGTATGGAAAAACAACATATATACATTAAAATATATTTGTTTGTGTCCTGAGGAAGAAAGAATGTCATACGAGTTTGAGACAACATAAGGTTGAGTAAATGATGAGAGAATTGTCATTTTTGGGTGAACTATTCCTTTAAGACTCAGTGATCGGTAAAGACTGTACTAAGATTTGCATCTGGTGTCAGGTGGCTGCATTCTGAAGAAACAGTCCAGTCAGACTCTGGAATACTGTGCTGAGCTGTTGGGCCTGGACCAGGATGACTTGAGAGTCAGCCTCACCACCAGGGTCATGCTCACCACTGCAGGGGGCGCCAAAGGCACAGTCATAAAGTAAGTGACCTCACACATATACCCATGTGTCTGCTCAGCCTCTGACCTGAGGGTGGCCTTCTTTGTTTTATTTGTCTGTTTGCATCTAAATGGTGATAATTTATGTTGGTTCCCTGTGCTGACAGCAACTCCAAATCCCATGATGTTACTACTTTGTATTTTCCACACTCACGTCTCACTCTCCCCACCATGCGAAACGTCTTCTCATATTATATTTCATAATTTCTCCCCATCCGCATTCGCATAACTGCTAAATGAATCCACCGATTGCTCATTCACAGATGAAAGGCGAGCCAAAAATAGCTAAGCTCGGCTTTTCCATTAGAGATATGGTCAGCATAATCAAATGTGGCACAGACTAAATTGGCTGAGGGGCCGTAATAGTCTAGTTGCCATTGAAAGTTTTCTTCTGTATCTAAACAGACGTATTTTTATTAAGTAAGAGAGGAGGCCGTACTTAGACTGCTGTCTGTCCCTTTACAGCACCAGCAGCTTTTTCCACACCGGTCCACTACATTTCCTAACAGTCTGTGTCCAGAGACAAGACTCCAGTTTGAAACTTTGTGAAACAAAAGTTTAGTTCTGTTACACCAGCTTTTTACCGCAAGGCCCATAAACCTACAGTCCAATTACTATGACCACTATGCTTTAAAATTGTCGAGGGGGAGTGGAATTGGAAAAACTTGATTGCCTCGATTGAATTGGATGCTCTGTTCTGCGTCTCCCAGGTGGGGTTTTATATTCTGTGCCGTCTGTGTGATAGGGCAGTGCTCAGCAGATTAATATTTAACTGAGCACAGATGCTGGACTGGGAGTGTTTACACTGCATGAATAATGTATGTTTGTCTGAGGGAGTGGCCTGGGGTCTTTTAGGTATGATGAGAGTCACAGGAGTTTTCATCGCCCACCTCATTTGACTGTGAACAGATGCAATACCATGTTCATATGCAATATGCATTTTATGGAAAATGATTGGGACTATATTCAAGCAAGGCTACAGTCACTCTCGTAATGCACACATGTCAAACACCGGAGAGGGCACCAGTTTGTGCATGACAGAACTTAATTTCAGAGCGGGATTGTGATAAAAAAAAAAGTGAAATGCGAAAAAGCAAGTGACATTTGGAAGGAAGCTGCTGAAAGGGATCTGGCAGCCTCTTGGCGTGCATGCAACAGAGGGAATACACTAATAGCATAAAAGCAAGTTAATGAAAAGCGATCTTGTAGGCTCAAGTTTGTAGAGATTATTGAGGGCCAGGTCCAGCTTTTATTAACTGAACATGCAATAAGAGTCACGCATTAGGTAGTCCCACAGCAGGATGCTGCTCTCGAGAGAGCAAGAAAGCATTATCATTTAGTTCTGGAGTATCAGGTGGTTGGTGGAATCCATTGTTTTGGTGGATGATGGGGAGTGAGAGTCCATGTGCTGCTTTGCTTTAATAGGAGCATCTTATAGAGATTTATTTGTATTTTCATGTAATATTGCAGGGCTGCTACACTTCTAACCCTACAAGCTTCACCGTGACTTCAAGTGCTGTTTTCTTTTTTTCTTTTGCTTTTGTACATTAATCAAAGAACCCACTACAGAATATTTTTTCCAAGAAAGTTTTACACTTAAATTTATTAGTTTAAAAGTGATTTTTAAAAGTACTTTAACATTTAATTGCATGATTAATATTTAACTATAATATTAATAATACAGGACCTTCAAGGGGTCATGAAATGCAATTTTTAAAATACTTTCATTATCTTCCCTTAGATCCATTGATATTGCTTATAAAGTTTTTTATATGATAATTTTCTACCCTATCTTTAACCCTCTGTTTGAAACGTTCGGTTTTGGCCTCCTTCAATCTTCAATCTAAACTATTCAATCTCTTTGAAACTCAACCGGAAGAGAATGATAAGCTTATAATGCTCCTAATAATGTCCCCATTTCACCTACAGTCACCAAAATTGGTACATATATTGTTCTCATCAAGCCGAACAACTTTCATACTTGGTCATTAGCTCACCCAACAGGAAGTCAGACATTTTGGATTTTCTGAAAATCGCAAGCTCTGAACTTTTAAATAGTCCCCCTAGGGGTTTCATGTGACTGGCACCAAATTTGTGCAACATCATGCCAGGACATTGTAGATGCTAAATTGCGAACAGATTTTTGATATTGAACGGTGCCACCATCACGAAGCAAAACATTTATGGTGGAAAATGGGAAACAGGAAGGGCCTTACATCTTCTTTATGCATTGTTTGACTTTGATGAAAATTCAGCTGTATGTTTGTTTATGAGGGCTAATCACATGGCTATTATGGTTCACGGTCATAGCCCCACCTCTTGGCAGCAGGAAGTATGGCACTTTTATCAGACTTTGAAATAGCCCTCTTATGGTTAAATTAATTTTAAATTTATTATTAAGCCACAAAAGGATGCTATTTAAATACATAAATATGTCATCTGTATGTGCCTCACACTACAAACTGAATTTGCACACTTTTCACTGTCATCTGCAACAAACACAGCACTCAATGCTTATGACAGCCCTCAATGAGTCAAGGACGAGCTTTAAAAGGTACGTGCAGTCAGCGTCGGGACCACACTGTCTCTACACATTCACAATTGCTCACATTTGCAGTGCGCTGCTCATGCAAACTATATATTTATATAATTAAATTGCAGCTTTTGCAGTAAAATAATCTCACTAGGACATAATGTGATTTTTATTTGTGCTGAATGTTTACATAATGACATTCGTTCATCAGATGTATTGGTTTTTGGTATTTGGTTTACGAGTAAGAGTATGAGTACATAAGCGCGGTTATCAGACCCGATTACGATACTAGTATAGGTATCGGGACATCCCTAGTCATGAGAAATTAAATATTCATGAATGAAACCATTTACTTACGGTTTTGTGATCAGGTCCATGTGTTTTCAACTGCCCCATCCTTCAATAACATTTCCTTTGCAAAGCTTGAATCATATAATGACTGGTTCACAAGCAAACCATGCTGATATGAGCCAGAAGAAAAAAAAGTGCATACATAGTCCAAAGCACAATGAAACAAGACGCTCACACACATACTGTACAGTATCCCCCTGCACTGAAGCGCACATCTCCTGAAACATATCAAAACACTCAAAGACATCTCTCTAGAGCAGGGGTCAGGAACCATTTTTCACTAAGGAGCCAATTTTTTTTTATTTTTGGTTGATGCATTTTTTTGAAAGAGCCATACAACAAACGAATAATTTACTATTTTCAAAAACAACGTTTTTCAATAAAATAAGATTTAAAAAAGTTTATATTGCCCATTGACTACTCAACAACAAACAAATATGCAAAAATGTATAGGTAACACGTTGCAATATGGAATTGAGTACACGTGTTTGTGCGGGTCTCCATAAAATTACTTAATTTTACTTCATGAAAAAGTTAGCTTCCCTTTTGTGCTGGGCGATATGTAAAAAAACATTTGAATGATAATCGCATTTAAAATATTAATATCCGATTATATGGTTTAATATTTTTGCTTTATTAATTTTGTTTTAAAAATGTAATTAATTTATTGAAACATGAAAAACTTGAACAAAGGACATTTCTAAATTCAAATTGTACTTTAAACTAAACAAAAAAGCAATACAAATAATGAAGTGATAAAAAAATCTTATATAGCCACCTTCCCAAATCCAAATATTTACCATCTCAAACGGCTCCATTTGCCATCACGCAAGTATCAGTATGCAGCAACTGGAAAATTACTAGCATACAACTTAAGAACTAAAGACAATTAAAGATAATTATAATAATCATCATAATAAATAAGCCTAAAAAATTCTTGTAGTCCCAAAAAATGCTGCCAAATATGTGTTCTTATCGAATGTGTTTGTATTCTGTTTTGGTCATATTTATGCTGCCTAAATATTTTCAATTTTAGGTTCAAGGTGAACGTGTCTTGTATTACCTTATGATTTAATCACTTTCGTCTTTGTTTCTTTAATACAAATATACCTGTAAATATTACTGAACCCGCAGAGTTGTGTTCACAATGTGTAAGAACGAACTAAACTCGCAGTACCTCACGAGATGATCGGAGATCATTTGCAGCATTCTCATATATTGCATTATTCTTGCAAACAGTTTTCAGTTGAATGAAACAGAGAAAAAGGAGTGATAACTCTTTACATGCGCTTGTTTCACGAGACAGGGTCCCGTTGGACACCTCTGAACAGTGAATCAGACACGAGACAGCTTTTCATTTGTCTGTTCTTAAAAATATAATAAAGTATCTTCAAACACGTCAGCATTTCTTGTCATATATCACTCCGAGACACCTTTTGCAGGTATCCATCCATCCATCCATCCATCGTCAACCGCTTATCCTGTGTACAGGGTCGCGGGGGGCTGGAGCCTATCCCAGCTAACATTGGGCGAAAGGCGGGGTACACCCTGGACAGGTCGCCAGTTCATCGCAGGGCCACACATAGACAGACACACACTCACACTCACATCCACACCTAGGGCAATTTTTGGAGACACCAATTAACCTAGCCTGCATGTCTTTGGATGGTGGGAGGAAGCCGGAGCACCCGGAGAGAACCCACGCAGACACGGGGAGAACATGCAAACTCCACACAGAAAGGCCAGGGCAACCGGGGTTTGAACCCACGACCTTCTTGCTGTGAGGCAACAGTGCTAACCGCTGCGCCACCGTGCTGCCCCTTTTGCAGGTAGATGAGCAAAATTACTCGTGTATGAAATTCATTTGGAGAGGAGCTTGCGAACTGGATTGAGTCTCGTCGCATTTTGCGGGTGCTATATCACACCCTGGTTGCACATAAAAATAACGAATGTTAATAAAATCGTTCGTAGAAAAATCTTAACAGCTAAGATCAATAGTTATTGGGAAATGAGTCTCAGAACTCTATGAATGTTCGTGTGTTGGAGTAGTTTTTTGCATTTTGGTTTCAAAAAATGCTTTTATTGCATTGGTGACAAGTTTTGAGTTCTAATATTTACAGTAAGTTTTTATAGTAGAATGACCTCTTACATGTCAAAATACCAAGTAAAATTGTATTCCTTATGACATGGCCCCTTTAATAAAACAGGGCATTTTAGACTTTGCTTTTATACATTTGGTGAACAACAAAGAAAATTAGGATGTTGAAAAGTTTTGCCAATTTCTTTTTTAGATATTTTTTTTGCGTATTTGCACACTTTATTGTGTGTTCTTTGAAGTAGAGGTCTCTAAGCACCCTTTTGTAATTGTTTACAAAAAGACAAAAAAAACTAGTGAAAATTGAGAAAATAGTTTTCAGCAGTTTAGAATGCAGCACATTGTAAATGTATGTCTGTCCCGATAAATGCAATACAGCATAAACAAATTTCCTCTGGTGGAAACTAAAAAATGAATCCATACTTGTCGCTGGTCTGTTTTCCCCCTAAAGAGTTTTTAGAATTTTGCTCGGAGTGCTGAAGCAAAGACTGTCTTAAGAGTACAAAGTTGGATAGAGTTAAACAGAATGGACATGTATTGATGAAGCAGCATTAGCAGAAACCCTGGCCCAGATTTTGACTCCTGCTGTCCCACTTTGCTCCTCTCCAGGGTGCCTCTGAAGGTGGAACAAGCCAACAATGCCCGCGATGCCCTCGCCAAAACAGTTTACAGCCGGCTCTTTGATCATGTGGTCAAACGGGTCAACCAATGCTTCCCCTTTGATACATCCTCCAACTTCATCGGCGTGTTGGACATCGCTGGCTTTGGTGAGCCTGTTTGGTTGTCACAAAGGATGTTGGTGTTTACATTGCCTTAACACAAAAGGGGCCTTGTTTACCTGTTCTCATAACTTTTTAAACTTATTTCAACCATGTCAACCAGATTTTGTATTTGAGTGTTGAGAGTTCCCTTCAAGTTAACAAATGTGTCCTAGCAGAGTAACCACAAGTGTGGTTCATCACATAAAAGGGATAGTTCACCTAAAAATTTAAATTCTCTCATCATTTTACTCAACCTCATGCCATCACAGAAATGTATGACTTTCTTTTTTCTGCAGAACACTAATGAACATTTTTGAAGAACACATCTCAATTCTGTAAGTCCATAGTACTAGGGGTGTAATGGTATGACAATTTCATGGAATGATAACCATCACAAAAATAACCACGTATTACGGTTTCTTGGTATTTAGGTGCATTGATAACATTAAAAGAAGGTCAATAGTTGGTTATGAAATGGGCTATTTCTGATAAACACACAGATAAATATTTTAGTTATAAAAGTCCTTTAACTTTTGATCTTGAACATCAGGACACTCTCTTAATCCAACCAGGTAAAAAAAGAAAAAAAAAAAATCACAAACAGGTAAACATTAATAATATTTTTTTGGCAAAATGTACAGTAGTCAGATGATTATAACTAAAAATATTTTGTTATTGTTATTTTATGATTTATGAAATGGAATTGTAATCATTTGTGTAATGATTATTGCCCAGATTAACACTTAACATATGCATTTGGATACATTCAGTAATTTATTGCGTTTGTGATTGAGTTAAATTCTGCAATACCTACTGAAATTATATTATTCATGTGCAGTTTATTTATTGGCATTTTGTCCAATACTGACCATTTCTGCCACAGTTTCACTGTCAGTGTCTTGCATGCATATTTTCAATGTCAATTTCCTGAACACTAAAAGCCATGCCTTTTTGTAAACCTTATTTATTACTATGTTTTACAAATAAAACATATTATTAGTATTATCAAACACATTGGCCTACTATTGCGCTGCATTTAGGCAAAAGAAGAAACAGTTGGCACATCGTAAAGTTGACCGAGGTCTTAAATCCGTTTGCTGCATTTGTGAATGTGACAGAAAGCATAAACATAACTTTAGCCTAACTAGTCATTACAAATCATGTAAAACTACATTGAATCTGGTGTTTATGAAATGGGCTGTAATTTATTATCCTTTGTACTGTATTTCCACGTATATTCATCTCCGCAAATTCCGTGGGATGGTGCTCACGGAGATGGTGCTTAAGGTTTGAAGTGTTTCCCGCCAGAGCCTTTTTTTTGCGGCACACTTTACAGACTGGGTAACCATCAATGTTAATGGTGCCTCGGGGGTCTTTTACATATCTGAGTAATCCCAGACAGCGGACTTCAACTGTGGCGGCAGAAATAAAGGTTCAGACTCGGACATGTCTGTATGTTGCGCTCGTGCTGCACTCATGCTGCGCTCCGCTCCGCACGTGATGCGCAGCATTTGTGACACCTGCATGTCACATTTAAAATTGAGTGGCAGTCAAATGCAACATGAGGAAGGCGCAATCTAGTCAAGTTTATATGATGCTATGTAAATGTCACAGATTCTGTCTTAATTAAACTGATTTGGATTTTAGAAAAGTTCCGCAAAGGATTTATCTTCATGCAAAACCGTCAATGAGAAGATAGCAATGGTATGATAACCATCCATTTTAAAACCGAGGTATATTGTAAAACCTTGAAACCGTTACATCCGTAGTCCATACAATGCAACTGAATGGTGACCAAAGCTTTAAATCTCCAAAAATTAGATAAAGTCAGCATAAAAGTAATCCACAGAACTGCAGTGGTTAAATCTTTATCTCCAGAAGCAACATGATAGGTGTGGGTGAGAAACCGATCAATATTTATTTATTTTTTTTACTATAAATTCTCCACCCTGCTCAGTAGATGGTGATATGCACGAAGACTGCGAATCGCCAAAAAAAAAAAAAAAAAAGAAAAGATGAATGAGGAAGTGAAAGTTGAAATTTATTGTAAAAATGGACTTAAAAATGTATCTGTTTCTCACCCACTCTTATCATATTGCTTCTGAAGATATAGATTTAACCTTTTCTTATGGATGATTTTTATGCTGCCTTTCTGTGCTTTTTGGAGCTTAAAAATGTTGGTACCCATTCACTTGCATTGTGAGGACCTACGGAATGGAAATATTCTTCTAAAAATCAGCAGAAAAAGAAAGTCATTCACATGTGGATTGTCATGAGGGAGAGTAAATGATGAGAGAATTTTAATATTTGGGTGAATTATTCCTTCAATGATAATTGGCTTTCACTAACATTGTCTCAGTAATAGTGTAACTGTTAAATGCCATTAGAGAAATAACTAGCTCATGAATCATAATTTTTTTTATATTCCTGTTCAGAGTATTTCGAGCACAACAGCTTCGAGCAATTCTGCATCAACTATTGTAATGAAAAACTGCAGCAGTTTTTTAACGAACGCATACTGAAGGAGGTGAGTCATCAGTGTTATTGGGATGTTTAGTATTGATCAGTGACTCAAGACTATGCCCTTCTTAAAACTGTCACTTGAAGCAATTTAATCTGCATCCTTCATTCAGAACAAGCACAAAACTCCTCTGATTTAATGATTCCAATTTAACTTCTTTTGAGACGTTCCTATTCCAGAATTGTGAGTTAAATGTTTGCCTCCTTCAGCAAAACCTGATGCACACTTATCTTGTGTTTTTCTTTCCCAGGAGCAAGAGCTGTATCAGAAGGAAGGCCTGGGAGTGAATGAAGTTCATTATGTGGATAATCAGGACTGCATAGGTCAGTGTCACTTTGGCTGCAAATATTAATGACCTTCCTCCATTCCATTCATTACTGGATGCACTGTGTCTCATAGACTGCTTCTTAAATATAATGAAGCCCTCCACATATGGAAATGCTAAGGTCTCTGAGTTGACCAACACACAAATGTTCATGGCCATAAATGTAATACATATCAGAACAAACGCTCATGTCATTTTTTAACAGTTTGTTTCTGAACCTCTGGGAATTCTGGTCTTGATAATTAAAAAAAAAAAAACTGTCCCAATGTGACAACAGATCTATTTGTATACACCAAAATAAATAATCTTTACATGAATCGTGGCGACTTTAAAATGTCTCTTTCTCTCTGGACATTATATACCCTACCAGTCAAAAGTAGGGACGCACCTACTCATTCCATAGTTTTACATACTGTAGTATTACATACAGTAGTTTTCGCCAGCTTATTCTGTGCTGACAGCTCTCGGTAAGTGTTTGGAGTGCGCTGTCTGATGTTATAGGTGTGCTGCACAGACCACAGACTCTCAAATCATGAAAGTATTACGTTGAATTGCTCTGACAGATTTTATATACAGGTCTTTTTATAATCAATCACACTCAATTTACACATTTAATTGACAGCTCTACTATTTGCCTCATTTAAGAATAATAGTTAGAATCAGTCATCAAAATTCTGAAATAATTAGAGCTGTCAATCTATTAAAATTTTCAAAATAATTACATGATTTGGCGATTAATTAATCAAACTAATCGCATATAGGGCCCCAAATAAGGATAATTCAATACATAATCAAAATCATTGTAAATATAATATGTATAATAAATATAATCATTCAAAGAGATTACATTGTTGTTGCAGTTGAGTGAAGCATATATTTGACAATACAAAGAGTGTTTTTTGAAGTCAATATAATTTTTTGTTTTTTTTCCCATATCATTAAACATAAGCCTATAACTGGCCCATGGTAGAAAAATGTCTTTATGGAATATATGTCTGGCAGGAGCATGGTTAATTGCGTACATTTTTTAACGCATAATTTTTTTATACAATTAATAGCACTAAATTAACATGTTAAATTGACAAACTTAGGAATACCGCAAATGGAAGTATGAGAATTATGTAGTGACCGAAAATATTTAAACAATTCAAAACTATATTATATTTTATCTTGGCCTACATTACAGCTCTGCACACTTTGAGTTATTCAGGTATGCTTTTTTAACAGTTTTCCCATGTATGCTTGGCACTTGTTGGGTGCTTTGCCTACACTATCCAGTCCAACTGACACATAAATATATTAATAAATGAAACATAATAACATTTAATTTTTTTAAAGAAATAATGTATTTTTTTGTCTATAAAACTTTTGCCAAGCATTTGAGCCAAAAATATATAATAAATTAAACGATTTTTAAGATTAGAAACATTTTAGTCACGTTTTTCAGAACTTTTGACTGGTAGTGTACCTAGGATGAACATTCCAGAGGAAAACATGGCAGAAATGTATGCTGGGTGCCAGAGATAACACAGAAATGAATCCTGGGAGGGATAACTCTCACACTCTTGAAGGAGATAAGATGAAAGCTGCTCTGTTTTAGTTTTTCATTGCTGTCTCTAAAGGTGATTGCTCTAGCAGTGCAGTCTGACCCTACCCCCCCCCCCCCCTCAGAAACAGTAAGTCCGTTCAGTCTCAGAGCACACGTTAAAATCTCAAGCTGGTTCACTGAATGCAAATACTATCACTTGGTCTGCAGAGGTATCAGACCAAAGCCTTTCATCTTTTTACTCTGCCCATAATGGCTTGCCAGAGCACTGCAAAAAAAATGTATTAATCCGAATTTTTCTAATTTTCCAGATAAATAGCTAAACATCCTTGCAACAAGATAAATTTACTTGTGAAAACAAAATTACATAAGTTATTAAGACTTTTTTGTAGAGTGGTAAAAATTTGCCTGCAGCCATATAACCCTGTAGGTCAAGACTTGTTGCATACTGAAGCTAAGCAGGGGTGTGTCACCCTGCGGAATGTGTAGGCCCTAATGCCCCAGTATAGTGTTGGAGACCCTATTCTGTAAAAAGGCACCGTCCTTCGGATGAGACATTAAACTGAGGTCCTGACTCTCTGTGGTAATTAAAAATCCCAGGATACTTCTCCAAAAGAGTAGGGGTGTAACCCCGGTGTCCTGGTCAAATTCCCCCATTTGCCCTTATCTATCATGGCTTCCTAATAATCCCCATCCATTAATTGTCTCAAAAACTCTAGTCTCTCCTCTCCACCAATAGCCGGTGTGTGGTGAGCATACTGGCACACTATGGCTGACGTCGTATCATCCAGGTGGATGCTGCACACTGTTGGTTGTTGAGGAGAGTCCCCTGTTCACTGTGTAAAGCTCTTTGAGTGTTGTCTCAGAAAAGCGCTATATAAATGTAATATTAACGTATGCTATTAATTTAAAACGCGATTGATGCATTTACCAATTTTCAAGTTATATTCTGACATTTTATACAACTCCATGTGAGTTCTGAACACTGACTGGAATTGAGCGGAACCTTTGCGATGTGTCCGGGGTCATTACACTGAAACACACACAACAGTGATTCCATGTCAGTGATTCAGTAATGGACAAAGACATCTTAACTGTATTTTTTTGTAGCATCAGCGTTTCCCCAGTGCCGTCTTGGGCTTCCGTCCTCGGAGCAAAACAAGACGTTCCCTGCAAATGCTTTTCATGTGTAGTTCAAAGTTGCGTGAATCATGTAAATGTGGCTTCACAATTACTGTAGCAAAGTGAATAGCCACAATTAATATTGGGGAGGATGAGAGTTTAAGAGTTTAATGCCCATTGTAATGAATATACAACCTATGGGGACTAGTTCTTTCAATTAGTCAACCTCCTACTTTTACAAAACCTACAAAAGTTTAATGTTACTCGAATTGGTGCTAATTTTGTGTATTTCTATATGTACTGTATACTACACTCACCTAAAGGATTATTAGGAACACCTGTTCAATTTCTCATTAATGGAATTATCTAATCAACCAATCACATGGCAGTTGCTTCAATGCATTTAGGGGTGTGGTCCTGGTCAAGACAATCTCCTGAACACCAAAATGAATGTCAGAATGGGAAAGAAAGGTGATTTAAGCTATTTTGAGCGTGGCATGGTTGTTGGTGCCAGACGGGCCGGTCTGAGTATTTCACAATCTGCTCAGTTACTGGGATTTTCACGCACAACCATTTCTAGGGTTTACAAAGAATGGTGTAAAAAGGGAAAAACATCCAGTATGCGGCAGTCCTGTGGGCGAAAATGCCTTGTTGATGCTAGAGGTCAGAGGAGAATGGGCCGACTGATTCAAGCTGATAGAAGAGCAACTTTGACTGAAATAACCACTCGTTACAACCGATGTATGCAGCAAAGCATTTGTGAAGCCACAACACACACAACCTTGAGGCGGATGGGCTACAACAGCAGAAGACCCCACCGGGTACCACTCATCTCCACTACAAATAGGAAAAAGAGGCTACAATTTGCAAGAGCTCACCAAAATTGTACAGTTGAAGACTGGAAAAATGTTGCCTGGTCTGATGAGTCTCGATTTCTGTTGAGACATTCAGATGGTAGAGTCAGAATTTGGCGTAAACAGAATGAGAACATGGATCCATCATGCCTTGTTACCACTGTGCAGGCTGGTGGTGGTGGTGTAATGGTGTAGGGGATGTTTTCTCGGCACACTTTAGGCCCCTTAGTGCCAATTGGGCATCGTTTAAATGCCACGGCCTACCTGAGCATTGTTTCTGACCATGTCCATCCCTTTATGGTCACCATGTACCCATCCTCTGATGGCTACTTCCAGCAGGATAATGCACCATGTCACAAAGCTCGAATCATTTCAAATTGGTTTCTTGAACATGACAATGAGTTCACTGTACTAAAATGGCCCCCACAGTCACCAGATCTCAACCCAATAGAGCATCTTTGGGATGTGGTGGAACGGGAGCTTCGTGCCCTTGATGTGCATCCCACAAATCTCCATCAACTGCAAGATGCTATCCTATCAATATGGGCCAACATTTCTAAAGAATGCTTTCAGCATCTTGTTGAATCAATGCCACGTAGAATTAAGGCAGTTCTGAAGGTGAAAGGGGGTCAAACACAGTATTAGTATGGTGTTCCTAATAATCCTTTAGGTGAGTGTATACGTAGCTGGGTCTCCATCTAAATGTTTCACATTTTTTAAGCACATTTTTAAAAATTTAACTAAAGAATATACAAATTATTGCACGTTTTCATCCATTACGTCATACGCATTATCTTGATGGAGCAGCTGAATGACTCTTTTCTTCGGGACCAGTTTTATTTGCAAGATTGGAGCAATTGTACCTCATTTTATTAGATGCTGCCAGGAGACGCCGCAGAATAATTACTAAATGTATTTTGACAGGAAAAGAAGTATATGTTTAAGCACTTTTAAATCTGTGATTAATCGCAATTAACTGTGAAAAATCATGTGATTAATCACGATTAATTATTTTAATCGACTGACAGCACTAGTTTTTTTTTTTTTTTTATACCCCTTTTGCAACTTTTTTTTTTCATGTGTTAAGTATTAATCTAATACAATTTTGTGAGGTTTAAGCTTACAATTTGTCAATAAACATTTGTTTCCAATGGGGCAAGAAAAATATACAGAACATAGTAACTCCAAAAAACATTTTCACCCAAAAATTAAAAATCTGTCATCATTTACTCAACCTCATATAGTTTCAAAGCCATTTGACTTTGTGTCTTTCTTTTGTGAAATGAAAAAGAGATGTTAGGCTGAATGTTAGTGTTAGTCAACATTCACTTTCAATGCATCTTTTTCCCCATACAATGAAAGTGAATGGTGACTGAGGTAACATTCTGCCCTTTTATGTTCCACAGAAGAAAGTCAAATGGGTTTGGAACAACATGAGGTTGAGTAAATGTTGACAGTATTAATTTTTTTTTGGTGAACTACACCTTTACACCTAAATCTAAGTTTATGTTTAAAAACAAAAATAAACAATTTGCCAATGGGTTGAGAACAATAAACTTAATTCAAGTTATATTCTTTGAAAACAAAAGGATGTTTAGATATTTTTACTTATATAGAAGAGAGAAAATTCTCATTAAGAAATTATTTTTCTGCACTGAGATCTGCACATTCCCCCCCTGAAAAATGCCTCCACCTCCATTTTTTTCTACCAGTTGCCAAAGTATCTTCAACAGAACAGCTTATATGACTTCGCACAGCATGCAGGTGGCTTAAAATTACATCCCACCTCTCTGATGGGGGTTGTGCAGTACATGAGTAGGTGCGTGACACCTGCATCACAGATGTCACGTCTATTCCAATGGGAAAGACTCTCACTTGTTTGCACTTTCCTTTCAGCAGTTTTTCTTTTCTTAATTCTCTCAATAGTAATGCAACACAACACGTCCTTGTGACTTGGAAATGGACTTGCAGGTCCTTTCCTCGCATGTTTCCTCATCAATCACCTCACATTCATACTCTGGTGTCTGCGCATGCAAATACAGCACTGCGCTTGTATCCGTACCTCTCTCACCTGCACACGTCTCTGATGAATTATGCATACGATGGATGCCTTCGCACTTATTACCAACAACTTTGCTCTGTTCTCACCGACTTTGCATTTGTCCATTAAACTTGCTGAGTTCTACATCACTTTAGATAATACCTTTTGTACAAGGATTGAATATGCTAATTCATGTTATTCACCTCTGCTCACTTTCATTCACATGAAAAGTTTTGGTAATCAGTCCCAAACTTCTCCCTATGACATTAGTTTTAGTTATTGTGTGTTTGCTTGGCAGATCTGGTTGAGGCAAAGTTGGTGGGTATCTTGGATATTCTGGATGAGGAGAACCGTCTTCCCCAGCCCAGTGATCAGCACTTTGCTGAGGTGGTTCACAGCAAGCACAAAGATCATTTCCGTCTCAGTGTAAGCTATGATTTGATTCTCTCTAACAGTCATGTCTGTATATAATATAAGAAAGCTTAAAGGAGTAGTTCATGCAACAATGAAAATAGTTTTTTAACTCCAAAATAGAATTGAGGAAATATAAAGGTATTATATAAAGGATATATCAGGATAAATGATGAGGGAAACAATGTCATAATTTCCTCGGGTCATTCCAAACCCGTAAGACTTTTCTTTTTTTGTTGTTATACAAAAGGAGATGTTTTAATTCTGTGGTCAGCTTATCAAAAGAAGTATCATTAAAGGGATAGTTCACGCAAAAATTAAAATTCCCTCATCATTTACTCATCCTTATTCTATCCCAGATGTGTATGACTTTTTCTGTAGAAATAAAACAAAGATTTTTTAGAAGAATATCTCAGATCTGTAGGTCCATACAATGCAAGTAAATGTTGGCGAGTGCTTTCTAAGGTCCAAAAAGGGTTTAAAGGCAGCATAAAAGTTATCCATATGACTCCAGTGGTTAAATCCACGTCTTATGAAGCTATATGATACGTGTGGGTGAGCAACAGATCAATAAGTCCCTTTTTACTATAAATTCTCCTCCCTGCCCATTAGGTGGAGATATACACAAAGAAAAGTAAAACGAAGAATAACGTGAAAGTGGAGATTTATAGTAAAAAATAACTTAAATATTGTTCTTTCTCACCCACACCTAGTAAATTATGACAGATTGTTCATTTTTAGTTAACTACTCCTTTAAGCCTGTTGTAAAACAAGTGAATAGCAGGAAAAAATGTCCTGGTCATATTTCACCCCCAGAACACTAAGATAGATATATATATAACTTAGCAAAAAAAGACACATCCTCTCACTTTTAACTGCTTTTTCACAAACATGTGACTAACAGAAATGGAATAATGTGTCCATGAACAAAGGGGGGGGGGTCAAAATCAAAAGTAACTAGTAGTAGTCAGTAGTCAGTATCTGGTGTGGCCACCAGTTCTTGCTGTGAGATGTTACCCCATTCTTCCACTAAGGCATTTGCAAGTTCCCGGACATTTCTGGGGGGAATGGCCCTAGCCCTCACCCTCCGATCCAACAGGAACCAGACGTGCTCAGTTGGATTGAAATCTGGGCTCTTCGCTGGCCATGGCAGACCACTGACATTCCTGTCTTGCAGGAAATCAAGCACAGAATGAGCAGTATGGCTGGTGGCATTGTCATGATGGAGGGTCATGTCAGGATGTGCCTGCAGGAAGGGTACCACAAGAGGGAGGAGGATGTCTTCTCTGTAACACACAGCATTGAGATTGCCTGCAGTGACAACAAGCTCAGTCTGATGATGCCATGACACACCGCCCCAGACCATGACGGACCCTCCATCTACAAATCGATCCTGCTACAGAGTACAGGCCTCGGTGTAATGCTCATTCCTTCGACAATAAACGATATATATATTATTATTATTTTTTTTTTTTTTTTTTTTTTTTTATATTCCAGATGGCAATTGTGAATTGGGTTTTTATTTGTAATGAGTCACCTGATGCCACAATGTAAAAAATCTTAACAATGCTAAACAAAGGCTTCTTTTTCTTTATGCAAAGTATTATTTACTTTTACCTCTGATTTTGAGCTGGAATATGACCCAGATGTTTCCTTACAGTTTTTGTGAGAGTCACGCTGACATTCTAACAATGTCAAGATCCAGATACAGTATGATGCAATCATAAAACTACTTCCGTAAGATGTTTTTTGTGGGACGTTTAATTTTCTGTGGGCTGTTTTTTTCAGGTGCCCAGGAAATCCAAGCTTACAATCCATAGAAATTTGAGAGATGATGAAGGTTTCATCATAAGACATTTTGCTGGTGCTGTGTGCTATGAGACTGTAAGGACCCCTTTATTCATAATAATTTTATGAATGGAAACTATCTTATTGTTTTAATTCTATAATATGAAAGTCATTAACATGGCTTATTTATTTTCTGCCACACTGAAGATTGGCGCTTGGGGGAATCCCTTTGGCAAAGTTGTTGGTTTTTCCGAGTAATGTTTGTGTATGTGTGAGGTTGACTTTGTATTTATTTCTGTGCCCTGTGGGGTGTGTGTGTGTGTGTGTGTGTGTGTGTGTGTGTGTGTGTGTGTGTGCGTGCGTGTGTGTGAGCAGACCCAGTTTGTGGAGAAGAATAATGATGCCCTCCACATGTCCTTGGAGAGCCTGGTGTGTGAGTCGAAGGACAAGTTTATCCGGGATCTCTTTGAGAACAACTCCAATTTCAAGGAATCCAAGCAGAAGGCTGGCAAACTCAGCTTTATCAGTGTGGGAAACAAATTCAAGGTGAACCCAACCTTTGTCTCAGATATACTCTCCTAATGGCAGAAAACAAACTTTGTCAAAAGAGTTAACAATCTTACAGCTGAAAACACATTTTTTTTTAAGCCTTCATGGCTTTAGAATATTGACTATAGACTTTCCTCAGATTAGGAGTTCCTCTAAGGCGTATCTTTGGTCCTTTGTAGATTTTGTTTTGTGGGACTAGGTATTCTTTAGTTTTTCTTTTTTGTTTTTTTTTCTTAGTTCATGTAGATTTTAAAAGCTTTGAGACATCTGTCCTCTTGCCTGGTGATATAATACCTTCTAACTGTTTTGCCCTCTCTCCATCCTCCTCTCTTAGACTTCCTCCTGTTTCTTCAACCTTTCTCTGAGAAAAGCAGTAATGTTTGGGGGCTGAAATAATTGTAGAAAACCAGAAACAATGGAAAAAAAGTGAAAAAAGTGAAGCTTTTGTAGGGTAAGCCTGGCTGAAATATTCAGTGCCGGCACAACAGGGTCACTTACAACGTGTCGACCTTTCACCTCATAAATAAATACAGATTCTAGTGTGTTCCCTCCCTTCTCCTCTGATCTCCTTCACCCTCCTGGTCCATTGCCATGTCTTTGTGTGAAAGTGGCTGCCTCATTGCCTTGATTGTACTCTGCTGTGGCTATTTGTCTTTGAGACTGCATTGCTAAAGAAATCATACTATAAACAATTCATACTGTTATAGAGCCTTCTTTATAAACATAACTCATTTCATTTAAATTGATTGCTTTAAAGGGGCATATAAAGACAAATCCAATTTTCTCCTTTTCCTAATAAGACAGTTCAAGAGGCTATAATATTAAAACATTCTGTAACTTTCAAAGCTCAAAACTACTCCCCAATCCAAAAAGACAGTTTATTGAAACTAAGCTTAAAAAATGGCCTGTACTGAACATCCTCAAGTTTTCGATGTTAGATGAATACATTAACACATGACTGCACACATCATCATCGGTGTTTAGAAACATGGCCCACCCAGAGGTAATAAGGAGAAATTAGACAGTTTTTGAAGTATGGGGCAATGCAAACTAGGGATTGGTATTTCAATTAATTTTGTAGTTGAGTGCTTGCTTACTTGTAATTTAGAATTTAAGTTCAACCTTCAACTGTATCATATTAAGTGATACATTCACAAATTGATTGATTTGATTATGTGTACATTTTTAGGACAACTAACGGCAAGATACTGGTGAGAGAAGCATTTTCAATGTTTCCTACGGCAGGAAAGGCACAAAGGGAAAAATTATTGCAATATTCGAGTAGTGTTTTTACAAGCCGAATATTTAAAGCTGAACAAGTACCCGATTAATCGATTACAGCATGTCTGAATCTGTCAGTCATTTGACCTGACTGCAAACCAAACAGCCCGCAAGTAAGCTCAGAGAGTGCTGTTGCTCATTTTACATGTGAAGAGGGTATATTAGCATACAATTGCCCCTTTAATTCTAAGTGTGATCAAGAGGGTTGAAAATGGTCATGCCAACATCCATGACTGCACAAAAATCTGACTAAGATATGATCCCTTTAATAACCACAACATATTAAATGTGTTGAAGTTAGCGAGATGCTTAAACCTGCATATTTGAACCAATCACCGGCACAATGCATGTCTGTACTGTATATGTCACAATGTGTGATACCGTTTGCATGTCAGCACAACTGTACAGCTATGCTTATAGACTTACTTTTAGCAAGAACAGATGCTCTGAACTGAAATTCATGAGACCTACTCTTAAGTTTCTCTTCTGATTAACTCTCACAGACCCAGCTGAACCTTCTACTTGAAAAACTTCGGAGTACGGTGAGTAATTTAAAAAATTTATTTTAAAAATGGTGCCCACAGGTTTTGGTTATCTAAATCCTAAAGCACAACTTTGTGAAATGTTACAAAATGTTACAAACTGGCATATATATATATATATATATATATATGTATATGTATGTATGTATGTATGTATATATATATATATGTATGTATGTATGTATGTATGTATATATGTATGTATATATATATGTATATATATATATATGTATATATATATGTATGTGTATATATATATATGTATGTGTATATATATATGTATGTATATATATATATATATATATATATGTATGTATATATATGTATATATATGTATGTATATATATGTATGTATATATATATATGTATATATGTATGTATATATATATATGTATGTATATATATATATATATATGTATATATATATATATATATATATATATATATATATATATATGTATATGTGTATATATATATATGTATATATATATATATATATATATATATATATGTGTATATATATATATGTATATATATATATATGTATATATATATATATATATATATATATATATATATATATATATATATATATGTGTATATGTATGTATATATATATGTGTATATGTATGTATATGCATATGTGTATGTGTGTGTTTTATAAAGGGCTCGAGTTTCATCCGCTGTGTAAAGCCCAACCTAAAGATGGTCAGCCACAAGTTTGAAGGAGCCCAGATTCTGTCTCAGCTGCAGTGCTCTGGTATGTAGGTGTGTTCCCAATTCCTCACACTGCACTGCAGGTAATGCTTCAAATGTTTCAATTTAAGAAAACCCATTACAAATACACATTGCTCATCAGTCGCAAGTTCTTTTTTAAACAAATACCCAAATTGCTTATGGAGCGGCCATTTTAAATGTGAGCTTCACTGATTTTTCATTATCTTTTTGAGGTGACGTTAACACATGAGTGTTTTGAAGGTTGAGGTGATTTGTTTTATAGGCTATTTGCAAAGTTTTAGAAATAAACTTTCCTGTGGTACAGTGAGTAGGCAAAAGACAAGTATAGAACATCATTTGGGTTTCACTATCATGTGAACTAATCATCTACTAAATTTGTTGTTGCTTTGGGCTTGTGTTGACTAGTTGCAATTCAATTGATATCAGTTCAATGTAGGGCTGTGAATCGATATTTTTTTAACTAATTAATTGCACAGTTTTCTGTGATTAATCGCAACTAATCATGGTACAGGGTACATTCAATAACTTTCAAATCTATATATTTACTTTTATACTTAGTTTCAAAGTACTTGTAAGAAACTGGTAAGCCATCATTTATTTTAAATATTTAAAGATAAACATGTTAAAATGTCCAGTGTTCAGTTGCGGAAATAGATAATATATATTTTTTTTTACAGGTATAAATATTTTATTCAAGTATATGTACAGTATACATGGCATAAAATCAGTGGACATGCTGTAATTAAAAGTTGAGCAAAATCTTTAAAAAAGTTTAAAATCTCAAAACTATATTTTTCTCTGGCTGCCAATCAGTCTCTATTGCACACAAGCTGGGTCTCTCTCTCTTTCGGGCAATGCGAAGAGATATGGCAGCTTGCCCACTTGTCTTTTAAAGGACAGACCTTGGCACACAATTCTGCGAACATAGCCCTTGACATTCAGAAGTGTTTAACTCGCAGCTTGTCGTTAAAGTGAATCCTCACAATCCACCAAAACAGTTTTGAGCACGGGCGCTTCTAGGTATCCGTAGTCTGGCAGCATGTGGGCAAATTGGCAAATTCTCTCCAACTCTTCTCTTTCTCCACCCTGTTGTAGTACAGTTCAGATGAAACATCAAATAGGCACTGGTGCTCCTGCCAACGTTCCACTAATTTTTCCTCCATTTCTTTGGTCCAATGAGACTTTCTTGATACCACAGCCATACTAGATGATGTTCTGTTGCAGGTACAGTACATCAGGACTCCTCCCACTGAAACTTCCCATGCTCTGTTTCTTGTTCTCTCATTGGCTGTAGGTCAACGCTGTTGTTGTATTCAGTCAAAACATATTTCACATTGCACAATTTGGAATCGCAGACTGGTCCAGATATTTAACATTCTAGATATCTCGCTGACCTCGGTGACGCGTCGGCGATTCTCTCAAATCGTGTCTTTGATAGTTCATACATTGCGATCATCACTCATGGGAGCAAGCTCCGATTTGCCCACAATTTCAGACTTTTGTCAGCGATCTCCACAAAACTTTCGTCGAGCGAAAATCGGGCTTAAAATCGTGTAGTGTAAACATGGCACAAGTCGTAAAAAACAATGGAAACCCAGCGAATGGCACGTGTATAATGTTCAGGCACTGGCTGAAAACACATTACAAAGAAAAAGATGTTGGTTCTTGCCTTTACCTTCATGCCTCAGCTGCAGACTTTAATATACTGTATATGCTTTTGCTGTTGCCGTATTGTCGCTGGCATTATCTGTCCTTCTCTTCTCCTCTCAGGCATGGTATCTGTGCTGGACCTGATGCAGGGTGGCTTCCCTTCCCGAGCTCCATTCCACGAGCTCTACAACATGTACAAGCAATACATGCCCAGCAAACTCACAAGACTTGATCCTCGACTCTTCTGCAAAGTAAACTGTTTTGATTTTTTGTAATCTTATATTAACACTTCTAAAATGAAGTTTCATTTCTTCTAATGTTTTATTATTAATGGTGCTTGCTAAGGGTTACGTAATGTTACGGATTAAATTTATAAACACTTTTTTATATAAATTATTTTATTTTATATTTATTAATAAATTATATCAATTTATAATTCAGTCCCGCACCATTTTTTAATAGTACCTCAAATCAAGCTGCTTTTTAAGGAGAAGTGTGCTATCGGACTTGAGGATAGTATAAAAAGCAATAAAAATTTTATATACTACAGATGGATCTACACTAGCTGATTTTTCCATTGATTTTCAGGTGTTAGCTTCATTAATATAATCATTGGCCAGGTAGAGGGAGACAGCACATATTAGCACCTCTCAGCAGGAGGTGTTAATAACTTTACCGTCCTTGAAGAAATTGCAATGTTGTAACTCATTTTGCCCCTGTTTCGGAACAATCAAGCAGGCTACTGGTCTGAAAAAAAAATCACTCTATTGCAATCGCAATTTTACTCATGTTGTTATTAGAGAGATAGATAGTTGCAGTGAGTCATTGTGTGTGTCACCCCTCCACCTTGTTTAATCGGCAAGTGTGTCACACCTCTGACTAAAGAAATCGAGATCTCAGCAAAACAGTCCATGTTTTTCACCCTCGGCCAAAACGTGTTGTTGTGTGTCTGCTAGTGTAGATCCAGCTTTACATACAGTAGTAGGAGGAACCCAAACCATATCTTGGGACCAGAATATCATGGAGTCTTGGGGGTGGGATATTTTGACACAGTTGCCTAGCAACCATGCAGAACACGCTAGCATCACACAGAAAAATGCTAAAAGCCACCTTAGAAACAGCATAGGAATACCCTGGCAACAATCCACAAAACCCTAACATCATGGTGGTGAGTTTTGCACAGGCAGGCACCACTCACATTTTTACTGTGAAAATCTTGTGAAATGGATGTTTTTATCTACATAATTACAATAATGTAAGTATGATAGATCGTTGCTAGCTGAATAATTTTTTAGAAAAGATTATGTGACCCTTCATATTATTTTGCCAAAGCATGCACTGAGTAATCCCTCATTAATTTGCATGACAAATGATAGTGCTTTATCATTAGTACTTACAGATGCATTTGGAAGCCAGATTGCTTTTTAATCATACGCTGGTGGTTAAATATAAAGTATTTACTTCATCACAAAAATATTCACATAGATTCCCCAGTAATATATGAGAGGGCTGCAATTATTTATACTTCATCATTTTAATGATTACATCTTACCTGGAATACACAAAGCCTTGAGTACAATAATTTAATAGGATCTGTGCCTTTGTCTGAATGTATTCTCTCCTTCCCTAGGCTCTGTTTAAAGCACTGGGCCTAAATGAGAACGATTACAAGTTTGGATTGACCCGGGTTTTCTTCCGCCCTGGAAAGGTAATCATTTCTCATGAGGTTTAGAATAATAGAAAGCTGTTAAGACCGCAGTCCCATTCCATTAAGCATTAGGACAGATGAGAACCTCATGCAGATACATAAATCTCTATGTGTGTATATGTCTCAGTTTGCAGAGTTTGACCAGATCATGAAGTCTGATCCAGAGCACCTGGCTGAGCTTGTAAAGCGGGTCAATAAGTGGCTGGTGTGTAGCCGCTGGAAGAAGATCCAGTGGTGCTCATTGTCAGTCATTAAATGTACGTACCCTTGATAACCTCAGGAAAACTGGCCATAGTAAATAAATTAGAGGGATCCCTGTAACACTTCTTTCCCTCCCATTCACTGATATATTGTTATAGTTTGATGTTATTTTATGTGCAAACATCTTTTTCCTCTCCATTTACTTTGCTTCAGTGAGAAACAAAATGAAGTACAGGGCTAGAGCCTGCATCAAAATTCAAAAGACAATTCGCATGTGGCTGTGCAAAAGACGACACAAGCCTCGGTATGTACAAACACCAGCACACTCCTCTATTACTGAATGTTATTTCTCAAGTAATACAAACCCAGCATGAGGGGACATTTTTGGGGTCCATTTTCAAACACTTATATCAATGTGGTTCCAGTGTTGTGCACCATATAGAATTGAAACGAGGTAGTGGATGCAGAATTAAATTTGAATGTTAGGAAGTATAATTCAAATGGAAATATGAAATATTGCCTTTTAAACTGTTTTTTTTCTTCAGTATTTTTTACCCAAAATGATGTTATCATAAACACAACATTTAGAGTATTTTCCAAACACAATATACTATATAATAAAATAAATGTCATTTTATGAACTTTGCTGCTTGTTGAATGTCTTTGAATTGTAATTCAATAAATTCCTGTTCTTGCCATTCCACTTCAAATTTCAGTTCAGTACCTTACGGGTGTAACCAATAACATTTTAACTCATAAATTGAATTGGAGCCGGTTCTTAAATTGTAAAAACTGCATTGCTTGCATCTAGTATTTGTGTTTTTGTAAAGCTGTCGGTGACTAATCTGAATTGTGCATTCATACGGCAGCATTGATGGCCTGGTGAAGGTGAAAAATTTGAAGAATAGGATGGAGAAGTTCAACGAGGCTGTGAATGGACTCAAGGAGGGCAAACAGGAAATGAGCAAACAGGTTGAGGATCTGGCCACCTCCACCGACGCCCTCATGTCCAAGATCAAGGTGAGGCTTTCCACTGGAAAAAAAATTATTGAAGTTTTAAATTTATGTATTTGGCAGATGCTTTCATTTCATTAAGTGACAGTGCATTTACCTTTTAAGCTTGGATCGCTGGCTTGCCCACAGAGAAAAATATAATCAACATATTAATAACTACAGTTTTGACCAACACAAAATATTTAGCATTTTAAAGCTTAGAAGCTGTACTTTACAATGCATATAAGCATTATGACCAAAACTGAACAAGTGCTTTGAAATTTGCAGATAAATCGGAAGTGTTCCTTTTTGATAATTTATTAATGATTTTTCACTGTACTTATTATTGTAATCTTTAAAAGCATCAAACCGATCAAATAGCCATGTGTCATATGTCGTTGGAAAGGTCTCAGAGTAGAATATATTCAGCCTATTCGTTTTACTCTGACAAAAATATAGTGAGTACATGTCTTTAACATACAGTGCATTCAGAATATATTCAGACCCCTTCATTTGTTTCACATTTTGTTATGTTACAGCCTTATGCTAAAATACTTTGTTTTTATTTTTTTCACATCAATCTACACTCCATACCCCATACTGACAAAGCATAAACCATATTTTTGATAACTTTGCAAATGTATTAAAGAGCAAAAACTGAAATATCACATTGATATAAGTATTCAGACCCTTAACTTAGTTTATAGTTGAAGCATCTTTGTCAGTGATTACAGCATCAAGTCTTTTGGGTATGATGCCATTCTTCTTGGCAGATCCTCTCAAGCTCTGTCAGGTTGGATGGGGATCGTAGGAGGACAACCATTTTCAGGTATCTCCAGAGATGTTAGATTTGGTTCAAGTCTGGGCTTTGGCTGGGCCACTCAAGGATATTCACAGAGTTGTCCCGAAGCCAGTCTTGCATTGTCTTGGTTGTGTGCATTGTCCTATTGGATGGTGAGCCTTTCGGCCTAGTCTGAGGTGCTGAGCGCTCTAGACCTGGTTTTCACTAAGGATGTATCAGTATTTTGCTGCATTCAGCTTTCCTTCAACCCTGACCTGTCCCCCAGTCCCTCCCACTGAAAAACACCCCCACAGCACGATGCTACTGCCACAATGCTTTACCGTTGAGATGGTTTCCTAGTTTCCTCCAGACATGACGCTAGGTATTGAGGCCAATCAGACCAGATAATCTTGTTTTATGTGTCTTGTACTGAGGAGAGACTTCCGTCTGACCACTCTGCCATAAAGCCCAGATCGGCAGAGTGTTGCAGTGATGGTTGTCCTTCTGCAAGTTTCTCCCATCTCCACACATGATCTCTGGAGCTCATCCAGAGTGACGATCGGATTCTTGGTCACCTCTCTTACCAAGGCCCTTCTTCCCTGATTGCTCAATTTGGCCAGGCGGCCAGCTCTAGGAAGAGTCCTGGTTGTTCCAAACTTCTTACATTTAAGAATTATGGAGGCCACTGTGCTCTTGGGATATCCAATGCAGCTAAACTTCTTTTGTTGTCTTCCCCAGATCTGTGCTTTGACATAATATTGTCTCTAAGCTCTGTAGGCTGTTTCTTTGACCTCATGGCTTGGTTTATGGTCTGACTTGCATTTACAGGTGTGAGGTCTTATATAGACATACATGTGCCTTTCCAAACCATGTTCAATCAGTTGGATTTGCCACAAGTGGACTCCAATCAAAGTGTAGAAACATCTCAAAGATGATCCAGAGAAATGGGGTGCACCTGAGCTAAATTGTCATAGCAAAGGGTCTGGATGCTTATGTCAATGTGATATTTAGGGGTCTGAATGCTTTCTGAATGCACTGTACATGCTACATGTAAACAGGTGTTACTTATAAGACACGTTTTCGCTTACAACTTCACAAAAAATAAACGGAACGTAAAATATCACATAACATTATTAAGAAGAGATTTCCGTTAAAACAAGCCCACACACAATGTAATTGGATGCATAGATCATTAGATAATCCACACCAAGCACAATGTGCTCACAGCACATGATGTGCTATCTGGCTAAAAACGCATTCGATTCCTGGATCAGATGACCATCGAAAATTATGTAGTACATCGTCTAGCATCATGGAACGATAAATCAATCGTATTAGGATTCAGATTGCTGCAAACAGGGGTGGAAGTCATCCAAATATGGGCAGAGAGGATTGTTCACACTAATTACATATGGGCATCAGGAGATGGCACCAAGTACATGACACAGACTCAGTGATGACACAAATCACACCAAATTAAACTGAATCATATCTCGTTACTCATGCCTGCATGCTTTGGAGAGAGAGCATACCTTTAGTCACTGTTGTATTTGCATGTAAAATGTACAATTATTATGTTTTATTTGCTTTTGGACACTTGGAGATGTTTTTGGACACTAGGATAAATTAGATTTGTAATGCTATAACTTTTGATTACTTTGTCTTATCAACACATAATTTTTAATTTTTAAAAATAAGCCTTTAATTCTGGGTATGCAACTTAAACAGGACATTTTTAACAACACATTCAGAGCTTAAATATTTGATCAATATGTGTGTACACTGGGATTCGAACCCATGACACTTAGATTGCTATCAATTTAGCCACAGGAAAATTGCCAGAGATTGACAAACCCCTTTCACCTCCTCCAGTTTACAAAGCACAATGATGTTATGTGGTGCATCTCTTTTCTTAGCCTTCAGTTGTGAATCAGTTTTCCATTTACAATTCAGTAGATGTGTGTTTTTCCATGTCCTGATGAAGGCGTCTAAAGACTTGGACAGAAATGTCTTCTAGACTTTGAGTCTGCCCCTTTTTGGGCAAGGCCCATAGTAAGGCTCATCATTGACATTCGTGTCACTCTCTGTCAAGTCGATGTTCAAGACTTTGCCGCATTATGCCATTTCTAGTGCTGTCTTCTTTCCCTCATTTTTCAGCTGTTACTAATTGAGTCAGTGTATGCATTGTTTTATTCTCTGCATGGAACCTGACCTCATCTGTCAGGCTCAGAGTGCATTATTGACGTGGAGCTCGAGAGACGTTGCCCCCTCTCTGATAGATGGCTGATTCACCTGAACACTTCATTCCTTCCTTTAAATGAGATGTGCTCTCCACTTCAGCGCCTGTGATAGCCCTGTTTGTTATTAGCATAGCACTTTTTAATTAGCATCTGGTTTTTGATTGGCAATATCTCCTATTACCTTACCATCTGGACTGGAGATTACTCTGGCCTCCCTTGCTAATAATGCAGATTGTGTCAATGGCTATCTTTCACTGTAGTAGCGCTAATTCATCTAGCACTAGGGGGTGAGATGGACCTTGTCATTGAGTCATAGTTTTTTTAATGTCATGTAAATGCTTTAGTCCAACTGAAAATGGTACAATTATTTCAGTAAAACAAAAATAACTGGATAATGTGATAGTAGTTTGGCTTTGTCCAGCACTTATACATGTTAATCAGACCACAGTTGGCCATGTGTTGTGCACATGCTCCGAAAGACAGAGCTTATGCGAGAATATTTGTTTCCACATTGTACCATGTATACTTGGACAGACAGATGAATATTGTAGGTTAACTATGCAAAAACCTGCTGTAGCTCAATTATAACTGCACATGTAACGGTACTGACTGTTCCTACCCTCTCTTTTATTGTTTAAACTCTGGCCATTGGTTACGTCAATGTTGTTATGTTAGGCTGCTCAAACAAACAGAGCGATATTAAAAGCGCCAAAGAGCCACAGCATTACAATCTTTGGGGAAATCAAACTATGAATTTGTTATCATTGTGTCTGCACATTAAACTGGGATTGAAGAAAGTATTTTAACCTTTAAAATGCTCTGTAAAGTGCAAGGAAGTGGCTCTGCCTCTTTTTGGACCCTTTTCACAGAATATGATGACGTTTCCACCTTATTTAACAGCGTAAATCTTGCATACTTTCTTATATATGCAATGTTTTTATTATTTAGTGTACATTTTAACATTATACTTTGTTTTTCTTATGTTGTACCTAGTGGTGCATGATGTTGATTGCTATTGAACTTATGATGATATTCTGGTTTTCTTCTTCTCTTTATTTTTGTTATTATTGTTTAGAGCTTACTGGGGAAAATTCCACACAACTATGTTGTTTGAAGGATTGATCGATTGATTAATTGATTGTAGTATATTAACCAGGAATTCTTTTTTTTTAAAATTGGTCACAATAGCTACGATGATGTTTGAGGGAGTGACAGAAAATTTGATTTCTTTCTCTCTTCTGACTGCTCTAATCCACTGCTCGCTATTTCTTTCTTCTTTTGGAAATCTGTGATAGCGTAGTAGTGGATTTTTCTTTTTCTTATAAAAAAATTTGATTTGCTGTGGTCTCCCCATTCACCGCTATACAGATTTACCCTGATATCGTTTTACTTTCGCATTCCAAACCGGAAATGTGATAATGGTCCATTAAAGCCATGTAGTGGACAGATCATGGAATAGTTTTCCAAATAATCCCACACATATTTTGACAGGTGTCATTGTTTACAGTACTTTTTTCACTTGCAAAGAAGTTATCAAGTCACACCAGAGGTCCTTTACATATTAGAACAAAAGCAGACTATTTATTTATAAGGTTATGTGAGAGGATGGAAATGGTCTTGATAAACTAAATGTATCGTTATTGGTATATCAAAAGTCTTGTCCTTTTTTTTTCTTTTTTTTTTTTAAATAGCCTTTAGTTGGTAATTACTGTGAACCATTATTTGCTAGTTGCAGGTCAGAAGCAGGTGGTATTGAGGGAGGGACAATCTATTGGATAATATTATGGTTATGCCCATGAATGCATAATGTGTCATCAATACTTTTGAGAAATCTGTATATCTGCTAAAAGTTGGTTGAACTTTTAAGAGTGCACTAGGACTAAAGTTTATCTCAGAGCCTAAAGTCCAAATAACTCTCATTTTGATTTTGTGGAGTTTTTGTTTTCATCCTGTCTTACTTTCTGTCTTCATCCTTTAGTCCATGGTAATGAGCCGCAAGGAGATTGATCAGGAATACGAAGGCCTGGTAAAACGCTCAGAGCAGCTCCTCTCCTCCATGCAGAAGAAGAAACAGGAGCAGGAGGAGACGGAGAGACTCAAGCACATCCAGGAGGACATGGAGAAAGAGAGGAAGAGACGCGAGGAAGAAGAGCAGTTGCGCAAACAGGAGGAAGAGGACCGCCGCATGTGAGTCACGTCGCACGTTTGTAATAAAATAAACCGCACATTAGGTCAGTGTCCCAGTTCATTTGACAGAAGAACAGGAGTTGAAAAGAAGGGTGTGGGAGGGGATTGGCAGAGAGATTCACACATCACTGGAGGGTTTGGCTTGACCTGCTCTCTCTTATGTATTCTCCAGAGCTTGCTTGGAGAGCATCTGTCATCATTTCACATATCAGGCCATGATGATGTGTCTATATTTTTGTCAAACACTATATAGTTCCACACAAGCAAACACAACAACAGTAACATTTCATTTATTGAATTGCTTGCTTTATATTTGCTGCATCCCAGTTCACTAGTTCACAATTGTGTCCACGTACTCATAAAGTCTCACTTAAATTTGTATGATTTTCACTGCATTAGATAAAATAGCAATCCAATAGGAATCTGCAAACAAATGAAGCTAGACTTTTACTTCAATTTTTAGCCTTTTTTTTGCAATTACTTTCAACCAACTAGTTCATCACATTACCTATGGATATGTTCCAATAAATTTAACAACCATATATATATATATATATATATATATATATATATATATATATATATATATATATATATAAATATCAGTTATAGAATTTAAAACTTAGAAAATTATTTGTTTTAAATGTTTTGCTTGAAAAGTGTTATGATAAATGCCACTTAGTTTGATATTTTGTGATATATAATGCAATGACATTCATTTTTAAGTGTGGCTTTAGTGTCCAAATAGTTTTTGGGGCCACTGTATATAAATATATTCGTTCTTTGATATGAAAATTCTACATTCACTGTCAACAATGTTAAGAGTGCACTATTCAGTTTTCAGCAGCTATTGAAGGGTCTTGTGTGATCTATAAAGACTAGATGCAGTCCATGTTTCTCTTTGTGCCAGTTGTGAAAACACCTGTGGGTGTGTTTTCACAAACTAACTTGTGGGTCATTGATCAGGAGGAATAATTCCCCGCAGGCCCCAGTATCTCATTAACAGTCCTCCCTCGCTCTCTCCCATCAGGAAAGCTGAGATGGAGCAGAAGAGGAAACAAGAGGAGGAGGAGAGAAAGAAAAGAGAAGAGGAAGAGCGAGTCATGCAGGTGTGTATGTGTATACATGCTCCCTCCTGAGTATTGATTCCTTTTCTCTGCTGACTCCCTCAGCAAACCAAATGCCCACTCCGTCTCACACTGGCGAGCTCAGAACTGGCCGAGACTGGCTGTTCTGCAGGCATAATCATGCACAGTATTGAGCTGCCACAGTGGCCTGTGGGTTTATTCATAAATCCTTGCTTACCCCTAGAGGTTGGATTATGCTGTGCCTGCTGAGTGAAAGTCCTGTGTCCCCTTCTCTCCCAATGGTGACTTTGTGTTTGAGGGTCTGGCAGACTTTCCCTGTGCTGTTCTGTCTAGATTTCATTGCCCTGAAGAGATGCTTTGTATCCGTGCTACCTGAAAGCTGTTGCACGATCTTGCTTTTTAAGGCTAGTCCTCCTGTGTCTTTGTCTATAAAAATTTTATTCTGTTTTGAGCTGTTTTTTTTCTCTCTTCTCTTCTCTTCTCTTCTCTTCTGTTCTCTTCTCTTCTCTTCTCTTCTCTGTTTTTTCTTTTGAATTCTATTATTTTCTTTTCAGTGTTGTTTTGGCCATTCTATACTATTATGTTCAGTTTTTTCCTTCTGTTCAATTCTATTCTATTCTGTGCTGTTTTTTCATTCTATTCTATTTTAATCTGTTCTGTTTTTTTTGTTCAATTCTCTTCTATTCTGTTATGTTTTTTCTTTTGAATTGTATTCTATTCTGTTTTTCTCCATTCTATTCTATTTGGTGCTGTCAGCTGATTAATTTTTAAAATTAACCACATACTGTTTTTTAGTTAATCATGATTAATCGCATATTTTTAAAGTGCTGAAATCGTATTATTTTCCTGTCAAAATGCATTTATTTCCATCTTAAGAAAGAAAACAAAAAAATATGTAATAATATAATGCTTGATTAACTTTTTTCCAAGTGAAACCTTCCACAGTATAAAGATAAAAATGCACCGAAATAGCACTGAATTCAAGTAACATTAAACATTTGCCAAAGTCTAATTGGAAGGCTGACTAATTGAAATAACTAATTCCCACATAGGTTGCATATTCATTGCAGTGGGCATTGAATCTCTTAAACTCCCATCCTCCACAATATTAATCTGCTGGTAGACTGTGGCTATCTGCTTTGCTACAGCAATCGTGAAGCTGCTTTTATGAATCACGTCTGGGCATTAATGCCAGTGCCACTTTGAACTCAAGATGAAAAGTGCCTCCAGACAAAACATCTCAATAGCCAGTTGTATCAACTGCGATCCATGGTATCAACTGGCCAGCCAGAGCCAATAGCTTCCGACCTCGAGCCACAAGACCAAAATCGATCTATGTTCCCACCATCGGGCCAATAACTCCGCAGCATTGCCCAAAAACCCACCTTTAATATTCGCCCTGATGCCAACGTCACACACTCCGTCAATTTCACAAGCAAGAGGGAAGCTCCAGCTGAGGTATCATGCTATCTAGTTTTTTAGAATATCGAGTTTACATTTGAATGTAAATGGCAAGATATGTAAGCTCTGACAACTCACCGACTGTAACTGCAATGGTGTCTGGAGTGGTCTCTCCACTAACAGCAGGACGATGTCCCAGCACACAGTCTATGAAAGTTTGCCGAACCATGGAAAGTAATTAGTTTGGACACCGCTTTTACCGCTTTGGGAAATTTAACAGATTTGTACTATGCCCTCACCAACCCCCCCCCACACACACACACACACACAAAAACTCTACTGTGGTACGCTGATACACAACTTAGGAAGTTTGACATTGAACCCACCACAATCCCAAGGGTAAATTACAGGCAAAAGGCCATTGGCTGCTGATTTTCTCATCTGGGATTGTTTTCAAATAGCGTTAAGAGGTCCTTTTTCAATCATTTTATGACTGACATGGAAACGCTGTTGTATGTGTGTGTTGTGAAGTGTGCGTCAGTGTAATGACTCCGGGCAGACACATTACAAAGACTCTGGCATTCAAACTAGTGTTTATGGTTGTTTATGCTGTATTAATGGTAAATACGTTAATCACAATTAAGAAAAATTTACTTTTTAATCGCGTGCGTTAACTCGTTAATCCTGACAGCTGTTCAATTCTGTTCTGTGCTATTTTGTCCATTTGATTCTGTACTGTTCTGTTCTTTTCTGTTCCATTCAATTTTTTTTATTCTACTATAGTTCTACTTCATTGTTACATTTATTTCTACATTATACACTACCAGTCAAAAGTTGGGACACATGAGTGACTCCAGCCAGGTCTCTTAAGCAACCAAATTGGCCCGGTTGCTAGGAAGGGTAGAATCACCTGGGGTAACCTCCTCGTGGTCGCTGTAATATGGTGTTCACTCTTGGTGGGTTGTGTGGATGCCATGAAGCCTCCACATGCGCTATGTTTCCGCGGTAATGTGCTCAACGAGCCATGTGAAAAGATGCTTAGGTTTAAGGTCTCAACCTCAGAGGCATCTGAGATTCGTCCTCCACCACCCAGAACGAGGTGAGTTACTATGTTACCACGAGGACTTAGAAGTGCATTGGGAATTGGGCATTCCAAATTGGGGAGAAAAAGGGGAGAGAAAAAAAAAAGTTGGGGCACACTTGACTGAGTGTATTTCTTATAAAGGGTGGCTACTTTGAAGAAGCCAAAATATACATTTTCGGTCACTGCATAATTCCCATACCTCAATTTTTGTTATTTCATAGTTTGGATGACTTTATTATTATTGTAATATGTGGAAATGAATAGGTGTCCAAATTTGGGTCTGGATGTGTATATAATATTGTTTATTAATCTTCATCCTTTAGTCCATGGTAATGAGCCGCAAGGAGATCGATCAGGAATATTATTAATATTTATTCTCTTACATTGGCTTGAAAAATAGATTGTTATCTGCAAAGCATAGTTTCTTGGAGTCTTTGAATATATTGAAAACTTTTGCTAAAGAAAACATTTACAATTCACTCAAAGACTCCTGTCATGCCGTTTATAATGTCTTTATCGCAGTTATTTTCAGCCATAATATATCACTCTGTTTTCTCTTCTGGTTTGAGCAGTTTGATTCATAGCTCAGATTTATCATGACCATTGCATGCTATAACCATCTGCTTTATGTATATATGTCTTTGTATTTACAGTAAAATATATATGAGTATTCAACCACAGCTGCCTTGCACTTTTCCTCCTATGGGGACAGTGCCCTGCACCATTTTTGTTCTGCCCACGGATTTCTCTGAGGAAAATATTTCATCCAATCATCTCTCTTCAATCAAATGTTTTTAGTTTTTTTTCACCCAGGCTTTTGGACCACGCTGCTGGACTCTGTCCCAGAATGTCCTTACACTTCTAAAACCACTCTGTGGTTCATTTCATTTGTTTTTCTTATTTTTGTCTTTAAACACAGTCTAGACTGAGAATCCCGGGCCAGCTGGCGGCGGTAAAACCTCGGTTATATGCCTAATCAGACCTTAGCACACAACAGGAGCATAATGGCTTAATATCCTTTGAGTGGCCTGCGCTTCTGGTGTGTTCTGGTGTCTGCTGTAGATGAGTTACAGTGAGTCTGGAGCATGGCTCCTCTCTAATCTCTCGCACTTCAGAGGTACCAGACGCTACTTGATGGAGAGATTGAGAAAATTCTTTATCCTGCATTAAGCAGTCACGTGAAGATCATGCGGGGAAACAATCACTGAGGCATACTTCTTCCACATCCCTGCTTAAAAGACTGAGTATGAATTTCCATGCTGGGCCAGGCAGATTTATGCTGTTTATTAATGGTTTGGTGCTGTTTATGTTGGAGGACCAGCATACTGTTGACCTACCCTGCATTGCAAAGGAAAAATGCAGTAACTACACATTTTGTGACAAATTGAGTTATGATAAAATATGGTCTCTTAGACTATGACCTGTCCCGTGACAGATGGGTTTGGCTCAGTTAGGCTTATATTCAGAGAAAAAGTGCACTAACCAAGTTTTGCATGGGGCCACCAGCATCCAAAACACAACATACTGTATGTTGGTGACCAGCTATGCTGCTGTTTTTTTTAGCAGGGATGATATTGACATCAATCTGATTCTACAGTGGCCCACCACAGTTCAGCCCACTAAGCTCAAAGATATTCCCATTACTGTCAGTGCCCCTTCTGGCACACATTTGTATGCTAGTGTCTCTGTGTGTTGACATCCTCTTGGATCCGAAGGAAGGCACAGGTGTTGCAAACAGTGGAATTTTCCAATCTATGTGTGTGTGTGTGTTATTGATTGTGGGAATGTATGTTTTATCCAGACGGAACTGGAGATGCAGCTGGCATTGGAGCGAAAGGAAGAGACTCAGAGACAGGACGTGTTGGAACAGGAGAGGAGAGACAGAGAGTTGGCCATGAGAATCGCTCAGAGCGAGGCAGAACTCATCCAGGATGAAGCCCAAATGGACCCCAGCCTGCGCAGGTACACACTCATGCAAATATGTATACATAAGGTCCAAACTTAACACTCGCCATGCACTAGAAGCAAGTAAAAATGGCTCTGTCGAGTCAATTATTATTCACCTTTTGGCCCGTAATATTTTTAGCAACATTTCTGCAACAAAATTTATGGTTTAAGTTGAATTGTAAGAATGATAGTCTGATCCTCGCTGATGCAAGTGATATGAGTGAATAAAATGTAAATTAAAATGCTGTTGGATCTACTTGGATGCAGCAGGTGGAATGTTCCTATACAGCCTGGAAACGTTTTGTAAGATGGCTTTAGTATGTTGTGAACTGCACAACATCACAATAGCATGGGAAGCTTCTTTACCTTGAAATGCGGAATTCGTGACACAGTACTGGCAGTGTTTCAAAACAATTTGGAGCACACACACAGTCTGAAGCTGTGGACAATGAGGCACAAATAAATGGTCTTTGCTCATGCAAAGCTCAAAACACACCTTCAGTTCATCCAACATCTACAGTGGCACATATTATAAAATCATTCTAAATTATAATGCTGTACTGCACTATTATAGTGTGATGTTTTGTGGCCTTTTGCTTCAGTAGCATCTGTCTCTTCACATTTACATGGCACTGAAAGCCCTTACACGGAGATGTTTGGGTGTGTTTTGTGCAAATTAATAACTTTGTGCACACGCTCCTTCATTTAGAATATTCCGGATTCATTAACATTAGAAAGAAGGTAAGACCAAATGAATGTGCGTACGCATCTGTTGTGAAGCAGGAAGAGGTTTTTAGGGAAAAAGTTTCCTGTGCTTATAAGTTTGCAAAAGCCATACAATTATAAGTGAATGGGGCCCATTGTGTCTTCCTTACGTTTTTTTACGAATGCAGTTGTACTTGGAGACTTAGACTATCTTATGTCATATATAATGTAGCGAGTGGTTATTACCTGCGCCGTTATGCAAATATGCAAGGAAAAAACTATTATATAAATATAACTGCCATATAATATCAAAGTATACTTTTTAATTTAAAAAATGTTCATGGCTGGTAAGAAATAATTATGTCCGGTAAATGTTCTCAAGTTAAATTTGGGCCCTGCACATACACACAATAATATAAAATGAAGGCAAACAGCATCACCAGGTGAACTCAAACAAAAGGAGACTCCATGCCGGTTTGTGACCTGGTCACCATTCATAAAAAGCCTATAAATCCCAGATATTTTTATGTAGATTTCATCTGAAAAGAGCTTTTATTATCCCGGGGCGACTGTAGAACAACTAACAAAGAACAAGGATTAGCTAGACAGGAAACTCAGTGTTATATAAATGGCATGAATCATTTTTGCTCCAGACAACTTGCGTGTCTATGAAAGCAGGTAAACAGAGAAACATGAGAAACCTGTGGCGCAGCACTTGGGAGTTATATTTCATTTAGTAATGGAAAAGGACAAAAAGAACCATCGGTTCCTACGATTTATATAATAAAATAAAAGGGCTCTGCTGTTTTAGACATGATAACTGGGATGGTAAAAAGATTGGGTCTCATTCACTAACTGTGTGCAAGTAAATACAATACAATATATATATTCTGGAAAAGGTTTCTAAATAAATGTGCAGCTGATCACATACAAAATAGTCTAGGCCTAAATCCTTGTGCAATCCCTCAAACACATGCTTGGAGGATGTATTTTTGCTTCGCTATACCAACACCTAATTTATATTCATTTAAACCGATTGAACTCAATTTAGAAGACTCTAGGTTATCAGTAAAGTGTTACAAAATTTTAGGAATTCATGTGACAAAACAACATGGGGCAATAACAGTGGAGTTTGTCAAAAATATGAGAGATTTATTGTGAATGTTCCTTATAAATCCTATATTTACTGTACATTATCAAACTGAGAATCAATGGGTTCATCCAAACGCTGAAAAATGGGGCATTCAGTGGCATTATATGGAGTTAGAATGAAAATAAGGTGCATTTCGAACTGTTCTGAGACCAGTGCAGACAGACCACACATGAGGTTAAGTCATTCACTAAAAAGGGAGCAAAAGAGCATCCTATAGCTTTCCTGTGAAGGTAACATGGATTAGGATTATCAACATTTGAATGAGGATAAAAAATAATTTACAGTATGTGTGTAAGCATCCGTTGTGAAAAAGGTCAAAATTAAGTGTGAGAAACTTTTTTTTCTGCACAACTATTAGTGAATAAGACCCATTGTGATGCCAACAAAACCTTGTTTTTTTGTGTTTCCTTCCCTACTAGTGATGGTACCACAGGTCTTTGGTTCTTCACAGAGATGTAACATGTAGAACAGGCTTATTTTTCTTCAAATATTCCCATTCACTATCCACACTAACCTACAGTCACATTCTGTCCCTCTAATCTTACTGCAACCTAGATAGAGGATTACTCAACAAATAGAAAGCCATGCAAAAACAATTGGCTAATTCTTAGTTTTGATATTAACCTAAATACTTCATACATGAATAAATTCTTTATTGAGTTCTACGATAGAATAGAGAGACCTGGTTAATGGTTATATTTGTAGAAAGCATTGAGAAGGTACTTGAGCCAGATCTAGGGACCAGAATATTGCAGAGCCTTGGGGTTGGCTCTTTTGACATGGGTCAATATGTAATCACCCAGGAGATTTTTGCACAGGCAAGCACCACTCACATTTTGTTAAGAAAATGTAAAAATCTAGTTGTATATTGGTTTTCCACAAAAATACACGAGTACCAATCATAGAAATCATGCACATAAAATGAGACTTTTGGAATGTTTTTGGTTTCCCCTACATGTGTTTAGTCTTATTTCCTGTTTCTGTCAGGACCTCAACAACCCAATTTCCATTTATTTATGAGGCCTCAAAATATATGTTGGATTTATGCATTTTATATTTTACAAACAAGCACTGCAGTCTGCACCTGCTCATGAGAATCCCACGCTTCCACTCAGCATGAAGGTTTCTCTGAACAGTGGATGATGGTACTTAAGGAAAAAAAACTTGAATTTACATTTTAGTGTGTACTGAAAAAGGTTGGTTTAAAGAGCAAGTAGAGTTTTGTTGTGATGATGTGTTTATGATTCTCCCTCTCGTGCAGTCAGCTGAAGTAGAATAACAAATAGAATCTGTCAGAGTAAAAATAAGCATTCTTTCATGGCAGTTTTTGTTTTTCAGGGTTAGGGAGTAACTAGCTATTAATTTTTCCAACAAATAGCGGTATAGCATGACAATGCTACACTACATCACTGGTTTTAAAGGGGTCATGACATACTCCTTTTTTTTTACATTTTATTACCTTATTATTTAATATAATTATTATATTATCATTCTGGCCAAATTTTCAAAATTTTATACAAAAATATTGATCTTCCGATAAAGAACTTGTTTTGCAAGGCGAGGAGCAAAGGAAAGCTTTCTTAGAAGAATCACAATATTTTCTTGATCCCGGACATTGCGAATTTGACAAGAGAGAAATGTGTTCGATTTAAGTAATGTAAGAAACTCTTACATCAACAGAAGATTGCTTTTGCACTGATGTTTCCGGCCAAACTGAGATTAGAAACGAAGGATGGCCACAGGGTATTTATGCGTCCCAAACAAGCACTGTCCTTCATAAATACATTTGAGTGAGTAAACAATTTAGTGTGTCTCATGTGAGTGGATTGACTCGCTGAACATACGCTTGATGGTCTATGGAAGCTGGGTGCCATTTTTGTTTCTGTTTGTGTTGGTTCCGACTAGCGGCTGGAGTTTGTTATGTGGAATAACACTTCTCCTTCAAGAAACTTTTGCATTGACTGAGGATCGGGGTTTGGGGTTACACTAATGCTGGCATGTTGTCTGTATAATCTTGTTTTTGACACAATTTATTTAGTCTATGTCAAAATGTAAAATGTTAAAATGAGTGGGTTATCTTTCTCCACATGGAATGTGAATAGGTTGGGGCAACCCATAAAAAGAAGGAGGGTTATTTCTTAACCTTATGAAATGTAATATAGTGTTTCTTCTAGAAACACATCTTTCCTCATAGGAATCTGAAAAATTTGGGAAGATATGGGGTGGACATATTTTCTTTAATACTGGCTCAAGTAAGAGCAGGGGATTCATTACAATGTACAAGTAAACATCTACAATTAAATGTCTCAAACAGATTAAAGATAAATAAGGGAGAATCATTATAGTTTTAGCGGAAATTCTGGGGCAAAGGTTGATTTTGGCTAATATTTACGTGCCTAACGTTGATGATCAGGGCTTTTTATTGATCTTGAAGGGATGTTGCAAACTGCTGGCACCCCTCATGATATAATATTGGGAGGAGACTTTAATATTTTGATGGACTCAGTTCTTGATAATAGTGATGCAAAAATATGTTAGCCCCCTAGAGCAACATTGACAATTCACAGGATGTCTTGCAGATATTTGGAGACATTTGAACCCATCTCAATTCAAATCAAATCACTTTATTGTCACACGACCATATACACAAGTGAAACAGTAGGTGAAAGTCTTGTGTGCAGTTCCGAGCAACATAGCAGTCATGACAGTGACGAGACATATACCAATTTACAATAAACAACATATTTACACAACACAATTTACATATAAAATGTACACATAATTACACAACACAATATAATATACAATGTACAGTAAATAATACACACAATATAGAATGCACATACAATAAAAATAAAAAATAAAAAGTATATATAAAAAAAAAATATATATATATATATATATATGCTGTAGTTCTATTGTGGAGAATATAATTATGACAGTCCAGTGTGAGATAATAGATTAATAAAGTGCAGTGCTGATGTATATTGATCATGAGAGATCAAGTGTTCAGAAGTCTGATTGCTTGGCGGAAGAAACTGTCATGTCGTCGGCTGGTGTGGGTCTTGATGCTGCGATACCACCTACCTAATGGTAGCAGTGAGAGCAGCCCATGACTCGGGTGGCTGGAGTCTCTGATGATCCTCCAAGCTTTTTTCACAAACTGCCTGTTATATATGTCCTGGAGGGAGGGAAGCTCACCTCTGATGATGTTTCTGGCAGTTCGCACGACCCTGCAGGTCTTTGCGGTTGTGGGTGGTGCTATTGCCGTACCAGGAGGTGATGCAGCCAGTTAGGATGCTCTCTACAGTGCTGGTGTAGAACTGTATGAGGATGTGGTGGTTCATTCCAAACTTCCTCAGCCGTCTCAGGAAGAAGAGGCACTGGTGAGCCTTCTTTACAACGGCCTCAGTGTGGATGGACCATGTGAGTTCCTCAGTGATGTGGACACCGAGGAACTTGAAGCTGCTGACTCTCTCCACCGGTGCTCCATTAATGGTGATGGGGCTGTGTTCTCTGTCTTTCTTCCTGAAGTCCACTACAAGCTCCTTGGTCTTACTGACGTTGAGTGAGAGGTTGTGGTCCTGACACCAGCATGTCAGAGTGTGCACCTCCTCTCTGTAGGCTGTTTCATCATTGTCAGTGATCAGACCTACCACCGTTGTATCGTCAGCAAACTAAATGATGGCATTGGAGATATGTTTTGCCACAAAAAGTTGCCACTGCGGGGCTCCAGTGTTGAGGGTCAGTGATGAGGAGACGTTGCTGCCCATTCTAACCACCTGATGTCTACCTGATAGGACATCCAGGATCTAGCTGCACAGCGAGCTGTTTAAGCCCAGAGCCCAGAGATTTGCATCAAGCTTGGAGGGCACTATGGTGTTGAATGCTGAGCTGTAGTTTACAAACAGCATTCTAACATATGTGTCCTTTTTTCCAGATGGGAGATAGCAGTGTGTATTGTAGATGCAATGGCATCATCAGTGGAGCGGTTGATTGCGGTAGTCAAACTGCAATGTGTCCAGAGAGGTGGGCAGCACAGAGCAGATGTGATCTTTGATTATCCTCTCAAAGCATTTGCTGATGATGTGGTTCAGAGCAACAGGACGCCAGTCATTTAAACAAGTGATATTTGATTGCTTTTGTACAGGCACAATGGTGGACGTTTTGAAGCATGTAGCATGACTACAGACAGGGAGAGGGACAGGTTGAAAATGTCCGTAAAAACACCAGCCAGTTGGTTCGTACTCGCTCTGAAGACGCAGCCCAGAATGTCGTCTGGACCTGCGGCTTTACAGATGTTCACCCGTCGGAAGGATCGGGTTACATCGGCAACAGAGATGGAGAGTGAACAGAGGGTCGGTGCTTCCTGTTTCAGTTTCTGCCTGTAAGCGGGCAGAAGCAGAATGGAAGAGTGGTCTGATTTGCCAAATGGTGGGTGGGGGAGGGATTTGTAGCCATCCCAGAAAGGACAATAGCAATGATCCAAAAAACGGTCCTCTCGTGTGTTTAAGCTGATGTGTTGGTGGTATTTTGGTGCTATTGTTTTAAAATTGGCTTTGTTAAAATTCCGGTAACAATGAACATGGCCTCAGGGTGCACGGTTTCCTGCTCACTTGTTCTCCCATACAGTTCCTTGTGTGCCCGGTCTGTGTCGGCTTGTGGGGGGATGTACACAGCAGTGATAATGACCACTGTGAATTCCCTCGGTAGCCAGAATGGTTGACACAGAAGCATGATAAATTCCAGATCAAGAGACCAAAAAGACTTGATAAAATGTACGTTCCTCTGATCACACCATGATTTGTTGATTATAAAACATACACCACCACTTCTGCTTTTACCTGATAGGTCTTTCGCTCTGTCCGCTCAGTGCACGGAGAAACCCGCGGGTTCGATGTCCAAGTCTGGAATCTCCGCAGTCATCCAGGTTTCCGTAAGGCAGATAATGCAGAATTTGAAGTCCGTATTTCGGTGTGTGATTGCAGAACCAATGTCCAAAAGTGTTTGTCTGTCATATACAATAAGGCAGACCCCATCCAAGACATAAAAACAAAAAACTGTAAACAAAACAAACAATAAACTGCAGTGTTGTGTCGGAGCTCGCAACGATAGAGCCATACTCTGCACCATCTTGAGTCCAGCCGTCAGGTAAGGACTATACATTTTTTTCACCAGTACATAAGATTTATTCTAGAATAGATTATTTTTTATATCTAAGTTCCTCATTTCATCTGTTGTGGATTGTTCAATTGGAAACATCTTAGTCTCAGATCACACCCTGGTGAGTTTAGAGGTGTTGCCACATACGGAGAAAATGAAATCATATAGTTGGCACTTTAATGTATCCCTTTTGCAAAATCCTGAATTCCAACAAATGTTAAAGGCTGACTTTTTTTTTTATGGAGACCAACTGGTCCTCAGTATCCTCTGTCGGTGTGGCTTGGGAGGCACTTAAGGCGGTTCTTAGGGGTCGGATCATACGGTATGCCTCATTTACCAACAAATCCAAAGCATGAGAACTCGTGGAGTTGGAAGGGAATATTAAAAGTGCAGAGGCAGATCTGAGCACCGAATGTCATCTTGTGGCCTCAGAGAATTGACACGATTGAAATACAGAGATAAAACTATTTTGTCACGGAAGGTGGAGTTTTGGTTATTGTATATTTTGGCTAGATGTATAAAGCAGAGAGAATCTTTTTCTACCATTCCCTCAGTGAAATCTGCTGGTGGTGAAATTTTAGGATATTAGACAATTTGTGGAACATTAGAACTCCCTAAATTGACGGCTTAGCAAGAGGAGCTTGACAAGGTAATTAAGACCTTACCTACAGGCAAGGCAGGCCAGATGGTTTTGCCGCTGAATTTTTTAGATCTTATGCTACAGAACTGGCTCCACTTTTGTTAGAAGTTTAAATGGAATCATTAAAGAATGGGAAGCTTCCCCCAACCATGACACAGGCCCGGATCAGTCTGATTCTCAAAAAGGAAAAAGATCCAAGCGAGTGTAAAACTTACCGTCTAATTTACTTGATCCAGCTAGATGTAAAAATTTAGTCAAAAATATTGGCTAACCGATTAAGTAAAGTTATGACATCTCTTATACATATAGATCAGGTGGGGTTTATTCGGGACTGTAGCTCTTCTGATAACATTAGGCTTTTCATCAATATTATGTGGACAGTGGCGAATGATCAGTCTCCGGTTGCTGCCATCTCACTTGACGCAATTAGATATGGTAGAATGGGATAATCTTTTTAAGATTTTAGAATTGTATGGGTTCAGGATTACATTTATTGGTTGGATTAAGTTACTTTATAGACATCCTATAGCAACAGTACAAATAAATTTATTAATTTCAGATTATTTTACTCTGGATAGGGGCACTCGGCAGGGTTGCCCTCTTCCCCATTATTGTTCTGTTTTGCCCTGGAACCATTAGCAGCTGCAATCAGAAAGGAGGATGATTTTCCTGGTGTGGTGGCGGGAGGGCGCATAAGATTCTGCTTTACGCAGATGATATTTTATTATTCGTCTCTGACCCCACTATATCTATGCCTTGCCTCCACAAAATTATTAATTCCTTTTCCAAGTTCTCAGGATACAAAGTCAGTTGGTTTAAATCTGAAGCTTTGGCTCTGACAGCTTTACCGACCAGTAATGGCCTTCTAGCCTGGCACTTTACAGTGACCCAAACTGCAAAATTGATCACTTAATAAAAAGTTTTTCGAACGATGTGGGCAGGTGGGCTTCATTACATTTATCTATGATTGGGAAGGTTAATGTAATTAAAATGAATTGTATTCCAAAATTCAACTACCTGTTACAATCTCTACCTGTAGATGTGCCCCTTTCTTATTTCAAGCACTTTGATAGCATAGCGAAGTCCTTCATTTGGAATGGTAAGTGTCCGAGGTTAAATTTAAATTGATTACATTGACCGATTAACAAAGGTGGGTTAGGCCTACCCAAATTTTGTTTTACTATTATGCATTCGGTCTCAGACATTTGGCTCATTGGTGCTTCCATCTGAGAGAGCCCCTCCCTGATTTTGTATTGAAAAGGAAGTTCTTGCCCATATCTCGCCACTGCAAAGCCTTTCTATCAAACTAATTGGAGAAGTTAAGTCACACCCCGTTATCTCGCATTTACACTCAGACAATAATTGTTTGTGTGACCTCAGCCCTCTTGTGAACGTGCATACTGCTCCTAAATGGAAGTGATTATTTATATTTAAAACTACTTAAATATTGATTTTTGAACCAAAAGCAATCATATCGCTTTATAAGACATTAATTTAACCACTGGAGTCATGCTTATTGTATGTGCTTTTTGGAGCAAATTTCATGTTATTATCCACTTGCATTTGCAAGACCTACTAAGCTGAGATATTTGTACATTTTTCTGCAAATGTGTTCTGCTGATGAAAGGAAGTCATACACATCTGGAATGGCTTGAGGGTGAGTAAATGATGAGAGAATTGTCATTTTTGGGTGAACTATCCCTTTAAGACTTAAGATAGGAAGTTTTCTGTAATATGCCCCCATAATATCACAGAAACGTGGGGGTGGGCTCTTTCATCTTGAGCCACTGCGCAAACACCTAGCAACCACAGAGCAATGCTCTAGCAACAAACCAGAACACCCTAGGAACCCCCTAAAGCCAAAACATACTCTATGTAAGTACTGTATATGAACACAGACACTTCTATCTACTCGAGCTTGATTTCGTGCATTGTTGCATTCTGAAATGTGTCAGACCGCACTTCATATAACAATGCAGGTACGTGTTGCAAGATGAGTTGCCACAAGGGGCGCTATAGCAAGCATTAAAGTAAGTTTAACTTTATCGCCCCCTTGAGTACTTTGGTTTGTTACCACCCAGCAACGCAAGAACGCACATTGTCAATGTGTTGGCCAGCAATCTCATCTACATACACGTACTTGCATAAAGTACTGGTTATTTCTGGCCTTAGAAACCATATTGCAATGCCCTGGCAATCACCCAGAACACCCTCACATCGTGGTGGTGAGTTTTGCACAAGCAAGCACCGCTCACATTTTCGTCCCAAAAAAAGAAGTACAATTCTAGTTTGTGTCCATCTTCATATGCAGACTTGTTCGATTCACATTGAAACTGAACTGATTCTGAGTTTACAGATCTACAGTTTTCTTCCTCATTATATTGGATTCCACCTTAACTTGCCATTTTGAATTTTCTTTTTTCAAGAAGGAAAACACTTTTTGGTCAGTTTAAATTAAGAACCCTATAACTGTGCACTCTCTACTAAAAATCTAATTAGACTCAGATTGCAATCACAGTTTCATTTTTGTTTCTTTGGCCACCCAGGTCATCACCTGAAACAATATAGAATATTCACACTCACTGTCAGTTGTGATCACATAGTACAAATGCCTTGACATTGACTTGACAGTTTAATGATGACACTAGGATTAGAAGCAAAGCTCTCTGGGTGGTGAGGTTTTGGCCATTGTCCCACACACTCCTCACAGATGTATCTTTAGTAAAGAAAAGGAAAATCCTTGCTGTGATATGCTTAGAGTTAAGCACTAGGAGTCAGGACTTGATGCGATCCTCCCATGACTGCAAAAAACCCTTGCAGAGCTCACGTGCAATCTGTGCCTCACTCACCATTAACCATAATTAACCACCATTAACCATCCTCCCTTTTGCAGCTCTGTAGTTGTAGCCTTGGCAATTTGCTCAGTGAGATGTTAATTTGGCCATATCAGTGCTATTTCCAAGGCATTACAAGTTTCAGAGAGAATGTATCTCTGCATAAGCATAAGGCCAATTAATCATCTGATTCTGCTGTGGCCTAGGGATCATTTAGAAGCTGGGAACAGAGATTTTACACCAGTTGGATAGATCAAAACATTTGCCTGTGAAAAATAATAAGCTAAGAAAAATCAAAAAGCCTCTAGTGTTTTGTAGGGCTGTGCAAATTGTTCTTTCTCTGTGCAATCACAGGGGTGCGCAGGTGCAGACCAACAAGGTGGTGTCTGAGGTGAAGAAATACGACCTAAGCAAGTGGAAGTACGCCGAGCTGCGAGATGCCATCAACACCTCCTGTGGTAAGAACAATGACTCCCTTTCATCTGATCTCTCATGTATTATTTGAGCTGTGAAATTTTTTAAGTCGTCATTTTTACAGTCATTTTAGGGATTGTTTGCCATGACCGTTGTAAAATTGGCTATAACTTTACACACAAAAGGTTAGTAAGTGATCTTATTGCAATAAAATCATGTTAACAAGCATACTATTTATGTCTTGTGGCTATGCTGTCAAACTAGTATGTATTTTTATTTTTTTTAAAGTTTACAGATTGAACCCCTTGCAGCCCCCTGGGGGTCCCCGGACCCTAGTTTGAAAACCCCTACGTTAACACATTCAGTTCCCTTTTTAAGGAAAAAAATAATAATAATAATAGTATGTGGTGCATCGATTTGTGTGAATGGCAGTCGTAACAGATTATAAGTGCATATCTATTTAATGACACTGGACAGAAATACATTTATGTAACAGTGCTCTTAACTTGCCACTTGCACAAAAACAAATAGATTCTATGTATCTCATATTGCATCAAAACTTAAGGGAAATGTAATCCCAGAAATGCAAATCTTCAATGAATCAACAACTTTACCAAATTTTATGGACATAATCTTACTAGTTTTGCAGCTGGTCTGAAGGTCTGCTGATTTTCACATTACCATTTCTATGAATGGCAGTGTGGCACCCATGGGTGATATTTGTCCTGTTATGCTGTGATGATTATTGCATTTCACCATGTGAATATTTGTAAAAAGTCTGTCTGGATTTAATTTTTATATAAATACATATATCAAATTGAATAAATCTGTTAATGAATGATCTGCATTAATTATACTTTGATTTACTGCATGTCTTTACTTGCTAACTTTGACAGCCCTATTTAAGTGCTTTTCATCTGTCAGGTACATTTTCATTATCAGGTATCTTGACCACTCTCAGTTTATTATCTCTTTTTGTATAAGCACTATAAAAGATAGAGGCCCAATTTCCCATTTTTGCCTGACTTTTCGGTCTGTCATGTTGTTTGAACTTTCATTTCTCTTGACCTAAAGAGGTCACATCATAAGAAACCTTGATCCTTTGAAATAAAAGAATACTTTCTACTATGAAAACATACCGTAACTTTCAGAAGTCAAAACTACTTCCCTGGTCTTAAAATACCTTTTATTGAAACTAGGCTACAAAACCTGCTTGCTCAGAAGTCTTTAGAATTTTTAAGTCAGTTAACCACATTTAAGGCTATACTTAATTTTTCCACATACTGTTACATGTTGCCAAGTTAGAGCGCTCAGCCTTTCAGAGTATACTGTGCTGATGGCCAAATTTGTGTCACGCTCTGTGCACGAGACATAGCGGCACAGGTTTAACCAAAGTATACTTTGGCCTTTACATGTCAACCTTGCATGTTTGGTGTTCAGAACTTGGCTTACCCAGTTACTGTATTACTGTATTGAGTTAATGTCTTGGCTCTGACTAGGCCACTCCAAACGGTGGATTTTTGAAGCCATTCTATAGTGGATTTATTCAATGTTTTTTTGTTATTGTCCTGCTGCATCACCCAACTTTTACTGAGCTTCAGCTGGCGCACAGCCACCATGACATTATCCTGTAGAATATCTTGAGAAACGTGCAAAATAATTTTTCCCTTGATTATGCCAAGAGGTCCAGTCCCCGAAGCAGCAGTGCAGCCCCAAATCATAATGCTCCTTCACCCATACTTGACCATTGGGATGATGTTTTCATGTTATGTGGTGCCCTTTTAACACCATATGTAGTGCTGCGTGTTCTTCCCATACAATTCAACCTTAGATTCATCAGTCCACAAAACATTTTCCCAGAGCGTTGTGGGCTATCAAGGTGGTCATTGGCAAACTTCAGGCATGGAGCAATGTTTTTGTTAGAAAACAGCGGCTTCCTTCATGGTGTCCTGCTATGGATACCATGCCTGTTTAATGTTTTCCATATAGTAGACTCATGAACAGAGGTGGTAACCAGTTCCAATGACTCCAAGTCTTTAGCTGTCAATCTAGGGTTCTTTTTACCTCATTGAACACTCTGTGGTGTACCCTTTAATTCACCTTGACTGGACGGACACTTTTAGGGAGAGTAGCTACTGTACTAAATTATCTCCATTAATAGACAGTTTGTCTAAATGTGAACAGATGAATATCTAAGCTCTAAGAGATAACTTTGTAACCCTTTCCAGCTTCATGAAATTCTTGATCGTAGGTCTTCTGAAATCTCTTTTTTGCTAGGCATGGCCACATAAGCAGAAGCTTCTTGTAAATAGCAAACTCAAAATGTCAAAAAAATCAAAGTAGCTCTAACCCTCTCTTCCAATCTTGTTTCATTAATTGCCAACTCCTGACTCTCAATTAGCATTTTTTGTCATTAGCCTAGGGGTTCACATACTTTTTCCAGCCTACACTGTGAATGTTTGAGTGATGTATTCAATATGTACAAGAACAATTCAATAATTTGTGTGTTGTTAGTTGAAACAGATTGTTTAATTGTAACTTAGATGATGATCAAACAAGATTTTAAAACAAATTTATACATAAGTGTAGGCAATTCCAAAGGGATCACATACTTTTTCTTGCCACTATAAATACTTTACAATTTAACATATTATTATTTTCACAGTAATGAGTGTGATTTTTTTTTTTGTTGCAATATGGTAAAAAGAATGGGGGTTGGGTGCTTAATAGTCAATAAAAATAATTTCACAAATTTTTTTTTGTTATACTATTAATAATGAATAGAATCCATATTCATGTTTAGCATACACCTAACCATATATGATGACAGGGCATTGTGTAAACCTCGACTTGTCATGCATGACAATGTAGTACTAAACATATGTGATATCTCTCCCTTGTAGATATAGAGCTGCTGGCAGCATGCCGCGAGGAATTTCATCGTCGTCTGAAGGTTTACCATGCCTGGAAATCAAAGAACAAGAAGCGAAACACAGATACAGAGATGAGAGCCCCCAAATCGGTCACTGACTATGGTAGGATATTACCTGTTCCCCAAGAGAATGCTCTGCACAGTGGAAAAACAACAGAATACAAATCTCACAGTATGACAGGCCCCTAAATAGCTTATGATTTTTTTTGTAATGGCAAAGGTGATTCAGCATTCTATAAATTCTGGAAAGTTTAAAGAGTGTATACAACATGTTCAACTACATTTCATCGCTAAAGGATGTGTGTGTGAGTGTGTGAGTGTGTGTGTGTGTGTGTGTGTGTGTGTGTGTGTGTGTGCGCTGCAGGAATTTCTCAAGGTTGAATAGGCACACTCTTTTGTTTGTTCTTATTCTCAAGAACCTTCTGACACAGTCTCGTGCGGTTTTAATGATTAACGTTAGCATTGTGATGCACATAATGCAGACAGCTAGAAGCACATCTCAAGGGACTCAATACAGTTTCAAGGTAATCAAACCTCTCATTTAATTTCCTGCTTAAAAGTCACGTCATCCTGCTTGGTTGCAGGAAGACTTTAGTTTGTTTTAAGTGTTTGCTCGTGCAGAATAAACTGGAGATTTAGAGTTGTGCATCTTTTGTTGCTCTCAGTGACCTGTGGGTTTTCTTCAAACGGGCTGGCTCTCTTGTTGTGTGAAATCCTCAGATGTGTCTTACCTTTAAACATTTGTTTGAGTGTTCTCTCAGGTGTACAGGGCTTGTGCTGTCTCTCCCAAAGATGGAATCAGGACTCTAGCTTTGCAAAGTCAATATTGGATTAGAAAATAAGTTCTCAGAGAACTTTCTTGACATTATGGTGAACTCTAGATGTCTTTGAACTTTAGCGATGGCAAATTTAAGATGTACTCTCTTTTATGAATTCATTTATGTATGAATGAGATGTTTTTGCACAGAACAAATAAATAGTTGGTAGATAAGACAATGTCATATCCAGAGTTTTTGGTTATTAATGGAGTTTGCTATGGCAAAAGCCCTAACCGTACAGTAAGTATAAAATTGAGATGTGTAACTTGTCCTGCAAGGTTTGTGCTACCACGAACATATAATCATGCTTGTTGATAAGACATTTTTTTAAGTAACTCCTGATCAACTTTTTTGGCCACATTTTCCTCAAATCTACTTCAGAATATTATTAATGTAATATTGTAATTTTACTGTTATTTCACTTTAGCTCAGCAGAACCCTGCTCCGCCCGTCCCAGCTCAGCAGCAAGAGATCACAATGAACCGACAGCAACGTTACTTTCGCATTCCCTTCATCCGCCCCTCTGACCAGTACAAAGACCCTCAGAACAAGAAGAAGGGTTGGTGGTACGCTCACTTTGATGGACCCTGGATTGCCCGGCAGATGGAGCTTCATCCAGACAAGCAGCCAATCCTCTTGGTAGCAGGTACTAAAGGCTTTAACACTACCAGTGTAGTTTTCATTAGTACAGCCTAATTCTTTTATATGATAAACAAAAATAATTTCCTTATATCACAAACTATGAATTCTTCTACAGTATCTGGTCTCATAGAATCATGTTACTTATAGCTGCATTTTTGCAAAATGATTTTAACATCGTTAAATGTATCGCAGCATATTCCAGGTGAAATGAACACAAGAGGCTCTACAACAACAATCACTTTTATTTCATTTCACACAAATCTTGAGTAAAAGGGGAATTATCAGATAAGAAATACTTACTTTTTGTGCTATCTTATTACATCAAAACACTTTTACTATAGTACATGTCTTTTTAGGCAGTATATTTTAATGTTTGTGTTAGAGGTCAACCGATAGTGGATTTTACTGATACCGATAACTAAGGTGGTGGAAAAGCCAGATAACCGATTAATCAGCTGATAGTTCTTAAAATCATTTAATAGAACATTACACCATTTTCTTAGTCAGCATAGACATAGAGTACAAAATGAATAAAATCTCAGATGTAGTTTATTTTTCATGAAAATCCCAATAAAAATCAGAAAATCCAAAGATTTGGTGCACAGCGTGGGACTTTTAACACAAAGAAATTGGAGAGAGCGTAATGGTCAACAAGCATGTTACAACATTACCGCCCACAGAATGTCTATGGGACAGCCGCATTATGCTATTTTATTGCACTTGCGATGCAAAAGACCAACGTACAAGGCCTGAAGAGAACGCGAGTCGACACTCGAGTTGAAAGTCTCATAGAAGCACCACAAAATTATGTGGTTGCTTCAGCAAATGTATTTGTCATCGCAAATTGGCTTTTTATGACACTATCGGTTAGGTTAAGGGTTAGGCTAGGGAGGAAGGTTTTGTTGATTTAAAACTAAATAGAGCATTCACCTAAAAAACTTTCTGTTTTGGAGAAAATGTAACTTTCTTTTTAGTGCCCCTCACTGCTACTGTCACAATATGTGTATGGAGCCATGTGATAACATTTTGCAAAAATGTCACCACACTGACCACAGTCACAATTTTTTCTTGAGATCAGGCTCAAATTCTTATTTGTAATCGAATCAGGAGTTGAAATACAGTATAAATCCCCCTAACAAATTTGACTCTTATTGGTAGATGTGGGATATATTTGTTTATTATGTATCCAGACACGGCATGACACACTTATACTTTTGCTGCACTCAGGTAAGGATGACATGGAGATGTGTGAGCTTAGTCTAGAGGAGACTGGGCTTACACGAAAGCGTGGAGCAGAGATTCTGCCACGGCAGTTTGAAGAGATCTGGGAGCGCTGTGGAGGAATCCAATACCTGAGAAACGCCATCGAAAGCAAGCAAGCTCGACCCACCTACGCAACCGCCATGCTCCAGAATCTCCTTAAATAAAGATAACCCATTTTTCTTTATAGGATCACAATGTCTATGCACATCCAGAAGTAAAAAGTAAAGATAGTGAAGATAGTAGATAGTAAAGCTGTGTAGCTAAAAAAAACAAATGGCTTTTCTTCATGGTGGGCTTTCAGGTGTTTTCACCAGAGGCTTTTTAAACTTACTAGTAAAGCGAACTCTAGTGAAAGTGATTGCTATCCGATTTACTGTTTGTTTGTAGTTTGTTATGAATTTTGCTGTGAACTTAGAAACCAGTTTTCATACAAATCTGAGCCTTGCTTGAACCTGCTGCTCAGCAATGCCTTAAGATTCTCAGACCAGATTTATATCTCATTTAATAGGAATGATATTAGAAAATCACACCTGCTTAAACCTAAAATTGCTCATACTGTAAATACCAAGAAATAATCTTAATGAAAGACCTAGTTACAAAAATTTGCTATAGACAATTCAGTAAAACTACACTAAAACAATTCATGGCACATGCCTTTGTCCTTATTCAGTCTCGTTATTGTTATACTTAAATCTCATTATAGGACTTGCACTTAAATGGCCATTACTGCAGAGCAACATTGAATATAGTCAAAGTAACTATAATCTATTCAGATCATGAGGGTAAAGGCTAAAGAGGAACATGCACTGGAATCCATTATGTTTTGTCCTTTGTAAATGAGGTAATAGATCTTGCTGTTCAAGATAACTGCAGTGTCATTTCCTAAAAATGCACCATTCATTATTGCCTTACATATACTTGATTATTTATTAATTTTGTAAACGCATTTCAAAGCAGCTTAAGTTCATAAGGAATTAGTCACTGCTGTCATGCATGGTTTTTCTTAGCAATTTTGTACTTAAATCAAATGGTAATATGCTACAGGACAGATTAATTTCTGTTCAGTGAAGTGATAATGGCACCATTGTTAATGATTTGCTGTGAATTCTGTGGTGTGTGTGGTAGATTTCAGTTGACCTCTTATTTTTACATTTATTTATACACCAACTCAAGGAAATGTTTAGATTAAATTAGCTTGTAATCTCATGTGTCTTGCTATGCTGTTTGCTGGCTTTGTTTTATCTCATTTTGATTAAAAATAATGGAAATGGCAATAACTTTCCTAACACATTCATTTGAAAAATGTGGCATAGACAAAATTGCTGCATTTGAATTTGCAATCATTATTCAGACTTATTCATATGCTGATAGTATTCTCCATTTTCATGCTTTGAGCCCTTTCTAAATGAACTAATGTCATCTCAAACTGTCAATTCATGAATATTGTAATTGTTAATTATTTGTTTCTTGTCTGTCAATTTATCTTTTTTTGTTTGGGTTAAATACACTCTGATTTTCTCATTTTTGACTTGCAACTCATCCTCCAATCACTGTGCTAGACCAGAATAAACACATTCCATTTAAATGGTGTGTTATATGTTGTACTTTTTATGGATGAAATCAACTTTTCTCAATTGTATATCCGGTTTCATTTGGAATTGGCTGTAATGTGCATTTAACATACCGACAATGCAATTGAAATGGCTCAGTTGAAATTGAAATGAGTAACTGTATCAGAAATATTCTACAAACTTTTTCCAGTTTAATGTAAAAAAAAACAAAACAAGAAATCATTCCCACACATCTGTATTTTTGTCAAGTGATTGGTGGGGAATGTGTAAAAGAATATTCCTTTTCTTAAAGGAAGTTATTAATTTATGAGCATTCTAGACATACTGTAGAGATGTAAATACTTGAAATAATTTAAATAATAACCACAAAAAGTAACAAAATACATTCAGATACATTCAGTCAAGAGGTTAAAAGAGGTTACTGTTTAAAGAAAGAATCAATTTTGTATTTAAGATACCACCCAGTGTATCCATTTGTAAATAAATGCCTCATTGTGAGGGAGGAAACACACCTATGACAAGGGTTCAAAACATCCAACACATATTACAATGTCTCAAATAATACATTGTTGTGCAGGTGCAATTAAACATTGCTTCGAGAATTATCTAAATGATTATTTAGTTTTGTTACAAATCCATATTTTGAAGGTGCTCCTTCAGTTGTTCCTTATTTGAAGGCTACGGCTGATCCTTCAATAGGGTGGTTGTACCATAAACTCACCAAATGTCTACAAGAACCAGCAATGTCGAGCTGGCTTGAATAACACTGAAGAGCTTTGGTGCCACGTTGATTTTAAAAATAGAGTATGGACATCATAAAACTGTCACTTCAAATCCTTCACTATCAGGACTCCGATAAAGACAGCAAGATGACCGGCTAGACTTCTGCCATGCCTGTAATACAACATGAGAAAAACATCTAGAAAACACTAGAAATATCAAAGCATTCACATAAAATAATGTGTGCAACTGTATACTGTAATGGGTATGCCATAAAAGCACACTACAATCCTGTAAGACCACAATTATGTAAGGCCTTCCCCCAAAGTAAATATGCACTCTGATTTTTGTGCATGTGTGTGTGTGTGTGTGTGTGTGTGCAAAACATTTAAACAGAAAGAAATAGTAACAGCAGAATATTAATATATATTATTAATACTATATGTTTAAAAAGATGTACACTCAAATGAGAAGACTTTAGTCCAATAGAGTCTAGTCAACTATATTGCTTGCGGAAATTAAGGATGCAATGCTTAATTCAGTTAAGAGGTCATGTGACAACAATATAGCATACTATTAGTATTTGCTTATACTTGCATAATGTGTGAAGTTTCAGATATTTTTATTTATTTTTTTTACATAGAATGTATGATTTCACCCAGTATTAGAGTGTGCTACCTGTTTTTGTAGTAAGTAGAGTATTGAACTGTTAGCTTAGTAACATGCTAATGTCAGAATTTGCTGTGAAAGTCATCATTAGATCATTCAACACATCATTAGACAGGTCCCCAAGTGAGTCATTGATTTTGAGACACATCCAATGTCTAAATGTTTCTGTTGCAAAGCTCATGTCTTGATTAATATTCAGTTGTTTACATGTGCTACATACTTAACAGTGCAAATTGGAAAATTCTACCGGAGGACTATAGACAAAAGGATTTCTTTCAGGCATAATCAATGTGTTATATTAAGTCACAATTTCATGAATAAGCATCTTAAAATGCTTACATGTAATGCTTAACATTTAAAGGAGAGTTCAATTGACAGCATTTATGGGATAATGTTGATTACTGCAAAAATAATTTTAACTTGTCCCAATTGTTATTTAAAATATAAATAATTGATAAAAAAAAAACTAGGTTATTTTAAGGCAACTTCACAGTGGAAGTTTTAATCATATTTTTTTTTTCATGGTATTTCATTGTATTTTCTTGAGAATGTTAATGGAATTAAAAGGTGATGGTAGGAAGGATAACATTTCAAAGAAATCCGTTTTAATAATATTATTTCTTCTTCTACGTGAAGGTCCAGTTGAAATTTTGGTGGGAAAGTTTTGTCATCATGACATGATAAATCAAGCTGTATTGGAGTTAACCAAAAATGTGTGTTCGAGTGAAAATGGTGTTCGAGTGAAGACACACCGTGTTGCTTGCTTTGAGGAATTAGCCATCGTACCTCATTAGGTGGTATACACTGATGAACATCGACCATTTCTGACACTAACGTTTCCGATCTTCTGGTGTACAGTTGTCTGGGGATCTGGCAATGGAGAAACAGACTACCATTAATCTTCAACAATTTTCCGTGGACGCATGGTCTTGACAAGCAAAGAAGCCAGGTACATTATTGGCACAAGTGTTAATCCAGACTGTCTATACTTTGAAGAGCAAAACATCAGTTGGTGAAAAAAGTTACTGATTATCATTAATATTATCATTAGTTTGGACAACTACAGATGCTCTAGTCTAAGATGCAAAACGCATGCACGTTTATTATTTCTAGTATCCTCCTAGGAATATTATGCCTTTATCTTACATCTTTGAACGTTTTGACTCAAGTTGTAACTGTACAAGACTGTAACCTATTGACAACTTTGTAGGCATTAAGCATACAACAATTTGACATCACCAAAATCGATGAAACAGCTTTGATAATTTTACTCTAATAGCTATATTGTATATGATGAGGATACTGATGCATGGATTTAGCTGATATGGACAAAGAGAACAAACTCAAAAAACAGCCGATTCACCAAAAACAATGTTGTCTATGTTAGGCGTTATTTTACATTTATGCTAACCTACCTATTGAAATTTGTGTCCATTCTACACATCTATTTGTCATTTTCAGTAAGTATAAGCTTTACTGTCTTTATTAAAATATTTTACTTACTGTAGGTGATATAGGCTATCAGCTGTTCAGTTAATATAGGCTACTGGGAATACAAGCTCTGGTTAGTGACTATATTAAATTTACAAAGCTCTTATTCATAAACTGCCCCGAAAATAGGAAGGATTAATGTTTCCTGTCCACAAAATACATAGTAAAGGACTTGTGATTTGATCAGAAACATATTGTTGATGTTAGTACTGCTCCTGACATTGATTAAAAAGACAATTTACCCAAAATACAAATTCTGCCATCATTTACTCTACGTCATGCTTGCTATTCCAAACCAATATGGCTGAGTTCGGAATGGCAGAACTAGGAAGAGTAGTGTGGTAGATTGCCATTCCGAACTTGGACAGATACTTTCTTATGGAAGAGCAATTCCTGCATGACAGACGTGATATTTGCAGGGAAAACTTCAAATTTAACATCACATATAAAGTACTCATGACCATCCACCTCAAAATATATGCCACTAGTCTCAGCCAACATTCACTTTCATGTTTTTCTTTCTTTTCTTACAATGAAAGTGAATGGTTACTGTGGCTGCCATTCTGCTTAACACAAAAGAAAGAAAGTTCTATATGTCTGGATCAACATCAGGATGAGTAAACGATGACGTAAATGATGAGTAAATTGTCCTTTTTGGGTGAACTATCCATTTAAATAGATCATTAAGAATACTATCTTTGCTGTACACTTTACCTCAATACTAAGCCGTATACTTTCAAGTGAGCGAAATGTGCCCTGGTCTGAGTGTTGTAAGGAACATGAGTCAGAGCTCATGGGACAGAGGATGCTCGACACATGTGTTAAGACCCCATCATCATTCTCAAAAACTGGATTTATTCTCATAGTGTTACCAAAGGGGAATGGAGATTGTGAACGCCTATAATGCAAAGAATACCAACGTGTTTAAAACAGGTCACACCACTGCAAATCCATATCTGTAAAAAAAAAAAAATGTAACTTCTAAAAAAGGAACAGAAAAAAAGCCCTTCTTACACAAGCGTCAATGTCTTTCTGGTCCGTATACATTTCTTGTTAATGAAAATCAAGATGCCTATTACAGCACAAACCACTGAGAGGCTCCCCACCATGCAGGCCACGAAAAGGAGAGGGTCAATTGGCACAGATACCAGTTCGTTGCAGCGTTCTCCGTGGTAGTGCCAGAATTTACCTACAGGACATCTAAAAATGAAGAAAACATGTGAATCTTGTAGCACTACTGTTGAACTCTACAGAGTTCAAATGGTCATGGAAAACCAGATTTTATTTTTTTTAATTTATCATTTCCAGTCCTGGATCAACCATGGAAATGAATAACGTCTAAAAAGTCAATGAAAAGTCATGTAAATCCCTAAAGTGAATATAAATTCTTATAGTTATCATAGAAATTCTATAGTAAAAGATGTGAGGGCTCTGACTCTAAAGGCCCCAGTATACTCGTGATAAAGTTCTTCTTTATTCTTTGCTCAAGGGTAGAAAGAAGTTCAAGAGAGCTGAGCAATAGCATACTGTCTGCGAATATTCAGACAACAAGGGCCACACTGCTGTGGGAGTCATTTAGAGGAGCATTTAAATATGAGGATGAACAAGACTATATAAAATATTAACTAATATGTGCTATCAATGACATCATGCCTCATTATATGAGTAGAATTGATCAGTAAAATAAGCTGTTTCAACCACTCAATGGTGATTAAAGTGATATTTATGCAGTGGATATTTTGTAATTTGTCTTTACATGTGTTTACATGCTTTACATGCTATATGCAGCCATAATATGCATCGGCACTTATAATTTATAATAACACTGATACTACTGCAAAGATGGGTGTATAAAAGAGTGTTAATGGGCAGAATACAAACAAAAGAATGATGGTTGGATGCATATCTCACTTTGGGCAGATGTGTGAATGGCTTTCGGCTGCAGACAGCACATGAATGAAGCAGCATATTAAACAACAGAGTAGATTTGGTTCCTTTTGTAGACTAATACACATACAGTAGACTAATTAAAAAAAATAACATGGCATGTTCTTGGAAAAAGTCTTTATGCAAACATAGAGATGTTGGTAAGTTTGCATCTGCTCAGCAACTCTTCACACCGTTATATTTGTGTTAACTGACTGGGGAAAGGAATCTGAAGCAAATGTCCACCTGTTGAATGTAACACACCATAAGAAAGTGTTTCACTGCTGTTCAAACCTTTCCATCTGAAAGGACTAAATATTAAATGAAACAAATTACAATAAAATGCAAAGTAATCTCTTCAGTAATCAAAATACTTTTTGAATGTAACTGTAGTCTAATTACCAATTTATTAAACTTTAACTGACGTTGAATACAGTTACTAATATTTAGCATTTAAAATACATAATCCCGTTACAAATATTCCGTTACTCCCAAATCCTGCCAATGGAATTATGAAGGTGTTTAACAGTTGGTATGAAGTTTTCCTGAAAGTGTATGTTGGCAAGCTGTTTCAAACTACCGAAACAAACATTTTGGCCAGGTTGCCAACACACTAGAGGAAGTTCTAATAAGAAATATGCAGATGGTAACACCTTCATTAATGAATCATTAACAAACATTAAGTTATATCAAGCAAACAACTAAATTGAACAAACCACCCCTTATACAAACTTTGTTAAAGTAGCACAAAATCTAATGCACATAAAGGTGCTAAATCATTATTTGTAAATCTTTAGAAACATTTACAATGTATGAATAGTTTCAACGTTAGATTAGATGCTACAAAAATATAAGCAAACAATTTGTAAATATGTGTAAATAGTAAAAGCATGAATACATACCACAACAAACAAACAGCAAATGTTTGGCCTTTTTAGACCTTGGTTACTAATTAGCTGAACATTAATGAATAATTTGTAATCATAAGTGTGTGAAGTATTAAAAAATACAAATCATTTCTGAAAACATTTGTAAATGTAAAAAAATGCATGAACTAATTTATTAAAAAGTATAATGACATTTGTAAGCATTCAAACGTACTGTACATTAAACAATTATCTGTTCATCGTTCTTTAAAATTTGTTAAAATCATGTGGAGATGTAAAAGTGCAAAGCCATATATGAATGAAAGTTTAAAAAACATTTGTAAGTATTTGAATTTTCATTAACTAATGATCTGTTCAGCATTATGTAATGTTTGTTAATTGTTTATTAGTAAAAGTGGTTATAAAGTGTTACCTAATATATGTTATTATAATATACTGTTGAAGTCATATGCTTACATACCTTAGCCAAATACATTTAAACTCAGTTCCCCGTCTGTCTCTCACTTCGACGTTGTGCCTCTGATCTATGAAAAAAGGCCAATGAGAAGTTGGCAGACAGTATTTGCATATCCTGCCCCCGGACATACGGGTATAAAAGCGGGGAAATACGTTGAGTTCATTCAGAAATTTTCTTCGGAGCCGATGGTTTTACTGCAGCAAGCTGCGAGTCACATACACATTCCTGTTCCTCTGACACTCTCTGCTGTTGGATCTACGGCACATTACAGCGGCTTTCTCCTTCCCTGCACGGCAGTGCAGCTTGCCCCTGGGCGCTTCGACAGTACAAGAGCAAATAAAAGAGTGATATTTCTTGTAAAAGAGTATTTTTCTCTATTAGAGCAATACACAGCGGCGTTGAACATCCTTTTCAGATGGCCACAGGCGTTGTCTCGTGTGTCTGGGAGGTGATCACACCGAGGCAGCTTTTGTGGATGGTTCATGCTCTCACTGTGAGGGCATGACCATGGCAACGTTACAGTAGCGGCTTTCTTTCAATAGAAAGAACGCCACTCCAAGAGGCAACCTGGGGATGGCAGCGGGTGCAGCTCAGCCGGGTACGCCCCCTCGGACCACCCGCCCCCCAGCATACTCGTTGACTCACGTCCGTGCTCGAGGCAACAGCGGCTCACCTCACAGCCAGCCTGCTTATCCTCTAGAGCTCGAAGTGGATGAGCTCGCCGCTGCATCGGAGAGCGCGGCATCTGACTCCCCTGGGCTGCCGCCTTCGGGCTAGCACACTCAGGCTGAGGTTGACGCTCAGATGGCCGACATGCTTCCCCGGGCCGCCGCCAGCGTGGGCTTGGACTGGAACCCTCCGTCCTCCCCACAGCCATCACGGTTGGATAACTGGTTCCTGGGGTCTGGGCACCGCTCACAGCCTCGCTCCCCCCTGGTCCGGTTTTTCCCAGTGTTGCATGATGAGCTGATGCCAACGTGGAGAGCACCCCTCTCCACCCATCACAAAGCCACTCGCTCATCCGCTTTCGCTACCCACGACGGCAGAGTGGCCCACTGTTACACGGCGATTCCCCAGGTGGATAGGGCTGTTGCGCTCCACCTGTGTCCCGGAAACCCTACCACCTGGTGGGGTTGCCCTGTGCTCCCCTCCAAGGCCTGTAGGACAACATCCTCGCTGACTGCGAAATCCTACAGCGCTGCTGGACATGCCGCCTCCGCACTGTACGCCATGGCCCTCCTGCAAATCCACCAGGCCAAGGCACTCAACGATCTGCACGGGGGTAGCCCTGATCCTGATGTGCTGCAGGAACTGTGCTCAGCGACCGACCTCGCTCTTAGAGCCATGAAGGTCACAGCGCAGTCACTCGGGCAGGTGATGGTCACGCTCGTGGTCCAGGAACGTCATCTGTGTCAGAACTTGGTCGAGATGCGTGAGACCGTCAAGGCTCGCTTTCTTAACGCCCCTGTCTCCCAGTTTGGCCTCTTTAGCGACACCGTCGATGACTTCACCTAGCAGTTCTCCACAGTGAAGAAGCAGACGGAGGCCATATCTCACATCCTTCCCCGCCGTAAGCCTGCCGCCATGGGCCATGCTCCGTCTGCCCGCCGAGTGCATCCTCCTGCGGATAAAAAGCACCCTGCTCCGCCTCAACCCGGGCGCAGCTCTCAGCCCCAGTCTCACGAGCATGGCGCCGTGGCACGCACCGTGTGACAATCACCCTGCCTGCCGCCAAACATTCAAACCCTGGACAGACCTCTGCTTTCTACGGGCAGGAGTACCCTTGCAGCAGGAGTCCCGACGCATCTTGGTCATGACCGACGCCTCCAGATTGGGTTGTGGTGCCATGTGAACGGGCACGAAGCTGCGGGCTGTTGGAGAGGGGCCCCGCTGCGCTGGCATATCAATTGCCTAGAGTTGTTGGCTGTTTTTCTTGCCCTGCGGAAGTTCATCCCATTAGCTCGGGACAAACATGTCCTATTCAGGTCAGACAGCACCACCGTTGTAGCGTACATAAATCGCCAAGGCGGCGTACGGTCCCGCCACATGTCACGACTCACCCATCGTCTCCTCCTTTGGAGCCAGCAGCGACTCACATCCCCGGCAACCTCAATGTGATAGCAGACGCATGTCACGACAACGCTTGCCCAGCGGAGAGTTGAGGCTTCACCCCCAGTCGGTCCAGCTGATCTGGGAATGGTTCGGCAAGGCCCAGGTAGACCAATTTGCCTCCCACTGTCCGCTCTGGTATGCCCAAACAGAGGCTCACTACTTGGACTGCACGCAGAGCTTTAGATTCTGAGCAGCTCTTTGTCTGCTTTGGCGGACAGTGGAAAGGGAACTCTGTCTCCAATCAGAGGCTTTCCCACTGGGTTGTGGATGCCTTTTCATTGGCCTATTATCACACCCAGGCCGTGCCCCCCCCCCCCCCCCCTGCAGTTTGAGCACACTCAACAAGGAGTGTTGCGTCCTCGTGGGCACTAGCCAGGTACATATGTAGAGCAGCGGGTTGGGCAACACCTAATACCTTTGCGAGATTCTACTGTCTCCGGGTTGAGTCAGTATCGTCCTGTTTTCTCAGGTCTGAGAATGGTAGAACACGCTGACGGTCTGGCCAGGTGGATCGCTTGCACCAGGCGCCCTTTCCCTCAGACGAGGTAAAATTGTATGCTTTTTTTCTCAGGAGATCCTACTTATTCGGATCCCTGGATGATTCCTCCCTAGCCCTTTGGGTCTGCAGTTCAGTGGAGGAACTCGTCGACCCAATCCACTGTGGGTACTTAATCTACCCTGTACTGGAATAGGTGTTCCACAGGGCAGGACTCCTACGTGGACTCCCCCTGTGTGTATTATCTCCGGTACGGTCCCCTTATGAATGGACCCACGTCTCCCTTAGGCAGTTCCAGCTGCCCTCCAGTTGCTGTGTTGTAGCAACTCCCCCCTCTGACGAGGTTGGATCTACCACTGCGCCATTTCCACATGCCGCCTGAAAAACCCATGTGATGTATTCATCACTCTTACCTCCCCTTTCGGCAGGTGTGGCCTCCGCAGGGTCTTTTCCCCCTGAAAGAATAGGAAACTGGGTAAGACCCCCTTCCCTCAATGCGTGTAAGGGCCCCGGCCGTTCTTGCTCTATGCGTGAAACATAGAGAGAAAAGAGGCCCAGCCAGGCTTGGCACATTCCCAGGTTGGCAAGCGTTGCCTTGTTCTCCTGCCTAGGGTAACCAAAAGGATTCCGACGACTGGGGCATTGGGGAAGGGTACGTGCAGTCTGACACAACTGGTCGCCTCTGCACGTGAAATACCTGCCCGCTCCTGTGTCAGCAGTACATGTACACGGCTCAGCGCATGCCGTGATTTAAATTGGACCCCTAGTGTCGCTTCTTCGACACGACGTCAAAGTGAGCGACAGACAGGGAACGTCTAGGTTACGTATGTACGTTTCCTCCCGGTCACGTTGCTGAGCCGAGCCACTGTAGTGGCCGGACCATTTCCGGCTCCTCAGAAAAATCCTGAATGAACTCGATGTATTTCCCTGCTTTTATACCCGTATATCCGGAGGCGGGGTATGCAAATACTGTCTGCCAACTTCTCATTGGCCTTTTTTCATAGATCAGAGGCATATTCGGCGCTTAAGAGAGACCTCTAGTGTCGCTTCTTCGACACAACGTCTCGTTCCCTCCATCAGGGAACGGAGGTTACATACGTAACCTAGATGTTTTTTTGCACAATTCCTGACATTTTATTATTGAAAACATTCCCTGTCTTAGGTTAGTTAGGATCACTACTTTATTTTAAGAACGTGAAATGTCAGAATAATAGTAGAGAGAATAATTTATTTCAGCTTTTATATCTTTCATCACATTCCCAGTGGGTCAGAAGTTTTCATACAGTTTGTTAGTGTTAGGTAGCATTGCCATTTAAATAGTTTAACTTGGGTTAAATGTTTTGGGTAGTCTTCCATAAGCTTCTCACAATAAGTTGCTGAAATTTTGGCCCATTCCTCCAGACAGAACTAATGTATCTGAGTCAGGTTTGTAGGCCTCCTTGCACGCACACGGATTGAGGTCAGGGCTTTGTGATGGCCACTCCAATACCTTGAATTTGTTGTCCTTGAGCCAGTTTTACCACAACTTTGGTGGTATGCTTGGGGTCATTGTCCATTTGGAAGACCCATTTGTAACTGAGCTTTAACTTCCTGGCTGATGTTTTGAGATGTTGCTTCAATAAATATTCAAATAATATTCCTTCTTCATTATGCCATCTATTTTGTGAAGTGCACCAGTCCCTCCTGCAGCAAAGCACCCCCACAACATGAAGCTTCCACCCCCATGCTTCACTGTTGGGATGGTGTTCTTCGGATTGCAAGCCTCACCCTTTTTCTTCCAAACATAATGATGGAATTTATGGCCAAACAGTTACATTTTTGTTTCATCAGACCAGAGGACATTTCTAAAAAAGTAAGATCTTTGTCCCATGTGCACTTGCAAGCTATAGTCTAGCTTTTTATGGTGGTTTTGGAGCAGTGGCTACTTCCTTACTGAGCAGTCTTTCAGATTATGTTCATATAGGCCTTGTTTTACAGTGGATATAGATACTTGTCTGCTTGTTTTCTCCAGCATCTTCACAAGGTCCTTTGCTGTTGTTCTGGGATTGATTTGCTCTTTTCGCACCAAACTACGTTTATCTCTAGGAGACAGAATGCGTCTCCTTTCTGAGTGGTATGATGGCTGCGTGCACCCATGGTGTTGATACGTGTGTACTATTGTTTGTACAGATGAACGAGCTACCTTGGGGCATTTGGAAATTGTTCCCAAGGATGAACCAGACTTGTGGGGGTCCACAGTTTTTTGTTCCCTGATGTCTTGGCTGATTTATTTTGATTTTCCAATGATGTCAAGCAAATAAGCACTGAGTTTGAAGGTAGGCCTTAAAATGCATCCACAGGTACACCCTCCAATTTAGTACACCTCCTATCAGAAGCTAATTGGCTAATTGTCTAAAGGCTTGACAGTCATTTTCTGGAATTTTTCAAGCTGCTTAAAGGCACAGTTAACTTTGTATGGATCAATCCCTCACGCCCTCATTCATGCAGCATTAGACCACTACCACATCCTGCAGCATATCAAGAGAATGATCACCAGTTACTTTGGTGGAATCCAGCTACGATTCAACACGGCCCATTTTACAACTAATTGGCAAAGCCTAGAAAAGGGTATCGTAACTGGCTGTACAATCTCCCCCATCCTCTTCGTCATGGGAATGAACCTCCTAATAACCGCTGCGGAGAAGGAAGCCCGGGGTCCAAAAATGGAGTCAGGCCTCCGACAACCCCCAATAAGAGGTTACATGGACGATCTCACCGTGACGACCACAACCCATGTGGAGGCGAGGTGGGTGCTAACTGTTCTGGACCACATGGCAACATGGGCCAGAATGAAGTTTAAGCCAAAGAAATCCAGGAGTTTGGTAATCAGGAACGGGAAGTTGACCAACAGATTCAAGCTGAAGGTGCAAGGGGAAGTGATTCCATCGATAGAGGAGGGGGGGGCAGGGGGCAACCAATAATCCACTCAGCAGTCCGGACTGTCCTCTGTAGTCTTCTGATGTTTGATTTCGTAGCTGCACCAAACCAGACAGATATTGAAGTGCAGAGGACAGACTCAATGACTGCTGAGTAGAACTGTTTCAGCAGCACCTGTGGCAGGTTGAACTTCCTGAGCTGGCAAGGAAGTACAGCCTCTACTGGGCCTTTTTCACAATGGAGTCGATGTATATCTCCCACTTCAGGTCCTGTGAGATGATAGTGCCCAGAAACCCGAATGACTCCACTGCTGCCACAGTGCTGTTTAGAATGGTAAGGGGGGACAATGTTTGGGTGTTCCTCCTAAAGTCCACAATCATCTCCACCGTTTTGAGTGTGTTCAGCTCCAGGTTGTTTTTACTGCACCAGACAGCCAGCCGTTTATCCTCCTTTCTATATGCAGACTCATCATCATCCCGGATGAGGCCAATGACAGTGGTGTCGTCTGCAAACTTCAGGAGCTTGACAGAGGGATCCTTGGTGGTCTAGTCATTTGTGTAGAGTGAGAAGAGTAGTGAGGAGAGCACACATCCCTGGGGGGCACCAGTGCTGATGGTACAGGTGGTGGAAGTGAATTTTCCCTGCCTCACAAGCTGCTGCCTGTCCGTCAGAAAGCTGGTAATCCACTGACAGATAGAGGTGGGAACAGGGAGTTGGTTTAACTTAGTCCAGAGAATGGCTGGGATGATTGTGTTGAAAGCCGAGCTGAAGTCCACAAAAAAGGATCCTTGCGTATGTCTGTCCTGATGTTGCAGGACGTGATGCAATCCCATGTTGACTGCATCGTCCACAGACCTGTTTGCTCGATAAGCAAATTGAAGGGGATCCAGAAAGGGTCCAGTGATGTCCTTCAGGTGGGCCAACACCAGTCTCTCAAATGACTTCATGACCACAGATGTCAGGGCGACAGGTCTGTAGTCATTAAGTCCTGTGATTTTAGGTTTCTTAGGGACAGGGATAATAACTGAGTGTTTGAAGCAGCATGGGACTTCACACTGCTCCAGTGATCTATTGAAGATCTGAGTGAAGATGGGGGACAGTTGGTTAGCACAGGAACGAAGGCACGCTGGTGAGATGCCATCTGGGCCTGGAGCCTTCCTTGACCTTTGCTTCCGAAAGACATGGCACACATCGTCTTCACAGATCTTGAGTGCAGGTTGTGTAGCTGGAGGTGGGAGGAGGGGGGTTGCAGGAGGTGTTAATGTTTGTGTGAAATGAAGGTCCGAGTGCGTGTGGGGTGTGAAATTGGGCCTTTCGAATCTGCAATAGAACACATTCAGGTCATCAGCCAGTCGTTGGTCCACCACAGGGTTGGGGGTAGGAGTCCTGTAATTAGTAAGTTGTTTCAGTCCACTCCACACTGATGCAGGGTCTTTAGCTGAAAACTTGTTTTTCAGCTTCTCAGAGTAGCTTCTTTTAGCACTGATTTCCTTATTCAGTGTGTTCCTGGCCTGATTATACAAGATTCTATCCCCACCCCTGTAAGCATCCTCTTTGGCATGACGAAGCTGTCTGAGTTTTCCTGTGAACCATGGTTTATCATTGTTGAATGATAAAAATGTCCTAGTAGGGATTCACATACCCTCACAGAAACTGATGTATGATGTAACATTATCTGTGAGCTCGTCCAGGTCTGTAGCTGCAGCTTCAAAAACACTCCAATCAGTGCAGTCAAAGCAGGCTTGTAGTTCCCGCTCTGCTTCATTAGTCCACTTCTTTACAGTCCTTACAACTGGCTTTGATGATTTTAATTTCTGCCTGTAGGTTGGAAGAAGATGAACCAGACAGTGATCATAGAGTCCCAAAGCAATATGCATCCTTTAATGTTGTATAGCAGTGATGGGGCATGTAATGTGCTGTCTGTATCTGGGCAGTTCACGTGTGACATATGCTTTGTTAAAGTCCCCAAGAATAATAATAACTGAGTCCGGGTATTGTTGTTCGAGTCTGAGATTTGATCAGCCAGCTGTTGCAGCGCTATGTTCACAGACGCGTTTGGAGGAATGTAAACACTCACCAGAATAAACGAAGAAAACTCCCGCGGCGAGTAGAATGGCTTACAGTTAATAAAGAGCGCTTCCAGGTTAGGACAGCACATCCTCTTTAACGTTGTTACATATGTACACCAACTTTCGTTGATGTAAAAGCATGTTCCACCGCCTCTCGTTTTCCCCGTTAACTCCGGGATGCGATCTGATCTGAACAGCTGAAAGCCCGGCAGGTGTAATACGCTGTCCAGAATGGCTTCACTCAGCCAGGTTCCAGTGAAGCACAGTGCAGCAGAGTTTGAAAAGTTCTTATTTGTATGTGTGAGGAGATGTACTTCGTCAGTTTTGTTGGGAAGAGAGCGAAGATTCGCGAGATGAATGCTTAGCAGTGCTGTTCGAACGCCGCGCTGACGGACTTTAACCAGTGCGCCAGCTCGTCTCCCTCGCCTGCGTCTGGTAGCGCGTTTAAACAACACAGACGCGCCTCCAACTAAAATGTCCAGCAAAACATCTGCATATTCAAAAACTGGGAAAAGATTATCTGGTATGTGCTGCCGAATGTTCAGCAGTTCGTTCCTGTAAACCTGACTGGTAAAATATTACTAAACACAGGACAAACAAACAAAAACAACAAAAGAATTGGAGAGCTCCACACCGAGGCGGCCATCTGCAGCACCATCGTTTGTACAGTTTGTTGGGCTCTTTGAATTTCTTTCATGGTATCCCAACTTATAGGTGCAATAATGACGGAAGGTGGTAGGATGGATTCATCTTGAGGTAATCTGTGAGAAGGATTGTGACGATGGGAAAGTGCATCAGCTTTGCTGTCTTGTTGCCAGGGCGGTAGGTGACTGTGAATTGGAATCTTGTGAAGACGGACCATCAGGCTTGTCGTGGATCGAGTAGTTTTGCTCCCTTTTGGTCAGTGAATGCCTACATTGTTGATGAGCACGTTCGCAAACCCTTGCATTTATACTCTACATCCCAGCGATGCCTCATCCCCACAGAAATCAATGGATTTGGAGTGTTCTCTGAAACAGCATAAATCTTAGGGCGCCTACACTCTCGTGAAATGTGAAAGGTCAGTTTGGAAGGCGTGTACTAGAGGGAAGAGGCGGTTCAGTTTGAAAACAAGCAGCAATCTTGTTGCAAAGATAAAGATAGCTATCTAAAATATATCTTTTTGACAATGTACTAGTAAACACAGAAACACTTTTTCTGGTTCTCCTTCTACAATAACTGTCTTCGTAGCCTGCCAGAAAAATATAATAAAGGACAGGGAATGAATAGACCACATGCATGAGTTAGTCTTCCATGTTTTTTTATCTTAGCTAGTCCCACCTTTCCAAAATTCTCATTGGTCAACAAATGCCTACTTCAGAGTGTGTTGCAGCAAAAGTTGAAATGCAGACTAAACTCTAGTGTGTAGATTATATAAAACTTAAATGTAATAATTTGCCACCCAGAGGTCTTGGGCGTTGCGGTATGCGTTGTACTACATACCAGTGAAGAGCTGCAGAAAAGAAACTTTTAAAAGTGCATCTCAAAACCAACCTAGTCTCATAAAATGAACATACTATAACTACATTTTTGGAAAATTTTATGTGAAGCTTTCTAAGTTTTACTGCAGTTTCCTGGTGAAAAGAACACAAACGGCACTACTACTCTTTTTTTTATTCACTTCCACACAAATCACAGGAACTTTGGATGTTTATGTGTTTATAAACACTTATTTTTTGCTCTATTACTCACACCCTGCCATGTTATGATTTAACTTTTACTCTAGCGCATAAATTGAAAAATAAAAAATATTTTAACGCTTTTATTACAGACCCACCTACATTCACACCCAGTCCCTTATCAGGCTAATTAAGCCTCTGAGAGGGATAAAGGCCGACTACGGAAGGCCTGTGCGACGAGAGAGAGATCGTTTATGGTCAGCCTCCTTGCACGTCTAAATCCCTTTACACGATCCAAGCCAAGGATGCACAAAAATAAACTAAAAGTGAAGCGAAAGTGCCTTGGAAGCGACACAAAATTATGTGGTTGCCTCAGTATATGTGCTTTTCATGTCTAATTTGCTTTTAAAACACTATCGGTTATGTTTAGGTGGTTTAGGGTAAGGATGTCTCTTGTTCTCCTCTTTTAGAAAACTATTGGTTAGGTTTAGTTTAAAGTTATAGCTTAGGGAGGTGCGTTTTCCTCAAAACATCCATCTAATATTCACCTTAAAAACCTTGTCTGATGACAACATAATTTCACTCGCTTTTGGCACCCACCACTGGATATTTCACATGGAAATTGCTGCCAAATGTGAAAAGAAGTACGTAGATTTGGTTTGTAAACATTTTGCCATTGTCACATAAATTTCATGAGATCAGGCAGCTTAAAACACCTGCGTTTCTGTTAAGGCCAAAGTATACTTGTTTTTTTCTTGTGCGTGGAGCAAATTCTGTCATTAGTACAATACGTGCGGACTGTCTGCATGCAGCCCAGTTTTTCTAGACACAAATAGTCAGCAGCACATGTGCCTGCCATTGACTACTAAAAAGTTTCACAAAGCTGTTGCAGTATGCATGCTGAATGCGCCTGTACAGGCTTGCAATCAAAGAATACAAAGTATACCATTTCCTTCATATGTGTTGCACTGCCTCTAACTTTTTGTAGTGCAAGAACATGTTTTCTTAGAATAGCAGCAGCTCTTCAATACATAGTTTCATAGAGATTTTCTTTCCCCAAATAGTTCCTCGTACTGGAAATTCCTAGACTTCATCATTCTCTGAACATTTAGAGGTGACGTTAACATACCTGCAGGTAGCTCCATGTCCAGGTATGATCTCACACAGGCCTCCATGCAGACAGTATTCCGGCTGTAGGACACAGATGCTCGTGCAGGGAAGGCCATTCATAGTACTATAGCCTGGATCACAGAGACACTCTGGCTCTGTTGTTAGAGTGTTTACCATGCAGCGAGAGAAATCGTTGCACTCCATAAACTTACACGGATCACCGTGATCTGCTGGCGAAGACAATGAGGTATGTATACTTACGTCCAGACAGACAAAGACGCTTAAATACTTAATACATGTGTGCTTATCCCTTTACGTTAATGTAGATGCCTTTGTTTACATTTCTTAATGATGAGCAACCAGATGTATCTTTTTATACATTGGACATCGTTCACTGCCAAGAAGGCCAGCTTATAATTTTCATACAAAAATTCAGAATTTACCGCAAACTTGCCGCAAATTTGCCACTGATTATTTTCACATGCAAATGAGCTATGTTGCAAACCTTCGGGAAAATTGGTCATTGTTGCCAAAGGTTTGCTGCAAGTTCACTACTACCAGTGAAGAGCTGCAAACTTCTGACAAAAATATTTGTGGCAAATAACAAACTCAAACTGATTTATGCTGGTTCATGTTGTTCACCAGCAAAAACATTCAACAGCTAGCTGGAAAGCTATCCCAAAAATGTCCAACCCAACAATTCTAGCGTCATTTGCTCATCCTCTTTTGTTTCGAACCACTATGACTTTCATTCTTCCCTGAAACACAAAAGAAGATGATAGGCGCTGACATAATTCTTTGTCATCAAATGGAAATCAGATTAAATGAAAGTTATTGGTAACTTAGGCCAAAGACAGTTTAGCAGAGATGGACCACTGGTATTAAAATTAATGTGAGAAATTGGAACAGCCAGCAGATGTAGAAAGAAAGTCCTGCCTTACAGGTAAACCAAACATCTTTCAGATACATATCTCACTATCAATCAGTTAGCTAAATACGCCTGAAAAATTTTGTTTTTATGGTGATCTGAGATAAAGAAGCAAAGTTGGTGATACCATTGTAGTCAGATTTTACTGCTGATTGTAAATATGTTCTTTGATCGTAATATTGACCAACCAATTTGGAGATATCAGTTATTCCACATTCAAGTAGATATGAGCCATACTTTTATGCCACTTGCTGCCCAGGGCATTCCAAAGATGGCCGTTGAGTGGATTGACTTGCATTGAATGGGACTTTGCAGAGACTAACATCTTCTGTTTTGACCCACAGAAGAATGAAAGTCATATGGATTTGGAACAAAATGAGGGGGAGCTTTTTTGGTGAACTATCTCTGTAGGAAGCCTGGTGGACACACCAGCATACCAGCATCCAAATCAACATATGTTGGTGACCCACAATGCTGGTCTTTTCAACAGGGTTACCTGCTTCCACATCCACTGATTGTGAGTTGATTTCTATGTCCAGTCCCATAGAAGCAGCACTGCAGAAGTCCTCAAGTATGCAGTGTACCATCTCTGTAACATTGTATGGAAATGGTTTGGCTAATTTAATCTTGCTATTGACAACAACACTGCCATTCCTGAAGTTCAGAATCTCCAGCTCTTTAAATCCAGTCAGGTTGGACTGTAGATATGGCAGGAGCTGAGGAAAAAGAGGTATAAAAGTTTAATGAGAGATTACGACTTTTCTTTCATCATAGCTGACTTGTGACTGGTTAATTGTGCATGAACGTAATGCAGCTCTGATGCAAAACTTTTGGAATTGTCAATTCAAAAGCAATTGCTTGACTTCTGAGACTGAAAGATTTGCCTGGTGTCTGTCTCTCATCCTATTACAATATGCTAAAATCTTTTCAATGCTCATTTCACTCCGCACAAGGAGGGCCATTTACAGAAAAAGATGGTTGTTCAGGAGAAATAGGGCGTAGCTGCTCAGTCATCCATCTTTGCTCAAGATTACAAGAGTCTGATTACACCACTCACACAAAAGATGGAGGACTTGAAGATATCATATACGCATAAAGACATGCCTGACTTGTTAGCATTCGGAAAATTTTAATCTCTCAAATGTTCGATTAAAAGTGTGAAATTAAAACTAGATTTTTACGTTTTTTCGAAGGATAATAGGAATGGTGCTGTCCTGTGCAAACATTTGCTGCCAGGATGTTGCAGTATGGTTGCTAAGGGGTTCTGAGTTACATGCAGAACATTAATACTTAGGCTCAGGAGTTTGTTAAAATCTCTAACCCTGAATATGAGCAATAGTTCCCTTAAGGGGGCATTCACACAGAATGTGTTTTTGTTTCTTCTAAGTAAAGGTGTGCTAGACAGACTTCTTTGTATGAAAGCTAATTTCTGCCACATGGAAACAAAAATAAAATAAAATAATGATAAAATTATGAGTTCCCTATCTGTCACTCACTTGAAGTTGTATAGATGTAGTGACACTAGGGGTCACCCTTGGGAGCCCCAAACACCTATGATATTTGAGAAAAGGCCAATGAGAATTGGCGAGTGGAATTTGCATGCCACACCCTCCAAAAATATGGGTATAAAATGAACCGGCTTTCAACCACTAATTCAGATTTGTTCTTCTTAGCCGAGTGGTATTGAAGAAATACACCAGCATTCCATTCACCTCTGAATGCGAAAGTGTAAAAACAGCTGTTGGATATATGGTGCATTACAGAGAGTTCTCCCTTTCTTGCACAGATAAGTGCAGAGAATGCCCCTGTATGCTTCACAGCCACAGTTGATGAAAAATAAAAGTGTATTTTCTCTAAAAGAGTGAGCACTGACAGAGAGCGTCTTTTTAAAGAGGCCTTTCCATTTATGTGCGGTCCCTAAAAAAGGGTGAGGTTGTTATCTCTCTCCCTCTGAGGGCCATGATTGCTGTCTCACGTACCCCTGCCCGAGGCGAACCCTGGTTCGTCCTCACCGAGCGAGGCCATGTGGCGCTCTGTGGGCGGCCGATGCGGGCAAGAGATGTGATCTCCGGCATGACCACGCCGTCTCTCCTCTGCATGCTTTGCCGCCTCCACTCGCCACTCCTGTAGTCACACTGAGACAGTGTTTGTGGGTGGCGCATTCTCACTGCGAGAGCATGGCCATAGCAAAGTTACAATCGCGGCTTTCTCTCTTCCATATAAAGAAGGCCACTCCAGCCACTCCCCGTCCTGGTCCTTCTGCTTATATGCATAAGGCTGCAGCAGTTAGCACTGGGGGCAATTTTGGGGCTTTAATGGGAGCATTTCTGCTGGTGGAATCCTCACGGACCTTCCATTCCTCATTTCGTTTCCACCACTCGATTTCATGGATGGGTCAGGCGGCTCACACTAGGGAAGGCTTAAGTCTCAATCGGGGCTAAGGAGGGGGATGAGCTCTCAATCACAGCTCCAGAGAGTGGGCTGCTTCAGTTGGATGCAGAGTACTCGGTGAGGCTCCCACCTTTGGGCTTGCCTCCTGAGCCCTCATGGCTCGATGACTGGTTCCTAGGATCAGATCGGCGCTCACAGCAGCGCTCCACCCCAGTTCCATTCCCCCCAGAGTTTCATGAGGAACTTATGAAGTCCTGGCAGGCATCTTTTACTGCCCGGACTCAGCTTCCGAGTTCCTCCACTCTCACTACCCTCTATGATGGGGCGGGGGTACATCCAAGTCCTGTAAGTCCACGTCATCCTTGACGGCCAAGGCTTACAGTTCCGCTGGACAGGCCACCTCCGACTGCATGCCATGGCCCTCCTGCAAGTTCACCACACCAAGGAACTGAAAGAGCTGCGCAAGGGTATTCCTGACCCGGGAGTGATGCAGGAGCTGCGCTCGGCAACTGACCTTGCCCTACAGGCAACGAAGGTCATGGTGCGGGCTCTCAGGCAGGCGAGGTCCACTATGGTGATCGAGGAGTGCCACCTGTGGAGATGGGTGACGGCACCTCTGTGACACCCCATCTCTCAAGGTGGCCTGTTCGGCGACATGGCCGAGGACTTTGCCACAGCAGTTCTCGGCAGTCAAGAAGCCTACATGGGTGCATCCTGTCCTGGCATGATTCCTCCACCATTTACTCGCAGTCGAGATCGCACGGACAAGGACACTGCCACAGCATTTCTCGTCAGTCAAGAAGCGGAGATTCCTCTGCCGCCTACAGGCAATTGAGATCCAGTACTCCATCTGCTCAGTACCCCCATCTGCTCGTTGCCAAGGGCATCCGCCTGCGACAACACGGCCTCTGCGTCGAGCTCCCGCAGGAAGTTGATGCCTTCCGTCCACCGACCCAAGCTCAGGTGGTTGTGATGAGCAATTAGGACGCTCAGCCCCCTCCCCCCTCACTGACCGGTCCTATGGTGGACATACAGAGCAAAGTAAGTGGTATAGCAGTTTTCTCAGCACAGCCACGGGTTTGGGTGGCATACGTTTCACCTCAGTAGGAGGCGAGGATGCCGCTGTCCCGTGTGCAGAAATCGCAGTCTTTCTACAGAAGGATGCTAGGAGGTTGAATCCTCCTAGGCCATGCCTCTTTCTCTTGTGGGATCTCTATGTTCCTGCTGGGCCTCTGGAGTCAGTTGAGCTAAAGGCCCTGTCATTGAAGATGACCCTCCTGACTGCTCTCACTTCCATCAAGAGAGTTGGGGACCTGCAGGCATTCTCTGTCAGCGATATGTGCCTAGAGCACAGTCCAGCATATTCTCAGGTGAGACCCCGACCAGGCTATGAGCCCAAGGTTCCCACTATTCCTTTTAGGGACCAGGTGGTGAGCCTGCAAGCACTTCCCCGGGAGGAGGCAGACCCAGTTTTGTCATTGCTGTGTCCCCCTGGGAGTACAAGCACACCACTTGGAGTATGGCATCCTCCTGGGCCTTGGTGAATGGTGCCTCTCTAGCCGACATCTGTAGGGCAGTGGGCTGGGCGACACCCAATACCTGCTAGATTTTATGATCTCTGGGTTGAGCCAGTTTTGTCACGTGTGTTGACAGGTAAGTTTGCTGGCAGCTGGCCGAGAGTTCCACTTGCACACAGCGCCTTTCCACCCCCCGAGGGGAAAATGTGTTCTTTTTTCCCCATGTGAGTTCCAGAGACCGGTGAACCCTGGATGTCCTTCATAATCAGCCCTGCGCAGGCGAATTCTCAAATATCAGAGGTGTTTGGGGCTCCCAAGGGTGACTCCTAGTATCACTACATCGACACAACATCTCGTTCCCTCCATTAGGGAACAGAGGTTACAACAATAACCAAGACGATAATTTGATAATAATTACAGTAGATTTAAAGTCACAATTTTGTGATAGAAAGTCATGTATTATATGAGATTAAAAGACACTTGTAATAGAAAAAAAAAATTTTCAGCCTATGTAATGCACAGTTTGTTACCACAGAAGCATGTCAAGTCTTAACTATCACCAACATGCAGAATGAGACATTTTTGTCACTAAGCGCTTTTCAACGCAGCTTCATGATTGCTGCAACAAAGAGGAAAGCCACAGTCAAACGGCAGATTAATATTGTGGAGGATGAAATGAAAATGCAACCTATGTGGGGTCTAGCTCTTTCTTTTAATCAATCTCCCACTTAGACTTTGGGAAACGTTTAATGTTACTTGATTTGGTGCTATTTAATGCATTTCTGTCTTTATACTCTAGAAGGCTTTGTTTGTAAAATGTTAATTAAGCATTATATTGTTACATATTGTTTTGTTTTCTTTCAAAATATGTAAATAAATGCATTTTGACAGGAAAAGTGTCAAATTTCAGCACTTTAAAAATCTGCGATTAATTACGATTAACTACAAAAAAGTATGCGATTAATCACAAATAAAAAATTTTAATGAACTGACAGCACTACTTTTTCCTCAAAATGATGACTTTGAATCTAATAATTATGAAAAGTTTTTCCTTTGCATTTTAGAAAGGTTTCACGCACAGATGACAACGTTGTCAAAATGATTCCCCTTCTCACCGATCCGCGAAAATCAATAAAAATGCTGTATTATGCTTCCCAGGCCAGTACTTGGCAATGTCACATTGTAAAGAAACACTACGTGCCTGCGCACATAAGCATTCTTCCACAAAGTTGTGATTACAAAAAATTTAAATGGCGAAAGGATCGAGCATTTTTGTCTGGTTGGACGATGAGGTTGCTTGACCCTGGACTATAAAGCACACCACCTTTTTAAGGAATCCAACTGGTGATCTCATGTTGGTCTGTTTGCCCTTGAGGTAAGGACGAAGTGCTTATGACATCATTGTTTTCACAAATTCACGTTTTTGTATGTTTACACTGAGATGATAACAGCATCGTTTCCAAAAACGTGCACTTTGAAACCCGTTATAACAAGTTTGCATTTTTAGGACCCAAAACGCTGTTGTCGTGTAAAGCTCCACTATTCACCATAATGGTAACCCCCAAATATTTTAACATTAAAGAAACTCTTCTAAATAACACTAAACATTAAACACTTACAAGTCTATCCCTTTATATTTATCTTGCAAAAAGGCACATTATATAACACATTTACTCTCATTTACCCTCGTGGTCGAGTACCATGCAAAGCATGACAGGAAATAGAAAAGAAATCCCTTGCCCAGTTTCAGTTACATTTAAATTCCAGTAAATTTAAAGAGACAATTTCATTAAACTCAAAACAATAAAACTATTCAGGTTATTAAAAGATGTATGTTTTGTGAAAAGAAAAAGAAAGTTCTAAATACTCATAAAGGTTAATTTATTTGAACTAATTTGTATGATTTACTTTTCCCAACTCAAAACAATTAATTATTTTGAGCATTAGGATTTACAGTGTACTTATTCAGTAAAGGCTTGGGATGATGTCTTATTAACGAAGCAGCTCCTTGCCCGTACACCAGGAGATAATCTGTATTAGTAGGTAGAGCTGATTTGCCAGTCACGATCAACCTCTCACTTCTCGGCTGAGTGCCAGGGCAGAGCAGGTGTTTCTGTTGCTCACAGCACTTGCACTTACTCAGAGCTCATTCACAATCAATGTTACTGTCTAGCGGATGTCAGTGTCATGACCTTTGATTTCCATCGCAGGATTGAAGGAAACAAATTTGAACAGTAGCAGTCACTTCGAAATAGGAAAATAAATGCTTTAATGCAACTAATTATCACATGCAACATTGTATTGTGTCTGTGTTCTAGAATGCTGATTCTGAAAAACATTCTAGCATACTGGAAATTACATTTGTATCTACTGTTTTTTTTCAGCAGATATCCTGCCAGTGATGTTCTGTTCTAGAATTTTCATTATGAAATTATCATATTTAAATACAGTATAAAATATATGAGGGTGAATTCAGGTAAAGTGGCACAACTTTCATTTGTTATTAGTGTTGTTTTTAAAATATAATACAAATAGCTACTTCAATGTCTTTCAGAATATTTTAGGATGAAATTAATGCTGAGTATTAGTAATGAAAGAATGTACACATAATAATGGACAACTAAGCTCAAGCTTTAATAAGCTTTGTATTTACCCTAAATATCTAAATAAAAAAATAAAAAATATTGGTGTTCTCCAGTCAAGGTGGTTGCTACTCAAATCAGTAGAGACAGGGCTAAACAAGGGCCCTACAAGGTTGAGAGGCTAAAATCAATGCAAACTTTGCAAACTATTGCAGCTGTCTCTACAAAAGCTACCTACACATTGAATTATAAATGGGCAAAATTGATGTGTCTGGTGGAAAATCAATGTTCTTTTTTCAGAATTTGGAAGAACATAAATATATATTGGTTATCATATTATTCTTTAAAAGCCCATTTATGAATCAATGAACTAATTTTATGGCCATTTCACTTAGATACTTACCAGAGTAGCTTCTGACCAGATTTTAGTTTATGTGAGGTTTCACTGTTCTGTTGTTCATGCAGGAAATTCCAGCACAATACTAGTATGGGCAACCACTTATTATTGGAAATAAGTTTTTGTATTTTGGGATTTACTCTTTAAATATCAAAGAAATTTAATATATAATTTATCCTAACTTTATTTTATAGAACAGAACAGAACAGAACATATAAATGCTGTAACTTGTACAATAGTCCTTTAAACTATTATAACTGTGTAAAGGATTTAAAAAACTAAAAATATATCTAATTTAACACACAAGAAGTAGCCATTAGTTTAGACTTTAAGTCACAAAAGTAACACAGTTAGCCTCTTAAAAAGTCAGAAACAGAAATTCTTCAAACTTCAAACTGTATTCAGTAACCTCTAATTTTGACAAGTCTAGACCCACTATTTTATGGTGGTTTAAAAAAATGTCATTGCTCTCTGCATTTATCCAAATGAGCTAGCATCTTACGAGAGATTGCATTCACCCAGAACCGTACACAAACAAGCCACAAAAGCAATCTCAGTGTATTGCTTTTATTACAAATGATTAATTGAGCTGTTAATTTCAAAATCCACAAAAAAGCTGTCTTATACATTTCTCGCTGAAGAATAAAACTATGCAATTAAGCTACATAACCAACAAAATCAGTTTAGAGAAACAAAAGTAGAAAATTCCCTAAGGGATTTTTTGGCATCATCTGTGTTTTTTGTTTTGTTTTGTTTTTTTGGCCCTTTTAAATGCAGAATCCAAGTACTGACATTATTTGTTGTTCTACACAAATAAGAATAATTACTGTCCATAGGTCAAATGTACAATGAGTGTGTTTACATGCACACCAATACACTGATAAATACTACAAATCAGATTAATCAAACAGCAGACAATCCAAGAAAACCGTGTTTACATGAGTCCTCAAATCATCAGGTTATTCTCTGTTTTTGATTTTAAAGCTTAAACAGGCATGCACTCAACTCTTGCACATTGGATAAGCCGGTAAGAATGACAATTCTGTTTTTTCCATGCAAAGTGAAATCAGGGTGGGCACAAATCGATGTGTGCCGATCAGTTTTTGCTTAAACTGTTTATGACCTGACCCCGATAAAGGAAAATGTTAACAGACTACGCACGTTGTTGGTTTATTAGACATGATCGGGTCAAGATCCTGCATGTAAACATGCTTAATTTTATTATGTTTAGACATGTTAATGCTGGTTAGAGAACTCATTTATCAACAGTTATTGTAGACCAGGAGTCAGCAACCTTTTTGACATGAAGTGGCATTTTTAATTTTCCTTGTTAATCATTGTGCCGACACAAAGTGGATACTTTAACTTGCAACATCAGTGGCTTAAGAGGCATGAAAGGTTTGTTCGCGCTGCGCCTCTCTGTTGTTGACTAGGGCAGTTTTGTCACACTTTAATTGTATTTAGCTTCCCATTCAGCTCATAACTAAAGAGACGCACTGCATGATTATGACAAAGGATTACAACAAGCGGTAGACTGACATGCCACCACATGCAGTTGCTAAGGACAAATAAAATATGATCCTCTTTCTCACTTTTGATCACATACAAGTGATTAACCTTCAGGTTGCTGAGTCCTGTTGTAGACAGTTATTCTTAACTGTGATCAGTGGGAAGTGATTAGAAAAAGTGCAGAAATTTAGTACAAAATAAATTGGATAAAGATCCAGAAAACTTGGATTTAGATGTACCGGTATTGAGGCTAATGTCCTCTGTTCTCTTTCAGCTTTTGGACTAGAGGCCTCAGGGTTTGGTGAGTCAACTGGTTCAGAGAATTGTCTCTAGTTGGAAAAAAAAAGCAGTTTTACAGGATAAAATTCAAATTTCGTTTTTGAAATCGCCATACAAGGTTCCATTTATGGCGATTTCTATGTGGCTTTTCTGTCTATACCGAATAAGGTAACAAGGTTCAGAGTAACTTACAAAATATGTTTTCTAGTACAAATAGTACAGAAATGTAATCCACTGTTTTGCCTGACAGTCACCCACAATCAAAGACTGTATAGAAAATATATATTTAATTTCGAACAGTACAGTTCTCTTATAACATCTGTCAAGTCCCTGCAGACAGATGACAGTGTTTATATATAAAAAATTTCTTGCACACATAGCAATACACAAACATGTATAGCTAACAATAAAGTGAGTTAAAAAAGATATGTAGTAAGAGAAAGTCAAAGACAAAGGTGTGTTTACCCACCAGTTCGAGAAACGTATTCTCCAGCGATTTGTACTCAGGAGAGCTCTTGTTGAAAAGATCCTCTGAAAACATCATATTAGTCACGCGTAAGCTAAAAAACACCAATAGCTCTTTGGCCTGGTAAGAAGCCATAATTGAAGGAGACGTTACGTGGCTTTGAGGTGTGGCAGAGGATTGCGGGTGCTCGTCCTTTTCTGAGGGTAATCTACTCCCAAAGTCCTCAGTTTCTTCCACTTCGTCAGACTGTTCTAAGTTCTCTTGCGTGTCAGTGTCATTATCTGTTACACCTTCACGTTGTGGAGGTGAAGAAATCCAGAGCGGCTGTACCTCTTCATCCAGGAAATTGACAGGGGTCACGTGTGAAATGGGGCCTTCAGTGGGAGTTATCCCTGAGGGAATTGATGTAGGGCCAATTGGTTCTAGAATGGGCAAAGGAGACCCTTTAGGATGAAGTGCTTCTACAGTGTCAGGTACAGATTGAGACTCCACATGGTCACTTGGGTCAATTGCAATAGGTGACTCTGGGCTATCAATTAGACTAGTAGGTTGTGAAGAAAGACCTTCAGTAGGGGTCTCTAAAGGTTCAGTGGGGCTAATTGTGTCATCTTCTAGAAAAATAGCTTCTTGAGGTCGCTCAGTCAGGGTTAGGGATTCCACGATTGATGATGTTTTCTCTGCTGGAGAGGGCCCTGGTGTCAAATCAAAATCCATTTTTAGCTGAGTTGAAGTAGATGCTTTTGCTACTTCAAAAGAATCCAAGTCTAGTGAGGCAGCTGTGGAAACAATTTCATTTCCAACATCCTCTTGGACTTTAGATGACTTTGATGGGTAATCCACTGTAGGGGTTCTTGGAGATCCTTGAAAACAAAAGAGCCAGTTTCAGAGAGCGTCTTTGCAAATCTAATTTATAATTAGAATTCTGTAATTCTTAGGGGCTGTCCACACACATTTTTGCAGACGCCTGTATTCCTTTTCCATTGTTTTTCTATGTAAACAGTGTTTCCCAATCCTGGTCCTAGAGTCCCCGACACCACAGCACATTTTGGACGTATCTCTTATTTGACACCCAGTTAAGGTCATGAAGTCTCTACTAACAAACTGATTAACTGAATCAGGTGTTATATTAGGGAGACATCCCAAATGTGTAACCTGGAAGAGAAATCAGCCGAAAAGTTGTTGAGCAGGCAGATATGTCTCACTGTCCCTTTCGGCATATCGCGGTCCCATTTTGCGACCCTCTTCAGCCATCGTGGCCTATTCCGCATTAAAGGGCGGCCTGTTTCAGCTTATCGCTGCCCGTTTGGCCTCGTTTCACAGCGGCCCCTGGAAAAGTCCCGGATCTCACTATGGACATTCCGCCCCTGTTTGGGGGTACTCCAGGACTAGGAGTTGGGAAAAACTACTCAAGAAGGATGTATTTGAGCTTTGTGCCATGTCATGCTGTTTTTTAAGCTATTAAGACATTTTTTAGATGCTGTGTCGAGTTAAAACAACTTATCAAATGTGACGAGACACCTGTGCTCTTTTCTATTAATTGTGCTATCTAGATCTAGATGTTTTAGTGCAGTAATGCATTTGGTCTGACTGGCCCCTAAGGCTGTCTAATGTAGGTGTCTTACTTTGAAAGCAGATGCACTTGTACATTGACTCACTACTCACTATAAATTTGAAAGATTTACCTCCAGTCACTAAAGTGTCTTCAGTTATTAGTCTTTCCTTCTTTGAATCCTCAAGGGAGGGGCTTGTGATTAGCTCTGTGGCTGGCTGCTCTGTTATTGCAGCCAGTTTGGTCACAGGGAACAATATATCAGGTTCCACCTCCTGTGTAACAGTTCTTTCTGTCCAGTCACCTAACACTACTTGAGTCCTGTCAGGGCCTAGATCTCCAAAAGAGATCCCAGTATTCCCAGAAGACGTTATAGTCTCCTCAGAGGTGACATCTGTGGACTGTGTACTAATTTTCCCAGGTAAAAATCCTATTTCTTCTTTTTTCTGTGTACTTAATATTGTGTTCTCCTGCTCCTCTGCTGTTGAAGAGTCTGTACAGGAGGAATCAGATATGATTAAATATATGCAGTCCACGAAGGGCCTGTATTGACTGTATTTATTTTGTTTACCTGTATCGAAAGTAAGGGAAAGCATGTCCACAGGTAGTGATGTGTCCTCGCTTAGTGCATTGGCCACCATGCCCTTTAGGACTCCCTCTATGCCAGATTCATCTGCTGCCCCTGTGCCCCCTGCGGCCCTCACTCCATTAGTCTCAAACACCACAGCATACCGTGCTGTTGCACCTCCAGCTCTGCTCAGTGTTATGAGGGGAATTATAAGAGCAGTGGGCCATTGGAATGCTCACAGTAAGGATGAATATATATATATATATATATATATATATATATATATATATATATATATATATATATATATTTTAACACAGAAACAACATAAGGGTGAATAAATGAGTGAGTAAAAGTAAATTTAAAATTTTTAGGTGAACAACTCCTTTAACTGGTGGCTCATCCTCAAAATAATATGGTCTCTTTTAAAATAAGACACTTAGGAGATGCTGTACAAAATTCAGCATTAATTAAAGACAAATAAATTTTTAGAAAATCTTAAATTGATTTTAAATTATTACCTAATAATATGTGGATTACAAATATATGACACTGTCCTTGCCTCAACCTAAAAACTCCTAAAGCCACAAGTCACAGGTTTTACCATGTTCTAGTTATAATCTGAGGGTGAAAATGCTCTACTTTGATCATTTTCTTACTTCAGAAATTTACCAGATTACCACATTCATTCTATTCCTTTACAATATACACACATTCACTTTTTGTCTTAAACCTGATTCGCTGAATGTTTTCACATTAAAAATTATGAATGATATACGAATCACATATTGTACATGACATATTTTTAATTAAAAAAAGTGAATTTTGCCAAATGGTGAATAGTATAGTACAGTATATACTATACTGATATCTTACATGACACTCAACCTGAACTGCTGACACTGATGCGTGTGTTCTGCTTAGCACTGGAATAATCCACGAAGGTTCCCGCTCAGCCACTTAAATTTGTGCCCCGCCTTCATTGATTTGATTGGCTTGCTCAAATGACATTGAAGAGCATGTGCATGCTAAAACTTTTACTTTTTTAAACCATAATATTATTCCTGTAACAACTTAAATGACAATTAAACAGGGGGGGGGGGGGGGTGCAATCTGGCCATATATTATTTTTTTGGGGGGGGGGGGACTTGTAGAATACTGTGGTTACGGCCTTGGGCTGGTGTAAATATGGAATGTGCATAGCAAATCCGATATTAATATGATCGATCAAGCCAGGTGCACACTGAACATTTCGGTCCTTAATGAATGTCTCTTGCATGCTTATACGATAAGATCCCAGTGAGATTTTGGGTAAAAGCCATGGACCACTGTGCAAAATTATGTCAGACTGTACGATACACATCACAGCCAAGACTTTTTTTTCCAGTCATTCCGATTGACAGTGTTGACTGGGTGTTACATCAAGCCATCGTAGGAGCATTCATACTGCATATATAACCAGGGTTGCTGCAGAGTTTTTAAAATGGACCCGCTTCACTGCTTCCAGCTGATCATTCAAACAGATAAGTGAAATAAAATGCATACTCCTACAATAATATACAATGTATTACAATGTAAACAGTTAATAGAAAACATTCTCATATTTCATTAACACTATACCATCATCATCAACAGATGATCATTAGTATTATTTTGTCATTCGTTTCCGATATGGTTTAATGATTGCGGACTGCTCTGCAACTGCTCCTCACGTGCTTGGAGAAAATACAAGTCACGTTTTCACTTTGAAGGATGCAGCACATGCATTTATTTAATTAAATTGTACTAGTTTGAAGTTTGATAATCACATTAGTTCATATAACGATTTCTGACTTTCCGCCCCAAATTTAAGACCTCTTTAAGCAAAAATTAAGACTTCTGTTGTATCATTTAATATATGTAAAAATTTTATGACCTTAAATTTTGGAAAAATTCATTTAAGACATTTTAAGGATCCGCGGGAACCCTGAGTATGCAAAATATCAGACACTTCAGGAACTTTCTCGTAGGGTAAGATACATCAAAAGGCAATGAATCATCTGTCAATGAACATGTCACACTAAGCAATCGAAGTCTGCCCATTTTGCCCTATGACATAATAAATCTTTTATGATCCCAGAAATGTGTCTCAGGTGGCAAAACTGTGGCCAAAATTGTACATTGTTAACCTGGCTTAAGTGTAGACAGGCGCTAAGATGACTATCAAAAAGTGGCCCAATTTACCTAAATTCACGCTGCTTGATCGGCTGTACTAATTATCTTAATTTTCCCAAAACCTTCCCTATCATTAGGCAGTATGTTATTTTATGTTTTTAATATAATATAGATAAAAATAACAGTAAAACAGAACATAATGGTACAGTAATTGGAGCACAGGTGTTCTGAATGCAAGTTACAAAGCAATTCTTCAACTAGTTACCTCGAGCTGCCCCTGTGAGAAAGAATTACCCAACCAAAAATTCAATTTTCAAGTTCAATGGGGTGTAATGTATGGGTGAATCCCACAGTTCCAACATCAACTCACTGAAATCCCAACTCTCGAATCTCTTTAAACCCAGGAAGTTTGTTGAAAACATGCAGCATCTGCAAAAGTGTGAATTGTATGTGATGGGTACAGTATATATGTACAGTGGAGTTCAAAAGTCTGAAAATTTAAATGCATAATTACATAATCTATGTATGTACTGTAAACAGGTTTGGGAGGGTTACTTTTTAAATGTATTCCACTACAGATTACAGAATGTATGCTGTAAAATGTCATTTGTAACGTATTCCATTTGATTTCTCAAGGTCAGTAACGTATTGTAAATATTTTCAGACCTGCCAACCTGTACGCATTTTGCGTAGCGGGTACGCATTTTTACCTCAAAGTACACTGGTACGATTTGTCACTCTAAACTATGCAAAAAAAAAAAAAAAAAACTATGCAAAAACCTGGTGACGCCTCTGTGCACGCGCAGTTCTCAAATCAAGCAACAGCAAAAGAAGAGTTCGACCAATCATAGCGCTGGGTGCATTCCCCATATAGCAATCAGGTATGATTGACAAACGCGCCTATCATTAATAAGAGACAGCAACACAAAATCCTGTTCGATCCCCCCTTCCCAGCGAGGACAGTACAGTAGTCACTGTACTACTAACTCCTTAAGGTAAACGGGTTGTGGTGGATGTGGAAAGTTGAAATATTGAATTGAGTTAACTTAATCCTCTGGAGTCAATGTGATCGCATGGATTAATTTAAAATACTCTGTCATTCATGGTCACTCAGATAAGAGGAAGACAAAATTCAGCTATGCAAATTATAAAATGCTCAAGTAATGCTGAACAATAAATCTAAATAAAATTGAATTCGCTATATGGCTTATTGATTATGAAAGTGCTGTGATTTAAATATTTTGAGGCGCCGAATTGTTCAGGCGCGTGTTCTGTGCTCACACACACTGTGTTTTCCGTCTCATTTCACTGCTGCTCCTCACAAACTGTGTGAGTTTGTGCCACTTATAACGTTAACTTGACCGCAAGATGCGCAAACATTTCCCCTGATTTGTAATGAGAATCGTTTATAAATCAGCGCTTACAAAAATTTACCACGGTTTTACTGTACTGTAGTAAGTGTTTATTTTTTATAATTTTTTGGCAGAATGAAGAAATTAAAGACAGACATACAGTAAATATGAGTATTGTCCTAGTATTGGTTAGATTATGACCAGTGTTTCCTCTAAAATACCGCCTTAAAAGGGATAGCACAAAGGTGTGTGTAACTGAATGAAGACCTGCTAACCTTTGGAAAATATTTAACATTAATAACGTTATCCTAACGCCACGTAATATGCAAGCTAGCTTGCTTGTTCACCTGGGGCCAGTTGCACCAGCTTTGAGCAAGTTACAACTTAGCCTAGTTGTGGCATAAATGGGCACTAAGTCACCATTTATGCAGTACTAAATATTTGAGCATTGTACCATTAAACTTAGGTAGGAACCTACATATAAACTAAATATTTATGGAGGCCTCCGACCAGGAGTAACTGATGGAATAAAAAATCAGACTCATTTAATAACATCAATGAACTCATGTTTTGACATTAGCCATCAAGGAGCTTCAGGTAATAATTTAGCTATCTAGGAAGCCCTACATTTCTAGATATTTTTTTAATTGAATAGGCAAAATTTTTCATTTTGCCTATTTCAGGATGTGTGACTATATAGCTGATTTAGTTTTTAAACAAAATGTAAATCCTGAACTCAAACTTGGGTTTTACTCATATCTCATTGACAGTGTTTTACATCACAACATAATTGTTTTTAATTATTATTATAATTTTTTCTATATATGTAAATTAGGGATGTGTGAGACTAGTCGACTAAATTGTACAGCTGCTGCTAGTCGGCATTGGAAATAATAGTCGACTAGTCTGTTAATATTGAATTCACATAAAAAATGTAATTACACATTGCATCATATTGTTTTTATCATTACTTTATTAACACAATTATTTAATAAGCGTTTATCTGGAGGATGATTTCTTGCTTCTCTCTTTCACTGTGTGTGCACAGAACCAATGTCCTGATGAGCAAAACATGGTATGTTATCAAACCCCATGCCCCGTCACACTGATGGTACTCAAAAAAAATGTCCAAGGTTGACAGGTCTGTTCAGATACACTTTGGATCACATCATTTACATGTATAAAGGTTTTCCATCTGAAATGACTAAATATTAAATGAAACAAATGACAATAAAATGTAATCTCTTCAGTAATCAAAACACTTTTTGAATGTAACTGTAATTCTAATTACCAATTATTTAAATTGTAACTGTAGTGGAATACAGTTTCTTATATTTTGTATTTTAAATACATAATCCTGTTACATGTATTCCGTTACTCCCCAACCCTGACTGTACATAACCCCTCATTAAAGATTTCCAGACATGCTACAATCATGTGCCATGGGCTCTAGTCTTATCCAATCCAATACCAGCTTTTTAAATTACCCAATTCTTGTTTGGCTTTGCCCTTTACAGTAAGCTACTTTGAAACTCTAGCTCACCTAATAATATTGTCTATGAGTAAACGTAGTCTGTCAGATTAATGGCCAAGACTAAGTATTGGATAAAGAAATGCAATTTTTTTTATTTAATTTCATTTAACAATTAGAAATTAAATGTAATTGTTGAAAATAATTTTAGCTAACCTGCTTATAGAGACTGCGAGTGTGGTCTTCATATTGAGGGCTTCTTGGATCACTCAGAAGTTGACTGTTGACAGGGTCTACTACAGTCACACTGAACTCCACAATATGCTCTGCCACCCTCTGAGGGATAACATCTGGTGCCCCAATTTCCTGTCAGATCAGAGAATAGTCGATTTGTTTGTTTCTAACTTCATCAGTATGTTAAGTGTATATTCTAAAAAGCATGAGAGAGTAGCCTTACTCTGTCAGAATCCATGATGAAATGCTCGGCAGGACTCTTTGAACCTGTAGTATAAAAGGCCATCAATCACTCTCTTTTTTATAAGATCAACCAATATTTTTTGTCATTCATGTTGTGAGGACTTACATTTCTCGCCTGGTGCAGGTGTGAGAGCCCTAAAGATAATTGAAAACATGTTGAGGAGGGATGAATCAATCTGAGAATGATAAATGCAATAAAATCTCATTGTCCCCGATAAGGGTGTTGAAAGAATGTTTGTGTGGCTCTAACACCCAAGTGTAATAAGTCTGGGCATGGATCCCTCTTATTAAAGTGGATCAGGTCAGAGAGCAATGTTTAGCTAGGCCACCAAATATGAACAAACTTTGTATTTTAAAGGACGGGCTGAGATTTTCTCATCTCCCACTAGTCAGGTGACCTCATTATAGATATTCTGAAGGGTTTTGCCCCTATATGAAGACAGTAAATCATCATACCATTAATAATGCAACAAAGAAGCGCCCTTGGATTCAACATCATCTTCGGGATTCTTACCTCTCCTGTTCATCTTGAGCATTCACTCTCTGTAAAGTATAAAAACCTCTTTGAGAATGTACAACAAGTAAATACATTTATTAGTTTTATAATAGTTTTGGCAATATAGAGCTGGGCCTCGTTTCCAAATAGCATAGTATGTGTAAGTAAATTGTAGAATCCATCTTATGATTCATCTTTGTTTTGCAGCCTGTTTCCCAAAGCCATTGTATCTTAAGTAGTACTTGAAAATGGTTGCAGATTTACGGCACACGTCTGCCACGGCACACTTTTTTACAGCCAAAAAATTATACGGCACACCACTATCCCACATAGGCTAACCATTGTAAGTATTTTCCCTTTTCAAGAACTTGTCCATGTCTTAGTAGTGCGTTTACTTGTAATGTTTGAAATTCGGCTATGCAAAAAAATTAAAATTAAAAAATTAAAAAACAAGTCACATAGGTAGGCTATGCTGTGTGAGGTCACAGGTGGCAAGAGAGCTAAATGGGTAATGAAAAAACAAAAATTTACTTCTTTTCTAATTTGTAGATTTGTTGTTGCAATGCCACAACAAATTACAAGGATGCAAACTCATGAGGGGCGAAAAAGGTCACTGGTCCACAAATTTTTTTTTCTGGAGATATTTTTAAAAGAATATTCTAAAAGCACCAATTCCAGCTATTTTAGTGATTCTAGTTTATTAATGTTTACAATTGTGCGGAATTAGCTGCAAAATAAGGAGTATTTTGGTGAGGCTTGCTTCTGTTTCACAAATTTGTTCAATTTTATTAGTAATTGATGAATGAACTGATTAGTTCAATGACCCCTTCTAGAAATATGAGCATCTTATGAGCATCTTATGTGCTATAAGTGAGTCAGTGAATAATTTTGATTCATTCGGGGGGGTCACTCCCAAGGGGAAGACACTGTGGAGACCACACCCCACCCAGAGAGGGGTGGGGGTGGGATTTTGAGTGGAAATACATCACATGGTCTTGCCGACTCTTTTTTTGTCGGAAGTATGTCATGTGGAGAAGTTCCATGGTAGGTCCTACCCAATGGGGGAGGAGTTTCTACAAACATGGTGACTAGGAAGACCAATAGGGAAACGTTTTAGTGGAAGATATACGTTGCATGGGGTTACCTACAGGGAACCAGCACATGCGGAGCAACTACCCCAGTACAGGGCTTAGTTAGCACGTGTACTGAGCTAACTGTACTGTACAGGGCTAGGAGGGAGTTATCCAAGGAACACATCTTGTGAACACTACTGGGAGTCAACAGCGCACGTCTTCAGCTCATTGGAGCTGAAAGGCACTCTGCGCAAGTGATACACCTGGACAACTGTCCCGGACTTACCTGTTCGTTCCACTGGAGTGCCGGACCTGCCAAAATGGAATGGTGGACGGTCATAATGATGGCTGTGCACCCCGGATCTGTGACCCAGGGAATAAGGAAACCGCTCTTTTGCTAAACTTTTGAGTACCACAGCTACTTGAGCGTGTGGCGATATTAAATGAAAAGGGAAAAAAGACTCTCCTACCAACCCTCCACCGGGGGATGGAGTGGTCTGTTCACCAGCTCCGGAACAGGTCCCTGGGTCGTCTGTCTCCGGGGCGCTTCAAAGCCTTCTTCTTGGTGGCCGGCCGTGAGATGGGTGGTGTCTGCTTCCTGCAGGGGGCTCGAAACTGGGGCGGGGCCGCAGGGGCTAAACCATTGCAGCCGCCAAAGGGGGACACCCTTGGTGATGAGCAGACGGGGTGCAGGGTTTTGAGCCGCGCCGCTTTCTGGGCAGGATATTTTGGATGGTTTCCGTCTGCTGCTTCACTGCCGAGAACTGCTGGGCAATGTCCTCGATGGTGTCGCCGAATAGGCCAGCCTGGGAAATGGGGGCTTTAAGGAACCATGCCTTGACGGCCTCACTTTTCGACCTCTCCTGGACCAACAAGGTGGATGGCTGTGAGCCACTGGCCCAGGAACCAATCATCGAGCCACAAGGGTTCAGGGGAGAGTGGAGGTTTCCACTCTAGCCCAATGCTCTCGGCTGCCCAAGAAAACACGTACGTCATTTTCACGTCAGCGTGTGACTGGGCGACCTCACTCGAAGGGCGAAGCCCAGCCGAGGCTTTCGCATCCAACTGGAGGATCCCACTCTCCAATGCTGTGCTCATCACCTTCGTGGGCCTGGGACAAGAGGTCGAACTCGCTCTGAGATGAAAACTTATCCGGAAGCCTGATTGGGGCAAACGAGCATGCTGGGGAATGGGAGGTCCGTGGGGATTTACCCTGACGGTGGTGGTCCCATTGGTTTCCCCAAATTGTCCCCTAGTGGCCAACAACCCGTAGGTAAAAGGGCCAAGGCAGGGAGCCACTGTAGTGGCTTGCTTTTTACGAAGGCAAGCCGCGACCGCAACATTACCATGGTTATGTTCTCGCTGTGAGAACATGACCCATCCACGAACAATGTCTCCACGTGGGCAGTGCCCAGGCACAAAAGACAGCGATCATGGCCGTCAGAATGCGAGAGATAACGAGCGCAACCAGGAATAACAAACAGATGGAAAGGCATCTTTAAAAAGACGCGTCTTTAAAAAGACATTTCCATGTGTGCCGCTCTTTTATAATATACTATTTTAGGAATTATACTCTTTTAGGATATACTCTTTTAGTTTGTTCTGCTGAAGCGCCCAGGGGCGATCTCTGCAATGCACCAGTGCAGAGAGGGGGAGAAGCCGTTGTAATGCGCTGTCAGAATCCAGCAGAGGTGAATAGAAGCCGTGAGAATTACATGTGTGAAAATATGTGCGGGTGAGTGGCATGCAAATACCACTCGCCAATTCCCATTGGCCTTTTATCAAAGATCAGAAGGTGTCTCGGGCTCCCAAGAGTGACCCCAAGTGTCACTTCATCAACACAACGTCGAGTGAGTGATAGGGAACTATAGTCTTCCTTCCATCTGAGCTTTATTTTTCATCCAAAAAGACAACAATAATAGTCTAATAATAGTGAGTTTCAATAACGTCCTTACCTTCTCCTTTATTAAAACTTGCATGGCTACAAATCTACTGACTTCTGTAGAAGAATTATAAACACAAAGCAGATCTACAGTATCATTTTCCTACAGTAGCCTGTTTAAATGGCTGAGCATGGCTTTTATCTGAAAAGACCACAATAATAGACAAATAATAATAATTTTGAGATTCAATAATGTTCTTTCATCATTGTAAAGCTCATTTCACATGAGTTGATTCGAGGTGTCAATGCTACATTCAACAGCAGCATCAAGCACCACATTGCCCTCCACATGACAAGAGTTGCGGAAAGCATCACAGAGGGGCGATTTTACGAGTTTGCCATGTAAAAAAGCTGGATGTGTGCACAATAAATATTGAAAACATGTATTTGGACTCATCAACCATCAGCCAATTCAGAACGATCTCAGTTCTATGTGTTGAAGGCAAAATCTTCCCTTCAGTGCTGGCTAAAAGGTTGACTTCGTACATGACAGAGAACAGATGCATTGACACTCCTACCCAGAAAGGTGGGATCCCTGGCTTCTCTGGGTGTCTTGAACACACCGGAGTTCTCAGTCAGATGATCCGGGAGGCTAAAGCAAAGAAAGGCGACCTGACAGTGGTCTGGTTAGATTTGGCCAACGCATATGGATCAATCCCTCATGCCCTAATTTATGCAGTATCGGACCATTACCACATCCCTCTGCTCACCAAGGGAATGATCTCCAGTTACTTCAGAGGTATCCAGTTACGGTTCAAAACAGCCCAGTTTACAACCAAGTGGCAAGACCTGGAAAAAGGTATCGTAACTGGATGCACAATCTCCCCCATCCTCTTCATTATGGGAATGAACCTCCTTGTAACAGCTGCTGGGAAAGAAACCTGAGGACCAAAAATGGAATCGGGCATCCGACAACCCCCAATAAGAGGTTTCATGGACAATCTCACTGTAACAACCACAACCCATGTGGAGGCGAGGTGGGTGCTAGCAGTGCTTGACAACATAGCATCATGGGTCAGAATGAAGTTTAAGCCAAAGAAATCCAGGAGTATGGTGATCAGAAAAGGCAAACTGATAAATAGGTTTAAGCTGCAAGTGCATGGAGAGGATATTCCATCAATAGAGGAGAATCCAATCAAATGCCTCGGGAAGTGGTTTGATGACTCACTTACAGACAGGAACAACATCACCAACACTGAAAAGCAGTCAGAGGAATGGCTGAGGAGGATCGAAAAATCAGGACTTCCGGGAAATTCAAAGCATGGCTCTACCAACATGGACTGCTGCCGAGACTGATGTGGCTGCTGACAGTGTATGAAATTCCTATGACAAGTGTGGAAGGAGTGGAGAGGAAGATTAACAAGTTCCTCCGAAGGTGGCTGGGAATCCTTCCAAGTTTTACTTCAGTAGGCCTATACATATGTGGTGGAGGAATTCAAGGTGGTAAAGTGTAGCGTGGTAATGACATACAGAGACTCCCAGGATGAACAAGTCAGACATGCAGGCGTTTCTACAAGATCAGGACGCAAGTGGGTAGCTGACACCTCTGTCACACAAGCTGAAATATGCGGAAACTACGTGACATTATTGGAATGCCATGCACAGGGAGACAGAGACTCGGAACTTCCCATTTCCAACAATGGGGGAAGACAGATACCAAGGAGAGAAGATCCATGATCCAAGAGGAAGTACGGTACCTGGAGGAGGAAGGACGAAGATCAAGGGCAGTGGAGCAAGCATCCCAGGGAGCCTGGACCAAATGGGACCTTCCCAAGAGGGAAATAACATGGGCTGATCTATGGAAACTGGAGCCTTTCCGCATATCCTACCTGCTGCGATCGGTGTATAACATGCTCTCAACTTCAACAAACTTGCACAAGTGGGGTATGAGAGAGGACCCACTGTGCAAGCTTTGTGGGGAGAGGGGCACCTTGGTGCACATCTTTTCAGGGTGTAAAAAAGCACTCACCCAGGGAAGATACAGATGGCGCCATGATAAGGTGCTCATGACGCTTGCTAACACCCTGGAGCAGGAGAGATGCAAGAAATGCCAAACACACAGGAGACCAACACCATTGATCAAGTTTGTGAGAGAGGGAGAAAAGCCATTAACCACAGTAAAAACAACAAACAACCTACTACAAAAGGCCCAATCATGGGATATGAAGGTAGACCTGGGAGGAAGGCTGCAGTTCCCCCAGGTCGTCCTGACAAACCTAAGGCCAGATCTGGTCCTGTGGTCTGAGGAGAAGAAGAAGATCCTCCTGATTGAACTTACAGTCCCATGGGAAGAAGGGTGTGACCAAGCCTTTGAAAGAAAGAGTGCCAAATACTAGGATATTTTGCAAGAATGTCGGGAGAAAGGATGGCTGGCGTGGCTGTTCCCAGTCGAGGTTGACTGTAGAGGATTCCCTGCCCAGTCAGTATGGAGAATGTTCACTGCCATTGTAATAACAGGAAAGGCGAGGAAGAGAGCAGTTCACAGGATGGGGAGGCAGAAGAAAGAGCCTCTTGCTGGCTATGGAACAGGAGAGAGGAGACAAGCTGGAAGCCTGGAGGAGATGGACTGTGATTTGGCCACCACTGCCGACCCACCAACAGGAGGGTGTTGCGGTTCAGGGTCGAAACACCCAATGATCGTTGGACACCGTCTGACGACATTAACTCCTCCTGGCCAAAGCTACATTCACAGAAGGTGAAAGTAGGATAAGCATCTTTTAGATGTAATCATTCTCAGGAAGAGATAAAAAAAAGCTTGCATTTGCTTACATAATTTATGTTTAGGTCTAAGTGTTTTCATGGTGAATTTAAATTAGTTCAATAACTGGGGTCTCTGATATTCGTAAACGATAAGGTAATATTTAATTAAAAGAAATTACGAGACATTCATTGGACAGTTTTTAAATATTTATTGTTGCTTAGTACTCTCAAATACATAATTTGTGAAGAAAATCTTTTGTGTGAAAAACACTTTGATGTAAAGTGACGTCACTTCATAGACTTCAATGTATTCTGCAGAGCTAAAGTGAGTCACATGAAAGACCCTTAGCTCGTATAAATATCAGACACATTTGCACAATAATCAAAGCTCTTCACAATCACAAAAGTGACCAAATATGGTTTCAAAATGGCTAATTTCTCCGAAAGGTGCATGCATTTCATGCATTTATTTATTTTGTGGAATTATAGAATTTTCCACAACACTAGTGTGCCGTGGCACAGTGGTTGGGAAACATTGCTCTAGAATAATCTTAGAGCGCTAAGAGCATCATAAGGAGAAAGACAAATGCAGTCACCTGCAGGACACTTAATGCAGAATTTGTGAAAATGAAAATTTGCAAACACACATCTAATGAAAGACGCAATGATTGTCTAAAGGTAATAGACCATTCTGCACAAAATGATCCTAAAACTGCATTTAATTTACCCTACAAAAGTTGGGAGTTCATGGCAAATCATTTGATGCAAATTTGCCATAAATTTGCTACTGATTATTTTCACATGCAAATGAGCTTGGCTGCCAACTTGTGGCAAATTGTCCATTGTTGCAAAAGGTTCATCACTACCGGCAAAGAGCTGTAATTTGCATGTGAAAATAACAAGTGGCAAATTTGCTGCAAATCTGTGGCAAGCTTGCGGATAGTTTCGATTTTTTTTTTTTTTTAAGGGTAGTCTAAGTAGTTAATTATGTTGTGTATTTAAGGCAATAAATGAAAAAAAAAAATTCCCAGCGAGTTAAATAATACTCACTGCATTTTTAAAGTTACGCACAAATATAAGGAAGTTACAATGACGAGCAACACTACCCTGTCACATTTCAGCACTTTACATATACAGACAACTCTCTTAAGTAACATTTTCAAGCAAGTCTTTGTGCATTCGTGTTAAGTGCAGCTTTGGGAAACACACGTAAAAAATAAAGAATGCTCGTAAAATTGCTGTAAGAAAATGCCCTTAACTGCTAAGAACAGTTTTTGGAAACGAGGCCCTTTTCAGTTTGCAATCCTAAAACCAGGGAAAGAATTAGCATTTAGCAATTAGCATTAGCAGAGTCGTGGATTCCATGAAATGTCCAATAGGCTTTAAGAATAGTGGTTTGCAATTTGAATTATTTAATTATTTAATTAATTTAGATAATTAATTATGTCTTGCCTCAAACAAAAGATTTGAAGCCACTGTTTTTAAAAAAATAAAAAAATAAAATAAACATTTGTTAACTAGTTGTTAAATAAGGTTTACTAGGACCACAAAGATGTTAGTTTATATGCTTGATGAATCGTACAAAAAAGCACAGTAGCTTAAAAATGATCTTTTAAGCTTAAAATGTAAAGTTTCGTCACGTAATGTTAACCAGTGATCTTAAAGGAATATTTCCCCAGCAAATTAAAATTCCAAGACTTTCAAAATCATACTGTAGGTTCTGGTGAGAAACAACACAATTTTTTTTTTTACTTCTATTGCATGTTTATGGGTGCATGAGAGAAGCATTTTCATGAGTGCTTAATGTTTTTAACGCTTCTAAAATCTAGAGTTCAGCAAACTAGCCCAAACTTGCCACAAATTTACCACAAATGTTTTTACAGAAGTTTGCTGCTCTTGGCTGGTAGTGGTGAACCTGCAAAAAACCTTTGACAACAATGGACAATTTGACGCAAAGCTAATTTGCATGTGAAAATGATTAGTGGTGAATTTGCTGCAAGTTTGCACACATTTGCCATGAACTCTTGATTTTTGTAAGGGTGAAGGAGCTTCTCTCATAGTGCTCATGAATTTGCAATGGGTGTCAAGATTTTAGCTGAAAAATGACTTACATTTACATATGTCTCAATAGTTCATTTGGGTGAACTATTCCTTTAAGGTCTGTGGTTAACATTATTTGAATAAACTTTTATGTTTATGAGTACTGGAGTAAAGCTTGTTCACAATGACAAAGAGTGCGTATTTGCATTAAACAATGAAAGTTCACACGTGATCATGCGAGCCCCTGTAAAGAAGTTTCTCTCATACAGCTCATGATTGTGCGACGGACAGCAAGATTTTCACTGGAAAATTATTATACTGTTTCTTATAGGTTTTCTCACCAAAACCTACTGTAAACCTCCAGAAGACTTCTAACATTTCGCACAAGCTGCCTGGACTACTTCTATGACACTTTTGGGTACCTTTTTAAAGCTTTTAAGTGAGTCTATCCACTGCCATTGTTTTGAAAAGAGAGCCTGTGAAAATTCATAAAAACTCTTTTTGTGTTCCGCATAAATAAGAAAATCATACCATGTTTGAATAACATGGTAAGGTACATGTAAGCAGAGGTGAGTAGTAATGCACTACACTTACATTTACAGTTACGTTTACTTGAGTAACTTTTCGAAAAAAATAAATAAATTATTTGACTATTTTTAAAGGTGTGTACTTTTCACTCTTAAGTAAATTTAGAATTATTTAGAGAATTATTTCATTTATTTAGAGATTTTTGAAGGGGACTTTTATGACAGTGGAACTTTACAGCTGTCTCTGTCACTGGAGTTGAGTCCACCACAGCAGCAGCAGCAAGCACGTCAAATAAACACTTTATTCGCTCCACACATAAAAATAGTACTTCCCCATCTGTCGCTCACTTTGACGTTGTGTCGAATGAAGCGACACTAGGGGACGTTCTTGGAGGCCTTGGTTATCTCTGAACCTGAGAAAAGGCCAATGAGAATTTGGCAGACAGAATTTGCATGTCCCTCCCCCAGACATACGTGTATAAAGGGAGGGAATCTTGCATCTGTTCATTCAGATTTTTTCTTCGGAGTCGAGCGGTTGTGCGATCAGCGAGCTGAGATGACTACTGTTCCACTCACCTCTGTAGAGCATTGGTGTTGGATCTACGCCGCATATCAGTGGCTTTCTCCTTCTCTGCACGGGAGTGCAGCTTTGTCCCTGGGCGCTTCGACAGCGTTTCCTTAAAGAGTAAAAGATTGGTACATTGGTGTTGAACATCTTTTTAAAGATGTGTCTTTTTAAAGATGTCTTTCCGCTTTTGTGTAGTTCCTGGATGCGGCAGATATCTATCCGCTTCTGACGGTAATAAGAGCTGCCTTGCGTGCCTCGGTACCTACATTGCCAGGAAAAAGAGAGCGGTTCCCTCACTCCTTTTGTCACATAACCAGTGCCCCCACACACCGTTCTCAAGGCAGTCTGGTGCCAAGCACCTACAGTCACGGCACCATGGCACACTCGACTGTAGACTCCCGGTGGGCCGGTTCTGACCAGTCTAGAGGACACCTCCATAGGACCTCCTCCTCAGTCACTTTCCTGCCCCCAGCCAGGAACGCAGAGCAAGGTAAATGCTTTGAGTTTTTTTTCTCAGCCCAATTGTTTCGGGACACAACTTTGCTCCGAGTACATCATACGTGATCATCCCCTTAATGCTCCCACTCAGAGATTGGACTTGTTGCTTATGCTCCCAAACCGTTGCGCTGGCGGGCCGGGACCATTCGACTTGGCGACGTGATTTAGATTGCCAGGCACTTGCCACACAGGGGTGCAATAGAGCCGTCCCTCCAGACGAGATCAAGCTAGGGTTCTTTGGCTCTCGCTTCATCGTACCCAAGACAGGCGGTGTGTGGTGGCCAATCTTGGACTTGCGAGTTCTGAACCGGGCATCACACAGACTCTCGTTCAAAGGTGCTCACACGGAAACTTATTCTAATGTGTGTCCAGCATGTAGATTAGTTCGCAGCGGCAGACCTGAAGGATACGTACTTTCACGTCTAACTTTGCATCGGCACAAACCCTTCTTACGGCTCACGTCCGGCGGCCCGATGTACTAGTATCAGGTCCTCCCCTTCGGCTCGTCCCTGTCCCCTTGCATCCTCACGAAGGTCGCAGAGGCCGCCCTTGCCCCGCATCTGCTTACTCGACATCCTCGACTGATTCTAGCTCACTCTCGAGAGTCTCTGTGCACCCACAGGGACCAGGTGCTCAGGCACTTCAGCCGTCTAGGGCTTCAGGTCGACAAGGAAAAGAGGAAGCTCTCCCTGGTTCAGAGCATCTCTTTTCTCAGCATGGAGTTAGACTCAGTCAACGATAGTTCGCCTCACAAACAAGCACATGCAACCGGTGCTGAACTGCCTAAGTTCACTCAGACAAGGCACAGCGCATCCAGTGCAGCGGTTCCGGATGCTCCTGGGGCATATGACATCCTCAGCATTGGCTGCGCTGCTCGAGTTGATGAATATGAGACCACTGCAGCACTGGCTTCAGACTCGAGTCCCGAGATTGGTATGGCGCCGCGGCATGTACCGTGTGTTCATCACCCCCTGCCTGCCGCCAGACTTTCAACCCCTGGACCCCTCTGTTTTCTGCTGACAGGAGTCCCCATACAGCAGGTGTTCTGATGCCTTCTGTCACCACAGACGCCTCCAAATAGAGTTTGGGCAACATGTGCAACGGGCACGCAGCCGTCAGCTCCTGGACAGGAACGCAGCTGGGTTGGCACATCAACTGCCTAAAGTTGCTGTAAATTCTTGCCCTGCGGAGGTTTCTCCCACTATTTCGGGGCAAGCACCTCTTGATTCGCTCAGACAGCACCACCACCACCACGATAGCATACCTAAATCGCCAAGGTGGCAAGCGCTCTCGTCACATGTCGCAACTCGCCTGCCATCTTCTCCTTTGGAGCCAGCAGTGTCGTTGCTCACCACTCATATCCCAGGCAACCTCAACATGGCAGTGGACGTGCTGTCGAAACAAGGCACGCTCAGCGGAGAGTGGAGGCTCCACCCTCAGGCGGTCCAGCTGATTTGGGAGTGGTTCAGCAAAGCAAAGAATTGTTTGCTTCCCAAGAGACCTCCCGCTGCCCGCTCCTGTACTCCCTAGTGGAGGCTCCCCTTGGGATAGACGCGCTGGGGGCTGCGCAAGTACACATTTCCCTCAGTGAGCCTAGTTGCACGGGTGCTGTGCTCCTCGCGACAGCCACTCCCTGGCGAATTCCCCTGAGGAAGGATCTTCTTTCTCAGTGAGGGGGCACCCTCTGGCATCCGCACCCAGAACTCTGGAACCTCCACATCTTGTGGCGCTTGTTCGCGAATTGGTGTTCTTCCCGATCCGAAGACCCGCAGAGATGCACAGTCGGTTAAGTGCTCTCACTCCTGCAGGAGAGGCTGGATTGGAGGCTGTCCCCTCCACCTTGAAGGTTTATGTAGCCGCCATATCGGCTCACCACGACACAGTGGACGGTAAGTCCCTAGGGAAGCACGATCTGATCATCAGGTCCCTTAGAGGCACCTGGAGGCTGAATCCTCCCAGGCCATGCCTGTTCCCCTCATGGGATCTCTCTGTGGTCCTTTCAGGCCTTCGGAGACCCCCCTTTGAGCTGCAAGAATCCGTTGCACTCAGAGCCCTCTCCTTGAAGAAGGCCCTCCTGATCAAGCTCCATTAAGAGGGTTGGGGACCTGCAAGCATTCTCTGTCAGCGACACTTGCCTGGAGTTCTGGTCTGGCAGCCACCCATGTCGTTCTAAGACCGCGACCGAGATATGTGCCCAAGGTTCCTATGACCCCCTTCAGATACCAGGTTGCGAACCTGCAAGCGAAGCTGCCCCGGGAGGAGGCAGACCCAGCCTTTTCGTTGCTGTGTCTGGTGCATGCTTTGCGTACCTATGTGGACTGCATGCACAGCTTTAGATGTTCTGAGCAGCTCTTTGTCTGCTTTGGTGGACAGCGGAAAGGGAACACTGTCTCCAAACAGAGGCTTACCCACTGGGTCGTTTGTGCCATCGCTTTGGCCTATCACAACCAGGCCCCCTTTGCGGGTTCGAGCACACTTGACGAGAAGTGTGGCATCCTCGTGGGCACTGGCCAACGGCACCTCCCTAGCAGACATTTGCCGAGCAGCGGGCTGAGCAACACCCAATACCTTTACGAGATTTTACAATCTCAGAGTTGAGTCGGTCTCGTCCCATGTTCTCTCAGGTACAAGCACGTAGAACTCAGGAATGTGAACGTCTGACTGGGTGTTCCGCTTACACATAGCGCCTTTCTCCTCCACTGAGGTGATCACCTAAAAAGTTTATGACAATTTTTATGGAGTGTAGGGGAAAGGTACGTGTAATCTGACACAGCCTATTACTTTGGCACGCAACTGCCTGCCCTCACCTGTGTCAGCAGCACACGTACACGGTTCAGCGCATAGCGTGATTGAATAGGGACCCCTAGTGTCGCTTCATTTGACACAACGTCGAAATGAGCGACAGATGGGGAACGTTTAGGTTACTGTTGTAACCTCCGTTCCCTGATGGAGGGAACGAAACTTTGTGCCCCCCCGGCCACGACGCTGAACCGAGCCACTGCAATGGCCAAACCTTATTCTCGGCTCCTCAGTGCAAAACCTGAATGAACATATATACGATTCCCTCCCTTTATACCTGTATGTCGGGGGGAGGGACATGCAAATTCTGTCTGCCAAATTCTCATTGGCCTTTTCTCAAGTTCAGAGGTAACCGAGGTCTTCAAGAAAGTCCCCTATTGTCGCTTCATTCGACACAATGTCTCGTCAAAGACTTTAAAACTGCAGATCAGTAATCTTTGCTGATTATGATAACGTGGGATTGTCTGTGTAATTGTTATTTTCAGGGTGATTCTGTATCTATGGGCTCTTATGACCTCAGTTTATAAGTATACATTTTTTTATCAGTATTGCAATATATCAGTTCCTAAATCCATATAAACATTTGCATTAAGTAAGTTTTTTCTAGCAAGACAGTCCACTGTCCACTTGACTGGAGAAAAACCAAATCTCAGAAACGGTTGTTCAAGATTACGATCAAAGAACATATTTAAAATCAGCAATAAAATCTGACAATACTGTTAATTGTTAACTGTTACAGTTAATAATTAACTTCTGGAGCACGAGCTGACAGTACATCTGCGCATGCACAGCATTTCTGCGTTTGACAGATGTGGCATGTTTTTCTCATGGACAACAAAAAAAAAAGCACTGAACTTAAATAAGCCCAACACACTTCCAAATACAGATATAAGTTGCAGTTTACCCTTAGTGTACAGAACTAATGATCTAAATACTTTTGATACTGGAAATACTGTAACTACACTGATCTAAGAATACATACGTGTCTTTAATAAGGGACAGGACTTTTTAAATAGTGACAGTAGGCGTAAATAAAGCATGCTCTTTGCATTACATATAATTGAGCCTGTGGGTCATTGTTCAAGTTTTTCACCATAATAATTACTAGAATAATTACTGGTTTCAAAACTTCTCTTCTAACTGACAGATTTGATCACTTAAAATGCTAAATCAACCATAAATTAATGTTCTGTCATAATTTCCGATTCTCATGTTGTTCCAAGACTTTCTGTATTTTGTGGAAACCAAAAAAGATATTAGACATAATGTTAGAAACTGACAGTCTCAGTCACCATTCCCTTTTAAAAAAAAATATATATATATATATATATATATATATATATAAAAACATGCAATGACAGTAAATGGGGACTACATGGATAACACTCTATCTCTTTAATTGTGTTGCATTGAAGAAAGTCATATGATTTGAAACAGGGTGTATGATGACAATTTCTATTAATAATAATAATAATAATTATTAGTAGTAGTAGTATAATTATTATTATTCTGTAATACATGTTAAATGTGTATTATGTAATGGAATATTGGGTCGTAATCATCCATTATGTCTGAAGTTGTAGTAACTAGTTACTCGCTACTTTTTAAATTGGATACTTTCTTACTCTAACTCGAGTAGTTTTTTTACATTACTACTTTTACTTGAGTAAATATTTCAGGTACTCTACCTACCTCTGCATGTAAGTGGGCAAACTATTCCTTTATTTTAGTCATAAATAATAAAAAAAAAAACACTATTAAAAAATAAAACCTTAGAAATTTCCACTGCAAATTAGCCATTCCTTTTGGCCTACAAACTGACGTCATGACTGAACAGTTTTATTGGCAGGCCAAATTGACAGCCTGGTAATGAACACAAGCAATTACTCACACTGGCTACCATGGCAAGATGCTCCTGTGTGCTACTAAAAATTTGGGCCAAATCATCCATGCAAAGTGAGTCTCTCTGGCAAGTATACACCCACTGCTGATACTCCATGGTGTCAGGAACTCTGTCAAGAAAGATCCGGAAGGCCTCCCACACAGCTTCTTGACAAACTGTTAAATATCATGAGAATTATTTACAGAATATCACTACCCCTTTTAGCAATTGTGCTATTGAACAAAAAATCTGTGAGTAAGCACAGAGAGGACAAACTGCACAGCCCAGACCCAGTTCAGAAAAATGTCAGGACACTTAGAGTTCATTATCAGCACTGCTGATCACATTGTAACCATGCTGAGAATGATTTAGTATCTTGCCATCTCATTATTCCAACACAGTTATTATGGACATTAATTAAGACCTAACTGCAACTCTGAGAGTTACATATGCCCCACCTTTAGATCGTTTGTGTCAGAAATGATATGTTATGCTATTTGTAGCACTATAAAAATGCTCAGTCAGGTAACCTATAAATGTGCTCCATGTGCTAACAACTAAATTAACTGGTTTAATTCAAGCCATTGCTATTACAATATTATTTAATATGACATAAACAACCTGAATAAATTGTTTTTTTAAGGGTCAGGTCAGGTAGAAAAAGCTACTTAAAGGAGTTAAAATAGTTCACACAAAAATGACAATTTTGTCATAGTTTACTCACCCTCATATTCCAAACACTAACATAGATGATAAGCAGAATATTAGTGACTGAACGCCTCAGTCCCCATTCATTTATAAAGTTAGGAATTAGGTAGTTAGTAGTAGTTAAGAAAACAATAATTTCAAAAATGTAAGTAGATAGTGTGAAAAACACAATGTGAATGCACTAAAACAAATAAAAATGTCCAAAGGGAGTTCTTTACTTGGTTGGACTTTCCATACCTTATTTATTTTGACCTATGGAAACTTCAAAGTAGAGAAATATTTACTAAAAAAATGAAAGAAGCAGGCAAGCCTTCTTTCTTGATAAACTACCTTTATCTACACTTGGTTTCCAGACATTTCTTTTTTTGGCCTGGCTTGATTTCTCTCAGAAGGCTCCAAATGACTGGAAAGTTAATTATGATTTATGTTGTAGGCAAATGCTCAATGCTCAGTCCCTGGTGCTGTTTAAAGTAGATATTGTCCTACCTCTTAGTTTGTAGTAGGCTTTATGGCTGGTGACGGCCTCTCCCATGCTCTCCTGAGGACACACTTTCACCCCTGTACTAAACAGTGCCGATCTCTTCACTCGATGCTTGTCTAGAGAAAGTAAGACTCTGCCATCTGTCAGTGGGTTGATGGGCCGTGGAGTCTCCAGGAAGTGCCTGTACTTCACATTTCTGATCCCGAAAATCAAGTTGTCAACATTGAGTTCTGCAAAGGTCAAAACAACAGTATGTGTTTATTGTTTTCGGATTGGATTTGGACAGGATTAAGGTTACCTGTGGACAGTAAGACAAGAAATCATATAATTACACTTCATGTAATTGTGCTCAGTCAGAATCCATTTTAGACCCATTAAGTCTAGGATTACGTTTCTGAATTAACATTTAATAGGATAAGGCTCTGTAAGTCAAGCAGTCAGTTACAACACCATCCAGACAGATGTGAAGCGCATTCACCAGATAAGAGCTATAATGGTCTGTGCTCAATGGTAGTGGTCTAATTGCCTTTGACTGAAAATCACATAATCATTACATAAAAAAGACTTCAAGAGTTGACTGTTGCAACTGCTTTAAAAGGATAGTTCACCCAAGAATGAAAAATTATTACATTTTTTACTCACCTTCATGTAATTTCCAAACATTTCTCCAAAAGGAGAAAATGTAATGAATGTAATTCTTTTCAATAAAGCAGAGCTTGGGTCTGGGTAGCTCAGTGGTAAAGATGCTGGCTACCACCCCTGGAGTTTGCTAATTCGAATCCCAGGGCATGCTGAGTGACTCCAGCCAGGTCTCCTAAGCAACCAAATTGGCCTGGCTGCTAGGGAGGGTAGAGTCACTTGGGGTAACCTCCTCGTGGTCACTATAATGGGGTTTGTTCTCGGTGGGACGCATGGTGAGGGGTTTGGATGCTTTGTTGGATGGCGTGAAGTATAATAAAAAATAAATAAAAAAAAACATATATATATATATATATATATATATATATATATATATATATATATATATATATAAGAAAAAATACAACAGAGCTGGATAGGATCTAGCAATTAGCAAACCTTGGTTCATGGCTGTGATGAAACTAAAGTCTATTCCATTGCAAGTTCATGAGTGCATGAGAGAAGCATTTTTTACTCCACCCCGTCTTCCATTGGTGTGAAAACGTCTTGGTTACTGTCATAACCTCCGTTCCCTGATGGAGGGAACGAGACATTGTGTAGATGTATTGACACTAGGGTTCTCTCTTGAGAGTCTCGTTAGCTCTTATCTTTGAGAAAAGGCCAATGAGAATTGATGTCCATAATTTGCATGCCCCAATAACCAAGTAACCAAGACGTTCCCCTTCTTTCACTCACTTGACGTTGTCTCGATGTAGTGACACTAGGGGTCCCTATCTAAAAATGCCACAACACGAAACTGTGTTAAGTGGACTGCTGATGCAGGTGCAAGCAAGCTGCTGCATGAAAAAATAGCAGGTGCATCAGACTGGACATAAACTTCCCCAATGCCCCAAAATACGTTGTGTAGTTCCCCTCATCCTTGAGGGGGGGAGTGACGTAACTAGAATGGGAACAGGCCGTGCCAGCTGCAGACTTTCTCTCACTAGGTTTTCTCTCCATAGAGTGTTGGTTGCGGCTGGGGCCATCTAATGTTATAACACGCATCGGGGTAGGTGTTCTTTTCCTATCCTATTCTTTCAGGTGGAAAAGACCCCACGGAGACCACATCCTGCCCAGCAGGGGAGGTTAATATGTGGCAAATACATCACATGGGCTTACCAGCCAGATATGGAAGTCTCACGGCGGTAGGAGTGTATCAATAAGTGCTTGCCGCGGATCAGCTGCAGAAATCTGCGCAGGGCAAGTAATATAGCCAGCAACTCTAGGCAGTTGATGTGCCAACTCAGCCGTGGCCCTGTCCAGGAGCCAGAAGCTGCATGCCTGTTGCACACGGCGCACCGGCCCGACTGGGAGGTGTCTGTAGTAAGTACAAAGCATCTGAACACCTGCTGTAGGGGTATTCCTGCCTATAGAAAACAGAGGTCTGTCCAAGGGCTGAATAATTGATGGCAGGAAGGGGTGAGGGTCACACGGTGTGTGCCGTGGTGCCATGCCCATCTCGGTACTTGAGACTGAAGCCAGTGCTCTCTCCGGTTTAGCAGTCTCATATGCCATATGCCCCAGGAACTCTGAAATTGTTTCAGTGGAACCGCTGTGCAACCTACCACCTTTCTTGAGTATGATGAAGTAGAGGCTGTAGGGGCTGTAGAACCCCTTCTCCATCTTGGCTGGAGGGACAGGCTCTATTGTGTGCATGCGCAGAAGGGTTATGGTCTCCAAACGCAGGGTGGAGGCGTTATTGCCCTGCACTGAGGAGAAGCGTATGCAGCTGAAGTGGGGCGGGCACCTGGCGAACTGAATCACATAGCCAAGCATGCTGGACAACAGGTGGTCTGCTGCGATTTACCCAGCGAAACTGCGCCCATTGATCTCCCGAAATTGCCTCCAGTGCCAGCCGTGCCGGCCCTATACCCGTGGGTAGAAGGTGTGATGTGGGGGGCAGCTAGAGTGGCTTTATCCCGGAAGAAGGAAAGCCGCGACCGCAACGAGGCCATGGTCATATTCTTGCAGTGAGAACATGAACCATCCACAAACGCTGCCTCAGTGTGATCACTGCCCAGACATGTGAGGCAGTGCCTGTGGCCATCAGAAGCGGAGAGGTAATCGCATCCAGGAATGACACAAAGACGGAAGGGCATCTTGAGAAAGATGCGTCTTTAAAAAGATGTTCAACGTCAATGTGTGTACCCTTTTAGAGAAATATACTCTTTCAGATGTATTTACTCTTTTAGAAGGACTGTCGAAGCGCCCAGGGGCGTAGTCTGCACTGGGGTGCAGAAGAGGAGAAAAGCCGCTGAAAATGTGCTCTCAAGAGAGACCCCTAGTGTCACTACATCGACACATTGTCGAGTAGTTACATTTTCATTTAGCAGATGGTTTTATCCAAAGTGACTTACAAATAAGGAGCATAAGCAATTTGTCAGACAAAAGTCAACAATATCTGCAGTATCGCTCTGCCAAGTTCTCACAGTGCTTGGAACAGATAGTAGCACAGAAGAAAGAGGCATACAAGGATTTTGTTGTTGTTGTTAAATATTAAGCTCATTTAGTGTGGATTGGTTAAGTGCTCTCAGAACAGATGTGTTTTCAACTTGTTCTTGAATGTTGAGATGGTTTCATTAGATCATGTGTAGGTGTAGGTTGTGTAGGTAGGAACCACCACATAGGACCAGAGAGAGTGAATGATCCTAAAATTGACTTTGCCTCTTTGAGACTGGACCACCAGGCACCGCTCATTCATCGCAGAGAGCGAGTTGGAATATACTGTAGACCTGGAGGAGGGAATAGATGTAAGAGGGTGCTGTCCCACAGGCTGTCCTAAATTTGATATGGGCAGCTACTGGCCACCAGTAGAGTGAAATAAAGAGCTCTCTTTGGCTGATTGATGACCAGACACACTTTTGCGTTCTGGACCATCTGCAGTGGCTTAATTGTGCTAGCTTGGAGACCGGCCAACAGGGCATTACAGTAATCCAGTCTTGAGATGGTCTGATTTTCCTGATGTTGTAAATCGCAAACCTGCAAGACCGGGCGGTTGATGAGATGTTGGCAGTGAAGTTAAGCTAGTCATCTATCACCATTCCCAGTTTCTGAGCTGTCCTGGTTGATGTTAGTGTAGTTGAACCAAGATGAATAATGAGGTTATGGTCAACAGACGGGTTGGCTTGGATCACAAGGAGTTCTGTCTTGGCCAGGTTGAGTTGAAGGTGACATTCCTTTATCCAGGCCGAGAGCTTCACAAGGCAGGCTGATATACGAGCTGAGATGGTGGGGTCATCAGGCTGGAATGACCGGTAGAGCTGCATATCATCTGTGTAGCAGTGGTAGAAAAAACAAGTGCACACTTCTGGTTGACCAGAAGTTGAAAGGTCCAAACTTTCAAACAAAGAGAGACACAGTTTTCAATCTCTTCCGGAAAATTAATCTTTGAATGGCTTAGCTAAAGTCACCTCTGTACATTGAACTGGGACAGAAATAAGTATTTTAACATTTAAACAAAACAAAATAAAAGTACATGCTTGAGATATAAATGTAGCTTTGTCCAGAATTCAAATTTTTCATGGAATGTTCTTTCTTGCCGAAGATCCTAAAACTAATGAATGCTAAAGTTATTTATATTTCTAGATTACAAAATGGTTTAACTTTTACCTAATGGCTGGTTATAGATGGTGAGTTAACCAGTGTTTGAGGTTGGTGATAGACTTACACCTGATGTTTTACTGAAACCAGTCTATTTACAGACCAAAGTCCAGGCTGGAACTTGAATATTCCCTTCATTAACTTTATGTGCATCATCTGCACTGCCAAAAAACAATAATGCATTTAAGTAACTACTTCAGTAAATGAAGCATCAAACAATTGTACAGTTAATAGTTTGGATCAAAATACATTTTCATGTTTTTACGTCTTATGAAAATAGATTTGTTTTGTTTATTAGCTTGCCTTTCCAGTAGTTATAGAATAATCATTATAATTTCCTCTTTGCTGCTTTCATTACCAACATTACCCTTGCAGATCTATAAACAAAAGACAGATTACTTGCTCTCTCAGAGATGTCATGTGTCCATTTTATATATTTATTTATTTTGAGAGGGCATGTAGATGAATCTAAGTCCCGACCTATATTATTATTTTCTCTTCTGGAAAAACTAGGGATGCACTGATACAAAATGTGTGTTGATAAAGAAATTGAATTAACAACTTTTAGTTTTTGTGTTTCTACATGTTTTTTTTTATGCTTCTGACTAACTGGTTAACAAAACACTAAAACAAAAAGCATATTATTTACTCACATTAACATTCTTATCTCACATTAACTGAATTCTGAACAGCCTCCTGTAAGGCTCAAGTGAAATTGTTAAGATTGTTTATTTTTTTGAATGTTCTTAACTCTTTTTAGCTGAAGCAGCTTCCACTTTAACTTTAACAAACTCTTCATATTCCTTGCTGTGTCAAGCTTTAAGGTAATAAAATTAGTTGTTTTAAAAGTTTTAACATTAGTTCCACCTCGTGAAATTATAGTAGTGCAAAACGTACAAATTGCAACTCTGCTGTCATTGTCACATAAATTAATTCAGCACAGAAAATATTTTCTTTCACACACAACATATGTTGAAAATAATTATTTTGTGGTGAAGTAAATCTAGCAGAAAAGATTAATTACTTTCTACATTGAATGCGTTAGTGTGAACTTGAAAACTTTATGTACATTTTACAATTGTACTCAATTCAAACAAGTAAAAATTAATGCACTAGCTAGCTTATAAGTAAATATTATTTATGAATGTTTGCAATATTTACAATGTGTAATTGTGGACAGTACCAATCCTAAAATAAAAACCATGTCATATTTATTTTCTAATTTCAGTCAGTTTTTACAGGTAAATTAAGTCAGAATCATCCAAGGTGAGCCATCGAGGAGAGACATTATCTCAGAGAACCATACCCTGTTCGGCCAGCATGGCGCAATCAGTAAGAGGCAGGACCCTTGCTGGTGAACTCTGGCCAAGACTCCCGGGAGCAGAGAAACTGGGGGGAAAGCATACAGGCGCATTCTGGGAAATGTATGTGCCATCGCATCCAGACCCAGGAGGGCTGGGTGACTCAGAGAGAAGTAGAGGGGACATTGCGCTGTCTGTTGGCAGGCAAAGAGGTCCACTTCTGCTCTTGTAAAATCTCAACCAGATTTGTTCCACTACCTCGGGGTGGAGTTTCCACTCCTCGTCAGTATTTTCTGTCTGGACAGTATTGCAGATATATGCTGCTCTGATTAACAGGAGCTTGCCCTGGGCCCAAAGGAGAATCTGCCGTTCCAGTCTGTTCAGCTGGCGTGAACGTAGACCTCCTTGATGGCCATCAACTCGAGACAGTTAATGTGACAATCGAGCTGACGACACTCAAGCTGAATTCCCCTTGAGCTGGACGACCACTTAAGACCACTACCCAGCTCGTCAGGGAAGCGTCTGTCGTTAGCAACCTGTGATGGCAAGACGTACCTAGAGTAGGACCCAAAGTGAGGAACCGGGGTCTGAACCACATAGAAAGGGTATGTAGCATGCGGTGCGTAACCCTTATCAGCCTAGGGGATTGGCCCTTGGATGCAATCCCCTGTCTTTGAGCCACAACTGAAACGGTCTCATGTGCAGAAGGCCCAAAGGGATCACAGAGGACGCAGATGCCATGAGACCTAGTATTCGTTGGTATTGACGAACAGTGCAACCTTGGCCTAGCCTGACTTTGCCCAGGGTATTCTGAATGGACATGATTCGAGCGGGAGACAATTGTGCCCGTATCGTGATCGAATTCCATACAACGCCCAGATAGGTAATTCCCTGAGTAGGAGAGAAAACGCTGTTTTTGACGTTGAGACTCAGACCCAGAGAAACCAGATGAGCTAAGACGATATCCCTGTGCTGTAATGCCAGTTCTTGTGACTGTGCTAGTATGAGCCAGTCGTCTAGGTAATTCAGAATGTAGATGCCCCGGAGTCACAAAGGAGCCAGTGCTGCATCCATGCATTCCGTGAATGTGCGGGTGATAAGGCTAGACCGAATGGAAGAACCCGATATTGTAAAGCTTCTCCCCCGAAAGCGAGACTTTCTATATGAAAGTACACGTCCATGAGATCGATCGTGACCAACCAATCGCGATGTTGGATTTGAGAAACGACCGTCTTGACGGTTAGCATCTTGAACTAAGCATCTTGCATCTCAGAGCGATTCAAGCCTCGAAGGTCAAAGATCGGACGCAACCCCCCATCCTTCTTGGGAACCAGGAAGTATCTGCAGTAGTAACCTGACTCTCTCTCTGGAAGGGGAACATGTTCTATGGCCCCTTTAACCAAGAGATTTTGCAGTTCTTTCCACAGTAAACATGCTTGCTCCGGTTCCACGGTAGTACGAACCACGCCGTTGAAACGCGGAGGATGGTGAACAAATTAAATTCTGTAGCCTTTTTCTACTGTTCTCAGGACCCACATAGAACCACCTGGCAGTAGTTTCCACGCTGCCAGGATCTCTGAGAATGGTATCGATTCTGACACTTCTGTTGAGGGGATGTCAAGTGTCCCATGTCCTGGACTAAGGCAGGAAGCAACGGAACACCCAACATTTCGCTGGAAACTGCTAACTCCCGAAACACCAGAGGCGCCTGGAATGGAGGGGTTTTGTGGGGGTATCGGGAGGGTACAGGTGGATGTTTAATGTGACCCGTCCCAAGGGGGGGCTACCCCCACAAGGCTGGGTGCAAAACCGTCAGGGGTTTTAGAAATAACTGCCCTGAGGTCTTGCTCTGGGGGCTGCTGAGGGCGACAAACCAGCCCCCAGTCTTTACGAGGGGGAGCACGATTCACCATGCTTTGTATTTGTGCCTCCCGTCTAGAAGGACCAGGGCGGGGCTGGGTGGCCGACAGCCCCTCCCCCTGAGTGTGGCAAGGAAGGAATTGCCCGAAGGCTTCCTCGTGACTTTTTGCCTCCTGGAACCTGGTGATAACTATATTCATAGCAATACCAAATAAGCCAGAAGGTGAAACCGGGGCATTGAGAAGGAACGTTTTGTCCTTGTCTCTGATGCCCGATAGGTTGAGCCATAAGTGTCTCTCCGTGCTGACTAAAGCAGACATAGACAGCCAATGGTGTGGGCCGTCTGCTTGGTCATGCAGAGAGACAGATCCGTGGCTCGACGAAGCTCAGATAAAGCCTCTTTGTCGACCATGGTGCCCGCACTCAGGTCCTTCAACAGATTAGCCTAGTACGCCTGTAACACTGCCATAGTGTGCAGGGCAGCACCAGCCTGACCTGCTGCCTGATAAGCCTTCCCCACAAGCGTGGAGGTGGTCCTGCACAGCTTTGTGGGGAGAGTGGGTCTCTTTAGTGATGATGCCGAGCCAGGCAAGAGATAACCCGCAAGTGTCTCTTCTACCGGCGGCATCACCGAATACCCCCGAGCCTCAGCACCCACGATAGTCGAATATGTCAACATCAAGGGCACGAAGACACAGGAAGTATAAGGATTCCTCCATGAATGAGAATGCTCATTATGGAGGTCATAGAAGAAAGGAATGGACTGATATAGCATTCCCTTTTTTTATTTATTTATTTCATTTTTTGGGGGGGGGAGCACTAGTCTTCTATTTTGGAGCATTTGGGGGGTCTCTTGATCGAGTAATTCCTCAGCCGCTATATTATTGTGTGTGGAATGTACAGAGGTTCAGTGTCCCCCTCGTAAACCGAAGAGGTGCCCAGGCGTGCTTCAGGCTTACAAGAAGGATTAGCTGGATCTGGGGAGAGAGCAAGCGATAGGGACGGACCCGTCTCTCGCTCCTCAGCCAGATCCATGCGAGAACCCCATGACGCAAGATTGGGCGCTGGCTCTTGGAAGTAAGTGAGATGAGTGTGAAGCATTTTGACTGTAAACACATCGCAATGCCTGCACCCGCCCTGCTGCAATGCAAGAGCAGCATGCTCTTCCCCCAAACACACAAAACAACACTGCTTGCTTCGTTTATCAGTCATTCTTTTTCTTCTTTTTTTTTAAAGAAAAGAGAAAGAGAAAGGTTTCTGCGCACTGCCTAACAATTCTAACTCCTAACAGTGGAAAGTATAATGTTTCTGACAGGCTCATGAAGCACACACACACACAGAGCGATCTGAAGACAAAAGATCTGACAATGCACCTGTGACGCATCTATTTATAGCCCCTGCTACAGGTGCATCCAATGATGTCACCAACAGAGGCTATAAATTCCAGTCAATGTTCATTGATGTTTTTCAAACATATACACAGCTGGTCACACCTAAAGTTGTTCCCAAAGCGCTAACTCAGCGCAGCATCATAAGTGTAGCTTTTTGAAAGGGAACATCTAATCACATCTGTACACAAGCAATTAAGAAAAATTATCAAAAGAATAATTAGACAATTGCTAAAAGGTAGATTGAGTTGTCACCACTGATAAACAAGAGTGATTGATTTGATCATCTGCACATGTGCAGACATGAGGAACAACAATGCTAATTGAACTGTGTTTCATGATGAACGAGGCCCCACAGCAAAGCTACAAGCCAGAAAAGATTAGCGTTCCACACAGCCACAAACAGAATGTCTTTTGTTTCTCTCTTCTAATGAATGGAGCCTCTGAACACTGGAGCCAGACTAGAAGCACTACATACTCAAAACACGTTGTTCAATTCCGACACACCAAAGTCTAAGCGCTAATGGGCAGGGTTCTTTTGTGCATACCAAATTCTTATCAAATAATTTTTTTGTCATATGACATTGTTTTGCATAAGAAAAATCTTTGTGTTTCTTTTATGGCCTTCACAAATTTGCTCCTAAAATATTTAAATGCTCATTTGGATCACCAGAGGGGAAAAGATTCTTTTGTATAAGACATCAGTATAAAAACTGCTCTGAGTCATATTAAAATTCCAGAGGTCCTGCCTTTGGTGAAGACTTTTTCAAGACAGCATATAAATGAAACAAGAAAACACCATTTGTCTCCCTCACAAACACTGGCTTACCTTTGATTCTGGTGGCTTGGAGGGTAAACAAGAACAGAATGAGAAGTAATCCTGTTTTCAATGGCATTTTGCAGTAGATTATGTCCTTTTGGATATGAAGTCGCTCATTTGGAAAGAACAGAAAGTTGTCCAGATTGATTGGACTTACGTTCAAGGGTGAGACAGTTCCAGTGATTATGTGTCCGGGCTTCCAAGGAAGGGGCCGTGTAAAGGCACTAGGTTGAGGAGTCTCCACAAAGATGATGCAGGTTCCTGTGTACAGATTTAGTCCCTGAAGGTCGTAGTAGTGGTTTGTCTCTATTGAGGCTATATAGTCGAAGTGTGTGAGTAGGTGAGTGAAAGATGCTCTTCAGGGTGTGAGAGGAATGACAAGATTAAAAATTCTTCCTCTTTTTCTGGACTAATCAGTTTACCTCTCGCTCATCTCTAATCCCCGAGGACCCACGTGGTGAACTGTACTCATCTTGTTAGTAGCCTTTTGGACCAACATCTGTTAATAGAACACCTCCATATTTTGTCCCAAGCCATTAGACCAGCATACTATCTCTCTTTCTCTTTTCAGTCCACTCTGTGCCCATCTCTCTCAGCATGGCCCACTCAACACAAGTTTCTCTGCCCTCTGCCAGCTTTTGTGCTGCCAAGCTGAAAGTATTCTATTCCCCCGTTAGGGACATTGGGCTCTGCCCTTTCTCTGATCATGGGGCTAATTCTACGTATATACTACAATGTGTGTGTTGTTATACCCTTGTGGTGCATGTTGGTCCCCAGCCCCAGTGCTTACACTGGGAAGAGGATTACACAGTCCCTGCTTATTAAATTTCACAGCCATAAATACTGTAAGTCTCCACTGCTCAAATTCAGTCAAGACCTTCCACTGCACTGGACCGTACATATGTTAAACTTTCAACTTTGAAGAGATAATGGGAACAGGCTTGTGGCCTTTTGTAATCAGCAGAAACCCCACTGGGGATTTTTCGAATGTAATAATTTTTTACCTGGTTAGTGTGCTGAATAAGTGGTTGCTAATTGTACATGCACCCTAGAAATAACCATCTCTTCTCCACCATATTTTGAAGTGTGGCTTTAAATACAATACTAAAGATCTGTATAATTCCATTCAATTAAAAAATGGCAATAAAAAATACAGAAAGGATTTCACAGAAAGAATTATCATGGTAACCATGGTTTCAAGCAAATGACCATGGTTACTCCAGTTTTTGTAACTACTAATAAATTTTCTCTCATAATAAAATCTCTATAAATAATATTTAGTTTATTTGTTATCATAACTATATCACTAATGAAATTAACAATTTAAATATATGTATTTTTGAGAAAAAAAATGTGTTTTTGGTGGTTAATGTCTTTGTATGCTCAGTTATATGTGCAGAAGGAAAACACTAATAAATTATGTTTTTAAAATAAAAATCTTCAAACAGTGTAGGAAGCTTTCAGAATCTGGCATTTTGTTTTGTTTTTTCCTTAAAGTGGTGGCTAATACAGTGGCAAGAAAAAGTATGTGAATCCTTTGTAATTAGCTACTTTTCTGCATTAATTGGTCATAAAATATGATCTCATCTTCATCAACGTCACAAGTATAGACAAACACAATGTGCTTAAGCTAACAACACACAAACAATTATAATCTTTCATGTCTTTTTTCAACACATCCCATTAAATATTCACAGTACTGTGGAAAAAGTACGTGGAATCCGTGGATTTAATAACTGGTTGATCCTTCTTTGGCAGCAATAACCTCAACCAAGCGTTTCTGGTAGCTGCGGATTAGATCTGCACAATGTTCAGAAGAAATTTTGGACCATTCTTCCTTTCAATACTGCTTCAGAACTGGGCCCCTCCAAAAGGTGGATTTTCTTTCTTTGAAACCATTCTGTTGTGGATTTACTTCGATTTTTAGGGTCATTGTCCTGTTGCATCACTCAGTTGCTTCTGAGCTTCAGCCACCCTGATATTATCCAGTACAATATCTTCATAAAGTTATTTTTCACTCGATGATGCCAAGAAGTTCAGGCCCTGAACCAGCAAACCAGCCCCAAATCATGATGCTTCTTTCACCGTACTTCACCTTTCGGATGATGTTTTCATGTTGGTATATGGTCACCTCCAATTTCGTTTCATTAATTGGCCATTAATTGGTTCATGTCATTAGCCTAGCCCCATATTTTCTCCTACCTACACTATGAATGTTTGAATAATGTATTTAATATGTACAAGAACAATACAATAATTTGTGTGTTATTAGTAAAACAAGATTGTGTTTGTTCATTATTGTAACTTAGATGAATCTCAAACCAGATTTAAAGACAAATTTATACATAAATGCAGGTTAAGGGTTCACATACTTTTATCACAGGGTTTTTTGTAAAAACAAATTTGGGAACAGAAACAAGTAACTATTATAATTTAGTGGAAACAATAGTTATTGTGTTCATTCTCAGACTAATTAGTGAGTGGTCATTTACACCAAAATGTCTTTATAATGATTGTAGTTGTTTATTAAAGGAATATGGGTTCAATACACGTTATGCTCAATTGACAGCATTTGTGGCATAATACTGATTACCAGAAAAATGTATTTAGCCTTGTCCCTCCTTTTCTTTAAATAAGCAATAATCTGGGTTCCAGTGAGGCACTTACAATGGACAATCTGGTCAATTCACTCAAATCATGACTGCAATGGCTGATTATGACTTTATAAAGACTTATTTATTACTTGAGATCATGCTATGTTGTGATATTGAGATACTTTTACTTATCTTTTGAGAAATTACACATTTGAACCCCCCCCCCCAATAATAAAAACAAGCAAGTACAACACCCCCAATATTTCTACCACAATCAATGGAAACATGTAAATTCTTCACACTGTAACACCCCCCACCCCCCAATGTTCAAGCCAAATCTATGCCCTTGGACCCACTTACATACAGTATATACACTTATTCCAATATGATTAGCTTGCGCAGTAGCGCACCTCATACAACGTTGGACTTAGAAATCGGAGGACTGCTGTTCAAAGCCAGAATTCAAGCCGACACATGACACAACAGAGACATAGAAACGATTTGAAATGAGGCTGTGGTTAATGCCCGCATCACCCATACACTAATCTGGGAACCAATTGGCCTGGCTTTAAAAATATATTGAGGGTAATGTGTGTGGATGGGTCCTGCAAAGTAGTGTCGCGGTGTGTGATGTGCGATGCTATGGCGGGAGAGGTGGTGCTGGGACCTTCAAAATCTGCTCTGCATCAGATTGATGCAGATGAGGGAATTCCTGTACTCAGGGGCTTCCCTGAGGGGTATTTCCCTCTGCCTCTTGGCCTCATCGTGTAGTGTTGGGGAGTGACTCTTCAGAATTATCTCCCGAATGAGGATTCCAAAAGAAATCCTCACTTTTCAAGGCACAAAATTCATGTCACGTACACTAAACGTACTGTATTAATTATTAGGCATTAAATCGATTGCACATGTACATGAAGACGCTAATTTCTGGTACTGAAGATCGACAGCTTGGTCTGGTTCTGTGTTGACTACCGGAAAGTGAATGCAGTGTTCAGATGTAATGCTTCTTCAATGCCGCAAATTGACGAGTTACTCAATTGGTTGGGCACGGCTCAATTTTACTCAATGATGGACTTGACAAAGGGTTATTGGCAGAACCCTTTAACTCCAATATCCTTAGAAAAGACGGCTTTTTCCACACAGTTCGGTTTGTTCAGAGCTCTGGCCATGTTTCAGCGCCTCATGGACAAGATACTCAGACCGCACACACCATATGGCGCTGTGTATCTGGACGATATTATCATTTATAGTAATGATTGCCAGCAGCATATGCAACATCTGATGGGTTAACAAAACTGCAGCGATCAGAGCCTGCCCAGCACCCAAGACCAAAAAGGTAAGGCAGTATTTGGGGCTGGTTGGCTACTACCGAAGGTTTGTGCCTAGCTACTCTGATGTCAACAGCCCACTGACTGACCTTACTCAAAATTGGGCTCCCAATGCGGTCCAGTGGACAGAGTCATGTCAACAGGCTTTCCTTAAGGTAAAGTCCGCACTGTGTGGGGGGCCACTTTTACATCCACCTGATTTCTCTCTCCCCTTTATTTTGCTGACTGGTACATCTGACAGGGGGCTGGGCGCTGTGCTTTTGCAGGAGCTGCGTGAGTTTAACTTGCTAACATCAGCAAAATTAACTGCTTTAAAACGGGTAAATACCTCAGTCAAATGCATCCTATTTATACATGAGATCCATCAATATATACACAACAAAAAATGGAACAACTTACATCTGCAAACGAATAAACAAACAAAACGAATAAACACGTGAACATTAAATGATGTGCTAGTCAAAATAATTGTAATTTGCGTTGCGTAACTTTTGCATGGGGCATTGTGTATGAAAGGATATTACATTGCCTGTAACAGTCTCCATAAGAAACACACTACACGCAATGTAATATCCTTTCACGAAAAATTAATACGTCTCTAAAGCATGAAGAATTCAGAGTACAGTAGGCTAACTTCTAAAAAGTAGCTAATACTTCAGTCTATTCATTATTATTTCAGGAGCTCATGTTTTTCACAACATGGACAGTATGTACATGTATACTGTATGTTTGATACATGTTTACATTAGAAAATGTTTTTACCTTTTTTTCTAAATATTTGATTAAAATTTGATCTGTTACAGTTGGACACTTTTTTGTCCATTTTGCACTTCATCATCAAGTAAAAGATATTGTTTTCGAAAAATGTTTAATTTTTGTAAAACTGACTAAAATTAATATAACATGACAAAATATTAACTATTTTAAAGGACATTTTTGTCAATAGACTAAAACTGTGACTAAAACGAAAAACTGAAACAATTAACATGACAGATTATTAAGCAAGTGAAACTGTAGGCCTAACAACACTGTAAACTAAAAACATAAAATGAGCAATAATAGGGATAAAATATACTTTATTAAACATGAAAATAATATGTTCAAGAAGTCAATTTCAGAAGTCATACGAATTAGTAAACATGCACAGTGTTTTACCCCTGACAACGGGTTGTGATCGTTAAACACACGAGTAATGTTCGATTCATAAAGCATGACAACCTTACCAGACAAAATTCTGTATTCAATTCTAAGCAATATAGCAGGTAAACAGCTTCGCCAAATGTATAACAGATAAACATCCATCCAGACTGCAGTGATGCCATCCTGAACTGTGTGATTGTGACTGACTGAACTGAACAGCATTCTCAGCCAGAACAGTGACAGTTCTTTCCTGTGTTTACAGACATGACCTCATGACACAAAGAGGAATGACATCAGCCTTCGCTGATTTCACGCCAAATCCTACCCAACAGCTCAAAATACGAATTATTTTTAATGGCTTACTGAAATGAATCGGGATAAGGTATAGACATTGTCTTGAACACTGATTGTTATGTATTTAATCAATAATGGCAATTTGTTAAATTTTAACCAAAAATCGTACAAAGTGCATTTTAAAGGATAAGGATGTCTGTTTTGTTAAACTCGCATTTCTCTTTTTGGACACTATTGGTTAAGTTTAGGGTAAAGTTTTATGATAAGTAGGTACATTTTATTAAAACCGCCATCTAAAATTCACCTTAAAAACCTTGTCTGATTACAACTTCATTTTGCTTGGTTTTGGCACCCCCTGCTGGACATTTCACTTGAAGAGTGCAGCCAAATGTGTTATGAAGCAGGTCATTTCAGTTTTTCAAAAACATTGCAATGCTTACGTAAATTTCATGAGACCAAGCTGACTGTGGATGTGAATGGGGCCAATCTGTAACCGTTAAAATATTCACTGTTTTAAAAGTATTGCTACAAGATATAAAATATTTTATTGTGATAAAATTGCTTACTAATCTTCTCTGTGTAAAATTATAGCCAATTTAACATGACATGGCGACATACTTTCAACAAACCCTAAAACAACTGTAAACAGCTCAAACAATGAACAAGTTTTAACAGAAGAATTAATGTAAGTTCTTATATTAAATTATATGCTTCAGATTTCTGCCTTTAAATCCTCAAAAATTGGCCCCATTGAAAATGGTGACTGAGGCTAACATTCTGCTAACATCTCCTTTTGTGTTTCACAGAAGAAAGAAAGACCTACAGGTTTGGAACAACACAATTGTTATTAAATTACAGCAAAATGTTCATTTTGTGAACTATCCCTTTCAGTATCATTCATCAGCCAGTGATATGTGCACACAGTATCAGAGATTCTCAAAAATTTACATTTTTACAAATTCACCTCTCCAGTAGTAGGTTTAATTCTACTTTTTTTGATGGCAAGAAATGTACCTAGAGTTTTAAAATGTAATTTTATTTCTACCAGCAACACTTGCAGGAAAGCAAGTACACTTGCACTGCACTGAAAAGTCAGGAAAATTAGTCTGCTGACCTTTCAATGTTTAATTGTCTTCCGCAACCTGATTCTATTAAAAATTTTTAAAATTAGCTCAGATGCAAAGCAGGCTGACCTTCTCACCTATGCTAAGGATATCCTTCACTGACCAATCAAAAGGGTGAACTTTAATTAACCTGGAGTGAGTGACTGTCTGGAGTCAGCACATCTCTCCTGTGACAACACTCTTCGGTGTGTCCTCTTGACAGAGCTTTATAATGGTGGATGACAGTGAGTGACTGAATTGTTTCTGTCATAAGCCCTGTATACAGCACTCATTATTTTCCACATGCTGCATGACATATATATGACCCCTTAGTCTATGTATGTGAAAAATCTGAGATATGTTCGACCAAATTCCCTAAAATTAGTCTTGTGTATATAAACAAATTCTTATATAGTATCTTATACTGTGCCTGCCTGCCTGCCTGCTGGACGGACGGACGGACAGGATTTAAAAAAATCATATTGATTTGCTGATACACTGATTTGTGAACCATTTTGACCTATTTATTGGCTCAAAAGGACTATGGACCCTTTTTACCAACCTGCTATGATGCGTTTTAGCCTTCTTTAACAACGTAAATGTAGCAAACTTTTTTATATTTTCAATTTAAAAAATATTGTGAGTGAATTTATGACATTGTACTTGTATTATATTACCCTGGAATAAGTTTTTGTAAAAATCAGTTACCAAAGCTGTGATGAGGCTTCTAACACATCCACTGAGGGGGTAGGGGGTATTTTGGTCTGTTTCGCTCTTTTTACTACTCTTATTCAGTGCTGAATATTTTATCTTCTTTTGCAAAGCTGTGAAAGTATAATAGTTGATTTTTTTATTTTACAGTTTGAGAAAATGGTATGCAAAAATTTTATTTGCTGTGGGCCCCCATTCAAAGCCATTCAAGTTTAACCAACTATGACGACTTCCGCTTCACAAACGCGGATGTGTGAAATGGGTCCATTCGCTCACAAATCAGACAATCACTTTGGCTTACACGCAATTAAATGTTTACTCTACACAAGAGCAATATCTAGCTAATGAGATATTTTTAGTGTAGGGGAAAACTAGAAATTTTAAATCCATTATAAAAATATCCATGACATTAAGATTTTACAAATTTCCATTACTTTTCCAGGCCTTGAAATCACAATGTTTAAATTCTCTGATATTTCCGGGGTTTCTATGACATTGTTTTAAGTGTGTTATTTTGTTTAAAAGTCTGAAATATTCAGTTCTCATAATATTAGAAAAAGTCATACCTGATAAATAAATATTAAGTATATTTTTAAAACAACAATTGTCTTGTAGACCCCCAAAATAGAACATGAAGACTGAACTGAATGTTCCAGATCTTCAGGTAATCCTCTCGGTTACTGTTGTAACCTCCGTTCCCTGATGGAGACATTGTGTTGATATAGTGACACTAGGGGTCGATCTTGAGAGCCCCGATCACCTCGGATCTTTGAGAATAGGCCAATGAAAATTGGCGTGTGGAATTTGCATGCCACACCCCCGGACATATGGGTATAAAAGGGAGCTGGAATTCAGGATTCATTCAGGTTTTGTGCTGAGGAGCCCGGCCATTTATGTGACTAGTACAGCATTGTGGCAAGAGGGACACAACGTGACACAACATCTCGTTCCCTCCATCAGTGAACGGAGGTTTTGACAGTACCCGAGACTTTCCCCTTCTCTCACTCACTCGAAGTTGTGTCGATGTAGTGACACTAGCGGTCCCTACGGAAAAATGCCACAACAGCTGAACTGTGTTACATGAACTGCCGATGCAGGTGTAAGCAAGCTGTGCATCAGACTGCACGCAACCTCCCCCAATGCCCCAAAAGATGTCATGTAGTTCCCCACATCCCTGAGGGGGGAAGCGATGTAAACTAGCTTGGGAGCAGGCCTCGCCAGCCACAGCTATTTCAATCTATGTTTTCACTCCACAGAGCATTAGATTCGGCTGGTGCAATCTAATGATATCTTACGAACCGGGGAAGGTCTTATATTCCTTTCCTATTCTTTCAGGGGGAAAAGACCCCGTGGAGACCACATCCTGCCAAATGGGGAGGTCAACTTGTGGCAATACGAAATCAGCTGCACATGGAAGAGGCACGTGGTAGGTCACGCCATGAAGGGTGGGGGACTCTACAAACACAGCGACCGGGAGCAGACAGAGCTCTGCCCAAGGGAGACGCGGGTCTGCCGACAGGGAGACCGTACAGTGGAATATACATCACAGGGGTTACCGGAGTTATTAGCACCTGTAGAGCACCTCTCCCATTTCAAGGCATATTAGACCATGTAGTGGGGCTGACTGCGAACTCCTCCACAGAGTTCGCGGACCATAGGGCTAGGGAGGAAGGACATCCAGGGTCCACGACTTTGTGAACTCCACTGGGGGTAAAAGTGCGCGTTCTCGCCTCAGGGGAGTGATACACATGGCCAGCTGATCAGTATTACCGAACTTCACATCTTCATACCTGAAAGAACACTGGACAAAACCGGCTCAACCCGGAGATGGTAAAGCCTCTGTTTGGAGACGGCGTTCCCTTTCTGCTGTACACCAGCTCTGTGTGCGATCCAAGTAGGTGATTTGCGACATGCGATGAGAGCGTACGCCACCTTGGCGATATATATATATATATATATATGCCACATGCTTGCCCTGGATTAACAGCAATAGCGTCCAAAGGGCGAGTAGTATAGCCAGCAACTATAGGCAGTTGATTTGCCAACCCAGTCGCGGTCCTGACCAGGAACCAGTGGCTGTGTCCTGTTGCACACAGTCCCAGCCCAGTTTGGAGGCATCTGTGGTGACCATAACACATCTGGGCACTTGCTGTAGGTAACTCCTGCCCATAGAAATGCAAGGTCTGACCAAGAGCGGCGTGATAGCTACGCGATGTGTGCGCAGCGCCATGGCCATTTCGGTACTCAAGTCGGAAGCCAGTGCTGAAGCGGTCTCATATGCTTCAACCCGAGTGGCGTGACTGCCGCTAAGGAAGCCATATGTCCCAGAAGCCTCTGAAAGTGTTTCAGTGGAACCACTCTCCTCCGCCTGAATGACTTTCACTTACCTTGCTCTGCGAAACCGGCATAGGGCGGGTTAGGGAATGAGGAGGAGGGCCTCTTGGGATGTCCTCGAGGCTCGTTACAACCGGCTGGCCTTAGGTGTGGTGAAGCTGGGCGCGCAAAGGCGGGGAGGCTGCATTCACGGGGCCCTGGCTGCAGGTGCTCGGTGTCTGGTGGCCGTGACAACGGTGGCTGTGGACACTGATTATGTGACCCAAGGAGTGAGGAAACTGCTGTTTTTTTGACAATTCGGGTGCTGCAAACTGTTCGGGGTGCGGCAAACAAAAAGAAAAAGGAAACAAAAGATTTACCAGGGGATGGATTGGTCTGGATACGAACTCTGTAGCAGACGTCTTGCTCCCTTGGTTGTCCGTCTAAGGGGCGCTTAGGAGCCTTCTGAGTCCTCATGCCGACCCGGGAGACGGGGGATATCAGCTTCCTGCATGGGGCTCTATGCTGGGGCCGAGAACTGGGCTCAGTCTGAGGCAGAGCCACATGGGGTGTTGGATCTTGAGCCGCTCCAGGGCAAGATGTGCTGGATGGCCTCTGTCTGCTTTTTCACCACCGAGAACTGCTGGGCGAAGTCCTCAACAGTGTCGCCGAACTTCGTTGGATCTTCGGCAGACCCGAAGGTGGCAGCCCAGTCGAGTCCTCAGCGTCCGACATCGCCAGTGCACTCACTGATGCAGCAATCAAAGATTCATCCAGCTTGCGGGCCCCGAAAGAGACGTCAAGCTGGCCGTGTGGTGGGCTGGTCTCATTTTGGAACCAGACTGAGGTAAACAACCGTGTTGGGGAGCGGGAGGTCCGCGGGGAATTACCTGGTGAAACCGCACCCATTGAACTCCCCAAATCGCCTCTAGTGCCAGCTGGTCCGGCCTCATACCCGTGGGTAGAAGGTGCAGCATGGGGGGGGGCAGCTGGAGTGGCTTTCCCCCATTTGAAGAAGGAAAGCCATGACCGCAACATTGCCATGGTCGTATTCTCGCAATAAGAATATGAGCCATCCACAAGTGCTGCCTCAGTGTTACCGCTGCCCAGACACGTGAGGCCGCACACGTGGCCATCGGAGGCAGAGAGATAACGATCGCACCTAGAAATCACACAAGGACGGAAAGGCATCTTTTAAAAAGACGCATCTTGAAAAAGACATTCAACATCATGTGTGTGCTCTTTTAAGAAATATATTCTTTTAGCAGAATAGTCTTATAATATATCATGTTGAAGCGCCCAGGGGCGAATCTGCTGTTGGCATGCAGAAGGAGAGAAAGCCGCTGGAGTGTGCCGTATATCCAGCAGCATACGCTTTTGTAGAGTTGAATTGAACAGCAGTAGTATTCAGCTCACTGATAGTACAACTGCTCGGCTCCAAGGAAAAAAATCCCGCATTCCAGCTCCCTTTTATACACGTCTGTCCGGTGGAATGTCATGCAAATTCCACTCGCCAATTTTCATTCACCTTTTCTCAAAGATCCGAGGTGATCTGGGCTCTCAAGTTCAGCCCCTAGTGTCACTACATCAACGCAACATGGACTGAGTGACAGAAGGGGAACTTGTTTATCTTAACTGAATGCTCAAGAATTAACTGTGATGCGTGCAGTATTGTAATAAGTATAAAAACAATTATCTTTTCCAGCTGTCACTGGTTAAATAATCTGTGTATCAAAAATAAATAGCTCCTCATATTTAGAGGAAGATCATTATGTTATAATTGTGTTATAATATGTAATGAACAGCATTTCTGACAGATGTGCCTGATTTTTATGCAACACTGCCAAATCTGTTATATATGGACTTTTAGTAGCTCCAGGCATCTCCTATTGGTGATCGTTGGTTTTGCTTTGCCTGGAGAATGAGCTCATGACATGACAGAGTTATGAAACTAAACCTACTTATTTTGCAAACCATATTTACTCAGTTTTTTCAGCTGCTGTATGATTGATTGAACCTTGTTGTCTGCCAAAGTGGACAAGACATAAGAAAATCTATCAATGTTAGAAAACTCACTATTTCAGTCATGCAGTACACAAAAACAAAACCACAAAAACAGAATACAAGATTTGTAAAGATTTTTGTCTCTGGTTTAAAAAAAAAAAGAAAAGATGAAGGCATGATATGTATAAAGATATACAAAAATGTTATACATATATAGTAAATAAAAGAAAAACAACTCCTTCATTATTATATGTTAAAGGTTATTCATTTATTATATTTTGTCCTGCTGTATATCTTCATTATCAGTGTAGAAAAATGTCTCCCTGCACTTGCATGAATTTACTGTATATATGTTTTGAATTTGTTGTACACATACATACATACAGTGCATTCTGTATGTTTGTGTGTGTTTGAGAGAGATACACAATGTTCAATCTTGTGCCATATTTGAGAAGGGAAGTCATTGAAACACATTGTTGCTAGAGCCATTAGTGAATAGCAACTCTGATTGCCTAGATAAATGGCTGGCTGTCTAGAGTACATGCAAGGTGAATTGTAAGCAGTGGAAATTGCCCTGAATTTGGCCATCTGTTCTGAAAATGAGAAACATAATAGATGCTGTTACAGTGACCATAAGCTGGCATCTCCATGACTCAAAAACAGAAGCACTGAAATCACAGAAATTCCCCATTTCATAACAAGCCATCAGACAGCCCTGCAAATGCTTTTGCCAGCATTATATTTATGACTGTGCCCAGCGAAGCCACTCTAAATCTATATGTGTTGTGAAGAGCTTGAGATGTGCTGCCCCCAGGAAACTTCAGCAGAGCAACAGAGTAATGGCTCTGTGCTTTGGACAGAAGAATTTCAAGTTTGATCCTCCCTCACAGCAGTCCAAATTCGAAGTATGTCCTTGAAGATTTACACAACATTATTGACTTAATGTCATATTAAAATGAAAGAATTTGTAGAACAAATTGACCAAATATTATGATTATATTTATTAATATTAATTATAAATGTACACATGGTGGTATGAAATTATGTCAGTTTTGTAAGTGTAGCAGACTTATTGAGTCTATCATATTTAATTTAATCCTGTCATTCTGGTTGATTAGCTAATACAGTTTTGCACACAATCCAGGCAATTCAAAACATTCAGACACCGGCCTTGTCACCGGGGGAGGTGTTTAGAGGAGCATGTAAATATGAGGATGCTTAAGACTGTATGTAAAACCTTAACTTATGTGACACTAAAATATTTGATCAATTACTACATGTCTCATTCTATGAGTAGAATTCATACTAGATCAGTAAAAGAAGCCATTTTAACCACTCGGTGATGATTTAAAGTAAAAGTCATATACTGTATATGCAGTAGAAATAATTTGTCTTTTTACATTCTGAATTCATGTTGCTAATGCTCTAACTTGATATACATGGTCATAATATGCACCACTTACACTGTTATTGTACTTTATGATAACACTGAAACTACTGCAAAGATTGGTGGTTAAAAGAGAGTTAATGGGAAGAATACAGACAAAAAGAAAGATGATCGGCATATCTTATTTAATATTTTATCCCCTTTTCTCCCAATTTGGAATGCCCAATTCCCACTACTTAGTAGGTCCTCATGGAGGTGCAGTTACTCACCTCAATCCAGGTGGCAGAGGACAAGTCTCAGTTGCCAGACACAGCCAGTCTGGACATCTTATCACATGGCTTGTTGTGCAGACACCGCAGAGTTGCTCTCAATGGCAGGTTAGCGCCTTGCAAGGCAGCTCTGCCGCCATTGGTGTATTAGTGTGAGTGTGAATGTGTGTATGAATGGGTGAATGGAACACAGTGTAAAGTGCTTTGGTAACCTCTAAGGTTAAAAAAGGTGCTATATAAGTGCAGACCATTTACTCCCAGCATGTGGAGGCTCATGCTACTCATGGGGTACATTTTAATATGCGCCACATTGAGAGCGAGAACCACTAATCGCAACCACGAGGATGTTACCCCATGTGACTCCCTAGCAACCTGGACAATTTGGTTGCTTAGGAGACCTGGCTGGAGTCACTCGGCACTCCCTGAATTCGAACTTGCGACTCCAGGGGTGGTAGTCAGCGTCAATACTCAATACTGAGCTACCCAGGCCCCCAGCATATCTTACTTCAGGCAGATGATTGAATCCCCTTACAAAAAATCAAATCTTGCCGCAAATTTGCAGCAAAATTAGTTATTTTCACAAGCAAATGAGCCTTTGATTCACTGCAAGTGTTTTCCAGAGGTTTGCAGCTCTTCGCCAGTAGTGGTGAACCTTCGGCAAACCTTTGGCAACCATGAAAAATTTGCCACAAGTTTGCCACAAAGCTCATTTGCATGTGAAAATTATCAGTGGCTGATAATTGCGGCAAGTTTAAGGCAAATATGCCATGAACTCTTGATTTACATAAGAGTGGCTTTTGGCTGCAGACAACAGATGAGTAAAGCAGCATATCAATGTAAACTTAGAGTATTTGATTCCTTTTTGTAGACTTATTAAACAAACAAAACAAAAAAAATCTCATAACGCGTTCTTGGAAATTGTCTCTAAGCGAACAATCATACAGATTAGGTAAATTTGCACCAGCTTGCTAATATCTCTGCACACTGGTGTGTTCCTGTTGACTGATCTTGAATGACTGAACAGGGATTTGTTTTTCGGCCTCAAAGTAGGTTGAGTTTCAGATCACACCTACCGATGACATGGACCAGTTGCAGTAAAAAGGTGTTTAGCAGCCAGTAAAAAGTTTTCCTTTGTTGCGAACAACAAAATGAATGCAAAAACACTTTCCTTTATCCAAATTTTGTTCTAAATTATGTCACACACATTCATTCTTTAATTTCGTAGGAAATGTGCAGGGGCCCTAAACCTGTAACTGTAAGTGGGAAAAAAAAAGTAAATTTAGAACAAATTTAACCATACTGTAAACATGATTACTTCCTGATTTCCATGGGACTTAACATGCTAAAGGTTAACGTGATCATGAATCAATTAAAATGTGTCTGATGGGGAGTAGTGCTTGTCAGTAGTTTGGCAGAAAGGGGTCTATTTCAGGGTAAGCAAACACTCAGAAGCAAAATGTGTTTATGTTAATTTCCTGTGTTTATGCAATTTGCAATTCCTGCATCACCAAATAGAGTTGCAAAAATAAGCATACTTTCAAATAGATTTCCAGAATACTCCCCCCATCTGACATTGGTCAGGCAAACAGATATAGAGTGCAACAATACCCGCCCACTTTTGTTAGCCATCTGTGTTGCCGAAGAATTTTTCCATTTCATTTTTTTATAGAGTTTTCAGAAAATCCTTCATAAAAGAGTTAGAAGCAATGAACCAAACCAACCAGCTCCTAGGACCTAGCTGAATCACAATGTAACAAACCTTTATTTTATGGAAAATGTATTTTAAAATGGGACAAAAAGACATTGGTAAAAGACCGTTTTCTTAATGTCTTTCATGATTGCACCACAGAGCCACAGTGTTTACACTTTTCAGTGAAATAAACTTACAAATGGCTTACTTATAGCTGTCTCTGCATATTAAGCTGGGATAGGAGAAAGTATTTTAACTTAAGAAAAAATGCAGAATTTTGCATTGAAAAATATTATTGAGTCAAATATTAATATGAATATTGAGGCTGATATGTCCCCCTAAATGTCTATGGTGGTTATGGCCCTGACTACAACCATGCATATTACGTTCAAATTGTCTCAATTATGCTAACAGTGAAAGTCAGTGTGAGCGCAGCGTAGTTCTAGCGGGAAGACTAGCAGCTGTACATCATCATACCATTAGCCAGGTAATTCCTAGCCAATTGCAGGTAAGCCATTGCTTTATAAGTCTGTTCACAATCCATCTCATTGCTGTTTCAGTGTGCTAACACGACAACCCCCACCACCACCAGTTGAGCCCTGGCCCGCATGGGGGTAGGCTCCTCGCCCCTGCCTCCTATCTCCGGCAGGATATGATGGTTCCGAGTACAACTCCCTCGGACCACCAGACGGGGCCTACACCAAAAAGTGACATTATGTTTCTGTTTTACATTTACATCAAATAAATGGCATCTTAAACCTTACTCAAGCCTGCATGTTTTCCGATAGAAAGTGTCTTAGCTCTGCAGTGACACAAAAGCACATGCAATCTTGAGTTGCTGACACTGCAATACCGAGAGTGTTAAAGGATTATCACGAGGTGGTGAATATGACCTCTACATTTTATATGTACAATTGAAGTCAGAAGTTTACATACACTTAGGTTGAAGTCATGAAAACACATTTTTTAACCAATCCACATATTTAATATTAGCAAACTATAGTTTTGGCAAGTCATTTAGGACATCTACTTTGTGCATGACACAAGTAATTTTTCCAACAGTTGTTACAGACAGATTATTTTACTTTTAATTGACTATATCACAATTCCAGTGGGGAAGTTTACATACACTATGTTAACTGTGCTTTTAAGCAGCTTGGGAAATTCTAGAAAATTATGTCGAGCAATTAGGCTAATTGGAGTCAATTGGAGGTGTACCTGTGGATGTATTTTAAGGCCTACCTTCAAACTCAGTGCCTCTTGACATAATGTGAAAATCAAAAGAAATCAGCCAAGACCTCATAAATAAATTGTGGATCTCCACAAGACTGGTTCATACTTGGGAGCAATTTCCAAATGCCTGGAGGTACCAGGTTCATCTGTAAAAACAATAGTACGCAAGTATAAACACCATGGGACCATGCAGCCATCATACCGCTCAGGATGGAGATGCATTCTGTCTACTAGAGATGAATGTAGTTTGGTGCACAAAAGTGCAAATCAATCCCAGAACAATAGCAAAGAACCTTGTGAAAATGCTGGAGGAAACAGGTAGAAAATTATCTATATCCACAGTAAAACAAGTCCTATATCGACTAAACCTGAAAGGCTGCTCAGCAAGGAAGAAGCCACTGCTCCAAAACCGCCATAAAAAAAAGACAGACTACAGTTTGCAATTACACATGGAGACAAAAATCTCACTTTTTGGTGAAATGTCCTCTTGTCTGATAAAAAAAAATATTGAACTGTTTGGCCACAATGACCACCATTATGTTTGGAAGAAAAGGGTTGAGGCTTGCAAGCCCAAGAACACCATCCCAACCGTGAACCATGGGGGTGGCAGCATCATGTTGTGGGGGGTGCTTTGCTGCAGGAGGGACTGGTGCACTTCACAAAATAGATCATGAGGAAGGAAAATTTGTGGATATATTTAAGCAACATCTCAAGACATCAGTCAGAATGTTAAAGCATGGTCACAAATGGGTCTTCCAAATAGACAATGACCACAAGCATACCTCAAAAGTTGTGGCAAAATGGCTTACAGACAACAAAGTCAAGGAATTTAAGTGGCCATCAAAAAGACCTCAATCCAGTGGTTCTCAATTTTTTTGGGTGATGCCCCCCTTTGAAACAAGAAAAACGGTCAGAAATCGCAACCCTTCTACACAAGGACGCAATAGAGCCTGTCCCTCCAGCCGAGATGAAGAAGGGTTTCTACAGCCCTTACTTTCGTCATACTCAAAAAAGGAGGTGGGTTGAGGTCAATCTTGGACCTGCGAGTTCTCAACCGGACTTTGCACAAACTCCCGTTCAAAATTGGCTCGCAGCAGTAGATCTGAAGGACGCTTACATCCATGTCTCAATGTTTCCCCAACACCGACCCTTTGTATGGTTCGCTTTCGATGGCCAGGTGTACCAGTACAAGGTCCTCCCCTTCGGCCTGTCCCTGTCCTCTCGTGTCTTTACAAAGTTTGCAGAGACCGCTCTTGCAGAAAGTGGATCGGAGGGCTCAGGTCAGAGGCAAGTCCTCTCGGGACAGATGCGCTGGCACACAGCTGGCCCCAGGGGCTGCGCAAGTAACCACCCCCAATGAGCCTACTTGCACAGGTGCTGTGCAAGGACAGGGAGGACGAGGAACAAGTCACTCTAGTGGCCCCTTACTGGCCAACTCGGACTTGGTTCTAGGATCTTATCCTCCTCGTGACAGCACCTCCTTGGCAAATTCCCCTGAGGAAAGACCTTCTTTCTCAGGGACGGGCACCCTCTAGCATCCGCGCCCATACATCTGGAACCTCCTCATCTGGCCCTTGGACCGGATGTGGATGATCTAAGTGGTCTACCACCAGCTGTCATAGACACGATCAACCCAAGAAGTGTACAGTCAGGACAGTGTTCTCATTTCTGCAGGAAAAGCTGGAGGGGCAGCTGTCCCCCTCCACCTTAAAGGTGTATGTAGCCGCTAAAGCGGATGGTAAGTCCCTAGGGAAGCAAGACTTGATTATCAGGTTTCTAAGAGATGCCCAGAGGATGAATCCTCCCAGGTCATGCCTGCTCCCCTCATGGGATCTCTCCGTGGTCCTTATGTGCCTTCAGAGAACCTCCTTTGAGCTGGTACTCTATAAGGAGTGTGGCATCCTCGTGGGCACTGGTCAACGGCACTTCTCTAGAAGACATCTGTTGAGCAGTGGGCTGGGCAACACCCAATACCTTTGTGAGATTCTACAATCACTGGGTTGAGTCGGTTTCATCCCGTTGCGACAACTGACCGGGTATACCTCTTACACTAGCGCCTTTCCCCTCAACTGAGGCAAACATGTGCGCTGTTACTCCGTGGAGAAATTCCTGACCAGACGGGATCTGGTTAGGCAGGATCTACCACTGCGCCATTTCCATGTGTGGCGACAGGCTCATGTGACATATTTTTCCAGATTTTCACCTCCCCAGCCTTGGCAGGTGGTGGTCTCCGCGGGGTCTATTCCCCCTGAAAGAATAGGACTGGAAAAGTACAACTTCCCTGATGCATGTTATAGCTAGATGCCCCAGAAGCATCTAACACTCTATGAGGAGAAACATAGAGAGAGAACTGACACGGTCTGCTCCCATGCTTGTCACATCGCTCGTTCCCACCCCCCAAGGGATAACCTTGGTCGGATGCCGGGAATCTAATAAAAATAATATGACACTTTAGTGGGGCATTGGGGAAGTTATGTGCAGTCTGATGCCCATGCTCCTTTGGCACGCTACAGCTTGCTGCACCAGCATAAGCAGATCACGTAACATGGTTCAGTGTAAGTGGCGCTATTGAATAGGGGCCCCTTGTGTCACTACACTCGACACGATGTCGAGTGAGTGACAGAAGGGGAACGTCTAGGTTACTAGTGTAACCCCTGTTCCCTGATGGAGGGAACGAGTTGTTGTATGCAGAACCTGACTGAACAGATGCACGATCCCTGGCTTTTATACCCGTATGTCCAGGGGCGGGACATGCAAATTCTGTTCGCCAATTTTTATTGGCCTTTTTCATATTCAGAGGCTCCTGAAAGAAGCTATACTACAATTGACACAACGTCTCAATCCCTCCATCAGGGAACGGGGGTTATACTAGTAACCTAGATGATTGTGTTTGTGACTGTCCAAGCTCTGAAAGCACCATAAAGTCATCCATAACACTCGTGCCTTAGATCTCAATTCTTCTTAAGTCTTATAGTGTGTTGTGTGAGGAAAAGACCAAAATTTAAGTGTTAATTCACTCGTTTGAAAATGGCGTGCATGCAAGAATTACATGAGCGCACCTGACACCAACGCTTTGGGCTGTCAAGATCTGCTTTTGCAGGATGCGCTGTGGTGCCAGGCTAAAGTTTAATGGCAGAGGAAAATAAATTGCACACATTGGTTCTTATGTGTATTTTCACTATTTTTGTTGAATGTGTGAAGATTTGAGGACGGGTCAGTCTTCCGTGGCCCCCTTGAATACCTCCACACCCCACCTACAAGGCGTGCCCCGTTTGAGAACCACTGTCTCAGTCCGATAGAAAATATGTTGGCAGGACTGAAAAAGGCGTGTGTGAGCAAGGAGGCCTACAAACCTGACTCAGTTACACCAGTTCTGTCTGGAGGAATGGGCCAAAATTCCAGAAACTTATTGTGAGAAGCTTGTGGAAGACTTCTCAAAACGTTTGACCCAAATTAAACAATTTAAAGCTAATGCTAACAAATACTAACAAAGTGTATGTAAACTTCTTACCAACTGGGAATGTGATGAAAGAAAAAAAAGCTTAAATAAACAATTCTCTCTACTATTATTCTGACATTTCACATTCTTAAAATAAAGTAATGATCCTAACTGACCTAAGATATTTCTACGATTAAATGTCAGGAATTGTAAAAAAAATGATTTTAAATGTATTTGGCTACGGTGTATGTAAACTTCTGACTTCAACTGTAAATATATGTTAATTTAAGCAATCTGTTGACTTTCTGTATTTAGCATTTTCCTAGCAGATAGGGTACTACAGTGATTATTTTTAATTGTTTGTAAGTGACATCTATTAAGAAAGTACTAATTTTGTACCCAGTGCTGCATTTTGTGTCTACCAACAACATATTTAGGGATATTTCCCTACATAGATCAGCCAAATAAAATTACTTTTATTGTGGAATTGGTTGTTAAATGTTAAAGTGTTAAAATCACTGCAAAAACATCTTTGAAAGAGAAAGCACTTATTTACAAGGTAACACTTAATTTTGATGGTCCCAAGTAGACTTTGACTATAAGTAACTTATCAACTGGCTTGCTTTAGCTAGTATACAATGTTTCAACAAACATTCGGCAGACTATCAATAGCCTGTATATAGATCTCTATTAATGACCTACTTACATTATTGCTGAGAACATGAGTTCATTTAAAAGGTCATTAATAAATAAATCTATATACAGGCTACTGAAAGTCTACTGAATATTTGTTGAAACACTGTTTACTAGCTATAGCAAGCCAGTTGATAAGACAATAGTCAGTTAAATAGTCACTTTTAGTCAGTTAAATATCTACTTGGGACCATCAAACTAAAGTGTTATCATTTAGAATAATGCTGGAATAATTTTATGTATAATCTCTATAAACTGTGCAACAGCAAAGACAGGCCAGACACTCCTGATTATGGTATAACACATTTGCAAAGTCTGTGCTCCTATGAGACAAGGTTGTGCTATTCCAAATGTCAAAATATCCTTGAGAAAGATAAGACACATGCTATACTGAATGCTTAAAAGTGGAATTAAAATTGCTCGAAAGGCCTGGCATTCACGACGTGTCACTTCAAAGTGGCCGATGTTACGGATTGGGCTCCCTTCTCTAAAGCATATGAATGTCAGACGTCAAGACGAAGACCCCTGTCAGAGTGGTCTGTTTCCTCTCAATCTTAGAGAGTATTTGGATCAAACTTAATGATGTTTTTGTCTTGACATTTACAATACTGATGATAGCTGTCTGTTATGTTGAAATATAATGGATTAATGTTGGCCTCTGTTAAACTCATTATCTGAACAGCATGCTTAAGGCAAAACCTAAATGTTTCCAAACAAAAAGTCTTGTTTTTGAAAATAGTGTTTGAACCAAATATATTACCATATGTTTTGCAGAATAATATCATCATTTTCAAATTAATAATCCTAGCATGTTGAGAATAATTACAAGGTGCAACAAAGAAAAAACAACAATAAAATAATATAAAGCTGCTACCATAAATTAAACATAGTTATCTAGTTATCTTTTGATTGGCAGAACTCCTCCAGTTAGCTTTGTGAAGAATCTTCTCTCTCTATCTTGAATCTCACAGCATGCAGCATAATTGTTGTAAGGCAAAAAAGATTCTACTGTCATTTTTGACTGATTTTATTATTTTATTTTAATAAAAATGGCTTTCTTCATCAGAGCGGTACACGGCTTGGTGACTGTCCTTACATCTGTCATCTGAACACACATAATGAAAATCTGAATTGATTCTATGAATCTAAGTGGGTTTGTCAAACAGTATTACACCTTTCGTGTTCCCGGTCAATTTGACCGAGGATAAGAAAAAAACACAACAAGAATTAGACTTAAACAACTCTCCCGTAAACATCTCTCTCTCTCTCTCTCTCTCTCTCTCTCTCTCTCTCTCTCTCTCTCTCTCTCTCTCATGCACACACACACACACACACACACACACACACACACACACACACACACACACACACACACTCATACTGTAGGTGTGGGAGCCATACAGACAAAGCATTTAATCTGTTGTAAAACAATTAAATTAATTAATGTAAAGTTATACATGTGAATGATGAAATAGTGTTATTACTGTTTGGTTATTTTTTTATTTGGCTGATTTGATTTGACCGATTTAAAAAAAAAAAAAATGTGTTTCCTTCATCTAAATCAGGCATGGGCAACTTACGGCCCGTGGATCTGGACCTCCACATGGTTTAACCTTGCATTGGGCCCTCCACAAGAATTGAACATTCTCAGGGATGCCAAATAAGAGATGCAAACTCCCAATTAGAGATTTATGTTTGTCCAAATTGGAAATATTCCACCTAATGTTACACCTGTTCAGTTTGGTAACCATGCACGGGTGTGCGCTCTTTCTAGATCTCGCTTTCCCCATGCAATATTCTGCTTAAGGAAAAGTGTAATACGACCACTCTGAGTCCATTCTTGAGGCTGTGTGAGCTGTTTGGTGCTACTAAGTTTGCGAGCGAAACTTCTCATTGATGACCTTTAATAAAAGATAAACATAGATCTCGGCATCATTGAAACGTGGAGGGGAAATCATTGACATGGCAAGCAAAAGCAAGCGAGAGACAAATATGTATGTTTTTGCAGTGGATACAGCTGCTTACAAATGTGAGTTGAATGCTTTACCATCACTCCAAGCTGTGTAAATATGTACGTTGTTTAAGATACAAGTGTTGAACTGAGATTGGCTAAAGCGCTAAAGCTAGCGGAAACACATCACGTGTGCTTGAAACATCACTTCTGTCAGCTGTTAAACAGAGAATGCTTCAGTGTAGTAAAAAAAATAATTAATTGTTCCATTTGATATGATACCACACTTTGAAAATTCATACACTACGTGGCTGAGTGCATAGTAGATTTTGTAAGAGCATAGTGTATAGTGTGTCATTTGGGACACACCTGAACTCCTGCAGTAATAATTTATCATAATCAAGCAGCCTGTTTTATTCAGTCGTGTGCTCAGTGGAAAGCCAACGAGACCCGAGACCCACATTATGACCCTTTTAGTGCATAAACAGTTAATGTTTTGAGAATAAAATAAGTTAACTGGCCCACTTTGTGGTAAACATTAAAAGTTTTATAATATTATTATTTTTTTTATTAACCAGACCCCTGATGTACAGAGTGTTATAATGAATAATAAACTACCAGAGAATAGAGATGGTAAAACAAAATAATTTATAATAAGCTCAGCCTTTATAATTTTTTTTTTAATGCCTGATTGAAAATGATCTACCTTTGTAGAGCAATACAATAGGCAGTTGCTGAATAGTCCCTTCAGTTACATATACACTTCAGAAAATGAAGTACAAGAACTAAATCAACGAGGAACGTCTTGGGTTACTTAACTGTAACGCCTGTTCCCTGATAAAAGCGGAACGAGATGCTGCGCTGATTTAGCACTTTGCGAACGTCCAGCTGTGAATATGTGTGCAACACGTCAATGAAATTGACAAAATTTATAGCCTTCACCGGTGAAATCATCAGGATGCGCCGGTAAAGGGGCTATAAATAGATGCGCCACAGGTGCATCATCAGATCTTTTGTCTGAAGAGCAGTACTGGGGCATCCTCAGTGCGGCAATGAAGCGCAGCATCTCGTTCCACTTTTATCAGGGAACAGGTGTTACAGTTAAGTAACCCAAGACGTTCCTCATTGATTTGGTTCTTGTACTTCATTTTCTGAAGTGGTGTTCCCTATCAAAAGGCTACACTTTGATGCTGCGCTGATTTAACGCTTTGGGAACGAGAATACTCACGCCACCGGACTGTGGATGTCCGGACCCCTTACGGTTGTGTAGTTGTGCTCACAAGAGCGCGAGAGGTCTCATACATGAGCTTGTGATGTATACTCAAGGACATAAGAGCCTGGAGTAGCATGAACATACAAACTATAGAATCTTATGAATGTATGCGAAGAGGACCAGCCCGCCACATTACAAACATGTTACAGAGGGACACCTCTGGCCAGAGCTTTAGAGGAAGCTAACCCTCTGGTAGAGTGAGCCCTGATACCAACTGGCGAAGCTTGACCGCACGCCTCGTAGGCCAAGGCAATAGCATCCCTCACCCAATGTGACATAGTTTGCTTGGTGGCAGCTGCTCCTTTGTTACGACCCCCATGACAAACAAATAGTTGCCCTGACTTACGCCACTGGCTAGTGCGATGGACATAAGTCTGAAGGGTGTGGACTGGACACAGTCCGTGAAGTCTTTCCTGTTATAAACGGCAGGGAGAAGAAGGCTTCGAGAGTGGAACCTTTTGGTAGTCAGTGTGAGGGTGCAATATTGCTTTAGTCATTCCTGGGGCAAAATCTAAGCAGTATGGCAAGACGGACAGAGCCTGCAGATCCCCAATTCTTTTTAGAGAAGTAAAAAGGTCAGCCTGGTACGCCTGTAACACTGCCATAGTGTGCAGGGCAGCACCAGCCTGACCTGCTGCCTGATAAGCCTTCCCCACAAACATAGAGGTGGTCCTGCACAGCGTTGTGGGGAGAGTGGGTCTTTTTAGCAACAATGCTGAGCCAGGCGAGAGATAACCCGCAAGTGTCTCTTCTACCAGCAGCATCACTGAATACCCCCATGCCTCGGCACCCACGATAGTTGAATATGTCTACGTTGAGGGCACGAAGACACAGGAAGTATAAGGTTTCCTCCATGAACTAGAGATCATCATGGAGATCATCAAAAAGGGAAGGGACTGATGAGACGTTCCCTTCCCTTGGCCACCAGACAGAAATCAGTCCTCCATTTTGGAGCACTTGGTGTCTCTTGTTCGCGTGGCCAGTCTATTTGAAGCCTGGCCACCGCACGAGTAACCACCTCGAGTATTTCCTCCATCTATTTATAGCCCCTTTACCGGTGCATCCTGATGATGTCACCAGCGGAGGCTATAAATTTTGTCAATTTCATTGACGTGTTGCACACATATTCACAGCAGGTCACTCCTAAAGACTCCTAAAGACGTTCCCAAAGCGCTAAATTAGCGCAGCATTAAAGTGTAGCTTTTTGATAGGGAACATTGTATCTCAAAATTAATACAATGCTGAACATTGACAAATAATAGTCTTTGATAATATATTAACATATTGCATATGCAAATTCATAACTTAATATCTAGAAATTAACTTTGTTACAACATTGTATTATTATTATTATTATTATTATTATTATTAACATTGTTCTACAGTGACCAGGCCGCATGTATGGATCACTGCAGCCTTCTACTTGTTATGATTGTTAATTCATGTAAATATAATTTCAGATATATATTTCAACAGATGCATCAAATGTATGACACATTTTGATATTTTCTTTTTTTTTTCAGTTTAATGAAGTGGATGGTTTTAATTAAGTGAAAGTAATGTAAAATGTGTTTATTTTATATGAAAATAAATGCCGTAATTTATAGGTAAATTAGGTCTTTACTGTACTGTATAAATTAGGATTACGGTCAGATTTGACAGGCAATACTAAGATTGACTGTAACGAAGTCCGTAGAAGGGTAAAGATTGGAAAAGAAAGTGAAAATGAGCAAATTTTCAAGTGATTTTGCGTGATTGGCATAAAGATATTATGATCTATCTGAAGCTTTGTTTCTGTGTGCTTTGAATAAAAAAATCAGGCAAACAAGCAGAAGATACAGTAGCAGAAAATACATACTTTTAAATTAATAGTTCACCAAAAATGTTCATTCATTTCATTTAATTTCATGAAATTTTCATTCGACCTCATGTCGTTACAAACCAGGAGTGAGGCCACATAAGGGCCAGGGTGGCACTGGTCCATCCAGATTGATGGCTGGTCCACACAATCAAAACATATTCAATATAAAGAAAAAAGAAAAGAAACTGAATTTTGTTGCATGTAAATACTTTACATGCATGATAATAATCATATTCTTGTCATAAATATACAGTAGTTAAAGGTTTTTATTTTAAACAAGAAAACTTAGATATGTTATGGTGAATTGAAATGGGTCTCGGCGTGCTTCTCCCCAAGTCGCTCATGTTTTGTAGTCACAAAAATTCACCAGCACAGAAATTTATCTAGTCATGCCTGTAAATGGATCCACTCAGCTGGTAACTGATCCAAGATGCATGTTTTTATTCCACTTTGAACAATAATGTGGAAGTGTGGTAGATGTTTCTGTAAATGGCATTTCTGTGGTTTGGCATGCAGGGTATACTTAATATCAAACACACAAACAACAGCCACACATACAGTAATAAGTATAACTTTTTCCAAAACCTGTCCTTTTTTTCTGACTTCTGGCTGAGTATCTTGACAGACAGGGGTGTAGCAGTCATTTTAAAAGTGGGGGGACACAGCTGTCAGTAGGTGGCTCGCACAAACCTAACACTTACAGTGCAGTATTAATATATTACAGTATATATTAATATATTCATATTATTTACTTTTAATATTTTAGTATTTTAAAGATTCATGTATTGCATAATTATTACAAAATTTTGCAAAATTAGCTGCAAAAATAAAGGGCATCTTGTGAAGCATTTGCTTCTGTTTCACACATGACAATAAAAGAGCTGAATAAATAATTTAATCAATTACAATAATGACAATTGTGCATGCACACAATTAAATTTTTTACTCTGTGCTTGTGCATTGTGTTAAATGTATCAATGATCAAAAGAAAATTTGAATCCTTTCAAATGTATGTCTACAGACCTTACAAAGAGAATTTAGTAGAGGTTTTAAGCATTATAAGAACAAAGTCATTCGCATCAGCTCACAAATTGTAGGAAAATTATACATTTGCTTTTATCAAAAGACAACAAATCTAGTTGGACAATCATAGTTATGAGTTTCAATAAGGTCCACATTTTCATGTATAAAAAAGCATGTCTACATATCTATTGCCTTCAGTAAAATGCATGTGCTCTAAGAACACAGCAGATCTATCTTTTTTCCTACCGTTTGTCGACTGTACACCAGCACAGAGGTAAAAAAACATCCTGGTTACTTTCGTAACCTCCGTTCCCTGATGGAGTGAACGAGAAGTTGTGTCGATGTAGTGACACTAGGGGTCGCCCTTGGGAGCCCCAAACACCTCTGATCTTTGAGAAAAGGCCAATGGGAATTGGCGAGTGGAATTTGCATGCCACTTTCCCCGGACATACGGGTATAAAAGGAGCTGGCTCGCAACCACTCATTCAGGTTTTTGCTGAATAGTCGAAACAGGGTCCCAGCCAATTCAGCAGGTAGTTCAGTGTTGTTGCAGGAGGGACACTACGTTTTGTTCCCTCCATAAGGTAACGGAGGTTACGAAAGTAACCAGGACATTCTCTATCTGTCACAAACTCGACGTTGTGTCGATGTAGTGACACCAGTGGTCCCTATACGAAACGCCACAACTAGCTGAACTGTGCTACGTGGACTGGCAGTGTGAGATGCGCAACCAATGCGTGCCTCATTGCCAGACCACCTGCCCATCACGTAACTTCCCCCAATGCTCATACGAGCGTCGTACGGTCCCTCGCACCTTGGGGACAGGCCGCCTCAGCAGTGGCCTCTTCTCTTCTTTTTTTCCTCCCCCAAAAAATTATGGAAATCATTCAGCTGGGGGCCATAAGTGTTCACGACCTTGTGAACATGGCTGTGGGGTAAAAAGCACACGCCTCTGAGAAGAAAGGGACCAGGCCGGGGCACGGCTGTGAGCAGCGCTCCGAGCCCAATAACCAATCGTAATTCCGCGTTCAGGGCAGGGTGGAGGGTTCCACTCCAGCCCGACGCTCACACCCGCCCGGGCAAGCATGGCCACCAGCTCCGCGTCGGCCTGTGACTGGGCGACCACACCCGAAAGTGAGAGCCCAGTGAAGTCCTCTGCATCAGACTGGACCAGCCCGCTGTCCAATGCTGCAATCGAGAGCTCATCTGCTTTGCGAGTCCCGAATGAGATCACAAACTCGCCCTGAGACGAGTTGGTTGTCTTATCCCAGAACTCGACTGGGGAAAACGTGCATCCTGGGGAATGGGAGGTCTGTGGGGGGGTTACACGGCAGAGTGGCTCCAATTGGGGTCCCCAAATCACCCCCAGTGATAACTGATGCTGCCTCATACCTGTAGGTAGGAGGACCGAGGTGGGGAGCCGCTGGTTTGGCCTCTGAAGAAGGAAAGCTGCAACTGCAATGTTGCCATGGTCATGCTCTCGTAGTGAGATCATGACCCGCCCACGAATGCTGTCTCCACGTGGGCAGTGCCCAAGCACGTGAAGCAGCGATTGTGGCTGTCGGAAACGGAGAGGTAACGACCGCAACCAGGAATTTTAAACAGATGGAAAGCCATCTTTAAAAAGATGCTCTCCATCAGTGCCACTCTTTTAGAAGGGAAGAATATACTCTTTTAGGCTGCTGAAGCGCCCAGGGGCATTCTCTGCACTCAACAGAAGCATGAGGGGGAGAAACCACTGTAATGCGCAGTATATCCAACCGCTTTTTAGAGGTGAATGGAGTGGCAGAGGGATTCAGCTCACTGAACACATCCTTTCAGCTCCGAAGAGAAAATCTGAATGAGTGGTGGCTAACCAGCTCCTTTTATACCCCTATGTCCAGGGAAGAGGCATGCAAATTCAACTTGTAAAATCCCATTAGCCTTTTCTCAAAGATCAGAGGTGTTTGGGGCTCCCAAAGGCGACCCCTAGTGTCACTACATTGACACAATGAGGAGCTGATATTAAAAATAGCGTTACATATTTAGCACAGATCTAGTAATCTGCTTTAATTGGGGAAAACAGCCTATCAAACTATTACCTCAAAAACCAAACATAATGTAAAAATATAACCTAATAAAGAGCTGATATAAACTCCACATACAATGTGTGCTTAATCTCCTTTGTGTTTTTTCTGCACTGCATTTCATGTAATGCTGCCAATAAAGAACAATTTGCCTAAAAATAACTCATTTGTGTGTTCCTCATCTCTAGATTATTAATTTAGATCAACATCAGTGCCGATAAAAAACATGGATAAATTAGCATTTTTTAATGTAGCCACTTTGATAAGACTGTCTGACTGACGTCCCATTATGTAAGGGTTGTATCGGCTCTTGAAACTCTCCTGTGATTGAGCCCAAAGTAACAAAACACAAATAATGCTGTATACAAATCCACCATTTGGAACTGGTATGGATTTAGTTTGGAAAAGTGCAGAGGTAAAAACATCACCTTTGTAAAGAATGCGGCTGCTACGCCCCTGTTGACAGGATTTCTAAACTACCTAAAATGCCCAGGATTGATTTTTTATTCTTTTACATTGATGTGCTCTTTAAAGTCCTCATGCATTCTGTGTGTGCTTATTTGCCATTAAAAGCTATTTATACCTAGCGCATCCATTTCATAACCAGATTTACACTGTGTCTCTGTGCATGCACACTGTGTGTGTGTGTGTGTGTGTGTGTGTGTGTGTGTGTGTGTGTGTGTGTGCGTGTGTGCGAGAGAGAGAGAGAGAGAGAAAGAGAGAGAGAGAGCTTTACACTTTGTCTCTCGGCACTTCTCTTAATTTATTTACATTGTTTAACACCGTGTACGTTTTTGCACCATTCTTTGAATGCAGCCATTTCTTTCTAAACTCCCATGCTTTTGGCAATACAAATGTACAATTATTTGTCATGCCAATAAAACATTTAAAACTGAAATTGCTACCTGCCAAGTGAAGTGAAACAAAACATTATTTTTAATGACACATTATGCAAACAAGAGGTACTTTCCATACAAAGTAATGATATAAAAAATGTGTTTATCAATAACAAAATAATGTCACATTATTTTAAAAAGTAACATTCCCAAATGAATAGAATAGCTTTTAAATAGAACACCATTTTTATCACATCATAATGACATATTAAGTTAAATTACTGATCATAACATAATAATTGTTACAAAAAAAATAAATAAAACAACTGATTATTGTAGTTGTACCAGTAATTGAGCAACAATAAGTATTAGGCTGCATGAAAGAGAGAATAATGACACATACTGGCAGAGGAAAGAGGTACGATCATGATATTAATTATGAAATTGCCACAGAATAGAGATCCACCCTGATTCACCAAGGTACACCCACTTGGAGATTTCTGGCCTCACCCTTGATACAAACCTCTTTGACTTTCTGTGGAAATGGAATAGAAAGAGATGTTTGGCAGAATGTGATGGCTGTTCTTTTCCATATAATAAAAGTGAATAGGGACAGGAGCTGTCAAGCTCCAAAAATGAAAAAAAAATTAAATAAAAAAACACACACAACAAAAGTAGTCCATAAGACATGTGCACTATATTCCATATCATCTCAAACCGTATGATTGATTTGTCTAAGGAAAATAACTAAAATGATATTGTTGTGGCAGTTTTGATTAGACATTCAAGAACAAACAATGTATCATGTTATTGACGTCAAACCTGACGTGCCATATTTGGACGCACAGTACAAGAACGCAAACAAATGGCAAAGGGGAGATGAAAAATGAAAACTCATCATTTTACGTGCCCTCATGATTATATGAATAATGAATGAATAATGATTCAAATTTAGGTCTGTTCCTCACACAAAGCTATCATTTGGCCTCAGAAGGCTTGCATATAGGGCACAAGTCATATGGACTTTTTAGTGCATTTTTTGTATCCCTATTCACTTTTAAGACATTCTACCTAACTGCTCTTTTTCTGTTCCTTGGAAAGAGCAAAGAAAGTACACTGCAAAAGTGGTAAATGGCAATTGTTACCTCAAGGAGCTTTTTATTTTTATTTTTTTTACCTGATCTAACCCTTAAAATGTGTTTTGTTGGTGTAGCCTAATGTATCAGTCATTTAAAATAATATATTTTTTTACCTGAATATAACCAGATGATTTCAATGAAGCACATTTTTAGGTTAACATCTTTTTCAGTGTACATTGTAAAAAGTGGTGACCTGTAATTTTTAGCTAAAGGATCTATTTCTACATGATCGAACTCGTAGAATTCCCTTTTAATCTCATTTGTAAATTTTTTTAGTCAGATTAAATCATTTTAAACTTGATTAAAATCAGTTAATTTAGATGCAAATTTGTACGATATTTGACAAAACATTCCTTATAGTGTATCGAGTAAATAATGACAGAATTAAAATTTTTAGGAAAACTTTTCCTTTAATCTGATTATGATACACTCTTTCAGTTTCTAAATGTTGGTAATAATTAAGCAAGGTCAGACCAATTGAACAAAAAGCTGTGGTATATCACAACGCAATAAAACATGTAAACAAATTCATTAAAAGCACGATAAACCAGAGAATCATACATATGATCTGTTTCTCACAATTAAAGTCAACTGTAATTGCATGGCTATTTAAATTGCGAAGGAACAGATGGTGGTTAATATATCAGGCATGGAAAAAGCTCTTGCAAAGGTCGAGGTACAACGAAGCTAAAGCATTTTGCTATATACTTTTTCAAAATACAATTTCAATGACCAATGACTTTTCCATTAATTTGCATGAATTTCAGTGATATTGCACAGACATAAATGCAGATCATGTTAGAATTGTATGCCTTGTAATGAATGCTTTGTATGTGGATTATACCAAGGTCATATGTTATCAAAGGCATGTGGTAATCATATGCCTGCAAATGAGTGCTTGTCTGTTTGCTCGTGATTAATGTTCCATTTAAGAAGACATTTCGGGAAAGTAGTGGAAAAACTCTTCAGCACACTTTAAGATGAGCCATCTTTTTGCAACAAAAAACAATTATTTTTGTTTTAACCAGAGTAAAATAAACACGAAAAGAAAAATGAAATAATCAACAAAAAAAATCTTTAGACATAGATGTGTGGTTTGTTTTGCATAGTGTGTAATTTAAGATAAACCCACTACTTCAAACGGGATCAGAAGTTAAGAGATTAAAATTAATTCAGCCAACAATCAAATAATGAACTGCTCTTCATTGTTATAGTAATTCTACCCTTAAGACATATTTATCATCATAAACTTTCCCTTAGAAAGATTTATACAGAAAAAAAAACTTTGATCTCATTACGTTGACTTCTTTTTCAGCAGTAATTGTTCACTCTTTTTGAGAGCTAATTTATTATTCACCGTTAAATGCTCCTGACAGGACAGCTTACACTTCCCGCAGGTGTTTTTGAGGGCGTTAAACATTTGAGCTTAATATTATAAAATTTGATCTTATACACTCACTGAGCACTTTATTAGGAACACTATGGTCCTAATAAAGTGCCTGATGTGGTCTTCTGCTGCTGTAGCCCATCCGCCTCAAGGTTCATTGTGCATTCTGAGATGCTATTTTGCTCTCTACAATTACACAGAGTGGTTATCTGAGTTGCAGTAGCCTTTCTGTCAGCTCGAACCAGTCTGGCCATTCTCCGTTGACCTCTCTCATCAAAAAGGTGTTTCTTTTCACAGAACTGCCGCTCACTATATGTTTTTTGTTTTTGGCCCCATTCTGAGTAAACTCTAGGGACTGTTGTGCATGAAAATCCCAGGAGATCAGCAGCTACAGAAATAATCAATAATCAATAATCTGGCTCCAACGATCATGTCCCGATCAAAATCACTGAGATCACATTTTTTTCCAAATTCTGATGGTTGATTTGAACATTTTGGTTGATGTGAACATTAACTGAAGATCCTGACCCATATATGGATGATTTTATGAATTGCACTGCTGCCACATGATTGGCTGATTAGATAATCACATGAATAAATAGATGTACAGGTGTACCTAAAAAAGTGCTCAATGATTGTAGTTCACTTCACACTGAATTAATAGACAATAAAAAGCTCTGCTGGCTGGTTGTCCTATATCAGCAAGTTAAACGATCCAACAGCAATGACCTCCACTTAAAAATGTCCCCAATTTCACTGACTGCAGGAGGAGGGCTTGCATCTAGTAACTTAATCAATACCCACCATGATTAAACATATAGAGACACTTGCTTATTGTGAAAAAGCATAATTGTGGGAAATATCAAACATGCCTTTTTGCAACACTGAGTGTTGCAGTGACGTTTCCCGGTATATATCATTTCCACATGGGCTTGATAGGTCGATATTTCCCCCTGGCACTTTTTGGTGCATCTTTGATGCATTACTCACCTCCTGCAGTAGATTCACAGTTACTCTCTGATCTCTCCTGCTGCCAAGTGACAGATAATATGACTTATGAGTGTACAGAGCAGAAGGTGAACCTGTTTAACCAAATTTGTTTGTGCCACAATCTCAATGCTTTCATCAGTCTTCAACCAACATGTCCAAATCTAGACAGCCCACCTTTTCAGTCATTTTAATTGTTCATGAGTCGTTTTCCTGTGTATATATTTAACCTCAGTACTATACATTTCCACTGCTTATTTGTTATCTCTTTGAATGCAAGGTGTGAAAAGGGCTTCTCACCAAACCACCTACATGTGTAGCACCACTCACAAGCAGAGCAATGACATACCAAAATAGATTTAAGAATTTCTAGTTTATAGGCCTGTTTTTCAGTATTGAGAAACTAGCTAAGGTAGCTAAGCATGCATTATTGTAAGTAACAGATTTTTTCAGTCATAAAATATAAAGAAAAACATACTGGATTTAAGCACAAGCAAATGGATAACCCAACTTATTTATTAATTTTAGGATAAGTCGGCAGCTATTGGCAGAGAGCATGTCAGAGCAGTTTAATAGTTTGATAAAGTAATTTGATAGACAATGCAGATTTTTATACAGTTTTGCATTATTTGCCACCACAAGCTATCAAAGCAACATAAGTAGAAAAAAATCCAAATATTCTGTTGAATTTTGAACTAAAAGCCTATGTCTTCTAATGAGGCCCATATAACAGAGTTTATTTTACTACAGTCCTAATCTCAACGTCTGCAAAATCTAAAGTTTATGAGTTTGTGGAAAGCTTTTTTGAAGTCATCATTCGACATGGTGTATATTATCGGGTTGATGAGTGAATTGAGGTAGCCAAGCCATGTAAAAAAGTCAAACAGTTCTGGTGAAAACATACAGGGTGGGCAGAGGGACAACAGCAGTGTGTAAATGAAAAACGGCAACCAACACACAATATAAGCTCCTAAAATAATGCCCAATGTTTTGGTGGCTTTTCTCTCGCGCGCGGCCGATATTCGCTTTTTCTCCAGAAGAGAATCGGACACCGTTACTCGAATTTGATTATCACTGTTCAGAGAGCCGGTGTCAGAGCAAAGCTCTTGCCGTCCGCAATGTAAAGGAGAGGTTGAAGCCACAGACGCGGGCGAATTCGTGTTGAGATGTGCTGAAGTGAGTCTTTTCCCCGCTTTTTTGGGAGATTGTTTCAAGATGCGCTTCCTCGCCTCCACGTAAATCCTCCCGTACAAGGCGATGAGTAGCAACGTGGGGATATAGAAAGCCCCGAACGTGGAGTAGATGGTGTAAAAGATGTGATCCGAATTTACCGTGCAGATGGTGAGCTCCCCCGCCTTCACCTGGCGCCAGAAGAACGGTGGCAGAGAGATGGAGATGGCGATGATCCAAGCGGTCGCCACCATCCCAGCGGCGCGCGCTTGCGTCCGTTTTTTAGCGTACTCGACCGCGTCCGTGATAGCCCAGTATCGATCCAAGGCGATTACGCACAGGTGGAGGATGGATGCGGTACAACAGGTTATGTCTGAGGACAACCAAATGTCGCAAATAACCTGTCCAAGCGTCCACTCGTGGGTGACCGTGTAAAGCGCGCAAATGGGCATCACGAGCACCGACACCAAAAGGTCAGTGACGGCCAGGGATGCGATCAAGAAGTTCGCCGGTGTCTGGAGCTTCCTGGACTGGGAGATGGTCGCGATGACAAATGCATTGCTAAGTATTGTGGCAAGAGTAAGCAGACCAAGAACGGATGCTAAGGTGACTTGAAAAGCAAAACTATCTCTCTTTTCTTCAATATTAGGCGTTAAAGTCACATTGGTGCCGGTCGAGCTGTTCAATACCTGGTCGAAATTCGCAGGTGTTGGTTTGAAGTGACCACTGCCCTCCATTCCAGAAGACATCGGACACAAATGCAACTTATGTCTTAAATTTTCCGTACATCAGCATCTTATATTTTTGCATAGTGAGCACTTCTTATAAAGTATTTTCTTCACTTCATGATTTCTGTCAGCTCTAAAATCAGTTCCAAACAAACGACCAGTAATGTTTCTGATTTGCGACGTGCGAATATATCTTTCAGTTTCATTCTGATTCTCAACCTTCAGTCTCAAATATAAAAATAAATAAAATACAATTTCAGTCAGCTTCACACGAAAAAAGACAGACGTAATGGTCGCAAATCAGGACAATCAAGCATCCCAGAAGTTGTGCAAAAACATTTATCTTCCATCCTTCCTCCTCAGTGTTCCTTTGTCTGTACTTTCACATATGAGTCATATTTAAAAGATAGATACTTTGCACGCTATCAACGGCAATTTTTCATCGGTTTCACTGATAGGCGGGTGCAGGGTCCTTGCTTTTTATAGGGCTCTGATGCAAAAGTTGCAGCTTTGATAACCATGATCTTCTAGTTTGAGGGAGGATGCTGTCCTCTGGGTCTTAATGCCTCTTTATTTTACATTGTCCTTAAAGCAAACTTAAAGGAATAGCTCACAAAAAATACAAATCTGAATTATTTACTCACCCTCATGGTGTTCCAAACCCATATGCTGTTATTTTTCTTTGGAACACAAAATTAGAAAATTGTAAGAATCTGTACACAACTTATTGCCCTCGCAGTAAGTTTTGCGTTCCCTCACAATAGTTTGCTTTCCCTCGCAATAGGTTTTGCATCCCCTCTCAATAATTTGCTTTCCCTCTCAATAGTTTGTGTTCACTCGCAGTACGTTTTGTGTTCCTCACAATAGTTCGCTTTCCCTCCCAATAGTTTGAGTGCCCTCTCAATAGTTTTTGTTCACTCGCAAGACGTTTTGTGTTCCCTCCCAATAGTTTGCTTTCCCTCCCAATAGTTTGAGTGCACTCGCAATACGTTTTGCGTTCCTCACAATAGTTTGCTTTCCCTCCCAATAGTTTGAGTGCACTCGCAATATGTTTTGAGTTCCCTCCCAATAGTTTGCTTTCCCTCTCAATAGTTTGTGTTCACTCGCAATACGTTTTGTGTTCCCTCCCAATAGTTTGCTTTCCCTCCCAATAGGTTTTGCATCCCCTCTCAATAATTTGCTTTCCCTCTCAATAGTTTGTGTTCACTCACAGTACGTTTTGTGTTCCTCACAATAGTTTGCTTTCCCTACCAATAGTTTGAGTGCACTCGCAATACGTTTTGCGTTCCCTCCCAATAGTTTGCTTTCCCTACCAATACATTGAGTGCACTCGCAATACGTTTTGCGTTCCCTCCCAATAGTTTGCTTTCCCTCCCAATAGTTTGTTCACTCACAATACGTTTTGTGTTCCTCACAATAGTTTGCTTTCCCTACCAATAGTTTGTGTTCACTCACAGTACGTTTTGCGTTCCCTCCCAATAGTTTGCTTTCCCTACCAATACATTGAGTGCACTCGCAATACGTTTTGCGTTCCCTCCCAATAGTTTGCTTTCCCTCCCAATAGTTTGAGTGCACTCGCAATACGTTTTGAGTTCCCTCCCAATAGTTTGCTTTCCCTACCAATAGTTTATGTTCACTCGCAATACGTTTTGTGTTCCCTCCCAATAGTTTGCTTTCCCTCCCAATAGGTTTTGCATCCCCTCTCAATAATTTGCTTTCCCTCTCAATAGTTTGTGTTCACTCACAGTACGTTTTGTGTTCCTCACAATAGTTTGCTTTCCCTACCAATAGTATGTGTTCACTCACAGTACGTTTTGCGTTCCCTCCCAATAGTTTGCTTTCCCTACCAATACATTGAGTGCACTCGCAATACGTTTTGAGTTCCCTCCCAATAGTTTGCTTTCCCTACCAATACATTGAGTGCACTCGCAATACGTTTTGAGTTCCCTCCCAATAGTTTGCTTTCCCTACCAATAGTTTGAGTGCACTCGCAATACGTTTTGAGTTCCCTCCCAATAGTTTGCTTTCCCTACCAATAGTTTGAGTGCACTCGCAATACGTTTTGAGTTCTCTCCCAATAGTTTGCTTTCCCTACCAATAGTTTGAGTGCACTCGCAATACGTTTTGCGTTCCCTCCCAATAGTTTGCTTTCCCTACCAATACATTGAGTGCACTCGCAATACGTTTTGAGTTCCCTCCCAATAGTTTGCTTTCCATACCAATAGTTTGAGTGCACTCGCAATACGTTTTGGGTTCCCTCCCAATAGTTTGCTTTCCCTACCAATAGTTTGAGTGCACTCGCAATACGTTTTGCGTTCCCTCCCAATAGTTTGCTTTCCCTACCAATAGTTTGAGTGCACTCGCAATACGGTTTGCGTTCCCTCCCAATAGTTTGCTTTCCCTACCAATAGTTTGAGTACACTCGCAATACATTTTGCGTTCCCTCCCAATAGTTGCTTTCCCTACCAATAGTTTGAGTTCCCTCGCAATAAGTTTTGCATTCCCTCCCAATAGTTTGCATGCCCTCACAATAAATTTACCATGGTTTTACTAAAATAACCATATTTAAACCTTGATATTCGTAGTAAAACCATGTAGTTCAAAACCTATGTTAATAAGTCATAATTTTGTGGATATTTTGATTTTACTACTACTATTTGCATTAAAACTATAGTAACCACAAGATTAATAATGGTTAATCTATAGTAAAACCATGGTTATTATATGGATACAGTATACAGTATTAGAAGCATGGTTTACACTAATGGCTATGGACAACAATCATGGCTAATACAATATTACTATAGAAAAAATGCCAAAAAACTATGGTTACTACAGTCTACAATATTGGTAGCACTTAAGCTGACATTTATTCACATTAGTAAATGCATTAGTTATTTACTGTATATATATATATATATATATATATATATATATATATATATATATATATATATATATATATATATATATAATTTATTTTTTGACAGCATTTATTAATCTTAGTTAATTAATAAATATACAATTGTTCATTGTTATTTCATAGAGCATTAACTAATAATGAACATTGAACAATGAACATACAACTTGTGATTAAAAAATTGTCAGTATACTGTATGATGACATTAACATTAACCAAGATTAATAAATGCTGTAAAAGTATTGATAACTAATGTTAACAAATGCAATCTTATTTTAAAGTGTTACCACAATATTACTAAAGTAAACCCACAGTTAAACTATAGTATTTGCATTAGCAAAACCATGATACTCACAAAATTATGATTGTTATTACCATAATTTTAGTTTTCCCTTATCACTTTGGTTTCACTATGAATATGAAGGTTACTGTAGTAAAACCATGGTAAATTTATTGCGAGGGAAGCAAAACTATTGCGAGGGCACGGAAAACTTACTGCAAAAGAACAAAAAATGATTTCAAGGGCACATAAAACTACTGCAAGGGCACACAAACCTATTGAAATGGCACGCAGAACTTATTGCGAGGGAACGCAAAACAATAAAAAAAAAAATTTACATTAAATTCCCACCCTCATTAACTTTTTTTTCTTTGAAATTAAATATCCTCCGGTATCGCTTGCAGGGAAGGAAATCTGTTTCTTTGTCATTGCCGTTGATTTGACAATACTTTCATTCTAGTCTTTCAGCAAATCAGCTTACAATATCTGGTTACCATGACAAAGACGTCACATGCTGGGTGTGTGTCATCCCGTGAGTCAGTGCAAGATTAGAAATGCCCAAATGAAAATGCATGTTTAACGAACAAAAAGAAGCCAGTTAATTTCTTTGTAAGCGATATGTTTTGCTGGTACTGTAAATGTTTATTTTCCCAAACCCACAGAGGTAAATCAGACATTGTAGGTCACATTCAGATAGCTAAGACACAAAGTACAAGCCCTTAAAGGGGTCATGACAAGAGAAATCAAATTTTCCTAAATATTTTGACATGTAAGAGGTCATTGTACTATAAAAACATACTGTAAGTTTCAGAACTCAAAACGTCCTCCTTACAGCAAAAAGAGGATTTGTTGAAACCAAGCTGCAAAAATTACTTGTTCTCTACTTCCTCTACATTGTGATGTCACACCGTGGTAGACATATGCATCTGAATGCCTCCACAACAACGCATCAATGTCTAATTTACCTTATGACTTCCGTAGCCCACCCAGTAGTGGTGAGCTGTGAGATGGCAAGGAGAGAGAGCAGGTCAGTCAAGAGCAGAGAGCCAATCATAACAGTGGGTGTTTACTGACAAGTCTTAAAGTTTAAGCAACACCATTATCGGGTGTTTCGGACAGAGGGTCAGAATGAGGGTTGAGAATTATAATGTTTTACAAATACATGTGCCACATTAACAGATTAACAAAAGGTTTTACCAGGGCTTAAACCCTGGGGCCTGTGTCTGCATGGGGGCCCATTTGCGACATCCGCCCCCCATTTCTCCCCTATGCTTTTACTATAGGAATGTACCCTTTGCTAACAGTCTTGTGGAAGGGACATTTGTGAAATATCTAATTTTAGTACATACGTTTTTGGAATGACCCTTAAAGTGTCGTCCCCTTCCCGCAGTGCCCATAAATGGCGCAAAAATATATACACACACACAGTATATATTTAACAGTGTTAATATAAATACAAATAAATATACATACAAAGTTAATACAGTTAATTGAAAAACTAAACCTAAACAAACTGAAACCTAATAACAATTTGAAATCGTAAATGAAATAAAAATGAAAACAAAATTTATAACTCAAAACTATAATCAACTTGGCTACAATCTGAATTTCTAGGTCTGGTAGTGCAACTACAAAAAAAATCAGACCGGATTTCAGTTGACTAAAGAATTTATATGACATTGTAAAAAGACAAATGATTGTTGTAGTCAGACAGAAATCTATGAGTATAATATATAAAAATTTATTTTATTATAAAAGTTTTTTGGTGTAAGGGTTGTGCAGCTGTTACTTTGTTTAAGGATGGTATCCGTGTGGGTCTTGGCCATGTATCGTGGACTGAAAGTGAAACTGGGGCTGTATTCAAACTCCAAAATATAACCAAAAAAGCAACTTAAATTGGCTGTTTGAGAGCATTTAAATTAATAAGGATTATTAAAGACGATGAATGTAAAACATGCAGAAATAAGTCATATTAAAGTACACATCCTACAAATGGGACAGGATGTTCCGCTAGTTGTCCACCAACAAACTAGTGAGTCCTTTTCTCTCTATGTTTCTCGCAAAGAGTTAAAGCAGCTAGGGCCATCTTAACACTATCACACGCATAGGGAAAGGCATTCTTTCCCAATTCCTATTCTTTCAGTGAGGGCCACTGAGAGATCCCAGGAGGGGAACAGGCTTGGCCGGGAAGTGTTCAACCTCCGAGCGCCTCTAAGGAAACTGATAACCAAGTCGTGCTTACCCAAAGACTTGCCGTCTACTGCGTCGTGGTGGGCCGCAATAGCAGCAACATACACCTTCAAGGTGGAAGGCTACAGCCTCCTCTCCGACCTCTCCTGCAAAAATGAGAGCATTGACCTGACTGTGCACCTCTGTGGTTCTTCAGACTGGGAAGAACACCAATTCGCGAACAAGCGCCACTTCAGGGCGTAAAGTTGCCTGGTGGAGGGAGCTCTGGCTTGGTTGATCATGTCTACGACAGCAGGTGGTAGGCCAGCTAGATCTTCCGCATCCCATCCAGGGGCCAGACGTGGAGGATCCAGAGGTCTGGGTGCAGATGCCAGAGAGAAAGAAGGTCCGTCCTCAGGGAGGGGCTGACACTAGGAGCACGAGATCCGAGAACCAAGTCCGAGAGGGCCAGCAGGGGGCCACCAGAATGACTTGTTCCTCGTCCTCCCTGACCTTGCATAGCAACTGTGCAAGAAGGCTCACTGAGGGAAATGCGTACTTGCGCAGCTCCCTGGGCCAGTTGTGTGCCAGCGCATCTGTCCCGAGGGGAGCTTCCATTTGGGAGTACCAGAGTACCAGTGGAAGGTCTCTCGGGAGTCAAGTAGGCCTACCTGTGCCTTGCCGAACCGTTCCCAAATTATCTGGACTGACTGGGGGTGGAGCCTCCATTCTCCCTGTCGCGATAGCGCGTCCGCTGCCACGTTGAGGCTGCCCGGGATGTGAGTGGTTTGAGTCACTGCTGGCTCAAAAAGAGGAGACAGCGGGCAAGTTGTGACATGTGACGGGAGGGTACACCGCCTTGGCGATTTATGTATGCAACTGTCGTGGTGCTGTCTAATTGGATCAAGACGTGCTTGCCCCGAACTAGCGGGAGAAATCTCCGAAGTGCAAGAAGTACAGCCAAAAACTCTAGGCTATTGATGTGCCAACCCTGCTTGGAGGCATCTGTGGTGACCAGAACACATCTGGATGCCCGCTGCAAGGGGACTCCTGCCCGTATAAAACAGAGTTCTGTCCAAGGTTTGAAAGTCTGGCGGCAGGCGGGGGTGATACACACGGTGCATGCCGCGGCGCCATGTTCATCTCGGGACTCGAGTCTGGAGCCAGTGCTGAAGCGGTCTCATATGTATCAACCACCGCAGAGGACGCAATATGCCCCAGGAGCTTCTGGAAATGTTTTCGCCGTGCTTGGCCTGAACAAGGTGAGGCATTCCAGCACTGACTGCACACGATCGTTGGTGAGGCGTGCTATCATTTAGACTGAATCTAACTCCATGCCGAGAAAGAGATGCTCTGAACCGGAGCTTCTTGCTCTTTTCCCTGTTGACCTGAAGCCCTAAGCGGCTGAGGTTCCTGAGCACCTGGTCCCTGTGGACACACAGTAACTCTCGGGAGTGGGCCAGGATGAGCCAGTCATCAAGGTAGTTATGTATGCGAACGCCTGCTTCCCGAAGCGGGGCAAGGGCTGCCTTCCTGCAGGGCACTCGGCGCTGAGAGCTGGGCCCAGGTTGAGGCGGAGCTGCAAGTTTTCTGGAAGCTGCAGGAGGCCGCCCCCGGTGGGCAGACGGAGCATGGCCCGTGCTGGTGGTGCTGCGGGGCATGATTTGAGAGATGGCCTCAGTCTGCTTCTTCACCGCTGAGAACTGCTGGGCGAAGAGACCGAACTGGGAGACTTTATAAAGACGCATCCTAAAAAGGATGTTCAACGCGCTGTGTATTGCTCTTTTAGAGAATTAAACTCTTTTACAAAAATTATCTTTTAGAGAGCACTGTTGATGCGCCCAGGGCATGCTGATATGCGCCGTAGATCCAACAGAATATGCTCTGAGAGATGAGGTGAACAGTCTTGTGAATCGCATCTCGCTGCTTACACAACCGGTCGGCTCCAAAGAAATTTTTTAATGAACAGATGCATTTCCCTCCCTTTATACCCATATGTCCGGGGGTGGGACATGCTAATTATTTCTGCCAATTTCTCATTGGCCTTTCCTCAAGTTCAGAGATGCACGTGGCTCTCAAGAGAGACCCCTGGTGTCGCTTCTTCGACACAATGTCGAAGTGACCGACAGACGGGGAACTGCACTTTCACTCACTGCTATCACTGAGTAAGCAAGAGTGTACTGAAGTGAAATATAATGTGTTGAGCGCTCTTGTCAATACAATTTCTTCACATTCTCTATCCCTACTGAGACTATTGTATTGTACTACTTTCTCCTAATTTCTTGTTGTCATGAATAAGGGTGTGTAATCACGTGACACACATTTTACTCCCACATGAGAAGACTTTCAGCAGACACAGTTATTATTCCCTTTTATATACATATTAGCTTAAACACAGTGACATTTATTTAAATGATTAACAATTCATAAAAGCTGTACTTTGGTACAGAAACGTAATGCAACCAATTAGCCGCAGTTTAATTGTCACAACTTGGGTGAACTGAACATCTAAATTTGAATGTGCACCAATAGGTGGGCATGAGTTAAGTATACAATAAAACTGAGGCCGGAACTGTCTGTTTATATAATGTTTGCATGTACATAGTAAATTAAATGGAGGACCATCTAAATGTGTGCTTACCAAACCAAATAAATATGTGTTTACTCTCAATACACAGAAGGTTCCAAAACACACAGAAGGTTCCAAAATAATAAATACATTTAATTAATATATTTTAAACAATATATTTGACCTTAATATGACCTTAAAAAGCAACAAAAATATACAGTATGCTATTGACTAAGGATCTAAATTTTTGTGTTTTTCATACAAAGTGATCGCACGACTTCAGAAGTCATGGATTAAACTACTTGAGTTGTATAGATTACTTTTATACCGCCTTTATGTCCTTTTTGAAAGTTTTTAGCCCCATTGACTTAAATTGCAGGGACAAAAACACCTCATTCAAAGCATATTTGTTTATGTTTAAATTTCAGGGGCAATTTTTTTACCTTTATATGATCATATTTTATAACCATAAAAACCAACGTGATCTCAGGCTAGAATGTAAAGTTTGGCTCTAGCAAACGTGCATTCTTTTACGTTTGCGTAGACATTGAAAGGTGCAATATTGATGTATTGACAGCATCTAAACTTTTCAATTCATTTTGCAATTGAATTGTTTGAATAGTGTTTGAATGTAATAATATTGAATAATCCATAGAATTAATAAGTTAATTAAATTTAATTTATGACATTACTCGACATTAGTTAAATACCATCACACTTATTTAATGCAGTTAACAAAGTGACATTTTAACGGTTTCATTCAGTTCTGTGTGATTTCTGTAGCCCTATACAATGCTTTAAAGGATTTTATCACTTAAACCAAGACTAAACTTTAAAATGAATATGAACTCTATAATTGTTTAATAATTTATAAACCATTTCATTTTATTTTTGTTTGCCATGGAACACAAAAGGAGTTTTCAGAATATACCAAAAAAACTATATAAACCACAAAAAACCATAAAACAATGATAAAATTAATCCATAAATTTGTTAGCTATAATCCAAATCTTCAGACTGTTTTCTGTGAAGAACAGACCCAAATTCAAGCCTTTTATTCAACGATCTCCATCTCCATATGCCGCAGCGCCATCATTCCTGACGTAAATGTCAACATTACTTTTCAAAATTAAAAAATTTCCGCCTCAAGCATTACAACCAGTGGTTTAACGGCAGTGATGTTGAATGCTCATTGGCTCTCAAGTGTCTCTTGACCGTTTGCAACATGCCATATTCTGCGATGTATATGTTTGAATGAGATATGACAGCACCATTCTGGAATACATCAGGAGAACATTTACAGCGATTAATAATTTAAATTCTACTCTCCACCTCACACAATGCTATTGTATGCCAGGGAGCACATCAGAAGCGCATCACCCTTCGGACTACATTTGTACTGAATTTAGCAATTTTTCGTAAAATAAATTATTGTCATTAAATATATCTGCCTGTTACGTGTTTTATATACATTATATATATATATATATATATATATATATATATATATATATATATATATATATATATATATATATATATATAGGTTTAGGAGTAGGTGTGGGTTTAGCGGTTTTAAAATATATCTAAATTAATATATTTTAACAAAAATTATTGCTACTGTACATTAATCTACTTGTTGAAATGTGGTAATATTTAGAGGTTGGGGGTAGGTTTAAGGGATCTAAAATATATATAAAACAATAAACATTTACAAATATATTTATAATCAATTAGTGTATTCAAATATATTTGTAATGGATTCGTCAATATTTTACATTTCTAAAGCTGTAAATACCTAAATAGTTTATGTTTTAGATGCTTTCAAACATTCATATTGTATGTTTCAAATGTTTAAACATGTACATTTAAATGTTAAAATTTTTTAATGCACAAATAGCTGCGTATATGAATGAGATCAAGATGTCAAAAAAAAATGCGTTGTCCATGTCAAATAATTACATGAAATGAAATAAATTAAAGAAATAATCAATACGACAATTGTGGCTGTTAGATATAAAATCACTGAACAGCACTTGCTTATTCAACATTGCATACAACAGGGCAATCGGGAAGATCGGGAGAATTCCCGCTGGGCCGGTCAAAAATTGGGCCGGTTATATCCACATGTTGATTGACAAACTTTCATCATATGTCGCTTAACAATTGCCAACAGTCCGTAACATCCGATATTTAAAGGATTAGAATTGCGTTCCGTATTTTAGCGAATGCAGTCTGTATTGTATCATCTCATACCCGAACAAAAGAGTGTAGCCATTGCTGATGTTGCGCCGCTTCATCACAGCGCGGGAAGGATCATGGAAGATCCATCGAGAACAGATGGGCTACTAACAGCTGAAAGGATAAATATGCTTCAGGTACAAGATCATCACAAGTTTAATACTGACTGCAGTCTCACAGTTTCAATCAATGTATCTCTGAAATCCTCTTCCCTAGCGGTGCAGAATAAACATAATAACAGAATGCATAAAGTAAATGAATACAGCACGACATGGTATGAAAATAATGGGAATTTACAGTTCTCAAAAGATTAAACTAAACGATACAAACTGCAAAGAATGCTTTGAATGTTGTATCATGTGATAAAACCTTCTTAAAGTGACAGTAACCATTTGCCTTTGTCCTCAACATTTACATTCCAAGTAAAAGAAAAGTACAAATGTGTTATTTTTATTCTTTTATTTCACTCTTATCGCTGGAAAATTGTGATTTTGAATGACATATAAACCTTGAAAAACAATCACTCAACCTTCATTGTTTCACTGGATCTGCTGCTATTTTAATTATCTAAAATACAAAGCACTGACCATTTAAAGAGTGAGCTTGTACATCTTGAAAGAGTTATAAACATTTAAAGTTCTGCAGTATTATTATGTGCCTAGATCATCTTTAAAATAGACAGTTGTAACAGTTTAATGGGAAGAAGGATGATAGTCTCTTTTAATGACAGTTCGCTTCACAAATAAAATTCGGGCTTTCCAGCCACATTAATCAAACTCAGGCTTCTCAGTCGGGTAAGAGGTTCACTAGGACGGCAATCGCTGCTTTCCTGTGTCATTCTCTCTCTCCTTTCACTGGCGTTCTCAACTTCTTTTCAAGCCCGTCTGCAGTCACTGTAACGAGACACAGGTGTTATGTATCACTAAATCACCAGGTGATGACACTTACCGCTTCCTCTCTCCCCAGCGACAGACACATGACCACGTCTCGCTCCACAACAGTTTACCCAAAAATGAAATTTCTCTCATCAATTACTCACTCTCATGCCACCCCACTTCAGCTGAACACAAATTAAGCTTTTGGTCCTTTCAATGCAAGTGAATGGTGATCAGAACTCAGAAGATACAAAAATCACATAAATACAACTCCAGTGGTTTAATCTATGTCTTCAGAAGAGAAACAGATCAATATTGAAGTTTTTTTTACTATAAATTCTCCTCCCTGCCCAGTAGGGGCAATATGATTATATTAATCACCAAAAACAGAAGAAGAACTCTAAAGAGAGAAGAGCTCTTATGAAAGTAAAAGTAGATACTTATAGTCAAAAATGACTTAATTATTGATCTGTTTCTCACCACTTCTCATTTACTTGCATTGAATGGACCAACAGAGCTGTGATATTCTTCTAAACATCTTCATTCATGTTCTGCAGAAGAAAGTCATACACATCTGCGATGGCATGAGGGTGAGGAAATGATCAAATATCCCTTTAACATTCACATATTTTTACAACACATAAAATGAAGTCTTATGACAATGTGAAAATCTTAGTGAATGCCGTATGTGTTATAATGATGAGCTTAAATCATTTTCAAGTAATTGTATATATTGCATATTTTGGCTGTGATCTTGTATTATTGTTATCATCTTCACCTCCAACCCCCCTTTTGGGTTTTGGCTGACTTGGACATGACATCCCAGGCTGAATATGAATCCCACTCTGGCCTTGGCATACACATTCAGTATTTGATATCTACAAGTCACCATAGTGTCTGCAGAGCAAGGTTGTTATTGTTTTGGGTTTTAAATTTAGTATTTGTGTTAATGTTTGCTGAACCGGAACACTGTGATGCAAAACAAATTCTGTAATACTACTGAAACAAGATTATATCGAATCGTGAACCTCATATGACTTAATATGAAGCTCATGGCCAGTAGATGGCATGTTTGCGATGCAAATGTTTTATGATCATTTCTGTTTATTTTAGTTAGTTTTGAAGCAATGCATGATAGTTTCAGGTTAGTTTTAGTTTTTTGGAAAATTTTAATTTTAGATTTAATTTAGTTTCAGTTTTAGTTTCATTTTCAGTTAACTATAATAACCTTGCTGCATAGCCAAACCTAAAACTATGTAAGCCAAGAATATAGTGAAATCTATAAAATATATATATAAAAAAAATAAACACCTAGAAATTTCACCATTTGCCAACATTTTTTCTATTGCGTTTTAAAGATTTTTTTTCACTTTTGGTAGCATTTTTGCCTGCAGACCCAATTCATTTCTTTGTTTATTTATATATATATATATATATATATATATATATATATATATATATATATATATATATATATATGTACACTCACCTAAAGGATTATTAGTAACACCATACTATAACTGTGTTTGACCCCCTTTCGCCTTCAGAACTGCCTTAATTCTACGTGGCATTGATTCAACAAGGTGCTGAAAGCATTCTTTAGAAATGTTGGCCCATATTGATAGGATAGCATCTTGCAGTTGATGGAGATTTGTGGGATGCTCATCCAGGGCACGAAGCTCCCGTTCCACCACATCCCAAAGATGCTCTATTGGGTTGAGATCTGGTGACTGTGGGGGCCATTTTAGTACAGTGAACTCATTGTCATGTTCAAGAAACCAATTTGAAATGATTTGAGCTTTGTGACATGGTGCATTATCCTCCTGGAAGTAGCCATCAGAGGATGGGTACATGGTGGCCATAAAGGGATGGACATGGTCAGAAACAATGCTCAGGTAGGCCGTGGCATTTAAACGATGCCCAATTGGCACTAAGGGGCCTAAAGTGTGCCAAGAAAACATCCCCCACACCATTACACCACCACCACCAGCCTGCACAGTGGTAACAAGGCATGATGGATCCATGTTCTCATTCTGTTTATGCCAAATTCTGACTCTACTATCTGAATGTCTCAACAGAAATCGAGACTCATCAGACCAGGCAACATTTTTCCAGTCTTCAACTGTCCAATTTTGGTGAGCTCTTGCAAATTTTAGCCTCTTTTTCCTATTTGTAGTGGAGATGAGTGGTACCCGGTGGGGTCTTCTGCTGTTGTAGCCCATCCGCCTCAAGGTTGTGGCTTCACAAATGCTTTGCTGCATACCTCGGTTGTAACGAGTGGTTATTTCAGTCAAAGTTGCTCTTCTATCAGCTTGAATCAGTTGGCCCATTCTCCTCTGACCTCTAGCATCAACAAGGCATTTTCGCCCACAGGACTGCCGCATACTGGATGTTTTTCCCTTTTCACACCATTCTTTGTAAACCCTAGAAATGGTTGTGCGTGAAAATCCCAGTAACTGAGCAGATTGTGAAATACTCAGACCGGCCCGTCTGGCACCAACAGCCATGCCACGCTCAAAATTGCTTAAATCACCTTTCTTTCCCATTCTGACATTCAGTTTGGAGTTCAGGAGATTGTCTTGACCAGGACCACACCCCTAAATGCATTGAAGCAACTGCCATGTGATTGGTTGATTAGATAATTGCATTAATGAGAAATTGAACAGGTGTTCCTAATAATCCTTTAGGTGAGTGTATATATATTATGTTATGCTGTCTTGTATGTACTCGATTTCTTACAGAATATCCTAGCTACAATTTCAAAGCTTAATGGCTCTAAAAAGCTTTTTTGGCTGAAGCCATAGTTTTAAGGCAAGTAACCATGGTGTTACTACAGTAATATGGTGTTAAAAATGTAACAATGTTTAATTTTGTGGTTACTATGATTTTACTGCAAAATACCATGTTCAGAATCAGCTTTATTGCCAAGTATGCTTACACATACAAGGAATCTGTGTTGGTGACAGGAGCTTCCAGTTCACAACAATACAAAAACAGCAGCAAGACATAGATAATAAAAAATAAAAATATATATATAATTATACATATGCGTACATACACACAGACACACACCTTCATACATACACACACATACGTAGTGCAAATCTAAAACAAATCCGTTATATAAGTACAAAAATACAGTATGTTATGTACAGTAATGGCAGTAATGGCAGAAGAAGATATGTTAGATAATATAAATAGACTTAAACTGTGTATTGCACATAATTATTGCTCAATGGAGTGGCTTTAACAGTTTATGAGATGGATAGCCTGAGGGAAAAAACTGTTCCTGTGCCTGACAGTTCTGGTGCTCAGAGCTCTGAAGCGTCGGCCAGAAGGCAAAAGTTAAAAAAGTTATTGGGCTGGGTGAGTGGGATATAGAGTTATTTTTACAGCCTTTTTTCTCACTCTGGAAGTGTGTGTGTGTGTGAGTGTGTGTGGGGCATAGTGCTGTTTAGAATGGTGAGCGGGGTCAGTGTTGGGGTGTTCCTCCTAAAGTCCACAATCATCTCTACCGTTTTGAGCATGTTCAGCTCCAGGTTGTTATGATTGCACCAGTGAGCCAGCTGTTCAACCTATTTGATGTTGATACAATGATTACTGTAGTAAAACCATGGTTAATTTTTTGTAAGGGAAGGTTAGAGTTTAGGGGTAGGGGTAGGGGTTGGTGTAGGGTGTTTGTGGGACTCTAAATAAACACAATAAACACGCTGCAGTGATACCCTTGTCTGCTAGTATTTAATTAAGGGTATAAATAGTATATGCCATGCTTTATTTGCAGATATAAATGGTTTGTAACTGAAGATAATCCTATTTCTGAAAAAGCTTCGGCTGATGTTTAAAATGTTGCCTTGCTTTTGCCGTGATTAACATTCCCAGCACCCATTCCTGCTTAACATGATTACATCTTCTCATGTCCATACAGGGCCATTGAAATATGATTATCAGTCATGCAGTTGCCAAAGACAGCCTAATCCATGGTCTATTGAAACTACGCCCTTGAAGGTCAAGAAATATGCATCAAAGTTAACACTCAGATGAGTACCAGATCACATGTATTTATGGGACAGTCAGTAGTGGGGTGAAGGCTAGGCCCAGAGCTGTAATACTTGCTGCACTGTTAGACTTTTGTCCCAGATTTGCACTGAAGCTGAAGTGCAAATTTGAACAATGCTCTGTGTTCTTCCCTTGACAGTCTTGCAGACAGAATTGAATCAAAATGTTTTGTATTCTCTTTGTAAATGTATGGTTTTCCCTCAAACATCTATTTGATTTAACATCTTTACACTTCCCTCACCCATTCTTCTGTTTAAAAAATGCTTGTAATTGGTCTGCCAGCCTTCTAGAATCGTAATAACAGGCTTGTAGATTTGAAATTGCTGTGTGTTGTTCAATCAAGAGAACACCTTGAACAACTGTGAAAAACCATGCATAAACGTATGAGTCTTGTGCCTGGAAAACAGAACAGAAGCCCTGTATGTCCCTGACCATCAGTTTTCACAAAGTCACTGAAGTACACGGAGTCCAAGTTGAAAATCAGTTTGTTTACATGCCCTTCAAACATCTGACTCACGATAATTTGATTCAGCACAAAAGTCTCCATATTATGATTTTCTCCCTGTCTAATTTAGGCCTTTGACACTCTCTCTTCCTCCCCATCACCTGTCTGCCACCACATACTACAGGAAGTACAGTTCGACAGATTTTACCACCTGACACTATAGAAGCACATTAGAACTTTTGTCCTCTGTAGTCAAATATCATGTAGTCTGCAATGAAACTTATATATGCTGTTGATTCATACTCATCTTTATGCTGCATCAGTGCACATAATGTAATCTAAGGCTTGTTGCAGTTGACAAGCGGTTTGTTTTCATACTGCAAAATCGACATGTGTGTAAAGAGATATAAGGGAAAGGAGGTGGCGAGAACTGGCTTGACAATATAAATAATAGTTTAATGATGAAATAAACCAAAAGACACAAACACACATGACAGTCAGCTGACCGTAAACAATCTCTCTCTCATCGCACCACCTTCCGCAGTCAGCCTTTATCCCTCTCGGAGGCTTAATTAGCCTGTTAAGGGACCAGGTGTGTATAATCATGACCCGTCCCCGCCCTCCGCCTTGTCACATTCCTCTCTCGTTCTCTCAGGCAAGAAGTACTGAAACCAAAGACACAAACACACATGATGGTCAGCTGACTGTAAACGATCTCTCTCTCTCATTGCATCACCTTCCGCAGTCTGCCTTTATCCCTCTTGGAGGCTTTATTTGCCTGATAAGGGACCGGGTGTCTATAATCACGACCCCGCCCTCCGTCCTGCCATGTGTTATTGACATTACCTAGAAATTATGTAGAAGGTGAACGTGTCTTTGACCAACAGGAGTAGAAATCTGTCTGGGTTTGCCTCCATTGTGTTCAAGGACTCTTATTTTGAAGTTTTCACCAGCACAATGTTTCCCAGAGTCCACTGCCCTAATCACTTCATCTGTTCATTGTCATCCCCACCTGTATTCCATGTACTCATTAGTTTCCAAGTGTATATATACCCTCTTGTTTTGTTTAGTATTTGTCAGTCCTTGAATGGTAATGTTTGAATGGTTATGTTTGTGAATGCATTTGTTTCCTTGCATTTGTCTCCTCTCTTCCATTCCTTGGGCACCAAACGTTATAGAATGACTGACCATATAAATGGATATGCCAGCCGTAAGAATCCTCCTCCTCAAACAAGGAGATTGGCCAGTTGTGGATCACGTGCGGGAGTTTCTCAATGAAACAAGATAGACCAAATAGCGCATGGCAGGGGATACAAATGAAACTATGTGCTCACACAAAGACAGACAATGAAACACAAGACAGACATGGCACAATGATGCCATGGTCCTGTCAGTCAAAAACCCAGACTGACAGAGTGACAAGACGTGACAGTACCACCAATCCCCACCTCAGGGTGGAGGCAGGGTCTGGCGGCCTGGAAGGAGGCCTCAGGGAAAAAGTAGGGTCTGGCGGCCTGGGAGGAGGCCTCAGGGGAAAAGTAGGGTCGGGAGGCCACGGTCTGGTGGCCTGGGAGGAGGCCTCAGTGTGGAGGAAGGGTCTGGCAGCCTGGGAGCAGGCCTCTGTGCAAAAGTAGGGTCTGGTGGCCTGGGAGGAGGCCTCAGGGGAAAAGTAGGGTCTGGTGGCCTGGGAGGAGGCAGGGTCTGGCAACATAGGAGGAGGCCTCTGGGCAAAAGTAGGGTCTGGCAGCCTGGGAGGAGACCTCAGAGTGGAGGCAAGGTCTGGCGGCCTGGAAGGAGGCCTCAGGAAAGAGGTGGCACAGTACTGGGCGGCAGCTGCTGGACAGGGGGCAGTGAACTTGACGGCGGCCGCTGGACAGGGTTCAGGAGGGAGTTGCTCAAAGGGGTGGAGCCTTGGAAGGCTTGGACACTGGCGGCAACAGGGGAACAGCCTCAATAGCTGTGAACACCGGCAGAGATTGGGGTACGCCACGCAATTTACTCAACAGGTGACGAAAACAAGATAAGGACACCTGTGCGAGAGTTTGGCTACAAACACATACCTGACACCTTAAACCGAAGTGACTGAACCTCAGCAAAACACAAAGACAGCTCGCAACCCAGGTGCACAACACAAATGTGAAGGGAGGCACACCCATGTTCATGAGAGACAGACAGACTATTGACATGAGTTCATGCTGCCAAGATGGCATAAGCGCGATGCCCCCACATCAATAACAGACAGACATTTAGCACGAGTGTCCGGATCCCGACACAAACCGAATCAGACATGAAGTCAGGATCCAGGCACCGTGCTCCCGACATGAAACAAGACAGATCAAAGAGTGAACAGCAAGGAATACAAGTGAAACCATGCGCTCACACAGACAGACAACGAAACACATGACAGACATGGGACAATGATGCCACTGTCCTGTCAGACAAAAACCCGACTGACCAAGTGACAAAAATTACCTAATCTGGCGATTTTAAATCCTTATGGGTGGTAATGATTTATGAAAATGGCCTTTGTTTATCTTAATGTCAATGCAGACAATTAAGTCAGCTCAAAACATCTTGATTGATGTATTTTTGTCAACATAACTCTTTAATTTATAATCCCTGATTAACTGTGTAAAAAAACGAATCTTGACTCATTGGGGTGAGACAAAAGCACGTCATCTAAACACTTATTTTCATTGACTTCTTTTTCATTGTAAAGATGCCAGTAAGGTATTACAAAATGGGCCAATTTCCCAGACATAGATTAAGCTTAGTGCTGGACTAAAAAAAAAACTAATAATGAAGAGTCATTTTGTCAGTGAAATTTAACCCAGGACCTTGCCTAATTTGAATGTGGGAAAACAGCCATGGAAGTTTCCCAAATGCAGATTAAATCTGGTTATAGACTACATTTGGGAAAGTGTCCCAAAGTCATCTTCTGCGCAGATCAAACAGCATACATTGAATTTAAATGAAGTTTGAAGTATGAAGTTTATCAAAATTCAAGAGATCGGCCAGACACCTCAAAGATTATTTTAAAGCACCTAAAGCAGTCTGACCCCAGCACTTTCATTACATGCCCAGAGCTATTTGGACTCAATCAAACTGAGCAAGAAGTCAGTGGCAAGACATTCATGAACAAGTGTTTTTGTCATGCAGATTATGAGGAATCATATCACTTGAGGAAGTGTGAGTCTTAAAAATACCATTCTCTAAACCTATTGTTTATAGGGTGGCATATTTCGTCTACATGTGCTATATAGGCCAAAGGTATGTGTGATAAACTGTTGACTTTTTTCAATGCATTTTTCTCAAAATAGAAGACTGAGGCAAGTTGTCACACATTTTGGCAAATTTATTTTATTAATATTTAATTTATATTTGTGAAAGTCAGTTCCTGTATAGGATCATACCTTAGTTTTTTTGGCTACAAACATTCACAACATTTTCATCATTATTGCCCAGGAAAATTAGAGTGAGCAATATGGACTATATTCAAACAAACATAAACAAAAACTACTTTTAGAGGTGAAAAACAAAATCCCAGGGTGATGTGTCAAACGATGGCCTGGGCTGGAGAGAGGAAGCCCCACAGGCCACATTGACCCTTGCCAGTCAGGTCAGGTCCAACAGGGTAACAGAACAGAGGCTTCAGGACAGGAAATAGGAAAATAAGCTATCAGAACTAAATTTTTTTTAGAGGTAATCAGTTACACAATGTGGAACTTTCAGATTTTGATTTTCTATTACTTGTGCATGCTAATTGCTCTTAACTTTGAGTAAAATTGAGTGCGTTAACTCACATGTTTTGATTACACTTAACTTAAAATTTTGAGTAAACCACCAAAATGTTTTTTTATTTTTGAAATTTTTCCCTTGCATTCATGTTGCAAATACACATAAAATAACACTTAATTTTAACATTTACTTTCCCTATCGAGTCCCATGGAAAGCATTCAAGAAAAACATTTTTAGTTCATTAAACTCAAAACAGTGAAACAGTTCTGGTTAATTAAAAGGTGTCAGTTATATGAATCGTTATGAATGTAAGAAGAAGATGATGCCATAAAGCCTCCTCTCATTAATAAACTGACCAATTAAATGAGATTTTCAAATCTGCTTTCATTCAAAAAGCATCCAAAAAAGGCCAAATGGAGGCAAAATAAAATTTGCCTCATTCCTGCCACTTTTAGTATAAATGAGGCGAGAGAGCAGGGTATAAGTGCAGCAATCCTTTAAATTCACAATGACAAGAAGGTGAGGGACATAGAAGATGACAACTAAGGTTACTAAACAGGACATTTGTTTGGGTTAACATAAACTATGCAACAACAAACAAGAATTGACAATGATGGAACTTAACTAGAGGGTATTTATACACAAGGTGCTGATGAGGGAATGGAGAACAGATGACTGTGATGAGGGCAGTGAATCCTTGGAAATGTAAAATTATTTAAAAATAAGAGTCCTTGGAATAAAGGTGACTGTGGACCGACCCCCCCCATCCCTTACAAGGTAACTCCTGGCACCTAAAGGTGGAGGAGGGCAGGAGGAAAAGGTGACAGGGGAGGGTCAAGGAAGAAGACCAAGAGGGACTGGCAGATGATCTCGTGGCCAGGGAGGAACCTGGGAATGATCAGGAGGCAACCATAGGACGGGGTTGAGTCAGCTACCGAGCAGGGACAGGCCTGGGAGGTGGCTTCAGGGCAGGAACAGGGTCAGGAGGCAAGGCGGAGCCGAGGGAGTCTCGACGAAGGCAGGCGGAGCCAAGGAAGGCGGAGCCATGAAAGGCTCGAGGGACAAAGCCTTGGAAGGCGGAGTCGTGAGAGGCTCGTGTGACGAGGCCGTGGAAGACTAAGAGCCGTTGATGACTGGGAACTGACTCCCGTGGTCGAGTGTACAAGCACTGGCAGCGTCTGGGGAATGACCTCTGTGGTCGTGAGCAGTGGCAGTGACTGGGGAGAAGGTGTAATTTTCCTTCTCCTCCTTTTCTGAACAGCTGGGAGCATTGTTATGGGAACGGTCGAGGCTAGAGGCATCGGCTCTGGGACGGTCAACGCTACGGCCATTGGCTCTGGGAAGGTCAAGGCTACAGGCATCGGCTCAGGGACGGTCAAGGCTACAGGCACTGGCGCTGGCTCATTAACCATGGCAGGCATGGGTGCTGGCTTGTTAACTGTGGCAGGCATGGGTGCTGGCTCGTTAACCTTGGCAGGCATGGGCGCTGGCTCATTAACCATGGCAGGCATGGGCACTGGCTCTTTAACCGTGGCAGGCATGGGCACTGGCCTGTTAACTGTGGCAGGCATGGGCACTGGTTGTGGCCCGGGGCTCCCGCCATAATTAGCGTATGGGGGAAATGCCACCTCCGTGGTCGCTACTGCTGACTGCGGTGGGGGATTACCACCGGAGGTTGTAGAGGGTGAGTATAAATATATGATGTAACAGCCTTATTTTCTCTTTAAAAGAGATGTTGTTTGTAATGTCTTTCATTCATAATTACCATTAAAGAGAAAAAATCTTTTAAATATTTGAGTTGTTACAATTAGTTTTAAAATACACTCCTTTATATTTGTATTCCTTTATTTAATGTAATTTATCTTTCATAATAACACTGTACATTTGAATATCTTCAGTGAAAATTAACGATATTGTCTTTTATACAGCGATGGTGTTGAGTAATAACAGCTGCACTTGAATGCACAAGGTTGTAAATGTGTTGCATGTAAATGAGTCTTAAGTGTCCCAAAGTTTAGTGGATGAACACTCTTGCCAGTATCCGATTTCATGTTCACAATATATTGATTCACGACATAAGGAGCTAGGGAGCTGACTGAGACACACCCATTGTTCTTGTGACAACTTGCCTCTGTCTACCCTATACAGAGAGGGAAAGACTAAAACACAAGATTCACAACCTTGAAGTCCATTTATACAGAATCTGGACTAGGCACATAACATGGTACTCTCAATTTTCTGTGAAGGCTCAGTCCTTAAATGAGTGCAGCAGATTGCTAGAGATGTTTTACCTGTCTATGGTGTCCGGCTCTATTGCTGGTCTCACCCTAGGCTCAGAGTAAACAATGGCAGGGAAGAGAAGGATGTCAAAATTGGCATCCATCATAAACAATTCAGCACATTCTCTGCTTGGATCACCTTTAGCTGCCATCTTCATCCACCACAGTGGTGTAAGAATGATGCCATCAGACACTAATCCATCAGCACATCCTTCCTCGCCAATTTTTCCTCTTGCCATTTCAGGTTACTTCAGGCTGTTTCCTCAGTCATAGCTACATAAGTAGCACTCATACAGGGCTTTTTTTTCCTGATATTGACCCGAGACATGATGTCATTCCATTAAAACACATTTTTTTGACCACAGTGTTTTTAAAAGTGAATGTGTACAAAATACGCATTTAAGCATTTATAAAGATATACACACTGCAAAGTTTTGGAAGTGAATCTCTAAATTATCATTTTATGAGTGTTCAGAATGCAGGAGTCACTTCTGAAATTGTAATGATTGATATAGCGACACATTGGTGACTCATCATTCATCATCAGTCATTCATTTCATCATTAGTACAGTATGCTTAAACTGTCTGTGTGTAGCATTGTTTCTTTGGGATGTGCGGACTATATACTTTGTGCGTGTTGTCTGCGCATGTGCCTGGAATTGACTGGATTGAAAAATAGTCGTAATGCGCTTGTGTCGAATGGGTTTGTAGTCTATGGAATATACATTGAAAGGTAGGATAAAGTGCTCAACCATGTGCAACATGTAATGACACACAGAAAATAAAGTATACTTTAGCCCAGCCATTTGTTGTTTTTGGCAACTTTTGACCAAAATTACATTAGCATCAGATGAAATTCTATCGTTCAGTGCTATACATTGCTTCTGCTTGTTAAGTGGCTTCTTTTAAAAAACATGCTCTCTCAAGTATTCACCTTATTCAGCCCTGGCCCTTTTCAGTGCTCTTCTCTTCCAGATTGTGTCATCTAACTTCCTGTTTGTATTGATGCTACTGAAAAGAGTGTTGTGGGACAGGACGTGGTCATGTGTCTGTCACTGGGGGAGAGAGGAAGCGTAAAGGTCTTCACCTGGTGACAAACAATACCTTATACCTGTGTCTCGTTACAGTGACGGTGGAGATGGTCTTGAAAAGACCGCCGAGAACCCAAGTGATGGAGAGAGTCCCAGTCACCCAGATCTGACATTCTGTGCAGCTAAACGCTGCAAAGCGGCTGAACTTAAATATTTATGAGTTTAAGTTGTCTCTTATAACTAAAGCTTAAGTAGATACCTTGTTGTGAAGCTGAGGAGTAAATATCCTGCTGTGAAGCTGAAAAGCCAAAGACTTGGGAAAATCATTAAAGTTTGATTTACCTGGACTGCCACCCCACTTCCAGCTTCCTTACTGTTGAATCCTCTATATGTGTGCGTGTGTATTAATAAAGTGGCACCCCTCCCCCTGTCCTGGTTTAGCACTCAAAAAAATCTGCTCACCTTAACTGTGATGGGTGAATGGAATGAGAAGATGGTCAGAGGTGTTGTACGGAGATATTTTTTTAATGACTTTGAAGTTTGAAGGCCTATTGGAGTAAAATCTTTCCCCTCTGCTTCCAGTTGTTATGACATTCCCTGGTCACTTTAAAATACTCTATTAAGAAGTTATGATAACTTTTTGCAACTCTACAACCTGTAAATCTACTTCGCTAGCTAATTATACTTTGACATTAATTTAGTAACCGCTTCACTGGAAGTTCCAAGACAAAATTTTCAAGATGGCTGCACAATATTTTTCTGGCACAAGTGCAAATGAGTACCTCTGTCTCTGTAATTTGCTCGCACTGCACTTAAAAAAGAGAGCAGTTTTGCCAGATCTTGTATGAGAAACTAGCAAACAAAACAAGTCCAAAGAAAACTAACATGCCTCACCAAAATAAGCAATAATAAGTAGGGTTGGGAACTGAAAACCAATTCCGGTTCAAAACCAGTTCCATTTTTATGATTTTCAATTCTATTAAATGTTTCAGAATGTGCAATTTTTCATTTATTTGTGCAATTTAGTGTCAGCGCTGCCCCTCTACTAAATCTACAGCATGAAACACATGAGACCAGCGAGGTCCGATTCCCAAACTAATGACTCCTGAATATATGAGTCATTTCTTTTTATTCTACAGCACCAATTACACAGTGCAACTAGTGTAGTTTGATTCCCAAAATAATGACTCTTAAAAGACGGTTCTTTTGAATCTAGAGCATGAAACCAAAGTCTTTCTAGTCAGTCCACTGTCTGCCATCTTTGGAACGCTCCCAGGAGGCTGTTTCCAGTCATGACAATGCAGCTCCTATCTACTTGAATGGAGAAAGACCAAAATCTCAAAAATGGCTGGTCAAGATTATGATCAATGAACATATTTCAAATCAGCAGTAAAATCTGACAACACTGTTAACTTAAATTGTGCTTCTTTACCTTGGCTTGTATAGCTAATGAGCATGCGCATTATCGATCTAAAAGGTGATTAGCTCTTTTATCTGACTTCCTTTCTACATCTGTCCAATTTCTCCCATTTGTTTTAATAGAAGTGGTCCATCTCTGCTAAATAATCTCAGTTGAAGCATACATCCTGACCAGTGTAATCTGATGCATTAAATTAATCTCTTATCTGATCTCTCGATGTCGCAAAAGTACTAAAAGAATCAATAATTTTACTGCTACAGAACGGAATTGATAAGATGATTTGGAATCAGAACGGGAATTGTTACATTCTTTACGATTTCCATCGCTGATTATCTATTTTTTTATTAATTTATTTATACATTTTCTTAAATTTTTTATTTTTTTTCTATTTCTGGGAATTGTTCATGAATTGAATGAATTTTGGAGAAAGGAGAATTTCAGTGATCTACATAGAAAATATATACATATAAAAAAATACATAAAATATATTACAATTTGCTTTAAAACTATTAATTTTATACCTTTTTACAAAAACGATAATGTATTTCACATACACAACTGGCCATCTAAATCAATAAATAAATCATTTATCCTCATTGGGTTAGGGGAGGGGCTCCCTTTATAAATGTAACTGTATGTGTACAGAACAGCACTTAGAGGAGGAGTGACAACCATATTTAGCTGCAAACAGTGTGTATGTGGCCTATCTGTCATGCATTTGTAAAGACAGATTATTGGATTTTCATGAAAACTTACAGCTGCAAACCCTCTTGGTGAGAGGCTACTCTCTCCATTTTCAAAACAGTTAGTTTTCCAGAAGACATTTTCAAATCAGCACATTTAAGTGTGAATACAAGTAATGCTTTATGAATAACAGAATGCCAATATGGTGCACAGCAGAATACGAGAACTGAGGAAACAGGCACGTATGCCAGTTACAGTATTTAGACTGCAGAACAGCTTGTTGTGACAGTTTTACTTTTTAATGATTTTTGTGTGGATTGGACATTACACATATTGGACATTCACTCCTGGTTTGGAGTGAAACAATATTCTTACTGATGACTTACAGTATGGTGCTCCAAACATTTTGTTGTTTTTTGGTTTATCCACGCATGTACGCATATTTCAATGCACACATTTGTCAACATTCTGTTAATTTAACAAGTTAAACTTAACCTCTTGGCAAGCAGCAGTTACTACATAAAGTCAACATAAAATTAAAAAATGAACCTATTTACTTTCTCAATGCACTTTCCTGGTGTTATTGTGCATGATTCATTGTTGCACATTATTCCAAATAAAGAAAAGATTTAGCTGCCTCTCAAATTGCATTCTTCTGCATTATTCTATAGCATTTTGTAGTGTAAGTAGACTGAGAAGATGAAATGGCAAGAAGAGTACTAGGAGTACCCAAATGATATACTACTTCATCTGATTGATATACTTCTTCAACCAAAATAATGGACTGTGAAATGTTGGACATATCAACAGAATCAACCCCGCCCTCCTTTTTTCTTGTTGATTATTTGAAATATGTCAGATTATGTAATTAAAATGGTTTGCAACATTTTAGGTTGACTTAGTTTTGCATTTTTAGTTTAGATTTATTAATCCGGATACATTTGAAAACTGCATTTTTGTTTTCGATACGCTCTCCGTCCACGGCTGTTAACAAGCACTTTCCAAAAGTTGCTCATCCACACTGAAATGTATGAAAAATCTCCTTACTCCTTACTGTATTTGCGAAATTCCATTTCATGTTCCGGTCTGAAACGCAATTGTCCTCGTGTTCCATCGCCGGAAACAATTTAGAGTAAATTTCCCATTGCCTTTTAAGGAATGCAATGTGAAGGTTGTACAAAGTAACATTTATCTTTAACAACGCTATCAAAGTGAATAGCAGGCAGAACAGTGCCGCTACAAAATGGGCTGCCATCTTGATTGTTTTGGATTGAATGGATCACATCACTGTGCCACATAACGTCTAGGTTACGTATGTAACCTCCGTTCCCTGATGGAGGGAACGAGACGTCGTGTCGAAGAAGCGACACTAGGGGTCTCTCTTGAGCGCCGAAAGATGCCTCTGATCTATGAAAAAAGGCCAATGAGAGTTGGCGAACAGTATTTGCATACCCCACCTCCGGATACGGATATAAAGGCGAGGGAAATACGCTCGTTCATTCAGGATTTTTCTGAGGAGCCGGGAGTGTTCCGGGCACCTCAGCGGCTCGGCTCAGCAACGTGGCCGGGAAGACACGACGTCTCCTTCCCTCCATCAGGGAATGGAGGTTACATACGTAACCTAGACGTTCCCCGTCTGTCGCTCACTTCGACATCGTGTCGAAGAAGCGACACTAGGGGTCCACTTCAAAACTCGCCATGTGCTGAGCCGTGTACGTGTACTGCTTACACAGAAGCGAGCAGGTATTTCTACGTGCACAAGCGACCAACTGTGTTCAGGCTGCACGTACTCTTCCCCAATGCCCCAAAAAAGTTGTCAGAGTCCTTTTGGTTACCCTAGGGGGGAACAAGGTGACGCTCCCAACTAGGGAACGGGCCAAGCCTGGCTGGGCCTCTTTTCTCTCTATGTTTTCTCAGCATAGAGCAAGAGCAGCCGGGGCCCTTACCGCATCAAGGGAAGGGGGTCTTATCCCGAATTCCTATTCTTTTAGGGGGAAAAGACCCTGCGGAGGCCACACCCACCCGAAAGGGGAGGTAGAGGTGGCAAAATACATCACATGGCCTCTTGGGTCACATGTGGGAAGAATGGCGCGGTGGTAGATCCAACCTCGAGGAGGGGGGAGTTGCTACAACACAGCGACCGGAGGGCAGCAAAGGACTGCCTAAGGGAGACGTGGGTCAGCTCGTAAGGTGACCGTACCGCGGAAGTACACACAGGAGGAGTCCCGTAGGAGGCCTGATCTGTGGAGCACCTATTCCAGTAGGGGTAGCCTGGGGTGCCCATAGTGGACTGGGCCAGCAAGTTCCTCCGCTGAACTGCTGTGCTGGCCCAAAGGGCTAGGGAGGAATCAACCAGGGACCTAGGTCTTCTGGGAAAGAAGCGCACTGTTTTGCCTCGGCAGAGGGAAACGGCGCTGGAACAAGCGATTCACCCGGTCAGACCGTCGACGTGTACTGAGTTCTACGGGCTCGGACCTGAGAAAACACGGAACGAGACTGACTCAACCCTGAGATTGTAATATCTCGTAAAGGTGTTAGGTGCTGCCCAGCCCGCAGCTCTGCAAATGTCTGCTAGGGAGGTGCCCCTAGCCAGTGCCCATGAGGATGCCACGCTTCTAGTAGAGTGGGCTCGAACCCGCAGAGGGGGTGACACGGCCTGGGTGTGATAGGCCAGCAGAGTGGCATCCACCACCCAGTGGGACAACCTTTGTTTGGAGACAGCGTTCCCTTTCTGCTGTCCTCCAAAGCAGACAAAGAGCTGTTCAGAGCGCCTGAAGCTCTGGATGTGTTCCAGATAGGCACGCAAGGCACTTACCGGACACAGCAGTGAGGGGGCTGGGTCTGCCTCCTCCCGGGGCAGCGCTTGTAGGTTCACTACCTGATCCTGAAGGGCGTGGTAGGAACCTTGGGCACATACCCCGGTCGAGGTCTTAGGATCACATGAGTATGTGCCGGACCGAGCTCCAGGCAAGTGTCGTTAGTAGAGAACGCTTACAGGTCCCCGACCCTCTTGATGGAAGCGAGCGCGATCAGCAGGGCCGTCTTTTTAAGGAGAGGGCCCTGAGCCAACTGATTCTAGCGGCTCGGGGGGGATCTCTGAAGACCGGCAAGGACCACCCAGAGATCCCAGGAGGGGAACAGGTTTGGCTGGGAGGGGTTTAACCTCTGGGCACCTCTTAGGAACCTGACGATTAAGTCGTGCTTACCCAGAGACTTGCCGTCTACTGGGTCGTGGTGAGCTGTGACAGTGGCAACATACACCTTCAAGGTGGACAGGGACAGCCTCCCCTCCAACCTCTCCTGCAGGAACAGGAGCACCGACCTAACTGCGCACCTCTGTAGGTCTTCTGCCCAGGAAGAACACCAATTCGCGAACAGATGCCATTTCAGGGCGTAGAGTTGCCTGGTAGAAGGGGCTCTGGCTTGGTTGATCGTGGCTACGACCGTGGTGGTAGATCAGCTAGATCTTCCGCATCCCGTTCAGGGGCCAGACGTGGAGGTTCCAAAGGTCTGGGTGCGGATGCCAGAGTGTGCCCCGTCCCTGAGAAAGAAGGTCCTTCCTCAGGGGAATTCGCCAGGGAGGGGCTGTCGCGAGGAGTACAAGGTCCGAGAACCAGGCCCGGGTGGGCCAGTAAGGAGCCAGGAGAGTGACTCGCTCCTCGTCCTCCCTGACCTTGCACAGCACCTGCCCATAAGAAACAGAGGTCTGTCCAGGGGTTGAATGCTTGGCGGCAGGCGGGGGTGATTGTTACCCGGTGCGTGCCGTGGCACCATGCTCGTCTCAGGACTCGGGTCTGAAGCCAGTGTTGGAGCGGTCTCATATGCATCAACCCCAGCGGCGCGACCGCCGCGGAGGATGCCATATGCCCCAGGAGCCTCTGGAAAGGTTTTAAAGGGACCGCTGTGCCCTGTGAGGCACTTCAACACTGACTGGGCATGCCCGTAGGTGCGGCGTGCCGACATTGAGACCGAGTCTAACTCCATACCGAGAAAAGAGATGCTCTGGACTGGAGTAAGCTTGCTCTTATTCCGGTTGACCTGAAGCCCCAATTGCTGAGGTGCCTGAGCACCTGGTCTCTGTGGGTGCATAGTCACTCACGTGTGGACCAGAACAAGCCAGTCGTCGAGGTAATTGAGTATGCGGATCAAGAGCTGCCTCTGCGACTTTCGTGAAAACGTGAGGGGACAGAGACATGCCGAAGGGGAGGACTTTGTATGCCTGGCCATCGAACGCAAACCGCAGGAAGAGGCGGTGTCGAGGCAGGATGGAGACGTAGAAGTACGCGTCCTTCAGGTCTACCGCTGTGAACCAATCTAGATGCCGGACGCAGGTTAAGCGTGAGCATTTTGAACGGGAGTTTGTGCAACGCTTGGTTGAAAACTCGCAAGTCCAAGATTGGTCGTAAGCCGCCGCCTTCCTTGGGTACGATGAGGTAAGGGCTGTAGAAACCCTCCTTCATCTCGGTTGGAAGGACAGGCCCTATCGCGTCTTTGGCCAGAAGAGTCGCAATTTCCACGCGCAGGGACTGGTCATGTTTGCCGTATACTGCGGAAAAGCGGACGCCCATGAAGGGGGGCGGGGGCCTGGCAAACTGAATTGCGTAACCAAGTCGGATGGTCCGGGCCAGCCAGCGAGACGAATTGGGAAGTGAAAGCCACGCGTCCAACCTCCAAGGGGACGATTAATTTGACGTACCCAGCATGGCTTTGCAGCGGGGCGGAGCAGGTAGGGCAGCGTTGGGCGGCGACTGGGCGACCCGCAGCTGGGGTGCTGAGAAAAGACTCAAAGCACTTACCTTGCTCCGCACACCCGGCAGGGGGCGGGATAGCGACTGAGGAGGAGGTCCCGGGTAGGCGTCCTCTAGACTCGTTGGAACCGGCCGGCCAGGGGGGCAGTCGTGGGGCTGGAGACGGGTGGTCCGTGTCCAGGAAGCCGGGACTGCTGAGATCTGGTGGCAGAGTGCCGTGAGAATGGCATTTGCGGGCCAGGTGACCCAGAGACAAAAGGAAATAGCTTGTTACAGAGAATATGAGAATGTGAAAACTAATTTGACAAAAAATTCTCCTCCCGGCCCTCCACCGGGGACGGAGCGGTCTTACCACCTCCGGAGCTAACATCTTGGTCCCTGGGTTGAGCGTCTACGGACAGCCTGGCAGCCTTCCGGGTCCTCGAGGGGGTCCGTGAGACGGGGGCGTCTGCTTCCTGCGGAGTGCTCGACGCTGGGGCTGAGAGCTGGGCCCGGGTTGAGGCGGAGCAGGGTGTTTCATAGCCGCAGGAGGACGCCCTCGGCGAGCAGACGGGGCATGGCCCATGGCGGCAGGCTTGCGGCGGGGCAGGATGTGCAGTGGCCTCCGTCTGCTTCACCGCTGAGGACTGCTGGGCAGAGTCGTCAACGGTGGCGCCAAATGGACGGAGCTGGACGGGGGTGTGGGAGAAGGTGTGCCTTGTCTACCTCCCGCATTTCAACCAGGTCCATCCACAGATGCGTTTCTGGACCACAAGGGGTGGCCATCGCCTGTTCGAGTGCCGGCGCATCTGACCTCAGTGGCCCGGGGGTGCGGTTGGTCATCCAGCGCAGTTCCTGCAGCACATCAAGAACAGGACTACCCAAGGTGCAAGTTTGAAGTGCCTTGGCCTGGCGTTGGTTGCAGGAAGGGCCGTGGCGTGCAGAGTGGAAGCCGTCTGGGACCGTTCCACCACGAGGGTAGTGAGAGTGGAGGAGCGAAGAAGCCTTGGCTTTGCTCAACTCGTCATGCATGTCCGAGAAGAAAGGAACCGGGGGGGGCGTGGCTGTGAGCGGCGCACCTGCCCGCGGGACCGATCAAGTAGCCCGGGAAAGCATAGCGGATCTCCGTCCGTCAGGCTCAGGCTGGGCGGCAGACCCGAAGGTGGCGGCCCAGGCGAGTGATCAGCATCCGATGCCGCTGTAACGCTCTCCGATGCAGCGGTGATGTCATCCAATTCTGAAGCAAGCAAGCGTGCTGGTTCGAGGGGGTTTACCCGGCGAACAGAGCCCGTCATAGTCCCCAAATCGCCTTCATCGCCCGCGGCGCCTGCGCCGATCCCGTAGGAAGAAGGCGGAGCGCGGGGGCGGCTGAAGTGGCTTTCTCTCATTACAAAAGAAAGCCGTGCGACCACAATGCTATAATGGCCATGTTCTCACACTGAGAAGATGAACCATTGGAGAGAATGCTCATCCCGGGCTCAGACGGAAGCAAACAAGCATGCCGGGGAGGCGGGTGGTTCGAGGGGGTTTACCCGGCGAACAGAGCCCGTCATAGTCCCCAAATCGCCTTCATCGCCCGCGGCGCCTGCGTCAATCCCGTAGGAAGGAGGCGAGGCGCGGTGGGCGGCTGAAGCGGCTTTCTCTCATTACAAAAGAAAGCCACACGACCGCAATGTTGCCATGGCTATGTTCTCGCACTGAGAACATGAACCATTCATAAAACGCTGCCTGCGTGTGATCGCAGCCCAGGCATACAAGACAGCTTTTTATGACCGAGAGAGGTGGGGAGAAATCACCGCATCCAGAAACTACACAGGGGCGGAAATGACATCTTTATAAAGACGCGTCCTGAAAAGGACGTTCAATGCCTTTGTGTATTGCTCTTTCAGAGAAATAAACTCTTTTACAGAGAAAATCACTCTTTCAACTCTTTTAACTCTGCGCTGTCGAAGCGCCCAGGGGCAAACTGCACGCCGGCAGTGAAGAGAAAAGCCGCTGAAGTGCGCCGTAAATCCAAAAGCAAAGCAGAGCGTCAGAGGATCAGAAGCAGGATCAGTTTGTGTCATTCGCAGCTGACTGCATACACACGACCATCGGCTCCGAAGAAAATTACTGAATGAACGAGCGTATTTCCCTCGCCTTTATATCCGTATCCGGAGGCGGGGTATGCAAATACTGTTCGCCAACTCTCATTGGCCTTTTTTCATAGATCAGAGGCATCTTTCAGCGCTCAAGAGAGACCCCTAGTGTTGCTTCTTCGACACGACGTCGAAGTGAGCGACAGACGGGGAAACTACAAATTTGTCATTGTTTTCAGATTTTCGTTTTATTAAATCGTTTTGAAAAAGATGCATTATCAAACGAAAATGTATTAGTGTGGACATGGCCTTAAAGTTATAAAAAACAGTTAAACACTTTGAATCTCAATTATCTATAAACAGTGTTTTGTTAAGAGTAAACATTCCATTTTCTTTTTACTTGAAAAACAGCATTGCTGAATTTCGGTTGCAATGCACATACATTTAGCTGTCTTGTTTAGCTCTGTGTGTGGAAAATAGGCTATCAGTACATGTCTGATCCATCAAGCACTCTCAGATGGATGCATTAGGATGAGAAAACTCTCCACAGACTGAGTAAAGCTACACGGGACGGTAGACACTTAAACAAATTATACATTAACTGATCAGATGGAATTCTGATCTGTTCCTGGCCATAACATTGTTCAGAGAGTGGAATTCAATTTGGATGAATTAGTTAACCCATTGAGAAACGGGAGTGCGCTTGCAATTCTGCCCTTTGACTTTGACAAATTCTCTTCAGATCCGATAAAAGCTTTTTTCTGAACCCAAACACGCTTATTGTAATGATTTGTTTCAGAGTCTTTGGAAGCTTTGGGAGGTCAGTTGTTGTCATTGCCTTGTAAGTCTACTTGTGATGCAAAAGATTTCACTCCTGTTCTGTTTTGTTTGTAAGTCTTAGTCGGTTAGATTTTAGACGCGGTGCCTATATCAAGCTCAGATCACTGCCAGCCTTCTGGAGCTGATAATATCCCACCACCAACACCCAACCAGCCTCCATTTTAGGAGAGAAATCCCAAGCTCCCACAAGCCATTGAACAGATTCCAGTGTCCACCCCCCTCCCCTTCTGTCTTCCTCTTGCTTTCTTTCCACTGAGTAGGGCCAGAGAGCCCATATTATCTGGCCTCAGTCCGCAAATTTCATTGGAACATTTGAAAGCCTATGAAGCCTCCAGCACAAATGTCAATTTTTACGATTACTTTAGTCGTGCTCTTGCAAACTTTCATCTTTCCACACATTCTCTGGTCTTTAGTTATGCCACATTATTGCATTTGTTGATAATCATATCTAATCTAATCTTAATGTTATTGTTTTTAATGCATAATATAAGGAATTGCAGATATCAGTTAGGAATTGTTACGCAACCTCAAGTTTTTCAAGCAATGTATTTTCATATGATCCCTCATGATACAGTAGTATATATTCCCCAAATTGTAAAAGCTATCCTGAGGATAGTGACCTATATAACTGCAAAGAGTTCTGCATCACTGCCTCCTCCCTGCCTATCTATTACAATATGTTTTAGAAAACAGCATCTCCGTCGCGAGAGTTATTTCTTACTAGATTGCATCTAAGATATTTTTCTCTATTTTTGGTTGAAGCTTGTGTCCACATTTAGACTGTTGGTGCGAAGTAACCAGGCAACCGTAATCTGCAATATGTGCCACTCGGTGAGAGAAATGATCTCTCTCAGTCAGAGCGCTGATGCACAACACTGGAAAGATTCATGTTCGTAGAGCGCCGGTCGCTGCTTAGGCACGTGAGCGAAGGAAAGACACGGAGGACACCCAATACTGGGTCAGCCACTCATATCCAATCCTCTTGATAAAATTGTTACCTCTTGAGGGGAGATTACAGACATAAGAGCCAATGATAAGGTTTTGGGTTCGGATAGCACTCCATTGGATGCCAGGCGATGATCTAGTTACACCCTTTCCGGGTGAAAAGAGAGTAGAGGAGTTTTTATGAACACACTGTTTCCATTTTGACATTTTAATTATGTTTATCCACCTCCATGGCCCGAAAGGTGTATTGTCCAATTGTCTGTCAACAGTGATTGATGGAGATACATCCATTTATTTTCTGAATGCGATATTACACTGCTGATTTAATGTCTACATGCTTGACTTGAGAGAGCATGGTAATTGATTTGGGTCAGGAAATGGAAATCATTTGTCCATTAAGACAGAATAAAAGTAATTTTTTCCATATGTTAGTGTCTGCTATTTCCCCCCTATCTCTCTCTGTTTCTTTTCCTTTCCCTCTTTCAATCTCTATTCTTTATTTATATGATGATTCATCAAGGCTCAGCTTCACCTGAAGGATTTTGCTGAAATTATATATCAAAATGATACTCTGCCAGATCTCTCCACCGGCTCACCAGCAGCTAATATCCTGGTTCCAGATTTAGGTATTGTGTCTACACTGCAAAGTAATTTTGTGTCAAGTCATCAGATGAAAGATAAGCACTAAGGTCTGTATGAAAAGGATACCATACCAATAATAAAGTACCATTATCATGACAGGAGGGAAATAAACTCGGACTGATGAGCAATTTCTCAAGGTATCAGCATTCATGTGTGTGGTTTTTTATGAACAAAAGGGTGTGCCTCTGAGGTAACACTTTCAGATGAAAGAGTCTTTTCCTTTCCTTCTAGTAAATGGACATTGCTGTATGAGCGTGTAATAGCTGGTGGCACGCATTGTGGCAGGTCTGAGATTGTATGACTCTAGACTTCATTGATATTCTGGTGATTTATCCACCCTGTCTGAGTAATATGAAAATGCATTCAGTGGGTACTCATGTTTTAAATCCAAACCAAATATACCTCTTTATGTGCACACACACAGACACACACCACACAAACTCGTCATTAAAGGAATAGCTCACCCAAAAATGAAAATTCTGTCATTTACGCACCCTTATGTCATTCCAAAGAGAGATTTTAAAGAATGCTCCAATCACTGATTTTAATACAATAGGACCAGGTTCACACAGTCAATGTTTGAGATTGACAACCATATTTATTAACATATGTGAGTCTCTATATGTCCTGGCTATTCAAGAGCTTACTGTAGAGTCTTTAATACTGTCTGTATGAATGAAAAACTGTAGTCACAACCATATTCTATTCTCCTGATAGCCTTGAGTAACACCTGTACCTATTGTTCAGTCATGACAACACTCTGAAAGATTAAGCATGTTAATGTGTATGACATATTGATAAGATATTAATGTTGGTGGACTAGATCTGCTATGCTGCTGCTGCAGAACAAGTACAAAAACTTGATACTGCTTGAAGATTTTAATGAGTTAAGCATATATGACATAATGCTGCAAAATTGTACATACATAAAATCCCATTGTAGCAGATCTACAATTTTGGAGCTTGGGAGGTGGAGGGTTTCAGAGAAAACTCTTGCAGTGTGCTGCAGTGAAACCAGCTTGTAAACTAAGCAGATATATTACCTATTACTTATTTAGCCATGTGAGCCGATTGCCTTGACATATCATATGTAAGCGAGCTGATTGGCTAACATTCAAGTTTAAAGCAGTGGTTCTCAACCCTGTTCCTGGTAGTTGCCCAACTCTCCACATTTTGTATATCTCCCTTTTCTGATACACCCAATTCAGGTCTTGGAGTCTCCACTAACAAGCTGATGAGTTGAATCAGGTCTGTTTGCTTAAGGAGATATCCAAAGTGTATAGTGTTAGGGGCCCTCCAGGGTTGAGAACCACTGGTTTAAATAACTTATCAGCTTGCACCATTCAGAGTTTCATGCCTGAACTTAATAATTTCATTCATTACAACAAGCCGAGAAAAAAAGTGTTCAGCGAGCTGAATTCCTCTGCCAATCCATTCAAGACAGTGAAGCTGTTGGATTTACAGTGCATTACAGCGGTTCCCTCCCCTCTTGCACCGCCGTTGTGCAGAGAACGTCCCTGGGCACTTCAGCAGTTAAAAGAGTATATTCTTTAAAAAAAAAAAAAAGAGTACATTTCCTACTAAAAGAGTAGCACTGACTTTTTCACGATGCCTTTCCGTTTGTGTATAATTCCTGGTTGCAGCTGCTTTCTCTTCGCTTCTGACGGCCACAATTGCTGTCTTAAGTGCTTGGGTGCCACCCACACGGAGACATCCTTCGTGGATGGTTCATGTCCACATTGCGAGAACATGACTATGACATCTTAAAGGTTGCGGCTCTCCGTCTTCAGTGGGAAAGCCGCCCCAGCAGCTCCCCGCCTCAGTCTATCTAACTATGGGTATGAGGTTGCGATGGTTAGCACTGGGGGACTTGGGGATTTGAGGACCTCAATGGGAGCTTCTCCGCCAGGAAACCCCCCACTGCTTCTTTATGGCAGGTACGGTGCTTCGGAGTTGGGTCCCCCACCCCCCTGCGCCAGCTGTGGCATAATCCCACCCACGACAGGACGGCTGATTGGAAATTTCTCACATGATATTGGGAAAACATGGATCATAAGGTTTTGCACAAACTTATGCCAGATCGATTGCATGTTGTTACTAAAGCAAAAGGGGGGCATGCAAACTACTAAGAAATTCTGAATATGTACATTTTTCATTCAAATTGTTATGCAAAACATTCTTTTTCTAATGGTCACAGACTTAAGTCTACTCTGTATTTAGATTAGAAATTAATCTACTTTAAATTGACACATTTGGGACAAAATGATCTAATGTATCAAGGACTAGCTACATGAGATATTGTCTTATTCCTAACTTTCATAATGTTTTTTTTTCCCTCTTGTGCTTGAAATACCCCTCATAGCACATTTAATATGTGTCGACTTGTGAAGCCGAGGCATATTGTGATGTAAAAACCTGCTAAATGTGGAGGTGTAGAAAAAACACGGTGAGCCATGGAACTTAACATTTTTCAGGGGTTTCTTACACTTTTGTCCATAGCATATAACATATGTTTATTTTAAAATAAAACGCATTGTAAAGTCAAGTCATTTCAAGCCATTTTTATTTGTATAGTGCTTTTAACAATACACTAGCCCAATTTGTTTCATGCTTTCATGCTTTAATGTTTTAAAGCTTTACAGAAAATCGTGTCTTAATTTCTTAAAGAGCCCAGTGAGCAATTGAAACAATGTCGTTTATATATATATATCAGCCAGGAAGCTCGTTCACGAATGGGTCTTCCAAATTGACAGTGACCCCAAGCATACCTTGGCAAAATGGCTTAAGGACAACAAAGTCAAGATATTGGAGTGGCCATCACAAAGCGGACTCAGTTACACCAGTTCTTTCTGGAGGAATGGGCCAAAATTCCAGAAAATTATTGCAAGAAGCTTGTTGAAGGCTACCCAAAATGTTTGACCCAAGATAGACAATTTAAAGGCAATGCTACCAAATACTAACAAAGTGTATGTAAACTTCTGACACACTGGGAATGTGATGCAAGGAATAAAAGCTGAAATAAATAATTCTCTCTACTATTATTCTGACATTTCACATTCTTAAAATAAAGTATTGATCCTAACTGACCTAAGACAGGGAAAGTTTTCTACGATTAAATGTCAGGAATTGTGAAAAACTGAGTTTAAATGTATTTGGCTAAGGTGTATGTAAACTTCTGACTTCAACTGTATAGATTAAGAACAATCCTGTTCCTTATATTTTTGTTGTTGTTGTTGTTGGTATGAAGAGTGTTTCTTTATTTAGAAACACTACTGTATATCCAGGAAATTGGGCTTGTAGGTTTCAATGCATGATTTATTTCAACCATGCCTTGATTAACAGGTTCATGTTGGCATCCTTGCACGGTATGATATATTCACTAATCTTTCAAGGAAATTAGTGCCTTTAATGAGCTGATATGCTTGAATGGGTGTTAAGTCCGTCAGAATGAGTTGCCTGCCAACCTCCTGATCCTGACACAGCAAAAAGTGCTATCCTTCTGAAGGTGCCCTTAAATCAGACAGGCCTCTATAGCTGTCATGCTCCGGTGATCAAGCCTCCGTCCTCTCCAGGCTCTGATCCACAGAGAGCTTTTTGCCTTAGCGGCTAAAAATGCAAGAACACAGCATCCAACAGCACAGTTTTTACATTCAGATTATATCCCTGTCCTCTTTGGTTGAGAGACAAGGCAATGTCTGACACAACAGAAGGGGTTTAAGCTATCTTTGAAAGACAATAATAAAATGTAACATTTTCTTTTTTGTTTACCCAGAAGATTTGAACCTATTGTCAACTTTAGATAGCAACAGAGATACATTTCTGCCAGTAATATATTTAGCGCATTTTGTAAATGTCAGTGTCACAGTCAGGAAATTTGTTGAATACAAATTCCATTTTGAATCCATTTTAATAATGTTTCTTTGGGGATTTTTCATGACATGGTGGACACTGGGACAACTGGGCTTGTCAAAAAAAAAAAAAAAAGAAGTTAGGTTTCTTCTCCTCTCTACCCAGTAGGTGGCGATATGCATAAAGAATGCATATCGCCAAAAACAAAAGAGGAACAATGTGAAGTTGATAGTGAAAGTGGAGATTTATTGTAAAAAGCACTTCAATAATGATCTTTTTCTCACTCACGCTTATCATTTCACTTCAAGATATGGATTGTAACAATTAAAGATGGCAACAGAGGAAGCTGGGACAAGCTTGACAAACACATAGACATTTAATAACACTTTTCTGTACAAAGAAACAAAAACACGCACTTTCAGCCAGCTGAGTCAAATCATAAAAACACTCAGACACGCGGAAAAGCTTTGTACATCTCTCCCCCGTCTGCCGCTGTCTCTTCTCCTTAAATATTTCCACCTCCCCTCACTGGAACGAGAGGCCGGTGTAGCATGCATGTGGAAGTAATTTGCAACTTATCTTCCTGGCCTCGCTCTGCCCAGACACCGCTCTGCTCCGCCCTGCTCACCACATGGATTAAACATTGGAGTCGTATGGATTACTTTTATGCTGCCTTTATGTGCTTTTAGGGCTTCAAAGTTCTGGCCACCATTCACTTGCATAGTATTGACCTACAGAGCTGAAATATTCTTCTAAAAATCTTTGTTTGTGTTCAGCAGAAGAAAGTCATACACATCTGGGATGGCATGAGGGTGAATAAATGATGAGATCCCTAAATGTACCCTAGATGTATGCTGGTGTGGTTTTACTGTGCTTAGGCTACTTGTTTACTGAACAGCTATAGCACAAATATTATGATTTAAAATTTTTAATTTAAAGGAATATTCAGTGTTCAATACAAGTTAAGCTCAATGGACAGCATTTCTGACATAATATTGATTACCACAAAAATTAATTTGGACTGATCCCTCCTTTTGCTTAAAAAATGGCAAAAATCAAGGTTACAGCGAGCAGGGCTGGACTGGTAATCTGGTTTACCGGGCATTTTCCCGGTGGGCCGATGCAATTTGTGTCTGCCGCGAAACGGGCCGAATGGGCCAGAAATGGACAGCGAACAACCCACCCCACTCAACAATCAAACACCCCCGTCTCACTGACAGTGAGGCACTTACAATAGAAGTGAAGGTGAGCCAATTTCTTAATGTTAAAATAATCATTGTTTCAAACATTTTGCCACAAAACTTTAACATAATTTAGAATTAACGTAAGTGCTTTTATAAAATTATAAGCTACATATCTCTGCCTTTAAACCCTCTAAAAATTGGCTCCATTGACTTCCATTGTAAGTGCCTCACTTTAACTTAGATTTGTGCTTTTTTTTTAAGAAAAGGAGGGACGAGTCAAAATAATGGTTTGTGGTAATCTACATTATGCCACAAATAATGTTGATTGAGCTTAACTTGTACTGAACCCAGTATATTCCTTCAAGGGTGTTTTGAACTAGGTGTTTTAAAGGAACATACAGATCCTCTGTTGAAGGGAACACACATTTGTGTAATTAGACCTTTGACAAAACATTTTTATAGTTGCTAATATGCAGCCCTTATTATAACAATTAGTCCAGTCCTAGGGAACATATACTCAAAAAAACATAAAATTCGTTTTTTGGCATCTTGGCTGTACTGTAACATAGATTTTTGCTTAGACAACGAGGGACAGGGCGAAATAAATTTTTGTGGTAACCAATATTATGCCACAAATGCTGTCGATTTTATTTGTATTAAACCCGGAATATTCCTTTCAATACAGATCGACCACTTTGTATACAAACCCAAAAATCAGATCAGTGTTTTCAGCATGCCGTGTCACTGCAGAAGTGCTGTGAATCAGTGTGATAACTGTGCTGCAGCACAATTTCAATTTCAGGTTACAGATTATTTTCTCATCATGTTAGTTTTTGTTACCAAGGGAAAGGATATTCCTTAGCAACACAAGAGAAGAGCACCATAGAGATTGGAGATGAATGAAATATTAATGGTTTTATTAAGCTTGTTTAGTAGTTCTTTGAATAAAAATAGCAGCTCGGGTGGATCTTATCTTTATTGTCATTTACTTGCATGTGTTTTTTACAGTATATATATATATATATATATATATATATATATAGTATATATACTATATATATACAGTATATATATATATATATATATACTGTAAAAAACATATATATATAAGGGTTGTCGATATTAACACGTTAATTCAGTGCAATTAATTTTACAAAAAATAACGCGCTTAAAATTTGTTCTTTTTTTCTTTCTCTGTTCTCAGCATGGAGTTAGACTCAGTCTCAATATAAGCAGGCCTCACCAACAAGTGCACGCAGTCAGTGCTTAAATGCCTCACCTCATTCAGGCCAGGCACGTGGTCCCCCTAAAACATTTCCAAAATCTTCTGGGGCATATGGCATCCTCAGCGGCGGTCGCGCTTGATGCATATGAGACCGCTCCAGCACTAGCTCCAGACTTGAGTCCCAAGACGAGCATGGCACCGCGGCACAAACCGTGTGTTTATCACCCCCGCCTGCCACCTATCACCCTGGACAGACCTCTGTTTTTTACGGGCTGGAGTCCCTTTGCAGCAGGTGTCCCGATGCGTCCTGATCACCACAGATGCTTCCAAACAGGGTTTGGGTACCGTGTGCAATGGGCACGCAGCCGCTGGCCATTGTAAAGGGACCCCGCTGCGCTGGCACATCAATTGCCTAGAGTTGTTGGCTGTACTACTTGCCCTGCGGAAGTTTCTCCTGCTAGTTCGGGGAAAGCACGTCTTGATCCGATCAGACAGCACCACCACAGTAGTGTACATAAATCGCCAAGGCAGAGTACGCTCCCGTTACTTGTCACAACTCGCCCGTCGTCTCCTTCTTTGGAACAAGCAGCGACTCAAATCGCTGCGTGCCACTCACATCCCGGGCAACCTCAATGTGGTAGCGGATGTGCTATCGTGACAGCGTTCGCCCAGCAGAGAGTGGAGGCTTCACCCCAGTCGGTTCAGCTGATTTGAGAATGGTTCGGCAAGGTACAGGTGGACCTATTCGCCTCCCGAGAGACCTCCCACTGCCCGCACTGGTATGCCCGAACGGAGGCTCCCCTCGGGACAGACGCACTTCCACACAGCTGGCCCACGGAGCTGCACAAGTAAACATTTCCGCCAGTGAGCCTTCTTGCACAGGTGCTATGCAAGGTCAAGGAGGACGAGGAACAATTAACTCTGGTGGCCCCTTATTGGCCCTCTCGGACTTGGTTCTCGGATCTCGTGCTCCTCGCGACAGCCCCTCCTTGGCAAATTCCCCTGAGGAAGGACCTTCTTTCTCAGGGACGGGACAATCTCTGGTATTCGTGCCCAGACCTCTGGAACCTCCACGTCTGCCCCCTGATGGGATGCAGATGATCTAGTTGGCCTACCACCTGCTGTCATAGACACGATCAACCAAGCCAGAGCTTTCTCTACCAGGCAACTTTACGCGCTGAAGTGGCGCTTGTTCACAAATTGGTGTTCTTCCCGGGCTGAAGACCCGCAGTCAGGTCAGTGCTCTCATTCCTGCTGGAGAGGTTGGAGGGGAGACTGTCCCCCTCCATCTTGAAAGTGTATGTAGCCGCTATCACAGACCACCACGACGCAGTAGACGGCAAGTCTTTGGGTAAGCACTATTTTGTTATCAGGTTCCTAAGAGGAGCCTGGAGGTTGAATCCCTCCTGTCCAAGCCTGTTCCCCTCCTGGGATCTCTCGGGCCTTCAGAGACCCCCCTTCGAGCCACTAGAATCAGTTGAACTCAAGGCCCTCTCCATGAAGACGGCCCTCCTGATCGCGCTCGCCTCCATCAAGAGGGTCGGGGACCTGCATGCGTTCTCTGACAGCGACACCTGCCTGGAGTTCGGTCTGGCAGACTCTCATGTGATCCTACGACCACGACCGGGCTACGTGCCCAAGGTTCCTACGACTCCCTTCAGAGACCAGGTAGTGAACCTGCAAGCGCTGCCCCGGGAGGAGGCAGACCCAGCCCCTTTGTTGCTGTGTCCGGAACGTGCTTTGCGTATCTTTTTGGACTGCACACAGAGCTTTAGATGTTCTGAGCAGCTCTTTGTCTGCTTTTGTGGACAGCGGAAAGGGAACGCTGTCTCCAAACAGAGGCTTTCCCGCTGGGTGGTTGACGCCATAGCATTGGCCTATCACACCCAGGCTTTGCCCGCCCCCTTGCGGGTTCGAGCACACTGGACGAGAAGTGTGGCATCCTCTTGGGCACTGGCCAAAGGCACCTCCCTAGCAGACATATGCAGAGCAGCGGGTTGGGCAACACCCAATACCTTTACGAGATTTTACAATCTAAGGGTTGAGTCGGTTTCATCCCGTGTTTTCTCAGGTCCGAGCCAGTAGAACTCGGTAACGTGGTAACAACTGACCGGGTGTACCGCTTTCATCTAGCACCCTTTCCCCCCGGTGAGGTAATACAGTGCACTCTTATCCCAGGAGATTCCACTAACTTGGCTCCCTGAAAGGCTCCTCCCTAGCCCTCTGGTCCGTGAATTCAGCTGAAGAATTCACCGACCAAACCCAATGGGTACTCAATTTACCCTGTACTGGAATAGGTGCTCCACAGGTCGGGCCCCAATGTGGACTTATCCCCCTGTGTGTATTTTCCGCAGTACGGTCCCCTTGCGACCGGACCCGCATCTCCCTTTTGCAGTCCTCACTGACCCCCTGTCGCCATGTTTGTAGCAACTCCTCCCTCCTAGTGAGGTAGGATCTACTACCGCGCCATTCTCCACATGTGACCTAAAAGCCCATGTGATGTATTTCACCACTCTTTACCTTTCCAGTTTGGGCAGGTGTGGTCTCCGCATGGTCTTTCCCCCCTGAAAGAATAGGAACTGGCAAGAACGCCTTCCCCGATGCGTGTGATAGCGTTAAGATGGCCCCAGCCGCTGTAACTCTATGCAAGAAACATAGAGAGCGAAAAGGCGCGGCTGGCATGGCTTGCTCCCATGCTTGGCACGTCGCCTTGTCCCCCCATATCGGGGTGTAAGGAACCAGAAGGTTTTGCCGATTTTTTGGGGGCGTTGGGGAAGGGTACGTGCAGTCTGGCACAGCCTGTCTTTTTGGCGAGCAAACTACCTGCCCGCACTTGTGTCAGCAGCGCACGTACATGGTTCAGCACATGGCGTGATTAAAATTGGACCCCTAGTGTCGCTTCTTCGACACAACGTCGAAGTGAGCAACAGATGGGGAATGTCTAGGTTACCGGTGTAACCTCCGTTCCCTGGTGGAGGGAAGGAGACAATGTGTCCTCCCGGCCACGTCGCTGAACCGAGCCACTGTTGCGGCCGAACCTCATTGTCGGCTCCTCAGACAAATCCTGAATGGTATATCCGTATGTCCTGGGGCGGGACATGCAAATTCTGTCTGCCAATTTCTCATTGGCCTTTTCTCAAAGTTCAGAGATGCATAAGGCTCTCAAGAGAGACCCCTAGTGTCGCTTCTTTGACACAGCGTCTCGTTCCCTCCATCAGGGAACGGAGGTTACAACAGTAACCTAGACGTTATTCTTACCATTTACACTAGGGTTATATAATTGCCCGTGTTTGATAATGACAGTAATGACCTAATACTGTCCATCTCTTCTTGAGCAAATCTGCTATGAATTTTTACTCAACCAGACATTACATGAATAATATACTATCAGCAGATTTATATATATATATATATATATATATATATATATATATATATATATATATATATATATATATATTTTTTTTTTTTTTTTTTTTTTTTTTTTGATGGAACACAGACAAATATTTACTGCCACCCCGTGATCCAAAGCACAAACTGCAGCATTACTTTACCCATGCTGACCTCATCCTGCATGCCCCTAATTAAATCCATGGAGCTTTCATGAAACTTCCATGTATGTTTTCTGTACATTTATATTGTAGTGCACTATTTATATAGGGGCAATATTATTTGCTTGGCAGCAAAGTAAAAACTATAACAAAAAAAAAATGAATAACATTTTTAACATCCCACATTTAAACTTAAAGGGATAGTTCACCCACAAATTTAAATTCTCTCATCATTTACACACCTTTAGCTATCTCAGATATGTATGACTTTTGCTGAACACATAAACAAAGATGGACCTACAGAGCTGAAATATTCTTCTAAAAATATTTGTTTGTGTTATTATTATTATAATTATTGTTATAATTATTATGAGTATTAATGATTTTGGGTGAACAATTCCTTTATTTAAAACTCTTGAATATTTAGAATGTTTTTGATGTTGAATGTTTGTTGTGTGGTATGTGTTAAAAGTAGTAATGTCACTGACCCTGATGCATTCCCATGGAATTATCAGAGAGGAGTATTGCAATGCTGCTCTCTTATCTCTGTGTTTACATGTACTTGCTCACTCTCAGGCCTGTTTCTTGCAGGGTGCATGAAATGAGAAATGTCAGAGAGACCACCAGTGAGCAAACCTCCATTAACTCACTTGGGTCCATATACATGCTGCATCTGCTGCTTGTTATTTAGTGTGCTTTGGAATTCAAAACAAGGTAAGTCCATTTTAAAAGCAATAAAGGTGGCACAGACAACACCAAATGTTGCTTTTAAAGTTAGTTAGTGCCTGTTTACTATCAGCTTTGAAATTGAGTTCAATCGAAGTACAATGGGTTCCTGTGTGTATGAGACAGATACAAGTGTTGGTATTTGTGTATTTGCTTTGTAAATGTTTTACCTTCTGTCAATGTGGTCATTGTTACTGTATAACTATGGTAGCTTGTTTGTGCATCCATGGCATAAGACCAATTCATCTCTTTTAACGATGATATTTACTTTCCATTCACTATGGACACGTTGTCTATTATTCAGTCTTTTTAGTAGTAGAAGTGGCACGGAAAATATGATTTCGATTTCCAGCACACTTAAACACATATCCTTCAGATAATATGAAATTATTATTTAAACACTTGTATTGCGATCATTACGGTTAGCAACAAAGTCTTTGTGAATGCAATATCAACAGCTACTGTACTGTAATAGATTGCAGAGTCCTGGCATTTTGTTTTAGACAAAGTCTGTATAATCAATGTTATGTTGGTCACTCCTTTTCGCCTATACCAAAAACCATCTGTTTGTTTCCAGTATGGGTGGAGAAAAGCTGGTGGCTTGTGTGTTGGTCACTATGCTAAGTCTGACACTACTGAGTTCAGTTGACACTCAGCATATGCCAGAAGAACCATGCTCTGTACAGATCCTTGTACCTGGACTTAAAGGTATTACACCTAAGATACCACATTATTTCATTTACACTGACTCCTGAAGTTCTCAACCAGACTTCTTTTAAATAGACTGGTTGCAGAAAGATGGCTCCCAGTGTATAATTCTCTGTTATCCACATTATTAAGACTTTGTTTATCCTCTGTTCCTGGAGGTGAAGCAGGGGAGAAAGGAGAGAAAGGAGCACCTGGAAGACCTGGGAGAGTAGGGCCACCTGGAGAGGCAGGTAATGCTAAACCCTGTTTTGTATGGTTAATTTAATACTATTATAATGTATTTTAATTACTGTAAACTCGTTGATAATCGTAATGAATGGTAGATTAGTGCCAAGTGACATTTTGCTGCATTTACATTCTGTATAAATAATGTACCTCAAGTTACATGAAGATTTGAAATACATGCACAACTTTATAAGGCAACGTTTTGCTATAGCTAAAGGTGTTTAAAGACTTGTGACTTTGTAAGGCCTGTAATTTGGGTCAATATTTCTTCTTTTTACTTTTGAAATATCAAAATAGGTAGCAGATTATAAGCAAACTAATTCCTACTGATTGATGTCAAACCTGGCACAACACACTTTGAAACATTTAATTTATTCTTTATTAATTTATGTGAATGAGATTTTAGGGGAAGATTTTCAGCTAATATTGGTCTGTTTCTCACACAAAGCTATCATTTGATCTCAGAAGGGGGGTGGGGGGGGTGTTTAATTTTTTTTATTGTTGATGGGTTTTCGTGTGCACTGGCACTGGCCCCATTGGCCCGGTCGGTAATCCATCCCTGCAACTAGCATATTATTAATGTACAGTATATAAATAACAAGCAATGTCCTCACCTCACACATACTGTAGTCTTTGCCACAAATTAGATTTGTGCAGTGCTTAAAAAGGAAATCATCTTGTAGCCTGCAATATACAATATGGCAAGAACTGAGAAATGCATGTATTGGGATAGAGGAACTAATCAGTTAATTATTGAAATGTTATTAATATTTTACAGCCTAGATCAGTGGTTGCCAAACTCTGTAACTCTTTTTAGATTTACTACCCCCAGGGAAGACTTTTGTCTTATTGTTTAAAGATACAATGAATAATGTAGAAAAATAACAGAATATGGTTTGGAATAATGTACGGGTGAGTATATTTTTCATTTTTAGGTAAACTACTCCTTTAAAGGTGTAGTATGTAAGATTCAGAATCCCTTGTTATTAATGACAACTGTGGCCGTTAAGTGAACTGTAGCCAGTTACCTAGTGCTCATGCTCGTTTTCGTGCACACCCCATTGGGACGCGAACGAGTGAGCATTGGCCAAAACAATGACATTACATACAAAGAGACTGAACGTGATTCACCGGCATCATGCTGACAGATGAGGTAGCATAATTAAAATTACACAGTTTTGATTGTTTCACTACAAACTTTGAGACTAAACTAAAACTACTTATAAGCTAACACATCATAATGATACACACATACAGCTACATACTACCAAAATATACCAGACAGTTTACTGTTGCACAGCACTGTTATGTTGCACTATTGTATGATTTGTATGTAATATGTTGTACTACGATCCAGAAACCAGCGTATTTGCTTAAATTTATCCTATATACCTGACTTTTAATATAAAGAGAATATCATTGAAATTATTTGAAAGTTACGATGCAAGGTAGCTTTGTCTGTGTTAGCAGGCAAGATCAAGTTAGCTAAAATTACACAGATAAATCCTTATGGCACTATGTTTCAAATGCTTTGCAGTAATGTAAGCTTACCTGTCCAGTAAGAAGTACGCCAATTCAGGATCGGTTTTGATCCCCAAAACCAAACGAATATCCCTCCTGGAATCAAATGCTCTGCCGATGTTCACTCTAGTTTTCACTCGACCACATTCACGTTCCCGCTTAATCAGCTGGGATATAGTAGATAAATGTTTGTTTTTTTTGGCTTAGTCGGAGTTGGTATTGTGCTGGGAGCCAGACATTTGCTGGATTCCATTTCTAAGGTAATGTTATCTAGTGTTGCAGACTGTCTGTTTTCACTGTTGAATAGCAGAAGTGAAGCTATTACTGAGGCAAGGCTTTCGGAAGCACGCATAAACGTCACATCCTTTGGATTTTCCCAGCAAAACCGACATGCTCCCTTCACATAAAAATCAGTCTACAGGCTTTAATAGGCAATCTAGGAAGTCCAGGAAGGGCTCATTTTATAATTTGCGTTACAAGCCGTTCACACATTGGAAAAAAGGTGAATATTACATGATAATTACATACTGCACCTTTAACTGGTGGCTCTATTTTGAATGCACATACATTACACATTATACAAGGACATTTCATGAACCCTGGTTTCTTTTAAAAGAAGTCACTTAGAAGGTTGTTGTTCAAACATCAAAATTTATTAAAGACATAAAGAAAATAGTTAGAAAAATTCAAATTTATTGTAAATTATTTGCAAATAATATTTTCATTAAAAATATGTGACTCTGTTCTTGCCCAAAGGTAAAAACACAATAAAGTCGAAGTCACAGGTCTTTCTGTGTTTGATTTCAAATCTGAGGGTGTTAAACTTAAAGTTTATGGATATTTTTCTAAAAGAATGTCAAGTAAACCTTTTTAGACAACTTCAAAAGCTAGCCAGATAACCAGATTAATTCAGTTCATTCACAATTTGCACACATTAGCTCTTTGTCTTATGCCTGAAATGCTGAAAACTGCTCGGCTAATGTTTTCACATTCACAAATATGAATCACATTACGAATCATGAACTGTACATGACATATTCTAACCAATTAGTATGAAACTTATACATCAACCAATCACATACGGTTCACAAACATGTGTTTGGAACCCACAAGTGTCACTTTTTTCTGTATTACACATCAGGCTTTTAACATTAATATTATGTTTACACTCTGGGTAGGGTTTTATGGTACGGTAATATGGTGTTACACTACAAACACTACACTATATTGGCTGGGTTAAAGTTCCGAAAACACAGTTTTGGATTAACACAGAACAAACACCACATCAGGAACTACAAAGACACGAGGGATGCGTCTCACATTGGTGGGTGTATAACTTTTTTTCACCACCTCATGCTATTGTGACAAAATCTCGTGAGAGCGGGTTTGGTGAATATCGGCAAAAGGTGAGTAGTTTGCATCCTTGATAATTTCTATCAGTCTTTTCAACACTTCTATCATAAAATAGCAAATATAGCATGTTTAGTTAGATACTAACATTCTTAATCTGAACTGCTGAACTTGTTGCGTGATGCTGGAATATTCCACGAGGTTCTCGCTGAGCTTCTATGAAAAGTGAGTTCCGCCTTTGATCAAATTACATTGGTAAGCGCTGAGCTTGCTAAATATTTAACCTTTTTAAAAAACAATTATGAAATCCATGCAACAACTTGATGACATTTAAACAGCGGTGCATAATGGACTGCATCTGAACAGCAACAAGAATGTAAATTATTGTGGTAGGGGGACAGTTTGGCCATATCTAAATATTAGGGGGGGCATGTCTATTGTGATAACTGCCCAGTCTTATTTATCCTTGGTAAATGATTGGCAGGCCAAGATGAACAAGCTCCTCCCAAAATTATGATTGGAACTTCCTTTTGTGCAAATTTTAAATAATAGATTATTTTTCATCCTAAATGTGTGCTTACACACAAAAGTTTTAAAAGATTTATAAAACGTAATATATTCCAGAACCGGCACAAAGTTCCCTTTATGATTCAGTTAGTGTATAATGTATTCAGTTAATGTATTTTCAATTAGTTAAATTTTTTTTAGGTTATATGTCCTTGTTACAGTGCAATTACACACATAAGTACTGAGTAAAATTAATGAACAACATGTACTTACTATAGGATTAGATGCTTGTAAATATGCATAATTTACTGACTACTATATTCATTACATGTAATATGTATAACAAGGACACTGTAAAATAAAGTGTTACTAAAATGTACATAGCCTAATATTGGCTGCATAACAGTTACTTCTGATTCGAGTGCTTAACTCCATACTTGTTATTCTTAATGTGGGTTATTGTATGAAAAGTGGAGTTTATAATCTGTCTTTTCAGTTCATAACTTAACCAGTTTATGTCAGCAATTCCCACACACCAGTAAAATATTGTGTGGATGGTGCACAGTCTGCGCACATTTTAGAAATACCTAAATGTGAGTGGGAAATTGCATATGCGTATTTCAATGCCCATTTTGCGCACAAACAACATTTCTAAATCAGGCCCTAGGCTCTAAATGGACCCCTAATTTTTTTTTTTTTTTTTTTTTTATGTTTGAGGCAATCTGCACAAGAATTCAGCCATGATGACTTCATTGATTCAACATATTGACTTATAAACAAGGGAATCAAATTCTGTGAATTACTACATTCTTCAATTCACATCACATGCTTATTGCTATTTTTGTATGAACATATTACATTTATGTGCATATGTTGGTAATTTAAGGAAAGTGAAAAAGAGGATTATTTTTGTTATTTAGGTCCCCCTGGACTCAAAGGCCAAAAAGGCATCATGGGACGTTATGGGAAGATGGGCCCATCTGGACTCAAAGGTAACTTAATTGAAGTTGCAATTTTTGAATTAATTATACTGTTTTATCTAAGTGCTTAATAATACTGTTTGCTTTCTTTTTTCTAGGTTTAAAAGGTGATATAGGAGATCCAGGACCAAAGGGCCCAGATGGTGAACCAGGTATAGGCTTTACCTAAATAGAATTAAATTTAGATTTGATAATTGGATTGAACTCATTAGGAATCAGTTTAATGCCTGGACTGCTCATGTGAATGGTCTACTATCTAACTTGTCTCCTCAGGGCTCCCCTGTGAGTGTGCACCATTACGGAAGATGATTGGTGAAATAGACATTCAAGTAGCACAATTAACCAATGAGCTGAAGTTCATTAAAAATGGTATGTCCTGAAAATACATGACAGTAAAAAAAAATAAAATAAAGAACAAACTGTGTGCTTTCTCTGCTGCTGTTCATGAAGCACAATATTCAAATAATATATTTAATCATTCAAATGCATCGCACCTGTCAAGTTAATTCATACAGTAGTTCTTTTTTATGTACCGGGTGAATGCATGTAGACAAAAGAATTTAGCAATTAGCCAGAAGCTCTTTTGTCCACCTGTCAGAATGCAACTTGTCTGAACATTGGGTGCTGCGGTGTGATTATAGAAATTCAGATCCTCATTTTTCAGCACTGCCCTCCCCCGCAGCTGTCGCTGGTGCCAAAGAGACTGAAAGCAAGGTGTATCTGCTGGTGAAGGAGGAAAAACGCTACAGGGATGCTGAGGTGTTTTGTCAGGGGCGTGGTGGACACCTGGCCATGCCCAAAGAAGCAGCAGCCAACAGAGCCATCGCTGGCTACATCACTGATGCTGGCCTTAGCAGAGTGTATATCGGTATTAATGACCTGGAACGAGAAGGCCATTTTATATATGTGGAGCGCTCACCCATGACCACTTTCAGCAAGTGGAGGGAGGGGGAGCCAAACAACGCTTATGATGAAGAGGACTGTGTTGAGATGGTGTCTTCAGGCGAGTGGATTGATGTAGCTTGTCACCTCACCATGTACTTTGTGTGTGAGTTTGACAAGGACAGTGTATGAGCTGCACCATGCATCTAGTCAGGAAAGTGAACAAGAAGGGTTAATAATTGCAAAGTATTAAAGAGATCAATGCAATATGGCAAATGAAAATTAGCACAGTAGCTACTGAAGATTTTCCTATCTACCAATATACTGCTTTTATGATGACATTCAATTAATATGTAACATAATTAAAAATACTGATTGATTGCCTTCTTTGCATAGTTTGCCTTTTTTTTACCATTCTGTGTTATAGTTATTTCTGATACTTAATACTCCAGGGATTCAGCATCCTGCTTCCATTGTCCTCAAAAAGTATTTGGACACCAAAGCCACACTTATAGATTTCATTGCATGGATTTCAAAATATATAATCAAGTGGTATCTACAAACAAATCATGCAGTTTCTTTTAATCAACTTGTGTCAAGGCCATTTTATGTGGATATATTAAGTCAGTGACTCTTAAATAGATAGTTCACTCAAAAATAAAATTTCTCTCTCATTTACTCCCAGATTACTTTTATGCTGCCTTTATGGTCTGGCCACCATTCACTTGCATTGTATGGATCTACAGAGCTGAGATATTTTTAGAAAAATCTTTGTTTATGTTCAGCAGAAGAAAGAAAGTCATACACATCTGGGATGATATGAGGGTGAGTAAATGATTAGATCATTTTAATTTTTGGGTGAACTATCCCTTTAAATTCACAATTAATGTGTTCATCACATTAACTATGGACATGCTCATCTAACATCTGCCAGAATGTGCCCAAATACTTTTTTCTTATAATTATAATTATAATTATAATTTTCTTCCAATAAAGGCCACTTGATTCTGTATTTTGTTTTCTAATACTGTGCCATACTAATTTTAAAAAAAACAAAAAAAACATTTTTGTGCACCATAAAGCTTTTAAGTTGTAAATTGGCGCCCTCTATGGATCACGGCTGGCTCTACACACTGATTCTGATGCGCTCAATAACAAGGTCAAACCGTCCTGAATGTAACTATGCATGAAAAATATAACAGCAGGCAGGAAATCTGATTCATTTGTGGCAAAGTGGCAATCTGTATACCAACAGTTGCACGCAGAACACATTTCCCCAATAAATCTTTAATGATGCAGTGTTCTTGAATTTCACAATAGACCTTAGACTAAACTTTACAAACGCATTCAAGCAACCTGCTTGTGTAAATTGATATCCTTCACTGCCTATCAGAGCTAACAGACAGACAATAGCATAAGTGACCTAGTTTATAGCTTTGCATTCATAAACAATTAGCCCCCAAACCAAATTCCGTAGGTGATAACATCAGCCATGAAATCACACTGAAAAAGGTTAACACGTAGACGATAAAACTGTTATTATTATTATTTTTTTTAAAGTAGACCTACAACGTCTCCTACGACATGAGTAAGTAATACACTGATTAAAATTTTATATATTGTTTGGGGCTTGTCTAACCTAAACGAATGAAAGCTTTAGTGCTACGGTGTTGCACAGACTAAAGTAGAACAAATGTTATACTTATTTAAACGAACAAACAGATAAAGTGATGACGATTCCATGTATATCTTTACTTAGGGGCCTCTGTACTATTTCGCGCTTTTAGGAATTTTAACTCCGTTACTATGGAAACTCGTCCAAACAGCTGCCTCAAGCAAACGGAAAACAGCGATTCAAATAACTTTCTGCTGTAAACGGTTAAAATAACGTGCATTATTTTTGAGGGGGGCTTGTTGTTATTATAATACATAATGTCGATGGGCCGTGGGTCGCATCAGCCTCCGCCAACAAAAACTGTTGTTGTGTTCAGAAACGGAGATGCTTTTTATCCCGGCCGAAGGTTTGTCATCAATCAACGGCAATTATTGACTTTTGACAGCTTTCTGAACACTGTCACTCGAGGCATCACGGCGCCCTTTGGGGCAGTGCGAAACATTTACACCCCTAATGAGGGTCACAGGATTGTGGATCTGGATCAGCTGGTGCACGGAGAGAGATACGTGGCAGCCGGAGCGGAGAGACTGAAAAAACTGGAGTAAGTTAATTCACCACATGATATTAATGACGCCATTTATTTACAGGAGAGTAAGTAAACTTCACATGTGTGGTGTTTGTGAGTAACCCACAATATTCTGTATAGTGTTGCTAGTCTGTGAAGAAAGACCTAATAATTAATTAAAACATCTTAGTTGCATCTACATAAAAGTACTAAGAGGAAGAAAATGTATTCAATTCTTTATTACTAATAAAAAGAGCCCCCCCCCCCTAAAAGAGCTCCTTATGACATATTTTAGAAAGTGCATTACATGAATGAAATAAACATTAAATCTGACAGCAATGACAGTGCATGGCCAAAGTTTATAATTCAAAACACTTGAGACATCAAGTTGCATAAAATAATAGTAGCATTACCAACATTAATGACCATAAAATCAACATAAAATTATCATAAAATGAACGAAAATAATGATCATACAAACAAAAGCAACAACGTTGCCTAGGTCAAAGCTTCCATCTAAAAACACTGAAACACTTTTAAACTTGTCTGCTTCTTGATAGTCCATCATCTATTCCTGAACTTAGGTGCATATCTTACTGTTTCATCATAATAGGAGCACATGCTCAAAATGTTCATCTGTGAGTCTATTGCGCTACAGGGTAAGAATATGATGATATTGATATGAAAATAATCAATTAATTATTAAAAATGTACCGCTGTTGCATAGTTAATATGTAATCGTATAATCTATAAAAAGTAACTGTAGCCTGATTACGAGTATTTTAAAACGTAATTCAATTAAATTACAAGTACTTGATTTTTGTAATCTGATTATGTAATCAATTACTACCCAGCACTGTCTGTATCTTATATTTGTATTTTTAGTCACACACATTTTTAGGGTAGGCCTATCTTGGTAGATGTGCTGTTCATAAAATTAACATTCTTCATTCATTACATTATTTCTCTCTGCTTTTTTTTTTTTTTTTTTTTATAGCTATCATCAGATAACAACACAGAAACCTCAAAAGAAGAAGAGTGAACCGGTAATAACTCAATGTTGTGGGAATTAAAATAAAGAAATTGAAAATATCAATAACCTTTTACACTAAGGTGCTATTCGTTAAAGGAATATTCCGGGTTAAATACAAGTTAAGCTCAATAAACAGCATTTGTGGCATAACTTTTGTGGCATAAATTAAAAAATTGATTTTGATTTTCCCCTCCTTTTCTTTAAAAAAAAAGCTAAATTTAGGTATCAGTTTCGGTTGGTGTTGGGATCCATGCTCTGTCTGTTATTGGTGTTGAGTGCATTGCGCTTATGTCATCTTGGCAGCGTGCACTCACGTCGTCGTTTATGTCTGTCTCTCGCAACCACGGACGCGTTTCGCATGCGCGCCCGGGTCGCAAGCTGTCTTCACGTTGTGCTGAGGTTCGGTCACTTCGGTCTGAGGTGTTGGTTTTGCTTGAGGACAAACTATCACACAGCTGTTCTGTCTTATTGTGTCGCCTGTTGCATGCATCGCATGGCGTTGCCTCACGATATATGTTCAGTTTCTGTCTAGTGTGGGAATGCATGGCATTGCTTTGTTTGGCATTGCTACGCATTTTCTCATCTTGTCTGTTGGTTGGCATGAGTGTATATTGCCTCATTGTCTTGACGATGTGCGCTCATGCCATTCCGCTGTTTGGGTTTTGTGAGAGCACATGGCTTTTTTTTGTTTCTGTATTGCCGCATGTCTCTCAATCTTGCATCATACCCTGCCTCCTTGTTTGACCCTTCGAATTAATTGGCATGGACCTTGTCAGGCCATTAGAGCGGATGACAAATGGGCCTCAATTTGTTTTGGTTCTGGTGGACTACACAACGCGATAACTGGAAGCAGTGCCTCTGAGCAACATCTCAGCATGTAGTGTTGCAGACGCACTCTTCAGAATAATCTCCCGAGTGGGGATGCCAAAAGAAATCCTCTCTGGTCAGAGCCAGGGACGTCACTAGGATTGGAAGTCAGGGGGGGCTTAGCCCCCAGGGTATTTGTAACTTGCGTTTGCAAAATCTTTGCACTCACATCTAGAGCTACACTTATGTCAACAACCAGTCAAGAAACCAAGATGTTAACAAGTAAAATGTGACAGACATATCCTCTTCTTCCATTTCTACTCTGTTAAAGAAAAGTTACTGTAATGTTAGCTTTTAGACACATCAAAGCTGCATGGGGGCATTTACTTAGGCCAGACTTTGCTCCTGATGAGTTATTCTATAAGCAATGACTTAAATGCTATCTGCCTGCTCATGTAAATGTATGATAAAGTAATAGCATACTATATCTAATTCCTCTCTATATAAGATAAGTTGTCCACAGAATGCTATTTAATTACTCTAATTACTGTAACTGCGCTGTGGATTGGTTCAATCAGTGTGTAATATCGCTGTGTAGTTTGGCTTGCATACAGTTTAACCCAAGAACCAGAATTTTAAGGTCATAGTGAAATTTGACAACACAGGTTTGAGCGTTTCTCAATTAAAGATGATTTATTCTGCCAAATGATGTATACAATGTATGATATAAATCAACAACAAAAAGGCAGTATTCAAATAATGTAAAATTAAGAATGAAATCATTTTCAAAACCACAGTCAACAGTTACTTTTTGTTTATTGTCTACTTCATTGGTGGAAGCATCAAAAAATGCTCAATGAATTGAAGGATACAACGGTAATAGCATTAACAGGGACCCTATGACATTTAGTTTTCAGTGACAACAACATACTATGGGGATTGATATTGTTTTATATGCCTATTATAGAGAGAGGTTATATTATTGGCAAAGAATAAAGAGTTGTGATTAGCTTGCTAAGTTAACCATTTCTTGTATTTTGCTTGTTCACTCTAGCTAGACTACAGTTTTCCATAGCAAACCAAAATATCCCCTTTCCTTTACCTCAAGAAAACGTAGCTAATGGTAAGCAGGTCATTAAAAACAACTTAAAATTTCACTCTGTATCACGACACTTACCAATCTTCCTTTCACCGTTAGCGTGTGTATCGGTGTGTGTGGGCGGGAGGGTGCTTAGCGTGTGTATAGGTGTGTGTGCGGGGGGAGTGTGTGTATCGGTGTGTGTGGGCGGGAGGGTGCATAGCGAGTTAAACTTCAGACCAAACTAGAGTAACGACGAGACGAGATGAATCCTCCAGTTACTTGCAGCGCTCCGGTCTGCAACGCTCTGAAAGCTGCCGCAGTTCACACCAATGCAACGAGACTGTGCGGTGCATCATCTTGATAGCACAACGACTCTTTGTACTTCTGTCCGACTTCCGACTTTTCGGCTATTTTTTGTAGCTGGATTATATATATCATTTGTTGCATCTAATTCTAAATATGAATGAGGATACGGCTATTGATAAATCGAATTGTTATTGTTGTTCTTATTATCATTTAGGGGGGCTTAGGAACATTTTTGGGTAGCTTCAGCCCCCCTAAAATAGGCCTAACGACGTCCCTGGTCAGAGCACAACATTTATGTCACATACACTATGCAAACTGTATGAATTATTGGGGATTAAATTGATTCAGACCAGCATTTACCATCCACAAACTGACGACTTGGTTGAATGATTTAATCAGACACTAAAGACTACGATTCGTCAGTTTGTGCACTAAGATGCCTGAAATTGGGGCAAGTGGCTCAAGCCCCTATTATTTGCAGAAAGAGATGTCCAGCAAGCCTCCACGGGGTTCTCCCCATTTTAAATATTTACGGCCGTCGATCGCACAGCGTGCTCGACATCCAACGGAAAAATTGGGAGGAGGGACCTTTAAACAACAAACTCTAAATTCAATACGTTCAATACAAAACTCTCTGGGGCAATTAACGCATGAGAATTTGCTCCAGGCTCAAGAATGTCAAATCTGGCTGTATAACAGGGGTACTTGGCTACGGGAATTTGCAACAGGAGATAAAGTCGTTGTATTACTCCCCACATGGATCTCCAAAGTACTCGCCAAGTGGCAAGGACACTTAGGTTACACAGCGGTTTGGGGAAATCGATTATGAGGTGAAACAAATGGATAGAGTTGGAGCACATCTATTTACTATCTAAATCTCCTAAAACTTTGACATTTGCAATGGTGGTTCCAGAGAGGGAGACCGCATGCTGCTTATGCCTCTGCCTATCTGGATGATATCATCATTTACAGTAATGATTGGCAGCGGCACCTGCAGCATTTGAGGGCTGTCCTGAAGTCGTTTACTCATGGCAAACCCTAAGTGTGCAATTGGATGGGTGGAAGTATGGTATCTGGGCTTTCACTTGGGTCACGGATAGGTGCGGACACAAATTGATAAGACTGCAGTGATTGCAGCCTGCCCAAGACCTAAGACCAAAGTTGTGCCTAGTTATTCAACCGTCACCAGCCCACTGACTGATCTTCCTAAAATGGGGGCACCAGATCCAGTCCAGTGGACAGAGCGTTCACGCAAGAAAGCTGCACTCTTTGGCGGGCCGTTATTGCACACTCCTGACTTCTCTCTACCTTTTATCTTGCAGACAGACTCATTGGACAGGGGGTTGGGAGCGGTACTGTCCCAGATGGTGGAGGGGGAAGAGCGCACTGAGCTGTACATTAGTTGCAAGCTCTCGATGAGAGAGACAAAGTACAGCACAATTGAGAAGGAGTGTTTGGCCATCAAGTGGGCAGTCCTCACCCTCCAGTACTATCTGTTGGGGCATGCTTTCACCCTCTGTTGGGACTATGCCACACTCTAGTGGCTCCATCGCATGAAGGATACCAATGCACAGATCACCCATTGGTATCTAGCTCTCCAACCTTATAAATTCGAGATGATCCACAGGCTGGAGGCGCAGATGGCTGTTGCGGATTTCCTCTCCAGAAATAGGGGGGAGGGAGTAAATGACAGGCCGGATGGCTCCCTGGCCTGAGTCGGGCAATGGGTGTATGTGGAGATGGGGGCATGACCGAGAGACGTCTGTGAAGAGTGAGTGCGGTAAAGGTTGGCACCTGTGGGAAATCACCTCTAACAGCTGTTTTGTGTTTACAGTGAGAGCGGAGAGTGATTTAAAGGGTGATCCAGACTGCCGGAGGAGAGAGAGAGAGAGAGAGCCAAGCCTGCACTTGTGTGTGTGTGTACAGTTATTTGCGTGTACAAAAAATATTAGAGTGAGTGAAAATAAAGATACCTTTTGAGTTTGATTCGCCGTCTCCTGCTTCCTCCTTGAGAGAGAAAGAACCATATCACCTGTGGTAATCAACATTTCACCACAAATGCTGTCGATTGAGCTTAAATTGTCTTGAACCCGGAATATACATTTAACATTTGTTAATGCATTAGCTATCATGAAATAACAATGAACTATATGTTTTTTTACGCCATGTATTCATCTTTGTTATTGCTATTTAATAAAAATACAATTGTTCATTGTTAGTTCATGCTAGTTCATAGTGCATTAACTGAAGTTAACATATACAACTTTTGATTATAAAAATGTGTTTTTATATGCTGAAATTGACATTAACCAAAATTAAAGAGGTCATGACACGAGTAATCAAATTTTCCTTGATCTTTTGGATCAAAATAGGAGGTAATTGTAACTACTAAAAACATTCTGTAAGTTTCAGAACTGAAAACTTCCTCAAAAGAAAAAGAGCATATTAAAACAGTCTCTAGAAACCGGCCATTTGGAATTTGTGGAACTTATACATCTGCATATGACTCTTCCAGCAAGACCTATTTTTCATCATTGCACCCTTGGCCCTGCCTACGGGTGCTCAGACAGTCACACTCACACAGGTGAAGAGGAGAGAAGGCCTGTTATGGGAGATTCATCCAAAGGGGACTTACACAAGACAAAGTCATGCATTGTTAACCATTACTGTAGTTTATAGGGTAAATAACTGTAAAATGACAAGTAAATACAATATTTAGCTGTAATATGCATTGCATAATGAGTAATTTCTTGTTACGTCACTCATTAATGACAGTAAATGACTAATTGATCTAACTAATAGAGTAACAATCTGTAACTAAATACAGCAAATTACTGTAAATGTATTTCGGCGGGAATCCCACATCATCTTTTCCTGTGGGATGCACGTGTTTCTGTGTTCATACTATTATGCTCAGTTTATAATGGAGTAGACACAGAAGCAACTGCAGGTAAGTTGAACGATGAAATTTCCTCTATAATATTTAAAAATTGGGATGTTTGGTATTGGTAGGATAATGAACTTTAATCTTGGCTCTGTCTCTCTCAAGGCTTCCCTCCACCCCTGACAGGTGGAGGCGAAGTTTACCTCAGGTGCAGCTGTCTGAGGAAAGCTGCATTTGAGCGGAATTCACACAGAATTCAAGTGGAAAAGTAGAAAACGCCAAATTAAGTAAGTACAAGCAGTAATAAGATGATAATTCAAGAATTTTTTTTTTGTAGAGAAATACAAAAACTCTAATGTTATTGAAAGGATGCCATTGAAGTTTACTTTGGGGCAGTTCACAGAGGACACTTTCTTTTCATTCCGTCTGCGTTATTAGGCTACGTCTTTAGTCAATGTTTTTCTCTTGGACGCCGTGTGCGTTTCGTGGAAAGTGGTTCAACATTTTAAAATGCGTCTCGAGACCCGTGTTTCACTGCTTTTCTTGCATCTTGAAAGCTGCATTTTAAGACGATGTGTCACTTTGAAAGCTGTTCGACGTTTTAAAATACGTCCAGACTTGCTTTTTGCTGCTTTTTTTTGCATCAAGAAAGTTGCATTTTTTTAAGATGGTGTGTCAAGTTGAAAGCAGTTCAACATTTTAAAATGTTTCCTGAAACCTGCATTTCGCTGCTTTTATTTGCGTCATGAAAGTTACATTTTTAAGACGGTGCCTCATGTTGTCATGATTCATTTACTCACTCTAATGCCATCCCAGATGTGTATGATTTTTAGAAAAATATTTCAGCTCTGTAGGTCCTTTCAATGCAAGTGAATGGTGGCCATCATTGATGTGGCCATCAAAGCATCAAAAAGAACATAAAGTTAAAATATTCCATACAACTGCAATCTCTTTCCTTTTGTAAAACTTTCCATTTTATGTTCCACAGAAGAAAGACATACAGGTTTAGAGAAACCATAGGCTAAAGTACATACCGTAATTACATATTTTTTTCATTGGATGAACTAGTATTGTATTTATACTTCTAGAAGTATGTGACTGAAGTGAGTTTAGCCAGATATAGAAGAATATCAGCAATATGAGGGTGCTATGTGAATACTTTAGGTGCTTCAGGTTGTATTTAGATTGTCCTTTGTGTAACATTTTTACTATTTTTATTTTCAGTGTTTTCCTCATCCTGGCCCTATAATAACACACACTGCACTTCTGAAGTGAATGGCATGATGAAGTACCAAAATAGCAAGGCAAAAAAAAATAAAAAATGCCATAGATCATATTATCTATGTTTATTACCTTGGTACTTCACCTTTGTGTATGAGGTGTGTGAGAAGTGCCCGACAAGACAGCCACATCTATGGCAAGTGCTACAGGAAGCGTGGGGTGAAATGTCATCTATTATCTGGACAAACTGACAGCTAGAATGCCAGGGATCTGTAAAGCTGTCATTTCTGCACGTGAAAGATTTTTTGATGAGAACTCTTTGAAATAGTTTAAGAAGTTATGACATTTTTTCCAAATTGTAATAGTAATCTTTCACATTTTTAATGTCCTGACTATACATTGTGATCAGTTGAATGCCACTTTGGTGAATAAATGTACCAATTTCTTTCCATAAGAGCAAAATCGGAACATTATTCCAAACTTTTGGTCGCCAGTGTATATGGAAGAATGTATAGTATGTATATGAAACATTTGCAATGTACCAATAAAATATATTCTTCAATATGTATTTTCTTGAATGCATTTTTTTCATAAAAATTATATATTATAGTAGCCCATTTAAAAATGTTTTACCGTAATATACTTCAGTCACCAATTCCGGTAATCAGTAAATAACTGTGAACAGCCACTGCAGTATGTTACTGTAAAATATGCCAGGTAAGGTCGAACAGTGTGCATCTGATTTACATTTTTTCAACATAATCCTGCACTAGATGGCTATGACCATTATCATTAATCTAGTGTCACTTTTAAAAGACGCAATGTCAAGTAAGGACTCTAAAAAGGAGACCCTCATCCTGTTTCACCCATTTGTGCTATTTGTATTTGTTAGTCTTTTGTACACATGCACTATATAGATATCTTTAAATGTTTCAATGCATTTCCGGCGATGTGCAGCGCGTTTTAAGAGTGGTACAAGTGCAACTTATAAAAATGTGTCTCATTCAGCTGCCACCACTCTCTGGGGGAAACACGTGTCGTTCTGTGTGTAAACAAACACGGAATATGTGAGATGTCACTCCAGAGAAGACCAGCGTCTCTGCTTTGGCCTGTTGAAGCCAATTGAATCACCCAACATCACCATGGACTGTATAACATTTGCGTATTCAGAACATTTCAGCATGTATTGTATGTTTTTGGCTCATACCAGAGTGGATTGCTTGTGAACCAGTCACAGTCTGATCTTTGCTTTGCAAAGAAACTGAAAGTTGCGGCAGTTAAAAACTACCAGACCCAGGAGTACATTTAATTCACAAATGTTTTAAATGTATTGACTGTTTGATATTTGCTATGCTTTAGGGAACATTTTTGTACATTCAGATGAAATATGTTGGGTATACAGTACGTTGTTAACACTGAAATGTCGTTTTATAAATTATAATGTAAAGTATGTTAATTTTCTTTCAATTGAGACAATTGCACAATGTTAGCCAATCAGAACATTGGTTGTTTATGTTGAAGTCTTAAAGGGCCAGATAGCTTAAAACCAAGCGTTTCAGACAGATGGCCAGAGACAAGGGTTGAAAATCATCATATATGATTCAATTATGAATGTTTTGGTGCAAAAAACAACAACAACTGTACTGAATTATAAGTGGACCTCAGGGAAGATAGTAAAATTATAAAAATAAAGAGTATGTCATGACCCTTTTAATAAATGCTGTAAAAGTTTTGTTCAATATTAGTTTGTGTTAATCAATGTTATTAACTAATGTTAACAACCTTATTGTAAAGTGTTACCAAAATATCACTGCATGACACAGAGATATTAATTTGTTACGAGTGTCAGAACTGCGAAGTAGAAGCAAATATCCATGGCAAATGATCATAACATGTTTGCAGTATGATTTTTACTGCTGCTCCCCGTCTTATATCTTATACTCTAACGATTATACTCTAATCGATACATCCCTCTTGTTGAATATCACTGCAATATTTCCACAGATTTAGCAGTTGACTGATTTCATGCGTGGAGATTTAAGATTTACACATTTCAATTTCATAAATCTTTCAAATTGAAGTATGCGTGTGTCATGTTTAGATGTGTGTTAGATAATTTTGTCATCCAATGTATTTAATTTATTTTCTTGATCTGCAATCCCCATCTCGATACGGCTCAGCTGAGGGAAGAAAGAAATGACACAGACACCCAATGCTATCAAATCCTTCTTCAACGTTTATTGTTCAGCACTTTGTTATATGGTCCAGGAAAAACCACATTCCACTGGACCCCCACCAATGAAATAGTTCATTACCTTATATGGGTGTGACATACATTTGAGCTACGTGTGAAACGTGAGAGTAGAGACAAGAGACACATTCCTATAGAACATCCTTCAAACAGGGAACAGCTGCAGCAACACCAACAAAAGAAGTTTAAAAGTGGCCTTCATTATTCCACATTGTGTTTTTGTTTTCATGTTTTGATTTCATGTCTTTTATTTTGGCATTCTAGATCCTGCTTCCCATGTCATGTGATTTCATATTTCCCTCCATGTGCATGTGTCTTGTTTTCATTGGTTTATTGTGTTATCAGTTCTAGTCTGTCGTTGGTTTAAGGTTATTAGTCTTGTTATCTTGTTAGTGTTCTGTTTGATCATTGGTTTATGTTTCCCCATGTCATGTATTTAAGCCCTCATGTTTGTCTAGTATTGATGTTTGCAAGTGTTACTTTGTTGTTTTTGTTTATGCTAAGTAAACTCTAGTTCAAGTTAAGTATAGGTTTAGTTCTTGATTATTGTTTGAGTTTTTGGTTTCATGTTTATTTAAATAAACTGTACTTGGGTTCTTCACACCTTCATCTTTGTCTTTGCCAGCATCGTTACAGTATGTGTGTTAAGTTTTATTAATTTGTTAAAAATTGCTGTTATATTTGATGGAATTTTGTTATAACATGGAAATGCGTAAATCTTGAAAACAGGCTAATATATTTTTTTGAGTGTATTTCTAACATCTTATGAATGATTAATGCACATTAATGCACATGCAATCTAAAAAAAAAACTTGCTGCGAAGCACAATCATGCCTGCATTCAGATTTACAGAAAAAATATAAATATGTGAGTAATATAAAGATCATGTCACATGTAACATTATGTCACACCTGCCTGTAATTTTCATGTAAACACAAAACCTTGATTAGCTGGTTCAGGTTTGTTTGATTAGATTTGTAACTGAGCTTTGCTTGATGGTAAATTTTTAAAAGCATGCATTGAGGACCTGTGGTGTACTGTGTTTTTTTTAGTTGCATAATATACTACCACATTACCAAAAACTATTGACATCAGAAGTCAAAAGCATGCAGGCTTTGGCCTTATGTAGAAAGTTTGGTCTATTTGAAGTGACTTATTAAGCACTTAAAGACCAAGCGATGGGCGATAATGAGCAATGATCATAACTAAGATGCCCACTTAGATTGAGGTTATTGCACTCTGCGTCACTCTTTTAGCTCTTTGTTTCCATCTGATCAACATCCAACACAGTATTTTCGAGGGCATATTAAAGAATACCATATGTGTAAGTGCCCTAAATGAGCTGTGGAACAGTTATTGTCAGTGATGCTCAGCAGGGTCTTGTTCATTTTGTCTTCACTGCAGATCCGACCTGTAGTTCACAGCAGAATAATTGTCCCGGCTCGTTGGAAGAGAATCAGTAATGAGTCTTGCACCATCAAGTGAGGCCTGCTTTTAATGTGTCCCTTCAATGGCAAGCCTTAAGGCTATGGCAAAGTCTAATTCATTTAGTCAAGTAATGTCTAATAGTATAAAGACCTCAATTCTCTGGTTTATTTTCTCATTATCTCACATACTGTTAATTATCAGTGGATATTGTATTATCTATTAAAAGGATGGCTCAAAAATTTTAATTCTGTCATCATTTACTCATCCTCATATTGTTCAAAACCTGCATGACATTCTTTATTTCATTGGATTCTAAGGGAGATGTTAATTTTAGCAACAGTCACCATTCACTTTGGTGACTGAGCCTAACATTCTCCCTAATATCCACACTGGTTTAGAATGACATGATAGTGAATAAATAATTACAGAATTTGTATTTTTAGGTAAATAATCCCTTTAAAAGAAAGCATTTGGAAGCACAGATTTATGGAATAAGTTCATGAGTACCTAATGTGATTGTATTTTGTAGTGTTTTTACCAATGGAGATATCTTGGTTCCTCCAGCACGGATCCTGATTCCAAAGCATACGCTCACTAGCTGGGAAAATATACTGGCCATGGTGACAGAGAAAATTCACCTTCGCACTGGAGCTGTGCACAGGTACTGTATGTATTGCATTAAAATGTTTGCATGTAAATTTTGATTTAAGAGGATGTTAAGTTGCTTAATTTCTTTCAGATTGTGTATGCTGAATGGGAGAACATTACATGGAGCATATGAGCTTGTGAACAACCAGTATTATGTTGCTGTAGGAGCCGAGAGGTTCCGGTCATTGCCATATTATCAGCTGGTTTCAAGCAAAGGAGTAATCTACAACCTGACCGATGTGTAAGAAATAGGAGATTGTAATGATTATGCTTTCTGATATTGCAGACACATAACAGATATTTATGTAACAGTCCATTTATTGCACCTTCTTAAAGGTTTGTTTCACCCAAAAATTACAATTCTGGCTTCATTTGCTCACATACATGCCATTCCAAAGCTGTATGGCTTTCTTTCTTGTGAGGAACACAAAAGGAGAAATTTAGCAGAATATTGCTGCTCTTATCTGTCACTCACTCAATGCTGTGTTGATGTAGTGACACCAGGGATCACTCTTGGGAGCCCCAAACACCTCTGATGTTTTAAGAAAAGGCCAATGATAATTGGAGAGTGGAATTTGCATGCCAATCCCCCAGATGTATGGGTATAAAAGGAGCTGGTGTGCAACCACTCATTCAGATTTTTTCTTCGGAGCCGAGCGGTGTTGATATATTCCACTGCCAATACATTCACCTCTGCAAGAGAAAGCAAAGCACGATCTACACGGCGGCTGGATTTTAAGCTGCATCACAGCGGTTTCTCCCCTCTCGCAATACTAAGTGCAGAGAATGGCCCTGGGCGCTTCGGCAGCGTGTGTTGAGCACTAAAAGAGTATATTTCTCCTTAAAATGAGTGTATATTCTCTAAAAGAGTGGGCACTGATGGAGTGTCTTTTTAAAGATGCCTTTCCGGTTATGTGCAGTTCCTGGTTGCTGTCGTTATCTCTCCACTTCTGATGGTCACGATTGCTGCCTTATGTGTATGGGCTCCAGACACGCTGAGACAGCGTTCATGGATAGTTCATGTCCACATATCGAGAACATGACATGGCCATGTTGCAATTGCAGCTTTCCTTCCTTAGATGGAAAGCCACTCTAGCCGATCCCCGCCTCGGATCTTCTGCCCATGGGCACGACAGTTAGCACTGGGGCCGATTTTGGGACTTCAATGGAAGTAACTCCGCTGGGTGAATCCCCACAGACCTCTCATTCACCAGCACGCTCGTGTGCCCCAGTTGAGTTCCAGGATGAGCCAGGCGGCCCGCCACAGATCGGGTTTGACCTCGTATTTGCTGCTCAGGAGGAGGATGAGATATCGATAGCAGCGTTGTAGAGCAGGCTTGCTCGATGTTTGCGGTGCACTTGTGCCAGCAGAGTGCTGCCACCTGGTGGAACCGTCCTAGGCTCCCATCCAAGGCCTGTAAGACTATGATGTCTATGACGGCGAAGGCTTATAGCGCAGTGGGTCGGGCCGGCTCTGCTCTGCATTCCATGGCCCTTCTGCAGGTCCACCAGGCCAAGGTATTGAAAGAGCTGCATGGGGGTGGTCCTGACCGGGGAGTACAGGCGATGAAGGTCACAGCACGGGCTCTTTGGCAGGCGATGTCCACGTTGGTGGTCCAGAAGCACCACCTTTGGCTAAACCTGGTTGAGATGCGGGATGCCTTGGAATCCTTTTTTGTTGAGTTTGTTGCACGCCCGATGGCTGCAGTACCCACATTTAAAAAAAGAGCACTTTCCTCACTCATTGGTCATACAATATATACCTTAGGCTGTCGTTGTGAAAGCCATGCACCAAGCATTCACGGCCAGAGCATTGCAGGTGTGGTTTTCCTGCCTCCACACACCCGGCCGTGACACACACACATGGCCACGCACAGGCAGTTGTGGCAGGCTACGAAGACACTCAGCCTCCTCCCCCATCACTGACCAGTCCTATGTGGGGTAGTGGTTGCGAGATAAGTGCTTTAACTTCTCTCCCTATACAGCGACTAGGGACATGAGACCCCCCGATGTAGCACTTTCTGCCGCGAGACCCGCGTGACCCGTTCTGCGGGTACGTCAGCAGCGGTTGTCCCCTTGGTGCTCCTCGCCTGGAGTTTGGAGCCGTGTTAATGCTCTCCAACCCGTCGCGATGGCTGGCCAGGACGATCTGACTTGGCTACACGATTCAGTTCGCTAGGCACCCGCCCAGGTTCAATGGCATTGCCCTTCATGCGGAAGTCACAGCCCTTCTGCAGAAGGCACATTCTATTGTGCGTCCAGCACTTAGATTGCTTTGCGGCGGTAGACCTGAAATATGCGTACTAGCCTCCAGCCTCGTCACAGACCGTTCCTTCAGTTTGTCTTTGAGGGTCAGGCATACCAGTACAAGGTCCTCCCCTTCGGTCTGTCCCTGTTGCCTTGCAGCTTCATGAAGGTCGCAGAGGCAGCCCTTGCCTCGCTAAGGGAAGTGAGCATACACATCCTCAACTATCTTGATGACTGGCTGATCCTAGCTCACTCTCGAGATCTGTTGTGTGCACACAGGGACCTGGTGCTCACCCAAATCAGCCGATTGGGACTTCAGGTTAACATGGAAAAGAGCAAGCTCACCTTCACACAGAGCATTTCTTTTCTCAGGATGGAATTGTACTCGGTTGCTATGACCGCGAACGAACGAGTGCGCTCAGTCAGTGATCCCACTGAAACAATTTCAGAGGCTCCTGGGGCATATGGCATCCTCGGCAGCGGTTACGCCCCTCGGGTTGAAACATATAAGACTGCTTCAGCACTGGCTTCAGACTCGAATCCCGAGATTGGCATGTCGGCGTGGCACTCATCGCATGGCTATCACGCTGATCTGCTGCCACTTGTTCAGCCCTCGGACAGACCTGGCATTTCAATGGGCAGGGGTTCCCCTAGAGCAGGTCTCCAGGTGTGTCGTCAACAGACACCTCCAAGTCGGGCTGGTGCTCCGTTTGCAATGGAGAGCTTTAGACACTCCAAGCAGCTCTTTGTCTGTTTCGGGGGACAACAGAAAAGGAACGCTGTCTCCAAACAGTGGATTGCCCACTGGATTGTGGATGCCATCACATTGTCATACCAGGCCCAGGGTGTGCCGTCCCCTTTGGGACTATGAGTGCACTTTACCAAGAGCATAGCTTCCTCCTGGGCCTTGGCCAATGGCACCTCTCTAACAGACATTTGTAGAGCAGCGGACTGGGCAACACCCAATACCTTCGCAAGATTTTATAATCTCCAGGATGAGCCAGTTTCGTCCCCTGTGTTGGTAGGTACAAACAGGTAAGGATGCGGACAGTTTGCCGGGTGTACCGCTGGCACACAAGCCCCTTTCCCCTTCCAAGGGAAGATGTGCGCTCTTTCATCCATGTGAGTTCCTGGGATCGGTGAACCCTGGATTCCTCCCCTAGCACCAGCGGCAAGCAAATTTATTGGAGGGTCCAGGCCCTGTACTTGTGTCAGTTTGCCCTTTTCAGGTCAGCCCCTGTGCTGGGATAGGTGCTCCATACACATTGGTTCCCTGTCAATAACTCCATATGACATAATCTTCCACGGTATGGTCTCCCTGACAGTAGACCCATGTCTCCTCTTGGGCACAGTCCCCTCTGCCACTGGCCAGCGTGTTTGTAGAGCTCCGTCTCCTCCGGGTAGGACCTACCACGGGGACTCCACATTTGAAACTAACGATAAAGAATCGGTAAGCCTGTGTGATGACTTTCTGCACAATTACCTCCCCTTCAGGCAGGGTGTGGTCTCTGCGGTGTCTTTTTTTTAGGATATCTACCCCGACTCGAATACGTTTGGCCCCAGCTGGAATCAAGCGAGCTCTTGAGAAGAAAGAAGAGAAATGGCCGAACCAGCTGGTGTGGCCTGTGCCCATTGTGGGCACATCTGACATTGGGAAGGTTACAATGGCACTGGTGCACTTGTTGCTTGGCACGCAGAGGCCTGTCTGCGCATGCACCGCTGATCCACGTAACACAGTTCAGCTGGTTGTGGCGTTTTGTATAGGGACCCCTAGTGTCACTACATTGACACAACGTCAAGTGAGTGACAGATAGGAAATGTCTAGGCTACTGTTGTACTGGGTACCTGATGGAGGGAACGAGATGTTGTGTCCCTCCTGCCACAACACTGAGCTAAATAATGTAAACTAAATAATGACAGTTTTATTATTTTGGTCGAATAATTACTTAAAGGGATGTTCCTGGTGTTCCTGGTGTGTATTCTAACATTTATGGATTGGCCACAGCAACTTACTGTAACTCATATTTTTGCTTATTTTTTCAATAAACGAGGGACAAGTCAAAAATCTTTGGTGATCAATCCCACATATGCTGTGGACCTGGAACATTGCTTTAAGGTTACCAAGCTTAATGTTTTCCCCCTTTTTTAGGATCAACAATGGCATTTTTCCAGATGTAAAAAGAGACAAACATGATAGAAGTTTGGTAAGTGAAATATATGCACTATATTTTTAAGATAAAATGTGCATATTATTGACAGCACAATTTTAACTACATGATTACACAAAAAAATCGACATGCTACTTCTGAATGTTCATGTACCCTGAAATTTACCACATTCCACCAAATTTCTGACAAGCTCCATACTCCATCAAATATTCTTGCATTAATTTTAACGTGTTTAGGTTAGGTTTAGGGTTGAGGTTTGTGTTATTATTAGGTTATTATTATGGAATAGTAACATATGCATTCCTGTTGAATATATTACATAATTTACCTAAAAATACAGATTGCTTTTAGTGCCACCCTGTGGACATTTCACAGAAACTGGTTAACAACACTGGTCGGCCACAAATTTCTGAATTTCAGTAAGCACAAACCGATTTCAGCAGCAGAACTTTCAACCTACTGATGCTAAATTCAGTGTGATCAGTTGGTATTTTACAGCATCATAGACTAATAGGCAAATCCTTTAACCTTATCCAATCTATGGATTAACCAACTCTCATGGCCCCAAATGAGGGAGCTGTATTGTGAAAAATATTATGCTTAAAGCGTTAATGTCTCCGTAGACATAGTCTAGGCATATGAGGAATCATTTGAAAGCTTAGAATTTGAACTTTTCAGATATAACCATCTCTTCTCGTTTATGCTACATAAAATAACAAAACATGGCCTCAAAACATTTGCGTTGAAAATTAGCTCTACTAGAGGTAATGGGGTACAAATATTTATATGATGATAAAATTCTTTCACATAGAACCTAAATGGACAAGTCATATATCAAATAAAATCTCTTCCTCTCAGGAATGTGACAGTTATTTTGTTTCCCTAATAGCACAGTTTGAAAGTTTTTCAAAAGAATCACAAAGTGAAATATTATTGTAAGTCATCAAATACAAACATATCTTTTATGCACTAATCACTGCTGCTGTAAGCCCCAGATAGCTAAAAAAAAACAACAAAAAAAACATTATATCCACTTTTATCTCAAGCAGTTTTCTAAAAAAAACAAAAAAACTAAATGCTATTGTTTTTCCTACGAGCTTACACTAATGTTATATCTTAGATGTCCAGAAAAAATATGACATCCAACAGGAAAAACATGATAAACAAATCAGCAGAAAATATATATATATATTGATGATAAAATATTATATATCACAGGATCTCATCTTTCTAATGACACTTAGATTGAGCTTCTAGTCCTCTCAGAGGCCGAGATATTTGATGAAATAACAAGGGTGGTGCATGAACTGAAAATATGACTGACTGTCTATGGAAAAGCATAGCTTTGAGGGCTAAAATGCATTAGAGCACCACCTACATTTCAGATCTGTATATTGTGATGGAATGTGATAAACATTTTTTTCTAGTGTTTGCTGCCATCTAGTGGAATGAAAAATGTTTTTCAATCTGAAGTGGAGCGAACAGAACCAGAATTAGGACAACATTTTTGGGGGGTATGTGAGTTACTTGATCAAGTGAGAGCCAAGCTCCCTCACCAGGTGGAGGCATAGAAACCCACAGAATGAAGATAAATTGTTTTGAGATAGTGCTAGTGTTCGCTTGAAGCTTTGGGAAGGTCCAGACTACAAGAAGAGCTAGAACTGGCAAACATGTGATGGAGAGAAAACACACAATTAGTGAACTGGGTCTCTGAATGCTCCAAAGTGAAGTTTGAGACATCTGGCTATTGTAAATAAGAGAAATGATGGTTCATGTTTGCCCATTGATGTTAGAAATGAAAGCTCTGGTGGTTACTCCATGAGTGTTGTTCTCTAATTGACTTCTCATGCTTCAGGAGCTTCATTGACTGGAGGAAATAATTTGAAGAAATTAGCAAATTATCTTTGATAGAATGAAGATGGAATAGCAATCAAAGTCTCATCAAAGTGTCATTAAATTCCAAGGTGTACAGTAGCTCCATAATCTGTTTACATTTAACCTGTAATCTCTATTTGTTTAGAGGAAAAACAAACACATTCATGCAATCACATATTAGTTTTCCCTTTTGAGTATCTCTCAAAGTAATTTAAAGTTGTACTATTTATAAAATGGAAAATACTTTTGTTTAATGATAGAGCACTTGTACTGATATTATGATTATTCAATATCAAAAACATATAATAATTATAATATTTAAGTATAAAATTTTGTGCTGAAATTATTTTTAAGCTATATTTCCACAATGGCATAGCAATTTAATCTTTAAGGGATAGTTCTCCCCAAAATGAAAATTCTCTCGTCATTTACTCACCCTCATTCCATACCTGATGCGTATGACTTTCTTGCTTCTTCAGAGCAAAAACAGATGGTGCATCCAAAATCACATACTGTTACAGTATGTAATCTATTTGATTAAGAAAGCACTTCCCGGCTGGTTAAACAGTTCATTCTTCTAGGTACGCATGTGAGTAGAATTAAAAGATTCCGGACATACTTCATCCAGAGAAGTGAGCATTGTCTCGTGACCTGAATAAATGATGTAATAACTACAAAAGTGAAAATAATCAGCTCTGGTTTTGTTAAACAAGCACCATTTTAGCACAAGGAACAACTTTCTTGGTATATATAGCACTTACAGTTGGAAAGAGCATTCCGACTCATAGTTCTCTGACTTAGATAGCATTGTTAAAGATACCTTCACATTGCATTTCTTTAACGGTGAAGTTTACTCGGAACTGTTGTCCAGCAAGGAAACACGAGGAAAATTGCTTTACATACCATACATGGAATGGCGATTTTTCGCATGCACAGACAGTGTAGGGAAGTAACGGAATACATATAATGGGATTAAGTATTTAAATGACAAAATATAAGTAATTGTATTCCACTACAGTTACAATATAAATCATTGGTAATTAGAATACAGTTACATTCAAAAAGTATTTTGATTACTGAAGAGATTACATTTTATAGTCATTTGTTTCATTTAATATTTAGTCCTTTCAGATGGAAAACCTTTATACATATAAATGATGCAATCCAAAGTGCATTTGAACAGCAAAACGTTCATATGAGCAGACAGAGAAGTAAGTTTGAAGTAAATTTGGAGCAGAAGAAATAAAAATAAACCTTGTGTAAATTGTCAGCATTACGCTAAGCTAAAATATTATTTCTAGCCATTTTATATGCACGTTACCAGGCACGATCAGATTTTTCAAGAAAATTCACGTTGGATAACGTAAACCAGTTCATTGGAAAGGAGGCAAGAACCGGCTTGACAATATCAATAATAGTTTAATGAAAAACTATAAAACCAAAAGACACAAACACACATAGGATGGACAGCTGCCCATAAATGTTCTCTCTCTGTCACACCACCGTCCGCAGTCAACCTTTATCCCTCTCTGAGGATTGATTAGCCTGATAAGGGTGTGTAAAATCGTGACCTGGTCCCGCCCTCAGCCCTGTCGCATTCCTCCCTTGTTCTCTCAGGCCGGGGAGCACCCGGCATGACGTACACCCCCCCCTTTCCCTGGGGGGAGGGCGTGCCTTGCCAGCAGATCATCCCCACCTTCCTGAATCTGGGAGAAGACAGGGGGAGGAAACGATATTGAAAAATAGGTGCGCACTCCCTGTAAAAGTGCAGTACCCCCAACAAAAAAAAAAACTATAAAATTTAAAATAGAGGGAAAAGGTCAATGCGGAGCAGCAGTGGGAGAGAGAGAATGGGAGGAGAGAGAGAGAAAGAAAAAAAACACTTACTAGCCGGTTCTCCAATACGCTGTAGCTTGGCCCTCAGCCACTCCTCCACCCTCTAGTGGATGACAGCCGTGCCTCCCCAGGCGGATTGGAGGCAGACCTCCAGCCCCTGGTGGACGGAACCCCCGGCGCATTCTCGGGGAACAGAAGGGGTCTCCCCTGCACCTGGCAGCAGTTCTCCCGCTCCAGGCGGTCGACAGTGAGCCTCTCCCTGCTCGCGGTCGGCGGTCTCAGACCCCGCTGCATTTCAGCGGCTGGTAGGGGACTCCTCCTCCCCTGGCAGCGGCCCTGACCACTCCAGGCTGTCGGTTCGGAGCCCCTTCTCCCCTCGCGGTTGGCGGCCATTCCTCCGCTTCTAGGCGGCCGGGCTCCTCTGTCCCCCGGAAGATGGCTGGATGCTCCATTGGGGTGAATGGTAGCAGCGAGAACTCTACTACTCCTCCTTCCCAAGATTCGGCACCAGTGAAAAGCAGTTCAAAAGAAAGGAGGCGAGAACCGGCTTGACAATAAAAATAATAATTTAATGAAAAACATAAACCAAAAGACACAAAAACACATAGGACGGACAGCTGCACGTAAACAGTCTCTCTCTGTCACACCACCGTCCGCAGTTGGCCTTTATCCCTCTCAGAGGCTTGATTAGCCTGATAAGGGACCGGGTGTGTAAAATCACGACCCAGCCCCACCCTCCGCCCTGTCACAGATCATAATTTATTTTTCTAGTAAGACCTTTGATACTAGGGCAAAAATCATATTTTTTATAATAATTATTTTTTTTTCCTGTAAACATATATTAAAATCCTTAAAACAAGATCAATTTGCTATATCTTGTTTTAGAAACAACACTGCATATGATATTTAGGTTTTTCAGAAAATTTATTTTTAACATGTGCATTTTGTCTTACTGTACTGGCAGAGTTTTTAAGGTCAAAACAAGTGGAAAAATCTACCACTGCTGAAGAAGTAGTCCAAAGTATTAAGAATACGCTACTGACCTTGAGTAATCTAACAGAATATGTTACAAATGACATTTTACAGCATGCATTCTGTCATCTGTAGTGGAATACGTTTCAAAAGTAACCCTCCCAACCCAGTGCACAGTAAGGGGCTTTAAAGGTATAGTTCACCCCAAATTTGAAATACTCTTATCATTTACTCACCCTCATGCCATCCCAGATGTGTATGACTTTCTTATTTCTGCTGACCACAAACAAAGATTTTTAGAATATCTCAGCTCTGTAGGTCCTTTCAATGAAAGTGAATGTTGACCAGAACTCCAAAAGCTCCAAAAAGTAGATAAAGGCAGCATAAAATTAATCCAGTGGTTTAATCAATGTCTTCTGAAGTGATCCAGTTGATTTCAGGTGAGAATATACCAAAGGATAACTCCTTTTCCACTGTACAACTTATATGTATTGTCATTGCAATACAATTATGATTACATTTCCTTGCGCTTAACATACACAGAGCTCTAGATGGCACTATGAGAAGTGTAACAGAGCTTGAAATCATGATCGCCAAGGAGAATGTCAAGATCTATAGTGAAAAAGGAGTTCCATTTTGGTCTGTTCTCACACAAAACCAACTGGATCTCTTCAGAAGACATGGATTAAATCACTGGAGTTCTATATATTACTTTTATGCCGACTTTATATCCTTTTGGGAGCTTTTGGAGTTCTGGTCACCATTCACTTGCATTGTGTGGACCTACAGAGCTGAGATATTCTTCTTAACATCTTTAGAAGAAAGAAAGTCATACACATTTAGTATGGCATGAAGGTGAGTAAAGGAGAGAATTTTCATTTTTGGGTGAACTATCCCTTTAAGGAGGATCCCTTGTTTAAAAGTAACATTCATGATGTAAAGACTTCACATAGGGAGGGAAAGGAGGACACAGGGAACTTTATACTTCAATTCAAAGGTGAGACTTTTAATAACAAAACTCAAAATTGCTTTTCAGTGTCACACTCATAAGCTTAATACAGTCTGTTTTAGACGGGTAGCTCTCTCTCCTCTTGTTGCTGGCATGGTCCATTATATACCGCTCTCCCCAAGCTCATTGCAATTGGAAACAGGTGTTAATCATTATCTGTCTCAGGTGTATTCACCCTTACCGCATTCTCCCTCTCCGGATGGATGCTCGGATTACACCCCTGCTGCCACTAGTACATTTTAATGAGTTGAACGTGTACTTGATGCGTATTGGAATCCCAAAAGTATATTTTAAAAGTGTACTTTAAGGTAATATTATTTAAATTAATTAAACTGATTCTTAAAGGAATAAACTTTCATGAGAATATTTCTTAACCAACTTACACTTTTAAAAAGTGCACTTAGTTTTAATAGCAACTTCAGTCTATTTTTTAAAATCAGTACCTTTAAAAATTTTTTTTGAATAATTAATTGGATTTAGTGCTTAACATAAGTACATTCACACTTAAGTATACTTGATTTTCATTTTGATAATTTCAACTTAAGCATATTACTTGAAATTACATTTAGTCAATATATTTTAATATGTTGTTTTATTTTGTTTCAAGACTTCTAGGACATTACTTAATAGCGTAGATCAGGGTGCTTAAAAAGTATAATTGTTTGTTACACCAACATTTGTGTGTTTTCAAGAAGTACACGTCTAGGACATTAGTTAACACAACATTATAGTTTAGTGTACTTTAGTAAGTATACTGTACTTGATTGACATGTTTAGTATACATGTGTACAGTAGTAGATTAGAAGTATATTTTATGATTGCTTACTTCGTTGCAGTAAAGTAAACTGTAGTAGCAGTATGGGGGTTGGCAAGCACATAATTCACACCAAAATGAAAAACAATTCACTCAAACCAACTCCATACTGTATGACTTTCTTCCATGGAACACAAAAGGAGAGGTTTGGCAAAATGTTAGGGAGTGACAGTTTTAGTCACTCTTTACTTTCATTGCATCTTTTTTCCATCACATTCTGAAGAAAGAAAGTCATATGGGTTTGGAACAACATTAGGGTGAGTTAATAATGACAGAATTTTCACTTTTGGGTGAACTATCCCTTTATGTTTATGCATAGTCTCTTTTAATCCCAAACATGAAACTTTTCTACATAGCATCCATTCTACAGATCCTTAATTTACCAGATGAGGGAGACAAAGACTCAGATATGGCCTTCACCAACAACCACTACCAAATCAGCCTTTCTTTTTCTCTCCAGCTGCTTATATTATCCAGTGATGTCATTGTGCATAGAACATAAACATTTTGATAATTAAATGAAATTATGTCAGAATCTGTCTCCTCTTCCCCAAGGAATCAATACAGTATGTTTATGCTTATATTTTATTTTCTCTTTAAAGGGATAGTTCACCCAAAATTTTGAAAATGTACTCACCCACATTGTTCTAAACCAGTACGTTCTAAACCTACCTTTCATTCTTCCATGGAACACATAGGGAGATGTAAGGCAGACTGACGGTCTCAGCTACCATTCACTTTCATTGTATGGAAAAAAGATGCAATTACATTTTGCATTTTGCCTGTGACATCCATAGGCAGGCATCCTGGCAAAGTAAATGTATGCCAGAGCCAGACCCATGCCATGGAACTGCAGGGCAAAGCTGTTCCTCTTATATCTGCGGTGGCTTGCTCATGTTAGATCTGCTGCTCTCCCCAGGTTAGATTCCTGTTTCGGAGTAGCATCAGTTTCTCAAGAATATTGCTGGAGGCACCCATCCAGCTGCTCTCTATCAGGCCTGTCCTGCCCAGGCAGGGGGTGTGGTACACTAATGCAGTGGGGGATCCTCTATGCCTGGTTTCAGAGTCATTATCACATTGCTCTGGATTGAAGATAACCTTCCCCTAGTTTACCATACTTTGTGCTAAAAGTTGTTCACATATCAGTGTAGAATGTCCTGACAAACACAAACACTTATCAGTGTACATCAGGCCCCTCAGTAGACCAATGTACTGTAGGCCTGGTCTATATGTTTAAGCCTCAGACTTTCAACCTCCAAATGACAGGGTTGGATGAAAATGAGTCTTACGTAGTCTGACTTTTGACTGTTGGCATAACGCCTAATCCACATTGCATCTTAAACTTGCCAAGAACTTGGGTAAGAAGAGCCCATCTGACCAACATGCAAAGTAAACAACCAAAGTTTACCCTTTTTTACTGAAAAAATAAATAAATAAAAAATACATATATTTTTATATGCGACCTCGTGCTTAGGTAATCACAGCAGTGCTAATTTAGGGCCATATAGCACGATTGCGAGTGTGATATTGCTTATGTACATCTGTTCAATGATCAAGTACATTTTAAAAAATGAGGAAAAACTGAGCATTGGAACTACTTTCTTACATGACGGATCAGAATCTGATGTTGCTGGTTCAAAACAAATGATGCGCCAAGCCTCCGTTAGTAATTAAAAAATGTCACTTCAGAAATAGTATCACGGCTTGTGCTGTTTCTACCAAGTTATTGGATACACAAGGATGGATGTGTGTGTGTCTGTGTGACAGAGAGAGAGATAGAGAGAGAGACACGGAGCATGTGTGATCACCTGTTGCCACACCCAAGCAGAGATGCTGTCAGCTAACTGGAGATCAGCTTTCTCAGTGGAAAAATAGTGGTCCAAGCAGGGGTAATTCTCCCTATTTCGCATTAGCCAGTGCACAAGAGTCTTTCACTATAGAATCCGCAATGTCCTCTGACGTTTTGAACAGTACTTTTTCTCCAATGTGGAAAATCCAGTAAGAGGTAAGGGCCTTGAGTTGTATAATTAATCTGTCTGTTGTGTCTCTCAGCTGTGATGAGCCGCAATGCTGAAGTTGTTAGTTTAAAGCCATCTAAAGCTATTTTGTAGCTTTAGTCGTCAATTTTTACTTGTCAATCTCCAAACGGCTGTACAGAAAACATCAAAGAAATGATCAGAAACATGCATAGGATTTGTGATCAGAATTTATGTACTAACACCAATTTTTCCACAGACAAAACTTATAAAACAAAGTATATATCTAGTTTGCTTGCTACTAACTATGTAGAGTAGATTACCTCAGAAATGTAATCTGGTACTGTTTATGAATTGCCTAACTACAATGTTAATCAGTAATGAAATTATTCAGATTACACTTCTAGGTAATCTAATCTGATTACTTTTGGATTACTTACTGCATGCTTTGATGAAAATCTAATTTTAAGTGTATAAAGTACCTTTTTGCTTTCATTAAACATTAAAGGAATTAAATTTCCCAGTGTCAAAAGCAGCTCGTTCAATGATCCCTTGTAAAGCATTCATTCTAAGCTCCTCCTTTCAGACAGCATACTCTGCTCTGTGTGGTCAGATGTCCTAGTCTGTTGTGTTTGGACTACTGCTTAGTGTAGCGTTTGGGGGCGGGTCAAAGCTGTTCGTTATGTAGGTTAGTACAGGAAGTCTGGAATTTCTAACGATTCGTTTCAGGTGTTCAGAATCGGATCTTTCTTTTGGGAGTCAGTAACTCACTTTGATTTTTGAAACTTTGCAGACTTTTTTACATTTACAAACAGCTATATAACACACTACATGAAAGGTAATATTAAAAAAAAAACACAATTGTGCTCTTTAAAACAAATCTCTGAGTTCACTCTTGAGTCCACTAACCTGACAAACTTGGGAAAATCCATGAATTAGTTCTTGCTCAAAAGTGCTCATTGTTTGAACCCTGAACATTGTTAATATCACATTGTTTCCACCTGGACATGGTGCACCGCAACTGTAGGAAATCACATAGAAGCCAGTCAATCAAATCTGAACTGCATTTTTTAAATTGTGGTTGCAAGTTTTGTGCATTATGAATCAGACACTAAGTAACGGTCCATGGATGTGCTGTCTGGGGCTGAGATCTGATTAAAATGTACTCTTCCCAAACTCTTGCTCTTAGTATTACAGGTTTATATTTTCTTTTTCACAACTTTTTCTTTAGTTCATGAATTTCTGTGTGTGTTGTTTATAGCATTACAAAATGCACAGATTGTGGATTTCTTATATTTATCCTCCAACTTTTATATAGAAGCACTTTATGAACTTGATCTGAATTCAGAAAAACACAATTGAATATACCAGCTGAACTTGCTACTGCTGTTGTTGTTTTGTTCTCCTTTGCCAACTAATGGCTGCTCAAATTCAAAGGAATGTCAGACAGAGTTTGCTTTTTAAAAAGCAAGGGAGTATAACATATTCAGCTATTCCCCAAACCCCATGTTAGTGGGCTTGCAAACACCACTGCCCAAAGTGTGTACCATTGGAAGATGGAGATCAGTGAAGTAGCCCCAAGCTGCCTCTCTATGGAGCCAACTAACAGTGGCAAGAGCTGGAGAAAAATGCATTAGGTCTTCTCTTTCCCTCACTTTGCCAGAAATGGCTCACCTTGCTCCCAATGGTAGAAATAGACAGGCTGCTGGAAAAAAAATTACCTTTTGTGGGAGTATTAATTCAGACATGCATCCCGCTGTCAAAGCATCAGTCTGAACTCTTCTTCCCACAGTTTTCTTATTCTCTCTCTCTCTCTCTCTCTCTCTCTCTCTCTCTCTCTCTCTCTCTCTCTGTCTCTCCAGTGCCCCAGCCTTTTTTATATCATCAATAACTGACTGCTGTCTGCCTAAGAATAAGTTATTCCCTCCAACTCTCTTTTTAAAGCTTGTTTGGATCCTCATTGTTTGATCTGGCTTGATAAATAAGACTACTGCTGTTAGAAATTCATGGCTGCCCTGTTTCATCAATAAATGATTAGTTTGCTGTGCTCTCTGGTGATTGATAGATTGTGCATGGGATGTATTGGAACCAGATGAATTCAATACTGTGCTAGTCGCTGGGGAGCTACAAAGCATATCAGCTCATGAAAAATTGAGGTCAATGGAAAATGTGAAAAAGAGAGTAAAATAGGAAGAATGCTCGAAACACATTTGTTTCTTGTTATAAACGGGTTGTAGACACACTTTAAGCATCAGATCAAATCAAAGCCCTGTATGGTCTTTATTTGAAGATTGCTTTTGTTTAACATTGTAGCTTGCAAAACGAGGAGTGGACAACAATGACTCAGTTTTTTATGCCAAAATGGACCAAGCAAAACAGCCGAGGCAGGGCTCTAAAATTCCAGATCTTTTCACTACAATGGGTAAGTGTTGGAACTTGTGATACAATAGTTTTCCTTCCATCTCCCTGGAGTTCATACATTTCCATTCCCTTCCTTCAGCAGGGATTTTGCATTTTGCATAATCGCTGATATAGTTGTTGTTTTTGTAAGTCTTATTTTCTCCTCTCTTGCACTCTTTCTCTTATACTCTCTATTTTATTGTGATTGTGATGCATTTATGATTATGGGAGTGAGAGAGAGACAAAAAGAGTGATCTTGTACTATTGCACAAGTGCGGCGCAATACAGAAAGCGCGGGTGTGTGGTAGAAATTGCTTTGAATTGACAGGCTGTTCTCTAAAGCCCACCTACTTTAGGGAAATATGCTCTCATTCTTGGATAGAAAGCCATCCTGTGAGAGGAAAATTAAGCACGGCATGGATTCAAATGCTGCAGAGGGCTTTAAATCATAGATACTTTCAATCAGACCGTTTTGTTTAAAATGTATGCAAGTGTCCTGATAGCTATGCAAGATAAACAAAATGTTTCCATTTTTTCTGATAGTTAATCAAAATGTTCATAAGTTATTCATGGAAAATCTCCCTCTCTCATTCTCTATGTTTTCCCCCCCTCTCTATCAGTTTTTGGTTCTTTCACTTTCATTCATCCAGTCTCTTTCACTATGTTTCTGCTTGACACTTCTGTCATATCTTTTTTGGTTTTGTTTTGCTGCTACCTTTATTTCTTTACTAATAGCATATGCTTAAATTCATTATCTGTCTTACAAAAGAAATGATCAAGCCCACACAGAAAATGTCCTCCATATTTTCTGTGCTGATTTTGAGGGAAAATTTGCACTCTGTAATTATTTGTTTATGCTACACTGGCATCTTGGACTTTTACTGACACCTAGTGATATGGATGCAGCATCACACAAAAGACAATGTTTTCAGTTACTGATGCAATTTTAGAAATGTGCTCATTTTAAGTGTATAAATAGTCAGCCATGATTATAACACGGGGTCACTAGCTGGGTTTACATTCATGTATTTCTATGCGCATTTTGGGAAATCACATAAAAACTGCTGGATGGAAACACCAAGATGTGCATAAAAACTCCAAAATGTACATTAAAAAATGTATACACTCGGTTAAGGTGGATACATTTTTTATTTGATAAGAAGAAATGTGCAAACGATGGAAACACATTTACCGAATAAACTGCTATTGAATTTACACTCACCGAGCACTTTATTAGGAACACCTGTATACCTACATATTAATGCAATTATTTAATCAGCCAATCGTATGGCAGAAGTGCAGTGCATAAAATTATGCAGATACAGGTCAGGAAATTCAGTTAATTTAAGAATGGGAAAAAAATGTTTGATTTTGACCATGGCATGATTGTCGGTGCCAGACGGTCTGATTTGAGTATTTCTGTAACTGCTGACCTCCTGGGATTTTCACACACAACAGTCTCTAAAGTTTAATCGGAATGGTGCCAAAATGGTGCTCTGGTCATCAAGAAATAATGGTGTTTAGAAAGTCCAAAGCCTGCTTAGAATTTTCTTATAGATCTGCACGGTAAAGTCAAAAAGGAAGGAGGAGCGCACACACATAACACTCCCGTAAATGTGTAACATGCTGTTGATGTCAGTTTTTTTTTTGTCTGTATGCTCTAAACCGTAGGTATTTTATTTATAAAAGTCACAGTGGCTACAATTCCTCTAGAAGTGATATTTTTGTACTTTTGAACACTTGGGATGGAAATGCAGCTTTATTCTCACATTGTTTTTGTGATATTATGTTTATTACCTAAACTAAATTGCAACTTCGATGGAAACATAGTTATAGAGACTGTTTAGCCTGAGACGGAGCACTTGAAATTGTAGTACCCAATATGGCGGGTGTAGAAAAGGAAGTCCCACCTTAAAAGTAAAATCCCAATCACTTTTTAGATAGAGACATCTTCAGTTAACTCAAGAATACGCATGTGCATTAGCTGGACTAACCTGATAAATTGTGTTTTTTAGCGTAATTTTATTTTAAGAAGCACAATATATGATACTATTGATGTTAGATTTTACTCTTGATTTAAAATATGTTATTTGCTCATAATCTTGACCGACTGTTTTGGAGATTTCTGACATTCTCCATTTAGGTTCTGTAGATATGATCTTTAATATTATGCCGCTTATATCCATAAAAAATTGCTTTCTGAGTGTGTTTCTAGGTTCCTGTGAAATCCCTTTTATTTTTATTTTCAAAATTCTGTTTTATTGTTACCCATATTCTGTGTTTTCTGTTTTATTTTTTCTGAATTCTGGGTTTTAAAGTTTATTTGCATTTTATCATTAAAAAAACTGCCTAATCAAATTAATATATAAAATTTAAATCAAATGAAAATGGAACAATTTCTTATCGACATACTATTGCAATACTTTTTATTAAATGAAGAGCATCTATACTAATCCTCACAGCATAATCCCAAACCCAAAATTTGATGTTTTTGTTGTATTATTACTATTAATATTATTATTATTATTGGTGGTCAAATACAGCGCTGCACGGTAGAGCATCACATTATTAATTAAAGCAGTGATAAAACTCTTGCTTGAGATATTGTAATTATTACTGATATACACAAAAAAAATATTTTAGCCTATTTTCAAGATGTATCCATTTCAATTGAATAACAAAATTCCATCTGATTGAATTGCCAAATCTTTAACAAAATACAATTTACAAATCATAAAAAATGCAAGTTTTATTAATGACATTTTCTTCAAGACTATTCAATTCAATTAGATGGAAATTTGTTATTCAATTAAAATGGATACATCTTAAAACTAGGCAAAACATTTTTTTTGAGTGTATTATTATTATCATTATTACTACAACTACTACTAAAACATTGAGTATTATATTACTATTATATTTACTATACAGAAATAATATATTTCTGTAGCATTTTTTCAATTTCTAGTTAAAAATGGAGTTAAATGGCTTCACTTCTCACCTCCAGAAAAGCAGTTCGCAATATGGGAAAATGTGCTTATTAAAACACAAAAGGTTATGATTTAATGATATCAATATATGGTGTGCATATTCTACACGCATCACAGTGAATAAAGTGATTTGCTCTTTGTCATAATTACAAACACAGAGTGCGCATGATGATAATGATACAGTTAGTGTATAAGCAGCGGCTTTTCACATTCACATACTGTTGAAACGCTCCGCTCATGCAGAGCTTTTAGGCTATTTGTTTAATTAAATCTCAGCCTTTTGTGGTTTAATCATCACACTAGGACTTATAAAGATTTTAATATGATTCATTGTGCATTATACATTAAGTTCATACCAAATAAAATTCTGTATTTTCCATATTTTCCAAAACTACTATTAGTTTATTTATGTGCAAAACTTTTTAATGCATAAAAATATTACCGATTGTACCTTTAAACATGTAAAGATGTTGTAAAAGATGCAAAAGGAAGATGATATGAACAAATTTGTGAATGTTGGGCATTCTAATTTTGCGGAAATCTGAGGCACTTTCTACTGAGTTCTGCTGGTGCAGATTCTGTGTAGGCCTGCAGATTATACACAGGATAAATTTAGCAAGACTTATCAGTACATCATATCCTATAGATGCCATGATGTCAGTCAGTGAGTATTTGCAGATGCACCATAGCTGCCATCACTTTACACATAACAGCCGAGCCAGCAATCCTTGTTATGGAGTTGAGTTTCTCTCACTCGCGCCGAGCTCACATTAGCGTATAAGCGTATGTCTGCAGCAATGCTTATGAAAGCCCCTCAGTGAAGGCTCATGCCTACTCTGGACACTTGGTCATGTCCTATGTTGTAAAGGAACCACATAATGAAAACGGAAAATAGTAAAACAAGAAACCGCCTTTTAACTACATCAATTGCTGCAGAGGGATAACCAAACATGCCATGACTGTGAGAGCCATTCACATCACCTATTGGAGGAGGAGTGCATCTGCTGTCAGCCTATCATTAGAGCAGATTGTCTTACCTTTGAATGTCAAAGGCACTAACCAATGCAGTTTATGTCTCAGGATCAAGGAAGCCCATTAAACACTTTAAGTGCTGAGCTCGCACAGACTTGATTTGATGTGAGCTGAAGTGTTCTGGGTAATGCTAAATAGCATTTATTACTTTAACCCTCATATCTTTCTGCAGAAACAAAACGTTCCATTTCCAGACAGGTTTTCTTCTTTGTCTGTGGAAATAGTCTGCACTTTAGATATGATATTGAATGTTTTGGAACTGGCATTGATAAGAGGGCCTGTTCATTTACACTGCCATTTTGTTAAGTGCACAGTGAAGAATAAAGCTGAGCTTTAACACAATTGTTCTTGAGTGTCTTTCTAATGAACAAACGTGAAACTACTTTACGCTGATATCTCTAGTGTTTTGATTCTAAACTTTGTAAAAGTGATTTTATCCAGCTTTTTTATTTATTACATTTAATACTATTCAGATTTACTATTCAGATTAATATTCAGATTATAATATTACAAATCCACATTTTCAGAAAACAAATTGGACTGCATCAGGGAACACTGGCAGCTCTATGACTTGCCAAAAGTTAGACTACGCTGATAAAACTGTTCTTTTTGCAATCTGTTCCCATAGAAGGAACGTTTCTATAACAACATTTTTGCAAACTGACTTTTAAGTGCTGCATTCTACATTTTGCCACAGTTTCCTTGTGAAATTAACACTAGAGGCGCTACAACAACTGTGCGTTTTATTAACTTTCACAGAAATCATGACTATGATGGCTGATTTTTTGTTAATAATTGTAAAATGTCAGTACTTAATGGAAAGGAGGAAGTGGGAGACAGTGAGATCCAACTCAAAAAGGTAATTTATTTTCACAAACTCACTTTTCAGTGCAATTTTAACAACAGCACAATCTCAGTATGTGCGTGGCAGCTCTCTCCCTCTCACTGGTGTCTAGCTCGCTTTTAAAGCCCGTCTCCACTCTCACTGCAATGACAAACAGCTGTTAGAAACAATCATTGCCAGGTGATGATCCTTACCATTCTCATCTCCTGATCTCGCTCTCCATTCACAAGCCAGCTCTCAACCATGCCCCCACCACCACAAAAATATTTTATTTGGTTTTGCATGAAACGTCATGGTTACTGTCATAACCTCCATTGACTGAGGGAGGGAACGAGACGTTGTGTCGAATAAAGTGACACAAGGGGTCTTCCTGGGACACAAAATGTACCTCTGAACTTGAGAAAAGGTCAATGTCAAGTTGGCAGATAGAATTTGCATGCCCTGCCCCAGACATACGGGTATAAAGGGAAGCGGGGCAGCGACTGTCAGTCAGGATTTTGCACTGAGGAGCCGAGAATAAGGTACGGCCATTTACAGTGGTAAGTCTAGGGCTGTGGCAGGATGGACACAACATCTTGTTCCCTCCCTCAGGGAATGGAGGTTATGACAGTAACCATGACGTTCCCCTTCTGTCACTTACTCAACGTTGTGTCGAATGAAGTGACACAAGGTGTCCCATCTAAAAACGCCAAACACTGACTGTGTTATGTGAACTGCGTGCTAGAGGCAACTGTGTCAGCTGCACGTAGCCCTCCCCAATGCCCCCAAAGAGATGTCACATACAGACCGTAGGTTCCCCTCATCCCTGAGGGGGAGAATAGGTTCTAAACTAGCATGGGAGCAAGCCGGGCAGCCGCAGCCTTTTCTCTCAATATGTCTCTCACATAGGACGTGAGCGGCTGGGGCTATCTTAATGCTATCAGATGTGATGGAGAAGGTGGTCTTTCCCGGTCCTATTCTTTCAGGGAGAAAATACCCTGCAGAGGCCACATCCTGCCCAATCAAGGGGGAGGTAACATGTGGCAAATACACTACGAGGGTTGTGAAGCCATACGTGGGAGTGGCGCGGTGGTAGGTCCAGCCTAATGAGGGGGGACTCTACAAGCACGGTGACCAGGGCAGTGGGGCTGCCCTAGGGAAACGTGGGTCCGCCGACAGGGGGACCGTACCGCGGGAAATACATCATGGGGAGTTTGCCTGAGAAGGGAACTAAGCCCTTGGAGCCCGACCCCAGTACAGAACACCTGTGACTCGTAGTGGGTCTGGACATGAATTTCTTCACTTTCCGCCATCCGCCTGAAAGCTAGGGACGAGAACATCCATGGTGCGACGCATAGTGGCTAATCTGGGATAAAAGGCGCACTGGATCAACTTGGTGAAGGGCGCTGTGTGCAACACCCGGTTGGTTGTGCCACGTTACCGAGTTCTACCAGCTCAGACCTGACAAAACATGGGACGAGACCGACTCAACACTGACATTGTAAAATCAGGTGAAGGTATTGGATGTTGCCCAGCTCACTTCTCTGCAGAGGTCTGCTAAGGAGGTGCCATGGGCCAGTGCCCATGAGGATGCCACACTTCTCGTAGAGTGTGCTTGAACCCGCAAGGGGGCGGGCAAGGCCTGGGTGTGATAGGCTAGGTAAATAGCATCAACAACCCAGTGAGCTTGCCTCTGTTTGGAGATGGCATTCCCTTTCTGCCATCCACCAAAGCAGACAAAGAGCTGCTCAGAAAAAGCTGCTGTTAAAGCTCTGTGTGCGGTCCAAATAGATACACAAATCACATACTGGACACAGCTACGAAAGGGCTGGGTCTGCCTCCTCCCGTACACTCTACATACACCTTCAAGGTGGAGGGGGACAGCCTCCCCTCCAGCCTCTCCTGCAGGAATGAAAGCACTGACCAAACTGTGCACCTCTGTGAGTCTTCGGCTCGGGAAGAACACCAATTCACAAACAAACACAACTTTAGGGCGTAAAGTTGCCTGGTGGAGGGAGCTCTGGCTTGTTTGATCGTGTCTACGACTGCAGGTGGTAGAGCCACTAGATCTAGAGCTCCCAGACATGGAGGTTCCAGAGGTCTTGGCGTGGGTGCCAGAGGGTGCCCCGTCCCTGAGAAAGAAGGTCCTCCCTTAGGGGAATTTTCCAGGGAGGTGCTGTCGTGAGGAGCGTAAGATCTGAGAACCAGGTCTGGGTGGGCCAGTAAGGGCCACCAGGGTGACCTGTTCCTCGTCCTCCCTGATCTTGCACAGCACCAGTGCAATGTGGCTCACTGGGGGAAATGCGTACTTGCGCAGCACCCGGGGCTGGCTGTGTGCCAACGCGTCTGTCCCAAGAGGAGCTTCTGTCAGGGAGTTCCAGAGTGGGCAGTGGGAGTTGTCCTGGGAGGCAAAGAGATCTATCTGTGCCATGCTGAATTGGTCCCAGATCAGCTGGATCACCTGGGGGTGGAGCCTCCACTCTCTGCTGGGCAAAACCAGCCGTGACAGCGCGTCCGCTGTTGTGTTGCAGTTGCCAGTGATGTGGAAGGGGTCCTGGAGATGGGGGTGTACGCTGCCTGCGAGTGCTCGACGCTGGGGCTGAGAGCTGGGCCCAGGTTGAGGCAGAGCTGCCTGTTATTTGGTCGCAGGGGGACGCCCTTGGTGAGCAGGCGGGGCACTCTGGTTGGGTGGCGCAGCAGCATGATGTGAGAAATTGCCTCCGTCTGCTTCTTCACCGCCGAGAACTGCTGGGCAAAGTCGTCTACGGTATCACTGAAGAGGCCGAGCTGGGAGACACGTGGCGCTCCTTGACCATGAGGGTGGCCATTGCCCGCCCGAGTGACCTTTGTGGCTCTGAGAGCGAGGTCTGTGGCTGAGCGCAGTTCCTGCAGCACGTTGGGGTCGGACTACCCAGGTTCAGATCTTTGAGTGCCTTGGCTTGATGGACCTGCAGGAGAGCCATTGCATGTAGGGCGGAGGCGGCCTGTCCGGCAGCGCTGTAGGCTTTGGAGGTCACTGATGACGTCATCCTACAGGCTCTGGAGGGGAGTACCGGGCGGTCCTGCCAGGTGGTGGCATTCTCAGGACACAGGTGGATCGCAACCACTTTGTCCACCTGGGAGACTTCCGTGTACCCGTGGACTGCCCCGCCATCCAGGGTAGTGAGAGCAGACAACCGGAGGGGTCGGTTGCGGGTAGTAAAAAGTTCCCTCCACGACTGAGTCAGCTCGTCATGCACTTCTGGGAAGAACGATAATGGGGGGGTAGGGTGGGTGGTTGTGAGCAGTGCCTGGAGCCAAGGTACCAGTCATCAAGCCGTGAAGGCTGTGGGGAGGACAGAGTCCAGTCCAAGCCCACGCTCACGGCAGCCCATGGCAGTGAAACAGTGGTAAACTAAGCTTGCTGTTCCACATCCGTTCAATTCTGACTGACAGTTGCTGCCCGCTTCCCTTTATATCCGTATGTCCGGGGCGGGGCATACAAGTCTGCAAACTTGACATTGGCCTTTTCTCAAGTTCAGAGGTACATTTGGCATCCCAGGAAGAACCCTTGTGTCACTTCATTTGACACAACGTCGAGTGAGTGACAGAAGAGGAACAACAAAGACAAAACACACAAACAACAAAACAAAGATTCAATGGATACAAGAGTAACCATACAATGTAAGTGGGTGGGGCTGCATGTCATTTTCACATAATCAAACATAACTCAACATCACAATGATTTAATTTTCCGGCTCAACGAAAAAAATACATTTATATTGACTGCTATATTACAATGGACCTCACCAATGCAAAAGTTGTCATGACTTTAAAACATATAAAACCACTGTTAATGTCATGAGTATATTAGTCAGACAATAACATGTCTGAAAACCTTTTTTCCCAAAATACAGATTTTAGGTTAAAATGTACATGAAAGTACAAGGGAAAGTGTGTATTTTAGGTGCTGTGACAAGTCAGCATTTCTTCAAAGGTTTTTAAGATCTTAGTCACCTTTCCACTTTTTCTAGAAGTGCAAACAAACTATTGTTTTAGTTAATATGAGGTTGTGGAAACAAGTATAATAATAATATATTATATATCATATCATAAAATGATTAGATCATAAAATGTTGTTTAAAATAGTTAGATGAAGAAAGTGTCACATAGCAGGACACTGACGACAATGCTTAAAATTTCATGTAAATTACTCTGTAACTATCAGTAAAGGTTTATTAAAAAACTTTCAATGAAAACAAATTTGTCCAGAATACGTACACATATAAATATATGTAAAAAAAAATACAATAAACATACCTCTTAAAGTGTAGATCTTTGCAGATATTTTGCAGATTAATTGCTCATATTTTCACTGTATGTAAAATTGTTGCATTTTTATATCTGCAGCGCTTTAATTCCTTTTCCAGATTATTCTTGAGGAAATGTGAAAAGCCCAATACTTTGACAAGCACTGTTTATTCTATCCTTTCAACAAAGTAAGCCAAAGTAAGTCAAAGAAATTAGCCACAAAGTAATATTTTTCCTGATTTATTCTGCATTTTTATCAGGCGTGAGCATTATTCAGCAAGCCACATTTCTGCTCCCAGTAATTTTTCACGGTATGAATAAATTCTGCAAATGACTATGTACTACTCTTTGTACAATTGACTATGTACAATACTTAAATGTTATATTTACGCTACTGATATTGTATTTGTTGTAATTTGCCTTTATTTATTCATTTATTTTTATTTTGTCGCCTTTTCTCCCCAATTTGGAATGCCCAATTCCCAATGTGCTCTAAGTCCTCGTTGTGGCATAGTGACTCGCCTCAATCTGGGTGGTGGAGGACAAATCTCAGTTGCCTCCTCGTCTGAGGCAGTCAATCCGCACATCTTATCACGTGGCTTGTTGAGCGCGTTACTGCAGAAACATAGTGCTAATCTCTGTGGCATCCACTCACAACTAACCACGTGCCCCACCGAGAGTGAGAACCACATTATAATGACTACGAAGAGGTTACCTCATGTGACCCTACCCACCCTAGCAACCGTGCCAATTTTGTTGTTTAGGAGACTAGGCCCCCCTGTAATTTGCAGTTATTTGTCATTTTGTGATTATTCAGAGCTCATCTTGTACTTAATATTTTGTTTTTGGTTGTCACCATTATTGTGATTTGTATGTCAAATATTGAAGTCCATGCGAAGTACGTTAATGTGCTCATACGAATGTAAGTAAGTAATTTCAAAATAAAAGCCATAACATTTAATCAAATGAAAGCTATTGTATTAACTTACCTTGCAGAGTTTATTGAATTTTCAATTGTTAAGGGGTCCGTGCAGGCATGTTGGTGCCCAGGGTGGCTGTCTATATGGTCTGTAGGATGGGCCGGTACTTGCGCTGTAGCATGCCGGCCCAAATTACCCAGCAGCCCACTGGGAAAATGCCCAGTGCTCCCGATGGCCAGTTCACTCCTGCTTGATAGAGTGTTGGATTTCAGACTTGAAGGACAGAGGCTCGAGCCCAGCCAAGAACGAAAGCTGACACATGAGCTGAAAGTGTCATTGAAACTACACCAAATGACCTGGTTGCTTTAGAAAATGTGCTTTTCATTTCACATTAGCTTTTTCCGCAATATTGGTTAGGTTTATGTATTTGTTTAGTATTATAATGTCTATTTTCTTAACATTCCATTTGCATTTATGACACTATTGGTTAGGTTTAGGTTAAAGTTTGATGTTAGGGAGGTATGTTTTACTCATTAAAATCTCAATCTAATATTCACCTTAAAAACCTTGTCTGATTACAACACCTTTTCGCTCACTTTTGGCAGCTCCCGTTGGACATTTTACTGGGAAACTGAGCGAAACGTATAATGAAGCACATCATTTTGTTTTGCAAAAATGTTGCCACTTTTCCCGGTGGAACACGGAATCTTGACCTTTGGACTAGTGTGTTTACAATCTCTCTGTGATCTGAAATTGTGAGATTGGAATTTGTAATTTTGAATGACTTCATTTGAATTTTATATTAATGTAAAAATCTGAATATTTACAGCTAATTCCACCTCTATAAAGAAATTCAAAACAAAAATTCTGCTGTTTAAATATACACAATTATAAAATGTGCAACAAAACGCTTACATTTTGTTAACCTCCTGACACCGAAACGATTGTCGTTATGATTAAAATCGTGCCGTTTCACAATAAATACCTCAAATTTTGAAAATGGCACATCAGATGAACCTAGAGACTACAATCTTTTGACTCAAACAGGTTTCAATGTAAAAATTGTAATGAAGTTTCTTACAAGATGCAGTCTTTTGGCGTTTCTCCCGAACACAAACTCCTCTAAGATCAGCACCATGTTGTTTTGTCAAATGACTTAGTGCATCAAAACTTGAACCCTTTACTGACAACCCAGAGTGTCCTGAACTGAGATCAGTCAGTTTAAATGAAATGAAATTATGCATAGCATATGCATAGCATATAGGCTGCGTCCCAATTCGCCTACTTATACTACGACCTAAAAGTATGTACTCTTTTTTTGAAGAAAAAGTACATACTTTTGAGTGTGTAGCAAAAGAGTATGCACGTTCTAGGACATACTACGAAGACGTCATGCAATGGAAGAGAACGTGGTTGCCTAGTTACGCACACCGCGACAGTTAAACAAACATCGTCGTTGGCAATGCGCCAGTTAATGAGGCGCTCAGTGTCTTCATCGGACCCTACAAGATAAACACGGTACTTTTTTTGCACAACACAAATCCATTAATATTATGAGACAATAAAATATAACTTTAATTAGCGCTAAACGTTTAAGTTCTTACACTTAAAAACTGAGGGCGCATCTCCGCTGCCGCATCCGGCCGCCATGTTTGCATCATCTCAAAGCTCCTCCCTCCCGCACGCAATGGGTTGTGGGCAATATTAGCCGTTAGAGTGTGCATCGATCAGCACTTCGGATTCTGACCGGAAATAGTAGACCATCCAGGTATCTTTGGAACACTCATTTCAACATACTACGATTTGGGACGTACTAATTCTATTTTCGAATACTATTTAGGACGGATAGTATGCGAATTGGGACGCAGCAATAGTGAAGACAAAACATAATGTCCGCACAGGAGGACACGGGTCACACAAGGTTAAATGTAACAAGTATAGAATTCAAATGAGAGTCAAATACATTATTCATTGTTTTAGCTTCATGCATTTTAGGCAATAGGTGTCAGTATGAAGTCCAAAATCACTGTTGTTATCATACAAAAAATACATAGAGCACCATAAAATCCCCTGTGTGTCAAAATCCTGAATGGTTACTGGTGATAGTTGAAGTATCATTTTAATTCATTTTAATGAATCATTCTAATAAAATTGGGTGCTTTAAAAAATGTAAACAACAGACCTGCTTTAATGAAATTTGGCAATTGAAATTGTATGCAAGATGGGTAAATCAAGCATAATATCAATGTGTAATTGAGATATATTACTCACTTTAGAAAAAAGTGTCTTCAAAGCCACCAAAAAAAGGAAGGAGACACAAGCAGCATCTGAGGTCCTGGAAGAGGAAAGTATGAATGTGGATCTTCCCATAGAACAGGTGAAGTATAATTTCTAGAGAGATGTTAAGTACTTTCCCACCATCAGGCCAAACGGTTCTCATTGCGGAACCAATCCCATTCCATACCAGTCTGGGCTTGTTGGCACGGTTAAAGTTTCTTTTTTACTGTGGTGGCACAAAATAAGGATAAGAATTAACTTTGCAAGTGACAATTTGTGAGTCGCCATGTCACTACGTGTGTTCCAGCAGAGTGGTTCTCAGTCCTTAGCAAGTCTAACTAACTATGCTGAGAAATCTGGGATGGGAATGGTTTGTAAACCTACTCTTGCAGAGATGATGATAGGGGTGAGTTTCATCCTTCAGAATGCTGCTGGTTCTGCGGAAGTAGTGTGATCTGAAGGTATCTTCCAGTGAGGGCAGGCGGAGTCCAATTATTTTCTGGGCTGTGTAAATGACTCACTGGAGAGCTTTTCTGTCTACTGCTAAACAGTTGCCATACCATACTGTAATACAGTATGTTAGTACACTCTCTATAGAGCAGTGATAGAAGGACACGAGCAACTTAACAGACAGGTTGGTTTTCCGAATTGTCTTAGAAATTAGAGACGCTGTTGAGCCTTCCTGACCAGGGCACTAGAGTTTATTGTTCATTTGAGGTACTCTGTGATATGGGTTCCTAGAAACTTGAAGCTGAAAACCCTCTCCACTTCTTCTCCTTTGATGATTAGAGGAGCGAGGTCCTCTCGGTGTCGCCTAAAGTCTATGAGTTCTTTGTTTATTTTTAAGTTCAGTGAAATTTCATTGTTTTCAGTACACCATCCTACTAGTTTGCAGACTTCAGTCCCACCACTTTTGTGTCATCTGCAAATGTAATGATTGTGTTTGTGGGACGTGTTGGTATGTAGTCATATATGTAAAGGGAATAGAGTTTCAGGCATGGGGACAGGTGGTGACCGAGTCTGACTGTCTCTGAGTGGTTAGATAGAAAGTCCTTGATCCACATGCACAGGGAGTTACAAAGACCTAGGTCAAGCAGTTTGGTGACCAGCCTGCTGGGAAAAATAGTGTTAAATGCAGAACTGTAGTCTTTAAAAAGCATCCTCACATATGTCTCCTTCTGTTCAAGGTAGGTCAGTGCAGTGTAGAGAACTGTGGTGATGGCATCCTCTGTGGATCTGTTTGCTCTGTAGGCATACTGGTGCTGGTCCAGGGTGGGGGGAAGGGTGGATTTGATGTGAAAACCAGTCTTTCAAAGCACTTTACTATGATTGTTGTGAGTGCCACCGGTCTATAGTCATTCAGGGAACTGGTGTTGGTCTGTTCCCCGTCTGTCGCTCACTTCGACGTTGTGTCGAAGGAGCGACACTATGGGTCTCGCTTGAGCGCCGAATATACCTCTGATTTATGAAAAAAGGCCAATGAGAAGTTGGCAGACAGAATTTGCATGTCCGCCCCAGACATAAGAGTATAAAGGTGGGGAAATACGTCTGTTTCATTCAGAAATTTTCTTCGGAGCCGATGGTCGTGTATGCATTGAGCTGCGAGTCACACACCTGTTCCTCTTCCGCTGTTGGATGTACGGCGCACTTCAGCGGCTTTCTCCTTCTCTGCACGGCAGTGCAGTTTGTCCCTGGGCACCTCGACAGCGCAACTAAGAGTTGTATTAAAAGAGCAATTTTTTTCTGAAAGAGTATTTTCCTCTAAAAGACCAATACACAGCGGTGTTAAACGTCCTTTTCAGGACGTGTCTTTTTAAAGATGCTTCTCCGCCCCTGTGTAGTTCCCGGATGCAAAAGAGTGCTCTCTGCTTCAGATGGCCACAGGCGCTGTCTCGTGTGTCTGGGATCCGATCACACCGAGGCAGCGTTTGTGGATGGTTCATATTCTCACTGCGAGAACATGACCTTGGCAACGTTGCGGTCGCGGCTTTCCTTCAACCGAAGGAACGCCACTCCAGCCACCCCCTGCATCGTTCCTTCTTCCCACGGGACTGAGGATGATGCGGCTGGTGTTGGAGGCGATTTGGGGATGGCAGCGGGTGCGGCTTCACCGGGTACATCCCCGCAGACCGCCCGCCCCCCCGGCACGCTCGTTGACTCCCGTCCGGGCTCGAGGCAACAGCGGCTTGCCTCACAGCCAGCCTGCCTATCCTCTGGAGCCCCTCAAGCTGGAAGAGCTCGCCGCTGCATCGGAGAGTGGTCAGGCATCTGACGTGGATGACTCGTCTGGGCTGCCAACTTCGGGCCAGCATGCCTAGGCTGAGGCTGATGCCCAGATGTCCAACATGCTTTCCCGGGCCGCCACCAGTGTGGGCTTGAACTGGAACCCTCCGTCCTCCCCACAGCTGTCGTGGCTGGATGATTGGTTCCTTGGGTCTGCGTGTCGCTCATAGCCACACCCCCCCCCCTTTCTTCCTGGAGGTGCATGATGAGCTGATGACTGCATGGAGAGCCCCCTTCTCCACTCGTCAAAAAGCTCCTCGCTCATCCACTCTCACTACCCTCGACGGCGGAGTGGCCCATGGGTACATGGCGATTCCCCAGGTGGATAGGGCAGTTACGATCCACCTATGCCCCGAGAACGCCGCCACCTGGCGGGGTCGCCCTGTGCTCCCCTCCAAGGCCTGTAGGACGACGTCACCACCGGACAGCATGTCATGGCCCTCCTGCAAGTCCACCAGGCCAAGGCACTCTAAGATCTGCACAAGGGTAGTTCTGATCCTGATGTGCTGCAGGAACTGCGCTCAGCGACCGACCTCGCCCTCAGGACCATGAATGCCACAACGCAGTCACTCGGGCAGGCAATGTCCACACATGTGGTTCAGGAACGTCATCTGTGGATGAACTTGATCGAAATGAGCGAGACAGACTTTACACGCTTCCTCGACTCCCCTGTCTCCCAGTTTGGCCTCTTCGGCGACACCATCGAGGACTTCACCCAGCAGTTCTCCGCGGTGAAAAACATCCCGCCCCGCCGCAAACCTGCCGCCACGGGCCATGCCCCGTCTGCTCGCCGAGGGTGTACCCCTGCGGCTAAGCAATACGCAGCTCCGCCTCAACCTGGGCTCAGCTCTCAGCCCTGGTGTCGAGCACCCCGCAGGAAGTGCACGCCCCCAATCTCACGGACCCCCTTAAGGACCCGGAAGGCTCCCAGGAGCTCCTGAGACGATTGACCCAGAGGCAAAGTTGTTCACTCTGGAGCTGGTGACAGACCACTCCGTCCCCTGGTGGAGGACTGGGAGGAGGATCCTTGTTTGAGTTTATTTCATTTGCTGCACCCCCTTGGGGCTGCGCTACCCACATTTTCAATAAAAGAGCTATTTCCTTTGTCTCTGGGTCACCTGGCCCGCAAATGCCATTCTCACAGCACTCTGCCGCCACACCTCAACAGTCCCGGCATGCTGGACGTGGACCCTCCGCCTTCAACCCTACGACTGTTCCCCGGCCGGCCGGTTCTGACAAGTCTAGAGGACGCCTCCACCGGACCTCCTCCTCAGTCACTAACCGCCCCCTGCTGGGTGTGCGGAGCAAGGTAAGTGCTTCGAGTCTTTTCTCAGCACCAACGCCGTACTACCTGCTCCACCCTGCTGCAAAGCCCCGCCGGGTACGTCAAAAATAATCGTCCCGTTAGTGCCCCTAGCACGGAGCTTGGATGCATGGCTTTCACTTCCCAACCCGTCACGCTGGCTGGCCAGGACTATCCAACTCGGTTACGCAATTCAGTTTGCCAACCCCCCCCCCCCCCCCCCCCCCTTCGGGGGCGTCCGCTTTACTGCTGTACATGGCGAACATTGCGGAAATCACGACCCTCTTACTCAAAGACACGATAGAGCCTGTCCCTCCAACCAAGATGAAGAAGGGTTTCTACAGCCCTTACTTCATTGTACCAAAGGAAGGCGGAGGCTTACGACCGATCTTGGATCAGGTAGACCTGTTCACCTTCCAGGAGACCTCCCACTGCCCACTCTGGTATGCCCAAACATAGGCTCCCCTCGGGGCAGATGCACTGGCACACAGCTGGCCCACGGGGCTGCGCAAGTACGCATTTCCCCCAGAGAGCCTTCTTGCACAGGTGCTGTGCAAGGTCAGGGAGGACGAGGAACAAGTCACTCTAGTGGCTCCCTAATGGTCTAATTGGTTCCCTGGCAAATTTCCCTGAGGAAAGACCTTCTTTCTCAGGGACGGCGCACGCATTGGCATCCGCACCCAGACCTCTGGAACCTCCATGTCTGGCCCCTGGATGGGACGCGGAAGATCTAGCTGATCTACCACCTGCTGTCGTAGACATGATCAACCAAGCCAGAGCCTTTCTAAAAGGCAACTTTACACCCTAAAATGGCAATGTTCTGAATGCCCTGCCACATACAGGTACGTGTTGGATCCCTTTTGGTGAAGTGGTCCTAAATATTTTCCTTGTATTTGGCCTTAACACATATAATACCTTTCTTCAGGTTGTGTCTGCAGCGCTGTACTGTTCTTTTTCTCCAGATCTGAAGGCTACGTTGCGGTCTCTCAAAAGGATCTGGAACTCCTTTGCCATCCATTGTTTCCTGTTTGGGAATACGTGGATGCTTTTGTTAATGTTGATATTTTCAGCACATTCTAAACTAGGGAGAAGTACTGAAAACAAGCTAAATGTTCTCTTCACAAATAGATGGAATTCAAAGAAGTTGAGGAGGAGCAATATCCCCACAGAAATCCCCAACCAGAGATTTTTTGTGATAGCCCTGCCAAAAACTTCACAAATCATCCAAATGCAACTGTTACACCAAGATCATCACCTTCTAGAACCAATAAGGTGCACCCTAATATAATTGATTTTTTTTTAAATCTGAATATTTCTGATCAAATGAAGTAAAATTTACTTCAGTGCTTTGACCAGTTTCTCAGGCCATAACCTAGTAAATATAAACACAGTTCCTGTCAACAGATCTCACAACATACCTCAAGTATGGAGGAGCCAGAAGGAGACCCACAACTAAACAGCCATGGAGATGGTGGGGACAAGTCATTAGCTAAACCAGAGGTTAAGGTATGGAGCTTACAAATCAGTATGTGACTCAGGGTTTCCGTTAGCTGGTAATTCCGGGTTTTTGACCATTAAAATTTCATAGAGTCTGACATTCAAACATTGTTGGACATAATGTCCAGTGAAAATATTAACCCTTTAGTTGATGCCACAAGTGTACAGTGTAATTGCATGCCAATGATAGCAGCGCTTCGCTGCCACAGAGGTTTAAACTTTCCCAAAGCTTCCCAAAGTCCTAATCAGTGACTACAGCACATTGTATGCCACACATGGGCAAAAGCAGTCTGCATTAATGATTATTCCTGAGAATATTGTCATTTTGTCATTGCTATAAAAAAAAATCTGAGGAAAATAGTCAGAAAATGTTTTTTAATATTTATTTATAAACTAAAACATATGTGATAAATTGCAATTTTTTATTATTATATGCTGATTCCATGACGGCCTTTCAAAATATAAAAAAAGGAATGGAAAAGCAACTATATTGAACACATTTTTATCATTTGACATGTTTCTGTCATTATTAACCCATATTGCATTATTAAGCATCATCATCACGTTACCGGGTAAATTAAATACCAAAATGAGATGACTGGATTTTTTCCAATTTGTCTGGCAAACTTTAATTTTCATGTTGACCGGCACCAGAATGTTTTTGCAGAAACTCTGATGTGACTATTTGTGATTTAAATGTGCTGTAAGCAATTGTATCCATTCTAATCCCACAAAACTGAGCCACTGAATTAGCCATGCTCCCCTTTCCAAAACCTGCACTCCAAAGATATCAAATGAGCTTTGAGACTGACACCAAGCAAAAAAACAGTTGTCAAAAACAACAGCAGAAAAATAGCACTCTCAACTGACAACTGTTATGAACAACATGACATAAAAATTGCATTAAGCAACGATAATTCGCTGCAGCTACAATACTATGGGAATGCGCAAAATGATTGACAGGCAGAAAATGTTAGAGACTGTGGCCCACAGACCCATTTTTGTTTAGTATTTACAGAATCTAGTGCTGTCTCATAGACCAGTGAAATATCTCAGGACACTTATTTCAGTGACATACATACCTTTCCATGAAAAAAAAATGCTTACAGCACATTCTAAAACTGATACACATACCACAAGTCTTTAATATCCTCTCTGTTCTGTCACATAATAGATGCCATCATGAGGAGGGAAGCAGCACTTTGTTTTTTCTTCTTTGCCTGTGATCTAACCCCAGAAATTAGTCCATTTAGATACAGCACTTATTTTGGTCCAATAGTCCTTGACCACTGTAGTGTGACTCTCATAATGTTGATGAACATAAAAAAAACAATGCTTTGGAATATTACAATGCCATGAAATTTCGCAGTGCTTTGAAACAGGAAGATATCAAGTCTTATTTAAACAATCAATAACACAGCATTCAATTTAATGAAAACTATAATTTCAGACAAAAGCAATTACACCGCCGGGTATTGTTTTGGTGCTACGATTTTTGCTGTAGTCTGCATTTTCCTAATAAAGATATTCTTATCGAAATAATTATTGAGTGGGGAGTGTAGTTATTACCTTGTTAAGGACCTCATCAATAGTATAATTCATTCCTTATCACATTTAGTCCTGCAAGTAGATTGGACCATGTGTAATAGAGAGTGGTAATTTTCACCAGCCCAACCTCAGATAATTGGCAGAATCATCATCACCACTCAAAACATGATTTGATTTACAAGAGCAGATGAGGGCTCCTTTTTATGACTGTTCACACTCTCTGTACTAAAGACATGGAAGTGCTAATCTTGCAGGACTTGCTTAGAAGGAAATGTTAACCATTAACCACACTCCCTAGCACTCAACAATGTCCAATAAATATTCTCGTGTTGAAGGCTTTTATTCCCATTGCACACATAGCTGTGGCACATTGTTCTTTTTATGTTCAGCCATGTTTATTGTCCAGCATCATAATGCAATAGTATAACCCTTGAGCAGATTTAATAGGAATCTGACAGTAACATGTATATTATGGCATAGATATTTTGCGATAATGAGTTATTGTTAGGCTGCCTAACATTTAATAGTGAGTTGTCGTTTCTTAATCTACCATCAATGAGTAGATATATTTTACAATGGCAGCCATATGGTTTTCAATATCATAACAAATAACCAGTTGTGCTAAAACTTATTTACAGCAATCTAGTAGTAGCAAATTCCATAGTTCCAGGTAATGAGGAAGCGGGAGACGCTGTATTCCGTTCCAATTATTCAGTCTTTATGTAACACAAATCATTTCTTTTCATCAGAAAACTACCAAATCACACAGCTTGAAGCTCGGCTCTCTGTCTCCTCCTTGCCATCTCTGTGTCACAGCTCACTGGGAATACAAACAGGTGTTAGCACAGGTGTAAATCCTTAACCAATCCGCTATTGCAGACCTCTCTCTCCACAGATCGGCGCTCGATCACACCCCCGCCTCCACATATCCACACCGCCCAACTCAGGCTGGGGACCATCCAGCCTGCAACCGAATCCCCCCCTTCCGAGAGAGAAAATCATCCACAGCCATATGCACCCATGTCTGTGGACCACCCTATGAATTTGAAGGGCTGAAGAGCCAGATACCAATGTGTGATCCACGTGTTGGTATCCTTCATACGGTGAAGCCATTGAAGCGGGGCATGATCCGAACAGATGGTGAAGGCACTCCCAAGCAGGTAGTTCCGGAGGGTGAGGACCGCCCATTTGATGGTCAGGTAATTTTCTCTATATTGTGCTGTACATTCTCTCTCACACCGAGAGCCTCTGACTAATGTACAGCACAGGACGCTCTACCCTATCCACTACCTGGGATAATACAGCTCTCAACCCCCTGTCTGATGCGTCCATCTGTAACAAAAAAGGAAGAGAGAAGTCAGAAGAATGCAAGAGTAGTCCACCACAGAGTGCAGCTTTCACTTGTGGAAACGCCTGTTGATACAGCTCCTTCCACTGGACTGGGTCTGCAAACTTACAGTAATAGTCAGCCAGTCCCAGGAACTGTCTCACCTCCCTTTTGGTCTTGGATCTCGGATAAGTCACAATAGTTATTGTTTTATAAATTTGTGGATGCACTTGTCCATGACCGTGGTGGAAACACAGATACCGTACTTCTACCCGTCCAAGGCATTGGGTATGTGTCGAATTTAGACACCGTGTTAACATTTCTATAGTCCACACAAGACTGTCAGACTTTGGTACAAAAACCACTGGACTGGCCCAGTCACTGTGGGACTCCTCGATCACACCCATATTGTTCATGGCCTGAGTTCTTCCTGGACTACTTTATTTCTTGTGTTCCGGTAACCGATTGGTTGGGAATGTACCATTACTCCTGGAGTCGTCTCAATGTGGTGTTCTATGAGGTTCGTGTGACCGGGTAGAGACGAAAACTCATCTGAAAAATCCTTTTGCAACCTGGAAACCTCATTGACTTGGGACGGTGAGAGGTGGTCTCCACAGGGAACTGGAGCAAATTCTCCTGTGTTAGTTGCCCCCAATGTGTGGAGTTTTGCTTTCAGGTCCAGAAAGTATTGAATTTCGTTCTTACTTTCTGAAGGTCCCTCCTCCCAATTTTCCCTCAGAACATCTAGGATGCCCCGAGGCTTGCAGCCGTCAAGTAATTAAAAAGGGAAAAATCCCTGTGGAGGCTTGTGGGACCTCTCGTACTGCAAATAACAGGGGTTAGCACTTATCCCAATTCTGAGCATCTTTGTGTATTTCCAAACTATATATTTAAGGGTCCGATTAAATTGCTCAACCAGGCCATTCATCTGAGGATGATATACACCTGCTGCGGTTCGACTTAATCCCCAGTATTTCATAAAGTTTGCGGAGTGTACATGAAATAAACTAGTTGCCCTGATCAGTTAGGATCTCTTTTGGGATCCCAAATTGGGAGATAATGTTAAAGAGTGCCTCTGCAACACTGCATGCTGAAATATTGCGCAGGGGCACTGCTTCAGGCGTTGCATAATCCACCAAGACTAATACATTGCTATGCCCCCGTGTCATCCGTTCTAATGGCCTGACGAGGTCTATGCCAATTCTTTTGAAGGGGACCTCGATAAATGGAAGAGGGTGCTTTTGGAGTGGCTGGTGGATACATCATCTAACATTCACGACACGCAGCACACCACCTGCGTACATCCCCATGAATGCCCAGCCAATAAAAATGGGCCATGAGATGGTTCAGTGTCTTATCTTGCCCTAAATGTCCCGCCATTGTATTATAATCAGCTGCCTGGAAGACCATTTCCCAGGTTGTATTTGCATTTGATTGAGCGTCCTGCGTCACTCGATACAACCTATCTTTGATACACACCCCCTTTTTGAGCACAAACCATGAAAATGACTTACCCGAATTTAAATGGTTGTCTTTCCTGAACCCTTTGGAGTTTGGGCACAGTTGTGGTATCTATTGAAAGAAGACACTTGGGGCTTTATTTCCCCAAGTTGTCATATTAATCAGAATTAATATAAGTTTAAAAAACAAAGTTAGAGAAAATGAATTATATAGTAATGGAAATGATTTCTGCAGAATTTGTTTATTATTATAAAAAAAACATTATAAATGTTCCAGAGCAACCCAGAAATACAATGTACTCAAAGCCACAAGTCTAAAGAAGTTTCAAATTTGAGGATGATCTAACAAAAAATTAAGTTCCTGCAAGCTTTCTTCTCTGACTAGGGACAAAACCTAAATTGGTCACTTGGAGTTTCCAGTTTTCTGGTGCAGGAGATGGAGAGTTTGACAGGCGGAGTTTCTTTTCCAGTGGCTGTACAATATCTGGATGCCAATTCTAATCTCCAAAAACAATCTTTTGTCTGCACCTTATCAAGATGTCCTAAAATTAATTTATTATGAATAAAACTACAGACCCATTTTTAAAAATAGACTTTGGAGTGGGTGTACAATCTCTATATGCCAATTCTAATCTCCAAAAACAATCTTTTGTCTCCATGCATACAAAGACCATTACACTGATGGCCGGCCATACAGACAGCAATCAGCCTCCATCTTTAGGCCATACAGATTATTTTGATTGCATTCTGTATTTTACATTGTTACATATAATAGTTATTATTTTCAGTTTTATATTTGTAAACCAGCAAAAATTAAATGTGTAGGCTGATTTTGTTTGTGAGACTCTAATGTATCAGATTGCATAATTTGTTGGAGAATGATGATGAAGTGTAATTCAGGTGAAATCTCAGGTACTGTAAACAATGGTAAATGGTCTGCACTTATATAGTGCCTTTTTAACCTTAACGGTATTCAAAGTGCTTTACACTGTGACTCATTCACCCATTCACACACACATTCATACACTCAAGGCGCTAGCCTGCCAATGGGAGCAACTTGGGGTTCAGTGTCTTGCCCAAGGACACTTCGCCATGTGGAGTCGTGTGGGCCAGGAATCGAACCACCAACCCTGCAATTAGTGGCCAACCCGCTCTACCACCTGAGCCACAGACACCCCAAACAATGGAGAATACTTATATTTTTCTCAGATTTATCACTTTTATGGACAAAATTTGCTACTGGAATTTTTTTCACTGGATGCTTGTCATGGATAATTTACCCAAGTGTGGTGGATTGGATTCATCTGGTGATTGCTTTTTCATAAAGTTACGATGTCCCGTTTTGATTTTGCCTGATTTTTTTTCACACTCCTGACACAATAACTATATTACTGAAGCTGGAGCATTTCTATCATGAAACAGAGACCGGATATTGAACACTTAGATCTTAAAAAAGATGTTTAATCTACAACTTTCAACAATAAAGTCAACATTAATAACATTTATTGTAAACTGTACTATTAATGTAAGCAGAGTGACATCAGGCCCGAGGGTGGGTATATTGCGTATCAACAGGTTGAAAAGTAGGGCTAAGAGAGTGCAACACCGGGCTGAAACTTTTGAATATACATTACTCTCACTTTGTCAAAGGCATTCCTGAGAGTCTTGTCTCATAACTGGAGGGTGGGAGGGGAGGAGCAGTCACTTTCCTTCTGGTTTCCCTGACGTGGAACTGATGTAGACGGCTCAGTGCTGTCCCACACCGGATTACCCTATTGTAGGACCCATCTGCACACATTCCCTTTAATAATGTCTGAAATGCTGGCCAATTCATACCCAAAATCAGGCGGGGACTAACTGCCACCTCTATTCTGTTTTTGTCCCTGAAATGGAACAACGGGCACTAAAGGGTATTCGTGTATATCCCCATGAACCGAGTTTTGGTGAAAGTCTTATTACAACCGGAATCCACCAAGGCTTTGACATGCACCCCCCTTGGATACTCAGTGATATAAGGTATGTCCCTGCTCAATCGGAGGTGGCTTATGATGTGACGGGAACCCAGAAACACGGCCCCACATCCAGGACTAAAGTTTTATCAATCCGGGGAGCAGGCTTCAGGAAAATGACCCCCTAAGTTCATCGGGGGGTCGGGACAGGAACAGTATGGGATGGGTAAGGGGAAAAGAGGGAGAGCTGAATGCTGATGGTGCTGTTTGAGGTTAAGGCCAACCCGTATTTCAGATCATTTCCCATATTTCAGATTTCTGATAATTTCAGGTCTGAGTACTCCAGCAAACTTGCGACAGGTAGCTGTTGTGCTGTAAGCTGAGGCTCCCCCGAAAACAGTGTTAACAGACAGACCGCCCACTGCATGCGGGACCACCCCGACCACTCCGCTGCATGCTCAAAAAGTTCTATGATGGCTTCGGGGTCATCCTGTGGCCCCATTTTCGCCAGCATAATCTGAGGCACAGCAGGCATGGTCGGAGTTGCTGCTGGAGTACCCTCCTGTGGCAGCAAGTTCCAGATCACCTGCCGGTTCTTCACCTGGGCTTGCATCTGGGCCTGGAACCATTGTTCCTGTTCCGACCGCAGCTCCAGGAGGGAATGATGTTATAACTGGTGGATGCCAGTGAGGGTTTTGACGATCTTGGCCAGCGGCGAGGACTCCATGACAGCGATCATTCCCATGTTTCGGCACCACTGTAGCAAATAGTTCCAGGGAATGAGGAAGCGGGAGACGGCGTACTTCATTCCAATTATTCAGTCTTTAATCACACACACACCAGTCAGCTTTCTTGGACCTCACTCTCCTCAGATTGGCACTTGATCACACCCCTGCCTCCACACTAGGATTTCTTTAAGTAAGTAAATAATAAATTCTCATGACAAAAGCAATCATAATGTAAAAATACTACTTGGATGAGAAATCAGAGCATGCTCATCCATTTGAACCTCTAATGTTTAAAAGCATGTAATATGAGAAAGCACAATATATAGGGAGGCTTCTTAAAACACTTAATTCATTAAATATGAGTCATGCATCAAAATAAATGATATTAACGACATCGTTGACGTTGTTATGAATTGTATTGCCTCCTGCTACTGTTACCATAGTTGCTCTTAGTTATTGATGAACAGATTCAATTGTAAGATTGTATTTTATTCAAAATACCCTTCTTAGCAAAAATAATGTCATTTTTGAATTGATTTAACAGGCTCTGCCTCCAGCCTCATAGATAAAAGTAAATCTCAGCTGTCACTTAAACATCAAGATTATTGACAGAAATTTTTGTACTCTGTAGAACTGCAACATTTTTGTCAGGTAACCTTAAAATTTGCTGATTGTGGTAACATCAAAATTAACTTGTTTAATGTTATTTAGTCAAATAATTTATACTATTTAATATGATATAATATAATAGGAATCAATATTTATGTTAGATTCACATGTAAAAAAGACTAAAATATAAGACTTAAGTTTGTCAACCAAATTAGACTGTATCTTCTTGGGGCAGTTAAATATAAATAATCATTATTTTTACTAATTAATTAGTATTACCTCTTATCACAATAACGGTGCCTAAGGATTAATTGAATTGATGTTAAGACAACTACTTTAATGCATAGTTTACAATAAATCCTTCATATTATACAGCCGAATGAAGCAATTGTTTTTGGATTTAACAATCAGTCACCTAAGCAGTTTTTCTTAGTTAATATTGTTAGATATGCCGATGTGTCCCAGCATGTTTGATCAATCGTCTTCCTCCTCCACAGAGTTTTGTGATAAAAATCAAATAGATATTGATCACATAATCAATCCCCTTTTGTGGTGTCAATACAGTATCTGTTTATCTTCTGCTCTGCTCTCTGGCTACAGTTCCCCAGTTTAGACTCACTTTTTCGAAGTGGGCTTGACACAAGGTCAACTATAATCAACCCCAGACGATACCATGGGCCATGAGCAGCTCTGTCATGCTTTCAGACCCTTTGCAGTAGACCATTCAATTACTGTTTATTAGGGAGAGGATAGTCATTAATCAGTTGGAGATGCACAGGTTTTGTCCGATGGGCCGTTGAACCACTTAAGAAAATATTACCTCTGTATCGTTAGTCCCTGTTACACATATTTGTTAATGTTAGTGTACTTTTTTTTTATTTTTCTGAAGTTTTTCCTGATTCTCTGATTCATACCTGTGCAATTTTTTGTTCCATCAAGTTCCAAAACAAGTAAAAATATCAAGCATATCCCTGGCCTCTGCACTGCTCCCAATACTCTGTTTTGAACTAGTGGTGTTTCATTCATAAACTATTTAGTGTTTTTGTATAAATCTTTTAAGAGAACAATTAGTTCATGTTAAATTCCATTGTTTCAGTGGACAACGACAACGTGTTTTTTAATGAATCAGTTGAGTCAATGATTAAATGACTTACTCATAACATTAAAGCAACCTAGTCTCATTGAATGAACCGCTTTCTATGTTTTGCTACAACAAATGAGCGTTTTATTCACTTTCACACAAATCACGGTTACTATGGCTGTTTTTGACTTTATAAACACTTATTTTTTGCTCTATTACTCATACCCTGCTATGTTATTATATCACAACACTTTTACTCTAATACATAATTTGCATGCATATTCCAACAATGTCTACTCTAGCTCACCTGACAAAGTGTTGAACTTTTGACCCGGAGACCCATCCTCCAGCCCAACCAAAAAAGAAAGTGAAAGTGAAGTGAAAGTGCCAAAGAAGGAATCTGATATGACGTACACTCATCTAAAGGATTATTAGGAACACCATACTAATACTGTGTTTGACCCCCTTTCGCCTTCAGAACTGCCTTAATTCTATGTGGTATTGATTCAAAAAGGTGCTGAAAGCATTCTTTAGAAATGTTGGCCCATATTGCTAGGATAGCATCTTGCAGTTGATGGAGATTTCTGGGATGCACATCCAGGGCACGAAGCTCCCGTTCCACCACATCCCAAAGATGCTCTATTGGGTTGAGATCTGGTGACTGTGGGGGCCATTTTAGTACAGTGAACTCATTGTCATGTTCAAGAAACCAATTTGAAATGATGCGAGCTTTGTGACATGGTGCATTATCCTGCTGGAATTAGCCATCAGAGGATGGGTACATGGTGGCCATAAAGGGATGGACATGGTCAGAAACAATGCTCAGGTAGGCCGTGGCATTTAAACAATGTCCAATTGGCACTAAGGGGCCTAAAGTGTGCCAAGAAAACATCCCCCACACCATTACACCACCACCACCAGCCTGCACAGTGGTAACAAGGCATGATGGATCCATGTTCTCATTCTGTTTACGCCAAATTCTGACTCTACTATCTGAATGTCTCAACAGAAATTGAGACTCATCAGACCAGGCAACATTTTTTCAGTCTTCAACTGTCCAATTTTGGTGAGCTCTTGCAAATTGTAGCCTCTTTTTCCTATTTGTAGTGGAGATGAGTGGTACCCGGTGGGGTCTTCTGCTGTTGTAGCCCATCCACCTCAAGGTTGTGCGTGTTGTGGCTTCACAAATGCTTTGCTGCATACCTCGGTTGTAACGAGTGGTTATTTCAGTCAAAGTTGCTCTTCTATCAGCTTGAATCAGTCGGCCCATTCTCCTCTGACCTCTAGCATCAACAAGGCATTTTCGCCCACAGGACTGCCGCATACTGGATGTTTTTCCCTTTTCACACCATTCTTTGTAAACCCTAGAAATGGTTGTGTGTGAAAATCCCAGTAACTGAGCAGATTGTGAAATACTCAGACCGGCCCGTCTGGCACCAACAACCATGCCACGCTCAAAATTGCTTAAATCACCTTTCTTTCCCATTCTGACATTCAGTTTGGAGTTCAGGAGATTATCTTGACCAGGACCACACCCCTAAATGCATTGAAGCAACTGCCATGTGATTGGTTGATTAGATAATTGCATTAATGAGAAATTGAACAGGTGTTCCTAATAATCCTTTAGGTGAGTGTATTTGCTTCAGTAAATGTGCTTCTAAAACACTATCAGTTTAGGCATTGGTTAAAACTCACATTGGTTAAGAATGTGAGTTTTGTTCACCTCTCGTTTATCTTTTAGGACACTATTGGTTATGTGTAGGCTAAAGTTTTAGGTCAAGGAGCTACGTTTAACTCATTAAATCATCCATCTAAGATTCACCTTAAAACCCTCTGAATACTACATTATTTCATAATGAATTATTATATCAGAATGTGTTATATCTCATTGGAGACAATTTAACTCTAGAATAGCGATTTTATAATAAAAACTGATAATTGCAATGATTCATACCTATGAATGGAGATAAGCTTCAGCAGTCTCTATAAAAGTTATTTTTTTTAAATCATCCAGTAATAATAAATGACTGTGATTGTCGCATCCTAGCCAGCGCTGAAGAAAGGAATAAGTATCACATGACAGCACTGTCTATGCTCTTTCGGTTGCAGTCAGGACCTCTGGACAATAATTTGCACTTTGATTAATGATACTGATAAACTTTAATAAAAACAGACCTTTCCACCATAATTTTCTCACCCTCGTCGTTCAAAATCAGCATTACTTTTTTTTTTAGAGTGTTACAAGATTGAGGGATGAGAGGATCGTGTTTGTGGCTGTCCAAGCTCCGAAAGCACACTAATGGTAAAAATGCCATTAAAGTCGTCCATAACAGTCTTGCCTTAGATTTAAATTCTTCTGAAGCCATATGATAGTGTTGTGTGAGGAACAGTCAGAAATGTAATTGTTAATTCACCTCATCAATAATTTGAAACTGGTGCGCATGCAAGAATGACCTTGTTTACATGAGCGCACCTGACACCAACACCAGGGCTGTCTAGAGCTGGCGTGCAGGATGCGCTGTGGTGCCAGGCAAAAGTTTAAACAAGGCAGCATAAAAGGCAGAGGAAAAGAAATTGCTCACATCGGTTCTTATGTGTATTTTCACTATGTTGGTGAATGTGTGAAAATGAACAAGATTTGAGGATGGGTCAGTATTCTGTGGCCCTTTGCAATACCCCTGCCACCCCCGCCCCCCCCCCCCCCCCATCCCAACACTGTCCTAAACAAACAATTTTTGAATAGATTATCATTTATATAACACACATGTGATAGTGTGTGAGTAAAAGGCATATTTACTTCCTTTCACTTCAAAAACTAAATTAGCTTGACTTTAATATATCATTTTAAGGCGTAACTTGACAGCTTCACTAAATATGGAACGTACTGCATTGAAATGTAATTAGATCAAAGGATGAGATTCTGATTTATGTTTTCAGGACACCAAGAGGGAGGAGATGTCCTCAAAGCAGTGTGGAATACGGTCATGCATGACTAAGTTTTTAAAGGGTAGGTTCCTAAAATCTTGGTATGAGACCATGGCCCAAATTCCTGAAACACGTTCATGATACAGTTATAAAGAAACTACTAATACACTGAACATATACTAACTTTCCTCAAATTTCACCATGGCCTAGACCGCTAAATAGCATCATAGACATAATCTGTTCTACTGATATACTGACATATGCTGATCATATATATATAAGTTCTTTTTTAATGTTGGTACTCTTCCTATTAAAAGCACCTGATAAATTTGGTTGCTAGGCTGGGTTAATTTGTTTTTGAAAGAATTGAGGCTTTAAAGCCCAGTGTTGCAGATTGGTTGTTTGTTCTGCCTGTTTCTATTGTCCATGCTTGAATTCTATAGGCTATAGCCTATAGGCTTAATAAATGCAGCAAGGCTTCCTGGGTGGATATGACCAAACTTTTTTTCTGCATATGATGGACACCATATACCATCTCTGCATGATGTTTTCTTTCTCTATGTAAATTTAGCCATTAAAGCTGCCATTTGTTCCCCATTTTCTCGATGAGATGGAGAGAAGTCGATTTAATGTTTTCTATGGTTTACCCACCATGGTGGCATAAACATCTGAATTACTCTATGGAGGCTGGATGTTTTGTTTGTACCTTGCATTTCACAGCTGTGATTTTTTTTAGCATCTCACATACAGTAAGTCCTCCTGTAATATCAATCTTGACTCTTTGTTTGCTTAAAATCTAATTCTTCCAAATTAACCAACAGTATAATGCCAGAATTTAATTTCCAAAAGACTTTTACAATTGTTTTCCCCCAAGCTAAACTGATCTAAACTATTCTAAACCCAAGAGGAAGACTTCTAAAAGCTGCCTGTTTAAAATCAAAATGTATAATCAATACCAGACCTCAAAATGCATGGCAGCCCTCCTGTGTCCAACAGAAATGGGAAACTCTTGGCAGATGTAAAAGTACATCCATGTTTTGTTTTTTTGGACTTTGATTGTGCACCCTGTTAGTGCTCATTTCGTGTATTATTGTGTACCATGCCACTTTGTATCTCCTTTATTCTGTATATAACTGGAGTTACAAACACCAATCATGTATGATGTGGGAAATGTAATCTGTGTATATATATCATGTGCTGTCAAATATTTACCCAGAATTACTGACTCAATCTTGTTTTAGCATTTTGCACTGTATCTAAACATTTAAATGTGTTTAAGAAGCGCTAGTTATCGAGGCCTTTTAAAGGGATAGTTCACCCAAAAATGAACATTCTCTCATTATTTACTCACCTTCATGCCATCCCAGATGTGTATGACTTTCTTTCTTCTGCATAACATGGAAGAATACATCAGTTCTGTAGGTCCATACAATGCAAGTGAATGGGGACCAGACCTTTCAAGCTCCAAAAATTACATAGAGGCAGCATAAAAGTAATCCATATGACTCCAGTTATCTTCTGAAGTGATACAATCTCTTTTGGTGTGAAAAATATCTATATTTCAATCCTTTTTTCTTTTTTATAAATCTCCACTTTCCATTTTAGAATGTAAAAGTAAAAGTGAAAGCAGAGATTTATAGTAATACAGTCTTAACGATTGATCTGTTTCTCACCCACACCTATTATATAATTTCTGAAGACATACTGGAGTTTTGTGGAGTACATTATGCTGCCTTTATGTGGTTTTTGGATTTTAAAAGGTCTAGTCACTATTCACTTGCATTGAAAAGACCTACAGAGCTGAGATGTTCTTCTAAAAATCTTCATTTGTGTTTAGCAGAAGAAGGAAATTCATACACATCTTGGATGGCATGAGGGTGAGTTAATGATGAGAGAATTTCATTTTTTGATTATGAATTCATAATTTCAATTCATATTTATATTTGGGAGCAGTGACATACATGTCTTTGACCATGTTGTTTTTAATCCTTGTAACCACAGTGTCTAAATATTTTCATAGTCTTTATTATCTGGACATTTTATTCTGGATTTAAAAGTTGTATGTTGTAATGTATACCTCACATCTTTGCATTTGTTCTAGAGAAAAGCAAAAAGTGACTCCTGACAGCAAACCAAATTGCCTTTAATGCAGAGGTACGTACCGAATCAACATGTTGTTGAATATTTAAGCAGATTCACTAAATGTACTGTACATTGTGTTTATTGTATTTGATGTGACTTGCAGGGTTCCTATGGTCATGGAAATCCTGTAAATATCAAGGAATTTTAAAATTCTGTTTCCTAGGTCTGGAAAAGTCATGGAAATGAACAAAATCAAACAATAACATGGACATTTCTAAAGAGAACATATATATATATATATATATATATATATATATATATTCTAGATTCTGTCTGCTATAAAAAATTCCAAGATCTAGATATTGCTTATGTGTAGAGTATGTCCCATTTGTCAGTGTCAGTTCTTTACAATGAATCAGTCAAAAAGTTTCACAGATTGTTCTAAATGATTAATTTGCAAACCGGTCTAAAAATGTGTATTCTGTTATCACAAATACCTAAAGAAGTCTTTGAAATGCATTGTTCAAAAATAGTGGGAACCCTGGAATTGTGAAAGAAAAGGAGCATAAAGTATTTGGAACAAAAAGGTTTTTTTTGCTTTTATTTTAATAAAATTGTTTTCCATTATTACTACACGATGAATGTACAGTATGTATGCATACAGTATAAAGCCTTATGAAACATGGATCTTTTGTTAAAGTATGAATATATATATTTCATGTCCTCTCACTTGCCATATGCAAGTCATTAAATATTTTCAAAGCATCTCCCCAAAGTAAGAGCTTCTAACATGGAATAAAATGGCATGTTCCAAAGACCTTGTATGCTTGATATGAGGAGACAGTGCTGTCTCTGTGTGATCCCAGCTGCTATTCTGATGATGAGCTTTGTGAAGTGTACAACTGCCCGGTTACACATTAGTTTTGATTGCCAGTTTGCTCTGTTCGAAACAAGCTTTGAAGCACATCTCAAGATGAAAGACGAACTTCTCCAGTGAGTCCATTGAGCTGCAGTTCCATATTTGCTTCAGGCACCATCAAGAGCTTGAAGAATCTTTCAATGCTGGCATAAACATAATGTATAATTTATCACACAATGCACTGCATATAGTTCATGTCTGCTAGTGTCTAATTCTAAAGCCATATGTATTTCCCTTGTTGACAGACTCAGCTGTTAACCTATATTTTCTTTTGAAGGTAAGGTTTTGCTGCATTTTATTAAATTTGTCTGCAAGACGCCTTATAGTTTTTAATACATCACTGATATTCACGTGTATTCTGCTAGAATTAATGTATGAGGTCACCATCGTATTTGTGACTCTTTTATCCATTAAGACCCTCTTGAAGATGAAACAATGTTATAACCCAAATAAAAATGTCCAAATCTTGACATGCCCACTGTGGATATATATAGCTTTTATGTCTGTTATGTATTGCATAATTATGCATTGCCATTAACATTGCATGGGCCCTCACACCCAGTTCAGAGTAAGTTGCCTAATAGAAGGAATTAATAATTAAGAAGCAAAGGTCTTGAGTTGGAACCAACGTGGCACTTTTGATCAATTATTATATGTATTCCATTTTAATCACATGAACTTTTTTAGACATTGTGAGGTCCCTGCTTTATCGAGTGATTTTAATTCCTTTAATGTTTATAAAACCCAATGGAATCAACTGCAGCTATGAATCAACAAATTAAACACGCTTCTCACAAAATATCAGACAAGTATAGAACGGGGACTTTTTGACCTGCAGGTCATGGTTTAATATCATTGTTCAACGTCATCGCAATAATGGGGAATGCAAATCAATTCTTGTCTGCCTCAGCTCTCTGCTTTTAATTGTGTCTCCACTGTATGCTATGTAAATGTGGCACTTTTTGAAGGACAATGCTCTGCCTTCAACAAAATGCTCTTTATAAAAACACTTTGATGAAAAGTAGTGACACTTATCCTCTATAAATCCTTGGGTTCACCCCTGTGTTAATGGGCCAGAAGCTGAGGTTTAATTTGCTTTGTTCATTTGTGAAATGGGCGTACAGATAACTTACCCCATGATTGATAAAACTTACTGACACATCTTTGTCAAAGTAGCTGATGACATCATGCAAGCTCTGCATCATGGCTGGGAATCTTGTATTGGCATTGCAAGGACAACAGATTTTAATACATAGTCTGGCCTCTGCTCTAAGATCAATGGTTATTGCCCATGATATCATAATCTACACCCTGACTAATTTAATTAAACTTGACATGACAACCTTTAAAAAATAGTTTGGGGTCCATTTTTTTGAAAATTTAAACATCACTAAGGGGAACGTTTTAATGCTCAGTCTTAATAGAGCGCTCAGGTATGTTTCGCTAAAGATATAATTTCCCCCCAAAATGAAAATTCTCTCATTATTAACTCACCATCATGCCATCCCAGATGTATGACTTTCTTTCTTCTGCTGAACAAAAATGAAGATTTTTGGAAGAATACCTCAGCTCTGTAGGTCCATACAATGCTAGTGAGGTACAATGCTAGGCCCAATAAGCATATAAAGGCAGCATAAAAGTAAACCATAACCCCAGTGGTTTAATTCATGTCTTCAGAAGCTATATGATAGGTTTGGGTGAGCAACAGATCAATATTTAAGTACTTGTTTACCATTTTACCTTTTTTACTTCTTTTGTTTTTGGCGATTCACATTCTTCAGGTTTATTGCCACCTACTGAGCAGGGAGAAGAATTTATAGTAAAAAAAAGAACATACATTTCTATCTGTTTCTCACCCAAACCTATCTTATTGCTTCTGAAGACATGGATTTAAACAATGGAGTCATATGGATTACTTTTATGCTGTCTTTATGTGCTTTTTAGAGCTTCAAAGTTTTGGTCACCATTCACTTGCATTGTATGAACCTACAGAGCTGAGATATTCCCAAAATGAAATCTCTGACTTTTGATTGCAGATATTGGCATCCTATTTTGTCAAATCTGTGCAGAGTTTGTGAAATTGTTGAGATCTCTTCTGAAACCCTAGAAGAAATAATTGAGGTAATTAAAAGATCTCATTTGTGATTTATCTTTCTATGGAAATCTCACATAAACTTAAGTGCACCATAGCATGGTGTTCCCAAACAAAGATTGTACAGTAACTCTTTAAAGACTTCTGTAAATCTGTTGAAGACTGAGTTTTGGCTAATTTAATTTTACTAGTTTCATGCTGCTGTTGCATCTTTTTATACCTGACATAGTTGTGCCATTTAAAGTTTAAGTTTTGTTCTTAAATTATTATTATTATTTTTTTTACTTTTTAAAGTTTTTTTTAGAATGAATGCCAGATTGTATGTCACACACCTCTGGGGTTTGTCTGCCACTTATTAGCAGCAGTACAGGCAACCTGTCTTTGAGCATTGTGTAGCTGTCATCTTAAACCTGCTTTATTGCTTCACTTTCAGTTAGATAATTAATGCCGAACCAAAAGTATACAAATTCAGACTATGTTCGCATACCTTGAGCAGATTCTTTGAAACTAGTAATGCAGATAGTTTACAGTTATGAAACTCCTTAAATTGATCACAGCTGAACTATAAGTATCCTTTTCCTACAATTAAAGAATTTGACTTTTTTGATTGAAATAACATGAATCTTTTTGGCCTAAGTTTGTTGGAAACTTCATGCAGAGCCACCAGGATGGCTGTGTTTTTTTCCAGCCTGCCATCCGGTTATTCCTTGTAAGTGACTGAAGGAAGGGATAAAAGCCACCAGTGTATGATAAGATGCCAAACGAGGAGGCGTTGGTGTTGCTGGGGCTCATACGCATACAGTTTACTATATAGAAGTTCTGAGGAGAATTCTAAAAATAAATGAGAATAGATTGGTCTGTGGTGATATCATTCTTAGCTTGGTCTGTTAAAGTTCACTCTGACATTCTCAAACTGACATTAGGTATGAAGCCCATTCATCCCCCTTCTTCTCTTTATTTTTTAAAATCGGCATGAAATTAAAATTCACCATATCTATTTTCTAAATGAATGTTATTGATCTTTTTTTGAATGATTCATCAATGTATATGTTTTATAAAAAAAATAAATTAAAAAAAAAAAAAATCAAAGGCTATGTCTCCATTAATCTGGATAAGTTTATAAACTGTGTTTTCGTTTCAAAAAGCTCTCTGTCCACAATAGTGTTTTCCAGACGTTGCTCGCCCACATGGAAACATGAAAATGCTTAAATCATGTTACTGCTCATACGGTCTGAAAAGCAATTGTCCTCGTGTTCTGTCGCCGGACACTAATTCCGATTTAACTTCCCTTCACTTCTGAAGGAACGCAATGTGATGGTTGTACAAAGTAACACTTATTTTTTAACAATGATATCAAAGTGAGTATCAAGTACAACAGTGCCGCTATAACATGGGCCGCCATCTTGATTGTTTTTGATTGGATAAATACATCATAATTTTCAGATATATCCATTTTCACACTCCACACTACAACGCGAAAACAGCATTTTAAAATGTATCCACTTTTGAGTGCGTTTTCAAAAATCACAATTTTCACGGACAAAAACGCTGTCTCAGTGTGGACGGAAGGACAAAACATGAGAAAAAGACGTGTTTTTAAATGAAAATATATTAGTGTGGACCAGGCAAAAATGTAATTTTCTTCTCTGGTGACATATGCAGGACTTCTCCAATCATTTAGTCTGCTTAAACCCTGCCCCTTTCTTATAAATACCATAACCTTGCGTAGAGTTGAACGAAGCATCAATCGCATGTTGGTAAATATGGCAATGTTTCGTCTGTTTTCCTTCAAAATTATTGTTCCTTAACCCAAACTTCCTTGGTTACAGGTCAGCTGGCTTGAATTTACATTTCGAATAGGGAGGAATAATGGCGAATTCACGGATGTGTTTGAGACATTTCATGCCTGAATTGCTGAGGCGATCACTAATGAATAAAGCACTTCGGATGCCTCTGGAGTTTATTTATATTTTTGAATGCAGTTATCTTGGGGTGCACAGCACAAGTAAGGGTTTTCCCCCCTTTATATTTAGTGTATTGTGATTCAAAACGTTAAAATCTGGTTATCCTTAACTCATTTTTCTATGGCTACCTGCCACTTTGTAAGCAAAGACCGTGATATACTTGCGCGTTTATGTTTTCAGTTTGATAATAAATGTATTGAGATCGCTGCTCATTTGCACCGATAACCAGCTCTGACTCGAGCAGGACTGTGGTAGGAGTGTGCATGTGTCCACTGCAAACTCAAAGCATTCTCAGATCAGTTCTGAGCTGTAGCTCAGGTGGTAGAGCAGGTTGTCCACTAATCGCAGGGTTGGCAGTTCAATTCCTGGCCCACACGACTCCACATGCCGAAGTGTCCTTGGAAAATACATTGAACCCCAAGTTGCTCCCAATGGCAAACTAGAGCTTTGCCTGGCTGCTCTGCCGTCATTGGTGTGTGAATGGGTGAATGAGACACAGTGTAAAGCACTTTAAATACCACTAAGGTTAAAAAGGCACTATATAAGTGCAGACCATTTACCATAATGCACAGTAAATATTGGATTTCTAATTAAAACCTAGTGCTATTGCACACTATAGTGTACATTGTGTTTAGCAGTGTGGCATTTTGTGATAAATCGCTCAAATGTAAAAATTGGCATATTGTATGAAAATAGAGAATCTAATATTTTCACTCAAACAGGTTTCAAGGTTTCTTATCAGATGTAGTTTTGCTGGCAATTCTCCCAAATGCAAACTCTGCAGTTATTGGTGCCATGTTATTTTGTCATATGTCATGTGTCAAATGTTAACCCTTTACTGGCAGCCCAGATTGTCCTGAGATCAGTCAGTTAAAATAAAATTAAATTATGCGTTGCATATTGCGAAGCCATAATACAACGTCCGTGCATGTGGATATGGGGTAGTGTGAGGATATTATTTTTACCAGTTTGCTCTTTATTGAATAGATACAAGAGAAGACTTGCTTAACTTGTATGAGAACCATAACCCAAGTGTCAATATGATCAATTCAAAGAGAAGTTATGAAGACCATGTTGAATATGTTTCATTATCTCAAAGTTTTCCGTGGCATTTGACATGGCTAAAGACATGTGTCTAATCTAGGGTCTAAATTGAAAGGCTAATTTATTCATTCCCATCTTTGACTATTAAAGGAATAGTTCACACAAAACTTCTGTCATCATTCACTTAACCTGATATTTTGAAATGACATTCTGCTGACACAAAAGAACACAGAACACAAAAGGAAAAATGTAGAAGAATATTTTTTCCCTCTTTTCAATACAATAGGAGTCAATAGCACAAAGGCATTTTAGTGCCACATAAAAAAAAAGGAAATCTAACATTTCGAAAACAGTCAAAAGCAAAGTTTTTTCAAAATCAAAAATAGAAACTAAATGCATTTCGCATATCAACAACCACTTTTAAAACTAGCCATGATTTGTGTGTCAGTAGATGAAAATTATTAATAATGCTTACATTTGCTATTATTTAATGGAGCATAAATCCAAATCCTAACGAGAATCACAATTTCCATGCGTATTAAAGGAGTCAGTTACTGCGCAAAAGAACGCAAGTCAAATTTCTATTCTTCTAATTCAGTGCATACAGTCCATTTACACTACCAACTTCTGATAAATGTCTGTGTTTATATTGCTGGTGCTTGACAAGGAATGAACTATATAATAGGATGCAGACAGTGCCGGAGAAGAACCTCTGAATTAAATTGCACTTGACCCAGCCCATTAGCGTTTAGCATGCACAATTTTGCCAAACACACTTGTGCCAAGACTTACCAAAACCAAAACTTCATGGACATGCCAATTGACTTTGCATGTATGACTTAAAGCATAGCGCTGCGCTTAGCGCTCTTAAAATAGGGCCCGTAATGTTTTGAGAATAATTTGATAATAGGCATCATTTTTAGTTATTCTCAAAATATATTTTGAGTGAAATATTTTCAACTTTATTAGTTTTAACATTACAAATTTATTCGCAAAACATTATTACTTTAATCTAATAATGCTAACACTTTATACTGATAATTTAAAAAAAGTTATTTGTAATTATGCTTCTACTTTAATCTGATAATGTTATGACTTTATTCTTGTAAAAGGCCTATTATGAGATTGTTCTCAAAACATAATTTTTTTTTTTTTTTCTTTTTCTTTTAATATGTCACTAAAAGGCTATTGTAGTGACTCCATTTTTAAGATTTAAAAAGGTATCACAAAAGTATATCTTAAGAACTTTAATTATAAACTGTTCTTTTAATGATTACAGGTAGTGAAAAGTATGTACAGTAGCACAGCAGAGGGAGCCAGTAGGACAGGTGCGCGCTCTCTCTCTCTCTCTCTCTCTCTCTCTCTCTCTCTCTCTCTCTCTCTCTCTCTCTCTCTCTTCAGGTGTTTAGGACCTACATGTACACAAACTCATATCCTGGGGAAGATGGATGTGTGTTTCTCCAGGGCAGATGGTCATGATGCTCTTCTATGCACATGGCTCACATTTTATCACTCCACCAGGTCTCAGAACTGATGAGGCAGCACTGGAGTAGAGTGTTTTGCTATTTGCATTTGAGCTTTACTGCTTAGCTGCATGGTTGGCCACGCTGGATCTCACGCTCAGTGTCAGATGGTGAATCCTACACACAAACATGTGTCAGAGTGCAGGTATCTGAGGTACCAGGACTCCTTTCAACACAGTTTGCCTAGAGGTCTGTGCTTAGGTGATGCATTTTACCAATTTTAAAGCTTTTCAGTGCTTTCCATGGACATTTTTTCTTCATTTTGTGTTCTTAGATTGGACATGGCTGCACCAATGTCAAATACAGGGGCGGGTTTACGATTTCTGAGGCCCCAAGCAACTGAACATGAAGGGGCCCCATTTAAAAACAATTTAGCTTAAAAAATTACATTAAATGTATTTTAAATCATAGTTTTAAATTCTATCCTATCAACCATTGTAGCCAAGTACATTCAAAATGTTTAATGAAATAAAAATCTAATCTTTTTGAATGTTTTCCAGTTTTTCCACAATACAGTAATAAAAAAAAGTAAAAAATTATATTTACCTACCTACATTTTTTGAACAGTGTGTGCAAAACCTACTACTTCCTAGTAAAATTTTGGAATTCAGTTGATATTTAGTAATTTTATAACCCAACAATTATTTATTGTTGTCCAGTTTGCCATTACAGTATGATACAGTATTTTTATTACTTTGAGTATTTGTTGTATACAATAGTAACATATTCCTGTCTTCTTTACTTTACTTTCACCTGGAGCTTATATTCTGACACTGAGGCTATATTTTCTAAGCATTTTAGGTAATATTCCTAACTAACAATAAACATACAAATCATGACGGCCACTCAGCAAACAAACATTGCCGTTTATCAAGCGCTGACATTTGCATGTTGCAGAACAATCTGGAATAACTGTAACAGTCCCCTCTTAGCATCCTGAACTTGTTCAGTGATCTATCTTGATCAAATCTTTGTGACACCTGAGCTAAAAAAAACAATCTAGGCACAGTTCAACGACTGATACAGAACGCAGGTGTCTCGGCATGCATTTTTGAAACCTGAAGCTCTTATTAACTTGATACAGTGTCTAAAAATGTACCTGTCCTCCGTGAGACACTGAAGAAAGAGTGATACATGGTGCAGCAGGTATGGACGTTCGTCCAGCGCATGTTTACACAGAGCTTTGCCCCCCTCCCCAATATTATTTTCATTATTAAAAATAATATTGTCTTTTGCCTTGTTTAAAATATGTTACAATGAATAGTCCCTCTTTAAGAGCATAATAACAGCAGAACCTGTTTTGACCCTGGCCTGTAAAATCAACTGAAGTACTAGGATGCTGCTTTCTCTACATGTCCATATCTTGCCCTCCCTCTGAATATCCTGGTAGAGTGAAATCTGTTTAGCATATAACGATGACCTGAATTATGAAAGATTTATGCCATTTCATTACAGTAATATAACGTTTTATGAAGGCCATCATTTAGCTGTCATGCATGCTGCTCTGTTTCCAAGATCTATCTGACTGGAGCGAATCACAGACTAATAAATCTCATCAGACAGCGGTGATGTCGACAAAGTCCATAATTGCTGCATCTACTTCACTTGTGCATATGTAAATCCAACAAGAGTATGTTATGCTCTGTACAATCAGTCTCAGTCACAATGTAACATCAGCTGGTGTTTCAACCTGGGGCATCATGCCTTTATTTTGTGGGACACTTGGTGGCCTTGGTGACCAAAACATATATATATATATATATATATATATATATATATATATATATATATATTAAGACCTTAATAGTATACACAAAAAAAATATCATGTTAGTGTAGTGATAAAATTTTTTTAAGTGTGCAAGGTGACCTGGGTTAAATCCTGAAAGGATAAAGGACATTTTTTAAACAAGCAAATGAGTTTGGAGTAACATGTGGATGGGTAGATGATGACAGAATTTTCAGTTTAATGCCCTGAGACCCAAGCGTGACTGCTGTGTGTATTTCCCATCAGACTTTTTTATTTGCCTTAAACTAGTAGCCCCTTAGAAACAAATGTTAAAACAAAACAAACAAAATGTTTTTTATGTTTCAAGGAGTGTTTGTTATTCATGTTTTTGAGATGTTACAGACATTATATTAGAAATTAGCTAAAATAATTCTGATTCAGAGTATTGGCCAGCATTATCAATCACTGCCAACCATGTTAAAATACATTTCTTCATGAAACATTCTGAATCTACATATGTACTGATCACATTATCCCATGCTGCCAAACATGCTGCCAAACATGCTGCCAAACATGCTGAGTTGTTCAAACATAATCTGCAGCCTGAAACTGAATTTTAAATAGGATGTCTGGATTGAATGCGCTTTGCTGCATAGAGAGCAATAGGATGCTCCGTTGCTCCCTATTTATTGAATGACTTAACCTCCAGTGTGCTGTCTGTCTGTCTCAGAACAGTTCCATATGCATCTTCTTTTCATCCTAACTCCATATAAAGCCCCTGAAAGTAAAATGTTTTCAGCTTTTGGATGAACCCATTGATTCTCAATGTGATAATGCACAGTAAATAGAGGATTTCTTGTGTTCTGCAGCATGGCGTTTCACGATTAATCGCTCAAATATTTTAAATGGCATATCGGATGAAACTAGAGACTATAATCTTTTGACTCAAACAGGTTTCAATGTAAAAATGTAATTAGGTTTCTTACCAGATGTAGTTTTTTTTAAGTATGTTCCAAAGAAAAACTCTGCTCTGATCAACACAATGTTGCTTTAACAAATGACACTGTACATCGAAAGTCTTCTGAACTGACATAAGTAATTTTTAGGGTTGGGAGGGTTACTTTTGAAATGTATTCCACTACAGATTACAGAATACATGCTTTAAAATGTAATTTGTAACATATTCTGTTAGATTACTCAAGGTCAGTAATGTAATCTAATTACTTTGGATTACTTCTTCAGCACTGGTAGATTTTTTCACTTGTTTTGACTCTAAAAACTGCCAGAACAGTAAGACAAAATACACATGTTAAAAATACATTCTCTGAAAACCAAAACATCTGATGCAGTGTTGTTTCTAAACCAAGATAAATCAAATTGGTCTCAATTTAAAGATTTTCAGATATTTTTACAGGAAAAAAATAGAACAATTATTATCAAGAATACAATTTTTGCCCTAATATCAAAGGTCTTACTAGAAAAAAATGTATTAAGATCCAACGTGAATTTTCTTGATAAAAAAATATGTTAACCATGTAACCTGTAACCATGGCATGTAAAAAGGCTAGACATTTCATTTTAGCTTAGCATAAAGCTGATCATTTAAACAAGGTTTATTTTTATTGCTTCTGCACCAAACTTACTTCAAACATATTTCTCTGTCTGCACGTCACAACACATCATAAGAAAGTGTTTCACCGCTGTTAAAATGCACTTTGGATCGCATCATTTATATGTATAAATGTTTTCCATCTGAAAGGACAAAATATTAAATGAAACAAATGACAATAAAATGCAAAGTAATCTCTTCAGTAATCTTTTTTTTTTTTTTTAATGTAACGAATTACCAATGATATAAATTGTAACTGCAGTGGAATACAGTTACTTATATTTTGTATTTTAAAAATACGCAATCCCATTACATGTATTCCGTCACTTCCCAACCCTGGTCATTTTAAATGAAATAAAATTATGTGTTGTGTATAGCGAAGCCAAAATAAAACGTCCATGCATGTGGATTCAGCCCGGGGTCGCACAAGGTTAAAGCAAATGATCTGCGGAAAGTGTGACTCAAATTTAGACGTGAATAGATAATTTTGTCATAAAGTTTTAGTCAGTGTTGGGATAGTTACATAAAAAAGTAATCCACGGGGGGCCTGGGTAGCTCAGCACGTATTAACGCTGACTAACATCCCTGGAGTTATGAGTTTGAGTGACCAAATAGGCCCGGTTGCTAGGGAGGGTATGGGATAACCTCGTGGTCACAATTAGTGGTTCTTGCTCTTAATGGGGTGCATGGTAAGTTGTGCATGGATCACAGAGAGTGGCATGAGCCTCCAAATGTTGTGAGTCTCCATGGTGTCATGCACAGCGAGCCACATAATAAGATGTGCAGATTGACTGTCTCAGAAGCGGAGACAACTCGAGGACCTACTAAGTAGTGGGAATTGGGCATTCCAAATTGGTGAGAAAAGGGGATAAAATCAAATTAAATTATAAAAAAGTAATCCACTATAAATGTCTAATTCTCTAAAATTGTAATCAGATGACTTAACTGATTACTCCATCGAAAAGTAAAATCACATTACTTCTTTAAAGTCAACGTATGTTAGTAATCGACAGTTTTCAGTTGTGTTTACAAACGCAACTGCTAAGCAACGTGTCATTTTTTTTCTTTGTTATCACAGCTATAGTAAGGGTGGCTCATCTACATCCACCTCTATGGAATGGCATAAGTCTTCATTCGTTTAGTAGCTTGGCACAGCGATTGGTGTGGATCTTGAGTAAACCATAACATCGATTTGCTTGGAAACAAAATTAGTTCTTCAAATACAGTATTCATGGACATGCTAAATTTTATCATCAAAAACAATTAAAATTTTTCTTTACCATAACATTCTATATTGCTAGATAATTGAGGTTTATTTGATGCTAAGCAGTTCTCTAATAAAGATAATAACTGTCTTTAGAAATAACATGAAACGTAGACAGTCCCCAAAGATTATTGATATGAGGGACAATAATAATCAGTAATTAACCATAGAAGTCAGTTTGCTTGAATTCTGACGTTTGCTTTTAGGCAAAGAAATTATATTATAGTAGTAATACATCATTTTAGAAAATACCTCAAACTCCGACATTTTCCAGATGCAAATGATATTCCAAAGCTGGTGGGGGCAGCAGAGACGATCATGCTTATCCACATCGATAGATGGCAGTACAGCATCTAACACCACTGTCTTATCGGTACTTAAAGTACACGAAGAAGAGCCAATGCCAATTCTTGCTAGAGAACTAACGAATGCCCCTTTAAAACTACACTACGGAATTTCTTTGTTGAAACATAAAATTAAGTTAATTTTGTGTAAGTTACTTGCGGAGGATCATTATTTTGTTTTTCATGTCAGTTGTGCTTTGGCACCGCTCTTCTGCGTAGATGAATATGATGGTTTGAGGTATACCCATGATTGCCTATGATCATCATATCAGAGCAGGTCTGACAAGCCACAGTCACCGATAGGAAGAAGAAAGTCCTAAAGGATGTATATCTGAAAAATGTGTTGTCTGACCAAGTTTTTTTTTCAGCATCCTGACTGGCTGCATCACTGCCTGGTACGGCAATAGCACCGCCCACAACTGCAAAGACCTGCAAAGGGTGGTGCAAACTGCCAGAAACACAGGGCTAGGAGGAAGTCATCCAGGGAACACATTGTGTGAACACTACTGGGAGTCAATAGTGCACATCTTCAGCTCAGGGGAGGTGAAAAGCGATACACCCGGCCAACTATCCCAGACTTGCCTGTTCGTTCCTGACAAGACACGGGACGAAACCTGTTCAACCCTGAGATTGTAGAACCTCACATTGGTTTTGGGTGTTGCCCACATTGCTGCTCAGAAAATATTGTTAGAGAGGTGCCACTGGTTAAGGCCCAGGAGGCCGCCACACTTCTGGTACAATGGACTCGTAGCCCTGTAGGAGGCGGCATGTGCTGGGCGTGATATGCCATCAGTATGGCGTCAATGACCCAGTGGGCAATCCTCTGCTTGGAGACAGTGTTTCCTTTCCGCTGTCCACCAAAGCAGACAAATAGCTGCTCAGAGGCTCTATAGCTCTGTGTGCGATCCAAATAGATCCGTAAAGCATGCACCGGACACAGCAAAGTCAAAGTCGGGTCTACCTCCTCCTGGGGCAGCACTTGCAGGTTCACCACCTGATCCCTAAATGGGGTCGTGGGAACCTTGTGCACATAGCCCAGTTGGGGTCTCAAGATCACGTGAGAGTAGCCTGGACCAAACTCCAGGCACGTTTCAACATCAGAGAACGCTTCAAATCAACTCAAATCATTTAGACCACCTGAGGGTGGACTCTCCACTCTCCCTTGCAGGTAACCTGTCGCTGTAGTCCGCTGTAGTGTTGAGGTCACCCGGGATATGAGTGGCTTGCAGTGACTTGAGACTTGTGCTGCTGACTTCAAAGGAGGAGACGGTGGGTGAGTTGTGAGATACAACGGGAGCATAAACTGCCTTGACGGTTGATGTATGCCACCATTGCCATGTTTTCTGTCCGAACCAACACGTGCTTGCCCTTGATCAAAGGCCGGAACCTCTACAGGGCGAGCAGTATTGCCAACAACTGATGTGCCAATGAAGCCGCGGACGCGTCCAGGAGCCGGCGGCTGTGCACACATTGCATACAGCGCTCCAGCCCATCAGAAATATGAGGTCGGTCCAAGGGCTGAAGAGGCGTGACAGACCGGCATGATGGCCATGCAATGTGTCCCGCGGCACCATGCCCATCTCGGGACTCGAGTCTGGAGCCAGTGCTGAAGTGGTCTCATATGCATCAACCCAAGTGGTGTAGTAACCGCTGAGGACGCCATATGCCCCAGGAGCCTCTGAAACAGTTTCAGAGGAACCGCTGTTTTCTGTCTGAATGCCCTCAAACACGTCAGCACTGACTCTGCGCGCTGTCCTCAAGACTGAGTCCAACGCCAAGCCGAGAAAAGACATGCTCTGAACCGGGAGGAGCTTGCTCTTTTCCAAGTTGACCCAAAGCCCTAGCCGGCTGAGGCACGTGAGCACCAGGTCCCTGTGTGCACACAACACATCCCATGAGTGAGCTAGAGTTAGCCAGTCATCGAGGTAGTTGAGGATGCAAATGCCCACTTTGCTTAATGGAGCAAGTGGTGCCTCTGCGAGGGGACAGGGACACGGCGAAAGGGAGGACCTTGTACTGGTATGACTGACCCTCGAACGCAAGCAGCAGGAAGGGTCTGTGCCAAGGTAGAATCGAGACGTCGAAGTATGTGTCCTTCAGGTTTACAGCCGCAAACTAATCTTGATGCCGGACATTCGCTAGAATGAGTTTTTGAGTCAGCATCTTGAACGGGAGTCTTTGTAAAGCACGGTTCAGTACTCGCAGGTCCAAGATTGGCCGCAACCCACCGCCTTTCTTCACTACAGTGAAGTAGTGGCTGTAAAACCCATTCTTCATCTTGGCTGAAGGGATAGGCTCCATCGCACCCTTCTGTAAGATATCCGCCCGCAAGGTAACGGCATTCTTGCTCTTCACCGAGGTGAAGTGGACGCCTATGAACTTGGGTGGGCGTCTTGGCAAACTGAATCGCGTAGCCGAGTCAGATGGTCTGGACCAGCCATCGTGACAGGGTGGAGAGTGCAAGCCACTTGTCCAAGCTCCGGGCAAGGGGGACCAAGGGGACAATTTCGTTGGACATACCGGTGGGTGGGGACCCGCAGTGGGGTGGAGCCTGAGGCGCCATGTTGAAGGGGCTTCAGGCCTGTGGCCATGCTGAGTCGAGGGAAATCGAAGCACTTACCTGGCTCCTGATTCCCACCAGGCGAACCGCCCGGGTGTGTGCGTGTTTGTGCCACAGCTGGACATGCAGGTGCGTGGCGGGGGGGAGGTCCATTGCGCCGCTGGAGCACTGGACCTGCCAAAATAGAATGGTGGACGGTAGACATACTAACAACCATGCACACCGACACCATATGTGACCCAATGAATGAGGAAACTGCTCTTTTGTTGAACTTTTGATTACCGCTGCTACATGAGCGTATGGCGAAATTAAATGAAAATTAAACAAAAGATTCTCATCCCAGCCTTCCACCAGGGGATGAGTGGCCTGTTCACCAGATCTGCAACAGCAGGTCTCCTCGTTCCTGGGTCCCCATCTCAGGGGCGCTTCGAAGCGTTCTTAGGGTTCTTGGCGGCCGGTCGTGAGATGGGTGGGGTCTGTTTCCTACAGTGGGCTCGATGCTGGTGCGGAACTACCCTCATGCAGTTCTTTTAGCAGAGGTGGCTTGTCCAGCGGCACCATAGGCCTTGGCCGTCAGGGTTCACATAAACCTACAGGAACTGGACTGAGCTTCAGGCGCCTTATCCACTGGGGGCATCACCGAATACCCCTTGGCCACCTACCATCGAGGGTAGTGATGGTGGGGGAGCTGTAAGATCGAGTCCGGGCAGTAAAAGGTGCCTCCCACTACCTTGTCATCTTCTCGTGCACTTCCGGGAAGAAAGAAACTGGAGCAGGGCATGGCATGGCATGGCATGGCATGGGCGGCGTGGGCCCAGGACCAATCATCGAGCCGTACAGTTTCAGGGGAGAGTGGAGGGTTCCACTTGAGCCCGATGCTCGTGGCTGTCAGGGAAAGCATGTCCATCATTTTGGCATCAGCCTGTGACTGGGCGACTGTACCCGAGGGGGGAAGCTCAGCCGAGGCCTCAGCGTCCGACTGGACAAGCCCACTCTCCGATGCTGCTCTCAAGAGCTTATCGCATTTGACCACCGAACAAGAGGTCAAACTCACCCTGAGATAAGCCGGCGCACTCATCCGGAAGCCCAATCAGAGCGTACTGGGGAATGGGAGGTCTGTGGGGGAATGCCCAGTGAAGGTGGTCCCATTGAGGTCCCCAAATCACCCCCAGTGCTAGCCACGCTGGCCTCATACCCATAGGTAGAAGGACCGAGGTGGAGAGCCACTGGGGTGGCTTTCTTTCTAACAAAGGCAAGCAGTGACAGCAACGTTGCCATGGCCATGTTCTCGCAGTAAGAACATGACCCATCCACGAACGATGTGGGCAGTCTCCATGTGGGCAGTGCCCAGACATAAAGGACAGCGATGTGGCCATCAGAAGCGAGAGATAACGACCACAACCAGGAATAACACGCAAATGGAAAGGCGTCTTTAAAAAGACGTTTTCCGTGTGTGCCGCTCTTTTAGAATATACTCTTTTAGGATTTATACTCTTTTAGAAAATACTCTTTTAGTTGTTCTACCGAAGCACCCAGGGGTGATCTCTGCAGTGCACCAGTGTAGAGGGGGGAGAAGCTGCTGTAATGCACTGTCAGAATCCAGCAGAGGTGAATGGAAGCCATGGGAATTCAGCTTAATATCGACATCTTGGCTCCGAAGGGAAAATCTGAATAAGCGGTTCGCACACCAGCTCCTTTATATCCCTATGTTCGGGGGAGTGGCATGCAAATACCACTCGCCAATTCCCATTGGCCTTTTATCAAAGATCAGAGGTGTCTCCCAAGAGTGACCCCTAGTGTCACTTCATCAACACAACGTCGATTGTGTGACAGATAGGGAACTGAAATTTCCTGCTAAATCGAATCCAACAGCTCTGAAAATGAAAGCATAATTGAAGGCTTACCTTAGTGAACTGGGATAAGGCACACTGGCCCAATTATGGCATTTTATTCTTTCAATTGAAAAATGTTTGGACATTGCATTCAAAAGCCACTTAGATCAAAAATCGGAGAGGGCATTTGCCCTCTGAGTTTGAGTAGGCATGACGCTTCTGGTTTTAACCTCATCTTGACAAGGAAAAGGACATTGTCTTTTATCTGCTCCTACTGTATCACATTTAATGAATGAACTACCCCAAGGGGTGAACACTGTATCTGATATAAGAAAGTAAAATAATTTGCTCTCAGGCTCATGTGTGTTAGAAACATCAAGTCCTTTTGTGTTTGTGTAATGAGGTGAGCTAGTGAGTGCTCTTGGTTCACTTCAAAGCCAGGCTAATAATGGAAAGAGTGTTAATCAAAGATGTATTTAAGTAAGAGGTTTATTATTATCAGATAAAATATGCTCTCACTTGTAATGCAGGGGAAATGGGGGCAAGGGTTATTTGCATCAGCTCACTTACTTTGTGGTGGCCCATTCACATTTTATCATCTTTATCAAAATGTACTTGATGCTGTGAAGGACCATATTGTAAATAATATGTAAGAAGTAGCATTTCCTTAATCATTAGAACTTTGACAAATGACTGTGTGTATTTTGTAAAATGTCCTTTGGTCTACAAATATAAAGCTAAATCTTTGATTTTAGAAGTCATTTCAAATTTACAATTAAAAATAGCTAATTGTTAGCGATTGCTGTTTCGGTAATCATTTATGTATATAAGCACCAATTTTATGCATGCTGTAAATTTTGATACAGTGAAAATAACTCATATTGGTTATTTAATGGTTAAATAAACATTGTCAGTAAGATAACTGATTTGTATTATTGTGTCAAAATAAAAGTTCCTCAATAAATATGTATGAATGAACCTGGCGTCATCCATGTTCCCTGTTCTTTCTGACACCAAAGCACTTGAACATGATGTACTCTTAATTACTACTTCAGAAGTGGGAAGTAAGATAATTCCAATAGCACATGAAGACATCAGTCTTGAACCAAAATTTATTTTGGCTGAAAAAAGTTGGTTGGGGTATTCTATTCGGTGCCTGATAGTAAATTCTACAAAATTTATCAAAGATATCATGGAAAATTTGAATCATGACACATCAAATACCTAATAAGCTAACCTATTCTGTGCAAGTACTTTGAGCTATTATATCAAAATGATATATGTAGAGCTACATGGTAAACAGTTATGATAACACTGTATTTCCATGATCAGCTGCAATAGAAACTTTTGTTCAGGCATTACAAGCAGCTATCCAACAGGGACAGGATTTCATGGGCTACTTGATTCTTCATGACACCAGAAATATGGGCAAAATCTGTGTCACATTCTTTCTGAGATACTTTCATCTGGTAATTTTTTAAAGGCAGTTTAGATCCAGTGGAGTTGCCTTGGATATACCAAAATCCTGCATGTGTGGTTTTCTGATTGGTTGAAAGAATAAACATTGCATCTGATGTATCCGGTGAAGGCAGTAATGACTTTTCAAATGTCCTGTTTTTCATCTTTTTCAACCTGCTGGAAAATCTAGCTTAAGCTAGCTGTGTTTTGGAACATGGTAGCTGGTTGCTTTCTGGCCAAGCTGGTCATTAGCTGATGGGAGATCAGTTTGGAAGGGAAAAACACAAGTATATTTCATGCTCTTTATAGTTCTTCAACAATATGTGGCGGCTCAAATAGAGATGCACTAAGATTTAGGAAACAAACTCCGCTCACCCTACACGTTAGCCTGGATAACCAGGCCACAAGTGAGGTGGGCGGTTATAAAGTTACCGACTACGCCACCCCGGGCCTACTTCCGGGGAATTTCCCCTCACACTAAGCAAGGCTCACAGGTCCGTTCTAACAGAGGCAGGTATCAGACTTGGGTTGAGTATAAACAATAAAAAGCTTTATTTTCCCCATCAAACAAAAATCTTCCAATTTTATTTAACAAGACAACACCAATAAATCAAAAAAAAGATTTTCACACAATAACACACAGACCTCGCTTCAGAATTGGGCGCTGGCTCTCCTCGGCAGAAATGACACAGCAATCATACGTGCACACTCACGTCACACCTCACTATGAGCACAGCATTCGAAGCACAGCATTCAGGCAAGAAAACCCACCACCACAAACGGGAAGAGACGCTTATCCATCTGCCACTGGTTGCCCCAATTCTGAAGGAAAAACAAAATAAGACCAAGTAACACGAAACACACATACGACACCAATTATATACAAAACATTCGCTACAAACAAATTTTATAAAACAATATTAAAAGAGTTCACCACACCAACTTGGCTCGTCAACTTGAGGTGCCGCGTCCGGTCACCCCGACAACCAATTCTAGGCTGGGCAGAAATGGGCAAAAGCAGCCAACAGTATTACAAACAAAAAGAAAAAAACACATTTGATAGGCCGCCCTCGGGTTGACCACACATAGAAACCAAGAAAAGCTGGTCTCATGTACAAACTAGGTACATGAGTAACAGCCTACTTAGCATAATTCAACACAAGAAAATATACATTTCACAACAATCGACTCACAAGAAAAGGAAATATTCAAAGAAAACAAAATACAGAACAAATGGGGACAGTTAGAGGGCTAATCTAATAGTTAAACGCCACTAGAGGCTCTTAACTCTAATTACTCACAGCCCATAATCAACAGTCCAGCTGATCCAACGTTCGGAACATCATAGATGACGCGATGAAACGGGACCCGGCGTGTTGACGCGCCACGCGAACTGAAACAGTTAATTCCGCTCGTCTGCCAATTCAATAAAGCAGACAAACTCACACGGACCTGTCTCCCTCAAACCCCGGGGACAGGGGTATCCGGCTGATAAGTCAATGATGTCAATACAGGTAGCCGAACAAAACAGACAGCAAGAGCATCTGCACAAAAGTTTAGCTGACACAAGAAAAAGCAGCCCACTGTAACGCCTCTTGCACGTTGTCCCACACCTTAAATATAACATAACAAAACATAAAATAAGCCAGCACAGCTAGCAGTAATCATATGATTATTGATTCAGTTGCTCCATACCTGTTGTGCGATTCAGACGGCACCAAATCTGCTGCGCATCAAACACGGTCCATGACACGGATCAACTTTAATGGCATCCCACAAAGCTCCTCTGTCCACCCTTTAATTAAACAAAGAAAACCATGGGATCCCTATGAATCAACCCACGCTACAATTACTGCCAACAGCTCCTACCTTACAACATGGATGTGTCCCGCATCCCACCGGAAACCCGGTAACTCGCTCAATGACGCAGAAATAACGCACACCCATAGTGACGCCCTTATATATCGCAGAAGGAACGCAATTAAAGGGGCACTCCCCCCTCATCTTAAGTGACCGACAGATGTAAACAGTACTGCTACAGTCTACCCCCCCCCTTTGTCATCGTCGTCCCGACGGTGAAACACCTCAAGGGTATTACACCCCCCCCCCCCCCCCAAAGATCCTAATTCCACGGCCTAAACAGAACAGCGACAGTATTCACACTACATACCGGAGGGTCCGGAGCACCTACCTCTCCGGGCCCTGCAGCCCGTGGCAAATGATGCACATTAGAATGTTGACCCGCCCCTACTCGTTCCGTGCGGCATGGAACCATCGCCGAAGGATCAGACGGTCCGGGGGCAAAGGGCCTTAGCACAGGCACTGGACCTATGCTGACCTCTAATGTAGGCACTACTTCCAGACCGCTCGCCTGGGAAGCAGTGGCAAGTTCTTCTAATGGAGGCACCCCTACGTCGGTCCTCTCACCAGCCAACGAAGGGGCCCTAGGCAGAACATAGGCCATATCAACATTTTCTAGTTCTACCTCGGCTTCCAAGGGCACCGGTGACTCAACCGGACTCTCGGGGAGATCAACCGATGGTGCCTCCCCCTGGGCTCGAGGCTTTAATGCAGAACGATGGACATTCCGAACTAGACTCAGGTCTTTTACTGGGGCCACTGTATACACCGAACCACCAATCTGAGGGGCTCTGACTACCCGATACACAGTGGAACTCCACAGATCATGGATCTTGTGGCGACCCCTAACCCCATAGTCTCGTAGGTAGACCAACTGGCCCTCGCTCAATGGCAGTGCCCTTACCCGTTGATCGTGTGCCGCCTTGCGGCGGCTTGCCACAGCCTGCAGCCGTTCTCGAGCACCCTCAATGGCAACATGTAACCGTGCCTGGTGCTCCTCAATCCACCTGTGTACTCGACCTTCCACAGGTTCTCGGATCTGGCCAAGCAAGAAATCTATAGGTAACCTTGGTTCTTGCCCAAACATTAAAAAATGGGGAGATTCACCAGTGGCCTGGTGGGGAGTGGTATTATAACAAAACAACACCTGCGCCAGACAGGATGCCCAGTCCCTTTTCCTCTCAGTGGGCAAGGTTCGCAACAAATTGTGTAGGGTCCGATTAAACCTTTCACACTGGCCGTTACCGGCCGGATGGTACGGACTGGTGCGAGACCGACCCACCTTATAGAGACTGCACAACTGCTGGATCAAGTTAGACTCAAAATTGCGGCCCTGGTCGGAATGAATCCGGCCAGGGACCCCAAACTTAAAAAACCACTCCTCCACCAGGACCCGGGCTACAGTCGTGGCCTGCTGATCCCAAGTGGGAACCGCCACGGTAAATTTACTAAATACGTCGGTCATTACCAACACATTCTCCTGACCGGCCTGAGATGGCTCCAACACTGTAAAATCAATAGCCACTATTTCGTTCGGGCGGGAGGCCAATAAATGCCCCATGTAGCTTCGGGCAACTGGTGCCACATCTTTGGCTTGCTGACACCGTTCGCACCTCTGAAGCCAGCGTGCCACATCAGCCGACATACCCGGCCAGTAGCACCGCTGCCGTGCCAGCTCAAGGGTGCGTTCAACGCCTTGATGTCCATGGTGCTGGTGTAATGATGTTAAAACCTCAGACTGCAAAATTTCTGGAACTACTACCTGAAGCACCCCTTCCCCTCCATCAGGACGGAAAGCCTTACGGCACAATAGGCCCTCCTGCTGTACTAACCGATCCCATTGTCGAAGGAGCGTAATTACCGGTTTAGGAAGTAGTCTCCGCTCTTGCGGCCCTGGGTATTGCGCTTTCCTCCAAAACCTCAAAGCTTCCTTTATAACGGGGTCTGCCTCTTGTAGGGCCATAAGGTCAAGTGCCGAACGACTCGGCAAAACCTGAATGGCACTCAACGTGGTAGACTGCACTAGTTCCATACTCACAGCCCGTCTCAACAGCTCTGGCACAATCGATCCCGACGAATCACTACTGTCACTCGTCTGTCCCACAGAAGGCAGGCAAGACAGTGCATCAGCATTCTGGTTGGTTCTACCCGCCCGGTACTGGATTTCAAAATCAAATGCGGCCAACTCAGCCGCCCACCTCTGCTCTGTAGCACCCAGCTTGGCCGTGGCCAAATGACTCAATGGATTGTTGTCGGTACGTACAACGCACTTATGCCCTAACAGGTATTCCCTATATTTCTCGGCCATGGCCCACTTAAGGGCCAAAAACTCGAGCCTCATAGAGCTATATGTGGCGGTGTTCCGCTCAGCCGGCCGAAGACTACGGCTAGCATAGGCAACTGGTCTAACCTTCCCGTTAACCTCCTGCGACAACACCGCTCCAAGCCCTGCGTAGCTAGCGTCAATTTCCAATATAAACGGTTGCGTAAAATCTGCATACGCCAAGACAGGTGCGGTCGTAAGTGTACGCTTCAAACTCTGAAACGCCTCCTCACACTGTGAAGACCACACAGCTGTCAATTCCTGACTATGCTTACCAGACTTACCTCGGGTTAGTTCAGCCACTATTTTGTGCAATGGGGCCGCCAGCCTAGCGAACCCCTCCACAAAGCGCCTATAATAGCCGACAAAACCCAAAAAGGTTCGCAACTCTGACACGGTCCTAGGACAAGGCCACTGAGCTACAGCCTCTACCTTACTTGGGTCCGTCGCCACTCCCTGGGCCGAAATTACATGCCCCAGATACCTTACCTTCTCACGAAAGAACGCGCATTTCTCAAGCTTTACTTTGAGGCCCTCGGCTCTTAAGCGGTCCAGCACCATCCTTAATCTTTGCAGATGTTGTTGCACCGATGAGGAAAACACGATGATATCGTCAAGGTACAACAAGACAGACTGGTGCCGCTGGTCCCCAAAGAGCCGCTCCATCAGGCGTTGGAACGTGCTTGGTGCGTTGCACAAACCAAAGGGCATCCGATTCCATTCGAATAGCCCAAAGGGCGTGCAAAAAGCGGTCTTAGGACGATCGGATTCAGAGACAGGGACCTGGTTGTACCCACTGGCAAGATCTAAAGTGGAAAACCAGTGGGCCCCTGCCAGTGAATCCAATGTCTCCTCGATTCGAGGTAACGGAAACGCATCCTTACGCGTCTTTGAATTAAGCTGACGGTAGTCTACGCACATGCGCAGGCTACCGTCCTTCTTCCTTACCAACACAACTGGAGAGGCATATGGGCTGCAACTCTCCCGAATTACTTGTGCATTAAGCAGCTGGCTAATATGGGTCTTTACCAACTCGTACTCTGACGGCGGGATACACCTATAACGCTGTCGGACCGGGATATCATCCATCAAGGGGATCTCATGGGAGAGAAGGTTAGTACAGCCCAAGTCCCCTTCATGCATTGAAAACACATTTTGGTACTCATAAAGGAGAACCCTAACCTGCTCCTGTTCCTCAATCGATAACCCCCCCAAATCGACCAAGTCTATAGGTTTCAACCTAACTGAGGCTTCACAGGAGGCCACCCGAGCGGGCACCGATAAAACCTCAGTCAGACCGCTGGGTAGACCCACCAAATGTACTTCTCCCAACTTTCCTATAACCGTAGTGGGGTAAAGCACTACATCGATAGTACCGACATTAACGACAGGCACCAAAACAGTACCTCCATTTACCTGCACTAAGGAGGGCGAAGCCAACAATCCCGCAGGCAAACCGGTCTCAAGGGGCTCAAATAGCACTGCTTTGCCCGCAAGAGAGGGCGAACACGTTGCAGTCACAAATTTCAAAGTGCCGCCTGGAATACGACACACGCTACGCCCTCTTACCTTAGCGTTGCTACTACGATCCAAAGCATGGGTGACTTGTTGACAATCTTGAAATGCCCGGGTAATCTCAAAATCCTGAGCCACAACCGGCAGCTCAAATAGAGTAGATCCATGACGACCAAAGAGCTCCCGGTAGCAGCGACCGAGCACATTCATTCCCAGAATGCCCGGAATATCAGTGCCACCACCGGGGGGATCACGGACCACCAGCACCCCACAATCAGGGACTGTACTACCGCACAATTCAATATCTAATTCAAGATACCCGATATATGGAATTTCGAGCCCATTAGCTGCACGGAGCTGCAGCCAATGACACGACCGCAGGCGATCCTGACCCCATGGCTCAAACCCCAACCGAAAACAAGTTTCTGTGATGGTTGACACCATGGAGCCAGTATCTATCAAGCAGGGTACCTGAACTCCCCCAATAGTAACAATGAGGTGTGGACAAGAGGAAACTAAGTGGGATGCCGATTCGTTACCATTATGAACATGAGAGCCACATACGCCCCCTACCGAACTGTGGCTCTGAAGCCCGGTAGGAACTAGTTTTTTGAAGAATTATGGCCAGAAAATGGCCTTGATTCACTGGACAAGGGGCCAACAAGAGAGCGCGACGAGGGGCGACGTTCCCCGTCGCACTCCCGTGCAAAATGACCTGGTTGTTGACACCTTCTACAGATCAATTGGGTTGAATGAGACGCTCGACCACGGGGAAGGGTATTTTGGTTACGGGTCATAGTTTGGGTGAGCAGATTTATCTGCTGTTGCTGCTGACGCAGCATCTCTCGCAGCTCACCCAGTTCGAACGATTGACCTCCCCGAACCGGATCAGGACCCCCCCGGACCTCAAACTGGAACCCACTCACCAAAGGGACCGACTGAGTTCGACCCCTGGCACCACCTGGCATTCCCTCCCTCTCCCAACGGATTGCCTCACCCCGGACCTCTAACAAAGTTACAGTGGGCTGCCGTCTTATCAATTGTTTCAGCTCCCGACGAAGCGCATTATCGGACACACACTCAACAAATTGATCTCTCACGACGATATCGCCATTAGAAATAACGTGCGGCGACTGGCTTTTCACCCTCTCAAAAAGACTCAACAAAGCCAGGGAGAACTCTAACAATGTTTCTCCCTCGCGTTGCCGCCGTGAAAAAAATGTCTCCTGTAGTGTGACATACGACTCTGCGCAACCATACACTTCACGCAACGCGGAAATAATCTTGTCTGGATCACCCCTATCAGCACTTGACCGATATTTAATTTCGTCTCGGGCTTCTCCTTCAAGATGATCATACAAGAAAAAGGCCTGCTCGGCGGGCGTCATATTACGAATACGCATGCACGCTCCGGCTTCATCTACCCACTCATCAATACGAATACCAGACCTGCCATTAAAATTTGGACAGCGTCTGTCTCTTGGAATGAACACAAATCGTTCAACCATGCCAGCACCCGCATCAGCTGACCGAGGCGTAACAGGCCGCGCCGTACTAGTAGAAGCTGCGCCAGGATCAGGCTGCTCAACAGTCGCCCGCTCCTGCCGCAGTCTCTCATTATCTGCTCTTAATTGGGCTACTAACTCCCTCATCTCTTGTAGTTCGTTATCCATAAGTGTGCTGAAAAGGGCACTCACCCAGTCAAAACCCCACTGCACAGTCACCAATGTTCTGCACACACACAAAAAAACTCCAAGTCTGAATCTGCACAGCTGAATAGGTCCTGCCGACTACGCCAAGATGTGGCGGCTCAAATAGAGATGCACTAAGATTTAGGAAACAAACTCCGCTCACCCTACACGTTAGCCTGGATAACCAGGCCACAAGTGAGGTGGGCGGTTATAAAGTTACCGACTACGCCACCCCGGGCCTACTTCCGGGGAATTTCCCCTCACACTAAGCAAGGCTCACAGGTCCGTTCTAACAGAGGCAGGTATCAGACTTGGGTTGAGTATAAACAATAAAAAGCTTTATTTTCCCCATCAAACAAAAATCTTCCAATTTTATTTAACAAGACAACACCAATAAATCAAAAAAAAGATTTTCACACAATAACACACAGACCTCGCTTCAGAATTGGGCGCTGGCTCTCCTCGGCAGAAATGACACAGCAATCATACGTGCACACTCACGTCACACCTCACTATGAGCACAGCATTCGAAGCACAGCATTCAGGCAAGAAAACCCACCACCACAAACGGGAAGAGACGCTTATCCATCTGCCACTGGTTGCCCCAGTTCTGAAGGAAAAACAAAATAAGACCAAGTAACACGAAACACACATACGACACCAATTATATACAAAACATTCGCTACAAACAAATTTTATAAAACAATATTAAAAGAGTTCACCACATCAACTTGGCTCGTCAACTTGAGGTGCCGCGTCCGGTCACCCCGACAACCAATTCTAGGCTGGGCAGAAATGGGCAAAAGCAGCCAACAGTATTACAAACAAAAAGAAAAAAACACATTTGATAGGCCGCCCTCGGGTTGACCACACATAGAAACCAAGAAAAGCTGGTCTCATGTACAAACTAGGTACATGAGTAACAGCCTACTTAGCATAATTCAACACAAGAAAATATACATTTCACAACAATCGACTCACAAGAAAAGGAAATATTCAAAGAAAACAAAATACAAAATAAATGGGGACAGTTAGAGGGCTAATCTAATAGTTAAACGCCACTAGAGGCTCTTAACTCTAATTACTCACAGCCCATAATCAACAGTCCAGCTGATCCAACGTTCGGAACATCATAGATGACGCGATGAAACGGGACCCGGCGTGTTGACGCGCCACGCGAACTGAAACAGTTAATTCCGCTCGTCCGCCAATTCAATAAAGCAGACAAACTCGCACGGACCTGTCTCCCTCAAACCCCGGGGACAGGGGTATCTGGCTAATAAGTCAATGATGTCAATACAGGTAGCCGAACAAAACAGACAGCAAGAGCATCTGCACAAAAGTTTAGCTGACACAAGAAAAAGCAGCCCACTGTAACGCCTCTTGCACGTTGTCCCACACCTTAAATATAACATAACAAAACATAAAATAAGCCAGCACAGCTAGCAGTAATCATATGATTATTGATTCAGTTGCTCCATACCTGTTGTGCGATTCAGACGGCACCAAATCTGCTGCGCATCAAACACGGTCCATGACACGGATCAACTTTAATGGCATCCCACAAAGCTCCTCTGTCCACCCTTTAATTAAACAAAGAAAACCATGGGATCCCTATGAATCAACCCACGCTACAATTACTGCCAACAGCTCCTACCTTACAACATGGATGTGTCCCGCATCCCACCGGAAACCCGGTAACTCGCTCAATGACGCAGAAATAACGCACACCCATAGTGACACCCTTATATATCGCAGAAGGAACGCAATTAAAGGGGCACTCCCCCCTCATCTTAAGTGACCGACAGATGTAAACAGTACTGCTACAAATAGATCATTGTAAAACAGGTGACATTTGTGTGTGTGTGTGTGTGTGTGTGTGTGTGTGTGTGTGTGTGTGTGTGTGTGTGATTAGCGTTGTTTTTTCTCAGAGCACTCGTCTACTTTTGAATGGCCGTCAAAGGAGAAGCATGCATAACAGTTTAGTAATAACATCTATTAGCAGGGGCTAACTGCTCAAACTAACTAGCCAAATCTTGACCCCCCCTGGTCTAAAGCATAATTCTTTTAAAGAACTGGAGGGTTAGAGTGATGATAACTATGCACTGACATGCATTCTTTCAAAATGTTTTGTTGCTTTAGAGCCTATACTTTAAAAAAAAAAAACACCTTGGTATAGCCAAGTGTGACTAGTGCTTATTATCTTTATTTGAATGACCTAACTGGATCATTTGTGGTTGTGAGGCAGATAACAGAGAAGACCCGGCTGTCGTCCTCTTGCCCAGAGACAGAAATCACACTCATTTGCTGCAGGCTCAGAGGTGGCACTCATTACACATGAGATCTCTGTATTTAATTGTCCTCATTAAGTGATTAACTTCACAAATTTACCTTTCCCCTCAAGGGCAAAATGCTGAGCACTATATCACAGGACTTCCAGGAGTCACTTCATTAAAACAACCTCCTGTCAGCTTATAACCCCTTCTGGACCCCTTCTTGGAGTTCAAGGGATAGCATTTTAGATTGTTCACAGCCACCAACGGTTTCTTTCTCAAAATATTAAAAGTGATGTGTTTTAAATTAGGTTCTGTGTATAGGGAAACGCTCCCTCCGGCAACTGACTGAAACCAAGGTCTGTGATTATTTTCATATATTCATTCCATGGATACGATCATTGATTCATCATATTCCGCTATGGTCCCTCTGACAGCCTGATTGAATTGGAGTAAAGGTGTCAATTCAGGTTGTTAACTTGTTAAGCAACTATACAGGCCCAGTTAGTGGTTCTGTTTCTCCTCTAAAGACTGTTGACATAGCCTTGTGGTAAGACTGCAGTAATGGAGCAGAGATGCAGACAAATTGGATCCATCATTTTTCATGCTAGAAGTGACATCCCCATCAGCCAATTTCACTCCAATAGCCTCTCTCAGGGATCATTGATATCTGCATTAGAGACCTTTGTTAAAGGTCTCATCTAAATGCATTGAAAAATGCCTCGCTCTCCTGTGTACTTCCAGCCAAAAATGCGAGGGGGGTCTGGCTGTGTGTACTCACTGAGATTTGCAGACTTGGCTCTGTCTACATTAAGGTTTGTTTGCGGCCAGGCAATGTAGTGTCCCTGAACTCTGGAGAAAACAACAAGGGAAAAACAAAAACTGCAGAAGCAAATGGCAGGGCTTCTAGAGGGAAATGTGCACAGTGAGTATGACAAGTTCTCCATCATGTCAATGGCCCTGGCCCATCAATTTCAGTTTGACTTGAATGTTCACTATTTCATTTACAGAAAAACAGCTGAAGTAAATCTCCAGCTCTCTGCAATGAAGTCAAGTAAACTAGGCAGTTGAATTGGGGAATACAATTTGCTCTTCAGCAAATGTTTAGAGTTATAAAGGAGACATTTAGAACATTTTGAGTTGATCTGTTTTCAAACTGACACAACCAAAAGGACCGGGAAAAAACAGAAGTACTTTATAAATTCTGCAACGTTCTTAAAGTTAAGTTAATGAGCTTTGATTGAAAGTGGCATAAGGATTCTTACAAAGGAAGAATCCCACCTAGTTTTTAAAGACTTTCTCTAAAGCTTCCTTGCTCAAAGATCTTGCATTTTGAAATACATTTTAAGTGAACCCTGACTTTAATCTTAAATCATTTGTTTGCAATTCTCATCACTCTTAAACTTGCAATAGAACAAAATGCAATTGATGTACTTGTCACCTGTGTGCTAGATTGGTGATCATTGTCAACAATGAAACAAGCTTTGGCCAGAGCTTCAATTTCCACATTAATCAAAGGTCTTCTGTGTTGAAAGCATCTTGGAGCAATTTGCCTCGAAATTACCCTAGATGCTTTCAGCACCAATATTTATAATTATCTACAAATCAATTGAACAAGTTGGCTTCTATCTGCCTGCTGTTTATGTCCCAGTATAATTTTATGTTAAGATGTTTACTCTCTGAATGAAAAATCAGCCCAATGGGGTCAATGGCAGAAAGAAATAGCGTTTTCACACTGGATCATCCAAAGCACACAACACTCCATACAAAGGTACGTCTGAGGCTTTCCTCTATTTTCAACATGTCGTTATTCCTTATAAATTCTAAACTAGCCTCTAATAGAATGACAGATGAGCCTGCCATTGTGAATGTCAAAAGAAATGGTCTCTCAACCCTTACCTCGCTGTTTCTCATTGTGAATGAGATTTAAGGAATACAGCTGTTCTTATGAGTGTTACTTGCTGGCAACCAAGAGCCAAGAGTGTGAGATGCTCTAAAAGCATCAGTCTGATGCAGGTACACATTGACGTGTCCTTAGAAAAGTCCTTATAATAAATCTCTGATTGACGAATTCAGTTTCAAAATGGATTGCTGTGAACTGTAGACAAATTACTGGCTTACAAGTGTTGTGAAAAATTATTTGACCCTATCCTGATTTCTTCTGTTTTCTATCTCATACTAAATTGTTTACAAAATTCAAACAAAATCTAAAATAAAACAAAGGCAATCTGAGTAAACACAAAATACAGTTTTTAAATGATAATGCTATTTATTGAAGTTATCCAGTACCAACTGGGCCTGTTTGAAAAAATGTATTTGCCCCTTAGTTACTAAATCCCCAAATCTATGAAACTGCATTCATAATGGGGTTCACCTGGACTAGACACACCCAGGCCCGATTACTGCCAGCCCTGTTCAATCATGTAAATACCTAACTAGAACTTTTTCAGCAGCATGAAGTTGGCTAAAAGGTTTCACCCAGTAGCACACTATGCCAAGGTCGAAAGAAATACCAAAAACAATGAGGAAAAAAGTGATTGAAATACATCAGTCTAGGAAGGCTATTTAAAAGGCTGTGGGACTCCAAAGAACCACAGTGAGAGCCATTATCTCCAAATGGAGAAAACTTGGCACAGTAGTGAACATATTTATATATGTGTTTAATTGCGATTAATTTAATTAATTAATTGGCATACCATGTCATTAATTTGATTGAACATTTTAATCGATTGACAGCCCTAATAATAAACTAACATATACACTCACCTAAAGGATTATTAGGAACACCTGTTCAATTTCTCATTAATGCAATTATCTAATCAACAATCACATGGCAGTTGCTTCAATGCATTTAGGGGTGTGGTCCTGGTCAAGACAATCTCCTGAACTCCAAACTGAATGTCAGAATGGGAAAGAAAGGTGATTTAAGCAATTTTGAGCGTGGCATGGTTGTTGGTGCCAGACGGGCCGGTCTGAGTATTTCACAATCTGCTCAGTTACTGGGATTTTCACACACAACCATTTCTAGGGTTTACAAAGAATGGTGTGAAAAGGGAAAAACATCCAGTATGCGGCAGTCCTGTGGGCGAAAATGCCTTGTTGATGCTAGAGGTCAGAGGAGAATGGGCCGACTGATTCAAGCTGATAGAAGAGCAACTTTGACTGAAATAACCACTCGTTACAACCGAGGTATGCAGCAAAGCATTGTGAAGCCACAACACGCACAACCTTGAGGCGGATGTGCTACAACAGCAGAAGACCCCACCGGGTACCACTCATCTCCACTACAAATAGGAAAAAGAGGCTACAATTTGCAAGAGCTCACCAAAATTGGACAGTTGAAGACTGGAAAAATGTTGCCTGGTCTGATGAGTCTCGATTTCTGTTGAGACATTCAGATGGTAGAGTCAGAATTTGGCGTAAACAGAATGAGAACATGGATCCATCATGCCTTGTTACCACTGTGCAGGCTGGTGGTGGTGGTGTAATGGTGTGGGGGATGTTTTCTTGGCACACTTTAGGCCCCTTAGTGCCAATTGGGCATCGTTTAAATGCCACGGCCTACCTGAGCATTGTTTCTGACCATGTCCATCCCTTTATGGCCACCATGTACCCATCCTCTGATGGCTACTTCCAGCAGGATAATGCACCATGTCACAAAGCTCGAATCATTTCAAATTGGTTTCTTGAACATGACAATGAGTTCACTGTACTAAAATGGCCCCCACAGTCACCAGATCTCAACCCAATAGAGCATCTTTGGGATGTGGTGGAACGGGAGCTTCGTGCCCTGGATGTGCATCCCAGAAATCTCCATCAACTGCAAGATGCTATCCTAGCAATATGGGCCAACATTTCTAAAGAATGCTTTCAGCACCTTGTCGAATCAATGCCACGTAGAATTAAGGCAGTTCTGAAGGCGAAAGGGGGTCAAACACAGTATTAGTATGGTGTTCCTAATAATCCTTTAGGTGAGTGTATTTATATAATATATAAGGGATGATGTACAGTCAGTCGGTAATTATCACAAAATTAGGGTAAGAAACTTTATGAACAGAACTGGCTACTTTCCAAATAAATAAATGTACATGAAATGTTGATTTTAGTTAAAATTATTTCATTATGTCAGACGAAAGAGACAATCACTTGCCTGTTGTCCTGGCAACAGTCAATCAGACAGTTTAGTGGTCATTATAAAAAATTATACAACAGTTAGTTTCTGGTCCTCTAATCTGATATGTAAAGTAGCGTATCAAGATTTCTGATGTTTTGAATAACAGCATTGCAACTTCACTGTCTGTTTCACTCCATTTGTCTGTTATTGTGGCGTTCTAGTCCTGTGGGTTGTACAGCAATACGCATCGATTGATCCTACTTTGACTTTTTGAGGAACAATTTTTGCTAGCGTACAAAATAACTGCCGATATGGTTCACAAGTTACCTGAAATTGACTTCTTGTTTATACACTGTAAAGCAATAGTGTAACGTGGGGTTAGGATGGGCAAGGAGGAGGTGAGAACCAGCTTGTCAATATAAATAATATTTTAATAAAGAACTTAAGACAAAAGCACAAAAACACACACAACGGACATGTCCGTGTTTGATCTCTCTCTCTCGAACTGTCATCACCGGCTGCCTTTATCCCTCGTGCGCCCCATCAGGCCGATTGGGGACCGGGCGTGTGACATTCCAGCCCGGCCCCCGCCCCCCTCCACTCCACAAATAGTAACCTGCAATTGTTACCTTAAAGTTCCTTTTCTACATTATCTAACCCATAAAATTACTTTTTTTGTGTAACGTCTTGGTTAGTGTTGTATCCGACGCTGTGTCGATGTAGTGACTCTAGAGGTTGCTCTTGGGAGCCCCAAATACCTCCAGTCTTTGAGAATAGGCCAATGAGAATTGGCAAGTGGAATTTGCATGCCACTCCCACAGACATGCGGGTATGTAAGAAGCTGGAATGTGGCCACTCATTCAGGTTTTGTGCTGAGGAGCAGAGACAAGGTCCCAGCCATTTCAGCAGATAGTACAGCTTTGTGTCAAGAGGGACTCGACGTTGTGTATATAGAAAAACGCCACAACAGCTGAACCATGTTACATGAACTGCCAATGCAGGTGCAAGTAAGCTGCCTCGTGTGTAATAGCAGGTGCATCTGTCTGCACGTAACCTCCCCCAATGCCCCACAAGATGCCATGTAGTTCCCCCCACCTGTGAGGGGGGGATGGGGGTGATGTATCTAGCATAGGAGCAGGCCTCGCCAGCCATGCCCTTTCTCTCTATGTTTTCTCTCCACAGAGAATTAGATTAGGCTGGGGCCATCTAAAGCCATTATATGCATCAGAGAAGGTGTTCTTTCTCTTTCCTATTCTTTCAGGGGGAAAAAACCTCAGAGACCACATCCTGCACGAAGGGAAGGTAAAGTGGCAATACGACATGTGGGCTCATCTACCGCAAATGGAAGAGGCGGGGTGGTAGGTCCTGCCTCGAAGGGGAGGAGCTCTACAAACACAGCAACCAGGGCAGAGAAAGCTATGCCCAAAGGAGACGCAGGTCTGCTGACAGGGAGACTGTACAGCGATAAATACATCACAGGGGTTACCGGAGTAGTCGTCACCTGTGGAGCACCTATCCCAGTACAGGTCATATTAGTACTTGTAGTGGTTCTGGCTGCGAACTTCTCCGCCGAATTCGCGAGCCACGGTGCTAAGTAGGTAGGCATCCTGGGTTCACGGGTTCGAGAATTCGCATGGGAAAGAAGCGCACGTTTTCGCCTCACAGAGGGGAAAGGCGCTGTGCGCAAGTGGTATACCCGTCAAGATGTCCCGTAATCTTTCCTGCTCATATCTGAAAATGCATGGGATGAAATCAGCTCAACCCAGAGACTAAAAAGTATTGGTATTGGGTGTTGCCCAGCCCGCTGCCCTGCAGATGTCTGCTAGAGAGGTGCTACTGGCCAGTACCCACGAGGATGCCAGACTCCTCGTAGAGTGTGCTCATATTCCCAAAGGAGCGGGCTCGGCCTGGCCTGGTATACCACCATGATGGCGTTCATGATCCAATGGGCTCCAAGTCGCTGTTAGGAGACAGCCTTCCCTTTCTACTGCCAAAGGAGACAAAGAGCTGCTCAGAGCATCTAGATCTCTGCATGCGATCCAAATAGGTGCGCAAAGTATGCACTGGACACAGCAATGATAAGATTGGGTCTGCCTCCTCCTGGGCAGATTCGCTTGCAGGCTCTCCACCTGACCCCTAAAACGGTCGTGCGAACCTTGGGCACATAGCCCGTTCGGGGTCACAGGATCACATGAGAATCTACCGGACCGAACTCCAGGCAATTGTCGCTGAGAGAAAACGCTTGCAGTTCCCCAACCCTCTTGATGGAGGTGAGTGTTATAGTGGCCACATACACCTTCAAGGCGGATTATCGAACTGGGGTTGGTGCCTGGTGAACTGAATCGCGTAGCCAAATAGGATGGTCCTGGCCAGCCATTGCGACGGGTTGGAAGCATTAGACATGCGTCCAAGCTCCAGGCTCTGGGCACATTTACGTGACTAGAAAATGCCACGTTGAGGAGCCTCGCTTCGTCCCGAGGTGGCTGCGCTGAGAGTACCTTAAAGCACTTACCTTGCTCCATACACCCAGACACATCTTTAAAAAGACGTTCAAGTTAATGTGTTTTGCTCTAATAGAGAAAATATACTCTTTTGTCAGGAATATATACTCTCTTAGCCCAGGGGTGTACTCTGCACTGGGAAACCACTGGAATGCACCCTATATCCAACAGCATACGCTTCTTCATTTAGAGGTGAATGGACTGGCAGTGGGATTCAGCTCGCTGACACACAACCACTCGGCTCCGAAGAAAAAATCTGAATGAGTAGCCGCATTCCAGCTCCTTTTATACCCGTATATCCGGGGGGAGTGGCATGCAAATTGGCATGCCTTTTCTCAAAGATTGGAGGTGTTTTGGGCTCCCAAGAGCGACCCCCAGTGTCACTACATCGACACAACGTCGAGTTGAATGAAGCCCAGTTAATTTAGATGCTACCATATGAAGCACATATTTACCTGACAAAATAGTTGTCCAGTGTGGAACTGTTGCATAAAAGGAATAGATCAGACATATTAATAAAGTTTTACTGCAATACCTGTGGCACTCTGCTTTGTGCTTACGACCACATCACAGCTATGCTTATTTTCAGTACAACAGCACTCTTGCCTGTGGCCATGTGATTTTGCTTAAAGCTGCACTATGGAAGATTTTTTTGGTTTAAGATGAAAAAAATTCCACTATTGACCTGTTTCATGTGACATCCCTGTATGACCACACCGCCATGCTTTTGACCAAAATTCCATTTACCTTCCATTTATCCCACGCTGTGGGATGCGGCAAAAGTCAACATAATTTCTGTTTCAATTTATACATTTTGAAAAGGTGATACTGCTGTTTCATTACCAGAGCCTAAATGTAATTTTTCTTTAAAAAAAAATTATCTTAATTTCACCAAAGGCAAGCAATGATGAAGCTCGATTTTTAAAAAAAATTTTTTAAAGAAAAGGAGAAATCATTTTAAATTATATTTTTGGTAATCAACATTATGCCAGAAATGCTGTCAATTGAGATTGACTTGTATTGAACCCAGAATATTCCTTTAAAAGCCACTATAGGTACAAGATACAGTTCTAAGGTAGCTCCCCATTAATGTATACCCATCTCAAGTTTTCTATAATGTACTGATTTTATAGAACAGTAATTTCATTTATTAATAATCATATTCAAATATGTTAATAAGAGACTTATTAATCTTCCTTAAAGCAAGTAATATCTTGGTTATGATGTTTAATTGAATAACATAATATCAAAGTACAAATGGCACATCATGGCTCCGGCTCTGCAGGTTAATATCTCTGATTTATTACAGGCAAAGTCCAGGTAACCTCAAACCATGAGATTCATCAGTGCAGAAGAGCAGTACTGAAACACAACTGATTTAAAATGTTACTCGCAAGTAACTTGTCATTTTAGGTTTCAACCACAGATGTCACTAGAGAGGCCAAAGTTCTGTTATGTAGCTTTAAATTGTTGACCACAGAATGCTGCAATTGACCATTCAGAATCAAGTATTCCAGAGAGCTGTGTAATAAAATACAGTTCCATTACAAAACATAACTGCCTTTTGGAAAACTGTATATTGAGTATAAAGATTTTCCAACAACTTATTTTTTAGATTAAAAATGCAAATCTTTCAGTGTTTCATGGTAACTGGCACAGTTTTTTGCAAATATGTCTCCTCTCCTCTTGCTATGCCTTGGGTTCCAGATCAAAAGGAATTTGTTAAGGGGAGCTGAATTCAGCAGGGGCAAATGCAAATCATATTCCCCTGCACCTTACACCACAGAGGCTCCCAGCGGACTCCCAGTGGATAATGAGGGCTGAGGTAGGTTTCACCAACAGCTATTACCCCACCGATTGCATATTTATGAAAGCTTTATGAAGCATTTAAGGTTCAATTCTACTAGAGCGTTATGCACACATACTTGAAAGCTTCCTTAGAGATTAGTTCTAGGCTCCACGGTTAGATTGCAGTCTGCACATATATATTTTTTTCCCACTGCCTTGCCCTCAAAGTCCCAGGCATTAACTGCAGGGCCCTGTACGCCATGGCTAGTTGCACTTGCTTGCTGTGTGCTGGGGGAGGAAGGAGAAATGCAGCGCCAGGTGCTCTAGTAAATGTCAAGGATGATGAGGTCACAAGGCCTGGCATCACTCTCACCATTACGCCAGCCAGCACATATGCATTGTCTCTAGCTCCCCACATCAATGCACCCTAAGTGCAAAACTATATTTTTCACAACTGACAAATCGGTGGGTTGCCTGAACAATTAGTCAACAGGCCAAGGTACCTTGAGCTTTTACCAGCTGCAGTGTCTGCGGCTGTGCACACAATAGTGTTTGCTCACTGATATGAATATTATCATCATTATTATTAGATTGTATTTTCCATTCAATTTATATCAAAATTGTGTTGTGCAACGCGTCAACTTGATTGCTTCCATTATAATCAACAGAGAGGTCTACGTTGGAGGCCATCTGCCTTCAGTTGACGGACTTACCTATTCTGTGTTTGAAGTTCTGGGAAGCTACTCAAGCCACTTTATTTTCCCTGTCAGTATAAAATTTAATAAAATGGATTTTATTTACAAATAAATTGTGTATTTGTTTATTTGTTGTAATGCTGAAAAAGTTCAAATAATTTAAACTTTTTACCTATTGAGGCTGTCCTTTCAAAGCAGCAGCCAATGATTACTGGAATATTAATTTGTCATATTATTACGTGGGCTGGACAGTGACAAAACCAAAACAAGACACTCTTCACAGTGCTTTACATGTGGAGGTCCAAGCGGCACACAACGCTAGCATTAAGTGGTGCGTTGTCTTTATAAAATATGTTGAGTTCCGACAAACTCACTGCAAACTTGCCGCAATTTTTCACTCATTCGCTGCAAAGATTTTCCAGATGTTTGGAGCTCTTAACAGGTAGTTGTGAACCTGCAGCAAACTTTTGGTGACAATGAACAATTTGCTAGAAAGCTCATTTGCATGTTAAAATAATGAGCTGTGAATTTGCAGTAAATTTGTTGTAAGTTTGTCAGAACTCTATATTTTTGTATGGTTGAAGCCTTAACCTGAGTAGAGCAAGTGCATCTCCACCATGCAGCACTGTTTAAAACGGTTAGCATTATGTGGTCGAGACTGGTCTGTTACTAAATTCACCAGTTCTGCACTCACACCTGTAAGAAGACTTTCCCTATCTGTCACTCACCCGACGTTGTGTCGTTGAGTTGACACTAGGGGTCACTCCTGCGGAGCCCAGACATCTCTCATCTTGAGAAAAGGCCAATGGAAATTGGCGTGTGGAATTTGCATGCCACTCCCCCGGACATACGGGTATAAAAGAAGTGACGCTGCACACACATCAGATATCTTATTCGGAGCTGAGCGAGCAAGTTCACTGAGCTGAATTCCTCTGCCGCCTCCATTCATCTCTCTACGCTGTTGTTTCTTCGGCGCATTCCAGCGGTCCTCCCCCTTGCACACCACGGTTGTGCTGAGCAAATACCTCTGGGCGCTTCAGCAGCAGAAAACTACAGAGTGAATATATATATTTATAACTACGTATACATACATACATATATATATATATATATATATATATATATATATATATATATATATATATATATATATATTTATAACTACGTATACATACATACATACATATATATATATATATATATATATATATATATATATATATATATATATATATATATATTCTTTTTCAAGATGCCTTTTTTGTTTGCGTATGCTTCCTGGTTGCGATCGTTACCTCTCCACTTCCCATGGCCACTATCGCTGCCTCTCGTGTTGGGCACTGCCCACGCAGGGACAGCGCTTATGGATGGATCATGCTCTCACTGCGAGGGCATGATTCTGGCAACGTTACAGTCGCGGCTTTCTCTTGTAAGAGGGAAAGCCACTCCAGCGGCTCCCCAACTCAGTCCTTCTACCCACGGGTATGAGGCGGGGTCGGTTAGCACTGTTGGCGATTTGCGGATTTCAATGGGAGCTTCTCTGCCAGGAAACCCCCAACGGATGTCCCATTCCCCAGCACGCTCGTTTGCCCCAGCGAGTTCATGATGTGACAGCCCGCGAAGTGGATGAGCTTTCGATTACAGCATCGGAGAGTGGGTTGGTTCAGTCTGTCTCCATGTCGCGGCGGGCACCTTTTACTGCCCGGACCCGGTTCACGGACTCGTCCTCTCTAACTACCCACGACGGTGGGGCTGCCAGGGGGTGATCGGCGCCTCCCCAGGTTGGTAAGGCGATCGCGGTTCACTTGTGCCCGCAGAATGCCGCCACCTGGCGGTCCGTCCGAGTCTCCCATCCAGGGCCGTGGGTTTACGTCGTCACTCAAGACTGAGTCTAGAGTGCCACTAGACAGGCCGCCTCCGCCCTGCATGCCACGGCTCTCCTACAAGTGCACCAAGCCGTGGCGCTCAAAGAACTGCACAAGGGTAGTTCTGAAAGAAGATTTATGCAGGAGCTGCACTTAGTGACTGGTCTCGCCTTCCGAGCGATGATGATCATGGCGTGGTCTCTCGGGCAGGCGATGTCCACCTTAGTGGTCCAGGAGTGCCACCTTTGGCCCAACTTGGTCGAACCAGTTTGACCTATTTGACGGCACTGTAGAGGACTTTGCGAGGCCCCGCCCGCTGGTATGTCCGACACAGTAGTTCCCTTTTGCGTGGAGCTTGGGGGCGTGGCTCGCGCTCCCCAACCCGTCGCGTTGGTTGATCAGGACCGTCCGACTCGGCTACGCGATTAAGTTTGCCAGGCCCCGCCCAGGTTCAACGGCTTTTCCCCTCCACCTTGAAAGTGTATGTAGCCACTTTATCGGCGCATCACGATGCAGTGGACGGTAAGTATTAGGGAAGCACGATTTGATCATCAGGTTCCTGAGAGGCGCGAGGAGGTTAAACCCCCCCCAGGCCGCACCTCGTTCCCTCGTGGGACCTCTCCATGGTCCTTCGGGGCCTTTCGGGAGCTCCCTTCGAGCCCCTTGAGTCAGCAGAGCTAAAGGCGCTCTCTCTGAAGACTGCCTTCCTGACGTCGTTCACCTCCATCAAGAGGGTAGGGGACCTGCAGGCGTTCTCTGTCAGAGAGCTGTGCCTAGAGTTTGGTCCGGCTTACTCTCACGTCATCCTGAGACCTGACCGGCTACGTGCCCAAGGTTCTAACGACCCCCTTTCAGGGATCAGGTGGTGAACCTGCAAGCGCTTCCCCAGGAGGAGGCAGACCCAGCCTTGGCATTGCTCTTTGTCTGTTTCGGTGGCCAGTGTAGTTTTGTTGCCGTTTATCCCAAAGACAAACTCTGCTGTGATCACCGCCATGTTGTTTTGTCACATGACGCCACACATCAAAACTTTAGTCCTTTACTGACAGCCGTGTCTTATGAACTGAGATCAGTCGGTCTAAATCAATTTAAATTATGTGTTGCGTATACAACATCCATTCAAGTGTATGCGGGGTCACACCTGGTTATTGAATAGTCAATTTGAAACAGGACAATGTTAAAGATAGGAGTGAATGGGACCAAAACATATTGAGATTTTCCAATTCAACCACATTCGGAGATGTTCAAAAGCGCATGTGACCACATTTTGCTTGCAGTGTAAAAGCTTATCCATTCTAATGCATTTGAACAACAGTGAAACACTGCCTAATTGGTCAGTCAACTGCTACACTAAAACAAGAGTTTTAAACTATGAATTCTGCTTTTATATAAATAAAAAACAATATTTCACTAATCAACCGGTTGTTGGGTGACTGACTATCCTGACCCATCTCGAGTTCACACTACATCACAATTTTAAGGCACATTTAGAAGAGCACATCCTGATTTTGAGGAACATTAGATTAATTTCCTATGCAATCTTCTGGTACATACAATTTTATCACTTGACCATCGGCATAGCAAAAGGGAGAAAGTATGAAATGCTCCAGAACTTTCAGTGTGCAAGTGACCCATATTCAATTTAAGACAATGTAAATGTAAGTTGGTGTAAGTACTGGAAATTATTATTTTATGAGCTATGCAGATGAGCTGTTTGATATGTCAGCACTCATTGGGCACATGTCAATATCTGCAATTAAGTCATATCTGAAGAAACTTCTGTTCTGAGGCGAAGCTGCTATTCATCTCAATATAAAGCTATTTCAATTTGTATTATACATTGAGAGGATAAACCAATAAATTATATTGTTTAAGGGCACATAGTGCTTACATTCGCTAGCAGTTTGTTCACTTTATTAAAAATCTAAATCATTAAAAGAGTCAAACTGTTTTATGTAAAATGAACTTAAAGTCACATTTAAAATATAGGAATGTCTTCATATTAAAGCCTATAGCAAAATATTAAACCATGCAGCATTTATTTTAAAGAAATTTTACACAAACACGCTTTCAAGCAGAACATTGCATAAAAACAATAAAATATATAAACCATAATACACACACACGCACACACACACACAAACAAAAGAATTGTGACACTTTCTGGTTGTCAAATGTAAGTCCATATTTATTGTGATGAACTACAACTGTGGTTACTGTGTTAGGGCTCCTGTGTGAATTTGAGGGGAACTGAATTCATATATACACTAAAAATTACCTTGGTACCAGTTCCTTATAGTCACTACAAAAATAGCTGACAAAAGTGAAGTTTGTTCTGATAAAAGCTCTAGCATGATTTGTTTGTAGATTCCACTTGCTTTGATATTTTTTTTTCTGTTGCAATGGCATTCACTCCTTTTCTAAAAGCCAGTACTTGACCCTGAAATTAATGTCAAGGCCACTGTTTTTTGGTAAATTAGTTTTTAGGGGTGATTTCCACACATCAATTGTGCGAGTAGCCTCAAGCATGCATAACGATGACCTGGAATTGGTTCTTTCAAATGTGTTAATGAATTTCAGTCCCAAACAGGTGAAAAACTGTTTCAAAGAGTTGAAATCAAGCACATTTATATGGTAAAATGGATTAATTGGAGGTCTTTGGAGACCAAGTCATTGGCGAGTCTGCACATTGCATCTAAACCCAAGAGAAAGTAAATGCAAGTGGAACTGTCTGTCAATCAATGATCATTTCACTCGCATTGGCCCTTAATTTAATCACTTTTTAATTAGGGCCTTTTCCCTGGAGACCTGCTCTGTGCGGCTCAGTTACAGAGCTCTTTCCTTCTTATCTGGGTGCAAATATAGCCGTTGGACAATAGCAAGCCACTGTCTTTACTATCTCAGCAGTATTTCCATCTTACCTCAGGGCATCACAAATCTGCTGATAATGTCAAGGGCAAACACATATGCATATATGTGATGAAAAGTGTCTGCAGGAGGGCTGTAACACCTTTACCTCGAGCACTGGGGAAAACTTGACCCCCACCAGTCCCAACTGTCATTCGACATGTGGATGAACAAGATATCTCAGAGCTCATCAAATCAACCACTTAAAAGGAAAGTTCAAAAAAATTTAATTCTCTCATAATTTACTCACCCTCACATCTTTACAAACCCTTATAACTTTCTTTCTTGGAACACCAAAGGACATTTTCATTGATTTTAGAGTTTAGCTTCAAAAAAGGATTTAAAAAAAGCACAAGGAAAGCATCATAAAAGTTGTCCATATGACTTCCATGTGACAAGATATATTGTAAGCCTTCTACAGTCTTTAGTTTGAGAAAGAGACTCCTTTCAATGAAGGTGAATGGTCACCATTCACTTTCATTATATGGAAAAGGGCAGTCTGATATTCTGCTATCAATAGCTCCTTTTATGTTCTACAGAAGAAAGAAAGTCATATGGGTTTCGACAAAATATGACAATGTGTAAATGATAATAGAATATTAATTTATGTGTAAACTTAAAAACAGTTGTTTGAGGGAGCCTATAAGGTTTAGGACTGTTGTTCAATTTTATTGCTATGACAAACACATAGCACATCTTGTAGCTGGATTAGCAGACCACTTCAGACCATATATTTTGACTGTGTCAAGGGAATAGTTTGAATTTAGCTCTTAAGCTACAGCAATCAATATAAATTTAGCATGGTAATAATCAGGCACTCTGGGTATGGTTCTGCAGGCCCCTTGAGCTTTATGATACAAGCTGCTGCAGGCAGCCAGTGAAGGAGAACAACTACAGCTGCTGATCTCTCTCTAAAGCTCTCTCTCATTTTCTCATTAACAAATATTGTTTTACTTGGTAATTTATAGTCAGTATTTATAAATAGTATATTTTCTCTCAATTACACTTTCCTTTGTAAGTATTTTGCAATATTCTTACGATCTTTCTAATTTTAATGAAATTGTCCCCCCCGGAAGTGACAATTTTTTTGTGGAGGAACAACAGGACAAAGATTGCTAAGTATTAGCAATGGATTTTGTGAACTCTGTGAAGTTTTGTGGTAGTAGTTGCTTTCCTATTTGTTAATATCACATTTATTAGTATGATAATATCACTGTGTCAAAAGACACGTGTAACCTAACTCACTGAGCAAGGGCTAACAATTAGCAGTTAGCTCTTTATTTACATCGTGTTAGGTTCTATCCTGCTAGGAAACATATTAATTGTCTTGCCATTGTGTAAATAACCAAGTTATAGAACACATATATCTGATAGTATGATATGTCCTTGTTTAGAAATAATTCAGCACAAGCATATTCAGTTTTTAAAAAAGTGCCTAGCACAAGAACAAAGCTCTAATGCAATTCACAACCTGCTTTTCCTGACATTAATAAAGATGGAGCATGTACAGGAAATTAAACTCTCACTTTCCCTTTGTAATGAGACGGTATCCATCACCCAACTGTTTACCCCACAATCAGATAAAATGATCAAATTGGAGCTTGGTCAGCCCACACACAATGCCATGTCACCATAGAATGATATTATTATTTTTTTAAATGGATGAGAACCAGAATGAGATTTAAATAGAAACTATTGACCAGATTCATCTCAGCTCTAAGCATTGGTTGAGATTTTGCACGTAGAGTTTCAGTGATGTGCTCCATGTATTATTTTTGTGTGAAATATTCCTTTAAGGTACAGGTAAAGATTGAGAGACAAAGGGCAAGTATAGGACAATCTTAAGATGACATTCATAATTGCTTTCTTTATATATCCGAAGAGTGAGTGATTGCCAGCAATGTTTAATGGCTTAAATTTGTGGATTGCCTTCCATAACAATAATGCCCTCATGGCCACAAGAGGGGGTTGGCTGCACAGTGGACTTCAAAGCCAGTCACTGTATAGTAACAGGTTACAGCAAAGCAGAAAAAATAACAGAAAAAAATGCTACAGGCCATTTTACATTTCTTAGTCATCTATTCCTTATTTCACAGCCTAATTATGCCTTACTCAGACAAGAGAAATTACAAAAGACATATTACATAGGCTGTAAGATAGTTTGATAGCAGTGATTGTTATAAGCAAAAAGGGTCCTGATCAAAGGTTCTCTTTATGAGACTATAGCCAGGTCACACATGAGTGGAACAAGTGCTCTGTAGCCTTGATGAATAAATGACCAAAAAAGACAAAAAAATTCAGCTGAAATAGAAAGTTAGTTGAGAGTAATTCAAGGCAGATTTAAGCATATCCATCTGGATCCCTGTGCTCCACTCTACTGTAATTGATGGGTGAATGTTAATTATGTTCCCATATTATAGCAGGACCTTGAAAATTAAGTTGTTACATAGGATGAAAATCTTACATAGGATGTATCCTAGCAGGGAGTATCAGAAAAGCTTTTACATCATATTTTTATCATATTCAAAGGTTTCTTGAGAGAATACAGCCACCCAAAATACATGTCTGTGAACTTTGTTGGCCGTCTGGATGGTCCAGGATGAAGAATTTATGTTTCGGCTATCATCTCATATGCCCCTCTTAACCATAGTAAAATCCCTGTGATACATAGACTCAAATATAAAATGCCTGCAACAGCAATATGATAACAGGCAAAAATGCTCGATAAACAATTAAATTGATCATTAATAATAATTGGAATAAGCATTTGTTCTGCCAAGTAATGTAGTTCATTAGTATAACGTAGGCTATTCTCGGTTGACAATCGATGAATCAACTTAAAGGAATGTTTCAGGTTCAATACAAGTTCTGCTCATTCAACAGCATTTGTTGAATATTGTTGAATACCACAAAACATAATTTCAACTTTCCCCTTGTTTATTAAAAGAGAAGCAACAATAGCAGTTGCAGTAAGTCACTTACAATAGAAGCAAGTTTGAAGAGTAACAAAATACAGGTAACGGAATTACATATTTAAAATACAAAATATAAGTACCTGTATTCCACTAAAGTTACAATATAAATTATTGGTAATTAGAATAAAGTTACATTCAAAAAGTATTTTGATTAATTTGCATTTTTTGGTAATTTTTTTTCATTTAATATTTAGTCCTTTCAGATGGAAGGAGGTTTGAAATAAGTTTGGAGCAGAAGAAATAGAAATAAAACTTGTGTAAATTGTCAGCTTTACGCTAAGCTAAAATGCTATTTCTAGCCATTTTACATGCACATGTTACCAGACACCATCATATTTTTTTTTATCAAGAAAATTCATGTTGGATCATAATTCTTTTTTTTTTTTTCCTAGTAAGACCTTTGATATTAGGGCAAAAATCATATTCTTGCTAATAATTTTTGTATTGTATTCCTGTAAAAATGTCTAAAAATCCTTAAAACAAGACCCCAGAGGGAAAAGCCCCCAGAGGGATAATAGTGATATTGTTTAAATACAGGGAAAATAGTTATAGGGCAAAATGTGTCAATTTACACAAATACATTTGAGAAAGCAAGATGCTTTTTTTGAGTAATAAATTAGGATAATACTTTTTCAAAATAACAACTTCAGAAAAGGGTTAAAAATGTGCTGTTAAAGGAATTGTTTACCCCAAAATACAAATTCTTTCATCATATATTCAAAATCATGCCATCCCAGATGTCTTTGACGTTCTTCTATTGGACACAAACAAAATAATATTTCAGCTCTTTTGGTCCATACAATGCAACTGAATAGTGGCCAGAACTTTGAAGATCCAAAAAGCATATAAAGGCAAAATAAAAGTAATCCATTTGACTCCAGTGGTTATATCATATCTTAAGAAGCAATATTATAGGTCTGGGTGAGAAACAGATCAATATTAAAGTCCTTTTTAAATATAAATCTCCACTTTCACTTTTACATTCTTCTTACGTTTTTGGTAATTCACATTCTTTTTTGCATATTGCCACCTACTGGGCAGGGAGGATAGTTAAAGCGGTGGTTTATTTTTATGCTGACATTATATGCTTTTGGACCTTCAATTTCTGGCCACAATTCACTTGCGTTGTATGGACCTACAGAGCTGAGGTATTCTTCTAAAAAAATGAGTTTGTGCTCAGCAGAAAAAGAAAGTCATACACACATGGGATGACATGAGGGTAAATGATGAGAGAATTTTCCTTTTTGGGTGAACTATTCCTTAAATTTCAGTCCCATTTGGCATTTCATAACATTTCAAGTATTCTATAAAAAAAATTATGATTGTGCTTGGATCAGTCAATGTGAGCCTACTTTGAAATAAGTCAAGTCAAGTCAATTTTATTTGTATAGCGCCTTTCACAACACACATCGTTTCAAAGCAGCTTTACAGAAGTTCAGCATTAACAGACGATAAAAATGTAATGTCTATAAAGTCGATAAATCATCATCCTTGTGCAGGGCTCCAAACTGCGACTAAAAATGGTCGCATTTGTGACCAAATAAATTTATTTGTGAGTGTAATTTCTGTCAAGGTCGCCATTGGTGACAGTAAAAGTTTACTCCCTTTTGATTTTAAAATTTGCTTTACATTTCCCGAGATACATAACAAAAGTTTATATCAAAGAAATAGCGGGGAAAACGGAGTTCATTGCAGGAACTAACAATTTCAAAAAAGAGACTGTTAGAAAACACGGTGACAGTAACAAGCATAAAAATGCACGTGATCACATAATTGCGAAGAATGCTCCACAGACTACACTGTTAGCGAGCTGCGGGACGAAAAGGAATGGATGGAGTTAAAAAAATTTAAAATATTTGGCGCCTGTTTTTCCCCCTGTAGATTTATTAAATATGTTTTAATAAATCTATTTTCCCCACTTTAGAAAAACAATGTGATTTTGGGGGGCCTTTAGGCCTGCAACAGTCCTTAACATATTGGACCGTTTAAAAAAAACGCTAGACTTAATCACCTTCAACAAAATTGCAAATGATCTCAAAATAAATGTGATAATTTCAGGGTTTCTCATTAGCTACTTAAATTTGCAACATTTTAAAAATTGAATTACAAACAAATTGAATACTTTGCAGTGTACAGTGACAAACATGTTAAGGAAAGTATTGTAGTAGTTTTTGTTGGTGTTTAGTGTTTTGGGAGAAAATAAAATCAAAAGTAACTTTTTTCCCCAGGGGGAATTAAGCCCCGTTGTACCCTATATCTGGTACCAGAACGACACAGTTTCAGTCATGAGAATGAAGTTGTAAAATAGGATATTACTTTACAATTGAGCCTAACATGTATTGAACCTGAAACATTGCTTTCCTAATGTGTAGTTGACATGAAATACCTTCGGAAAGTTGACATGTCCTGCGGTGTGACATGCAATACTTCATCTAAAACTTCTAACATATACATTTTTAAACAGTATTTTGCTTATTCTTTCATAATTATTATGCATGCAAATGTATGACCTCACATGATTTGAGAAACTACATGTTATATTTGTACTTAAAAATGTAATTGTTGTACCACAAGACCATTTTAAATAAATGATTGAAGGTAAAAATGTGATTAAAAATTGTGAAAAACTTTAAAAGACCTAAGATGTACACTTTCAAATATACATTCATATAAATTTTAACCTAAAAATGTTATTCCATATATAGACCCTTATATAGAATGTGCTGCCACTGGGTGCATTTACAGTCCAATTTACCCATTTTGAAAATTGTAGCAAGCTCCAAATGTCTCCAATTTACATACAGTGCTCATTCTATGTACATCAAAGGAAAATTTCATTGGTAAAAGTCTGACCACTAAGATTGTCTTGCTTCCTTTTCAAGATATCATTCATTCTGTACCACTTCAGAAGACTGAGCATACGATTGAGTCCCTTTAAAGACTTCTAGTTGATGGTTCAAAGTTAGCTTGAAACTTCAGATCTATTTAAAAAAACTATCCTGCCAAACAGATCACTAACACCTCCCTTTTTCATATAGCCTCAATATGTTTGTCCACAGGTCAGTGCTCCAAAAGCTGCCATTGCATCAGACAATCAACTGAAAGTGAGATTACTGGTGCACTGCAGACCACAGTAATGGGTGACATGGATCAGGATTATGATCATTAGGCCCTGAAGCCTGCAAGGTATGGTTTGTCTTCCTTTTTAAAATGATCTCCCCATTCCATTCTGAGGTCTGAGTGCACACTGCTTTTATATGCTTGGCTGCTTGGAGAATTTAGTATGGCTTTTTTTACTCCCCCCCCCCCCCCCCCCCCCCCCCGCCCCTTAATATCCCACTGTGAAGAGACAGGTGTCTGGTTTCCATTTCTTCTGCACACATCCAACAAGATGCAGATTGCCAGTGGAGATCACGGTCTGACTGAAATTATAGTGGTTTTGGAAATGCCTGTTTGAGCTATAGAGATACATTTAAAGCAAAATGGATACAACAGAGAGGAATGATTGCTGTAATGATAGTGCCCTACCCAGGCATTTTTCATAACTGTAAACTAGGAAGTGGGCCTTATTTGAAAGGGAGGGAGAAAGACAGACTATTGGCCATGCGCATGTAAAGTTCAGGACAATTTGCTAAAATGTTTTTGTCTAAATCACTCCTTGGGTTCTATAGAGGTTCTGTCACTCACTCGATATTGTGTTCACCAAGTTGCTCATAGCCACATAACCCCCCCCCCCCCCCCCCCGGTTCCGTTCTTCCCGGAAGTGCATGATGAGCTGGCGGATCGTGGAGGGCACCTTTTACTGCCCGGAACTGACCCCTCCACTTGTCCACTCTCACTACCCTGGATGGTGGGACCGCCCGGTACTCCCCTCCAGAGCCCATAGAATGACGTCATCACTGACCTCAAAAGTCTATAGCACCACCGGACCTGCATGCAATGGCTCTCCTGCAAGTTCAACAAGCCAAGGCACTCAAAGATTTGCACCTGGGTAGTTCCGACCCCGACGTGCAGCAGGAACTGTGCTCTGCCAACGACCTCACTCTCAGAGCCACGAAGGTCACAGCGCAGGGTGGGCGATGGCCACCCTCGTGGTCCAGGAGCGTCACCTCTGGCTGAACATGGTCGAGATGCCCAACATTGACATGTCAAGCTTTCTCAATGCCCCCAACTCCCAGCTTGGCCTCTTCGGCGACACCATCAATGACTTTGCCCAGCAGTTTTCGGCGGTGTAGAAGCAGATGGCACATCTTGCCATGGCGCCACCAAACCAGCGTGCCACGCCTGTTTGCTGAGGGCGTCCTCCTGTGGCTAAACAACAGGTAGCTCCGCCTCAACCCGGGCCCAGCGCTCAGCCCCAGTGTTGAGCACCTCGCAGGTGGCATACGCCCCCCCTCTCCAGGACCACTTCCAGGACCAGGAAAGCTCTGAAGCGTTCCTGAGACGAGAGACCCAGGCAGTCAGATGTTCGCTCCGAAGCTGGTACCAAGACCACTCCATCCCCCGGTGGAGGAGAGTCATTTGCCGCACTGCCTTCAGGCTGTGGCACTCACATTCTCAATAAAGAGCGATTTCCTCACTCCCAGGGTCATCCAGCCGGGGCGCGCCGTTCTCACGGCACCTTGGCCCCAAAACTCTACAGTTCTGGCTCCCCGGATGCAGTTCCCTCGCCTCCGGCCCCACGACTGCTCAGCCCCGGCAGGCCAGCGTGGACCAGTTCTGAAGATGCCTCTCTAGGACCTCTTCCTCAGTCTCTAACCCACCCCCCGCCGGGTGCGCAGAGCAAGGTAAGTGCTTTGAGTCTTTTCTCAACACCCAAGCCTTGGGACACTCTTCTGCCTCCTGATGCGCTATTACCTGCTTCCCACCGCCGTGAAGCCCCGCCCAGTATGTCAAAAGCGATCGTCCCGTTAGTGCCCCTCGCGCGGAGTTTGTATGCGTGGCTTTCACTTTTCAATCCGTCATGCTGGCTAGCCAGGATCATCTGACTCGGCTACGCTATTCAGTTTACCTGGCTTCGCCTCGTTTCAGCGGTGTTCTCTCCACTTCGTGCGTGGCGAGAAAGCCAGCGCCGTAGGAGTGGAGATCACGACCCTGCTCCTCAAGGATGCGATAGAGCCCGTCCCTCCAGCCGAGATGGAGAAGGGTTTCTACAGCCCGTACTTCATCATACCCATAAAAAGCAGCGGATTGCGACCAATCTTGGACCTGCAAGTTCTCAACCGGGCCTTATACAGACTCCCGTTCTAAATGGTCACTCAAAAACACATTCTTACCTGCGTTCGACAGCTAGATTGGTTCGTGGCGGTAGACCTGAAGGACGCGTACTTCCACATCTCCATTCTGCCTCGATACCGACCCTTTTACGGTTCGCGTTCGACGGCCAGGCAAATCAGTACAAGGTCCTCCCTCGGCCTGTCTCTGTCCCCTCGCATCTTCACGAAGATCACAGAGGCAGCTCTTGCCCCACTAAGGGAAGTGGGTATCCACATACTCAACTACCTCGATGACTGGCTCATCCTGGCTCACTCGCAGAGAGTTAATATGCGCTCACAGGCACCTCAGCCGTGTAGGGCTTCAGGTCAACTGGGAAAAGAGCAAGCTCGTCCCGGTTCAGAGCATCTCTTTTCTCGGTATGGAGTTAGACTCAGTCTCAATGACAGCGCATCTCACCAACGAGCATGCTCAGTCAGTTCTCAGGTGCCGTGCTCTATTTGAGCCCGAAATAATTCCAGAGGCTCCTGGGGTATATGGCATCCTCAGCCGTGGTCGCTCGGATTGATGCATATGAGACCGCTTCAGTACTGGCTATAGACTCGATTCCCGAGATGGGCATGGCGCCATGGCACATATCGTATGATCACCCCTTCTTGGCATCAGACTTTCAACCCTTGGACAGACCAAGCTTTCTGCGGACCGGAGTACCCTTGCAGCAGGTGTCCAGATGTGTCGTGGTGACCACAGACACCTCTTGACAGGGTTGGGGCACCGTGTGCTATGGGCACGCTGCCGCTGGCCTCTGGACAGGACCCCGGCAGCATTGGCACATCAACTGCCTAGAGTTGTTAGCTGTATCTCTTGCCCTATGGAGGTTTCTCCAGCAAGCACATCTTGATGGTAGCATGCATAAATCGCCAAGGCAGCGTGTGCTCTCGTCATACGTCACAAATCGCCTGCCATCTCCTCCTTTGGAGTCAGCCACGACGCCACTCACAGCCCTGGCAACAGCAACACGACGGTGGACGCACTGTCGCAGCAGGTGGTCCAGCTGATATTGGACTAATTCGTCAAGGCATAGATCTTTTTGCCTCCCAAGAAAACTCCCACTGCCCACTCTGGTACTCCCTGACAGGAGCTCCTCTCAGGACAGACGCGCTGGCACACAGCTGGCCCCGGGGGCTGCGCAAGTACGCCTTTCCCCCAGTGAGCCTTCTTGCACCGGTGCTGTGCAAGATCAGGGAGGACGAGGAACAGGTCATCCTGGTGGCCCTTTACTGGCCCACCCGGGCCTGGTTCTCGGATCTTACGCTCCTCACGACAGCACCTCCCTGGAAAATACCCCTGAGGAAGGACCTTCGTTCTCAGGGACGGGGCACCCTCTGGCACCTGCGCCCAGTCCTCTGGAACCTCCACGTCTGGCCCCTGGACGGGATGCGGAAGATCTAGTGGACCTACCACCTGCAGTCGCAGACACGATCAACCAAGCCAGAGCTCCCTCCACCAGGCAACTTCAAGTCCTAAAGTGGCGCTTGTTTGCGAATTGGTGTTCTTCCGAAGCTGAAGACTCGCAGAGGTGCACAGTATGGTCAGTGCTTTCATTCTTGCAGGAGAGGCTGGAGGGGAGGCTGTCCCCCTCCACCTTGAAGGTGTATGTAGCTGCTATCGCAGCCCACCACGACGCAGTAGATGGCAAGTCCCTAGGTAAGCAGGACCTAATAATCAGGTTCCTGAAAGGCGCCTGGAGACTGAACCCTCCCCGGCCTAGCCTATTCCCCTCCTGGGATCTCTCAGTGGTCCTCTCGGGCCTTCAGAGACCCCCCTTCGAGCCGCTTGATTCAGTTGAGCTCAAGGCCCTCTCCCTGAAGACGGCACTCCTTATCGCATTAGCCTCCATCAAGAGGGTTGGGGACCTGCAAGCGTTCTCTGTCAGCGACACCTGCCTGGAGTTCAGTCCAGTACATTCTCACGTTATCCTGAGGCCGCGACTGGGCTACGTGCCCAAGGTTCCTACGACCCCCTTCAGGGACCAGGTCGTGAACCTGCAAGTGCTGCCCCGGGAGGAGGCAGACCCAGCCCTTTTGTTGCTGTGTCCGGTATGTGCTTTGTGTATCTATTTGGAGCGCACGCAGAGCTTTAGATATTCTGAGCAGCACTTTGTCTGCTTCAGCAGGCAGCGGAATGGGAATACCGTCTCCAAACAGAGGTTAGCTCACTGGGTCAATGATGTTATTTCTTTAGCTTATCACACCCAGGCCGTGCCCACCCCCTTGCGGGTTCGAGCACACTCTATGAGAAGTGTGGCATCCTCGTGAGCACTGGCCCATGGCACCTCCTTAGCAGACATCTGCAGAGCAGCAGGCTGGGCAACACCCAATAGCTTTGCCAGATTTTACAATCTCAGGGTTGAGTCGGTCTCGTCCCGTGTTTTGTCAGGTTTGAGCTGGTAGAACTCGGTAATGTGGCACAACCAACCGGGTGTTCCGCTTTCAAACAGTGCCTTTCCCCAGTGCACCTTCTATCCCAGGTTAGCCACTTATCATCACTTCCTGGATGTTCTCCTCCCTAGCCTTCTGATCTGCGAATTCAGTGGAGAAATTCACGTCCAGACCCACTACGAGTCACAGGTGCTCTGTATTGGGGTCGGCTCCACGGGCTTAGTTCCCTTTTCAGGCAAACTCCCCATGATGTATTTCCCGCGTTCCGGTCCCCCTGTCAGCGGACCCGCGTTTCCCTTGGGCAGCCCCAATTTCCCGGTCGCCGTGCTTGTATAGTCCCCCCTCATTAGGCTGGACCTACCATCGCGCCATTTCCCGCGTACGGCTTCACAACCCTCATGGTGTATTTGCCACATGTTACCTCCCCATAGACTGGGCAGGATGTGGCCTCCGCAGGGTCTTTTCCTCCTGAAAGAACAGGACCGGGAAAGACCCCCCTCCCCGATGCATTTCATAACGTTAAGATAGCCCCAGCTGCTTAACGTCCTATGTGAGAGACATAGTGAGAGAGAAGGCCGCGGCTGCTGGGCTTGCTCCCATGCTAGTCATGTAGCACCTGTTCCCCCCCTCAGGGGTGCGGGAAACCTAAGGTCTGTATATGACATCTCTTTGGGGGCGTTGGGGAGGGCTACGTGCAGCCGACACAGGTGCCTCTAGCATGCAGTAGCCTCAACAGTTCACATAACACAGTCAGTGCATGGTGCTTTTATTTGGGACCTCTTGTGTCACTTCATTCAACACATCGTCGAGTGAGTGACAGAAGGGGAACTTCATGATTACTGTTGTAACATCCATTCCTTGACGGAAGGAACAATGCTCCTGCCACAGCACTAGACCTACCACTGTAAACGGCCGTACCTTATTTTCGGCTCCTCAGTGCAAAAGCCTGACTGGCACTCGCAGCCCTGCTTCCCTTTATACCTGTATGTCCGGGAGGGGCATGCAAATTCTGTCTGCCAACTTGACATTGGCCTTTTCTCAGGTTCAGAGGTACGTTTGGCATACCAGGAAGACCCCTTGTGTCACTTCATTCAACACAACGTCTCGTTCCTTCCCTTGGGGAACGGAGGTTACAACAGTAACCATGACATTCCCCACAATAGTCAGGCATTGCATGATAACATTTGGCATGGATTTAAAACACTATGATTTCAAATGCTGTTTTCACAACAAACTCACATTTAGAGCGAATAGCCTCTGAGATGGTGATGCTTGCAATTTCATGACAACTAAAATTAGCATCTGTTAAGTAGCTGTTGCATTATGGCAAGTGGTGATTAAATATAAATTCTTTGATTTATTTTTATTGTATCTCATACAATGGTGGGTGACCTAAAATTCACAGTGACTTGCATGTTACCCTTTGATGTTTTCTTTACGCTAGACAGGAGGTTATAGCCATTCCTCATAGTGACTGCATGCAAATGTATTGATGAGCTAACATTTACACAAATAACACATTTCTTTGGAAAGTAGTCATATCATTTCTCTAATGAGAATGGCACATAGGAATCTGTCTTGTAATATGGCATGCTTTTAACAGTGAAGTCAATCTGTGGATGTCAGAAAAAGGGGAGAGAAATGGTAATTGCAGGGCCATATATGTTAAATCATGTCATCAGCCCTAAACCACAGTAGAAATCAGATATCTTTGCAACTTAAGGTCAAATTTATCATAAAACACTCCAATCAACTGAGCAGGTTAGGCTTTTGGTGAACCCTATGAGAGTGAGAGATAGATACACTTGTTTTGATGGTATTAAAGGAATACATCATCTGAAAAAATTCTGTCATAATTTACTCACCCTCATGTTTTCCAAACCCTTTCTTTCTTATGTGGAACACAAAAGTAGCTGTTTTTATGAATATTGCTTTCAGTCTTTTCAATACAATGGCAGTGGATTGTGCCTCACTTTAAAGCTTAAAATAGGACCAAAAAGTATAATTAGAAGGATTTAAAGTGGTCCATGTGACTAATGCCTCATATTACCAAGACTTCTAAAGGTATATGATAGATTTTAGATATAATATATATATATATATATATATATATATATATATACTTACAACTTTAAATATTCATCTTCACCCTAAAGCTGAACAGCCCTGATAATAATAACATAGTGCCTTTGATTCTTTTCATAGCAAACACCAATTAGCACATCAAATTAATGTTACATTTTGAATAGTGCTATCAGTCAATTCAATCGCGATTCATCACATATTTGTTGTAGTTAATAACGATTAATCACAGTTCCCTTTACAAAAAGCTTCACTATGATGCTGCACTTTGCTAAGCGCTATGGGGAACGATCCTAGTCATGAACGAGCTGTGAATATGTGTGTAACACGTCAATGAACATTGACCGAAATTTATAGCCTCGGCTGATGTAGTCATTAGATGCACCTGTGGCCAGGCTATAAATGGATGCGTCACCAGGTGTCGTCAGATCCTCTTTTTTCAGAGCGATTCTGTGTGTGTGTGTTACACAAACCCTGTCAAAACTTTCTTTCCTCTGCTAGGAATTAGAATTTGTGAGGCAGTGTGAAGTGAACCTGTAACACAGATCACGTTCATGGGCAAGGAAGACGCGAGAAACCGGCTTGTCAACATAAATCATAATTTAATGACGAACTTAAAACAAACATTTAGGACAGCAGACGTCTGCTGATTAAGCTCTCTCTCCCGATCGGCGTCTGCGAGTGGCCTTTTAACCCTCTTGCCGGCTCAATCAGCCAGATACGGGACCGGGCGTGCGCAATCACGCGCCGGTCCCGCCCTCCACCGTGCCGCACTCCTCCCCCGTTCTCTCAGGCTGGGGACCCCCGGCCTGACGTACATCCCCTGGGGGGGGGGGCGCCTCCCGCGCGGTCTGCCAGCGGGTCATCCCCATCAACCTGGACGAGGGAGGGGGCAAGGGGAGGGAAACAACCATTAAAAATAAGGGGGGGGGGAGGGTCCCTGCACTGGGCAGTACCTCCCCCTCCCATAAACACCATAATTTAAAAAAAGAGGGAAAAGGCCACCGCAGAGCGGTATCGAGAGAGAGAGGAGAGAGAGATTAAAGAAACGAAAGAAAAAAAAACGTACTCGCCGGTTCTCTGATACGCCGCAGCTCGTTCCTCAGCCACTTCTCCACCCTCTTCAGGACAACAGCCGCGCCTCTCCGGGCAGATCGGAGGCAGTCCTCAGCCCCTAGCGGACGGAACGCCCCGCCGCGTTCCCGGGGTGTCGAAGGGGCCTCCCCCCGCCCCTGGCAGCGGTTCTCCCGCTCCAGGCGGTCGGCGGCGAGCCCCTCCCCGCACGCGGTCGGCAGTCTCCAAGCCCGCCGCGTTCCAGCGGCCAGTAGGGAACTCCCCCGCCCCTGCCAGCGGCCCTAACCGCTCCAGGCGGTCGGCCAGGAGCCCCTCCTCCCCTCGCGGTCGGCGGCCGTTCCTCCGCGTCCAGGCGGCTGGGCTCCTCCGTCCCCCGGCAGATGGCCGCGGCTGCTCCATTGAGAAGTGGCGAGAACTCCGCTACGGCGCATCCCTCTTCCTTCCCGGGCTTTCGGCACCAATGTAACACAGATCATAATCATGGGCAAGGAAGAGGCGAGAAACCGGCTTAACATATAACTTAAAGGTTTAATGGAGAACTCAAAAGACAAACACATAAGATAAGACGGACGTCCGTAATTGAGCTCTCTCTCTCGATCGCCGTCTGCGAGCGGCCTTTATCCCTCTTGACGGCGTAATTAGCCTAATACGGGACCGGGCGTGCGTAATCACGCGCCGGTCCCGCCCTCCACCGTGCCACATTCCTCCCCCGTTCTTTCAGGCTGGGGACCCCCGGCCTGACGTACATCCCCTGGGGGGGGAGCGCCTCCCGCGCAGTCTGCCGGCAGGTCATCCCCATTAACCTGGACGAGGGAGGGGGCAAGGGGAGGGAAACAAAAAACAACAATTAAAAATGGGGGGGGGAGGGTTCCTGCACTGGGCGGTACCTCCCCTCCCACAAACACCATAATTTAAAACAGAGGGGCAACAATTAAAAATGGGGGGGGGGGGGGGGGAGGGTTCCTGCACTGGGCGGTACCTCCCCACCCACGAACACCATAATTTAAAAAAAAAAAAAAAGAGGGAAAAAAGGCCAACGCAGAGCGGTAGCGAGAGAGAGAGGAGAGAGAGATTAATGAAAATAATAATAAAAAAAAAACACCTAACTTACCGGTTCTCTGATACGCCGTAGCTCGTTCCTCAGCCACTCCTCACCCTCTACCCAACGGCAGCCGCGCCTCTCCAGGCGGATTCGAGGCAGTCCTCAGCCCCTGGCGGACAGAACGCCCCGCCGCGTTCTCGGGGAGCCGAAGGGGACTCCCCCGCCCCTGGCAGCGGTTCTCCCGCTCCAGGCGGTCGGTCGCGATCCCCTCCCCGCTCGCGGACGGCGGTCTTCCCTCGACCCCTCCGCGTTCCAGCGGCTGGTAGGGGCATCCTCCGCCCCTGGCAGCGGCCCTGACCGCTCCAGGCGGTCGGCTATAGGAGCCCCTTCTCCCCTCGCGGTCGGCGGCCATTCCTCCGCGTCCAGGCGGCTGGGCTCCTCGTTCCCCGGCAGATGGCCGCGGCTGCTTCTTTGGGGTAGTGGCGAGAACTCCGCTACGGCGCATCCCTCTTCCTTCCCGGGTTTCGGCACCAATGTAAAACAGATCACGTTCATGGGCAAGGAAGAGGCGAGAAACCGGCTTGTCAACATAAATCATAATTTAATGACGAACTTAAAACAAACATTTAGGACAGCAGACGTCTGCTGATTAAGCTCTCTCTCCCGATCGCCGTCTGCGAGTGGCCTTTTAACCCTCTTGCCGGCTCAATCAGCCAGATACGGGACCGGGCGTGCGCAATCACGCGCCGGTCCCGCCCTCCACCGTGCCACAGAACCTTTTCTCCTTTCTCTTCTGTCTAGAAAATATATATATATTTAAAAGAATGAGAGAATGACTGAAAGCCGTAAACGATGCGTGTTCCCCTGTTCTCGCTCTATAGCTGAAGAGGACATGTATCAGTTTTGCTCTGTTTGTTTGGGGGAAGAGCACGCTGCTCTCGCGTTGCAGCAGTGGGGGTGCGAGCACTGTCATTTGATTTCAGGCAAAGTGCTTCGCGCTTGCCTTGCTTGCTTCCGGGAGTCAGCACTCGCACTTAATTTGTGGGGCTCTCATATGGATCTGGCTGAGGAGCTAGAGACGGGTTCATCCCTTTTGCTCACTCTCTCCCCAGACCCAGCTGATCCTCGTAAGCCTGAAGCGCGCCTCGGCGCCTCTTCGGTTCACAAGGACACTGAATCTCTGTAAATCCCGCGCATAATAATAAAGTGGCTGCGGAATTAAGAGACAAATGCGAGCATTGCGATCTGCTTTCGGGCAAAATGTTTCGCGCTCGCCTCCCTCACTTCCGGGAGTCACCACATTTCATTCGTGAGGCTCTCGCATGGATCTGGTTGAGGAGTGAGAGACGGGTTCGTATCTTTCCCTCGCTCTCTCCCCAGACCCAGCTGGTCCTTCCCGTGATCTCGAAGCGCGCTCCGGCGCCTCTTCGGTTCACGAGGGGGGGGCAGAGCGCTGAACCTCTGTACATTTCACGCACAATAATAAAGCGGCTGAGAAATTACTCAAGGTGATTACGTGGGCTGTGGCCAGAATAAAGCTAGACTGGCCACGCGAACAAGAGACCCTCCCCCAAACGCTCCAAACTAGAAAACAAATTTCTGTCTGGTGGCCAAATAATTAAATAAATAAAAGAGGGAATGGAACTCTATATCAGTCCCTTCCTTTCTTCTATGACCTCCATAAAAAGTATTTTCATTATGGAGGAAATGTATACTCCCCGTGTCTTCGTGCCCTCGACGTTGGTGTATTCAACTATTGTGGGTGCTGAAGCTCGGGGGTATTCAGTGATGCCGCCGGTAGAAGAGACACCTGCGGGTTTGCTCTCACCTGGCACGGCATCATCGCTAAAGAGACCTACTCTCCCCACAAAGCTGTGCAGGACCACCTCCACGCTTGTGGGGAAAGCTTATCAGGCAGTAGGTCAGGCTGGTGTTGCCCTGCACACTATGGCAGTGTTACAAGCGCACTAGGCTAAATCTGTTGAAGGATCTGAGTGTGGGCACCTCACTCAGGGGGAGGGGCCATCGGCCACCCAGCCCCGCCCTGGTCCTTCTAGACGAGAGGCTCTAAAACAAAACGTGGCGAATCGTGCTCCCCCTCGTAAAGACTGGTGTCCAGTTCGTCACCCTCTGCAGCCCCCAATGCAAGACATCAGGGACGTGATTTCTAAGAAAAAGAAACACTGACAGTCTTGTACCCAGCCTTGTGGGGGTAGTTCCCCTTTGGATGGGGCGCGTGTATCATCCACTTCGGCCCTCCCGTTTCCCTCACGAAACCTCTTCACTCCCGCCGCCTTTGGTGTTTCGGGTGATAGAGGCTTCCAACAAAGAGTTGGGTGTACCGTTGCTTCCTGCCTTGATCCAGGATGCGGAACACTCGACATCCCCTCAACAGGAAGTGTCAGAAATAATACCCATCTCAGAGAACCTGGCAGCGTGGAAACTTCTGCCTGGTATTTCTATGTGGGTTCTAGAATCAGTAGAAAGAGGCTACAGAATTCAATTTGCTCGCCGTCCTCCCCGTTTCAACGGCGTGGTTCCCACTACCGTGAAACTGGGACAGGCATGTCTACTGTGGAAAGAACTGCAAAATCTCTTGGTTAAAGGGGCCATAGAACATGTTCCCCTTCCAGAGAAAAAGTCAGGCTATTACAGCAGATACCTCCTGGTTCCCAAGAAGGGTGGGGGGTTGCGATGCGATTCTAGATCTTTGAGGCTTGAACCGCTCGGTGTTCAAGTCCTAGATGCTGACTATCAAGACGATCGTGTCACAAGCCCAACATCACGTTTGGCTGGTCATCATCAATCTCATGGACGCATATCTTCATATAGAGCCACAGCACAGGAAGTTCCTGAGGTTCGCTTTCGGGGCAAAGCCTTCCATTATCGGGTTCTTCCATTTGGCCTAGCCCTATTAACCTGCACATTCAGGAAATGCATGGATGCAGCACTGGCTCCTCTGCAACTCCAGGGCATCCACATTCTGAATTTTATAGACGACTGGCTGATCCTAGCGCAGTTCCAAGAACCGGCAGTTCAGCACAGGGATATCATCTTGATGCATCTGGGGGTTATATGGAATTCGGTGTCGATGCAGGCACAATCGTCTCCCACATGAATCGTTTCCATTCAGAACACCTTGAGCAAGGTCGGGCTAGGTCGAGGTTGCACTGCTTGTCAGTATCATTGAATACTAGGTCTCATGGCGTTGGTGTCCGCGGTGATCCCTTCGGACCTTCTGCATATGAGACCGCTTCAGATGTGGCTAGAAGCCAGGGGGTTTTATCCGAGGGCCGGTCCCCTAAGGCAAATAAGGGTTATGCACCACGTGCTTCATTCCCTTTCTATGTGGTTCAGACCCCGGTTCTTACCTTGGGTCCCACTCTAGGTGCGTCTTGTCGTCGCAGGCTGCTAACGACAGACGCCTCCCTGACGGGCTGGGTAGCGGCCTTAAGTGGTCTTCCGGTTTAAAGGGATAGGAGGGTCATCAGTTAGGTTGTCACAGTAACTGTCTCGAGCTGATGGCCATATTTCTGGCCCTGAAATACTTCCTCCTGAGACTACCATGTCTTGGTGCGGGTGGGCAATACAATGGTAGCCTCTTACGTAAACCATCAGTTTACGATCCACATTCACGTCAGCTGAATTTCTGGCATGTTGGATCCTCCTTGGGGCCCAGGGCAGCTCCTGTCACTCAGGACAGTTTCGTCCCTGGATGCCCATGTGTGTGGGAGCAGATTTACTCTGAGGTAGTGAACAAATCTAGGGCAGAAGAGGACCTCTTCGCCTCTATGATAGCGCAATGTCTCCTCTACTTCTCCCTAAGTCACCCAGCCCCCTTGGGTCTGGACTTAAAGGCACATACATGACCCTGAATGCGTCTGTATGCGTTTTTGTCCCCCGGTTTTTCTGCTCCCGGGAGTCTTGGCAAGGTTCACCAGCAAGGGTCTTGCCTCCTACTAATGGCGCTGCGCTGGCCGAACAGGATATGTTTCTCGAATACCTCTCCTCGATGGCTCGCCTTAGGCGATTCCGAACAGGGAGGATCTTCTCATCCCTGGCCCGAATTGTGAAACCTTTCATGCTTGGCCCCTAAGGGTACCAACTGAGGTTCACAGGGCTTTATCTTGAGGCTATCGAGACCTTTTCAAGTGCTAGGACTCCCTCTACTTGGAACTGATCTGGGTAGATTTTACAGGGCAGAAGAGGACCTCTTCGCCTCTGTTGATAGCGCAATGTCTCCTCTACTTCTCCCCGAGTCGCCCAGTTTCCCCCCCTAAGTTCATATTACAGAACCAGCTAACTGCCAGTGTTCTTCAGTTCTGGATTTTCTGTAGAAAGAACTGTCAGCAAGCACTTGCCTCGCCACTGCCAGGTTCTATGTGGTCTCCACTGTGGTTTGCCACACCTTGGCGGGCAGGGTGCCCCTTAAGAGGCATCCTTGCTAGGACCTCTTCACAGGGTAAGACCCCCTTTTTTAGACCTCTAGAGTCAGCGTTTGGTAGACTTCTGACTCTCAGGATGGTTTGTCTTATGGCAATTACGTCTCTAAGGAGACTTGGGTACCTACAGGCTCTGTTGCTTTTGCTGGCCTGTTTAGAGTTTGCCCCAGCTATGACCAAAAGCATTCTTTGCACCCACACCCTAACTACCTGCCCAAGGTGCCTTTCGCGACCCTTGGCCGGTTATTTTCTAAGCCTTCTGCTCCCTGCCATTTGTAACGCCGGAGCAGCTAAGATTTCTCAGACTTCGTCCAGTCTGTACCCTTCAGACTTATGTCCACCGCATTTGCTAGTGGCATAAAGTCAGGGCAGCAATTCTTCACTTGGAAGCCATGACCAGGGGGCGGTCACCTCCTGGTAGGCTATGTCACTTTGGGTGAGGGACATTATTGCCCGGGCCTACGAGGCGTGCGGTCAAGCTTTGCCAGTAGGTTTTAGGGCGCACTCTATCAGAGGGCTCTCCTCCTCTAAAGCCTTGGCTAGAGGTCTCCCTCTGCAGCAAGTTTGTGATGCGGCAGTTTGGTCCTCTCCGCACACATTCATCAAATTTTATGGTTAAGATGTTTGTTACTCCAAGCTCTTATGCCCTTGAGTCGACATCTTAATCTCATGTCTCTACAAGTTTGTGATGCTGCAGGTTGGTCCCCTCCACACACATTCATCAGATTTTATAGTTTGGATGTCCATGCTACTCCGGGCTCTTATGTCCTTGAGTCGACATCTCAAACTCATGCCTGATCAAGTTTGTGACGTGGCGGGCTGATCCTCTCCACGCACATTCTCAATTTCTCTGACAAATTTGTATGGGTTGGATATTTTGCTACCCCGGACTCTTATGTCCTTGGGTCGACATCTCAAGCTCATGTCTGATCAAGTTTGTGATGCGAACTTTATGGGCTAGATGCTTTGTTACTCCGGACTCTTATATCCTTGAGTCAACATCTCGAGTTCATGTCTGGTCAAGTTTGAGATGCGGCAGGCTGGTCCTCTCTGCTCACATTCTCAGATCTTATGGCTTAAATCTTTCATGCCTGAACAAGTTTGTGATGCGGCAGACTGGTTCTTCTTCGACACATTCTTCAGGCTCTATGGTTTGGATGTTCATGCAACTCCGGGCTCTTATGCCCCTGAGTCGACATCTGAAGCTCATGTATAAGCAAGTCTGTGATGCGGCAGACTGGTCCTCTCCGCACACATTCATTAGACTCTTATAGTTTGGATGTTTATGTTACTCCGGGCTCTTATGCCCTTGAGTCGACATCTCAAGCTCATGTCTGAGACCTCTCGCGTTCTTGTGAGCACACTTCACAACCGTAGGGGTCCGGACAGCCCCAGTGCGGCGGCATGGGTATTGCATTCCCCATAGCGCTTAGCAAAGCGCAGCATCATAGTGAAGCTTTTTGTAAAGGGAACGTCTCGGGTTACATGTGTAACCCTTGTTCCCTGAAAAAAGTGGAACGAGATGCTGCGCTTCTTTGCTGCACTGGGACGTTCCAGGACTGCTCTTCAAAAAGAAGTATCTGACGACACCTGGTGACGCATCCATTTATAGCCTGGCCACAGGTGCGTCTAATGACTACATCAACCGAGGTTATAAATTTCGGTCAATGTTCATTGACGTGTTACACACATATTCACAGCTCGTTCATGACTAGGATCGTTCCCCATAGCACTTAGCAAAGCGCAGCATCTCGTTCCTTTTTTCAGGGAACAAGAATTGTACATGTAACCCGAGACGATTTTGCAAGTGCTGAAATTTGACTCTAAATTTACTTATTTTCCTGTCAAAATGCATTTATTTCCCCAGGAAAGAAAATAAAACAATATGTAACAAAATAATACTTTATTAACATTTTCCAAACAATGTATTCCACAGTAAAAAGATAGAAATACACTAAAATATCACCAATTCATGTAACATATAACATTACCAAAGTCTAAGAAGGTTGACTAATTGAAAGATCCAGTCCACACACAGGTTGCATTTTCATTGCAATGGGCATTAAATCTCTTAAACTCTCATCCTCCACAATATTAATCAGCTGACAGACTGTGGCTATATGCTTTGTTACAGCAATTGTTAAGCTGTGTTCATTTGCATCAGGGCGTCAACAAAGAGCATCAGCACCAGTTTCAAGGGCCACTTTGAACTCCACTTTTCAGACAAAAACTTTTCAATCTGCATTTTGGTGAAAGTTATGACTTGATGTGCTTCTGTGGTAATTAAAATGTGCCTTACTTAGGCCAAAAAAAAAACTTGATTTCTGTCACAAGTTTCATCTATGCTTGTTTTGTACAACAAATTGCATCGCGAGCTCGTCTTCCCATCACTATCACTGACCTTGGATCACTCCTGTTTGTGTTTGTGCTGTGGTTTGGTCACCGATGATCTTCTCATTATATCTGGCAATGCTGTTGAGTGTGTTTTTATATTTCACATTAAGATTCCCAAACCAACAGATTACAGAGAAAGACAACATTGACTCTATATAGAATATGTAGAACAATTCCATCAAGGTCCTATCTACATGAAATGATTTTAGTTTTCTAAGACAGTATAGATGCTGCTGTACCTTTTTGCTCAGCGCTTCTGTATTTACATCAAAGCACAATCTATTATCCATAGCTGTTCTCAGATATTTATAACTATTCAAACACTCTTAATATGAGTGAGCTTAAGAGAATGAGCTTCAGTTCTAAAATCAATGATCATGTTTTTGTTTTAGATACATTCAGCTGCAAATAGGCATCTTCACCCCATTTTTAAAAAATCATCAACAACTGGGCCGTAACATGTTTAATTATTTTCCAAGAGACTCACAATGACAGTATCATCTGCAAACTTCCAAAAATGCTTGTTTTTTATGTTTACTTGTGCAGTCATTTATGAATGACTAAAATATGAGGTTGTATAGTGTTAAAAGCAGATGAAAAATCAATAAATACCAGCCTAGCATGTGTCTTACTACCTTCCAAGTGCTTCAGTACTATATGTAAAGTTGCTGTGGCATCTTCAACACCTTGCTTTGTTCTACGTATAAAATACAAAATGAGACCTGGTTGTGCTTACAAATTATTTGATGAAGTGGCCGTAACAAAGGTTTTTAATAGCTGTAATGTGAGAAAAAGTACCGGGCCAGATAATATTGGAGGACGTTTACTTGTGCTGAACTATTGGGTCCAGTGTTTTGTAACATCTTTCAGAGATCCCTTGCCCTCCTGAGAGTAGGTTACTCCAGCTCAATTCTCTCTCTAGTTTTGTTTCATAATATCGCGTAGCCTTTCTTATTTCAATTTTTTTTTCCTTCTGGAGTCTATGCCTTTTAGCCAGATCACCTTCCTTAAATGCCTTATATCTTTCATTCATAAGGGCTTTAAGGGATTTGGAATGATATGAGGGCCAGTAAATAATAACAGCATTTGTGTGAACAACTTCTTTAAAAAGACCAGGAAACAAACAACAACCTAAAACAATTTCTAAAAGCAAGCACCATGATTAAACACAACTATTATACAGTATGTGCCTAAACCCCACCAGACAGCTCAATTTTCAGAGCTACTTAAGACCTTGAGGTCAGTTGGTATTTAATTGGCTGTTTAAATATTCACAGGGAGACTGCATAGATAAATGAAGTCCTAAGCACAGAGTAAAATTTACAATAGGTCAGGTGTCATCTAATGCCACGGAATAATTTACTACATGATCTTAATGTAATGCTAATGCCAATTAATACATTAAGCACATTAAAGAATCATAATGGCATTTACCAGTTTCAGATTGTGAAATTATTTGGAATGAGAAAGTTAAGAACCTGTGTCAAGCTCTAGAACAAAGCACTGGAAAGTGTGTCATGTGCTTTTATTTGAACTGCAATTATCTTTAATGGATGGGATCCATTTAAGAAAGGGCTACGAGATCCTATAATTTTCTTCCCGAGAACTGCATTAGCTCTTGATCCAGTTAACACGACAACATGGAGTAATATCTATCTCCACTTATCTATACAACATTGTTCCCTATCAAAATCAGGATATCTGCCCTTCCCTTTCATCACTCTTTCTAATGGCTTATTTGATGATAATTAACCCCGAGTCCTGTAGAGATGGGCCATGGGCAGATTGATGGTCTAGCCGGGATGGAACACCTGTTAGAAAGGAAAATCATGGCACAGAGATTGCTGAATGTGACCGTGACAAGATGAAGGCGGCGATGCCAGAGACAAGCACATATGTGCTCTAGAACCTTGATCAACCGAATGACACAGTTCTTGTCCTTGGGCAAACAGGTTGTGATCCTGTCTCAGGTAACTCGGTAGGTGGGAGCATCAGTTTTAGAGCCATAAATATCCATGTGGGCAAGAAAGTCATGTCACTGATGTCTTAGCTAGTTACTAGGAGGACACTTTGGTTCTAAAATAAGTCTGCAATATCTTACCAAATGATGATTACAGGAATTTGTTGCAGCCATAATGGAGATTGGTTGGTTGGGAATGGCAATTACATTTACATTCATTCTATATTGTAATCAAAGTAACTTATCCTTGTATCATATTGTAATGATAATTCATATTTAAAACAGATTTTCTATAAAACTAACAACATGTTTTAATAAATGTTTCTGAAATGATGTACAGTAAAATACTAAAAGGTACTCTTAGTCATTTTTGCAATGTTAATTGGCACACTTACTTAAAAATGTATTTAAAATAAAGAACAAATTTAGTCAGGATTCCATCATGTAATATTCATAAATTTTTGTCATTTTACTATGAAATGGTAAATAATTTTAGTGGACAAAAATAAAAATTTGGTTGGCGATAATGTGCATAATGACAAAAACGTCTAGGTTACTGTTGCAACCTCCGTTCCCTGATAGAGGAAACAAGATATTGTGTCTATGTAGTGACACTAGGGGTATCTCTTGAGAGCCTCAGTTGCCTCTGAACTTTGAGAATAGGCCAATGAGAATTGGCGAACAGAATTTGCATGTCCCTCCCCAGATATACGGGTATAAAAGGAGGGAATCATACATCTGTTTAGTCAGGTTTTGCACTGAGGAGCAGAGAATAAGGTTCGTACGTTACAGCAGTTAGTACAGCGTCTCGTTTTCTCCATCAGGGAACGGGGGTTACGACAGTAACCTAGACATTCCTCTTCTGTCACTCACTCGATGCTGTGTCGATGTAGTGACACTAGGGGTCCCTATCCAATAACGGCACGACACTGAACCGTGGTACTTGAGCTGCTGATGCAGGTGCAAGCAAGCAGTTGTGTGCCAAAGGAGAAGACCGCATCAGGCTGTACATAACCTTCCCCAACACCCAATAAGTCATCATATACATTTTAGGTTCCCGGCATCCCTGAGGGGGGGGACAAGCGACGTGACAAGTATGGGAGCAGGCCGTGCCAGCTGCTGCCTTTTCTCTCTCTATGTTTTCTCCCATAGAGTGTTGCGGCTGAGGCCATTACGCATCGGGGAAGGCATTTTTTTCCAATCCTCTCCTAAGCACCAGTTAAGTGAACAGATGAGCTGCCTGGTGGTGGGAGCTCTGGCTTGGTTGATCGTGTCTATGACAGCTGGTGGTAGGCCACTTAGATATTCTGTGTTCCGTCCAAGGGCCAGACGTGAAGGTTCCAGAGGTCTGGGCACAGATGCCAGAGGGTGCCCCGTCCCTGACAAAAGAAGGTCCTTCCTCAGGGGAATCTGCCAGGGAGGTGCTGTCATGAGGACCGTGAGGTCCGAGAGCCAAGTCCGATTGGGCCAGTAAGGAGCCACTAAAATGACTTCCCCGTCCTCCCTGATCTTCCAAAGCACCTGTGCAAGTAGGCTCACTGGGGGAAATACATATTTGCGCAGCCCCCAGGGCCAGCTGTGTGCCAGCGCGTGTGTCCCGAAGGGAGCCTCTGATAGTGAGTACCAGAACGGACAGTGGGAGTTTTCATGGGAAGCAAACCGGTCTTCATGTGCTTCGCCGTATTGGACCCAAATCAGCTGGACCACCTGGGGGTGGAGCCTCCACTCTCCACTGAGTGTGGCTTGTCACGACAGTGCATCCGCTGCCGTGACAAGACAGTTTCTTTTTGAGGCTGCCCGGGATATGAGTGGCGTGCATCTCAGCTGGAGGGACAGGCTCTATCGCGTCCTTGTACAAAAGGGTTGCGATTTCCGCCCACAGGGTGTTGATGTTCTCTGCGTGCACCGAAGTGAAGGGGATGCCGCCTGGCGAACTGAATCATGTAGCTGAGTCGGATGGTCCTGGCCAGCCAGCGCGATGGGTTGGAGAGCAAAAGCCTTGCGTCCATGCTCCGTGCGAGGGGCACTAAAGGGATGATTGCATTCGACGTACCTGGTGAGGCTTCACAGTGGGGGGGAGCAGGAAGTATTGCGTCAGGAGGCAAGGTTGCATCCTGAGGCATCTGTGCTGAGGTAAGACTCAAAGCACTTACCTTGTTCCACGTACCCAGCAGGGGACAGGTTGGTGACTGAGGAGGTGGTCATGTGAAGACATCCTCAGGACTCATCAGAACCGGCTGGCCGGTGGTCTGTATGTGATATAGTCACCGACGTGGAGGTGAAGGGTCCGCGTCCAAGGTGCTGTGACTGTAAGTGTTTGGTGCCGGGCCGCTGTGAGAACGGCGTGTGTATGCACCGGCTAGAAGACCCAAGGAATGAGGAAATCGCTCTTTTATTGACAATGTGGGTACCGCAGCCTGAAGGGGGTGCGGCAAAGGTAAAAAAGGAAACCAAGGATTTTCCGCCCGGCACTCCACTGGGGGATGGAGTGGTCTGTCAACCAGCTTCACGGTGAACATCTCGTTCCTCGGGTCGCCCGTATCAGGAACACTTCGGAGCCTTCCCGGTCCTCGAAGAGGTTCGAGAGAGGTTGGGCATCTGCTTCCTGCGGGGCACTTGACATGGGGGCTGAGAGCTGGGCCCAGGTTGAGGCAGAGCTGCCTGTTGTCTTGCAGCTGCAGGGGTATGCCGAGCAAGAACAAAAAAGCTCTGTAGAGGCAAGTGAACAGTAGTGGGAACACCAGCTTGCTGAACACACAACCGCTCGGCTCCGAAGAAAAAATATGACTAAACAGATGCACGATTCCTTCCTTTTTTTAAGCTTTTACATGTAGCATCCTCATATTTAAATGCTCCTCTAAACACCTCCAACAGCGGTGTGGCGGGTATCAGAACGTTCACAAACAGTATACTGTTGCTCAGCTGTTTAGAATTTATTTTTTACTTTGAATGAAGAATGAAAAAGAACTTCTCTGTATGTATATTGGGGCCTTTACCTGATGTGTCATTCACTAGAGATTTGACATACTTCTGTGACATCACCCTCAATTAACTCATTTTAAAACGACTTTGTGCATAGTATAAACACCAGCTTCGTTCACCTAGAGTGCTTTAGTTCGTCCAGGAGATTAAAAGTTTGGCTTCTTCCATAGTATAAATAAGGCTGTTCTAAAAGCTAGTGAGCTGCTACATACAGTGTAAAGGGAAAGTTCATCAAAAATGAAAATCTGTTATCGGTTACTCACCCATATGTTGTTTCAAGCACATATGACTTTTTTTCCTCCATAGAAACCAAAACGAGATGTTATGCAGAATGTTAGCATCAGTCCCTTCTAACTTTAACTTTAAGGAAATTAATGACTAAAGTGGACTACCACAAGGTGTAATTACAAATGTATTAGTGTACCCAATATTTGTGCATGCAGTGTATTTTTATAAGTCAATCGATTACAATTTTAATAAAATTAATACGTGACATGCCGATTAATTCATTGCAATTCACTGCAATTAATCGCATATCAATATTTACTTGAAAGACTCCCAAATAAAAATAATTTAGTATATAATAATTATAAATATAATATAAAAGAAATACAGATTTAAATACATTACATTATACACATATGTATATTGTGGCAACAGACAAGTAAAGCACTTTGACAATACAATATCCAAGTATTATTTTTTTTATCTCCAAATCATTGAATATAAACCTATTATTGGCCTACTTCCATCTGTGCTATTTTTAATCGTTGGTCTCAGTTGATCACATTAAAATGAGTTAAATCAACAACCCTCATTTCTGTATTATGTCTCTATTGACATAAATTGGGATTCGAGTACATCTTATGTAGAGTGCTCAAAATCATTCACTTATGAGGTTTCATGACTGAAATGCTGTCTTAGAAGGTAGGCACTAGGTAGGTACTAGGCAGCAAGGCAGCTCATTAGAACAGAGCTATTTGTTAATGAAGTGTCTTCATACATGACAGAGGCTGAGGAGGTAAGACAGCTCTCATTCTGGCACACCATATGCATCTATGAATATGCATGAAAATCTGTTATCTGGTTAACAAGAAGTACATATATGCAGGACAGGATGCCATAGGTCACTAATTTTAGGTATGGAAATTGATAACATTTGTCTATCTGAGGACAGATATTCTCTAAGACGCGGACTGTGGACTGATTGCTAGCATGAAACCTGACAATATTATAAGACTTGGTTTAGCTGTATTAAGGCACATATATTTTAAATTACCATTTAAAATCACTGAAGCCAAAAATGACAATCCAATACAACTATATTTTATTTCCTTAATTTAGTTAATTAAATATTCTTCATTAAACCATTATATGTGACATAATAAAAAATGTTTTGTAGAAGTGCTGAAGTGGCTCGATAGGCATAAATATTTCAAAGCCTTCTTAAAATGTTTAACATCCAATTTTGCAGAAACTGTGAACAATACACCTACCATCAACTGGCCCCTCACTGTACACCTTTAGTTCATCGCAGTAGTTTAATATGATTTTAGCTTGTCTCCAAACTGCAATTCAAGCATGTGATGCCCCTCAAGAGCGCTCTAGCAGCTGTCAGAGTGCAAACAACCCTAGTTTCTTAACTATTTATCAGCAGCAGTGGCACCTGCTGTACGGCCGTACACACTGTGGCGTACCATGAGCGCTCCGACTGACATGAGATATATTTACTCTCAGAATATTTAACATGACTCGACATGACTTGACATGGGAGCAAGCCGGCCAGCTGCGGCCTTTTCTCTCTCTATGTTTCTCGTCATAGAGTTTAAAGTGACTGGGGCTATCTTAACGCTATAGATGTGTCAGGGAAGGCGTCCTTTTCTGTTTCTATTCTTTAAGGGGGAAAAGGCTCCATAACCTGCCCAGACTGGGGGAGTTAACTTTTGGCCAATACACAAAGGGGCTGAGGTTTTAGAATCTAGCAAAGGTGTTGGGTGTTGCCCAGCCCGCTGCTCTGCAGATGTCTGCTAGGGAGGTGCCGTGGGCCAGTGCCCACGAGGATGCCACACTCCTTGTAGAGTGGGGGGCTTGAGAAAGCGTGCCTTATCAACATCGCACATCTCGACCAAGTTCAGCCACAGATGGCATTCCTGGACCATGAGGGTGGCCATTGCCCGCCCGAGTGCTTGCACTGTGACCTTCGCAGCTCTGAGAGCGAGCCCAGTCAAATCTTCAAAGGAGCAACGCTGGGAGGCGGCTGGAGTGGCATTCGTCTTTAAGAACAAAAGCCACAACAGCAAAGTTGCCATGGTCATGTTCTCGCAATAAGAACATGAACCATCCACAAACGCTGCCTCAGTGTGATTGCGACCCAGACACACGAGGCAGTGTCTATGACCGTCGGATCTGGAGAGATATCTACCACATCCAGGAAATACACAGCGGCGGAAGGGCATCTTTAAAAAGACGCGTCCTGAAAAGGACGTTCAACGCTCACTTGTGTATGTTGCTCTTATACCAGAATAAACTCTATATTTTAAAAAGAAAATATTCTCTTTCAGAGAAATCACTCTTTTCTGAGAGAAACGCTGTCGAAGTGCCCAGGGGCAGAGGCAGCACAGCGTGCAGAGAGGAGAAAGCAGCTGGAATGCGCCATCAGATGCAACAGAAGCTCTCTTGCAGAGGTGGGTGAAGCAGTCGTGAACACATCTCGCTGATCACACAACCGCTCAGCCCCGAAGAAAAAACCTGACTGACAGATGCACGTCCGCTCCCTTTATACCCATATATCCGGGGGCGGGACATGCAAATTCTGTCTGCCAATTTCACACTGGCCTTTTCTCACGTTCAGAGGCACGCAAGGCTCTCAAGAAAGAGGCCTTGTCACTTAAATCGATATAACGTCGATTGAGTAACAGAAGAGGTAGTTCAGTTAGTGCTGTGCCATGTGAACAAGGGGCAGTTCAAATTGAATGTGTTTTTGCATTTGCTCATGCTGTTTTTTAATCGTTTTCCATGTAAACATTCAAAATATGGATGTCTTTTGACAACTGTGTCACATTTCACAGTGTTTTTAGGATCTGACATGGGAGCGCTGCATTTTTTAAAAATAACTTCAACCGATAAAAAAAATTAATTAGCAGTAACATGTCTGTTCTGAACGGTTACTGGAAGAAAGACAATAGTTACATAAACACTAATCATACTCGAGTATTCACGGGGGAGCATGCCCCCTACATATAAGGTTGTACAAGGCAGATTTCTGTGAGTACCCTCAGATAAAATCCTGCAGGCACCCATGATCAGCTGTCACATCAGTCCAGCTTTCCTCACTGTGAAAACGTGTCCCCAGGCATTCACAAGTAACTAGCAGAGCCACAGTCTCTCTGGTATAAATTTCTCACTTAAATTTTCATGATCTCAACACGCCAGGCCTGGGCTTTCATCACAGAAGAGTTCTCAAAGGTAATGGCTGCATCTACCTTGACAATACCATCAAAAACCCATTTTTTCTGAACACACACACACACACACACACACACACACACACACACACACACACACACACACACACACAAAGACCTTAAAATCTATATTTGTCAGGAACTCTTATAGACACAATGGTTTTCATTGAAAATGATTCCCTGAAATGATATTTACTCCAATACATGATTTGGTACGTTTATGAGCCTTTTCAAAATCCCTCAGACCACTTCAAAACTCATACATTTTTACATGTTTCACTATATTTGTAAGGATGTTTTCAACATACACACACACAAAAGCACAAATCAGGTTTTCATTAGCCAGTAATTACTTGGTTTTGACTGTTAAAATGTCCTAATGTCAGACAAATTCAAAAGTTGTCGGATACAATGTTTAGTGAAAATATTAACGCAATATGTCAGCAATCCCTTTAGTGGATGCCACAAGTGTTCAGTGTGACACCATGCAATTAATAACAGTGCTTCGCTGCCACAGAGGTTTAAACTTTCCTGAAGCTTGCAGAGTCTTGATCCACAACTATAGCATGTTGTAAATGCAGTACGCAATATTCCCGTCTCGCATGCCCGAATCACATCAAAACAGCCTTGCATTGCTGTCTTCTGGAGAGAAGGACACCAGGATTAACACGTACCTTGATAAAACCAGCTAAAATATAATTGTCAAGCAGCCTCTTTTAGGTATGCACCGATACCCCTTTTTCTCTTCCGATCAGATACCAGAAATGTCATAAGCAGCCGATACCGATCCTGATCGATCGATCCTTTACATTATTGTGTGGAACTAATTGGGAGTACTCTTTAATAAAAAACACAAACCTCTAACTACACATTATTTCAATATAAATGTATAGCTTATAAAAAAAATCACTTTATTATTAACTAGTATACTGGATAATGTAGCAGCAAAATTAACTGAAATGCCAGTCTTCAAGTCTTCAGTAGAAAAGAAACCAGTGTTTATTTTTGCTTTTTTTTTTTTTTGTCTGTTTTCCCCCCCAATTTTTTTATTTTGTATCTGGATTTAAAAGATTCAGATCTCTTTTTTTGTTCAATTTAGTTGTAAGGCATTGGTCCACTTTTTAGTCACATAGTTATTTTTTGGAACCCATTCAACTTAAATATAGTTATAAATGGTAAACAAATACTAATGATGACAATAATAATAATACTAATAATAATAATAATAATAAATTGTTAATAATATTATTATTATTGACTTTTTTAAACAGCAGTAATATATTTAAGTTGTGCACTTTTTAAACCCTCACGCTTTTATTTTGACATTCTGAACTCTCTAGGAAGTCTTGTATGTGTCTGTTTGAAGGCAAGTTCACAGTAGTTTCTCTTCTTATTCAAATTCTGGTCAAATGCACCTCTGGTGCCGTTATAAATGCATATTATAAGTGAACCGAAAAAATAGCTGCGAGTGTGTGTGTAAACAGAGCAGCGCTATTCACTAACACGCTTGCGCTGCACATACTATATATGCATTTATTAAACACAGCCTTTTGTGATTCACAGAGCTATCACATGTCTTCATGTCTTTGAATACAATGCATGAGTCATATTAACTGCTTTAATGGTGTTTTAATGGTTCATTTATGTTATTTTTGGAGCTTGACAGTAACGAACATGACTAGCACACAGTATCAGATTTGGATCGGGTCTGTCGGACCCAGGTATCGGATCGGTGCATCCGATGCCTTATTTTAATTGTGCACTTTATACTCTGTGAGACTTAAGTTACAAAGAAACTCACCGCTAAAATGATATCCATGTACATTGTGAATTCAGTGTAGCTGTATATGAAGAACTGCCCACACAAATTAAAAACGCAAAATAAACAGAAATGAGATGACAGGATTTACTCAAATTTGTCTGGCAAAATTGAATCGTTCCCCTTTCCCCTGCTACCCTCCTTTATGTCTCTTCTCTTGAAAATTATATGAAACACTTAATTATTCATTGGTAATGCCTGTCTTGTTGAAATATTGTCCATTGCCAATCTGAATGCATCAAACTACCTCCCCTTTCCTCTCTGAGGTTAATAGAGGAGCCCATACTTCCATTAGCTTCACAAAACCTGGCACACAACATACGTCAAAGTTCCCTATAAGTAAGGGGAAAAGCTAGCAGTAAGTCTTAGCAGCCCTGTGAAACACAGTTTAGTGGCCAGTGTCCTTTCACAAGAGTGTTTGAAGCTAATTTACTTTTATGAGATGCTTTGAACCTGGAGCTAAATGGATACATACATTGATAATGTTGAGTTGGACAGTGATTGAATGGGGAAGTTAAAGGAATAGTTCACCTAAAAATGAAAATTCTGCTATTATTTATTCACCCTTAAAAAATGGAGTATAGGCAGAATGTCAGAGACAGACAGCCTCGGGATTAAATAATGGTTAAGTCATTAGTCATTCCTCACCACACCATATCCATTTACCCCAGACTTGTCCAGTATTAAACTGATTACAGTAGATAGCTGTGAAAAGCATCTTTCAGCTCTGATGGGATGACAAATTGGACACTGGGTTGAAACACTGTGGCATGCAGTATTTGCCTTGCTAATATGCACAGTTAACAAAAATTATAGTTCTGTGCACTTAGCAAATTGAACATTGATTATATCTCACTGAAATTGCTGAAAATAGATTTACTTTATCAATGGTTAACAGGGGGATTACATGTAAAATAAGACCCTTTAAGAAATGAAACAATGTATGTCAGTATATGAAAATGCTGACAATCGAGCAAACATTTCACCAGCAATGCAGCTTTTTTCCAGCAACAAATAAAGACAATTAATTTCTCTTGATGATAGGTCAATGGAGTTCACCATGACTGTAGTAGAATTACACATGGGGAATCAGGGAAATCCAAGAAAAATTATTGTTTTGAATCCATAGGTTAACATTTTAGACGTTTCCATCCCCTGGTAAAAATGGCATGACCTCACATCAGCTGAGTATACAGTGACAGCAGACCTTCTTTAGCAAGCTAATCTCAAAGTAAAATCGGTGACAGAAGGTTAGAAATGTTTTGTCTGCCTAAATAGGTATATGCCGCTATTAACACTTTGTCACTTCGTGTGTTTTTTTCTGATGGGATAGCTATCCGATCATTAAAAGTCCTAGTATAAATTACCTCCAAGACGTATTCCAGGTGGAATTCCAGATGCAAATCGGTATGTGCATGTGCGTACAGTATCTAGCATGATCTACTGACATTTTTGTAACAATGGCAAAATTTTTGCAAACCAATATAACATGCTTCATAACAAGTTTGGCTGAAGTTTCCCAGTGAAATGTCCAGCAGGGGGCAACAAAAGTAAGGGGAAATTATGCTGTAATCAGACAAGGTTTTTAAGGTGAATATTAGAAATATTAGAATGTTTTAATGTGTAAAATGTACCTCCCTAACCTAAAACTTTAACCTAAACCTAATCAATAGTGTTTAAAAAAAATTAAATGAGAGGTAATCAAAACAGACATCCTTACCCTTACCCTTAACCAATGTTTAAACCTAACCAAAAGTGTTTTAAAGGCAAATTTGTTATGATATCATAACATAGCAGTAGTAAAATAAGTGTTTATAGAGTCCTAAACAGCTGTAGTACCATTGATTTGTGTGGAAGTGAATAAAAAGCACAGTTGTTGTAGCACTTCTAGTGTTAATTTCACCAGGAGACTGCAGCATAATGTAGAAAGTGGCACGCTAAACTCAGTTTGCGAAAATTTTGTTATAGTAATGTTCATTCTATGAGACTACGACAAGACTACGACTACTTAGGCATATCTTGCCTAAGACAAGTCCTGAGGGAAAAATACTTTGAATGAATACACGGACATGCACGTGCGGGAGGAATCGAACAATAAATTACATCTTAAACATTTGCTCCTAGCATTATTATAATCACTGAAGTGAAATTTATTTGCGTATAGTACAGAAACTGAAGATCTGATTTATATCCTTTTCGCAGAGAGGCACATTTATGTGGCCAAATGTAAATGGAATGTGCATTTTCAATCAAAGTGACCAAGTGTAAATAACCACTATGGTTTCAGAATATCTGAACTGATAACTGACCAAAACTTTATTTTTTCACTTACTACTTGTTTTTGTTGCTACATTTTTTTAAATCAGTACAGTTCACCACACATTATTGTACAAGCTCAATACAACTTCCATATATTCATACTCATTAAAAATAGGAAGGCGAAAAGGAAACCCCCACTAAGGGCCAACAAAAATTCCACTTCTCTCATAAATCATTTGTTTGTTATTAATGATTCTTGAAGACTAACAGCACAAACTATGGTGAAATTTCTGACCTTCACAATGCAGCTGACTTTACCCAGTGTAGAGCTCATTAGTGGCCATCTAATCTCATTAGGGAATGCTGGGATACCGTGGCTCTGTGACAAAACAACAGCTTCTAAGCAGAAATGAGGTGAAGAAACATGTGGGATTGTGGGTACCAGGGCCAACACGTGTCTATTCTCTCATCTTAATGAAAGATACAAAGATCCTCTGATCTGATCTCTTAAAGTGATAGTTCACCATTTACAAACCCTCAAGTTGTTCCAAACCAGTATGTTTTTCTTTCTTCCGTGAAACACAAAATGAAATGTTAGGCAGAATGTTAGGGGCAGATAGCCTCAATCACCATTTTCTTTCATTGTATTTTTTTTTTCCATAACATAAAATTGAATGGGGACTGTGAAAAGTGAACATTATCTTTTTGGAGCTTTATAGCACCCTGATACCTGATCCCTCTTCAATGTATGGTAGAGCGCAAATTAACTTCTCCTTTGGTCTTCCATCGGAAAAAGAAAATCATACAGGTTTGGAACAACGTGAGAGTGAATAAATTACATAATTTACATTTTTGGCTGAACTCCACATTTTACACAATTTATTATGGAATTCCATTGTACTATATAATAGCATTTTCTGCTTACTATTTTAATTATTAAAAAATAAAGAACTGTTCAGATTTTAATGAAACATTAAGGCTTGACACCGTATTAAGCACAGAGATGTATTGTTCTATTAAAACCCTTTGAAAGTAATAAAAATAGAGGTTCAGTTATTTTATAACTCAGTGGTGCTATGTTTGTGTCTTTCTCTTTAAAAATAATACATTCTCTGTTAGTCTTCTTATTTTTAATATTGCAGATATGTTCTCAAATTAAACAGCAGGATGAAGTTGTTTCATTTCTTTTACTCAGCATATGCATTCACCTTTGGGCATATTATGACCCAAGTCATAATTTACCATATTCTCTGAATTACATTTCTCTGGCACCCATAATGTAAATTTTCTTTCTTATGTAACCTCATAACTACTTTATTGAGTGCATCTCCTAATTCTGCATTTATATTATTAATGTTCTCTCTCATTCACCCCATTGTGATTCCTAATTAAGCAATCCATCACAGTTGGATCAGCCCCATTTTCTGTACTCATACTCTATATATATATTTACTGTCACTCTTTATTCAAATAATCACTTGCATGTCAGAAGACATTATGATACTCTGTCAAGGCAAAATCCCATTGTTGAGGCTATCGGATGGCAAATATTAAACCATACATCAACATTTAACAATTTATAATGCACCAAATAAGAATATCAGCAGTTGTGTTATTATTGACCTTTGGCTAAATTATAATTATTTAACATCTTAAAATCAGGAGAAAGCCATTATCATTATTGTTTTTTGAAAAATAGGGCAAGAAACGCCTTTCAGGGGAAGATTGTGCTGGTAATGAACAGTATTGCTAATTTTTCTTGTCAGGACTGTCTCACGAGATTCTTAAAGGGGATGTGTGTAATTTCTGTGTTCTAGTGGCAGCAAAGAGAATTTAAAATAAATATTTGTTCTTGACAGTTTTTCAAACACTACCTCCCATCTCAACATTGTTTAGAGGCATTGAGCTGGAGGTTAACATGTTGAACTGCTCCACACTTGGCTGGTAATAGCTTGGGCCAATTTGCCCTTGCTTTTAGTTGCCATAACTACCAACATGATCATGCAGGAATTCGATGTGCTAGTTTCCATTGTTTTTCCACACGATGTGCTCAATTCCAGACAAGTGCCACCTTGTGGTTTATGTTATGCCTTTGACATCACATCCCTTTTGATCTCCAGATAGCAAGTTTTACACTATCTACATTTACACATTACTATCTACATTTACACATTACATTTGCTTTGCTCTCAGTGCTGTCATAGTTAGGTTTAGGGTTTGGGTTAGGAATATATTAATGTAATTACTACTCAAATGTTTCCGGAAATTAGACGTGATGTGCCTGTCATGTCATATCCAGCTTCGGCCACTGGGGGCAGTTTGGATTTTCAAAAAGCATTAACCGATTTTTCAGATGAAACAATCAACCTACTGTTGCTGATTATCATGAATTAGGTCAGTAACAACAATATAAGGGGAGCGTAGTATTATACATGCAGAAGAATTGAAATGACATTATTTTAATCTAGGAGAAACCCAACCTTTAAAATCCTGGAATTCTTCACTGTCACAAATTAGATGGCCCAGGCATCAACATTGCTCAGAAAGGCCCTTCAGCATGACCTCCTGAACTTCCACACAGAGTTAAAGCAGACTTCTCTTTGAAAGGTTTCCAAAAGACCATCAGATTTGCATGACTCGAATACTAACACATTTCATCTTAATCCAGGAACATTCTATGCAAAGTCAATGCACTTTACCGATTTAACATTCTAAAATGTACAGAATGCATTTAAATCCATGATTTATACAATACCTAGGCTTGCTAGGTAATTCTGACAATTGATGTGAACAGTGGTAACTTGTGTAACTGACAAATGAATGATTATAGCCTAATGTACCTCTTTAAAATATGTGTAATGTTTTATCCATGTTTTATAACAAAGGAATTTACCAGTATGATTTGTAACCAGGGATTTTCATGTTTTGTTACCTACACATACAAATATTAATGAAAGAATGTCAAATTTGGTATGCAAACACTCGTTACATGGAGAAAGCTGATGACAACGAATATCATGTCTCTTGTTCCATTCTCAAGATATAAAAGTTCATGATTAAATATGCATTTAAGAATCTGAAACAAAGGATCATAAATCAACTGTCTGAAAATACAGCCCAGTTGATCATGTGACTCTGAAAAGTCACTTCTGATTGGCATAGGACACCTTTGGGGATGCGGCCAATTTAATATCAAATGTTTCCAAACAGGAAGAACACGCTCTCTTCAGTCTCTTCAGTCATCTCTCTCGTAGTCTCTCCTGCTCCGCTGACTGCTCAGACTCCGCTCTGTTTCTTCCCTCGTGGTCTTTGAATCTCGTCGGATCCAGATCCATGCCATGTGAGGCCCAAGGAAGCTCAGGACACAAAGTCCAGAGGAAGCCTCTCACTCTTTACACACCCATGAGAAGGCCTCGCTTCAAAGCCAACCTCATCATTCATACAGACAATAACTTTATGATCTACATCGATGGAACGAACTTTCGACCAAGAGCTAAGAACCAAGCAACACAAAGAACGCAAGAAACACCACTACACGCAAGTACATCTCCAATATTGTGCTCAAAGTGCTAAATTCTTTGGGTAATCCAATAGCAAATCGATGTAAACTCAAAGAAGGGTAAATGGTTCTTAAGGCATTGTCAACAGACTCAATCACTGTATTGATCATTTATCTCACATTCTGTCACTCTTTTCACCAACCTGTCTCATGTATATATGTGTTAGATTAGATTAACGTTTAGAATAGTAATAAAGTTTGTCTGTATTCAAAGATGAATGACTGTGGTATATTTTGAGAAATAATCTCATCCCTGTTTCTGAAAGATTTCACTTAAAGCTGTACCTAAATACGTGTGATACTATTTTCAATAAGCCATGAGAATAATATCACTCCAATAAGTGAATTAATCATAATTAAATTATTAAAGCTAATTCCTCACAGTACAAATTGTGAGCGGATACAACTAGACGTTGCATTACGATTTTAATGATGGAGAATTTTTTCAGACAAATAATCAAATTATTTGCCATTTATCTCATTGAAACAAGTAAAGCTTTCAGCATTATCTGATAAAAAAAAAATTATATATATATATATATATATATATATATATATATATATATATATATATATATATATATATATATATATATATATATATATATAAAAACCCGTTTCAGGTTTTTTATTTAGAAAAATGCTTTTAAAAGATTAACTGAATTTTTTTTCCAACTTCATGTCATGAGAAAGTTTTATTAAAAAAATAAAATTAAATGCATTCAGTCAGTTTTACATTTTTTATTTTTATTTTCATTGAAAAAAATCTGAATGAACTTTTTTCTTACATAAAACATTTGAATAATGTTTATAAACGTATAAAACATAAAAACAGAATACATAATAAGTGATACTGCATGCATGAGCAATGTTAATATTTAAGCTTATCCAAAACTAAAAATTTCTGCCATTATTTACTCATTATTACTTTTTTTTCATCTGTGAAAAAAAAAAAGAAAAGAATGAGGGATCGTCACTCCTGGGAGGAGTTTTCCATTGCGTCAGCTACTGACACAGCATCAAAGTGACTGACTTGAAAGGGCACAGCACCACCTGACACATTAAGTATAAATTCTTCAGGCCATTGAGAGGGCACACTGCAGTGCTAGGAGAAAGTATAAACAAGGCTTAAGGAGAAAAAGGTGGAGAAATGAAATTGTGCACATTTGTTCTTGTGTGTATTGTCACCATGGGTGTCACTTTGTTGGTGGAGGTGGTGACAGTTTGAAAGGGGGGTGGTGAAGTGGCGAAACTCATGTACAGTATATTAATTAGGTTATGTGCAGAAAATATAAAATAATATTTAGCTGTTTTTTTTTAAAAATAGTCTTTCGTGATAAAAAAAATTCATATAATTAATTTGATAAATTGATGCGTAGATCTTACACTATCAGTACTAGGTTTTGGTCTAAGGCAAGGAGTTCCATGTTTAAATCACCCTTACATAACTTTTTAATTTAATAAAAATAGATTGCATCTGTATGTCAGTGGATGTATATCATGCGCAGAGATCCATTTGTTTACATTACACTTAGCGATTTAACTGGACAAGAGCGCAAACTGTGGAACATCTGGGAGATTAGTGTGTGTGAGTCCATGAGAGAACATCGCCTATGATTGTGACTATTTTTTTAATGTGTAAAAATAAATGAGATTTGAGAACGGGGCAGTCTTCCGTGCCCCCCTTACAATACCTCCCCACACTTTGAAAACCACTGCTTTACTATGAGCTACACTCTCTTGAGTTTGCTGACTGTTTTCAATAACAGTATGGATGTTTGCGAGCATACTGTTGCTAATTTTTCGACCTGAGCTCCCTCTGTCTTTCATGAGTGGGATAGAAGAACAAAAACTCTCCTCTCAGCATCCCACAAGCCACACTCAGCCTTCAAGAACATCTCAGTGTTCAATCTAAGAAAGGTCCTTGGCCTTGGATGTTTACCTGAGGGATCGAAACCTTATCAGCTGTTGCTGAGTTAGCACTGTGTAGCCGCTGAGGAGAGCACACAGGTGAGCCTGATTAGCTCTCAGTGGAGGTGAGGTCAAGGAAAGCCAGATCATGTTACCTTTAGTAGAGAACGAAGAACAAAAGGGTTGGCTCTATTGCAAATGAGAGTCACTGTCAGTTAATGAGGCAGTATTAGTGAGATGCCAAGAGGTGTTCCAATTTTTGGAAAAGAACCAGCATGATACCTGCCCTTGTCCTAATTGGCAAAGGTGTTTCGGGTAATCCAGTCTGGGCTGTAGCCCAGCAGTGAGTCCTAAGCTCCATTCGACTCCATAAGATCCTCAAAAAGGGAGATAAAGTGGGTCTCAACTACAGATTTAATCCAATTAGAAATCTTTCTTCAGCCCAAAACAGAGGTTCACCCTTTCTGAATGCAAATGTTACTTTGTGAACCCACTGGCTGATGGAAGGGCTTCTCATAATAAGCACTGCAAAAACTTTCTCCCTTGATCTTTACTTGAGCAAGGAAGGTGCAACGCAGGGGTTTTGGCTCTCAACTCTTAGTGTTGGAACTTTTTAAGATTAAAAAATAGGGCCTTATATATTAACAGACTCTTTTTCAACATGGTTGCTCATGATTTAAGCTCAGTTTTATTTCTGTAGCATAACATATTACAAACAGATTTAGTTTTTGAGATTTGTCTCAAATTAGCGTTGTCTTAAATGTATACAATCTACAGTATGTTAATGTTAGTATATAAAAATGCAATTGTTCAATTTTAGTTCATTATGCATTAACTAATTTTAACAAATGTAACATTTAATTTTAGAAATGTATTAATATATGTTCAATGTTAGTTCATCTTAACTAATGTTGTTAACTAATGTTAACAATTGGAACCTTATTGTAAGGTATTGTCTAATTGTTACTGACTTTCCATTTCGGCTAATGTCACCAAGGGTGCGCAAGTTTTTTTTTAAGTTAACCAAAAGCAAATGCATCTATTTAGGCATTATTTAAGCTACTGTTGTATGTTTTCTTGTTAAACATCCTATTTCACTGAAATACGTCACATTTCAGAAGTACAATTTTCGTGTTGACTTCAAATTTTTGTAAACATTGAATTATGATTTACTATGAAACTTGAGGTGCCAAAATAATTTTCCTCTCCAAAAATCTGTAACAAAATACATCTCTTATCTAAGCATGACTTTGGTTAGTTCATTATCTTTCTAAGTATTTAATCTAGCATTTAAAGGAATGTGCCAGGTTCAATACAAGTAAAGCTCAATCGAAAGCATTTGTGGCATAATGTTGATTACCACACAAATTAATTTCGACTCGTTCCTCCTTTTCTTTAAAAAAGCAAAAATCAAGGTTCCAGTGAGGCACTTACAATGAAAGTGAATGGGGGTGTTTTTTAAACCTTAAAATACTAACTTTTTCAAAAGATTTTAGTGTGAGAAAATCACTTACAGACATTTTCTGTGTAAAGTTATAGCAAATTTTACAACTTTTTTTACCATGATGATGTAATGTCAAACTCTAAAACCCTAAAATGACTGTAAAAATGACAATCTAATCAACTTTTCAGCTCAAATAATACACGTTTTAACAGAAGAATTAATGTAAGTGCTTTTATAAAATTATAAGCTTCACATTTCTGTATTTAAACCCTCCAAAAATTGGCCACGTTTTATTTGTCTCATTTATTTCCATTTTAAGTGCCTCACTGTAACCTCGATATTTGCTTATTTTTTTTTTTAAAGGAGGAATGAGTTGAAATAATATTTTTTTTTGTGGTAATCAACATTATGCCACAAATGCTGTTGATTTTACTTAACTTGTACTGAACATGGAACATCCCCGTTTTAAAAGTGTAGTAAAACAAGATAGTATAAGTATACAGTGTAGTTCAAGTACAATATAATACAGTTTACTAAGAAACATTTTAGTGTTGGAGTTAAATGTGCATTGTTTGGGTAAAGAGACTTCAAACCCATTCACCCTGTGATCCCCAAGAAAGTAATCAAACAATGAAATTTAATCAGAGCTTACAGATCTTCCAGCCAACCGCACATAAAAGCATCTCTCCAATATTTCAGTAAAAGTTCAGTTCTATGAATATTAAAACAGCATATGATCCTTTTAATATTTAATAAATCCACCTTAATAATGCAGAATGAATATTAGGCTTTTTGTGCTTATGGATCTTCTCTTTTTTGTGTTCTGCACTGCTCTGAATTACATGTAAGCATAACTGCACCCCAAAGAACATTAAGCATCATTCTCTGAGGGTTATAGTCTGACAGTCCTTTTTAACATTGCATACAATTATTATTTAATAGAATGTAAAGTAGGCAACACTTTTTTGATGAAATTCTAGTTTTCCCTAAGCTCCTGTTAAACAACTTGGAGTGGAGTGGAATGGAAGTTATCGTTCTAATTCTAGAAACTAGATTAGTTCAACCTTTAAAACGCAAGCACTGAGTGACATATCCAGAGCACAAAACATACAATGACATTCTGCTAAATGAACATTATAATAATATTTTTCTGGGTGCAATCTGTTGAGGTTCCAGGATATAAATTGTCATTTGGTTCCATTAATGGTTAAATCTCAACTATCTAAAAGACTTTCAAACAAACACTAACATTTGTGATATATTTCTATTCATCTTCAAAAGCTGCTTGTCCTATATAGGTTCGCAGGTAGTGCTGGAGCCTATCCCAGCTGTCTCGGGCCAAAGGCAGGAAAACACTTTTGACAGGTGGCCAGTCCATGTGATATATTTGTGATATGTAAATCTATATTAAAGTGATGATAACATTTGTCTTGCTTTGTCGATACTGATTTCTAAATGGAAAGCACACAAGTGGCATGCAGTTGTTATGGCCGAATGCACCATTTGTTTGTTTGTGTCTATTTGGTGACAAGTGAAAATATCTGTGCTAACTAGTTAAACTAATCCAACCTTTTTTCTCATTATTAGGGGGGGGTCTGTTTTCGAGATAAAGAACCATGGGCTTGTTACAACCGAGAAGACGAGTCTAAAAACAGTGAAAAACAAAGTTAATTTGAGGAAATTGCTCAGTTGTACAAACTTCTTCAAATTCAAAACAGATGAGAAATGATGTCATTGGAGAGAAAATAAAAAGGTAATTTTCATGTTCTTCAAAGCTATTCATGCTGAGTGCCAAACACTTTGTCAACTTATTATAAGGAGGAAGAAAATGGGATACATTGACACATCAGAACATGTGTAGACGATAAAAGTCCTTCATTCTCAGGGATTGCCTGCAAGGGTTAAGGTGATTGAACCAATCTTTTTGATGTGGAGAAAAATCATTTGAAAAACATGATTTACTGTACACCTGTCCATAAAATTTTGTTTTTCATGTAGTTGAACAGTCAGACACCTCCAGTACATTATGAAACTTGCGATGCTGGCACTACAAATATTAACTTAATATGCAAGACATTATTTTATACCCTGATTTAATTCATTTCAGGCCTAATTACAGGGTGATATACACCTGGCACTCACAGGCACTACCACATTCCAGTATTTTTAATGCCTTGGCCCAAGCATCAAAGCTGTTGGTTTTGATGGTATTTGGCATGAGGAGATCTTGGCTGCTGCATAAATAAGATTAAAATGTGGCACATTAAAAAGTACTCTTGATCTTGGTACAACAGGATATTTGGGCAATTTTCTTTGTCAAACCAGCATTAAACATGAGGCTGTTCCAATGTGCACCTGCCCCCCTTTTCTCAAACAATCTGTTAACAAAAGTGATTAGAAGATTTTCCTGTAAACACAGAAATTTGTGAATCATGAGAATATCACAATATAAATTGCGTTCTGCTTGGAGTATCACATCATTCATCAAATGCAAGTCTGTGATTAATCAATAGTATTATGAGCTTAAAGTGACTGTGATTTGCCGTGATAACAGTAAACACTGTTGGAGTAGTCCAACACAAGTTTCAGGTTGAGCCTTGATTGCCAAAAGACCAGATGAGGAAAGCAATGAAACTCTTTCATTATGTGTGATGGCTGAAATAAAGCAGACAATTGAATCAGAGATCTGCCAACAAAAGCTCTGAATTGAGAAGTCTTGCGCACATGATCTACATGTGCTCATTTACACGTTTACCATTTAGTTATTACTGTATGGACAATTTATTTGTTATATTACTATTATAATTTGGTTCTAGCTCTGAAAGACGTATGAAATTCAGAAAATAAATTGATATCTAAATGATATGTTCTGTTCATGGAAGGAACAGTACATAACATTTACTATAACTATATCTTTGACTATCACACCAACGCCTTGCTTTCTACAGTATTATTTGATGTGCTTACCAGCAATGACTATATAAGTATCAAGTTTCAAATGACAGTGCATCTCATATCAGGCAGATTTGCTGCTCAAAACCATAAAACATCTTAAAACATCAATATTTATCTGTGTCCCTTCTAATTCTGCTGTAAAAAAAACAAACAAAAAAAAACAGACTAAGCTGGTTTGTGGCTTTTGGGCTTTAGGCTGGTTTAAGATGCCTGGTTTAAGATGGATTTTGAACTTAATACTGTCTTAAAAATTTTTGCTCATTGTGTGCTCATTCACAAGATGCTAAAAAACAGAGAGATGCTGCGTGACAGTCAAAGATACCCATGTAGCGCATTTAACATAGGAAAACAATTTAGAAAAAGACGGACGTAGAAACGCATTTGGTGTGAATGGCCCATTACAGCCATGTTGTCATGTTAAAAATAAAAGAGAAAGTCAGCCTCTGAGATGGATGACCACTAAATCCAAACAGACTTTTAAAAAGTTGAGAGTGGTAGGCTGATAAATATATTTTCGTTTGTATGCCTTTGCTGTAAATAAAAGCAATAACGTCTGGGAGATTGTAACATTATGGGAGAGTCTTACATTTTGACATGTACTGGAAAGACATGTATGCACCAGAGTCTTCAGATCTAACCTGATAATTCAGTTCAGCTTGCTTTCATGTTATAACATATACTCATGTGATTCACTTGCACACTATGGGGTATTCCTTTTTTGAAACAAGGCTTTACAAGGATCATAATCCTCTATATCTTCCAATGGAATAATTGGCTTAAGTTTCTACATTGTGAAGAAGCCATGCTATTGCCTAAACAGAATCTTCAATTTCAATTGTGACATGTTTGAGGCCTGACTGTGTGCTGACAGATTGTTTATGATACTAGTGAAATACCCTCAGAATACCAATCAATTACACACCACTGTTAACTCAGGTTAACTTGCTTTATACTGCACCATCTCACAGCACATTTCCCAGCATCTGTCAGATGCTGGTATGGATCAAGAATCAAATTACACTGCCTGACATGAGACACATTGATAACTTTAATGTCAGTAAAGATCCAATCCAAATCTAAATGGTTCCCTTCTAAAACAGCCCTGTTGTTTATTTATGCAATGAAATCCATTTCCTGGCTCCATGTCTATTTCAAGATGTTTATTTCCCAAGTGGTATATGGCTGCTCAGTACTCTACTGGACTTACTTACTCTACTTAAGAAGCCCTAATACATTGACTGTATCATTTTCAAGACAACTGATTTCAAGGGTATTTACAAACTCTTTTCTCATTGTTAATAAAGACTGCACTACAATATTTTCTATTTTCTATTTCAGTTAGTCCATGATGTCAGGCCAATGGCAAGTTATATTTTTAGCTTAAGATAAAAAAATGTTTATCGATCTTTAAATTAAATACATTTAAACAATCTAAAGCTGTCAAATGTAAAAAAGAGCACAAAACATCTATTTAACACTCACCTGCTTGTGCATAATGTAGTAAAAAGAGAATATTAATGAAGGAAAAATACAGTGTTAAAAGTTCTGCTATTTAAATTGTTCTGTGCTCGTCAAAATTCGAATAACTCCCCCCGGTGGCGAAGCTGGACGTTTTGTTAAATGTATGGGCACATGTGACTTCAAATTCCCTTTTGTAGAGTCACTGTATAATGGCGCAATGTGAACACATCAGTAGTCACTTGGCATGAAGCCCTTATACATTCAGGCCAATTCATTGAATGATATTGCTTAAATGACACCCCTAAGGAGCTATGTCATGTGCTTCTTATAAGCATCAACCTACAGCACCATCCCTCAGATTTTCTTTACTTCAGTTCACAAATCGTGTCTCAGTCCGTATTATTTCAAGCAACTTACATCAAAGCGAGGAGAATTTTCTCCCTTTTTGAGTGGCAATGCAAGGATTTTTTTTTAGTGCTTACCTCCGGGTACACGGTTCATCATTAGCGAAGATACTCATATGTGAGTTGTCTGGGTGTTCGCCACATGGAGGCCGCATTGGAGGGAGCACTGGGCTCGCTTCCTTTAGGGTTTCGGTCAGGACTCGTGAGATACCAGCGCAGAGGCTGAGGAGATGGGAGGTGAACAGCAGGCCATTCTTCGGTTCTCTCTACTGTTCTCACTGGATTCAGCTTGACATTCACCTTGCCTCCCAGAGGACAAATTCCCAGGACCTTATAAACACACAAGAAATTGCTTGTGGTTGTTACACATGCAGTGGACAAGCTGCACTTTGATTGGCCGGATGAGACTCAGAGGAATGTAAGTCCATCCTGGATGACTGCTTTCTAGTGGGCAAACATGCAACGATGCCTCGTACGCCAACATGCAACGATGCCTCATAGGCCACTCCCTTTTTCTCCGGACCTTCATTGAGAGATTTTGAAGTCCTGGGATCAGCCTCAGAATTTTCTATTGTGTGATGAGTGGCAGAGCATGGATACACTTAGGTCCCCGCAATGGAAGAGATGCTGGCAGCCCATCTCTCTCCTTCTTTGGTGGCCACGTGGAGATTGAGGCCAACTCTTCCCTCAAAGCCTTGCAGGCTAACTTGGACTTTATTGAACAAGACCTATTGAACAATGACTTCGGGCCAAGTGATTTCGGCTTTGCATATGCTAGCAGTTTTACAAGCCTACCAAGACCATTTAATGGGGGATTTGGATGTAGGAGCTGGACTTCATACAGAGGCCATCATGGAACTATGGCGTGATTTTGCATATCACTTACAGTATGTTTGACATCTTCGCAACGTCTTATCAGAGAGCAGCACAAAGCAATGGATACAATTTTGCGCCCCCCTTCGAAAGATTGGACAGTCATGACTTCATGTGGTCAGACAACAGGACAGTGGTGTCCTATATTAACATTTAGGGAAGGGTGTGCTCTCGTGCCATTCTGAGGCTGGCACATCACGTTAATCTATGGGCTCATGAAAATGTACTGTCTCTACAGGCCATTTGAATTTGGGGGGCGAATCTCCTGTCCTGAGAGGGTTTGATACCTGGAGAATGGACATTACATCTTCAGATTATTAAAGAGATCTGTATGAGGGTTGGCAGAGCTGACGTGGATCTGTTTGCATCAAGCGAGACATCACAATGTCCCTTGTGGTTCTCTCTCTATCGACCTAGCTCTCTTTAGTAGCTCTCTCTTGCGCATCAGTGGCCGACAGCGTGTCTCTATGCATTTTTGCCAATCAACCTGCTACACACAGTTCTGCAGAGGGTTTGGGAGGATTGAGTACGGCTCCTGCTTGTGGCACCCTATTAGCCATATCACATATGGTTTTCAACTCTGGTCCCTCTCCCGAAGGGATGCCTTGGGAGATTCCATCCCCTTATGGGATGGTGTTATCTGTGGTGTTTGAAGCATGCTTCTTTTTTTATTTTTTTAATCCATCAGTAGAACACACTTAGACATTTGCAACAGATGAGTGTATAATCTACTAGTAGATCATCTGTTGTAAAGGTGAACCCTCACACACAACCCTCTTTGTGTGTTTCTGTACAAAATTACCTAATTTAATATATTGATAGTTGTAAAGGATCAATACACCAAAGCCAGGGTTCATTCTTGCCTCCAATGAGGTTGACTGAAGAATTACCTCTATTAGGAGTTTCCACAGCACAGAAGTCACATATTATTTAGCGGCAAAGACCTCCAAAGGCACACAAATACAGGTGGACTTGCTCCATGTGGTTTCACCCATTTTAGACAAAGGAAAAAAATGATCTCAGAGACAGTAGAGGGTTTCAGGAGAGTTGGTTGGAAAGCAGTGTTCCACACATTTCCATCAACATTAAAGCTGTGCTCTCCTTCTACATGAGCTTGTTTTCCTCATTCCTGCTGAAGTGTATAATAGTAAGTTATCTAGATGGCAAAATTACCATAAAATATAGGTGGTTGAAGGCTAAAATACTTGCATGCATGCTTAAAAGCACATAAAGTCAGCTAAAAGCTTATTATCACCTGTTATTAACAGTTCTCTTTATGAAAATATAACATGTTTGTAGTCCTTATTTGTTGAATGAATGTCTACAGTGACTTTCAGGCCAATCCCATTTAAGGAGTTTGTCACAGTACATCTCATGAGACAATTTATAGAATGGACCAATTTATTAATAATAAAATATTGTCTGCTTGATCAATTTATCTCTTGACAATATACACCATGGTCACCAAACTGTTTTACATTTCCAATTTTAATGTAAATAATGTAAATTTATAACATTGTACTTAGTATTATATTACCCTGGAATATGTTTTTAAAAATTAAATCTAGCTGTGATGAGGCTAACACAGCTACTGAGGGAGTGACAGAAAATTTGGCCTATTTCTCTCTTCTTAGTGCTGTTATTGTAACGGCCAGAAACGGGAGAGGATCTATGTGCAGCTTTTATTGAAGCCAAAAACAGGAACACTAGGAATAACCAAAATCCACAGGGGATATAACGCTAAACAAAAACATGAAATAACAGACAACTGGACAGGACGGAAACAAGGGCTTAAATACACAAGGGAAAACTAGAAACACCTGGGGAAACAATCAGGTCATGAGAAACAATCAGGGGAAAACAAATCAAAAAACAGAACTACAAAAGGACTACAAAAACCAAACAGGAAACAGGAACTGAACAGGAAACTTCAACATAAAAGCACAAAACAATAGACAACAGAGAACATGACAACTACAAAGGACTACCAAAACCAAACAGGAAACAGGAACTAAACAGGAAACTTCAACATAAAAGCACAAAAACAAAAGACAACAGAGAACATGACAGAGTCCCCCCTTTAAGGAGCGGATTCCAGACGCTCCAAAAACAAACAAAAAAAAAAAAAAAAAAAAAAAACATTGTCCATAGAGCACAAGGTAAACAGATAGTCCAGGGGGGCACCAGGGGCAAATAGGCAGTTGAAGGGGACACGAGGGGCACAGAGGGACAAGACTATGACAGAACAGGTGGGTGGCCAGGAGACAGATAGGGCAGGGACTGGGTCAGGAGGCCAGGGAGATGGCCGTAGGACCGGGTTAGGGGGTCTAGGGGATGGACACAGGGCTGGGTCAGAAGGCCAGGGAGGAGGCCACGAGACAGGGTCAGAAGGCCAGGGAGGAGGCCGCGAGACAGGGTCAGAAGGCCAGGGAGGAGGCCGCGAGACAGGGTCAGAAGGCCAGGGAGGAGGCCGCGAGACAGGGTCAGAAGGCCAGGGAGGAGGCCGCGAGACAGGGTCAGAAGGCCAGGGAGGAGGCCGCGAGACAGGGTCAGAAGGCCAGGGAGGAGGCCGCGAGACAGGGTCATGAGGCCAGGGAGGAGGCCGCAAGACAGGGTCATGAGGCCAGGGAGGAGGCCACGAGACAGGGTCAGAAGGCCAGGGAGGAGTTGAGGAGGACTCCAGGGGTGGTGCCAGGGTAGGCGGAGCCATAGGAGGCGGAGCCATGGAAGGTTCAGGAGGCGGAGCCGCAGAGGGCACTGGAGGCGAGGAAGGCTCCGGAGTAGAGGAAGGTCCTGGAGGCGGAGACCTGGGAAGCTCAAGAGGCTGAGGCCTGGTAGGCCAGAGAGGCGGAGTTCTGGGTGGCTCGGGAGGCGGAGCACTGGGAGGCGGAGCACTGGGAGGCTCGGGAGGCGGAGCACAGGGAGGCAGAGCACTGGGAGGCTCGGGAGGCGGAGCACAGGGAGGCGGAGCACTGGGAAGCTCGGGAGGCGGAGCACTGGGAAGCTCGGGAGGCGGAGCACTGGGAAGCTCGGGAGGCGGAGCACTGGGAAGCAGAGCACTGGGAGGCTCGGGAGGCGGAGCTCTGGGAAGCTCGGGAGGCGGAGCACTGGGAAGCTCGGGAGGCGGAGCACTGGGAAGCTGAGCACTGGGAGGCTCGGGAGGCGGAGCTCTGGGAAGCTCGGGAGGCGGAGCTCTGGGAAGCTCGGGAGGCGGAGCTCTGGGAAGTGGAGCACTGGGAGGCTCGGGAGGCGGAGCTCTGGGAAGCTCGGGAGGTGGAGCTCTGGGAAGTAGAGCACTGGGAAGCAGAGCACTGGGAGGCTCGGGAGGCGGAGCACTGGGAAGCTGAGCACTGGGAAGCTGAGCACTGGGAAGCTGAGCACTGGGAGGCTCGGGAGGCAGAGTTCTGGAATACTTTCTTCTCCACCTCTTCCTCCAGACGATCGAGGCTACAGGCACTGGCTCTGGCTCTGGGACGGTCGAGGCTACAGGCACTGGCTCTGGCTCTGGGACGGTCGAGGCTACAGGCACTGGCTCTGGCTCTGGGACAGTCGAGGCTACAGGCACTGGCTCTGGCTCTGGGACAGTCGAGGCTACAGGCACTGGCTCTGGCTCTGGGACAGTCGAGGCTACAGGCACTGGCTCTGGCTCTGGGACAGTCGAGGCTACAGGCACTGGCTCTGGCTCTGGGACAGTCGAGGCTACAGGCACTGGCTCTGGCTTTGGTTCTGAAGACGGGGCCGTGGAGGGCGGAGACTGGTGAGCGGAAGCCCTTCCTCTTCTCCTCCTCTTCCTGGCAGACGAGGCTGGCAACGCTGGCGCTGGGACGGACGAGGCTGGCAACGCTGGCGCTGGGACGGACGAGGCTGGCAACGCGTTGGCCGTGGCAGGCGTGGGCGTTGGCTCGTTGGCCGTGGCAGGCGTGGGCGTTGGCTCGTTGGCCGTGGCAGGCGTGGGCGTTGGCTTGTTGGCTGTGGCAGGCGTGAGCTCGTTGTCCGTGGCAGGCGAGGGCTCTTTGGAGGTACCCACAGGGGCAAACGTCTCCATAACCAAGTTCACATACCTCTCCCACGTGTAATCACCGGTCTCTGGCAACTCAATCCATCCATGGGCCAGGAGGCCGAGCTGGAAAATGGACTTCAGATGCCTATCAGGGAAACTAGTGCATCGGGCAATGATGCAAAACTGACGTGAGTATTCCGTCAAAGGGAGGTTCGCTCAGCTCAGCTGAAGAAAAATTGCTGCTAGATCCATGTTAGTTCGGTCTGTTATTCTGTAATGGCCAGAAACGGGAGAGGATCTATGTGCAGCTTTTATTGAAGCCAAAAACAGGAACACTAGGAATAACCAAAATCCACAGGGGATATAACGCTAAACAAAAACATGAAATAACAGGACAGGACAGGACGGAAACAAGGGCTTAAATACACAAGGGAAAACTAGAAACACCTGGGGAAACAATTAGGTCATGAGAAACAATCAGGGGAAAACCAATCAAAAAACAGAACTACAAAGGACTACAAAAACCAAACAGGAAACAGGAACTGAACAGGAAACTTCAACATAAAAGCACAAAACAAAAGACAACAGAGAACATGACAACTACAAAGGACTACCAAAACCAAACAGGAAACAGGAACTAAACATGAAACTTCAACATAAAAGCACAAAAACAAAAGACAACAGAGAACATGACAGTTATTCAGTGCTGTATATTTGTATCTTCTTTTGCAAAACTGTGAAAGCATAGTCATTGATTTTTTTTTTCTTTTACTGTTGGAGCAAACGGGTAATAAAAAAATGTATTTGCTGTGGTCCTCTATTCACCACAATCCAAGTTTACCCTGCTATGCATCTAGTGTCCTGCCTCAATGACTACCATCCCGTTGCACTCACACCAATCATCATGAAGTGCTTCGAGAGGCTCGTCATGAGGCACATTAAGACCCAGCTGCCCCCCTCACTGGACCCACTGCAGTTTGCGTATCATCCAAACTGTTCAACGGACACCGCCATCGCCACAACCCTCCATCTGGCCCTCACCCACCTAGAAAAAAAGGACTCATATGTTCGAATGCTGTTCATAGACTTCAGCTCAGCATTCAACACAATATTTCCTCAACACCTGATTGGAAAGCTGAACCTGCTGGGCCTGAACACCTCCCTCTGCAACTGGATCCTGGACTTCCTGACTGGGAGACCTCAGTCAGTCCGGATCAGGAACAGCATCTCCACCACCACCACCACACTGAGCACTGGGGCCCCCCAGGGCTGTGTGCTCAGTCCACTGCTGTTCACTCTGCTGACTCACGACTGTGCAGCAATGCACAGCTCGAATCACATCATCAAGTTCGCCGATGACACAACCGTGGTGGGTCTCATCAGCAAGAACGACCAGTCAGCATACAGAGAGGAGGTGCAGCGGCTAACAAACTGGTGTAGAGCCAACAACCTGTCCCTGAATGTCGACAAAACAAAAGAGATGGTTGTTGACTTTAGGAGAGCACAAGGTGAACACTCCCCTCACAGCTCCTCTGTGGAGATCGTCAAGAGCACCAAATTCCTTGGTGTTCACCTGGCGGAAAACCTCACCTGGTCCTTCAACACCAGCTCTATTAACAAGAAAGCCCAACAGCGTCTCTACTTTCTTCGAAGGCTGAGGAAAGCACATCTCCCCCCCCCCATCCTCACAGAGGGACTATTGAGAGCATCCTGAGCAGCTGCATTACTGCCTGGTTTGGGACTTGCACCGGTTCAGACCGCAAAGCCCTGCAGAGGATAGTGAGAATAGCTGAGAAGATCATTGGGGTCTCTCTTCCCTCCATCAAAGACATTTACATAAAACACTGTATCCGCAAAGCAACCAGCATTGTGGATGACCCCACACACCCCTCACACAAACTCTTCACCCTCCTGCCGTCTGGCAAGAGGTACCGAAGCATTCGGGCCCTCACGACCAGACTGTGTAACAGGTTCTTCCCCCAAGCCTTCAGACTCCTCAATACTCAGAGACTGGTTTGACACACACACACACGTGTCCTGAGTTGCACTTTAATAACTGCCACTTAATAACTGTCTGCTACCTCAGTAACTGCTATGGGCATAGAACACTATATCATAGCATGTTATGTTTACATTTGGCATTTAGTAACTGTCATCTTTTTGCACTACTGTGTACTGGTCGGCGCTGCACTGTCTATCACTGTGCCTGTTGTCCTGTTCATTGTTAGAAATTTATTGTACTGTCCTGTACTTTTGCACACATTTTTGCATGTGCACTTTATATAGGTATTTTATATAGGTATTTTATTTAGTCTGTGTAGTCTCATGTGGTTCTGTGTTTGTCCTATGTTATTTTATGTAGCACCATGGTCCTGGAGGAACGTTGTCTCGTTTCACTGTGTACTGTACTAACTGTATATGGTTGAAACGGCAATAAAAACTACTTGACTTGTCTTGACTTGACTTCTGCTCTCAAACCCGGATGTGAAAATGGTCCAAAGGCAGCCATTAGGAACAATTTTCAACATATACAACATTTCATATCCATTCTACATAATACTTTTTCCTAATTGGCAGGGAATGTAGTTCATAACACGATGCATACTGCTGGGTGTTTTTTTCTTCACGTAACAAGTGAAGTAATGCTTTTCACTCTCTGACCAGACCACTAAAGTGCAGTATACAGGCATAGACGACATACTACAGAACAAATTCCATTACATAACCAATTAAGTTTCTCTAGCAAATAAATGTATAACATTTTTACAAATAACAAAAATAAATAACCCTTGCACGTATATGAAAACATGAAAAATATAAATCTCATTTGTGCCACACAACAGCGTTAACGATACTTATGACATATTTCTTATCATATTACCTGTAAATACCGTGCCATGTAACAAACTCTTAAAATAACTATTTTGTTAAGCATCAGTCACATTAGTTACCACCATATTTGCTATTGTTACTTTAAGATTAACACTCAAAATTCACGTGGCTGTCTGCAATTACAGTCTCCTGATCTGCGATTGCACGTTAACACCATCGTACACATTCTTATCCGCTAAACACATGAACTCTTTATATAACCAAAATAAGAACATATATAAACATATTTTATGCATTTTCTATGCTAGCATATTACTTAGTTTACCTGTAACATCAAGAAATAACAGTGAGATGAAATGTTGTTCACAACAAGAAGCACACTGCTGGGTGTGTCTTTCTTCACGTACAAGTGAAGTAATGCTTTTGGCTCAACTAGCGCCCTCTGCTGACACACACCAGTATCAACAAGTCCATAATACATATTAGTTCACAAATATCAACAGCATATTAGTTTTGTTTTATGTGGTTCCATGTCATATTATGCTTTTCTCAGCCTATACCATTACAATATCAACAGTAAACCTCTTATTGAACAAAAACACTCAAGAGAATTAAAACTTGTTATACATTGTGACGAGTATAAAAATCCTGCACAGCCAGGCTGTTCAACACATTAGTTGATATGGGTGGCCGACTAGAGTGCCATCACTTTGGGGGTGCTGATTTGCTGAGCCAATTTCAGAATGTGTCCAATTTGTGTTGATCAAAATACACGCTGTGCATTTGTTGTACCTCTAAGAAGGGGAAGAGGATTAAAATACAGAAAACTCACACTCGCTGTTTCTCCACTGCAAGCTTTATGTAGAATCTTTTTTTTGTAACAATTAACATTAAACAATTATTTTTCAAATTAACCTAATAACATTTCTAAACATACATTCAACAATACACTTTGCATACTCTATACATTCACCTTAGTACAGCAAGTCAACAAATCAGCACTAAATAAACAGAATTACACCTTAAATACACAAATATCGAACATACTCGAACTTCGCGTCATTATATAGGCCTAACGCCATGCCCAACGTGCTTAAAATGGAGCCCTGAGCCCGCGCATTTCTGAACTAAACATTTCAACAGTTCAAACACACAATCGATATAATACTCGCGTCTGCATACTCTTAAACATATTATAACATCATATCAAAATATGTTGACTACTCATTATACTTCATACCTAAGAAGGGGAAGAGGATTAGAATACAGAAAACTCGCACTGGCTGTTTCTCCACTGCAAGCTTTATGTAGAATGGAGAAATACCGCGAGCTCTCCCCCTAGGTATTCACGCAGACCAGAACAATCGATCGTCCAACTTATCGTGTCAATTCACTGATCACAGAAAAACTCAGAATAACTTTAAACTACATATTTATATTTTATAGACTTTTCTACATATTCAAAATAGCGAATATATCTATATATAATTATACTTGACAGTGTACACAGACTTATGCATTTTTTTAAAATACACGTTCCTTCTCAATCTGTCACACATTTAGATAACGAGCAGTGGCACCCTAAAAGGAACATATAGAACATGTACTGAATGCATTACTACCATACAACTCTTACTGAATCTGTTATATCTGTGTTTGGAAAAAACAGTAAGAGTAGCATGTATAGTTTGCCATTGTGAACACGGCCATAGACTCATGAGAATAGGAGTGATGTCCAATGTGTATAATCAGTCTTTTAGTCTGTTCTTCTCAATTAATTTTTCTAACGTGTGGCCCTTATCAATCATGGCATCCTAAGACTCCCCATCAATGAATTGGCTGTATCAATCTACTCTCTCCTCTCCACCAATATCTGGTGTGTGGTGAGCGTACTGGTGCACTATAGCTACTGTCGCATCATCCAGGTAGATGCTGCAAATTGGTGGTTGTTGAGGAGAGTCCCTTGTTCACTGTGTAGTGTCAGAAAAACGCTATATAAATGTAACATTCATTCATTCATAATCTGTTGTCTAAATCCTTTGAAGTGCTTTGCCAAACAGTAAAACAGTAACAGAGTGCTCTAGAAGACAGAACAAAAACAATGCTTAATGAAGTGGATATTTAATTACAATTAATTGAAACAAAAACCTGCAACTTTATGAATTCCTTTGCCAATGATGAAGGTCATTTGCGATTGTTTGTGCAGCCTGTGAGCAATTGTCTACTGAAGGTAAAGACATGTTCTTAAAAAGAGTACCAAAATACTAACATTTAATGAAAGTACTTAAAAGTGCCAAAAATTACCATGTCAATACCATGTTTATAGGGCTTGTTCCATGGAGAAGCCAACCATATAAATACCATGATATATTATAAAAATACCAAAGCTTTACCATATTGGAAAGCTTTGTAAAGTAAAGTATCGTAGTACATCACTATACCACGATACTGCCACAGCAGGCTTTTGAGAAAGGTAACTTTGACAAACTTAATCTCATCCAGTGTAATGTGAAAAGGAGCTGATATGTTTTTAGTCCATAGTTTCATTAATGCAGGAAACGCAGAAGGAAAAGGGGAAAAAGAGCCGACGTACTCATCAGAGTAAGACGTCACACAAATCGACCCCTGCTACCCAGTATACTCCTGGCAAATGTTCAGTCTCTGGACAACAAGGTCTGAGAGTGCAGATCTCTTTCCAACGAGAGACGAGGGATTGCTGCGTTATCTGCCTTACAGAAATCTGGATGTCTGCGGAGATTCCAGACTTGGCCATTGAACCCGCTGGGTTCTCCATGCACCGAGCAGACAGAGCAAAAGACCTCTCAGGTAAAAGCAGAGGTGGTGGTGTATGTTTTATAATAAACAAATCATGGTGTGGTCAGAGGAACGTACATTTTATCAAGTCTTTCTGCTCTCCTGATCTGGAATATCTCATGCTTCTGTGTCAACCATTCTGGCTACCGAGGGAATTCACAGCGGTCATTATCAAAGCTGTGTACACCCCCCCCACAAGCCGACACAGACCGGGCACTCAAGGAAGTGTATGGGAGTATAAGTGAGCAGGAAACCGTGCACCCTGAGTCCGCGTTCATTGTTATGGGACTTTAACAAAGCCAATTTTAAAACAATAGCACCAACATATCAGCTTCAACACACGTGGGGACCGGGTTTTTGACCATTGCTATTCTCCTTTCCGGGATGGCTACAAATCCCTCCCCCGCCCACCATTTGGCAAATCAGACCACTCTTCCTTTCTGCTTCTGCCCGCTTACAGGCAGAAACTAAAACGGGAAGCACCCACCCGCAGAACAATCCAGTGCTGGTCGAACCAATCAGACTCTGCGCTACAAGACTGTTTTGATCACGCAGACTGAGAGAAGTTCCGATCTGCCTCTGACGCCGACATCAAGGTTTACGTTGATAGCATAACGTGTTTCATCAGGAAGTGCGTAGAGGACGTTGTGCCAACCAAAACAATATGGATCTACCCCAAACAGAAACCATGGGTTAATGGCGATGTTCGGGTGGCACTTAATACGCGGACCTCCGCTTTTAATTCCGGGAATGCAGAGGAGCGTAAACAAGCCAGTTATGTCCTCCGTAACTCTATCAGTGCAGCCAAATGCCAGTACAGGCACAAAATTGAAGGACAGTTCAACACCATTGACTCTAGAAGTATGTGGCAGGGAAATAACATCATCACGGACTACAAAGGGAATAAAAACTCTGCCATGAACACCATGTCCTCTCTCCCGGATGAGCTTAACACATTTTATGCTCATTTCGAGGACAATAACACCGCCCTCATGGAGAGAGCACTTGCGGCCGACGCTACAGAGGTTGGTTCACTCTCTGTCTCTGTTGCGGATGTAACCCGATCCTTCCGACAGGTGAACATTTGTAATGCCTCGGGTCCAGATGGCATTCCAGGCCGTGTCATCAGAGCGTGCGCGAACCAACTGGCTGGAGTTTTTACGGACATTTTCAACTTGTCCCTCTCCCTGTCTGTAGTCCCCACATGCTTCAAAATGTCAACCATTGTGCCTGTACCGAAGCAAGCCAATATCACTTGCCTAAATGACTGGCGTCCTGTTGCTCTGACCCCCATCATTAGCAAATGCTTTGAGAGGTTAATCAGAGATCACATCTGCTCTGTGCTGCCCACCTCTTTGGACCCATTGCAGTTTGCTTATCGCAGCAACCGCTCCACTGATGATGTCATTGCATCTACAATACACACTGCTCTCTCCCACCTGGAAAAAAGGAACACATATGTGAGAATGCTGTTTGTAGACTACAGCTCAGCATTCAACTCCATAGCTTGATGAGAAACTCCGGGCTCTGAGCTTAAACAGCTCGCTGTGCAGCTGGATCCTGGACTTCCTGTCAGGCAGACGTCAAGTTGTTAGAATGGGCAGCAACATCTCCTCATCACTGACCCTCAACACTGGAGCCCCGCAAGGCTGTGTTCTCAGCCCACTCCTCTATTCCCTGAACACACATGACTGTATGGCAACACATAGCTCCAATGCCATCATTAAGTTTGCTGATGATACGATGGTGGTAGGTCTGATCACTGACAATGATGAAACAGCCTACAGAGAGGAGGTGCACGCTGGTGTCAGGAGCACAACCTCTCCCTCAACGTCAGTAAAACCAAGGAGCTTGTAGTGGACTTCAGGAAGAAAGACAGAGAACACAGCCCCATCACCATTAATGGAGCACCGGTGGAGAGAGTCAGCAGTTTCAAGTTCCTCAGTGTCCACATCACTGAGGAACTCACATGGTCCATCCACACTGAGGCCGTTGTGAAGAAGGCTCATAAGCACCTCTTCTTCCTGAGATGGCTGAGGAAGTTTGGAATGAACCACCACATCCTCACACGGTTCTACACCAGTACTGTAGAGAGTATCCTGACTGGCTGAATCACCGCCTGGTACGGCAATAGCACCACCCACAACCGCAAAGACCTGCAATGGGTGGTGTGAACTGCCAGAAACATCATCGGAGGTGTGCTTCCCTCCCTCCAGGACATATATAACAGGCGGTTTGTGAAAAAAGCTCAGAGGATCATCAGAGACTCCAGCCACCCGAGTCATGGTCTGCTCTCACTGCTTCCATCAGGCAGGCAGTATCGCAGCATCGGGACCCGCACCAGCCGACTACATGATAGCTTCTTCCCCCAAGCAATAATACTTTTGAACACTTGATCTCTCACGATCAACAATCAGCACTGCACTTTATTAATCTTATTATCTCACACTGGACTGTCAATATATTCTCCAAAATATAACAACTGCATATATATTTTTATATACACATATTTTTAATTTTTATTGTATGTGTATTCTATATTGTGTGTATTGTTTACTGTACATTGTATAATAAGATTGTGTTGTGTAAGTATATGTACATTTGATATGTAAATTGTGTTGTGTAAATATGCTGTTTATTGTAATTGGTATATGTCTCGCCACTGTCATAACTGCTATGTTGCTCGGAACTGCACACAAGACTTTCACCTACTGTTACACTTGTGTATATAGTAGTGTGACAATAAAGTGATTTGATTTGATAATAACAGTACAAAAATAATCATGTATTAATACCTGAATTAATAGATACTTCCGAATACTTAATGTTGAGTTATGGAATGGACTAATCAGGAACAAATGAAGAGCTAATATTAACTACAACATGACTCATATGAATTCATGCATTAATAACAGCCACCTTAATTACATGTTAGTACATGTTTGATAGTTAATGCATTTATTAACAGGAATAAAGTAAATAGTTGTAGGAAAGAACTTCAAATTAAACATGCATATTTAATGTTGGCATAAATAAAATATTTTATGCATTTAGCTGTCTGCAATTTTGCCACATACATCATTGAATGACACAGTATAATTCCACCATTTTTTAAATGGACATACATTTTTTGTTTTTGTTTAGAAAAACAAATGATAAGGATCACTAATAATTTGATCTCAACCCATTTTATGTTATTCTCTGTCCCTTTCATTTCATACTCTACCTACCACTCAATTCACTCATCATCCATACCACAGAAATAGGAAGGTTTTCTTTATGTTAGTGTATCAATATTTGCAGGGGCGTAGATTCCAACATACATACATATATATATATATATGTATGTATATATATATATATATAATTGGTCTTTATTTCACTGGTGCATTTGTATTACCTTATTTGTTAATGCATCGTCATTTCATGACTTTACTTGGAGGGGCACATCATTATTAACTCATTGGTAACTACACATGAACTGTCATCAACCGATGGCTTATTAATGCAGCATCATATCGTCTTCCTGGGGCACATCATTGTAAACTTACTATCAACTACACATGTACTACACAAGTATTCATCCCAGTTAAATAACATATTGTTTAGCATCATTTGGTTTGTTTGTCAGCTGAGATGCGGATGGCCTGCATTTGGATGACAAGTGAACTGAGTGGTAGGGCCCACAGTGGTAGGGTGAGTATGAAGGGCAAGGAATGGACAATCACAAAGAATGGGTTGAGATCAATTATAATTATTATAAAGAATAATTATTTGTGGCAATCATTAAAGGAAAAGTTCACCAAAAACTGAAACTTCTCTTATCATTTACTCACCCTCTTGCAATTCCAGAAGTGTATGAACCTCTTTTCTTCTGCAGAACACAAACAAATATTTTTAGAATAATATCGCAGCCCTTTAGGTTCATTAAATTGTGACCAAAACTTTGAAGCTACAATAAGCACATAAATGCAGCAGAAAATAATCCAAACAACTCCAGTGGTTTAATCCATGTCTTCTGAAGCCAACACTACACATTCTGGATATTTCCCTAATCAAAGACACCTGATTCAACTTATCGGTTCATTAGTGGAGACTCCAAGACCTGAATTTGGTGTGTCAGAAAAGGGAGATTTTCAAAATGTGCTGTGTTGGGGGCCTCCAGGAACAGGGTTAAGAACCACTCTATTAAACCACTGGAGTCATACAGATTACTTTTATGCTGTTTTATGTGCTTTTTGGAACATAAAAAAATGTGATCCCCATTCACTTGCATCAAGCACTGTATGGCCCTACAGGACTGAGATATTCTAAAAATCTTCATTTGTGTTCTGCAGGTGAAACAAAGTGAGAGAACTATTCCTTTATGTTCAACATTTAATAAGGATGATCCATGTAATTTATGCAGAATAATCCTGCATCATCCATTGATGTTTGTGGTGAAAATGAAGAAATCAAAAGTTATAATTTTGTTAATATGTCAATATTAAATTATGCACATTTAATTCAAGATTGAAGTACTTCACATTATTTCTCATAAAGACTGTTTGATTTAGTTTATTATTGTTCATTAACTATCAAACATGTATAAACATGCAATTAAGGTGACTGTTATTAATTCATGAATTAATATGTAGTTAATGTTAGCTCTTCATTAGTTCCTGATTAGTCCATTCCTTAGCTCATCATTAATTTATGCTGAAGTAACTATTAATTCAGGTATTAATTCATGATTATTCATGTACTGTTAGTATAAAGTAATACCCAATATAAGTAGGCTACTAAAGAACATTTTTAAATGATGGTCCTAAAATCAACCAGAAATGAATGCTTTGGTGTTGTTTTTGCTGTCTCGCCAAGGGTGCTAAATGGTGTAAGACCAGCACTGTGCATAATTGTTTGAAATTCTTGTGATAGGCATGGTTTATGAAGAGTTGAAATGTTAAGTGTTAATAATAGCTACAGAATATGATCCATTTTTCTTTTTCTTTTTTTCTTGCAGTAATTAATTAATACATTTTCGACATTTTTAATTAAGCGTCTTATGTCTTGTACAGTTCTAACCTTACTGGTGTTTTTATTTATCTGTTCTTTTCTTTTTCTTTCACTTCTTTTCACATTTTTACTTTCATTGTTCCTTCTTATATATAACCCTCTATACAACACTGATGATTACTTTGTAGTTGCTAGAGTTATCCTACAACAAAGACAAAAAGCAAGGGGAAACATGCTTTGTAATTTAATATTTTTTTTAAACAATGTAAGCGGCTCTTTCACTGATGGTTACAGGCAAAGGTATTGTGGTGATGCTGAAATCTCCCACCCACCTGTCTGTCTAGTCTGTTTTCCATCAGGTGAGATTTCATTCTGCCTTTAAGTTGCACATAGTTATTACATCAAAGTGCCTGTAAGGAGTGTTGCAATAATCCACGCGGAGGCAAGCCAAGCATCAGGCATTGAGGAGATGAGGGCAGTGGAAGTGGGGTCAAGACCTTCCACTGCTGTCTGGATCATGAAAGAAAGGTTTGTGCCCAGAATAAAACACAGAGAATTTGTGGTCTCCACACCTGAACAGCTTGATAAATTGAGAAAATGCAATTCTGTGATATGGGTGTAATCAGATAGATTTATTTTAACGCACCCAAAGTTTCCAGTTATACAACAGGAACAAATATATGCATAAAACATTGCTAGACTTTGAGATGCTTCATTCTTTTGACTACATTATACATACAGTACATGGGGTTCAAACATCAGAGACAACTTGTGAAAATGCTCATATTTAGCATTTTTCTAATTAAATGCAGTTTATCATTACAAATAACATGCATTTTTACCATTTATTTGTGTATGGTAGTGTTTGGCCTTCATGAAAGCATGCATTAGAGCTACTACTCTACAAATTTGTACAAAACAGATGATCTATGTTATCACAACATGATTTGAGCATGTTCAACAGAACATCTTATGTGTTTCAATGCAAGCTAGGAAGTCTGGCTTTTTGTGCTGACCTTTCATGTTAACATGATCAATAGAACACATTTGCTTATTTGATTGGTGACATAGAAATATTACAGAATATTAAATATTTATTTTTAATTTTACATTATAAAAATGTGGCACTGCGGCATGCACCGTGTGGTTAACACCCCTGCCTGCCGCCAAACATTCAAACCCTGAACAGACCTCTGCTTTCAACTGACAGGATTCCCCTTGCAGCAGGTGTCCCGACGCGTCCTGGTCACCACAACCGCCTCAAAATTGGGTTGGGGCGCCATGTGCAACGGGTACGCAGTCACGGGCCATTGGACTGGGGCCCCGCTGCGCTGGCACATTAACTGCCTAGAGTTCTTGGCTGTACTATTTGCCCTGCTGAGGTTTCTCCCACTAATTCAGGGCAAAAATGTCTTGATCCGATCAGACAGCACCAAGGCGGCGTACGCTCCCGTCACATGTCACAACTCGCCCGTCATCTCCACCTTTGGAGCCAGCAGCAACTCAAGTCGCTGCGTGCCACTCACATCCCGGACAACCTCAACGTGGTAGCGAACACAATATCATGACAACGCTTGCCCAGCGGAGAGTGGAAGCTTCACCCCCAGTCAGTCCAGCCTCCCGAGAAACCTCCCACTGCCTGCACTGGTACGCCCGAACAGAGGCTCCCCTTGGGGCAGACACGCTGGCACACAGCTGGCACACAGCTGGCACACAGGGCTGCGCAAATACGCATTTCCCCCAGTGAACCTGCTTGCACAGATGCTGTGCAAGGTCAGGGAGGACAGGGAACAAGTCACTCTAGTGGCTCACTATTGGCCCACTCGGACTTGGTTCTCAGATCTCGTACTCCTCGCGACAGCCCCTCCCTGGCAAATTCCCCTGAGGAAGGACCTTCTTTCTCAGGGACAGGGCACGCTCTGGCATCAGCACCCAGACCTCTGGAACCTCCACGTCTGGCCCCTGGACGGGATGCGGAAGATCTACCTTATCTACCACCTGTTGTCGTGGACACGATCAACCAAGCCAGAGCTCACTCTACCAGGCAACTTTACACACTGAAGTGGTGCTTGTTTGCAAATTGGTGTTCTTCCCGGGCTGAAGACCCACAGTGGTGCGCAGTTAGGCCAGTGCTCTCATTCCTTCAGGAGAGGTTGGAGGGGAGGCTGTCCCCCTCCACCTTAAAGGTGAATTTAGCTGCTATTGCGGCCCACCACGACACAGTAGATGGCAAATCTTTGGGTAAGCATGACTTAATAATTAGGTTCCTAAGGTTAAATAACTGGAGGCTAAATCCCTCTCAACCAAGCCTGTTCCCCTCCTGGGATCTCTCAGTGGTCCTCTCGGGCATTCAGAGTCCCCCCTTCGAGCCACTAGAATCAAACGAACTCAAGGCCCTCTCTCTGAAGACGGCTCTCCTGATCGCGCTCACCTCCATCAAAAGGGTCGGGGACCTGCAAGCATTCTCTGTCAGCGACACCTGCCTGGAGTTCGGTCCAGCAGACACTCATGTGATCCTAAGATCGCAACTGAGCCACGTGCCCAAGGTTCCTACCACTCCCTTCAGGGGAGGAGGCAGGCCCAGCCTCTTCGTTGCTGTATCCGGTACGTGCTTTGCGTATCTATTTGGACTGCACTCATAGCTTTAGACATTTTGAACAGCACTTTGTCTGCTTTGGTGGACAGCGGAAAGGGAACGCTGTCTCCAAACAGAGGTTTTCCCACTGGGTAGTGGACACCATTACATTGGCCTATCACACCCAGGCCATGCCAACTCCCCCCTTCGGGTCCGAGCACACTCAACAAGAGGTGTTGTGTCCTCATGGGCACTGGCCAGGGGCACCTCCCTAGCAAACATGTGTAGAGCAGCGGGTTGGGCAACACCCAATACATTTGCGAGATTATACAATCTCTGTGTTGAGTCAGTTTCATCCCTCTCAGGTTCGAGCTGGTAGAACTCGGTACACGCTGACAAACTGACCGGGTGGACCGCTTGCACCTAGCGGCCTTTCCCTCTGCTGAGGTAAAACAGTGCACTCTTATCCCAGGAGATCCCAATTACTCGGCTCCCTGGATGACTCCTCCCGAGCACTCTGGTCCGCGAATTCAGTGGAGGAATTCGCCGACCAAATCCAATGCGGGTACTCAGTCTACCCTGTACTGGAATAGGTGCTTCACAGGACGGGCTCCTACGTGGACTTATCCCCCTGAGTGTATTTTCCGCGGTACGGTCCCCTTGCGAGCGGACCCACGTCTCCCTTGGGCAGCTCCCACTTCCCCCTGGTTGCCGTGTCTGTAGCAACTCCTACCTCCCAATGAGGCAGGATCTACCACCGTGCCACTTTCCACATGTGACCTAAAAGCCCATGTGAAGCATTCACCACACTTTACCTCCTCCAGTCTGGGCAGGTGTGGTCTCTGCAGGGTCTTTTCCCCCTGAAAGACTAGGAACTGGGAAAGATTGCCTTCCCCGATGCGTATGATAGCGTTAAGATAGCCCTAGCGCCTTTAACTCTATGTGAGAAACATAGAGAGAGAGAAAAGATGTGGCTGGCGCAGCCTGCTCCCATGCTTGCAATGTCGCGTTGTTCCCCCCAGTCAGGGGTAAAGAACCAGAAGACTTTAACGACTTTAGGGGGCGTTGGGGAAGGGTACGTGCAGTCTGACACAGCCAGTCGCTTTGGAACCTCCGAAGGTTACGGATGTAACCTCCGTTCTCTGATGGAGGGAACGAGACATGTGTCCTCCCGGCCATGTCGCTGAACCGAGCCACTGTTGTGGCCGAACCTCAGAAAAATCCTGAATCAGACAGACGCATTTCCCTCCCTTTATACCTGTATGTCCAGGGGCGGGACATGCAAATTCTGTCTGCCAATTTCTCATTGGCCTTTTCTCATAGATTAGAGATGTGGAAGGCTCTCAAGAGAGACCCCTAGTGTTGCTTCTTCGACACATCTCGTTCCCTCCATCAGGGAACGGAGGCTATATCCGTAACCTAGATGTTCTCCTGCATAACTGCGCCATCTATCATTCTTGTAATCCCAGGCTTACCTATTAATTAGAGAAGCTAGGAAGTATGCAGAATGAGGCACAGGCGGGCCATGCTGTCAGCTTGTATTTCCAAGCTAGCAAAACTGCACAGTGGACGTAGAATGCAAACGAAAGTGCACAATCCAATTTATATCCAATCCATTATATTTTTTTCACTATTTGAAATGAAGCTGTGAGGAATAGACGTACAGTCCATTCAATGGGTTGTACAACCTAAAAGTTGTATAGTAATGGTTCTCAACAAAGTTGGAATTCTGTTGCTCCCGAATACTTTCAGGCATACAAGTTTTGGTGATACAATAATGCCATTTAAAGCTGAGAACAGTGAAAATAGTCCAGACTAACACAAGCTGTGAATGTGAAGGGTTAATAAATCTTTATCCAGCTGTAAAAGACAATCTACCCAATTGTCCCCTCTGTTGTGTGGCCACTTCAATATGCTTTGCGTGTAATGGGAACTATGGGATGTTCGCTGGGTGGGGTCACCCCTCGATCATTTTGCGGGTCGTCTTGATAATTTGATCTCATCCCATTTTATGTTATTCTCCATCCCTTTCATTTCATACTCAACCTACCCCTCAATTCACTCATCATCCATACCATAGAAATAGGAAGGTTGTTTTTATGTTGCTGGATCAAGATGTACAGGGGTGTAGATTATTTTGTAAGTAAATGTGTAAAAGGACAATCTGCTCTATGTTGGATTCCTGATTATGATTTATATATATGGTTAACTTCTTTTTATAAATTGAAAGATATATATCATATATCTACAATTTTAGTTCATGTTTATTTTACAAATAAATTATTTATATTGGGATTTAAAATTGCATTAAAAATGTAAAATTAACTTTTGTGTTTGTATAGATATTCTTCACATTGATTGTGTTAAAATGCATATTGTTACACCAATAATGCTAATAAGTTGACAACGTGTGTGGTCATGTAAATGGCTTAAATGCCTTCTTTTAAAGGTATAAAGTTAAACTGTTTAAGCATGAAAGGATAGGACTGTGTGCCAATTTGGCACACAGATTTTTGCACATTACTCCGATTTAGTGTTGCATGTGAAAACCTTTACTGGCTTTCTTACTGGCTTATCCTATGTGTGCAAGCATTGTGCGCATGCATGAATGTAAACCAATTATTTCAAATCTTATGTACACAGTTTTCTCATGTTGTCTAATAATTGTTTTGAAGCTGATTTTTGGTAGTTTTCAACATATTGGTATGCATGCAAATGTTTTAAAACCTGGCTCCAACGCCAAAAGCAATGCAGTATTTATAGCATATTCTTAACTGTTAAAAAAGACAAAGACAACACAAGGTTTAAGCGAACTAAAGGGCTGGGTAGGGTTGCACCAGCTGTGTGAAAGGTCTCATGTAAGTTGGGATGTAAAATTCACACTAAGGGGTTAGTGGGACTTTGATTTGTACACAGAAGTGTTAAAAAGCTGTGAATTTCAGTTTGATCTTGTTACGGTTGATGTTCAAACCTTGTTTGCTCACGTAACTGTCAGATGTAATAAATTATATCCCCATTAAAATATGATATGTAATAAAAGTAGATTTGATAAATAGCATATTTGCCCTGTGTAAAAAACAATATATAGGAACTGTATATAAAATAAATAAGGGTGATAAATAGATACTATTATAACATGTTGGGAAAATAGACATTTATTCATTTTGAAATCATATATATATATATATATATATATATATATATTTTGAATGTGTTGAAACCTGAAAAATGCACCGTTTGAATGGCTTTATTCTGAAAAGCCATTTAAAAGTATGTTTTTTTTTTCTTTCTCGTAAATGTAAACGAGTGTGTATGTCAACATCATACTGTATGTCGAAAGGATTGAAGCCTGTCATGCAAAACATGACAATCGTTCCAATCGTTACTCTGGGTCAGAGGTTCCCGTAAATGTTTAGTTTATACGTAGTTACGAAAAGTGCCCATTTCCGCCACAACTAGGCTAAGTTGTAACTTACGTATAGTTGGTACAACTGGTCTTTAAATAAAAACACGATTATATGAGACCACCTATATCATAAGGTACTGTGAGAGAAGAAAACAATTAGGCTGTAGATCACCTGCAAAGGGAATGGACAGACCTCATTTTGACTGTGTTGCATTTATTGTCAGGCTAGCAGGAATACCTCTGGTGACCTCAAGCTTTAGTGTATTGATCTGTGAGTAAAGTCTCAGCCAAGTGATTGCATGTGCAAAGCCAAGCTGCCTTTTCAGTGCCTTGTCTCTGGAACCAAAACATCTATCTCATTCAAGCTGCCTCATTCTTATTGCTTATATCAGAACAAATAGTAATACAACATTCACCCATTTACTTCAACTACAAAGATAAAGGCAATTTAAAAGTTCCATACGAGTGTATAATATCTAGGGCTAAATAACTGCATTTTTAATTATCCAAATGGGTTAGTCACAAATGTATTTACCAAAGAGTAGCTCACAATAGCAGCCCACCTTCCTCATTTCATTTTCAAGGCAATTTTTGTACGAGATTTACAAGATGAAAATGAGAGTGTTTTTTTATTTCATGCTATACTTACAGAATATACCATAAGGAAAGGAAAAAAATCTCAAATGAGATCTCTTTAAAATACCAATCGTTTTTCCAAGATACTGTAGTAATAATATTAAATGGAGAGGGAATGGACACTCTTGATTTTCTTGAAGTGTGTGTGCAGAGACAAATATAAGTTATTGATAGGTTAATTATAGAAAACGTCTAGGATGTCGTGACTGAGGGAACGAGACGTTGTGTCGAAGAAGCAACACTAGGGGTCTCTCTTGAGCTCCGAATATGCCTCTGATTTATGAAAAAAGGCCAATGAGAAGTTGGCAGACAGTATTTGCATACCCCACCCCCGGACATATTGGTATAAAGGCGGGGAAATACATCTAGTTCATTCAGGATTTTTCTGAGGAGCTGGAAATCGTCCGGCCACAACAGTGGCTCGGCTCAGCGACGTGGCCGGGAGGACACAACGTCTCGTTCCCACCATCAGGGAACAGAGGTTACATACGTAACCTAGACATTAGACCTAGACACTGGCGAGTGGGCCAGTAGGGAGCCACTAGGGTGACTTGTTCCTTGTCCTCCCTGACCTTGCACTGTACCTGTGCAAGAAGGCTCACTGGGGGAAATGCATACTTGCGCAGCCCCGAGGGCCAGCTGTATGCCAGTGTGTCTGCCCCAAGGGAAGCCTCTGTTTGGGCATACCAGAGTGGGCAGTGGGAGGTCTATCAGGAGGCAAACAAGTCTACCTGGGCCTTGCCAAATCGTTCCCAAATCAGCTGGACTGACTGGGGGTGAAGCCTCCACTCTCCACATGGCAAGTGTTGTCATGTCAGCACGTCCCCTATCACATTGAGGTTGCCGGGGATGTGAGTGGCACGCAGTGACTTGAGTTGACAGGCGAGTCTTGACATGTGGTGGGAGCGTATGCCACCTTGGCGATTTATGTATGCTACCGCGGTGGTGCTGTCTGACCTGATTAGGACATGTTTATCCCGAACTAACTGGAGAAACTTCTGCAGGGCAAAGAAAACAGTCAGCAACTCTAGGCAATTGATGTGCCAGCGCAGCGGGGCCCCTTTCTAATGGCCCGCAGCTGCGTGCCCATTGCACACAGCGCCCGAACCCAATTGGGAAGTGTCAGTCGTGACCAAGACGTGTCAGGACACCTGCTGCAAGGGGACTCCTGTCCGCAGAAAGCAGAGGTCTGTCCAGGGTTTTGAAATTTGGCGGCAGGTGGGGGTGATGATCACACGGTGCTTGCCGTGACGCCATGCTCGTCTCGTGACTCAAGTCTGGGGCCAGTGCTGAGGCGGTCTCATATGCATCAACCCCAGCGGCGCGGCCGCCATGGATGTTGTCATATGCACCAGGAGCTTCTGGAAAGGTTTTAAAGGGACCGCCGTGCCCGGCCTGAAGGCGGCGAGGCATTTTAACACTGACTGCATGTGCTCGCTGGCGAGGCATGCTGACATTGAGACTTAGTCTAACTCCACACCGAGAAAAAGACGCTCTGAACCAGGGCGAGCTAGCTCTTTTCCCGATTGACCTCAGGCCCTAAACAGTTGAGGTGCCTGAACACCTGGGACATGCCGAAGGGGGGGACCTTATACTGATATGCCTGGCCGTCGAACGCGAGAGGGTCGACGTCAAGGCAAGATTGAGACATGGAAGTACGCGTCCTTCAGGTCTGCCGCTGCTAACCAATATAGATGTCAAATGCAATTTAGGATGTGTGTTGCATGAGCATTTTGAACAGGAGTTTGTGCAAGGCCCGGTTGAAAACTTGCAAGTCCAAGATCGGTCGTAAGCCACCGCCTTTCTTGGGTATGATGAAGTAAGGACTGTAGAAACACTTCTTCATCTCGGTTGGAGGAACAGGCTCTATCGCGTCTTTGAGTAAGAGATGATTTCTACACGCAGGAAGTCCCCCACGTCCGCGAAGGGGGCGGAGGCCTGGCAAATTGAATTGCATAACCGAGTCGGTTGGTCTAAGCCAGCAAGCATGACAGATTGGGAAGTGAAAGACACGCATCCAAGCTCTGTGCTAGTGGCACTAACGGGATGACTATTTTTGACATACCCAGCAGGGCTTCGCAGCAGGGTGGAGCAGGTAATGCGGTGTCGGGAGGCAAAGGAGTGACCCGAGGCTCTGGTGCTGAGAAAAAACTTGAAGCACTTACCTTGCTCCGCAAACCCAGCTGGGGGCGGGTTAGTGACTGAGGAGGAGGTCCCATGGAGGCATCCTCTAGACTCGTCAGAACCGGCTGGCCGGGAAGAGTCGTGTGAAGGCAAGAGGTCCGCGTCTAGCGTCCAGAGCGGCGCACATGCTCACGGAACCAATCAAGTAGCAGTGAGGGGGGGAAGGGTTTTATGGTTCAGCTTCATGCTCGCGGTAGCCCGGGAAAGCATAGTGGACCTCTGTGCGTCAGGCTCAGACTGGGTGAGCAGACCCGAAGGTGGTGGCCCAGACGAGTCATCAGCATCAGACGCCGCTGTAATGCTCTCCGATGCAGCAGCGATGTCGTCATCCAATTCCGGAGCTCAAGGGATTGGCTGGCCGGCCGGCCGCGAAGCGGGCCAAACTTATCCCAAGCTTGGACGGAAGCAAGCAAGCGTGCCGGGGAGGCGGGTGGTTCGAGGGGATTTACCCGGTGAAACGGAAGGTGCGGGGGGTGGCTGAAATGGATTTCTCTCATGACAAAAGAAAACCACGATCGCAGTGCTGCCATGGTTATGTTCTCGTACTGAGAACATGAACCATTCATAAAACGCTGCCTGCGTGTGATCGCAGCCCAGGCACGCAAGGCAGCTTTTATGACCATCAGAGGTGGGGAGAAATCAACCACATCCAGGAACTACACAGAGGCGGAAAGACGCATCCTTTAAAAAAACGCGTCCTGAAAAGGACATTCAACGCCAGCTGTGTATTTGCTCTTTTAGAGAAAATAAATCTTTTAACTGCGAAGCACCCAGGGGCAAACTGCACTGCCGTGCAGAGAAGGAGAAAGCCCTTGAAGTGCGCCGTAGATCCAACAGCAGAATCAGCTTGGTGGAAGAGGAACAGGTGTGTGACTCGCAGCTGACTACATACACGACCATTGGCTCCGAAGAAAATTTCTGAATGAACTAGAAGTATTTCCCCGCCTTTATACCCGTATGTCCAGGGGCGGGGTATGCAAATACTGTCTGCCAACTTCTCATTGGCCTTTTTTATAGATCAGAGGCATATTCGGCGCTCAAGAGAGACCCCTTGTGTCGCTTCTTCACAACATCGAAGTGAGCGACAGACGGGGAATGTTTATCTAGCTATCAAAAAAAAACAATTCTCTGTTTGTTTAAGCATTCCAACCAACATGCTGTAAGTCTCATTCATTACTTTATAGCAATTCAAGAACTGTATGTATTTATTGATTTCTATTTGAATAATCTCTGACAGAAAAAGTTATGCATTCAAGTTTATTTTATTTGCCCTTTCTATGACTTTACACCTGAAATCTGAACAATTCTTTGGACATATTCATGTTGTGATTCAGATGCATTACCGATCTGCCTGAAGATGATACAAATGAACTTTTATAAACAATAATGACTGGAATGTTCAAAGTGGCATGTTTTGTTTAAAGGTATCAATAAAAAACAAGCCATTTCCTTACAAATCTTATCTCTTTATTCTTATAATTGCCTTGCAATGCTTATTCAAGGAGTGCATGACCAAGCTTTTTGTTGTGATGCTGCATGCCGAGTGACACCATGCTTGATAAATCAAATGATGTTTCCCTGTTAGGGTTCTCACAACAAAAACCAAATGATATCATCGGCATATTTCAACTATACCTCATGCCACGTCCATAATTTTAGCAACTGCTCTTTGTGTCAATCTTCTGATGTTATCCCCATGGAATTAGTTGGAGGAAAATGAGAAAAAAGTGACATGTCTTTCATCAGATTTCTGAAGACTCGTTTCTCTAAAAACTCAGTAGGTTTGCCAGTGCTTGTTACAGAAAATCATGAACTCCCGCTGTTTTAAAACAGATGAAAGCTGCCATGTCTCGCAGAGCTGATTTACAATAAACACTGAGAGTATTCAAATCTGTAAATTTACACATTCTTTGCAAGCTCAGTTTCCAGTGATGCTTATTTATCTATTTAAGACACAGATATTGGTATCTCAAAACAATTTCGCCAATAACAAGCATATATTTTGAAAGGAATCATGCATAATTTTTTTTAAATCAATGTTAAAAAGAATTTTGAATGAGATACCAGTAAATTAACCATTGATTGACCATTGAAGTCACTCAATTGTCTGCATTGCAAATAAACATCTGACTGAATATTACCATATAGAGTAACCAATGGTTGCTTTTATTAAAAAACACTCAGTTTAACATACAATTTATCACAATAAGCACAAAATGCATGTTACATGCAAATATCAACAATAATGCAATTAACATGTCACATTAGTATGCAAAAAATCCAGAGCACTAATTTGTTCAAGCTCCACAGTTAGTCGTTCTTGAAGAATTCAGAATTATAATTGTATACTATGGTTTATAATTAGTTAATCTCACTATACAGTGCTGCCCCAATGTTTAATGATATATACACCACTGTCTCCTGTTGACTTTAATACTCATAAGTGCAGTTGCATTGTGTGGTTTATCCATACACTGAAAATGTTTTCATTTTTCGCCAGTTTCCCATTGATGTACGAATTATAGTAGTGTGTCACTTGACAATATCATGGCTCAATATTCCCATCAGAGTCAGCGGTAGGATCCAAAATGCATTAGGTTTTCATTATGAGCAGAGCAGTGTAGCTCATGCCGAAGGTGCACTTTCTCTGCACCCCATTCATTCAGAATGAAGGGACGGCAGCTTCAGTTCAATGACCTCTTATCTGATGCTGTGCCTCTGTCATTGAAGCTGTCAGAGTAGAAGGATTAGGCCCAGCTTATATTGATATTTTAGAGAACACACACGCACATGCATTTTGAGAGAGAGAGATAGAAAATAAAAGACAGAGCTGAAGAAACACACAATGAATATGATGGGGGGGATCTGAGGTCAGAGCAGTGTGGTTTTGATCACGCCAGCAGACAAAGAATGCGGAAATGTCAATAGAGTGGATCTAAGATATTACAGTGAAACACTGTTACATGTGAAGCAAACACATGGAAAGCCAGCAGTATTTAGTGCTTATAAAGTGAGATGAATATCATAATCATAATCACCTACTGAAATGCGTACAGACATGGCTGGCACGAGAGATAAAGGGAATAAATTCACATATCCAAGAATTTTACATATTTCAGGCCTTTTATTGTAAATAAAATAACTTTTTTGACACATTTAACACAGTCAATGCATTTTACAAATCTGTTCTGTCTGATTTTTAAAGACTGGTAATGATATGAATATATATATATATATATATATATATTTACACCTTTTAAATTTATTAGACCAGGCAATCTCCCAGAGATTTCTAGTGACCACTTTTAGGGGTCAGGACCCCCAGTCTGGGAAACATTACCTTAAGCGATGTATGCTTAAGGCAGTGCTGTATAAAAGAAATTATGCATTCTATTATAGAATGTCTTGAGTGTCTTTAAATTATTTACCACTGATTACATTGATTTAAAGCACTTTATTAGAAGAACTTCATTACTGTTCCTATTTTTCTAAGTCGGGGAAATCAAACTGGAGATAACACTCATTTAAGCATGTTGGAGCCCCGGGCTGTTGACTATGGGGAATAAAGTCAGAAAAGGGTGCCAAGTTGCAGGTGGAAAATGTCTCCGGTTTCACATGTAACCTCATTTCCCTGAGATGAAGGGAATGAGACATTGCAGTAGGGTTGCATTGCTAACGAAATATACAAAACATTTAAACCAGTATGATGTCATCTTGTTGTTCATTTCGGTACACTACTAAGTATGCGGCCATTAGCAAAATGTAATGTAATGTGAGAGTTTTGAGATGAAATCAAACCATTTGAAATTAATAATAAAAAAAACATCTCAATATGGCCAAGTGTGATCATTAAACAGAAGAAGAATGCAATTTAATGAAAAAATATGCAGTTACATGCATGCCACAGACAAATGAGAGGCTCTGTCTGTATATATATATATACTGTATATACAGTATGTATAATCATACTGTATATATTATAATTGTTGAAATATTATTATTTGCTCTATATTGTTGAAAATTATTATTTTTCATTTGATTAAAGATGTACAGTATGCATTAATCAGTATGATTAAACACAATTTGATCATAACATTTAATTAAAACATTTAACATTTAACATGGAACCCAGCAAATTTAAAAAGAAAATGCATCCTTTGTCTCTATAAGGCTTTATGCAGTCGTGTCAACGCGTCAACGATCCATTGAAAGAGCTCTTGTTTGGAAATGGACATGCGTTTTGTGCATCCTCCATAACAAACAAAGAGCTGATCTGACATTCTAAACTGGTGGGTGCACTCCACATATGTGTGCAGTGCCCAAACAGGGCATAATAAAAGCACTAACTGCTCCTCATCCAAATTAGATGGTGGAGAAGAGAAAGCTTGAAGGTGGACTATCTGAGCCCTAAAGGGCATGGAAAGCACCTTATGCACATATCCTTCTTTGGGTTTGATGGTGGCTTTCGAAAGCCCCAGACCGAATTCCAGACATGAACTGTCATCCGACAGCACCTGAATATCACCAACCCATTTGAATGAGGCCATAGCCAACAATAGTAAATTCTTTGGAGAGAGCACATGCAACTCAAAGGATTCCACTGGTTAGAACAAGGGGCTTGTGAGCGCCCTCAGCACCAGATTTAAGTTGGAACCATAGTAGGGCGATAGGGGTTTAAGTGCCTCGCTCCCCTAAGGAACTTAATGATCAGATCAAGTCTGCTAATAGAGGAGCCAAGCTTTCAGTAGCTGGTCAACTAAATAAAGGGAAGCTTTCAAGGAGAACATAGAGTTAACATAACAAAACATACCATCCTCCAACGTTGACTCCAGTAACGCCCTGGCCGAGTCCAGGGCACTCTCCCTCCCATTGCTGGACTAGTGGCATAGATAACATCCATTTGGTCGAACCACTTCCACTTTCTTCTGTTTGAACCACTCTGGCTGTTGTGGTCCTTAATGGTTCTGTAGTCACATACACTGTTGTCCCTGTAGTCCCTACCCTGTTGGTATGGTGTGGCCAACAGCTGAGACACTTCCTGAAATACTTTTTTGTTTCACGTTGTTTTGATCGTCACAAACGAGAGGAACGGCTGCACCTCATTTATTGACCATGGTGTTGTTTTGCGAATAGCCATTTAGTTTTACAATTAGAAAGTCGCATGAACAAATTATACTGCTATCGCTGTTGCTAACTTTAAAACTAGTGGGTTGATGTCCCGTGTCGCAAATCCAGTGACAGTGATAGGGACGATTCTCTCTGACAAATCAGTGATCTGCAGGGTTTTGACGTCACATTTAGTATCGGTTCGGCTCGCTTGGAACCTCGACCAAGGTGGTACTAAAAAAAGTACCAGGTACCAGGTACTATCTTCAGTGGAAAACCCCCAAAATGCGAGCAGAGTCGAGCTGTACTGTGCAGTGGAAAAGCACCTTTTGATGTGTGGTGCACCAGTCCGAATACCATTTTGTGCAAAGAGGCATCTTGTAGACGGTGCTCTAGCCTGCAAGATGGTGAGCAAATTCAGGCTCATTTGCTGCGCTCTGTTCATGGGCCATACGTGTAGGTTCTACGGCTCTGGTTGGGGATGCCAAATCGAAATCACTTGAAAGAGCAGATCCCTCCTCAGTGGTATTTCCCATGGGGGGGCAGTCTAATATCTCCATAATTTCCAGAAACCATGGCTGGTTGGGCCATGTCCTTGTCCTGTCTGATTTTGATGATGACTGACTGAAGGAGACATACCAGGGGAAATGCGTATCTGTGTTTTGTTGGCCACTTGTGGGTCAAGGCATCCACCCCCAGTGGGTCTTGGGACATGGAGTACCAAAGAGGGCAGTGGTCTGTCTGTGCAGATGAATAGGTTGTCTTCTGCTTTACTGAACATTTCCCAAATCCTTAGAACAGTCTGGGGATGAAGTCTCCATTCCCCCGCCAACAGTCCATGGTGTGACAGCATGTCCACTCCAAAGTTCAGGCCTGGAACATATGTTGCGCACAGGGAGAGGAGATGGCAAGCGCTCCACAAGAGGAGGCATTGCGCAAGGTTCATCATTGATAGCGATAGAGTGCCGCCCTGGCGATTTATGTATGTAGAGCAGCCAGACAGTGGTGAGTCACGGTGATGCGCATGCACCCCCAGCATCAGGCGTGATGTGGTACTTGGCGTTTAAGCCAGCACTGGAGAGGTCTCAGGTGTAAAAGACCTAACGGTATGACTGCCACTGTTTCCGCCATAAATCTCAGGATTTTCTGAAAAGACTTCAGTGGAAAGGCTTTCCCCAGTTTAACTGAGTGACACTGATGAATGGTCCAAATGCACACGCTCGTGAGGTGAGCACGCATGCACGTGGAGTCAAGTCGAACCCCAAAAAGGAGATTTGTTGGCTGTGAGAAAGTGTGCTTCTCGCCCAGTTGACATTGAGACCTAGACTGTTCAAATGGTGAAGTAACAAGTCCCTGTGCTCGCATAGCAGAACCTCTGATCGGGCCAGTAGCAGCCAATCGTCGAGGTAATTCAGAACGCACACACTGTTCATCTTCAAAGGAGTGAGCACCGCATCGACACATTTTGTGAATGTGCGCAGAGCCAGAGATAATCTGAAGGGTAGGACATTGAATTAACATGTTGTTCCCTCAAACACGAATCTAAAGAACAGCCTGTGATGCTGTACAATTTAGAAATGAAATGATGTGTCCTTTAGATCTATTGACACAAACCAGTCCTGTGAGCAGATGTGCAATAAGATCTGTTTCTTAGTTAACATTTTGAATGGCCGTTTTGCAAATGCGTGGTTCAAGTGTCTCAAATCTAGTATCAGCCGAAGACTGCCGCCTTTCTTTGGAAAGAAAAGGTAGCAGCTGTAAAACCCTTTGCAGGTGTGGCAGCTTGGAAGAATCTCTATCACATCTTTTGCAAGTAGATTGTGAATTTCTGCAAGTAAAACAGGCATGTCCTGTGATGCAACTATCAAGGGCAAAATGCTGTTGAAGCAAGGAGGTCTGTGTGCAAATAGAACCCGTGTTTTAGCACCCAATCTGACATGCCCATGAGTGCCTAAGGTAAACCACTAAGGTATGGTTTATGAGCATCCAAACATAAGAGAGAGAATTGTTTGTATGTGATAATTATGAAGAGAACACTAAGAGGGCTTAATTCAAATGTTACAGGTGCAGATAGACCGGAGGCCACCGTCTTTCTGTGGTTTGTTGAGAAAATAATGGCTGTGACATTATCTCTATGCACAACATGGGGAACAACACAATTGCGTCTCACACAAGTAGATTTACTACTTTAGGACAACAGCATATCTGCCAGCATAAGATTCTCCTAGGGTTCTTCCATCTCTACCTTGCAGCACTGCCATGCTTCCTCATGTGGTCCCTCGAGACTTAACATAGATGAAGTGGTTGGTAGGGCATGAGAGGCGGAATCGTCCAGCAGAACAAGGGTGACCATAAAAAGAAGCTTCTTGAGACTCACAACCTCACAGTGAGGGCAGTCTGTCCCCAGGAGAGCTGCTTTGGTGTGTATGTGACCCAGGCAGCAAAAGCAGCTCTCATGTTGGTTTGACGGAGCGATGTGTCTCTCACAGGAACACTTGAGATACGACATCTTTTAAAAGATGCGTACACACAAGCAGCTTTTTATAGATTGTTTTACGTCACTTTGGCAGAATATTCCATATCAACTCAGCAAAAAAGAAAGTCCTCTCACATTCAACTGCTTTTTACCTAATTTAACATGTGTATATATTTGTATGAACATAAAAAGATTCAACAACTGAGACATAAACTGAACTTTCACAGACACATGATGAACAGAAATGGAATAATGAGTCCCTGTACAAAGGGGGGTCAATATCAAAAGTAACAGTCAGTGCCTGGTGTGGCCGCCAGCTTTGTTAAGTACTGCAGTGCATCTCCTCCTCATGGACTGCTCCAGATTTGCCATTTCTTGCTTTGAGATGATACCCCTCTCTTCCACCAAGGCATTTCCAATTTACCAGACATTTCTGGGAGAAATGGCCCTAGCCCTCACCCTCCAATCCAACAGGTCCCAGACTTGCTCAATCGGATTGAGATCCGGGCTCTTTGCTGGCCATGGCAGAACACTGGCATTCCTGTCTTGAAGGAAATCATGCACAGAATGAGCAGTATAGGTGGTGACATTGTCATGCTGGAGGGTCATCTCAGGATGAGCCTACAAGAAGGGTACCACATGAGGGAGGAGTATATCTTCCTCTACGCAAAGCGTTGAAATTGCCTGCAGTGACAACAAGCTCAGTCCAATGATGATGTGACACACTGTCCCAGACCATGATAGATCCTCCACCTCCAAATAGATCCCGAGTACAGGCTTCGGTGTAACATTCATTCCTGCTATGATAACATCACCTAGTGAGACAAAACAGTGACTTGTCAGTGATTAGGACTTTTCACCAGTCCTGTTTGGTCCAGCAAGGGGGGTTTGTGCCCATAGGCGATGTAGTTGCTGCTGATGTCTGGTAAGGACCTGCCTTACAATAGGCCTACAAGCCCTCAGTCCAGCCTCTCTCAGGCTATTGTGGACAGTCTGAGCACTGACGGAGTGATTGTGCATTCCTGATGAAACTCGGGTAGTTGTTGTAGCCATCCTGTATCTGTCCGGCAGGTGTGATGTTCGGATGTACTGATCTTGTGCAGGTGTTGTTACATGTGGTCTGCCACTGCAAGGATGATCAGCTGTCATTCCTGTCACACTGTAGCACTGTCTTAGGCATCTCACATTATGGACATTGCAGTTTATATGCAGTCCTCATGCCTCGATGCAGCATGCCTATGGTACGTTCATGCAGGTGAGCAGGCACCCTATGCATCTTTGTTCTGGTGTTTTCAGAGTCAGTAGAAAGGTATTTTTACTCCCTTAACCCTCTGGGGTCTGAGGGTATTTTGGGCCCTGGAGAAGTTTTGACATGCCTTGACATTTGTGCTTTTTTCAGTTGCTTAAAAACATATTAATGGCTAAAGTCTGATTACACTGTATTCAGTACAAATAGGGCTACAATAATATGTGAGCAACATATGTGTACATGTTTGTATTTTTGAGAAAGTAACGTTTATGCGTGGTTTTTGAAAAAACAAAAAATTTAAGTCACTGAAATAAGGTCATATAACACATACTAAATATTTGTACACAAGCCTTTTGAGAACTGGTTCTTGTAGCCTAGAGTTTTTGCTACAAAATAATGTGAAAACCACTCATTCATACAAAACAATATAGTAATTTAACTTTTGTAAGACAATTTTAGTGTTGAAAGGTAATATGCGAGGAGGCGTGAATGATCATGAATATTGATGTTATTCACACCTGAGAGACAATGACCCCTTCCCTGGGCCTATCAATCAGGGATAGAGAATGAATGTGAGGGGACATAATGATCCAAATCAAGTTTTAAGTTAAAAGAAGTAATCTGACTATATATTTTCTTTACATAAAGACTTAATTTTAGACCTACACTAGAAAGAAGTCTCTTCTGCTCACCAAGACTGGATTTATTTGATCCAAAATACAGAAACAACATTGATATTCTGAACTCTTTTTACAATTTAAAAGAACAGTTTTCTATTTGAATATATTGTAAAAATGCAATTTGTGATCAAAGCTGAATTTTCAGCATCATTACTGCACTCTTCAGTGTTACATGATCCTACAGAAATCATTATAATATGCTGATTTTCTAATATGGGCATATTTAAAGTGAACTTTACTCATTTAACCTGAACACACAGCACAAGCTTTGTTGATGATAATGAGGCAGCATAACCTCTAGTTAAAATATAATCTAAACATTCATATTATTTTTATATCATATTACATATCATATTTATATTATACAGCATACAACTGAAATGCCTGCTTTAGCAGAAACAGCATTTAAATGTAACTAAAACTTGCTTATTAGGACATATTTCAAATTTCAATACTCTGAATCCTGTCTGGCAAGTCTGGAAACACTCCCACTAGTAAAATATGTTTAAGTTTATATAAATTAGCTTGTCAACTAATGAAAACTAATTGACTTACTGGTCCGAAATTGTATCCTGGATCAAGTCTCTCTTCAAAATACAAACGTTCATCGGAGTCCCGCTCTTCTTCTGAGGAAAATGTTAACTCTTCCATACATTCCTGGAGCTTTCTCGCCTGTGTATTGTTGCAAACGCACAGAAAAATTAATGAAATGTGTTTACATTAAACCTCATAGTCGGGGGTGTGTACATTTGCGTTGATCGTCTCAGCACATTAGCATATGAATAGCGCGCTCTGCTGGTGGGTGGGATCACATTACAGATAATTAGATAGACCAGTAAAAACTGTACATCGCTTTGTTTCGAACAGATTGCATTGCAGGAGAATATTTGTTTTAAATTTGAATTGGTTTATTAAAAAGTAGACATTTAAAGCTTTCTTTAGACATATGTTTCATGTTTGTGTGATAAGTATTCGCGGAGTTTCAGTTCATTTTTGTGACGTGTTTCTGAAATATGCTTGTGAATATGCAGACTGCTGAAAGCTTACCATTTTTATTTTCTTTATTTTACAAAACCACGTTTCATTGTTATTATGAGTGTACACAAATAAAAGTAGACCCTTTATAGTCTCTAATGATGTCTTCACTTATCTGTATACCCAAATATATCAAAGGATACAGCTTCTGCCTGGATACTGCAAGAAGCAGGTAGATGTCTCGTTGAGGCAAAGAACACGATGCAGGCGCCAAATCTTTCGCAGCAAGATTTGCTGAGAGTCAGGCAAAGGATGTCCTGATGTGTCTGAAGGGAAATCATGTGTGCTGGAAGGTGTCCGTCGACAGCGAAAAGAGGGCTGATCAAGACGAGATGATTGTTGTAGTCAAGACTAGACGACACGATATAAGTCTTGAAGGAGGAAAATTTTGAAGAAATAGTGATTGAGCGCTCGCTTAGGGCAAATGCATGCCTAAAAGGGTAGGGCTCAAACACCATTGCCAATCATAAGATTGGTGTTATGATACAAGGGATTCAGCTATATAAATATATATTGTCAATGTGAATTAATGGATCTATTTTATAATTTACTGACCCCAAGGAACATTCTGATGTGGTTTTGGTTCTCACAAGATTATTCAATTGTGCTTCACTTAATTTTGCTGCAAAAATTCGTATTGCTAAATATGTAAAGCACATAAAAATGGTATTTGCCTAGTATCTGATATCTTTTGGAGGACAGATTTATTAGCCTAGACAGCTCCAGTGATGTCATAACTAATGGATCAGAGTTCAGATTTATCATTCATAATTTACTTTAAAAGGGCACTTACTGTCTGATCTGGAACACTTAAGCAAACAGACATATGCCTGTGGCATCTACATAAGTAGTTCTCCTAGAGCATCCCAAGCAATACGCTATGTGAATTTAATACCCTATAAAACAGTGTGAGTGGTATGTTTACAATTGCATTTAATACTAGCCATAGTGTTATAAGTCAGTTCATTAATATGATTAATTATGCTTACATTGTCTTACATTTCGAACCCTACATCCAATTATTCCTGATGATCACTGCCTTTTCTAAGCGTATATAAAGAGTGAGTCAAAGGCCTGACATTCAAGAAGGACACAGCTACTGTGCAAAATAATGTAAGACACACATTTTCATTTCTAATATTCACTAGCTACCATCACCTTATGAATGGGCTGTTTTCATATATATTGCTTGCAATTTGCATGCACGATTTCGGCAAACAACTAACGCCTAGACTTAGAATTTCCAGTTAGACAAAAATTCCAGAAAACGTGAGTTACGAAAAGTAGATGTGATCTATGACCTTTATACGTCTTTGTACATTGCATGCCATTGAAGAGACTGTAAAAAGTCAATTAATTGTCCATTTATTTATAAGCAATATTCAGAATACATAATTTTTCGGCCAAGTAATGTAGTTCACACTGGCAGCCAAACAATGTTTCAACATTGGCATATTAACATAGGATGTGTGACACAGATGTGTGTTTATTAGCATTTTACAAACGAGCATGCTGGGGAACGGTAGGTCTGCAGGGAATGACCCAGTGAGACCGCACCCATTGAAGTCCCCAAATCGCCACCAGTGCCAGCCGGGGCGGCCTCATACCCATGGGTAGAAGGCGCAGAGCGGGGGGCAGCTAGAGTGGCTTTCCCGCTTTGGAAGAAGGAAAGCAACGATGCAATGTTGCCATGGTCATAATCTCACAATGAGAACAAGAACCATCCACAAACGCTGCCTCAGTGTGATTGCTGCCCAGACAAGTGAGGCAGCGCCCATGGCCATAGGAGGTGGAGAGATAACAATTCTCAAAAGAATAGAGATGTTCGGGGCTCTCAAGAGTGACCCCTAGTGTCACTACATCAACACAACGTCGAGTGAGTGACAGAAGGGAAACAAAAGTTAAGTTTGGAGTGCCACATGGCCTCTGCAAGTATCAGGAGGATAGTATCAGGAATCATGGAATAATATTCAACTGTTATGCCAACGAACTCCAACTTTATATTTCTTCTAAACCCAACAAAAATTCACAGTTCTCCAAATTAGCAGAGTGTATCAATGAAATCATAGATTGGAAGGCCAGAAATGTCCTACTCAATTCCGACAAAATAGAGGTACTAATTATTGGACCAAAAAACTCTAAAAATAAGCAGCTAAAATATAATTTGACTCTCGATGGATGTGCTGTTACGTTGTCTTCTACATCGAAGAACTTGGGTGTTATATTTGATACCAATCTGTCCTTTGGAAATCAAATTTCCAATGTTTGTAGAACAGCATTCTTCTACCTCAGAAATGTTGCTAAGTTATGACACGTAACCTGTTGCTGATGCTGATGTGCATGACATCAAGACTAGAATATTGTAATGCATTAATGGGAAGATGCATTAAGAAGCCGGTTGAACTCCGATGCACCTTATTGATCTCTGCCTGCATCATCTTTGTCTATTGATGGACTGCACTCTTGAAATTGAATACATAGACTATAATTAAATTGCCCACAAAAGCAAGTTCAAAAAATAAACTTCAATTGTTTAAAATTGCAGCTACCAGAGTGCTGACAAGAACCAAGAAATATGATCATATTAGTCCCATTTTATTGTCATTATATTGGCTACCTGTTCAAATTCATATTCACATAAAATTCTATTAAACATACAAAGCTTTGAATGGTCTAACTCCACAGTCCTTAAGTGACCTTCCATCCATCCATCCATCCATCGTCAACCACTTATCCTGTGTACAGGGTCGTGGGGGGCTGGAGCCTATCCCAGCTAACATTGGGCGAAAGGCAGGGTACACCCTGGACAGGTCGCCAGTCCATCGCAGGGCCACACATAGACAGACACACACTCACATCCACACCTAGGGCAATTTTTTTTGGAGACACCAATTAACCTAGCCTGCATGTCTTTGGATGGTGGGAGGAAGCCAGAGCACCCGGAGAGAACCCACGCAGACACAGGGAGAACATGCAAACTCCACACAGAAAGGCCAGGGCAACCGGGGTTTGAACCCACGACCTTCTTGCTGTGAGGCGACAGTGCTAACCGCTGCACCACCGTGCCGCCCTAGTGACCTTCTGACATGCAATATTCCATCAGAGTGAGAGCAGGTGGCTGGCGGTGAGGGAGAGGGCGTCCAGTGGATACATGACACGTTCATTACGATCACAAAATTCTGACTTGTAAATAGTTCCTAGAATATCAAAATCCACAAAAGGAGGTAGATCCTTTTCCTATTTGACTCATAAACTATGGAATTGTCTCCCTAACACTGTTCAGGACACAGACACTCCCACTCAGTTTAAGTCTAGACTGAAGACTCATTTAGCCAGGCATACACCTAATTTATCCATCAACTCACAATTAGGCTGCTTTTTAGGTCTGCTGGAACCAGAAACCTCTATCATGATCTATAACTCTGCATAAAATTTAATGACGTCTACACTAATATTATTCTATTTGTTTCCATGTCTCAACCTCGAGATTCATATTCCGAGGTTACTGGAGCCAGCCAGATCCAGCTCCGTTCCTGCTTGGTGTTGGACTCCACTGCTATGTGTCTCTGAGTGATGATGACTAAATGTAGCCGGTTCTTGCCAGACATCACTTCAGTCTTTTACGATGGACTCCACAGGATGAACTGATGTAAACACCAACTGTAAGACATTGGATACTTCATATGCCACTGCCTGAACATTGTATTTAGGATGAACCCCACCAAACCTCATCGAAATGATTGAACAGCTGGTTGAACTGCGATGCACCTCATTGATCTCTGCCTGCATCATCTTTGTCTATTGATGGACTACACTCTTGAAATGGAATACATAGACTATAATTGAATTGCCAACAAAAGCCTTCATCAGCCAACTATCAAAGACCAATGCATCTATGTGAATTTCTGCAGTTAATCCAGGATGGACTTCAAAGACATTAGTCATTAATCTTACAGAATCTTTTTAAAAAAATCTTTTTTTTTTTTTTTTTTTAAACAACTGGACCTTAACACTTACTTAGTTTACTAATTTTAAAATATGACCTGCACTGAATATAAATAACTAATATTGGCATTATATTCATGCTGGTTAGCCAGAGGGGAACTGGCCCCCAAAGTGAGCCTGGTTTCTCCCAAGGTTATTTTTTCCATTAACCAACATCTTATGGAGTTCTATGTTCCACAGTTGTCTTCAGCTTGCTCAAAGGGTTCTAAATACAATTATTATTTAAGTTTTATTCATGAAATTTCTACATTTTTATATAATTTACAATATATATTATGGACTTTATAGATATTACGGTTTAATTTCTGTTGGTGCATGATTTTCTGTAAAGCTGCTTTGAAACTACGTATGTTGTGAATAGTGCAATAAAAATAAATTTTTTGAAATATTTCAGAACTTTATTTGTATAAATAAATAAAATAAAAATAGCTTGCCTTGAAGGAACATTAAACAAATTTTGTCTGTCAGATGCAATGCAATCTTCAGCTTATGGTTTTAGTGTATCTTCTTTGTATCTTCTGTAAGTGCAGAATTTTCAAATGTGCAGGCAACAGACACTTTAATATATTTTGACATTTATAAGGTTGTATTACCACCTGTTTTCTCAGTGTCTTGTCTTTTATGTTTTTTTGTGGTTCTGGATTAACTGCAATCTTGCCTCTGCTCTGTTATGCAGAGACATGGTTGCAACTGTTAAGTAGATGCATCTTTACTTCACATTTGCCTCCAAGAAGTTGTCTTTCAATTTCCACAGATAAAAATTCATACATTTATTATTGTTCTTTTACCGTTATTGCAAAGAACTTGTTAGAGACAGATTGCTTTTGCCTCTCAGTCACAGAGTGCATTTGCATTTACTAGAATGATAAAACTACTAAAAAGAGGCTAAGGTAATTGAATGAGCAACAATTAATCTTTCAGTTACTGAATTATTAACAGCTGTGCAAAGCCAATGAGGCGCAGAGATTAGCTGCCTGACAGGCAGGTGTTTGATAGTTGCACTCCTGAAGGGCAGATCCTTTCCTTTCATTTTTAATAGCACGACTGTGTGCTTGTGTTAAAGAACCAATCGCTCTCCGATTGCTTCACTCTGTCTATCTGACTGTTGTGAAATGATGCTGAGGGTGGAGTGATGTCCCAGTCCCTGATGTATTGGAGTCAAAGCACTCATGCTTACCTGTATTACTCCCCACAAAAGGCAAGTGTTGGTCTGACACGCATTCATATGAGGCTGTCAGTGATTATCATCATAAACACCATCTGTTGCTGCTCCTCTAATCAACTGCCTAAACACATCACAAAAAGAACAAACAAATAGTTAATCCGCCAAGCATGGAATTGTGAACTATGGTTAGGGTTTATGGGAAATTATTTATTCGGAAAGATGTTCAAAAATAAATAGTTGACCAAAAATTAAAAGTATACATTTTCTCTCACATTGTTCCAAACCCATATGTAGTTTCAATTGTGCTTGGCAGATGTGGTCACTATTAACTCATTGTATGAAAATGAGCTGTGTGATAATACTTCAAAATTCTCCTTTGTGTTCAAAGGGGTAAAAAAACAACATACAGGTCTAGAACGACATAAGAGTGAGTAAACATTAACAGAAATGTTCATTTTTGGGTGAACTATTCTTTTAAGACTCATTATTATAAGTTTCACCAGCTGCCATTATGAAAAGGAAGCAGGCCTTGAATTTCTTCAACTCCAGCCTTTTTAGGTTTTGTTTAGCTTAAACAACATTATTTTCTCTTAAACAGCGTACTTCTGAGAGAATGACTTAACTTAATCATATTGACTCTGCAGTCTGCATTTGCAAAATCAACTGTTATGCTAAATAAAAACTGAGTGCTCCATCCCATCATCCAATTAATAGATGTTGGTAATTATCCAGCCAATACCATTTTATCAGCTTGTCCCATATCCATCACTAAGTTAAAAATAAATTAAAATCAATATGCTGGAAGTGGCTTGGGACACTGTCATTGCATTCAATTGTAGAACTCAGGGCTGAATAACCATTATTGATCTCCTCTAGTAATATTCTCTTTTTTATCTCCTCTAGCTCCCAAGATAAGTATTCCTCTCAACTCCTTCAATGGAAACAGTGTCAGGTAGCGACAAACTGCACTGTGTTTGTTCTTATCTGGCCTTCTTTTATAATAAATGCAGAGATTGCGGAGTGATGGAGAAGGCGAGGACAAAAGTGGGACTGCACTGATAACACCTAACAAAGTTGAGATTTATGCTTCCCACCCCCAAACACAAAACACAAACCATTAACAACCAAACACAGGCTGCTCTGTATCAGAAGGGCATTGTGTAAACATCACTAACCTAGTTTCCATCCACTTTTCACACTGTTTTGTTATCGACAAAGTGAAAATGCTTAAAAATGTGTTTGCAGAATTTGCCGTCTTCTGTCTGTTTCCATTCAAATGGCCTTTTATCGATAAAAATGGTGTGCGTGATGACATCATGCTTAAAACAAATTTGGTTTATCACAAAACAAATCTGCCCTTAAGCCATTTCTATACAGAAATGTGTTTATATTCCCAATTATGTAACTTTCACCTCCCAAATGTCCCTATTTCTCCCCCCTAGTCGTAGTAAAATGGGGAGACTATTGAGACAATTCATTGAAATTAGCCAGCTTACTGTCATTTTAATTTCACAAATAAATGCAATGAGATGATGAGTTATTGCGATCAAAAGGGAGCAGCTGCTCTTCTGATAGGACTGTAATATTGGTCCTTCTGATGTTGCATCTATTGCAGGTTGCCACCGGTTCCGAACTGAAAGTGAATCATCATGGCACTGTTCAAGCTGGCATCCTGAACCAAGTAGTAGGGGAAACTGTCAGTCTTAGTATAAGGACTATCAATCGATGTGTATATGCTGTGTGCACAGCTATTAAAGACAAATGTATGCTTTGTAATATCAGGCTTTTCTGGTGATACATTCTGGATATTAAATTGGCTATTTTGAACAATCATCTAATCTAAAGCATTGCCATCGCAACTGCATTGCGTCCTGCACATTTTTCCAGCAACTTTTAACATTCCAACATAACTTCATTGTCATCTATAATTAATTTTAGCATCCTAATGCAATTTACATTTTCTGTAGAAGCTCAGCAAATGCGATCTGAGGTAAAGAGGGTTAGATTTAAATTGCTCTGATGATAGTTCAGATAGTTCTTTGCCTTGAATAAAGTGGAGAACATTCTGAGAATGTCATTCAATTCCTTTTTTCATCTACAGAACAGGGTAAGGCTAATTTAAGTTTGTGTAAAGTAAAAGCAATTATATAGGCCTAAAAATATTAATTTTGTTTGATCATTTATTTTTTAATTTAATTTAATTTAAATATTCTTTATTTGTAATAAAGGGAATTGAGCCAGCATTTTTTCAAAAGTAAGCTAAACAATATTTGTATAGAATCGGGCTGTTAGTGTTCCAAAAACACACACTGATGCGTTGTGAAGTATTGTGTATTTATTTTTTTATTTTAAAACCTCTTTATGCACAGAAATTGTATGTTTTTTTTGTATTGTGGGCTAATTCCATGACTGCCACCTATTATTTTGAATGCCGTGGAAAAGAAACTTTAATAAATAAATGGATGGCTACTGCGATTAAAGTAATCGCAAGAGTGGCCATTTATTTGCTCTCCGTGCACTTGTCGATGACAGGTGCATGATACGAAATATTTGTGTTGGCACTCCTGGAAGTGTCATGATGCACATGTGTTTGCAGCATCGGATCTGTGCAGGTATACCGTTAAGACCAATCCATAACAGTATGAGTAATGCTTCACCTAAAGTAAATTGTCTTTCAAGGATGTATACCTTGTCATCATGATTAACACAGGCTAACAATTGGGGTAAACTGGGGTCATGTGACTCTACCTTTTTGTGTTAATGCCTATTTTATCGACAAAAAGGGTTTCTAAACCAGTTTTTCACTACATTTGAAGTATCGACATTAAACAGAAAAATATTATGCCAACACTTGTGAAATTTTAGTGCTAATTTGCATTTCTATCAGCTTTATCGTAAACTTTTTGATGCGTTAAACCTTTTGTTGTAAAAAAAACCCTTGGATGGAAATGTAGTTACTATGACAAATATATGTGTCCTTAAATAACTCTACGACACTAGGGGTCTCTCTTGAGAGCCTCGCGCACGTCTGAACTTGAGAAAAGGCCAATGAGAAATTGGCAGACAGAATTAGCATGTTCCGCCCCCAGATATACGGGTATAAAGGGAGGGAAACGTGTCTGTCCATTCAGAATTTTCCTTTGGAGACGAGCGGTTGTGTGATCAGCGAGCTGAATTCACGAGACTGTTCACTTAGTCTCTGCAAGAGTGTTTGTTGTTGGATCTATGACGCATATCAGTGGCTTTCTCCTTCTCTGCACAGCAGTGCAGCTCTGCCCCTGGGCACTTCGACAGCGCTGTTGAAAGAGAATATTAAAAGTTTTTTCTCTAAAAGAGCTATACACAGCGGCGTTGAACGTCCTTTTCAGGACGGGTCTTTATAAAGATGCCCTTCTGCCCCTGTGTAGTTCCTGGATGTGGTCGAGTTCTCTCTACTCCTGATCGTCACAGTCGTGTGTCTTGGCCGCGATCACACCGAGGCAGTGTTTGTGTTCTCACTCCAAGAACCTTACCATTGCAACGTTGTGGTTGCCAACCCCCGCTTCTTCCCATGGTATTGTGGATGACCTGGCTGGCGATGGAGGCGATCTGGGGATGGCAGCGGGCTCGGTTTATCCCCTTGAGCCCCCGAGCTGGATGAGGAACTCACCACTGCATTGGAGAGTGTTCTGGCATCTGATGAGGAAGACTCAATTGGGCTGCCACTCTCGGGTCAGCACGCCCAGTCTGAGGCTGACACCCAGATGGCCAACATGCTTGCCCAGGCTGCCGTAAGCGTGGGGCTGGACTGTAACCCTTTGTCCTCCCCACAGCCTTCACGGCTGGATGATTGGTTCCTCGGGTCTGGGCGCCACTCACAGCCACACCGTCATGGAGGGCACCTTTTACTGCCTGCAACCGACCTCCTCGCTCATCCACTCTCAAGCACTCCACGGGTACTTGGCAGTCCCCCAGGTAGATAGGGCAGTTGCGATCCACCTGTGTCCCAAGAACGCCACCACCTGGTGGGACTGCCCGGTGCTCCCCTCCAAGGCCTGTAGGATGACATCGTCACTGACCTCAAAAGTCTACAGCGCCGCTGGACAGGCTGCTTCTGCCTTGCATGCCACGGCCCTCCTGCAAGTTCACCAGACCAAGGCACTCAGAGATATGCACTTGGGTAGTCCTGACCTCGACATGTTGCAGGAACTGTGCTCAGAGACCGACCTCATCCTCAGGGTCATGAAGGTCACAGCGTGGACACTCAGGCAGGCAATGGCCACCCTCGTGGTTCAGGAACGACACCTATGTCTGAACATGGACGAGATGCCGGACGTGGATAAGGCACGCTCCCTCAACGTCCCCATCTCCCAGTTCGGCCTCTTCGGCAACACCGTAGAGTAATTCACCCAGTAGTTCTCAGTGGTGATGAAACAGACAGAGGCCATTTCCCACATCATGCCCCGCCGTACCACTAGCATGGGCTATGCTCTGTCTGCTCGCCAAGGGTGTCCTTCTGCGTCTTCCAGAAAACGCGCAGCTCCACCTCAACCTGGGCCCAGCTCTCAGCCCCAGCATTGAGCGTCCCGCAAGAAGCGCATTAGTCTCTCCTAATCGTTCCTTAGACGAATGACCCAGAGACCAAGACGTTTGCTCCGGAGCTGGTAAGCTGACCACTTCATCCCCCGGTGGAGGGCTGTGAGGAGAATCCTTGTTTTTCTTTGCCACACTCCCTCCAGGCTGCGGTACCCACATTCTCAATAAAAGAGCAATTTCCTCTGTCTCTGGGTTACCTGGCCCGAAAATGCCGTTCTCTCGGCATCCCATCTCAGCGCACTGGATGCGGACCACCCACCTCCGGACCCACGACTGCTGCCCCCCAGCCAGCCGGTTCTGACGAGTCCAGAGGATGCCTACATGAGACCTCCTCATCAGCCACTAAACTGCCACCTGCTGGGTGTTCAGAGCAAGGTAAGTGCTTCGATTCTTCTCTCAGCACCAGAGCCTCGGGATGCGCCTTTGCCTCTCTGATGCCACAGTGCCTGCTCCGCCCCGCCGGGTACGTCAAAAATGATCATCCCCATAGTGCCCCTCGCATGGAGCTTGGACGCGTTGCTTTCACTTCCCTACCTGTCACGCTGGTTGGCCAGGACCATCCAACTTGGCTTCGCGATTCAGTTCGCTCCATCTCGCTGCATGACTAAGATACCAACACCCTGCGTGCGGAGATCACAAACCTTCTACTCACGCAATAGAGCCTGTCCCTCCATCCGAGAAGAAGAAGGGTTTCTACAGCCCTTACTTCATCATACCCAAGAAAGGCAGCGGCTTACGACTGATCTTGGACTTGCGATCGGCATCAAGACATCGTTGTGGTAGACCTGAAGGATGCGTACTTCCACATCTCCATCTTGCCTTGACACCGACCCTTCCAGTGGTTCATGTTCGACGGCCAGGCTTATCAGTACAAGGTCCTCCCCTTCGGCATGTCCCTGTCATTTCGTGTCCTCATGAAGGTCGCAGAGGCAGCCCTTGCCCTGCTAATGGAACTGGGCATCCACATACTCAACTACCTCGACAACTGGCTCATCCTGGCGCACTCCCGTGAGTTACTATGTGCCCACAGGGACCAGGTGCTCAGGCACCTCAGTTGCCTAGGGCTTCAGGTCAACTGGGAGAAGAGCAAGTTCGCCCCGGTTCAGAGCATCTCTTTTTTTGGCATGGAGTTAGACTCGGTCTCAATGATAGCGCGCCTCACCAATGAGCGTGCGCAGTCAGTGCTGAAATGCCTCCCAGCCACAACGCTGAACCTAGCCACTGTTATGGCCGAACATCATTCTCGGCTCCTCAGGGCAAAATCCTGAATGGATAGATGCATTCCCCTTCCTTTATACCGTATGTCCGGGGGCGGGACATGCAAATTCTGTCTGCCAATTTCTCGTTGGCCTTTTCTCAAGTTCAGAAATGCATGAGGCTCTCAAAAGAGACCCCTAGTGTCGCTTCTTCGTCACAATGTCTTGTTCCCTCCATCAGGGAACGGAGGTTACAATTGTAACAGACAGACACGCATGCACGTGCACACACACACACACACACTCCAATCAGCCACAACAATAAAACCACCTGCCTGATATTGTGTAGGTCCCCCTCGTGCAGCCAAAACAGCGTCAGTACGTTCTCATCACAATTTTACAGAGGGGTCAGTTTGAACATATCTGGCAATTCTCTATTGACCTATCTCATCATCAAGGCTCTTGCATCCACAAAACTGCCGCTCACTGGATGTTTTTTATTTTTGTCACCATTTGGAGTTCATTCTGGAGACTGTTGTGTGTGAAAATCCCATGAGATCAGCAGTTACAGAAATACTCAAACCAGCCCGTCTAGCACCAACAAACATGCCACATTCCAAATAACTGAGATCAAAATGTTTCCCCATTCTGAGAGTTGATTTGATCATTAACTGACCCATATCTGCATGATTTTATGCATTGGCTGATTAGATAATCACATGAATGATTGATGGTGCCAGATGGGCTGGTTTGAGTATTTTTGAGTATATCTGCTGATCTCCTGGGATTTTCACACACAATAGTATCTAGAATTGACTCAGAATGGTGCCAAAAACAAAAAACATCCAGTGAGGGGCAGTTCTGTGGACGGAAATGCCTTAGTTGATGAAAGAGGACAACAGAAAAGGGCCAGACTGTTTCTAACTGACAAAGTCTACGGTAAATCAGATAACTACTCTGTACAATTGTGGAGAGAAGAATATCATCTCAGAAAGCTATTCTGAGATGCGGACTGGCACTGCTTTGTCAGCACAAGGGGGACCTACACAATATTAGGCAGGTTTTTTTTATTGTTGTGGTTGATCAGTGTTTATGTAATGGGGATTACAAATCCCATCAGCCCTGGCTGAAGTTATTTAAAATAGACTTTCTAATCTTTTTGTTTTCAATAATTGTATAAGTTGATTCATTTAATAGAACGGATATTGAGTTGATCTTTTGGTTATTAAATTATTAAAGGATGTTTTATTTTATGTTTAAAGGATGTTTTATCTTTTTGGCTATAGTTATTGAAATGCAAAGGGCTTTTGTATTTTTATAATTTGATTGAGAATATTTTGTGCAGTTTTATCATTATTTTAAATGTACTAAAAGTTTTATTAGTTTTTTTTTTGGCAATCACAAACTTGTGACCTGGGCAAACAGGTGTTGCGCGATTGCCTTTTACTTTGCTACTTCATCATAGTAAATTTGGTGGCTAATCTGTAAAAGCATGGCTTTGATGAGAAATTACTTAAATATTGGCTTGATATGGAGCATTGGGTGAGGCAGGAAAATGGCTTTATCATAATCAAGCATGAGATAGAGAGTAAGCCACAGTAAGCAAAAGGGTGACAAGGACTCACAAATTCTTGCAAGCTAGGCCCACAATGCAAAACTAGCCTCCGCAGCCTACAGTAGTGCTACGAAACATGGCCCTCAGCCCATTTTTGCATTGCCATATTGTGGCATTAATCACAAACATGTCTTAACTTGATAATATGAAGCAGGGTACTGTCCATCAATTTCCAAATAAAATGGAAAACAATTAGGAGTGTGGCCCTTTATGCTAAAGGGATCCTGCTTTACAGGCAAAATTGAGTAGCCCTGATATACAGTGTCACATTGAGGTGGACAGAGCAGTGGAGGACATTTTGGACTTCTGTTTTCATGGGCAACAAATCCCTCAACACAAACTCTGAGCATTGCCTTTGGAAATTAATCTCTGTTGGCCGTAATGACATTAATGACAATTTGCGTATCCTCATCGGAATGCCTGCCATCAGTCACTTGAGAGTTGAAACATCTGGTGGGGCTTTTTCCAGAGCCACCATTCCCTTACTGAGGGGCACTCACAGATGGGGGGGAGGGGTAGATGGTGTCATGTTCAAGAACAACCATGGCTTTAGTTCTTCCAGTTCATTTATTTATTTATTTTTATATCAGCCACTGGTGTAAAAAGCCTACAGATCATTGACAATGCAGCAAACGTCTGACAAACCTCTAATTGTCAATGCTCCCCTTTTCACTTAAATGGGCCTGAATGTCCCATCTGCAATCTAATATATTACTACACCAGAAGATGCAGATCTAAGACTTGTATTCAGTTGTCCTTGTTGCAACATGAGCACTGCAAAGAAAAATAATTTTCCACCAAAATTATTTAAACATTTTTAAAACAAGATACATTTACATGAGAAGCAAAATTATATAAAATATATAATCTTATTTCCAGAAAAATGGAACAACAAAAATAGGTAATATTTATGCTTATAACAAGAAAAAACTATTTGCCAATAGGGTAGGAAAAAAATTCAAAGGGTACCCCATTAGTTTTTTCTAGTTTTAAGAATGTTTAGATATTTTTACCCCAAAGAAAGACACAAATAATCTTTCTTTTACTTTTATGCAGTATATGGTGCACAGTGTTTTGTTAGAAAAAAGTCTGTCTTTATTATCTTTTATCAAAATGTAATAGCTTGAACCTCCTCTGAAATTACTTTCTTTTGCGGCTGACCCCTCCAACTAGGCCCAGCCCCAACTCTAAGATCTAAGGTGGGCCACAGGTTTCTTAGTGTTGCCCGTATAGTTGGCACTAACAAAATTAATCATTTTATTAGACATTTCTTTCTTCTTTTTTATGGTACCATGTCATACCATGGTATTCTTTAAAGCATCTTGGAGTACTATGTATATATCATGGTACATGATATCAGTAGTTCAGTAGCTTGGTTTAGTCCAGGGCTATTAATTTAAAGTTTCAATAGGACCAGTCTCTATATTTCTTTCCCAGAAAGGCTTCAGACAATCTTAACATACATAATTTCAGTAGCCAATATGGCATTTATAATGATAAAATGATACACACAATATGAAAATCTCCAAGTTTGCATCAATAGTTCTCTGTAAAAGATGTTCAAAATAGTCTCTCCAGAACTGCTGCTTTGTCCAGTATATAATGTTCTACCAGGGCCAGTTGATAGATCTGTTTAAGTTTAAGTAAAGAAAAACCTTATTTATGTAAGTTTAACACCACTAAGGACTTTCTTAACTTGAGGGTTTTCTTGCAACCAGCTGTCTACTCGCAATAATATGAGGCAGAGAGGCACCTGTAGAGCAATGAGTGAGAAAGGGCAAAAAAATGTATCTGGTTCATTGCTGAAAATAAAATAAATTGAGGCTATATAACCCTGTACCCAGCTAACAATTTTATGTTCTAAGAACGTTTTCCTAACGTTAGTATTTGGTTGTGGGAACATGAAAATGTCCAGTTTTCTTAACATTAGTAGAACGTTTTTTAAGGTTAATAACGTTATAAGGATGTTCCATTAACGTTTTATATAATTTTTTTCCCCCCAAACCTTTAAATAATGTTAGCCAAAGTTGTTGGAACGTTCCCTGTTAGGTGGGTAAGCCCAGAGCTATTTTGCCCATGCATGCACTTGTAGTGTGTAGCTCCGTTCATTATAACAGGAGCAGGTTTTTGAGAGTGCCGTAGGTATGTCTCACAGGATGGATGAAACCTATTCGGTTCTGGTCCGCCATGTGGGCTGGAATCATAATTGGGTGGGCCAGGCCAACCTGTTGAGCCACGCTTAATGCTACATTCCATTCAAAGTCGGATAAGGAATTTTCCTAATTCATATCTCCGATCTTCAACCACAAAGGCATTCCATGGCCAGATGCTCGGAAGATGATGTGTAAGGAAACCAAAGTAAAAATTCCCATTCACAGGTGTTCAACAGAGACATCTCATAGCAACCTATCTGAAAACAATTCTACAATGCTAGCATTTGTGCTACAGGTGTAGGGGTAATCAAAAGAGAGGATAATTTATCATATTTTGAACACTTGTCTCTGCAAATGTTTGTTAAAAGTTTTTAACATTAAAGCTTTAATAGTATGCAATGTAAGAACTTTTACTCATTGATCGATATTATTTAATAAAAGTGAATGTTTATAATTGACAGTACATCTCCCTGCATGCCGACATGTTTGTGACGTCATGCACCTGCCGATGAAAACTGAGCTGAGCATTTCCACACAAATTTCCAAGTTGTAATTATGAATTCATGGGATATTCTATTGCACTTTTACAAGTAGGAAGTAGGACATCCTGACTTTCCAAATTGAATGGAATTCAGCATAACCACCTCACTCCATTCTGGTATCTAACCTGCACATCACATCATAATACAATCTATTCCAAATGGATAAAATCCCACCACATTTTTATTATTTAATATGCTGTTTCACTTACATGAGTACAATGGGTTGCGAAATGCATTCATGATGACTTCTAAAACTGCCGTGCCTACTGATGTGCTTTAAAATGGTGAACTTCATAAGCACATGTTGTAAAACCACTCCACCAGTAGATGTCAGTATTCTGGAGCCTTTTGGATTTGGGAGACCTATTGATAAATGGCTGTCACCCACTGTGAGGTAAGATGATCACCATATTTTGGATTCTTACATAGTTTTGCTAAGATTTTGCTGCATCTGAGAGTATCAGTCTAATCTCCCAAATATTGCTCAGGATACCACAAGAAACACAAGGCAAGACTTTGAGATGTTAAATGTTTGGTGTGTCACTTTAAGTACTAGACTAAGCTCTCTATAAAAAAGCTATGTTATGGAGATTCTGTTTTAAAGTGAAGGCTTATTTACTACACCTCTTCTGACGGATTTAGGGGTAGCTAATTATACCAGGTGGCATGCCATGAAACAACATTACATCCAAGGCTACCAATCCCAGCATGGGTTAAAGTATTTGTCACAACATGTATATCAAAGGAACTCTTTGAAATTGAAATCACTACCTTTCCCAAATATTACATGTGAAAACAGATCTTAAAGGTATAGTTCATTATAAAAATGAAATTTCTGGCATTTTATTCAACTTACTGTTTTTTCAAATCACCTTCAATTACTTTCTGAAACGACTGAATGGTGACTTGCAGGAGCCAATACTCTACCTAAAATTGCCTTTATTATTCCATGAAAGAAAGAAAGTCATATAGGTTTGAATGATGACATATTTAAACGTTTTTGGGGAACTATCCTTTTAATTAAATTTTCCACCATTTTTCACTCAAAATGAAAGCATATTGTTTTAAAAAAAGAACATGCTATAGACCCAGCTCAATGGAATTCATATGTTTATCAAAATGTATCAGTATATCTTATTGGCAAGTGTTTACATGTGTTTTGCCACACTCAGAATAATAGTACAGAGAACATAAGTACTTAGGAACATGAGAGGGGAGGCTTCCTGTGTCTTGAGCTTGTCAGCCATTTAAAAGGCAGGCAGAAGGTGGGGACCTCTTCAGATCGAGACGGCTATTATAAGGCCTGTGATCTCTTCATGTTTACCCACACTTACTAGACCCACATCGGCATATGCGTCACCGCACTCAGCCAGGGCCCCTTTGAAGTGATGTTGATCCTTCAGATCAGCCTTAGTAAATTGCTCTCTCTCTTTCTGTCTGTGTGCCTGGAAAATATAGGGATGCATATACTTATACTGTGATCTACAGACTCTCCACATCTCTCTCTGATCTGAAACAAATAATGAACAAAAGGCAAGAGCTGGACCGGCTCTTGCCAGAGCCATTTCGCCTGCATTCAGTGCCTCCAGAATGAGCAAAGAACAAGAGAGGAACACATTATAAAACCCCAGAGTGAATGCATGCACTTGGTTTACAAGAGGCTTTCAAATGACTTCAAACTAAGCACCCTACTGTATGTTCTCTGAGCATTTTATTCATTATGTCAGAGAAATTACATGCACTTCTCTGATCCAGGAGTAGTTCTCTTTAGCCAAGTTGGCTTACATAATGATATGCTTTTAGTATTGTGCCGGAACACCTAAAAATCAGCATAATTGAATGGTTGAGATGCTATAAAACAGCATGGCGAGCATAAAACTGGGTTTGTAATGACACTAGATGTAGGAGAGAGGTATCAAGGCATGCCATTGCATATGCTGTAGACATTAAGCATCTTAGTACACTTGAGGAGACCTTTTGAACTTCAGAATAAAACAAGCGATACTTTGTCATTTTGTCACTATGGAATATTTGGCAACCTAGGAGACAATTTGCATTGTGCAGAGTCTCCTGAGCCATTTCATAGCTCAGGAGACTTCGGCCACGTCCACACTAATCTGTTTTTGTTTGGAAACTCCAAAGTATGCTGAAATGGATAGTGTTTTCCAGTCAGCATTAACATCCAGTAACATTAGTGTGGACCAGTCAACATGAATATGATACTTCTGAAAATGAAGAGTTGGATGTGCAAAACTTCCAATATTCGTGCCTAAATGACTAAACTTAAAGCAAAAATTCTTGAGACAAAACTTTTTTGTAGAGGGTTTTACTGTGCTGACTGTTGTTCACTGTTAAACACAGCAAGTTTTCAACATGCAAAAACATACTCAAAAGTTATGTATCTTAATTCATTGAGAATTGTATTTCCCATTAAAACCACCACCACTAAAAATATTAATGTTAGTGGTCAACTCCACTAATTGACAAGTCAGCTGTTCGACCATTAGATGATTATTCGACCACCCTGTCACATCCCTAGAAGAGATTTCTCTGTGTTTTAATATTCATCTGTCTGTTAAATAGGGCTGTGCTGAAATAATCATACAGTATATTGTTATATTGTGATGCTTTTTCTCGCAATATTGTATCGATACTAGAGAGATATTAGATACTAGATCTTTAGTAAAAAAATGTCAAGTTTTATTATAAGCCCAAGAGGCAATTTTTGGTGCAGCATACACATTTGTGAACATATAATACAAATACATCCCCTTTTATCCCCAATTTGGAATGCCCAATTCCCACTATTTAGTAGGTCCTCATGATTGTGCGGTTACTCACCTCAATCCGGGTGGTGGAGGACAAGTCTCGGTTGCATTTGCTTCTGAAACAGTCAATCCACGCATCTTAAAATGTGCCTTGCTGTGCATGACACTGTGGAGACTCAGCATGTGGAGGTTCATGCTACGCTCCGCGATCCATGCACAAGGCGCCCCCTTGACAGCGAGAACCACTAATCGTGACCAAGAGGAGGTTACCCCATGTGACTCCACCCACCGTAGCAGCCGGGTCAATTTGGTTGCTTAGGAGACCTGTCTGGAGTCACTCAGCACACCCTGGATTCGAACTTGTGACTCCTGGGGTGGTAGTCAGCGTCAGTACGGTTATTTAAATGTTTTAAACATTTTTGCGTAGTTGGAAGGAGAGATTTCCTAAAACACTGTTGGGGTTATCAGAAATATCCATATACACCCACTGAGCACTTTATTAGGAACACTATGTCCTAATAAATTGTCTGATGTGGTCTTCTGCTGTTGTAGCCCATCCACCTCAAGGTTCGTGTTGTGCATTCTGAGATGCTATTCTGCTCACTACAATTCTACTTAGTGGTTATCTGAGTTACCATATCCTTTCTGCCAGCTCAAACTGGTCTGACCATTCTCCGTTGACCTCTCCCATCAACATGGTGTTTCCTACCACAGAACTGCTGCTCACTGGATGGTTTTTGTTTTTGGCACCATTCTTAGTAAACTCTAGAGACTATTGTGCATGAAAATCCCAGCAGATCAGCAGTTACAGAAATACTCAAACCAGCCTGTCTGGCAACAACAACAATGCCACGGTCGAAATCACTGAGATCACATATTTTCCCCATTTTGATGGTTGATGTGAACATAAGCTGAAGCTTCTGACCTGGATCTACATGATATTGCACTGCTGCCACACAATTGGCTGATTAATCGCATGAATAAGTAGGTGTACAGGTGTTCCTAATAAAGTGCTTAGTGAGTGTATGTGTGTTACGGCTGAGCGATATGTACAGGATTTCCTTATGATCTTTAATTTTTTGGTTAGTAGCTATATATTTCACTATATAACAAAACTAATTATGAAAGTTTCTTTTTAAAGTAATGAGAGATATGCTACATTTGTATGTGTATTCTTTAATCTTTATGGGAAAAAATGTGCCAGTTGACTAATTTCGACAGGTATATAATGTGAACTTGTATATTGCCCACCCCTAATGTGTGGGCAGCACCTTAATGGAATTTGTATGTATCAATGTTGCCTCAGATTTTCTTGGATTGCTTAGGAAAATGAAAATAAAAATCTGTATTTAATATACTTTCTGTCAAGGAGAAAAAAAATTGATCTCACTGAGAAACAAAAACACATTTGTGATTTTTCTGTCCTAATAGTAATTGTTTGGGTAAAAACAGACAGTCTAGGCCTGTCTAACTTTTTCCTCTGTGTACACTTACATTTCTCAAAAGATACAGAGTCTAGTGTTAAAGCTATTATAAATATATTTCTACCCAGTCATGCGTGCGCTGGTCTGAATCCAAGCAAATGACAGTACAAGAGAGTTTGTAAGATAGGTGTGTTCTTTCCCAGTGTGTATTAAGTGATTTGATACAAATGTTTTCACACTGAAACAGACACACAGGAGAGAGACTGAACAGTAAGTTCATGCTGAGGTTAGAGCAATTGAGAATGAAGGTAACAGGGTGTCTGTTACTATACACTCATACCATCATGACATAACAGGGTGTGCAATAAATTGTCTAGGTTACTGTTGTAACTTCCATTCCCTGATGGAGGGATTGAGACGCTGTGTCAAAGAAGCGACCCTAGTGGGCTCTCTTGAGAGCCTCGCGCATCTCTGAACTTGAGAAAAGGCCAATGAGAAATTGACAGACAGAATTTGCATGTCCCTCCCCCGGACATACGGTATAAAGGGAGGGAATCATGCATCTGTCCATTCAGGTTTTGCACTGAGGAGCCGAGAATGAGGTTCGGACATATCAGCGGCTCGGTTCAGCATCATGGCCAGGAGGACACAACGTCTTGTTCCCTCGATCAGGGAATGGAGGATACAACAGTAACCTAGACATTCCCCGTCTGTCGCTCACTTCAATGTTGTGTCGAACAAACGACACTAGGGGTCCCTATTCAATCACGCCATGAGCTGAAACGTGTACGTGCGCTGCTGATGCAGGTGCAGGCAGGCAGTTGCGTGCCAAAGCGACAGGCTGCGTCAGACTGCACGTACCCTTCCCCAATGCCCCATATAATCGTCATAAACTTTTTAGGTTCCTGGCACCCTGAACAGGGTAACAAAGCGATGGGGCCATCTTAACGCTATCACATTCAGGCCACGTGGGAATGGCACGGTGGTAGATCCATAGACACAGCAAGAAAAAGACTGGGTCTGCCTCCTCCCGGGGCAGTGCTTGCAGGTTCACTACTCGGTCCCTGAAGGGGGTCGTAGGAACCTTGGGCACGTAGCCCGGTCACGGTCTTAGGATGACATGAGTGGCTGTCGGACCGAACTACAGGCAGGTGAGAGAGAACACGCTGACAGAGAACGCTTGCAGGTCCCCAACCCTCTTAATTGAAGCGAGCGCGATTAGGAGGGCCGTCTTTGAGGAGAGGGCTTTGAGCTCGACTGATTCTAGCGGCTTGAAGGTGGGTCTCTGAAGGCCCGAGAGGACCACTGAGAGATCCCAGGAGGGGAACAGGCTTGGCCGGGGAGGGTTCAACCTCCGGGCGCCTCTAAGGAACCTGATAATCAAGTCGTACTTACCCAAGGATTTGCCGTTTACTGTGTCATGGTAGGCTGCGATAGCGGTTACATACACCTTCAAGGTGGAGGGAGACAGCCCCCCTCCAGCCTCTCCTGCAGAAATGAGAGCACTGACCCGACTGCGCACCTCTGCGTGTCTTCGGACCGGGAAGATCACCAAGTCGCGAGGTAAATGTTAACTCTATGTGGGGGGTGGGGGAGTAGAAATCCAATGATTTAGCATTTGTTTTGTCAAAGATGTTTGACATGCAGTTTTTGGGACATGAGAAAATTACACAGTGCAATAGAAAAGGATTACAATTATTTAAAATTTTACTTTTAAGTCCACATAAGTGTGTAACATTAGAAAAAGTATTTATTCTTTTTAACAAGCCTATCAAAATTGTAATTGGGTGAAATTAGACTATATAAATACCACATATACTTGTAATGGGGGACATAAATGTTACAGAATTGTAGGAATGACCCGCCTTACAGGCTTTCCTTTACATTTGAAAAAAAGCTTGGATAGATGTAAACCCACATTCAGTATTGTGGTCCCCTACTAAACTTAAAATGAAAAAGGCTTTAATACAACAACCAGGAAGAAGAGAGAAAGGAAGAGAAAAGTCTAAACATCTTGCTTCAGACAGAAAACACGTGCTGATTGTCACTTACACGGACGATAAAGCAACAGCCAATATCTCACAACTCAAAGGTGTGTGTGTTTCAGGTCAATTTCTCTTGATTTGTTAAATATTCTCTGCAGTTTGGGTGTATGTATGGTGTAATTACAGGACGATTATTTATTTTACAGGACGATTTGCATATTTTGTTAATTACATTTACGTGATACTGCTTCAGCGTGAGGGTGACTCTCTCTCCACTCACTGTCATGAATTCCCTCAGTTGATCGATGATGACAGCGACAATGGTAGTCAGGGGCGGGGAATGGCAGAATTCAAATGATAATGCACCAATTACAACAAAGAATCTCCAGTTTCACAAAACAGCATCCAATACAGTTAAAGGGACATTAACGACAGTAGATTATGGACTACTGAAGCAGCAAAACAAGTGAATATACCAAGGGTATACACAAATATTGATCCTTAGAAGTCATTATATGCAAACAGCCCTGGGAAGAAGGAATCATATGGTAGATATGTGCGTATGGCCCCGACTACACCAGTGATTGAGGCTCTTGGTAGTCTGAGGCCCATTTTTGACTATAATATTATTTTCTTATTTTTTTTATTTTTTCATGATTTTATGTTGCAGGTATTCATCATTTGGATGCTATTTACCCATTTAAAGGTTAAGTGTGTATATTTTGGGAGAGTAAAATGCTTTCTCTGATACCAGTTTAAAGGGATAGTTCACCCAAAAATCTAAATTCTCTCATCAATTCCGCATGCCATCCCAGATGTGTATGACTTTCTTCTATATCTCAGCTCTGTAGATCCATACAATGCAAGTTAATGGTGGGCAGAAATTTGAAGGTCTAAAAAGCACATAAAACCTGCATAAAAGTAATCCAAAAGACTACAGTTGTTTAATCAATATCTTCAGAAACAATATTATAGGTGTGGGTGAGAAACAGATAATTTTTCACAATAAATTATCCTCTCTGCCCAGTAGGTGCCAATATGCACTAAGAATGCAAATCTCCAAAAACAAAAGAAGAATGTGAAAGTGAATGTGGAGATTTATAGTGAAAAATGATGTAAATATTGATCTGTTTCTCACACTCACTTATCATATCGCTTCTAAAGATATGGATTTAACCACTTGAGTTATATAGATGACTTTTATGCTGCCTTAATGTGCTTTTGGACCTTCAAAGTTTTAATCACCATTCACTTGCATTATATGGACCTACAGAACTGAGATATTCTTCTAAAAATCTTAATTTGCATTCAACAGAAAAAAGAAAGTCATACACATCTGGGATGGCATGAGGGTGAGTAAATGATGAGAGAATTTCCATTTTTTTGGGGTACTATTCCTTTAATATGCAGAGACAAATGCAAGTAAGCCATTCATATGTTGACTTCCCAAAGAGTGTAAACAATGTGGCCTTGTGATGCTTTCAAATCATTGCTCTGTCCGTTTGAGTGGGCAGAATGGGGGGTAGGAGTGTTTACATAATTCGTTGCATCAATCCTAATGACATGAGGGTGTGATTTGAAGATCCAGTCAATACAGTAATCAATTAAGAAATAAATCGGTAATGATCTTTTTTGAGAGCATACTCTGTATCTTTGAACTTCAAAGCATATTTTTGGTTCTGAAGTTATATATACATACTTATTTTTTCTAGTTATTTGTTATTCAGGATTTATAGCTCTTAATGGGAATTTTTGCATTTTTTTAGCCCTTACTCTCAGAATTGCAAAAATAATGTCTGATTGGTCCCATCTCAGTTAAAGCTATGTTTTTGGCAGTGAAATTTGGGTTATTCTGTGTCCATTTGCACTGTTCTCGTGTTGCCTGCTTGGCTGGCCAGATGTGAGGAGGAGAGGTATGGAAGGTTAGGACAGCTGAGTATGCGACCCTTTGTTGTGGAGCTTCACACTCCTCGCCATGGAGGTCAACCGCAGCATTGACTCCTGCCGCCTGTCAACATGTCAGTGCATGCAAGCATGTGTTTTAGAGGGAAAAGACCAGAGTAGAAACACATGAAAGGCCTGTTTTGTTTGGAAGAATTAGGTGAATTCCCATTCAAGACACGGTCTGCATAAAGTTCTTCTGGGAAAACAACAAAACTAAAAAGACAAATGGCAAGAGAAGATGTGGCAAGTGGAAGTGCTCCCTCTGGATATTTTTTTCAAGTTACCTTTTTCCCTCTGTAACAACAACTCTTCCATAAACATCTTAAACCAGACTAAGGTGGCTTGCTGGTCTTAAGGGAACAGTTCACCCAACAATGAAAATTATTATATTATGTACTCACCCACAAGCCATTCCATATGTGTATGACTTTCTTTCTTCTGCAGAACATAAATTAAGATTTTTAGAAGAATTTCTCATCTCTGTTGGTTCTATACAATGCAAATGAATGGTGACCAAAGCTTTGAATTTCCAAAAAGCGTATAAAGGCTCCAGTGGTTTAATCCATATCTTCTGAAGCAATCCTATAGGGTTTTGGTTGAGACCAAAATACAACACATTTTTCACTATAAATCTTGACATTGGTGATCATGACTTGATCGCTTGAAGCTCGATTACACTTCAAGCACTAGGAAGTTCCCGGAGACTGCTAGAGACTGCAATGGCAAGATGTACAGTGAAAAAGGAGTTTCACTTTGCTCTGTTCTCACCCAAAACCAATTAGATCGCTTCAGCAACATGGATTAATCTAATGGAGTAAAATGGATTACTTTGTGCTGCATTAAAGGGTTAGTTCATCCAAAAATGAAAATTAGCCCATAATTTACTCACCCTCATGCCATCCTAGGTGTATATGGCTTTCTTCTTTCAGCCAAACACAATTGGAGTTATATTAAAAAATATCCTGGCTCTTCCAAGCTTTATAATCGGAATGAATTGTACCTTAGATTTTGAAGCCCAAAAAAGCGCATTCTTCCATCAAAAAAGTAATCCATACTTCTCCAGGGGGTTAATAAAGGCTTTCTGAAGCGAAGTGATACATTTTTGTAAGAAAAATATCCAAATTTATAACTTTCTAAAATATAATCACTGGCTTCCTCTATCCTCTGCGCTTCCACGTTCGTCACTTCTCACCAGAGCTTACACTACGCCCACGTCATAGGCTGGAACTCGACTCTCTCGTGAACACGCGGATAGCCGTTACTGGAAGCCAGTGATTATAAAGTTATAAATATGGATATTTGTCTATAAAAAATGCATCGCTTCACTTTAGAAGGTCTTTATTAACCCCATGGAGCCATATGGATTACTATTTTGATAGATGGATGAGCTTTATGGGCTTCAAAATCTAAGGTACATTCATTCATTATAAAGCTGGGAAGAGCCAGGATATTTTTTAATATAACTCTGATTGTGTTTGGATGAAAGAAGAAATTCATATACAACTCATTTTCATTTTTGAGTGAAAATGTGTGCTTTCTGGAGCTTCTAAGTTTTGGTCACCATTCACTTGCAATGCATGGAGCAACAGTTATTCTTCTAAAAATATTTGTTTGTTCTGCAGAAGAACATCTGGGTTGGCATGAGAGTGAATAAATGATGACAGAATTTTCATTTTTGGGTGAACTATTTCTGTAACTGGTTTAAGGTGGTCTACCATTCTTGCTAAACTGGTGTTAAACTGGCCAAGTTGGTAACCCAGCCTGGACAAAATGGTATTTAGCTGGTTGGTCTGCTGGTCTCCAGGCCTGACTAGTTGAAATGTTCCCAAAACCCCTCTAAAACCATCAAAACAAACCGGTTAACCACCTAAGGCTGGTGTAAGGTTTTTTCAGAATTCAACAGGTGTAATATGCATATGGAAAATAAATGTTTTATATAAACATTCTCCAAAAGTATAAGATTTGGATTCTCTGATATATGGTAAAATGTAGGATGGTCTTTAGGAGACTGATGTGTTGATGCTGACGCCCACATCATACTTTTTCGAAAGGCTATTGTGCTGTTTGTTCTGCATCTTTGGCCGTATGCTGTCTCAAGCTTACTCACTCTGATTTATGTTTATTCCATCTCTCAATGGCTTGGATGGACTTTCATGTAAGAGTACCTTTTTTCTTGGTCTGAATTCTATTTGATAGTTTTTAAAGTATGTGATTCTGCCACACTATATTCCTTAGTCTGCTTGCAACTTGTATGCTAAAAAAACAAACAAGTATGCTCTGTTCGAAATGGCATACTAACATAATAACCTTACCATTTCTGTAGAATGAAATCTGTGTAATGAGCTCTATATTCAAATTTTCTAAATATATGGAATACCAAGAGAACCTACTACATTTGTCAAACTTTATGGATTAGATTGACTTGACCATCCATTTCCATAGAGACTAATAAACCTGAGGTAATGTCAGCTGTAATCAATCTAGTATTCCATTCAAAATTTCTCTGATTCATTTTAGCTAATCAGTTCATTTGGATAGTTCATTTCAGTGAACCAGTTAAAAAACAGAAAACACTGATTCAGTTATCAGAGTCATGATTAGTTATGCTGAAATTAATGAGAAGTTTTAAGCATTATTTAACTAAACTATGTTTGGTAAATACTGCTGTTTATACTTATATTTGTGCTGTAATTATATTGTGTCAAAAGTTGTTCATATGTAACCCTAGGTTAAGTTCTGCATAAATATTTTATTTATTTGCAAAAGAGGTACACTACCGTTCAAAAGTTTGGGGTCACTTGTCTGAAATGTTTCTCATGATCTTAAAAATCTTTTGATCTGAAGGTGTATGCTTAAAAGTTTGAAATTAACTTTGTAGACAAAATATTATTCTGCCAAAACATATACATTTATTTAATTACAAATCTAAAATTTCCTAAAAAAAAAAAAAGTTTTTGAAATGGATGACTTGGATCAAAATATGAAGAAAAGAAGCCAATAAGTGCCCAACATAGATGGGAACTCCTTCAATACTGTTTAAAAAGCATCCCGGGGTGATTCCTCAAGAAGTTGGTTGAGAAAATGTCACGAGTACATGTCTGCAAAATCTAGGCAAAGGGTGACTACTTTGAAGATGCTAAAGTATTACATAGTTTTGGATTTATTTTGGATTTTTTGGTCACAAAATAATTCCCATATTTCCATTTCTATTATTCCATAGTTTTGCTGACTACTATTATTCTAAAATGTGAAATAAATAAATAAATAAAGAATGAGTAAGTGACCCCAAACTTTTGAACGGTAGTGTATATGCACAAATTTGTTGCTTTGTGACATAAAATTGTCATTGTTAAACTGAAGTGGACATGTCCAGGCATGTTCATGTCAATAAATTGTGTTTGGTTTAATATTATTTGTTAAAATACAGTTTAATTCTGCCTCATGTCAGTTATGGCACCTGTGATTGGCCTAGTGTCAGTCAGGAGAGGTAACGAGAGGAGAGAAAAAGACAGAGGGAATGAGAATGTTGTCGGCATGATAATAAAGAACTAGCTGTTTTATTTGTGTTAAATATAGTCAGAACTGTATTAACTGAGTGTTAAAATGCATAGTATTCCATTGTGAAGTCAACACGATGCCACAACGAAGTCAACACGATGCGATTCGGAAGAACTGTTGGTCTTACACACGATTGTCATTTCATTGAACCGAACTATTCATGTTACCCGTGAGAAACTTAAATCATGTTATCACTTACGTCAGTGAATCAAAGAAGATCTAAATGATTTCTGTGCACTGTTATTGTTTTGACCGAGAGTGACAGAGCAGCTGAGGAATCCAGATAGCACTCCTAATCGCCGTGTAATTAGGAGTTCCTCTGGCATTGCGGGAGAATGATGGAGTTTGCTAACTGATGACATCTTCACGTGGATGGATTTGACGGGTGACGGAAAGCTTTAACACTGACCAAGCTCACTCAGGTACATTTTGTTTATTTCATTTGTGCTCTTTTAGAGCGAAGTGGCCATTTTATATTTCACTTGGCCTCAACGCACACAAGCGACGGTTCAGGCCTGCAATGGGTGGGTTTGTATGGTGTGTGTGTGTGTGTGTGTGTGTGTGTGTGTGTGTGTGTGTGTGTGTGGTGGGCCCACAATAAGTTGTTTTTTAATTATTGAGTGATAACATAGTTTAATACCCTGCAACTCATTGAGGATATTATTACAGAGTTACAGTTTATTTTTCTGATTGGAACTAAAGTTTGTTACTTGTTTATTTCTGTGCTAAGCATTCAAAGATACAGAATTATACTGGTATATTGTTACGCTAAGTGAAGACAAATTTGTACTTTATGTACAAGATTTGAAGGCTAATTTAAAGAGGGTTTAATTGTAAACCCTTTTGCAAATGGAGATTTAAAAGGTTAACCCTGTAAGTGTTTGGTGATTGTGAACAAAAGAGTCAATCAAGCACTGTATTTCAAAATACCTGTTTACTCATAATATGAGTCAAGAGATTCTAGCATGGTAAGTGTAGTTCATGTTTGTACATTTTTGTTTTGTAAATACATTTATTGTATATTTTATGATGTGTGGTCAGTTAAATAGTAAAGATAAGTATCAGTAATTGGTGAAAAGTTCTTTGCAGAGATCAAAGTTGCAATTTGTAACGAGGTGTTGTAGGAATCAAGGGTCACAGAACATAAGATTCCGTCGAGAGACACAATTAAATGAATCCGGTTTCTAGCGTCAATAATACAAAGGGTAGACACACCTAGGACAGTAGAGTGCGCTACATAAAGTGGGGGCTCGTCCGGGATGGTCCTTGCTGGAACATTTCTTGAAAATCTGTAAAGTGCTAAGAAAATACTCTGCTGGTCAAGAAAGCTGATATTTATGTGGTTCAGGCAATTATGGATGTTGACGATTCTCTCTTATAAGCTGAACTTGACGATTGGTGTCAGAAAGCAATAATTGATCAGAAACATGCAGTGTTACTGTGGGCAGTACCCGCAAATGTGGAGGTGGCATGCATTGAGCAAACTATCCAAAGTGTCAAAGCTCTGGGAAGAATTAGAGTCAGGGATTATAAAGAAGGGCCAACTCCAGGGTTTCTACTTGTGCTATGTGAGTGCAAAGAAGTGGTTGATCCTTCTCGCTTACCTGTAGAAGTGATACCTGAAGTGTGGGGTGGGGTGGGGTGGGGGGGGGGGGGGGGGGGCATGGAAGATGATTGTAGTGAAAAGTGCTGAGTCACCACCTGGTGGGTTTGCTGAGAAACTATCAAAGCTATTAAAACAAAAAGGAAAGACTTTCACTGATCTTCAGGCTATGTTTGCTTCACTCAGTTCCAATGCATGGTCTCCAGAAGCAATAATCCGTGAAGTGGGGGAGCTGTTGGAAAAGACCTCAAAACCTGTCAGTGATGGAAGTGCATACCAACGATTAAGAACCTTTTCAGGTACTGTTCCTATTCCAACAGGGGAAGAGGCCTTGGAGAGCTGGATGAATCAAGCCAGAATAATGGTCATGGAGTGAGAATGTTCAGAGATGAGAAGCATCAACGCATTGTTGAAAGCTTAAAGGGTTCAGCCTTGGACGTTGTAAAGATTGTCAGATTTGCTTGTCCAGATGCAACTTCCATTCAGTACCTTGAAGCTTTGGAGGGTGCTTTTGGAACTGCTGAGTCAGGAGAAGACTTCTATTTTGCTTTCAGATTATTGAGGCAGAATCCTGGTGAAGCTCTCTCTGATTTCCTGAAGAGAATTGAGAAATCTTTGACCAAAGTAGTGAAAAAAAGGTGGGTTAACCTGGAAGAATGTGGACAGAACAATAGTTGAGCAGCTAATATGGGGAGCTATTGAATCTGACTTGCTGTTGCTTCAGCTGAGATTGAGGGAGAGACGAGAAAATCCACCTACTTTTCTAGCTCTCCTAAATGAGATAAGGGAGGCTGAAGAAAGCGAAGCTGCCAGATATAGTCTGGGTGTCACTGTAAAGCCTGGTTCCTGGCCACAACAGAAACAGAGTTTGGCTGTGTTGGGAGAATTGAAAGCTGAAATTCAAGAGCTGCGCTCAAAAGTACCAGAAGGACCTTCTAGAGTACCGAAGTCAGAAGTGATGTTGGAGTCAAAACCCGACCCAAGTAGGATAAGGGTTGACACACCTAATCCTGAAGTACACTCACTAAAGAAACAGGTGCAAAGACTAGAAGAGCAGTTAGCTTCACTGAGTGTCAGACAGTCTTCACAGTTGACAAAAGACCCACAACCACTTGAACAGGCTGATACTTATGTGAAACCCAGACTTGAAAAAACTAAAGAAGATCACTTCTGTTACAAATGTGGGGAAGATGGCCACATTGCTCCGAAATGCAAATCTCCTGAGAATTACAGTCTGGTGATACAGAAGCTTGTGCGATCATTACAAAGGGCCAGCAACGAAAGAATGGATCAGAGTAGTAGCAAACATACAGGTGATAAAGCCAGCTTTTCTCTGAAAAGTCAGACAGTTGTGGTTGGAAAGAGTAGCCTTCCAGTAGGTTTGGTGGGTCCAGCTCTGACAATCACTTTGAAGATCAATAGGCCCTGTGAAGCAAAAACCTTACTCTAAAAACCTGTCTTTAGTACCCATTCAGCCTCTCTCCGGTCTGTCCATTTTGGGCCTTAACACAGCCATTTACCCCTACAAGGGTTATGTCTTGGTAGATGTTTCTTTTCCTGCTTCTGTCATGGGTGTAGAAGAGACTGTATCCATACTTGCATCGGTTTGTCCTGAACCCAAGGGTCCTGAACAAGTGCCTGTAATCATTAGAACAAATGCAAGTTTTTTCAAAGTTTGATTGGACAGCACAGCTGGTCATGAGACAGATGTAACACATGCATTAAGAATTTAGTTAAACAATTCAGAAAAAAAATAATCTACAAAACTTGTAGGGGAGAAAGTGGTCGACATACCTGCTGGAGAAGTGAAATGGGCTGGTCCAGGTGCTTGCATTGTACCATCAAATCAAATCAAATCAAATTAAAATAAAGAGTATATAAAAAATATATACATACAGTAGTTGTATTGAGGAGAATATATTTGACAGTCCAGTGTGAGATAATAGATAATAGATTATAGATTAATAAAGTGCAGTGCTAATTATTGAGCTGCACTTTGCAGTGTTTTGCGGTTGTGGCCGGTGCTATTGCCGTACCAGGAGGTGATGCAGCCAGTCAGAATGCACTTTACAGTACTGGTGTAGAACCGTGTGAGTATGTGGTGGTTCATTCCAAACTTACTCAGCCGTCTTAGGAAGAAGAGGTGCTGGTGAGCCTTCTTCACAACGGCCTCAGTGTGGACGGACCATGTGAGTTCCTCAGTAATGTGGACACAGAGGAACTTGAAACGGCTGACTCTCTCCACCGGTGCTCCATTAATGGTGATGGGGCTGTGTTCTCTGTCTTTCTTCCTGAAGTCCACTACAAGCTCCTTGGTTTTACTGACGTTGAGGGAGAGGTTGTGCTCCTGACACCAGTGTGCACCTCCTCTCTGTAGGCTGTTTCATCATTGTCAGTGATCAGACCTACCACCGTCGTATCGTCAGCAAACTTAATGATGGCATTGGAGCTATGTGTTGCCACACAGTCATGTGTGTATAGGGAATACAGGAGTAGGCTAAGAACACAGCCCTGCATGGCTCCAGTGTTGAGGGTCAGTGTTGAGGAGATGTTGCTGCCCATTCTAACCACCTGACGTCTGCCTGACAGGAAGTCCAGGATCCAGCTGCAAAGCGAGCTGTTTAAGCCCAGAGCCCGGAGTTTCACATCAAGCTTGGAGGGCACTATGGTGTTGAATGCTGAGCTGTAGTCTACAAACAGCATTCTCGCATATGTATTCCTTTTTTCCAGATGGGAGAGAGCAGTGTGTATTGTAGATGCAATGGCATCATCAGTGGAGCGGTTGTTGTGGTAGGTAAACTGCAATGGGTCCAAAGAGGTGGGCAGAACAGAGCAGATGTAATCTCTGATTAGCCTCTCAAAGCATTTGCTGATGATGGGGGTCAGAGCAACAGGATGACAGACATTTAAGCAAGTAATTTTGGCTTGCTTCGGTACAGGCACATTGGTTGACGTTTTGAAGCATGTGGGGACAACAGACAGGGAGAGGAACAGGTTGAAAAGGTCCGTAAAAACACCAGTCAGTTGGTTCGCGCACGCTCTGATGACGTAGCCCGGAATGCCGTCTGGACCCCCGGCTTTACGGATGTTCACCCTTCGGAAGGATCGGGTTATATCCGCAACAGAGATGGAGAGTGAACTAACCTCTGTAGCATCGGCCGCGAGTGCTCTCTCCACGAGGGTGATGTTGTTGTCCTCGAAATGAGCATAAAATGTATTCATCTCTTCCAGGAGAGATGCAGTGGTGTTCATGGCGGAGTTTTTATTCCATTTGTAGTCCGTGATGATGTTAATTCCCTGCCACATACTTCTAGAGTCGGTGGTGTTGAACTGTCCTTCAATTTTGTGCCTGTACTGGCATTTGGCTGCACTGATAGAGTTACGAAGGGTATAACTGGCTTGTTTATGCTCCTCCACATTCCCGGAATTAAAATCGGAGGTCCGCGCATTAAGTGCCGCCCGAACATCGCCGTTAACTCATGGTTTCTGGTTGGGGTAGATCCGTATTGTTTTGGTTGGCACAACATCCTACGCGCTTCCTGATGAAACACATTACGCTAACGCAGCGTAAAAGCTCAAAGACCTGTTAGCTGCGGGGATTATTAAAGAATCCCAGAGTCCTTATGCTTCTCCAATTGTTATTGTTTGTAAAAAGAGTGGAGCAATACGTATGTGTATCGATTATCGTACCCTGAACAGCAGAACTCTTCCAGATAAGTACACTACCCCAAGCATAGATGATGCATTGGACTGTCTTGCGGGAAGCAAGTGGTTTTCAGTTTTAGACCTTTGGAGCGGCTACTTCCAAATAGCCATGGCCGATGAGGATAAGGAGAAGACTGCTTTCATATTTCCTTTGGGATTTTATGAGTTTGAAAGAATGCCACAAGGAGTTAGTGGAGCACCTGCGACATTCCAAAGACTCATGGAGTGTGCAGTGTGGGACATGCATCTACTAGAAGTGATAGTGTACCTAGATGATATTATCGTCTTTGTATCCACTCTAGAAGAACATGAACAAAGACTTCTAAAAGTCTTAGACCGTTTGGAGGAGTATGGTTTGAAAATCTCACTTGATAAATGCCAGCTCTCTGTCACAGGTTAAATATGTGGGCCATATTGTATCCTCTGAGGGTGTTGCTCCTGACCCAGAGAAATTAGAAGCAGTCTCTAAGTGGAAGATGCCCACAGATGTAAAAACCTTAAGGTCATTCCTAGGATTATGGAGGTTTTACCGATGGTTTGTCAAAAACTACTCTGCAATTGTGCGACCCCTGACAGAACTCACCAAAGAGTATCCTCCAGCTAAAGGGGGTGGAAAAGGGACCACACTGAGAAAGTATTTAAAAGAGTCAGAGACATTTGGTGAACGGTGGGGCAAATATTGTACTGAGGCATTTAAAACCATTATCTACTGCTTTACTCATGCCCCTGTTCTGACATTCGCTGACCCTACCAAGGCCTATGTCTTACATGTGGATGCAAGTTGGAACGGCCTAGGTGCAGTACTGAACTAAGAGTATCCAGAAGGACTCCGACCAGTTGCATATGCTAGTAGGAAACTGAGTGCAACAGAACAAAGATATCCTACTCACCAACTGGAATTCTTGGCACTGAAATGGGCAGTAGTAGATAATTTCCATCTTTATAGGGTGAAATTTGTAGTAAGAACTGAAAATAATCCACTCACATATGTCCTCTCTACAGCCAAGTTGAACGCAACAGGACAACGCTGGCTGGCAGCATTAGCCATGTATGACTTTAGTCTTCAATATAAGCCAGGACGTCATAACATAGATGCCGATGCATTGTCTCGTTATCCTTTGAATGGTGGATCACCTGATGAATGGGCGGAAATACCTCAGTCAGGAGCAAAAGCAATATGTTAGATCGTGGCAAGTGACAAAAATTAGGAATCTTCCACCAGACCGGACGATCAGCTGGGAGCCCATTCAATGATTTTTCCACCTATTTATGCTGGTCTTATACAATTCGAGCTAGGAAATCTGTAACAGCTAACACATACTGACCTTAAATTGGCGCAAGACAAAGATCCAGTAATTGGACCGGTAAAGATAGCTGTAGGGCAGGGAAAGGTACACGCAACAGGTACAAGTTCTAACCCACAAATGACTCTATTGTAGAGACAAGGTCCTAAAATTTTCATCCATAATAAACTACTGTACAGAGTGTTCCACAGACACTGTGGTAAAGAGAAAAAACAGCTAATTTTACCTGAACAGTTCCATCAACAGGTAACGCATTCTTTACACGAGGATGCAGGACACCTTGTAATAGAGTGGACTGTAGCGCTTCTGAAGGACAGATTTTACTGGCCTCGAATGACTTCTGAGATTGAGAAGTATGTTAAAAACTGTGGAAGATGCATAGCCAGAAAGACATTGGCTCAGAAATGCACTCCTCTTAGTAACATCACTAGTAGTGGACCAATGGAGTTAATATGTATTGATTTCCTGTCAATACAGCAAGATTCTAAAGGTGTTGCTAATGTCCTGGTCATCACTGACCATTTTACACGCTATTCCCAATTCTACCCGGCTAAGGATCAGAAAGCAATGACAGTTGCAAGGATTCTCTGGGAGAAGTTCTTTGTGTATTACAGACTGCCAGCCCGTATACATTCAGACCAAGGGAGAGACTTTGAGAATAGGCTTATAAAAGAACTCTTACGAATGCTAGGGATTAAGAAATCAAGGACAACACCGTACCACCCTGAGGGAGACCCACAGCCTGAATGATTTAATAGGACAATACTTTCCATGTTGGGCACTTTGGATGCTGGAGAAAAGCATAAATGGAGTCAGCACATCAGCAAATTAGTACATGCATACAATTGTACTAAAAATGGGCTACAGGGTACACACCTTACTTTTTTTCTTTGGGAGAGATGCCCTCTTGCCAATTGATGTGTGCTTATATACTTCTTCAGAGGGGGGAGAAAGACAAACATACCAGAAGTATGTCGAAAACTGGAAGACAGATCTTCAGAAAGCCTACCAACAAACTTCTGAGTCTGCACTTAAGAATCATCAGAGAAACAAACATCTCTATGATAAAAAAGTGAAATATCAAAGCATAAGGCCTGGAGACCGTGTGCTAATTCGAAATCTCAGTTTGACAGGAAAGCACAAATTAGAGGATAAGTGGAATTCAACCCTGTACATTGTTCTTGAAAAGCTTGACAATTTAAATGTATACAAACTCAAACCTGAGAAAGGAAAAGGAGGGGTCAGGACAATGCACAGGGATCATCTCTTATCAATTGAAGAATCCGTAAGGATGCCAAAACCTTATACAAGAAGTTCCTCAAAGGCCAGTAACCAGGTCTAGAGATGCAAAAGAGCACAAAGAACAATCAAGGGAGGAAAATGCAAGGGAAACCCCTGAAACAGCTGATAATTCCTCAGAAACTGAAGAGGAAAGCTATGGGTACTACTCTTCAAACTGGTCTAGACAATGGACACAGTTAATTCCTGATCTCCAGCACAATCTTGAAGTTGAAGAGGATGAAGTAACTGCCCACACAGACAGAGAATTTGAACCTTCTGGAGAAGAGAAAGTGGTGGAGGATTCCAGAGAGAATATGTATCCGATTGTAGACTCAGTAGAGGAAGGAATTTCAGAAGGGGGAGAAAATAGCTCTGGAAATGCGTCTGACTTGGAGGCCGAACCCATGGAGCATCGTCCTAAAAGGAAGCGGAAAGTGAGAGACCCAGTGCCAACCCAGTGAGAGACCCGTAACAGTAGAACACAGAGGAATAGTTGTCCATCTAACAGATTCCTCAAAGATTGAACTTTGCCAACAGGGTAAAAGTTAAACCTTGCAGTTAAAACCTTGAATCTCCAAAGATAAATATTTTTTATTAGAGCCATTAATGAATTTTCCCATTCATTAATGGTTCTAATGGAAATTTGTCAAGCGTAAAAAATTCAAATGCTATTTCTAACCCTGACTCGGTTCTCCATGGTCAGTTTGTGGAAAATGTTAGAGACAAAATTGAACAATTTAAAAACAATTTATTCGCTTCAATCCTGGCTCGCAGTTTTTGGACGTGCGTAGGGAATCATTTCATTGGGCTGACGATGGGGAGGGGGCTCGCCCAGTGCGTGCTAGGGCTTTCTCTTGTGTACTAGACTATGTGCAAACTCTGAGAGTAGACTCATTATTAACATTTAACCGTTGTATACTCATGGGGACATGAGAATTTCAGAAGGAGAAGAATGTAACCCTGGATTAATCTCTGCATGTTTATATTATATATCATTTTTATTTAATTGCAAAAAGAGGCATATGCACAGATTTGTTGCTTTGTGACATAAGATTGTTAAACTGAAGTGGACATGTCCAGGCATGTTCATGTCAGTAAATTGTGTTTGGTTTAACGTTATTTGTTAAAATACTGTTTAATCCCGCCTCACGTCAGTTATGGCACCTGTGATTGGCCTGTGTGCTTGTCAGTCAGGAGAGGTAAGGAGAGGTAACGAGAGGAGAGAAAAAGACAGAGGGAACAAGAATGTTGTCGGCATGATAATAAAGAATATGCCGGTTTATTTGTGTTAAATATAGTCAGAACTGTATTAATTGAGTGTTAAGATGCATAGTATTCCATTGTGAAGTCAACACGATGCCACGACGAAGTCAACACGACGCGATTCGAAAGAACTGTTAGTCTTACACACGATTGTCATTTCATTGAACCGAACTATTCATGTTACCCGTGAGAAACTTAAATCAAGTTATCACTTAAGTCAGTAAATCAAAGAATATCTAAATGATTTCTGTGCACTGTTATTGTTTTGATCAAGAGTGACAGAGCAGCTGAGGAGGAATCCAGATAGCGTTCCTAATCGCCATGTGATTAGGAGTTCCCCTGGCATCGCGGGAGAATCACGGAGTTTGCTAACTGATGACATCTTCACGTGGATGGATTTGACGGGTGACGGAAAGCTTTAACACTGACCAAGCTCACTTGGGTACATTTTGTTTATTTAATTTGTGCTCTTTTAGAGCGAAGTGGCCATTTTATGTTTCACTTGGCCTCAATGCACACAAGCGACGATTCAGGCCTGCAACGGGTGGGTTTGTATGGTGTGTGTGTGTGTGTGTGGTGGGCCCACAATAAGTTGTTTTTTAATTATTGAGTGATAACATAGTTTAATACCCTGCAACACATTGAGGATATTATTACAGAGTTACAGTTTATTTTTCTGATTGGAACTAAAGTTTGTTACTTGTTTATTTCTGTGCTAAGCATTCAAAGATACAGAATTATACTGGTATATTGTTACGCTAGGTGAAGACAAATTTGTACTTTATGTAAAAGATTTGAAGGTTAATTTAAAGAGTGTTGTAAAGAGTTGTTGTAAACCCTATTGCAAATGGAGATTTAAAAGGTTAACCCTGTAAGTGTTTGCTGATTGTGAACAAAAGAGTCAATCATGCACTGTATTTCAAAATACCTGTTTACTCATAAGTTGAGTCAAGAGATTCTAGCATAGTAAGTAAAGTTCATGTTTGTACATTTTTGTTTTTGTAAATAAATGTTTTGTATATTTTATGTGTGGTCAGTTAAATAGTACAGATAAGTATCAGTAATTGGTGAAAAGTGCTTTGCAAATGTAGCGGGTAGGGTGGTTGAGACGGGAAGTGTGCCTTTAAGACCTGCTCACTGGCACTGATTAATTGGATCAGGTGGCATAAGTGGCGTGTTCCTTTAAATATGTCGTGAGACATAGACAGAAAAACATTAGTGCGGTGTGAGTTGAAGAGTGAGCCTCTTGGTGTATCAGCTGGGCAAACGGGAGCACCTCGGTCTGGCGTCTGCGTGTATGGTGGCCAGTAAATGGGGCACGCAGTTACGAGTCTATAGAAACGTGCTTGCATAATAGCGAGTAGTGATCCTAGACGGGTTTGCAGTAATAAACAACACTGGAGAGAGTGTGCACTGCTATTAGTCACTCATACAGTTTAACTTTATTGCTACGGGGCATATAGCTCTAATTCATTTAGGCTGGTGTCCTAAGAAATAAACGAGGATTGCCTTCGTCTAACTAGCCACTGTTTTTCCTGGGTTCAATTATTTTGTTTTACTTTGTATTTTTCTATGTGTGTGTGTCGAGGAGATCTACCCCCACCATTCTGTGATGACCAGGACCTAGGTGGGCCGAGGGCGGAGTCCTGCCAGTGGTAACCTGTAATTTAAAGTTTTTTTTTTTTTTTTTTTTTGTCTGTTTGGCAATCATTATATTCCAATATTCAGCCTATGGGCATTGTGCAATATCTCCTTTGGGTACTGTGCTTATTTTGCAATGTTCATTAGTGTGACGTGTGAAATGCTGGGTTAGTGTGTGTATGCACGGCCGATTTGGTTTGAAGTGTTTCTTGCAGTGTTGGAGTGTTTGTATGTGAACAGTATCTATTTACTCACTGTATTCTATGTATTATGAGATTTTATATCCTGTAACTCATTTACTATGAGACTTTTATTCTCTGTGATTTATTTATTGTAGAATCTTTCACTGCTACCTACTAGGAACATTGGCCTGCTCTGATTGCCAATCAGTATATTATTGTGTTTAGTGGTTAATAAAATTTATATTTGAGTACATCAGTCCCATTGCTGTTCCTTCATTGGACATAAGCTGCCTAAAATAGTTTAAAGGGGGGCACTATTTGGGTTTTCTAGCTTTGATAGTCAAATTGTTTGCCAGAGCGCCCCCTAGGGGTCACACAAAGATCAAAGTTGCAATTTGTAAGAAGCAGTTGTAGGAATCAAGTGTCACAGAACATATGATTCAGTGGAGAGACACAATTAAATGAATACGGTTTCTAGCGTCAATAATCCAAAGGGTAGACACACCAAGGACAGTAGAGGGCGCTACACATATATCTAACATGCTACACAGCTCGCCATTTAAATCCAAAATTCTCCTTTGCATTGTACTGATTTACAAAGCTAATATAGATTTAAAAGGACCATACAAAAGAAAGATTCATTCATAAATTGGACAACAATAAATGTGAGAAATATGTTGAAATTAAGCCTTTAGATATTTAATTTTGGATTCCAGATCTTTCTGTTGTTGTATCTTCCCCTTTAAGGAGCATGAACCCCACTGATTAGACTAACCTCTTCTTCATTCCATCATTTGTCTTAATAAAACTATTGACTTTATAATAGCTTATTCTTGCCCTGTGCCATTAGCTCAGATGGCCAGGACTTTAAATATTAAGCAGGCTTTACAAGATTTGATGAAATGTTTAGCAAGCGGCACTGCAAAAACAGCCCACATTTCATGATCTCCTGCTGTAAATGAAAAATATTTGTATTTTATTTTTTTGCTGTTTTAAGTAATATCATGAGTCTTGAATCGGACTCCAGTGTAAATGATTTAACGTGGCATATAGATTTAATCTTGTTAAGGTCAGTCTCTCTATGCATGCATAGTGTCTGGGGTTTTATTTCCTGCTGATATTGACAATCATAGTGTAAATGCCATGTAATCTAAACAAGTGATTTATTGTCCGTATGTTATAAGCATGTTGATGGCCTGAACGCTGTGGTAATACTCAGTAAGGATAAGGTTGGAAATTGAGAACCGATAATCATTCAGCCCGGCTCCGTTTAAAAAATTTACAATTCTAGAACTGAATGATTTTCGTTAGGGCTGCACGATATATCACATTTATCCAAATATCACAAACGTACGTATCCTGGTAAGGGCTTGCAATAATGGAATAATTTTAATAACTTAAAAAGTTACATTTATGGTGAAGCAGATAGCAGAGAATAAACTGTCATTACTCGTGTTTGTGGAACAAATAAATACATAAATAATTTTGCAACTTCCATAGATTAAAGTTAATCAAACACCACCAAAATGACAATAAATTACACATTTAGAGTGGTCGTTATTTATTTGAGTGAATTAACTCCAGATGATGGTTTCTCTATAGGTCATTAACTTGTGGCTTGATTCTTTTTTGAACTAATTCAAAAGAAAATCACTCAGAAGAGTGAAAAACCTGTTAAAATAAATGTATAAAATAATTATATATTTTTTTCACTCATTCATTCAGTGGCCATTTTTGTAAATCTTACTTTTATTCCAGTTTTTATGTGTTTTGAGTGAATCATTATAGTGGTAGTTCACCAAAATGTTTTAATTATCTCATCATTTACTCACCCTCATGCAATCCAGATGTGTATGACTTTCTTTCTTCAGCAGAAGACAAATGGACAAGCATCGGAGACTCAACGGAAGTAAACAGTGTGATCTCCATGATTTCAACCGTGGCATGAATGTTGGTGCCATACAGGCTGATTTGAGTAATTTTGTAACTGCTTATCTCCTGGGATTTTCACGCACAATAGTCTCTAGTGTTTACTCAGAATGGTACCAAAAAACATCCAGTTAGTGGCACTTCTGCAGACAGAAATGCTTGATGAGAGAGGTCAACAGAGACTGGTTCGAGCTGACAAAAAGGATATGGTAACTCAGATAACCACTCTGTAGAATTGTAGCGAGCAGAATAGCATCTCAGAATGTCAAACCAACAGAAGACCACATCAAACACTTTATTAGGACCATAGTGTTCCTAATAAAGTGCTCAGTGAGTTTAAATGTATATAGTGTTACATGTTTGTTATTTACATGACTAATTTGTAATATTAACAAGTATTTGCATTTATATGTAGAACAAGTGCTAAAATGGTACTGTTTCTTTAAGACCACCGGCAGGGGCTTGGACAGTGTTTTGATCAAATGGTGTTACAGCATTCGCGCTGATGTGTGAATTTGTTGTTTTTGATCAACACCTGACTTTAAAGAAAATAAAGGATATTAAAAGATAAATGATTCAATGACAAATGGAATGCATGGATCTTGTCTTTGGACTCACATTACATGGAACGAGTGAAACCAAACTTTTAATCTCAACATGCAGTGAAAAGATCTCTGTGCTTAACTTTGCCACTACAGTGAAATCTGAAAAACTAATATCCAGAGGCTAATCATGGATATTTTTAGATGTGTATGTGAGTGATTAACAGAGAATAAAAGAGCAATCTTGGGATTTTAAGAATCGACTGAAGAGAATAATTTTTGCGGAAAATCAATGTTTTGCCCTGCCCTCATGCCAAACGCAAACCAAATACTGACACTGATATACAAATGCAGATTTTCTGCATGTCCAAAGCATTTAAAGTGTATAAACTAGTCTTAATTAACTTTTACAGAAAACCCTTTTACTTTTACCATGATCCAGCTCATAACAACTTATAACAAAAATATAAACTGCATGCACAATACTCAATGGTAAAATGCATTTACACTACTGTTCAAAATTTTGGGGTCACTTACTTTTACTCTTATTCTTTATTTTTTTATTCTATTTCACATTTTAGAATAATAGTAAAGTCATCACAAATATGGAATAATAGAAATGGAAATATGGGAATTATGTTGTGACTAAACAATATCTAAAAACATCAAAACTGTGTTATATTTTAGCATCTTGAATGTGGCCACACTTTGCCTAGATTTTGCAGTCATGTACACTTGACATTTCCTCAACCAACTTATAAATGCTTTTTAAACAGTATTGAAGGAGTTCCCATCTATATGCTGGGCACACAGTGGCTGCTTTTCTAAATTATTTGGTCAAAGTCATCCATTTAAAAAAAAAAAAATTGTAATAAAATGTTTTGTAATTAAATAAATTAATATGTTGGCACAATCTTAAGACACTGTTAGCATAACATAAATATATATAAATAAATACAAATTTCCAACATTCTTTTGAAAGTCCATCTACTAAAATAAAATATTTGATGCCATGAGTGTACCTTCATTTACTATTGCTATTATTTTATGCTTTGCAGAGCTAATGCATTAGCAAATGACACGTAAGTGCCAACTTTACATGTCATACATTCTGCTTCCTACGGATCTTGACCTGGACGAAAGCATGGAAATGTGTTGTGAAAATCTTCTGTAAATTTGTCGTTTGGGCATTGTTTCCACTCAGCTGTCATTTGCGGCTACTGTCAAGCAACTGTTTGATGCTGAACACAACAGTGCTTTGCGTGTTCTTGGAGAGATTGACAGGCAGGAATTTGGCCAATAGTTGCTGTAAGCCTCTTATAATTCACCAATTGTTGTGTGAGAAGGCAGGACTTGCAAAGAGGGGTTACATTAATGCAAATATGCGCGCACACACGCAATGAAGTATTAGACCAGATGCACAACATAAAGCAACTAAAGCCAACATTTTCTTAAACTTAGAAATCCAAGTCTAATGTGTGAACTAGTTGGAGCGGTTCATTGCAACGAAGACTTACTGTAGGTAAAGCAGATATCACACTGGGTATCGGCTCATTTCGAGTCAGAGTGTCAGGCATGTCCGAGACAGGTTAAGATAGTTACTTGTGGATCAGTGTTGACTCGAGACACAAACTATTTCAAACGATTCAGTCCAAAAAGAACCGTTTCAAAAGAACAATTCGTGTACGAGCTGGACATCACTACAAAGTGGATATTTATAGTAAAAAATAACTTTAATATTGATCTGTTTCTCAACGACACCTAACATATAGTTTCTGAAGATATAGATTTAACCACTGGGCATTACTTTTTAATAGGCTTGGGATTGATGAATTTTCACGCATCGATAATCGGAAGATTTTCCTGATGATTATCGATATATCTCGATATATTTTTAAAAGATATAAATAGGGCTGCTCGTTGCACACTAGTCTTTATCTCTTCAGACATATTTATCAACACAACTTTAATAAAGTGTGAGGGGCAGGGTAAATTAAAGGGAGTCGCACACCGGACATGTCTGGTGGATGACATGGCGCGTTGTAAAGTTCAAAGCAATTATTTATTTTCTACAAAGGTATGCACACACACCACCAACGCTCAGCATCAACATTCTAAAGTGCCATTGTGCGCAACTCGCTGTTTTCTATTAAATTCAACCCAAAACATTATCAAAGGATGATTTATTTTTTTTTACTCTAGCCATCACTGGGTAATTTACTGAGAACATGTATTTTTCATTCAGCCCTCAGGGATGGATTAACACATGGGCCAACCAGGGATTTGCTCAAGGCCTCCGACCAGCAGGGGCCCCTTGCGAGCTACAGAAACTTTACATTAAACAGAATTATATTTCATTATTCTAATTTTTTTTTTTTTGCAAATAATACATTTTTTACGGTAACAGAGCAATGCAGAATACTATCATATGATTAATTTGGCAATTTTTATTAATTAATAATAAATATGCCTTCTGTTGCTTAGTCAGAGCCCTCTGGTTTAGTTGTGAAGGGCACCTAGTAGTGAGGGGAAATAATTGCGTTATAGGAGCGATACATTTTTTCAAAGTAAACAAAATTAAATGAAAAGCCACAAATGGATCTATTTGAAAAAAAAAAAAAAATTTTTTTTTTTAAAAAATAGCAACTTTCTGTAGTTGCTATAAAAAGTGAGCTGGTGAGTGGACAAAAACTTTAAGGATGTCGTGGAAGACTTTTCTTGAAGGGAAGCAATAAAGAGACCCATCAGCTAAGGTAAGAAGATTGTTAATTTTACTGAGCTTGTTGATATGTTGCTAATGTTTATTGTCTTATGATAAAACGATCTGGAGAGGCTTGTAACTTCTATAATGATAATGAATAAATGTAATAGAATAGTGCATAAGCCGGTTTGTTGACTTATCGTTAAAATGCGGTGTGATGTGATCACTTGTCATTCTTGTGCATTCTTGTCATTAAATACGGTTTAATGGGCAATACACATGTAAAAAGTGCTGTGGAAAATGTGCTGCTACTGGTGGATCTTTGACATCCATTCACCTACATTACACTTGAAGAACACGCCACGACATGAAAAGATTGCTCTGATTACATTATAATTAGCAATTTCACACTGTGCACGACAGCACTGTTGAGATAAATGGGAGAGATATTTGTCACGTTGTGATATGCCACTCATTTCCAGAGTGTGCCCGTAAAGGCATCCATGCCCAGGGCATCCCGACGTCTTAATCCATCTCTGTATAGCCTACACAATGTATTTTACAAGTATGTAGTTTTGTGGTTTGACAGCTTGAATGAAAGACCTATTCATCGCTATATACAAAGAAATTCCATAATAAAAGTCACCATTACTAATCATTCAGATTGCGCAGTTTCATAAAGTAACCTAGAAAATCATCATCACGTTTTTCATTCTTGAAGAAGTTCAAACACTTTTGTTAATCTGGACTGCCATCTCCTGTCCCACTTCAGCCCTTCCTGTGTGTGTGGGATACATATTATATCACCTTCTTGTAGACTCCCAATGGAAGTGGTGGTGGTGTAGTGGGCTAAAGCACATAACTGGTAATCTGAAGATCGCTGGTTCGATCCCCACAGCCACCACTATTGTGTCCTTGAGCAAGGCATTTAACTCCAGGTTGCTCCGGGGGGATTGTCCCTGTAATAAGTGCACTGTAAGTCGCTTTGGATAAAAGCGTCTGCCAAATGCATAAATGTAATGTAAATGTAAATATTATGCCAGACTGTTAAACAGAGGACAATTTTGTGAATTGTAAAGCACGCAAATTGTGCTTCTAATAAAAATGTCGGCTAATTTGAATATATTGATGCCTCAAAAATATATTGATAACATAACATGCTAATCAATAATCGATATATCGATATTTCATGACATCCCTTAGGGTGAGCTATCCCTTTAATAAAGATAACCATGACAGTAATAAAATACTTGATACAAAAATGTGAATGGATAATTCGTAAATAATATATATATATATATATATTTTTCTCTCCATGAATTCTAGCTTTTTATCAGATTTGGCTTTGTTGAAATCAAAACTTTTCTGAAAAATGAAATTGGAATCTGAACAAGAATTCCAATCCCTATTCAGGAGACTATTATTCCCATGTTTTGTAGAATATTTATTAGAATTTGTGCATGTACTAGTGCGTTAGTGTACAAACTAGACATGTCCAGCTGGTAAAAATGTAAACCTTTTCTTTTCCAAAGGCTTAAAGGGTCAAGAGAACCCCCAATGTATCCTCCTCTCATGTATCTTTTTCAGAATCTGTAACAAATCACACCTTTGTTGAAATTTGTAGAAGTATGGCTGCCGGGACAGCACTGAGTTCTGACTTTCAAGCCCTTGTCTGACATTTAAATGACTTCTGCTTTATTTCACCCATTGACCCCTGGCTCCCAGACATGGCCATGCAGGAAAAACATAGATATACATGTATGTGATACATCAAGGCACTGGTGAAACTCCAGAGCTGAGGGGGAGGCCTTAAATGCAGAGTTTGCAGCTTCTGGTCCACAATAAAAAAATTTCTGGTGTGTTTTTTGGGTCTCTGGTTTTGATGCTACGGATCTATGCACTCTATTTTGAAAATGCTTAAACAATGAAAGCCTCAAGGTTCATATTTCTTTGTTACGGTGAACAATATAACTCTGTGGGGTCTCTTTTGGTTGACTAATTAAGAATCCAATGTATTGTTTCATTAATAATAAATGAGGACACATGAAACAAAATGTCGCCAACTTCATGAAAAGAGTTATGTCTGGCTTTATGTATTCTAGACACTAAGATCGTTAAGAATTTAGACCAAAGACAATTTGCAGTGTTTACCACATATAATTTATTGTGTTTAGTTTGCTGCCAAGAATCAGCATGGAGGTTTTTAGTGTTTGCCAAACTTTATTGTCTTCTGTACCCCTACTGCCCATCAATAAGGCTCAAGTACCACTTCATTGACACCAAACCACAATTGTGTTCCTTTGTACTCATATTATACTTGATATCATGTAGTGTATTTTATTTAAGTCACTTAAAGATAATGTAACTCAACAGATTCATCAAGTAGCACATATATTCTGTTACGAGTGGCATTCACACAAATTTCTAAAACTTACATTACATATATTATTAAGAGATTTATCACGATTAGTCACAAATCGCACAGGTTAAACTAAGTACCCCCAGGGATATGCATACCCCTTAATGCATACCACTACTTTACTTTTGCCCATTTCATTCACCCTCTGTTCTCAACTTTTAACCATTCTAAATAATATGTGTGTGTATGTGACAATTTTACTTACTGAGGCTTTGGTCTTCTGTTTTCTGTTGTATAACCTGTTGATGTTAAATCTGGACCATTTACATTTATCTCTTCTTAAAATATGTTATTTTTCTTTTCTTTTTAACATACACTTCTGGCCAAAAAAATAAATAAAAAATGAGTCGCCGTTTGGATTTAAGGCAGTGTTATGATCTGGGATTGCTTCAATTGGTCAAGACTAGGCTCAGCAAAGTTATGCGGCAAAAAAACGAAGTCAGCTGACTACCTGAATGTGCTGAATAACCAGGTTATCCGATCAGTTAATTTTTTTCCCTGACGGCATGGGCATATTCCAGGATTACAATGCCAAGATTCATCAGACTCAAATTATGAAAGTGTGGTTCAGGGAGCATGAGGAATCATTTTCACACATGATTTGTCCACCACAGAGTCCTGACCTTAAACCCATTGAAATTCTTTGGGATGTGCTGGAGAAGACTTTACAGAGTAGTTCGACTCTCGTTGCATAAGGTTGTCGAAACAATGGCACGACAAATGCATGCTGTAATCAATGGTAAAGGCGGTCCAATAAAATATTATAGAATGCCACCTTTTTTTTTTTTTTTTTGGCCATGTAGATTAAAAGGTACATTTGCAGTGGGGCCCACATCAAAAATGTCAGCTACTGATAGATTTCCAAATTTTTTCGTGCAGAATGAAGCTTATCCATTAACTTGGATATGTACCGCATAGTCAATCAGTCCGGAGGGCCTTGCTGAACTGTGTCAATGGAGACAATGCAGAAGGGGGGCCCCTCAGTATTATTTGGGGTCCAGGTCATTCATACCTTGACCTTGAAAACTCGGCCCCCTGCATATATCCTGCGCTGAGAACGACTGAGACAAGGGTTTGAATGCTCAGTATAAGAGTTTGCGCCTTTCAGGCTTAAGGTACATGAGGTTAGCACTAATGCACAGTTGTATTAATGAGTGACCTTTGGAAAACAGGGCTAAAGTAAATGCTTTGGGGCAAAAGAGAGGTATAAGGGGGTGAAAAAAAAGGAAGAGAATGAATCCAGGGACCTGTTTGGGTGAGATAACGGAGATGGCCATGGAAATGCATCAATCACCTGGCGGCTAAGCCCATCCACTTCTTGTGCATCAGCATGGCCCCTTTGACGAAGAGTAGCTTGAAAGGCAATCTGTTGGGGGTGGGGAGTGGTGGAGAGCAAGGATGAGGGCTGCCATGGACAGGCCAAAAGGACACTCCATTGCTTATTCAACAGGGGGAAGATCTTTCAGATGATAGAGGGCCACCAATCTCCTCAATGAAGCTCATCTAAGAAGCAGGATCAGTGCATGGATATCTAATTCAGAGAGCAGAGCAGGCATTTATGGGGTCTGTGTGACAGACGGTCTTAGGTGAGCATGTGTGCAGATGATGGGGGTGCATTGGAAGAGGGAAATGCTGCACTTATACATGATCAAAGGGACGAGGGACAGAGGGCATATCCTGCAGGTTTGCTGCATGAAAATGGAAAGAGAGATGACTGTTGTGAAGTTATCGTTGTTGTTTATCTTTGGTTTTTGAAGGTCATAAAAGAGAAAATCAGCATATTACCTTACAGGTAATATACCACTCTGGTGTATTGATCCCAGGACAGCTAATTCAAATATTGTCACTTGGTCATATTTATTTCATAAGCAACTTTTGGATTTACTGTAGTCAAGTAATATTATTAAGTCTAAGGTCTCTGATGAAAATACATATTTTTTTATTTATCTAATTCAGTGCAATATATATATATATATATATATATATATATATATATATATTGCACTGAATTAGATAAATAAAAAATATGTATTTTATGTATTATGTATTATATATATCAATTTATATGAAAATTGATTTAAAACATTAACATAAATATTATAATTTCTTGGTATTTGGTATTTCTACCTTCTTCTTTAATAAAATGGAAATATCATATAACCAGGAGAATTTTTACATTTGGATTTTCAGATCTGAAAAAATATAATAATAATGGAATTTTTTATGGTACGGTAAATATAAATTTTTCAAGTTTGTAAATACTAAAAAAAATTTCATCACCGAGCTATTTCAATTTTTGAGTACATTGTCTATAACATTATTACAAATCAAATAATCAAGAATTACTGGAAAGGTCTTTGAAAAACAATAGCAACATTTTTACAGACCAAAAATGATGTGCTTCATTACACGTTTTGCTGAAGTTTACCAGTGGAATTTCTAGTGGGGGCGCTAAAAGCGAGTAAAATTATGTCACAATCATATTAGGTTTTTAAGGTGAATATTAGATGGATGTGATGAGGAAAGCGTACCTCCCTAACCTAAAACCTAAACTAAACCTAACCAATAGTGTTCAAAAAGATAAATAAAAGGTGAACAAATCAGACTTCCATACCTTAAACCAACACCTAAACCTTATCAATAATGTTTTAAAAGAAAATTTGAAATTAAAAGCACATTTACTGAAGCAGCCATGTAATTTGGTGTCGCTTCTGCATTTTTGCTTCACTTTCACTTTCGTTTTGAGCATCTTAGCCTAGGCTCGAGGCTCGGTGTCCGAGTCTAAAGTCCAACACTCTATTAATTGTGTTTCCGTGGAACTTAATTATCGTTTTTATGTGTAAATGTAGGTGGGTCTGTAATAAAATGATAAGTTAAGAGTAAAAGTGTTTTGATATCATAACATATCATTGTGTGAGTAATAGAGCAAAAAATAATTGTTTATAAAGTCATAAACAGCCAAAGTACCCATGATTTATGTGAAATTGAATACAACGTACAGTTGTTGTAGTGCCTCTAGTGTTCATTTCACCAGAAAACTGCAGCAAATCATAGAAAGCAGCATGTAAACTCAGTTTGCTGAAATTAAGTAATAGTAACATTCAATCTATGTGGTGGATTTTTTCTTTGATACAGTTAATGCCTATGGATCTTTGCAACCTCACATGATAGTGCACAGTGATTCCATGTCTTCATTGAAAAAGTAATGGAAATGCATTGGTCAATGAGAGTGTCTATTATCTGAATATGGTTTGAGAATGTTCCAAAGAGCACATTGTGTGCCTCTACCATACAATAGCACTGTATGTATTTTTCTGTAGCGTAAACTATCCTTTTGCACAGTATTACACAGTTGGCCATATCATTGTAAGAGTAAATTGGTTCTCATTAGGTACATTTTCCTAGTCAAGCATTTTTCTGTGACTTGGGAAACACTATATCTTTAATTTGCCTTTACTCTTCAGTGCCTTCATTTAGCCATAAACAAACAACATCTCTGGTGAAGATTGACTTGGCTTGGGGGTGAGTATCTTTTCCATCTTTCCACTTATATTGGAACCGACATGGTGACACGATCGACTGTAATGTGGTGCCTTTAACTTTCTCCTCCCCCCTTAGGCTTTTAATTTCACAGGTCCATCACAGCACCTCATGTCCATTCCAAAGACAGATGTGGTATGTGTGCTTTAAAGTGGGGTAATGTATACATTATTCATGTCCTGCCACAAAAGGTGCTCATTAAACTTTACATGCCACGCACAGAAGACAGGGTGGTATTAAATGTGTTTCTTCACCAAGAAAATGTCAGGTTGCACAGACAGAAAGCTTACAACTTTTGAATGGCTTTGATTAGCTGAATCTGGGTGCGATGCCTTAACATTTCTCTTGTCTGGATGACACTTGTGAACAAAAGCCATATGTGGCATTATGGGACTTGGCCATTCTGATACATATATAACATGTAAATTGTACCACTAAAAATGAATTGCCTTCTACATGCCACATGATGTAAATGCCAAAGAGCGGGATATCATTTGTCAAAAACGACAAGCAGAATAGAAGTCTTAGCGCAAGATAGAAACAAAAGTGTTGACACTGCAGGCTCATGTTAAATAATGCACTGTGATGTTTGTGAGGAATGATACCAGTCTCAGTTAATATTTGTAAAGAAAATTGCATTATAGGACTCAATGTTAGTAACATGCAGCAGGCTCCAGTTCTGGTATTGCTATGAAAACTATCATACCAAATCATTGCTAGGTCATTGATTGCATTATCTGTTTTAAGTGTTGATATTAAGTAATTAAAACTGTAGCTTGCAAACTACAAGCTTCTCATGATTAAGGATGGTAATAGTAAGGAACTTAAAATTCCCATCCTGATTCTACTCAAAGATTCTGTTTCTAAAATGATTTTTTTTTCATTCATTCATTTCTAAATACCAATACTTACAAACAAAACACATAATGTGTATCTTTAACTACACACTGTTATATGAACCAGTCAGTTGTTCAAATACTCTTATTTAGATTAAAGAATAACCTGCACATGGTGGTGTAGATTCAAAAGAACCTGCTCACAAGAGTCATTTGTATGGATATTGGACTGCACTGGGTGCACATTTAGTTTGCACAGTAGATTTGACTGAATTAGCTCATAATAGTCGTCAGTTTGGGAATCTAACTACACTGGTCGCACTTTGCTTCGCACTGTATATTGAGGGGTGGAGTTGCAGTGCCCTTGTATGGCCATGCAATAAATGTCATGGTTACTGATGTAACCTCCATTCTCTTTTGGAGGGAATGAGATGTTGTGTCGATGAGTTGACACTAGGGGGTCACCCTTGGGAGCCCAGACATCTCTGATCTTTGAGAAAAGGCCAATGAGAATTGGCGTGTGGAATTTGCATGCCACTTCCCCGGACATATGGGTATAAAAGGAGTGCCGCTTACAAACCCACACTCAGGTTTTGCACTGAGGAGCCGTGCCAAAGACCTGGCCATTTCAGCGATTGGTTCAGTTTTGTGGCAAGAGGGACACAACGTCTCGTTCCCTCCATCAGGGAATGGAGGTTACATCAGTAACCATGACTTTCCCTATTTGTCACTCACTCGATGATGTGTTGATGAGTTGACACTAGGGGTCACAATGGAAAACGGCGCATGAGCTGAACCGGGTTATGCAGACTGGCGGTGCGAGACGGGCAGAACTCCGTGTGCCTCGTAGTCAGCACAGCAAGCCGCCGCATAGCTACCCCAACACACTGGCAGGCATGAAGCAATCCCCTACACCTTGGGGAGTGGCTAACTGCTCAGAAGTTTAAGGACTGGCTGGCCCAGCCATAGCCTTCTCTCTATTGTTCTCCCTGAAAAAAGGAACAAAATCGTTCAGCTGGGGGCCATGTAGGGTCCATGTTTGGGGGTGTCCCTCCAAAGATGAAGACACCTCGGAGACCACACCTGGTCCTGAGAAGGGGGGGAGTACTTCTAATTGGAATACAATACACGGTCTTACCGGGTCGGTGCGGAAGCTTGTCATGTGGAGCGACACCTTGGTAGGTCCTACCCAGGGAGGGGAGGAGTTACTACAAACACGGTGACCAAGGATAGTGGGCCCTCTGCCCAAGGAAGACACGGTTTACCAGCGGGGAACCCATTTTGCGGAATATATATTCACACAGGGTTAACTAAGGAGAAAACCAGCACATGTGGAGCACTTACCTCAGTACGGGGGCCTAAGTGACGCACGTACTGAGGCGGCGGCGGCGGCGAGCCTCTCCGAAGACTCGTCGGCCGCTGGGCTAAGGAGGAAGAATGTCCAGGGTTCACAATTTTTTGAGAACGCAACTGGGAAAAGAGTGCACATATTCACCTCACGAAAGGGGAAAGGTGCTATGCGCAAGCGGTGCACCTGGCCATCTGACCTGAAATTACCTGTTTTTGTCACCTGATAACACACGGGATGATACTGGCTCAAACCTGAGGTTATAGAACCTCACAAAGCTGGAAACACTCCACCACTGGTAGAGAGGGCTCGCAGGCCAGCAGGGGGCTGCACATGCTGGGCATGGTATGCCTTATTAATGGCATCCATGACCCATTGTGCAATCCTCTTTGGATACAGCACTTTCTACTGTTCACCCAAGCAGACAAGAGCTGCTTGGAGCTTCTAAAGCTCTTCGTGTGATCCAAGTAGATGTGAAGAGCATGCACCGGACACAGCAACGCTGTTCACCACCTGATCACTAAAAGAGGTCGTACATAGCCCAGTCAGGGTCTCAGGATGACGTGAGAGTAAGCCGGACCGAACTCCAGGCACGGTTCGCTGACAGAGAACACCTGCAGGTCCCCTACCCTCTTGATGTAGGTGAATGCCATCAGGAGGGCGGTCTTTAAGGAGAGCACCTTTAACTCTGACTCAAAGGGCTCGAAGGGAGATCCCCGAAGGCCCCTAAGGACCACGAGGGAACGAGGCTCGACCTGGGGGGTGTTTAACCCCCTCGTGCCTCTCAAGAACCCGAGGAACAAGTCATGCTTCCCCAAATACTTAACTTCTACTACATCATGATGTGCTGATGTTGCGGCTACACACATTCAAGGTGGAGGGGGACAGCTGTCCCTCCAAGCTCTACTGCACAAAGGAAAGCACTGATCTGACTGCACATCTCTGGGGGTTATTATTTGGTGGAAGATGCAGCTCTGCCTCTGCCATGTTAATCTATATTCTAAGGGGTGTCCACACTTTTTTGCATGATTATCTACTTTTAAATGACCAACTCAATAAGATCAACCAACTAAAAAAACACAGTTTCATTTAAAAAAAAAATGCTTGTTGGGACTGCATGTATCCTTACATGGAATTCATCTTCTAATTTATTTAAAAATATATAATAATGTTCAGTGTTGATTTCATTCAGCTTTAACACTAAACCCAAAATACCTACAGCAAAATAGATTACAATAGCCAGAGCATTTGCCTTATCCTGATGACTTGCACTGAATGAATCAGACAGTTTTGCATAATCCAGGCAGTAGTTGCTGGTAGCTAGTCTCAAACACTGCTAGCTTCGCAATATCGCGCTCTTTTCTCAGAAGCCCTTGAAAGGTGCGAACCTAGTTGTCATGGCAACTGAATAAACAAAAATCTTGCCTGGTCAAAATGTATTTGTCAAGTGCAAGTCAGACAGAAACTAAAAGAAGGAAAGACATTATATTTATTTGTATTAAAATTTTAAGAAAACGCATTTAAATTTTGTGCGATCTACCAGCATGGCCTTTGCGACTGATGTATGTGACTATCAGGACATGCCTCAGTCTCCGTAGTGTTGTTATACGTCATGTTCACATAGCGATAGTGGTGATGACAGAACACACTGGAGAAACCGTTTAGAGAGGAGAAATCAATCTACATATAATATATGGTAACAAATATTGGTCACTTTCCAAATAATAAAAGTATAGCGCATCTACTAATAATTATATATAAATAAAAAAATTTTTACTGATGCAAATATGTTAGAAATGATGCACTGCGATACAAATGCCCACTTGTATCCGATGCACACTTTTTTAAATCGATGCATCGCATCTTTAACATTTTATGCCGATGCACCAATCTGATCATTCCTAATATATATATATATATATATATATATATATATATATATATATATATATATAGGTGTGTGTGTGTGTATATATATATATATATATATATATATATATATATATATGTGTGAGTGTGTGTATATATGTGTGTGTGTATATATATATATATATGTATATATATATATATATATATATATATATATATATATATATATATATATATATGTATATATATATATATATATATATATATATGTAGATATGTATATATATATGTATATATGTATATATATATATATGTGTGTGTGTGTGTGTATATATGTGTGTGTATATATATATATATATATATATATATATATATATATATATATATATATATATATATATATATATATATACACACATATACGCACAAGAAGCTCTGCTCAGTTGTCAAAGTGCCCAGGGGTGTTTACTCAGCACAACCATTGTGTGTGAGGAGAACCGCTGTAACTTTGTGGACTTTGCAACGAGAGGGGGCGAACACGCTTGATCTTGTTTACACGAACATCCCAGGTGCGTACCGGGTGGAGCCCCGCCCCCACCTCGGCTACTCAGACCACATCTCTGTTATGCTAATTCCAGCATACAGACCGCTCGTCAGACGCACAAAACCGCTTCAGAAGCAGGTGAAAACCTGGCCAGCAGGAGCTCCCTGCTCAGGACTGTTTTGATTGTACTGACTGGCACATGTTTAGGGAGGCTGCAACATATGGGGATTCAACCAACTTGGAGCAATACACAGCATCAGTGACCAGCTTCATCAGCAAGTGCATTGATGATGTCACTTTCTCCAAGACCATCACAACACACTCCAACCAGAAGCCGTGGATGACCTCGGAGGTGTGCACGCTGCTGAGGACCCAAGACTCTGCCTTCAGAGCAGGCAATAATGCAGCCCTAAGAACAGTTAGGGCCAAACTGTCCCGGGCAATCAGAGAGGCAAAGCGTGCATACGCCCAGAGAATCCACAGTCACTTCCAGGACAGCGGTGACACGCAGCGCTTGTGGCAGGGCATCCAGGCCATCACCAACTACAGGACAACATCCGTTGCCTGTGACAAAGATGCCTCCCTTCCAGATGCACTGAACAACTTCTACGCTCGGTTTGAAGTGCAGAACGACGTGGTGGCGAGGAAGACCACCCCTCCTCCCAACGACCAGGTGCTCTGTCTCACCACGGCGGATGTGAGGAAAACTCTACGTAGAGTCAACCCACTGAAGGCCGCTGGACAAGACAACATTCCTGGCAGAGTGCTCAGAGGATGTGCAGACCAGCTGGCAGATGTTCTTACCGACATCTTCAACATCTCTCTGAGCAGTGCCGTTGTTCCAACGTGCTTCAAGGCCACCACCATCATTCCCATGCCAAAGAAGTCTTCAGTGTCCTGCCTCAATGACTACCATCCTGTTGCACTCACACCAATCATCATGAAGTGCTTTGAGAGGCTCGTCATGAGGCACATTAAGACCCAGCTGCCCTCCTCAATAGACCCACTGCAGTTTGCATATCAACCAAACCGTTCAACGGACGATGTCATCGCCACAACCCTCCATCTGGCCCTCACCCACCTAGACAAAAAGGACTCATATGTTCGAATGCTGTTCATAGACTTCAGCTCAGCATTCAACACAATAATTCCTCAGCACCTGATTGGAAAGCTGAACCTGCTGGGCCTGGACACCTCCCTCTGCAACTGGATCCTGGACTTCCTGACTGGGAGACCAACATTTCCACCACACCACACTGAGCACTGGGGCCCCCCAGGGACAACCTGTCCCTAAATGTCGACAAAACAAAAGAGATGGTTGTTAACTTTAGGAGAGCACAAGGTGAACTCTCCCCACTGAACATCGACGGCTCCTCTGTGGAGATCGTCAAGAGCACCAAATTCCTTGGTGTTCACCTGGCGGAAAACCTCACCTGGTCCCTCAACACCAGCTCTATCACCAAGAAAGCCCAGCAGCGTCTCTACTTTCTTCGAAGGCTGAGGAAAGCACATCTCCCACCCACCATCCTCACAACATTCTATAGAGGGACTATTGAGAGCATCCTGAGCAGCTGCATCACTGCCTGGTTTGGGACTTGCACTGTTTCGGACGCAAAGCCCTGCAGAGGATAGTGAAAACAGCTGAGAAGATCATCGGGGTCTCTCTTCCCTCCATCAAAGACATTTACATAAAAAACTGTATCCGCAAAGCAACCAGCATTGTGGACGACTCACCCCTCACACAAACTCTTTACCCTCCTGCCGTCTGGCAAGAGGTACCGAAGCATTCAGGCCCTCATGACCAGACTGTGTAACAGCTTCTTCCCCGAAGTCATCAGACTTTTCAATACTCAGAGACTGGTTTGACACACACACACACACACGTGTCCTGAGTTGCACTTTAATAACTGTCACTTTATAACTGTCTGCTACCTCAATAACTGCTATGTGCATAGAACACTATATATAGTATGTTATGTTTACATTTGGCATTTTTAGTAACTGTCATCTTTTTACACAACTGGGTGACCCCCTAGCATCAACTCATCAACACAACATCGAGTGAGTGACAGATAGGGAACAGTAACAGTATTCACTATTAGTGAAAATCATTTAGTTCTTGTATTTTTTTTATTTTTTAATGGAACCTTTATAAGAAACGGTTCTTGGTTCCCCTCTACTCCATAATTTCAACTAACTCAATTCAAACTACCCTTTTAAGGTAGTTAAAGTAGTTAAAGAAGTATTTAACTAATACAGTAGGCTAATAAAAAAATAGCTGACAATGTTGATGCTATGTGGTTATACATTTATTAGGGTTGTCAACCGATTAAATTAATTACGTTGTATGCCGATTAATTAATCAAATTAATTGCAATTAATCCTATGAATAAATATTAGCTGAGAAATCCCCTCAAATAACAATAATTAAATAATGATTCAATAATTATATAATAATTCAGATAATTAAACAATTACATTTTTGTGGCAGATGAGTTAAGAATTTATAAGACAATACAAAAATTGGCTTTAGAAGTCAATATATTTTTATTGAACTTAAACAAATCATTGGCCTACAGTTCGCAGCAATACATTTTGCAAATGAATTCATCAATCAGTCCGAAATTTATTATGAGGGCTTGTCAAAGGACATGTAAATCTCGGACTGATTGACAAATTCAATTGCAAAATGTATTGTATCAGATGGACGCTGTTTGAGCATCTCATTTTGGATGAGTCACATCATAAACATACTGTTTTTAGGTCAATGTGTCAAGTTAAACATAGATTGAGATTCCTGCATTTGGATTTGCGCTCCATCAAGATATCTTTGAATGCAAGAACGTGTTCTTATCATGTGCTGTCTGCTATCAATAAGTGTTTTTTTTTTCTCTGCAAAGCTGCACATTGCCTTACAGCTGGAATTTTGCTTACTGTCCATGATAGATGGTACTTCAAGCTTAAATTACCCTGATGGTAGAAATATTTCTTATTACGCTCCGGGGACATGATTAATTGCGCTAATTCTTTCAACGTGTTATTTTTTTATATAATTAATCTTATGTTATTTTTTTATAGAATTAATCACACTGAATTAATGCATTAAATCGACAGCCCTAAAATGTATCTTTTGAAACATGTATGCTTTTCAAAGGTTTATGATTTATTTAATTTTTTTTGCAATCAGAGCATATTTATCTGTAAAATCGTTTTAGTTGACATTACTTAGAAAAAGCATGCAAACCAATTGCATTAAAAAAAATCTAAGTGAACCTACTTATTTGGCTCAAGTAAAGTGAACTAATTATAAGTAAACTTAACTTATTTATGATTAAAGTATTATTGAATTATTGAGTTATAGCACGTATTTTACAGTATAAGGGAAATTATGACTGGATATGTCCCAGATGGCACATTGGATTCCCCTCAGTACTCCTTAGTGCATGTAAATTTGCATGTTTGTAAAGTACATTGAGTAGCAGCGAATGACTTAAATTGAACAGGCTCCTAGTTCACCAGAGGTAGCACTAATCACCCTAACAGTGATGTCAAAAAAATGACTACTATCCACCAGCTAAAACAATTTTTTTTTTTGTTACTGGTTCATTTAATTAACCATCCAAATGAAGTGATTCACTAAAATGAATCAGATTTCCCAATGCTTCATATGTGAAAGAATAAGAATATTTTGGTAAGTATGTTTAGAATTTGGTGAGTTTTACCACCTTACACCACTTCTTGTTAGAAAGCTATTTTTACGCCACAAAAAAAAAAATAAAAATTGTAAAGTTAGCAGCACTACTAAATGTACTTTAATTTAGTTACTGCTCAGAACTGTTAATTGTTCAGTTTTTTAATCAGCCTGAATTCTGTTTATATTCTAGTTGTTGGAAGAAAACACATCAAAGGATCAAATAAGGAAAGACTCAACATATAAATCAGCACAAAAATGTATTTAAATTACTTACAAAAAGGCTCTGGATTGAAGCTTGTGTAGTCTTTAGATACACAGACTAGCTGTTTGTGAACTGCCCTGTAGGTAAATCATACATGTTTTCTGAAGAGTGATTCATATATTAATAATGCAACATTTACTGTAACCCCTCTGCACAGGGATATGAAAGGTTTGGTTGGCAGGTAAAGCAGGATGAAGAACTCAACAGGGGCCAAGAGTACTGGGAAAAACACACATGCGCACACACAAAAGGAAGTAATCTGTCATTACCAAGAGAATCACGCTCAGCCCCTTCTACCAAGAGATCCCTTCCTACTCATAAATACACCATTACAGCATAACAGATTAATTTTATTTGCATCAGCTGTCAGAACTGACCTCGATTCTGCATCACAGTTTGACCCAAATCCAGCCATCACATGAGCTAAGCAGATCTTACATAATCCGTATTCCTAGCGTGCTATGATAATGAAAATAGTTCTAAGCTACTAATAATTAAATAAAAAAGACTGAACAGGAGACAACATGTCTAGGTTGTGTTAAATGCTAGACAAAAAAGTTGTTGCTCAATGAAAATTTTTGTTTGTCTGTTGTAACTAAAATTTCATGGGTGAAGTGCAGAAAACACTTCAAGGGGCTGAATCCTTCATTTATACTGTATTGAAATGACTCTTCTATTGCTCTTCTTCTTCTACACAAATAGTTAAATAGTATTTTTGAAAGGAATGTTAAAAATTATGTACATTCACATGAGATAAATGTTCACCCTTTCTCTGTATCTATTTATATTTGTGCATACAATTCTAACTTATCTGTGTTCTAAAAACTTGCTTTGTAAGCATAAGGATTTCCTTTAGGAAATGCAAATATTGTTCTCTTTTGCATTCTTTTTCATTTTAAAATTAGCTTTTACAGCACTGGTGCCACTGGGGAAAGTGCTTGTGCTTTTCATGACAAAACACATCAATGTGCTGGAACGCTAGTCTTTTAATATGATTAATGCTATGTAAATCGTTATGCTAAAAAGATTGTAAATCGTTATGCTAAAGAGATTGTTGATGTTTTTACAACATGGCTCTTGGCCCAAGCAGACAGGTGCAACCACAAGGTCTGACACTGAGAAGCAGAACACATGTAAGGCTGTCTGGCTATGGTAAGCATCAGCTACTGTCCACATCAATTTAGAACAACATAAACATGTACGATGCGAAAAAGTTAAGTAGACTAAGCAAAATGTCTTGGCTAATTAATGTGCATAATTAGGGATCTTTTCCTTTTAGAGCTCTGAGAAAACGTTTTGGTTGCTGCATTGCCTTATCTGAGAGTTGCATTTTTCCAAAAGCTGTACTGGAAAACAGATAGGGGTACCACTGCTTACTGGTCATATGTTTTGGCACGGAAAATATTACAAACAATTACAGCATTGAGTTAGTTGAAGCAGTCAACTGAAATTGGCAGTCAAATTTTCATTGGCACTGCTGATAGTTAGAAAGTGGTTTGGCCAAGATAATGAAGTTGCATTACTTGTATTACCAGTCAAAAGTTTGAACAAACAAGGCTTATAAAAAAAATATTAAAAAATAATATTCTACAAATTCTGACCAAATGTTTCACACCATACAGTGAAAGTTTATATGCCCTGAAAATCCCTCGAAAGTCACATCCCTTTTGATCTCCGGCAGCAAGATACTACATTTCCAAAGAAGTGAGTGAAAGAAAACAGTTTTAAGGGCCCCCCTTATGAAAATCGAGAGATTATGGCACAAATTCAGCACTGATAATTTTCACATGCAAATAAGCTTCGTGTAAACTTGCGGTAAATTGTCCATTGTTGCTAAATGTTTGCCGGAGGTTCACTACTTCCGGCGAAGAGCAGCAAAGTTCTGGCAAACATTTGCAGTGAATCAAAAGCTCATTTGCATCTGAAAATAACGAGTTTGCAGCAAGTTTTGCTTTTTTGTAAGCTTCTATGATTTAAGCGCAGTGCTATGCAATAAATCACAAGTCAGTGGGCATGGTCATGAAGTTTTGGTATTCTCGTGTAGCATTCGCTAAGACTTATATAGTGCACAAAATGTGAACGGGTTTGGTTAAGTGTAATTTAATTCTAAGGTTCTTCTCTGGTTATTGCACCATCTGTGTCCTATTATAAAATCCATTCTCTGTCAAGCAATGTCGATAAATGAAGACAGCCCATTCATATAATAATTTGGTAGTGTAAATCAGCTGTATGCAATAGTGGTGTAAAGTTTCGTCATTAAACAAACTTATATCGATTTCCTTGGCCAGCAATCCGATGTTTGACAATACCTCAAAGTCTGCAGCAATACCATTTCAATTCCATTCATGGGACTGCAATCAATATTCCGATATTATGTGCCTATGTTACACAATTAATTACATTTATTATCTTACAATTGCAACCAAAATATAAATTAGATTTTTTTTAATTGCTCTTTCTGAAAAATGAAAACCCAGTATCCACATTGGTACATCCACAACAAAATACGGTGCTTTAGTTGTTGAAAAACATAATACAGAAAAATAAATAATATAAGAAAATAAAATCACATGCAGTTGATCATCAATCATTTGATGACAGCTCATTGCCTTGTGGATTGAGGTAAACACTTCAGTGACAGTTTTTCATCTCTACAACAGTCAAGCAAGTTTTTCAGTCCAAAATACTTATTTACCCACGACTTGTTTCTGACAGGCAAGTATATGCTAGCCGCATTTTTCTTGGCTCCAACTTCCACAGTGGTATTGAAAAATTCTGTTACAGTTTACAGTGATAAATGTTAGAAAGGATATTAATGTAAAGGTGTGAAAAGTCTTGTAATTGATGTAAGTGCGGAGCAGGTGTTTTCTTTTTCCTTCGTCGGTTCTGTTCAGAATGTTGGGGTAAGTATAATTAATCATATTGACTTAATGACACAAATCATGCCAATCATTAAAAGTGATTTGGGGATGGGGGCGTGGTCATGTGTCTGTTTACGGAAGAGAGGGAGTGGTGTGGCGTGTCATGCTGGTTGACGTGATTTCTAACAGCTGTTTCTTGTTACAATGATGGTCGAGAGAGATCTTGAAAAGCAGCCAAACTCACCAGAGATGGCAGAGAGAGAACGACACGAGAGTGCAGCGTTGGCATGTCTTCTGTGTGTTTCTGAGTTTATGATTTCAAGAATTTTATATTTATTGAGTGTTATTAAATTGAGCTGAGTGATGAAGAAAAGCACCGAAAAGATTGTATACGGTGTGCTGAAGGCAGAAAAATAAAAGCTTGCCAGAACTGTTTCACTGCTCCCTGTATCCTCCTTTACATACCCGAACCTTGACCTGCTTTATCCTGATTAGACTTTGATATCATCTGCTGGTGGAACCCCCAAACTGCAAATGCAGGAATTGAATTTAGACTTTGCAAAGAGAATAGATGTGGTTCTCAGACTTCTTAGCACAATGACCTATTTTTCAGGAAAATAGCGATTGCGGCACTTCATTAACATAATATACACAGTTTGTACGCATACGGCTGCAACCCACATTGCACTGGCATGAAAATTGTGCTTAGAATTAGCTCTCTCACAAAAATTGGATAAGATGCCTAGCGGTTTATGAAAATAGAGCCCCTTGTGTGTGTATTGTTACAGTTTGGTGTTTGGGTTTGGAATTATGCTTAGCATTTGTTGTTTGGGTTAGGAGTATATTAATGTAATTACTACTCAAATGTTTTTCGAAGATCATCCACACTGCCTTTCACATCATGTCCTTTCAAAGAAATAAGTGAAAGAATGCAGTTTTGATCTCAGTACTGTATGAGTTAGATTTAGGGAGTGGATATAGGGGTTAGGAATAGATCAAAGTAACTATACTCAAATGTTTCATTTGGATGTTTGTGCTGTGCATTGCTCGAAGATGATCAGCTGCAAAGAAGAATCAGTTAAGTTTTTTTTAAGTATTTTAATTCCTCTGGTATCCATAATTATATCCTAATCTTCAAAGCTTAAGTGCTGATCGCATGGTTCGAATTTACATGACTTGCAAAACTCAGCGTTTTAAAACAGCAAATTGCTGACCAGAACCAAAAGTGCTGAAGGAACAAATATTACAGAGCATTGTGCTCAACAGTGAGTTAGATAGCATTATCTAATTAGCTGAAAATAATTACAACAAATGTTAGCCAGACAAAGTCCCAAGGCAAACTACCTTTAAGCTTGTACTGTATACTCTAACCCTTGCTTGCAATCGTCTCCCTCTCAGTGTCTCACAATTATATCACCTCATAATCTTGGAGTCTTATCTCCCCTCCTCTTCTTGTTCTGTGCATAAACAGTGCCTGTAGTCAGAATGTTCTCTGATCAAAGAGTCAAATCTATCCAGGACCAATCAGGTTGCTGAGCTAGCCAGGGCTGCTGACAACTCACTAGCTCTTTGATTAGAAATACATAATCTTCTGTGTGCTGGCTGGCTTTGTCTGGGGCCAGGAAATAGGGGAAGTGATAGCTCCCACTTGGTTCTCTCCCTTTTTTGCTGCTACCCTTGTCAGCCAAGATGAAAGCAACCCCCCAAACTACTTTTTTAGCTTCTCAGGAGGCAGCTATATTGCTGTTATCACTGAGATCCCCATAAAGTGGCTATATAAAATGTAGAGATGGAATTTGTCACTAAAATTGGCCACTTTGATTCAAGTCTAAAGCTGTATTTGAAAGTGACGAGAACATCTCTTCCCAGAATATTTTGGTGACAGGTTCCTTACACAATATTTTTTTATTTAATCAGTGGAGATAGAGTCCGTGGAGTGTATGTTTAAATGCATATTTCACTAAATGTTGCCGTTCTGATCTGTTGCTCATGACAACACATCTGGTAATGCACGCCATGACATGAATACAAATTCACACACCTGATGTGATGAAAATGCTCCATAGTGCTCTTTACACAGTGAGGGCTCTACATTTTCTGAACGTGCTCACCTGGTGTGACCTAGTAGGGAAATCTCTAATTCTTTTAGGACACTCCATAACAAAAAGGGCATTGAAAGGTTTTAAGTATTTACATCTATTCCTCTTAGATGTTAGATCATTTCTGGGATTGTATTGATGTGTAATTTTTCTGGCTATTTAAAGAGAAAATGTTAATATAAATAAAAAATATCAAGTTTGGAGCTGTGGCACAGTGGTTATTGTGTGTGTGTGTGTGTGTGTGTGTGTGTGCAAGATTAAGCCTTGGTGTTCATGTGGGTGATGCATGATCAAGTCTAGTCTGCAACATGTCTTGATTCCATTCCAACTACTTTCCATTAATAATTTCTTGTCATTCTCCACTATAGCTGTCTAATAAAGCAATTTCCAAAAACAACAATAAATAAAATAAATAAAAAGGATTTCCAAACTCTCGCTTTATCTAGATGGATTTTGCCAAATCAACCCACTTCTTAGACAAATTAAATGCCCAGTAAAAAACAGAAAAGCATACAGTGTCACTAAAGTATTGCCTTTGTATCTCAAGAACACTTTATTTTCTCTGTAAAAGGCTTTGTTGAGGCTTTGCTAACTGTGGAGTGTGCGCACGGAGGCTAATGTGCTAGTTTCCCGTTATAGCTGGTTAAAGTGGGGTTGGTGGCGTGCAAGTTTGTGGTGAGTATGTTTTATTCGCCTAAAACTTTTTTTTATTTAGATGCGGGGTGGTGCTGAGCACTTGCATTATTTTCTCTTTCCAATCAATAGCAGTATTAGCATGTGGATGAGTGATGGTTGGTTATACACTGAGCAGTCGTGCAATCTCGGGTTTACAGCATCTTTCCACTGACATGTAAGTGTGTTTCTCCTCCTTTTACCATTGGGGCAGGGTAAATTTAGCTAAACTCTGTTATTTCTGTTAAGGTGTGTTTCTGAGGTCCGGTTCTTTTCTGAGGACTGTGGGAACAAGACATTAATATTGTCCGAAGACATCATATGTGAAGCTGCTGTCATTTTGCTTCTGGTGTTGCCTCTGTTTTACTGGCTGTTTTTTTCACCGTATCGTGCTGCAGGGGCTTTTTGCTTTATGTTTATTTTTTTGTTCTGTATGGATATGCGTTGACAAGGTTTTGTTTTGTCTTGTTTTGTTTATTGTTATTCCTTCACCCTGTGCCCACACCATTCCGGGGTGGGAGGCTGTTGGCCATTTGGCTGAGACACAGATTATTTTTGTCCCCCCACACGGCGGGGCCATTAGTGGCATGGTACTTAATGGGCGTTGGTTTGCTTTATTTCTATTTTGTTTTTGATCATTTGTTCTTTATGGTAATTGTTTTTTTGTGACGAGGAGGCCGAGGAGAGTGATAAAACTGAGCTGGATATGGCAGTTTGAGAGAGAGAGAGAGCCACACTCAGCTGCCGTGTGTTTATTTCTTTAATGTCTTCATAAAAAAATATTTTGACTGTTCAGCCAGTTCCTGGCTCCTCCTTGCCTATTTCAAACCCTTTTACATTGGAGTCGACTGCCGTCCGCCCAAAGTAGCAGCCGCGGGACATGAAGGAACTGCCGCCGTCCTCTCCTCTCTCTCTCTCTCTCTCTCTCTCTCACTCCACCTTGGCAAAAAAGGAAAAGAGAGGGAGGATGTACATCATGCTGGGGGTTCCCTGGCCTGAGACAAAGAAGGGAGAAGTGTGACGAGGAGGAGGGCCCCGGGGTAGGGAGGCTAGCTGCCTTCATCCGGTGGTGGTTGTTGTGTGTCCCTCACTGAGAGCTGCGTGTGCTGTTACAACAACTTTTACATGGGGTGTTATGCGTGAGTGTGGTCATGTGGAAAGATGTGGTTTCAGGAGACCTTCATACTAGCATACCCCGATTCTGGCAAGCCTGGCCCTGGCTATATAGTGATTCTTTAGGTTTAATTTGGATTTTGCAAATAACACAATAAGTATGGAACTGGTTTTATCTGGTTAACCAAGTGATTTTAATAATTACTGTGACCATGTTTCAGCAATAAAGAAATTATTTTTGTATTGATACCCACGTCTCACTCTCAGTCTCTCTGTTTCTCAGCCTCAAGTTGGTAAAAGCTTATCTGTGTCAAGTCAAGTCAAGTGGTTTTTATTGTCGTTTCAACCATATACAGTTAGTACAGTACACAGTGAAACCAGACAACGTTCCTCCAGGACCATGGTGCTACACAAAATAACATAGGACAAACACAGAACCACATGAGACTACACAGACTAAATAAAATACCTATATAAAATACCTATATAAAGTGCACGTGCAAAAACGTGTGCAAAAGTACGGGACAGTACAATAAATTACTAACGATGAACAGGACAATAGGCACAGTGATAGACAGTGCAGCGCCAACCAGTACACAGTAGTGCAAAAAGATGACAGTTACTAAATGCCAAATGCTGTGTGTCCTTACTGGGAGTATTTCCCTAGTTCTCGCCCATGGTGGCATAGTCGGTTAAATGTGAGTGAATTTAATGTGAGCTCACTTGCATTCTCCCTCACACGTTTACTGTCATAATATGGGGCAGTCAGCAGGATTTACCTAGTTAGGTAGAAACATGGGTAGAATTCTTTGTTGAATTAGTTTTTTTAATTTTTTCTTAACATCACTTGGTGGGTTTCATTATTGTTTTTTTGTTTTTTTCCAGCAGCGGATCCTAATACCTGTTGGTTTTCTCCTTTCCGTCTGAGTGTATTGAGTAAGATATGGAAAAAGAGATTCAAGAGCTGCAGGAATTGGTAGCGAGTTGAAGGTGGACAATGAAAAGTTGCTGGTCCTACTACTGCTCCTTCTGTCAATACCGCGGCATTGACGGACCCACCTCAACCAGTCAATGTTGGTCCTGTTGTGCCTGAAAGGTTTGTTGTTGTGCCAAGGGACAGGAGATATCTGAAAACCGATGTTCGATGTTCCGGCAACTGGTGGAAAACTAGGTCCCACCGAACTGCAGAGCCACAGTTCGGTGGGGGAAGATGTTGGCTCAGTGCTTCATGTATGTCAGATTCTCAAACCCATTTAATGGCATCATGTCCGCACCTTGTGGCTTGTACGGAGAGAGATCTGGTGCCCTGTTTGATCGATACTGTCTCCATGGTGTCTATGATTACTGAGATTTGTTTTCTAAAACACTTTGAACCATGGGGCCAAGATTGTTTCAATATATATTTATATATAAACTGGCAGATATAACAGAATGTACTGGATGAGTTTGGACACAAGTTGATCACGTTTTTTGAGCAAACTGTTCTGTCTGTATGTTCAGATGGACTCCAAAAAAGCAGGTTATGAGTATAAATGATTATAGTTTACTGAGCACATGGATATGCTTGTTTTTCTCAACAAAAATATGACATGAGATTTACATTTACATTTATGCATTTGGCAGACGCTTTTATCCAAAGCGACTTACTGTGCACTTACAGGGACAATCCCCCCGGAGCAACCTGGAGTTAAGTGCCTTGCTCAAGGGCACAATGGTAGTGGCTGTGGGGTTCGAACCAGCGACCTTCTGATTAGCAGCCCTGTGCTCTAGCTACTACGCCACCACCACCCACATGAGATACAATATAAACATGGCGAGTGTTTATAGTCGTCCTGTACGTTAACTGCATCAGTCTACATCATTAGAAGTCTTTTTCTTCACTTTGCGCGAGCTTAAATGCTTTTATTTTATTCTTTTTTGTTTTCATGCAATGCTTGTTTAAATAATAAAAAAACACAGGACATGATATAAGCTTGTTTTTAATATAATTAGAAGCTTGTATTTTTAATGGTGACGCAACATTTATGAGTAAAAAAATTATATATTGTATATCATGGGATAAAATTGTCACTTTCTCATTAATTACCGTCATTTAAATAATAGAATATTTGAATATTAGTTTTTTATGAGCTTAAATATTCGAATACCAAATAATTGATGAATGCCCATCCCTAGTTTGTAGAGGGTTTCGCTAAGTTAAAAGCCCCTCTGCACCAGCTGGTGGCTGAGTTTGCAAGATGTAGGCCCAGGGCGCGAGCCGAGCCAAGCTGTAGTGGTGCTTGGAAAGATTATTTATGTGAGCTTTGAGGAGTTGAAGAGCAGGCTCACCTCTGCCACCGTATTTCTGGCCTTTATCTTGGAGGTTTGCACTAGCGATGGGGGGATACGAGCGGTTCTCTCTCAAGAACAGAGAGGCAGGTCGGGGAGGAGAAACTGTAATGTAGTTGCCCTCTCATGACAGGACCCCTCAGGCCTGGGCGATTTCAAATTTTTGCTGCCCGGCATAGTGCTCCCTGCCATAGTTAAGCAAGCCGGGAGACCAGATATATTTTCCCAGGCAGTAGTGATGGCTCTACCTAGTCTCAAGGTGGATATACAATCCCTGCAAGAAGAGGATCCCATGATAGGGGAGGTTCTAATGTTTTGGAGGCGTGGGGTTGCCCCTAGTCTGACCTTGTTGCGCCAGTTTGGCCATTTGTTAGTGCTGGACGGCATATTGTATTGCCAAGTTTTTGACCTGATGGGGGCAAAGAGGTGCTCCAGCTGGTTCTTCCATCGATCTTGCGTGGTGAGTTATTAACACAATTACACCAAGATCATGGGCACCCAGGAGTTGGGCGCACCACTGAGTTGGTGCGGCAGTATTGTTACTGGCCGGGCCGGACATCGGATGTGGCACAACTGTAGCTTTATGGGCCATTTTCTGGCCTCAAGCCCAAAAGAGATCTAACGTTCTGATAATGACGGACATTTTTACAAAGTAAACCCTTGCCCTTCCCAGACAAGATCAAAGGATGGAGACAATGGCCCAAATTTGGGTGGTGGAATGATTCTACAATTCGACGTTCCTGGTCATATCCATTCAGACCAGGGCCGAACTTTGAGTCCTCCCTTATACAGCAGCTTTGTAGTCTATATAAGGTGGAGATATCTCGCACTACCCCCTACCATCCGGCTGGTAATGGACCGTGCAAGTGCTTTAATTGGACTCTGCATAACCATCTACGCACCCTGCCTGTGTCCTGGAAGGTATATTGGGCTTCTTGTCTCTCACAGGTGCTCTTTTGTTATAATAACATCCCTCATCAGGTGACTGGTAAGTCTCAGTATTTTTTAATGTTCAGTCAGGAGCCGTGATTTCCGGTGGACTTCTGGGTAGGGTTCAGGGAGTTGGGGTTGGTAATTTTCATGAGTGGGTTAGGAGCATCAGTTAAGGTTGCAGGTACCCTTTGAGGGGGCACGGGAATGGTTGAAAACTTCTGCCGATCGTCGTAAGGAGCAGCACGATATCCACGTCCATGACACACCCCTGGGGGAGGGCCAGTTAGTCTATCTCCATGAGTATGGTGCTAGAGGTCATAATAAGATTCAGGACCTGAGGAGGCCATGAAGGCACCCAAGGTGGGTGGGGCAGTGTATACCATTGCACCAGTGGAGTACTTGGGTAGGGTGAGATATGTCCACCGCTCGCCCCTGAAGACTCGAATCTGGAAGGTTTCTCCTGTTCTAGTCTTAACAAATTCCCTCTTGGTAGGGGAGGAGGTACCTCCAGTTGAAATGTCAGTAGATAGCATTGATCTGTTGATGTTAGTACCTGAGACTCCTCCCGCAAGTCTTTAACAGGTTCCTCAGGACCCTGCAACTTTGGTCCCTTCTCCTTCAAAGGGAGGGTCAATCTATATTGATGAGGTGACAACAGCCTCTGTGGCCCTTTGGGTTTCCTGGGGTGTTATCAAATGCACCACCGGCACAGGATGATTTGCCGGAAGGTCCGTACTGTACCAGTAGCATTCTTTTGCAGAGGATGGGATGAGTCACTGCTGGTCAACATTCGACCATGTACCTCCGTTTTTGAAAGAAAAAAGAAAAATGTGAATTAATTAATATAGACTTTGCATCTATTTGTTTCACTATTTCACTGCATCTTTTCACTGCACTTGCCGTCTCTCTCTGATTTGTCCGAGAGAGGTCAGGGCTGACGGTATTGGAGTGCTAAAGGGACTTGGCTCTTGGTTGCCGCACAAAGTCTAGGGTTGAGTTTAGCGCTGTTTATAAGGGGAAGTCGCTAAATGTGAGGAGTTTGAGTTTAAAAAAATTGGTGTTTTAGAGTTTGGTATTTTATTTGTATTTTTTTTTTTTGTATTTCAAGATGACTACAGTGTTAGGTGAGTTTTATTGAGCATCCCATTGAGGAGGGCTTGAGTAAACTTTCTAAAGAACAGTTTTTGGAAAAAATCTAAATTGGTCTCTCCACCTAAGCATTTCAAAGAGGGTGTGGGACTTATTGTTAAATCAGCTCTTAATATTTTTTTTTTTTTTTTTTTGGATCTAACCCAGCCAGATTCTCCCAGAGTAGTTATGGAGCTCTGGATAAAGAAGAAGAAAATGCTTTCGCCCCAAGTGCTTTTCTGTTAACTTTTGAGCTGCAGAGGGAGCTAATGCTCTTAGAATTGGAGAAGAGCATGATAAATCAGGAAACTGAGTTTCATAGAATGGATATGTAAGCTCAAATGATTGTGCTGATTAGAGAAGGCAAATTGGCATAAAATACTGGCAGTTTGCAGTCACCAACATTTAACCCACCTCCAAAAGTGTTTGACATAGCTTGTACTCTTAACCTCATGCCAAATTTAATGAGGAGCATTTAGACAATTTTTCACTTTGTTTGAACATCTAGCCTACCTTATGCGGTGGGAAGGTAGTGAACGATCACTACTTTTGCAGTGTGTGTTTTTGGGAAAACTCAAAAAGCCTTGTTAAGGACAACCAGATATATAGAAAGGTAAAGGATGTAGTATTGAAGGCATATTAATTATTCCCTGAAGCTTATAGACAATGATTTTGGAGTTTACAAAAAGTATGCAGCAGTCTTTCACTGAGTTTACAAGAGATCTTAGGATTCAGTTTTATCGTTGGGGTTCCAGTTCACAGGTAAATGGTTTTGATGCTCTTTATGAATTGTTGCTGCTTGAACAATTTAGAAGCACCATACCTGACAATGTGGCTGTTATTATTACAGAGCTTAATGTTCAGAATGCAGAGAGGGCAGCCATCCTTGCCGATGAGTATGTCTTCACTCACAAAGGTGAGGTTAGGAAAAATCATTGGCGTCACACTAACAGTTCTGTAGAGAGTGAAGAATATGTCTGTCCTTTTTGCCTGCTAAGGTGAAGGTTGAGAAATAGCTTATGAGTTCTATTGACAAAAGTGACCAATGTGCCTATTGTTTTATAAAGTTCACTGGAAACAAGACTGTCCAGCTCTTAAAGCAAAAATGAACCGTTCCAAGTTTGAACCATAATCTGCTCTTGCTGTGTCATCGGTGATTACAAAAATGACTGATGAATTTTTCTGATATTTTGTTTGAACTCTGTTCATGAGAATCAAGTTATGGGTAATGAAGAACATTTTGTTTATGCTCTTTTCATTACAAATGGTTTTGTGTCTCTGGTTGGGAGAAATAAAAACTTTCCGGTTAAAATTATCAGAGATAAAGGAGCTTTAGAGACATTTATTTTAGAATCTACTCAGCCTTTGTCTGAAGATTCAAGTACTAGAAATGAGGAGCTGATTAAAGGAAGTGGTTGTCTGTTCCTTTACATACTGTTGTGCTTAATTCAGATTTGATCAGTGGTCAGTTTGTCACATGTGCACAATCCTCACTGCCAGTGGAGGGTATTGCTGTTATTTTGGGGAACAACTTCCTGGAGGGCAGGTTTGGTGAGATGTGCCACCACCTCCAATTGTAACAGATTCTCTTTCTCGAGAAGACAAAACTGATGTTGTTAAGCAATTTCCTGATGTATTTATGACTTGTGCTGTTCTCTGTCAAAAAGCTACACTTTGATGCTGCGCTGATTTTAGTGCAGAGACAGGTCTTTCCCTATCGCCTGCTCGCTCTCTCCCCAGATCCAGCTGATCCATCTCGTGAGCCTGAAACGCGCTTCGGCAACTGTTCTGTTCACGAGGGGGATGCTAAATCTCTTGAGTCTGCTGACTTTGAGCACCCACCTCTGAACATTCGACGCGCAATAATGAAGCGGCTGAGGAATTACTCGAGGTGGTTACTCAGGCTGTGACCACACTACAGTTAGACTGGCCACGTGAATAAGAGACAGCAAACGCTCCAAACTAGAAGACAGATTTCTGTCTGGTGGCCAAAAAAAAAGGGGAACGCTATATCAGTCCCTTCCTTTCTTTGATGACCTCAATGATGAGCTTTCTCGTTCATGGAGGAATCTTTATACTTCCTGTGTCTTTGTGCCCTCGACATATTCAACTACCATACGTAGAAGAGACACTTGCAGGTTATCTCTCGCCTGGCTAAAGAGACCCACTCTCCCCACAAAGCCATGCAGGACCACCTCCATGCTTGTAGGCAAGGCTTATCAGGCAGCAGGTCAGGCTGGTGCTGCTCTGCACACTATGGCAGTGTTACAGGCGTACTAGGCTGATCTGTTGAAGGACCTGAGTGCGGGCAACACGGTCGACGAAGAAGCTTTCTCTGAGCTTCGTCGAGCCACGGATCTGTCTCTACGCGTGACCAAGCAGACAGCTCGTGCCATTGGCCGGTCTATGTCTGCTTTGGTCAGCACGGAGAGACACTTATGGCTCAACCTGTCGGGCATCAGGGATAAGAACAAAGTTTTCCTTCTCGATGCCCAGGTTTGCTATGAATGTAGTTATCACCAGGTTTCAGGAGGAAAAAAGCCATGAGGAAGCCTTCGGGCAATTCCTTCTTCACCGCGCTCAAGGGAGGGGCCATCGGCAACCCAGACCCGCCCCGGTCCTTCTAGACAGGAGACTCAAAAACAAAGTGTGGCGAATCGTGCTCCCCCTCGTAAAGACTGGGGGCTGGTTTGACGCCCTCAGCAGGCCCCAAAGCAAGATCTCAGGGCAGTTATTTCTAAAAAGGAGAAAACCCTGATGGTTTTGTGCCCAGCCTTGTGGGGGTAGCCCCACCTTGGGACGGGTCAATTGAATCATCCACCTGTACCCTCCTGATACCCCCACGAAAACCGCTCCATTCCCGCCACCTCTGGAGTTTCGGAAGTTAGCAGTTTCCAGCTACATGTTGGGTGTTCGTTCTCCATCGAACCGCGTTTCAATGGCGTGGTTCCCACTACCGTGAAACCAGAGCAAGCATGTTTACTGTGGAAAGAACTGCAAAATCTCTTGGTCAAAGGGGCCATAGAACATGTTCCCCTTCTAGAGAGATAGTCAGGTTACTACAGAAGATACTTCATGGTTCCCAAGAAGGATGGGGAGTTGCGTCCGATTTTAGACCTTCGAGGCTTGAATCGCTCAGAGTGTTCAAGTTCAAGATGCTAACCGTCAAGACGGTCGTGTCTCAAATCCAACATCACGATTGGTTCAATCGATCTCATAGATGCGTACTTTCATATAGAATGTCTGCCACAACACAGGAAGTTCCCGAGGTTCGCTTTCAGGGGCGAAGCTTTCCAATATCGGGTTATTCCATTCGGTCTAGCCTTATCACCCCGCACATTCACAGAATGCATGGATGCAGCACTGGCTCCTTTGCGACTCCGGGGCATCTGCATTCTGAATTACATAGACGACTGGCTGATACTAGCACAGTCACAAGAACTGGCATTACAGCACAGGTATATCATCTTAGCTCATCTGGTTTCTCTGGGGTTGAGGCTCAACACCAAGAAAAGCATCCTATCTCCCACTCAGAAAACTACCTATCTGGGGCTCATATGGAATTTGATCACAATGCGGGCACAATTGACTCCCGCTCGAATCGAGTCCATTCAGAACACCCTGAGCAAAGTCAGGCTAGGCCAAGGTTGCACTGTTCATCAGTATCAACGACTACTAGGTCTCATGGCAACTGCGTCCTCGGTGATCCCTTTGGGCCTTTTTGCACGAGACAATTTCAGTTGTGGCCAGGGAATTTCATCCAAGGGCCAATCCCCTAGGCTGATAAGGGTTATGCGCTGTGTGCTACGTACCCTTTCTATGTGGTTCAGAACCTGGTTCCTCACTTTGGGTACCACTCTAGGTGCATCTTGCCATCACAGGTTGCTAATGATAGACTCCCTGACGGGCTGGGTAGCAGTCTTAAGTGGTTGTCCAGCTCAAGGGGAATGGGAGGGTTGTCAGCTCGATTGTCACATTAACTGTCTCGAGATGATGGCTGTATTTCTGGCCCTGAAATACTTCCTCCAGAGGCTGCCATGTCTTGGTGTGGGTGGACAACACAGCGGTAGTCTCTTACATAAACCATCAAGGAGGACTACATTCACGCCAGCTAAACAGACTGAAACGGCAGATTCTCCTATGGGACCAGGGCAAGCTCCTGTTAATCAGAGCAGCTTATATCCCTGGATGCCTGAATGGGAGCAGATTTACTGTTCAGGCAGAAAATACCCGATGAGGTAGTGGAACAAATCTGGTTGAGATTTTTACAAGAGCAGAAGTCGACCTCTTCGCCTCCCAACAGACAGCGCAATGTCACCTCTACTTCTCTCTGAGTCACCCAGCCCCCCCTGGGTCTGGACGCGATGGCACATACATGGCCCAGAATTTGCCTGTATGCTTTCCCCCCGGTATCTCTGATCCGGGAGTCTTGGCCAGAGTTCACCAGCAAGGGTTCTGCCTCTTACTGATAGCACTGCGCTGGCCGAACAGGATTTGGTTCTCGGAGATAATGTCTCTCCTCGACGGCTTGCCTTGGGCGATTCCGGACAGTAGGGACCTTCTGTCTCAGGCACAGGGGACAATATTTCATTCCTGGCCCAAGCTGTGGAACCTTCATGTTTGGCCCCTGAAGGGTACCAACTGAGGGACACTGGGCTGTCACCTGAAGTTATCGAGACCATTCTAAGTGCAAGGGCTCCCTCTACTAGAAGAAATTACGGCAATAAATGGGGTGTCTTTGAAAGATGGTGCATTTCACATAATGCTGATCCAGAAAACTGCAAGATTGCTTCAGTTCTGGACTTTCTGCAGGAAAAATCGTCAGCAGGCACATGCCCCGCCACTCTCAGGGTTACGTGGCCGCTCTTTTGGCTTGCCACGCCTTCATTGATGGGGTGCCGTTGGGGAGACATCCTCTCCTCGCTCGTTTCGTTTGTGGAGCCATGTGACTGAGACCTCCTGCTAGGACCAGGATCCCTTCATGGGACTTAGTTATAGTCTTTGAGGGTCTGGTTGAGACCCCCTTCAAACTTCTAGAGTCAGCGTCAGATAAACTTCTGACTCTCAAGATGGTTTTTCTTATGGCAATTACTTCTATAAAAAGAATTGGGGATCTACAGACTCTGTCTGTCCTGTCAGCCTGCTTAGATTTTGCCCCAGGAATGGCTAAGGCAATTTTGCACCCTCATCCTGCCTACCTGAAGGTTCCTTTCTCGACTGTACATCCGGTCACTCTCGAATCCTTCTGCTCCCCGCCGTTTACAATGCCGGAGCAGAAAAGACTTCACAGATGTATGTCCACCGCACTAGCCAGTGGCATAAGTCAGGGCAACTATTCGTTTGCTATGGGGGCCGGCAGCCACTGAGTTTCGACAGTAGGTATCAGGGCTCACTCTACCAGAGGGGTCGCCTCTTCTAAAGCCTTGGCTAGAGGTGTCCCATTGCTACACTGGGATGACCCAGGACTGCTCTTCAGACAAAATACCTGACGATGCACCTGTGACGCATCTATTTATAGTCCTGCTACAGATGCATCCAATTGATGTAACCAGGAGAGGCTATAAATTCTAATCAATTTCATTGATGTGTTGCACATATATTCACAGCTGGTCACACCTAAAGCTGTTCCCAAAGCGCTAAAATCAGCACAACATCTTGTTCCGCTTTTATTAGGGAACAGGGGTTACAGTTAAGTAACCTGAGACGTTCCCTGTGCAGAGGAGAAAATGTCTCTGAATCTCTTCAGATGTTAGAATCGATGGCTGATTGTCATGTACAGAAAAAGTTCGTAACTGGTTCTTCTGTCCTTCCTCCTTCCATTTCTCACCAGGGTTTTGTCGTGGCTCAACAGGAGGATCCCACTCTGAAGAAAATTTTTTTCTGTCATTTTGTCCCCTGAGTAGGTAGGGAGTGCAGCAAGTGGCTATTTTGTGGAGGGTCAGGTACTGCTAAGGAAGTACTTTTAGGCTTGTGTTCAGAAGGTTGTGCCTGCATGCAATATATAGTTCTTCAGACAGCACATAAATATGTATCTGGTCATTTGGGGGTTAATAAAACCTATAATTAATCATTGTGCTATTTTTATTGGCCTCGAATGAAGAAAGATGTTAGGGACTATATAAAAACATGTCAATCCTGTCAGCTCACAGGTAAACCAAACCAGACTCTTAAACCAGTACTGCTATGTCCTATTTGGGCTATTGAACCTCCACAACTAATAGTAGATTATGTTGGCCCGTTACCACCATCTAAGTCAGGAAATATCTATCTACTTATGTTAAAGTGTCAGAGTACAAGGTATCCTGCTGCCTACCCACTCCACTCTATCATTACTTGATCCAATTGTTAAAGCTTTGTCTCAATTTTGATCAATCTTAGGAATACCTAAGGTCATTCAGAGCAACCAAGGGTCTAATTTGACATCTCATATGTTTCAGGAAGTCCTACAGCAACTTGGTGTTAAGCGTAACTGATCCAGTGCTTACAATGCACAGAGTCAAGGGGCCTTGGAACACTTACTGTGTGGAGCTGAATCGTGATTGGAAGGAGGGGTTGCCTTGGTTGCTGTTGGTGGCTCGTGAAATGGTAAAGGATAGTAGAGGTTTTAGTCCTAATGAGTTGGTCTTTGGTCATAAAGTGTGTGGACCACTTGCTGTTGTCCATGTTTCCAAGCAGAATTATTTTCTACTCCTGAGCAAAAAAGACAGACTCAGCTGTGTCATGTTAATCTGTTAAAGAGGTCCCATTGTGCTTTTTGGGATTTTCCTTTTCCTTTAGTGTGTAATATATCTCTTGCATGTAAAAGGTCTGCGAAGTTACAAAGTCCACGTAAAATAGAGTTATACTCTCCCACAGAGAGTATATTGTATAGTATATACTTGATTCTAGTCAAGCCATTTCTTCCATAAAATATCTGTGTCACTACGTGACACATTTGCATAATGCCTGCCTAAGGGCAACTGTGGCCCGCCCTCAAACAAAGGTAGTTATAGCAGAGGCCAGGATGAGTTGGGTTAGTGTTGTCGCCATTTCGAGAAGATGCTGTTTTCTTAACTGTGAAAGCAAAACCTCTTTGTATGGACTTCCAAAGGCAGACGAATTGAAGAATCAGTGGTTAAAATGTATTTTAATTATTTAGCAGTACAACCACAACCAATGCAGATTTTCAATTCAGTTACTCCTGAAAGAGAAAAAAAATCAAACACTGGAACCAAATCTGGGGCAATAACAAGAAAACAGTTCTAATCTGACCGACAAGACACTGGATAAATGACAATGAACTGAAGAAGACTAGACCAAAACATGGAGAATATAAAGGGAAGGAAATGAGGGGAACAGGAGAGGACAATCAACTAATAATCACAGATATTCAGGTAAACAAGGGGGTGGGTTAATCACAAAAGACACAGACAAGAGTGCAAATAGGAGAGCAGGGTCAGGAGGCTATTGAGGACATTTCAGGAAGGGAATAAGGTCAGGTAGCTTTAAAACACAGGAGAGGTTGGTGGCATTCACTTGACTGGGGTCAGGCAGGACGGCGGACACTGCGGGCTGGACAGAGCAAACATGAAGATGACCACAGCACACTGGACAGACAGAAGGGTGGAGACTGACGACAGGATGGGAGGGTAGGCAGCCATTGAGAGCTGGGCAGACACACTGGCCAGACTGAGCAGCAATCACAGGGGAACAGGCAGACAGTCAAGCATCCATGGGGCAAAGGGTGAGGTCAGTGGTGGATGCTGGACAGTGGGTGAGGTCAGAGGCAGCCGCTGTGAAGTGGATGGCAGCTGCTGGAGAGTGGATAGGCAGAGTGGTGGCTGCTGAGGAATGGACTGAGCGAGTGTCAGCAGCTGGGGTTAGGACAGGCTGTGCGATGGTCACTGTAGAGTGAACAGACTGAGCGCCAGCTGCTGGGGCAGGACAAATTGTGTGGCGGCCACTGTTGATGGGTCAGACTAGACAGCGGCCACATGTGAAGTGTCAATGACCTCCTTAATGAGGAGTGTAGATGACAGGGAAATAGCCTCCATGGCCGGGAGCGCTGGCAGTGACAGGGGAGCGGCCTCCATGGCCGGGAGTGCTGGCAGTGGCAAGGAAGCAGCCTCTGTGGCTCGGGCGAGCTGCAGTGACGTGGGACCCTCTGGGCAGGCCGCAGCAACGTGGGACCCCTCTGGGCGAGCTGCAGCAGGTGCAGAAATAGGGGCCTGTCTCCTCTTTCTCTTCTTGTGGATGGTAGGAAGAGCAATAGTTAGCTTGGACGCCTCCTGGAAGTCAACAATAGAACCCGCAGGAACCACAAGGACCTCTTATGTGGAGATGGTTGAGACAGGACCCCCTCTCCTACTCCTCTCAAAATCTTCACCTCCTTGAGGCAACACATGGTCTACCACATCACAGTAGGATCCATTGAAGAAAATTTCCAGCTCCTCCAAAGTCATCGGCTCATTGAGAACACTGAGGAACAGCGCTTGATCTGAACTTCTGCTAAACACCACCTCTGGGTACCCTTCCAGAGTGCCTCAGCATAGATCCAATAAGCTTACCCTCCTGAACACAGTTAAGGGCCACAGATGAGGTATTTGTGTCTTGGGGATTAGACCTCCACTGGGTAAGAGCTGGGCAGAATAGAATTCCCATAGTGGAGACGTGAACGGTCTGCTGGGTTCAATTTGGTCGGTTCAATCTGTCATGTTCATGGACAGATGAACCCACTTGCAGACCAGAAATCAAACAAAATTACTTTCATTAACGATAACAAAAAATCTTGGTACAAAAACAACAGAAACCCAGACAAAAGCCTACCTGGCTGGGAAAACAATGAGTGAGAAAACACTCATTTAGAGAGTCGGGATCCTGGCACTCTGTTTAGTTTAGGTTTGTTCAAATGGTTCAAATACAATACAATCATTAAACAGTTTTCAACAATATTAATAGTTATGCTTTATTTCCTGAGCAAGTACCACTAACAAGATAGTCTTTAAAAAGTCATTCAAAATTGGTCAGGTTTCCCATTTGTGACTTTTACTCGTAGTAATTAATTTAATGTTCACTTCTGCTATTTATTAATCTACTTTTTATATTCATTGAGTTTCTACTTGATTATCTGAAAAAATTTACATTGTTAACAAATGGCATGGTACAGTCGCCACCCCTTTAGCATATCTTGAAATATTTTGGAATGTAAGTAGGTAAACCACAAGCAGAAATATACAGCCAAAATACAGAAGCATGTCCATCACATGCTTGCAACAAATTGATATGCAATTTATGTATTAGAATTATATTATGTATCAATTAAGGTGTGAAATTTTTGTTCAATTCCTCCATAGAATATTTTTCATTTGAAGAAACATCTAAAAAAACTTCTCCATGAACATTGTTCTACTAAAGCCTTCCCAGTGATGCAATCATGCTTTCTGATAAAATGATATGCCCCCCATCTGGATTCTGTGCATTCAGTTATTTCATCTGGTCACAATGTCCCTATAATGCTCACAGTTTAATATTGCATCACAGGTGTTGCTCAGTGTTAAGAGCATCAGAGTAATGATTGAATCTGGGTCACTTTCCACCACTTGCAGAGCGCTGCACCTCTAGGCCCCTGGAACATCAGGAACGTTGTCAAGTATTAATGAAGGGAATTTCCCTTCAGGGCTAGTGTTTGTCAGACGAAATTACATACATTCAGACGGAACGGTGGGATTTAATCTTTCAAATACCTTCTGGACATATAGAAAGCAACATTTACAGTTGGTACAGTCTGAAGGTGTTGTTGCAGTAGACCAGTGTTCATTGATTAGTTATACTGTGCAAGAGAAATATTGCATTTGTTTGAAATGGGAATAATGAAGATCCAGCATGCATGTTTTTTTTTTTAAAGCTGAAAGAAATACAACATCCATCATGAAATTAATTCTTCTATTTTCTGGCTCATAGTCACCAGAGAAAATGGTTTTCAATGAACTGATAACACATTCTGCTGTGTTCTAGTAGCCAAAAGTATTTGTGTGTCAGAAGCTTGCGCTGATACCAAACATCAGTAATGCCAGTGTGAAAACACATTCTCTAAGCACGTACTTTATTAACGAAACCCAACGTTTCTTATGGTTTGTCTTTTAAATGGATCTCCTTGCATATTTAAATGCATGCTTGTGTGTTCCTCTAAATATCTTATGCTAAAGCTTTTTTCCCTGTGCTGAGGTTTTCTATGAATGCTCTAGAAAAAAAAAAAAACCTCTGTCAATTAAAAGCCATTGATAATACACAAGCACTGCACGAGTGCCAGGGCACAGCTTACTCTGGCTGATCTATAGCAGGGATTTGTGCTACCATGGGAAAGCAGTGGAAGTGGATCTGTTTTTCCACTCTATGTCTTCCTGCGGTTTAAATAACCTGCAGATTTCATAAGGGCCTGTAAATGCAAATTAGGGTATGCAATGTTAAGCCTGAAAACCTTATAATTTGCCCTGCAGAATATAGACAGTCAGAAACATGATATTGGCTATAGGCCCTAGGGCCCTATAATTTCCGCGATCGCGGAATCGCGGACGGAATTGCGGAATTGGCAAATTAACGCGGAATCTAGTGTTAACGCGGAATTTCGCGGAATTTTACATATTTGAAATGAAATTCTGTTTTTGTGTGGGAGAAGAAAGTATGTCTGGCGAAAATGCAGACCGGGGGAAGCAAATCTGGGCGACACAACCCCTCCCGTCATTTCAGCTTCCCCTCCCCATCAAAACAATGAAAAAATGGCAAAGCGGCTCTCCACAGCTCTGCTTACGGCGAAAAAGTTGAGAAACTCGACGCTAAGCCCTCGGTACCGAGTCGAGCAGTTCCCCAGTGACTTTTATGTGTCAAGTGAACTATTGTTTTGCAAGTTTTGTCTACATTCCGTTGACTGGAAGCGCAAAAATGCATGCACTGATGTTTTTGTCTGTTACATGACAAAGTCAACTTTAGTTTTATAACTCAGGGAGTACTTGCTGTATTTTGCCTTGTTTTTGATGCACTTGTACTGTATGGGAAAGTACTTTATGTACAACTCTGAAATTGAGAGTTTTTTATTTTGGTCCAATTGTTTTTACTTGAAAGAAAAAGCTAAATGGAGCACTTTTATTTATTTAGTTGTTACTTAGAGTGCAGTATTATGTTGCATCCTGCAGTATTTGTCCTCATAAGTACTGAGTAAATGTGATGTTTGTTACCTCAATAAATTTAAGGTCATTCCTATTTTATCTGTGTATATTTTAATCATTAACATTAAAAGCACACTCTTTTTACGACTAAAATAACAGTAAAGGGTAAAAAAAAAAGAAAAAAAAAAGGAATTTGCAAAAATTAAAATGGAAAAAACGGAATTTGCAAAAATTAAAACGGAAAAAACGGAATTTTGGAAAAAATAAAACGGAATTTGGGAAAAAATAAAACGGATTTTATAGGGCCCTAAGGCCCCCCAAAGAGCTTCAGCCAGTCTTAGCAGATTCTATGATATGGCTTTCCTTGTGAAGTTTATTTTCTTATTTTACATCCGATGGCAAAAAAAATCTACATCCATTTTAAAAAGTGTGCAGCAGGCAGAAAATTGCCATGCACCACACAGATCTTAACGGTAGTTCACGTATGTCAAAATACATAAGGAGAAGCGTTGTGAAAATTCAATAACAGCAATCACAGACATTTACATTTGTACGGGATTAGAATTCTCAGAGGACCCTTGAGTTAGCCAAAAAACAGTTGATAATTTACTCTGGAATTTTTTTGCCAGTGTGCGTTTTTGTTTATCATAAAAGAGTTCTAAACCAAGAACCTAACCAACCAGGCTAATCACATCACATCAACTCCAAGGCTAATCACATTATTACAAACTTTTAATAGATTTGATTACAAGTATAGAAACAATATATTGTTAAGCATAATATACAAATATTTAAACTACCGTTCAAAAAATCTTAAACACTCGACTGAAATCGATCTTAAAAATCTTTTGATCTGAAGGTGTAAGCTTTAAATGTTTGAAAATAGTTTTGTAGACAAAAATATAATTGTGCCACATATTAATTTATTTCAAAATAAAACTACAATTTTATTTTAAAAAAAAAGTTTTTGATATTGATGACTTGGAACAAATAATAAAGAAAAGCAGCCAATAAATGCCCAGTATAGATGGGAACTCATTCAATACTGTTTAAAAAGCACCCCAGTGTGATATCTCAAGAAGTTAGTTGAGAAAATGTCAAGAGTACATGTCTACAAATTCTAGGAAAAGGGTGACTACTGTGAAGCTTCTAAAATATAGCACAGTTTTGATTTATTTTGGATTTTTAGTCACAACATAATTCCCATAATTCCATTTATGTTATTCCATAGTTTTGATGACTTTACTATTATTCTAAAATGTGAAAAAAAAAAGAATGAGTGTTTCAAAACTTTTGACCGGTAGTGTAAGTAGTTTGAGAGTGTAGGGAAACGACTCGGTTGTGTCATTTACAGTTCGTTATATAGGAGTGTGTGGTTGCAGTTGGTCTCATTTGGGGTGCTTTGTTGAACGTGATTCTCTGATTGGTGGATCTTTATCTGCTGGATCACTTAACCAGAATTTAACCTATTAAACTCTCTTTCAAAAAAAACAAAACAAATGAAGTTTAAATTACACTAGCAGATGGCTTTTGTATATACCACCAATAAACAATGTTGAATCTAAAATTATGTCTGTCTTTAATGGTTTATAATTATCATTACAAATCATTTCACCTATGTAGAAAATAAATGAGATTTTTTCTTCCAGAACAAGACTGTTGAACTCTATAGTTCACCCAAAAATGAAAATTCTATCATCATTTACTCAGCCTCATGTTGTTCCAAATAGTGGTCGACCACTATATTGGTGAGACAGAATAAATCAGCCCATATTTTGTATTTTTAAAATGCATGCAGAGAGTGCAAGATGGCGCTAGGAAGTGTAATCAAGCTTGAATTTTTGATTGTCAAGGAGACTTCTGATGTCAAGATTTATAGTGAAAAAGGAGTTATATTTTGGTCTATTCAAACCTAAAACTGATTGAGTCGCTTCAGAAGACATGATATTCTTATGGATAACTTTTATGCTGTCTTTTTGTGCCTTTTGGACCTTCAAATTAACTTGGTCACCATTTACTTACATTGTATGGACCTACAGAGCTGAGATATTCTTCTAAAAATGTTTGTTTGTGTTCAGCAGATGAAAGAAAGTCATACACATCTGGGATAAATGATGAGATAATTTTCATTTCTTGGTGAACTATCCCTTTAAAAATGATATTTTTATTATACAAAGGTATCGTGTTTTCTGCCAATAAGACCACTAGCATATGCAACAATTGTGTCAAGCTTTGTAAGTAAATTCAGTGTTATAATACTGTTCTGTTACTGAAATGTTATGTTTTGTTGAAATTTTATATTGGATGAAAATTTTATTTTTGTAAATAATGTAATTTAGGTATTGCTAATGAAAATCTTTAAATGACAGTATGACACTGAAGGTCCTAAGTAGGAGTAAACATTTTAAAGTAAAAAAATAAAAATTATATATATATATATATATACCAAATTTGTATTGGACTCTGTTGTTAATCCATCTTTAATCACCTTAATTAAGCCATTAATGTTATGTACTCATTTTATTTTATGATGGGGGATACTTAAAACTGGTTTTAGATATGATGTCCAATACTTCGAAAAGGTTGAGACCCACTGCTCTATTTCATATGCAGCGATGGAAAGGCTGAAAGCACAGTGATGTATGCCACTAGCTCTTTGGACAAGTTGTAGCAGTGTACTAACATTTAAAGTACCTGCTATAATTACATCTGTAGTTACACTTTTAACCTTACCCCTAACCCCAAACTTAACCCTACCCCAACCCTCACCCAAAACCCTAACACTAAAACTACCCATACCTCAACCTCAATAGCAGAAAATATGAATCATGTGAGAATTTATCAGAATAACATGTAGTTACACAATAAGTACATTGTATTTCAAGTATTTTAAACTTAGTACATAGACGAATGTATTTAAGTTTCTCTCCAAAACTGTGCAGAAATGCTAGACATGCTCGTTTTTAAAAAAAATTATATGCATCTGAACTGTGATCAGTTGGGATAAATACATTTGAAGGAAATGTTTAGATCTTCTTTCCATCAACAGATGTGCGTTTGAGCTTTGAAATTTCAGCTCTGATGAGTATCCAAAGTCTTCAAACACTGTAGTATAGTTTCTACATGAAAAGCATTGGCTTGTGGATGTGATTCTGTTTGACTGACATCCTCATGACTAAATGATTACAAAAGGCTGTTATGGTCATATTCCTGAGCCAGGGGATGCCACGACCCTGCTGAGTCAAAAAACTAAACAGGCCCCGGCCGGTGTGTTTAGGAATTGCTCAGCATGTACACACCTGGTACCAGTTATCTGGATCTAGAACGCAACAGCAGTGCATTAGTGCTTTCATTCCCTGTAGAATCAATTATAATTGCTTCACTGTGGTTCACGCCTCCTCAAATGATCAGATAGTCTGCTATATTGTGAAACACAAAGCTATTGAAAGTAGCAACCACTACTAAGTATTAAAAGTTTGATTTTCTCATGCAGATGCATAAAGCATAAAAAGTATTTGGACACTTAAGTCTCAAAAAAGTTTTTGAATGTCATTGCATTTCATTGAATGGAAAAATATATGCAATAAAAGTTACTGAGACTTTTATGACTGAAAGAGTCTGAGAAAATTTCTCTGTGGGGTCAGCACCTCTTCTATGAGTTGTGCAAAGTGTCCCGATCTAAGGGGGATAGATTGAAACCACTCAGCTGATGCACACTCTGTTGCAGGGACACTCATCCCTCGAGCACGCAAGTGTGCTGCAGCAAGATTATAACGTGATGGCTCGCAACTTATTGATTCATAATATACACTACCGGTCAAAAGTTTTGAAAAACTTACTCATTCTTTATTATAATTATTTTTTATTTTTATTTTTTTCATTTTATAATAATAGTAAAGTCATCAAAACTATGGAATAACATAAATGGAATTATGGGAATTATGTTGTGACTAAACAAAATCCAAAATAAATCAAAACTGTGCTATATTTTAGAAGCTTCACAGTAGTCACCCTTTGCCTAGAATTTGCAGTCATGTACTCTTGACATTTTCTCAAACAACTTCTTGAGGTATCACCCTGGGATGCTTTTTAAACAGTATTGAAGGAGTTCCCATCTACATTGGGCACTTATTGGCTGCTTTTTTTTATTATTTGGTCCAAGTCATCAATTTCTAAAACTTTTTTAAAGTTTAGTTTCTAAAGATCAAAAGATTTTAAGATCATGAGAAACATTTCAGTCAATTGTTTCAAAATTTTTGACCGGTAGTGTATGTCACTGTGCATTCCTTATCGTGAAGAAAATTGGCTATACTTTATTTAGCAGCTATACTGCAGAAGAAAGTATTGTTATCTGAGAATGTTGAATATAATATAAAAAATACAAATATTTAAAAAAAATCTAAAAATCCTTTAAAAAAAGATGCATTCACCTGAGAAGCAGGTGCTTTTAGAGAATAGATCTTGAATATAAGCATATTTTGTCTTAATTCACTTGCAGAAGTATAACCAAGTGAAAAATTACACTAATATAAAAAATACATTAATATTTAAGATACATTCTCTTAAAGCAAGTCTAAATATCCTATATGTTGCTTCTCTAGTAAATGTATCTTGTTTTAAGGATTTTTAAACAATTTTAAAGGGAAAACAAGACAAAAACACTTGATAACAATAGGATGTATGCAGTGAGTTTCTTTACTGAATTAAACTTAATAAAAATAATTTTTCCCTTTAATTCAGTGAATGTAATTTAGAGGTATTTTTAAAAGATGATTTTGTCCTCTTTATTGTTAGTAAACACGTTTAATACAACCTTTTAAGTTAGGGCACAAGCTGAATAATCGGGTAAGAGCTAATGATTAATCATTGCAATAATCGACCGAATAGTAAAATAATCATTCAAATAATCGTTAGATGAATCTATTATCTAAATAATCTTTAATTGCAGCCCTAGTGTGGATGATGATGTGCATTTTAAAAAACCTTGTAATACACATCAAATGGATGTAGAAACTATACTACAGTGTTTGAAGACTTTGGATACTCATCAGAGCTGAAATTTCAAAGTTCAAACGCACATCTGTTGATGGAAAGAAGATCTAAACATTTCCTTCAAATGTATTTATCCCAACTGATCACAGTTCAGATGCATATAATTTTTTAAAAAAGCGAGCATGTCTAGCATTTCTGCACAGTTTTGGAGAGAAACTTAAATACATTCGTCTATGTACTAAGTTTAAAATACATGAAACGTCAAATAATTGCAATTATACGATTGTTTAATTATCGAAACAGACCTAGCTGACACCAATAGCCCCATAGTCCACTCTTGATAAAGTCTTGCTGGCACGAGGACATTTTGACTTAAAAAACATTCCAACATTACAGGGGATTTGCCTCCTTCCCCTGTATTTATAGTTGAGAAAACTTGAGTGACTGGTTGTATCAGGTCCACTGAAGATGACATCATTACTTAAAGATGAGTAGATGCATACACATGTACAGAGCAGTGGATTCCAATCACATCTCATCTAGATGGACTCTACTCACAACTGGCATGAGTAAAGTTTGTATTACACAAACCTCTGAACTGCATTGAGGTAGAATTTCAAAGAGAATGCAACACTTGATTACCCAACAAAAGTAATTGACTAGTTTAGTACAAAGGTTTTGCAAGCATTTAGTTATGTAGTTAACAATAATTAATTGCCTTACTGCCATGTGAGTTACGCAGTAAAACCTACTGTTTGTCACATAATGTGTTGTTATTCTCAACAGAGCAGGACTAGACTAGGTGTATTTGTCTCACTCCAAGTTTTGTCATTACCGACAGAATAAATTTTTTATGCTGAATTTTGACCAATTTTCTGCAGCAACATCGTAATGTTCAGTGAGCTCACTGTCTATCTCTCGAGGTGATGCCTTCGGTGGTACAACCTGTCGTGCCTTATCACTGTTTATCAAGTCTTGCCCCTTGTAAAAGTCAGCGCCAGAGTGCTGGACGGCCCACTCTTCTGGATATGTTTATGTTAAGAATAAGGCATAATCTCTCCCTAAATGTGGAAGAGGCATCCAGTTAGCGCCGTGGGGGCCTTGTAAAAGCGCCTAGCAGGATTTCAAAAATAATGACCGTCGCTAGCGCAAACAGTCTAAGCCCAGTCCAAATCACTTCCTTATGCTTTCACCAGAGCGCTACCGAAATCTTCAGAGAGAAGTGTAAGTTGACTGCTCCATATAATGTGATATGAGAGGGTAGTGTGAGACACAATGCATCAAACTACAGGAACCCAATATGAATCTGCTTCCAATTTTTTCCTATACCATAATCTATGGTCAGAGAGGAGCGAGGGTGAATTAATGAGTGGAAGATTTATTTGTTTGGTGTATGGACTGTAAAACAGTAAGAGCTGTGTTGGCCCGTGCAGGCCTCCTACCCCTAGGGTACAATCAAAGCCTGGCAGCAAATCAATAGAGCTGGAAGAGGTTTTTATAACCAGAGTTTAACACCATGCTCTAAGTGCTCCAGGTGACAGGTCATTTGTTCATTAGCGAGACTTATCGCAATAAACAGTGGCAACTCCAGTTCTGCAATGGAAAGACAAAGAAAAAAGGCAACAAAACAAACAAAAAACAATAAGAGAAAACATGGATAGGTTCTGGGCTCAGTAAACCTAGAGGTGTGGTGTCAGGGAGCTTGAAATTAAGCATACTGCAATTACTTTCTTAGTTAAATAATTTTTTCTGTTCTCAAAGTTGTTAAGAGAGCATTCCAATCCTCTGATGACCACCAGTAAGCTTCTAATAAAGATCATATGTTCGATGGCTTAGTTGTTATTGTAAAATGATCATGATTTTAATCAATGTAAATGTTCAGGTGCTTAGGTGAGAGGTTTGTTTAAGGGATGTTTAAGAGGTTAAATTTGTATTATTTTTATAATCGACTAAACTAACGATTATTAGACTGATTATTTGACTATTCGGGTGATTGTTGCAATGATTAATCATTAGCTATTAAAGGGATACTTCACCTCTGGGAAGATGAATGTGTATTTAAAATTGGTCATTTATATAGTATAAATGTGAAATTATTTTTGAATTTGAAGCATTCTAGACAGAGAAAAGGCAGAAAATGTATTTTTTACACATGTGGCTGAAAGACAACAACTCCCAGAATGCACTTGCTTTGCTGCCCTTACGAGGCCACTCCCAAACCACGCCTACCGGTTACAGGCGGCAGTATCTGAAAATATGATAAGGACATTCTAAAACGCTTAACGTGAAAAACGCTTAACGTGGCTTACTGTACTAAGACAGTGATATTAAAAGACCAAACTCAGTACACATCATATTAATAAACCATACTATGTATAAAAAAATAAGATGAGCCCAGAATATGAACGCAATGCATATGATACAACTATGCTACATCGTGACTCTATTGAAAAAATGCTTTATCTAGTTGATAGCACTTATAAAACCAAGTTGCCAGCTCAGGGTGCTGACCCACCAAAGACTGTCCGATTAGAGACGAAAAAACGAAGATGCTGTTACTTTCTGGGAATAACCCGTTTATTGTCACCACTCAACAGACTGGCTTATATCGTTGTGGTTGTGGTTTTCTATAAAGTAAACAGTAACATAAACATGAATATACATAATAATAATAATTACAACAATTAAACATATGAGCAATAATGTAGCACAATAAAATAACATTAATAATTAAATATGCACATTATTAGCATAAACTGAAAAGCAAATGTAAGTTAGGCTGTGACCTTAATGTTATATGCCTCGCACAGCTGTAATCTGACACCTTGTTAGGCTGCGAAGCTTGTATAGCGCTGCTCTGTCGGAGTTATGAGAGCGCATGCGGGTAATAAACAGTTTACAACAATTCTCCCATTAAATATAGAAAAAATACAGCGAACTTCACTTCAAACAATAACATAACATGTAATAATAAAGAAATTGTAATTCTAGTGCAGACAATAAAGTTATGTACACAAACATACGAACTAGAGTGTTACAGACATGAATACACAATCGGGAATACACACACATCTCTATCGTTACATCATAATAACTTGTTTCCCAGAGTGAATGCAGTCCTCATCGGCTGTATAATTAAGGATTACAAACTTACTTTTGCATTTCACGCACAACACTTCGTCAGAAATGCGATATATAAAAAGTTTATATCGCTTCAGCTTCAGCATCAGTCTCCGTGTCCCGCTGCACTATAATACTGTCTCTGTGCGGGTGGGGGAGATCACATGGTCAAGGTTTCTGGATGCTGATTAGCTCAGGCAAGGTGCTGTGTGTGCGTGTGTCTCAAAATACGGAGGGAGAGGGAAAGATTTTAGAGAGAGGTTAGTAACTATAGCCTTTTTTACAGCCGCCCCCAGATTTACGTAAGGAAATATGTACACACATACAAAAGGCTTTTATTCTACTGCTAGTTACAATTACTTTAATCAGGAATGGCAGGTAATTGTACAAGACGTGCAACTGGGCGAGTGTAAGTTTTTTCTCCCACCTGAACCGTGGCTGTCCTCACTCTGGTGTCAGCTCCAGGGAATACTTTTGACACCTTTCCCACAGGCCAGATAGCTCTGGGTAGTTGAGGGTCGATGATCAACACCGTAGTGCCAACATGGATATCTGGAGTGTCTTTTCGCCATTTTCCACGGTTCTGAAGACCCGGCAGGTAGAATCTGAGGTAATGTCTCCAGAATTGGTCCGCAAGGATCTGGCTGTGACGCCATCGCTGTCGGCTGATTAGCTCAGACTGGGGATATACTGTCAGGGGGAGTGAAGCGTCTGGCCGCCCCATTAGGAGAACATTTGGCGTAATGGGGTCAGAATCAGAAACATCAGATGATGTATATCCCAGTGGTTTGGAGTTCAAGATTCCTTCAATCTCCACCAGCACAGTTTGAAGGACCTCAAGAGTCACTGATTGAGTTCCTAGAGTCACCTTCAGTGCGTTTTTCAAGGAACGAATTTCTCTCTCCCAACAACCTCCAAAGTGTGGTGAGCTAGGAGGGTTGAAATGGAATTCAATTTGCTGTTTAGCCAATTGTCTCTGCAAATCTGGAGCAAGAGCTGTAAAAGCTTCCGTTAGCTCTCTTTCACCTCCTCTGAAGTTTGTGCCTTGATCTGACAAGAGCTCATGGGGTTTCCCTCGTCTAGCCGTGAACCGTCTGAGGGCCATAAGGAAGGAGTCGGCTTCTAGACTATGGAGGATGTCGATATATACTGCTCTGGTAGTAAGGCATTTAAATATTATTCCCCATTTTTTTTTCACTGCGTCTACCCACTTTGACGGTATAGGGACCAAAACAGTCCACGCCGGTGGAGTAAAAGGTGGGCTTGAAAAGACGTAGTCTCGCTGGGGGGAGGTCCGCCATTTTAGGTACCTCTGGCTTTTTTCTCCATTTTTGGCACTGCATACACTCTCGCTGCAGATGCTTGATGGCCTCTCTACCACGTAGAACCCAATATTTACGGCGGAGTTCAGCGAACACCCTCTCAGGACCTGGATGACAAAGTTTGGAGTCATAATTTTGGATAATAAGTTTAGTGATGGGGTGCTTTGGATCCAGTACTATAGGGTGCATGTTGTCAGGTTCAAGGTAGGGACTATGCCGTAGACGTCCGCCAACTCTGATCAATTTGGTTTCTCCATCAAGTTCTGGGGCCAGTGCGCCTAGTCGACTGTTCCGTGAAAGTGGTTTACCTGTCCTTAGTTGTTCTAAGTCTGATGGAAAGCATTCTCGCTGTGCTTGTTGCAAAACACTAATCTCTGCACTTCTGTAGTCATTGGCTGTGGGCTCACTATTGCCGGCCTCTTGAAGAGCCGTGGACTCGATTAGCTCCTCAAGAGTCTTAAACTGACTGAAATCAGAGGAGGTGAAGCAGACCAGAGTACTGGAACCAGTCTTACGAAGTTCATTATGATCTATATCAACTGGACCAGGGCATTCAGGCCACAGATTGGTTGGATCTTTTAAGAAAGGCGGTCCTTGGCACCAGCGTCTTCCTGGGTCAAGCTTGCGCAGACTCATTCCCCGAGTGATGTCATCGGCTGGATTATTCGTGGAGGGTACATATCTCCAGCTGTGTTGTTCTGTGAGGTCCTGGATTTCTGCTACCCGAGTACCAACAAATACTTTGAATCGGCAAGAGTCCGATTGTAGCCATGTGAGGACTGTGGTGGAATCAGTCCACAAGATCGTTTGGCGTATGGGCAGGTTCAACTCATTGCCGAGTACTTTGGCAAGTTGAGCTCCTGTCAGTGCAGCGCATAGTTCCAGTCGGGGAACAGATTGTTGTTTCTTTGGTGCTACACGTGATCTTGCTGTTAAGAAGGCTACCTCTGTTTGCCCATGTTGATCCTCTGTTCGAAGATATGCCACAGAGCCATAGGCACGTTCAGAGGCATCACAGAAAACATGTATGTCTCTAAAGCTTGTTTCTGTGTCCTTGGTGGGGCTACAGTAACACCGAGGAAGAACGATATTCTGTAGGGCTGGTAGCTCCTCCTCCCATTCAATCCAGGTCTGTAGCAGGTCTGTGGGCAAGTGTGGATCATCCCAATCCCGTTTTTTGTCCCACAGGCGTTGTACGAGGATCTTGGCGCGAGTGGTATAAGGGATAAGGTAGCCCAACGGGTCGTATTGGCTGGCTAGGATTCTGTATATGTTACGCATGGTAGTCTCACTACTGTTCTTGGCACGGTATTTGTAGGAGATTGTGTCAGATTGATGGTTCCAGAGGAGCCCCAATGTTGATTCCTGAGTGTCTGTTCGGCCTTGTGAAATCCAGAGTTCTGCACTCTCCGATCTGGCATCGTGAGGCAGGTGACTTATAGTTGAAGGGGCATTGCTGGACCACTGCCTCAGCTCGAAGCCTCCATCTGCCAACAGGTTCCTTATTCTGTCAACGAAACACTTTGCTTCTTCTGCTAAAGTGAAACTTTGTAGGCAGTTGTCTACATAAAAGGATTTCACCACCGTATTGCAGACGTCATCTCCAGGCTGGCTACGATCAAGGACATGTTTCTGGAGTGCAAATACAGCACAGCAGGGGCTGCAGGTAGTGCCGAACGGGAGGACTTGCCATTCGTACACACTGGGTTGTTCCTGTATATTCAAATCTCTCCAGATGAAACGTAAGAGTGGTTTGTCTTCTGGAAGTAGTCGAATTTGGTGGAACATCCCCTTGATGTCGCTGCTGACTGCCACTGAATGTTCCCTAAATCGGAGTAGCACAGCAAGTAGGGATGGTCCTAACACTGGTCCTGGGAGCAGAAGCTCATTCAAGTTTTGTCCGTGATACCGGAACGAGCAGTTGAAGACTATCCTGTTTTTCCCATTGTGATGCACCATGTGATGCGGGATGTACCAGGAACATGAAGGATCTGTCTCAGCATTCTGTGGCAATTTGCTAACATAACCTGCTTGTTCAAGTTTAGAAATCTCTGCAGTATAAGCAGCTGCTTGCTCTGGATTTTTCTTCAGTCTCTTTTCGATGGCCCTCAGCTGTGATAAGACTGCCTCTTTGGGTGCTCTGAGTTCAGGCATGTTCTTGACACGCAAGAGAGGGGTCGCATACCGCTTGACACCATCCATCTCAACCCTGATTGTCTTCTTTTCTAAGAGTTCCACTGCCTCCTGGTCCAGTCTGGATCTGATGCAAAGCTTTTCGTTGCGCCAGGGCAGTACGTCCATCTGCCATAACTTCTCCACTCGCTTGTAGAGATCTGATTCTGGGGACGAGACTGAAGTGAAGAAACAGTGCTGTTCAGTCATCTCCTTCTGAAAGTGTTGGACCGGGCCCTGTAATGTCCAGCCTAGACGTGTCTTTATAGCTGCTGGTCCCCCTGGAGGGCCCAGCCTTACTGGTTCTACGGGAGTGATCAGATGGGGGTAATCGGATCCAATGAGCAGCACGGGGCAGACTGCTTCAAAATCATACAGTGGAAGCCCTTTAAGGTGGTGATATCTCTTCCTCAGATTCTTTACTGGGTGTGAGTGTTCTGCTAAACTTAGCTGTTGAGCAGTGAAGGCACCTTTGATACGATACTGTTTAGTGGGCTGAGCCATAGGAGAGATTGTAAATGAGACTGCTGCACCTCTCAGAACTTGATACCCCTGCCTGACTGTTCGAAGGGGAAGGTCTTCAGGCTGACCTTTAAGGCCCAACTGCTGCGCTGCATTGTGGAGGAGGATAGTTCTCTCAGATCCATCATCCTGGATTGCATATGCATCCATTCTCCTCTTTCCATTTCTGAGAATCACTTTGATGATTTTAAGTAGAACCTTCCGGCTGGTAGGTGGCTTATGAATCAGGAGAATTTCATTCATAGTATTGAGCAGACAGGTGTTGGTATCAGCAGTGTCATCATGAACCGATTTTGGATTCTCCGGCTTCCCAGCACTGATGTCATGCAGAGCCATGAGATGTCGACTGTTGCACTGTCTGCATCGCATTTTTAGGTTACATTCTGCTGACCTATGAGTTCTACCACAGCGCCAACATCTGTTGTTCTCTTTGACCCAGCTTCGTTTTTGATCTTTAGTAAGTAGTTTGAAGTTGGTACAGTTGTTGAGGGAGTGCTTACTGTTGTCACAGTAGGTACCAGTAGGGTTTTAGAGAAGTCTTAAGTGGTGAAGCAGATGGTGTAGACTCAAAAATCGCCTTCTCTGTGCTCAGAAAGATTGTGGTGCTTTTAGCGCCTGGCTTAGAGCCTCTGATAGTCTCTCTTGTTCTTGTTAAGGGCCCTCTATGTTGATTGCTTGCAAACCTTGTAGTGTCCTCTTGAACTTGGATTTCATACTCCAGCCATTCTGCAAAATCCAGAAGTGTAGGGATGGGCACATGATGTGGATGTGCAAACCTCCGAAACCCTGATCTGAGGTCATGCGGAAGCTTCCCAAGCAGCCGAGACACATGAGACCCACACTGTAACTCGAAATTACCCTTCTTGCCTAGTTGTTCCAGCATGCCAACCAGGGAACGGACCTTGAGAGCAAAAAGTCTAAAGGCCTTCTGGTCTCCACTAGCTATATTCGTGCCATCCATTAACTCTGCAATCCGTTGTAGAGCTAGCTGATGTGGCTGACCATACTGCTGATCTAAAGCAGCCATCGTCCTTGTGTAAGGGTGTTGTGAATGGCAGTATGAATCAGCAATTAGCAGAGCCTCCTCTAATTTCAGATGGTCCATCAGTATCTGGAATTTGAACCTTTCTGTCGCATTAGCTGGGAGGATATTTTCCAGAGCAATTTTTAATCTTGAGAACTCTCTTGGGTTTGGATGTATAAAGTCAGGAATAGTGGGGGTTGGACCTCGATACATCAGTTCTAGTTCAGGGGGAGGTGATGGTGTAAGTGACCGGCATGGCATTTGTGGATGCCTTGTAGTATCTTGAGAGACCCTGTATGGAGGATTTAAATATTCTTGTCTGTGAGAATAATATGCCTCTGATCTCTGAACCCCTTGTGGCCTAAAGTGATAAAAAGAGCTCGGTTTAATATTGGAGGTCGATGCTGGAGTTGGGTGGTGTGGAGGACTTTGAAGCTTGTCCTCTGTCTGATACTCCTTTTGTGGTTTGAGGCGCGGAGCTGGTACAGGTCTGAAGCTTGGTTCCTCATAACGTGCCTGTGTCTGGACTCGTGGTGCAGGTATAGGACGACTGGAGCTATACTGCCTCGTAGGGCTGACAGGCGAAAGGGGCTGACTTCCAGGACGTTGATGCTCCATCTGAATTTGCAGCTGCTTCATTTGCTGCTTAAGCTGATAAAGCTCCTTTGCATGTTGGTCATTTGAGCTCTGAACTGTGTCCCTTTCCTGCTGTAACATCTGCAGGACTTTGCGGAGATCCTTATTCTCTCTCTTTATGATGTCTGATGCAGATTCACACTCCTCATCAGACCACTGTAGTGGACTGTCAGCTTCATAACCTGGTAGCAGTGGAGTAGAGCCAGTTGCTCCTTCCTCTGCCAGTCTGGTTGAATAATTGAGTGGTGACATGGGTTCTGAAACAGGCTTAGAGAAGGTGAAGCCAGTGAGATCATACTCGTCATAACGTGCGGGAAGGACAGTCTTCCTCCTGACTCGCACAGTTGGCTCATCCTCCTCATATTGTGACATCCTCTATCGCTTTGGTCAGTCCAGTTTCCGGCTCGAAGGACCATGAAAAAATGCTTTATCTAGTTGATAGCACTTATAAAACCAAGTTGCCAGCTCAGGGTGCTGACCCACCAAAGACTGTCCGATTAGAGACGAAAAAACGAAGATGCTGTTACTTTCTGGGAATAACCCGTTTATTGTCACCACTCAACAGACTGGCTTATATCGTTGTGGTTGTGGTTTTCTATAAAGTAAACAGTAACATAAACATGAATATACATAATAATTACAACAATTAAACATATGAGCAATAATGTAGCACAATAAAATAACATTAATAATTAAATATGCACATTATTAGCATAAACTGAAAAGCAAATGTAAGTTAGGCTGTGACCTTAATGTTATATGCCTCGCACAGCTGTAATCTGACACCTTGTTAGGCTGCGAAGCTTGTATAGCGCTGCTCTGTCGGAGTTATGAGAGCGCATGCGGGTAATAAACAGTTTACAACAATTCTCCCATTAAATATAGAAAAAATACAGCGAACTTCACTTCAAACAATAACATAACATGTAATAATAAAGAAATTGTAATTCTAGTGCAGACAATAAAGTTATGTACACAAACATACGAAATAGAGTGTTACAGACATGAATACACAATCGGGAATACACACACATCTCTATCGTTACATCATAATAACTTGTTTCCCAGAGTGAATGCAGTCCTCATCGGCTCTATAATTAAGGATTACAAACTTACTTTTGCATTTCACGCACAACACTTCGTCAGAAATGCGATATATAAAAAGTTTATATCGCTTCAGCTTCAGCATCAGTCTCTGTGTCCCGCTGCACTATAATACTGTCTCTGTGCGGGTGGGGGAGATCACATGGTCAAGGTTTCTGGATGCTGATTAGCTCAGGCAAGGTGCTGTGTGTGCGTGTGTCTCAAAATACGGAGGGAGAGGGAAAGATTTTAGAGAGAGGTTAGTAACTATAGCCTTTTTTACATCTATAAATCGTGAGTTAGTTGATAAATTGACTAACTACACGGGAAGAACATTATAATTCCGGGTGTCCAAACTCTGTACATGACGTCTTAGGAACAAAAAAGAAAAACAAACAAAATACTCACTTTACACTAAGCCGTCCGTTTGTCCCTGCGGGCTTCGGCTGGCGTTTCCAATTTATCTTCGGGATCCTAAAATAAGTTTCCAGGACTCCCCTGTCCATGTGTGATACAAAACTTGGGTGCTCAGTTATACATGCTCAAGTTAGCGGTGCAGTTTCATCACCGGATTCAGCGATCTCGTCCAGTATCGCTGAAATTCGCGACAGCAATAGGACTCTCTATCTGTTTCCATAGGCGCACAGCGAGAGCACTGACACCACCAGTCCGCCCCAACTCGAGTCTGAATATAATTTAACACTCTCTTCCTCCTGCCTGCCAAGCAGGTTTTGCTCCCCTGCTACAGCAGCTGCTCCAGCCTCTGTTCATCGCTGTATTGCGGCACGTACAGGTAGCGCGAGCATCAGATTCTCGCAACAGATCTTCGTAATCCCCTTCTGCCATTTCAACTTCAAAACTACCTTCAGCCATCGTGATTAACCTACTTGTATACAAACTTTCTACACAGAGCAAGAGCCTGTTTTCTAAGCTTCTACAGAAAGATGGCTGACACTATCTTCACATTCTGTGAATGAGATCCCGCCCCATATGGGCGTGGTGAAAACATGCGGAATACTGGCTGTAGTTTTAAGCCTCTGGACCAAAAATCCTCCGATGACGCAAAATGACGATTTTTGCGTCATCGGAGGATTTTTTCCAGACTAAAAATTAATAAATCTCTCATCTCAGGGGGATATGGGGGGGGGGGGGGGGGGGGAGCTCGGTAATTAGAAAATACTACTGGTTTTCTACTGATACAAAGCTTAATGCTAAATCCTGAAGTAACCCTTTAACTGACTATTCAGTTTGTGCCCTGACTTAAAAGGATATATTAAACGTGCTTACTAACAATAACGAGGACAACTTAAAATGTTAAAAAATCTTTTAAAAGTACCTCTAAATTACATTTACTGAATGAGAGGGAAAAATACTTTTTATTAAGTTTAATTCAGTAAAGAAACTCACTGCATAAATCCTATTATCAAGTGTTTTTGTCTTGTTTTCCATTTGGCATTATATAAAAATCCTTTAAACAAGATACATTTAATTGAGAAGAAACATATAAGATATTTAGACTTGCTTTAAGAGAATGTATCTTAAATATAAGTGTATTTTGATAAGTGTATTTTTTCACTTGTTCATACTTCTGCCAGTGCAGTAAAGAAAAAAAATATACTCATATTCAACATAAATGGTAAATGCATCTTGTTTTAATGATTTTTATATATTTTAAAATATTAAAATTAATTAAATATTATATTCAAAATTCTCAGATTTTGCAGTATAGCTGGTAAATTAAATGTACATGATTTTTTAGATATTTATATTGGAAAACAAACAAAAAAGACAAATACAAAAAATATTTTTTTGCATTGTATAATGGGCTAAGATTACACCCTCTCACCTTTTTGTTCACTTGATTTCGATCCATCTTTAACTCACAAAATCAAACTCATTCTTCTTTATAGAGCTGCGTATCGCTGATTTTCTTTACCATTTTCTTTGGGGTTTCTGAAGGTTGAAGCATCCAGGATACACACACCAACGACCATTTTGAACAATACACTTATACAAATCTACAGCAAAGACAATTAAACTTTTGTACAGCGCTCCTCCTCATGTAAACTGTGATGTGCTTAATGCCTCCTCCTCCACATGATGGGTGACCTTACCATTGAGCTTACGTCATCCCTCTCATGAGCGTGCATCACAGAGATGTATGGAAGCAAACATTTGTAGTTAAGTATATAAGTATTGTTTTGTTTCTAAAAATAATCAATCACTGGGTTCAGAAGAAATTTATTTGTCGACTGGATTTGTGTGTATTATTTTGATGCACCCTAAATATGCATTTTGGACCATCAAAAAAATGTGCATTCACTTGCATTGTTTGAAGAAACTCATACATCTTGGATGGCCTGAGCATGAGTAAATTACCAGCAATTTTTCATTTTTGAGTGAACTATTCCTTTAAATCGCAAGGCAAAATGGCATCAAATGTTTCCTGATTCATGATAATCATCCAATCACGTACATATATAATTTTCGTTTGTTAAAAAAAAAAAAAAAAAAAGTTAATCTTGGGCTGATTCAGAGAATTCTTAAGAAAATTTAAGACCAATCAGTCACATAGATATGAGATGAGTGTAACAATAGTTGATGTGTGTATTTATGATGAACAAAATCCCAGGATCAAGAGCAAATTCATTATGTGAAATATTTACTGGCATGTTTGAATTGGTCATCATGAATGACTATGTATCAATCCAGTTTTTGCCCACAATAGCATTCACCCATATATTTAACATTTTTGGTCTACTTTCATTTGCATATTGTTTGGAGGAGACCATTGGGAATGATGTGGAATAATGTTTTAAAATACAGAAAATTACATTTGGCTTTCACATTTGATTAATTAAAGAATGAATTAACAGATTTATCTATTTTCTAATTGTTGGTCCCACCTTACAGCTAAAAGACAAAGCCAAACACCTTTTAGACACAGACATTGCCCGTCAAACAATTAGAGAACGCGCATGTGCATTAGCTATACAAGCAATGCAATTTTTATGTTATCTGAGATGATGTCAGATTTTACTGCTGATTTTAAATATGTTCTTTGATCCTATTCTTGACCAACCATTTTGGAGATTTCTGTCTTTCCCATTCAAGTAAATGACTGGAAATATCTTCTCGGGAGCATCCCAAAGATGCCAGTAGAATGTCTTGCTAGAATACTTTGGACGTATTACACTTACAGGCTCACTATTGGCTGATTCAGCAATTAAGTGTGGCCATTTTGGGTAGACATCACTGGCTAGCTTCTTTATAAAAAGCTTTTACTCTTACACAAGTCCTACTTTATCAAAGAAATCTTTAAAACTAAAGTCAAAACTTAAGACTATATTGTTAAGTGCATTCCTGAGAAGTTTTTTATATATGTCTCCAGGTTGAATAGAATGAAATAACCATGTAATTGTTTGAGGACACCAAAATAAAGAGGCTTATCACTTTTAAAGGCAGAAGAATAATAAATAATAAAGAACAATAAATAAAAATAATTAAATTAAATGGTGACGAACTAACCAAAACTTTCACTTTAAGTTTAATTAAACCAATGGGTTATCAGTTCAACTTCAGTTTTGACATTAAGCCTTTTTACTGTCTTATATACAGTAGAGAATAGTTTGTATATGCGTTTTTGATTTGTTGAGATATCTAAAAAAAAAAAAAATCAGTAGTGAAAACCCCAGTAGTCTTTTGGCAGTTGAACATGTGTAAAACTGTACCTTTCAAATCGCAGATCAAATTGCTATTGCAATATTTTTCAAAATAAACGTAATATGGCTTTTTGCCCAAATTGTGAATCCCAAGTCTACACTAAACTTGAAACCAATATGTGACACAATCTTAACCAATAAGAATATATTAGATGTTTAATATATGTTATATGTATATATGTTAGGCTGATAAGCCCCTTCTACTGTTTATTATGCAATTACAAAAATTTTAATTTTCCTATTTAACCTACTGTACTGAATATCATGAAAATCATTTGACATATTGTTGGGTCAGTTGATGGTAATATAAATTAATTTGGATTTTAAAGACATTTAGTTGACATTTCGTATGATGACTATGTTGGGTCGCCTTTTGTACAAAGTTACAAAAGAGTTGTGGAACACATATAGCTCAACAACAACCTTTTGCAGTGAATATACTGTATGTCCTAACAAGTGCAGGTCAGGCTCATAAGAACAAAGAGCCAAAGGGTCTTTTAAATCTTCCAGTGATGCTTAAAGTCTTAGAGACACTGTCACCTGCCAGCAGCAAAGTTTGAATCACAAATGTAAGTCGTGTACAGCCACAGCTTTTGATGGACAAAATGTTTAATTTATAAACTTAGTCATCTCAGTTCTTCTGCGTCTGTATTTAACAAAGGGTGTGATAAAAGGCTTGACTCAATTATTTCAGAGAGTCTAGGGTTTGGTTATGGTCTGCGGACCATCACTGAGTTTTATAAGGATGATAAAAGTCTGGCACTTGGAGAAGCCGGATTTTACAAAGGTCCCACTTAAAGGATATGCTTCCACATATTTGACAGAGCACATTGCAACATTTATGCGATCCTCCTTTGATGCAGGCCCCATGTTTGGGTACATAAAGAACTTGAGATGAGAAGATTCCTCTGCTCCACATCACCGTTTATGACACATCACCATTTCAAAAAGTCACAATTTCAGCTCTCATTTGCCAGCACCATCATCATCATCAACATCTCTTTTTTTTTCCTTCTCAGGAATTCCTCAGAGCCACAAAGAGGGAGGAAAATATATTACAGTTTATGAGTCTCTCTAATGTAATCTAACTTTAGGAGAAATTCTCATTGTCTCTCCAGGGCACTGCAATTTGTCACAACTGTCAAGACAATAACACAGCACACACAGCATAGATTTCTGTTTAAGTTCTCCCTTCAATAATGCAATAGATTTCCGAGACTGTGTGCTTTTCTGCTTTTTTAACTTCTCTTTGCTGCCCACAGGAAGCCCAAACAAAAGCTATGTGGAAAAACAGACATAGAGGCTTACTCTCCTTGCATAATTTTCATCTTTAAATCATTTATGATGTGCAATACATAGTGTAAGTGGGACATCCTTATCATCACCTAATAGGGTGGAAATCTATAAATATAATGATACTAGGTTGTTGCGAACAATGATCAAAGCTGAAGTGTATTTTTCTAATGTTAAAGACCTTTCTCCTATCCCAGCTTAATATGCAGAGACAACTGTAAGCCATTTGAAGTTAGACTTTCCAAAAAGTGTAAATACTTATCCTTACAAAGCAACATTGGCTAAACTAATAGCGTGAGTTTGGAAATGGGACTAAATGTTTGACCAACCAATTGCAGGTTGATTGCAGGATAGGGGTAATGTGCAGGAAATCTTTTTGAAATAAATGTTTTTGCAATTCCATTTGGTAATGCTAGTGGAACAGATTTTACAAACTTAATATGACAAACTTATATTTAGCATTATAATTGATGTCTTACTCTAAGGTTAGTATTTATTATATTTTCTGTTATTGCCGTTATCCTCATTAACTAATCAAATATAGAAGATACGGTTTCCATAAACCTATCCATCATGAATTGGATAGTACAGTATGATGTAAACATGGGAATCCACACCATGTAATGAACCCTACTAAGTTCACTTATGTATATTTAACAAATCTTAATAGGTCTAACATAAAATGTCATTATGCTAAGTATGGAAAATTTCATATCCTGTCATAATTAAACAGGGAAGCAACTGTTTTCGTAATTGCACCTCGCCTTCATAAGACAGCATTAAGCATTCCGAATTGGCCTTAAATTAATGAACATATAAATGCAGAGGTAAATAATTAAATGCAACTGAGAGGCCTCTGCGTGTGAGAGCAAGATTAGCATTTGCATTTGTTTACACCTCAGATTCCAACACATAGCCACTCATCATCGTCTCGATTAAGAAACCAGTCATGTGTAACGGAAATACCTTATCCTTACCAAGACTGTATATCTTGATAAATCCCTCTTACAGATGCATAATCCCAGACTGAATAATGCATATCCAGCCATGATGTATTAATGAAACCCCTTTCATTAAGCAATGAATTATGTACGATAAACAGTCACCTCTTAATGAAAACATACAACAAGTGGGCAGGTTAAGTGGTAAACGATTGGCCACCGGTTAGTGTGTTCTGAGCCATGGTTGAGGAGGACCCTGCTTAAATGCACATTATTCCTCACAGACAGGTGGAAAGGCATTTTTTATGCATGAATTGCTCCTGATTACAGCCAGACAGCACACTGAGTGCAAGTGTGATGCCCAATTATAGGTTCATCACAATTGGGGTAATAATTATAAAATAATTTACATACACCGGCAGCCAAAATTTTGGAATAGTGTACAGATTTTGCCCTTATGGAAGGAAATTGGTACTTTTACTCACCAAAGTGGCATTCAACTGATCACAATGTATAGTCAGTACATTAATAATGTGTATTAATAATAATTACTATTACAATTAAAAAATAAATAAAAACAAATTTAGAACATCTTCTAAGAGTTCAGAACTATTTCAAAGAGTTCTCTTTAAAAAATTCTCCATGTGCAGCAATAACAGCTATGCAGATCCTTGGCATTCTACACCTTGCATTCTATCTGATCCCACAAAAGCTCAATGGGATTAACCCTCTGGGGTCTGAGTGTATTTTGAGCCCTGGAGAAGTTTTGACAAGCCTTAACATTTGTGCTTTTTTCAGTTGCTTAAAAACATATTAATGGCTAAAATCTGATAACACTGTATTCAGCACAAACTGGGCTACAATAATATGTGAGCAACATGTATGTACAGGTTTGTATTTTTGAGAAAATAACGTTTATGCATGGTTTTCGAAAAAACAAAACTTTTATGTCACTGAAGTAAGGCCATATAACACGTACTAAACATTTGTCCACAAGACTTTTGAGTGCTGGATCTTTTAGCCTAGAGTTTTTGCTACAAAATGATGCGAAAACCATCCTGATCACTCATTCATACGAAACAATATAGTAATTTAACTTTTGTAAGACAATTTTAGTGTTGAAAGGTAATATGCGAGGAGGCGTGAACGATCATGAATATGGATTGTAATTCACACCTGAGAGACAATGACCCCACCCCTGGGCCTATCAGTGAGGTATGTGAGGTATGAATATGAGGAGACTTAATGATCAAAATCAAGTTTTAAGTTAAAAGAATTAATCTGACTATATATTTTCATTACATAAAGACTTTATTTAATTTTAGACCTACACTACCATTAAAAGAAGTCTCTTCTGCTCACTAAGACTGGATTTATTTGATCCAAAATACAGAAACAATATTGATATTCTGAACTTTTTTAAATTTAAATATATTGTAAAATGCAATTTGTTATCAAAGCTGAATTTTCAGCATCATTACTGCAGTCTTCAGTGTCACATGATCATTCAGAAATCATTATACGATGGTGATTTTCTAATATGGGCATTTTTAAAGTGCATTTTACTCATTTAACCTGAACACATATTTGCAAGCACAAGCATTGATGATAACGAGGCATTATAAACACTAGATAAAATACAATCTAAACATTCATATTATTTTTATATCATATTACATATCATATTTATATCATATAGCTTACAGTTGAAATACCTGCTTTAGCCGAAACTGCATTTAAATGTAACTAAAACTTGCTTATTAGGAGTCATATTTCAAATGTCAATACTCTGTATCCTGGCTGGCAAGTCTGTAAACAGTCCCACTAGTAAATATGTACATGTTTATATAAAATAGCATGTCAACTAATGAAAAAGAAATGATTTACTCGTCCGAAATTGTATACTCGGATCAAGTCTCTCTTCAAAATACAAATGTTCATCGGAGTCCCGCTCTCCTTCTGAGGAAAATGTTAACTCTTCCTTACAATCCTGGAGCTTTCTCACTTGTGTATCATTGCAAACGCGCAGAAAAATTAATGAAATGTCTTTACATTAAACCTCACATTAGGGGTGTGTACATTTGCGTTGCTCGTCTCAGCACATTAGCGTATGAATGGCGCTCTCTGCTGGTGGGTGGGATCACATTACAGATAATTAGATGAACCGATAAAAACTGAACATCGCTTTGTTTCAAACAGATTGCATTGCAGGAGAATATTTGTTTTAAATTTTTATTTGTTTATTAAGACATTGTTTATTAATTTGCTTTCTTTAGACATATGTTTACTGTTTGTGTGATAAGTATTCGCGCAGTTTCAGTTCATTTTAGTGACGTGTTTCAGAAATATGCTTGTGAACACAGAGACTGCTGAAAGCTCACCCTTTTTATTTTCTTTATTTTACAAAAGCACAAGATTTTGTTGTTATTGTGAGTGTACACAAATAAAAGTAGACCCTTTATAGTCTCTAATGATGTCTTCACTTATCTGTATATCCAAAAATTATGGAGTATTTTAAGTTGTTTCTGCTATAATGACGAAAATATCCAGCAGGACGCGCCGGCACGTCCGTCGACCCCAGAGGGTTAAGATCCATAACTCTCTTTTCCAGTAATCTGTTGTACAATGTCTGTTTCTTTGCCCACTCTAACCTTTTATTTTTTTCTGTTTCAAAAGGGGCTTTTTCTTTGCAATTCTTCCCATAAGGCCTGCACCCCTGAGTATTCTCTTTACTGTTGTACATGAAACTGCGGTATAGCAGGTAAAATTCAAAGCTGTCAGTTGAGGACATGTGAGGCATCTATTTCTCAAACTAGAGACTCTGATGTACTTATCCTCTTGTTTAGTTGTACATCTGGCCTTCCACATCTATTTCTGTCCTTGTTAGGGCCAATCGTCTTTTGTCTTTGAAGACTAAAGTGTACACATTTCTATTTAATTTAATTTTATTGATCAATTGTCACACATTATACATACATTTCTGCATATATACAGTGAAATTATTTATTCAGTTATTAAACCTTCAGTTCTTTGGCAATTTCAAGCATTGTATAGCTTTCATTCCTCAAAACAATGATTGACTGATGAGTTTCTAGAGAACGCTGTTTATGTTTTGCCATTTTTACCTAATATTGACCCTAAGAAATGCCAGTCTATTGCATACTGTGGCAACTCAGCACAAACACAAAGACAATGTTAAACTTAATTTAATGGACCTAATAGCTTTCCATTATGTTTGACATAATGGCAAGTGATTTTCTAGTACCAAATTTGCAATTTAGCATGATTACTCAAGGATAAGGTGTTGGGAGTGATGGCGGCTGGAAATGGGGCCTGTATAGATTTGATTAAAAATGACTTTTTTCAAATAGTGATGGTGTTTTTTACACCGACTATACTTTGTGATCTGCTGAATGTCACTTTGGTGAATTAAAGTACTAATATCCTTCTGAAACAACAAAATATGTACATTATTCCAAACTTTTGGCCACCAGTGTAAATACAAATGTTATCAGAGTTTTGATGAATTGCTACAATTAATAACAAGAGTGTTTTCATAAAAGAGTGTTCTTTTCACTACTATTTGTGAATGGTGGGTTTGACAGACAGGTATAGAGTTCTGTGTGAGCATAGCGAGTTGTGAAGGGTCTGCTGCATTGCTCTTCATAACCATGCAAGACCGAAGCTGACCACACATGCACATTTGCCTTGTGAACATGCACATTTCCACCATTTTTCAGACTGCTGGGACTTAACTTATAGTATTGCACTGAAGCCCAGTACCTGCTACAGTTCTTGGGGCCTCAACTTTATGGTGGAGCTGATCAAATGAATCTGGAGACCAATTTACTGCAAGTTCCCTGGTAGTGTTTGTGCCACTTTTGGACAGGGTGAGACATTGAAATTGAGGTCAGTACAATGGCAAATGAAAGGACAAGGTTTGTGAAGGAAATCAGAAAAGTCCTTTGTGTCTGCTGATGAACTCTTTCTTATTGCCAAGAGCATTGGACCAGTAGTTGGAAAAGAAGAGTCACAATTGGAGATGGGGGATGAAGAGGGATGTTTTGATTTTGCTTTCCTAAATTGTAAAACTCTTTTGGAATTGTAAGATGAGGGAATGGCTATGTTACTTGATTTTAGAGATACACACAAATTATTATTATATTATTACTGTACTCAGGCTACAGTTACACAACAAGATTGTTTCAACACAATCTCAGGCTCATTCTGATCACACATCAGTCACCCACACAAATACCAGCCACATACATACACTGCTGACATTGAATATCAACATATGCTTACTATATATGAAAACTGGGCAAAAAGCTTCAGGCCAGAGGTTCCTCTCCTATGCCAACACTGACCAGCCCAGCTTAATCCCAGGTCCATACTAAACCCTTTTCACGCAACACAGCTGACCAGGAGAGATCTCCCATATGTTGCATATAGAGTTTAAATCGATGGAGGCTAGATTGGTGACTCCACCTCTGAGATCAGCTTCAATAGCCTATGCAGACAAATTGAAGAGGGCTTGAAAGAGCATTTTAGTGAGTGAAATCATGAGGTATTGTAAAAATCACAAAAACCTGGCTGCTTTAAATAGTTTCAATTAGGTGAAATGTGTAGCACAGAACTGTTTCAAGATCTAATGGGTGCACGCTAAGGAGAACATGAAAACCCACAACAGTTCTTATATTGTGACATAGTCCTTATACAAAAGATCTTGTCTGCCTCCAAACAAATGACTGCTGACATAAGATGTGATACAAAAAGCATACAAGAAGTGTTCCTCTATACTGTGTTCCAGGGTCTGGGGCCTAAATACAATGAAATCTGCCATGAATTTTAACAACTTGTTGAAGCTGGAGATGTTACAGATGACATGTTGATCAGACATTTTGTAAAGGTAACATGTGAAGAACAGGAGAGACTGTGATGGCTACAGTCACTTTCAGGACCAAAAACCACACATGCTCGCAGTGCTCAAGTTGAAGGGAGTTCAGAAACCAGAACAGTAGTTTCAGCATCTGAACCAGCAAATAAAGAGATTCGTAAACTCATTAATCAAGTAGAGGGTCTGACAAGTGTTGTTAATTCATTGCAGCAGACCACGTCAGCAGAGCATGAGTGTCAGTGCATGGCTAAAGCACCTGATAAAAGGAGATGAAAATTGTGTTGTCCCAATTTTGCTAAACTGGGAAAAATGGAGACCTGCAATCACTGCTTCTTTTGTGGTGAAGAAGGCCGCAGGGCTGCCGCTGGCAGAAACATACAGAAGAGGTCAGTGCCAAACAGTAAACCCAAAAGTGCTCAACAAACAACATTCCCTGATACACAATCACTCAAACTTACCGACAACTTAACTACAGTTGATGTTGGAATGTGGAACCACGATGAGATTACTGAGTGTATTTTACCTGTTGTTTCTGGCACCTAGCTTGAGTCTGTGTTTGTAGCCTGCTAGCTTTTTTAGCATCTATCTGTTTTCAGCTTTTAATCCTTAACATATGCCATTTTTCAGCACACATCGGGTTTCCTCCCACATTATTCTCTTATCACGATTCAACTGCGTGTATCAGTGTTCTATTTTTATTGCGATTAAACTGCATGCATTTTACAGTTCACACCCGTATTTCTCCTCTGTGTTACACAGATTATTGCATCGATCTCAAAGCATCATTGTGACAGGGATTAATGGAAAGGAGGATGCGAGAACCAGTTTGAGAATATAAATTGTATTTTAATTCGAAACTTGAACAAAAAGACAAACACACAAATGTGTCGGACAGCTGTCCATAAATCCCTCTCTCTCCCGCACTTTATCCCTCTCTGAGGCTTGATTAGCCTGATTAGGGGCCGGGTGTGCGGAATCACAACCCGGACCCGCCCTCTGCCCTGGCACAATCCCTTTTCAAGAACAATCATAACAACAAACAACAACAACAAACAATTGCGGTTAGTCATGGCATACACTCATGTTATTTCTTCACACATTGCATGTCACAAGTTTATGATAGCTTCTTTTGTCAATAAATATAAGGAATTAGTCAGTCTGAAGGAGAAGGTTAATGAGTTAGATACACACATCTGAAGGACAGTGGAGGTCATTGAGTAAGAGAAGCTTGTAGATACCCACAAACATGGGTTCCGTCTCTAGAGCCCCTGCAGCAGGGCGTTTTTTGAGACATCTAGGTGGCATATCACTCAGCAAAGCGACACCACTCTCCCGTTCCTGTTAGGGTTTCCAATCAATTGTCCCCACTCAGTGATACCAACTGAGAATCATATCGAAAAAGCACTAATAACTAGTGATTCTATTGTAAGGAACGTAGAAATAGAGCCACTACTGTTTAAATGCATTTCTGGTCCTCGAGCATCTGAGATCAGATCAAATTTACAAGTGCTAACTAATACTAAATGTAGATTTTCTAAAATTGTTATTCATATCGGCACTAATGATGTCCAGCTTCGCCAGTCGGAGATCACTAAAGATAGTGTTAAAGAGGTGTATGAACTTGCAAAAACAATGTCAGACACTGTAATATGCACTGGCCCCTGCTCGAGTGGTGATAGTGGTTTATAGTAGTTTAGTGTCACTGAATGGCTGAGTGGTGTCTGGAGATTAGCATAGGATTAATAGACAATTGGAAGAGTTTTTGGGGGTAGACCTGAAATAAGATTAACATCATATGAAGGTAGGGCTACTAAACACTAGATCTCCTCTCAAAGCACTAATTGTAAATTAAATTATTACAGATCATATTTTGGATGTGCTCTGTTTGACCGAAACCTGGTTTAAACCGGATGAATATATTAGATTAAATGAATCTGCTCCTAGAATTAACAAGTTTTTGGTGTTACTCAGAGGACAGGATTTAAGTCTTTTGAACTAATAATGTGACACTGTCAGATATAAATAAAAATCTTTTTTCATCTTTTGCCCTTTCAACAGAATAAAGATCACACAGGCATAATTCTGATTTCCTTGGTGAATTTGCTTATCAGCTCTTGTAGTTACTATAGATGTAGCTGTAGTTTTGTAGTTACTATAGTGACTTAAACATTCACATAGATAATGAAAATACACAACTGATTTGCATTTATCAATATTCTCAACTATTTTGGAGTCATACAAAATGCGACAGGACCAGCTCATTGCCATAATCATGTTCAAGATCTAATTCTGTCATATGTTGCTGATGTTGATACAATAGAAATTCTATTACAAAGCGATGATATCTCAGATCATTACCTCGTCTCTTGTATTCTGTGATCAGCTAATGTTACTCAATCTACACCATGCTATACTTTAGGTATAATTGTTTTGACCACAAAAGACAGCTTTACTTATAAACTTCCAGATCTATCTCATACACTCAATAAGCTCCACAGTCTAGAAGAACTTGATGAAATAACAGAAAACATAAAAACAGAATTCTCTAGCACTCTTGATAGTGTCGCCCCCATTCGATTAAATAAAATGTAAGAAAAAACCCCACACCATGGTACAATGATCACACTCATGCTCCCAAGAGAGAAGCTCGGAAAGTGCAGCACAAGTGGAAGAATACAAAATTAGAGGTATTTCGCAGTGCATGGAATGATAGTTTCTGTAGCTACAGATAGGCACTTAAAGCTGCCAGGTCAGCATATTTTAGCAAACTCATATAAAATAACAAAAACTATACTATGTGTTTATTTATTACTGTGGCTACATTACACCTTAGTGCTGCCTTCAACACGATAGCACTCTATTCTCTTGAATAGGCTAGAGAATTATGTTGGCACTTGTGGACTTGCATTAGCATGGTTTAGGTCCCATTTATCAGACTGCTACCACTTTGTCTGTGTAAATGAGTAATTGTCAAACAAAAAGTTAAGTATGGAGTTCCACAGGGATCAATTTTAGGGCTTTTCTCCTTGTATATGCTTCCCCTGGGAGATACTATCAGTTAATAATGGAATAAATTTCAACTGTTATGCCAATGATACCCAATTTTATATTTCTTCAAAACCTGACAAAATTTCACAATTCTCCAAAATAGCAGAGTATATCAATGAAATCAAAGATTGGATGGCCAGAAATTTCCTTCTATTTAATTTCGACAAAACAGAGGTACTAATTATTGGACCAAAAACCTCTAAAAACAAGCCACTAAAAATATAATTTGAGAATATCCAGCAAGAGCTATAAATTAACTTCAATATGTTCAAAATGCGCTAAACTTTTATATTGTGAAAGGTGCTATACAAATAAAAATGACTTGACTTGACCAAACAGATAAACAGCACCTATTTATTATTGATTGACTATTTTCAAAGCATTGAAGAGCTGCTTAAAATACATTATTTTACAGCATTTGTCCACCATTTACAACATTCAACCATGCACAATAGAATATTAGGATATTTGGGGCAGTGAAATGTTTTGTTTATAATTTAATTATAGACTATAAAATAAATGTATTATTTGATGACAGAGATTGTTGTGGTTAATGAAGAGCTCAATGAAATTTCAGATTGATTGCAGACCAATGTAGCTGCCGCTCAAAGAAATAGAAATAATGTTTTTATGTGCGAGATGCACATGGATGCATCAGGGATTTTGGTACACAAACAGCATGCAGAACTGCCCTGCATTGCATTGTGCGGTTTCCCGTAAATTAACTAGAAAATCATATCAGTGATGACATGGCCCTAATATTATCAGTGAGCTTTTCCAGTGTTTTTAAATGTAGCATTTGCAGTCAAATCGTTAGACGGAACTTCTCAGCGAGTGCTAATTACTACTATGTTGACTCATTTGTACAGTATACATTTTCAGTTTTCACAAAAGATTCAGAAAGAAATCTCGGGATAGACTATTATTTCTTTAGATAGGGATAATTTTAAATAAAACTAAATTATTTTGAATTGACAAATTGAAAAATAAGTAGAAATATAATAACCTTGTTTGTTATGACTAACACAGCTTTCACTTTCTTTAGTTTATGTTTGATTGGAGGGGAAAAAGCAACAAATAATTAAAATGTCAACAGAACGTAATAAATTGTGTTGAAGTACAGTTTTGTCTACATACACCTAAAGCATATACTTTAATTCTGAAACCATTTTGAAGTTTGTTCAGCAGGAAACTAATCATAATATATATATATATATATATATATATATATATATATATATATATATATATATATATATATATATATATATATATGAAATGCAACAGTGGTGTTTTTGTTACATTCATATTGACAAACTGTTTTTGTTAGTTGTGAAGTTTAAAATAAGCTTAAAATATTGATGTTGCATTTACGGATATAATTTTAATTCAAATTCATGAACAGATACATTTGGAATCGGACTCGGCCTGTTATGGACTCGGTCTTGAGTTCGACTCTCCCCTTTTTGGACTCAAACTTAACTCTGACTTGATTATTTAAAGACTCTGACTTGACTCGGACTCCAACCTAACACAATCAAATTGTAACTGTAAACTCAACATCAATATTTTAAGCTTATTTTAAATTCAACAACTACGAAAACACAATTGTCAATATAAATGTAACAAAAACCAGAGTTATTATTGTTTAGAATTTTTATTAAGTTTTTTTATTTCTACTTCATTTTCAATTTGTCCTTAAAATTTTTTTGTAGTTTTATTTCAAATGATCCCCATCTAAATAAATAATATAAACTGAGATTTCTTTTTGTCTCTATCTGCCGAATGGTTGGGAAAATAATGAGTCAACACAGTAGTTATTAGCACTCGCTGAGAAGTTACACTACTGACAGAATGACATAGTCCTCTGAGCACTCGAGCACAGCATCCTCATCATTCCCAGAGCTGGGAGGCTCCTGCTCAAATGAAGAAACACTGGAGTGGGAAGATTCTTCTAGTAAAGAAGCCTCAGTTTGGTTGGCCCAACTGAGAGACGGCAAAGTCTGAGGACCCCCTAGAGTTGCAATGTCTTCGCCATTTCCCCAACTGATTCATCATGTTTGAGTTGGGTAGCAGCTACTTTGAGCCTATGGTGCAGGAGTTTCCTTGGCAAGGGCATAAAATGTCTAAAATTTTTAAGGAAGGAGAGAACCTCCTCCTCGTGTTTGAATCCCATGCACACAACACAGAAAGGATGGGAATGTCTTGTTGCGATAAGTGCTCCACAGGCGACAAGGGCATGCTCGCGACTGCTGGTTACCGGTGCAAGCAGGGGATGAGGGTTTGGGATGATCCATGTTACAGAAAAACTCTTGAGTAATAATCCACCCAATAACAGGAAAATGGCATTGAGGAAAGAAGGCCAGCCATATAGAAACACAAAGGCCACGAAGCGTGGGTGAATTGCAGGCTGAATAAAACTGCCAAAGGAGTTCTGGTCAGTTTGCTGTCACGCCTGGCGAAGGCTGATCCAAGGATGTGTCCTTCTACAAACTGTTGAGTGAGAGCCAAATGTGAAAACCAGTCAAGCTTTGAGTATTCTGCATAGAGGTTCAAATGCCAACCGAGGAAAGTAGCATGTACAGGTCCTTTTATGTCCTCAGGTAAGGGTGGGGCCTGACAGTGGCATTGGACACATGCTCCTGACTGTCAAGCCAGACTTGGTGCAATTGGATGCTTCTGCAGAGATCAGGTGCATATGCCCTTCCCATAGGTGGATCTTGAACATGAGTTGATGAAAGAGAACTGCCCAAAGAATGACTTATCCATCCCTTGGTCAACCTACATTCCAAACACTATTCTAACTAAACACTGTAGAAGCAAATTCAATTCACTCACTACCTTTGATGAGCACTGCACCACACGCATCATGGTTAGGCCATGTAGATTACCCATATCACATAGTTCCAGTCACTTTTATCAGACAAAAGACAGACAGAAAAGTGAGTTTTCAAATAGCTGAGTTTTATTGATTAGAGAATTACATTTTATGGCGGGGAGAGTATGACGCCGTAGATATGAGTTCATCATTGAAGTAATATTTCTAAATGAATGTACATAAACACTAATTTTATCAGAGTTTTCATTAATTGCTACAATCAATAACAAGAGTGTTTTAATAAAAGAGTGTTCTTTTCACTACACATGGTGAATGGTGGTTTTGCCAGACCGGTAGAGGCACTGTGTGAGCATAGTGTGTTCCAAAGGGTCGGCTGTGTTGCTATTCATAACCCAGCAAGTCTGGAGTTGACTGCAAATTTGAAAAATGTGTCTTGTGTCTTTATTTCCACCATTGTACAGACTGCTGGGACTTAACTGATTGTCTGGGACTAAAGCCCAGTACCTGCTACACCAGCTAAGTATTCATGTGCACACACACACACACACACACATACACACACACACACACACACACACACACACAGTGCTGTGCAAACATTTTAGGCACTTGTGAAAAATGTTGCATAATGAATATGTCTTAAAAAATAATGCCATAAATAGGTTTCATTTATCAATTAACAACATACAAAGTCCAATAAACATAAACATGCTAAATCAAAATTTGGTGTGGCCACCTTTGCCTTTAAAACAGCCTAATTCTTCAATGTACACCTGGATAAATATTTTCTTGGTGGTTGGCAGATAGGATGTAAAGCTTCTTGGAGAATTGACCATAGTTCTGTTTAGACTGTCTCAATTACTTCTGTCTCTTCATGTAATCTCAGACTGACTCGATGTTCAGTGGGGGCAATGCCATCTCTTGCAGAGCACCCTGTTCTTCTGTTCTAATCTTCTCTATTTGCAAAAGTAATGTTTGAGAGTATAATAACCATCTTAAGACAAATGTATTTGTGAAACATCTTAGGTGCCTAAAACGTTTGCACAATACTGTATATATATATATATATATATATATATATATATAGAGAGAGAGAGAGAGAGAGAGAGAGAGAGAGAGAGAGAGAGAGAGAGAGGGGTTTGGGAGGGTTACTTTTGAAATATATTCCACAACAGATTGCAGAATACATGCTGTAAAATGTAATCTGCAATGTATTTAGTAATGTATCAATGTAATTAGATTACTCAATGTCAGTAACGTATTTGAAATACTTTTGATTACTTATTCAGCACTGATAGATTTTTTTCACTTGTTTTCCATAAAAACTCTGCCAGAACAGTAAGACAAAATGGTTTTGTTAAAAATACATTCTCTGAAAAACCTAAATATTTTATGCAGTGTTGTTTCTAAAACAAGATCAATCTAATTGTTCTTGTTTTAAGGATATTTAGATATTTTTATAGGAAAACAATACAAAAATGATTATCATGAAAACGATTTTGGGGGGCCTGGGTAGCTCAGCAATTATTGCAGTTAACTACCACCCCTGGAGTCGCAAGTTCAAATCCAGGGTGTGCTGAGTGACTACAGCCAGGTCTCCTAAACAACCAAATTGGAGTTGCTAGGGTGGGTGGATTCACATGGGGTAACCTCCTCGAGGTCGCTATGATGTGTGTTTCTCGCATTTGGTGGGGCGAGTGGTGAGTTGTGCGAGGATGAATAGCATGCTGACAGAGCATGCTGACTCTGACAGAGCTCCAGCATTTCTCTGTAGAGAGAGGAGAACCTTCCAGAAGAACAACCATATCTGCAGCACTCCACCAATAAAGCCTATATTGGTAGAGTGGCCAAACGGAAGCCACTCCTTAGTAAAAGGCAAATGACAGCCCACCTGGAGTTTGCCAAATGGCACCTGAAGGACTCTCTGGTCCTTCAAACAAAATTCTCTGGTCTGATGAAACAAAGATTGAACTCTTTGGCCTGAATGGCAAGCAGCATGTCTGGAGGAAACCAGACACCACTCATCACCTGGCCAATACCATCCCTACAGTGAAGCATGGTGGTGGCAGCATCATGCTGTGGGGATGTTTTTCAGCGGCAGGAACTGGGAGACTAGTCAGGATTGAGGGAAAGATGAATGCAGCAATGTACAGAGACATCCTTGATGAATACCTTCTCCAGAGTGCTCTGGACCTCAGACAGGGGTGAATGTTCATCTTCCAACAGGACAATGACCCTAAGCACACAACTAAGATAACAAAGGAGTGGCTATGGTTCAACTCTGTGAATTTCCTTGAGTGGCCCAGCCAGAGCCCAGACTTGAACCCGATTGAACATCTCTGGAGAGATCTGATAATGGCTGTGCACCGACGCTCCCCATCCCACCAGATGGAGCTTGAGAGGTCCTGCAAAGAAGAATGGGAGAAACTGCCCAAAAATAGGTGTGCCAAGCTTGTAGCATCATATACAAAACGACTTGAGGCTGTAGTTGGTGCCAAAGGTGCTTCAACAAATTATTGAGCAAAGGCTGTGAATACTTATGTACTTATGTTATTTTTTTCGTTTTTTATTTTTAATACATTTGCAAAGATTTCAAACAAATTTCTTTCATGTTGTCATTATGGGGTATTGTTTGTATAATTTTGAGGAAAATAATGAATTTAATCCATTTTGGAATAAGCCTGTAACATAACAAAATGTGGAAAAAGTGAAGCGCTGTGAATAATTTCCGGATGCACCGTATATGTGTATATATACAGTGCATATATATATATATATGGAGGGGATCACTCCCAAGGGGAAGACACTACGGAGACAACACCCCGCCCCTGGAGAGAGAAAGGGGGGTATTTTGAGTGGAAATACATCACATGGTCTTGCCGACTCTTTTTTTGTCTTAAGTAAGTATATTTCATCATGTGGAGAAGTCCCATGGTTGGTCCTACCCAATGGGGGAGGAGTTTCTACAAACATGGTGACTAGGGCAGAGCGGCCTCTGCCCAAGGAAGAAACAGTTTACCAACAGGGAAACATGGTGTTACCTACGGGGAATCAGCACATGCGGAGCACCTACCCCAGTACAGGGCTTAGTTAGCACGTGTACTGAGCTGGCAGCGAGTTTCTCCGCAAACTCGTTTGCCACAGGGCTAGGAAGAAGTTATCCAGGGAACACATCTTGTGAACACTTCTGTGAGTCAACAGTGCATGTCTTCAGCTCAGTGGAGGTGAAATGCGCTATGCACAAGCAATAAACCTGGCCAACTGTCCCGGTCTTTCCTGTTTGTTCTTGCTAAGACACGGGACGAAACCGGCTCAACCCGTATATTGTAGAACCTCGTAAAGGTGTTGGATGGGGTTGGGGGTTGTGGCTGAAGTGGCTTTCTCTCATGTGGAAAGAAAGCCACGACCACAACATTGCCATGGTATGTTCTCACACTGAGAACATGAACCATTCAGCTCTGATGACCATCAGAAGTGGAGAGAAATTGACCACATCCAGGAACTACACAGAGGCGGATGGACATCTTTAAAAAGACGCGTCCTGAAAAGGATGTTCAAAGCCTGCGGTGTATTGCTCTTTTGTGAGTGAAAATTAACTCTTTTAGAGAAATAAAACTCTTTTAGGAGGAAGAACACTCTTTTAGACAGAAGCGCTGTCGAAGTGCCAAGGGGTCGTGGACTGCACAGCATGCAGAGAGAGAACGTCAATGGAAATGCGCCGTAGATCCAACTGCAGTGCTCTGCCATAGGGATGAGTGGAACAGTAGTAAGACTGTAGTAGTAACAACCGTAACACGCACAACCGCTCTGCTCCAAAGAAAAAATCTGACTGACACATGCCCGCTTCCCTTTATACCCGTGTGTCTGGTGGTGGGACATGCAAATTTTGTCTGTCAATTTCTCACTGGCCTTTTCTCAAGTTCAGAGGTATGCAAGGCTCCCAAGGAAGACCCCTCATGTCACACAAGTGAGTGACAGAAGGGGAATCATCTTTTTCTCACCCACACTGATCATATCACTTCTGAAGATATGGATTTAACTACTGGAGTCTGATGGATTACTTTGAATTTGCCTTTATGTGCTTTTTGGAGCATATACATTTTGGCACATATTCACTTGCAATGTTGTGACCTACAGAGCTGAAATATTCTTCTAAAAATCACAATTTGTGTTCTGCAGAAGTAAGGAAGTCAGTCATACATATACTGTATCTGGGATGGCATGAGGGTTTAGAGCAACATCATAGTGAATGATGACAGAATTTCCATTTATAATAATAATAATAATAATAATAATAATAATAATAATATAATACAATTCTGTAATATATGTTAAATGTGTATTATGTAATGGAATGTAGGGGAGTTAACATCCATTGTCATTATTTAAAAAAATCTTAATGCTAAAAGTAGCTATTGACTTTAGGAGGAACTCTTAAAAATGATGGGTGTGTCAAAACTAATCTTAGGACTAATCTAAGAGTAAATCATGGAACATTTTAATGCAAAAAGTAGCTCCTAAACCCACAACCATTTTGAAGTCATCCTAAGGACTTCCCAAAAGAGTGAATTGCAAACAATCCAAAGCATGGATGCTATTGTCAATCCACATGGCAATAACTGTTAAACCACGAGTCAATGTATTAGAATATTATTATGATATTGACATTCACCTGAATCACAAACTGAGTCCATGCATTTTAATATTATAATATTATAATACTATCATTGACCTTTTGAAAAGGTATTGCTTGAATTGCAAGGGTGTTTTTGTTATTGTAAACTTAGTTAGGGATGCAATTACCTCTCCTACGAATCTAAACAACCCAATTATATCAGAGATAAAGGTTTTGACACCTCTGCACACCCTGGGACCACAGGCAAACTGCAACTGTGATGAATTGGGAATTTACATGTACAGTTATGCATTTGGCAGATGCTTTTATCCAAAGCGACTTACAGGGCCTTTTATATAAGTGCACTTATTACAGGGACAATCCCCCCGGAGCAACCTGGAGTTAAGTACCTTGCTCAAGGGCACAATGGTAGTGGCCGTGGGGTTCGAACCAGCGACCTTCTGATTAGCAGCCCTGTGCTCTAGCCACTAGCCACCACCACTCCAATTTCTGTATCATCCGTCAGCAGAATCAGCTATCAAATTATAAATGCACTCTCCTCTCATTTTACATCAATTCATTGCGTATGTTTTCCCGTGGATGTGCGTTCCCTTCAGAGAAATTGCTGGGCTACCCAGTGTAGTTGATGCTATAGACGAGATGTACTCTTCTTTCATTGCACCAACACAGGATGAAGATGTATTCATTAACCTAAATTAATTCCACAGACCAACACAAAAGTTGTTTTTGATGCTCAGTACAAGGTCCTTGACATTGTCGCCAAGTGCCAGGCTCCACTCATGACTATTGCATCCTAATGGAGGCGTACTTGACTATTTTCTATTTAGCTATGTGTATTAAATAAAACCCTTTATTATTTTTAAACCCCTTTATTATTTTTAAACATTTCCATCCATCCATATTATATAGAATATACTGTATATACACACACATACAGTATTTTGTATATATGTATTTCCCACTGTCTGTCTATAATGAACTTGCTGACAAATAGCAGTTCCCTGTCTAGCAATCACTTTGAGCAATTTAAGAAAATGCGCTCATAAAATGTGAAGACAAGGTTAACTCCATCTTTACTCTTACCCATTAATGCACAGTCTTATACGGGCTGAAGTCCAGGGGACAACAACTTCCATGTGGCCCAGTGGTAGGAGCGAATTTAAATGTTTTCAGAAGATGCGGTTGTTGACATGGTGACAGTCCTGCAGGTATTAAAGGCATTCATGTATTGTTTGTTCAATGCACAGCAGTTGTAGTTCCACAGCTTTGTAGTTCCTCACAATGCAAGTGAATAGGTGCCAACGTTTTGAAGAACCAAAAGGACATAAAAGCCACATAAAAGTAATCCATTAGACTCCAGTGATTACATCCATATCTTCAGAAGTGACATGATAGGTGTGGGTGAGTAACAGATCAATATTTAAGTCCTTTATTTACTATAACTCTCCACTTCCGCATTCTTCTTTTGTTTTTGATGATTTGCATGAATATCGCCACCTACTTGGAAGGAAGGAGAATTTAGGGTAAAAACATGTTTAAATTGTGATGTGTATCTCACCCACACCCTTCATATAAACTGGCAGCCAAAAGTCTAGAATAATGTAGAGATTTTGATAATATATTGGTACTTTTATTCAACAAAGAGGCATTTAACTAATCACAATACACAGTCAGGACCTTAATAACGTGGAAATTACAGTTACAATTTGAAAAGAAAAAAAGTTCAAAACTTTTTTAACTACAAAGAATTCTCATAAAAAAAACGTCAACGTGCAACAATGACAGCTTTGCAGATCCATGGAATTCTAGCTGTCAGTTTGTCCAGATACTCAGATGACATTTCACCAAATTCTCAATGGGTTTAAGCATGTAATTTCTCCAGTCAGTCTCATCCTCAAAACACAATCTCCTGTCCCTATTAGGCCACCTCAATTTTGCCATGTGAATTATTCCCCAAGGCCACTCCTTCATTTCCCGACTCCTCACACTAACCCATTCCATAGACAACCTCTCTGACATCATATCAATCGATGACTGCTGCTTCTCAGACCTTCTCTTCCAGTCAAATCACTGGAATGGCATTTTCCTCTTTCACAATGAAGATCCCATATCTCCGGACAACATGCCCCTCTTCACGGACACTGCTCCCTCCATATGTTTTGGAGGTTATTTTCAAGGATCATGGTTCGCAGGGAAATGGCCAGACAAATTTCTTAACATAGCTTCCAATGCTCCCTCATCCGTTCTCTTCAAAATGTATCCCATCATCATGGCGAGCATCATATGGGGTTCCCCCCTGGGCACGCAAAGGTGTTGTTCCACAGGATAATTACGCAGTTGTCATCGTAATTAATAAAGGACGGTCCTCCTCTAGCCCCATCATGTCCCTCATGAGATGTCTGACATGGCAGAGTATTTCCTGCAACATCATTATTTCAGCCAGACACATTCCTGTGTTTTCTAATGTAATCGTTGACTCCCTCTCTTGTTTTCGCTTCTAGGAGTTCCCTGCCTCCTGCTCTCAGACCTCCTACTGGATTAAGCCCTTCTTTACTACCCCTTCTTAATTCCACTACAACTCTCATGCAGCGAGGACTTTCACAGTCCAAACTCACTTCCTACAACTCCGCTTGTGCCCAATATTCCTCCTTCTGCTTATCATACAGTACTCCTCTATTTCCCATTCTGATCTCCACAGTTTGCATGTTTGTTTCTTTTTGCTTTTACACGAGACATCTAAAATTTTGATCTATCAATATACTGTATGGTAGCCGCTACTCAATTTCATGCCAGATGCCAGAAACCCCTAGCATTTTCTACAATACCTCCATTCGACTGCTGCTCAAAGGAGTCCAAAAATCCTGGGCCCGGCCATAAAATAACCATTTAAAAAAATATCTAGCCCCTTTTCCCCCTTCATATCTATGGTTAAATACCTGCAAACCCATTCACACTTCGCTGCCAACTCTCCTCTATTAATCAATCCATCTCTAGCCCCCATGTCGTGCTATTGGTTCAGAAACCACCTCTCCTAAAACATTGCGGTCAATACCCCATGTCTTCTCGGGGCACTCATTTCCTATAGGTGCAGCTACTACTGACGCTTTTCGAGGTATACCATTTGAGTCCACTATCAAGATGCTTGGCCGTTGGTCTTCCTCATCCTACCTGAAATAAATTCGAACTAACTCTCAAATCATCAAACAAGCTCAACTCTCCATCAGCCATAAGTTTTCATACCTATCTGTTGATGGTTAGTTGCTCTCTCTCATCCATCCTTCCCTACACAATGATTCAATCTAAGCACGTCCATCGTTTCACAAAGATAAAACATAACATTGTCTAACCTCCTCACCAGGACTTCCATAATCTCAAGCATGGTTTCCTTTGCATAGGTATTGCACAAGCCAGCTCGCCTCAGCCGGAAGCTCACAACATTATGGAATATCTTACAACAGTGTATTGCACGACAACATCGGCATTATAGTATGGCTTTATCTATGCTTTTCACCTTGGCAAAGATAACCATTAAACAACGGCCGCCCTCGTTGGAGGGATCGAGCCTCATGGGATATCTTTCAACAGGGTATTCCACGGCAACTTCGCCATTATCGTATGGCTTTATGTATGCTGTTCACCTTGGCAAAGATAACCATTAAACAAAGGCTGCCCTCATTGGAGGACTCGAGCCTCATTGGATATATTTCAATGAAGGGTATTGCATGCAATGTCGCCATTATTGCATGGCTTTATGCTACATTATTCACCTTTTGGCAAATATATCCAAACAACTCTTCCCTCATCGGAGGGTTTTCATAATCAAATTGTTGTTTATCTTCCAACAAAGATACTGCACAAAAATGTGGCCTAACATAGGGCCTCACACTACGTTGTTTGATTTGGCAAAGATTCTGCACAACTAGGGGATCCTTAACGGAGGGCCCAAAAAAAAAAAAAAAAAAAAAAAAAAATCGCACTCAAGGACAAGGATAAAAAAAACAAACAAAAAAAAAGCTTTTCCTATTGCAATGGCTCAACCATGCCAGAGATACTGCTTGTTTCATTTCAGTCTATGTGTTCACATATATTTTTTTTTCTTTCCCTCTTCTCCAGAAAGAACGCCTAACATGAAACCTGATTCGTACCCGACTGGATCTTCTCTGTTGGGGTAGTATTTACCTTCTCTCTTTTGGGGTTTGCTCCTTGCCCCTGCCTCCTATTTCCGGCAGGATATGAGGGTTCCGTGTGCAGTTTATTCGGACTACCAGACGGGGCTTACGCCAGAGAGAGACATTAAATTTTTCTGTTTTATATTAATCAAATAAATGTAATTTTGAATCTCATTCAAGTCTGCAAGTCTTCCTGATAGAAATGTAAGCGTAACGTAGTTCTAGCAGGAAGACTAGCAGCTGTACATCATTGCACCAATAGCTAGCTAACTCCTAGCCTATCACATGTAAGCCATTGCTTTATAAGTCTGCTGACATCCATGCAGATGGTTCCGAGTACAACTCCTTCGGACCGCCAGACGGGGCTTAAGAGAGACATTACATTTTTCTGTTTTAAATTTATATTTTATTTATATCAAATAAATTTAATTTTAAATCTCACTCAAGTATGCAAGTATTCCTGATAGAATCTTCATTCCTCAAAACAATGATTGACTAACAAGTTTCTAGAGAAAGCTTATTTTTTGCCATTTTTGACCTAATATTTACCTTAAGACATGCCAGTTTTTGCATACAGTGGCAAATCAAAAACAAACATGTTCAGCATGTCAAACTGTGTTTGATATAATGGCATGCAATTTACTAGTACCAAATTAGCAATTTAGCATGATTACTTAAGGATGCTAGGAGTGTGGGCTGTTGGAAATGGGGCCTGTCTAGATTTGATCAAAAAGGACTTTTTTCAAATAGTGATGATGTTTTTACATCAGTAATGTCTTTACTATACTTCGTGATCAGTTGGATGCCACTTTGGTGAATAAAAGTTCTAATTTCCTTCCGAAACCACAAAATCTGTACATTATTCCAAATATTTGGCTGCCAGTGTAGCTTGTGAAGATATGGATTTAACCACTGGATTCATATATATAACTTTTATGCTGCCTTTATGTGCTGTTTGGAGCTTAATAATGTTGGTTCCCATTTACTTGCATTGTGAGGAGCTACAGATCTGAGATATTCTTCCAATAATCTTTGTTTGTATTAAGCAGAAGAAAAAAGTCATAGACATTTGGGATTCATTTTAATCTAATTATAAAGGCATGTAGTGCAAATGTATGCCTCTTTATCAGTGTTAACAGAAGTTTACATATTGTATCTCCCCCTTTAATGTATATGTAAAAACACTTGCAAATACAGATGCCCCAAAAATTATTTGGACATTATGTGACAAATATCAAACCAAGTGCCATTTATTATAAATAAATATAACACAAACTCACTTTTGAAGCAAAAAATTTCACACACACACAAATGTAGTTTTTATTTGATGAAACTAATGCTCAAATTAAGACAAAAGGTATTTGGACACTTGGTTGCACACTGTGGACTATGTCCATAGTCAATCGAGTGGACTAAACCTGTGATTACCTGTGCAAACTTGAGAGGAACTAACTTCATATATCCACTAAAATCACATTGAGACCAGTTGGTTAAAGTAAATGCAAATATATCTGTTAAAAGTGAAGTTTTTGTTTGCAGATGCTACTTGTTTGGCATTTTGTTATATATGCAATAGAATTTAGTCATTGTTACATTTTTAAATGTCCAAAAACATTCAAATACTTTTTAAATGTATCATATAATACTTTTATATGATATACTTTTTTCTTACACAATCACACCTGACTTTAACCAAGAGAGCTTATTTTTGAGAGTTTGAAAGTTTGCTTATTAGCTATTCATCTCTATTTCAAATTAAATGCAGGAAAAAAGATTCCACTTGGATTGTGGTGGTCTGCGCTCAGGGTGAAATGAACGGTGCTCTGAAATAGTGAATGCGTGTCATGTCGATTCACACACACATCACTCAGGCCAGCTTTGGCAATGGCCTGTCCTGCTCTTATTTGTTATGCGAGTGCCCCTGTGCCTTCTTCACAGAGTCTAATGAGCCTTTGATTGACAGCTTTTGTCTCTGAGCTCAGTGGGGCTTCTCCACACACAACATCCTGTAGGCGTCTCATCCTCACCACCTCCCCCTGACAGGAGCCTCCACACAGATCAACCGAAAACTTGCTGCAAATACACACAACATAAGCAGCAGTTCAGACTTGCCCCTCTCTGTCAGTGCGCTGAATAGTAAAACTATTGTCTCATAACCTTCCACTCCCAGTCTGAAAATAATGAGGTGACGGATCAGTCCCTCTCTCCCTCCCGTACCTTCCTGTTTTCTGTGCATCAGCAACTCTCTGCACTTTTTTTTACTCCAAGAAAGAGACTATACAAGTCCTTTGTAAAGGTTATTTTATAATGGATAATGCAACCTTCTTTATTTATCTTATAGGCTAGATGGTGAATATAGAACAACATCTGATATCAATAGTCCAGCTTATTCACTTTTGTTTGTATGGTAGCAATATCCTGCACCCTTTGTCAACTCACATTAATCACACAGCACATTGAATCATATCGAGAAGTTGCTATTTTCCAAGGCATCCCTCTTAAACTATGTTTTTTTTTTTTTTTTTTTTTGTGAAAGAAGTGACCCTAAAATAAAATGCATGTCTTGATATATAGAGATAAACTTTACCATGTGAGAAATATTCTGAATTGCAAACTCAGCATTTGATGTGGCTCAAACACTGATAGATACATACTTGAGTTTTAAGTTTTAATATATTTCAAAGGAACATCCAGAGGCCAGGTGGGAAATAAACAATGGTTTAATGTGCACAGCAGAATCTGCCTGCTACAGCCTGGGTAATACTGAATTGAAAGTGCAGATTTTGAGAGACCCAAAACGTCTAGGTTACTGTTGTAACCTCAGTTCCCTGATGGAGGGAACGAGACTTTGTGACGAAGGAGCGACACTAGGGGTCTCTCTTGAGAGCCTTATGCATCTCTGAACTTTGAGAAAAGGCCAATGAGAAATTGGCAGACAGAATTTGCATGTCCCGCCCCCAGACATATGGGTATAAAGGGAGGGGAAATGTATCTGTTAATTCTGGATTTGTCTGAGGAGTCGACAATGAGGTTCGGCCGCAATAGTGGCTCGGTTCAGCGACGTGGCCGGGAGGACACAATGTCTCGTTCCCTCCATCAGGGAACGGCGGTTACAACAGTAACCTAGATGTTCCCTGTCTGTCGCTCACTTTGACGTTGTGTCGAAGAAGCGACACTAGGGGTCCAATTTTAATCACACCATGCGATGAACCGTGTAAGTGCGCTGCTGACACAGGTGCAGGCAGGTAGTTTGCATACCCTGACCGTACCCTTACCCAACGCCCCAAAAAATCGTCAAAACCTTCTGGTTCCTTACACACTGATATGGGGGGAACAAGGCGACACGCCAAGCATGGGAGCCAGCCACGCATTTTCTCTCTCTATGTTTCTCGCATAGAGATAAAGCTGCTAGGGCCATCTTAACGCTATCACATGCATCGGGGAATGCATTCTTTCCCAGTTACTATTCTTTCAGGGGGGAAAGACCCTGCAGAGACCACACCTGCCCAGACTGGGGGAGGTAAAGAGTGGTGAAATACATCAAATGGGCTTTTAGGTCACATGTGGAGAAAGGCGCGGTGGTAGATCCTACCTCATTGGGAGGGAGGAGTTGCTACAAACACGCGACCAGTGATCAGTGAGGACTGCCCAAGGGAGACGCGGGTCCACTAGTAAGGGGACTGTACCATGGAAAATACACACAGGGGATAAGTCCACATGGGGTCCTGACCTGTGGAGCACCTATTCCAGTACAGGGTAAATTGAGTACCCGCATTAGGTTTGGTCGGCGAATTCCTCTGCTGAATTTGCGGACCAGAGGGCTAGGGAGGAGTCAACCAGGGAGTCAAGTTAGTGGGATCTCCTGGGATAAGAGTGCACGGTATTGCCTCAGCGGAGGGAAAGGGTGCTAGGTGCAAGCGGTACACCCGGTCAGTTGTTACCACATTACCGAGTTCTACCGGCTCGGACAGGAGAAAGCACGGGATGAAACCGACTCAACCCTGAGATTGTAAAATCTCGTAAAGGTATAGGGTGTTGCCCAACCCGCTGCTATGCATGTTTGCTAGGAAGGTGCCTTTGGCCAGTGCCCACGAGGATGCCACACTTCTCGTCGAGTGTGCTCGAACCCACAAGGGGACGGGCACAGCCTGGGTGTGATAGGCCAATGCTATGGCGTCAACCACCCAGTGGGAAAGCCTCTGTCTCGATACATCGTTCCCTTTCTGCTGTTCACCAAAGCAGACAAAGAGCTGCTCAGAACGTCTTAAGCTCTGCGTGCGGTCCAAATAGATACGCAAAGCACGTACCAGACACAGCAATGAAGGGGCTGGGTCTGCCTCCTCCTGGGGCAGCACTTGCAGGTTCACTAACTGGTCTCTGAAGGGAGTCGTAGGAACCATTGGGCACATAGCCCGGTCGTGGTCTTAGGATCACATGAGTGTCTGCCGTACCAAACTCCAGGCAGGTGTCGCTGACAGAGAATGTGTGCAGGTCCCCGACCCTCTTGATGGAGGTGAGCACAATGAGGAGGGCCATCTTCAGAGAGAGGGCATTGAGTTCGACTGATTCTAGCGGCTCGAAAGGGGGTCTCTGAAGGCCCGAGAGGACCACTGAGAGATTCCAGGAGGATAACAGGCTTGGCCGTCAATCTCCGGGCGCCTCTTGGGAACCTGATAACTAAGTTGTGCTTACCCAAAGACTTGCTGTCTACTGTGTCGTGGTGGGCCGCGGTAGCGGCTACATACACCTTCAAGGTGTAGGGGGACAGCCTCCCCTCCAACCTCTCCTGTAGGAATGAGTGCACTGACCCGACACCTCTGGTACCTCTGTGGGTCTTCAGCCTGGGAAGAAAACCAATTTGCGAACAAGCGCCACATCAGGGCGTAAAGTTGCCTGGTAGAGGGAGCTCTAGCTTGGTTGATCGTGTCTATGACAGCAGGTGGTAGGCCAGCTAGATCTTCCGAATCCCATCCAGGTCTTTCCAGGGTTTGAAAATTTGGCAGGGGTGATAAACACACGGTGCGTGCCGCGGCGCCATGCTTCTCTCGGGACTCGAGTCTGGAGCCAGTGCTGAAGCCATCTCATATGGGCGGGACCGCCACGGAGGATGCCATATGCCTCAGGAGCGTTTGGACATTTTTTAAGGGGACTCACGTGCCTGGCCTGAATGAGGTGAGGCATATCAGCACTGACTGCAAAAGCTCGTTGGTGAGGCGTGCTGACATTGAGACCAAGTCTAACTCCATGCCGAGAAAAGAGATGCTCTGAACCGGGGTGAGCTTGCTCTTTTCCCAGTTAACCTGAAGCCCTAAACGGCTGAAGTGCCTGAGCACCTGGTCCCTGTGGGTGCATAGTAACTCTCGGGAGTGAGCCAGGATGAGCCAGTCGTCGAGGTAGTTGAGTATGTGAATGCCTGCTTCCCGAAATGGGGCAAGGGCTGCCTCTGCGACCTTTGTAAAGGCGCGAGGGGACAGGGTCATGCTGAAGGGGAGGACTTTGTACTGATATGCCTGGCCATCGAACGCGAACCATAGAAAGGGTCAATGCTTTAGGTCTACCGTTGCGAACCAATCTAGATGCCGGACGCAAGTTAGGATGTGTCTTGGCCTGAGCAATTTGAACGGGAGTTTGTGCAAGGCCTGGTTGAAAATGGCAGATGCCCCCAAAGTGGGGAGGAGGCCTGGCAAACTGAATTGCATAACCGAGTCAGATGGTCCTGGCCAGCCCAGCGTGATGGATTGGGAAGTGAAAGCCACGCGTCCAAGCTCCGTGCTAGGGGCACTAAGGGGATGATTCTTTTTGACGTACCCGGCGGGGCTTTGCAGCGGGGCGGAGCAGGTAATACGGTGTCAGTTGGCAAAAGTGCGTCCCGAGGCTCTGGTGCTGAGAGAAGACTCGAAGCCCTTACTTTGCTCCGCATACCTGGCAGGGGGCGGGTTAGTGACTGAGGAGGAGGTCCCATGGAGGCATCCTCTAGAATCGTCAGAACCGTCCGACCAGGGGACAACAGTCGTGGGGCTGGAGGCGAAATGTCTGCGTCCAATGTGCTGGGACTGTTGAGGTATACGCGGGAGCTGACCATTTTTGGAAGCCGCAGGAGGACGCCCTCGACGGCCCATGCTGGAAGTGCTGGGTGAAGTCCTCGACTGTGTTGCCGAAAAGGCCGAACTGGGAGACAGGCGCTGTGGCCTACGTGGCCCTGAGGGTGAGGTCAGTCCCTGAGCACAGTTCCTGCAGTACGTTGGGGTCAGGACTACCCAAATGCAGATCTTTAAGTGCCTTGGCCTGGTGGACTTGCAGGAGGGCCATGGCATGAAAGGCGGAAACAGCCTGTCCGGTGGCGCTGTAGGATTTGGAGGTCAGTGAGGACATCATCCTAAAGGCCCTGGAGTGGAGCACTGGGCGATCCCGCCAGGTGGTGGCGATTTCGGGACACAGGTTGATCGCAACCAGTAGTGAGAGCGGATGAGCGAGAGGATCGATTACGGGCAGTGAAAGGTGCCCTTCACGACCTTGTCAGCTCATCGTGCACTTCTGGGAAGAAAGGAACTGGGGGGGTGGCATGGCTGTGAGCGGCGCGCAGACCCGAGGAACCAATCATCCAGCCACGAAGGCTGTGGGGAGGATGAAGGATTCAAGTCCAACCCCACGCTGACGGCAGCCCGGGCAAGCATGTCGGCCATCTGGGCGTTAGCCTCCGACTGGGCGTGCTGACCTGAAGGTGGCAGCCCAATCGAGTCTTCCGCATCAGACACCGGAACACTCTCCGATGCAGCGGCAAGCTAATTATCCAGCTCAGGGGGATCAAGAGGATATGCAGACTGGCCGTGAGGCGAGCCGCTGTCACCCCAAGCCCGGGCGGAAGTCAACGAGCGTGCCGGGGGCGGGTGGTTCGTGGGGACGTACCCGGCGAAACCAAGAAACCAAGAAACCGCTGCCATCCCCCAATTCGCTTCCATCACCAGCCGGGTCATCCTCAATCCCGTGGGAAGGAGCGACACGGGGGGCGGCTGGAGTGGCGTTCCTTTTTAAGAAGGAAAGTGCGACCACAACGTTGCCATGACGTTGCAGTGAGAACATGAACCAAAACACTGCCTCGGTGTGATCGAGGCCCAGACACAAGAGGCAGCGCCTGTGACCGTCAGGAGTGGAGAGAACTCGACCGCATCCAGGAACTACACAGGGGCGGAAAGGCATCTTTATAAAGATGCATCCTGAAAAGGATGTTCAACGACACTATGTATTGCTCTTTTAGAGAAAAACACTCTTTTAGGAAAATGTATCTTTTAATAGTGCTGTCGAAGTGCCCAGGGGCAAAGCTGCACTGCTGTGCAGAGAAGGAGAAAGCCGCTGATATGCATACAACAGCATACGCTCAGAGATGAGAGGAAACAGACTGTGACTCGCAGCTCACTGATCACACAACTGGTCGGCTCCAAAGAAAATTTCTGAATGAACAGACGCATTTCCCTTTATACCCGTATGTCCGGGGGCAGGACATGCAAATTCTCTCTGCCAATTTCTCATTGGCCTTTTCTCATAGTTCAGAGATGCATAAGGCTCTCAAGAGAGACCCCTAGTGTCACTTCTTTGACACAACTTCGAAGTGAGTGACAGACAGGGAACTCCAGTGATATATAATACTGTAGGATTTACTCACTGTAATATTTAGAGCTGAAGCAAATATGAAACACTTTGAAACTGATTCAGTTTTGTTATATCTGACAGGGCAAGTTGTGCTGCAAGATTTGGATTCCATCACTATTGCTACTTGTTAATAAAATGATAAATGCATTAAATGGGGCATTTAGGATATTCCCTTATTTTACTTGCTGCTGTATTTCAGGTTTTTTATCTTCAGATCGTAAGGTTAACAAAATATGTAGTAATGAAATTATTATCTTTTACGCATTCTTCCTCAATTTTACATACTGTATACATAATGTGTTCATGTCATCATTAACTAGTAATTGTAATTATGGTATAAGGGGACAAGCATATAACCATTAGATGAGAAAATTATACAGCAGTAAGTTCCGGTCCTTAGATTTGATTGGCCAAGAGGTGTTTAAAAAGTTCTAGTGCCTGCCCACTTGGTTTCGTACATATTTTTACGATTGCTGCTTTATTTTGGATATCTGCAGTGGCTTAATCATGCTAGCCAGCCAACATAGAATTACAGTAGTTCACTCTTGAGATGACCAGAGCTGGGACCAGGAGCTGTGCATTATATTCAGACAGAAAAGGATTAATTTTCCTGATGTTGTAAAGCACAAACCTGCAAGGCTGGGTGGTTAATAAGATGTGGACAAAAAAAATCAAACCTAACATCTTTAAAAAAAAGAATTAACAATCCCATGAAGCACTGCAAATGACAATCAAATAAATAAAAAAATATTTTGATTTATTGAATATTTTTTAAGTGTTTTTATAAAATATTTAGCTCATACTCTATTCGCAGTGCTTCAAACTAGGTGCATTTAACTACTATGTACGAACATTAAAATCCATACAATACAATGCATGTATTGTGTAACTATATATTGCTCTGCAAAATTATCACAAAATGTACATTTGCTGCTATTGAGGTTGAGGTATGGTTAGGTTTAAGAATAGGGATTAGATTAGGGTTTGGGTTTAGGTTAGGTTTAGGATTAGGGGGTAAAGGTAACAATACAAACTAACTTGCCCATTTTTGTTAAAAAGAAACATATGCTATTCACTATTATTTACTTGTTTTTTGAACTGTTGAATAAAGGTCAAATTCCACTCACAATATTGTTCAAAACAAATGTGATATTGCTTAGCTCATAGGCCTGTGCTGCGTATATCAACCAAAAAAAATACACGTTGCTAGGATATATGATTTCTCAGTCACTGTATTACTTTATTATGTAAGTTTTATTTTTTATGTTTATAAATTATTCCACAAAGTGTATATGAAATGATTAATTCATGTGTGATATGTGTTAATAATTCAGGTTTCCTGTAGAATTTATTCTGGAGTTTAAGGACGTGTTTGGTGTCCAGCTGTAAATATTGTCACAATATTCGATGATGCTATAAATATTATTATTCTCTTTATGTGTTAGGGTTAGGATAATACCAGAAGTGATATTATTCGATTCAGAGATATTGTGACATAGGCAACAGGAGAGAATCTATGTGCAGCTTTTTATTAAACCAAAAACAAGCAAACTTGGGATAACAAAAACCACGGAGAACTAGGCGCAAAACAAGATAAACATGAAATAACTAACACTGGACACAGGGAAACCAAGGACTTAAATACATAAAGGAACTAACAAGGGAATGAGGAACACCTGGGTAAACAATCAGGGAATGAGAACTAATCAGGGGAAAACAAATCATAAAATAAAACTACAAAAGGACTACAAGAAACAAACAGGAACTAAACTAAACTTCAACATAAAAGCACAAAAACAAAAGACAACAGAGAACATGACAGATATGCTGTGATTTATTAAGCCTTTTTTATTGGACTGCATTAAGAACTCTTTAGACCTTGTGACTTTTAGTTGGCATCACTTTGCTAATTACATATTACACATTTGTGTTCGGTTATGCTGCAAAAATCATTATGAAGCATCATGATTCAAAGTCTTAGTCTTGTAAGCATGTTGCACTTGGATGAGTTGTCAGGTTATATATATATATATATATATATATATATATATATATATATTGTAGAAAATACAGGGAAGGTTTGATTATGAAGTTGCATAAGGCAGCATGAAGCTATTAAGAGAAAGCACAGAAATGCTGAGCATCTTGCCATTTAGTGAAACGTTTCATTGACTGCCCATAAAAAGAAGAGCTTTTAACAAAAATAAATAAATTCACGCAATTAAACAACATACTTTAAAAGTTCCATTAGTCTTTCGAACCCAAGTACATTATTCAAAATTGTCTGAAACTGATCAAACTAAATTGTAGTCTTGACATTAACCTGTTTTTTTTTTTTTGTTTGTTTGTTTTTTTTACACTTTCTTCACAGGAATCTTTGTTGTTTTGTTTAAACATTCCTCAGATTTTACACCAACAGAGCAGCTTTTGTGCAGCTGGTGTACTGCAAAGTCCATCATTGGACATAAGCACAGCCAGTTTGACAGGAATGCTAAAGGTCGGAGGGCACCACTGCAAGCTTCAAAATTAGGCTTGAGATTCTGACCTCCAAGGTCTTGTCTGTCTGATCACAAGGTTCCATATGTTGTGTGTAGTGCAAGATTCAGTTAGCACTGTAGCTGTCTCAAGCAAACATAAACATGCCACCTTGAACTGCTCTTTTCTAGAGAGTACTTTTACATTTGTAAGTATCACCATTGGAGACTTCTGTCAAATTTAACATATAATTGAACTGAATGTATTAGATTCAAACCTCACATAGCAATTTCCTGGCAACCACCCCAAAATACCCTAGCATTGTGACAGTGATTTTGCATGGCTAAGCACCACACCCATTTCATTAGAAAATGTAGAAATTTGTATTTATTGTGCTATTTGCAGAAGATATTATTTCCATTATGCCAACCTTGGCAGTTATAACTAAGATATAGTTTTGTACTTACACTCTCTCTCTCTCTCTCTCTCTCTCTCTCTCTCTCTCTCGCTCCCTCTTTGGAAATCATAAGGCCCTTATTTGAATGAAAAACTGTCATTTAAGATTTGGCACAAACCATTGCACATGAGAATGTAAGACATTGACAAGCTGCCAACTCCATCCACACATGACAGAGAGCTGTAGAGCCTGAGGCTCCTCTCATGGAAATTATGAATATAAAGTCATGCATTACAGATGCCGGGGTGAATTTATTCTTTCCCTTTAGCAGAAGTCGGAAATGTAGTAGGGACAAATCGATGAAATATAGTTTATCACTGTCGACCTAATCATTTGCTAATGGCTACTATCAATTGTCGGCCTGAAGCCTGCACTCCATACTCGACTGCAATTAAAGAAAACAAATATTGGTTATGGTTTAGCATCAAATTCTAGGTTTATACATCATTATTTACTGTGTGGTGCTTTCAGTATCATCTGCACTATATATAGACTGTTGTAAAAATTGCTTGTATTCCTAATACAGTATCTGATGAATTATTCATACTTTTCTTACAATGTTATTTTATTAGTGCTCTACCAGTACTTGCCATCAGATTTTACTATAACACAATCATTCTCAACTGGATTAGTTGTTTTACATTGGGCATCAAATGGTGACCCAACACAGACCAAACATTTTTATTGTACAAAAGTTAACAATAATGTTAAATGTTAAATATTATCACAGTCTGTATAGGCACAACAATATGCAACAATATGTATGATTATGACATAGGCTGAATAGAAAATTGTACATTTTTGCAGCCTGATCGCATGAAAATTACATGACTGTGGCAACATTTTTGTGGTTCATAACACATATACATCAGTTCCGAGATTTGGTTTTAAATTGAGTTTTAAATCAACAAAACCTACCTCCCTACCCTAAATTGTAAACCTTATTGATTGTGTCAAAAAAGCTAATGTCAGATGATAATCAGATAAGATTTTAAGGCTAATGCTCTTTTAAGGTTATAAATCACCAAATGTACCCCCCTACCCTAAACCTTATAGCTAAACTTGAACAATATTGTCAGAAAAGAAAATCTGAGTTTAAAATACAACCTAGTCAATTACATGCAGAGTTCCATGTTTCTTCACAGTTTCCTGGTGAAATTAACACTAGAGGTGCACAACAACTGTGCATTTAATTCACTTTCACACAAATCACGCCTACGATGGCTGATTATGACTTTATAAAAACTTATTTTTCAGAGTATTAGTCATACACAGCTGTGTTTTGATATAAATATACTTTATATAACTTTTACTATAACACATCTGTTTTGTTTACCTCTCATTGGCCTATATGACACATGAACTTAAGAAAGCAGTAATTCCAGAGTTTTTGCAGAAAGCGTCATTCTGACACGTCATGTAAATGAGAACATTGATGTACTTGAGGCATATAAGGGATTAAGAGAAAGCAGTTTAACAAACCAAGGTTTCTCCCAGAGAACGTGGCTTAATGTGGCCATGTAAACACATAAGCAGCTTCAACAGGTTTTTGAGGAGTACGCATTTGCATGGAACAGACCGAATAACAAACGTCACAGGATGAGCACAACAACAAGTCAATACAGCGGAGAGTATTCAACATTTCTCAGAGTACAATGGGAAAAGCACATACAATATAAACTATACACATTTATACAGACCATTATAAAATATCAACTGTCCGGGAAATTACATTGATATGGAGAATTCTGCATACTGAACACATGTATACGGTAGTAAAGATTGCACTGCTTATACAGTGCATGTAAATAGGAATGCTGCTTTCTCACAATAATCCGCATTCTGGTGTACATGTAAACTTAGTCACTATCGGTTAGATTTAGGCGTTGGTAAAAGGTAATGATGTCTGTTTTGTTAACCACACATTTGCATTTAGAACACTATTGGTTAGGTTTAGGTTAAAGTTTTAGGTTAGGGATGTAAGTTTTACTCATTAAAACCTCTGTCTAATATTCACCTTAAAAACCTCGTCTGATTACGACACCCTTTCACTCTCTTTTGGTGCCCTTCGCTGGGCAGTTCACCTGGAAACTGCAGCCAAACATGTAATATACAATGTAATTTTATTTTGCTAAATTATTGCTATTGTCACATGATAATGCTGAAGCAATCACGTAATTCCAACAAGCATCGTCGACTTGTGTGCTCTTCAGTTCTCATACCCTGCAAATACAGTGCTCTATCTGTTGAGCTACTGCATTTGGACAAGCTTGCAGATATGTTTGCAAAAGCTAAACTGTATCGCCTAACAAGTCACGCACTGTAGTGAAAGTGTTTTGATGTCATAAGATAGCATTGTGAGAGGCACAGGGCGAAAAGTATGTCTATGAACTCATAATCTGCCATTTTCATTTGTGTGAAATGAAATAAAAGTAATTGTCATTTTAGCCCCTGCAACGTTAATTTCACCACGAAATGACCACGATACATACAAGCTACAAAAAATAATCCAAAAAAGTCAGAATAGCAATGTGATTCTATGAGACCAGGTTGCAATTTGTATTTTTAAATTGGTGTCTTTTGAATTTCGATGGTTTTATGCATTCAGCAGCCGATAACTCAAAGCGTAAAAAAATAAAACCCAATTTCAACCAATTTAATGTAGTCTTGATCATATTTTCTTTTTACCATGCATAGATTTTATCATGGTTTTCAAAGATGAAAGCATGTTGTTGGACCTTGCAGTTCCATACCGATCCTCGCTCGTTGTAACAGTTACAGTTTCAGGGTTTTTCCTTGGTCAAAAATGGTCTTTGTGGTGACTGAAATACATGGTCATCTACATACTCGAAGTTGATTTATTACATAATTTAAATAATTAATATATTATTACTTAGTTTCATTTCATGTTTACATTGGCCTTTAGTTATTTTTCACAATCTAAGTATATGGAAAATTTATAAATTAAATGCGGAATTTTGTACTTTAAGGTGCTATGTGAAATCAAACTTAATTTTTTGAAACCTTATTTCTATGATGAATTTTTTAGAAAGGCTAGATACATTGACCTAACCACAATAATGAGTAGCCCTTCATTCTCTTACCTATGCATATGGCATCGAACTGTAAATATCAGGGCAAGTACATTGGCATGTTGCGAGCTGCGAGGCGACTGTCTATATTCCGCAACGGAACATAGGGTCCTTAAATAACATGCAATAATTTTACATGCAAGGAAGAGCAGCCGGTGGTGTTTCTGGCGCATCTCTAGGGTAAGATGGTGCTTCCCTAGAGAGTCAGTGCACTATGCAGTCTGTGTAATATGCGTATAGGGAGCGGTGGTACTAAGTCCGAATTTTATGATGAAATGTATTATATAAATATGTAAATATATTTATGAAAATATTTATTTTGCTGAAAATGATTTATGAAAAATAGTAGCCTAAACACATTTAGAAACGTTAACTACAACTGTCACAGTTGCTACCTAATAGATTAGAATATTTAATATGAAACTGTAAAATCATTAGATTTTTTTAAAGGGTGATTATGTGTATTTGAAAAACCTTTGTTTTGGCACATGTCAAAATAATCCAGCAGAATGGATCCCTCTTGTTAGTGGCACCACACTGAGTACACGCACAGGAAAACCAGGCGCAGCACAAACGCGTGTCTCAGATGAGCATATGTAGTGCATATAAAGCCCTGAACGCAAGGTAAATACATAATTAATTAATTTTGTTTCAACGGCCTGAAATTTTGCATGGAATTTTCAATGCAGGATAAACCCCGTTTCTTTCTCCACTGTAGTGCTGCAAAATCAGGATTAGAATGGACTGACTGGGCAAGTGACCAACTATGAGTTGCCATGTCATGAAAGCCATTCCACCAGAGTATGCTTTGCTGAGAACAGTGCTGAGAAATCCGGGGCAGAAACGGTTTGTGATCGTACCCTACCAAACCATGCTTAAGTGGAAATGCTATGGAAACCATTACTCACCGCACTCAAAATGGTTCAGTACGATTGTGGAAAAGTGCCTCATCTGTCTAATTTGGCTAGCTTCTACAAAATGATAAATTAATTATGACAAAATATGGTAGCGTTTGATTGGACACACAGCCTTTGACAACAACAGCAAAAGACATAGGAAAGGTTTTGTTGATTTTGATTGTGCTGTCCTAACCATATGTGATTATATTGATTGTATTTAGCATAGTTTTTGTTCCTCCGTGCTATTCATGACCTGTGATCCCACCAGAATCACTGCTGTAATTGGCTGCAATATCCAGAAATATAATTTATGTTTGTGTTCTTTCTGATCAATTTTTTATTTTTCTCCTCAACTCACAACATGTTTGTGATTTCAGAGAACTAGCGATAATATGACAGCTGCTTTTATACTCTACATAAACAAGATGTGCTGAGTGCTTGGAAAACGATCATCACATATATATCATATATACATTTGCCTCAAGAAATACACTCTTCACATGGAGACATGCTTTGTCCTTCAGCATTTAGAGTGAGGGGAAATGTGCGTGGATGATGACGTTCATGTCTCTTAGCATTCCCTTCATGTATTTATTTTCCATCTTTTTGCTGCCTCAACACATACAACACAGCAGCTGGCAGCATTGGGAACACAGGTTATTTATTAATCAGGCCCTGGAGTGCTTCAGCACTGTTTTCAAAGATTATTTTTGTGTTGCTGTCACAGTTTGGCCTGTGTCTGATAAATATAGTGATGATAACTACAGCACCTGTCTGCTGGGAAGACAATGCTTAGTGTCAGGCGGTAGGGCCCAAAATTCCTATAATGTACATCCAAAGAAACTATGAACAGCCTTTTTGCATTTGTTTTTCCAGGTCAAGTTGTGAAGCATCTATAATGCAAAAGACACAGTGCTTGTTTTTTTCTGATATTATTTATCTGCTCTTTCGAGCCCATAGAGGAGATGTTTTTTTTATTCAAATGTAGCGGTATACATCCATATGTAGGTCTTCCACTCAGCTACAAGTTTTGACATTAAACTGAAAAGATTGAAGATAGCACTGTAACTACAGTATATTGTCACAGATGTTTTTGTTTGTTTAGAAGACTCTGTAGTCTTATACAGTACATTTATTATTCATGAATAAACAGTTCCCATTCAAACTGACAGAAACCATTCCAGTTATTTTTCTAGAAGGTAAAATTGCTTTTAAATTCATTAGGCTACTTTGTGAGAAGCACACTTTTCAATCAAAACTTTTCACTAAAAGAAGTTTAAGTTTTAAAAGTATGCAATGTAAAACAAAAGATATTTGGATAGCATTTGGACACTTTCTGGTTGTCAAATTTAGTTCATAGTTAATATGGTGAACTGCATCACAATTGGTTAAAAGCAGTGCTGTCAGTCGATTAAAATTTTGAATTGCGATTAATTGCATATTTTTTTTGTAGTCAGGATAAATCTCAGATTTTGAAAGTGCTAAAATTTGACTCTAAATATACTTATTTACCTGTCAAAATGCATTTATTTCCAACTTAGGAAGGAAAAAAACATATGTAACAATATAATGCTTTATTGATTTATCTATTAAACAAAGAAAAGCAAAACATATACAAACAAAATCAATGTTGAAGCCCCACTACACTTCTAACCCCTTAAAACTAACTGTCTGGCAATCATAACGCTAGTTAGGACCCCGTTTTTATGTGCTTATTCTCCATATTGATGACCACCCCATCACCTAAAATACAGAGTCTGGGACAAATTTGAGTGCCCAATACCTCACTTATAAAACTCTGAACTTTCAACCAAAGTTCTTGGATCTTAACACAAACCCAAAAGACATGACTTGTGTCTTCATCTTCTGATTGACATCGCCAGCAGGTGGGTGTGTCTTTAAGACCAAGCCTGTTCAATCTAGAGGGGGTCCACTATAATCTTGAATTGCTTAAGGTGCACCCTTGAATCTCTAGATGCAGACTTGATGTTTTTCAGAATCCTAGCTCACCAATACCTTGCCTGTAGGCAAGGCCTTAATTACCTCACCAAGTTTTTCCAAGTTTATCTCAGAATCAAGAGAATTGTTTTGCTCAGTCATCAGTTTCTAATAGTTCCACAACGTTTCTAATAGCTTCATCAGTAGATGAAGATGAGGAACTATAAAGATCAAGATAGAATTTTTTAAAAGCGTCATTAATATCAATGGCCAAGGTAAAAATTTACCTTGGTAGAGGAAATGGTAGAAAAAGACTCTCTGCTTTATATATCTAGCCAAAAGTGTCCCTGCTTTGTCCTCCGACGTAAAGTATGACTGAATAGCCAAAATGCCACCTTTCATGACATCAGACGACATTCAGCACTTCAGCTCTGCCTTGGCACTTTTACTATTCCCTTCCAACTCCACGAGTTCTCGTGCTTTGGACTTTTTGATGAATGAGGCATACAGTATGATCCAACCCCTAAGAATCGCCTTAAGTGCCTCCCAGGCAATGCCTACTGAGGACCAGTTGGTCGCCATATAAACACTGATTTCAGCCTTTAACATTTGTTGGAATTCAGGATTTTGCATAACTATATGATTTATATTTCACCATATGTGGCAACACCTCTAAACTCACCAGGGTGTGATCTGAGATTAAGATGTTTCCAATTGAGCAATCCACAACAGATGAAATGACTTATATATAAAAAACAAATCTATTGTAGAATAAATCTTATGGACTGCTGAAAAAAACATATAGTCCCTACCAGATATAAAACAAAGTCTCCAAATATCTATAAGACCAAGATTTTTCACATCCTGTGAAGCATCACTGTTGCTCTAGGAGGCTTGCACACTTTTGCTTCACTATGGTCATTGATAACTCAGTCCATCAAAAGATTAAAGCCACCCCACCCCCCATATTATAACATGAGGGGTGCCAGCGGCTTGCAACATCCCTTCAAGATCTATAAAAAAGCCCATATAGGTGCATAAATATTAGCCAAAATCAACCTTTGCCCCTGATTTTTTTTTCAGATTCCTGTGGGAAAAGATGCGTTTCTTGAAGAAACCCAATATCATATTTCTTACGTTTAAGAAAGAAATAACCTTCCTTCTTTTTATGGGGTGCCCCAACCCAATCGCATTCCCTATTAACATTTGACATTTTGACATATTAGAAAAAATTGATTGTGTGTCAAAAACTAAATTATAAAGACCACATTCCAACACTAGAGCAACAACTAACCCCGAACTTCCCCCAGAATAATATAAAAAAAAAAAACTGTAAAAGAAAAACTTGTGTATTAATACTGTGCACGACAGTCCAAAACTCTAACAGTGACAAATTTGCCATCGGATTGCTCAAATCCGGTGCTTCTATGCAAATTTTGTGAGACAGAATTACACAACAGAAAATAATTTATAAAACAAATTCCACCCAATAGGCGGGGCGAAAAAGTTATGTAGATTCATCCTCATTACTGTTCCAAAAGAGTGTTACTACACAAAACAAACTCCAGCCACTAGGTGGAACCAGGACAAAAAGAAACAAAAAGGTGCCCAGTTTCCTCAACAGTCAAGTGAATGTTCAGTGAGACAGATCCACTGTATAGACAGTATAACACAATAACTTACTCATTCCATTGATTTTATGAAGGACATTGCTTGCTGTGGGCATCTAAATAATTTGGCCAGGAACATCAGTGCAAAAGTGACCTTCCATTTATGTAAGAGTTTTGGAAAAGAAAATGTCTGTAGTTCTTCCAAGAAAGCCTTCCTTTGCTCCTCGCCTTGCATAATGCAAGAACTTTATTGGATGATCTCCGAAATTTGTCCAGAATTGATCGGGCCTGTCTCCCTCAGTGGATCTCCAAGCCGGAACTCTGTGAGCTCGCTCGATTTCCAGCTTATGGCCTGTTATGTTGAGCAGACTCGGGAAGAGCTCGTCTAGGAATTTCACCATATCTCTGCCTTCTTCGTTCTCAGGAATTCCCTGGTCTGTCCCTGGTCTGCAGCCTTGTCTGGGGTATCAGCTTGAGCACGTAAGTGTCTTTTAATGTACCCAGAGACTGCTTTGACATATTGTCTTCATAGAACAGTCATGGAACAAGGTGAACAGAATCTCACCGGTTTATGACACAAAAAGTATTAAAAACTAGAAAAGTGCACAGAGCTCGCCGTTCACACGTCTGACCCTCACATGGCGCCATGCAAATTTACCAATATAATGCTTTATTAACATTTTCCAAACAAAGCTTTCCACAGTATAACAATATAAATGCACTTAAATAGAACCAACTCAAGTAACACTAAACATTTTCAAAAGTCTAATTGGGAGTCAAATTGAAAGAACAAGTCCCCACATATGATGCAAATTCATTGCAATGGTTATTAAATATCTTAGACTCTCATCCTCCACAATATTTATCAGCTGGTAGACTGTGATTATCCACTTTAATCCAGCAATCTTGAAGCTGCATTCATGATTCTTGTCAGGGCACCAGCAATAAGCACCACTATGAAAAACACTTGCAGACAAAAATGCCTTATTCTGCGTGAAACATTTTCTTCTGTGGTAAGTAAAATGCACCTTACATAGGCTGAAAAATACTTGATTTTTGTCACAAGTTCCATCTAGGCTTGTTTTGTACAACAAATAGCATTAAGAGCTCCATTTTGTTCCTGGATAGTGTCGAAGAGTTAACATTTTCCTTTGAAGAATAGCGGGACTACGATGAACGTTTGCATTATGTAGTGATTTGATCCAGCCGAGAATACAATTTCAGATGAGTAAGTCATTTAGTTTTATTAGTTGACATGCTATTTTCTATAAACATGTACATATTTTACTAGTGGGACTGTTTCCAGACTTGCCAGCCAGGATTCAGAGTATAGAAATATGACTCCTAATAAGCAAGTTTTAGTTACATTTAAATTATGTTTCGGCTAACACAGGCATTTAAATTGTATACTGTATGATATAAATATGATATGTAATATGACATAAAAATAATATACATGTTTAGATTATATTTTAACTAGTGTTTATGCGGACTCATTATCTTGTTCTTGCAAATATGTGTTTGGATGTAAATGTGTCAAATGTGATGTAAATATGCCCATATTAGAAAATCGTCTCGGGTTACATGTGTAACCCTTGTTCCCTGAAAAAAGCAGAACGAGATGCTGCGCTTTGCTAAGCGCTATGGGGAATGATCCTAGTCGTGAACGAGCTGTGAATATGTGTGTAACACGTCAATAAACATTGACCGGAATTTATAGCCTCGGCTGATGTAGTCATTAGACGCACCTGTGGCCAGGCTATAAATGGATGCGTCACCAGGTGTCGTCAGATACTTCTTTTTGAAGAGCAGTCCTGGGACGTCCCAGTGCGGCAAAGAAGTGCAGCATCTCGTTCCGCTTTTTTCAGGGAACAAGGGTTACACATGTAACCCGAGATGTTCCCTTTACAAAAAGCTTCACTATGATGCTGCGCTTTGCTAAGCGCTATGGGGAACGCAATACCCACGCCGCCGCACTGGGGCTGTCCGGACCCCTACGGTTGTGAAGTGTACTCACAAAACAAGAGAGGTCTCAGACATGAGCTTGAGATGTCGACTCAAGGACGTAAGATTCCGGAGTAGCATAAACATCTAACCCATAAAGTTCGCATTACGAACTTGATCAGACATGAGCTTGAGATGTCGACCCAAGGACATAAGAGTCCGGGGTAGCAAAACATCCAACCCATACAAATTTGTCATAGAAATTGAGAATGTGCTTGGAGAGGACCAGCCCGCCGCATCACAATCTTGTTCAGGCATGAGTTTGAGATGTCGACTCAAGGGCATAAGAGCCCGGAGTAGCATGAACATCCAAACCATAGAGCCTGAAGGATGTGTGCGGAGAGGACCAGCCTGCCGCATCACAAACTTGTTCAGGGATGAAAGATTTAAGCCATAAGATCTGAGAATGTGTGCGGAGAGGACCAGCCTGCCACATCACAATCTTGCTTAGACATGAGCGTAGATGTTGACCCAAGGGTATAAGGGGTAGCAGGAACATCCAGTAACATGACCATAAAACCAGATGAATGTGTGCGGAGAGGCCCAGCCTGCTGCATCACAAACTTGCTTAGACATGAGCGTAGATGTCGACTCAGGGGCGTAAGAGCCCGGAGTAGCATGAACATCCAAACCATAGAGCCTGACGAATGTGTGCAGAGAGGACCAGCCTGCCGCATCACAAACTTGTTCAGGCATGAAAGATTTAAGCCATAAGATCTGAGAATGTGTGCGGAGAGGACCAGCCTGCCGCATCACAAACTTGCTGCAGAGGGAGACCTCTAGCCAAGGCTTTAGAGGATGAGAGCCCTCTGGTAGAGTGCGCCCTAAAACCTACTGGCGAAGCTTGACCGCATGCCTCGTAGGCCCTGGCAATAATGTCTCTCACCCAAAGTGACATAGTCTTCCAGGAGGTGACCACCCCCAAGAGAAGAATTGCTGCCCTGACTTTACACCACTAGCAAATGCGGTGGACATAAGTCTGAAGGGTACAGACTGGACGAAGTCTGAGAAGTCTTAGCTGCTCCGGCGTTACAAACGGCAGGGAGCAGAAGGCTTAGAAAATAACCGGCCAAGGGTCGCGAAAGGCACCTTGGGCAGGTAGTTAGGGTGAGGGTGTAAAGAATGCTTTTGGTCATAGCTGGGGCAAACTCTAAACAGGCCGGCAAAAGAGACAGAGCCTGTAGGTACCCAAGTCTCCTTAGAGACGTAATTGCCATAAGAAAAACCATCTTGAGAGTCAGAAGTCTACCAAACGCTGACTCTAGAGGTCTAAAAAAGGGGGTCTTACCCTATGAAGAGGTCCTAGCAAGGATGCCTCTTAGGGGGCACCCCGCCCACCAAGGGGTGCTCACACTCAGGTCCTTCAACAGATTTAGCCTAATGCGCTTGTAACACTGCCATAGTGTGCAGGGAAACACCAGCCTGACCTGCTGTCTGATAAGCTTTCCCCACAAGCGTGGAGGTGGTCCTGCACAGCTTTGCGGGGAGAGTAGGTCTCTTTTGCGATGATGCCGAGCCAGGTGAGAGAAAACCCGCAGGTGTCTCTTCTACCGGCGGCATCACCGAATACCCCCGAGCTTCAGTTGAATAAACAAAAGTTGAACAAAAGTTGAATACACCAATGTCGAGGGCACGAAGACACAGAAAGTATAAATTTCCTTCATAAAGAAAATACTTGTTATGGAGGTCATAGAAGAAAGGAAGGGACTGATATAGAGTTCCATTCCCTCTTTTATTTATTTAATTATTTTGGCCACCAGACAGAAATTTGTCTTCTAGTTTGGAGTGTTTGAGGGAGGGTCTCTTGTTCACGTGGCCAGTCTAGCTTTAGTCTGGCCACAGCCCACGTAATCACCTCGAGTGATTTCTCAGCTGCTTTATTATTGTGCGTTAAATGTACAGAGGTTCAGTGCTCCGCCCCCCTCGTGAACCGAAGAGGCGCTGAAGCGTGCTTCGAGATCACGGGAAGGACCAGCTGGGTCTGGGGAGAGAGCGAGGGAAAGGGACGAACCCGTCTCTCGCTCCTCAGCCAGATCCATTCAAGAGCCCCACGAATGAAATGTGGTGACTCCCGGAAGTAAGGGAGGCGAGCGTGAAACATTTTGCCCGAAAGCAGATCGTAATGCTCACATTTGTCTCTTAATTCCGCAGCCGCTTTATTATTATGCGTGGGATTTACAGAGATTCAGTGTCCTTGTGAACCGAAGAGGCGCAGAGGAAATAAAGTTTTGACAGGGTTTGTGTAACACACACACACACACACACACACACAGAATCGCTCGGAAAAAAGAGGATCTGACGACACCTGGTGACGCATCCATTTATAGCCTGGCCACAGGTGCGTCTAATGACTACATCAGCCAAGGCTATAAATTCCAGTCAATGTTCATTGACGTGTTACACACATATTCACAGCTCGTTCACGACTAGGATCGTTCCCCATAGCGCTTAGCAAAGCGCAGCATCATAGTGAAGCTTTTTGTAAAGGGAACAGCATATTACTGCTGAAGACTGCAGTAATGATGCTGAAAATTCAGCTTTGATCACAAATAGCATTTTACCATATATTCAAATAGTAAACTGTTCTTTTAAATTGTAAAAAGAGTTCACAATATCACTGTTTTTACTGTATTTTTGAATCAACTATATGCATTTTTTTGTGAGCAGAAGAAAAAAAAATATTTTTTTTTTTTCTTCTAAAACTTTTATACAGTAGTGTAGGTCTAAAACTTTTAAGTAAAGTCTTTATGTAAAGAAAATGTATAGTCAGATTACTTCTTTTAATTTAAAACTTGATTTTGACCATTAAGTCTCCTTACATTCATTCTCTTTCTGTTACATTCCTCATTGTTAGGCACAGGGGAGGGTCTTTGTCTCTTTAGGTGTGAATTATATCAATATTCATGATAATTCACGCCTCCTCGCATATGACCTTTCTAACACTAAAAGTGTCTTACAAAAGTTAAATTACTATATTGTTTTGTATGAATGAATGAGTGATAAGAATGGTTTTCACATCATTTTGTAGCAAAAACTCTAGGCTACAAGATCCAGTTCTTAAAAGTCTTGTGGACAAATGTTTAGTATGTGTTATATGGCCTTATTTCAATGACTTAATAATCTTTATGCATGGTTTTTGAAAAAAAAACAAAAATGTTTTTCTCAAAAACACAAACATGTACACACACGTTGCTCACATATTATTGTAGCCCAGTTTGTGCTGAATACAGTGTTCAGCACAAACAGTGTTATCAGACTTTAAAAAACTTAAAAAAGCACAAATGTCAAGGCATGTCAAAATTCTCCTGGGCCCAAAACACCCTCAGACCCCAGAGGGTTAATGCGTTAATTTTGACAGTTCTAGTTAAATTTAATTTAAAAAAATGTTGTTCTCTACAGCAATGAAATGCAAGCATTTATTTAAGTGTGCAAATACGTTTAAAGTCAATTAAGTATAAAATAGACTTGTCCTTGCCTCTCATATGATATGATGGAGTCTAAGGCCCTCTATACTTAGCTCCAAGTTTTGATGTTATCAATATTAATTTTCCTAGACTCATGTAATTTAAAACCTATTAATTTATTTCTTTGGTGGAACTGAAATTTTTAAGGACTTTGATGGTGCTCTTTTTTCCATGCAATGTAAATAAATGGTAACTGAGGTTAAGATTATGCTTAGCATCATGTGTGTTCCACAGAGGAAAAAAAATAATACAGGTTTGAAACAATTGAGGGCGAGTAGCTAAATGATGACCAAATTTTAATTTAAATGAATTATCATTTAAACCGAAAAGTTCAAAGCTAAAACTCCAACAACAATACATTGCTACTGATGCTTATGTTTGATTAGAAGGCTCGATACACTTAAAAAGTACATTCATTATTCATGGATAACAGATCCTATAATAATGAAAAGAATCCATACTGATGATTTCTAGAAGCTAAAACTTTTTCTAAATCCTTTGTGGTGCATTGTATGGAACAAGTTCTTATCTTCACATCAAATGAGGTGTTCACCTCCATGTCAGACCACCACTGTGCATATCGATCTGCCTGTAAAATCAGTGGAGGGCCAAAAAAGAATAGTATCGGCAGGAGGGTCAAATCCGCAGCAGTGATATCTCTGGATATGAAGTGAATACAACACATTGATCAGTGTCTTTCTGACCCTGGCCTTTCATAAATTGCAACCTTTTTTAACATTGGCATGCCAGGCCGCTTTCAAAGATAGCTGCTATCCTAAATGACAAGGTGAAAAGAAAGGTGTCTGAACCTTCCAGTGGGGAGTCACAGGTGTCAATACCCTTGTGCTATATTGACAATTAAGGCTGCTTTGCCCGTATGTGCGTGAAGGGACTTGACAGGACCATGACTTTGATCTTGACCCCAGAACCCTATCTTGGAAATATGTAATTTTGGCCCCTGTGAGATTTGTTTAGAGGCTTGTGCTGAGATGTCCACCCGCTACCAACCAGAGTTCATTATGACTGAACTGGAAAAACAAGAACGCTTTTACATGGTAACAAAATAGAGCACAGCAGTGACCGCACACTTTTCAGTAACTATGAAAAAAATTCAAGATAGCATTCTATGCCATGAACCAAACCAACGAGCTCTGAGATTAATCAAAACATTGCACATTGTTTTGAAGCACAAAAATACATAAAATAATAAAACAATAACAAAGGTACAAGACTTAATATCTTTTATGAGGACATGATCCCATGAAGCATTCCTAATGACTATTATAAGCAACGATATATATGCTATTTTGTCATGATATTTACTTCTATGGTAACAGCAACTTCGTCAATTGGTGAATATTTCTTCAGGCTTATGGGTAGTGTAGTTCTTCACTCAGAATTTGGCTATTAAACCCCATTTAAAATAATGGTCACAATGACTTCTGGCATCTGCAGAAGCATATGTCATTGCTTAATCTCAGAGCTAATAGGTCTGTCTTGAAAGGTTAATACATTATCATAGAAGAAAAATTAGAAAATTAATGTTTTTGATATTATAATTATTATGTTTTTTTTTTTTTTTTTTTAACTTCTGGAAACCTATATTTGTTGTACATAGAGCACAAAAGTCTACTGTGTCCTGTTGTCTTGGTTCAAGAAGTATTTTCTCCATTTTGATCTATAGGTATTTCATTAAGTACTTCATCAAAGAGTTCCAAACCAACCAGCTCTGAGCTGAATTACATTACAAACTTTGACCTCTCTCCTCCAGCATCTGTAGGTTTTAGTGGGCAAATTCTAACTAGAAAAGCGTTGTTGTTGTTAACTAGAAAAGAGTTTGTGATGAGGAGGAGGGTGAGGCCGTAAATGCGCATGGCCGGCCCCCAATCCGGCTAATCAGCCGAGGAGACGGATAAGGCCAAGCCGGATGCGGCAGTTCGGGAGAGAGAGAGCCACACACAGCTGCCGTGTGTGTGTTTATGTTTGTGTCTTTTAAGTTTTCATTAAACATTATTCTGACTGTTCAGCCGTTTCCCATCTCCTCCTTGCCCATTTTAAACCCTGTTACAGAGTTGTTGTTGATTTTTACATTATTATTTATTTTTACTGTATTTTTTTTTCAACAAGTGAATAACAACCAGACACACTGTACAGCACTGTAATATTTAATTTGAATAAAATTTATCAAATTTGTATTTATTTTTTAAATATCTGAACACTGATTTAATGTAGACACCTGAAGATTTGCTAGCATTCGTTTGTATGAGCAGTAACCGTGAGACTACAGATACATTTTATTTTGTAGACATATGCATATTTATTAAATGTGTATGTTTGTGTATGTGGATTTGTAGTTTATATATAGCTTGTATATTTACATATGTTGCTTTCAAAAACACATGAGCTACAGATGAATGCTTCCCTCTGTGAAAAAACACAGTCTAAATGTCTACTTGAAACCCCCGTGGAGTAAGTCAAGACAAACACACTCACAAACATATATTTATCTATTTTACTCCCCCTCTCTATTTTATGCACACACACATGCATATAGCTCAATAGGATGTCTACATACGGAATGAATCACATGAGCTGTCAGCAGGTGGTGCTCTTTGGGCAAGTTTTACTGTATTTGGAGCCCCTTCAACAGGCAATCGATCATTATTTTCACAGCATGTCTGAGAGCTCAGAAAGAGGGACCTGTCATCCTCAGCCATTGCTTTACTATCATACTAGCACATGTCATTTTCCATTGGAACATTGTGGGCATGAGGGTGGGCACATCACACATACTAGTCAACATGTGTAACACACTTGCTGTGGGTGTGATTAAGTTCAGAGAGTGGTATGCATGGACAACTGGTGTTCTGCCCCGAGCAGTTCATGTCAGTCTGTAAAAAGCTTTTATTCTAAAACACATTGACCATTGCAGATTAAATATGACACATTGAGGCTTTTTCTGGCTGATGATAATTATTTAAAAACACCATGAAATGACTTGAAGAGTGCAATTTTCTGTCTTGTGCTGACATATTTTATGTTTTGGTAGGACAAATTGAAGGGCTTTTTTTTTTTTTTTTTTAATGAAAAGAAAAAAAAAAAAAAGAAAAAAATACCCAGTATGCTTAAATTATGATTTTTTTTTACCAGGGTTGGGCGGGTTAAATTTGAAATGTATTCCACAACAGATTACAGAATACATGCTGTAAAATGTAATTTGGAATGTATTTTGATAGATTATTCAAAGTCATTAACATATTATAAATACTTTGGATTACTTCTTCAGGACTGGTAGATTTTTTCCACTTGTTTTTACTATAAAAACTCTTCCAGTACAGTAAAACAAAATGCACACGTTAGAAATACAATCTCTTAAAAACCAAAATATCTTATTCAGTGTTGTACACTAAAAAATGTCAGTAATTTTAACAGTAAAATTGTGTAAAAATACTACAGAAATAAAATGTTAATTGATTGGCTGATCTCTATATGCACATGTTCTAACAAGCTTATTTATAGATATTAGCTAAGTTATGCATTGGATATATATTTAAACATAAAAATATATAATTTTTCAAATTTCAATATGTTTTAATAACATTTTAATATATAGTTTAATATAAGTCAATACAGTAGTTTTTACAATAAAATGATGTAAAAATTTAATTTTTTAAATGTAAAAAGATTTTCCTGTATGTACATGTACTTTTTTTTACAGTAAAGTATTGTTAAAATTACAGTAAAAAACAGTAATCCGGTGTCCCCACAATTACCTGCGTGACCCATTACATTTCATTATATTTTATGGGAATAGTTATGTTTCTTCTTGTTTTCTGTGTTATATTTGATGTAATTTAGTTAATGTTTACTGCATTATTTAAATCTCATATGTGTTACCATGATGGTGTTTAGTGTTTGTGCGAGTGACATTGAGCACTGTCACTACATGTTTATTAACAATTGCTCCTGGAAAAGTCACTACTGATGAACTTCATGTCACCATGTGCCCTTCTGTAGTCATTAAGGTGATTAACAAATACCTCATAAAGTAAACAAAAGATTTTTACAGTTTCATAAGGCATTAATTTGATTTTTATTACTCTAAATTTAACAGATTTTTTTTTTCCAGTGCCAGTGTGTAAATTACAACCATTTTAAACTGTAAAATGTACAGGTTGTTATGTAAAGTGGTTTACATTTTAACTGTATTTTTTACAGAATTATTCTGGCAACCATAGCTGCCAAATTTTTTTGGTTAAAAACAACAGGATTTTTTTTACAGTGTATCTAAAAAAAATTATTATCAAGAATACGATTTTGGGGGGCCTGGGTAGCTCAGCAAGTATTGACGCTTACTACCAAACCTGGAGTTGTGAGTTCAAATCCAGGGCATGCTGAGTGACTCCAGTCAGGTCTCCTTAGCAACCAAATAGGTCCAGTTGCTAGGGTGGGTAGTCACATGGGGTAACCTCTTCGTGGTTGCTATAATGTGCGGTTCTCACTCTCTGTGGGGCACGTGGTGAGTTGTGTGTGGATGCTGCGAAGAATATGCTTGTGCCTGATAACATTCTTGTAAATGGCTAGAAAAAAGCATGTTAACTAAGCATAAAGCTGACAGTTTACTCAAGGTTAATTTCTATTTCTTCTGCTCTAAACTTACTTGTCTGTCTGCTTGTATGAATGTAACACATCATAAGAAAGTGTTTCACTGCTGTTCAAATGCACTTTCTATACTGGGGTATGGCTCCACAGGCCTCATTCCCTCTTCAGGCAACTCCCTGTGATGTATTCGGCAGACCCGTGTCTCCTTGGGCAGTCCCTCTGTCCCCAGTCATTGTGTTTGTAGAGCTCCTCCCTCACCAGGTAGGACCTGCCACAGCATCACTTCCATGTGGCTTGACAACCCATGTGACGTATTGGCCACATGTTACCTCCCCCCAGTCTGGGCAGGATGTGATCTCCACAGCGTCTTTTCCCCCTGAAAGAATAGGAACAGAAAAGATCACCTTCCCTGATGCATTTCATAGCATTAAGCCCCAGCCACTTTAAGCTCTATGACGAGAAACATAGAGAGAGAAAAGGCCGCGGCTGGCTGGCTTGCTCCCATGATAGTCATGTCGCCTGTTCCTAAGGTGCTGGGAACCTTTTTCTGGGGGCATTGGGGAGGATTACTTGTGGCCAATGCAGTTGCTTCTAGCATGCAGTAGCTTGCTTGCACCCATGTCATCAGTTCACATAACAAGGTCAGCTTTTAAATGGGACCCCTTGTGTCACTACATTCGACACAACGTCGAGTGAGTGACAGAAGGGTAACATCATGGTTACTGTTGTAACCTCCATTCCCTGATGGAGGGAACGAGACATTGTGTCCCCCTTGCCACGACACTAGACCTACCACTGTAAACGGCCGTACCTTATTCTCGGCTCCTCAGTGCAAAAACCTGACTGACAGATGCACGCCTGCTTCCCTTTATACCCGTATGTCTGGAGACGGTACATGCAAATTCTGTCTGCCAATTTCTCATTGGCCTTTTCTCAAGTTCAGAGGTACACGAGGCTCTCAAGAAAGAAACCTTGTGTCACTACATTAGACACAATGTCTCGTTCCCTCCATCAGGGAATGGAGGTTACAACAGTAACCATGACGTTATTTTGAATATAAGTCATAGCATATGGGTCGGCTTTCCACATTAAATCTGCCCCCACCCCCAATATGGAAACTTAACCACGACCAACTTTTCACAAATATTGTCACAACACACCTCAATGTTGTGTTAACCTTCTAAGTAGTCCCTTTGGGAAAAGACAAAAAAAAAGTTATGAAATTTAAATGTTTTAATATAGAAGAGAGGCATTCAAATGCAATCAGGTATATTGCATTGATTAGATTAAAACTTGATTTTTGTCGACTCAGCTGTCAGTCAAGATCCATAATAACGTGATGGAGGACAGCTTCAAATGATCTGCACTAAAAGTCTGACAGCCTACTTTTAAAAGGGTCAACACTGTGACCTTTGCTCACTGGGGGCTTTAGATACACAATATGCCTCTTTCAGAATGTGTGAGACTTTCTCCGTTTTAAAATGAAACATCAATGAAGGGCTGTCTGCACTGTCTCACACACCTCAAGCTTGTTTCTAATTTTCCTGCACAATAGAAATCAATGCAAAAGTCATTCACATATTCTTTTCCAAAATTCAGTACCGCTGTTTCAACCTATTTGAGAATTGTCTGACAAATTATTCCTTTTTACATTATTACTTTGACTATGTAACAGCCAGTGGGATCCAGTTTTGGACACTTTCCCCTCAGTTAATAGTCCTACCTTATGATCATCAATCTTTGCCGACAGATAATATTGATTGGGGCCAGATTAAATCAGAGTTATTCCACTGCTGTGGGTATTACAGAGTACAGCTATTATTTTGAAATGACTCTTGATTTAATATTACAAGAATGCTGGGCAGAGACATGCTGCTCTCACAGTCTACGGTTTTTCCCAGTACGAGCTTACACCAAAAGACAAAGAGAAATCTATGAAATGTCTTAAAATGGCTCATTTATATTCATATCTGTTGTTTGCTTGTTTAGTAGATTTGTACTATTACTTTTCTAAGAAATCTGATCCTACAATTGGCCTATAGAATCATATTAGAGTCATTAGTTTTCATGAGCAGTTTGTATGGGCAGGCACAATTAAAATTTTCGAATATCAAAATCTGTTATTTTAAAAGTGTTGGTTTACATTAAAATGCAAAGTTAAAATTATCTGATGACATATGATGTCCTGAATTACTGTAATTTTCCATCTAATAACACTGTAATGTTCTTAATTTAACAAGCCATTTGAATACATTTCAGACCTAATTGTGTCTGACAATGTTTACTACTGAGGAGAAACTAAATCATATTAGAAGTTAATTCATGACATGTTTTTCTAAAACAAAGATATTATCTGCATTTAGTTCCTTTATCAATGTAGTTTAAAAATCTACTATGCTTAAATTATATTGTTTAACTAAAATGCCACTTCATTATTACAAGGTGTTCAGTGAGAACTTGTTTTGTTACTTGCCAAATGTAAAGTCAATTTGTACTGGGAACTCTGTTTCAATCATAATAGTTTCTGAATAAATTCACAGTTATGAAAAGGTAATAGTGGAACTGGGTCTCCTCTTGCCAAAGCTGTTTTTGGAAATGACTCCACTGTGACCTAACATGCAGCTGATGAAATCTTGTCAATAGGGCAGCAAGAGCGAACCGCCTCTGACTTTGTTCTGAGACAGGTGCTGTTCAACTGCTCATGACATCACAACAAGTGTTTGCATGACTCATATGGCTTCTTGCAGTCTTCCTGACAAACACTCTCTAAGCACAGAGGGGAAGTCAGGGTGGAGAGGGCTAGGCCCTATATTAATGCATTCACTAAATGTGGCTTTTACTAGTGATTTGCTTCATATTGGCTATATCATCTGGAACCATATTTCAGATATTTCACTGAAATTGACAACTGAGTGAAAAGGGCACAAGTTTACTGCCCAGCTGTGGACCCCTGAGAGGATATGAAATAAGGGCCACCTTTCATTAGGTGCCAACAAATCTTTAAAAACAGGTGTACATGCTTCATCTGAGGTTATGACCACTTTTCTCGGTAAGAAATTGATGCCAATGTACATAGATGATGCGATAAATGAGTCCCACATGAGTCTATTTACCACAAAACATGTGGCACTGCAATGGACTCTCACGTCACCTTCCTCTCTGATGAAGCATTCACTTTAGATCAGTCATCCTCAAAAGCTGGGTCGTGAAACAAAAATGGATCACAGATTTGTTCTGATAGGGTCACGGACAGCTAAACAATGCTAAATGCAAATATTTAAATGCAACTCAACATTTGTGAGTTCTACATGGTTAAACAGTTAGCAAAATAAAGAGGCTTATCAACTTTTCAAAAGGAAGAGAAATGTTTTCCAAATAATTTTTTGTTCATATGGAAGCAGAGATTATTTAGCCTGAGACAGAGCACTTGTATTAAAATGAATGGGAGAAATCGCCAAGGATGCGTTCCATTCAGAAGTTTTTATCCCTATGGCCTATACCCTTCGAAGAATTCACAAATCACTATGAGAGCTTTGGAGTGCTGAAAGATGTGGGCTCAAAAACAATGTTTATTTGGTACTCATATTTTAAGTGATTTTTACTGAAAATTCGGGTTGAAGCAATCTCACAGCATGGCTATCATGATTGCTCTCCCTTTAAAGTGCCCTTCTGAGGCTAATTTATCCAGTTTGAAAAGCAGGGCCAATATGGCGGATGTGGAAAATGAAGTCCCACATTACTGGTTAAAGAGCCAATCACCTTTTAGATGCAGACATTGCGTGTCAACTCGAGAACATGCTAGCTGGACCAGACTGAAAGATTTAGTTGTTTTAATGTTTTTGCGTGAACTGAGCTAAAGAAGCACAATTTATGAGACCATTCTTGTCAGATTTTACTGTTGATTTTAAACATGTTCTTTGATCACTTTTTTTCAAACCGTTTTGGAGATTTCTGTCTTTCCCCATTAAATTAGATAAGAGCAATACTTATAGGCGGCTTTTCTTAGGAGCATTCCTAAGATGGCTGCCAACTGGACTGAATTGCCGCATCCTGTCTTTCAATGCTTCACTTTAAGGATATTTTTGGTTACTTCTGTATGATGAATTTTGTTGCTGTGTTAGGTCAGTAGCAAAATGTCCTGAAGCAAAACCAGTTGAAAACCACCAATTTAGATCACTCTACTTAGAAGATTAATATTTGACAATTTTTTATTTTTTATTATTGATTGATTTTATCCCCTTTTCTCCCCGATTTGGAATGCCCAATTCCCACTACTTAGTAGGTCCTCGTGATGGTGCAGTTACTCACCTCTATCCAGGTGGTGGAGGACAATTCATTGTTGCCTCTGCTTCTGAGACAGTCAATCCACTCATCTTATCACGTGGCTCATTGTTCATGACACCGCGGAGACTCCCAGCATGTGGTGTCTCATGCTACCCTCCGTGCACATGCACAACTTACTACTCACCCCATTGAGAGTGAGAACCACTAATTGCGACCACGAGGCAGTTTCCCCATGTGACTCTACCCTCCCTAGCAACCGGGACAATTTTGTGGCTTTGTGGCTTAGGAGACCAGGGGTGGTAGTCAGCGTCAATACTCACTGAGCTACCCAGGTCCCCTACACTACGCCAATCTTTAGTAGCCAGTGAACATGATGAGGAAGAGGAGGATGATGATGGTGATTTTGATGGCTCTGCAGAGTCTGATATCATCAGAGCTCTTTGCTAATGCTCAGCATTACATCACCTGCTCCTCCAGCAGCTCAGCTTACAACAAAACAAGCGCACCACAGTAGCCAGCTTCTGTAACATAGTCCTCTTTGAGGAAACATGAGAAAACTGGTGTTCAAAATGAGTGAGTTCATACAGAGGTGAGCTCCACATCTCCAGTCTGGGAAGCTTGTAATGTAAGTCACTCATCAGCAAGCAGTGTATGGAGCCCAAATCCATTATTCACATGAACAAATCATCAGACACTTCAAGAATACTAAAGAATCTCCAACTCTGTACAATAGTGATATGTAAAGGATTTTGTCAGCTAAAGAGACAAGCAATGTATAGAAGTAATTTTATTTAGGGTTCTAAAATAAAGCAACATAAGTGTGTAAAGTGATTTTACCAAGGTTAATTGTGAATGATGAACAATGACTTAAAGAGAATTTATAATACTATTCACAAAATAATCCCCTAGTCATAATATTTGCTACACCCTGGTTATAAAAGTTAGTACCATAACAACTTTGTTCAACAATAAACATTTATATTGATGTGCAATCCAAGCAACCTAGAACATATCCAATCAAGTATTAGAGATGTAACTATGCATTTTATAATATACAATACAAACAACTAAAGAATTTTTGACTGGTTGTATAGCCATTACTTGGTTCCTGTTTATGTCTGAGTGGCCAGTCTGTCCAGAGAGGACTGGGTGACCAGGGCTCATGAAGATAAATAAGGAGATGATGTAATTCCATGAGGAAGGACTAGATGTGTGACATACTCAGGGCTCTGCAGTTTGCTCTGGTTAGCTAACACTGACATGATAATGAAGACAAAAGCTCTATCAGTAAACATTGCTTGGTGCACAGCGGCTCAGAGACTCTCTTTATGGTGCAATTAAATTGAAAGTTGAAGCATCGCTGTTTCTGTGCACATACATATCACTAGACATTGCCAGAAACCTATGACGACAATGACAGTGTTGACACACTGTTTGTCAGTAATCAGTGCATCTGTCACAGGAATGTAAGGCTGCAAATCATCAGCACTCATGAGACCCAAAGACAACATATATCTGTCTGTTATGAATTCATGTTTTTTAATGTAGAAAATAACAATTAACTTTTTCTTAGAAGTTAATTCATTTTATTAACTAATTTTATCTAAACATAGAGTCATATAATTAACAAATAATTCCTTGATCTTTTAATATAAAAGAGTTAATAATACCATGAAACTTTCAGAACATAAAACATCCTTCCAAGGCTTCAAAAACAGCTTGTTCTAAAATCTTTTGATTTCTGATGTCAGAAACTGTATACATAAATTATAGGACTGTTGTTTTTTTTTATATTTAATTGTGATGTATCGCATAATTTGCATAATTTATGTAGTTAGAGTGTAAACTTGAGCCATCAAATTTAACATGTTAGCGCATATGATTTAAAAAGTTTAACGCATTACATTTTCTTAATCAGGTTTTACACTTTTACCAGTAATAAAACATAAACCAGGACAGCAACTTTGCAATGTGTCCATCCCGAGTCATTAAACTAACGCACACACCTCAAAACACAACAGCTTTGTACTTTGCTGCCTCTGTAAGGCACAATTTAATTACCACAGAAGCACATCAAATCTTAACTCTCACGAAAATGCAGAATGATTTGCATGCGGAATTGTGTCAGTTTTCTGCTTGACGCTGGTGTAACACCCTGATGCTAATTGTGAATGCGGCTGCATGATTGCTGTAACAAAGTGGATAGCCACAGTCTGCTGGCTAATTAATATTCTGGAGGAGGAGAGTTTAAGAGATTTAATGTGCATTGCAATGAATATGCAACCTTTTGGGGAGCTACTTCTTTCAATTACTTCTTTCAACTCCTACTTAGACTTTGAGAAACTTTTAATGTTACTTGAATTGGTGATATTTTGGTGCATTTCTATTTTTATACTTTGAAATGCTGTTTGGAAAATGTTAATAAAGCATTATTGTTACATATTATTTTGATTTATTTCCTAATAAGGAAATTGTGCGTTTAAAATAATTATATATAGTATATATAGATCATATATGGAGTTAAATTTCAGCACTTTAGCTCTTTAATCTGCAATTAATCGCGATTAACTATGAAAAAATCTGTGCAATTAATGGATATTTCAAATTTTAATAGACTGACAGCACTAGTGTTTACACATTCAGTTCCAAAAAAAAAACAAAAAAAAAACGGAAGACTAACGTGTAAATATTACAGTAGGTTTGTCCATTTTTGTGAATAATGCCTATAACACTGAACCATTTAACAGGGTTCCTTACTCGTCTCAGTTGCACATAATAGGCTATAGCAGATTCTACATGTCTCAAACTGTATCACAACAAAAAAAATGCAAACACAGGACTCAAACTTGCAAAAGTCAATCAAAACAATCAATAAATAAAGGTTTAAAGCTGTTAGCGTTGGAGATCCATGTATTTCCGTTGTCAAACAAAGAATGTATAAACTAGTTAGTCTTGAGCCTTCTCCCATTCCGTCCGTCATAAGTAAAAGTGAAAGTGGTGATTTAGGGTAAAAAAAGGACTTCAATTTTGATCTTTTTCTTACCCACATCTATCATATCACTTCTGAAGATATGGATTCAACCACTGGAGACAAATAGATTACTTTTATGTTTCATTTATGTAATTTTTGGAGCTTTCCACTTGCAATGGAAGGACCAACAGAGCTGAAATTTTCTTCTAAAAATCTTCATTTGTGTTCTGCTGAAGAAATAAAATCATACACATCTGGGATGTCATGAGTGTGAGTAAATTATGTGAGAATTAAAATTTTTGGGTGATCTATCCCTTTAAATGCACAGCACCATAAAATGCCCTGTTTTACAAACATTTGACCATTTATTACTGACTAACAGTACACACAACAGGGATAAATAAATTGATCAACAAAAATTATATGATCCCTTAAACAGAATTAAAAATGTTACAGCAAACATGTGTAGATTTTATTTTTATATCTGTAAATATATAATTAGATATACATGTACAATATAAATATCTTACTATGAAGTAAGGTGGCAGGGCAAATGTATGCACTGATTTAAAGAGCATTTTGCAGGAAAGCACATTATTCAATAACCATGAGAAGCTTGAGGACTTCCTTGAAAGGTACAATCCTGTTTTTGTAAGTCCTGCCCATTATTTAAAGCATTCTGTTCTTTTGTGAGGAGTGATGCCAGCAGCAGCTGGAAAAACACAACTGACCGAGGGCTTAAAGAGCCACGCTGTTAACCAAAACTCTCACGCATGCGGCATGCAAATATAGCCCTTAAGCAGATTTCTTACATTGTTCCTTTGCTCCATATAGAAATCTACACTGGTGCAGGCACATCCGCACAGGGGATGCTATAATGATCTCATATGGGTTGACTGGCATGTCTCGTATTGTTTGCCAAACAGAAGCAGTGCCTTGTCCTGCACATGAAATCAGATCTCAGACATCAGGTCATGCTTTTGAGTGTCCCTTTCGTCTGTTGCATCATTGTGCTAAAAATGGCATTATACACTGAAAGAAGACTAACAATGAGATTAAAAAAATAACTAAAAGAAAAAGAAAACATGAAAAAGATGAGTATCTTGCATAAAAAAATGTGGACAGTCATGTGGTTGCAGAAACAATGACAAAGTAAAAAAGCATGGATACTGTGCACAGTATGCACATTTTCTGTATTCATAGAAGACTTCTTGGTCAAATGAACACTAAAGACACTATAACAAGAATGACTTATTAATTGATTCCCTTTTAAATAAATCAAGAGTAAAATGGCAGAATATCAGTTCATATACACTTTTCCTTACACAATGCTAACTTATGACATCAAAACACACTTTTATTCAAGTACATGACTTACGCAATACATATTACAAAGTTAGTATTTGCACTAGGTGTAAATAGGATCTGTCGCGCAGCATGGCTATTTGCACTCCAATAGTTAGGTGAAAAAGAACATTTGAAGACAAACTACACCACCAGTGGTGAAGCGAATTTATAACTGTATGGCTGTGCTTTTTTCATGTGGATGACCCGGGTTCTAATCTGCCTTTTGTACAAATTTTTCCCATCCTGTATGTAGCCTTGATTAGTTCTTTCATTCAAGCTGTCAAACAAAATAACATTCTTGTAACTGAAAATACATTGTGTAGGCTATATGAAAGAGATATGCTCACAATAGATCATCCAGCTATGTTGAGATTAAATTATCTTTGTCCTTTGATAAAGATTTGGGTCGAATGTAATGGAAAACTATGCGAGTTGCGCTCTGTGGCGCTGCAGAATGTTGACACCGTGCATTGGTGGTGTGTGCGTACATTTTGTAGAAAATAAATAATTGTTTCTAATTTTAGAAACACCATGTCGTCCGCCAGACGCGCCAGATGTGCGACCCCCTTTAATTTACCCTGCCACTCACACTTTATTAAAGTTGTGTTGAAAAATATGTCTGAAGAGACAAAGACTATTGTGCAACGACCATCCCTATTTATTCCTGAATAATTACATATATATATATATATATATATATATATATATATATAGATAGATAGATAGATAGATAGATAGATAGATAGATAGATAGATAGATAATCATTGGGACACTCTTCTGATCACGAGTTAAAAAAGGCTTTGATCCCAGGCCTACTATTTTTATTTCTTTTTTCTTTTGGTATGCAGAAAATAGTGCACAGCATTCAGTTATGTAGTAAACCAATATTCCAATCCAAACATAGCCAAAATGAAATTTAGCTCTTTCAGCAAAACCTTACCATTCAAATATATGTCTGTTGACTTGTTTTTGTATTTAATCAATAAACCCTAATGATAAACCCCATTCATTTGAAATTGGGCTTTTTCTTCACCTGGTGACTTTGATTACACCCTGTTAATTATTTCCTCCCCATATTTGTTGTGATGAATGGTGCACTTGCCTGCGCCTGACTTTGTTTTGATAACAGCAGACACAAGAACGTTAGAGTGGAGGGCACAACCTCAAGGTGAGACTGTGGAAGTGCAGCAGCCTTGCAGACAACATTCTACGAGAGAGCCCTTTGTCTGATGACATCACCACCTTGGCTAGGTAGCCCTGCCAAGGATGCAGTCAATTCAATAGGCTGTTGTCTGTTGCTGTGGGAAGGACTCCGCCAATCCCATTATTACCTCAGCAGCCATCCCTTAATGTATGCATCACTGATTCCATGAGTGATTGTTTTCTCAGCATCCACGGCTTTCACCAAAGACAACATTATGCCATCACTCAGAGACTTGGCTCCCTGGAGGCTCTGAGCATCTGGGTGTGTGTGATGTTTATGTACTTATATACTAGTAAACAACATTTAGAATTACCCTTGAGTTGGTAGTGGTGCTTGCTAAGGCAAGTATCAACATTACTATTGCTCATACTTAGGGTTAGGAATGTGAACAAACACCTAACCCCAAGTATTACAACTTGGCACATACTTTACTTGTCCCACACTTTTTCTGCTGCTTAAATTGGTTTGTTCTTGCCTAAATTCAAATCACTGCCCCAGTGGCCAATGGCTCTTGTTGAATGAATGGGCATGAGTAAGATTCAGTTTCAGGGTGAAATATCCACAGAGTGGCACCAAAATTGAGAAGTATTTTTTACTTTAGTTTAATTTGAACTCTACCCCCTAACCCAAACCCTAAACCTAACAATCAATGAAATAAAAATGCAACATCCATATTGTGTCCATCATTGTTTATGTGAACATGATTCGTTCCTTGTTCCCATGAGACTAGAACCAATATCTCAGAAGTTGCTTGCTATACTTGCTATCAATATAGCCACAAGAAAGGTGAGCACAGTTGAACTGTTGCAAAAATTGTCTGATGGGCAATGGCGCTTGTCAGTAATTCAGCAGGGTGGGGTTGATTTCATGATACATTAACTTTTGGAAGCAACATTTTTATTTCCTTTGTGCTCACAATCAGACTAACCATCTAATCCTGGTAGATGATAAAATTGGTTAAAAAATCCAACAGACATTGAAAGAGGGACTTTGAGGTGGGCACTGTTGACTTTGGCTATTTCACCAGTAACCAACTAGCAACCATAAAGAACAATAAATAATCAATAATCTAAACTATGGCACATTCATAGATTAAAATGGCCGGTACGTTCCAACACATTAACTGTCTGTTACTGTCAGTGAAATGAGTTAGGATGCACAAACACCGGGATGCTGACTCGGCAGTTTACTACAAAATGCTGCCACTGGCTACATTTTCATGATGAGAGATGAATAAAGCACATATGATAAATTAGATGGCACATGCAGTTTCTGTAATTAATTATAATTAATCATTTCAGAGTGTACTGAGGCATTGTCCTGAAGAATGCAGGCTGCTTGATGCATCGCCAGAGTCGGGAACAGTTTGCAGATCATCTCATTACTGAACAGAATCTGATCTGGGGTCAGTCAGATGATGGGATGCTTTTGAGAATGTGTCCTGCTTGTTCTGCTTCGCAGATGGAATTTCATCTTAATTGACAGATATATCGCTTCATTTGTCAAGCAGACAGATGGTTCCAAAGGTCTACCTATAATAGTGACTCCAAGGCTGAACATGCAGTGTTTGAAGATGTTGTGAAAGATCCCCTCAAGATGGGTCAGTTAACATGTCATGGTGCCCAACACTACAACCATTCTTCCCTGTTTCTCTCCCTTGCCCTCTATATTTCTGAAGTGAAATGTTTATAATCTGTCCACGCATTGATTCACAGGCTGCACTGTCAGGTCAGGCCTTTGTTTCTGGTGGGCTTCCATCCTCCATTCTCTATCCTCCAGCTGTCAGTTCCTGACAGAGATTTGACACGTCTTGTGCAGCTTTAACAGGAGAATAACACAAAGGTCAGAGGACCTTTTAAACCTCTCATCCTTGCTTTCCCTCTAAGCAAGAGCCTCTTGTCCATTCACTGGTTTTGTGAATGTACCTAGGGACTACTCTATTGAGAGGAAGACATCTCAAAGCAGGTACAGATCTTCAGTCCTTGTCTAGATGTTGATCAAGCCAAATGGACCTGGATTTATTGGATGTGCTCCTCATGCATTTTGCATGTGCGTTGTAGTGTTTTTATGCAAAAAGAAAGAGAGAGAGAGAGACACAGAGGTATTACGTACGCCGTCTTTACTGTATTTTTCTCTTGAAATCTTTTTCTCAGCCTGACACAGATACAACACACAGTGCATGTGGAATGAATATACCATAATACATGTAACACAGATGCACCAATATACCACACTCCTCCCTCTTAAGACTGGAACCTAACATAAACCAAACTTAATATGGTCTTGCCTAAAACACATGCATTATTTTAAAGTGACCAACAAATTTAACTATTATGTTTTCTTGAACAATATTTATCTACTACTAAGACCTAAAAATAAGTCTGTGGTGCTTTACGTTGCCTTTGTGGATAGCGATGTTCTGTTTGAGCTTCCTGAATTTGATCAGGTTGACCTTCTGGGTCAGACGTTCTAGCTCTCTGTGTTCCACCAACTGGCAAGCAATCAAAGATGTCATCATTGATCCCTTCATGCTGCTGTACTGAAGACCTTGATGGTAGCATATGATCGACATGCACTTTAACTTGTCGATGGCCTACTTGTACACAGTAAGTCAGAGGTCCTGTATACTGCAGAATAGTGCCTGGTATCCAAAGCTTTTTGGGATGTCTGAAGTCTCGTACCAATACCCTTTCCCCTAAACTGAATGTCCGGAGTGATATTGATTTCTTATCATGCACTTTCTGCTGTTGAATCTGGTGCTTGGATACAACATCCGACACATCAGGCTTTATCAATGAAAGACGAGTGCGTGGTTGCCGTTTCTGGAACAACTCTGCTGGTGTGCGTTCCGTGACAGTGTGTGGTGTATTCCTGCATGTGAACAGGAAACGGGCTAGCTGCTGATTGGGAGACACTGACTGCAGTCGAACCCATGCCTTCTTAAAGGAGAGCCTTTCAGCTGCACTATTTGAAGCCGGATGGTATGGCGGTGAGATGACATGACGTACTCCATTTTCCTTAAGGAACTGCTCAAACTCAGGCGCTGTGAATTGAGGTCCATTGTCGGAAACTAGAACTTTCGGCAGGCCATATGATGCAAACAGATTCCTGAGAAGGTTAGCAGTCTTTTCAGCGGTCATCAGCTTTGTAGGTAGGACTTCAATCCATTTTGAATGGACATCTATCACCACCAGGAAATGCTGCTTGTTGACCTCCGCATAATCCACATGTATTCTCTCCCACGGTGCTGTGGCCCATGACCATGTGTGGAGAGAGGCTGCTGGGGGTCTATTCACTGTAGTTTCACATGGTGCACACTGACCCACAAATGCCTCAATCTCATGATCTAAACCAGGCCACCAAAGGAAGCTTCTTGCCAGAGCTTTCATTTGAGTGACTCCTGGATGTCCCTCATGTAAGTGAGAGAGCAATCTTCTTCTGTACTGAATGACCACCCGTGATCCCCAAAGAACACATCCTTGGTCTGTGGACAACTGATCTTTCCTTTCATAAAAAGGTTTGAGATTTGGACTGGGTACAAATTTAGGCCATCCAGTCAGTGTGTGATCCAAGACCTTTGATAGGATTGGGTCATGCCTGGTCTCCTCTGCAATGTCTTTTCCTGAGACAATCAGTTCCTCCACATAAGAGATCAGAAATACTCCTTCCTGCTCCTCCTCTGAAGAACCATGATTGCATGGAAGTTGGGATAATGCGTCTGTATTTGCGTGGTCACAGGAATGACAGTACTGTATCTCATAGTCATAGGCCAAGAGAAGCAATGCCCATCGTTGCATTCATAATGCGGTCAGAGTTGGAACTGCGGACATTGGTCCTAATATGGCCAAAAGTGGTTTGTGATCTGTCTGTAACACAAATTTTCTTCCATATAAATACTTATGGAATTTCTTTACAACGAAAATGATGCTCAAAGCTTCCTTTTCTATTTGAGCATTGTTATGCTCACTAGGTGTCAGAGTCTGTGATGCAAAGGCAATTGGTTGCTCTTCTCCTGATGAAAAGATATGTGAAATGACTGCACCCACACAGAGAGAAGTCACAGGCAAGTCAGAGAGGTTTTCCTGGATCATAATGTGCAAGGTACTTACTGTTCAGTAGCGGTTGTTTGCAGGCTTTGAATGTCTCTTCACAATTTGGTGACTGTGGCACGGTGGAGGGCGGGGCCGGGTCGTGACTCAACACGCCCGGTCCCGTATTAGGCTAATCAAGCCTCCGAGAGGGTTAAAGGCCGATTGCGTACGATGTTCGGGAGAGAGAGATCGTTCACGTACATGTCCATTTGTCTTATGTGTTTGTCTTTTGAGTTCTCCATTAAACCTATTATTTTATATGTCAAGCCGGTTTCTCTCCTCTTCCTTGCCCGTGAACTTGATCCGCGGAGGGAGTCCCCTACTAGCCGCTGGAATGCGGCGGGGTTGGAGAACGCCGACCGCGTGCGGGGGGAGGGCTCGCCGCCGACCGCCTGGAACGGAGAACCGCTGCCAGGGGCGGGGGGAGGCCCCTTCGACTCCCCGGGAACGCGGCGTGGTTGGAGACCGCCGACCACGTGCGGGGGGAGGGCTCGCCGCCAACCGCCTGGAACGGAGAACCGCTGCCAGGGGCGGGGGGAGGCCCCTTCGACTCCCCGGGAACGCGGCGCGGCGTTCCGTCCGCCAGGGGCTGAGGACTGCCTCCGATCCGCCCGGAGAGGCGCGGCTGTCGTCCTGTAGAGGGTGGAGAAGTGGCTGAGGAACGAGCTACGGCGTATCAGAGAACCGGCGAGTAAGTTTCTTTTTTTTTATCTCTCTCTCCTCGCTCTCTCACTGCCGCTCTGCGTTGGCCTTTTCCATCTTTTTTAAATTATGGTGTTTGTGGGAGGGGAGGTACTGCCCAGTGCAGGAAGAACCACCCCCCCATTTTTTATTGTTGTTTAGGTCCCCAGCCTGAAAGAACGGTGGAGGAATGTGGCACGGTGGAGGGCAGGGCCGGGTCGTGACTCAACACGCCCGGTCCCGTATTAGGCTAATCAAGCCTCCGAGAGGGTTAAAGGCCAATTGCGGACGACGTGCGGGAGAGAGAGATTGTTCACGGACATGTCTGTTGTCTTATGCATTTGTCTTTTGAGTTCTCCATTAAACCTATTATTTTATATGTCAAGCCGGTTTCTTGCCTCTTCCTTGCCCGTGAACTTGATCTGTTCTACAGTGACCAAATCCATTTTATGCCTGCTTGCAAAAGCTGGTGCAGAGGGTGCAATAATGTTGAAAGGTTGGCCACAAACTTTACGTAGTAATTTAATAATCCTAAGAATGACCATAACTCTGAGACATTCCTTGGAGCTGGTGCATTTATGATTGCTTCCACTTTGTCTTCTGTAGGGTGCAAACCCTGCTCATCTATCCTGTTCCCCAAGTATTCTACTGAGTCTTGGAGGAAAACACACTTTGTGAGTTTCATCCTCAGTCCATGCTTCTCTAGCCTGGCCATCACCTGATCCAGCACTGCTAGATGTGCTTCGTCAGTAGATGCAGACACCAAGATGTCATCCATAAAACAGACCACATTGTCTATGCCTTGCAGTATTTGGGTACTGAAAAACAGCTGTAGCTGTTGAAACACTGTAGGCCAGGTGGTGATAACGGAAAAGACCCTTGTGGGTGTTGATTGTCAGATACTGCTCTGACTCAAGATCTAGAGTTAACTGATGGTAAGCAAATGACAGATCAAGTTTGCTAAACACCTCCTGCTAGAGTGGCAAAAAGATCCTCAATGTTTGGTAGTGGATATTTTTCAGGGAGTATACAACGGTTAACAGTAACTTTGTAATCACCGCACAATCTGACAGAGCTATCCTTCTTGGGAACTACTAAAATAGGCGCTGCCCAATCACTGATTATTTCATTTCTTTGTAGTCGATGCAACAGCTTATCTCAGAGCATATGGGACAGGTCGCGGCTTATGGAATATTGGTTTACTATCTCACTGAACTAAAATTCTAGCCTGGAAATCTCTAATCTTTCCATAACCATCTTTAAAAAGATCCTTATGCTTGCCCAATATGGCTTTGAGAGAGAGCTGAGATGCTGTATCCTGTTTTAAACCGAAAAAGTTACCCCAGTCAAGCTTGACCTTCTGCAGACAATTCCTTCCCAGTAATGGTGTTTTGTCACCCTTGACTACCATCAATGGCAGTCTCCATTCCTTTCCGTTATACTGGACTGGCACCTGAATTTCTCCCAGCACTGGTATTGTATCACTTGTATATGATGAAAGATGAATTTCAGCTGGCTGCAAGGGGCAGACAATCAGGAGCTCTTTGTATACAGATTCTGGAATTAGAGAGACAGATTCATCAGTGTCGATCTGCATGGTTACTGTCTTCCCTGTGAGTTCCAGTTGTAGAAATAGTCCATCTTTCTGTCCTTGAGCAGTATAAACTGTAAAAAGATCAAATGCATCATCAGAAGCAGTCAGTCATAGCTGTCACCCACTGGGCTTTACCTGCTTGTTTACTGCTTTGGCAGACCTTTTTCAAATGGCCTGTTTTACCACATGCATGACATACTGCAGTGCGGAAATGGCATTCATGTGGCTGATGACCCTCTCTACCACAACGATGGCATGTCATTTTTCGTCTGGCTGAAGAGCACTGTGCCAATCTACTCAATGCTTTCTGTGTTTTGCCCGGCTGCCTTCCCCGTGAAAAAATGGCAACATTGTGAACACCAGCACTGGAATGGTTAGCACGCTCTGTAAACTCTTTTGTATCTTTGTATGCCAATTCAAGGCCAAGAGCAATTTCCCAGGCCAGTTTGAAAGTCAAATCCTTCTCAGATAAGAGGCGCTTGCGGTAAGCTTCACCTGACATACCACAGACAAACTGATCCCTCAGTGCATCATTGAGGAACTGGCCAAACTTGCATGTGCTGGCAAGCAATTTCAGGTTAACAATATAGTCGGTTAACGTTTCACCTTCTTTCTGATATCATCTGTGAAATCTGAAGCGTTCAGCAATCAATATTGGGTTTGGCTTAAACTGCAGAGACAATGTTTCAGACATTTCTTTAAATGTAAGTCACTTTCCTTGGTTGACTCAAATTCTTCAGAAGTCCATACTCTGTGGGACCCAAGACACTCAGGAACACATCAGCTTTCTTTTCTGCTGCAATTTCATATGCTGCAAGCCATCTTTCAAATCGTTCTAAGTTTCAAAATCTTCTTTTTTACTTGCAAATTCAGGAACTCTGCCAATCTTTGCCATTTTGCTGTCACTTTAATTTGCGTTTATCACCTCTGTGCAATTCAGAATTTTTTATTTTATTTTCCTCCCATATCTGTTGTCTTGTACTTGCGATTTCTCCATGAAGTACTAAGGATGGCCACTAGATGTAAGTCTTCTGGTTTTTCTGGAGCTGCAGGCTGACTACTCTCATCCATCACACTCTGCGATCGCTTTTAAACTTTCGATTTCTAATTGCTTCAATAACTGGTGAACTATTTCTGTAGTATTGCAAATTTACTTGCACTTTCACTTTTCTTCGCTGTGAAATTCAAATCTTCATCGCCACTGTAGTGTTTTTATGGAAAAAGAAAGAGAGAGAGACACGGAGGTATAATGTATGCCGTCTTCATTGTATTTTTCTCTTGAATTCTTTTTCTCAGCCTGACGCTGATACAACACACAGCGCATGTGCAATGAATATACCGTAATACGTGTAACACAGATGCACCAATATACCACATGCGGTAAGAGTCGGACACAGAGCAAGCCAGTGGAGTCAGCCATTTTACACCGATTTGTTGTTTCCCTCTACACTCTATTGAGTGCAAAACTCTGGACACTGTAGTAAGAAATGTGTCTTCTGCCTTGTCCCCAAGCATTTGGATCTGAATCAATAACATGGTCATATAAAAACATAGTGCTGTGTAATTAGATTTTAAAATTGTCTGCAGAAAATGTGAGAGGTACTTGCTTGTGCAAATATCACCACCAAAATGCATTGCTACAGTTGGTGTGTGCTTGGATGTTCTGGGTTGTGAAGGTACTGCCCAAGTCAAAAGAGACCAAGTTTCTATGATATTCCGGTCCCTAAATATGGTAGCTATGACTCAGGTCCCTCCTTTAGTGTAAGTTTTGAGGGTTTTTTTGTATTTTTGAATTATTTATTTATTATTTGCCGATTCTATCATTTACTGGGCACAATTTGCTTAGTTGCATGATTTAAGGTCTCACTATCACTAAGTTGGAGCTCATGTAATCTTATCAATGTGAATATGCGCATAAGTAACTGTAATCACAATAAGTCAAGTCAAGTCAAGTTTATTGTCGTTTCAACCATATACAGTTAGTACAGTACACAGCGAAACGAGACAACGTTCCTCCAGGACCATGGTGCTACATAAAACAACATAGGACAAACACAACCACATGAGACTACACAGACTAAATAAAATACCAATATAAAGTGCATGTGCAAACGTGTGCAAAAAGTATGGGACAGTACAATAAATTACTAACAATGAACAGGACAATAGACACAGTAAGAGACAGTGCACCGCCTACCAGTACACAGTAGTGCAAAAAGATGACAGTTTCTAAAAATGCCAAATGTAAACATAACATACTATGAGTTCCCCGTCTGTCGCTCACTTCGACGTCGTGTCGAAGAAGCGACACTAGGGGTCTCTCTAGAGCGCCGAAAGATGCCTCTGATCTATGAAAAAAGGCCAATGAGAGTTGGCGAACAGTATTTGCATACCCCGCCCCCGGACATACGGGTATAAAGGCAAGGGAAATACGCTCGTTCATTCAGTAATTTTCAGCAGATGCACCCTGTCTCTCGGACCCCCTCGAGGACCCGTAAGGCTCCCAGGCATCCTGAGACGGACGACCCAGCGACACAGACGTTAGCTCCGGAGGTGGAAAGACCGCTCCGTCCCCCGGTGGAGGGCCAGGAGGAGAATCTTTTGTTCTTAAACAATTTCATTTGCACATTCTCAATAAAAGTGCTATTTCCTATGTCTCTGGGTCACCTGGCCCGCAAATGCCGTTCTCACGGCACTTTACTTCTAGATCTCAACAGTCCCGGCTTCCTGGACACGGACCACCCGTCTCCAGCCCCACGACTGTTCCCCGGCTGGCCGGTTCCGACGAGTTTAGAGGATGGCTACCCTGGACCTCATCCTCAGTTGCTAACCCACCCCCTGCCGGGTGTGCGGAGCAAGGTAAGTGCTTTGAGTCTTTTCTCAGCACCCCAGCCGCGGGTCGCCCTGTCGCCGCCCAACGCTGCTCTACCTGCTCCGCCCCGCTGCGAAGCTCCGCTGGGTACGTCAAAATTAACTGTCCCTTTGAGGCCCCTAGCGCAGAGGTTGGACGCATGGCTTTCACTTCCCAACCCGTCTCGCTGGCTGGCCCGAACCATCCGACTCGGTTATGCAATTCAGTTTGCCAGGCCTCCGCCCCCCTTCATGGGGGTCCGCTCTTCCGCAGTACATGGCGAACATGCCCAGTCTCTGCGCGCGGAAATCGCTACTCTTCTGGCCAAAGACGTGATAGAGCCTGTCCCTCCAACCGAGATGAAGAAGGGTTTCTACAGCCCTTACTTCATCGTACCCAAGAAAGGTGGCGGCTTACGGCCAATCTTGGACCTGCGAGTTCTCAACCGAGCGTTGTACAAACTCCCATTCAAAATGCTCACGCAGAAGCACATCTTAACCTGCGTCTGGCATCTAGATTGGTTCGCAGCGATAGACCTGAAGGATGCGTACTTCCACGTCTCCATCCTGCCTCGACACCGCCCCTTCCTGCGGTTTGTGTTCGAGGGCCAGGCGTATCAGTACAAAGTCCTCCCCTTCTGCATGTCTCTGTCCCCTCGCGTCTTCATGAAAGTCGCAGAGGCAGCTCTTGCCCCTCTCCGAGAAGCCGGCATTCGCATACTCAATTACCTCGACGACTGGCTTATTCTGGCCCACTCGCGAGAGTTACTATGCGCCCACAGAGACCAGGTGCTCCGGCACCTCAGCCGTTTGGGGCTTCAGGTCAACTGGGAAAAGTGCAAGCTTACTCCAGTCCAGATCATCTCTTTTCTCGGTATGGAGTTAGACTCGGTCTCAATGTCAGCACAGCTCACCAGCGAGCGTGCCCAGTCAGTGTTGAAGTGCATATGAGACCGCTCCAACACTGGCTTCAGACCCGAGTCCCGAGACGAGTATGGCGCCACGGCATGCATCGGGTGAGAATCACCCCCGCCTGCCGCCAAACATTCAAACCCTGGACAGACCTCTGTTTCTTACGGCCAGGAGTACCCCTACAGCAGGTGTTCCGATGCGTCCTGGTCTCCAGATCGGGTTGGGGCGCCGTTTGCAACGGGCACGCAGCCTCAGGCCGTTGGAAAGGGTCCCAGCTGCGTTGGCACACCAACTGCCTTGAGTTGTTGACCGTCCTTTTGGCCCTGCGGAAGTTTCTCCTGTTAATTCGGGACGAACATATCCTAGTCAGGTCGGACAGCACCACTGTGGTCGTGTACATAAATCATCAAGGTGGCGTACGCTCCCGCCACATGTCGCAACTCGCCCGACTCAAGTCGCTGCGCACTACTCACATCCCCGGTAACCTCAATGTGATAGCGGACATGCTGTCACGACAACACTTGCCTGGTGGAGAGTGGAGGCTCCACCCCCACTCTGTTCAGCTGATTTGGGAACGGTTCGGCAAGGCCCAGGTAGACCTGTTTGCTTCCCGACAGACCTCCCACTGCCCGCTCTGGTACGCCCGCTCAGAGGCTCCCCTCGGGGCAAATGCAATGGCACACAGCTGGCCGGTGGGGCTGCACAAGTACGCTTTCCCCCCCAGTGAGCCTTCTTGCTTAGGAACTGTGCAAGGTCAGGGAGGACGAGGAGCAAGTCACTCTCGTGGCTTCTTACTGGCCCACCCGGGCCTGGTTCTCGGACCTCGTACTCCTTGCGACAGCCCCTCCCTGGCAAATTCCCCTGAGGAAGGACCTTCTCTCTCAGGGATGGGGCACGCTCTGGCATCCGCACCCAGACCTTTGGAAACTCCACGTCTGGCCCCTGGACGGGACACGGAAGATCTAGCTGGTCTACCACCCACGGTCGTAGCCACGATCAATCAAGCAAGAGCCCCTTCTACCAGGTAACTCTATGCCCTGAAATGGCGACTGTTCGTGAATTGGTGTTCTTCCCGGGCAGAAGACCCACAGAGGTGCACAGTTAGGTCGGTCCTCCTATTCCTACAGGAGAGGTTGGAGGGGAGGCTGTCCCCTTCCACCTTGAAGGTTTATGTTGCTACTATTGCAGCTCACCACGACCCAGTAGACGGCAAGTCTCTGGGCAAACACGATGGGGGCAAAAACCCCCCCCACCCCCCCCGGCTAAACCTGTTCCCCTCCTGGGATCTCTCGGTGGTCCTCACCGGTCTTCAGAGATCCCCTGTCGAGCCGCTAGAATCAGCTGGACTCAGGGCCCTCTCCCTTAAGACGGCCCTGCTGATTGCACTTGCCTCCATCAAGAGGGTCGGGGACCTGCAAGCGTTCTCTACTAATGACACTTGCCTGGAGTTCGGTCCGGCAGACACTCATGTGATCCTAAGACCTCAACCGGGCTATGTGCCCAAGGTTCCTACCACGCCCTTCAGAGATCAGGTAGTGAACCTACAAGCACTGCCCCAGGAGGAGGCAGACCCAGCCCTCTCATTACTGTGTCCAGTATGTGCTTTGCATACCTTCCTGGGAACGCACCCAGAGCTTTTTTCTCAGGTCCGAGCCCATAGAACTCGGTACACGTCGACGGTCTGACCGGGTGAATCACTTGCATCCAGTGCCCTTCCCCTCTGTCGAGGTAGAACAGTGCGCCTTCTTCCCAGGAGACCCCTTTTAGGCTCCTGGTCGATTCCTCCCTAGTACTTTTGGGTCTGCAACAGTTCAGCGGAGGAACTTGCCGGCCCAGTCCACTACGGGTACCCAAGGCTACCCCTACTGGAATAGGTGCTTCACAGATCAGGCCTCCTACGCGGACTCCTCCTGTGTGTACTTCCGCGGTACGGTCACCTTGCGAGCTGACCCGCGTCTCCTTTAGGCAGTCCTTCGCTGCCCTCCGGTCGCCGTGTTGTAGCAACTCCCCCCTCCTCGAGGTTGGATCTACCACCGCGCCATTCTTCCCACATGTGCAAGAGGCCATGTGCTGTATTTTGCCACCTCTACCTTCCCTTTCGGGTGGGTGTGGCCTCCGCAGGGTCTTTTCCCCCTGAAAGAATAGGAATTCGGGTAAGACCCCCTTCCCTCAATGCAGTAAGGGCCCCGGCTGCTCTTGCTCTATGCCGAGAAAACATAGAGAGAAAAGAGGCCCAGCCAGGCTTGGCCCGTTCCCTAGTTGGGAGCGTCACCTTGTTCCCCCCTAGGGTAACCAAAAGGATTCTGACGACTTTTTTGGGGTATTGGGGAAGAGTACGTGCAGCCTGAACACAGTTGGTTGCTTGTGCACGTAGGATACCTGCCCGCTTCTGTGTCAGCAGTACACGGCTCAGCGCATGGCAAGTTTTGAAGTGGTCCCCTAGTGTCGCTTCTTCGACACGACGTCGAAGTGAGCGACAGACGGGGAACGTCTCGGTTATGTATGTAACCTCTGTTCCCTGATGGAGGGAACGAGACGTCATGTCTTCCCGGCCGAGCCGCTGAGGTGCCTGGAACACTCCCGGCTCCTCAGAAAAATCCTGAATGAAGGAGCGTATTTCTCACGCCTTTATACCCGTATGTCCGGGGGCGGGGTATGCAAATCCTGTTCGCCAACTCTCATTGGCCTTTTTTCATAGATCAGAGGCATCTTTCGGTGCTCAAAAGAGACCCCTAGTGTCGCTTCTTCGACACGACGTCTCGTTCCCTCCATCAGGGAACGAAGGTTACATACGTAACCAAGACGATAGTGTTCTATAGATATAGCAGTTATTGAGGTAGCGACCAGGTATAAAGTTACAATAATTAAAGTGCAACTCAGGACATGTGTGTGTGTGTGTGTGTGTGTGTGTGTGTGTGTGTGTGTGTGTGTGTGTGTGTGTGTGTGTGTGCGTGTGTGTGTGTGTGTGTGTGTCAAACCAGTCTCTGAGTATTGAGGAGTCTGATGGCTTGGGGAAGATAAACTTTTTGGAGTACATAGCTATCATGTGTTTTATCCTCCTGAATCCGAGTGTGACTGCTGTGTACATTTTCCATTTCCATTTTTGATGTGTAACTAGAAGCGCCTAATAAACATGCAAAACTTTGTTTTAAAAATAATTAAATAGTTTTCTTAAAAATGTATGTACACATGTGAACAGTGAGACTTTTATTTTATATCAAATATGTTTCCAGTAGTGTTGGTTATTCATGTTTTTGAAACGTTACAAACATTACAGTTATTTTCTGTAAAGCTGCTTTGGAACAACTTGTATTGCACACATAAAAAAAAAAAAAAAACTATGCAAATAAAAATTGCCACTTGACTTTTTTCTAATTTCTACTCAATATTCTTTCTTTGCACTGTTAAACAAACAAGTGATCGCCAGTGCTGAAGAATTTCACCAATCAGAAATTAGCATAATTAATTCTGAAAAGTAATGGCCAGCATCTTCCAGTCACTGCCAATCATGTTAAAATAAAATTATACATTATAAATTCTGAATCTAAGTACTGATTACTTTTGTCCCATGTCTGCCAACTATGTTGAGTTGTTCAAACATCATCTGCAGCCTAAAACTGAACTTTGGTTGGGAGTTTGGATTGAATGCATTTGGCTTTATAGGAGAGATATAGGATGCTCCCTTGCTCCCTATTTGAGTGTGCTGTCTACCTGCACTGTCTACCTGAATAGTTTGTAATGCACTGTAATGCAAAAAACTAGGGCTGTCAATTGAACGAGTTAATTCAGTGCGATTCATTTTTTTTTAAAATAACGCATTGAAAAAATTAACGCAATTAATCGCACTTCCCCTGGACCATAATAAGGAAGAGTCCTGAGAAATGCAAGCTTGTAGTACCACCTGTTTACTCCAGAGGGCAGTAAGTGAAATTTCAGCTGCATGAGCAACGCACAGTTTATACAGTGAAGAAAACACCTCCGTAGGCAGAACAACACAAAGGTGTTATGTACTTGCATTCAAAACACTTGAAGGAGCGCAAATGCGAACTAAGGGATCTCAAGATGTGTTTAAAGATTGATTATTAAACTATATTTAACTTGACACAGTGACCTGAACATTTTATGGTTATGATGCAACGCACCCGAGATGCTACACAAGCATATCAGACGCAGAGTATGATTGGACTTCCAAAAATTTGGAAATTACCCCATAAATATTTAATCACGAATAAAATCTAAGAAATTTCCTTCAAACTTATTTATAAGTACTACCTCACTAATTATTTTCTTGTAGAGAGATTTAATTGTGATGTCGATATACTGTATTCTGTACATTTTGTGGTCTGCAGGCAGAAACATGTTTTCATTTATGTTGGAGTTGTCCCTACTCGACTTGTTTTTGTTCCGATTTCTGAAAGATTGTTAGAGATCATATAATTCCCAGCTTTAAACTTTGTTTTGAAAATGGTTTGTTTTAGCTATGACATGTCTCTTCATAAGGAATATTATTTGATTAATATTCTGCTTTTGTTGGCAAAGTTTAATATTCATAAATATAAGTATGGTGGTTATAAACCATTAGTTTTAATTTTTAATTCAGAGGTTCAGCAATACCTAAGAACAATTTCCAATTTGAGAAAAAAGAAATCTGTAAAGTGTATTGAAATATTTCAATACAAATTATGTAAACAATTTGATATTTTTCTTAAACTGTTTATTTATTTTCCATTTTTTTTGTTGTTTGTTTTAATATACCTCTTGGCTCTAGATGTAAAAGTTTTGTTAGCATTAATAAAAAATAAATAAAAAAAATGTCTGACTCAGGTGTACCTTGACGGGTCCTTAAACAAGCCCTCATAATAAACCTCAAACTGATTGACAAATTCACATGTGAAATGGATTGCTGTGAACTGTGTGCCAATGATTGTCTTATGATCAATAATACGGTGGTAAACAATACATTGTATTCTAAAGCGGCTTTTTGTGTTGTCTTATCAATGATTAACTCTACTGTTACAGGAATGTAAAGCATTTTAATTATCTGAATATTTTTTATTTTATTTTATTTTTTATTTTATATATATATATATATATATATATATATATATATATATATATATATATATATATATTAATATTTAAACATAACTATGTATAATTATATATTGATATAAATATGTATAATCATTATATATTGAATTATTGTTATATAAGGGGCTTTCTCAGCAAATATTTGTATATGCGATTAATCGCGATTAATTAATCAGGACACCAGGTAATTCATTTGATAAAAAAATTTAATCGATTGACAGCCCTACAAAAAACAAAACAAAAAAAACAGAACAAATATAAAAAATTAAATTGTCAGTGTGAAAATACACAGTAAATATAGGATTTCTAATAAAAACATTAAGCTATTGTATACACTGATGTACCTTGTGTGTAGCACCGTGGCGTTTTGCAATAAATCACTAAAATTTTAAAAATGGCATATCATACAGAACATACAATATTTTGACTCAAACCGGTTTCAATGTAAAACCGTAATTAGGTTTCTTGCCAGATTTATTTTAGCGTTTCTCCCAAAGACAAACTCCGCTTTGATTGGTGTCATGTTGTTTTGTCAACATGCCCAGAGTAGCCCAGATTCTTCTGAGGTGAGATAAGTTGGTTTAAGTGAATTTAAATTATGCATTGCATATAGTAAAGCTAAAATACAACGTCCACACATGTGTATGTGGGGTCGCACAAAGTTATTGATGGTTGGATGCACCGGAATGGCAAACATTTAGGTGCATTTAGGCACGTAAATGAGGGAAAGCCTAGAAGCGACAAACATTTTTCATTTGAAGCTGTCAAATAAAAAATCAGTAGTAACAAACATGCAAATTGCATTTGAATTGAACATTTTGAGTTGTGGTTTAAGGTACAACTGAATAGCAACAAAATGGCAAAAAAAAAAGCAACAACCAAATAATCTTGGCAAATAGTCAAAGTTTGCCTATGTCATGTAAACGTCTTAATCTGAGCAATTCCTTACTTTAATTTCTTACTCTGGTTTACACTTACACACTGAGAATCAATTCTGTGATTGTTTTTGTCATTCTTGTGTGCCTATTTTATTGGATTTGTATTTGTTTATTTATTTGTTTAACCTTAAAACCTTGTCAACTTTCCTTCAGTCATAGTTTGACTGGCAGTGGTCCCTCTGACTAATAAATGTTAAGCTTTTTTTAATGCAGCACATTCATCTATACTCAAAATTGCATAACGTTAACAGCTGGTTCAGGGAAGGAAATATTATGGTCTGTAATTAAATTTCAAATGAAGTGATATTTCATCTACTGTAGTCTCATTAATAAAAGAGTGTCTCTGTGAGAAAATAAATTTATTTCAAGCAATATGAGAAGACAATGGGGCTTTTGAAGAGAGAATTAGCTTGTTCTATCCCTTGGATTGGTCTTCATTTATGTTTTTTTATAAAGAATGAGAATTTTAGGATCTCCACTTATAACTAAATATAATCAAAGCATTTTTGGTTTAAGATTATGAAATTATAAGACTTCCTCTTCTTTGCATGTACGACCTTGCTCTGTTGCTACATTTGAGATTGAGAAATGATTAAATCCTCCTCACAATTTTAATATTCAGAGCTGTGGATGTGTGCCGATTGCCTATCAGAGCCTTGTGCACTTTAGAGCCGCTGTGAAACGAGTGTGATCTCCAGATTGAGGGCAGCAGCCAGTTTGTCTGGTGGCAGTTAAGAACACGGTAATGAAAATGTGCTCTTGGCCAGAATCATGCCCCTAAAAGCTGATGTGGACTTTGATGGAGATCCTTCCTCTGGGCCTAATGAAAAGCAGAGATGGCCCTGTCTCATACAGGATTACAATTAGACCCCTAGCCCTCTAGCAAATCTTTCTTGGTGGCAGAAAAAAAAATAGGATAAATAAATACCTTTTCACCAAGACTAAGGATAAAATGCCACCACAGTCACCTGACATTAACTTTGATCAGTTATTTTAAGGGTAACCAGATATCCCTGATTTTATTAAAAGGTAATTTTGCTCCTAGAGGCCTCCAGCTTTACTGGGGTATCAATGATTTAATCATGTTAGCAGTGAGTCTATGTGTTTGAAAGTCTTTTATGATATTTTCTTACTGTTTTAACGAGTGTTGGTTCAGATTAAACTGCCAGGATTAGCCAAATGTTCTTATAGGACACACAGTTAATTTCCTTTTTACTTGTAGATGTAATTCCGGCTTGGCCAAAAAAATGTCTGAAACTGAAAATAAATCATGGGTGACAGCACTTGACTAGATTTTTTTTTTTTATTCCTACAAATAAAATAGGTAATTATGGCCAAAGCATCATTAAATAATAATAATATTAATAATAACTAGTACATTTCCTGAAGAAAATATGAATAGTGCTTGCTGTGGCTAAACTTGTCACATAGTATGTTACAGCATGTTGCTAAGCACTGCTAATGATCCTAGCATGTTGCTAGCATGTGTTTGCATGATTATAACGTGCTATTATGATGTTAGCATATATCTAGCATGTTTAGGCACTGTGCTAGATTTTGTTAACATGTGTTAGTATGCTGCTAACATGTTAAAAGCATGTTTTAGCTATTTTTTAGCATGTGTTAGCATGATGCTAGCATGTTTTTCATGTTTTAGAACTTTGTTAAACATTGCAAACATGTGTTAGCATGATGCTTGCATGTTTTTAAAATGTTTTAGCACTTTGTTAAACATAGCTAGCATGTGTTAGCATAATGCAAGCATTTGATAGCATGTGTTAGCATGATGCTAGCATGCTTTATCACTTTGTTAGGCATTGCTAACATATATTAGCATGATGCTAGCATGTTTTTAACATGTTTTACCACTTTGCTATATGTTGCTAACATGTGTTAGCATGATGCTAGCATGCTTTTAGAACCTTGTTAGGTGTTGATATCATGACACTGTCAAACGAGCAAACAGGAAGTTTCTACAATGTTCTGGTGCAGAGATATGTGTTTCGATACTTGGTTGCTAGGGTAAGCCCATGTGGTTGTTAGGCAGTTTCCAGGGTGATACTAAGAAGGCTGCTTGCTGTCCTGAGTCATACAAGCCAACAATGAAGTATCTATGACATTCTGATCCTGAGATGCCCATCTAAGCGATTTGGAATGGAAGTCAATTGGTTTTGGTTGCTAGTGTGCTCTAAATGGTTGCTAGGGCCTAGCTAAGTAGTTTCCTTGATGATTCTTGAAGACTGATTGCTCACCCAATTAAAACAAGCCAACTCTCATGTCTGTAGTACGTTCTGATCCAAAGATATCCCTCTCAGCCAATTTTAATGGAAGTCAATAGAGCTGGTTGTAGTGTGCTCTAAATGGTTGCTAGGGCATGGCTAGCCAGTGACCAGAGATATTATTATTGGCTGATTACTAATCTGACACAATAGATCCAATCCCCAAGTGTTTACGTCATTCTGTTCTGAAGATATTCTCCTGATCCATTTTGAATGGAAGTCTATGTGTGCAGTTGCTAGGGTGCCGTAAATGGTTGCTAGGGCATTGCTAAACCATTTCCAAGATGATCATTAAAGACTGATTGGTAGCCCAATTGAAATTACCCTACCCCCATGTCTCTATGACATTCTGATTGGGAGATATGATACCTCAAATTTCAGTATCTTGTCATAGTAGGAAAAAAATCGAGACCCTTGCCATAGTATGCCTAAGAGACATTTTCGGGACGTTTTTTGCCCCCCAGGGATGCACTGTACCCACAACCCCTGTGAAAAGTCATAGCACATAGTCTACATAGTCGTCAATAGGCCGGTCGATTTGACACCTAATTTGTGGGTCTACTATAAACGGTGCAGGATGATTTAGGTGACAAAGTTTTGTACAGAATAATAATAAGTATGTGAGATTATAATAGTGATGCTTTGCTCCGCAAGCACCACTAATAATAAAAAAGCAAATTATGAGACTTCAATTTCAACACAAACATTTATGTAAATGTAGCTTATTTTTTATTTTAAATATTTATGATGATAAGATTAGCTGTGGGAGGTATAGTTCCTATCTGTCAGGGTTTTGTCCTTAGTTTTGGGTTTTTCCCCTTTGTGGCAGATCCCTGACTTGTATTTGTTTTATTTCTTGTGTCTGGATCCAGCCACTTCAGTTGGTTTGATTTCTTTACTCTGTGGTTAAATCCAGGCACTTGTGTTTTGTCTTGTGATGTGTGAAGGCACTTGGGTTTGTGCTTGCTCATTTCCTTGTGCATTAGTTTCTGTCTTCACTGATAACCCCACCCTCTCATTTGCCTTGTTATCTGTCTGATTATTAGTTGATTGTTTTCACTTGCCCTCATCGATATCCCATTGTTTTGTTCCCTATTTAACCCCATTGTGTTTTTTGTCTTGTGCCAGTTTGATGTGGATGTTTCCTGGTTAGGTGTCTATCTGTCAGTTCCTGCCCTGTCTGTCATATTCCAGCCCATCACCTGATTTGCCACCCTGGACTGTGTTTTCTCCTTCTGGGCAGTTTTTATTTTATTTTATTTTTTTAGATTTTTTGTATTAATAAAATCCCATATTGCTACCCGGGGTTTTAAATAACTATTTGATAAAACTATTAGCTAACTATTTTCTCACTTAAAATCTTAGAATACATGTTCATTTTCATGCTAAATAAATATTGATATTTCAAGATAGATTCAAAGATTCATGCCTACCACCACTTTGTCAACAAAAACCAAGTAGGTTAGTTATTACAGTACTCAAATGACAGGCTGGTCAGCTCAATCCAATTTTTTTAACCATGCCAGAGAATTAGCAACAGTGTTTACTGGAGCTGAAGAAGTGAAGAGCTGCAGTAAACAGTTATCCTCTATAGTGCTAATTACAACCCTGTTGCTAATTATATGTCTGATCAACAGAATGGTACATTAGTTTAGCAGTGGTATTGTTGGTGTAATTAATCACTCTTTAGCTTACCTGTGAACTGTGGAGATAACCAAAGAGTCAAAAGTCATATGGTTTAGTTTTCTTTAGTTATGTGCCAGATTTATGCAAGGGGTCTGGGTGGTTAGCATGGCCCCATTAGAGGATGCTTTAGACATACGATTTGGTTCTAAAAATGTTTTTTTCTTTTTTTTAGGTTGTAAGCAACATATATTGCATGTATTTTATTGTAGTTTAGTAGATAGCTCAAAAACGTTGGTGGTTCACAGTGAAAGATGGCAAAGATGGTAGATTTCAAGTAACTGTATTTCTGGTTGGTCCTGCACCAGATGAGCAACTGTCTTTGAGATGAATGGAAAGCTAAAGTCTAATTTATGGAAAAGAAGAAGCCAATTTTTTTCTCCTGAACAAAATAAACCACCCTAGGTAAACAATGCCTTTATACTATGCACAACTTCACTTTAACATTTATTCATATCCTGGTGTTTAACGTACTGTTTCAGGTATGGAAATTATGCTAATAATGCAAGTCAAGTCAATTTTATTTGTATAGTGCCTTTCTCAACACACATCGTTTCAAAGCAGCTTTACAGAAGATCAGGCATTAACAGACGATACAAATATAATGTCTATAATGTCGATGAATCATCATTGTGTAATTCAATAAAATACGATTGTTAATCGTAAATAAGTAATTAAATAATAATTGAATTAATATCCCCAGTGAGCGAGCTGAAAGCGACTGTGGCAAGGAACACAAAACTCCATAAGATGTTAATTAATGGAGAAAAATAACCTTGGGAGAAACCAGACTCACTGTGGGGGCCAGTTCCCCTCTGGCTAACATCATGAATATAATGTAAATATTACTTATGTATTGTTAAAGTCATGGTTTAAAATTATTAAAATAAGTGTTAAGGGTCAGTGTTTAAACATCGATTTTGTTTGAACTATAAGATTAATGACTAATGTCTTTCAAGTCCATCCTGGATTAACTGCAGAAGTTCACATAGATGCAATTGTCCTTGTTAATTGGCTAAAAATGCAGGGGTTTTTATCCGTGTATTACCGCTTTTAGCACTGTATCACTTCTTTATATTTATTGAACTTGTCATGGACCCCTTTCCATTTTTATAACATGATTGGAATGAGATCTGATTCTATAAACACTGAAATCTCTAATTTGTCGAAGCTACGCTGTCTTCGTGAGAGACTGGCTTCAAAGTTATACATTTATTAACGTTATGAAGGAACCTGACTAGCTACATTGTCATCAGCTGCAATGCGTGAATGTAAATAAAAATGTCACGTCCAAACCACACCCATGATTAATTTTAACCAACCTTCACTCTTTGAATCTGCAAGTTCTCCTAAGATTTTCAGAAATTTGTGTGAACAAGAGAAATATCACCAAACAAAAACCTTAGCAGAACATCAACATCAGTGCATTTTGTCATAAATTTTAGCAGAACTATTATTGATACCATGATCAGTGGAAACATGGGTAAATGCTTCACAATCAATATTTAAGTCCTTTTTTATCTCCACCTTCACATTCACATTCTTCTTCTTTTGTTTTTGGCGATTTGCAGTCTTTGTGCATATCGCCACCCACTGGGCAGGGAGGAGAATTACTAGTAAAAAACTGACTTAAATACTGATCTGTTTCTCACCCACAGTTATCATAACACTTCTGAAGATATAGATTTATATGCTGGATTAATTTTATGCTGCCTTTATGTGCTTTTTGGAGCTTAACCATTTTAGTACCCATTCACTTGCATTGTTTTCAGCAGAAGAATGTAAGTCATACACATCTGGGATGGCATAAGGGTGAGTAAATCATGAGAATTCTCACAGATAGCTCTCTCCAGGTATTATTATAGAACTCATTGTTTTTATCTTACAAGTCCATAATGAAGTCTTTTATCACAAGTCAATTTGTAGGACAGTGATGCATCCTAATCTTTTGAGGACTTGAGTGATGTAGCTGCAGCTACAAAAACAACACGGATGCCCTTGCAGATGCACAAGAATGTCATACACTGGAAATCAGCCATTGATCCATCTAGTAGCTTCTGCTCTCAACCGGCCTCCATTTTTCTTCATAACAAGGCCTCTGTTGGCTCAGGGAACCAGCAATGGCCAGCATGTATGAGGCTGCTCCATCACCTGAGAAGGGCCTTATGAGCGGACACTCTGAGGAACCAGTAAATAAACACATTAAAGTGTAGTGGGGACACAGCTGTGGCCATAAAGCAAGAAGCTCCTCTCATATGATCCCTCACTATAATGGCCTTCTGAAGGACCTGGGAGGTTAATTATGTTTTTTTAGAGCATGTGCCCAAATACTTTGGCAGTGCGCTAAGATTTTCCCCCTCCATCGCACTACCAATGACACTTGCAGCGGTAATCATACAGCCTCTTCAATTATGTGAATATGAATGGAAATACACTTTTACTCACATATGAATACAATGAATACCAATAACTGTGTTTTGCAAAACAAAATAAGAACAGACGATGGCTTTATAATCTATGGGGAACCTGACACTTAAACAAAGTTGATAACACTCTGGATGTCGGGTCTTGCTGAAATCCCTGCTGAATTAAAAAATGCTTAAATTTGCCTGAGCTGGATTGCTGGTTTTAGATGAGTTTTCAGCATGTGTCTGCTGGTCAAGTAAAGAGAAGAGCTGACTGATGAGCTAAAAAGCTGAACACCATGGATGGGAGACCAGCTGGTTTAATATGGTTTATTTTTCTTCATCTGGAATATATGTAATAAAAGTGTCCTCTTCTGAAAAGTAATTTCCAACCAATTAAATTGTTTGGCCAGAGAAGAGAGATGTCAGGGAGAGATTTCTATTTGTAAATAGAGACTCCCTCTGTTACCATTGTCAAAATAACTTTTCTGTTGGTTTTCCTCTCCTTGCTCACCATGTTTTCTCATTTAATTTTCTTGTGGTGCCCTCCAGCACTGGGAAGGAAGCTTTTATGAGCTCACCTGCTGTCTGTGAGTGTCGCTACCATCTGACTCAACCTAACTGAGTGGCTGGAGTAAATAATGTAACATGAGTTTGTTTGGCCATATCTTAGCACATGTCACTCCACCAGTGCACTCCTGACAAGTTAGCCTGGCACTAGAGAAAGTGTTGAGTCATGAGGACACAGACATTGAATTACAGACTGAGACTATGTTCCCTGCCTGTCGCTCACTTGGACGTTGTGTCGAAGAAGTGACACTAGGGGTCTCTCTTGAGCACCGAATATGCCTCTGATCTATGAAAAAAGGCCAATGAGAAGTTGGCAGAGAGTATTTGCATACCCTGCCCCAGACATACGGTACAAAGGCGGGGAAATACGTCTGTTTCATTCAGAAATTTTTTTCGGAGCCAATGGTCGTGTATGCATAGAGCTATTTTACTCTAAAAAGGGCATTTACACAGCGGCTTTGAACGTCCTTTCCGGACGCGGAATGGTTTGAGAATGATGCAGCTGGCGATGGAGGCAATCTGGGGACGGCAGCGGGACCACCCGCCCCCCAGCACGCTCGTTGACTCCCGTCCATGCTCGAGGCAACGGCGGATCGCCTCACGGCCAGCCCGCTTATCCTATAGAGCTCGAGGTGGATGAGCTCGCCGCTGCATTGGAGAGCGTGGCGTCTGACGAAGATGACTCCCCTTCGGGCCAGCACGCCCAGGTTGAGGCTGACATGCAGATGACGACATGCTTTCCCGGGCCGTCGCCAGCGTTGGGCTGGACTGGAACCATCCGTCCTCCCCACAGCCGTCGCGGTTGGATGACTGGTTCTTGTGGTCTGTGCGCCACTCACAGCCTCGCCTCCCCCCAGTCCCGTTTTTCCCGGAATTGCATGATGATCTGACGTCTTCGTGGAGGGCACCCCTCTCCACTCGTCACAAAGCCATCAATGGCCTAGAGTTGCTGACTGTTTTCTCTGCCCTGTGGAAGTGTCTCCCGTTAGTTCGAGACAAACGTGTCCCAGTCAGGTCAGACAGCACCACCGTGGCAGCGTACATAAAGCCACATGTCACTACTCGCCCGTCTCAAGTCTCTTTGTGTCACTCACATCACAACCTCAATGTGGTCGCGGACACGCTGTCATGACAACGCTTGCCAAATGGAGAGTGGAGGTGATTTGGGAATGGTTCGGCAAGGCCAAGGTAGACGTGTTTGCCTCCAGAGAGACCTCCCACTGCCCGCTCTGGTATGCCCGAACAGAGGCTCCCCATGAGGCAGACACACTGGCACACAGCTGGCCTGCGGGGCTGTGCAAGTACGCATTCCCCCCAGTGAGCCTTCTTGCACAGGTGCTGTGCAAGGTCAGGGACGATGAGGAACAAGTCACCCTAGTGACTCCCTATTGGCCCACCCGGGCCTGGTTCTTGGACCTCGTACCCCTCACTACAGCCCCTCCCTGGCAAATTCCCCTGAGGAAAGATCTTATTTCTCAGGGACGGACACGCTCTGGCATCCGCACCCAGACCTTTGGAACCTCCATATCTGGCCCCTGGACGGGACGCGGAAGATCTAGCTGGTCTACCACCTGTCGTCGTAGCCACGATCAACCAAGCCAGAGCCCCTTCTACCAGGCAACTTTATGCCCTGAAGTGGCGCTTGTTCGCAAATTGGTGTTCTTCCTGGGCTGAAGATACACAGAGGTGCGCAGTTAGGTCAGTACTCTTATTTCCGCAGGAGAGGCAGGAGGGGAGGCTGTCCCCTTCCACCCTGAAGGTGTATGTCGCCGCTATTGCGGCCCACCACAATGCAGTAGACGGCAAGTCTTTGGGTAAGCATGACTTAATCATCAGGTTCCTAAGAGGCGCCCGGAGGTTGAACCCCTCCCGGCCATGCCTGTTCCCCTCCTGGGATCTCTCAGTGGTCCTCGCGCGGCCTCCAGAGAGACACAGACACACACACACACACACACACACACACCCTTCGAGCCACTAGAATCAGTTAAACTCAGGGCCCTCTCTTTAAAGACGGCCCTGCTGATCGCGCTCACCTCCATCAAGAGTATCGGGGACCTGCAAGCATTCTTTGTTAGTGACACTTGCCTGGAGTTCGGTCTGGCAGATATATATGTGATCCTAAGACCGCCACCGAGCTACTTGCCCAAGGTTCCTACTACGCCCTTTAGAGACCAGGTTGTGAACCTGCAAGCGAAGCTGCCCTGGAGGAGGCAGGCCCAGCCCTTTCGTTGCTGTGTCCAGTACGTGCTTTGCGTACCTACTTGGACCGCACACAGAGGTCTAGATGTTCTGAGCAGCTCTTTGTCTGCCTTGGTGGACAGCGGAAAGGTAATGCTGTCTCCAAACAGAGGCCTTCCCTCTGGGTTGTTGACACCAGTACATTGGCTTATCACACCCAGGCCGTGCCCCTCCTCTTACAAGTCTGAGCACACTCGACAAGGAGTGTTGCGTCCTCACGGGCACTGACCAGACGCATCTCCCTGGCAGACATATGCAGAGCAGCGGGTTGGGCAACACCTAACACCCTTGCGAGATCTTACAATATCAGGTCCGAGCCAGTAGAACTCTGTAACACGCTGACAGATTGACCGGATGGACCGTTTGCGCCTAGAGCCCTTTCCCTCGGCCGAGGTAAAATCGTGCGCTTTCTCTCCTAGGAGGTCCCACCCACCCGGGTCCCTGGATGAATCCTCCCTAGCCCTGTGGGTCCGCAGTTTAGCGGAGGAACTCGCCGTCCCAATCCACCATGGGTACTTAATCTACCCTGTACTGGAATAAGTGCTCCACAGGTCAGGACTCCTATGTGGACTCCCCCTGTGTGTATCATCCATGGTACGGTCCCTTTACGAAGTGGACCCACGTCTCCCTCAGGCAGTTCCAGCTTCCCTCCGGTCGCCGTGTTTTAGCAACCCCCCCCTCCTTGAGGGTGAATCTACCACTGCGCCACGTTCCACATGCCGCCTAAAAACCCATGTGATGTATTTGCCACATTTACCTCCCCCTTTCAGGCAGGTGTGGCCTCCGCAGTGTCTTTTCCCCCTAAAAGAATAGGAAATCGGGTAAGACCCCCTTCCCTCGATGCGTGTAATGGCCTCGGCCATTCTTGCTCTATGCGGAGAAACATAGAGAGAAAAGAGTCCCAGCCAGGCTTGGCCCGTTCCCAGGTTGGCAAGCGTCGCCTTGTCCCCTGTCTAGGGTAACCAGAAGGATTTTTTTGGGGCATTAGGGAAGGGTACGTGCAGTCTGACACAGCTGGTCGCCTTTGCACGTAAAATACCTGCCCTCTCCTGTGTCAGCAGTACACGTACACGGCTCAGCACATGGTGTGATTTAAATTGGACTCCTAGTATCGCTTCTTCGACACAACGTCGAAGTGAGCGACAGACAGGGAACATCTAGGTTACGTATGTAACCTCCGTTCCCCGATGGAGGGAACAAGATGTTGTGTCCTCCTGGCCACGTCGCCAGACCATTTCCGGCTCCTCAGAATAATCCTGAATAAAACAGACGTATTTCCCTGCCTTTGTACCCGTATGTCCGGGGGCGGGGTATGCAAATTCTGTCTGCCAACTTCTCATTGGCCTTTTTTCATAGATCAGTTGCATATGAAAACCATATATATATATTGATTGTTTTTTTCTGTATTTGCAAGATGATAACAGACACCACTGGCAGAAATATGGTCATGTGGCAACAATGTGGCATGCTACTATTTGAAAGTTTATTTTCAAATATTACATACTTCACATACTAATTTTGAAACATAGTTGGCAGTATTCAGTGTTTAGTATCCAGTATGCAGTTAGTAGAATGGCAGTATGCAAATCCAAACATAGCCATAGTGTGAAAAGAGGGTGGCATCTAGGACAACTGTGAAATACAATGCAATCTGCATACATACATTTTCAAACACAATTTTAACTCTTCAGTTCTTTACTTTGAGTGTTCCTCTGAACACGTGAACTTACTGCTTCTGATAATCCGAAAGATTCACCATTTCACTGTCCACATAGCTGCATTCAACCAGCACTGCAACCTATTTTTTAAATAAAAATTCCTCACAAAGGTTCACAATATGCAGGATTAAACAAAAATAGCAGCAAAAAGTAAAAATCAACCAGTACATCACGTTTACTTGTTTGCATGTAGAAGTTTGCACATTATGTGAATGAACCTATAATAAACCTCAAAACTCACTGTTTGAAACGTGGCATTTCTGCTAGTCATCCTTTATCCATAATTAAGAATTATCTTCCTAAACTGGAGGTAACTCATTTACTCAAATATATGTTTGTCATTCAACATGAAATATTTTCTCTAAGCTGAGATGCTATTAATTTTTTCCTATGATTCGCCCTTTGGCTCCCATAATGACACATGCCATTAATTGTATGTGAATAGAAAAGAGAAAGCAAGCTGTGACAATCTAATTACATTGGCTTCTTTTTTGCTCCACTTGGTTTCAAAATAAACTATTGATATCAGTTATTAGATTAAGCTAACTGCTTGGTGACTTTGCACAGCTGTAGGCAGTGTACATATGGATATCCTATTGATCTGATTTACATACGTTTTCTATTAAATCTCACTTTGCACTCAGCATATTGAACAATAGAACTTAAGAGTAATACAGATTTTTATAGAATACTAGATATCGAACTACCACTGTTTTCTTACCGTTGGAAACAAAAACAAGATGATATAAAGATCATATAAATGCTTTGACCATAATTACCTCCATAAAATGACTAGATTCAGAGCCATAACCATCAAAGACATTGAGAGGGCCTCCCCTAACCATTTATATATTAGGGCTGTTGATTTAAATGTAAAAACAATTACGCAATTTATCGCATGACCACAAACCATAATAAGGAAGATTCCTGAGAAATGCAAGCTTGCTGTACCACCTGTTTACTCCAGAGGGCAGTAATTTAAATTTCAGCTGTATGAGCAATGCACAGTTTATACAGAGAAGAAAACACTACAGTAGGCAGAACAACAAAATGTTCTTGTGTTCAAAACACTCGAAGGAGTGCAAATGCGATCTAAGGGATCTCAAGATGTGTTTAAAGATTGAGTATTAAACTATATTTAACTTGAAACAGTGACCTAAGCATTTTAAGTTTATGACGCAACACACCCGAGACGTCTGACGTAGGTGTAAATTGACGGGCCCTTAAACAAGCCCTCATAATAAATCTCCAACTGATTGACAAATGCACTTGTGAAATGGATTTCTATGAACTGTATGCCAATGATTGACTTAAGATCAATAATATTGTAGTAAACAATACATTGTATTCTAAAGCCACTTTTTGTATTGTCTTATCAATGATTAATTCTTCTGCTACAGGAATGTAAAGCATTTTAATTATCTGAATATATATATATATATATATATATATATATATATATATATATATATATATATATATATATATATAAATAATTGTTACATATTTAAAGATAACTATGTATATTATAACTGTCCCGGCTATATCAGGGTATTCATAAATCAAAAAAAGACAACTAAATGAAAATCTTCTCTCTTAGAATATATTGAATTTTACACAAAACACAAAATCATACACCCAAACAAACAAAATATCACAGAAGAAAAGTCCTGGTGGGAGTGGATGGATGAATGTGAAATGTCCCATAAAAGATGTTGACGGATAATGAGGTTGCTGAAGTGAGCAGTCTTTAGAATTAACAGTCTTATCTAGAAATGGTAGTAACTGATGAAATGAAGTATTAGTCCTTCTGGTTGCAGCCTGGGATTCTTTGAATAAAGTCCTTGGGCAGTTGCCCTCATGCACCCAAGCAAACTCCCAATCCAGCACTCAAGGGCTATGTAAGTCACGGGTAATACAAAAATCCTCTATAACAGAAAACAACTCATTAACATCTTTACAAGTTCTTTTACCAAAGCATACAAGATGAAATAAGAACTACAAACTCACGGTTGAGCAGCAAACTTAACGTTTCTCAGACCAGGATTACCATTGAGAACAGCAGATACCATGTGGTTACTCAAACTGAATCTACCTCTTACTCTCCTACTTCCTCTTTTATCTATAAGGTAGAGGTGCTACTGGTGCCCCCTAGTGGATGGGATGAACATAGCACTGAAAATAAAAACAAATAAACATGTGACATGCAGTGACTGTTACAATATGTAACAAAGACTCAGGCTGGTTGGGATCCATAAGCAGTCTTTATTGAGGTTAGTAATCAAGTCAACGGGCAAGGGTCGATAACGGCAGTCGGGGCTGTTGAAGGGGTTCTGGTTCGTGGTCAGTCAGGCGAAGAGAATCACTTGGGCAGGCGGCAGGCAAAGGAGTGGTCAGGGACAGGCGGCGAGTTAAACTGGCAGGCAGGCGGCAGACAAGGACGTGGTAGGATTCAGGCTAAGGTCGGAGAAACAGAAGATCAGATTAGTCACAGGTAAATGCTCAGAAATGCAGCCGGGGCAAACAAGACTTCGCAATGGAGGTGCAGAGGAGTGAAGCTTAAATAAAGGGAATGGTGATGGAAGGCAGCTGTCACCGCAATTAGTTTGGCGCTGCGTGGCTAGAACGCAGGTGAAGCCGATCTTCGATGAGTGGGTGTGAGCGTGGCTTCACCAGCGTTTGTAACAGAGCCCCCCTCCTGCGAGCGGCTCCCGAAGCGAGGGCCAGAACGGCAACGGGGTCTACCACGGGGTCGAGGGGCCGGTTTCTCGGGATGGGTGCGGTGGAATTCGAGGGTAAGGTTGGGGTCGAGGATGTCATCGGCTCCGACCCAGGATCTCTCCTCCAGACCGTACCCCTCCCAGTCTACCAGGTATTGGAGGCGACCACACTGACGTTGGGAGTCCAGAAGGGCGCGCACCGAAAGCTTCCTTGCCATCCACGAGCATTGAAGGGGGGGTGGAGTGAGTTTCCTCTGCCTCGGGTCGCGGGCTTCCGGCCGGTTTCAGGAGGGAGACATGGAAGGTAGGGGAGATGCGATAATTAGGCGGGAGTTGGAGACGGAAGGATACAGGATTGATTTGTTTGATGATTTTGAAAGGGCCGACGTACCTGGGGCTGAGCTTCTTGCAGGGCAGGCGAAGACAGAGGTCGCAAGTGGAGAGCCAAACCCAGTGCCCTGGTGAGTAGTTGGGGCAGGGACGACGATGACGGTCTGCCTGCTCCCCAGCTCTCCTTGTGGCCCGTTGGAGGTGGACGTGGGCCTGGTTCCACACGGCCTCGCTGCGTTGCAGCCAGCTGTTGACGGAGGGGACATCCGACGGCTCGCCTGACCAGGGGAACAGGGGGGGTTGATACCCCAGTATGCACTGGAAGGGGGTCAGGTTGGTGCAGGGTTTGAGGATCGAGTTCTGAGCGTACTCAGCCCAGGGAAGGTAGCGACTCCAGTCGGCCTGGTTCTCCTGACAGTAGATCCGGAGGAACTTGGTGATTTCCTGGTTGAGGCGCTCAGACTGACCGTTGGATTGGGGGTGGTAACCAGAGGTGAGGCTGATGTTAATGTTAAGCAGATGGAAGAAGGCTGCCCAGAGCCGGGAGGTGAATTGGGGGCCTCGGTCGGAGATGATGTCCTCGGGGAGACCGTAGAAGTGGAAGACATGTTGGAAGAGGAGTTCCGCGGTTTCGAGGGCGGAGGGGAGCTTGGGCAGGGGGACAAGACGGCACCCCTTTGAGAATCGGTCCACGATGGTGAGGATGGTGGTGTGCCCCCGAGAGGCCGGAAGGTCGGTGACGAAGTCAAGGGCGATGTGGGACCAGGGTCGTCGGGGAATGGGCAAGGGTTGAAGGAGGCCCGCTGGGGCCTGTCTAGGGGTCTTGGCCATGTTGCAAGGACGGCAGTCGTGAATGAAGGAGAGGGTGTCGGCCCGGAGTGTCTCCCACCAGAACCGATTCTGTAGTAGGCGTAGCATGACAGAGATACCCAGATGACCCGAGCAGGGGGAGGAGTGAACCCAGCGCAGGACCTTGTCACGCAGGGCCGGGGGCACGAACGTCCGGTTGGATGGACAGTTGGCTGGAGGCGGATTTGTAGCGTGGGCTTGCGAGATCTCGGACATGATGTCCCACTGGACCGGAGCGAGGAGGAGTGTGGGAGGGATGATGGGCTCGGGAGCGGGGTTCAAGGGAGTTGGGTCGTGTTGTCGGGAGACTGAGTCGGCCTTGATGTTCTTGGACCCGGGTCAGTAGGAGATGGAAATTGAAGCGGGTGAAGAACAGGGCCCACCTGGCTTGCCTGGGGTTGAGTCTTTTGGCTGAGCGTATGTATTCGAGGTTGCGGTGGTCAGTGAGAACTAGGAAGGGGTGTCTGGCTCCCTCCAGCCAGTAACACCACTCCTCGAAGGCTGCTTTCATGGCCAAGAGTTAGCGGTTGCCCACATCATAGTTCTGCTTGGCCTGGGAGAGCTTCCGAGAGTAGAAGGCGCAAGGGAACAGTTTGGGGGCTCCCCAGGCGCTGGGAGAGGATGGCACCGATGCCGGTGTTGGAGGCTTCCACCTCCAAAACAAACAGAGTGTCGGGGTCTGGGTGGTGCAGGATGGGGGCAGAGGTGAAGTGGTTCTTCAGGAGGTCAAAGGCTTGGAGAGCATAGGTGGACCAGCGAAGCTTCGAGGGACCGGATTTAACCATGGAGGTTAGAGGAGCGGCGACCGTGCTGTAATTTTGGATGAACCTCTGGTAGAAATTGCCGAATCCCAGGAAGCATTGGAGTTCCTTGATGGTCTTAGGTAGGGGCCAGTTTAGGACGGCACGCACCTTGCTCTTATCCATAGCCATGCCCTCTGGGCTGATGATGTAGCCGAGGAAGGAGACGGAGGAGAGGTGGAACTCACACTTTCGGCCTTGGCATAAAGGCGGTGCTGGATGAGCTGCTTCAGGACGGCTCGGACGTGGGCGACGTGTTCCTCTCGAGTGTCAGAATAAATTAGGATGTCATCAATGTAAACGATCAGGCAGAGGTTGAGCATGTCTCGGAAGAGGTCATTAACAAAGGACCGGAAGACCGAGGGACTGTTGGATAGGCCGAACGGCATCACGCGATACTCATAGTGGCCACAGGTGGTAGAGAAGGCCGTCTTCCACTCGTCCCCCTCCCAGATGCGGATAAGGTTGTAGGCATTGCGCAGGTCGAGTTTGGTGTAGAACTTGGCTGTGCGTAGCTGTTCTAATGCCGCAGGTACCAGGGGCAGGGGGTAGCGGAACTTGACCGTGACGTTGTTGAGCCCTCAGTAGTCGATGCGGGGATGAAGGGAGCCATCCTTCTTGCCCACGAAGAAGAACCCCGTGGCGGCGGGTGATGTAGATGGCCGGATGAACCCCTTGGCAAGCTCCTCCTCGATATAGCGCTTCATAGCGTCCGACTCTGGTTGAGAGAGGGGGAAGATCCTGCCTCTGGGTGGAGTAGCGCCAGGCAAGAGCTCGATGGCGCAGTCGCTGGGACGGTGAGGTGGTAGTTCCTGCGCCTTAGACTTACTGAAGGCCTCGCTGAGGTTGCCGTATTCGGGTGGGATGGCAGGGAGGTTGATGGGCTCCTTCAGTAGGTTAGTGGTTGCCAGGGTGACCGGGTTGACAGGTTGCAGGCACCTGGATGGGCATTCTGAGCCCAAGTGGATGATCTGGTTCTCCCGCCAGGAGATCTGAGGATCGTGCAAGCGCAGCCAAGGGAGTCCAAGGATGACTGGGTTGTGAGGGGAGTGGATGATGAAGAAACGAGTGCTTTCATTGTGCAGTGCTCCGACTTACAGTGTGACATCTGTGGTGGTGTGTCGGACTTGGCCGGTTCCTAGGGGGCATCCATCTAGCGTGGCCACTGTCAAGGGAGGAGAACAGAGAGTTAGGAGGATGCCATGGCGACGGGTGAAAGCTTCGTTGACGAAGTTGCCGGCTGCTCCTGAGTCCAGCAGCACCCGGGTGTCGACGCTCATGGTCTGGCAGGAGAGCCTAGCGGGCACCTCAAGACAGTTAGAGGGTAGGATGGTTGAAACAAGCAGACTCACCCCTCGTGGATGTGACTGGGCAGGTTGGGTGGGGCAGGTGGCTCTCTGGTGACCTGCCAGGCTGCAGTAGAGGCAGATGTTGTTGGCAATACGGTGGTCTCGCTCCTCCTGAGTGAGGCGAGCTTGACCCAGCTGCATGGGCTCGGCACTCTCGCTGGGAAGCGGCATTAGAGCAGGTGGGCTGGACCAGCGAGTTGGCCGTCTGGAGCGGAGGAGGTTATCTATGCGGATGGCGAGGGTGATGAACTGATCGAGCGAGATGCCTTCGTCGTGGCAGGCGAGCTCGGACTGCACCTCATCCTTGAGGCCCCGACGGAAGAGAAGCTTGAGGGTGCCCTCCACCCAGACTGTCTGTGTGGCGAGGTTGCGGAAGGTCAGAGCATAATCTGCAGCCGTCCGATCTCCTTGGCAAAGAGCCAGCAGTTGTTCACCAGGGGTTCTTCCACTCTCTGGAGGGTCGAAGACCTCGGAGAGGCAGCACAGGAAGGCATCGAAGGTGATTTGGACCAGGCCCCGATTGGTCCAGATGGCAGTGGCCCACTCTAGCGCTCTTCCCGTGAGCAAGGAGCAAATGAACAGGATCTTGCTCTTGTCAGTGGGTTAGAGAGCAGGCTGCTGGGAAAGGAAGATGGTGCACTGCATAACGAAGTCCTTGCACTTCGAGGGTCTGCCATCGAATTTTTCGGGCAAGGCGAGTCGATGGGCGGTGGCTGCGCCGAGAATGGGCTGGGTGGAGGGGGTGCTGTGGGTGCCGGTTGAGGTGCGGGTAGGGGAAGCCCCTGGATGGTCCTCATAAGCTCCTCCATTAGCGCAGTGAGACGGGCGAGCTGGTGCTGATGGGAGGCCAGGAGGTTCGCCTGGGCGGAGAGTTCCTCAGAAATCTGGGAGGTGACCGCTGGATCGGAATTTGGCGAAGTCTTCTGTAACAAAGACTCAGGCTGGTTGGGATACATAAGCAGTCTTTATTGATGTTAGTAATCAAGTCAACGGGCAAGGGTCGATATCGGCAGTCGGGCTGTTGAAGGGGTTCTGGTTCGTGGTCAGGCAGGTGAAGAGAATCACTTGGGCAGGCGGCAGGCAAAGGAGTGGTCAGGGACAGGCGGCGAGTTAAACTGGCAGGCAGGCGGCAGACAAGGACGTGGTCGGTTTCAGGCTAAGGTTGGAGAAAAAGAAGATCAGAGTAGTCACAGGTAAACGCTCAGAAATGCAGCCGGGGCAAACAAGACTTCGCAATGGAGGTGCAGAGGAGTGAAGCTTAAATAGAGGGAATGGTGATGGAAGGCAGCTGTCAGCGCAATTAGTTTGGCGCTGCGTGGCTAGAACGCATGTGAAGCCGATCTTCGATGAGCGGGTGTGAGCGTGGCTTCACCAGTGTTTGTAACAGTATAATTATATATTGATATTAATATGTATAATCTTTATATATTGAATTATTGTTATATTAGGGGCTTTCCCAGCAAATATGAGTTTATGCAATTAAACGGGATTAATTAATCGGGACACCATGTAATTAATTAGATTAAAATTTGTTATCGATTGACAGCCCTAATATATACACTCACCTAAAGGATTATTAGGAACACCTGTTCAATTTCTCATTAATGCAATTATCTAATCAACCAATCACATGGCAGTTGCTTCAATGCATTTAGGGGTGTGGTCCTGGTCAAGACAATCTCCTGAACTCTAAACTGAATGTCAGAATGGGAAAGAAAGGTGATTTAAGCAATTTTGAGCGTGGCATGGTTGTTGGTGCCAGACGGGCCGGTCTGAGTATTTCACAATCTGCTCAGTTACTGGGATTTTCACGCACAACTATTTCTAGGGTTTACAAAGAATGGTGTGAAAAGGGAAAAACATCCAGTATGTGGCAGTCCTGTGGGCGAAAATGCCTTGTTGATGCTAGAGGTCAGAGGAGAATGGGCCGACTGATTCAAGCTGATAGAAGAGCAACTTTGACTGAAATAACCACTCGTTACAACCGAGGTATGCAGCAAAGCATTTGTGAAGCCACAACACGCACAACCTTGAGGCGGATGGGCTACAACAGCAGAAGACCCCACCGGGTACCACTCATCTCCACTACAAATAGGAAAAAGAGGCTACAATTTGCAAGAGCTCACCAAAATTGAACAGTTGAAGACTGGAAAAATGTTGCCTGGTCTGATGAGTCTCGATTTCTGTTGAGACATTCAGATGGTAGAGTCAGAATTTGGCATAAACAGAATGAGAACATGGATCCATCATGACTTGTTACCACTGTGCAGGCTGGTGGTGGTGGTGTAATAGTGTGGGGGATGTTTTCTTGGCACACTTTAGGCCCCTTAGTGCCAATTGGGCATCGTTTAAATGCCACGGCCTACCTGAGCATTGTTTCTGACCATGTCCATCCCTTTATGGCCACCATGTACCCATCCTCTGATGGCTACTTCCAGCAGGATAATGCACCATGTCACAAAGCTCGAATCATTTCAAATTGGTTTCTTGAACATGACAATGAGTTCACTGTACTAAAATGGCCCCCACAGTCACCAGATCTCAACCCAATAGAGCATCTTTGGGATGTGGTGGAACGGGAGCTTCGTGCCCTGGATGTGCATCCCACAAATCTCCATCAACTGCAAGATGCTATCCTATCAATATGGGCCAACATTTCTAAAGAATGCTTTCAGCACCTTGTTGAATCAATGCCACGTAGAATTAAGGCAGTTCTGAAGGCGAAAGGGGGTCAAACACAGTATTAGTATGGTGTTCCTAATAATCCTTTAGGTGAGTATATATATATATATATATATATATATATATATATATATATATATATATATATATATATATATATATATATATATATATTATGGGGTTATAGATACAATTATTTTTTAATTATTTTTAAACACAATTCACAATCACATTTTTACCAAACTACACAATGATGACAATATATAGTCACAAATAACATTATAGATATTACAGTTTTATCTTCTGCCAATCCCTGATTTTCTGTAAAGATGCTTTGAAATTATGTGTGTTGTGAAAGGAGCAATACAAATAAAAATGACTATACATACATAAATATACATACATACACACAATTATATATACATTCAGAGGTGGGTGGTAACACGCTACATTTACTCCATTTTAATTTTAAGTAATTAAAAAAAAAGTTTAGTGTAAGTTTACTTTTTGTGTAGGTTTAAAAGTGGGTGCTCAAGTACATTTCTAATGATTTTTCTTTGCTTTTACTTCTTTACAATGGTGGCGTTCCTGTTGTTACATTACTGGGTTTAATTTTAATGAATGTGTAATTTATTGAGAGATTATTGAATGGGACTTTTACGACAGCGATAGTTCACGCGCTTACACAGACTGTCACTCAAGCCGAGTCTGTCACTGCTGCAGCATCAATCTCTTCAAAGTGAAGCACTTTCTTCGCTCCGCACAGTGAAAGAAAAATAATAGTTTCTTCATGCAATGCCTTTATTTAACACCAAGACAAGCTGATATTTCAAGATTAAAATCACAGATCCAATTTAAGGCAGCACTCTGAGGTAAATTTTGGCTCTAATCCTAACGTGGGTTTTTCTGTTTAATGAGGTAATTTTCAGGGTGATTATGTAACTGGGCTCTTATGACATCAGTTTTTAAGTGTACATTTTTAAATCAGTGCATCAATATATCAGTACGCTTTCTCCCATGTCCCACATGTCATGAGCAGTATTTACGAATTTACCCCGCACCCTCGCGGGGGTACTGGAAACTATCGTAGCTACTTCAGGCGGAATAACTTTATAAATCCATATAAACAAGTTAAGTGTAAAAACTGCCATTCGCTTGATTGACAACCAGAGCTTGCACAGACAGCATTTCTGCACGTGCAATGTGCACATGCGTGTGAGATGTGCGGGTGCAGGGCAATCTTATGGCGAATAGAGTGGCTCTGTCCCCAATCTTTCACTCATTCACTATTTCCTATATAGTGAATGGCAAATAGTGCACTATATTTCAGCAGTAAGTGAACGAAGAGATTGAATTCAGATGTATAAATCTTAAAAAATTCAATAAATCTTCATTCTGTTTGAAATTTTTAATATAAACTTTGTGTTAATATAAAGAGTAAACACATTTGATCAAATAAAGAGTACATTTTAAAATATATCTGTATGGTTTGTCTGTCAGTATGTTATTATGTTATTTTAATCCAGTAATGATTTGTCAAAATGTAATTTACTACATTCAGCATGAAATAAAACATTGCATGAGTGAAGGAAGCATTAAACTACCAGCTCGTACATCTTGCCTTTAAAATTAAGATTTTTAGAATAATAAAATAAGCTCTTTTGGTCCATATTGAACGGGTGCCAAAATTTTGAAGCTTCAAAAATCACATTAGTCAGCATAAAATTAGCCTAATCCATGTGACTCCAGTGTTTAAATCCATGAGAGATATGATAGGTGAGAAGCAGATCAACATTGAAGTCCATTTTGCTAGAACTTCTCCTCCTTGCTCAGTCAATCTCCTCTAACTTTCACTTTTATGCTGACTTTATGTGCTTTTTGGAGTGTCAAAATTTTGGCATCCATTCACATGCATTGTATGGACCTACAGAGCTGAAATATTCTTCTGAAATCTTCATTTGTGTTCTGAAGAAAGAAGTCATGGACATCTGGGATGGCAGGAGGGTGAGTAAATGAAGAGAGATTTTTTTGAGTTAACTATTTCTTTAAGTAGCACATGGGGGGGGGGGGGGGGGGGGGGACATTGTCCTCCTTTTGAGATACAATGATTCGACATTGATTTAGTTCTTGTATCTTTTAATCCCAGCAATATTTGTGTTCTCATTCTAATGCATGATGCATAATTTTCTTAAGTTTGTGACTGGTAGAATGTTCTGCCTGAAGTATTGCTCTACAAAGATTGATACTTTTCTATCAGGCATTAGAAAATACTTGATAAAGGCTAAGCATAATAAAAAAATATTTTATAATTTACTTTCCTGGTAATTTATTATACAAATTAACACTATCTCTACATCAGGGGTTGGTATTATAAAAAAAACAAAAAACAATATTATTAAAAATATTATTATTAAATGTTAGATTAAATGTAAATATAACATTATATTACATTAATACTTTTAAAGCTACTCAAGTTATTCAGCCAAAAGTAGTGAGTGGTTTTCTCAGTTCCTTGTTGTTGTTGTTGTTAGATTAATAGAATTTATATGACATAGCCTTCTAGACAGTGCTCAATTCGGTTACATGTACCAACAACTTATGTTCACTTTCGATCAAACCAACTGTGTTTACATTAATGCTTCATCAAGACGGCCACTGGTGGAATTATAAAGTGTTTTTGATAGTTTAGGCATGAATCCGCAATAGCGCTCGAACATTAGCACTTGTCAATCAAACAGCACGCAGCGACAGAAGTCAGGGAATAAAAAGGCAATCTTTTATATTTTATCTAGATCAACCAACCAGTGGTGCTCTTGCTATTGCGATTGATGTAATGAACACCCCTGGTCTAGTTGTAGAACATAGAAAATTACTCAAAAGTTTATCATCGATATCGTAGACGTCTCTTTTTTTCAGATAAATAAAAATCAGTGATAAAAAGCTAATTTACAGGCTACATTATAGAGACAGAATCTAGAAAGCAGAAATATGAAATTTACCTCGATATGTTTCTTCAAATTAGAGGCAGGATTAATGCTGATATCTGGCTTGAGCAAGTTAAACTCACATGACACAGTCAGGCAATTGGCCTTTTTCACTGCGGAAATCCCTTTCTGGTGCATCTGTGATGTTCAGGTGTAAACTGTGCTTGAGTCATCCTCAAAACCATAACAGTAAGCGCCAGCTCTACAGCTGCCATTCAAGTTTTTTACGTGTGATTTGATTTGATGGGAGTCACGAGACTCTCCCTAGCCAATCGTCTTGATAGATAAATATAAAATCAGGACAGGGAAGTAGCGATCACAGATGGTGGGAAAATATTGCAGTAAAAGTACTGTTACAGCACTTAAATGTACTCATACTTGGGAAAAAGTCTACAATTCTAATTATTTACTCACCCTCATGCCACCTAGATGCGTATGACTTTCTTTCAACTGCTAAACTCAAATGAAGATTTTTAGAAGAATTTCTCAGCTCTTTAGGTCCATACAATGCAAGTGAATGGGTGGCTAAATTTTAAAGCTAAACAAAATCACACAAGTCATAACTATAAAAGTAATCCATTAGAACTCCAGTGGTTAAATCAGTAACTTCAGAAGTGATGTGACAGGTGTGGATGAGTCCATATCTGGGATGGCATGAGTAAATTATGAGAGAATTTTAATTTTTGGGTAAACTATCTCTTTAAAGTGATAGCACAGCAATAATTTAATATTCAGTCATAATTTCCCAACCCTCATGTTGTTCCAAATCAGTGTGATGCTTTGTATTATGTGGAACACAAAATATGTTAGACAGAATGTTTCACTTTCAAAATATGGAGAAAAACCTACACATTCATTAATAGTGGCCAAGGCTAACATTTTGTCTGAAATCTCCTTATTGTGTTGCATGGAAAAAGAAAGTAATACGGGTTTGGAACGACATGATGTTGAATGATGACAGAATTTCCATTAATAATAATAATAATAATAATAATTCTGTAATACACGTTAAATGTGTATTATGTAATGGAATGTAGGGGAGTTAACATCCATTATGTCATTTGTGAAAGTAACAAGTTACTCCCTACTTGAGTACTCTTTTAATTGGATACTTTCTTTCTCTTACTCAAGTAATTATTTATGTTAGTATTTTTAATTCTACTTGAGTAATTCTTTTTTTAAGTAATACAGTTTTTAGCTACCCACCTCTGTACACCTACAAGGCCTGCACATTATCTGTAAAGCCAAAAGTTACAATAATGTACAGATTTTGCTCTTATGGAAAGCAATAGGTGCTTTTATTCACCAAAGAGGCAATCTACTGATCACAATGTATAGACAGGACATTAATAATGAGAAAATTTACAATTATAATTAGATTTTTTTTTTCAGAACTTCTTAAACTACTTCAAAGGGTTCTCATCCAAAATCCTCAATGTGCTGCAATGACAGTTTGCAGATCCTTGGCATTCTAGCGTTCCTTGATGCTTCCTATAACACTTGCCATAGATGTGGCTGTCTTGTCGGGCACTTCTCGTGCACCTTACAGTCTAGCTGATCCTACAAAAGCTCAATGGGGTTAAGATCCATAATACTTTTTCAGTTATCTGTTGTCCAGTATCCTTTTCATTCTGTTTTTCTGTTTCAAAAGTGGCTTTTCTTTGCAATTCTTCCCATAAGGCCTGCACTCCTGAGTCTGCTCTTTACTGTTGTACATGAAATTGGTGTTGAGCGGGTAGAATTCAATGAAGCTGAGGACATGTGAGGCATCTATTTCTCAAACTAGAGACTCTGATGTACTTATCATGTTTAGTTGTACATCTGGCCTTCTGCATCTCTTTCTGTCCTTGTTAGAGCCGGTTGTCTTTGAAGACTGTAGTGAACACAATATTTTTTACATCAGTAATGTCCTGACTATACTTTGTGATCAGTTGAATGCCACTTTGGTGAATTCAAGTAACAATTTCCTTCTGAAACAGCATATTTAAGCAATATCGCAAGAGTGCGATATGGGCCTAAATAAGCATTACTGTGATTTGAGTGCTGATTTAGGCCATATAGCAGGAATGCAAGTGTATGATATTGATTATATACAGTTCAATGAAAAAGTCAATAAAAAAAGGAATAACTGAGAACAGTCGCAAAAAACATATTTGTGCATGGAACTTCTTTCTTACGCGACGAATCAGCAATCAGAATTGCTGGTTCAAACCAAATGATGCGTCCAAGCCTCTTAAAAATGTCACCTCAGAACTAGTATCACAGCTTGGGCTGTTTCTAATATTTTATTGGAAAAACAAGGATGTGTGTGTGTGTGTGTGTGTGTGTGTGTGTGTGTGTGTGTGTGTGAGAGAGAGAGAGAGAGAGAGAGAGAGAGAGAGATGGAGCGTGTGCAATCACCTGTTGATGATGTTAGTTGTCTGTTAGTCAGCTTTCTGAAGATAGTGCCATTTCGGTGAAATTCATCCTATTTTCTCAGTGGGAAAATAGTAATCCAAGTGAGGGTATTCCTCCCTATTTCATGGTAGCTGGTGCACAGTAGTCTTTCAATATAGAAACCACAATGTCCTACGCTCTTTGTCCTCTCCAATGTGGAAACTCCGGTAAGAGTTAAGCGTCTTGAGTTTGTGTAATTAATCAGTCTGTTGTGTCTCTTAGCTCTGATGAGCCTAAATTCAGAAGTTGTTAGTTTAAAGCTGTTTAAAGCTATTTCCTAGCTTTAGTAGTATAGTAGTAACACAAGTGCTAGTAGTAACTTAGTGCTGTTGTATATAAACACTGACTGACACTGACTCACTTCACGTCACCAACTGGCTCATATTACACACAAAAATTGTCTTTTGCCTCCATCTGCTGGCAAAAATATGTAATGTCACAAAATTAAATGTAACGAGATGGATAGCTCTTAACACACCTGCACTGCTCTTACGCTTTAGTTTAGAACGGCACAAACACAAGCGGAGTGATACACACACAGTGAAGCGTCCGAGTTCTGATGGTGTGAGACCATCGGTAGTCATGGAACGTCTCTCGTCCAATCAGATTTGAGGACAGGATATAATTGTTGTGTGTATATATATATATATTATATATATTGCCTTAATATATATATATATTATATATATATATATATATATATTAGTATTTAAAAAAATAACAGGATGATGAAAGAGATGTTAAAATATAGTGTTATTTTTCATGCTGAAACACTGTGGCATTATGAACATGTCAAAATGTATCAATAATCAACGCATGTGTTCTTTTGCTGCAGCTGCCACACAAACACGTGCACAAAGTCGGACATAAATTCATCCACCCGAACATGCTTGCCTGAGGGATCTTGCAGAAGAGATAGGTCTGAACTTGTACTCCACTGGGGAGCAAATCAAATCCTGGTGCATTTTCATCAACTGTCATTGTCAGAAAGATATATTTGCAGGGCCATGCAGGAAATTAGGCAATTAAATTACAGCTTCTCACAGACCCTGTGTCATTCTCTCCTGCTTTCCTACAGCTGTTCCATCAAACTGACTCATTGGAACCATTTATCTTTCCCCAACTTAAATACCATCTCATCCAAATTGTGTACGTTTCACTCTGCAAGCGCTGAGGGTGTTTCTTTTTCCTGTCTCTTTTCGGTCTTCCTTTCTTCATGGAACTCTCTCTTGCTCTGTAATTCACTCCCTGTCACTTACTCTAGATCTTTGTTCTAAACTCTAGTGAGCTACCAGTAGGATATTTGGTACTGATGAATTTAGAAGGGAACAGTTAACGCACCCTCATTCTCACACCATTATATTTAAGGGAATTTAGGGTCTTGAATTATGTGAGCTATTAACTAAATTAAACTGTCCTTATTGTACATTATTAGGTAATGAAATGTATAAAGAAATTAGTCACGTTTGACAATATTATACATGAGATAAATGATAAAGAACTAGATTATTTGTTTGAATAAATTCTTCACTATTAAAATCGTAATACAACGTCTCGTTGTATTCTCTCACAATTTCTACTGTAAGGAATTAGCTTTAATAAGTGAATTATGATTAATTCACTTATTGGAGTGATATTATTCTCATGGCTTATTGAAAATAATATCACACGTATTTAGGTGCAGCATTGAAGCAAAATCTTTTAGAAACAGGGATGTGATTATTTATCAAAATATACCACAGTCATTCATCTTTGAACACAGACAAACTTTATTGCTATTATAAACATAAATCTTTTCGAACACATATATACATAAGACAAGTTGGTGACAGAATGTGAAATAAATGATCAATACAGTATAAATTAACTTTATGGTGTCTGTTGACAATGCCTTAAGCACCATTTAACCTATTGTATTACCCAAACAAATACACCAGCACTTTGAGCACAATATTGGAGATGTACTTTAATGTAGTGGTGTTTCCTTGTGATCTTTGTGTTGCTCGGTTCTTGGCTCTTCGTCGAAAGTTCGTTCCGTCGATGTTTTAGACCTCTGTAAGATTGGATAGTTATTGTCTATATGAATGATGAGGTTGGCTTGAAGCGAGGCCTTCCCGAGGACCATAGAGTGTGAGAGGTTTTCCTTTGGACTTTGAGTACTGAGCTTCCTTGGACCTCACATGGCATTGATCTGCTTCTGACAAGATCCAGAGAAGACAACAAGGGAAGAGTCAGAGCGAAGTCAGAGCAGTCAGCAGAGCAGGAGAGACAACAGAGAGGGAAGACAACAGCAAAGAGAGAGTGTTCTTCCTGTTTGGAAACATTTGAACTGAAATTGGCCGCATCCCCAAAGTTGTCCTGCGCAAATCAGAAGTGACTCACAATCAACTGTGTTGTCTTTTCCAACAGTTCATTTTATGGTCCTTTGTTTCAGATTCTTTTACAAAATTCCCGATCAAAATAGTGTATATTTAATCATGAACATTTAATCATGAAGAGACATTATATCCATTGTCATCAGCTTCCTCCATGTAACCAAGTGAGCGTTTACATACTAAACATGAAATTCTTTCATTAATATTGTACATGTAGGTATTAAAACATGAAAATCCCTGGTTAAAATCATATTGGTTTATTCCTTGGTTATACAAAATGGATAAAACATTACACACATTTTAAAGAGGTACATCAGGCTATAATCATTAATTTGTCAGTTATACAAGTTACCACATTTCAAAGCAATTTTCTGAATTACTTAGCAAGACTAGGTATTGTATGTGGGTCCATGCGGTCTTGTATATATTATAGGATTGATTCAGCAAAGTACTGTGACATTGTGTGAGATGTTTCTGGATTAAGGAATGTCCTTTTTAAGATGTTGATTGCTGAACAATGATCACAATGTAACATGATCTGATGAGTCTAAGTGTAGCAAACTGGTTTATATTGGAGGACAGAATCTTGTGTGTGTACTCTCTTTTATTACTTTGACCTTTGAACTTAGGGCATCTTTGCAGTTTTCAAGTCATATAGGATCTAGGCAAGGCTCTTTGTTTGTTTTATTGGCCAGATGTGAGACTCGCTGGCACTGAAGTCTTTCAATTTATGACGTTGTGGTCATTTAGTTTCAAGTCTTCTGCATGTATAATACTACATAGCTATACCTAGGCAGTATTTTAAGTCACAAATGTAGTTATTTTTACCTAAAAAATACACAACACACAAATGCTATGTTCTGTAATTTTCAAGCTTATTAGACTATTGTGTTTTTAGCTTAGCAACATGCTAACATCAGACGATTGAAATCAATTGCAAGTTGAGTTTCCTGTATGCTTCTTGTAAGGAAAGCTTTTTGTATTACACAAGGTGTTGCTGCTTATGTAGAGCGTTCCAAAATGGTTGAAATTAGGATGCTGCCTTAAGCCCCATTCACATGACAAACAACACTGTTGGTAGGTGTCCCTTGACTCTGTGATCTGTGTTGCTGGTGGCCATTCCTACTGCTCTCTATTTAAAATTATTTATGGACTGCACGTTTGACCATAATAACTTTGGATATTCTGATTATAATCTGCATTCTTCCCATGGTGCATCCTGTTGCCATCTCTTCCCTAAGTAAACAAAGCTGATTATACTGTCAGTAAAACTAAGATTTAATTCTAATTTGACAAGGAATCAGCTCTTTTGCTTAAAGAGCTGATAAGAATTTTATACTGTATAACCTACAGCAGTGCTCAATGCATCATAATATGAATGAGATGAATGATCTACTCTTTCAATAGAATCAAACTCACTCTGAATGCTGACATGGTTTTCCATGCATTATTTTAATAGGCTATATCCATGTATGTACAGTAGATCAGAGTTTGCTCATAGAAACTTTTATCATCTCCATCTTGTCTTCACTCAACTCCAGAATATTGCACACTTTATGACAAGATGGATGACAGAAGCTCAACTATGTTCACTCTCATTGGTAGTCATTCCTGAATGTCTCTCGTGATTTGCATAAAGTTGAAATGATTTCAAATTTGTCTTATTGCTCACCACAGCGACTTCTGTTGCCAACATTCACTGTAGTCACTGTTCTCTCAGTGAAAATGAGTGGGATCGTATTGATTTGTCACTCAATGTCACCGGTTGTGTGAATAGGGCTTTAGATGCAGTTGCCTATGTAGATAGTAGATAGCAAGGCAGCTGTTTAAACAGAGTATATATTTGCTTGCTTTCTCACTCTCTTTTTCCTCTTTCTTTTTAAACTTGTGATGATGTGAGCTTCATACTGCCCTGCCTTCAGAGGTTCAGAAGGAGAATCAATTTCTTCTGGGTCAGACAGGGTCAGTGGCTAGTCTGGAAGTGGAAAGAGTGAATTAATGATTATCATATTGTACAAACGACAAGGCTCAAATGTGCAGCCTATCATCGACCCTTTTATTGGGCTTCTATTGCATTTCTGAAGACATAACGGAAGATTGCATGAGCAAGGAACATTTGCTGACTTCAATTTCATTCACATTCACTTGTATTTACTTGCAATTTGTTTAAGATCTCCAAACATAATCCACCTTCATAAACTGGAGTTTTTTTTTTTTTTTTTTTTTTTTTTTTTTTTTTTTTTAAACACTGCGGTCAAAGGCCCTTAATATAAAATACAGCTCTGCAGTAATTTCTATCATATAGCCAGCGTTTATTTACCATTGACGCTGTCAGATTGTGAAGTATTGGCTATGCTGTTTTTACCATGGTACATGGCAGGCTGTCGCTCAGTGTGAGTCGTGGATGAGGGCTGCAACTGGCTGCATCGGGCCCATTGGAGGATGGATATAAGGAAAATTGATTTTCCCTTTAGTATTACTTGTAGCACCTTTTTAAGGGTTAAATATGAATTAAAGATAAATTTACTTAAGAAGTCAATAAGACTTGTTTTCAGAGAAGAAATATTAAGAAATATGATGATGATTATTATTATTATTAATAATAATAATAACCACACTAGCAAATAGTTTTTTCTTGTTGTAGTCATAAATCTGATTAAATGTCCTTTAAGCGATTTTAAACATTCTAGAATTTCCACCAGCTGTCAAGCTGAACTGTTGGATTAGCCACGCCCCTTTTCCCCCAAACCCCCACACTCCAAAGATACCAAATGAGCTTTATTGAGAAAGACACAACAAGCAACAGTTGTCAAAAAGAACAGCAGCATAATAGCAACCTCAACTGACAACTGTTATGAGCAAAATGAAATAAAAATGCATTATGCCTCAATAATTCTCTGCAACTAAAATACTACGAGGACATGCAAAATGATTGACAGGCAGAAAGCGTCGCTTTATTTATTTATTTGAATTATTTAAATCCTAGGTCCCCATTGCAACATTATGACTTTAAAAAAGAAGTGCTACAATATATACTGTAGGTATGCTGTCAATATGTTAACGCCAGCGATAGTTGACTTGTAAATAAGGAGTCTGTTAGTGTAATTGTTTCTCAAGGTACTGTTCGGGTATTTTCAATAATTTTGACAAATCCATCCATCCATCCATCCATCGTCAACCGCTTATCCTGTACAGGGTCGCGGGGATTTTGACAAATCCATCTTTAATTATTATAAGTATGGTGGAATTCTAATGGTAATGTCAGTCTCACGGACAGCTGGAAACTGTTATTTTTTCTTAAATATATATATATATCAAAATATTTGCACACTTTTGTTTTCCTTCTGGCCATTAATTATTATTATTATTATATATATTTTTTTTAATTGAGCTCAACCAAATGGGTAAAATGCACTGTGTTTTTTGTAAAATTGTAAGGATGCTTTTATCTTCTGCTCTTCCTTCAATGAAGTTGAAAAGACCCAAACAACAAGGTGTTGTCCTGCTAAATCACACTGTGGGTGGAGATTGGCAAATGAAAGGCAGGCATATAAAGGCATGAGACAAGCCAAAGCAAATAAATAAAAAACTTATGATGAAGAAGAAGAAAGTAATATAATCAGATGAGGTGTCATTGGTGCTCATATCAAGATTGAACCAGTACTGCATGTAGGAAATCATCATTACACCCTTAAAATGTGATCTGTCACATAATATTCTCAGATTCTCTGCTTTCCCATAACATCAGCTTTCTGTTTTCAGGCCGTAAGACCTATAATAGACTTGCCCTCTTATTTTTAGATTTGAATGACATCCCAGGAAATCTTTCCAATTGTCATGATCTCATTTTGTATTTCTTTAATACTGTCACAGAGATATAGGCAGAGGGGCGGCAAACAGGACTGATGAAAAAATGGGGCCACATTACACTGCATTTTTACCCAGACTGATAAAACAGCTTTCCTATTCTCTTCTTCCAGCAAATCTCTCTTCTTATTCATCATCTGTCATTCCCGCAGCTGGACCTGAACTTCTCCAGAGCGGTGGCCAAATGAAAGGGACACAGGATCTCATTACTGAAGTCTCTCTGCTGGCTTTACTGCAATTGATCATTATCCAAAGGGCCCGTTTGGACAAAACTGATTGTGTTCTGAGAGCAGACATAAGAGAAAAAAGGGGTTTCCTTTGTAAATGATGAAATAGAAAAACGTATTACTGATTTTTTAGTCAGAACTGAACAATGTTACCATGTCTGTCTCCTTTAAATACTTCACAAAGGTGTTTTTCTCATTTAAAAAATATTACTGCTGTCCCAATATCTTTACAGACATTCTGCATGTTCCAACTGAAAATTAATTAAAATCTTTTCTTGGATGCCTTATTGATCTTTAGTATTAACTACTGAGACCACTAGTCAAAATGCTTCTATTTTGCATTCTTTTCTAATTTAATACAATTTTGGAACAATTTTTACTTTTGCTTTAATGGACGCATGCTCTTGAACTTGCTTGGACTCCACAGGATTGTGTAAAACCTGATGATCCATGATATCCAGCATAATTTGAGAATGTACCAAAAAGAATATTGTGTGTTTAAGAGGAAGCATGGAAATGGTCAATTTCACAAATTTGCTTCCATTTAATGCGTGACCTAGATTTAGGGCATAATCTTAAAGGGGTCATGTAATGAGGAATAAAATGTTCCTTGAAATCTTTACATATAAGAGGTCATTCTTCTATAAAATCATACTGAGCATTTCAGAACTCAAAACTTAATCCACAATGCACTAAAGGCATTTATTTAAACAAAGCTGCAAAATCACCTCATTCTCTACTTCCACAACTACACTTCGTCACTAGGGGGCCCATTAATTCATGACCACCTCTACATTGAATAAACATCAACGCCTAATTTACGTCATCTCATTCTTGACTCCGCCCACTGGTGCTTCAGTTCGTAAACTGAGATAGAGAGCAGGACAGACAGGCTTAGTGTGGCCTCACTTTTCCTGAACACCAAAGGACTAGTTTTATTATTTTTATTTATAAACATGCACTAAACAGACATCTTTGACTGTAGTCATGCATCTTGTACTGCTTTTAAAAGACACTGTCAAATTACAACTCTGAAGAGAAGACTCCATTTGGTTTCATTCAACAGTTGTGCCTCTTGTTGTTTTTAGCACAGACTTGTAATGGATACACACACATCTGCACTATTTCTAATGGTTGTTGTATGTAAACATGGACGTCTTTGACCATCTTGATGTGTTTCCGGCAATGAGCATTTCAGTGCAAGATGACACTGAAAACAGGATGTGTGTGCATTTAGTTTTCACTGAGCTTTGGACTATGTATGTGCATCATGTGGATGTGTCCTCAGTATATTTCAGCATGGATGTAATGTTTTTAGCTCATATCAGCATGGCTTGCTTCTGAACCAGGCATAAAACGATTCAAACTTTGCACAGGAACTATTATTGAAGGATGGTTCAGTAATTTTTTTTTTTTACCCGATTGCAAAACAAATAAACAGTTCATTCATGATTATTTCAAATGTCAAGACTGTTTGATAGTTTATGGTGCTGACACCCTATTTACACCGGACATTTCCATTGATGCGATGCAGCGGCTTGAGGCTGTCTACACCAGGCACATCGATACAAACTTTCTACAATGCACCTCTCGTTTCTAGTGTAGACAGGGTTTGAGTGTTAATAGTTGTGCTTGAAATTAACAGTTTAAAATATTCAGATGCAAGATGTGTTGGATGCATGTTATATGTAAATCCTGAAATTTAGTTCCTCATCTGTCACACACTTCGACATTGTGTTGAAGAATTCACACTAGCGGTATCTTTTGAGCGCCGAATATGCCTGATCTATGAAAAAAGGGTTACCTACCAACTGGTGGGGTCGCCCTCTGCTCCCTTCTAAGGCCTGTAGGACAACATCGTCACTCACTGCCAAAGCCTACAGCGCCGCCGGACAAGCCGCTTCCGCCCTGCATTCCATGGCCCTCCTGCAGATCCACCAGGCCAAGGCGGTTAAAGATCTTCACGGGGGTAGCCCTGATCCTGATGTGTTGCAGGAACTGCACTCAGTAACCGACCTCGCCCTCAGAGCCTTGAAGGTCACAGGCAGTCACTCGGGCAGGCCATGGCCACGCTCGTGGTCCAGGAACGTCATCTGTGGCTGACATTGGTTGAGATGTGTGAAACCGACAAGGTTTGCTTTCTCAACGCCCCTGTCTCCCAGTTTGGCCTCTTTGGGGACACCGTCGAGGACTTCGTCCAGCAGTTCTCCACGGTGAAGAAGCAGATGGAGGCCATCTCGCACATCCTGTCCCACTGCAAGCCTGCTGCCATGGGCCATGCCCCATCTGCCTGCCGAGGGCGTCCTGCACCCGCCTCAACCCGGGCCCAGCTCTCAGCCCCAGCGTCGAGCACACCAAAGGAAGCAGACACCCCCGTCTCACGGACCACCTCAAGGACCCACAAGTCTCCCAGGCGCTCCTCAGACGTTCAACCCAGGGACCAAGATGTTAGCTCCGGAGGTGGTAAGCAGACCACTCTGTCCCTCAGTGGAGGGCCAGGAGGAGAATCTTTTGTTGAATTTATTTCATTTGCCACACCCCCCCCAGAGCTGCAGTACACACATTCTCAGTAAAAGAGCTATTTCCTTTGTCTCTTGGTCACCTGGCCCGCAAATGCCGTTCTCACAGCACTCTGCCGCCAGATCTCAACAGTCCCAGCATGCTGGACACGGACCCCCTGCCTTCAACCCCAAGACTGTTCCCTGGCCGGCCGGTCCTGATGAGTCTAGAGGACGCCTCCACTGGACCTCCTCCTCAGTCACTAACCCACGCCCTGCCGGGTGTGTGGAGCAAGTTAAATGCTTTGAGTCTTTTCTCAGCACCAGAGCCTCGGGACACGTCTTCACCTACCGATGGCGTATTACCTGCTCCGCCCCACCAGGTACGTCAAAAATAATCGTCCCCTTGGTGCCCATAGCACTTAGTTTGGATGCGTGGCTTTCACTTCTCAACCCGTCTCGTTGGCTGGCCTGGACCATCCGATTCGGTGCAAAATGCAAAAATGGAGTGGTGGTCGCTGGTTCGATCCCCATAGCCACCACCATTGTGTCCTTGAGCAAGGCACTTAACTCCAGGTTGCTCTGGGGGGATTGTCCCTGTAATAAGGACTCTGTAAGTCACTTTGGATAAAAGCGTCTGCCAAATGCATAAATGTAAATGTAAATGTAAAATTCAGTTTGCCAGCCCTCCGCCCCCTTTTGCGGGTGTCCGCTATTCCGCAGTACACGGCGAGCATGCCAAATCCCTGCACGCAGAAATCGCCACTCTATTACGAGCATGCACAGTCGAACATGCACAGTTGGTGCTGGAATGCCTCGCCACCTTCAGGCCGGGCACAGCGGTCCCCTTAAAACCTTTTCAGAGTCTCCTGGGGCATATGGCATCCTCCGCGGCGAGGAAAGAGGTGCGCAGTTAGGTCAGTGCTCTTTTTTCTGCAAGAGAGGCTGGAGGGGAGGCTGTCCCCTTCCACCTTGAAGGTGTATGTTGCCGCTATCGTGGCCCACCACGACGTAGTAGATGGCAAGTCTTTGGGTAAGCACGACTTAATCATCAGGTTCCTAAGAGGTGCCCGGAGGCTGAACCCCTCCCGGCCAAGCCTTTTCCCCTCCTGGGATCTCTCAGTGGTCCTCGTGGGCCTCCAGAGACCCCCCTTCGAGCCGCTAGAATCAGTTGGACTCAGGGCCCTCTCTTTAAAGACGGCCCTGCTGATCACCCTCACCTCCATCAAGAGGGTCGGGGACCTGCAAGCGTTTTCTGTTAGTGACACCTGCCTGGAGTTCGGTCTGGCAGACACATGTGATCCTAAGACCACGACCGCGCTACGTGCACAAGGTTCCTACCATGCCCTTCAGAGACCAGGTAGTGAACCTGTAAGCACTGCCCTGGGAGGAGGCAGACCCAGCCCCTCGTTGCTCTGTCCGGTACGTGCTTTGCGTACCTACTTGGACCGCACACAGAGCTTCAGATGCTCCGAGCAGCTCTTTGTCTGCTTTGGTGGACAGCGGAAAGGGAACTCTGTCACCAAACAGAGGCTCTCACACTGGGTGGTGGATTCCATTTCATTGGCCTATCACACCCAGGCTGTGCCCAGCCCCCCCCCCCCTTGCGGGTTCGAGCACACTCAACAAGGAGTATTGCCTCCCCGTGGGCACTGGCCAGAGGTACCTCCCTAGCAGACATATGTAGAACAATGTGTTGGGCAACACCTAATACCTTTGCGAGATTTTACAATATTAGGGTTGAGTCAGTATCATCCCATGTTTTCTCAGGTTCGAGCAGGTAGAACTCGGTAACACGCTGATGGACTGGTCAGGTGGATCGCTTGCACCTGGCGCCCTTTCCCTCGGCCAAGGTAAAATTGTGCGCTCTCTCTGCCAGGAGATCCCACCCACCCGGGTCCCTGGATGATTCCTCCCTAGGCCTTTGAGTACGCAGTTCAGCGGAGGAACTCGCCGACCCAGTCAACTGCAGGTACTCTATCTACCCTGGAATAGGTGCCCCACATGTCAGGACTCCTGCATGGACTGCCCCGTGTGTATTTTCCGCAGTACGGTCCCCTTACGAAGTGGACCTGCATCTCCCTTAGGCAGTCCCAGCTGCCCTCCGGTCGCTATGTTGTAGCAACTCCCCCCTCCTTGAGGCTGGATCTACCACTGCGCCACGTTCCACATGTTGCCTAAAAACCCATGTGATGTATTCACCACCTTTACCTCCCCCTTTCGGGCTGGTGTGGCCTCTGCAGAGTCTTTTCCCCCTGAAAGAATAGGAAACTGGGTAAGACCCCTTTCCCTCGATGCATGTAAGGGCCCTGGCCGTTCTTGCTCTATGCGGAGAAACATAGAGAGAAAAGAGTCCCAGCCAGGCTTGGCCCGTTCCCAGGTTGGCAAGCGTCGCCTTGTTCCTCTGTCTAGGGTAACCAGAAGGATTCCGCCAACTTTTTTGGGGCATTGGTGAAGGGTACATGCAGTCTGACACAGCTGGTCACTTGTGCATGTAAATTACCTGCCTGCTCCTATGTCAGCAGTACACGTACATGGCTCAGCGCATGGCGTGATTTAAAATGGACCCCTAGCGTCGCTTCTTCTACACAATGTCGAAGTGAGTGACAGACGGGAACATCTAGGTTACATTCTATGACAAGGAGACGTTGTGTCCTCCCGGCCACGTCGCTGAGCCAAGCCACTGTTGTGGCCGGACCATTTCCGGCTCCTCAGAAAAATCCTGAATGAACTCGACGTATTTCCCCGCTTTTATATCCGTATGTCTGGGGGCGGGGTATGCAAATACTGTCTGCCAACTCCTCATTGGCCTTTTTTCATAGATCAGAGGCATATTCGGTGCTCAAGAGAGACCCCTAGTGTCGCTTCTTTGTCACAACGTCTCGTTCACCCCATCAGGGAACGGAGGTTACATACGTAACCTAGACGTTTTATAATATTGTGAAGCTTGCTCTTTCTGCTCCAATTTAGTTTCAAATATGGCCGCATTTGAGGGGCTTCACTATGTTAGCCAATCATAATAGTGAGCATTTACATTTAAATTATGTTAAGGCACTTACATTTTTTTGTTGAGGCCAAAATGATGAAAGGGTGAAAATGAAATCATATATTAGTACCATCCCATGCACTTTAAAGGGTTACTTCAGGATTTCGCATTAAGCTTTGTATCAGTAGAAAACCAGTAGTATTTTCTAATTACCGAGCTCCCCCCACTCATATCCCCCTGAGACGAGAGATTTATTTATTTTTAGTCTGGAAAAAATCCTCCGATGATGCAAAAATCGTCATTTTGCGTCATCGGAGGATTTTTGGTCCAGAGGCTTAAAACTACAGCCAGTATTCCGCACGTTTTCACCACGCCCATATGGGGCGGGATCTCACTCACAGAATGTGAAGATAGTGTCAGCCATCTTTCTGTAGAAGCTAAGAAAACAGGCTCTTTGCTCTGTGTAGAAAGTTTGTATACAAGTAGACTAATCACGATGGCGTAATGTAGTTTTGAAGTTGAAATGGCAGAAGGGGATTTCGAAGATCTGTTGCGAGAATCTGATGCTCGCGCTACCCGTACGTGCCGCAATACAGCGATGAACAGAGGCTGGAGCAGCTGCTGTAGCAGGGGAGCAAAACCTGCTTGGCAGGCAGGAGGAAGAGAGTGTTAAATTATATTCAGACTTGAGTTGGGGCGGACTGGTGGTGTCAGTGCTCTCGCTGTGCGCCTATGGAAACAGATAGAGAGTCCTATTGCTGTCGCGAATTTCAGCGATACTGGACGAGATCGCTGAATCCGCTGATGAAACTGCACCGATAACATGAGCATGTATAACTGAGCACCCAAGTTTTGTATCACACATGGACAGGGGAGTCCTGCAAACTTATTTTAGGATCCCGAAGATAAATTGGAAACGCCAGCCAAAGCCCGCAGGGACAAACGGACGGCTTAGTTTAAAGTGAGTATTTTGTTTGTTTTTCTTTTTTGTTACTAAGACGTCATGTACAGAGTTTGGACACACGGAATTATAATGTTCTTCCCGCATAGTCAGTCAATTTATCAACTAACTCACGATTTATAGAGTCACGATGTAACATAGTTGTATCATATTTTCAGATACTGCCACCTGTAACCGGTAGGCGTGGTTTGGGAGTGGCCTCGTAAGGGCAGCAAAGCAAGTGCATTTTGGGAGTTGTTGTCTTTCAGCCACATGTGTAAAAAATACATTTTCTGCCTTTTCTCTGTCTAGAATGCTTCAAATTCAAAAATAATTTCACATTTATACTATATAAATGACCAATTTTAAATACACATTCATCTTCCCAGAGGTGAAGTATCCCTTTAAGACTGATCCTAGTGGTTAAGGATGTGGGAAGTTCACACCAAAATACACACTTTCAGACCTAAGTAGAGACAAACCATGAAGTGGACAGTCACAGAGATCTCCTTACATTCACTTAAACCTGGTTTGCTCAAGGAAGACTGCCACAAGTGTACTAAAAGGTCATTTGGACAAAGTGTTAACTTGAGAGAAACAAACAGCAAGCATTTTCAGTTTATTCATGATGCAGTTCCTCATCTCATAAAATAGTTAAAAGTCAGAGTTACAAAATCTCACTGAAAAATCTCTTTATTTGTGCTGTATCTCAATGAAAGTGTAGGCTGATGTCTGAAAGCATTCCTTAATGTTTAATGTTCGTTTTTGGGTGCAAGCATGCTGAAGCCATCTCTCATCTGTGTGTTTACAGTATTTATGTGTTGAGTATTAATTTAACCTTTTTCTTTCAAACTCACAAAATATCGATGCTAGAGTTGGCATTTGGACAGATTACTGAATTTTGAACCCCTCAGATTTTATCAGCTTTGCTCCGTCTCTATCAATTCACCTTATCAATTAATCACGTGCAATTTTTCTTGCATATTCCCATGTCCTGACAGAAAAAATAGAGTATATATAGTCTGTGCTGTGAAACTACCTGGAGCAATAATTAACTCAGTAATAGTTTGTGCCTGATATCAATTTCAGACTGATTCCCTAATGTTCCAATAAATTCAAAGTAAATAATTGAATCATTTAACACCTCTGGAATGGAATAAGGTTAGAGCAAAACATCCATACAGGAAATGATACGGCTGGACGATTCATGCTCCTCGTTGCTGGTTTGACTTTAGTGGATGTAGAAATGAGGCTCACGCACAGGACAAAAAGCAGTGAGTGAAACTATAGGCAACGAGAACTTAGGTACACACGCCAAACTCACACACACTTTCACATAAAATATAACCCACTCAAGTCTACTTTCCTTCACACTGCAGAGTAGAGCAGGACATGTAGAGGTGAGTGTTTTTGAGAGGCCAACATTGGGCTCACTCTGGGGACAGATCGAGGCATTTATACATGCTCAGCACATCTTCATCCCACAGGCGAGAATATACAAATAGAATTAAAATGAATGCCTCAGCTTTAATTTTCTAATGCAGTGACCCATTCTGCAGCAGTGTAAAAGGAGGTCCCAGTGTGACAATTAGGATAAATCACTGCCGAACATAATTTGCCACACATATACCCATGCATCATCAGTGAGTGAATTGACTCAAATGATTTCTCTGATGGAACTGATGGACCATTGCATGGCCGGCTTCTCATGCCATTGTATTTGCCTCAGTTTCATGGTACAGGTTTTAAGATCAGGGGAGAATGTATTACTTCCTGAGTTGGCCATATTAATTACTTCTGCTCTGGTTTTTGAATGAAATCAATCAAGAACATCTCCCGGTCATAATTCATCCCAAAATACAAAGAAATACATAGGAAATGTATTTTGATTGAAGAAAATGAAGCCTATTTTTAGGACCATTAAGATTTTTTGCATTGTGACATATTCATGGCAATTAAGCATCCCATTCTCATTAATGTAATTCAAAAACATATACAATTAAATATACTGTATATACAGAATATTCTGTAAAAAATAATGTGTATCAGCGTTTTGAAAAAAATAAAACTAAAATTAATTGAGGGTAATGTGCTTAAATTTCATGAAAATAATATAAAAATGCAAAAAACACAATTATCCTACAACAGGCATCATTTTTGTTATGCATTTTATATATATATATATATATATATATATATATATATATATATATATATATATATATATATATATATACACACACACGCACATAGATCAGCCACATCATTAATACCACCTGCCTAATTATGTGTAGGTCCCCCTCGTGCTGCCAAAACAGCGCCAAACCACATCTTAGAATAGCATTCTGAAATGATATTCTTCTCACCACAATTGTACAGAGTGGTTATCTGATTTACCATAGACTTTGTCAGTTCAAACCAGTCTGGCCATTCTCTGTTGACCTCTCTCATCAACAAGGCATTTCCATCCACAAAACTGCCACTCACTGGATGTTTTTTTAGTTTTGGCAACATTCTGAGTAAATTCTAGAGACTGTTGTGCATGAAAATCCCAGGAGATCAGCAGCTACAGAAATACTCAAACAAGCCCATCTGGCACCAATAATAATGCCACGGTCCAAATCATTGAGATCAAATTATTTTCCCATTCTGATGGTTGATGTGACCATTAACTGACGCTCCTGACTGGATCTCAGAATACACAACACGTTGAACCTTGAGGCAGATGGGATACAACAGCAGAAGACAATTTCGGGCACTTTATTAGGTTCAAAGTGTTCCTAATAAATTGCTCAGTGTTCATATTCATTTTGAAATATATTCTGGCCATGTTTTATTGACATTCACACTTATTTGTTATCCTTTGTAAACATCTATTATGTAAAATTAACAAAAGAGCCCTTTATGAAACATGAATGAATGTAAAACACCACCCAGATGAACTCTTGTTGAGATTGTAAATCTTTTATATCTACAAAGTGAAGAGTGAAGCTCTGGCTTTTTAGATTGTGTCGCTTTATTGATCTGCATTGCAAAAGTACCTGCAGCACAGTCTACCCTTCCCCTCCGCTCCTCAGATAAATCGAATACATTTTCAAGGCCATGCTGTAGGTTATAGATCACTGTAGACAGGATGAGCACATATTCCTCCCTCCGCGAATACAATTGTTTCCACAGTTGATGTAAATGAGTCCTAATTTGAAGAGTAATCTGCCGCTGTCTTGCGGAAGCACTGCTCGGCATTAGTATTACAGCACAAGAAGACCCCCTGGATCTGCACTGTTTACTATCCATATTACATTGGGTAAGCCAGGGAATTATGATACTTTGTAAACACATACACACACGTAATATCCATTGATGTATGTATATCCATTTACTGGAAACAGTCTGGGGTGAAATCCTGCAACGTACCTGTCTGTTACTCTAGACTGTTGTAGGGAAAATTAAAATGATACAGGTGTCCACTGTAATCTGGTAATTGTATGGTAAATACAGCCCTATTGTCTCCAAGCTGTGCAAAGTAGCATTTGGGTAAATGACAATTGAACATAATGCATCCTGGTTCAATTTAAGACCTGTCCGGCTCTTATACATGCACATGATTAAGCAGCTAAATAAGTAAAATGAAACATTCCATTACACTTTGGTTGGCTGCGTCCTTGGAGGAGTCAAACTTTGGAAACTGAGGATTGATGGCAAGCTGTTTAAAGTGGGTTGGGTGAGGGGGTTATGGAAGGTTACAAGCCTCATCTTGTGATCAGCTGCATGCTGTGTTATTAGGCAAGTGCTGTACATCAGGGACGGGTGAGTTGCCTTAGCATTTTCACTGAGTAAATCTAGTTATCAGATCTTGCTCTCGAACACCTGCTGAGTTCACAGAGAAAACTCCATCCCATGTGACCCCTCTGTGTCTCTGATGGAGACCTTTAAAATGGAAAATAAAATTATGAATATTCATGCATTACCAGGGTAGAAATAGTAAGAGATAAGTGGTGGTTTGGATTCCAATGACACAGTGGGAAAATGCAGTTATTTGCTGCAGGAGGAAAAGAAATCTTGAATTCTTCCTGATGAAAAGGCACCAAATTTGGTTTTAAAGAGAGAGTTAAAGCTAATTTTTTTCTTGTTGTTGTTTTGGCAGGTTTGGGTTTCATAATGTTTTAATTACTGAAAACATTGTCTGAATTCCAATTTGCATACATATTGTAGCCTACTAAAGGGCTTGGCAATAACTTTTTTGGCTTACCAGCCACTGTGGCTAGTGGTGTTTCAAAATCATTAGCCACAATCAGTTTCACTAGTCAAAATCCCCTGCCCAACAAAAAGTGATAAAGGTAACTGGAGACTTTAACTGCATGCATTTGTTTGAAAATTTAATTTTCAATGAGCTTGATATAAGTTTAGCAGGACACAGGTCTAATGATTTAAGTGACCAGTCAGAAGAACAGGAGTAGGATAGAAGTTTGTCATTAATTTGTCCATAATTCATGGGAGTCCAGAATAGATACCACTTAAATTAAAATTGTACAGCACTTGTCCTTATGACAGTTTACCATTGTTCTCTCATTGTTAACAAGTGGCATTTGAAATAATAAGGACGTAAGCACAGGTAAGACTAAAGATAGCTCCTCAGATTTATTGCATATTGTTTGTGCTTGCATGTAAATGTTAGCATCTGGCTAAAGCATGTTAATGTAGAAAAACTGGCAAAGTTAAGGTAATGATTTCCAGGGAACCCACATGCTGATAAAAATATACCTTAGGTGCACTGTTAAGCAATAAAAGCCTTCATATTTGTAAGCTAATGTAACATTATATTGAAGTCTATTATTTCTTAATTTTCATGGTTTTGGACAATATTAGCCACTGAAAATGAAAAGCCAATCAGTTTGTCACTGGTTTACTATTTTCAACAAACTATTATTTAGGATGCACTCATTTTCATCTTGCATATACCTTTAACAAATAGTAAGCAAATTAGAATGCAGCATTTGTTTTATTTGATTGATTTATTCTTTAGTTTAGCAATCCAGTAGCTACTATAGTTCTTGTCAAACTGTGTTGAGATTAGTCTATTTCTGTGAATATCCTAAGATGACTCCATACTGAAGAACCATTTAAACTGCTGTTATCCTTGTACGAACAATAAACCTGAAATTTTGGCAAGTGAAAGTGGTTGTGCAGTTTTAATGTCTTGGATAGACATAACTCAACATTTATTGCTAGCGATTTCAGATCAGATTACCTCACAGTGAAAGAACCCAACAGGACATGAATAGTTCCTAAACTCTTGATGTTTCATCACCTGATGTTTTCTGTATATTGAGCATTTGTCTCTGGAATAGCACTGTTTCTTGAGACATATGCCATAATCGTGTGTATTCATGCCTGTTTGCCTCTCTGCAGTGATAATGAGATAATACAGCTTTATCTGGGGAAGTCTACAGCTCTTCTCCAAAACCTGTTGAGCTGCATTAAGGCATAATACGTGTGCTCCTGATACGAAGAAGAATGTTGATTTTAGTTAGGGTTGCCATCCATCTAGTAAAATATGTAATCATCCCTTATTTTAAGATAAAATGATGTGTCCGAATCAATATGCAATTATATAAATACTGTGTATATACACCCAGATGGCTCACATAGATCTTTTCATCTAGAAAGCATCACAGTCTAATTAATACGTGCTAAACATCTTAAAATGACCATATTTACAAAAATTCTTAATCATAAATGTCTCAAAGATATCTGCTGAATGTCTTAATGACATCTGAGAGGAAATGTCTTATAAATATATTGCAGAAAAGCAAACATCGTAAAACAAATACCTCTTACAGAAAAGTATCAATAAAATATTTTCAGATTAATTTGAAATTGTTATCCAATATTTGTATGTAATGTGCATAAAAGTTTATTAGATTATTGCAACGAAAAATGTTCATATTTCCCACATGGAATTAAATGTGTGCACTGCTCAGAGTTGCTGCTTATGTAGAGCCATTCTAAATCAGTCACTTTTATGAGGTTCTTTCAAAGGCAGTTGCCTATGTAGAGGCCACAAATTATTTTTATATAGCCTTGAGGATGTTGCACTTAGCACATCCTAAAAAGAAGATATTTAGTTTAACTCCTTGCTGTTTCTCCATGCTGAAATGAAGCCTCTTTATGTCTTTTTGTTGTGTCTGTCTGGAAAATGTATAGAAGAGGCACGTCAAGTTCAGTTGTAGGTTGAATACGCAAATAAAATGTGCATATTGGTGCTGGCATTTAGAGATTCTTGTTTATTGTGAACCTAACACACTCAAAGAAGCCCTTGAAGTACATGAATGTTTCTCCTGATATTCATTATTGAGGAAATTTGCATTTCCATGCGGTCAGAAGCAATTACTGATCATTTTTACACATATCACAGAAACGTGTCCTCAATTAGTCTCATGCAGATATGCGCGTACATGGCACAATTATCATCTGTATACTGGACACTGTGCCAGACTGAACCATTGATCCATATCGTCATCAACAATATGACACTCATTGCTATTTTTTATGCTCCCACACTTTCAAAGATGTCTAATTTTACCGTGATTATAGCTTGCCAGGCAAAAGGACACAGTCTAATGGGTTTGTTTGAATTGCTACTGACATCTGTGCTTTGATAGGATGTTGATAGAAAACATTGCAATCAACCCCAGAGAGAGATCTGAAAACCTCTATTCCAGTCTTGTGCATACTGTATAATTCTCACATTTTAGTCAAGCTGTGCATGGGATAATGAAATTATTTTAGTATGCCATCAGCAGCCCCATGAGGACAAGAGATGGTTAATAATGGCCATTTTGGCAAGTAAAGCAAGTCTATTCCAGTGAGCCAACAATCACTATTATACCATAATTTGTTTTTATTTGATTTTATTTCATCTAATTTTATTCACATCCATTATTATTGTGCATACTTCAAAATCAACTGAATTATTCAAGACATTACATGATTCAAAGCCATTTAAAGTGGTTTTGTGATGTGCCACATTTTGGATGATAAACCTGTAATAATACACATTTCCAAGTGAATCAGGATATCCAACAAAGAAAAATGTAGGTTGAGACATTCTGAATACATTGATCATTGATAGGATAGTGTAAAGTGTATGTTAAGTGTGAAGGCAGGTGGTTGGAAGGGATGGGATTTGGCACAAGACAAATTTTTTTAAATAACATGCACCGATAAATTGAGCACAATATGACTAATGTGCATTACTAAAGGAAAAAGGATCCATTTTGATTTCATGTTGTCAGTATTAGACTACCCTACTGAAAGATTTATTGCTGTCCAAACATGTTGAACATACTGTACCGATGACACATTTTCTGCAATACTGTATATTTCCAGTAAAATCTTATAGTTATTGTCCCAAATTATTAATTACATCATCCCTCGAGTAAAAGACTGTTTGCCCACAAATCATCTTAAATGCCCTCAACCTCTAGACCTATCATTCTACACTCAGAGAAGATGGACTTTTTCCATCAGTTTCCAATAACCAAGGGGAAGTGTGAAAAGAATTTGGCCACTGATAAAACCATGCTCTGTGACTGAGACATGGTGAGAAAAATGAGAGGACACTGATTCTGCTGACTTCAGCAAGCCAGAACATTCATCCTCTGACCTACAGCTCATTGGTCAATGGACACAGTTGAAGACACAAAACCTAAACCTTATGTAGCTCAATGGCCTTGAAAGGTAATGATGACAAAAAAATAATCCCTTTTAAATTTTCCTTTTAAAGAGCCCATATTATGCACATTTACAGGTTCATAATTTGATTTCGGGGGTCTACTTGAATAGGTTTACATGCTTTAATGTTCAAAAAACTACTGTATACTGTACATTGCTGCAGCACCACTTTTCACCCTCTGTTTGAAATGCTCTGTTGAAGCTCCTGTCTCTTTAAAGCCCCTCTTTCCGAAAAGTCCAGTCTGCTCTGATTGGTCAGCTGGCAGAATCTGTTGTGATTGGTCAACCGCTTAGAGCATGTTTCGGAAATGTAACAACCCTTACTATAACAGAGTTTCAGCTCCTGTGGCTTCTTGAGCAGTGCATTCCTGAGGCGGGTATTATGAAAATGTGTTACTTAGTGATGTTGTTATGTGACGGAAGTAATGGCTGGACTTTCAGGTGTTTCAGGCAGTTCAGGAGCAGTGTATTCTGTGGGAGAGAGTAACTCCCTTTGGCATGAACTTTGTCCTTTGCAACTTTGCAAAACAGCTATAATACACACTAAAGTAAAGGCAAAATCCCCCCCAAAAACATAATAGGGCCTCTTTAAGTTAGGGTCATGTAAAAGAGATACAGTACCTTCAAACTCAGTGCCTCTTTACTTGACATCATGGGAAAATAAAAAAGAATTCCGAAAAAAAAATTGTGGACCTTCACATGTCTGGTTCATCTTTCCAAATGCCTGAATAACGTAGTTTGATATGAAAAGTGCAAATTAATCCCAGAACAACAGCAAATGACCTTGTGAAGATGTTGGAGGAAACAGGTAGACAAGTATCTATATCCACAGTAAAACAAGTCCTATATCGACATAACCTCAAAGGCTGCTCAGCAAGGAAGAATCCACTGCTCCAAAACCACCATAAAAAAGCCAGACTACAGTTTGCAAGTGCACATGGGGACAAAGATCTTACTTGTTGGAGAAATGTCCTCTGGTCTAATGAAACAAAAATCTAACTGTTTGGCCATAATGACCAACAGTGCACTTCACAAAAATGTATGGCATCATGAGGAAGGAAAATTATGTGGATATAGTAAAGCAACATTTCAAGACATCAGCCAGGAAGTTTAAGCTCGGTCACAAATGGGTTTTCCGAATGGACAATGACCCCAAGCACTGACCTTGAACTTGCTTCATTGTCTCCTTACTCCTCCATTGCTGGGTTCTCGGCACCACTGTAATGAGATATTAGTTTGTGGGCAATGGTGAAGTCAGGAGATAAAAAACCGGTTCAAGGTTAATACTTTTAATGCACTTTTATTCACACACACGGCGGTAACCGTCATTATAATGTAAAGAAAATCAACACGTAGCACAATCTGGCTGTCGTGCTTTCTGGACACTCTCCCTCTCCACTGATGCTCTGATATGCCTTTTGGTCTCTCTCCGCAACACTATAACGAGAGACAGGTGTTAGGGATAATTGCGAACCAGGTGACAAAGCTTACCGCTCTCTCTCTCCCACAGACTGACATATGACCAAGCCCCATGCCACAAAGTTATTAAATTACTAATTTCAAATGCTGGATAAACACAAAGTGTCAAAAAGAGACTCTGGTCACAACTGATTTCAATACAGGCAACAGGAGCAACACAATATTCTAATAATCAAATATATATGCATACACAAATTGTGGGTAAAATATTCAGTTTTTTAAAAAAATGCTGCATTTTAGAAATAGTTTTTAGTATCGAATAAATTATATTTGGAATAGGTGTGTCTCTTGCTTCATCTAACAATTTGGATTCGTATTATGGTGTAATTATGGTATATATAAGTCTATTAAGCCTGTGTTGCCTTAAAATGTTATCTCTGTAGGCAGCTCACAACATTTTGGAACATAGCAGTTGTGTTTGGCTTTTGCAATAAATTCTCAGAAAGCACAATATTTTGGATGATAAGCAGCAGTCACATCTACATGCACTAGGTGTTCATAGCAACCACAACTTCTAATTATTTCAATGTTTATTTACTCTTAAAGCAGTCAGGAGAGGGGAGTGAATGGCTGAATTGCAAACTCAATCATACCTCCCACATTGTTAGACTATGGAAGAGTCTCAGTGAATCACAGGCTGAAAGGCCATCACCCAAACCTCCAAGGTTCACACCTGCCTCATTCCTCATCTAAGACCTGCCTGAACACTGATCAGCCATGCACACAACATGAACACCACTGGGAATCCTCTCAAACTCGAGCATAACAGTCCTCTCACCCTGTAACCAAGGACACATCCATAAACTCTTGAAAATAGAGTCGAGAGTAGAAGTTTTTGTAACCCCTGTTATGTGGTACATTGTGGAAGATTGTTTTAACTTTTTAATATGTACAGACCTCTAATCTGAGCCCCAATTATGCTTCATGTAGAATTTAATTCTGGACAGTTTTGTGAAAGGAGCAATTTACTTGATAACCTAAAATGGCTAAATTTCTAAAATGGCACAATTTAAGTAAATGAAGGTTATCGTTTTCTGCCTTTTAGTGAAAACATCTCTCACAACCTGTATAATCATCACAGTCACATATTCTTTCATTTTTATCTCTTTAAAGTCTAGCTGATGAGCTCAACGTGATTGAAAACAAGGATAAATTGGAAAAAATGTTAAGGGAATGAGCATTTAGGGGAATTTGCATAATAACATCTAAATTTGAGAAATTTGTTTCTATTTTTAAGGCAGTTTGTGTGCATGACTAAAATGTTTAAGAACATCAGACAGTCAGTTACTTTCTGTATCTGCAACAGCCTTGTGTCAGAATATTAAGCAAGTAAAACATAATGCACACTTTATTATATGTTTACTATAGCAATGAATGTGTGAAGAAAATAATAAATTTTCTTAGCAGACACCTTCTTTCCAAAGAGATTTGCAAGAGAATGCACATTGTGCAAGAGGCAATCACCAAAACAGGCATCTATGAAAGTCAATTGCCTCAAGGTCAGGCCTTAAGATCGCTTTCTGCCTTTCAGTGAAAACATCTCCCATAACCCGTATAATCATCACAGTCACACTTTTTTTTCATTTTATCTCTTTGAAGTACATCTGATGAGCTCAGCATGATTGAAAACATGGATAAATGGGAAAAAAATGTTAAGGGAATGAGCATTTGAGGGAAATTTGCAAAATAATATCTAATTTTGAGAAATTAATTTCAATTTTTAAGGCAGTTTATGTGCATGACTAAAATGTTTAAGAACATCAGACATCAATCAGTTACTCTCTGTATCTACAACAGCCTTATGTCAGAGAATTATTATTTTTTTATATAGCAATGAATGAATGCATTTAGCTTAATTTTCTTAGCAGACATCTTCATTCCAAAGATATTTACAAGAGAATGCACATTGTGTAAGAGGCAATCACCAAAACAGGCATCTATGAAAGTCAATTGCATTAAGGTCTTAAGAACCAAGAGTATGATACAAAACCTGCTACAACCCTTGCAAATATAGTGTAAACACTATTGCAAGAGCTAAGTCACTAAAGACCAGTTACTTAAGTCAGTGAGTCTAGTATTCGTACAGCCTACTAAAACAGAATCTCACTTTGAATTTGGTGACAATAGGTTGAAACTTCTTTAGCTGTAATCGGTGTGTGCTTACCGAAATGCAAACCACTACCCCCAGTGGCCGAAGCTGGAAGTGTTGTTTAACCCTCTGGGGTTGTCGGACACTCTGGCGCGTCCTGCTGGATTTTTCCGTCATTACTGCGGAAACGACATAAAATTATCTGTCATTTTCAGGCATACAGACAGGTGTAAGACATCATTAGAGACTATAAAGGTCTACTTTTATTTGTGTACACTCACAATAACAACAATACCTTGTGCTTTTGTAAAATAAAGAAAATAAAAAGGTTGAGCTTTACGCAGTCTCTGTGTTCGCGAGCATATATCTGAAACACGTCACAAAAACTGAAACTCCGCGAATACTTATCACACAAACATGAAACATATGTCTAAAGAAAGCTTAAAATGTCTACTTCTAAATAAAACAATTCAAATTTAAAACAATTATTCTCCTGCAGTGTAATCTGTATGAAACAAAGCAATGTACAGTTCTTCCTGGCTCAGCTAATTATCCCTAATGTAATCACACCCACTAGCAGAGGGCACTATTCATATGGTAATGTGCTGAGGCGATCAATGCAAATAGTAAACACCCCCAACTGTGCCTTAAAAACATCTAGTTCATTCATTTTTCTGCGCATTTAGACGATCGCATGATACACAGGTGAGAAAGCTCCTGGATAGTGACAAAGTGTTAACATTTTCCTCAGAAGAAGAGCGGGACTCCGATGAACATTTGCATTTTGAAGAGAGACTTGATCAAGCCGAGGATACATTTTTGGTTGAGTAAGTCATTTAATTTTACTTACATTAGTTGACATGCTATTTTATATAAACATGTACATATTTTACTAGTGGGACTGTTTCCAGTCTTGCCAGCCAGGATTCAGAGTATTGAAATTTGAAATATGTCCTAATAGGCAAGTTTTAGTTACATTTAAATGCTGTTTCGGCTAAAGCAGGCATTTAAATTTTATGCTGTATGATATAAATATGATATGTCAAATGGTATAAAAATAATACCGAGTAAAATGCATTTTAAATATGCCCATATTAGAAAATCAACATATTATAATGATTTCTGAAGGATCATGTGACACTGAAGACTGTAGTAATGATGTTGAAGATGCTTTGATCACAAAATGCATTTTACAATATATTCAAATAGAAAACTGTTCTTTTAAATTATAAAAAGAGTTCACAATATCACTGTTTTTACTGTATTTTGGATCAAATTAATGTAGTCTTGGTGAGCAGAAGAGACTTCTTTTAAACGGTAATGTAGGACTCAACTTAATTAAAGTCTTTATGTAAAGAAAATGTATAGTCAGATTACTTCTTTTAACTTAAAACTCCTCACATTCATTCTCTTCCTGTCACATCCCTCATTGATAGGCCCAGGGGAAGAGTCTTTGTCTCCTCAGGTGTGAATTACAATCAATATTCTTGTAATTCATGCCTCCTCGCATATGACTTAAAAGTTAAATTACTATATTGTTTTGTATGAATGAGTGATTAGGATGGTTTTCACCTCATTTTGTAGCACAAACTCTAGGCTACAAGATCCAGTTCTCAAAAGACTTGTGGACAAATGTTTATGTGTTATATGGCCTTATTTCAATTACTTAAATTTTAGTTTTTCAAAAACCATGCATAAATGTTATTTTCTCAAAAATACAAACATGTACACACATATTGCTCACATATTATTGTAGCCCATTTTGTGCTGAATACAGTGTTATCAGACATTAGCCATTAATATGTTTTTAAGCAACTGAAAAAAGCACAAATGTCAAGGCATGTCAAAACTTCTCCAGGGCCCAAAACACCCTCAGACCCCAGAGGGTTAACATACAGTATAGGCACATGTAAGCTTCAGTTTCGGGATAAATTGTCCAGAGTGGCACCAAAAACTATTGTATTTTCCAGAATTTCATTAATGTTTTTTTTGCGACTTATATACATAATTTATATGTAACTGATGTTGACTGGTGAAACACAAAAATCATAGTGATGGTAGAAGAATTTTGAAGTTGCCAATTAAGAATATTTTGCCTTTACAAATTACTTAATGCAACCAGTTTAAATATTCTGTCCAGTGTTGTAGTACTTGAGACCGGACCTGGTCCAAGAGCATTTTTTTATTTTTTATTATGTATTATTTATTAGAAATTATGTATCGCTGTGTTTTTTGGTATCTCGTGCAGGAGCACCCCAATAATTTCTTTTTAAGTTCTTTTGTCAATTTAAAAAGAAAATCAACTGTTAAAAATGTGTCTCGAGACACCTGTGTTATACTGTTTTTCCTGATAGCACACGAACAACACTTCTATTTTGCATTGTTTGCTCTTCTGCAATAAGCCTATAAGACTTATGTCAATAAGTATGTTTTGGATGTCAATGAGACATTTTGCAAATGTCTTTGAGATGTTTATGATTTAGAATGATTGTAAACCTGTCTCCCTGAGTTGGAACGAGATGCTGTGTAAGTGCATTGGAACAGGTCTGAAGCCTTTGTACAATCACGCCAATTTATTGGCTGGTGGTGCTTAAGTGACGCACCTAGGGAGCTACGTTACTGGCTCTATAAAAGCACTCACTTTGGCACCACTGAGTCCGAATTTTCTGCAGGAAGGCATGAGCCTATCCAGCTACTAGAGAGTATGGACAGCTTACGTATTGTCTCATTCCCAATCAGGGTACCAGGGTTATGTTTCACATAACTGTGACGTTCCCTTTTGTAGGATCTCGACCTGTGTAATTGCATTGGTAATGCTATACATTCACACCAAGCAAACAGTAGCTGCCAGCTGTCTACACCCGAGTGGCAAGCATATAGTGGAGCACAAATGAGCTAAAGCGCTTCAATAAAACGGGCAAAATTATGAGTTTACTCCTGTTCCAACAGAGAGAACCTGGGAATCAGGAGTTAAAACCTCATCCAGATTATAAAATCTAAGAAATGTATGTGGAGAGGACCAATCTGCCACCATACAAATGTCCTCCAAGGACACACCTTTAGACAAAGCCCATGAGAATGACATGCTCCTTGTAGAATGGGCTTGAATACCTGAAGGCAAAGGTAAACCGCACACTTCGTAAGCACTTGAAACTGCATCAGTAACCAATGAGACAGTCTTTACTTGGGCACCAAAACACCCCTTTTGCGGCCACCAAAGCACACAAACAACTGCTCTGAATTACGCCACTGTCTAGTATGGTCAACATAAACTTGCAGCACCTGAACTGGGCAAAGCATATTCATACTTTCATGTTCCACTGACACAAATGGGGTTTGTAGAAATCCTGAAAATGAATAGTCGGCTAGAGAAATGATGTAGAAAGGACTGTGCAAATAGCCCAAATGAGTTCTTAACACCACCTTTAAACCCCCTGGTGCAAAATCTATACATAAGTGATTGATCGTCAGGACATGCAAATCACCCACCCTTTTAAATGATGCCAATGCTTATAGCAGGGCTGTTTTAAGTGTCAGAAACTTATCAGCGACTGTTGCTGAGGGCTCAAATGAAGCACACAAGAGCGCTTCTAAAACAACAGATAAATCCCATAAGGGAACAAAAAAAGGGAACGAAAAGGTCTACGCCTGCATACCCCATGCATAAAACGAGAGACAAGAGAATGTCTAGTGACAGAGACTACATTGATAAGTGCATGCTCAGCCACTATAGCAGCAACATAGACTTTGAGCATTGCTGGGGAAACCCCGGCCCCAATACGCTCTTGCAAAAATCCAGCACTGTACCGACAGGGCAGTGAACTCAATTTTACCCTTTCGCTGTACACCACAAAGCAAAAATATGCCCCTTGAACGTAGAGGGGCCATACCCATAACTTTCTCAAGCCTGAAATATGTCTGTTCTGACTGGAATCACCCAAGGCATTTCCTCCAGGAGAGAGAGAGCACAGTCAAAAACCATATTTGAGATGGCTTAAACGGCACCACTAACAGAAGCCAAACCCGATCCTCCCAAAATCTCTGAAGAACTGCTTGCAGCAGTTTGATCAGTTGGAATGCGTAAAGATGCTCTGTCGGCCACTGATGTGCTAATGCATCGATGCCCAGTGGTGCCTGGGGTGAGAGGGAAATCCAGAAGGGACAGTGTGACATCTCGCTCAAAGCAAACAGGACCTCTTCCTCTCTGACCAACCTTTTTCCAAATTTGTTACATAATCTGAGGATGTAATGTCAACTCTCTGGGCATCAAGCCCTGTCTGCACAGGAGATCTGCGCACAAATTCATCTGGCCTGGGACATGCACGGCTTGTAGAGACACCACATTTTCCCATGCCCACAGAAGAATGCAACATGCCAATCTTTGCATGGCATGAGAACACACTAACAGCACTGTGAATATCTCCATAGAGTTTATGTGCCAATTTTGCCACTGGCCCGTTCAAACACCATTTGCTGGACAACCCTCATATACAGTGCCCCAACCTGTGGAGGAGGTGTCGTCATGATAATTTTGTGGCGACACAACGCCTCAACAGAATTCCTGACATCAAAAGCTGTGTCAGTTTCCAAGTTAACAGAGTTCGGTAGCACTCACGCATGACTTTGAAGGTACGGAATGTATGCGTCAGTGGTTAAAGTTACTTTGTGGAGTTCATTCAGCACTGAAAAAGATCTTGCATGCAACATGCCCTGGGGAATGACAGCGGAAGCCGCAATCATGAGACCCAAAAGCCTGTGAAATTTTCTTGCGGAGAGAATGCATCCCACTCTGAATATTGCTAGATACTGGTGAAATGACAGAACGCAAACTGGAGACAGAAGTGCTTGCATCGCTCGCGAATCCAGCTCTACCCCTAGAAACAGAGTCTGTTGCTCTGGCAACAGGACACTCTTGTCTAGTTTACACACAGCCCTAGATCAAATGGCTGAGAATGACATCTCAATGTTGGGCAACCAAAGTATCCTAGTGGGCAAGCACCAACCAATTGTCAAGATAATTTAAAACGCAGATGCCTTGAAGCTTTAAAGACATCAAATCTGCATACATGCATTTTGTGAAAGTGCATTGTGCCAGTGCAAGTCCGAACGGAAGGATACAAAATTGATACACTTGCCCCCAAAAGCGGATCTGAGAAAGCAGCTGTGCTTCGGTGCAATCTGAAATAAACGTCCTTCAAATCTATTGTCACAAACCAGTCCCCCGGCTGCACTTGTGACATTATTTATTTTTGCGTCATCTCATTAGAGCAAAATACAAACATCTCAAAAAACAGAATGTTACGCAAGCTGCCATCTTTTTTTTCGGGGCTAGAAAATATCACCTGTAAAAGCCGCATTCTCTCTGAGGAATCTCATTTATTGCCCATTTTTCTAAGAGAGAGTGAATTTCCCAAATCAAAAACAGGGCTTCCAGAACAGAACCGTCTGTCAGAACAACCCTGTTGAACACTGGTGGAGCCCAACTGATTTGAATTACATAACCATGCTTTATCGATCTAAGTACCCAGTTCGAAATGCCCTACAGGTGCTGCTAACAGATGGGCAGACAGAGGAATTAATGCATGGCTCTTGCCTGCTGCGTGACTTGTAACCATTAGATGGCAGCTTGGCTTAATTTTGGTGACTGCCTTGGAACCAGCGGCACAGCAAAGGGAAGCCTTTGCTCATCCAATACTGTGGCTGGTTGAAGGGAATTTGATAATATTTTTGACTTTATTGTATTTAGTTTATTGTATCATAAATGATGGGTGCCCTGAAATGTATCTACAGCAGGGACGCTGACAGAATAAACCTTTTCCCTGGTATTTGAATGGGGAAAAGTGTATGAACATTGTGGGGGAATGTTTATAGTTTTTGTGTACACTTGTTCCTGATGAAAATGTAATTCTGTTATGCATTTCTCGAAACCTTTGGTCATGGAAACAGAAGCTGAATTTGATCAGGCAATTATAAAAAATGGTCACTCTGAATGTATTTACAGCAGAGGATGCCAGATAAGCCATTTTCCCTAGCATAAAACAGGGAAGAATGTGCGAACATGAAGGGGAATTGAGAGCAAGCAGGCTCGCCACAACGGCCACAGCATTCTTATGGGGGGACAACATGTGGTGTTTATGTTCACTGTGTGTTTTGTGTACACTTGTGCTCGATAAACTTATGTTGTGCATGTCTCTAATTCCCTTATACAGCGTTTTTTTTAATGGCGACAGCTCAAGATGCACTTGGTAACTCTTTCGCATGCTTTGTTCATCAGAAAATGGCCACCGAGCTAGACCTCAGAGCAGGGGAGAGTGACAAACATGAGGAAGGACCCGATGTATGTTCACACTCCAAACTTCTCAGACACAAAGCCAAAATCCCAAGTGGCTCCTGAGCATGGAGCTCGAAAATCTTGGAGGCCATGGAACTGGAACAAGTGGGGATAACGCCTGGTGGTGAGAAATTGCAAGCCTCGAAAATGGCATTTGTCCCCATCGAATCTTGTAATGTTTGGAATAAAACACATTCAAATGGCTCTGAAATCTACTCTGTATAATGAAAGTTCTTAAGTGTCTGCTGCTCAAAAAGGAGGATAAATAGTCCTCACTTCGACGTGAGTCATTGGAACAAACACGGGCTTAGACAAAATCGTGCACTGAAGAACAGAAAATCTGACTTGATGGCACCAAAGCAATCACTTTTATGGAGCCCATGATGTAGTTCCCTAGGGGTGTCGCTTAAGTGTCACAGCCAATAAATATGCGTGATTGTACTAGGGCTTCAGACCATGTGACACTCAGGGCGTGTCCCAATACGATTACACAGCACAAGCTTCTACGAAATGGAACTTTCTTGACTTACAATGAATGAAATAAAGTAGTGCAATTTGAGGAAATTGTTAACAATTTGAACGTAAATGTTTATATTCACATTCTGTGTTAACATTATCCTATTTAATACATTATTGTTTTTATATGGTTTTTAGGCCCATTTTATTTATAGTACAGTAATACTGTATTTTGTAAAACAGCAATGTTTACTTGACTTGAATGTATTGTAATGGAAAGTGTAGTACTCTGAACTTGAGAAAAGGCCAATGAGAAATTGTCAGACAGAATTTGCATGTCCCTCCCCCAGACATACGGGTATAAAGGGAGACGTGTGGGTATAAAGGGAGGTAAATGTGAGTCTGTCCATTCAGATTTTTCCTACGGAGCTGAGCGGTTGTGTGATCAGCGAGCTGTATTTGCCGACTGTTTCACTCATCTCTACAAGAGCGTAAGCTGTTGGATCTACGGCGCATATCAGCAGCTTTCTCCTTCTCTGCCGCTCGTTGACTTCCGTCCTGGCTCGGGGTAACAGCGGCAGTCTGCTTATCCACTTGAGCCCCCAGAGCTGAATGACAAGCTCACCGCTGCATCGTAGAGTGTTCCAGTGTCTGACGTGGAAGACTCTACTGGACTGCCGTTCTCGCCCAATCTGAGGCTGACGCCCAGATGGCCGACATGCTTGCATCAGCGTGGGGTTGGACTCCTCCCCACAGCCTTCATGGCTAGATGACTGGTTTCTCGGATCTGGGTGCCCCCCCCCTGTTCCTTTCTTCCCAGAGGTGCATGATGAGCTGACGAGGTGGTGGAGGGCACCTTTCACTGCCCGCGACCGACCTCCTCGCTCATCCGTTCTCACTACCCTCGATGGCAGAGTGGCCCACGGGTACTCAGTTCAGTTTATTTTCTTTGCTGCACCCCCTTTGGGCTGCAGTACCCACATTCTCAATAAAAGAGCAATTTCCTCTTTCTCTGGGTCACCTGGCCTGCCAATGCCATTCTCATGGCAACCTGGTGCCAAATCTCAACAGTTCCGGCACCCTCGACTGCTCCCTTTGGCCGGCTGTTTCTGACGAGTCCAGAAGATGCCTACACGGGACCTCGTCCTCATTCATTAACCCTCCCCCTGCTGGGTGTGCGGAGCAAGGTAAATGCTTCAAGTCTTCTCTCAGCACCAGAGCTTTAGGACACGCTTCTGCCTCCCTACGCCATACTACCTGCTCCGCCCGCTGCGAAGCCTCACCAGGTACGTCAAAAACAATCGTCCCCTATCAGCTATGCGATTCAGTTTGCCAGGCCCCCGCACCCTTTCGCAGGCATCCGCTTTACTTTGGAGCACGGTGAAGACGCCAACACCCTGTGTGCGGAGATCGCGACTCTTCTACTCAAAGATGCGATAGAGCCTGTCCCTCTAGCCGAGATGAAGAAGGGTTTCTACAGCCCTCACTTCATCGTACTCAAGAAAGGTGGTGGCTTACGACCGATCTTTGACATGCGAGTTTACAACCAGGCCTTGCACAAACTCCCTTTCAAAATGCTCATGCAAAGACACATTCTAACTTGCATCCGGCATCAAGATTGGTTTGCAGTGGTAGACTTGAAGGATGCTTACTTCCACGTCTCTATCTTGCCTCGACACCGACCCTTTCTACGGTTCGCGTTTGACGGCCAGTTGTATCAGTACAAGGTCCTCCTCTTCGGCAAGTCCCTGTCCTCTTGCATCTTCATGAAGGTCACAGAGGCAGCCCTTGCCCTGCTAAGGGAAGTGGGCATCTGCATACTCAACTACCTCAACAACTGGCTCACCCTGGCCCACTCTCGAGAGTTACTATGCACCCACAGGAACCAGGTGCTCAGGCACCTCAGCTGTCTAGGGCTTCAGGTCAACTGGGAAAAGAGCAAGCTCACCCCGGTTCAGAGCATCTCTTTTCTCGGCATGGAGTTAGACTCAGTCTCATTGACAGCATGCCTCACCAATGAGCATGCGCAATCAGTACTAAAATGCCTCACCTTGTTCAAGCCAGGCACGGCGCTTCCTCTAAAACAATTCCAGAGGCTCCTGGGGCATATGGCATCCTCCGCAGTGGTCGCGCAAATGGGGTTGATGCATATGAGACCGCTTCTGCACTTGCTTCAGACTTGATTCCCGAGATGGGCATGGGGCCGCGGCACCCACCGTGTGTTCATCACCTCTGCCTGTTGTCAGTTTTTCAACACCTGGAAAGACCTCTGTTTTCTGTGGACAGGAGTCCCCCTATATCAGGTGTCCCGACACATACTGGTCACCACAGATGCCTCCAAGGTGCTACAGCATGTTTGGGAATGGTTCGGCAAAGCATTCCCCCAGTGAGCGTTCTAGGAGCTGTGCAAGGTCAGGGAGGACGAGAAACAAGTAACTCTGGTGGCCCCCTACTGGCACACTCGGACTTGGTTCTTGGATCGTGTGCTCCTCACGACAGCTCCTCCCTGGCGAATTCCCCTGAGGAAGGACGGGGCACCCTCTGGCTTCCGCGCCCAGACCTCTGGAACCTCCACGTCTGGCCCCTGGACAGTATGCAGAAGATCTAAGTGGTCTACCACCTGCCATTGTAGACACGATCAACCAAGCCAGGGTTCCCTCTACCAGGCAACTTTATGTCCTGAAGGGGCGCTTGTATTTACCTCCCCCCAGCTGGGCAGGTGGGAGGTAAATAGGAGTTGGAAAAGAATGCTTTCTCCGATGCGAGTGATCGCGTTAAGATGACCCCAGCCACTTTGACTCTGTGCGGGAAACATAGAGAAAGAAAAGGCGCGGCCTGCTCCCATGCTTGGCATGTCGCCTTGTTCCCCCCTTCGGGGTTCCGGGAAGCTAAAAGGTTTATGATGATTTTATGGGGCGTTGGGGAAGGGTACGCGCAGTCTGACGCAGCCTGTTGCTTTGGAACGCAACTGCCTGCCTGCACCTGCATCAGCAGCGCATGTACACAGTTCAGTGCATGGCGTGATTGAATATGGACCCCTAGTGTCGCTTCTTCGACACAACGCCGAAGTGAGCGACAGACGGGGAACGTCTATGTTACTATTGTAACCTTCGTTCTCTGATGGAGATGAGACGTTGAAAAGTCATGGAAAAATGCTGAATTTATCCTTGTGAAATAAACAATAGAGGTGTTAAAACAATGAATTACAGTATATACACTAAAAGGGCAGATTTTCAGTTCATTAACACATACCTTTTATCCATTTCTTCACATAATGCTATCTTATGACATATTTTAAACATGTCCTCCCGGCCATGACGCTGAACCGAGCCACTGTTTTGGCCGAACATCATTCTCGCCTCCTCAGGGCAAAAACCTGAATGGACAGATGCATATTTCCCTCAATTTATACCCGTATGTCTGGGGGCGGGGCATGCAAATTCTGTCTGCCAACTTGACATTGGCCTTTTCTCAAGTTCAGAGGTACGCGAGTCTCTCAGAAGAGACCCCTTGTATCACTACAAACGATACAACGTCGAGTGAGTGACAGAAGGGGAACTTGCACATTGTGCTAATTAAATACCTGGTAGGGGCACCAGCATTAACCGTGACAAAACATATGCTTGTGACAAGCTGCAATGTTTTTTTTTCTTTCTTCAGCAGTACAGGTACAATTTTTGAGCAGGTAGGAATGTTATTTTACCAAGTAGAAAATGCAAGGGTGGTTAGAGCTGTGCACATTGGGTATTGTACATGGATATGACACATAAAAAGCTCTTAGGCACACAGGATTGAATCTTTATCAACCCCCTGAGGTGCAGAGATGGAGCCATATTGGACCTGGACAAGTGAGTAGGGTGCAAAGCAACTTGATGTGGCTTGTCATAGTGGGTGGAAATGTGATAAGATATAAAGAACTTTAGCAAATGATAAGGCCATTGATAACACTGCTTCCTGCAGCTACGGAAAAGATCTGAGCTATAACATGAAAACCAGAGGTTAAATAAAAGTCAAGTGTCATCATTGTTGGGATTCTCAGTGATACTTCTGGTAGATGTAGATGTAGATGTTTTTTGAGAAGCTTGAATCTTTAGGGGAAATAAATGTTTACTCATCCATCAACTTCACTAGTGGATGAAAGAGTATATAATGTTTTGGCAGCTTCATTAATATGAATCAAATCAATCTGGTACCATTTTATCAGTGTGTGGTGACATATCTTCTGTTAAAAATGCTGGAAAGAGAACAGGATAGAACTTTAGATGACTTTCATAAATGCAATGTTAAAAACAACACAAGAACAATGATATATGTTCACCTCAGCTTTAAAAAGGACAGATAAATCTGAAATGTTAGTTCAATCTCCAGACAAGCTGTTTACAGTCTCCTCTAGCGTATTGAGGGACAAACCACTCTACCATGGCAGAACTCAACAGATCACAGAACTAAAGTTGACTTTGGCTCACAAAATACACAGCTGCTCACCAGCCACACAGCTTAGATTTCCAATATGTTCCAGATCTTGACAACACGAAATGTCCTCACCACTATTTCCATCACATGCAGAGAAATCCTGCTATAATCTTTTTTTAGGGGAAGATATGAACAGCAGAGAGTTGTTTTATAACATTTCAGCCAGAGCTCATGAAAATGAAATGACTGTGGCAAATGTTTTTGCAAAGTAATATTACGTGGATCCTTACATATTTCCCATGTAGCACAATTGATACAAAAATGTTGTAAAATTTTCTCCCAAATATATGTGATTTTTAAGATTAATGCTCTATCAAAAAAAACTATCAACAAATCTATTCTCCCTACTCTAAATCGTAAACCTAAGCTGAACCAATAGTGTTAGAAAAAGCAAATGTGAGATGAAAAACAGATGAAATGTGAGATGAAAAACATGTTTTTTAAGTTAATGCTCTATCGTGTTTTAAATTAAAAAAAAACCTCACTCCCTACCCTAAACTTTAAACCTAAACCTAACCAACAGTTTACTAAAAAGCAAATGTGAGATGAAAAATGCAAATGCTGAAGCAACCACGTCATTGGTTCCAGAGGTGTATTGAAACGAGGTACAACGACTTTGTTACTGTACTCAAGTACAGTTTTTTAATATTTGTACTTTACTTAATATTCTTTTGTCCTTTTACTCTCACTTTACTACATTTTGAAAAGAAAACTGATACTTTTACTCCAGACATTTTTTTTACTTTTGGGACTGAACACGGCAAAAAAGTAACGGCTGTACGTGTAAAAACAGATCGGCAATAGTGATGTGTGATTCGTTGAAAGAACCATTTGAGTCGAATATTTTACATTTGATTCCTTTGAACTGAACAAAAAGATTCAAAAAGTGATCTGAATGATTAGTTTTGCGAATCACAAATATGAATAAAAATTACAAGCGATCTGAATGATTAGTTTTGCGAATCATGAATCTGAATAAAAATTACAAGCAAAGCACATGCCAAATTACGTGATTACATCTCCTCTGGGAAGACAAGGAACTTCTCATGTGAGTAATTTTATTTTTGGACTAATTATATTTATAAGTTTAGGCTTAAACATTATGAAAGCTGTGAAATAATGAAGCTATGTGCAGTCAGTCTCCTGACTTTCCAGGAGACCTGTTCATGTATAAGTCAATCACATGCATTTACATTTTACATTTAAACAATATATAATGTGTATGTCTAATTATCAGCACTTATGAAAGTAAAAACAATAGTTTATTAATATTTTATGAAGATGTGAATGGTCTTTGCCAAAGCAAAACTTGTTTTCTTGTGGTTGCTAAAGTGTTATATTTGAATTGTAGCACGTTTATGCTACAGTATGTGGTAACTAGGGTTTTCTGGATGGTTGCTAGGGCATGCTATGCAGTTATCAAGGTGATCTCTGCTGTGTGTTTTGGCCATTACTACAGTATGTGGTTGCCAAGTTGTTACTATGCTGTTGCTAATTTCTTTTCTAATTTTTGCACATTGCTTTGCAGTTGACAGGGTGTTCTAGGTGGTTGTCAGGTTGTTGCTATGCTATTAAGTTGTTTTAACTGTGTTTCAGCAAATTGCTCTGTAGTTGCCAGGGTGTTCTGGGTGGTTGCTTATTGGCCTCATAATCCCATAAATATGATCATTCTGATGTGACTTGAATTTGCCATTAAAGGGATAGTTTGTTTAAAAATGAAAATTATCTCATCATTTTCGTACACATTCGATCCAAGATGTGTATGACTTAAAACAAATTCTGCAGAACACAAACAAAAAAAGATTTTCAGAAGAATATTGCTGTTCTGTAGGTCAATTCAATGTAAGTGAATAGTGGCCAGACCTTTAAATTTAAAAAAAGCACATCAATGCAGTATAAGAATAATCCATAAACCTCAAGTGGTTTCATCAGTGTCTTCTGAATGGATAAAAAATTTTGGGGGTGAGAATAGACCAAAAAATAAATCCTTTTTCGACTATAAATTTTGACATTAGCAGTCTTCTTGGCGATCAGTATTTCAAGTTCGATTACACTTCAGCATAGCCATCTAGGGCTCTGCGCATGCATCAAGCACTAGAAAGTGAAATGAAGCTTGAAATCATGAGTGTGCCTAGAGATTGCAATGGCAAGATATAGAGTGAAACACAGTTTGGATTATTTTCACCAAGAACCGACAGATTCACTTCAGAACACATGTATTTAACAACTGTAGCAGTATGGGTAACTTTATGCTCCCTTAATGTGCTTTTTGTAGCTTGAAATGTCTGGCCACCATTCGCTTGCATTGAATGAACTTATATAGCTGAAACATTATTCTGAAATCTTTGTTTTCATTCTGCAGATAAAAGAAAGGCATACACATCCGGGATGGCATGAGGGTGAGTAAATGATGAGCACAACCAATCAAATAAGTTGCCATGAGTTCAATGAACTGTTCTGTAAATTATGCTATTTACCTGTACTTTTGATAGTTAAGTAAATTTAATATCAGTTACTTTAATACTTTTACTTAAGTCGTTTTCTCATAAGCTACTTTAACCTTTACTTACATTTACATTTATTAATTTGGCAGATGCTTTTATCCAAAGCGAAAAAAGAGGAAAACATAAGCGAATCATCTTAAGGAGTCAGTGGTAAGAAAAGTGCCATACTACAAAGTTTCAATAGCATCAGAATAGTATTCAAAACAGTGCAACAAGATTATTATTATTTTTTTGTGACTTTTTAAGTACTCATGGAAAAGATGTGTTTTAAGTAGTTTTTTGAAGACAGAGTCAGCTTCAAAGATGGAGTAGGGAAGGTCATTCCATCAAAGTGATATGATGAAACTGAAAGTCCAAGAAAGTGTTTTGGTGCCTCATTGTGTTGGTAAGACAAGGCAACGTTCCTTAGCCTTAGACTCTACTTGAGTCAATTTCCATGAAGGTATCTTTACTTTTACTCAAGTATGACAAATGGAAACTTTATGCAACACTGACTGGTGTTTCCATGACTTCTAGGCTCACTTATCAACTCTTTAGGACTTGTTCCCCAGTCATTTGCATCGCAAGTGCAATGCTCTATTTATTGTGCTACAGCATAATTTTATTTCACATGAACAAGCTTGTAAACTTACAGTGGCTAGAAAAAGAATGTGAACATCTGGAATTAGCTGGTTTTCTGCATTAATTGGTCATAAATTTGATATCATCTTCATCAAAGTCACAAGTATAGACAAACACAATGTGCTTAAGCTAACATCACCCAAACAATTATAATAATTTATGTATTTACTGAACACATTCCATTAAACATTCACAGTGAAAAAAGTAAGAGAACCCTTGGATTCAATAACTGGACAATTCTCCTTTGGCAGCAATGTTGGAATGTGGTGCCCTTTTTACACCATACATAGTGCTGCGTTTTAAGATGGAAAGATGAATCTCTTTGAGATTACTTTGTAACCTTTTCCAGCTTTATGCAAAGCTACAATTCTTGATCGTAGGTCTTCTGAGATCTCTTTTGCTTCTTGTGAATAGTAAACTCAAAATGTTTGAGTGTTTTTATAAGTCAAAGTAGCTCTAACCCAATCTCTGTTCATTAATTGGATGCCAGGTATGCAAACTCCTGTTTTTAATTAGCTTTTGTTGACGTCATTAGCCTAGGGGTTCACATATTTTTTATCTACCTACAATCTGAACGTTTAAATGATGTATTTAATATATATAATAACAATACAATCATTTGTGTTATTAGTTAAAACAGATTGTGCTTGTTTATTATTGTAACATAATTTACACATACGTGAATGCACATAATTCCAAAGGGGTCACATACTTTTTCTTGCCTAAAACATTTTTACTATTGCCAATTTTGTCCCCACCACTTTTTGAATTAGCTTTCATCAGGTAAGTGACTAATGTAGAAAACATCTCCAGTTCTTGAGCAGGAGTTTCCATTTCATTCGTCTGTTATAAGTGGAGATCCAGCTCTGAAGTGTATTATTTTTAATGTTATGATGAGTGCTCGTTGCAGCTGTTATTAGCTGACGTTGAGTGACAGGAGGCAGCGATGGTCTTAAAACATCTAGACATGCACTCAACTCGCACCGCATCTCGCGCACCTTTCCAATGAAATCGCAAAGCAAAATGTGAACAGATGTGTCCCCGCTGATATATCCACTGACATACAGATGCATTCTTTGTTTAAAATATGTCATAAAATAAAACAGTATAAAAGGTATGTGATAATGAACTGACAATCTGCCCTTTAGTGTATATACTGTAATGTACCTGTTTATTTCACAAGGATAAATTCTGCATTTTTCAATGACTTTTCCACTCGTTTGTGATTACTGGATAAAGATTTTAAAAAATAATTTAATGGTGATTGCACTCACAAAGAGCCATTTCTAACCACTGAAATATTTTATATATTAACATAATTAGATGTATGTATATTATTTATACAATTTATTAATATACATACAGTTTCTATGCCTTTGAAATTCATGATATTTCTAGGTACAGTGGGAAAGCTGGCAGTTGTGTCCTGTTAAGGCCCAATACTTATTCAGTATACTTATATCTTTCATAGGGCAACCCATTGTCTATGAAGCACTGTTTACCAAATAATGCAAATTGAGTATTTAGAAATGCAGAAATACATGCCAGTGAAATTAATTGTGTTTATGATTATTTCTTGCTTCTATTTGCATACTGAATCATGCTTGATCTTTTATTTCTTGTTACTATTTAACTGTCTATAGCCACCTTTATACTGCAAATTCGGTGGCACATGATTATTCATTATTATACATACAGTAGCTGACTAAAAATGACTAAAACAATTGTAAGACCCAAACTTACCTACAACTTTAACACTTTTCTTTTGCTGCCTTGCAAGCAATGGCATTTCCTTCTGGGAATGCAAATGATCATAATTTGGAGAAAAAAAAATGCCAGGATTAAATTTAAAGCTCCAGGATTGGAAGAACATGCATGATAGCTGAAATAATTATTTTATTTCCAAATTATAATTTATATGCCACCCTGCTTTATCTGAGCTTGGTGCTCAAAGTAAACCAGTTTTTAAAAAAGTTCAGTATGTGCCAGTCTAATGCCTTTCAGACTCAAAGCTGAGCATGTGCTTATACCATTCATTCTGTTTGCTCAGCCAGTTTGGCACTACCGTGTGTAATCAAGAACACTAACACAACACCTACAGTTGTCCTTCAATTTGTGTAACCTGTGGCCATACAATATCTCCTCTGTAAAATTAATAAATAGTTACAATTATTTTTTGAATTTGGTACATTTGAATAGGGTGACCAAGGAAAATATTTGATTAATCTTCTTAGCATGTGTGTGTGTGCAGATTCTGAGAGTTAATTTCAAGGGCCGTGCCTAAAGTAGATTACCTCCCTGTGCAACTGCACATGTGCTCATGAGCGATTTTGTTTATTCATTTTTTATATCGCAATATTCTTCCTGCTATTGAATCAACAGTAAAAATGCAATTTATTTCTAGGTGGTTGCATGATGGTGAGCACTGATACTGTCAGAGAGAAATGTGAAGAGCGCTGAGATGGCACCAAACACCCTACTATTTATGTATGGAATATAAATAAAATGTTTTGTGTGCTCTCTACCAAAAAAAAGTTGTTGGACTTTTAAAAATATTCTCAAACAAAACTCTTTTTTTAGCATCAGTCAGTGCCGCTGGGCATCTAATTGTATGGGGGAAGTTTTCGCCAACTTTTCATGCTAGCCCAGGTTAGGTTTACACTAGTTAGTGCTGCTTTGTTGATGCTTTAGCTGGTCTGATTGCATGGTGGACCTTTTCCTTTAGGTCAACATAGATGTGCATGCTAGTCTAGGCTGGTTTATGCTGGTTTGTTTCATAGTCTAGCTGGTCTGATTGCTTGGGTGATGTTTTTGCTTAGGCCAAGATTAATTTCCATGCTAGTCCAGTTTGGTTTATGCTGGTTAGTTGTGGTTTGTTGATGGTTTAGTGGTTCTGATTGCATGGGGGATGTTTTCGTTTTGCTAGCGTGCATTTTCATGCCAGTCCAGGCTGGTTTATGATGGTTTGTTAATGGTCTAGCTGGTTTGATTGAATGGGGGATGTTTTTGCTTAGGCCAAAATTAAGTTCCTTAATAGTCTACACTATTATATGCTGGTTAGTGCTGGTTTGTCATCTGACTGCATGGGGGAGTTTTTTGCTTGGGCCAATTTCAATTGTCATAGACTAAGCTGGTTAATGCTGGTTAGTGTGATTTGGTAATGGTTTAGCTGGTAGCTGAAAACTTGGAAATGAAGCTGGTTGACCAGCATAGTCTTTTGAGTTATGCAGGGGTACATTTCCCAGAAGCATCGTTAGCCAACTATTGTCGAAAGTTTCATCATTACCAACATAGTTAATTGATTTGGTGTTTCCCAAAACCATAGTTCCAGCTCTTTACTGTTCTCTGTTAGTTTGCAGTGTGGGTATAATTTGACATTGAGACTTCTGCATCTTTTAATTATTATATATTGTATGTCATACTTTCATTCTGTGAAGACTTTGACCATGTTTACATGCACTTTCAGAAAACTGCCTATTACGGATTTTGCCGAAAATTTTATTCGGAAATGTCACATAATTGTGAATGCAGCCGTTTAAGGGATTAATGGCTGTTAAGAGAGAGCTCTTTAACACACATTGCTTCTGTCTGAGAACACAGCTTATTTGTCCATGTTAAATCATAAGAGCCATTCTTGTAGGTTTTTGAAAAGTATGCATGTGTGTGTGTGCTCTAGTGTGTCAGGGGAACCCCAAAGCCTGATGTAGAGGGAAACCCCCCTATTCCAGCACAATCATCTGTCTCATTACACAGTGCACACAGCTTTTGTGCATTAAAACACTTTCTGGAGTACGTGTAACTGAGATATTATAATTTGATAGCTGCAGAAGTTATTACTCAACCCCCTGCATAACGTCATTACAAACAACATGCTTCAAATGATGGATGTGCTACATAGTTACGGTTTTGGTCGTGACTGGTTAGTTACTTTCTCCAGTGATGCATCATACCAGTTGTTAGGTGAGTTACGTAGTTGTATGGGAAAATCACCCCTGATTAATGAAGGTATACTCTTGCTGGTTAAAAAGGCTGGAGGCTATACCACCACCCCTCTATTTAGTGCTTGAGATTAGATTCCAAAACACAACATATGAGTTTTTATTTTGTATTTTTTGTTTTTCTCAGCAGGGTATCTAAATACATATTTTTGTAGTGGTAAATTCCTTTACCTTCCTACTTTCATTTATGAACCCTCATTTATTCAAAATTACACTCCCCAGCAGGTTCTGTGTATGATGCTTTTCATCTGATCCTCTGTTTTCTTGTTAGCTTATAGTTAAGATATTTATAGTCTCTCATTAATGATTCCACAATCTCATTTCCCAAACAGCGTTGGTGCAGACTACAGTAATGGTGAAATGCATCAGGAAGAGTATGTTGTCATGACACACATGACAAGTCCTGCTCATATTTCTCCATTGTGGGAGGGCCGTCTGCACACATATGCAGTAGACTTTCTCGTGAACCCGTTAATATGGATTTATCTGGTCGTTGGGCAGTTATGTCTAGTGCTGACGTCATTTTTACTCACCACTTGTTTCTATGATATGAGGCTGTTGAGCGAGCTCTGCTGATGCTCAGCGAATTAATGGCTGACCGTGTGGACTAAGGCACCAAATACACTGTCTCTGGCCAGATCGTTCAGCCTGTCCTAGCCGTATTGATCCTCACTTCTCACAAGTTCACAACTTCCGCATTCTGGATGCTCTGTTTGACAGGAGAGAGATTTAGGGCTAAGATGAGGTCAGTGTGCAAGAGAGGCAGTTCTTCTGTGACAGACTGATACCCAAAGAATTTCTGTAGGCTATGAGAATGAACCTTTGATTTTCAAGAATTAAATATATAATGTTTAAACGATTGTAAATCTTTAAATTTAAATAATTATAAATATAATAATTCAGCTAATTAAAATGCATTACAATATTGTGGCAGATGAGTAAAGTATTGAGAAGACATTACAAAAAGTGTCTTTAGAACACTATTTTTTTTATATTATTAAACATAAGCCTATCATTGGTTACAGTCCACAGCAATCCATTTTGCAATTGAATTTGTCAATTTGTTCAAGATAGATTAATTACAAGAGCTTTCCTAAGGATGCGTAAATGTATACATGTGTCAGAAGAAACACTTTTGGATTGTTTATTAGAATAAATGTTAATCCAAAGATTCAGTGCATTTTAATGTTAAAGTGTTATTTATTATTTCTGTTTATGGGAGGCAGGAGCACTAACAAGGAGTCTAAAGGCTACAGCCTCTAGCATCAGTTGCTAGTGCGCCTCTTGTGGCCAGTGGAATGAGGTTTACACACTGCACTGATACCTACCAGCTGGCTACCATTACATTTGCATGCATTACAAATAAAGAAAAGCAAAAAATGGGGATTTTGTGTGGGTGTTGTGTAATCCAAATATAAATTTGATCATTCATTTACAAATCTGATTGGATTTACCTGCTCGTCTTTGATTGAACTTTGTACGAGAAAACAATGTGATGTATTTTCATGTTAAAGGATGCTTTTTTAGAGCTGTAATTATCTCCACCGTGTAATGCTATTTGTGTATCCATAATTTATTTTGGCAAGAAAAACAGGCAGACAACAATGCACCTCCAAGTCCCTGTTAAAATTTGCAGTTAACTGAAATTCACATTTGCATGAACAAAATCAAACACTCATTTACATATGTGAGATGATGAAAACAGATAACTGCTAGTGTTTGTTCTTCATATTCTATCAGAGCTAGCTCACTAATTGCTAAATGGTGTAAATAGGGGTGGTGTACATTACTGAACTAATGCACACAATGCATCAAACTAAATGTTTACACTCAAGCCCAGCTGTGTATTTGTGTGTCTTGGCAAAACAACCAAACATCTAAAAATTGAAAATGAACACAGAATTCATCATGCTAGAGGTGTTCTACTAAGTTTAAATGGTCTCCAGTCCCTACAGTGCAGGTAGTGTTATTCTGGGGATATCAGAGGTGTGCCTGCCACTGCCTCCTCTTCACAAACAAGCTCATCAATTCCGGGAGGAATCTATTACAGACCCTGACTGCTTTCTGCCATCCCTAGATGCACCTAATTAATGCATCTCCCCTCACTGGAGGACACTGGGATATGGCCCCCCTGCCCAAAGAAGCTCTTCCCCAAAAACATGATGAACGACTTTGATTTAGGGGTCTGTGCTCTGGGTAACGGCTGGCCAGGGGGGATGACACTTTTTTGTTTGATATTGATCTATAAATAGGTTTAGCTTGACATTCCTGACCAACCCATAAACAGCACTGCGTAAGGTTGGTCTAATGAGGGACACTCAGACTATGGGGATATGCAGGCGGCCATATTTGCCATCATTACTGACTGTATTTGTGTTAAAGCACAGGCTGGCTCGTTAACTACTAGATGCAAACAATTTGCTCATACAATTGTTGAAATATTAACACCCAAAAATTCCTGTCCTCTCTTGGCACCTCTGGGCATGTGTCTGTTTTTTCACTTGTGCCTTCAGTTCAGTGCTCCATGCACATTTAGAGTGAATCTTAAAAAAAGAAAAAGAAATTCACAATTTACTTAAAGGTGCTGCAGCATTGCCTCTGCAGATTGAAAGATTACATGTCAAAAGCCTACTCGTTGTTCTGGTGGCCTATACGTAAAATTATTAATTTTAGGTGAGCATAAACAAGATCCATAGAAAGATAGGTGGACATATGGCATATGCTTGCGTATGCCTGTGAGTCTACACTACTGCTTTAAACTTTCAATAATCTACCCACCCTCATGTTGTTTTAAACTCATATGACATTTTGTTATACCTGTAAAACACAAAAGATTTAACATCAAAATGCTATAAGTTAAAATACTTAATATATTTGTTATATTTGTATAATTATGATTTAAGAAATAATAATAATATATTATTGTAAATTTCTAATGGACAAAGAAATGAATGTCACATCATTGACTCATATAACACAAGTTGTACGTTTTATAGTGTTTTTTAGTCTTTTTTCTACTCGACAGCCATGGTCTGTTGTTGGATGGAAAGAGTTGTTTAAAGAAAATCTACATTTTAAACTTCTACTTTTGGGTTCCACAGAAAAAAAGGAAGATGACATCAGCTCCAACAATCATTTAAAGGGATAGTTCACCCAAAAATGAAAATGCTCATATCATTTGCACACCCTTTATGCCATCCCAAATGTTAATGACATTCTCTCCTCTGCAGAACACAAACAAAGATTTTTAGAAGAATATCTCAGCTCTGCTGGTCCTTTCAATACAGATGTAAATGTGAAAGAACTAAACAGGACACCTCATGTGACTTTCAGAAGTGAAAGTGGAGATTTATGGTAAAAGAAAATTATTGTACTATTGTTTTGTTTCTCACCCATACCTATTATATCACTTCTGAAGATATGGATTTAACCACTGCAGTCACATGAATTTCTTTTATGCTGCTTTAATCTGTTTTTTGGCCATTGTATGGACCAACAGAGCTGAGATATTCTTCTAAAAATCGTTGTTTTTGTTTTACAGAAGAAAGAAATCATACACATGGGATCACATGATGGTGATTAAATGAGAGAATTTTCATTTTTGGGTGAACTATCCCTTTAATGAATGTACTATTAACTATTAGAAAATGACCCATTCATGAATTCAGGTCAATAGAGGTTTCTTATTTTCATGCACTTACACTAGTCAATGACCTACTCTGAAATGCATGGTGTAGGATGTCATGAACAGTCCTAATGCTGTGTGTTAGCAGAAGCTAGTTTCTCAATGCTGTTGCCTGTGGCATTGATTGTTGCCTCTATAAGTAATGGAGCTGCCCGGCCCTGATAATGCATGATGTAATTGATGTAAATCAAAGGGGTTTAATCTGTTTATTTTAAGTGGGATTGAAAGGCGCCTCATCCAAACTTCACATTTCATGGAGACAGTCAGAATTTAAGAGATAAGGGGTGTGACATTATTAAAGAACAGTTGTATCGAATGACACAGGACACTCAAACAAAAGAGAATACAACCCATTTATTAGTCCCAAAGAGCCGTTGAGAAATGCTTTTCCAGGCGGCTCATCATAATCCTATGTTGGGTCACTTAGGGCATAGAGAATACACTGAACAGAATAATGGCCCTTTTTTATTGGCTGGGCATTCACAGGGATGTTCGCAGATGGTGTGCGGCATGCCGTGAATGCCAGCTGGTTAATCCACAGGCCCCTTGCACCCCCTGCCGTTTATGGAGGTCCCCTTCGAAAGAATTGGCATGGAACTTGTCGGACCATTAGAGAGGTCAGCATGCAGATATCGCTTTGTGTTAGTACTGGTGGATTGTGCAATGCGATATTCAGAAGATGTGCCTCTGCGCAACATGTCAGCATGTAGTGTTGCGGAGACACTCTTCAAAGTTATCTCCCGAGTGGGGATTCTGAAGGAAATCCTTACCGATCAAGGGACAAATTTTATGTCACGTAAACTACACAATCTGTATGAATTATTGGGAATTAAATCGATTCGCACCAGTGTTTATCACCCCCAAACCAATGGGTTGGTCGAGCTATTTAATTACACCCTGAAGAATATGATTTGTCAGTTCAAGCATGAGGGTGCTAGGCTTTGGGATAAATGGTTGGAACCCCTGTTATTTGCAGTCTGGAGGGTCCCACAAGCCTCAACCGGATTTCCCCCCTTCCCGTATTGGTGAAAGCCATATGGGGGGCTTGGGAGGAGGGACCTTTACAGAGCAAAAACAAAATTCAGTATGTTCTTGACCTTTGTACAAAACTGCATACATTGGGACAGTTAACAAAAAATATTTGCTCCAAGCTCAAGAATGACAAAGACGGCTCTATATTAGGGGAACCCAATTACGAGAATTTGACCTAGGAGATAAAGTCCTCGCATTGCTGCCCACCTCAAGCTCTAAATTACTTGCCAAGTGGCAAGGGCCCTTTGAGGTTACCTGGCGGGCCGGAGAGCTCGAATATGAGGTTAAGCGAACGGATAGAGGCGAGACCCGTCAAATTGACCACCTCGACCTCCTAAGATCATGGAGGGAGGTGGTCCATGTAGCCTTGGCGATGGTAGTCCCAGAGAGGGCGGAGCTCAGGCCAGAGGTGACTCTCAAACCGAATCCATTCACCCCGGTCCTGTGTGGAAACCACCTCACACTGTCACAGGTCAAAGTTGTGGCCAAGTTGCAAGCGGAATTCGCAGACATGTTCTCGCCTTTCTCCGGTCATACAAACCTCATAGAATACCATATGGAGACCACCCCAGGGGCAGTGGTTCATAGCTGCCCTTACTGCCATCCTGAGGCAATGCTCGAGATGGGCATAATAGAAGAGTCACACAGCAATTGGGCCAGCCCGGTGGTTCTGGTACCTAAGAGAAGTGAGACGGTCCGGTTCTGTGTGGACTATCGCAAAGGGAACGCGGTGTCCAAATTTGATGCATACCCAATGCCCTGGATTGATGAATTGCTCAATCGGTTGGGCGAAGCTCAATTTTTTTCGACACTGGATTTAACAAATGGTTATTGACAGACCCCTTTAACTCCAATATCTCGAGAAAAAAATGCTTTTTCCACACCGTTCGGCTTACACCAATTTGTGACTCTTCCGTTTGGCTTGTTCGGGGCCCCCGCCACGTCTCATGGATACAATTCTCAAACCACATACAGCATATGCTGCCGCTTATTTGGACGATATCATAATTTATATTAATGATTGGCAGTGGCACAAGCAACATCTGAGAGCTGTCCTGAGGTCGCTGCAATGGGCTGTGCTCATGGCTAACCTGAAGAAGTGCGCAAATGGGTGGGTGGGAGTTCAGTATCTGGGGTTCCACTTGGGTCATAGGCAGGTGTGACCCCAAGTTAACAAAACCACAGTGATCGTGGCCTGCCCGAGGCCCATGACCAAAAAGGAGTAGGCGGGAACTGGATCAACATTCAACTAGACTTTAATTATAACTTATTATCAAACTGAACTGGAACATAATAACACATGTCAATGACAGCTTTGTGTGTGTCTCTCTCTCTCTCTGGCATCCCTGGCTCCTCCACTTATCTCTCTCCCCCTGATAGGACTACTCAGCGCCAGCACACTCACGGCCTAGCCACGCCCTCCTCCACGTCACAAGGGGAAAGATAGAAAGAGATTTTATATTGGTTTATGCAGCAGGGATTATGTGCATGGGTCTACAGGCTTTATACTCCATCCTGATGGAAATCCTGTGAGATACAGGCCTTTCATTCACCCCCTGACATTGAGAAGAATGTGGGGTCTCTTACTCAATCGAAAATTTCTATCATGTCACCCTGACTCAATCCCTTCAGGCCACAAAATGTAGATAATTGTGGCTTATTGCATATAGGAGTGCATATACACTACACTGAGCAATGCTTTTCAATTACCGCTGCCGTCGAGCGGGGCCCAGATGAAAATATATATCACATATTTCTGCTGCAAAATGCTTAGGTCAGACACGCATAGAAATAAAATATACCTTGTGTCATTTAATTTGACAGTTGTCCTTTCAAGCTATCGTGCAAAGGTCGAAATACAGGCTCTGTTCCAAAACCTAGTGAGCTGCCTCACTGTTTTCTGCCTTGGAAGGCAGCATCCTAATCAGTAGCATCCTGCACCTGTTTTTCTAAGGGGCACAAGTAGCAGATACAATACAATTAAGTAATAACATATTAGAGGCCTGAAATATTGTAATTATAGTCACAGATGAAGGGCATTTTAAGCAGAACACAAAGCAGAGTGCCTGAAACCCCTTCAGATGTGACTACACTGTGTGCAAAATTTTTAGGCAAATTGTATTCTTCAGGATTAATTTTTTTGTTGAACAAACACAATGCTCTCAGTCAATCCAAAATGTTATTTAACCTCAAACCTGAATGTTTCACAAAGGAAAAGAGAGTTGTCTTTCTCGGGGGAACATATAAGTGTGCACAATTATTAGGCAACTATTGGTGTGCATAACTATTTGGCAACTAAATTACAAAAATAATATCTCCCAACTCAATTGTTTAATCTCAATTTTTAGTGTAAGTACAACAAATAAGTAACACAAAATGACAATGAAATAACATTTTTGGCCTTTCAAAAATATTCAGTGACCAATATAACCAGCCTTCTTTTCAATAACTGCCAAAAGCCTTCCATCCATGGAGTCTGTCAGTTTCTTGATCTGTTAATGATCAACTTTTGCTGAAGCAGCAACCACAGCCTCCTAAATGCTGTTCAAAGAGGTGTATTGTCTTCCTTCTCTGTAAATCTCACATTTGAGAATGGCCCACAAGTTCTCAGTAAAATTTAAGTCAGGTGAGGAAGGGGGCCAAGTCATTATTTGGGCATCTTTTAGGCCCTTACTGGCTTGCCAAGCAGTGGAGTACTTGGATGCATGTGAAGGAGCATTGTACTGCACAAAGATCATGGCCTTCTTGAATGCTGAGGACATCTTCCTGTACCACTGCTTGAAAAAATTACTTTCCAAAAATTGGCAGTAGGTTTGGGAGTTGAGTTTCGTCCATCTTTAACTCGAAAAGGTCCAACTACCTCATCATTAATGATAGCAGCCCATACCAGTACCCCTCCTCCACCTTGCTGATGCCTGAATCGAAGAGGTGCCCTGTGTCCATTAGTGATCCAGCCATGGGCCCATCCATCTGGTCCATCAAGAGTCAATCTCATTTCATCTGTCCATAAAACCTTTGAAAAATCTGTCTTTATGTATTTCTTTGTCCAATCTTGACACTTCAATTTGTGAATATATTCAGTGGTGGTCATATTTCAGCCTTCTTGACTTTGGCCATGTCTCGGAGCACTTGACACCTTGTACTTCTGGACACTCCAGGTAGGTTGCAGTTCTGGAATATGATGGCACTGGAGGATAATGGGTTCCAGGTAGCTTCATGTTTAATTCTTCTCAAGACTTTTGCAGTTAATTTGCGCCTTTTCTTCTCCATGCGTTTTTTGTGCCCCAGTTGACTATTCGCAACAAAATGTTTGATTGTCCAGTGATCATGCATCAATAATTTAGCTATTTCAAGAGTGTTACATCCATCTGAAAGGCATTTTTTTAATTTGTACTTTTCAGTGCCTGTTAAATCTCTTTTCTGGCCCATTTTATCTGAAGTAATGAAGCTGCCTTATAATTATGCACACCTTGATATAAGGTGTTAGTCACTTTCGCCACACCCTCCCTCATTACACAAATGCTTACCACCTGAAAATGATTGAATCCAATAAGCGTTCAAGTTTATATGGTTTGGAGTTCAATACAAGTTAAGTTCAATCGACAGCATTTGTGGCATAAGATCCCACAGAAAATATTTTTGACTCGTCCCTCATTTATTTAAAAATAGTGGTTATAGTGAGGCACTTACAATGGAAGTGAATGGGGCCAATCCGTACACATAAAATACACACTGTTTCAAAAGTATAGCCACAAGCTATACAATTTATTCACGTTAACATGATCTATGTTCTATATGTTCTGTATATGGACTGGACCTATTCACTTCTATTGTAAGTGCTTTACTGTAACCACATTTATTATACATTTTTTTTATAAATGAGAGTTGAGTTGAGTTAAATGTATTTTTTGTGGGTAATCAGTTTTATTTCACAAATGCTGTCGATTGAACTCAACTGAATTCAAAACTTTTATCCACCATTTTAATAGTAATTATAACATCTAATTTTTTTAAATACTACAAATAATTAAAAAAAAATGTATGATACCAAAATGGACACTAAGTTTACATTTATATGAACTTGACACATTTGTTTTAAACAAGATTTAAAAGTTTTTTTTTTTGTTTTTTTTTATCATCTCAGATATACTTATTTGTCAAAGAATCATATTCCAAGTCTTCTGAAGACATACAATACTATGAGGAACAGGTCAAAATGTAAGTCATTATTCACTGATCATCTTCCCCTCCACCAAAATTGTGAAATCTCATTAGCATTCAGTTTGTGTTCAGATTAAAAAAATAATGCATCAACACAATGGAAAATGTGAAGTGGCATATAATATTTGGAACAGAGGCAATATTTTCAGTGAATAATGACCTAAATTTTGGTATGTTCCTCAAACACAATGCTACTTTATGGCCTTTGAAGACTAAGCATAAAAGTCAACTTTTGTGGTGCTTTTTAAAGCTTGACAGGGATAGACACTATAATATGTCATTGAATAGAAAAGAGCTAAATAATGATAGAATTCCTTGAAAGACTGACCTAAAAATTACATCACAAAAATGTATTACATGCATTACCGCATGGCATTCATTTTGAATCAATAGGTTTAAATAGATGATGCAATTGAATTCAATTACCAAGCAGAAGGAGTTCTGTGTTAATAATATGACCTCTTAAAGTAAACGTGTTTGAACTGACAGTAGCCCAGGACTCTCTGAATGTCTGCTGGGCCCCCTGAGCTCTAAGATCATTTGTAATCAACCTGAATATAAGGTGTTGGACCACCTCATTTCCTGCATGAGCTCAGCACTCACTGCCGCTGTGCAGTAAGAGTGCTGAGAGAATCTAATTTTGATTAATCTGCTCATTTCCTTGTGTCTGTCGGACATGAGGCAGAAAGGTGGGACCAGAAAGAAAAAAAAATATTAAATCAACCCCCTCCCCTTCTCATTCTCTCGCAATTCCCCTACCACACTCCTCACTCCCTTTCCACTAGAATTATTACATTACCCTTCCATATGTGAGCATTAACTCAGAACAGGATCTTTCAGGCCCTGCAAAGCTGCCGTTATTTCGTATTATGCAGTAGTTAGAGCTTGTTGGAACATATCAGCGGGACAGCTGAGGCACTCAACTCTGGCACTGAGAGAGAGAGAGAGAGAGAGAGGAGTATGAGGTAGAACTGATAGAGTGGTGCTTTTTTTTTCTTTTCTTCATTTATTAATTTTTTTTCTAAGGGAGGAGCAAGGTGGGTTTTAATTCTCCAGATCACTGAGAAGTGCTTTAATATTCATGATAATAGCATACATGTTCCACTGGCTGACACCTCATCTGTCCCCTGTAGGTCACAGTTTTTATTTATATTGTGTGAAGAGCTACTGGAATCACTTATTTAATAATGTTCAAATGTCTTAATAAACCAAGCAATACATTAATTGTATACTGTAGCCTATATACAGCACAACTGCAACTTCATAGCACTGTATATATACCACACAAAGGTGTGGTGTGGTGTGCAGTGCAGTCCTAGAAATCTGGGTTGGTAACCAAAAGGTTGTTGGTTTGAATCCTCCAAGAGAAAATCTGTGAGCTATCACCACTGTGGCTCTAATCAAGGCACTTAAATGGTTATTCCCAGGTTTAATTTGATATTAACCAATGGTAATCCAAGGGCTTTGTTCCATTAATAAGTGTAAATGACTTCTTTCTTACAACAAAACAACAACCTTCAGCACACTTTGAGTTTGTACATACCAGATTATCTGGTTGTGGCAGTAATGGGGTGGATTACTGGTCAGACACGTGGGAATGGGAGTGATTGATACCAAATGAAAGTAACTAATGAATTCGAAAATTTTTATAAATCTGAGTGACGGATAATGTTTATTTGTAGAAAAACATCTGATTGGAATTAACATTTTGTATCATTCTGTGGCATTTTGCATAACTTTGACATAAGCAATAGGCTACTCAAAAATGGTTAACTAATTTCAACCGTTATATAATTTTAACTGGTATATCAATGTGTGAACAAAAACCTGGAACAGTGTACAAGTTGCTCACATGTGATTTTTATTAATACAATTTTGGTTTGTTTTGAAATGTTCCTTTATGAATGCGACCTGAACAAATAATAAAAAAGAGAAAGAGCTATAGGTCTGAAAACACCCTTTAGTGTGATATATGGTCAGATTGAAACTTTCTCGTACCTCAATGGACAGGTGCTCCCCTCACTGGTGTATGAAGGATCCCCCAAAAAGTGATAGTTCACCCAAAAATGAAAATTCTCACATCATTTACTCACCCTCATGCCATCGCAGATGTGTATGATTTCTTTCTTCAGCAGAACACAAATAAAGATATTTAGAAGAATATTTAAGCCCTGTAGTTCCACACAATGCAAGAAAATGGGTACCCAAGCTTCAAAAAGCATACAGAGACAGCATAAAAGTAATCCTTATGACTCCAGTGATTACATCCATATCTTCAGAAGCGATATAAGTGTGGGTGAGAAACAAATCAATATTTAAGTCATTTTTTAGTATCAGTATCCACTTTCACTTTCACATTCTTCTTCCTTTTGTTTTTAGAAACTTGCGTTCTTCATGCATATTGCCACCTACTGGGCAGGAAGGACAATTTATAGTAAAAAAGAACTTAAAACTGTTTCTAACCCACACCTAATATATCGCTTCTGAAGTTATATATTTAGATTTAACCACTGTCGTCTTATGGATCACTTTATGCTGCCTTTATATGCTTTTTGGAGCTTCAACATGTTGGATCCCATTCACTTGCATTGTGAGGACCTAGAAAGCTGAAATAGTGTTCTAAAATCTTAATTTGTGTTCAGCAGAAGAAATTCATACACATCTAAGATAGCATGAGTGTGAGTAAATGATGAGAGAATTAAAATGTTTGGGTGAACAATTCCTTTAAAGGATTCTGAGCCTATTACATTTTGGTTAGATTGGTTAGCCTATTTAGAGCACTCTTTAAATTGTAAAGGAAGCTGCATTTAGAACATGAAAAGGATCCATTACACAGATTTCATAATGCATTAATGTATTTACACTGGAATCACTATTGTGGGAAACAATGTATCACATGCTCAAAAAGTTGATATTTGTGCATATACGCCACAATCAAAACAAATGCTGCTGATTTACATCAGCACAATTTTTAGAAGTTTTAAAATGACATAAATCTATAAAGATAAAGAGAAAATGGTATCAGAAATACTTTTGATCTCTCTTTTATAGTCTATTTTGGCTGCATTATGACATAAACCAAGGATTTTGGCATTTTATGGTTTTATTAAATTAGGAATAAAAATCTTTTATCAGGCATTTACAAAATGTGTTTAAAAATGGCTCACAATTTGGCAGGTTTTCCATGAAGTCTTTCTAGCAAGTCAGTCCACTGGCGGCCATCTTTGGAATGCTTTAGGGCAGCTATTTTTCTGTGTAAACCAGTGGTATACAAAAGCTACTCCCATCTACTTCAATGGGGAAAGTCAGAAATCTCCAAAATAGTTGGTCAAGACTACAATCAAAGAACATGTTTCAAATCAGCAGTAAAATCTGACAAAACTGCAATAATAAATTCTGCTGATTATGAAAAAAAAAATATAAATAAATAAATACATTTCCCGACATGTATATGCGCATGCACATGCATGTACTCTAATTGATTGACAGAAGTTTTCTGTATCTAAAAGTTGATTGGCTCTTTTACCTGTAAGGTGGGACTTCCTTTCTACATCCATTGACTGTTGGGCATTACAATTTCTCCCATTAATTTGAATAGAAGTGGTCCATCTTTGCTAAATATTCTATGATGAAACTCACACATTTTATTCATGTTGTTGTAATAGCATATTGATGATTTATAATACATTTGTGAATGAGTTATTTGTCATTTATGAACCCCTTTAAAAACCCTTAATCATGGAAGCAATAATGTGAAGTGTTACTGAGAAAGCATATTAGCAAACCACAAAAAGACAAAATAAATGGAAAACTATAGAAAAAAGGGCTAGATTATCGAAAATAACACCGTTTCCATCATCTGCACTAGTTCCCCTATGCTAAAAATGTGATGTTACTGCATTTTCTAAAAGTGAGAGGGGTATAATATTTGCCACACCCCTGCAGGACATTTGTAAATAGTCTATAATTTAATAATGGATAAATCAGACCTTAAACCGGATGAGCATCCACCTTATGTAATTGTTGTTTGAGTTAATCTTATTTCACACACACATTTGCCCAATAAGGTAAATAAAACAATGAGTCACTGCCTCCAGACAACACTGGATTTGTGTGTTTGGGAATATGGTTAGTGTTGGGTTCGAATCCACCATATTCAAGTCAAAGTCAAGTCTGTGTCTTTAAACAATTGAGTCTTAGTCAAGACTGAGTCCATAACAGGCCGAGTCTGAGTCCGAATGAATCTGTTCAAGAATCTGAATTAATATTGTAATCGTAAACTCAACATCAATATTTTAAGCTAATTTTAACATTCACAACTAAGAAAACACAATTGTCAATATAAATGTAACAAAAACACCTCTATATTTTATTAGTTTCCTGCTGAACAAACTTCAGTATGGTTTCAGAATTAAAGTGCTTTAGGTGTATGAAGACAAAACTTACCTTTAACACACTTATTGTCACGATTCCCCATTGTCTTCCTTGTGTTTTTCCCTCACCTTCACTCCAAACTCCAATTCCCACAATTCCCGGCCCTCATCAGAGCCAACTATCCCTCATTGTTTGCACCTGTTTGTCGTTATCCCTGTTTATTTAAGCCCTGTTTTTTCTCCACTCATTGTCAGTTGTTAAATGTGTAATGTCCATGTTTTGTCAACCTTTAACCGTGTTCCTGCCTGTTCCCTTCGTAGATGTTTATATTTAGATTTTCCCCTCATGGATGTTTCTTTTGTTCTCAGTGTTTGGTTTGCTGCATATAGATCCTCACTCCTCGTCTGCTCCATCGTTACACTTATTATGTTCTGTTTACATCTCAGTTATGTGTTGCTTTTTCCCCTCCTCTCAAACAAAGACTAAAGAAAGTGAAAGCTGCATTAGTCATTAAAACAAGGGTTATTATTGTTTCTAATTTTAATGTAGTTTTTTAATTCTACTTCATTTTCAGTTTGTACATTCAATTTAAGTTTTATCTAAACAAATCCCTATCTATGGAAATAGTATATACTGAGATTTCTCAGGTATAGAGGTCTCTATCTGCCAACTGGTTTTGGAAAATAATGAGTCAACACAGTAGAAATTAGCACTCGCTGAGAAGTTACATGACTGACAGGACGACATACAGTGCAAGTGCTAAGCTTATGACATCATTGCCATGGTAACCAGATACATTTCAGCTGATTTGCTGAAGACTAGAATTAATTTATCGTCAAATCAACGTGCGACGCAACAATGTTGATTTTCTTCTCTGCAAACGATACCAGAGACAATAGCGAGAAGGACAATGAGGAGATTTAATTTAAGAAGAAGAAATCAGTGACCCTACCAACAACTGGAACTGTCCTGTGTAATAAACCGGGACGTATGGTCACCCAATCTATAATTAAATTATAAACAAAACATTTCGTTGCCCAACATAACTTCATATTTCTTTGTGCATTTTATTGAGGAAAAAAATATTTTAAGCAGCTCGTCAATGCTTTTAAAATAGAAAAACAATAAATAGGTGCTGTTTATCTGATTTTCAGAGTTGCAGTCTGCTTTAGCAATAAAACAAATTGTCCAGACTATTTCAAAAGTAACAGTTAATTCATCAAGAACCAGATTAAGTTGACAACACTGCGTGGACCACAAGAGACTACAGATGCCTACATGTGTAGATACATTATGCCTAAAAGACTTAATAGCCCAAAATTAATAATATGTTTCTGAATTTTTATTTTGATGTGATGTTTTAGTAAACTGTTAGAGACATGATGTGGGTGACTTGAATTAATGAAGTTCTTAACCACGATGAAACCGCAAAGCGAGCACAATCTTAGCTGCACAAACACTGCGTGTAATTTTACCAGTTGTCAGGACCCGTGCCATGGGAAACTGCCTAGTAGTTTCTAATAGATTGGCTACATACCTGTCTTTATTTGTTCATCATTCCATCAACCATGGTAATCGATGCTATACAGTAGTCTCCGTAGGAACATTCATTTTGTTTCATTATTTTTATTTAATTATTTTGTTCATTGCATCAAAAATCAAATGTCATAGACTCGGGAAGAATCCTGAGTCCCAAAGGCTCGAGTCTGAGTCAAATCAGAGTAAAATCAGAGTTCATGACAAGTCCAAGTCCATTAAAATTGGATGAGTACGAATGAACTTGAGTACCCTAACTCTAAATATGGCCCCATCTTCTTACTTTTTATCCATTTATAATCCAGTCCCCCGTGTCCCCTGTGTCCTAGATCACACTATGAAATGGATTACATGAGCAGATCACAATGCTGTGAACTATAAGCTACAGTTGTCATGTTCTGAGAAACTAACGGTGCAAAGACTGCCTCTCACCGAGAGATGAGCATGGTGTTGTCTTACTCTCTGTCTTCCTCAGTGCATATTGATCCACTGTAATACAGGTTTAACTGGACCTGTTCTGACTCCGCTCAGCAAATAAGATCGGTCAATTGTGCCCCACAGGCTTTGACAAACTCCTCCATACATTCAGTGAACTCTGTGATAGCTGTCTGAAGAGAAGGCTCAAAAGATATCATAAGTGTAGCAGGTTATGCAAAACTGAAATGTAAAATCTCAAAGGGCCATTTTGCAATTTGTCTTTGGTGTTGTTTGACATGTAGATTTCAAGCCATAGAGCAACTTTGCTGTCCCTTATGATTTTTAAAGACTTGCTAATTGATTAGAATGTTACATTTGTGGTTATATTCAGGGCCGGTTTAAGCCTCCCTGGGGCCCTGGGCTAGCTCATGAATATAATTAGGTCACGTAATCTACAGCTCTACACATGTTAACCAATGTCATAATAAACTAATTCATATTCAAGAGACACGCCCCTAAACATTCGCTCATGACCCAGAGGGTCACAAACTACCAACATACAGAATATGATCACAGAAGACCCACCAATGACATATATGTCGAAGTGTTTCCAATAAAGAATAAATAGTAAATACATCATCACTTGAATGGTTGTTAGTTTGAATGTAACATAGACATAAATCATTTTGATTAGACTGTGGAGTACATTCCAAAATAGCCCATGCCAGTGAGAATAGATACATTTACCATGAAATCGTGTAAAAACTACTAAAACAGTCAAGCAGAGATCTACATAAAATTAAATGACATACCACTATCATCAAACCTCTTAAAGTGCCCTCTTCATGGTCTTCTAGAAAACAAACCCTCAAATAAATCTTTAAAAACCTCAAATGTGCAGGGGATTGTCGTGCTCTGTTTATATTGTCATTAAATAAAATGTAGTCTCTTACAATTCACTGATGTCCTCAGCTGATGCTTATAAATACATATTTTTATAATGTGAACCAACATCCTCGTGCTATTTTTTTCCAATGTTAAAATAATGGCTCTTATCACAGTGACAATTATAGCCTACAGAAAGTAAGCCAGTTGTAGGTTGATTTCCCCTGAAGAATTTAAACACTGTCTCTGTAGCGCTTTCAAAACATTGTTTCCTTAGTTTGAGTGACACGTCAACTTCTGGCTCAACCATTTGGGTTGACTTTTGGGTGGGAATACCTGTAATACACTGTTTAGTTGTGAATTTACACATTTTTGCTAAAAAGTAGCAGACTAAGAGTGGCAAGAGAGTTCAGAAAAACTGTTTTACATAGTTTGGTGGCGAAATTACTCAATTCAATTTAAAATTTTTATTTGAATTTGTGTACCCTGCTGGCGGGGCCCTGGGCTGCAGGCTATGTTGCCCATTGGGTTAACACGGCCCCGTTTACATTTAATGTCCTGCAGAGTGACACTTTTATTTTGCTGATTCTTATAGTTGTTTATATTAAGGTATTGCATATATGTAGCTATATCATACAAATTACATTAAGTGACTTTAATGTCAAATGTTAATTGCTTGCTTTGAAGCTATTAAAACTCTCCTGCGGTATGACACTTTGGATACAATTTTAAATAAACCACCATATTTCCCTATTAATCATATTTAGACCAGTGTTCTTAAAAATAATACATCAGAATACAAAACATTCTCCTAATTTCCTTTATTGTACATTCAATTAATACATCTCATTTTCACTTCTTTTTCACAATTTTTCATAGGAATCTTTTTAAACAGTTTTAAAGCCATTTATATCCTAGAATGCAGGTGTAGACAGAATATTTCACCAGCGTTTCATAAGAGTATTATTTTTCATATTTGGCTGAGGCAGGCTGAATGTATATGTCACTCAGGGGAAACGTCTGAACTCACTAATTCCAGGAGTTTTACTTTTCAAAACAAATCAATATGACCTCCAGAAAATGTATTGGGATAATCAATCATTCAAGAGCTCAGACTGTTTTAAAATTCTGTCTTCTGTCAGCAAGAGTTGACAGATTATATTACTATCCACAGCGGTTCATCTCATCTGCAATAGACATGACTGCTGGACTGTTGCTGTCAACACACTAACTCTAATTAAATGCACCCATGCAACATACAACATGCAATTTTTTAATGAATACATTTTTATTAGCATTTTAAACGAATCAATACACAAATCTGATTATTACTGTAATAGAAGTAAATTTAAAGTGTAGTTTCAATATGCATCTCTGTGAGCAAGAGAGGTGCTGTCAGCCCTTCAATATGTCTGGCTGCTGAGTGAATGCCCGTTGTACTGTAATCAGATCTTGAGAGCTAAAGGGAGCTTCGACAACAGCTAACAGCTGAAAAAGTTCAATACTTTTAAAACAAAATAAAGAAGTTATATACAGCTGCAGTTCTCAACTAGTTTTGCTTCCAACATGATCTTGTGGGAATTCGGCATGTTAGTTCTGAATTGTTATGCCCTCAAATTCAGCACCTAAGTTTTTCTATGTGTCACCATGCGGTGAATGTTCATGCCTGAAAATATGCCTTGCTGTGCCTTTAACATAATATCTTTAACTAATAATCTTTCTGAATAGTGAGGAATTACAATTGCAAAGATCCCATGTTTCATTTAGACAATATTTACTGATGGCTTGCACTTGCGCTGTGTTGCAAATGCATTCAACTGTAGCTTCAGCTTTGGCCACTTGGGCAGATTGGAATTCAGAATGTAAAGACTGATTTTTGAAGACCAAAAAATTGACCACTTGTAACCGATTTCACGCAAGATCTCTTCTTGTTTTAGTTCCCAGATTTTACATTCAACATCAAGTAGTGAACCAACACAGTAACAAACATCACAGTTTTTATTGTATAAAGGAAAAAAGAAAATGCCCTAAAAATCACATGTTGAAATTTCAGAATATAACCTTTAACTGATCAAATTATTTGTCAAATTATTAACATGACATACTGTATGTTCAATAAGAAAATCATCTTGAATCTTGATAGTATGAAAGTTTGGTTCTAATACATTTTGATGGCTTCATGCAGCCAATACTTAATGCACAAAGCACAATATGGTTGTTTCCTCTTCTGTCACTCACTCGACATAGTGTCAATGTAGTGACATTAGGGGTCTCTCTTGAGAGCCTCGGTTGCCTCTGAACTTGAGAAAAGGCCAATGGAAAATTGGCGAAAAGAATTTGCATGTCCCTCCCCTGGCCATACGGGTACAAAGGAGGGCGCAATATGGCTGTACATTCAGATTTTTTCTTTGGAACCAAGTGGTTGTGTGTTCAGCAAGCTGATGTTTCCACTACTGTTCCACTTACCTCTAAAGACCTTTGCTGTTGGATCTTACGGTGTGCTACCAGCGGCTTTGGAACCCCCCCCCCCAACTCTCACGGCTAGATGTTTGGTTCCTCAGGTCAGGGCGCTGCTCACAGCCACGCACCCCCCACACCCCCACCCGGTTCCTTTCTTCCCGGAAGTACATGATGAGCTGCAAGTCATGGAGGGCACCTTTTATAGCCCAAAGCCATTCTCCTCACTCATCCGCTCTCACTACCCTCGACGGCAGGGCGGACCATAGGTCCCCCAGGTGGACAAAGCGGTTGCGGCGCACCTGAGCTATCGGACGGGCCGCTTAAACTCTGCATGCCACGGCCTTCCTGCAAACCCACCAGGCCAAGGTACTTAAATAACTGCACTTGGGTAGTCCTTATGTGCTGCTGGAACAGACCTCGCTCTCCGGGCCACGAAGGTCACAGTGCCGGCACTCGGACAGGCAATGGGCAACCTCGTAGTCCAGGAACAACATCTGTGGTTGAACCTGGTCAAGATGCGGGATACTGACAAAGCCCACTTTCTCAACATCTACCCGCTGAGCCTATTCGGCGACGCCGCTGAGGACTTCGACAAACGTTTTTCAGCGGTGAAGAAACAGAGGCCATTCAACACATCATGCCTCCTCGTTGCTCAAGAGCACATACTCCGTCTGTCCGCCGAGGGCGTCCCCCTGAAGCTGCGAAAGCTCAAGAAGCTCCATCCCAACCCGGGCCCAGCTCTCGGCCCCAGCGTAAAACCCCCCGCAGGAAGCTGACGCCCCCATCTCAAGAACCACTACGGGAGCCGTAAGGCTCCCAAGCATTCCTGAGACGATCGAATCAGGGAGCAAGATGGCTGCTACGGAGCTGGCCTCTAGACCACTCCATCCCCCTGTGGAGGGGCAGCAGGGAAACCGACCGGGCTGTGGTACCCAAAGGAGCAGCTTCCTCACTCCTTGATTCACCTAACTGGTGTCCACACACGCCGTTCTCACTGCGGTCTGGCACCAAACACCTACAGTAACGGCACCATGGATGTGGTCCCCTCGCCTCCATGCCTTTGATTGTAGACTCCCGGCAGGCCGGTTGTGATGAGTCTAGAGGACATCTCCACAGGACTTCCTCCTTAGACACTTTCCTGCCCCCAGTCAGGTACGCGGAGCAAGGTAAGGGCTTTGAGTTTTCCCTCAGCACAACTGTCTCGGGATGCAACTTTGCTCCCCAACACAATATTACCAGCTCCTCGCAGCTGTGAAGCCCCACTGGGTATGTCAAACGTGATTGTCCCCCTAGTGCCCCCTGCTCGGAGCTTGGATGTGTCGCTTACACTTTTCACCCATCGCGCTGGCTGGCCAGGACCATTCTAATTGGCTACATGTAGGGTGTTGCATGCGAGAATGCCAACACCCTGCGAGCGGTATAACACTTTTATACAAGGATGCGATAGAGCCTGTCCCTCCAGCCGAGATGAAGAAGGGTTTCTACGGCCCTCACTTCATTGTAACCAAGAAAGGTGGTAGGTTGTTGCCAATCTTGGTCCTGTGAGTTCTGAACCAGGCCTTACACAGACTCCCGTTCAAGATGCTCATGCAGAAACTTATTCTAACGTGCGTCTAGCATCGAGATTGGTTTGCAGCGGTAGACCTGAAGGACGCGTACTCTCATGTCTCAATTTTACCTCGACACAGACCCGTCCTACGGCTCGCATCCGATAGCCTAACGTACTAGTACCAGGTCCTACCCTTCGTCTTGTCCCTGTCCCCTCATGCCTTCACGAAGGTCGCAGAGGCAGCCCTTGCCCCACTAAGGGAAGTGGGCATCTGCATACTCAATTACCTTGATGACTGGCTGATTCTAGCTCACTCTCGAGAGTCACTGTGCGACAAACAGGGACCAGGTGCTCAAGCACCACAGCCACCTAGGGCTTCAAGTCTGTCTTCAAGTCTTCAAGGGCTGTCACCCTCCACCTTGAAGGTGTATGTAGTACGCAGTGGATGGTAAGTCCTTAGGAAAGCAAGACCTGATCATCAGGTTCATTAGAGGTCCCCAGAGGATGAATCCTCCCAGGCAATGCCTGTTCCCCTCATGGGATCACTCCGTGGTCCTTGCGGCGTTGGGGAAGGTTACGTGCAGCCTGATGTGGTCAGCTCCTTTGGAACGCAACAGCATGCTTTCACCTGCATCAGCAGTTCACATAACATGGTTCAGTGTCATGCCGTTATTGGATAGGGAACCCTAGTGTCACTACATCAACACAACATCTAGTGAGTGACAGAAGGGGAACGTCTAGGTTACTGTTGTAAACCCTGTTCCCTGATGGAGGGAACGAGACATCGTGTCCCTCTTGCCACAACACTGTAACAACCGCTGTAACAGCAGAACCTTTTTCAGTGCAAAACCTGAATGTTTTGCACTGAAATACACTGAAAAAAACAGCTGTATTTCACCCTCCTTTGTAACCATATGTCCGGGGGAGGAACATGCAAATTCTGTTTGCCAACTTTTCATTGGCCTTTTCTCAAGTTCAGAGGCAACCGAGGCTCTCAAGAGAGACCCCTAGTGTTACTACATCGACACAACATCTCGATCCCTCCATCAGGGAACGGGGATTACAGCAGAATCCTAGAATATTCCTTAATTGTCTGAGATGTACAAAACCTGTTCATATTTTCATAGGCCTTATTTGGCTGGCTTCTGCCAAGTGACAAATTAATTTGCAGCAAAATACTGTGCAAACAAATAATAAAAAAAATTATTGGTGCATGGGCCGTTGGTGTCAATAACTGGTGCATTTTTGGGCAGCTGCCTGAAATGTTTCACACTCGAATTTAAAAGCTCACTATTCGCACATACTGTGGACTAATTGCAACAAAAAAGTCTAATTTGGATGCTACTGTTGGATGAGAATTAAATTACTAAAAGTTTAAAATAAATAAAGCACTTGTAGCACATAATTTGCAAAGATGTTTCTTGAAGGTCTTTCAGTCATAATATTTGCATGATAATGATATATGACTCAAATAGTTGGAACATGTGTTCCATGTTGTCAGCTTGTACACATACACAAACACCTCTATCCCACAATAATCTAAGCACTGTGAAAATAGCCCAAACTAAATTAAATCTGTCGCTCACCATTCAGGATGGTAAAACATCTCCTGGTGGCTTACGTTTTCAAATCAATCAGCCACGGTCCAGCATCAAAACAACATTATTTATCTGGTGCGCTTGATTTCTAATTCATCCATCAGCCTGCCTCAAATGAGGAATGTCATTACTTTAAACAAGTTGCAGGGGGTGGTTGAGTTGGGGGGCAGAAAACATATCATGTTATTGAAGTTAGATCCTGTACAGCAGTTTGAAAGGCCTGAATGACTTCTGGGCATTGGGTATTTGAGAGCTAATGGTGTAGCTAAAAGTGGGTGTGGTCTAGGTGGTGGGTGAGTGTAATTTTGTTTATGTGTGTTGAGTGAGTGTGGCCCGCTTTCAGTCACTCCCACAGTTTGTCATGAACTTAGAGCCATAAGTCATTCTTGCAGCTTGGGTAGTTTGACAGAATTTGGATATTTGGCAAATATTTCCTTCGAAGAAAGAAGGAAATATGGTCCCTGGCAAAAGTGCTATGGCCTGCCATAAAGCTAAGTGGAAAAAAAAAAAAACCTCTCTTTTGGCAAAGTAGGCTATACACTGACTGCTTTAATGGAATGCTTTTCCTGATATAGTTTGGATACATAGGAAGCATACAAATAGATAAATTAATTATTAACATGAGTAGCCTACTGACATCTGTGTAAATAACAACAATTAACCATTTATTCATTTGGAAGATTTTGTATGGAGTGTGAACATTTACATTTGGTAGTCGATGCCATTTAATAAAACAATGTGTCTTAAATTACGGGGTTACATTGAAATTTCAGAGGTGTGGTACCTCAAAATTGTGTGATTGCTGTTATAACATCCATTCAATTTAAAATATGTTTGTCTTAATATGGATACAGTATGTTCATAGGCATATGACTATTTCATGGAATATAAATATTTTCTCTCAGATGAATCTCTTTAACTGGGATTCTGTTATAGTCCTATCATTTGTCTGTCATTATTTAACTTAATTGTGAAAAAAAAGTTATTTGATGTAGTATTGTAGATTAAATGACAAAACATTTTCATAATGATATCAGATGTATTTTATGCATTTTATAATAATCAGATGACAGCTGGGACAAGTTTATCTTATTATTGCCTGAGGTAAGGTGTAATCTTGCCTTTGAACATGCTAAATTATCCAATTATTTTAACATTTTTATGTAAATGCACATTCTTAAGGGGTATATAGCTTTGAAATAAACTAAGCAAAATTGCTACTGCATGTTGATCTCAGAAATGCGTTAGCAGTTGATTCCATAATGTATTTCACGATTTCTATGAATTGGATATCGGACCACAGAACAATGGAGAAGAGGAATGCCCTAAAATTGTCTGGACGTCAGAGACCATAATTCGTGGAGACACCAAATTTGGCAGGATGATAACAAATCCCCCCACTCACCCACCCACTACTCAGGCACACAAACAAACACCCATTCCTAGGTGGCGCTATAATAAACACTTTTATGTTTTGACTCACATCTATGCAACCATAAGGGCTAGAATTATTTGTTTCCCCTTCTGATTCCTTGAGTAAAACCCTACAAAATGTATATCTCTGATTGTAAAGAAGTTCGCCCTCATGGGCAAGGAAGAGGCGATAAACCGGCTTGACATACAAATAAAGGTTTAATGGAAAACTCAAAAGACAAACACATAAGACGACGGACATGTCCGTAAGGATCTCTCTCTCTCGCACCGCCCTCTGCTGTCGGCCTTTATCCCTCTCGGTGGCTTGATTAGCCTAATACGGACCGGGCGTGTTGAGTCATGACCCGGCTCCGCCCTCCACCGTGCCACACCGATTTAATTTTGAATTTATGAAAAACCTACTTTTTTGAACTCCTCCTAGACCATTTATTTGATCAGCACATAATTTGGTATACATCATCTACAGAACACCCTAAACAAATTTTACCAAAAGAATTCCGATATGTGAAATAATTCCGAAGATATTAACGATATCTTCTGAATGATCTTTTGGTTTAATGCAATTTGAGTAATTGATCAATATCTACTCAACGCAAACTCCAAAAGTAACCAAACTCGGTATACACAGTCAACAGGAAGTTTAGAAGACAACAACAAAGTCTAGTACAATTCCACCCCTAGGGGGCGCTACAACAAAAAAACTGTCATAAGTTTATAGCCATTTGAGCGACAAAGTTCATATCAAATATGCATCTTCTTTGGTTCCAGTGCTAACATATTCTTAACAAAAATCAATTTGACAAATTGTCAAAAAATGTATCTGAGGTAACATGCCAAGTTTAATTCATTTTTGATGCTAGCGGTGCTATGTTAAGCTGTGCTCAAAACAGGTGAAATGTCATACCAAAATAGCTGTCCACATCATCCACGGGATCTTCTCTGTCAAATTTGATTATTTGATATTGCTACAATATGAATTATTATTATTATTATTATTATTATTATTATTATAATTATTATTAAGCTATTATTATAAGAAGGCATATACAAGTCATATTTTATTAATGGAAACTATAAATGTAAGAGTAACACTTAAAAATTTACATTTCATTTAGTTTTGATGCACTTCCTGTTTAAGCCCCGTCCACACCCGGTTCTATCAGAGTATAGAGACATAATTTTGTCATATGAACTGATACAGATACAAATACAGATAATGGCTTCACTGCACAACCCTGGTTCTTAGACTGGTGACAGTCTGTTTTTAAAGCATTTGACAAGTGTAGAATTACTAAAGGGTTGCCTGCTAAGTATTCATGCCATCTCAGTGGATTGAAGCCCAAATTGTACACGGTGTCCCTTTAAATCTATCACTGTACCAAAAGAGAATAATTAATGACTATAACATGGCTCTAAATTATTCATTTATAGATGTAATGAAAATATGTTAATTAGAGAATTGCTATTAATGATAGACAGTGTGACAATCTTCTTACCCAGCATTAAGTAATTATTTAAATATTTTCTAATTTTGAGATATTAGTGGTCCTAAAAATCTCAAACACAATAAACATAGCTGTTTTAGCCAGTGATTGCTTCTGGGTGTTGCTTCAGGCACTTTTATGTGCCAGGAGTTTATTTTTATTTAAACTAACAGATTTTTACTAACAAATATACTATATATATATATATATATATATATACAGTATATATATATATATATATATATATATATATATATATATATATATATATATATATATATATATATATATATATATATATATATATACTTTTTACAAGGCTTCATCCTTTTCTTTCCTCCTTTTTAAATTCCTTTTATTTATGGAATTTATTGTTTTACCATTGTCCCAGACATAGACTTTAATTATGAAAATCCTTCATTAAAATATTTGTATATTTTTAAAACTATGATATCTAAAATCAAAATAAATAAATAAATAAATAAATATATACCCTGTGCCACACTTCTGGCCCCACCCCTGCCCTACAATAATCAGATATGGCCAGATTGTCCCCCCCAATAATTGATATCCTTGTTACTGTTTTTCTGCAGTCCATTATGTATCATCTAGTTGTCATTAAGTTGTTGCAGGAATAACACAAATGTTTCAAAAATTAATATTTTTAGCATGCTCAGTTGTCTAACTCCGCTCCTCAATATCATTTGAGATGCCAATCAAATCAATAAAGGTGGGAGTCACAGGACTCAAGTTTGTGAAGTGGGAACCTCATGGATAATTCCAGTGGTGCACATCAGCAAGCAATTCAGATTAAGTGTGTTAGTGTCATGTAAGATATAAGTATCTAACTTAACATGCAAACATTTGATCACTGTTTTATGATTAAAATGTTGTATAACCGAAAGTAAACTATTCACCATTTGGCGAAATTCGCCGTTTTGAATTGAAATTATGTCATATACAGGTATGATTACACTCACATAAAGGATTATTAGGAACACCTGTTCAATTTCTCATTAATGCAATTATCTAATCAACCAATCACATGGCAGTTGTTTCAATGCATTTAGGGGTGTGGTCCTGGTCAAGACAATCTCCTGAACTCCAAACTGAATGTCAGAATGGGAAAGAAAGGTGATTTAAGCAATTTTGAGCGTGGCATGGTTGTTGGTGCCAGACGGGCCGGTCTGAGTATTTCACAATCTGCTCAGTTACTGGAATTTTCACGCACAACCATTTCTAGGGATTACAAAGAATGGTGTGAAAAGGGAAAAACATCCAGTATGCGGCAGTCCTGTGGGCGAAAATGCCTTGTTGATGCTAGAGGTCAGAGGAGAATGGGCCGACTGATTCAAGCTGATAGAAGAGCAACTTTGACTGAAATAACCACTCGTTACAACCGAGTTATGCAGCAAAGCATTTGTGAAGCCACAACACGCACAACCTTGAGGCGGATGGGCTACAACAGCAGAAGACCCCAACGGGTACCACTCATCTCCACTACAAATAGGAAAAAGAGGCTACAATTTGCAAGAGCTCACCAAAATTGGACAGTTGAAGACTGTAAAAATGTTGCCTGGTCTGATGAGTCTCGATTTCTGTTGAGACATTCAGATGGTAGAGTCAGAATTTGGCGTAAACAGAATGAGAACATGGATCCATCATGCCTTGTTACCACTGTGCAGGCTGGTGGTGGTGGTGTAATGGTGTGGGGGATGTTTTCTTGGCACACTTTAGGCCCCTTAGTGCCAATTGGGCATCGTTTAAATGCCACGGCCTACCTGAGCATTGTTTCTGACCATGTCCATCCCTTTATGGCCACCATGTACCCATCCTCTGATGGCTACTTCCAGCAGGATGATGCACCATGTCACAAAGCTTGAATCATTTCAAATTGGTTTCTTGAACATGACAATGAGTTCACTGTACTAAAATGGCCCCCACAGTTACCAGATCTCAACCCAATAGAGCATCTTTGGGATGTGGTGGAACGGGAGCTTCGTGCCCTGGATGTGCATCCCACAAATCTCCATCAACTGCAAGATGCTATCCTATCAATATGGGCCAACATTTCTAAAGAATGCTTTCAGCACCTTGTTGAATCAATGCCACGTAGAATTAAGGCAGTTCTGAAGGCGAAAGGGGGTCAAACACAGTATTAGTATGGTGTTCCTAATAATCCTTTAGGTGACTGTATATATGGATGAGAGACGTTCACTGAGCACTGATGGAGTGACAGCATCAGCACTCAGACGGTTCACAGTGTGTGTATCATTCTGCGTTCATGCTGTTCTAAACTAAAGTGTATCTGTTAGGAGTTACTGGCTTTATTTTTTAAATTACATATGTTAGCCAGTAGGTGGTGGCAAAAGATATTTTTTGTGTGTAACATGAGCCAGTTGGTGACGTAAATTGAATCCATTGGTCATTGTTTACATAGAACTGTGCTCGTGATCGCTGTATTAGTAATATTGCTGTATTATTAGCCATCTTGGACTTGATCCAAGATGGCGGCGCGGTAGCATGCAGCGGCCAATCCGGATCCAAAATGGTGCTATTTTTGTAACTTAGCCCAACTTTTACGGCACATAGACATCGGAGCAACCGGTGTTCGTGTCTACCATTGCCAGACACTGCTAAAATATAAGATTCATGCAACAACCAAGCTGCATGATGATCTGCAGGAGTTGCTACGCGAACTCGGCTTGCTGCAGAGACCAGGCCTCCAGTCCTCGGCATCGCCTGATGTCGGTGGTCAGGGGAGGGGACGTCGTAAGCGGTGTGCGAAGAAGCGAAAGCACGGCAAGAGGGCGGGGGTCCATGCAAGGCTAAAAACAAAACCTAGCCGGCCAGCTCTCCCGTCTATCCTGCTCTCAAATGTTTTCTCCCAGGACAATAAACTGGACTACATCCGACTCCAGCAGACTATGCAGCGTGAGCTTAGAGACTGATGCGTCTTTGTTTTCATGGAGACGTGGCTCAGCGACAGAGTTCCAGACGCCGCCATTCAGCTAGACGGGCTCGCCTTGTTTCGTGCCAACAGAAATGCAGCTCTGTGCGGTAAGACTCGCGGTGGTGGCTTGTGAAAAACATTGATGTTATTTAGTCTGTGTAGTCTTATTTGGTTCTGTGTTTGTCCTATGTTGATTTATGTAGCACCATGGTCCTGGAGGAATGTTGTCTCGTTTCACTGTGTACTGTACTAAATGTATATGGTTGAACGACAATAAAAACCTCTTGACTTGACTTGACTTAACTTGACTTTTCCAAAGCTATGAAATAGCTTTAAAATGGCTTTAAATGGACAACTTCAGGATGAAGGCTCATGCTGAGAGACACAACAGACTGATTTAATACAGAACTCAAGTGCTTACCTTTTATCTGAGTTTCCACATTGGATACATACTGTTTAAAATGGCGGAGGACATCGCTGTTTCTATAGTGAATGACTCTTGCGCTCCGGTTACCCTGCTTGGATGTCTATTTTCCACTGAGACAGCTGACAGCATCTCTGATTGGGTGTGGCAACAGGTGATTGCACACACTCCATTTCTCTCTCGCTCTCTCTCTCTCTCACACACACACATCCAGCCGGCTAGGCTGTGATACTATTTCTGAAGTGAACTTTTTGAATTACTAATGGAGGCTTGGACGCATCATTTACCAGCAACTGCAGATTCTGATTCGTTGCATAAGAAAGTAGTTCCATGCACAAATGCGTTTTTATGAACGTACTTGGTTTTTCCCAATTTATTTAAATGTACTTGTTCATTGAACTGTTGTATATAAGCAATATCACACTCGCAATCGTGCTATATGGACCTACATCAGCAATGCTGTAATTACCTACAGAACTCAGCCTGCGGTGCTGATGTAGGGCCATATCGCACTCTTGGTCATGTGATATTGCTTATGTATATATATATATATATATATATATATATATATTAGGGCTGTCAGTCGAATTAATTACATGATGCGCCGATTAATTAATCGCGATTAATCGCACATCAATTTTGGCTGAGAAATTACCCCCAAAAGATCATTTAAAGTCATTATTGTGTTGGATGAGAAAAACATTGAATAGATAACAAAAAGTAGCTTTAGAAAGAAATACATTTAATTTGATTGCACATATAATTTATTACACAAACTTTTAGGCTACAATGCTATTATTTTTTTACAATGTCAATAATTTTTTATTGAACATAAGCCTATCACTTAGGCTACAATGGCTATAACAGGAACACAGCTAAACTGACATCAATTCTTCTTGTTTAACCAGTTTCTAAGACAAACTAACTTGTTTACATTTTCTGAGTGTAAAGCTCCTCTCTTCTTTTGGACAATGTTGCCTGCCAGTGAAAATAGTCTTTCACATGGTACAGAGGTTGCAGGGGTGGCCAGATATTTGCAAGCTAAGACAGACAGTTTAACATGGGACCCGGCATGAGTTGACCACCACTGTAGAGGACACTCATCCATCGCAATACTGGGCTTAGCTTTATAGTGATGTAGAGCATTGCTAAGCCCATTTTCCTCCTCTGATTCTGAATCTGAATCCAGCAGGAGGATTCTCCTCTTCTTTGCTGGCTCATGTTCTTCACGGGGTTGTCTGTACTGGGTCCTGCTTGTTCTAGCATCTTCTCGAGGCTGGACAACACCTTTTCTCTCTCTCCTCTTGGTAGGCACTTTATGTCTTTAAAACGTGGGTCAAGATCTAATGCCAGCTACAGACATTCATTGTTCATGTCAGCTTGCCGTTCAGCAAGGTCTTTCTTGAAGGCAGTCTTGAATCTCACCACATAGGCTGGATCCTCATCAGAGACCTTCATTATATGATAAAGATGGCAGAGTGCAGGCAGGACCACAGAGCATGAGACATCAGCCTCAGCTCCAAGGAGTTCAGTCACATACCTGCAGTGGAAGGTAAATTAAATATGAACAATAAAGTTCTCTCGCATTAAACTGACACCAGTTTAATTTAGGCTAGGTAAGCTTATTTATGTATCATCAACTTATATAAAGTGATTCAAAATGTTTAATATTTTGTAAAGTTTTTAAACATTTTATGGAGTTTTTAAAGACTCAAGAGCTTAAAGACACTGAGGCATAATTATCTGTGAAGCTACTTTAAAAGAAAATGTACAATGTGTAACACTGTACAAATAAATTTGAATAAAATACAATGAAACATGATACTAATGAGGGGGTGGGGGTGTACCTGCATGATTCAAGAAGGATCTGCAGCTTGTGCAGTTTGTCCCACTCAGCTGCGGTCAGCATGGCTAACTTGTGCTTTTGCTGGATTAAAGTAGCCGACTTTTTTTGCAACAATTTGTCAATGCATCAACAAACCCACTGTCAGAGAGACAAACAGTGATGGTCCTCTGCAATATGTGTGTGGCACAGGGCATGTGATCAAATGGAAGTTTTCTTGCTGCAGCAACCATGTTTCGAGCGCTGTCTGTTCCGATGGTGGTCACCTTATCTAGAATGCCCCACTCCTCAGCCACTTTTAAGAACTGTTGGCACATGCATCAGAATAGTGCCTTGTGACTGTTTTCAGTACCGTTAACGCAAAGGACTGAAGTTTCCAGTCACGGTCGATGAAGTGTGTAGTAACCTCTAGATAGTTGTGATTACTGACCTAGGTCCAATGATCTCCGGTCAAGACAACATATTTAGCTTGAGCCAATACATCCTCTTTTTATCTTTTTTCAGTGTCATACAGCTGATTTATTTTGAAAACTACCATACTTCTTGATGGTGGTTTGTAGCTTGTATCAGAGGACACAATTTGAAATGCTTCCATCAGCCTCTTGTCTTCCACCATATTGACAGGCCTGCAGTCTACAGCAATCCATTTAGCTATAGCTTGCGTTAGTTTTTCCGATGTAGACTTACTAATTATGTGCTGCCTGCCCTCGGTCAGTGTAGTTTGGTGGAGCATGTTTACTGTAGAGCTCGCTAAAACATGATTTAATTTCAGGTGGTATGTGAAGCTAGAATTGCTTCGATGGTATGCAAATTCCTTATTGCAGATAGTGCAAAAGAATTTAAAATTTCCCTTCAGAGGGCCAAGCAGCACTTGGTCGTCGCATTGCATCATGCTCATCACGAAGCAGCTGCATGCAATGTAAGATGACGTACAAGTGTGGGGCGGAGTGCGATACATTTTTTATAAGTTAATTTTTATTAAATTAATCACACGTTATTAATGCGTTAAATCGACAGCCCTTATATATATACACACACATACAAATACAAATCTGTTATATACAGATGCAAGGGAATGTATGGCAGAAGAGGTAGGGTATGTTGGATAAATATGAATAGACTAAGCTGTGTATTTCACATAATTATTGCTCAATGGGGCAGTTATAACTGTTCATGACAAGGATTGCCTGAGAGAAAAAAACTGTTCCTGTGCCTGATGGTTCTGATGCTCAGTGCTCTGTAGCTCCGTCCAGAAGGCAACCGTTCAAAAAGGTATTGGGCTGGGTGAGTGGGGTCCAGAGTGATTTTTCTTGCCCTTTTCCTCACTCTGGGAATGTACAGTTCTTGAAGGGGGGCAGGGGGTAACCAATAATCTTCTCAGCACTACAAACTATCCTTTGTAGTCTTCTGATGTCTGATTTTGTAGCTGAACCAAACCAGACAGTTATTGAAGTGCAAAGGACAGACTCAATGACTGCTGAGTAGAACTTGATTAGCAGCGCCTGTGGCAGGTTGACCTTCCTCAGCTGGCAAAGGCCTTTTTCACAATCTGTATCTGATGAAGAAAAGTAAACCACACGCTCTAAACCACACTTTTTAGAACTTTCTTCATGATGAACCAACAGAGGCATGTTCTGGATGTTCATGAACACCCACAGTCAGAGGCTGTCCCTTTTTGTCCTGTCCCTCAATGGTTTTTCTGAAGACAGTCATTGTCCATCCTCTCAGCTGACAGGGCTGAATCCATTTCCATCGTGGTGATAACTCCAACATGCATGCAACCTCATGGCTCAATTACAAGCGGGGGATTCATTCCTTGTATTCTGCTGGTCACCTCTGCATCAATTGCCACAGTAAGCAGCGTGTGTAGGGGAGAATAGAAGCTATCAGGCAAAGGGCAGCTGCTGGGAGACTGAGAGTCTGTGCTCGTGCTGTGAGACAGAGACGATAATGTGACAGTCCTGCATCTCACTGATGACCTCTGGTAGGAGACTTCTTCCTGCTTATTTTAGACCAACTGTGCAATTGTTTGGTTTTATTAGTGCTAAGTCATGCATTACTTTGTTGCTCATATTTAGGGTCAGTGATTGAGCAAACTCCAAACCCTTAGTATTTAACTTTGTTTTGTAACTTATCTTGCACGTTTGTGCTACAGAAATGAATTATATCTTGAATCATGCGTCACATTGTTGAGGAGTGATGTGCTATTACTTTTCTTAGCGATATTATGATATTTTCCTGGCAGATGATGAAAGAGGCAACAAAATCGATTTGGGCCGTTTAGACCGAATGCATTCTTGGATTTAAAAAAGCTAGATGCAACAAGATGAATAAAATTTAATGTAGGTGTCTTGAGATGTGTTTTTAAAAGTTATTTTAACTTAACATGCCATCTTTAAAACGTGGCACCCCAGCATGAGATGCTGAAACACAGCAATACATCTGTCTAGCTCATGTTTACATTGAAAAACAATTACAAAACAGCAGAGACAGACTCAAAAACACATTCGGTGTTAATGGCCCCTGAAAAACCACCTACTGTAAGAGTGCCCTAACAACCATCAAGATCACCCTAGCATGCCCTGTCAACCACCCAGATCACTATAGCATCATGGTGGCATTTACATATTTGTATTTTTGCATAAAATTGTATTCTAGATTATGACATTCATCACATCATAATAATATTTCTATATACCATTATGGAACAAATATAATCTAGACAGTTAGTCAAGAAACATATGCTGAGTTCAGAATTGCATGTTATCATAATACTCTTACTATTTCTGCCATAGGCAGATATGGCAGAAGTAGTACAAGTAGTATGGGTAGTATGCAATTTCGAACACAGCCATACTTTGCGCAAGTACGCTTATGCTGATGTAAGTGCTTGGCCAACACATTGCCAAACAGCAGTCCAACGTCATTGCCAAACGGCAGTCTGGTTGAACATGCTTAATGTGCGTTTTTGTGTTACTGTGGTGGTAACAAACCTCAGGGGCAATAGATTTACATTCAAAGGTCTGTGCCATTAACTCTTGTGCTGTGTTTGTTCCCCGTCTGTCGCTCACTTCGACGTTGTGTCGAAGAAGCGACAATAGGGGTCTCTCTTGAGCGCCGAATATGATTCTGATCTATGAAAAAAGGCCAATGAGAGTTGGCAAACAGTATTTACAAACCCCGCCCCGGATACGGATATAAAGGCGAGGGAAATACGCTCGTTCATTCAGTAATTTTCTTCGGAGCCGATGGTCGTGTATGCAGCTAGCTGCGAGTGACACAACTGTTTCCTGCTTCTATCCTCTGACGCTCTGCTTTGCTGTTGGATCTACGGCGTACTTCAGCTGTTTTTCTCTTCTCTGCATGGCGTGCAGTTTGCCCCGGGCACTTCGACAGCACAGAGTTAAAAGAGTTTCCTATAAAGAGTAATTTTCTATGTAAAAGAGTTTATTTCTCTGAAAGAGCAATACAGCAGCGTTGAAAGTCCTTTTCAGGACACGTCTTTTTAAAGATGCCATTCAACCCCTGTGTAGTTCCTGGATGCGGTAGAGTGCTCTCCGCTTCAGACGGCCACAAGCACCGTCTCGTGTGTCTGGGCACCGATCACACCGAGGCAGCGTTTGTGGATGGTTCATGCTCTCACTGCGAGAGCATGACCATAGCAACGTTGTGGTCGCGGCCACCAATAGATTTACCTTCAAAGGTCTGTGCCATTAAATCTTGTGCTATGTTTGTTCCCCGTCTGTCTCTCACTATCTCCAGCCACCTCCTGTGTCGCTCCTTCTTCCCACAGGATTGAGGACGATGCGGCTGGCGATGCAGGTGATTTGGGGAGGGCAGCGTGTGCAGCTCCGCCGGGAACGCCCCCCGACACGCTCGTTGACGTGAGCTCGAGGTGGATGAGCTCGCCGCTCCATCGGAGAGCGTGGCATCTGACGCTGACGCCTCCCCTGGGTTGCCACCTTCGGGCCAGCACGCCCAGGCTGAGGCTGATGCGCAGATGTCCGACATGCTTGCCCGGGCCGCCGTCAGTGTGGGGTTGGATTGGAACCCTCCATCCTCCCCACACCCGTCACGGCTGGATGACTGGTTCCTGGGGTCTGGGCGCCGCTCACAGCCACCAGTCCCATTTTTCCCGGAAGTGCATGATGAGCTGACGTCTTCATGGAGAGCCCTGCTTTCGCTTTGTCAAAAGCCCTGCTCGTCTGCTCTCGCTACCCTCGACGGCGGAACGGCCCACGGGTATACGGCGATTCCCCGTGGGCGTCCTATACTCCCTTCCAAGGCCTGTAGGACGACATCCTCGTTGAATACCAAAGCCTACAGCGCAGCGGGACAGGCCGCTTCCGCCTTGCACGCCATGGCCATCCTGCAAGTCCACCAGGCCAAGGCGCTCAGGGATCTACAAGACGGTAGTCCTGACCCCGATGTGCTGCAGGAACTGCGCTCAGCAACCGACCTCGCCCTCAAAGCCACGAAGGGTGATGGCCACCCTTGTGGTCCAGGAACGTCATCTATGGCTCAACCTGGTCGAGATGCGTGAGGCCGACAAAGCTCGCTTCCTCGACGCCCCTGTCTCTCAGTTTGGCCTCTTTGGCGACACTGTCAAGGACTTTGCCCAGCAGTTCTCTGCAGTGAAAAATCAGACAGAGGCCATTTCACATATCCTGCCGTGCTGCAAACCTGCCGCCACGGCCAATGCCCCGTCTGCTCGCTGAGGGCGTCCCCCTGTGGCCAAGAAATCTGCTCCGCCTCAACCCGGGCCCAGCTCTCAGCCCCAGCGTCAAGCACACCGCAGGAAGCAGATGCCCCCCATCTCTCGGACCCCCTCGAGGACCCGTAAGGCACCCAGGCGCTCCTGAGACGGACAACCCAGCGACAGAGATGTTAGCTCCGGAGGTGGTAAGACCGCTCCCTCCCCCGGTGGAGGGCCGGGAGGAGAATCTTTTGTTTTTAAACAATTTTCATTTTCCGCCCCCCTTAGATGGGGTTGCGGTACCCACATTCTCAATAAAAGAGCTATTTCCTATGTCTCTGGGTCACCTGGCATGAAAATGCTGTTCTCACGGCACTTTGCCACCAGATCTCAACAGTCCTGGCTTCCTGGACACGAACCACCCGTCTCCAGCCCCACGACTGTTCCCCGGCCGGCCGGTTCCAACGAGTCTAGAGGACGCCAACCCTGGACCTCCTCCTCAGTCGCCAACCCGCCCCCTGCCGGGTGTGCGGAGCAAGGTAAGTGCTTTGAGTCTTTTCTCAGCACCCCAGCCTCAGGTTGCCCTGTTGCCGCCCGACGCTGCCCTACCTGCCCCGGGAGGAGGCAGACCCAGCCCCCTCACTGCTGTGTCCGGTACGTGCTTTGCGTGCCTACATGGAACGCACCCAGAGCTTCAGACACTCTGAGCAGCTCTTTGTCTGCTTCAGGGGACAGCAGAAAGGGAACGATGTCTCCAAACAGAGGCTGTCCCACTGGGTGGTGGATGCCATTCTGTTGGCCTATCACACCCAGGCCGTGCCACCCCCCCTACGGGTTCGAGCCCACTCTACCAGGAGTGTGGCATCCTCATGGGCACTAGCTAGGGGCACCTCCCTAGCAGACATTTGCAGAGTTGTGGGCTGGGCAACACCTAACACCTTTGCGAGATTTTACAATCTCATGGTTGAGTCAGTCTCGTCCCATGTTTTCTCAGATCCTATCCCGTAGAACTCGGTACACGTCGACGGTCTGACCGGGTGAATGGCTTGCGTCCAGCACCCTTTCCCTCGGCCGGGGTAAAACAGTGCACCTTCTTCCCTATTAGGTTCCTGGTTGATTCCTCCCTAGCCCTCTTGGGTCCACAGTTCAGCGGAGGAACTCACCGACCCAGTCCACTACGGGTACCCCAGGCTACCCCTACTGGAATAGGTGCTCCACAGATCAGGCCTCCTACGTGGACTCCTCCTGTGTGTACTTCCGCAGTACGGTCACCTTACGAGCTGACCCGCGTCTCCCTTAGGCAGTCCTTCGCTGCCCTCCGGTCGCCGTGTTGTAGCAACTCCCCCCTCCTCGCGGCTGGATCTACCACCGCGCCATTCTTCCTACATGTGACCGAAGAGGCCATGTGATGTATTTTGCCACCTTTACCTCCCCTTTCGGTTGGGTGTGGCCTCCGCAGGATCTTTTCCCCCTGAAAGAATAGGAATTCGGGTAAGACCCCCTTCGTACAATGCGGTAAGGGCCCCGGCTGCTCTTGCTCTATGCCGAGAAAACATAGAGTGAAAAGAGGCCCAGCCAGGGTAACCAAAATGATTCCGATGACTTTTTTGGGGCATTGGGGAAGAGTATGTGCAGTCTGAACACAGTTGGTCGCTTGTGCACGTGAATACCTGCCCGCTTCTGTGTCAGCAGCACACGTACACGGCTCAGCGCATAGCGTGATTTGAAGTGGACCCCTAGTGTCGCTTCTTTGTCACAACGTCTCGTTCCCTCCATCAGGGAACGGAGGTTTCATACGTAACCGAGACGTTTTGTGAACACATTTTGTGTTCCTGGTCAAAAATGACCAGCCACTAAGATTGTTTATAAATCTCTCATATTGCACACATTATCATAATATATAGCATTATATCTTTTTATCAAATTATTTTTTAGTAAATATGATTTTTAGTTTTGTACTCCTTTTTTGAACATATTTTTTAAAAATATATATATATTTTTATTGATAGAATGATTCATTGAACTGAGCTTAAACTGGGCCAGTAGGGGCACTTCCTGCAGAATAAAATTAATCAAATAATAATAATTACATAATAGATTATTGCTTGGTCTGAACAAAATATGTGTTGTTTCAAGGCATAGAATCTGGAATTTACAATGGTTATAGCTGATCCTACCAATTTTTAAATAATGCTTTTTAATTTGCTGACAAATTAGAACTGTTTCATTCTCATCATTTGAAAATTTGTTACCACAACAATTATATTCAGAGTTGGTAAAACCATAAAAAAGATGAGATTGCTGGAAAGGTCACAATTTGTAGAATGCAATGAGTAAATTTGTTTCAGTCAAAGGCCAAACTGCATCGAGTATGAGTGTATGAAATTCCCACTGACACATGTAAATTCCCACAGACACATGTAAATATTATAAACAGACATGTGTTTTTATCACATTTTTCCTTATTACCTCTTGAAACATGCATATAACATAGACAATTATGTATCATAACTTACACTATCCCAATTCAAATGAGCCCAAATGCAACATAAAATGATAATTTGTTTTTTTTTTTGGGGTCTTCTGAGGGCTTTGTGTGTGCAAACTCACATCCACACGTGTGCTCATCTAAAGGATTGGAAAGCTCTTTGAACACAGACATTATTGACCAGGAACACACACATGTTACAAAGTTAAATACAATTAATAAAATGTAAAGAAAATGGTAAAATATTTTTTTTTCAGATATCATATTTAAAAAAAAAAAAAAAACTATTATGAATTTTATTCCAATTGAATTTAGTAAAAAAAAATTAATAACAAAATAAAAAAAAAAAATATTGTATAAAAAAAAAAAAAAAAAAAAGAAAACATTGTCCGGGTCAAAATGTCCGGAACACAGCATTTAAACTGAATGTGCTATTATTATTATTATTATTATTATTTAGGTAAGTTGCTCTTAATATTTAGACTTTATCTTAATTACTCAGCAATATTCTTTTTAAACTATTGTCCTTCCATAACAGCAGTTTGAAAGAGAAAACTCAAAGAGGAGTCGGACATTTCACACTATTGCACCCCTTGTGAGCCCTCAACATTGAGAATGCAATGAATACTTGAATTGTGTTATGAACTGAGGTCTGACACATTTTGGAATGCAACAAAATGCGCAAAATCACACTTGCGTAGCTAGAAGTGCCTGCGTTCATGTTCTTGAGTATACATTTTTATACTTTTACCATTTTTGATGGAGACAGTATGCAAACCCTAATACTGATTAACCAGTAGAACTTCCTTTATTGGCAATAACCTCAACATCAGTTACCTACTAATAATCCCATCCTCATCAGTTCACTCATGTAAATATAACTGAGTAGATTTGAACTTCTGTTGAACCTAAAGACTGGAGCTTGACTGGAGAAAAAAAATAATTATTTACCTAATATTAGTAGTACCATTCATTATCATTTCAAAAGAATGTTGTAAGATTACTAGACATCAAATTATATTTCCCCTATCGTCAAAAAGGTTATATTTGGCATAAAATAATATGTTGGTAACAAAAGATTAATTGCTCTGATAATCTCAGATGTTAGCTGTTAGATGTTAGGACTGATAAACGTACTGTGAGAAAGGAAGCATAATATGATGTTTTATAATCTCCTTATCTGATAGTTTAATCATGCTAATATCTGCAGATCAGTGTGCATCGCAGGGGGAAATGGATAGTGCTGACTAATGTCTCCTCTCAGTCTACACCGCCCATGCCAGCACTTATGTAACCATGCCAGTAAACTGAGTGTGCCGTCTCAGATATTGAGTCTGAGAGTTCTCTGCCAAGCACTAGTCCCTCTCCTTGATACCCTAAGCAACGTGTGACTCTTCTTCTTTTCTAATACCAACCTACAACCATGTCTTCCAGTTTTTCTCAAATACAAAAATGGGATTCAAGCTTGGCAGTGGAATTGGATGAGATAGTATTGGTTTACAATACTTGGAAGGGTCCTGTTACAAATGTGCATTAGCTTATAAATTGTTACTCCACTGGAAACCTAGACCCTGCAAAACCATAATGATGACATGTATGCATTATCACATTTACACAAAGGCCCACAAGTCACCACTGTCCCTTAGTATGGGGGGCATTCACGTAGCACATGATTCTGCATTTAAAAGGAGCGCTGCAGAAGCGTGTTTATAGATGCATTAACTCCCATTCGCCCCTGCTAATGTAAATGCCCACAGATTCACCCGATTGGTCCATTGTTTTGAAACTGGTCATTGCTAAAAACACATAACTATTTTTAACGTTATCTTTAAAATGTGATGGTCAAGGCGTGAGATACTGATACAAAGACAAAGATGTCAGACTTCCTCATGTCTACATAGACCAACAATTTTATTTACTATTATGAAAAATAAAAAAGTGCGCAGACATAACGCAAGATGCATCCCATGTGAACAGCCCCTAAATTGACATTTTACATCAGTACAGTTTTTGCTGTGATGCACAAACACAGGATCTACTGGCAGACAACAGGACTACAAGCTCAGACATTTTAAAATGACATGTGATATTATTGTAGTGACCCCCTTTGATGGGTTTTCTTTTTTTTTTTTTGTAAATGGATCCTGGCGGATGTTGAGCTCACAGCCCCTTTAAAAACGTGGGGAATTTCCTTTATTTTCGTTTCCTCTGGTATAGCGTGCAGGCTGTATTTTCACATGTCGCAAGAGTTATACGGAATGTGTTAAGCACTGAGCTCGCACCAAGTATATTTTGTGTGGACCCGTTTCGCTTGTGGAATGCTTTGCCACTTTTGATTAGGTCTTGTCCAACCTTAGATCTTTTTATGTCTAATCTAAAGACCCACCTGTTCTCCCTTACTTATGAGTCATTGTAACATATTGTGCAGTATCACCTTATGGTGTTATTTTATTTATAATATGTATTACATGTTGGTCAGTTTTGTACAGCACTTTGGTCAATATTTGTTGTTTTTAAGTGTGTTATAGAAATAAACTTTGATTGATTGATTGATTGGACACGGACAAGTTCTCTGTGTGATTCTCTTTTACTTCTGGGCGTGGGCCTGAGGGTTTTCACCTGTTTCAAAGTTTTTCAGGGTAGGTTGCCATATTGATTTATGCTGCCACATTACTAATTATTTAATAGTTGGTGTTTATTAATGAGCACTTGTTTATTTAGCGTGATCCAGCTAGTTTTGCTCTACGGTTTTACTAAGGGCCTAGTCAAGTGTGCTGCAGCTAAGTTTTATATGGTAATTTTTTAAGCTGTCTGCCACCTAAAAACTTAATTTTAGATATAGTGTATGTGTAGTTTAATGATAAGTTGAGTAATTATTTTTATAGAAATCTGTTCACTGCTGTTTTGCAGCTGTGTGGTAGTTTGCCACTGTGTACTGCAGTGCTATGCCATGAAGAGGGAGGGGATCGCCGCAGATATCTAACAGTGGTGGATTTTTGCTGTGTTTGTGTGCTTGTGTAATTGTGGTGTATGCATGCTGAGTTGGTTGTTTTTTGAGTGTTATTTTAGGCTTGGTATTTGTATTTTCTTTATTTATTTTTGGTATCTTTGCCTATTGTGGTCAAGTATTGTGAGTGGCCATTACCATCTTTGACTATCTGTTGTCACTCATTACCAACAAGGACTATTATCTGCTGGGAGAGTTTATTTTATTTTGTTGTTTGTTGAATAGATTATTTTACTGTGAATTTGGTTGTTTCGCAGATTTGGTTATTTTTTTTAATTGATTTTATTTGGTTTTGTGTTTTTGTTTCTTTTTTTTTCTTTCTTGTTGAGTTACCCCAGGGGGCACTGATATTGATTGTCCTATATACTCTATTACAGTTGGCCACTGGATAGTATTAGGATTTCTTTTGTTTGATTCAAATAATATTGTGATTGTAATTTGTGTATTTTTCTTTTGGAAGTATATTGTGTTTTTTATATGAATATACATTTAAATATATTTAAAGCAAGGAAGTGTCGAATAAAGAGGATTGTTTGCACACATCTCTGCCTTGTTTTGGTTGGAAGGCCTGTAGGTGGGGAAATTAACCATATATACCCCATATTTTAGGTGGCACAGGCCCCCGTCTACATTATTTTTCAGATCATAGGAATGAGGGGACAAAGAGATGAGAGACTGATTACATCATTGTTTGTTTAGAGTGGCGGTAAGACAGTGAAGTTCATTTCACTGGACGACTGCAGGCTTTGTGATGGAAGGCTAATCAATTGATAGATTATGCAACTGATACGAGTGTTGCACTAAAGCTGTGAGTGACACTGAGTGGGATTACTGTGGCCTCAATGGACTCAATGAGAACTAATTGCCATTGGGGCCGCTGACACTGATATCTACCTCGAGGACCAGGATACCAGACATTGCAAGCAGATTTGCAGGGGTTTGTACTGAGGTAGTTTTCTATGATTTCAGATTATAGCACATAATTAGAATGTCCTTGTACAATATTCTAGAGTCTCTGTGTAGCATTGATAAGGGGCAATTCACATAGGAATCTAAATCTTGGTGGAATCTAAAACCTTACTAAATCTTGTGAGGGTTTTTGTCTTGTTTTTGAGTAAAAAATATGTAATACATTTTAAAACAATATACATTTACTAATATACAGAATCAAAATTATGAGATATTAATGTGACATTTACAGTAGTCAATTTTTGTTTGAAAACTCTTTAGTCATTGTCTTCCAAAGTATTCACTATGCATTAATGGACTTCATTTGCAAAATGCTTCGTTTTCAGAGAAAACACTGTTTTAGTGTGGATGGGAGGCATACATCTAGCAAAATCAAGTTGTTTTCAACTGAAAATGGATTAGTGTATTATTACGATCTGGCCCAATTCTTGTTTTTAGAGAACTTCAAAGAAACGTTCTGGGTTAGATACAAGTTAAGCTCAGCTGACAGCATTTGACATAATGCTGATTACCAGAAATAATAATTTCAAAATACAGATACATTAAATGTGCAGTCAGAAACTTTTGTCTTTGTGTCATCTTGGACTTACACCTTTTTCAGCTTTTATAAGGTTATTGATATGACTGGAGTCTCCATTTTAATGTTAGTGGTCAATTTCCTACATATATTGAAAAATTACAATTCATGTCTTTATGAGTTGAAGATGAAGACTTTTTTTAATGAAGAAAAAATTACTAAGTGCACCTTTAAGGCACTTACCTTACAATGGAAGTGAATAGGGTCAGACCATAAAAACATAAAATACACACTGTTTCAAAAATATAGCCACAAGCCAAAACATTCTACATGTTACAATTATTTTAGTCTGATACAATCACAGACTAGCCTTATCTGTTTAAAGTTACATCCAATAGCAATAGCAGCTTTGTAGTCATGATTTTATCACACTAAAATCCTGTTAACGTATACAATGTATTGTGGATATACAGTGGAAATTATGTGTCTAATTGTCTAATTATGGTTTGACTAGCTTTTTTATGGTCTGACTAGCTTTTCTTCATAGACATATCGCACCACAGATTTAGCAATGATGCCACATTGATCAACATAAGCTCTTGACGGGTGGCTACGATTGACTATCAGAAATCAACATCCCCCCATTCTAAAAACTGTTCCTCCAAATCATACATTCATCCTCATAAGACTCCTGTACACCCCTGCTGAGTTGCCTTGAACCATCAAACCCGCTTGGCCACAGTGGAAAACATCCCCCTCCCTTCACTCAAACCCCTCTGTTCCTCTACTCTCACAGAAGACGTGATGACAGTGGTGTCAGTGCAGGTCATGGTGATACATAGGGTCTGTTCTCACAAAGCTGCCATTTCCTTTCCCTTCTCCTCCTCCTCTTTCTCCTCTTCTGTCACTGGTTTTCCTGGTAGGTTCAAGGGGTCCAAATTCCTGCCCATCAGCAGCTCTGCCAATGGCTCAGAGGTATGGGGTTTCCAGCATGGTATGGGTTTAATCAATGTGTCCGCTTGTCCAAGACAAATTAATGTTTTTGTCAAATAGGTTAGCGCTTCTCATACTTTGGACATGTATAACAGGTTGTACCTAATTTCACCACATCTTGTTTTTTATGGTTTTGTTTTTTTTTTTCCTCCCCTATTCTCCCCAATTTGGAATGCCCAATTCCCAATGCACTCTAAGTCTTCATGGTGGCATAGTGACTCGCCTCAATCCGGGTGGCGGAGGACGAATCTTAGTAGCTTTCACGTCAGAGACCATCAATATGCACATCTTATCACATGGCTTGTTGAGCACGTTACCGCGGAGACATAGTGTGTGTGGAGGCCCCCGCTATTCTCTGCGCCATCCACTCACAACTCACCATGTGCCCCACCAAGAGTGAGAACCACACTTATAGCGAGCAAGAGTAGGTTCCCCATATGATACTACCCTCCCTAGCAAGTGGCCCAATTTCTGGCCCAATTTGGCTTTGCGGACCTTGCTGGAGTCACTCAGCATGACCTAGATTCGAACTCATGACTCCAGGGGTGGTAGTCAGCATCAATACTTGCTGAGCTACCCAGACCCCCACCATATCTTGTTTATGAGCAAGTGTGCAAAAGAGATGCAGTACATGCAAACAATGATGTAATGAGATTTTGTTCGATCAAGGTATCTTTTTGTGCTTTCAACATATTTCTGTGCTTATTAGAGCTTTCAAACCACTCTTACAGAGAAACTTTGGCTCAACCAGTGGCGTGAGTTTGGGACTGAACTATCTGCGCTTATAGCACAAAGCACAAATATATCACAAATATAGCACTTATAGAAAATACAATACCTAGACCACATCTATTTTCATTTACATGTAATCTTATATATTTACTTGAGTAACTTTTTGGAAGGAAATTACTTTTCTGAATATATTTAAAGGTGAATAAATTTCACTGTTACTCAAGTACATTTCTAATGAAAAAAACATGTACTTTTACTTTGTTACAGTGGCCAACATTCCTGTCGTTACATTACTGGTTTTCATTTAATAAGTGTAAATAAATGTGTAATTTTTGAAAGCGACTTTTACGACAGTGGAACTTTATAGCTGGCTCTGTCACTGGAGTCGAGTCCACAACTGCAACAAGCATGTCAAATAAACACTATTCGCTCCAAACCATGAAAAAGAGTAGTTTCGTCATGCAGTGCCTTCATTTTACACCAAGACAAGTGAATATTTCAAGATTAAAATTGCACCACCATAAACTTTGGTGATTATGACAACGTGGGTATGCCACATGTCTGTGTCGTTGTCATTTTCAGGGTTATGACCTCAGTATATAAGTATACATTTTTATATCAGCGTTGCAATATATACATTCCTAAATCCGTGAAAACATCTGTGTTAAGTGTAAATGTCTTATGCTTTGCAGATCGTGTGCTTGAATCCATGAGGACGAGCTGACAGTATATCTGCGCCTGCACAATCTGTTTGACAGATGTGGCATGTTTTCTCATCGACAACAAAAAACAAGTTCTTAACTTAAATAAGTCCAAAACACTTCCAAATACAGAGATATGTTGCAGTTTACCCTTAGTGTACAGAACTAATGATCTAAATTCTTTCAACACTGTAAATACTGTAACTACACTGATCTAAGAATCCATACATGACTTAAAAAAGGGATAGGACTTTTGAAATAGTGACAGTAGGCGTTAATAAAGCATACTCTTAGCATTACATATATTTGCGCCTGTGAGACATTGTTCACGTTTTTCACCATAATAATTATTAGAAACTAGTTTCCAAACTTCTCTTCTAATTGACAGATTTGTCCAAATCTGACAAGCGTCCTTAGAGTGATAGTTCAACAATAAATTAATGTTCTGACATAATTTCCAGCCCTCATGATGTTCCAAACCTGTGTGACTTTGTGTATTTTTTGTGGAACCCAAAAAATTTATTAGACAGAATGTTAGAGACTGACAGTCTCAGTCACCGTTCCCTTTTAAAATATGTAGGAAAAAATAAAAAAACATGCAGTGACAGTAAATGGTGACTATAGAGCTATTCAGATTGTACACAAACCCAGAAGATAATTCTCCATGGGTTCCCTCAGGAATTTCCTTTGAGTTTTTATAATGGGGTGTTTTGAATTTATGAGTAAAATAAGGTCTGTGGTAAACATTACTTGACGAAACGTGGACATTTTTTTCTACAACTTAATTTACACACAGTCATACCACAAACAGGAATTTTTAATCCATATTGAATGACATACTTATAATTTTTTTAAACGCACAGCAGCTTCAAAGTTCACGTTTGAGGAATGACAGTGTAATTCATGTTGTAGATCAAAACATCAACGTAACATCAAGTAATGTTTACCACATTCCTTATTTTACTCATAAATTAAAAAAAAAAAAAAAAAACATTATAAAAACTCATTGAAGAATCCCGAATTAGACTTCTGGGTTCATCTACAAATTGATGTCACTGCTGAACTGCTCTATAAGTCTAACGTTCTGTCCGACATATCTTTAATTGTGTTGCATTGAAGAAAGTCATAAGGTTTGATGATGGTGTATAATGACAATTTCCACTAATAATAATTATTATTATTCGGTAATATGTTAAATGTGTATTATGTAATGGAATATTGGGGCGTAATCCATTATATGTTATGTGGAAGTAACTAGTTACTTGCTACTTGAGTATTCTTTTAATTGGATACTTTCTCTTAATCGAGTAGTTTTTTTACATTACTACTTCTACTTAAACTTGGGTAAGTATTTTGGGTTGTCTACTCTACCAACCTCTGTCTTTTTGATGTGTGTTTACATCTGGAAGACATATTTTTTGGGTAGTTTGCTTATCTGCAATATGTCTTTATAATGTTTCTTTTCGGATGTCAATAAAACATTCAGCAGATGTCTTTGGGACATCTATGATTTAGTCTGATTGTAAATCTGATGTTTAGCAGATGTTAACTAGAATGGGATGCTTTCCAGATGAAATTACCTTAAACAGACATCTTGGAGATATACGTGTGCTGTCTGAGTGTTTATCCAACCAAGGGCAGTTGGGAAGAGTGTTAAAAAAAATCAACTGTAAGTGGCACAGAAATTATACACTTTATGTTTAACTCAGCATCCATTTTGACGAGGACCCAGGGCCACTATTTTCTATAAAGACGAAATCTCCATAACTGTATGTCAAGATGTAGTGTCAATAACATGTCAAATCAGCTATAACATCTGACATCAATCACACTAAAACTAAAAATTAGGGCAGCCAGTTGATTAAAATTGAGCGCAATTAATCACATATATAAATGTTTGTTTGCTGAAAATCCCTTAAAATAATAGTATTTCAATATAAAATCTTAAAAAATGTATTAAAAGGTATTTTTAAATAATAATATTATATATATTATTTTAAAAAAATACATAATTCAGATAACGTATTGGATTACATTATTTTGGCAGATGAGTAAAGCAATTACAAGACTTGGCTTTAGAAGGCAATATATTATTTATTTCCATATTATTTAACATAAGCAGAGCTGGACTGGTAATCTGGCATACCGGGCATTTTCCCGGTTGGCCAACGCACTTTGGGGCCAATCAGGGGTGGACTTGCCATCGGGAGAAACGAGTGGGCTGGTGGGTTTGCTGCGAAATGTGCCGAATGGGCCACGATAAGCTAAAATGAGACGCCGCATTATGCATAACAGACAACAAAACGGTGCCGCGATATGCAGAAAAGGACAATGAATGCACACTCAACAAGATTTGGGCCAGTTGCCATGTAAAATCCCAGGCCAATTTATCTTCCTGGTCCAGCCCTGAACATAAGCCTATCATTGTCCTACAATCCACAGAAAACCATTTTGCAAATTAATTCCTCAATTCCTCAAAGATACCTGCATCAGATGGAGCATCTCACTTTGGATGCGTAGCATCATAAACAGCCGTGTCAAGTTGTATGTATTTTCAAACATAGAAAAACACATCTTGAGATCCATGGATTCGGAATTGTTCTACATCCAGCTGTGTTAAACACAAGAATGCATTCTCATCTTGTGCTGTCACTAGTGTCAAGCAAGCCTGAATGTGGTTTGTTGTCTGTACAGCTGCACAGTGCTTACACAGCTGGAGTTTTGCTTACTGGCCCTGGCTTAAAATACGTGTTACTTGGTTGGAATATTTCATATTATGGTCTGGGGACATGAATAACTGCATTGATTTTTGTTTTATATGTTATTTTTTTCCTACAATTAATCACACTGAATGTAAGCATTAAATCGAAAGTCCCACAAAAATATATACTTTTCAAACTGTTTCACAAAGTCTGTAGTCTAAATAAACAGAAAATGCTTCTATCAAAAAAAAAGATTAACTCTTTTTACTAAAATGCCAGTATTTCATTCATATAACCAAAATATTGAGCTTTACAATTTTTCTTGTTAATTTTTGTACAACTAGTCAGACTCTTTTTACAGTCTATGATAAAGATTCGAATATTGATGTATTTCATGAAAATCGGCAACAGAAAGTTTAATTGTTTTTTTCAGCTCCGTACTTCCCCATGGTGACCGAACCTGGAACTATAATTGAAAGCATGCATGCACACCTTTACGCAACACACAGTGCAAGCATCAGCCATGAGCAAATATACAAATAAAACATTTCAGTAGTAATTACATAAATTTATACCAAGATCTGTTAGAACACTCAGATCTAAAGGTCTCGGTTACGTATGTAACCTCCGTTCCCTGATGGAGGGAACGAGACGTCATGTAGAAGAAGCGACACTAGGGGTCTCTCTTTAGCGCTGAATATGCCTCTAGTCTATGAAAAAAGGCCAATGAGAAGTTGGCAGACAGTATTTGCATACCCCGCCCCGGACATATGGGTATAAAAGCAGGGAAATACGTCGAGTTCATTCAGAATTTATCTGAGGAGCCGAAAATGGTCCGGCCACTGCAGTGGCTCGGCTCAGCGACGTGGCCGAGAGGACACGACGTCTCGTTCCCTCCATCAGGGAACGGAGGTTACATACGTAACCGAGATGTTCCCCGTCTGTCTCTCACTTCGACGTCGTGTCGAAGAAGCAACACTAGGGGTCCACTTTAAATCATGTCATGCGCTGAGCAGTGTACATGTACTGCTGACACAGGAGCGGGCAGGTATTTCACATGCACAAGCGACCAACTGTGTTTCAGACTGCATGTACCCTTCCCCAATGCCCCAAAAGAGTCGTCGGAATCCTTTTGGTTATCCTAGAGGGGAACAAGGCGACGATTGCCAACCTGGGAACGGGCCAAGCCTGGCTGGGCCTCTTTTCTCTCCATGTTTCTCGGCATAGAGCAAGAGTAGCTGGGGCCCTTACCGCATCGTGGGAAGGGGGGTCTTACCCAGTTTCCTATTCTTTCAGGGGGAAAAGACCCTGCGGAGGCCACAGGGCTACATCACATGGCCTCTTCGGTCACATGTGGGAAAGAATGGCACGGTGGTAGATCCAGCCTCAAGGAGGGTGGAGTTGCTGCAACACCGTGACCGGAGGGCAGCGAAAAGACTGCCTAAGGGAGACACGGGTCAGCTCGTAAGGTGACCGTACTGGTGAAATACACATAGGAGGAGTCCGCGTAGGAGGCCTGACTTGTGGAGCACCTATTCCAGTACAGGGTAGCCTAGGATACACGTAGTGGACTGGGTCGGCAAGTTCCTCCGCTGAACTGCGGACCCAAAAGGGCTACGGAGGATTCGACCAGAGACCCGGGTGGGTGGGATCTTCCGGCTCGGACCTGAGAAAACACGGGACGAGACTGACTCAACCCTGAGATTGTAAAATTTCACAAAGGTATTAGGTGTTTCCCAACCTGCTGCCCTACAAATGTCTGCTAGGGAGGTGCCCCTAGCCAGTGCCCACGAGGATGCAACACTCCTTGTAGAGTGCGCTCGAACCTGCAGGGGGGGTGGCACGGCCTGGGTGCGATAGGCCAGTAGGATGGCATCCACCACCCAGTGAGAAAGCCTCTGTTTGGAGACAGCATTCCCTTTCCGCTGTCCCCCAAAGCAGACAAAGAGCTTCTCAGAGCACCTAAAGCTCTGAGTGCATCCAGGTAGGCATGCAAGGCACGTACCGGACAAAGCAATGAAGGGGCTGACCTTGCACAGCACCAGTGCAAGAAGGCTCACTGGGGGAAATACGTACTTGTGCAGCTCCGCCGGCCAGCTGTGTGCCAGTGCATCTGCCCTGAGGGGAGCCTCTGAACAGGCATACCAGAGTGGGCAGTGGGAGGTAAACATGTCTACCTGGCCTTGCTGAACCGTTCCAAAATCAGCTGGACCGACAGGGGGTGAAGCCTCCTCTCTCCGCCGGACAAGCGTTGTCGTGACAGTGCGTCCGCTATCACATTGAGGTTGCCGGGGATGTGAGTGGCACATCCTGCCACTTGACTTGAGTCACTGCTGGCTCAAAAGGAGGAGTCGACGAGTGAGTTGTGACATGTGGCGCCGCCTTGGCGATTTATGTACGCTACCTCAGTGGTGCTGTCTGACCTGACCAGGACATGTTTATCGCGAACTAATGGGAGAAACTTCCGCAGGGCAAAGAAGACAGTCAACAACTCCAGGCAGTTGATGTGCCTACGTAGTGGGGCCCCTTTCCAATGGCCTGAAACTGCGTGCCCGTTGCACACGGCGCCCCTACCCGATCTGGAGGCATCGGTCATAACCAGGACACATCTGGACACCTGTTGTAGGGGTACTCCTGCCCCTAGAAAACAGAGGTCTGTCCAGGGTTTGAGAGTTTAGCGGCAGGCGGGGGTGATCGTCACACGGTGCGTGCCGTGGCGCCATGCACGTCTCGGGACTCGAGTCTGAAGCCAGTGCTGAAGAGGTCTCATATGCATCAACCCCAACGGCGCGACCACCGCGGAGGATGCCATATGCGCCAGGAGCCTCTGGAAATGTTTTAAGGGAACCGTTGTGCCCGGCCTGAATGTGGCGAGGCACCTCAACACTGACTGTGCACACTCTTTGGTGAGACGTGCTGACATTGAGACTGAGTCTAACTCCATGCCGAGAAAAGATATGCTCTGAACCAGAGTGAGCTTGCTCTTTTCCCAGTTGACCTGAAGCCCCAAACGGCTGAGGTGCCTGAGCACCTGGTCTCTGTGAGTGTATATTAACTCTCGTGAGTGGGCCAGAATGAGCCAGTCGTCGAGGTAATTGAGTATGCGGATGCCGGCTTATTGGAGCGGGGCAAGAGCTGCCTCTACGACATTCGTGAAGACACGAGGGGAAAGAGACATCTTGGATTTGTGAGTTTTTAACCAAGCGTTGCACAAGGGGAGGGGAGGACTTTGTACTGATATGCCTGGCCATCGAACGCGAACCACAAAAAGGGTCTGTGTCGAGGCAAAATTGAGACGTGGAAGTACGCGTCCTTCAGGTCTACTGCTGCGAACCAATCTAGATGTCGAACGCAGGTTAATATGTGTTTCCGCATGAGCATTTTGAATGGGAGTTTGTGCAACGCTTGGTTAAAATCTCACAAATCCAAGATTGTTTGTAAGCCACCGCCTTTCTTGGGTACGATGAAGTTAGGGCCGTAGAAACCCTTCTTCATCTCGGTTGGAGGGACAGGCTCTATCGCGTCTTTGAGTAAAAGAGTGGAGATTTCCGCATGCAGGGACTTGGCATGTTTGCCGTGTACTGCGGAAAAGCGGATGCAAACTGAATTGCGTAACCGAGTCCGGGCCAGCCAGTGAGACGGGTTGGGAAGTGAGAGCCATGCGTCCAAACTCCGCGCTAGGGGCACTAAGGGGATGATTATTTTTGAAATACCTGGTGGGGCTTCGCAGCGGGGCGGAGCAGGTAAGGCAGCGTCGGGAGGCGGTGACACGTCCCAAGGCTCTGGTGCTGAGAAAAGACTCAAAGACCCCCCCACTGGGGGACAGAGTGGTCTTACCATTTCCAGAGCTAACATCTCGGTCTCTGGGTCGACCATCTCAGGAGCGCCTGGGTGCCTTACGGGTCCTCGAGGGGGTCCGGGAAACGGGGGGCGTCTGCTTCCTGCGGTGTGCTCGACGCTGGGGCTGAGAGCCGGGTTGAGGTGGAGCAGGGTGTTTCTTGGCCGCAGGAGGATGCCCTCGGCGAGCAGACTGGGCGGGGCCCGTAGCGGCAGGCTTGCGGCAGGGCAGAATATGAGAGATGGCCTCCGTCTGCTTTTTCATCGCGGAGAACTGCTGGGCGAAGTCCTCGACGTTGTTGGAAGTGAGCTTTGTCGTCCTCACTCATCTCGACCAGGTTCAGCCACAGATGACATTCCTTGACCACAAATGTGGCCATCGCCTGCCTGAGTGCCTGCGTTGTGACCTTCGTGGCCCTGAGGGCGAGGTCGGTCGCTGAGCGCAGTTCCTGCAACACGTCGGGATCAGGGCTACCCTCGTGCAGATCCTTGAGCGCCTTGGCCTGGTCGACTTGCAGGATGGCCATGGTGTGCAGGGCGGAAGCAGCCTGTCCAGCGGCGCTGTAGGCTTTGGTGGTAAACGAGGATGTTGTCCTACAGGCCTTGGAAGGGAGCACAGGGCAACCCCGCCAGGTGGTAGGGTTTCCGGGGCATAGATGGAGCGCAACAGCCCTATCCACCTGGGGAATCACCGTATAACCATGGGTCGCTCCGCCATCTAGGATAGCGAAAGCGGATGAGCAGGGCTTGTGACGAGTGGAGAGGGGGGCTCTCCACAAAGACGTCGGCTCATAATGCACCTCCGTGAAAAACTGGACTGGGCGGGGCGAGGCTGTGAGCGGTGCGCAGACCCCAGGAACCAGTCATCCAACCACGATGGGTGTGGGGAGGATGGAGGGTTCCAGTCCAACCCCACACTGATGGCGCCCCGGGCAAGCATGTGAGACATCAGCCTGCGTGCAGGCCTGAAGGCAGCAGCCCAGGGGAGGTATCAGCACAATTAATTAATTAGAGGTGCCCGGGTGAGCTGCACCCGCTGTCCTCCCCAAATCGCCTCCATCGCCAGCCGCATCGTCTTCAATCCCGTGGGAAGAAGGAGCGGCATGGGGGGCAGCTGAAGTGGCGTGCTTTCTATTGAAAGCAAGCCACGACCGCAACATTGCCATGGTCATGCCCTCGCAGTGAGAGCATGAACCATCCACAAACGCTGCCTCGGTGTGATCGCTGCCTAGACACACGAGATAACGCCTGTGGCCGTCTGAAGTGGAGAGCACTATACCACATCCAGGAACTACACAGGGGCAGAATGGCATCTTTAAAAAGACGCATCCTGAAAAGGACGTTCAACGCTGCTGTGTATTGCTCTTTTACAGAAATAAACTCTTTTATAGAGAAAATTACTCTTAAATAGACTCTTTCAATACTCTGCGCTGTCGAAGCGCCCAGGGGCAAGCTGCACTGCCATGCAGAGAAGGAGAAAGCCGCTGAAGTGCGCCACAGATCCAACAGCAGACAGAACATCAGAGGAACAGAAGCAGGAACTGGTGTGTCACTCGCAGCTGGCTACATACATGACCATCGGCTTCGAAGAACATTTCTGAATGAATTCGACGTATTTCCCCACTTTTAGAACCATATGTCCGGGACGGGGTATGCAAATACTGTCTGCCAACTTCTCATTGTCCTTTATTCATAGACCAGAGGCATATTCAGCGCTCAAGACAGACCCCTAGTGCCACTTCTTCGACACGACGTCGAAATGAGCGACAGAAGGGGAAAACCATTTAATGCATAGGTAGTTCCAGTCAGTTTTAATCAGCGTTCTGTATTAATGTGCTTCCTCTGCTGTCCTCCGTAATGACACATAATGACACCAAGTTTTATGCCTCTTTTCAAACTAACTCTGGACGCAAATATAGTGTCTGTATAATGTTGATTGCAATGACAGACAGATGAAGATGATGATGAGGTGAAGAAACCAAGTGCAGTTTATTTACAAAGTGCTATCCAACTAATGTGAATCCAAAACATAAACTAGACATAAACATGGACTTGACTTGACTAACTACGTTACACAAAAAAATACATGACACTGAACAATGGCAAACATCAGGGCTAAATACACAGACATGGGTAACAAGTAACTTTCAAAATTAAAGACATGAACACAAAACATGCACAAAACACATAAACATGACATATCCCCCCCACAAGGGGCGGCTCCCGATGCCCTAACAGAAACACATGGAGTTCAATCAAGAGCTGGGGTTCTTGAGGCATGGCTGGCAAGACAGGGCATGGAGCATAGGGCGAGACAGGGCATGGAGCATGGCCTGGCAAAAACAGGGTGTGGAACATGAGACCAGGGTGGAGCCAGTGGAAGGTGGAGCCACGAGAGGCTCGAGGGGTGGAGCCATTGAAGGTGGAGCCATGAGAGGCTCGATGGGTGTTGCCATCAAAGGTGGAGCCATGAGAGAATATGTATAACAGTACATAGTATGGTTTGACATTCAGCTGTTTTGCAAGAGGGGGAGAGAACTTAACCGGGACCCATCAAATGCATCTTTTGATGGGTCCCGGCCTGATGAGGCAAAACTATTTAAATGGTAATGTGATAAATAGAATTTAAAATGGCTGCCCTGCTCAACATGTGAGCCTATAGCCACTAGAGGGTGCCCCATGATCACACATCGCTGACTGAAGCTCTGAATGGAGATTGTTTCATAACACGCAGCCATTTGCTGTTTTGAAATTGAGCAATGCCACATCGTGATTTTATTCTTATTCAATCAATCATGCAATCTTAATGGATATTAATTGTGCAGCCATATGGATGTCTCAGAGGTGAAAGTCTCCAGGATTAGAGCATTTGGGATGATTTTCTCCTCATCATAAACAGTAAGTGCTACTTTTAAAACTGTCATTGTGAAACTGTACAACAATAATGTGAAAATGACAAAGGCTAGAAGTTGAATATGATATGTTCTGTGGAGTGCCAACCCTTCTACATTTATGTAGCTGTTATTTTTCCTGGATTTAGCATTTCAATTCACAGTTTTTAAAGAGATTTTGGTGTCCAAAACTATATTATTGCACTACTTTATCTCTGTGTTTGATTTAGAACAGGCAGAACTCTAGATCTAACAACCTGTAGATAAAGCTAACTGTTACTGTTGTTCTTCCAGTCAAAATTTGCACTTTAAAAATCAATGACAGCTGTAACTAATCAATACTGGCAAGTAACCATGGTATAAATTGGATAATCTACCTAGCCATGGATTATCCCTTACATAACCCTAACTCGGTAATGAAGCAGATTTTCTGGGAATGAACATTCATTGCAGTGGGCTCTTGAAAAAAAAAAAAATAGGCGTTTCATGTTGACAAAAATAGCAAATGATTAAATGGTTATCTATTATTTTTGCCCATCCAGATAATCTGAAGTAGACTCTTAATCTGTAAACAAATCAGTTCTGTGAGTAATTATTAAAGAAAATAGAAGTTTTGTTGTAGTTTGAAAGCATTTGTTTTCATCCCATCACAAGTTAGTTAGCTAGATTTAGCATTTACCTCCAGGAGTCTTAAAACATAAGGGAATCTGGACTTCTATCAGTATGCCTGCATGGCTGTGTCACATTAGGGTTGTGAGTGCACAGATGTTCCTAGACATTTAATCAGTCTGTGCTGAAGAAATTAATTTCACAACAGATTCTAATTAGAGATTGGAGTGTGAACATCAGAGATAATCACAACTCTTCTAGTTTGAGCCAAACAACGTCATCCACTGGCTATACAACAACAATACATGTGTGAGTAGATGCTGAAAGCAATAGAAGCGTGCTGTATCTTAGAGACGGCACCTGTGTTATTTTTCAGATGGAATTCATTCTTGCTTTGGATGTGACTATCGGCAGCTTTAGCTCGTCAATCTCAAATCATTGTGTCAGCACTGTCATATAGATTTCAAAAGAAAGTAGTCCTAAAGTGGGCTTTCTTTATCAGTCTTAAGGCTTGTTACCAGACAACTTGATGCCCCAACTCACTGGCCAGTTATCACAAAGGGCAGCTGTGGTAATTCTGTCATTTAAACTTGCAGACTGTTTTCTTTTTTCTTTCTTTCTTTAAACTGACTGCTTTCTTTACACTTGGTTGATTTTGCTCCCTTGTAGAATATTATTCTGGTGCATTTAGGCATGTTTGGCATTTATTGAAGATGTTTTGCAACCCACTTTATGCTCCTTAATGTATTTCTACAGGGCATTGTATGATAGGAAATCAAATTTGTCAGATCTGGCTGAAAACTCTGATTCAAAGTCATAAATATCAGTATGAACTCCAACATTTCTCATAAAATTCTGTCCACAATAGTTTTATAGCTCTATATTATAACTGTATGGGGACAATTGCCTCAGTTGTGTCTAATTTTATTTCTCCTATCTCATTTTAGGAAGGGCATCTGAGACAAAGTTTATACCTAAATGAGGGCTTCATTAAAGTGATAGTTCACCATAAAATGTAAATTATTTTTATAATTTTCTCATCCACACGCCATCACAGATGTTTATGACTTTCTTTCTTCTGCTGAACACAAAGATTTTTAGAAGATTTTTTTCTGTATGTCCATACAATGCAAGTGAATTCTTGCCAGAACTTTGAAGGTCCATAAAGCAAATAAAAGCAACATAATTCATACGACTCCAGTGGTTAATTCCATGATTTCAGAAGCAAGATGATAAATGTGTGTGAGAAACAGATCAATACTTAAGTCCTTTTTTTCTATAAACTATCCATCCTGCCTATTAGGTGGTGATATGCACAAGGAATGTGAATCATCAAAAACAAAAGAAGAATGTGACAGTGAAAGTGGATATTTATAGTAAAAAAAAAAAGGACTTAAATATTGATTTGTTTCTCACTGACACCTACCATATCACTTTTGAACATATGGATTTAACCTCTGGAGTCACATGGTTACTTTTATGCTGCCTTTATGTGATTTTTGGAGCTTCAAAGTTCTGGCCATCATGCACTTGCTGTGTATGGACCTACAGAGCTGAGATATATTTTTCTAAAAATCTTTGTTTGTGTTCTGCAGAAGAAAGAATATTATTCTTATTTGGGATGGCATTAAGGTGAGTAAATTATCAGAAAATTATCAATTTTGAGTGAAATTTAAGTTGACATCCCCTTTAAGTCTCTCTCTTTTTTTTGAGTGTTTGCTGTATTATGTTTTCAATAAATTGATTATCAATGACAAATCACCCTTATTATAGAAACTGTACGACAGACTCCCATAATTTAACCGGAATTAAAATGTATCAAGCTTTTTAATGGAATAACCCATTCCACATTGAACCTGCAGCTCTTCCAGTCAGTTATTTTATTTAATTGTATGTATTATATTAAAATGTCAAGGAAAACGTCTAAACAGAATTCCTGGCTGAGCTGTCATGATCGTATTTTGATGAATAATGCACAGATTTGTCATTTGTTCAATCACACTTGGACAGGGTGTGCTTGAGTTTCCAGAGCCAACATTTCATTACTGGTTATTTCTTCCCTAATTTCACTCTTTTAATGGGAACTCGTTGAGCATTAGACCATTTGATGAAGAGTTTATAGCTGAATAAATCAGAGTAGATAGCTTTGTTTCCACCTTTCAGTATGTTTCCGGGACAATTCTCTTCTGTTTGAGACAGACTAAAAAATGTAAACAGACTGTTGTTGATCATCTTAAAATAAAATATTGAGCCTTTTTTGTAACAAGGAGAAATACAACTGTGAGCAATGCATGAATATATAATGTCATTTTTAAATATTTTCTTTATTTCTGGGACAAAAATGCATCCCTGAAAAAACATTTGTCCGTCAAAAATGTGGTGTAACTGTTTACCAAAAACAATTGACACAAACATTACATTTCTACAAACTTGACAGGCGTTTTAAACTATATTTTAAAAGATTATCAACTTGGTCAACCTTATTTGTCAATTACCCATAGACAGTGTGAATCAACCTGTGTTGCTAACTAAACACAATAAAAAATGTATAAAGGTAACACTGGAACATGCTAAATTAATTAACTAAAACAACATAATTTTGTACAGTGCATTAATTCAATCACCAATCATCACCATCAACATCATAAATAGCAGAACATACTGTACATACAGTTGTTCATAAATGATATATTAATATTATCTTATCTATAATTGAAGCCAACAAATCCTATGGAATGGTTTCAATATGAACTGCCACATGCATGTCTGATATCAGCTTTTAAACTTGCAATCCTGATGTATGTGACAAATAATTAATAAAAAAGAGAATAAATTCTCCTTTTTTAAGAGTAACGAGACAATATAATGAGATGCTTGAGCACTCCAACATTTGTTTGTTTGTGTTTGTGTTTACATACTTTTCTAATTTCCACAGTTGTTCTAACACTCCTCCTTTGTTGTAATAATAACTCAGCTTGGTTGTTCAGAAAGGGGAGGAAAGCAAGTGAGGGAAAAAGAGACAATCCAGACAACCAACAAATCATCATGAAAATGTTAATGAGAGACGAAGCGACAAAAAAGAGGAGATGAAACACAGGCTGCCCATACAAATTACAGTAATAAGCAGATCTACATTAAGGCTGCATAACAACCCTCACTGCATGGCTTATCATGGAGAAAAACACCCGAACCATCTATCTGGAGTGATTCTGAATTAATGTCTCATTATTCTAAAGCATCATCATTTTTGGATTTCATATCAAAATGGCAGCAAATTACACGGTAATTAGACATTTTGAGGGGGAAGAATTGCTTCTGGCAATAGATAAAATTACATCTCGGCTCAATGGGATGTACACTGATGTTGCCTGGAGAAGACACCAGCCATCAATCGTTGGGCAAAAAGTGTGTGTGAGAGCGAGTGGGTAAGGGTGACCTCACTCACTCTCTGAGCTCAGAGCACAAGGCATGCTTTACTGTCGCCACTTTATTGAGTCAGACTGCATCTCTGCTCTGCATCTGTGCTAGACTGATCGCAATCTTTAGACACCCAGAACATGCACATCAAGCAGAAAAATAACAAAGGAAGCCGTATAGAAGTCAATGTGTGTCAATCCATGATGTTGCCTGTGCTTCAAAATTGTTGTTTCTAACATATGGAACTTGATTCCATAGGGTTTTTTGAGCAATTTCTATTATTAATTTATTAGCTTTATATTTTTTTTATTATATAGGACAGTGTAGAACTTACAGGAAAGTGGAGGAAGATAGTGGATACAGTCAAGGTATTTTATTTATTTATTTATTTTTTTTTTAGTTTTCACTCTATGCTTTTTAATTAGAGTTTTTTTTATATTTTCTCATTTCACTTTAGTTTTTCTTTACAGTGTTTTCTAGTATGTTTTTAGTTTTATTTCCGTTAACATTTTTTTTAATTTAGTTTTTATTCTTTATTTTAACACATACTTAAAATCAGTTCGCTGTCAAAAAGCTACACTTATGATGCTGCACTGAGTTAGCGCTTTGGGAACAACTTTAGGTGTGAATATGTGTGCAAAACGCCAATGAAAATTGACCAGAATTTATAGCCTCTGCTGGTGACATCAACTGGATGTCTCCCCAGATCCAGCTGATCCTTCTCGTAAGCCTGAAGCACACCTCGGCGCCTCTTCAGTTCACTAGGGGGACGCTGAACCTCTGTACATTCCACTCACAATAATAAAGCGGCTGAGGAATTACTCGAGGTGGTTACTCGGGCTGTGGCCAGACTACAGCTAGACTGGCCACGCAAACAAGAGACCCCCCCCCCCCAAACGCTCCAAATAGAAGACAGATTTCTGTCCGGTGGCCAAAAAAAAAAGAAAAAAAAAAGAGGAAGGGAACGCTATATCAGTCCCTTCCTTTCTTTGATGACCTCCATGACGAGCTTTCACATTCATGGAGGAATCTTTTTACTTCCTGTATCTTCGTCCCCTCGACATCGACATATTGGACTATCGTAGGTGCTGAGACACAGGCTATTCTCTCGCCTGGCTCAACATCATAACTAAAGAGACCCACTCTCCCCACAAAGCCATGCAGGACCACCTCCACGCTTGAGGAGAAGGCTTATCAAGCAGCAGGTCAGGCTGGTGGCAGTGGCATACTATGGCAGTGTTACAGGCATACCAGGCTGATCTGTTGAAGGACCTGAGTGCAGGCAACACGGTCGACGAAGAGGCTTTCTCTGAGCTTCGTCAAGCCAAGGATCTGTCTCTCCGTGTGACCAAGTGGACTGCACGTGCCATTGGTCGGTCTATGTCTGCTTTTGTCAGCACGGAGAGACACTTATGGCTCAACCTGTTGGGCATCAGAGATAAGGACAAAGTTTTCCTTCTCGATGCCCCGGTTTCACCTTCTGGCTTATTTGGTGACGCTATGAATGTAGTAATCACCAGGTTCCAGGAGGCAAAAAGCCACGAGGAAGCCTTTGGGCAATTCCTTCCTCGTCGCACTCAGGGGGAGGGGCCATCAGACACCCAGCCCCGACCCGGTCCTTCTAGACGAGCGGCTCAAAAACAATCGTGCTCCCCCTCATAAAGACTGGGGGGCGGGTTCGTCGCCCTCAGCAGCCCCCAAAGCAAGACCTCAGGGCAGTTATTTCTAAAAAGGAAAAAAACCCTGACGGTTTTGCACCCAGCCTTGTGGGGATAGCCCCCCCCCCCGGGACGGGTCATGTGAAACATCCACCTGCACCCTCCCGATACCCCCCACAAAACCACTCCATTCCCACCGCCTCTGGTGTTTCGGGAGTTAGCGGTTTCCAGCTAAATGTTGGGTGTTCCATTGCTTCCTGCCGTAGTCCAGGACACAGGACACTCCACATCCCCTCAACAGAAAGTGTCAGAATTGATACCCATCTCAGAGAACCTGGCAGCATGGCAACTACTGCGAGGTGTTTCTATGTGGGTCCTAAGAACAGTAGAAAAAGGCTACAGAATTTAATTCATTCGCCATCCTCCACGTTTCAATGGCGTTGTTCCCACTACTGTGAAACCGGAGCAAGCATGTTTACTGTGGAAAGAACAACAAATCTCTTGGTCAAAGGGGCCACAGAACAAGTTCCCCTTCCAGAGAGAGAGTCAGGTTACTATAACAGATGCTTCCTGGTTCCCAAGAAGGATTTTAAAACTTCGAGGCTTGAATCGCTCCAAGGGTGTTCAAGTTCAAGATGCTAACCGTCAAGACGGTCATGTCTCAAATCCAAGATCGTGATTGGTTGGTGACGATCGATCTCTTGGATGGGTACTTTCATGTAGAAAGTCTGTCACAACAGAGGATGTTCCTGAGGTTCGCTTTCGAGGGTGAAGCTTTCCAGTATCAGGTTCTTCCATACGGTCTAGCCTTTCACCCCGCACATTCACGGAATGCATGGATGCAACACTGGCTCCTTTGCGACTCCGGGGCATCTGCATTCTGAATTACATTGAAGACTGGCTGATACTATCACAGTCACAAGAACTGGTATTACAGCACTGGGATATCGTCTTAGCTCATCTGGTTTCTCTGGGGTTGAGGCTCAACGCCAAGAAAAGCATCCTCTCTCCCACTCAGAAAACGACCTATCTGGGGATCGTATGGAATTTGATCACAATGTGTTCACAATTGTCTCCCGCTCTAATTAAGTCCATTCAGAACACCCAGAGCAAAAACAGGCTAGGCCAAGGTTGCACTGTTTGTCAGTATCAACGACTACTAGGTCTCATGGTAACTGCATCCTCGGTGATCGCTTTGGGCCTTTTTGCACATGAGACCATTTCAGTTGTGGCTCAAAGCCAGGGGATTTCATCCAAGGACCAATCCCCTAGGCTGATAAGGGTTACGCGCCACGTGCTACATACCCTTTCTATGTGGTTCAGATCCCAGTTCCTCACTTTGGGTCCCACTCTAGGTGCGTCTTGCCGTTGCAGTTTGCTAACGACAGACGCCTCCCTGACGGGCTGGAGAGTGGTCTTAAGTGGTCGTCCAGCTCAAGGGGAATGGGAGTCAGCTCGATTGTCACATTAACTGTCTCGTGTTGATGGCTGTATTTCTGGCCCTGAAATACTTCCTCCAGAGGCTGCTATGTCTTGGTGCGGGTGGACAACACAGTGGTAGCCTCTTACATATACCATCAAGTCTACGTTAATGCCAGCTGAACAGACTGGCACGACATATTCTCCTTTGGGCCCAGGGTAAGCTCCTGTTGATCAGAGCAGCTTATATCCCTGGATGCCTGAATGGGAGCAGATTTACTGTCCAGACAGAAAATACTGACGGGGAAGTGGAAACTCCACCCTGAGATAGTGGAACAAATCTGGTTGAGATTTTACAAGAGCAGAAGTGGACCTCTTCACCTCCCAACAGACAGTGCGATTTCACCTCTACTTCTCTCTGAGTCACCCAGCCCCCCCTGGGTCTGGACGCGTTGGTACATACATGGCCCAGAATTCGCCTGTATGCTTTCCCCCCAGTATCTCTGATCCGGGAGTCTTGGCCAGAGTTCGCCAGCAAGGGTCCTGCCTCTTACTGATAGCGCTGCGCTGGCCGAAAAGGATAATGTCTCTCCTCGACGGCTCACCTTGGGCGATTCCGGACAGGAGGAACCTTCTGTCTCAGGCGCAGGGGACAATATTTCATCCCTGGCCCAAGCTGTGGAACCTTCATGTTTGGCCCCTGAATGGTACCAACTGAGGGACACTGGGCTTTCACCTAAAGTTATCGAGACAATTCTAAACGCTAGGGATCCCTCTTCTTGGAACAAATCTAGGTGAGATTTTACAGGGCAAAAGTGGACCTCTTCGCCTCTCAACAAACAGCGCAATGTCCCCTCTACTTCTCTCTGAGTCACTCAGCCCACTTGGGGCTGGATACGATGGTGCATACATGGCCCAGAAAGTGTCTGTATGCATTTCCCTCTACTAAAAGAAGTTACGCCAATAAATGGGGTGTCTTTGAAAGATGGTGCAGTGCACATAATGCAGATCCAGTTAACTGCCAGATTGCTTCAGTTCTGGACTTTCTGCAAGAAAACTTGTCAGCAGGCAAATGCCCCACCACTCCCAGGGTCTATGTGTCCGCCATTTTGGCTTGCCACGCCTTGATTGACGGGGTGCCATTGGGGAGACATCCTCTACTCGCTCGCTTCATTCATGGAGCTATACAACTGAGGCCTCCTGCTAGGACCAGGACCGCTTCATGGGACTTAGCAATAGTCCTTGAGTGTCTGGTTGAGACACCCTTTGAACCTCTATAGAGTCAGCGTCTGATAAACTTCTGACTCTCAAGATGTTTTTTTCTTATGGCAATCACCTCTCTAAAAGGAATTGGGGATCTACAGGCTCTGTCTGTCTTTCCTGCCTGCTTAGATTTTGCCCCAGGAATGGCTAAGGCAATTTTGCACCCTCACCCTGACTACCTACCTAAGGTTTCTTTCTCGACTTTAAATCTCTTTACAGTCTCGAACTCTTCTGCTCCTCGCCGTTTACAACGCCGGAGCAGGAAAGATTTCACAGACTTTGTCCAGTATGTGCCCTTCAGACTTATGTCCACTGCACTAGCCAGTGGTGTAAGTCAGGACAACTATTCGTTTGCCATGGGGGCCGCAACCAAGCAGACTGTTGCATTGGGTGAGGGACGCTATTGCCCTGGCCTACGAGGCACGTGGTCAAGCTTTGCCAGTAGGTATCAGGTCTCACTCTACCAGTGGTGTCACCTCCTCTAAAGCCTTGGCTAGAGGTGTACCTCTGCAGCATGTTTGTGATGCGGCAGGCTGGTCCTCTCTGCACACATTCATAAGATTTTTTAGTTTGGATGTGCATGCCACTCCGGGCTTTTATGTCCTTGAGTCAACATCACAAGCTCATGTCTGAGACCACTTGCACTCTTGAGAGCACACTACTTAACCATAAGGGGTCCGGACATCTCATAACTCAGCGCTGCATCATAAGTGTAGCTTTTTGACAGGGAATGTCTCGGGTTACTTAACTGTAACCCCTGTTCCCTGATAAAAGTGGAACGAGATGCTGCACTGGGATGCCCCAGGACTGCTCTTCAGACAAAATACCTGACAATGCACCTGTGGCATCTATTTATAGCCCTGCTACAGGTGCATCCAATTGATGTCACCAGCAGAGGTTATAAATTCCGGTCAATTTTCATTGACGTGTTGCACACATATTCACAGCTGGTCACACCTAAAGTTGTTCCCAAAGTGCTAGCTCAGCGCAGCATCTCGTTCCACTTTTATCAGGGAACAGGGGTTACAGTTAAGTAACCTGATATGTTTTTCTTGTGTTTTCACGTCATCTAAAGTGACATCACCTTAGAATATTTAACTTTAATACAAAAATAATTGCGAGACCTCTTGACAGAGGGCAAATGTGTGACTATTATGGGTCATACTGGTACATAAGGAAGCATGAAGGCTGGAGATGGCGAGGAACATCTGCAGAGTCATAGACTGATGGAGATCTAATTTCTCTGCAGACCCTTGGGGCCCCCCTAGCACATCTGAGGCCCTGCCCACTCAACATCAATCTCACCCTCCACCCTCTTCAGTCCATGCTCTGTCAAGCTCATGGCTCATGTGCCATCAGCGGCTAAGCTGTGTGGCGCTGGCACCAAGTGGGGAGGAAGATATGTACAGCTGAGCTGTTGTGGGTATGGGTTGGATGCAGTTGTGTTGGCAGTATATGGGAGATGGTGTAATACATCTTGACACCCTGTCTTAATGATGATGTGTAAAACACTGACCTCCTATCTTAGGAATTTTGGTGGCTTGCATAGGGTTAACCCTCAAGTTCTGTGAATATACGGATAGTTCACCCAAAAATATTTTGTCATCATTAACCCAAACTCATGTTTTTCCAAATCCATATACCTTTCTTTATTCCAACATTAAATGAGATTTTAGGCACAATCATTCACTCTCATTGTATCTTTTTTTTTTTCTACAATGAAAGTAAATGGTGACTGAGACTGCCTTTCTACCTAACATCTCCTTTTGTGCTTCATCGCAAATCATATGGGTTTGGAACAACATAAGGGTGAGTAAATGATGACAGAATGTTCATTTTTGGGGGAACTATCCCTTTAAAATCAAAGTATCTGGTTAATACTTCATTACTTTTCCAAATTTTATGAGAACTGAATATGAAAAAAAAAATCAATTTGATAACACAATTCAGCCTGCATGAAATATTTGTACCTATTAAATGAATGTAAAGGGAAAAGAAGAGGTCAAAAGTATAGTTCACCCAACAAATTGCATTTCTAACTTCATTTACCCAGCATCATACTGCTCCAATCATGTATGACATACATTCTTCTGTGAAAGAAAGAAACTAAAGACATAAAAAAAAACTAAAGACATATTTAGAAGAATGTACTTTCAGAGTGACCTTTCACTTTCATTGTCATAGTTTTCCATACAATGAAAGTGACCAGAGTAGGGATGTGCATGAGTAATCTATTAACCGAGTACTCATTCAGCTTTAAATATTCTACTAGTAAAAACACTTCTCGAATTTACATACTGACTTTCCTTTGTGCTTTTGCCTGCCATGGGTAACAATGAATCTGCTTATGTTTGTTGTTAAAGGAATAGTTAACCCAAAAACGATGTGTAAGTGCAAATGTTTTTTAATCTAGATTAAAATTTGATTTTTACATGTGCATAATTGGTATCTCTGGGACCCCAAAAATAAAAATAACAGTAAAGTCAATCTCAACAGAAAATGAGGATTATACCACAAAAGATAAAATATTCAATATGGAAGGACAGTTAATTATTTTATTTTTTTTTAAATAATATTTCAAAACTGTATTGTCCTCTAACTGTGTTCCCCCATCTGCATTACTCCCTCTAGGAATATCATGTTTTATTTCAATTAACTCCAGGTTAAATGAACATCAGCAGATTCAGGGGATGAGGGGAGCTTGTGACATTTTTTGGGGTTTTGATGAAGATAAAGGCAGCATTACCCTGGGCAAATCTAATTACAATTGTTAATGTGCTCACCACACCCCCTTTTGAAAAGTCTCAAAATTAGTTGCCACACTTTTTCTCTCATTATTTATTCTTTCATGTTGACACTTTCTAATTTCCTAGATCTGGGGATGATTAAATTAACACCATTAATATGGTGAGCGAGTCCCAACGCTGACAATCGCGGGCACCCACAGCATGCATTTAAATATAGATTTAATATCTAGTACTGCAGAGAGAGAAAGAGTGTGTTTTCATCAGTGGTCTAAAATGCTTAGTGTGCAGTTCAGGGAAATGTGCTCCTAAACATTAAAAATAAATTTCTGCAAAAGGGGGAGGGTATTTGTCGGTAATGAGAAGTTGAATCCCAGCTCCAGTCATCCTCCACCTTTCTGGGTACATTAGGTAGGGAGTGCGAAACGCCCACATGAATTAAATTGTGTTCATATTAAAGGTGGCTTTGACAATGGAGGTTGCTGGGTTGCATGAATGAGGGGTTTCAAGTTGTTCTTGTGCAGTAGCTCATCCTGGATTGATGATTTTATAGTAGAAATCTTGCCCTGACTACTGAAAAGATCTGTCAGTCAGAACAGTTCTACAGAATAATAAAAATGTAACAGCAGAATTGTAAATTCAATGCACTCATTTTGGTGTTTTTACAGATCAATACAGCTCAAAATTATGTGTGGTTAATGCTTATGTGCAGTATCACACTGCATAGCCCTCTAAACTGTGATGGCCTTGAAAACAGTGTATTTTGACAATGGGAAAATGGCATGTATTAAATTGCAGCCTTGGACACTTTTGACCTCTGCCAGCAACATTTATCTGCCAAAAGACATGGAATAGCTTTAAAGGCATAGTTTTTTTTTTTTTTTTTTTGGTGTGTATGATGGTTATGGTATAATATAATTAGAAAGGTTTTGAGCCTGAGTTGTAGGCAAGCGTTTAGTGCATTGTCTTTGACACTTTGAGCTGTGACACCCATTTGGGCAACATGGTTTCAAATCCAGCTTGTGACATTTCATTTCATGACTTCTCTATCCATCAAAACCTTTCCTTTCTTTATTACCATCTTTGTAAAAGTGGCCTACAAAGGTTTTTGGAGAACTTTCCCAGTGAAAGGATACAAAAATACTGACTAAATGCAGCAAAGACACATTAAGCTCTGGACAGCATGTTTGAATTCATTTTGAATCCATCTCTATATACTCTGTAAAATAGCCACTGCAGTATGTCCCTCGTTTCTCTGTATGTTAGACAAATCAGGTTGTGTCTGCTTAATCAATTATGTCATAAGCCCTTACAGATTGATAGTAAATTGGCTTATTGGCAAATATGATTCTCAACACTGTCCTAATTAGCTTTAGGTTTATGGCTACCCTTGTTTCATTCAATTGTTGATTTGTTTTAGTCTTAAACAAACAAGACCCTTAGTCTTAAGTTGAGGCATGTAATAAATACAATTTAATTAATTCATGTACAAATATCTACTCGCCCCTTGTCTACACTGAGTTAATTTGATGCATTCACCTGGACATCATTACAGTGAATAATTTGCACTGCTTCCCTTTGTTAAGGCTCCAGGAAAAAAATCCATTACATACAAATATATGCAGAAAACTCTTATTTATAAAGACAGTGGGGATTTTTCAGCCTGGCAATGGCTGACTGTTCATAAACACATTCCTGAATATACAGTTTGATTTTCATAATTGTCACTGCAGTGGTGTATTATGACCAGTTTTTAATCTCACAAACTGTTTTTGTGGTGATCTGATATGTTTGCCGTGACTCTGACAGGGAAATTCCCCTGAACTTCTCATCATGACCAACTGATTTAAATGTAACTGAGAATAAACCATTTTTCATACAGACCATCAAAAGATTTTAATATAAAATCTCATCAAAAGAGTGAACAACATGCGTAATACAGGCTTACAACAATTTATGTTCAAACTAAGAACCACAAGGCCGAATGGATGGAAATGAATGTATGTTTTTAGAGCCAAAATAGAACATAATTACACAATTACCCTCAAAAGGTATGCAGCATTTACATCAACAAACATTAGGGCTTCCTGCAAAATATGCCTTTGAAAGGACTTTGTTTTGAAAGAGCAGGCTTAAAAAATATTAGCATTGCTTTGTAATACAGTGGCTTAATGGTTGTGCATGCCATTCTGGTGACATTAAAATAAAAGATTGGGTGTGGAGTGGACAACTATGGTATAGTGTATCCCAACTAAAAAGACCACTCTGTAAAAATCATTTCCACAGTTGTAACAGTAAAATGTAAAATGGCTAATTGGTTAAATGGTAGTTACCTTAACATATACAGTAAAAAAAAGAAAAAGATAACATATTTAACCCTTTAAGCTCTGAAGGTGTTTTTAAAGATTTCCTGTTTTAGTGGCATGCCCAAAATTAAAGGCTTATAACTCTACAAAAGAAAAAAGAAGGAAAAATGGAAACTTGTTTGGTATCATTTTAAAGAAAACATTGTGATAAAGTATGAGACACTCAGCCTAAGAAACTGCTGAAAAATACATAAATAAAAATTTACTTTTTTTCTTATTTTTATGATTTGACATTATATATAGCCTAAGGGTGTTAATAAGGTAGCTCAGAAAAAAACTGCTTTAGTTTTGTTCCCAATCATATCACCCATAGCGGACTAAAAATGTTGTATTGACATGAAAAAGCAATGAAACGTTATAGCATTACAATTGATTTATCCAAGTGTCCAAAAGCCTCTCTAAACAAATAAAATATAACGATTGTACATAAAAACTAAATACACATGCAAATGCAGAAACGACTAAAGGAATGCTCTCTCCAAAGCATGCAGGCATGGGAAACAAGATCTCATTCAGGTCCATTCTCTGTCATTTGAGCCATCATTATGTCTGTGTCATGTTCTTTTCACCATCTCCTGGTAACCATTTTTAATTAGAGTATACTATCTTCTCTGCCCATATTTGGTTGACTCCCACCTCTGGCTGAAGCGATCTGAATCCTAATACGATTGGTTTAGCATTCCATGATACTGGACAACGTACTGCATCATTTCCAATTTCTGATCCAGGGAAAGCTAATGTGTATTTAGCCAGATAGCACATTCTGTGCTGTGTGCACGTTGTGCTTCATGTGGATCATCTAATTATCTATGCATCCTATTATGTCAGGTATGATCCTTTTTTAATGGAAATCTCCTCCTCTATGTAATGATATGTGATATTTTAACTTCTGTTTAATTTTTTGAGGTTATAAGCAAAAATGCGGCTTATTAGCGACACCTGTTTACATAACATGTATGTCAAAGACAGGTACTTAGCTATCCCTCACTAAAAATAATGTTTGTGAGTAAAACAAATAGGATGGTTGTATTCTACTCTTTGAGAGCTTTCCAATGACATATGACACATGGCTGTTTGATCGTTTTGATGAGTTTAACGATGATGTACAATGATGTGTACAATGATGTGTAGATCTGGCAGACATCTCGGCCTGGATGAAGAAACACCACCTGCAACTCATCCCAGCCAAGACTGAACTCCTTGTCTTTCCAGCCAACCCTGCTGCTGAACACAACATCACCATGCAGCTGGGTTCAACTACAGTATCGCCTTCCAAAACAGTCTGAAATCTAGGGGTAACCATCGAAAACATGCTAAATTTCACAGACCACATCTCAAAGACTGCAAGATCATGTAGATTTACACTCTACAATATCAGGAATATAAGACCTTTCCTCTCTGAACATGCCACACAACTGCTTGTTCAGTCACATGTCATAACTAGACTGGACTACTGTAACTCTCTCATTGCAGGCCTCCCCACATGTGCAATTAGACCTCTGCAAATGATCCAGAATGCAGCAGCACATCTGGTCTTTAATGAACCAAAGAGAGCGCATGTTACACCACTCTTTGTCTCTCTCCACTGGCTGCCGGTTGATGCACGTATTAAATTCAAGGCTCTGATGCTGGCATACAAAACAGTCAATGGGTCTGCTCCAGCATACCTAAAATAATTTATGCAGATCTATACTCGTGCCAGAAGCCTGCGGTCGGCTAAGAAACGTCACCTTGTTGTACCAACACAAAGAGGCACCAAAACAATTTCCCGGACTCTCAGTTTCATCATACCACATTGGTGGAATGACCTTCCCAACTCCATCCGTGAAGCTGACTCACTCTCTGTCTTCAAAAAATGGCTAAAAACACATCTTTTCCAAAAGCACTTAACCAGTCACTAAAAAAAATTAAAAATAGCCTTGTGGCTAGCTAGGACCAGCAAAACCACCTTTTTTTAAGCATTCCAGCCCTGGCCTATCCCTCCTGGACTCTATAATCTTTTTCTGAATATATTAGACATTTTTTTTTTTAAGTCTCTACTGTCTTTTTCTGTGGCAGGCTTAGTATTTGAAGAATATTATCTATGTGTCACAGCCAAATCATGCAGTATTTTCTTTTCTTTTTTTCTTTCATATTATAGCATGAATGCAACCTCCAGGTAGATTTACATTCATATTTTAAGTTTTTGTCATTTTCCCATATATTAATATGTCAATGTGTGCCTTTGCAGAGGTAGCCAATTAATTGTGCACTTAGTGTAGGTATGAATCCCCACTAATATTGACTATTTATCTTCTCTCATTTGCCACAAGTGTCTATTTTCACTCTCCAGTTAGAAGTAATAAAATAATACTGCAGTGTTTGAATTGGTGTGAACACTTAGACTGCTCTTGGGTTTCCAAATACAATTATGCTGTAAGCATGATGCTCGGTGATAGACAAAACAGCAGGGGCTCATGAATATGCATGATGTGTCTTGGAATATAAATTAACAAGGGCTGGCTTCTCAGCTGACCCACATAGGCTGTCAATTACCGGTCTGACTAGATGGCTCTGATAGGACAAAACCACAATCATTCTTAGCATTCACTATTTACTAATTTAACTATGCATGAGATAATTTAAATATATTAAACAGACATAAGCCATGACTTAGGCTAAACAAATCTGTATTTGTGCATTTGAATAAAATGGAGATACCATGATTTGAATGACAAATTCTATTGGCTCAAAAAATGAGATGAGTTCAAAGGTGACCTGTTTGAAAAATTTAATAATATTTCAACAAGTTCCTTACCAGGTCCGTTGCACAGTATCCCCCAGTATATATATATATATATATATATATATATATATATATATATATATATATATATATATATATATATATATATAAATATAACCTAAAACCTGGTCCTTTAAAACTGAAGTAATCTCTGCACCATTGGAATCACCAAATAAATTAAAAATATAAAAAGGCTAAAATAATTTTTCAAACAGGCCACCTTTGAACTTATGCCATTTGTTGAGCCAATGTTACTTTGTCAGGCTGGTCGGGTTACTTAAACAAACGTGCCATAGAACCAAAGGGTTTAGAAATTTCAGGGAAATCAATCTAAAAATGGCTGACTCATATTTGTGTCTGCTTATATCCTGGAATAGGAGAACATATTTTATCATCAAGAAATAAAATTAAAATTGTCAAAGGATAAAAAAATGCTGGATACTTCGAAAACAAGATTTAAAAAAAAATTAAGAGTCCTGCTCATAATAGGAAGGAGTACAAATAATGGAGAAAAATCAAATTCAAGTCAACATCTCTTCACATTAGATGACACATGAAATATCTGGTGACTGTCTCTTTCACATGCAAATGATTGCAGCTCTGTGTGGGCAATTTGGAGCAGACCGCCCATTTAGCTGTCTGCTACATTATCAGCACTTGCGGTGGGTATCCTACATGTGCGCATGTGTGTGAATGTGTCTGCGAAAAAGGAAACAGACACAACACAAGCCTCTGTGTCTCTGTCAGATTGCATGGTTGTACATGCCTGTATGTGCATATATTTCTATTTGTTTGCGTTTGGTCACACATGCTTTTTGGTGACTCAATGCGCTAGGTGAACATTAGACTAAGATGACATTTTCACACCCCTAGTTGTGATATGGACTGGCAGAGGATCAAATTAATTTTGACATGGTGTTTTTTTCAAATGCAAAACAGTGACTCTTCAAAAGGAGAGAGAGACAAAAAAAAATTTGAATAAAGATGAATAAATGGGTGACAATTATTTATCCTGAATTTAATCCTGAATTTTACTTCCAGAGATATATGCAGATTGAAAAAATGCCTATTTTATTTGGTCATTCTAATTTGATTTATTTTTTTAAGTTTAATTAATTTATTTTGTATATGCGGGATAAAAGTGATGTAAAAACATTTCTGTGCACATTTCATGTATGTGGTGTAAATTTCCAATTGTGTTTATGTATGCAATAATTAAGGTCCTGCACTTTGAAACACTGTTCTCACTCAGAGTTGAATCCGCCATTTTGAGAGAAGCCGAGTGCAGTGAGTTAACGCTGTTTTAAAAAATGTGTAAATGCCGGTTTGGACCAAAGTTTAAATAAAAATATATATTTTTTAAAAACATCATAACACAGATTTGGTGAGTGTTGAGAGAGTTTAAACATTGTTTTTTTGTTGAAGTTGAGTTCAAAACATATGTGTAAAAAGATGTTAATTAATGAGAAGTTGATAACTGATTAAGTGTGTGTCACACACACACACACACACTGCTAAAAGTAAAGCATATTTTTTTTTAAATATGAGTCTGTACATTTATATTTTTAGATTTAAACAGTTTATTTCCAAATGTAAACACTGTGACAGTGTTTTAACTGGCTTTAATACCTATGATAGATTAAGAGTGACTCATGATGTCTCTGTATTAGTTTATTTCATGGTTCAAAGAAAAATTAATTTATATTGTAGTTTGGCCTAAAACAGTTCAGGTTTTTGAGTTTGGATGAAGAGGATTTGTGTGTAAAATGTTGGCGAGCCCCCACGGATCTGGAATCTGATATTCTGAGGTGTGTGTAGTCCATTTTGGATCTTTAGCATTCCATAAACCTCATAAAGGCTCAGCTGTTAAGGCTCTGGTTTACCGAATGAATGATTGGGGGGTTCAAGCCCCAGCACCACCAAGATACCACTGTTGGGCCCTTGAGCAAGGCCCTTAGCCCTATCTGTTCCAGAGGTGCTGCTTCATGGCTGACCCTGCGCTCTGACCCCAGCTTAGTTGGGATATGCGACTGTACCTATACTCTGTACAATGACAATAAAGTTGAATCTTATCTTATCTCAAGCAGTAGGACTGAACTTTTGAGTTTAAACAGGATTTGAAAAAACAGGTTTACAAAGTTTAAAAGACTTTGAGAGTTAAGAATTTTTTTTTTTTTTTTTTATATTTGAACCCAAATTTGAGAAAGAAGATTTCTTATTCTCTTCTCCCAATTGCATTGTCATTGTGTGATCGAACATGCTGATGTGATTGATGGGTATGCAAATACTTGTTAATTGATTATTTGATCTTATATTTCAAGGTGCACCCAGGGTTTGATCATTTGTATTGCCAGTGCAATTGAATATTGTATATATTTGTTCTTGTTGCTTGTTAATTTGTTTTACTTCTTTCTACTTTTCCTAAAAAAGAAAGCTGAATAGGCCTTCCTAAATTTTCAATATAAGCTGTAGCTCTAATTATTCATATAAGATGGCATAAATATTGAACTCACCTCTCCTGATTCTTTATTTGTATGTCCTTATGCTCAGTAGCCAAACTTATACTGGTCCATATAATATAAGAGCCCTAGTTGCACACACACTCCCAAGTGTTTGCTTAAAAGTGCTACAAGGAAAATTTGGCGAGCCAGCCAGGATCTTGTTGTGTACCTTTAGTTGAACCAATGGTAGTGATTAAAGTGACATTGAAATTGAGGTGATGAAAAGTGAAAATGTTCAAATCCACAATGCTGTGATAATAAAGGTCTCACTCACACTGAAAGAGATGAAGAAGTGATGAAGAATCTGGCCGGGTATGGCTCAAATTAAAAGTTTGTTCGTATTGATGACCCCAAATCTGAGTTTCACAAACGGTTCATTGTTGAGTTCAGACATGACACAGCAATGCAGATGCTGGAGCCCTTGCTGCCCCGTGACATTGAGAGTCCTAGCTTGTCTAATTTCAATACAATATTCAGTCACTAGCTAGTGTATAAACAGCCACAGTAAGCAGCAGTGCCACCAAGAGTTACATATAAGGACTGCAGCAAGTTGCAAAGTTAACAGGCAAACCTTTAAAGGAACTTTTGAAAAAATAACTAGCAAAGCTTGGAGCTTCTGTTGTACTTTTATCGCAGGTTGGATCAGATGTGTTGGCAACTGTCTTGCTCATGAAGACATTCAAGCAAGTGTTACATAGCTTACCTTACCTATGACAATTGCTAAACAAAGTGACAGGCAACTGCCTGAATTCTCAAACCTCTCACTAGCAGCCCCATTGCAAGACACCTCTTTGCCACAACCCAGTTCATCCCCTCTGAAGCCTAAAGATGAAATGCAGAAGCCACCAAAATTTAACAGTGGAAGATGTAACTCCAACCGAAGTGCAAACATTAGTTGTGGAGCACATTGTGAGAAGTAAAGAGAACCCCTTACACTCTCTTGCACCTTTATGTCTGAGAGCTTTCTCAGGTAGACCTTCACACCATACCAGTAAGTTAAATAATGACACTTGGCACTCCAATGTTGAGCTACTTTTAAATTACCCAGCAATTTCAGACCTTCAGCTTTCAAGAAAGATTTTGGATAGTCTGTTTCCACCCACAACCGATCTTATCAAACACGAAAGTCCTATTGCTCCTCCAGCAGTGTACATGGAGCACTTAGATTCAGTGTTTGGCACTGTGGAAGATTGAGATGAGCTCTTTGCAAAGTTTGAGCACATTACAAGATGGTGAGAAACCCTAACATTACTAGGGTTGGGAATCATACGATTACGGTATTTTTTTAAAGAAGTTAACCGGTTCTGAACAACGTCGGTTCCCAACGTTACACATGACTTTAATGGACTAGGAGTGCTGAGTGCAGCCATAAAGAGAGACAGAGCTTCTGCAGCTGATCATGATCACCACTTGTTAAAGGAGTTTTGTTGTGGTTGTGGTAAGGGGCAGTGGTGGCTTTGTGGTCAGGGGTTCAAGCCCTGATTCCACTGTTGGGCCCTTGAGCAAGGCCCTTTAGCCCCATCTGCTACAGGGGCGCCGTACCATGGCTGACCCTGCGCTCTGACCCCAGCTTATTTGGGATATGTGAAAACTTAGGAGTGGTGGTGGTGCAGTGGACTAAAGCACATAACTGTTAATCAGAAGGTTGCTGGTTTGATCCCCACAGCCACCACCATTGTGTCCTTGAGCAAGGCACTCAACTCTAGGTTACTCCAGGGGGATTGTCCCTGTAATAAGTGGACTGTAAGTTGCTTTGGATAAAAGCATCAGCATAAATGTAAATGGTTATTGGGATAATGTTCTAATAAATGAACACCAGCTAATGCAAAAGAGAATCAACCCATATTCATTTTTTCAGTTACTTTTGTTACTTTGCACAGAGGAAGATAAGCAGGCTGCTAAAGTATTGCAAAATAATCATCATTTGGGTAGTTTCAAACATCCCTCTGGACCCAAAAATGCATAATGACACATCTTCAAACCATTCGTGCCATCACTATTTCTGAATGGCATAGTGAAGTGGAAGAGGTAAAATGAAAAGTGACTGAACTCCAAAGTCAAATCACTTTGATACAAAAACACAAGAAACCCAAAGAACCAACCTCAAAGTTATAAGATGCAAAGACAGAGTCTGTCAAGCCATCTGTTCAGAAATCTGTTACAGAAGCTGGTCCTCACTGCAAAAATTCAGACAAATCATGACTCTGGTGTTGTTTCCACTGCAGTGAAGATGGTCATATAGCACCACACAGTGAAGGTAGTCCAAACCCTTCATTTGTCGCAACAAAGAACTGCCAGCTAAGTAAAGCAAATCTTCCAAATCTAAAGATTTTAACTAAATTCAGTTCCTATTGAGGGACAAATGGGGACTGAAAGGACTCAATGCTGTCTCACAGAAACACAAGCATCACTTACATCTGATCATGTTGATTTTGTTAATGAAGACAGACCAAATTCAAGACTCCCAAAAGGTCTTGTAGGAGCAAAGTGCACAGGACAGGTAGTAATTGCTGGTAGAGATACAGTGCATCTGGAATGTATTCACAACGCTTCACTTTTTCCACATTTTGTTATGTTACAGCCTTATTCCAAAATGGATTAAATTCATTATTTTCCTAAAAATTCTAGAAACAATACCCCATAATGACAATGTGAAAGAAGTTTGTTTGAAATATTTGCAAATTTATATAAAAAAAGAAAACTAAGAAATCACATGTACATTAGTATTCGCAGCCTTTGCCATTACACTCAAAATTGAGCTCAGGTGCATCGTGTTTCCACTGATCATCCTTGAGATGTTTCAACAACTTTATTGGAGTCCACCTGTGGTAAATTCAGTTGATTGGACATGATTGAAAGGTACAAACCTGTCTATATGAGGTCCCACAGTTAACAGTGCATGTCAAGTCAAGTCAAGTGGTTTTTAATTGTTGTTCAACCATATATAGTTAGTACAGTACACAGTGAAACAAGACAATGTTTCTCCGGGACCATGGTGCTACATAAAACAACATAGGACAAACACAGAACCACATGAGACTACACAGATTAAATAACATACCTATACAAAGTGCACGTACAAACGTGTGCAAAAAGTACAGGACAGTACAATAAATTAATAAAATTAACAGGACAACTGACACAGTGAGAGTGTCACAGTGACCAGTACACAGTAGTGCAAAATGATGACATTTGCTAAAAATGCCAAATGTAAACATAACATACTATGAGATAGTGTTCTATACACATAGCAGTTATTGAGGTAGCAGCAAGGTATAAAGTGACAATAATTAAAGTGCAACTTGTGCGTGTGTGTGTCCAGTCTCTGAGTATTGAGGAGTCTGATGGCTTCAGGAAAGAAGCTGTTACATAGTCTGGCCTTGAGGGCACGAATTCTTTGGTACCTCTTGCCAGATGGCAGGAGGGTGAAGAGTTTGTGTGAGGGGTGTGTGGGGTCATCCACAATGCTGGTTGTTTTGTGGATGCAGTGTTTTTTGTAAATATCTTTGATGGAGGGAAGAGAGACCCCGATGATCTTCTCAGCTGTCTTCACTATCCTCTGCAGGGCTTTGCGATCCGAAACGGTGCATGTCCCAAACCAGGCAGTGATGCAGCTGCTCAAGATCCCTCTATAGAATGTAGTGAGGATGGGGGTGGGAGATTTGCTTTCCTAAACCTTTGAAGAAAGTAGAGACGCTGCTGGACTTTCTTGGTAATAGAGCTGGTGTTGAGGGACCAGGTGAGGTTCTCTGCCAGGTGAACACCAAGGAATTTGGTGCTCTTGACGATCTCCACAGAGGAGCCATCGATGTTCAGCGGAGAGCGGTCACTCTGTGGTCTCCTAAAGTCAACAACCATCTCTTTTGTTTTGTCCACATTCAGAGACAGGTTGTTGGCTCTACACCAGTCTTTAGCCGCTGCACCTCCTCTCTTTATGCTGACTCATCATTCTTGCTGATGACACCCACCACAGTCGTGTTATCAGTGAACTTAATGATGTGGTTTGAGCTGTGCATTGCTGCATATTTGTGAGTGAACAGAGTGAACAGCAGTGGACTGAGCACACAGCCCTGGGGGGCCCCAGTGCTCAGTGTGGTGGTGGTGAAGATGCTGTTCCCGATCCGGGCTGACTGAGGTCTCCCAGTCGTGTCCAGGCCCACCAGGTTCAGCTTTCCAATCAAGTGCTGAGGAATGACTATGTTGAATGCTGAGCTGAAGTCTATGAACAGCATTTGAACGTAAGAATCCTTTTTATCTAGGTGGGTGAGGGCCAGATGGAGGGTGGTGCGATGGCGTCATCTGTTGAACGGTTTGGATGATAAGCGAACTGCAGTGGGTCTAGTGAGGGGGGCAGCTGGGTCTTTATGTGCCTCATGACGAGACTCTAGAAGCACATCATGATGATGGGTGTGTGTGCGATGGGACGGTAGTCGTTGAGGCAGGACACTGAAGATTTCTTTGGCATGGGGACGATGGTGGTGGTAAGACGATGGTAAGAACATCTGCCAGCTGGTCTGCACATCCTCTGCTCTGTGTCAGAGCACAAAACAAGCTGTAAAGAAGTTTCATGGGCAAGGAAGAGGCGAGAAACCGGCTTGACATATAAATGATAGTTTTAATGGAAAACTCAAAAGACAAAAACATAAGATGACTGACATGTCCGTGAATGATCTCTCTCTCGCACCGCCCTCTGCAATCGGCCTTTATCCCTCTCAGTGGCTTAATTAGCCTGATACAGGACCGGGCGTGTCGAGTCACGACCCGGCCCCGCCCTCCACCGTGCCACATTCCTCCCTCGTTCTTTCAGGCTGGGGACCCCCAGCCTGACGTACATCCCCTGAGGGGGGACGCCTCCCGCGCAGTCTGCCGGTGGGTCATCCCCATCAACCTGGACGAGGGAGGGGGCAAGGGGAGGGAAACAAAAAACTATTAAAATGTGTGGGGGGGGGTACTCTTGCAGCGGTCCCCCCCCAAAACCACTACAATTTAAAAAGGAGAGGGAAAAGGCCAATGCCGAGTGGCAGAGAGAGAGAGAGAGAGGAAAGAGAGATAAAAATTAAAAAAAAAAAACTTACTCGCCGGTTCTCCAATACGCCATAGCTTGTTCCTCGGCCACTCCTCCACCCTCTAATGGACGACAGCTGTGCCTCTCCAGGCGGATCCGAGGCAGTCCTCCAGCCCCTGGCGGACGGAACACCCCGCCGCATTCTCGGGGAGTCGAAGGGGACATTCCCCGCCCCTGGCAGCAGTTCTCCCGCTCCAGGCGGTCGGTCGCGATCCCTTACCCGCTCGCGGATGGCGGTCTCCAAACCCTCTGCGTTTCAGTGGCTGGTAGGGGCATCCTCCGCCCCTGGCAGCGGCCCTGACCACTCCAGGCAGTCGGCTAGAAGCCCCTTCTCCACTCGCGGTCGGAGGCTGTTCTGCCTCGCCCAGGTGGCTGGGCTCCTCGTCCCCCGGCAGATGGCCGCAGCTGCTCCATTGGGGTGGACGGTAGTGGTGAGAACTCTACTACGGCATATCCCTCTTCCTTCCCGGGCTTTCGGCACCAATGTAAAGAGGTTCGCCCTCACGGGCAAGGAAGAGGCGAGAAACCAGCTTGACATACAAACTAAAGGTTTAATGTTAAACTCAAAAGACAAACACATAGGACGACGGACATGTCCGTGAACGATCTCTCTCTCTCTAGCACCGCCCTCTGCAATCGGCCTTTATCCCTCTTAATTAGCCTGATACGGGACCGGGCGTGTCGAGTCATGACCCGGCCCCGCCCTCCACCGTGCCACACAAGCCATGAAGTCCAAGGAATTGTCTGTAGACCTCCGAGACAGGATTGTATCGAGTCACAGATCTGGGGAAGGGTACAGAAAAATTTCTTCAGCATTGAAGGTCCCAATGAGCACATTGGCCTCCATCATCCATAAATGGAAGAAGTTTGGAACCACCAGGACTCTTCATAGAGCTGGCCACCCGGCCAAACTGAGCGTTCAAGGGAGAAGGGCCTTAGTCAGGGAGCTGACCAAGAATCTGAGGTCCAGCATTTCTCTGTGGAGAGAGGAGAAACTTTCAGAAGAACAATCATCTCTGCAGCACTCCACCAATCAGGCCTGTATGGTAGAGTGGCCAGACAGAAGCCAATCCTCAGTAAAAGGCACATGACAGCCCACCTGGAGTTTGCCAAAAGGCACCTGAAGGACTCTCAGACCATGAGAAACAAAATTCTCTGGTCTGATGAAACAAAGATTGAACTCTTTGGCCTGAATGGCAAGTGTCATGTCTGTAGGAAACCAGGCACCGCTCATCACCTGGCCAATACCATCCCTACAGTGAAGCATGGTGGAGGCAGCATCATGCTGTGGGATGTTTTTCAGTGGCAGGATCTGGGAGACTAGTCAGATCGAGGGAAAGATGAATGCAGCAATGTACAGAGACATCCTTGATGAAGACAGAGCTACAGAGCACACAAAGCTTGTAGCATCATACTCAAAAAGACATGAGGCTGTAATTGGTGCCAAAGGTGCTTCAACAAAGTATTGAGCAAAGGCTGTGAATACTTGTGTACATGTGATTTTCTTCTTTTTAATTTTTTATAAATTTGCAAAGATTTCAAACAAACTTCTTTCACGTTGGCATTATGGGGTATTGTTTGTAGAATTTTGAGGAAAATAATGAATTTAATAAATTTTGGAATAAGGCTGTAACATAACAAAATGTGGAAAAAGTGTGCTGTGAAAACATTCCAGATGCACTGTAAATTACCTCCTTGACATAGGGTCTCAGGTAACAAATTTTCCTCTTTCAATTTATGAAAGTACCTTGTCACACAAGCCATAAGACCTTTGAATAATTTTCTTGAAGTAAAGGGTGCAAATGGTCAGGAAGTTGCTTATCTGGGATATATTGAGACATGTATGTCTTTCCCCAAAAAGTTTTTGTGGGCAGACATTGGAATATAAACACTTGCATTAATTATTCGAGATCTCGGGTCTAATGCTCAAGTGTTAATAGGCACTAACACCCTGAATGCTCTGTACTCTGACTAATCCTCTAAGCCCTTGAATCGTCAGCATATTCCCCAAGGCTATAGAGCAGTCTTGAAGGTTCTTGATTTTAAGCACAGGCAAAAGTGTAAATGTAAAAGGTACCTTGGGATGGATTATCCTAAATTGCAAAGCTCTTGATGTCATTACTGCTGGAAGAATATTCTAGAAGGGTTTGTCAGTGTGCACTGTTTGCTTGATGACAAATGGGCCATCATGGAACCCCCATTTTCATCTCCATTGCCTGGTGGGGACATTGGTGTCCAAATGTTTGCTTTCTCTTCCTGCTAAGCATGGTTGTTTACCTGTTGTGTTCAAGAATGAGTCTGAACATGATGTGATGATTCCACCAAAGACACTAGTTGAAGTGAGTTCCATCCAATGTGTCATCACAAAAGAGGAGATAATCAAAAAAGTACCTCCTTCAGCTGGTCAGACAGATCCATCTAAAGGCAGTTACAAGAATTTCCACTTCAGTAACTCACTTTTGACTCCTGAGTGGAGAGAAAGAGTAATCAATAAACTAAAATCCATGCATACACACCATGACCTTAACTTTGGTCATACAGATAAGACAAATCATCACATCCAGTTAAGCGATGAAAGACCCTTCAAACACAAATCTAGAACTGTCTATTGAAGTTCAGAACTATTCAAAACTATTCAGAACTATTACACAAGGTGCAAATATTCACTGATGCTCAAGAAGGCAACAAACTACTATATGCATACTTTATGTAATTATCTGTCATGTAGATGAGGTTAGTTTTAATGTTAGCGACCTTTCAGCAATTGTCTGCAAACATACTGCTGTTCTCTACTAATGCAGAATCTAGTCAACTAATTAATTATTTTGTAATGATATGACAACAATGTACTGTAGTGTACTGTATACATACCTTTTCGCTGTTGATGATTTAAATCTGCATCAGATTCCAGCACAGTGCCGCACATGTCCAGCACCGGACGCAATGGGGAAAAACTCTTGAAGTGGATTTTTGCAGATATAAGATAGTCCCAGAAATCTGTTATCAGTGCCAATTAATCGGCAAAACCGATATATCGGTCAATATCTACTGCTCAATAATTTTCCTAAAAAGAAAAAAAAAAGAAAGGTGAATTGGCCTTTCTAAATTTAATATTCAATATAAGATTGAATATATATATCGAACTCGCCTCTCCTGATTCTTTATTTGGACATCCTCAGTAGTCAACCTATACTGATCCATATAAAATAACCACCTTAGTTGCACGCACGCACACTCCTATGTATTTTCTTATAAGTGCTACAAAAGCACTTTTGGCTTTAATCCAAGGGTTGGACGTTTATACCAGTTTATGCTTCATGGATTATAGGACCTAGGTGTATAAATTAGTTTTTGTCCCTCAGGCTATCAAAATGTAGAGCAGGTAGGAAGAGTGATGAGCAATACAGGTGCCTGTTAAATTGTCCGAAATAATGCTTGCCAGGTGCAGACAATGTGACGGAGATCCAACAAACTTTGAGAAACACTCTGTATGTGCATGTGTGTATTTGTGTGTGAGGGTGATTGCGCATGTAGAAGCAAACACAACGCACATCTCTGTGTCTCTGTCAGATTGCATGCATATACATGCCTGTATGTGCATATATTTCAATGTGTTTGCTTTTTGGTGCTACTAGGTGATCATTAACCTCCTGAGAGCTGAGCATGATTGCTGTGTGTACGTATTCTAGAGCAAATAGTTTGCACAAAAATGGATGGCAACATATGTAGACAGTGGGACTACATATTTATGTAATAAATTAATGGCAAGCATCATCCAATCAATGCCAACCATGTTAAAACAAAAGTATACATTATACATTCTAAATCTATTTACTGATTACCATTGTCCCATGTTTGCCAAACTTGATGATTGGTCCAAACATCTAGGTCCAAACATCATCTGCAGTCTGAAACTGAACTTGTGGTGATATTTTAGAAGTGGATGCACTTAGCTGCATAGGACCGCTATGGGATGCTTCTTTACTCCCTATTTAGGGAATGACTTAACTGCAGTGTGCTGTCTGTCTGCACTGGTCTCAGAACAGATCAAAATGCTCCTTGTTTTTATCCTAACTCCATATAAAAATTCTGAAAGCAACATTTTCCAGTTTTTGGATGAACATGTTGATTCTCAATGTGGTAATAAACAGTAAGTATAGCATTTTTAAGGAAATACACATTAGTGTACATTGTGCTTAGCAGCGTGGCATTTCACGATAAATTGCTCAGATTTAAAAAATGGCATATCGAATGAAACTAGAGACTAATCTTTTGACTCATATTGGTTTCAATTTAAAAAAAAAAAAAATTAAGTTTCTTACCAGATGTAGTTTTGTTGGCATTTCTCCCCCCAAAAAAATGAACTTGATTTGCACCATGTAACCCAAATGTGACACTTTTTACTGACAGCACAGGGGCTCCTGAACAGAGATCAGTAGATTTAAATTATACATTACATAAGCAAAGCCAAAATACTAAGTACAGTCAAGTGTACATTGTATTTTGGGGTCACAAAAGGTTAAACAAAATTGAAAAATCATTATCATGTCATTGTTTTCAAACAGGTTTCCTGAACATTGCCCCACTCCAATATTTGTCTTTTCAACTTAGTGTAGTCTCTACTCTATGTGTGTTTTATTGTAGTTGTAGGATCTTCAATTCCAGTTTACTTAAAAATTTTCAGTACATTTTATTTTGTTTTTAATTTAGTGTTTATTTTAGTGTTTCTGTTTTTATTTAAAGTTTTAGTATTTGAGGGCTTCCAAAGTTAAATATGTTTAACTATGTTAAATGTCTCAGGGCAGTCTAGTGTCATTGTCATTTTCATGTTTAATAAGTGCAGGATGTTTTCAAGTCAAGAAAATTGTAGTTTTGTTTCAGTTTTTGTTATGTTTCCTTTACGACAAAACAGAGGTACTAATTATTGGACCAAAAACCAAAACCTGGATGTACTGTTACATCATCTTCAACAGCGAAGAACTTTCTAATTTATAATGTTATAATTTATACCAATCTGTCCTTTGAAAATCAAATTACCAACGTTTGTAGAACAGCATTCTTCCACCTAAGAAATATTGCAAAATTATGACACATGCTCTCTGTTGCTGATGCCGAAAAATATAATTAATGCATTCATGACCTCAAAACTAGATTATTGTAATACATTACTGGGAGGATGTCCAGCATGATCAATAAATAAACTTCAATTGGTTCAAAATGCAGCAGCCAGAGTGCTGACGAGAACCAAGAAATATGATCATATTAGCCACATTTTATCATCGTTACATTCACTACCTGTTAAATTTCATATTAATTTTTTAATTCTGTTAACTACATACCAAACTTTAAATGGTCTAGCTCCGCAGTACTTAAGTGACCTTCTACCATGCTATATTCCATCACGTTCATTACGATAGCACAATTCTGGCCTGTTAATAGTTCCTAGAATATCAAAATCCACAAAAGGAGGTAGATTCTTTTATATTTGTCTCCTAAACTATGAAATAGTCTCCCTAACACTTTTCGAGATGCAGACACTCACACAGTTAAGTCTAGACTAAAGACTCATCTATTTAGTCAGGCATACACCTAATTTATCCTTCAACTCACAATTAGGCTGCTTTAATTAGGTCTGCCGGAACCACAAATGGCGATCATGATCTATAACTCTGCAATTAATTGAATGGCATCTATGCTAATATTAATATATTTGTTTCCTTGTCTCAACCTCTGGAACCCTATCCTGAGGTCACCAGAGCTGGCTTGATTCAGCTCCAGTTCTGCATCGTGTTGGACTCCACTGCTATGTGTAGCTGTGTGATTAATAGCAGCCGGTGCCAGCCAAACGACACTTCAGTCTATTACGATGGACTTCAGAGGATGAACTGATGCCAACTCCAACCACACTTCATATGCCATTGCCTGAACCTTGGATTTAGGATAGACCTCACTGAAATTACCTGCCAGGTTGAACTGCGATGCACCTCACTGATCTCTCCCTGCATCACCTTGGTCTAATGATGGACTACACTTTTGAAATGGAATACATAGACTACCAATTAATTGCCATCAAAAACCTTCATCAGCCAACTAACAAGGACAATTGCATCCATGTGAACTTCCACAGTTAATCCAGGATGAACTGCAAAGACATTATCCATTAATATTACAGTTCGTACAAAATCTTTGTTTAAACACTGACCCTTAACACATACTTAGTTTAATCATTTTAAAACATGACTTGCACTATACTTAAGTACTATTGGCATTATATTCATGATGTTAACCAGAGGGGAACTGGCCCCCACAGTGAGTCTAGTTTCTGCCAAGGTTATTTTTCTCCTTTAACCAACATCTTCTGGAGTTTTGTCTTCCTTGTCACAGTAGTTTTTCGACTTGCTCACTGGGGTTATAAATACAATTATCATTTAATTACTTACTTTTAAACACAATTCACAATCATATTTTATCAAACTACACAATGATGACTCTAAGACATTATAGATATTACAGTTTTTTCTTCTGTTAATGCCTGATCTTCTGTAAAGCTGTTTTGAAAAGATGTGTGTTGTGAAAGGAGCTATACATATTAAAATGACTTGACTATGTTAGTATTACAGTTTTAATTTCAGCTAATGAAAATGTTTTCATTTAGTATTTGTTTTAGTTTTCGTTAATGATAATAACACTACCTCCACTGCCCCATAAAATCCTCTGCATATGAAGATAACTACATGAGCTGGCAGTAAACACAAGGGGGAAAAAAATCAATAACTATTCAAGACTCTTAAGGACCTGCCCGACGCCCGGTTTCGTGAACCTTCCGAATCCCTGCCATCTTGTTCTCTGCCTAGTGACAACCATCCTCCCACCTTACCCCTTTCCCATCCCCTCTTCTGGCATTGCCGGGGATCTGTTAGCGTTGTTAATGGGCATTGTTGCTGAATGAGGACCTCTGCTCCTCTCTCTATATCACAGCTTCCAGCCTTGGCAGATGGATGGGCCTGACCTCGCTATCAGCTTGTCCCAGACACAAAGTCCGAGAGTGGCGTAACAAAGTAGGAGGAATGATGCCTCTGTCGGGAGACTGAGCGAAAGCCAGGCCCCCGCAATAAAGTCAGGGTCCATTGTGGAAATTCTCAGAGAGGATCGTGGAGACCATAGGGAGTGAAAGGGGTCTGTGCAACACTGTGCTCTCAGCCATGTGAAGAGGGAGGAGGGGATCCAGCCCCCCTTGTACCCCCTGCCCCGTGATGAATGGCAGCAGTCGCTGAAAGTGAAACACACTAGTGTGCCTTGGCAGAGAATGAAGGAGAAGGAGTCTGCCTGGAAACTGGGAGACAAACTGAGCAACTGTGTGAGCCAGAGTCATAGCTGGGATACTTTACATACGGTTATTCTAGTGGAAAGCTGGTGTAGTGTCTTAGATTTAATAGCAGTGTCTTCATGATTTCAGTAGAAGATCAGAATGAGCTTTATTGCCAAGTATGCTTACATATACAAGGAATTTGTCTTGGTATACAAGGATACTGGCAAAGTAAGAATAGTCATCTTATAGTGTAAGTTATATGAACAACTTTGAGCGAAAAGTGATACATTTTTAAAGTACAAAAGTTTACAATGAAAAACTACACTGTAAAAAGTAGTAACCTGCATTTGTTACCTGAAAGAGATACCAGATTTATCCCAAAATAGTTGCTTTGTTGGTGTAACCTAATATATTAAGTTTTTTGATTCAGTGATGTAACAACAGTTAAATTAGATGTTATGATGTAAAGCACAATTTTATGTAACTTGTTTTTCAGCATAAAAGGAAATACTTTTTAATTCCAGTGCACTTTGAAATTCAATATACAACATCGAATGTGATTGGATGAGAGACATCCATGAGGACTGACATCTCAGCACATTAGCACTTGGACACTTCACTGTGTGTATCACTCTGCTTGTGTTCCTGCGTTTCCAAACTAAAGTGTAAGAGCAGTGCAGATGTTTTCTGAGCTAAACGTCTCTATTTACATTTATTTTTGTGACATTACTGATTTTAGCCAGCAGGTGGAGGCAAAATACCATTTGTGTGTGTAATATAAGTCAGTTCAGGTGACGTGAAGTGAGTCAGCATCAGACAGATTTTACATTCATTAGCACTACGTTATTGCTCAGATTACTATTACACTACTAAAACTAGGAAATAGCTTCAAACAGCTTCAAACTAACAACTTCAGCATTAAGGCTCATCACAGCTGAGAGACACAACAGACTGAGTTTCCACATCAGAGAGGACATACTGTTCAAAATGGCGGAGGACATTTGTGGTTTCTATAATAGTGAATGACTCTTGCACAACGGCTACTGCGAAATAAGGAAGAATACCCCTGCTGGGACGGCTATTTTACCACTGAGAAAATAGGATGCAGGTGACCAAAATTACATTATCTTCAGAAAGCTGACTAACACTACAGCATCTCTGCTTGGGAGTGGCAACAGGTGATCTCACATGCTCCATCTCTATCTCACTCTTTCTCCCCCCACACACACAAACACACAACCACACACACACATCCTTGTTTCTCCAATAACTTGTTAGAAACAGCCCAAGTCATGACACTAGTTCAAAAGTGAATTTTTTATTACTAATGGAGGCGTGGACACATAATTTGGTTTGAACTACTTACGACAGATTCTGATCCATCGCAAAATAAAGTAGTTCCATGCACAAATGCGTTTGTTTATGACCGTACTCAGTTTTTCCTCATTTTAAAAAATGTACATACTGTTGTATGTAAGCAATATCACACTCACAATCATGCTAAATGGCCCTAAATCTGCACTGCTGTGATTACCTATGGCCAACTCACAGCAGTGCTGATGTAGGGCCATATCACACTCTTGCTCGTGATATTGCTCAAGTATATAGGGAGACATTAAATACTTTGGGAAAGTTTACATGGCTTACAGTGTTGCGTGCAGTGCTCTATTTAAAACGTTTTTAAATAATTTTTTTAACCATTTAAATCTTTTAAACAGTATTATTCATCCAGTTTTATGAGATTCTATTTATTAAGACAACATGGAAAATTAGTATTTAAAAAAAAATATTAATTACAACAGGACCATTTTAAATGAACCTGTGAAGGTAAAAAAAGTGATTCAAATAAATTGTTATCAGCATGTGAAACATACACACTTCCCCTTCCCCATTCCGCCTAAAATCGAAATGTTACAAATAGCTAATGGCCATGTTATGAATCAAATACACATATTCAGTTCTCTTCTGACAAGGTGGAAAATGTATTGAAAAATGAACAATCTGTGCTCATGAATATCAAACATGATTTAATTAACATGACACCTCACCGGCCAATCAGATTAACTCTGTTTATCTCCGCCACTGTCTCACTGCTAATTTCTGTAGATGAGTATCATGAAATCTCTATTGTAATCAACATTAGTATATTGAGCAACTCTGAGACTTTGTAAATGAGACAAAGAGAGCGAGAGAGAGAGATTGTTTAAGGACTGAATCTGCCCCCCAGCCTCACTGGATCCCCACCATCTGCCCCAGCTGCTACCTCCCTTTAACTGCCATTCTGATTGACAATGAACCCAAAGCCCTGTGATAATTGTGGCTGCTTGGTGACTTGGGCAGGTAAAGCTTTCCTTTCAGGATTTACCAAGCTCCATCTGCTCCTGTTGGTAGCTGACAGAGTTAAATCCCCTGTCCCCTCCCTTCACAGAAACACTCAAGTATGCAAATGCATTTCAGAGGTTTTGGCCAACGTATTGCCAATTGTAGAGCAGAGGAGGACGGGGCTAGGCTGGAATGATGCAAGCCCGTCCCCAATCGGCCTGATGGGCACGAGGGATAAATGCAACCAGTGACAACATTTCAGTAGAGAGAGAATTACGGGCAGCTGCCCTGTATGTGTTTGTGTTTGTCTTTTAATTTACTTTAATATTGTTTATTTTGTGAAGCCGGTTCTCGCCTCCTTGCCCATCCTAACCCCCTTACACTTGTGCCGAAACCCGGGAAGGAGTCCACGACACTGCCATTCACCCAGGGGAGCATTGCTGCCATTCGCCGTCAGCCCCAGCAGCGAGCACCACGCAGGAGGCGCATGCCCCCCATCTCAAGAACCCCTTTGAGGACCCGGAAGGCTCCCAAGCGTTCCTGAGATGGAAGACTCAGGGACCAAGATGTTTTCTCCGGAGCTGGTAAGCAGACCACTCCGTCCCCCGGTAGAGGGCCGGGAGGAGAATTTTCAGTTAAGTTTACTTACTTTGCCGCACCCCCTTCGGGCAGCGGTACCCACATTCTCAATAAAAGAGCAATTCCCGTTGTCTCTGGGTCACCTGGCCCACAGATGCCATTCTCATGGAACTCTGCTGCCACACCTCAACAGTCCCGGCACATTGGATGCAGACCTCTCGCATCCAGCCCCACGACTGTTTTCCCCCGGCAGGCCGGTTCTGACGAGTTCAGAGGATGCCTCTGTAGGACCTACTCATTAGTCGCTAACCTGCCCCCCACTAGGTGTGGGGAGGGATGTTAGTGCTTCGAGTCTTCTCTCAGCACCAGAGCCTCGGGACGTGTTTTTGCCTCCCGATGCCGCATTACCTGCTCCACCCCACTGTGAAGCACCGCAGGGTAAATAAAAAATAATCATCCCCTTAGTGCTCCTAGCACGGAGCTTGGATGCATGGCTCTCGCTTCCCAATCCTTCACGCTGGCTGGCCAGGACCATTCGACTCGGTTATGCAATTCAGTTTGCAAGGCTTTACCGCAGTACACGGCGAAGATGCAAAAATCCCTCCACGTGAAAATCGCGACTCTCTTACTCAAGAACGCGATAGAGCCTGTCCCTCCAACCAAGATGAAGAAGGGTTTCTAGAGCCCTTCTCGAACATGTTCATGCCTCTGCGACTTTCGTGAAGACGCAAGGAGACAGAGACATGCCGAAGGTGAGGACTTTGTACTGATACACCTGGCCGTCGAACACGAACCGCAAGAAGGGTTAATGCCGAGGCAGAATTGAGATGTGGAAGTTTGCGTCCTTCAGGTCTACCGCTACAAATCAATGTAGATGCAGAACACAGGTTAAAATGTGTTTCTGCATGAGCATTTTGAACGGGAGTTTGTGCAACACTTGGTTGAAAACTTGCAAGTCCAAGATCGGTCGTAAGCCGCCGCTTTTCTTGGGTACGATGAAGTAAGGGCTGTAGAGACCGTTCTTCATCTCGGTTTGAGGGACAGGCTCTATCGCGTCTTTAAGTAAGAGAGTAGCGATTTCCGCGTGCAGGGATTTGGCATGTTCAGCGTGTACTGCAGAGAAGCGGACGCCCGTGAAGGGGACGGAGGCCTGGGAAACTGAAATGCGTAACCGAGTCGGATGGTCTGGGCCAGCCAACGAGACGGGTTGGGAAGTAAAAGCAACGCATCCAAACTCCGTGCTAGAGGCACCAAGGGGACGATTATTTTTGACATACCCGGCAGGGCTTCGCAGCAGGGCGGAGCAGGTAAAACGGCGTCGGGAGGCGAAGACGTGTCCCGAGGCTCTGGTGCTGAGAAAAGACTCAAAGCACTTTGTTGCTCCGCACACCCGGCAGGGGGCGGGTTAGAGACTGAGGAGGAAGTCCAATGTAGGTGTCCTCTAGACTCCCTCGAGAACTGGCCGGCCGGGGAACAGTCGTGGGGCTGAAGAACGGTGGTCCACGTCCAGCGTGCTGGGACTGTTGAGATCTGGTGGCAGAGTGCCATGAGAACGGCATTTGCGGGCAAGGTGACCCAGAGACAAAGGAAATAGCTCTTTTACTGAGAATGTGGGTACGGCAAATGAAATAAATTGAACAAAAGATTCTCCTCCTGGCCTATCACGGGGGATGGAGTGGTCTTACCATCTCCGGAGCTAAAGTCTTGGTCCCAGGGTCGAGCGTCTCAGTAGCACCTGGGAGCCTTACGGGTCCTGGAGGGGGTCCATGAGATGGGGGCGTCTGCTTCCTGCAGTGTGCTCGACGCTGGGGCTGAGAGCTGGGCCCGGGTTGAGGCGGAGCAGGGTGTTTTTTTGCCACAGGAGGATGCCGTCGGCAGGCAGACGGGGCATGGCCCATGGCAGCAGGCTTGCGGCGGGGCAGGATATGTGATATGGCCTCCGTCTGCTTCTTCACCGTGGTGAAGTCCTCTACAGTGTCGCCAAAGAGGCCAAACTTGGAGATGGGGCATTGAGGAAGCGAGCCTTGTCGGTCTCACGCATCTTGACCAAGTTCAGCCACAGATGATGCCACAGATGACCACAAGTGTGGCCATCGCCTGCCCGAGTGACTGCGATGTGACCTTCGTGGCCCTGAGGGCGAGGTCGGTCGCTGAGCGCAGTTCCTGCAACGCATCGGCATCAGGGCTACCCTCGTGCAGATCTTTGAGTGCCTTGGCTTGGTGGATTTGCAGGATGGCCATGGTGTGCAGGGCGGAAGCGGCCTGTCCAGCGGTGCTGTAGGCTTTGGCAGTAAACGATGATGTCATCCTGCAGGCCTTAGAAGGGAGCACAGGGCGACCCCGCCAGGTGGTAGGGTTTCCGGGAAATAGATGGAGCGAAAAAAACCCTATCCATCTGGGGAATCGCCATATACCCATGGGCCGCTCCGCCATCAAGGGTAGCGAGAGCGGATGAGCAGGCTTTGTGACGAGTGGAGAGGGGGGCTCTCCACGAAGACGTCAGCTCATCATGCACCTCCGGGTGGGCGAGGCTGTGAGTGGCGCGCAGACCCCAGGATCAGTCATCCAACTGCGATGGCTGTGGGGAGGACGGAGAGTTCCAGTCCAACCCCACGCTGGTGGCAGCCCGGGCAAGCATGTCGGACATCTGCACGTCAGCCTCAGCCTGGACATGCTGGCCCGAAGACGGCAGCCCAGGGGAGGCATCAGCGTCAGACGCCACACTCTCCGATGCAGTGGTGAGCTCATCCACCTCGAGCTCTAGAGGATAGGCAGGCCGGCCGTGAAGCAAGCCGTTGTTGCCTCGAGCACGGACGGGAGTCAACATGCGTGCCAGGGGGTGGGTGGTCCGATGGGGCGTACCCGGCGGAGCTGCACCCACTGTCATCCCCAGATTGCCTCCAGTGCCAGCCGCATCGTCCTCAATCCCGTGGGAAGAAGGAGCGATGCGGGGGGTAGCTGGAGTGACATGCTTTCTATTGAAAGCAAGCTGCACCCACAGCGTTGCCATGGTCATGCCCTCGCAGTGAGAGCATGAACCATCCACAAACGCTGCCTCGGTGTGATTGCTTCCCAGACACATGAGACAACGCCTGTGGCCGTCTGAAGCAGAGAGCACTCTACCGCATCCAGGAACTACACAGGGGCGGAATGGCCTCTTTAAAAAGACGCGTCCTGAAAAGGACGTTCAACGCCGTTGTGTAAAGCTCTTTTAGAGGAAATTACTCTTTTATAGAGAAAATCACTCTTTTAAATATAACTCTTTTAACTCTCTGCGCTGTCGAAGCACCCAGGGGCAAGCTGCACTGCCGTGCAGAGAAGGAGAAAGCTGCTGAAGTGCGCCGTAGATCCAACAGCAAGCAGAGCGTCAGAGGAACAGAAGCAGGAACTGGTGTGTGACTCGCAGCTGGCTGCATACACAACCATCGGCTCCGAAGAAAATTTCTGAATGAACTCGACATATTTCCCCGCTTTTATGCAAATACTGTCTGCCAACTTCTCATTGGCCTTTTTTTCATAGGCCAGAGGCATATTCGGCACTCAAGAGAGACCCCTAGTGTCACTTCTTCGACACGACATCGAAGTGAGCGACAGACGGGGAACTCTCTAAAGTAAATTATAGAAGTGCAAGTGTACCGCCCCATTTCAAGCACTGTGTGGAACACAGCCTCAGCTGTAATTGGGAGTAATGCTGAAGCTGTTAGTTTAACTCCCTTTCTCAGTTATAGTGTAGCAGTAATCTGAGTGATCATGAAGTGGGGACAATTCCAGGTGACTTCAAAGAAACTCGTGCACTAACAGGCAACACACAGTTTGTGGTCTTTTATTACAAACTATTTCTCCATTTCCAGGAACATGTACATTTTTGTTTCAAATATGCAAAATATGTCAATTTTACTTTGCCAAAATAGAGCGATCTTAGCCATGTGTTTGCTAATTATAGGCAGCATATTAACATCTGTTGAGAGCAGATATCATTTTGGGTCAAAATAATCAAATAATATGTAGGTTTACTATCATCAGAATACATAGATAATATTCTGCAATATTTTTTCTTTTAATGAGTCTATGAACCTTGCATGAGTTTTGATGGCAAACATAAAACCAAATAAAAACTAAATAACAAATCTGCAACATATTGTAACAGACCTGATAAGCTGAAGGCTGAGAAGAAAACTGAAAAAAAAAGAAAATCTGGTTTGCAAGTAAATCTGAAGAAGTGTATAGGCTACTTTTTGTTTTCACATATAGCTGAGTTACTGTTTGTAGAACATTTCATGACAAAATACTTCAAAGTGGAAATGCTGAAATTAGTCTTTTGTACTACATATAATGAAAGTGAATTCATAATCAAAGCCAGTTATGCTTGTTCAGAAGAGGTATGCACTTAGAAACTAATGTTCAACAAACCATTAGGTACTGTATATTAAAAGTCTATTTATATTTACAAAATTAGCTCTCTGCACTAGAATCAGCTCATTAAACCTAACTACCACATGCGATCAGAGATCAAGGCTTGGAAAGGAAGGAACAGCATCCGTATGAGGTGGAAGTAAATTACAGTAGAATGTTGAATAATAGTATGCTGACTGTAAACACCTCAGTCAGGGGTTATACTCATTTATAATGGTTGTGTTAAAAATACCCCAACATTGTTTTGTAGAGTGTAGTATCTCATAACTCTATACGCACACACTTTTTCAGTTCTGCCCACAAATTATCTATCGGATTGAGGTCAGGGACTTGTGATGTCCAATACCTTGACTTTGTTGTCCTTAAGCCATTTTTCCACAACTTTAGAGGTATGAATGTGTCATCGTCCATTTGGAAGACTCATTTGCGACTGAGCTTTAACTTCCTAGCTGATGTCTTGAGATGTTGCTTTCAATATATCAACATAATTTTACTTATGATGCCATCTATTTTGTGAAGTGTACCAGTCCCTCCTGCAGCAAAGCACCCCCGCAACATGATGCTGCCACCCCCATGCTTAACGGTTGGGATGGTGTTCTTCGGCTTGCAAGCCTCACCCTTTTTCCTCCAAATATAACGATGGAATTTATGGCCAAACATTTACATTTTTGTTTCAACAGACCAGAGGACATTTCTCCATAAAGTAAGGTCTTTGTCCCCATGTGTACTTGCAAACTGTAGTCTGGATTTTTTTATGGTGGTTTTGGAGCAGTGGCTTCTTCCTTGCTGAGCCGCCTTTGAGGTTATATCGATATAGGGCTCATTTTATTGTGGATATAGATACTTGTCTACCTGTTTCCTCCAGCATCGTCACAAGGTCCTTTGCTGTTACTCTGGGATTGATTTGCACTTTTCGCACCAAATTGAGTTCTTCTCTTGGAGACAGAATGTGTCTCCTTCTCAAGCGGTATGATGGCTGTGTGTTCCCATGGTGTTTATACTTGCATACTGTTGTTTGTACAGATGAACATGGTACCTTAAGGCATTTGGAAATTGCTCCCAATGTTAAACCAGACTTGTGGAGCTCCACAATTGTTTTTTCTGAGGTCTTGGCTGATTTATTTTGATTTTCCCATGATGTCAAGCAAAGAGGCACTAAGTTTGAAGGTAGGCCTTGAAATACATCCACAGGTACACCTCCAATTGTCTCCAATTAGCTTATCAGAAGCTATATTAGGCATGACAATTTTCTGGAATTTTCCAAGCTGCTTAAAGGCACAGTTAACTTAGTGTATGCAAACATCTGACCCACTGGAACTGTGATTTAGTCAATTAAAAGTGAAAATATCTGTCTAATCAATTGTTGGAAAATTTACTCATGTCATGCACAAAGTAGATTTCCTAAACGACTTGCCACAACTCTAGTTTGCTAATTTGAAATCTGTGGAGTGGATAAAAAAAATACGTTTTAATAACTTTCTGACTTCTGACTTCAACTGTATGTAGTTGTTAGCTTCACTACAATTTTCTAGCAAAAACTTATTTATTTCATTAAAGTTATTTAAGGAGTCAATATATTTTTAAATAAATAACTTCATATAACATAATTTGAGAAAAAACTAAACATTTCACTACCAAAAATCTGTGAATTTTACAGTTAAAAACTGTTGTTATTTACAAAATGTATTTACAAAATTTAAACCTGTAAAACCAGCAGCCCTTTTCTGTCAAATTAGCATGACCATGATTCTATTAAAAAAAAAAAAATTCAGTAGTATTTAAATGCAGTTGTTGCTTTTTTTTTTTTTTTTTTTTTTTTTTTTACATTGAATCCCACTCAATTTCACTGAAAACTACAAAAAAAAAAAAAAAAAAACAACAACATTGTCTAACTGTAAATGTCTCATTATAAATTGTAATTTATATGAATTTATCTGCTAATTTTACTCATAAGTCTCTTTTGCAGTATTAATAACAGAGATTTACAGTTAAAGTAACATCTTAAAACAATCGATTTTTTTATTAATTAAAATTTTTAGCCATAAACTCCTATAATAACTTTCCAAGAATTTATTAACCTCAAAAAATATACATTGCACAAATGTACAAAAACATATAATTTCTCAACATACACATTTAGAATATTTTCTATAAGCCAAACAGCTTTTTAGATCTAAAGACTTTCCTCCTAAAATGTCTTAAGAACAATCTAGAGGCTTGTAAAAGGAATAAATGTAAGAATTTTTAGCATCCTTTAATTACAGCATATCCTTAGAAAAATTAAGGTACAAAAAAAAAAAAAAAAAAAAAAAAACACCTAGGGAAATAGAAGAAAAACAGCATTAGTAATAAAATAACAAAAATTCATTTTTTTTTTCATTTCAACCTATTATTTAAAAGCTACTTTAAAGCTAAAAAATAAAATGACAATTCACTGCAGCAGCTACTTTGACTTGTTTCAGATCAATAAAGTGAAAATGTTGGATAAAGCTAATCTAAAAAGACACACCTCTGCAAAAAACTCCAGGGTTGATGTCAGCTCTGATGGGTAATGGATGTTGAAGCAATAATAGCTTCAAAACATCATGCTGAGGGTAGAAACGAAAGAGGGGTTGTCATTTTGTATAATGTTTCGATCCACACTCAGCATGAACCATCTTGAGGAGTAGCAGGATCGTCCTGAAAACAAAAAACAAAAAAAACAATTCAAACATAATTAAAACAAGACTTGTGCTTTGGAAACATTTCACATAACAATGGGAATTTATGTTTTTACTTTTCAATGTCAGTTAAGTTGCTTACCATCAATACAGAAATGAGTGTGCAAATTTAGTGGAGAGTAATGCAAGGCATTTTAATGCCACTTGAACTAATCCTTAAAGAAATAGTTTACCAAAAATAAAATTGTCATCATTTATTCAACCTTGTGTTGTTACAAACCCATATGACTTGCATTTAGTCAGTTGTCAGCCATTTATGTCCAAAAAACAAAGGGTAATTGGAATTTGGAACTAAAACTTTAACTCTCTAAAAAAGACAAAAAGGTTTTATCAGTGTAATCAAAGTCTTTTTAAGCAATTTGATTAATGTGGGTGTTATTAAAACAAATTAAGTTCTGAGTTCTAAGTGCTGCATTTTTTTTTACAAGAGTTGTTGTACATAATCTAAACTAGTCAATGCAATTTAAATCACGTATTAGAGAGCTGAGTTGAAGTGCAAATAACAAATAAATGTATGTATTTTAATCACACCCAAATTAATCTAATCTTAAAACTTGGTGAAAACCACACAAGTCACATAGATTATACTGATGTCTTTATATCTTAAGTATCTACAAAGAATCTTTATTTGTGTTACAAAGATGAACAAAAGTCACAGTGGTTTGGAATGAGATGAGTGTTAGTAAATGACAGAATTAATTTTTTTAAGAGCTTATAGCTAACAGTACAAAAACATAGTGCAAAATGAATTTGTATCCAAATAGACAGAAAAGAGAGAAAGAAAGAAATACATTTTTAATTACCACACACGACAATGGTGGGAGTCAAGGGAACTTGGTCCATCTGTACTTCCCCTGCCAGGCATGTGTCCTCCACATAACAGAACGTCGCATCTTTCTTCTCATCAAAGAACAAAAGCAGCAGCAGCACCATCTCTTTGACATCTTCAGAGCAACCACTCAGCTCTCCCCTCATCACTTTAAACTTTGTTAGAGCCCATAGGAACTTGCTGTTCTTGTTTACACAAACAGTATTCATGTAGTTCAGGAGCTGTTTCCCCTTCAGATCCACATTCCGAATGAAAGTTTCTTTAAGCCAAATTCCGGTGAGTTCCTTGAAGTGGACTCCCATGCCAAGTTCATCAAACCAAAATGGCCACTCTTCCAGGAGGTGTTTTATGTTTTTCCCCTGGTTTACTTGTTTACGCTGTGTGTAGAATGTCAACTTCATCAGATGTTTGTCCTCCACTGGATTTGCATCAGTTTGCTCAAACATCTTTTTCAGTTTTTCTTTCTTCTCCTGCTGACTCTCTGTGGTCTCTCCAAGGGACAGGAATTTTAATTCCCACTTAATACACACATAATTGTCCTGGATTGCTGCTCTCTGTTCTGGAGGGATTTCATCCATGTCAGACTAATCAGTGCGATGCTTTTGCTTTCTTATTTTTAGGGTTGTAGATCACCTCACATTCTCCATCCTATATGGCAATTGCTTGACTAGGGAGTGATATGCTGGCCCAATCACATCTCCCTCCATTACGTCTTGCAAAGATTTAGGATATTTTGCCACCATCTTTTTGGCAACTTCAGTAGAATTCCTTTTATTTATGCATAATCTCACAAACAACAATCCGGACCATCTCCCTTCTCTTTCTTGGACCTGGTCGTTTTCCTCTCTCCAATGACTGCATCAGTTCCTTTGGGAACTGATCCCACGGTATCATAAAGTTATCCACCCAGTCTATATCATGGCTTTGGGGGCTGTTGGAAGAGATAAAAGGTGAACTTCTGGGTGAAAGAGATGTTGGATGGATGTTGGAGGTCCTGGCGAGGCATCAACAGATGAGCTGCTAGTTTCAGGAGTCCTGCCTGCAACAACACACACACACGTACAAGAAGAATGATCAAGAACACAATGTGAATGTTTCTATATTTACAGGCTAGTTTAGGCACTGGTTGCATGCAGTACTGCAATACTTGACTTACTTTTCAGCTTCCAAGCAGCAAGGTCTTTTCGGGCTTGAATTGGTCTCAAGGTTGACAGCAAATCAGCTTCCTCATTAAATTGAATATCATCATATGTCTCCACCCCAAGGGATTGTAAGTTCTCCTCTAGAATATCTTTCATCATTTCTGGAAGGTCAGGCAAGACCTCAGTAATGGCAGTGCGTGAAAACGTTTGCTCCAAGTCAGTCATTTCTGGAATCAAGGAATTATATCAGACACCAGTTTTCAATATACCAAATAAAAGAAAACAAAGAAACTATAAGTAACAATGTACATACATACAGAAGAGGAACCTCTACTTTGAGTATACAGCGTGATAATTTACATGTTTACCAAAGAAAAATTGCTGTCACTTTCATATTTTTCAAATAGTATTTTATACCAGCATACATGTGCATTTTAGTATGGTTTCTCCACCACAGTGGCCGTGATCATGTTTATTTCGACAACACACCATGTTTTAGTGGAATGACTTGGAGCCCGTTAACAATGTATGATGGTACAGGATAAAAATCTACCAAGTCGATAATGTTAAGACACTGCAACCTAGTACTCTGTTTTGTCACAGAGTACAGATGGTACTCAGAATGATAGTCAGCCTTATGTATATCGATCACAAAATACACAGCTGCATCATTCTGAATTAAGATAAGATGTTCTCCAAATTCTATGGATTTTTTGGCACAAGGAAATTCCCTTTTTTATATGACTTACCTTTATACTGTATGTCTGTGGAAACACTAGTATTGTTTTCTGAAAAGCCAAACTGTGTCACTGCATGTTTGTTTTACAGGTGTAGTATGCAGATCTTTGTGTCATAATTTCATCATGTCCTAATGTGACATTTTTAAGCTCTATGTATTTGAACATATTTTTGAATGCCTGAACTCTTGAATATGTTGTTCTCAATGGTCCTTCATGACTGACAGAGAAAATATCTGCATCCTTCACACAATAACAGATTTTAGCAACAGCATCATCTGTTAGAGACATGTAATTTTTTAAAAGTTAACATAGTTTACTTAAAGTATAATAATAATCCTGTCACAACTCATGCAGATTTTGCATCTCTTTGATAATAGTCTGTATTGTTGAAGCTGGAAGAAGGAGCTGCCCTTGAAGATTGCCAATTTTAGGTATAATAAACATACATTCCTAAGAAAGGTCTCAATGAAATTCTTGCAATTCAGTGCTTTCAGTTGTTGTTGCATCATTTGAGATCTGGAAAGCATCTTCACATGCAATGACAGCAGAAGACTGAGAAATAGTTTCCCTATGTACAGTATGTCACTTATGCTATCCACTGAACATGTTCTATGTTTCCTGGACATATGAGCAGTAAATAATGATTGTACAGTGAACACATTTTTACAACTAGTTACTGGACATGCCACAGCTCGTCCCTCCACTATGTGGTCTTTAAAGTGGTATATAAGTTCTTTCACTGTTTGAAATTGCCGCTCACAGAGCGAAATTGCACATTTTAAATCTGCAACAATGGCTGTAGCAGTAACAGAGGGTTCAGGCACATTATGAACTCGATAGAAATTAGCTTTAAAAGCTGCATAAGTACAAAATGTCCGCTTGCAGTTTTTTTGCAGTAAAATAAAATGTACATTGAAAATTTCAAATGTGCCTATGGCACTACAGATAATGTCAAATTACATTATTCTGTAATGAATACACAGAAACTTTTCATTTGGTAATTTAAAACTGATTAACAATTAATATGATGCAAAAATAACCAATGCACAGCTATGGAACAGATGACCAGCTGTCCATTTGAAAGACAAAGATAACATTTCTGCAATTCTATCACCATCACCTAATGTGTAAATAGTTACATTACTCATGAGTTCTTTTATCAGGGTGAATGGCTAAACGTAGTTAATATGTAATGCTTTTTTATTTATTTATTTTTTACATTGACCTAATACTATTATAGTTTTACTAGCCTACTGAAATATTGTTAAATATAGTCCTACTCAACTCCAAACTGACACATCACTGTTATTTAACACTTTATATTAACCTAATTGTACTGTATTTGTACTACTCTTATCTGTAAAGTATACCATAAGAATTTGTAAAATGTAACTAAGTAAATAAAACAATATTTTTACACTTTCATGATGTAATTTTAACTGTGTTGTTTTGCTTTTCGTATGACAGTTTTTCAGTGTTTAATCTACAGTAATCTGTAAATTCTATGAATTTACAGATGTTAAAATGTTAAATTATTTTAACATATTCTTACTTTAATATTTGGTTCAGTATTTTACTATAGTATACTGTAAATTTAGCATGGCTTCATTGTTTTTCTATTTACACTTTTTTTATATTGTGATTTAAAGCACTTTACTGTTAATTTCACGGTCATTTTTTACAGTGTAGTTATTGTGTAGTATAGTAATTTAAGGTCCATCTATGCTTATGCTGCTGTCAGATGCAGTTCATTTCGGCAGAAATATGTGATTTGGAGCTACAGACAACTCTAATTGGTTATCTAAGACATTTCTCATGAGCATGAAGGTCTAATAGGAAAGAAGACAACAGCTGCCCTCATTTAAGTTAGGCTTACTTTCTTGGCTAATGTAAAGCAGTCAGCTTGTCCTCATAATACAGAAAAACAGCATGCTATTGGGAAAGCTTGTATATTTTCTTTTATATGTGTGATATTTAAAGGAATCATTTATCCAAAAATGTACTCACCCTCATGCCATCTCAAACTCGATTTACTTACTTTCTTCTGTGGAACAAAAACAAAGATTTTTTGAAGGATGCATAATGGGTTTTTGTCCATTCAATGTAGGTCGATGGGGTCCAAAACTTTCAAACTCCAACTATATGGGCTATACAACCATAGAATGGAATGAATTATTGCTTTAATTTTTGAGTGAACTACCCCTTTAACAGAGTCAGATAAAAGTAGTAAATCAAGCACTATGAAAGACTAGAATAAGCAATATTTTTAAACTAGTTGATAGAGCAACATTTACTAAAGTTTTATAACTGTTTGTATTGTGTCAAGGTCCGATTTGGACAGTTTTTTAATGTTATGTTGAGATTATGCTTATATCATGTTGAATTAGTTGAAGACACTGACATTCTGTCTTACTGGTGTAGTGCATTTTTATATATTTGACCACATCAATTCACAAGTTCACAAGGGGTTGCTGTTTACTGATGTAAACAGTTAAACCATGTCCTTCGATATGTCTCGCTCCATCTTACTGTTTCAGTAGGAAACAGAAAACTGCCTTCCTCAAGCTATTTCATGGGATCTTTCACACTTTAACACACATAGGCTACACTAAACAAGAAACAGAAACATCAACAAATCCTTAGATTCAGATTCATTTGTGCCATTGACGCAATTAAGATATGTGGGTAAAATTATATTTGATTTCTCAGTGATAACCAGCAACAAACAACTCAGTGTGGGATACGTTCTAGATCGTTTTTGGAATTTGCCATCTCTCATGTTGCCCTTTAGGGTTATATCACAAAGGTTAGAAATTGCAATGCATTGTAAGAGCTTTATTAGCATATGTTTTAGAGATTTGTCATTAGCCTGCTATTTGTCGGTCAGGAGACCTTGACACACTGCACTGAGGCCCTCATTCATCATAAATACACTACAGGAATACAGGCATTCAAAAGGCCTTTGTTTCCTCATTAATATTCATATGCTTGTTTGCATTGTTTTCCCGCTTCAGCTCTCTCTTTTTCTTTACTGCTCTCACACTTATTTTCTCGATGTCACTCTTCTGTGAATTTGAGTTGAAAGCTCTTTATTTGATGATGTTGACCTTTGGAAAATCTCTCGAGTAGGATTTTCCTTATCATGATTAGCTGAGCAAAGATTTAAAGTGTTGCACAATTTCAATGTAGTCTGATATGAGCATTCTCTCTACATTGGACCTCAGACTGAAATTCATAACTCTAAGAAAGCTAGCATCTGAAGATCAAACAAACATCTCATCATTGAGTCTGCTAACTAAAGAGTTTAAATCTTTAAAACCTTAAGCTAATTTTTCTGTGTGTTGTTCAGATCAGGCTCTTAGCTCTTCAGACTTACTCACCCATCTGTTCAGTTTACAGATTTTAATTGTTTGACGGTTCTTGTTTATGCCATGTCATTTGCAATTGCACCTGACCATGCTGGAAGGCAATCTAAGTGGTACTCAATGAATGAGCTGTTTTTGTGAATTCACCAACATAGACAATGGACTACAGCAGGAGTTTTTGGGTGAATATAGGTGAAGTGGCACACTTTCTAATTATGTGTAATTATTGTTTTAAAATATCATGCCAAATGGCTTAGCTCCTCACACAAAACCATTTTACATATCTCCACTACACTGTAAATCAGACAAATAATAAGATATTTATTATATATCAAAGACTTAGAGTTCGTCCAAAAATGAAAATTCTGATATTATTTACTCAACCGCATGTTGTACCAAACACATAGAATACTATTTCCCCGTCTGTCTCTCACTTCGACATTGTGTCAAAGAAGCGACACTAGGGGTCTCTCTTGAGCGCCGAATATGCCTTTGATCTATGAAAAAATGCCAATGAGAAGTTGGCAGACAGTATTTGTATACCCCACCCCTGGACATATGAGTATAAAAGCGGGGAAATACGTCAAGTTATTTGCAAAAATTTCCTTTGGAGCCGATGGTCGTGTATGCAGTGAGCTGCGAGTCACACACCCATTCCTGTTCCTCTGAGCTGATTCTGCTGTTGGATCAACGGCGCACTTCAGTGGCTTTTTCCTTCTCTGCACAGCAGTGCAGTTTGCCCCTGGGCGCTTCGACAGCGCAGTTAAAAGAGTCGTTTTATCTAAAAGAGTTAGTTTCTCTAAAATAGCAAATACACAGCTGCCGTTGAACGTCCTTTTCAGGACGCGTCTTTTTAAAGACGTCTTTTCCACCTCTGTGTAGTTTCTGGATGCGGTTGATTTCTCCCCACCTCTGACGGTCATAAAAGCTGCCTCGTGTGTCTGGGCAGTGTTTTATGAATGGTCCATGTTCTCAGTGCGAGAACATAGCCATGGCAGCATTGCGGTCGCGGCTTTCTTTTGTCATGAGAGAAAGCCACTTCAGCCGCCCCCCAAGCCTCGCCGGCATCCTGCGGGATTGGGGTAGGCGCCGCGGGCGATGAAGGCGATTTGGGGATAATGACGGGTTCCGTTTCGCCGGGTAAATCCCCTCGAACCACCCGCTTCCCCGGCACGCTTGCTTGCTTCCCCCGAGCTCGGGATGAGTGCGGCCGGCTTCACGGCCCCTGGTCCCTTGAGCTCCCGGAATTGGATGACGACATCTCTGCTGTGTCTGATGCTGATGACTGAGCCTGGTGCACAGAGGTCCGCTATGCGTTCCCAGGCTACCGCGAGCACGAGGCTGGATCGGTAAACCCCATCCCCCCATCGCGGCTATTTGATTGGTCCCACGGGCATGTGCGCCACTCACAGCTTCCTTTCTTCCCGGACGTAGATGACGAGTTGAGTAAGCCGCGGCTTCCTCGCTCCTCCGCTCTCACTACCCTCGACGGTGGAGCGGTCACAGACCGCTTCTGCCCTGCATGCCATGGCCCCTCCTGCAACCAACGCCAGGCCAAGGCACTTGCACATGCACTTGGGTAGTCCTGGTCTTGATGTGCTGCAGGAACTGCGCCCCCCGGGCCACGAAGTTCAGAAGCGCAGGCACTTGAATGGGTGATGGCCACCCTTGTGGTCCAGAAGTGTAATCCATGGACTGGACCTGGTCGAAATGTGGGAGGTAGACAAGGCACACCTTCTTGAATGCCCGCCAAGCAGTCCTCAGTGGTGAAGAAGCAGACGGAGGCCATTTCACACATCCTGCCCCACCACAAACCTGCCGCCATGGGCCATGCTCCATCTGCTCGCCGAGGGCGTCCTCCTGCAGCTAAGAAATACCCTGATCTGCCTCAACCCGGGCCCAGCTCTCAGCCCCCGTGTAGAGCACCTCGCAGGAAGCAAACGCCCCCCGTCTCAAGAACCCCCTCGAGGACCCGCAAGGCTCCCAGGCGCTCCTGAGGCGTCCGATTCAGAGACCAAGACGTTAGCTCTGGAGCTGGTAAGCAGACCACTCCATCCCCAGGTGGAGGGTCGGGAGGAGAATATTTTTTGGAATTTACATTCTCAATAACAGAGCAATTTCCTTTGTCTCTGGGTCACCTGGCCCACAAATGCTATTCTCATGGCACTCTGCCACCAGATCTTTACAGTCCCAGCATGCTAGACGCGGACCCTCCGCCTTCAGCCCCATGACTGTCCGCCGGCCGGTTCTGACGAGTCTAGAGGACGCCTACACCGGACCTCCTCCTCAGTCACTAACCCGCCTCCTGCCAGGTGTGCGGAGCAAGGTAAGTGCTTCGAGTGTTTTCTCAGCACTAGAGCCTCAGGATGCATCTTTGCCTCCCAACGCCGTACTACCTACTCCACCCCGCTGCGAAGCCCCGCTGGGTACACCAAAAATAATCGTCCCCTTGGTGCCCCTAGCACAGAGCTTGGATACGTGACTTTCACTTCCCAACCCGTAACGCTGGCTGGCCCGGACCATCCGACTCGTTTACGCAATTCAGTTTGGAAGGCCCCTGCCCCCCTTTGCGGGTGTCCGCTTTACCTCAGTACACGGCAAGTATGCCAAATCCCTGCATGTGGAAATCGCTACTCTTTTACTAAACAAAGGCATGATAGAGCCTGTCCTTTCAACCGAAATGAAGAAAGGTCTCTACAGCCCTTTCTTCATTGTACCCAAGAAAGGTGGCGGCTTACGACCGATCTTGGACTTGTGAGTTCTCAACCGGGCCCTGCTCAAACTCCTGCTCAGAATGTTCACGCAGAAACATATCTAAACTTGCGTCCGGCATTGATCCACGGCGGCAGACCTGAAGGACGCGTACTTACACGTCTCAATTCTGCCTCGACACCGACCCTTCCTGCGGTTCGTGTTCGATGGCCAGGCATATCAGTAAAAAGTCCATCCCTTCGGCACGTCTCTGTCCCCTCGCGTCTTCACGAAAGTCACAGAGGCTGCCCTTGCCCCGCTCCGAGAAGCCGGCATCCGTATTCCCAATTACCTCGTGGGCGGGCTCATTCTGGCCCACTCCCGAGAGTTACTATGCGCTCACAGAGACTAGGTACTCAGGCACCACAGCCGTTTAGGGCTTCAGGTCTACCGAGAAAAGAGCTAGCTCTTCAGAGCATCTCCTTTCTCGGCATGGAGTCAGACTCAGTCTCAATGTCAGCACGCCTCACCAACGAGCGTGCACAGTCAGTTCTAAAATGCCTCGCTGCCATCAGGCTGGGCATGCCGGTCCCTTTAAAACCTTTCCAGAAGCTCCTGGGGCATATGACATCCTCCGCACCGGCCGCGCCGCTAGGGTTGATGCATATCAGACCGTTTAAGCACTGGCCCCAGACTCGAGTCACAAGACGAGCATGGCGCCACAGCACACACTGTGTGACCATCACCCCCGCCTGCCGCTAAACGTCAAAACCCTGGACAGACCTCTGCCTTCTGCAGACAAGGGCCCCCTTGCAGCAGGTGTCCTGATGCATCCTGGCCATGACCGATGCCTCCAAGTTGGGTTCAGGTGCTGTATGCTACGGGCACGCAGCCACGGGCCGTTGGAAAAGGGCCCCGCTGTGTTGGCACATCAATGGCCTTGAGTTGCTGACTGTTTTCTCTGCCCTGTGGAAGTTTCTCCCGTTATTTCGAGACAAACATGTCCTAGTCAGGTCAGACAGCACCACCGCGGTAGCGTACATAAATCGCCAAGGCGGCGTGCGCTCCAGCCACATGAATCACCCGTCGTCTCCTCCTTTGGATCCAGCAGCGACTCAAGTCAGAGGCTGTGCGCCACTCACATCCCCGGCAACCTCAATGTGATAGCGGACGCGCTGTCTCAACAACGCTTGACCAGTGGAAAGTGGAGGCTTCACCCCTAGTCGATCCAGCTGACTTGGGAACGGTTCAGCAAGGCCCAGGTAGACCTGCTTGCCTCCCAAGAGACCTCCCATTGCCCGCTCTGATATGCCCGAACAGAGGCTACCCTCGGGGCAGATGCACTGGCACACAGCTGGCCTGCGGGGCTGCGCAAGTACGCATTTCCTCCAGTGAGCCTTCTTGCACAGGTGCTGTGCAATGTCAGGGAGGACAAGGAAGAAGTCACTGGAGGGGAGGCTGTCCCCTTCCACCCTGAAGGTGTATGTCGCCGCTATTGCAGCCCACCACGACACAGTAGACGGCAAGTCTTTGGGTAAGCAGGACTTAATCATCAGGTTCCTAAGAGGCGCCCGGAGGTTGAATCCCTCACAGGCCAAGCCTTTTCCCCTCCTGGGATCTCTCAGTGGTCCTTGCTGGCCTCCAGAGACCTCCCTTCAAGCCGCTAGAATCAGTCGGACTCAGGGCCCTCTCTCTAAAGACGCCCCTGCTGATCATGATCACCTCCATCAAGAGGGTCGGGGACCTGCAAGCGTTCTCTGTCAGCGACACCTGCCTGGAGTTCGGTCCGGCAGACACATATGTGATCCTAAGACTGCGACCGGACTACATGCCCAAGATTCCTACTACGCCCTTTAGAGACCAGGTAGTGAACTTGCAAGTGAAGCTGCCCTGGGAGGAGGCAGGCCCAGCCCTTCATTGCTGTGTCTGGTATGTGCTTTTCATACCTACTTGGACCGCACGCAGAGCTCTAGATGTTCCGAGCAGCTCTTTGTCTGCCTTGGTGGACAGCGGAAAGGGAACGCTGTCTCCAAACAGAGGCCTTCCCACTGGGTAGTTGACACCAGTACATTGGCTTAACACACGGGTCCGAGTAAACTCGACAAGGAGTGTTGCGCCCTCACGGGCACTGGCCAGAGGCACCTGGCAGACATATGCAGAGCAGCGGGTTGGACAACACCTAACACACTTGCGAGATTTTTACAATCTCAGGGTAGAGTCAGTTTCGTCCCGTGTTTTCTCAGGTCCGAGCTGGTAGAACTCGGTAACACGCTGACGGATTGACCGGGTGGACCGCATGCGTCTAGCGCCCTTTCCCTCGGCTGAGATAAAATCGTGCGCTTTCTCTCCCAGGAGATCCCACTATCTCAGCTCCCTGGATGACTCCTTCCTAGCCCTGTGGGTCCGCAGTTCAGCGGAGGAACTCGCAGACCCAATCCACTGCGGGTACTCAAATCTACCCAGCACTGGAATAGGTGCTCCAGAGGTCAGGACTCCTGCGTGGACTTCCTCCTGTGTGTATTTTCCACGGTACGGTCCCCTTACGAGTGGACCCGCATCTCCCTTAGGCAGTTCCAGCTGCCCTCCCGGTCGCCATGTTGTAGCAACTCCCCCCTCCTCGAGACTGGATCTACCATCACGCCACATACCACATGTTGCCTAAATACCCATGTGATGTATTCACCACCCTTACCTCCACCTTTCGGGCAGGTGTGGCCTCTGCAGGGTCTTTTCCCACTGAAAGAATAGGAAACTGGGTAAGACCCCCTTCCCTCGATGCGTGTAAGGGCCCCAGCCGCGGAGAAACATAGAGAGAAAAGAGGCCTGGCTAGGCTTGGCCTGTTCCTGGGTTGGCAAGCATCACCTTATTCCCCTGTTTAGGGTAACCAGAAAGATTCCAACGACTTTTATGGGACATTGGGAAAGGGTACGTGCAGTCTGACACAGCTGGTCACCTTTGCACGTAAAATACCTGCCTGCTCCTGTGTCAGCAGAACACGTACACTGCTCAGCGCATGGCGTGATTTAAATTGGACCCCTAGTGTCGCTTCTTCGACACAACGTTGAAGTGAGCGACAGACGAGGAACGTCTAGGTTACGTATGTAACCTCCATTACCTGATGGAGGGAACGAGACGTTGTGTCCTACCGGCCACGTTGCTGAGCCAAGCCACTGTTGTGATTGGACCATTTCTGGATCCTCAGAAAAATCCTGAATGAACTCAACCTATTTCCCCGCTTTTATACCCGTATGTCCGGGGGCAGGATATGCAAATACTGTCAACTTCTCATTGGCCTTTTTTCATAGATCAGAGGCATATTCGGCGCTCAAGAGAGACCCCTAGTGTCACTTCTTCGACACAATATCTCGTTCATCGTATCATCAGGGAACGGAGGTTATATATGTAACCTAGACGTTCTTCTGCAGAACACAAAATAATATGTTTGCAAAGAATGTTGCAATTGCTGATTTCCTAGCAGTTCATAGCGACTCACTTTAAAGCTTAAAAAAGCATCTAAAAGTGACATTGTGCAACTCGTGCGTAAAATTCTTAGTCTTCTGTAGGCTTGTATGATGAAAAGACCAAAACTTAAGCCTTGATTTTCTCTCAAATAAATTTAAATGATATTGCTATGATGTGTCACCATATTTTATTGATATGGGTTTGGAAACACAGTAATGCGTAATGACAGAATTTTTTGTGTCCGCTTTACCAGATTTCCCTGTATTCATCCTACGTGCCATGACACTATAGTTTGTCATTGGCGTGCAACAACTGGACACGTAGTTACATAGAATCAGAACCTTCACCATTTGTGCCAAACATTTACTTATTATAGACTTTATTATTCTTGCCTGCTAATCCAAATCTGCACAATTTTATCACATTATGAACTTCCCCCCACTAAGTAAATCGTTATTATTGAATTTTCATTACAATGTAATGAAAAACAGAACTTATTTCTCATTTACACTTCAGAGACACCCTCGCTCATTTTAATTGGAACACTGCAGGAGAATTTGTGATGCCTTCTTTTGTCAGATTCCTGATGTACTAACCGAAAACAAATGTCTTTCCCTGTTGCCCTCAAGCAGGAGATCATGCTCTGCATGTTTTGCCCTCTCAACCTTTGTTCTTTACCAAGAACACAAACCAAACTGAAGCTTGCAGAGAAAGTCCATGCAAAGATCAAAGACAACGCAATCAATAAGATATATAACATAACAAATAATGCCGTGGGTAGCTCATTAATCCTAACACAGCCTTATTACTCTGTCTGCAGGTTTGTCCTGCCGGGTCACTTTGCTGTGTTTATTGAAATTCAGCACACTGAAGCCAAAACATTGAAAGATCACACTTCAGCAGTATTGCTAGTACAACTGAGGGTCAGCCAAAGTGATCTGAAAGTTAAGGGGGTTCCTTTGTATTGGTTTTGTTTTTTGTTGTTTGCCTCTGAAGGCTGATGCACACTGCCCCAAACTTCAATATTTCAAACATTCTATAGATGGCTGTTGGAGTTAGAATGCTGTGAATCTTTTTAAACATGGGTCATTGTCACATTGATCAAACAAACAACAGGGTTAATACACTGATCAAACAAAACCCAGCTACAGTCTTGTTGGCTTTTATTGTGGGGTGCAAATTAGCATATAAGTGATTGAAAAATAAATAGCTGTTTGATCCAAGTTTATCTGTCTGCGTCCCACAAGACGATAAGGAACACCCACTACACGACATGCCCTCTCCAAGCAGCACCCCCCTTTGGATCAGAAAGTGATTCTATTGGCTAAAATAACTGTATATTTGAAGGGGGCATAACTTGTAGTAGGCATGAATTGTAGTGGGCGTCTTGTAGTATTCTTGCAGGATACAGACTGTCTGTCTGTTATAATTTGATCTGCAAATCACTGTATGAGGTTGGCTGGGTGCATCCTGTGCACATTTTTTCTGTCCATTTGTGATTGTTGTTTGACAGATTGTTCTAATTTACCCCAGTTTTCATACCTGTGTTGGACACATCTTTTTGCACTATGACCATGTGCTACATCTTCTCCAGTTTTCGTGAGAGAGCTAAATCTACATGCATGGGCAATGCACAACTGGGCGTGGGGTGGGAGCAGTTGTGCTATCTGTGAGTATAAACAGTGGGTGTTTCCGAAAAAAATAAAATAATAATAATAATAATAATATTGGAGGTTCATGTAAATGGAGTAGGCGCAAAGCCTAACTGGCTTTTTTGTGAGAAAAAGTTATTGTGCTTAAGATGTCTGAGAATCAGATCTATTTTCTTTTAAAAAGACCAGCTTAAACAGCATGCAATTCCCATGCTTATATATGGTTTATACTGTCTGGTGTTGGTCTAGATGTTGGACCACAACAACAATGCTTTTCACCAGCAAAACCTACCTGGTGAAGCTCAAAAAGCATATGTAGCATCTTTACAAAACAAATTTTGTGGACGAAATGAATTTCGTGATCAGGACAACCGTTTTTATGGAGACAATACATAATATCATTCACATAATGAGCATTTTGTCAACAAAATGCATACACTAAAGGTGTTTTCTGTTATCCATGAAAAGAAAAGTACATTGAAAGTTCCTTATGTGAAATAGATTCAATTTTGTGCACGGAATCATTTTTGTTTTTTGTTTTTTGTTTTTGCACTTGTTTAATTGCATTTAATCACTAAATACTATACTAAATATTAATTTAGTCTTTAGGAATATTACACCTGCTACCCCAAAGGATTCCACCAGCAGGTGCTAGCAAAGTGCATGTTCATTCTCAGGGTTGGGGAGTAACGGAATACACGTAACGGGATTAAGTATTTAAAAACAAAATATAAGTAACTGTATTCCACTTCTGTTACAGTTTAAATAATTGGTAATTAGAATACAGCTACATTCAAAATGAAAAGATTACTTTGCATTTTATTGTCATTTGTTTCATTTAATATTTAGTCCTTTATGGAAAACATTTATACATATAAATTATGCGATCCAAAGTGCATTTGAACATCGTTGAAACACTTTCTTATGATGTGATACATTCATACGAGCAGACAGAGAAGTAAGTTTGAAGTAGGTTTGAAGCAGAAGAAATAAAAATAAACCTTGAGTAAATTGTCAGCTTTATGCTAAGCTAAAATGCTATTTCTAGCCATTTTACATGCACATTACCAGACACGATCATATTTTTTTTTCAAGAAAATTCACATAATTAATTTTTTTCTAGTAAGACCTTAAGACGTATTAGGGCAAACATCGTATTCTTGATAATGATTTTTGTATTGTTTTCCTGTAAACATATCTAAAAATCTTGTTTTTGAAACAACACTGCATAAGATATTTAGGTTTTTCAGAGAATGTATTTTTACCATGTGCATTTTTTCTTACTGCTGTTACATTCCCTGTTGTCTGCCTTGTGTTTTTCCCCTGTCATCTCTCCCTCACTACATTTCCCAGAATTCACTGCCCTCATCACTGCCATCTGTCTGTCATTGTCTTCACCTGTTTATCGTTATCCTAGTGTATTTAAACCCTGTTGTTTTCTCCACCCAGTGTCGGTTGTTGAATGTTGTATGCTGTACCCACATGTGTGTTAGCCTGCCTGAGTTCCTGCCTGAGTTCCTGCCTGAGTTCCTGCCTGAGTTCCTGCCTGAGTTCCTGCCTGAGTTCCTGCCTGAGTTCCTGCCTGAGTTCCTGCCTGAGCCTGTCCTGGATGTTCCCCGCCTTATTAGCCTTTGTTTTTCCCATCGTTGATGTTTTGTTTGTTTGTTCCTGTGTTTTTAGTCATTTGTCTCAGTGTTTTTTCAATAAAGCTGCACCTAGATCCCCACTCCTCGTCTGCTCCATTCGTTACAGAACGACCGACCAACAATGGATCTAGCAGCTTTCTTCATGGAGCTGGCCCAGGCGGATCTAACCATTCGTGAGTTCACCCACTACTTCTCCAGCATAGCCAGTCTCACCGACTGGGATGACAAGACCCTTAAGTCCATGTATAGGACCGGTCTACCCAAACACCGATGGTGGGAGTTGCCGGAGATAGGAAATTACACCTGGCAGGGATATGTGGAGCTCATCCTGGAGACTTTCGCTGCGGAGGAGCCTCCTCTCTCGATTCCGGGCTGGGCTTCTGGGTATCCCACGCCTGCCACGGCCAACGAGCCAGCGCCCATGCCTGCCACGGCCAACGAGCCAGCGCCCACGCCTGCCACGGCCAACGAGCCAGCGCCCACGCCTGCCACGGCCAACGAGCCAACGCCCACGCCTGCCACGGCCAACGAGCTGGAAGTCTCATCCGTCCCAGAGCCAGCGTTGCCGGCCTCGTCCGTCCCAGAGCCAGCGTTGCCAGCGCCTGTAGCCTCGTCCGTCCCAGAGCCAGCGTTGCCAGCGCCTGTAGCCTCGTCTGTCCCAGAGCCAGCGTTGCCAGCGCCTGTAGCCTCGACCGCCCCAGAGCCAGCGTTGCCAGCGCCTGTAGCCTCGACCGCCCCAGAGCCAGCGTTGCCAGCGCCTGTAGCCTCGACCGCCCCAGAGCCAGCGTTGCCAGCGCCTGTAGCCTCGACCGTCCCAGAGCCAGCGCCAGTGCCTGTAGCCTCGACCGTCCCAGAGCCAGTGCCTGTAGCCTCGACCGTCCCAGAGCCAGAGCCAGTGCCTGTAAGCCTCGACCGTCCCAGAGCCCGAGCCAGTGCCTGTAGCCTCGACCGTCCGGAGGAGGAGGAGAAGAAAGCCTCACAGGGCTCCGCCTCTCGAGCCTCCCAGGGCTCTGCCTCCCGTCCTCCAGGGCTCCGCCTCTCGAGCCTCCCAGGGTTCCGCCTCTCGAGCCTCCCAGGGCTCTGCCTCTTGAGCCAGCCAGGGCTCTGCCTCTCGAGCCTCCCAACCTCCTGACCCAGCCCCCACCTTGAGGTCTTCTCCTTGGTCTGTCCGTTTGCCCCTCGTGCCCTCCTTGGTCTGTCTGCCCACCCCGAGCTCCCCCTTCACTCCTAGGACATTTTGTTTTTTGTTCTTTTCTGTTTAGGAGCGTCTGGAATTTTTTTTCAATAAAGCTGCACCAAGATCCCCACTCCTCGTCTGCTCCATTCGTTACAACTGCACTGGCAGAGTTTTTATAGTCATAACAAGTGAACAGATCTACCAGTGCTGAAGAAGTAATCCAAAGTATTAAGAATACGTTCCTGACCTTGAGTAATCTAATGGAATACGTTAAAAATTACATTTTACAGCATATATTCTGTAATATGCAGTGGAATACATTTAAATGTAACCCTCCCAACCCTGTTCATACTGTAGAATCACAATTGCAGTTAATACTAGCTATGATGTTTGTCAGTAGATCAATATGAGTAATTCTATTTAAATTCTCTATAATTTAGGAGCTTACTTCCAATCAGTCCCTACGAACACCACCTTTTCCATGCGTATATAAAGAGTGTGTAATAGAGGTATACCTGACTTTTAAGAAGGATGCAGTTACTGCTCAAAATAATAGAAACGTATCGCATAGACAGTGCTTAAGACGTTGCAGTATAGTCTTAAAATAGGCCCTATTGTGTAAAAGCCATGGAAGACTGTACTACATTGGTCTTTAATGTAAAAATGAACAATACACATCTTAATTCTTGTCAATGATTGACTATGTTGACTAAGCACTCAAACGTGTCATGTTTTGAATCTCTCGTTGTCACAAGAAATGTAAATGGTACTGCATAAATGCAAACAAGCCCTTGCACTTATGTTGGCCAAAAGTAACGCGTTAAACAAATTAATGCAATTAATTGCAATGCCCCCGGACCGTAATAAGGAAGATTCCTGAGTAATGCAAGCTTGTAGTACCACCTGTTTACTCCAGAGGGCAGTACTTGAAATTTCAGCTGTGTGGCAACGCGCAGTTTATACAGTGAAGAAAACAATTATCCAGCAGACAGACATGCGTTATGTTCTTGCATTCAAAACACTTGATGGAGCGCAAATTCAAACTAAGGGATCTCAAGATGTGTTCTATTAAACTATATATAACTTGACCTACTGACCTAAAAAAAAGGACGCAATGCACCCAAGATGCCACACAAGCATGTCTGACGCAGGTGTATATTGACGGGTCCTTAAAAAAGCCCTCATAATAAATCTTGAACTGATTGACAAATTCACTTATGAAATGGATTGCTGTGAACTGTATTAAACAGGTAGTAAACAATTCATTGTATTCAAAAGCCGCTTTTTGTATTATCTTATCAATTATTAACTCTTCTGCCACAAGAATGTAATGCATTTTAATTATATATATATATATATATATATATATATATATATGTGTGTGTGTGTGTGTGTAATTTTTTAATATTTAAAGATAACTATGTATAATTATTTCATCATTATATGAATTATTGTTATATGAGGGGCTTTCTCAGCAAATATTTGTATATACAGTATATATATACATATATATTATAATATAATACCTATGTATTATTACAAAATGTTATCAGTGTGTGTTAAATTGCTTGCAAACATAAGATTGTTGTTTAGCATAGTACTTATTTGTAATTTTCCAGGTTGTTACCCCTTTATTCCCCAAACGTTGCATGTTGTTTCCTTATACCTATACATAAGTAATTTATAGGTACACTATTATTACAAAAAGGTTCACTGTAAATTCAGTGTACTTACGCTGTAAATTGCGGGCTGTATTTTAAAGTATTACCAAGAAATCTTTAGGATTCCCAAAATTTATCTCAGACAGCAATAATGTCACCAAAATCGTACAATGTGTATCAGAATTTTTTTAATGCTCATACATTCTGAGATAGTACAGAATGGATGAGTTGACATATATAAAAAACACAATTCGCTTTGCTCATTTCCCTAAATTAGTAGTGTGGGGTATGTTATTGCAAGAATAAGGTGACATTCGAATCACAAAACACCTACTGTGATGGTGCAGTCCAGAATGATGGCTTATCTCTCAGTGCCCTTGAAGGCAAGGTGTCTCTGCATTGCCAATCCATCATAATCAATGCCAGATCATTTATATTAAATGCTTTTTTAAAGCAGTCCCAGTGACAATGTGTTTAGAAACAGGGTTGACTGGAAACAAAGTAGTAAACCAGCCGGTAACTGTCCCTGTAATTTACCACCCCAATACACAGGAAGTCTAAAAATGCCAAGGTCCAAATCTTGATGCGAAATATCCCCCGGCCCAGTTGATCTCTATTCTTTGGATGCTGTGGCTTCCTGCATGAAAGGTGAAGAAAATCCATTAAAGAGGTCTACGAGTTTACTGAGAGTAATAATGCAATTTACATAAATAGTATGTCTGTTGGTTGTTCCATTAATCTTACTGACATTTCAAACAGGTAATTTATTTATATATGATCAGTCTAACAGAGGATTAATTAAAAGCTTTTGTTATTACCATAAGAAATGGGTGTAACTGTGACAGAAAGTAAAAGAATATTTTTAGCAGTGTTGAATGCAATAGCCCATGAATGTAATCTTTTTTTATTTCTTCTCATTTCAATAACAGGTTTTTGTATTTCAATGAACAATTATATGAAATGGCTAAAAATCTATTTTATACTGTCAAACACATTAAACAATAATGCAACACATTAAACTATTTTTTTTTTCGTTATTTTTTATTTTAATGAGACTGTTGTTTGTCGTGCGAAACATACAGTACCATCACAATGCTTGGGTTTTGTGAGTGGTTGCTAGGCTGTTCTGGATTGTGGTAGTGTGTTCTGAGTTGTTGCTTAATGGCCCAAGTCAAAAGGGCCCACCCACATTATGAAAAGTTATCCATACAACTCAAGTAGTTTAAATCCATGTAAGCGCAGCGTAGTTCTAGTGGGAAGACTAGCAGCTGTACATCATCACACTATTAGCTGGGTAATTCCCAGCCAATCACATGTAAGCCATTGCTTTATAAGTCTGCTCACAAACTATCACATTGCTGTTTCAGTGTGCTACCGTGGCAACCTCCACCACACCACCACCAGCAATTGAGGCCTGCACGGGGGTAGGCTCCTTGCCCCTGCCTCGGCAGGGGCGAGGAGCCTACCCCCGTGCAGGCCTCAACTGCTGGTGGTGGTGTGGTGGAGGTTGCCACGTTAGCACACACCAAAGAGAGACATTACTTTTCTGTTTTATATTCATCAAATAAATGTCATCTTCAATTTCACTCAACTCTGCGAGTCTTCCTGATAGAAATATCTTCAGAAGTAATTTGATAGGTGTTAGAGAAACATCCACAATATTTAAGTCCTTTTTTTCATATAAATTCTCCTCCCTGCCCACAGATGGCGATATGCTTAAAGTATGTGAATCACCAAAAACAAAAGAAGAATGTGAAAGTGATTTATAGTAAAATGACATATAAATGTATCTTTTATTGACACACACCTATCATATCGCTTCTGAAGATATAGATTAAACCACTGGAGTGTTATGGATTACTTTTATGCTGCCTTTATGTGCTTTTGGAGTTTCAAATGTTGGAACCCATTAACCTACATTATGAAGAAGAAAGTCATATGCATTTGGAATGCATGAGGGTGAGTACATTGTGAGATAATTCTCATAGTTGGGTGAACTACCCCTTTAATACTTGGGTTAGTGGTTTGTTAAAATACCTTGCCAAAAGTATAAAAAAATAGTACAAGTGGTGGTTGCTAAGGTGTTTGCTAAATACATTACAATGTTCATAGTTAGGGAATTTTAGACCATTAAGAAATATTTATAGCACTCAGTTATATTAAACCTTACTTAATAGAGGGTTTTCCCTTGACATCCAGTGACATCATAAAGATGACACATTGCTGAGTGTTATGAATGCTTTTCTATGTCCATGCACCACCCCTGGCTTTAAAATATGACTGTAATACCATAGTATTGTGATGAAACATTTGAGTATTCCTCTAACATCACCATATAATATAACCACATGAAGGTGAACGCACTCTTTGTGAGACTGACTTTACTAATTCCAAGACTTTATATTCTGTATATATAAATACTGTCTATCCAATTTAAAGTATGTCTTCAAGTGTTATAATTTCATTTGGTAACTAAAAGCATGTTGCACCCTGCCTTTTAAAAATAATTGAACTCTTTCCCTTTATTGGAATATTATGGATGCCTGCACTGGTTTAATAAGACTAGCATGGTTTGTTTGTCTTAATTTCTGTGGTTGGAGCTTTGTATGATTGATTGTTGTGAATTATGAACTTAAAGGAATAATTCACCCAAAAATAACTTATACTGACAGTATAAGCTGTGATAGACAATATATAGTTTTGTTGCAGCTTTCCCCTTATTGCATAAATATATAGTACCTTACACATTTGTTGAATCTAATAGGATTACGCTGATTATAATGCAGCAACTCTTCATCAAATCATCATATTCGCTTCTTATAGGTAACTTCTTGCTATATTCAAATCTTCCTACAACACAGTAAGCACACTCTCTTCTAGAATAATACACAATACTATTTCCAAGAGAAGAGGTATAACAGAATAAGGATGGATAGGCACCTACAGAAATATAATCCATCTGTCTCCACAGCTCACTAAGTCTGCATCCCCTGCGTCTATACATGCTGCCACCTACTCACTTCATGTCTGATGGTCTATCTGAACTGTCGGACATGCCCTTGGTTTTCCCTAAAAGGGAATTTACCCTGAATGTTGAATATGGGCCAGACACTGATATTCATACTTTGCAGGTGTCCAAAGTCCAAGGTCTTGTGCTTGTTCACGCAATCCTACCAGTCTAATCAATATGTCATAGAGCCTAGAATCGAGGTGAAATACCTCAGGCACGCCTCCTAATAAGATATTTGCAGCCATACATGAAAGGATTAACGATAACAAATGACAAGGGAGGCTGAGGTATGGCTTGACGATCTTTTCATGCATGAGATTTCAGGAAGGGTGTTATGCTGTCATCAGGTTCATTACCCTGACTGTGTTATGGCCTGAATTGGCTGAGTTCAATCATGCCATACTGCAAAAATGCCCATAAGATGAAAACATACAGTAGGTTGGGCATGGATTTATCAAGCCACTCACATATAGCACTGAATATAATAAACAAGGCAGAGGGCATCCATTATGATTTTGTCAGATTCCTTAACTTTGACATAAATAATAAATAGACATACAGATGGATTTTGCAAGTCAAAGAGGGGGAGTATTTCTGTAATCGCAAGAGCAATAAAGACAATAATTTACAAAAAGTGGTAATAAATATGTCTGGTAATATAGACTTACATCAAATGCAATCATTAAAGAATGTCTCAGTGATGCTGGTAAATTTACCTGCACCTTTGAACAATGAAAGACGTGTGTGTATATTACAAGTCGTTGCTTGCTCATATATATCACATGGTAAAATGAGCAATATCCATCACTATTGCAGGATATGCAACGGCATGAAATTGGCTGTAAAAGTAGTAATACAGCACATTTTTCAGGAAAGCATTTGTAATCTATAAAATAAGTGCAAATTTTATCTGATTCCAAGTACAGGCCAGGTGCGTTTTTTAAATAAAATTGTGACTCTCTAGGTAGGTTTGTTATGGCAGTGTTAAATTCTATACAGAAGAACAATTAAAGTCATTATTTGACGGCAATTTAAGTAATTAATTAGCTGAAATTTGTGTAATTTCTCAAATGTGAACAAAGTATTTTTTGTTTATGTTGTTCTGGCTGATATGACTGCGTCGTGGACCTTGCATTAACATGCTTTTTCTGTGGTCAGATCACTAGTTTATTGCACTTGACTTCATCAAATGCTAGGTGTGAATGCACCCAAGACACATTGTGATCGGATCACTGAAACTAAATTCGGAGGTGGTCAGATCCGGATTCTGACTGCATTCAAAAAGGTGTAAATGAAATGCATTTTCTTTTTCCAAATTCATCTACGTAATTAATTATGTGATGAGGTTATGCTAAAGTCATCCAATGTTAAAATGCTGTGTTGCGGGTTACCTTTTTCTGTTTATTCATCATCGCAATGTGAAGAACATAGCGGTCTGCAACCCAACCCGGGCCAGACGGGACCCAAAAAACCGTTCGGTTTCAGGTCAAGTTGGGGTCAGTTTTTCAAGTATGACTTCGGTCAGGTTTTTGGTTTGTAATTAATGAAAAAATAAATAGGCCTACTTAATGTATTTGGCGCACACGCTCTCGCTCACACATGCAAACAGAGTTAGGAGCCGACTACACCGAACTTGTTTTTGCGATTGTCTGCTCTGTTTTTATATTGTTTTCCTATGTAAATACATGCTGGACAACATCTTTGACTGTTGCACCACATCTCGCTGTTATTTCAGCAACACGACCACAGGACCGGTACTTTTTAGACACTTTGTGAAGTTAAAAAAAGAACATTAAGTTTCACAAATGCATGTCGAGACACCTGTGTTCTGTTTTATTCATTGTTCTGCATCTAGCTTGTTTTTTAGCACACGTGTCACAAAAATGCATCCTGCAAAGAGTTGACTGTAACATTCACTGTGTTGATGGACACCAAAAACGGCTAACTGCGAGAAAGAAGCATTCCAATTTACAAACACTGCATAAGCATACTTGGCTGTAATTTCCCAACAATGCTTGTGTAAACAACAAACATGGCATCCAAGGAAGACTTGGAAGGCTATTTTATTTTCTGTTACTTTATTCATAGATTTGTTGCTATTTTTTTTCCTTAACTTTGCATCGTGGCCTGCAGCGGAATTGCGCTTCAATAAGGGGGTTTCCCGCTTACTTAAAATTCAGGGATTTCCCCAATGTACAAGCGCATTTACACAAACGTGAGGGACAGTTGATATTTTACACTGGTGTGAAGAAATGGGTATAGTTTATAGTGCATTTGCTCTTCAAACACATATCAGAATGGCAATTATGTGTTTACATTATGGATGGGCATTCATCAATAATTTGGTTGTGGTAATTTGTTGTGGCTTAATATCTGACAGTACCACTCTGGCCAGGTAGGGTTGGGTCACACGGTCTCAGGTTCAGATTTTATTTTGATTGCTCATATTTTAAAAAGGCATAAAGACATTTGCACTAATTTTCAGCATACCTCTAAGACTTTTTGTAAACTACAAAATTACGTAACTGTGACGTCATTATGAGCAAGAACTTGCTACAAATAAGTATATAATTAAAACGTTCAGCTAAGTTTTCAATGTCATGACATTTTGGTGCTTCTCTTTTGCCACGTGTCCCTGTTTTTTTTTTTTTTTTTTAGGCCAAACAATTTAATTGTAACAAGTTGTGGCTCACAATTATGTCATTTTGCTGTTTACAAAAAGTCATAGATTTATGCCGAAAATCTCGCCTTTATGCATTTTTAAGATATGAGCAATCAAACATAGTTTCCCTGGTTTTTGTGACCACCATGTAGAAGAATACAACAGACACTGCTGTAATTTTTGCACAGGAAACTTTGATCAGATCTCTATTGGATCACAGTGGAGATGCATTTGACTGCAAGGTGTAAATGCAATCCAGCTAAAGAATATCCAGCAACTATCCGGATATGAAACACATGCTAATACAAGGTGTAAATGGGGCCCTAGTGGCTTGGATGCAGCATCATGCAAAAGCAATGGTTTATGGTTACTAATGCCAATACAGATGTGTTATTCGCAGTCTGCCAAGTCTAACTGATTTCATGTGAAAGTGTCCAATAATAAGAGGGTTACTGAGATAAAATGAGTGCTATTTGACTTGTTATGTGATCTCAACATGGCAGCCCAACTCCATTTAAAAAAACAAACAAACAGTTTTAATTACGCTACTGAGACTCATGTTAGCGTACATGACTGTTAACATCATTTCTTTAGGGGTAAAACTTAGGTAGAATTTACGAAGCGCATATGGAATTTCACAGAATGAAACAGTATTTTTTGGTACATGTGCTGATACTGTCATTTTGTTCATATACCTAAGGAAACAGCCGCTGACCAGACAGCAGCACACAAGTCACTCGTGTTGATTAACTTCTAAGGCTTGACCTTTCTATGGGGCGATTACATGAGGCAGATGCATGTCAGACATGTATAACTGTTGGCCTGTGAATTGGTAGGAGGTAATCAGTGTTGTTTAAATGCTGCTTTGCATATGCATGCATCATTAATTAAATGCTAATTAGGCCCTTTCCTTGCAACCCACTGCTAAAGCCATCAATGGAAGGTTACTACAGAAGGAGAATAGAGAACTAACATAGTAGATCCCCCAAAGAAAATTCCACTTACTATACCCACACTGCACCAATGGATAAACCAGTACTCAAGTGCAACTATCACAGCAACAAATAAAAAGGGCTGTAGTACCCTGTAACCGGAACCCTGTAACCGGAAATCGAAAGCACCTACTGAAAAGAGATATTGTTACCTCCAAGAACAAATCATGACTTAAAGGTGTGTTTTTTTTTTTGTTTTGTTTTTTTACAGTACCACCATCAGTAACTCCAAAATGTTCAGCTGGACCAACAAAAAGTCAAGAACTGTTTGGGCACTCCTTAAATTAAGACAAACAAATAAACTTAAGAAATACCATCGGAAAAAGATAAGGATAAAACGAACAAGACAAAACAGTAGCACAGCCCAGATCCATGTTCCCTTGCAGGCACACACTCCCACCCTTTGATATGAGCAGGCAGACATGGCCCACAAGGCCAACAAACCTACAGTACTGGAACCACACAAGCAAATGGACTGCGTACTATTGAAGACCATCACGCAACTCCAGCTGCAAAAAACATGCTAAAGTTATAGACAAATAAGGGCTTTACAAATGTACAGCGCCTTTCAAAATTGCGCACATACCTGGAATCACTGTGAAGAGAGGGAAACAACTACAAATAAAAAACCTGGGCTTCATGATGCCAATAGACCTCACTCTGGGAATGCCAGAAGTGACAAAGGGGTGACACACACACCAGTGATGCACACAGGCAACTATTTGGGATGTGCTTCTATTGCATTTGTAATTACCAAAGGCACAGGTGATGACAATTAGTGGAGTTGCACTGTAGCAACATCCTCAATGGGGGAACAAGAGCTGTGCCCCGCTACTACAGTATGTTAGAATGAACTCTCTTTAACCTGTTAACTACTGTCCTAAAGCTATTACCTCATAACAGTTCATGTCAAGATTTGAAGTCATTTTAACTAAATGTCTTTCTTACTTGTGGTGAGCCAAAGTTTGCAATACATTTATTAATGACCAGAATCTCATGAACAACATATTCATTATTTATCTGAGAAAAAGTCAAGCTTTAGCAAATCCTTCCCACAGATATTTGTCAGCTTCTCTGTTACTGGAGAGAGAGAATACTGTCACTCCTGGGAGTGTAAATTTACAGCCCATCTAAGTGAGGAAGGGTACATAACTCTTGACAGAAAGACTTGCATGCCATCAAATGACACTGGTACAGATTTCATCTGGCACACCCAAACCATTTTGAGATGACATCTGCTCTTCCAAAGCACCAATGTACACTGAAAAGTTTTCATTCTATATTTATATAATCCTGTCATGTTCTTCCACAATTCATTCTTGCACTTGCTGTGCTTTTGCACTGCAAAAATAAATAAATAACTGACCCTCATCAATATTTTTGTCATTTATATTTGTTTTCTAGCAGAATAAAACACAATTTGTCAGTTGGATAAGAAAAACAAACTTAACTTATGAAATATCTGAAAATAGATATTCATTTTAATAGCTTACAGTATGTAATTTTTCTTGGGTAAATGTATATTGTTTATGGATGTTTAGATACATTTACTGATTGAAGTTGAGATAAATTGAGATAACACTTTACAAATAAGTTTCCATTTGTTAACAACGTTATTTAACATGAACTAACAATGAACAATACTTTTTCAGCATTTAGTAATCTTGGTTAATGTTAAGTTCACCATATACTAATTCATTTTTAAAATCAAAAGTTGCATATGCTAACATATATATATATATATATATATATATATATATATTATACTATATAATTATTCATTTTTATTAACTAACATTAACAAAGATTAAAAAATGCTGTAAAAAAATATAGTTGATTGTTTGTTCATGATACCTAATGCATTAACAAATGTGAACAAATGGAGCCTTATTGTAAAGTGTTACAGTTTTTTTTCCAGCAGGTCTCTTAATTGATGATATTACTTATTAATGTTCTCAACATTGCTATCAACTCTTACAGAAGTTCCCATTGTGTCATATGCAGTATTTGTGGCCTAGATGTTACAAACTTTCTTTAGAGTAACTCGTTCACATCTCTCTATGGATCGTGGACACAGTCATCATTTAAGGGTGCATTCAGAATCCCTCTACTGACAGTGTTGCGTATGGATCAAGTTATCAAATTAATTATGCAAAATATTTATTGGAGTTGAGAATGACTATTTATCAAAACAGTAAAAGATTATTTGAAACTATCTGCACATAACCTAGTTAATATTCAAGAGTTTCGACACTTCGTGAAGGCCCCTTAAACTGTCCCCACCACTTTTTAAAACAAAGTGATACCCATGGTGGTGGATTAGGAACCTGGAAGCCAATAAATAACATATTGCAGTTTAGTCTATTTTTTATCCCTGCCTGCTACTGTAATTCCCACTACACATTCGATTGCATAGGAAGTTACCGAGGTACTTAAAGCACATAGGTTTACACTGATTCTCCTTGATGGATAAATTTGATGCTGCCAATGAAGTCAAAAGTTTTTCTTAGAAGGCAGCGCAATTAAGCTGCCTCCTGTTTTAAGCAGCCTTTGAATTGGAGCACACCTGTGACACCTTAAAATGCTGCCTCTGCAAGCAGCTCACTCCGTAGGTTGTTTTAAACCCTGTGATGTTTTGCATGAAATATGGGTGTTACTTCTGTTAAGAAGTAAAAAATTGCTGGTGCAGCATGCGTCCATTAATTCTTTCATTGCAATGTTGGTCATTCGTTCATACATCTAGATGTTTTGGGATTTTGTTGGGAAGATCTCTTATTTCATGATGACATATATATATATATATATATATATATATATATATATATATATATATATATATATATATATATATATATATCAGTGTTTGACAATAGCCACAAAAAAATAAAAAATCTGAGATGTAAAAGAAGGCATGAAAAAACAAACAAAATGCAGTTGAATTTTAATCTAAGCACAAATGCAACATTTCAAGCAGATTTCTCCACTATTTTAGTGAGTGTGTGTTCGGGTATGATATTACATGTTAATATCAAACACACTAAAGAAGGTCGTGTGTGTGCATGTAAATGCCTTTTCATATTTTTAGTTTACTTCATTTTAAAGCCACACGTAAACAGCAATGTTTAAAACAATTGTTTTAGCGTATTATTTGATTGACAGTTGAGGGTGATGCTCCAATGCTTTTTGGGACGCACTAGTACAGCATTTACACCTCAAATGCAATGTGGCCACAGGTTTTTTTTTTTACTTCCTTATGTAGAGGTAGCACCCCGCATCTTAATACCGGCTGTAAACAAAGTCTAAAATGACTGCAGTTGGAGCTAGCCAATGCTTTAGAACGAGTTACTGTGGAGGTCGCACCCAAATTCGTTTCCCCACTAAAACGCCAGGAAAAAGGTGGATAGAGAAAGAAAAAATCTGGTAGTAAAAAAAAAAGAAAGAAAAGAAAAGCAGGTTTAATCTGGCCTACTTACCCGCCTTTTGAGACCTGGCACAGGGGGTAGACTCCTTACCACCCCACCCTTCAGGCAGGCAAGGGGCTGTAGAAAGAAAAACAGTGGAGGGTGGAGAGAGAGGGATATAGAGAACTGGAAAAGAATGAGGCACAAATAGTGTCTCAGGCAGTGCTCCAAGTGCTGTCCACATTCTCCTTCCGTGCTCAATGTTCCATGACAACAAGGTGAGATGAACAACAGAGGTTAGTCTGAGCAGCTGCTTCCTAGGTTGGAAATTCCTAGCATTGAGAACCATATGTCTATAGGTTCACTGATGTATATGGGAGCCATCTATCAGGCTGCACCCCGCAGCTGCTGGCTCGTCAGGCCTGTTGCCTTTCTTTAGGTGCCCCAACAATGGAAGCCAGTTCTTCAGCTTGTGACACCCAGAATGGCTGATTTGATTAAGTCCCAAGCTCTCATTATGTTGGGTTGGGGTGTAGAATTTCAATGATAATCCATAATGCATGACCATTTTTTTCCTCCTTTTTTATTTGTTGCCATGGCAACATAAATTCAAGGTTACTGGCTCAGACGCATAATTGGGTGTGCACTGAGCGCTGAAGAGGTGCTGTTAAAATTCCCCTCATGAAAGTGGAGCATCAATCATGTTGTTGCAGATAGCAAAGTACTCATAATCAGATGAAATGCCTCGGAGAGAGAGATGAAGAGAGAGAGAAATGTTAAGGCAAGCTGCATCTTCCTTACATTCAGGCTAAGGAGTGAATGCGAGCACTTTGTCTCCTTCGCTCTGCCTAAGTAAAACTGGACTGGGTCTGGCAGTTACACAAGCCTTTTTATGCACTTTCTTATAACTCTGTCTCACTTCATTTGGCTTCTCACAGCTCTCTAAGGCAGGCAGTGTGTGCAGCTCTGAAATGAGGGGAATCATTTCTCACCAGAGATCACCAGGCCTTTGACAAGTGCAGCCTGCAGCCCGCAGCTCATCAAACCTATTTTAACACCACACAAAAGGCCAGACTTCTTATATCTTAGAACTTTTACTTTTAAGGTTATGAAGATGTCTCAACATGCATTATTGTCTCATTTTGGTTCATCTAAAATAAATATTTTGCCAGTAATACAAAAATATATTTTTTTCAAATGCTTTTAATACATAATGAGCATGTGAATTAAAATGAATTCTTTACAACAATAAAGTAAAATCCACCATGCAAACCACTTAAGCAATAACATACTGCTGTCAGAAGTAGGGTTGGCTTTTGTTGAAGAAAGCAGTGCTACAAAATGATTGCAACTGTGCTAAAAAAATCTATAAACAGAGGTTAATATTGAGTAGTGATGTCAATAGAATCAGTACTTCAGTACCAAGTCTTTACTAAAATAAAAAAGATGTAACGATACTATTGTTTCTTTGTACCGGTAGTACAGAGCACCGACTCTATCAGTACCCATGCACTGTCTGACTGACAGATGGATGCTTACATTTGCACACAACTTCTCTGTTGTGGAGCCGAAAGTGGTTCATGTTCTCAAATGTTCTCAAAACCACATTTTATGAGCTTTGCACTCTGTGCATATTGTAGTAGATGACAAAACACTCATTCAAAATATTGTAGTAGATGACAAAACACTCATTCACTGTGACTCCGGCAGTGCCTGCAGACTATAGATTTATAAAATTAAATGGCAGCATTTTGTGCTTCAATAATCACACTGGGTCACATAACAAGCGTCTTATCCGGAAGTGTGGAAGTACCGTTAAAAAAAAGAATGTAAAAACCTTCACGTCAAAATAAAAGTTAGATTCTAAATAAAAGCTTGACATGTGAAATTTAAGAAATTGCTACAGAAATATTTGACTAGTGTTTTGTAAAATGCATTTTATTATTGTTAATATGTTGAACCTAAATTTCATAAGTAAGAGTGCTGTTGTACTGAATAGAATTTTCATAAATGTTTTTTAATTTATAAAGCTCTGTTGTACAGCACTTTATTTGACAAAAATAAGACTGTAAAACAGTTCAATGGAAAGGAGGCGAGAACTGGCTTGATGATATAAATAATATTTTAATGAAAAACTTAAACAAAAGATACAAACACACACATGACGGACATGTCCGTAAACGATCTCTCTCTCCCGCACCACCGTTCGCAATCGGCCTTTATCCCTCTCCGAGGCTCAGTTAGCCCGATAAGGGACCGGGTGTGTATAATCACTACCCGGCCCCGCCCTCCGCCCTGTCACAAAGACCAATGTTGTGTTTTAGATTATGTTGTGGGCAGGGATGTACCGATACCACTTTTTCTCTTCTGATCCGATTCTGTTATCAGAAATCTCAGTATTGGCCAATACCAAACCCGATCCGATCCGATACTAGTGTTGTTTTTTTGCATAATCAGTTTAGAATATCTGTACATTATTGTGTGGAAATAATTGGGTGTGCTCACACTTTTATTTTGACATTCTGAACTCTCCAGGAAGTCCTGTACGTGTGTCTGTTTGTAGGCAAGTTCACAGTAGTTTATTTTGCTTCTTATTCAAATTCTGGTAAAAAAAAAAAAAGCACCTCCAGTGCTGTTCTAAATGAATATTATAAATGCACCAGACTTTTGAGCATCTACATCTGAGATGTTGTTCGTGAGTAGCGCTCAAATATTGTGCACCATGTGAAGGCTAAAAATTTGTGGGTGTATGTAAGTCTCACTGGAGCTACGCGTGGATTTTATATATTTACTTATTAAACACAGCCTTTTGTGATTCTCAGAGCTATTGCACATCTTCAAGTAGCTTTGAATAAAATGCACAAGTAATATGAACTACTTTAATGGTGTTCTAATGGTTGTTTTTGGAGCTTGACAGTAACGAACACCCAATCCGTCTAAAAGCTTCAGTATCGGAGCTGATACCGATCCAGGTATCGGATCGGTGCATCCCTAGTTGTGAGGATCTGGGCTAAAGCACTTTGTTTGATAAAAAAATTTAATAAAAAAATGCAATGGTATGTTGAAAAGTCATTGTTCTATTTTCACTTTTGGATTTATTTGATTACACACAATTTTGATTAGGAAATTGAATGTACATTTAAAATATGTAGTTCAGAAAAAATAAAACATGGAATTTGTAAAAATAAATATAAAAATTCACATATTCTATGTGCATATTCACAGTCTGCGTAGGGCACCAACTCCCAAGGGGGCACCAGAAACTGAACCGGCTGCTCTTATTCATACGTTATACGTTATTCAAGGACCCAACAGCAACCGCGACACAATCGATCGCTGAAAGCTCGCACTTTCGCACCATGCCTCACATGCCTTCGCACATACAGTTGAAGACAGAAGTTAACATACACTTAGGTTGAAGTCAGTAACACTCATTTTTTAACCACTCCACAGATTTAATATTAGTAACTAGGAGCGTCACGTCATGCGAGGATTGGACATGTAAACAGCGAGCTCTACGCACTTTGCTAGTTTTAATACTTGTTATGATATAAACTGGTGAGATTCGATAAACTCTGTTCCATAACTGTTCTAGGAGGACAATATGTCAGAGTTCAGGAGGCGAAGTTCACTGATGTGGTTACAATAGTGGGGTATGTCAAGAATCGATTACCTGGAGTCATCAGATAGAGAATTATATGCTAAACTGCTTGCGACAAAGGTGTATTTGGAGCATGTCTGGGAGAAGTTGGAGGACATGGAAAACCGTAGCCAGCAGAATAACGTCCTTATCGTGGGAGTCCCGGAGGGAGTGGAGGGACAGGATATGGTGGAATTCCTGGATGGGCTCTTTCCAAGTCTGCTGGACATGGCAGGCCATAAGCTGGAAATCAAGAGAGCTCACAGGATTCTTTCTCAGTGATCCGTGGAGAAAAATTAAGGAAGGTTATTTCTCTTCTTAAACGTAAGAAATATGATAAAGTGTTTATTCAAGAAACGCACCTTTCTCCACAGGAAGCTGAAAATGTTTGAAATATGTGGGGTGAACTTTTTTTTTTATAGTGCTGGCTCGAGTAAGGGCAGGAGATTCATTACACTGTACAAGTAAACATCTACAATTCAAATGTCTCAAACAGAGTAAAGAAAAATTAGGAGTCATTATTGTTTTAGCTAAAATTCAGTGACAAATCTAATTTTGGCTAATATTTATGCACCTAACACTGATGATCAGGGATTTTATATGGATCTTGAAGGGATTTTTCAAGCTGTTGGCCTCACAACATGATATCATATTGTGAGACTTTAATCTTTTGATGGACTCAGTCATTGACCATAGTTAAGTAAAAGTGTGTAAGCCCCGTAGAGCAACAGTGATGCTTCACAGGATGTTTAAAAATCTTGATCTTACAGATATCTGGAGACTTTTGAACCCATCTGGGAGGGACTATAATTTTTTTTTTCATTATTCGATAAGATTTACTCTAGAATAGTTTTTTTTTTTATACCTAAGTCCCTGATTTCATCTGTTGTTGATTGCTCAATTGGAAACATTTTAATCTCAGATCACACCATGGTGTGTTTGCCCCTTATGGAGAAAAATAAATCATATAGTTGGCGCTTTAATTTTGCCTTTTGCAAAATCCTGAATTCCAACAAATGCTGAAGGCTGGAGACAAACTTCTCCTCAATATCCTTTGTGTGCGTGGCTTGGGAGGCACTTAAGGCAGTTCTTAGGGGCCCGATCTTACAGTGTACCTCATTCACCAAAAAATTCAAAGCGCAATTCAGAGCTGAAGCGCCAAATGTTGTCTAATGGCCTCAGAGAATTGACCCGATTAAAATACAGATATAATAATATTTTGTCATGAAAGGTAGAGTTTTGGCTATTCAAGGAAAGACAGTCATACTTTGAGTCAGATGACAAGGCAGGGGAACTTCTGGCTAGATATATAAAACAGAGAGAATCTTTTTCTACCATTCCCTCTGTGAAATCTTGGCATGGCCCTCACAGAGCCCCCCACTGAACATTGGGATAGTCTGGGATTACACAAAGAGACAGAAGTAATTGAGACAGCATAAATAAATTAAATAACTGTGGCTAATTCTCCAAGAAGCTTGGAACATCCTATCTGCCAACAACCAAGAAAAACTGTGTCCATGTGTAAGTAGGAGGATTGGTGCTGTTTTGGTGCTTTGTTTTGATTTAGCTCTTGTTCTGTTTACTGGACTTTGTATGATGTTAATTGATTAATGAAAACTATTTATGCCATAATTGTTTTAAGAAATACTCACTTTGACAGTTTTTCACAAGTGCCTAAAACATTTGCACAGTACTATAGATCAGGTGGGGTTTATTCTGGGCCATAACTCTTCTGATAACATTGAATGTCGAATGATCAGACTCCGGTCGCTGCCATCTCACTTGATGCCAAAAAGGTGTTTGATATGGTAGAATGGGATTATCTTTTTAAGATTCTGGAAATGTATGGGTTCGGGAATACTTTTATTGGATGGATTAAGTTACTTTATAGACACCAGGTAGAGGCGGTAAACAAATAGATTTATTTCAGATTATTTTACTCTGAATAGGGGCACCCAGCAGGTTTGCCCTCTTTACCCATTATTGTTCTGATTTGTCCTGGAACCATTAGCAGCTGCAAAAAGAAAGGAGGATGATTTTACAAGGGTGGTGGCAGGAGGTGTGGCGCATAAGCTTTTGCTTTATGCAGATGATATTTTAGTATTAGTCTCCGATCCTGCTAGATATATGCCTTGCCTCCACAGAATTATTAGTTCATTTTCTAAATTTTCAGAATACAGAGTTAATTGGTCTAAATCCGAAGCTTTGGCTCTGACAGCGTTTTCAGCCAGACACCTTCCAGTGGCCCAAACAGGGCATTAAATAATTTGGTATTTTATTCCCAGCAAATTTGTGTGATTTAGTTACAGTTAATTTTGACCCTTTAATAACAAGGTTTCCTCCAGGCAGTCACCCTCCAGTCCGACAATACAGCCGCCACTCATTGCGCATGGATTGTCAGTGTGGTTTCGACAGTGGAGCTTTTGCCAGCTGTAGAAGGTGGCTGGCAACGGCATTTGGACTGACAGCTGGTCTGGACTGTACTGGTTGTCTTTGGGCGGCACCCAGTCAATGAATCAGGCTCTAACTTTTCCGACTGGAGTGGGTGAAGTTGAGTTTTTCCACTGATTCTTCCCATTGGCTTCGTCTGGCAGCATCCAGGGATTCAATTAGATGGCAAAAGCTCACGACAATCCGTGCGGCAGCACGAGTGGCAGCAGTATTGTCGCTTGAAGACAGTCGGATTGGAGGATGACTGCCCGGAGGAATTCACAGAGTCAGAACTGGATGCGGTGCTCCGCACGGTGAAGGACGGCTCCGCTGCAGGATACGACATCATCCTGCCAGAACTTCTGAAACATCTTGGACCCAAGGCGAAATCATGGCTTGCTTCGTTCTACACACGGATAACTCGAAAAAAAGAATGCCACGAGCCTGGCTCCAGGCAAAAGTCATTGCCATCCCGAAACCCGACAAGGACCAAACCTCGCAGCCAGCTACCACCAAATATCCTTGCTATCCGCGGCTTTCAAGCTATTCGAACGCTTGATCCTTCAACCAAATCAGCCCAGTCTTGGAGAAAACCATCACAGTTGAGCAGGCAGGTTTCATGCAAGGACGTAGCACCAATGACCATGTTCTTGCCCTGACGACATACATCGAAAACGGATTCCAGCAAAACCAGAAAAATGGAATTGTCTTCCTTGACTTAACCGCGGCTTATAACACGGTCTGGCATGCTGGCCTCCTGTTGAAACTACCCAACGCTTTACCGTGTTGGGTAGTAGAGTTCATAGAACTCTTCTTCCATGATAGATCGTTCCGGGTACACCTAGCAGACAAAATCAGCTCTTGGAGGAAACAAGCAAATGGACTCCCGCAGGGGTCTGTCCTGTCTCCGAGTCTCTTCAACATCTATATTAATGATCTTCCAGCAACACAGTCTGCAAATGCATCTACGCAGATGACATTTTCCTTGGGACCCAACATCGGACATTTGACGAGGTCAAGAACGTGCTGAACAAGGACATGGACTTGATGGCGGACTTCCTCAATAGGTGGCGGCTCCAGCCCAGTCCAACCAAGTTGGTATCCAGTATCTTCCACATCCACAATGTACAAGACAAACGGGAGCTCAATTTCTACCTTAAGGGCCAGCGGATCAAACATGACCTAAATCCGACATACCTCTACCATTCATTAACATATCATGATCATCTGAAGAAGACAGCAGCCAAAGTCAGCTCTCGGTATAATCTACTCAGCAAACTATCTGGCACAAGTTGGGGTGCAAGGGTAAATGTAAATGCCCTGCATTTACCGGTCTGGTCCAGATCATCCCACTTCAAGCTAGTTGACGTTCAGGTAAATATGTCTATGCGCACAATCACTGGAACCCTATGTTCTACACCACTACCATGGCTGCCAGTTCTCAGCAACATACCACCACCATATCTCCAATGAAAGGAGGCCACTGCCAAGCTCTTGACTAAAGTCCAAGCGAATGACAAATTGCCACTTAACATGGACATCACACTGCATCCAGTAGCCCGCCTGCCATTGAAAAAACCTGTCTGGTTGAACCCGCCACCAGAGGATATGACAGCTAACTCGGCATGGAGTGATGAGTGGGCAGCAACTGATGTTGTGAACCATGCCCTCGTAGCTGAGCCATTGGTCTGTCCTCGAGGCTCTGCACCTGGCTGAACAAGATGCTGTTCTGTGGCTGGGCATGCAATCCAAACGCTAAGAAGAATAAAAAGTTTTTCGAGTGATGTGGGCAGATGGGCTTCATTACATTTATATATGATTTGGAAGGTTAATGTTATTAAAATTAATTGCATTCCAAAATTCAACTACCTGCCACAGTCTCTCCCTGTAGATGTTCCCTTTGCTTATTTCAAGCAATTTGATAGCATAGCGAAGTCCTACAAGTGGGCTAGGCCTACCCAAGATTTTGTTTTATTAATATGCATTCGGTCTCAGACGTTTGGCTCATTAGTCGCTTCCACCTGAGATAACCCCACCCTGGTTTTGTAATGAACAGGAACAATGTCCAGCGTGTCTTATTCAAACATTTATTTAAATGTTACTTCTAGCATATGGCTGAACCCAAATGTACGTATTTATAAGTCCCCTTTCTGCTGGACAGCGTGGATTGTGAGGGAGGTTAATACACTCCTATATGAGAGCGGAGTGTTGAGATCCTTTGAAAATATGGTTCAACATTTTGGGATTTCCAGGACTCAATTCTTTAGGTATTTACAGCTGTGCCACCTGCTTTGTACTATTTTTGGGAGTAGCATACATCCCCCTAAGGTGGCAGATACTCTGGAAGTAGTGATTACTGCTTTTGGTAATGGCCATGAGGCATCAGTGTATTACTCCCTGCTAATTCAGAGTCTGGGGGACGGAGATTCAACTTCTCTCAACAGATTATTGGAGAAAGATTTAAACTTGTCATTGGAGGAGGGATTGTGGGCTTAGATTCTAAAAAAAACATCAAGTCTACATCTAGAGATGCCAGGGTGTGCATTATGCAATTTAAGATCTTAAATCGATTTTTTTGGACCCCCTCTAGATTGTATAGAGTTGGTCTTAAAGGCACTCCCACCTGCCGGTGATGCCAATCAGAAGATGGGGACACAACCCATGTTTTTTGGTGGTGTTTTAAGATCCAAGAATTTTGGTTAAGGGTTTAGAGATTTATGTGTGATGTATTGGACACCCAAATTTTATTTAGCCCTAGACTCTGTATTTTAGGCAATGGGGAGGTCATTAATATATGAGATAAATTCCTAAAACAGTTGGGTCCTAGCCAGTGTTATGATTGGCAGACAGGTCATCCTTAGGGAATGGAAGTCGGCTGCAGTGCCATCATTTTAGGAGTGGTGCACAGAGATGGGCAGGGTTGCGGCATTTGACTAGGTTTCGTATAGAAGGGAGGGGTTGTTTGATAAAAGAAAGTTGGGCAACTATTTAGCCTTTTTGGAGGGCTCTCAGGGAGGGGCAGTGGAGATAACAGAACTTACAGTTTTAAATGGGATTAAATATATGTAAATTAATTAATATGCAGAACCCTTTTTCTCTTTTGTTGGTAAATTTTTTTGTATTTTTCTCGCTCATTTTTTTGGACTGTCTGTTTATATGTGTGTCTGTTGTTATACAATGTCCGACCACTGAGAAGCATGTTGGGTGATTAGGGGGGAGGTGGTGTTCATTACAGTTAATTTCTTCTAATCTGATTAAAACAAAATTGAACTTTTTGGCCATAATGGCCATTGATATGTTTGGAGGAAAAAGGGAGCGAAAACCACAAAATCAGCCATTTATCACAAAATAGATGGCATCATGAGGAAGGCAAATTTTGTGGATGTATTGAAGCAACATCTCAAGACATCAGCCAGGAAGTTAAAGCTCGGTTGCAAATGGGTCTTCAAAATGGAAAATGACCCCAAGTATACCTCCTAAATTGTGGCAAAATGGCTTAAGGACAACAAAGTCAAGGTAATGGAGTGGCCATCACAATGCCCTGACCTCAATCTGATTTGTGGGCAGAACTGAAAAAGCATGTGCAAGCATGGAGGCCTACAAACCTGGCTCAGTTACACCAGGTGTGTCCAGAAGAATGAGCCAAAATTCCAGCAACATATTGTGAGAAGCTTGTGGAAGGCTACCCAAAATGTTTGTCCCAAGATAAACAATTTAAAGGCAATGCTACCAAATACTAACAAACTGTATGTAAACTTCTGACCCACAGGGAATGTGATGAAAGAAATAAAAGTTGAAACAAATCATTCTCTCTTCTACTATTCTGACATTTCACATTCTTAAAATAAAGTGATCCTTTAACTGACTAAACACAGGGAATGTTTTCTACGATTAAATGTCAGGAATTGTGAAAAACTGAGTTTAAATATATTTTTAGTTGGTTTTGGTTAACTTCTAACTTTAACTGAAGTATTTTTGACTTTAATAAAACCAGTTATTTGAAATGTTACAGTAATTTGTTTTTTAATTAAATAACTTCTAAATACTGAAACAATTACATAAATACAAATCAGGAACTGTTTATCTTATTCAATAGAAGCCTCTGCATATTACAGAAATGTAAATAAAGACACAGAAGACTCTAAGGAGAGATTATGGGTCAAAGTCTCTCTGCTGTGGGAATCTGCCTCTCTGTAGGCTTACACAGTAATGCTCAAACAGAAACAGATGTACAGGCTTTATTCCCCTGTCAAGTTTACCTATACACTGCTGTAACCTTTTTATGATAAGTCTGCTGGTGTGCTGCTAGCTCAAGCCATAAATTACAGTGTTTAAACCCACTCAGACTCTCTGCACCAACACAAGTGGCAAAATAAACTTCATACATGCAACAACAATTGTTCCATATAAAAGCGAACTGAAGAAAACAAATATCACCTTAAAAGCTTGGGTGCATTAGGGAGCAAATTTAATCTCGAAAGTACAAAGAAAAGAGATATATTACCAAGCCAGCTTTTTAAAGACTCCATTCTTTTCAAGTTCAGTTTCTCTCCAAGATTCTGTATTTATCAGATAGGAGTGTGATGATTTGACGTTCCAAACAGAGATCGCACTCAGATTTTAATGAGCTCATGATCCTGTACTCACTCGCACAGGTGTGGATCTGCCAGGAAGCTGCTCGGTTCATATTCATTCTTCCTGTCAGTCCAACCCAGTCAATTGATGGCTCCTGTAAAATTGATGTTTTTTCATCATGCTGTGAATCATTGTGAGTGATGATTGATTTTGATGTGAGCCTGAGGGATGACAGCTTTCTAAGTCGTTTCTGGGACATGGTTTCTCTTTTTTTTTTTTTTTTTTTCATGATGAATGATAAAGCATTGAGAAAAATTTAGCTAATATATTAAACTCCATAAAACTGGCAGTAAGAATCTAATTGCTTGAAAAATGCATTTGTTCTTGATTTTTCTGGGCCTGTCACTCAATATCCTTCAAGCATTTCTCATTACAGTGATTTAATAATGCATAAACGGGATCCCTGATACACATTGGAAAAATAATAATAATAATAATAATAATAAAATAGAATTTTGGAAAAAAATGTAAACAAAGAAAAGTTATGACATAAAATAAAGAAGACATATCTAAGATAAGGCAAATGAAAACAAATGTGTTACATTGGAATGTAGGTGCCATGTTGGTTAATTTGTAATTAAAACATTAAAAAATGCAAAAAAAATAAATACATTTAGCTGTATTTAATGTTGGTGTTGTCTCCTGCATTTTACATTTCCCTTTTTGATTTGTAACTAGTAGCACATAATAAACAACAAAATAATAATAATAATAATAATAATTATTATTATTATTATTATTATTATTATTCATCAATTTCTAGAGCAAATAGTTTTACTAAAAATGTATGTCCACATATGTGGACAGCGGGAATAAATTGTGTCATTTTAAATAATACCAAGCAAGAGAAATGAATTTTTTAATCAAATTGTGATTGGGAGTGTTTGTTATCTTTCAGATGTTACAGACATTACATAATACATTTGCATAAATAATTATTAATTCAAAGTAATGGCCAGCATCATCCAATCACTGCCAGCCGTGTTAAAATACAATTATACATTATAAATTGTGAATCTATGTACTGATTACCACTGTCCAATGTCTGCAAAACATGTTGAGTGGTCCAAACATCATTTGCAGCCTGAAACTAAACTTTTGATGTAGTCATGAAGTTTGTATTGAATGCACTTATCTGCATAGATAGATATAGGATGCTCCCTCGTTTCTTGTTTAGTGAATGACTTAACCTGAATTGTGCTGTATGTCTGCACTGGTTTTAGAACAGTTTGAAAAGCACCTTATTTTCATCCTATCTCCATATAAAGCCTCTGATATACAGTATATACAAAAAAAATTAGCTTTTGGATGAACCCATTGATTCATAATGTGAAAATGCACAGTAAATATAGGAATGCATTTACTAATGTTAATGAATAGAAACGCATTGTACACTGATAACAAAATACAATATAGTAAAATGTATATTAAAATGAAGCGAAATGTGAGACGTGTTGATGTTGAAAGTTTTTCAAAATAATTAGCATGTTTTGTTTTTCAAATTTTGAGGGAATAATGTCCCAAAATCCACATATGTAGACATGTTTATCAACGTGCTGCTGTTGTGCAAAAAATTTATACATTTTTTAAAGCGGCATATCAAATGAAACTAGAGAATGAAAGATTTTAATGTAAAAACTTTGTTGGTTCTGCACTCATAGAGGCGCTTCACGGAAATCAACTACATTTTGTTGTGTTATGTGACTCGGTGCGCCATAATTTAAATACATTTAAATTATTCATTCAATATAACAAAGCCAAAATACTACATTCACTCATGCAGGACGCATGAGGATAACATATACAGTATATGTAACAGTTTGTGTCCTTGCAGTCAATTATATTCTATCGGGAAGACACGCAGGCTTGAGGGAGGTTTAAGATGCCATTTATTTGATGAATGTAGAACAGAAATGTAATGTCTCTCTTTGTTGTACTCGGAACCATCATATCCTTCCGGAGATAGGAGGCAGGGGGGAGGAGCCTACCCCCGTGTGGGACGGGGCTCAACTGGTGGTGGTGGGGTGGTGGAGGTTGCCATCTTAGCGCACTGAAACAGCAATGTGATAGATTGTGAGCAGACTTATAAAGCAATGGCTTACCTGCGATTGGCTAGGAATTACCCAGCTAATAGTGTGATGATGTACAGCTGCTAGTCTTCCCACTAGAACTACGCTGCGCTCACATTTATTACTATACGATTTTGATTTCAGATATTTCTCAGATGAACCCTTTGTGGCTATCTTTGTGGTGGGTGCAAAGTTGGATAACTGAAGGACCATGGCAATAAAAAGAAGTACAGGAATTCCTTGCTTATTTATGGTTGGACTGTATAGAGAAAAGAAGTCTTCCTTCTGCCTGGGCTTTATTGTATTGGGAGAACATTGTTAGAACATTGCTTTTTGTCCTTCAGCATTTAGCCTGTCTCAATGCAGCCATGCAGCTCTGCTGTTTGAAACGGGAAATGGGTTACTGGCCGAGGAACAGCTGTTTGGTTCAGGCTAAATTTGGTCCGTTCATGTCAATGTATTACAGATGTTCTTAAACCAAGAATCAACGACAAGCAAGGAATCATAAGATTTAGGGAAAAATCTCTGCATTTAGCTACCAGTGTTTCTGAACGGGATACTACTGACCTGAGGATATTTTTTTCTCAAGCGTGGATAAAACTGTGCAAAAAACAGCCTGAGCTTAAGGCTCTGTAAGAAGGCCAGCTCAATGTCTCTGGACCAGATATTCATAAATAATCTCTCCCACATTGTGCTGTTTACAAGGTCAAGGCTACAGGGTCACTGCTTGGTGGATTAGTTAAATTGGCATGCTCTTTCTTCGTAATGGATTACCAACTTGGTGGCTGGATGCTTAATGTCATTTTTATCATGGACAGAGAATGATAGGAGGATTTGAAACTCGAAACAAACAATTGAAGCATCTCAATAGATATTGAGCACAGTAAGATAATGCGTAACCTGGGCCTCAGCTGATAGGATTGAAAAATTCACTGCGAGGCCCTGACAGTCATAGGTATCATTTGGATGATTTATGCTGGGAAATTGTATTTGCTAAGCAAGAGAGATAATTGAATAAAGCACTTCTTGGCCCAGTGCAGGATGTGTGGCAGCTCTTCTGTAGAAAATTATCCTGCCCTTCTTTTTACAGGCAAAGAGAGATAAGAGGCCAATATGTACTCGATGGCCTGACATCCATTGCCTCAACCTAATGTTACACTGGTATTGTAGATTACTGATCACTCACAAAATGTATGCAGATGCCATAAAAGGGAATATTGTACTAGTTCTTTATTTGATTTTTTTTTACTGTACAACCCCCCCCCACCCCCCACCCGCCATCCCCCAGATCTGCTCTTTATACTAAAAATGAATTGTTGATATTAAATTAATTTTTAAAGTTGATTTGTGCAACATGCTATACTCCATCTTAAAATATTATAAACTGCATTTGCCACTAATTTTACAGTTATTATGCATGTAGCTTTCGTGACTTTACATTAAGTTATATTAAGTTAAGACTACAGGGTTTATTTGTACTTTTAAATATTCATGTCACACAATTGAGCAGACCATTAAAAAAAACAAACAAACAAAAAAAAAAACAGTGGAGACAAATAAAGGTTATTAAACATGTTAAAAAACAGGACCTAAGATATAAACTTTCCCTTTTACATTTTTATAAATTAAACCAAAAATCCTAATTAATTATACATGGGCTGTTGATTTTACATGTTTATTTCTGTGTGATTAACATTGTGTCTAATAAAGTGACACAAGGGGTCTTATTGGGATGCCAAACGTACCTCTGAACTTGAGAAAAGGCCAATGTCAAATTGGCAGACAGAATTTGCATCCCCCGCCCCGGACATACAGGTATAAAGGGTAGCAGGGCAGCGTATGTCAGTCAGGATTTTGCACTGAGGAGCTGAGAAAAAGGCACGGCCGTATACAGAGTTAGGTGTAGTGCAGTGGGAGGAGGAACACGTCTCGTTCCCTCCCTCAGGGAATGGAGGTTACGATAGTAATCTTGACGTTCCCCTTCTGTCACTCACTCGACGTTGTGTCAAATGAAGTGACACAAGGTGTCCCATCTAAAAACGCCATGCACTGAACTACTGAAATATCGAGACAGGTGCAAGCAGGCTACTTCATGCTAGAGGCAACTGTGTCAGCTGCACATAGCCCTCCCCAACGCCCCAAAAGAGATGTCATATACATATACATCATATACCTTAGGTTCCCTAGGCCATGGCCTTTTCTCTCACTATGTCTCTCACATAGGACGTGAAGGGGCTGGGGCTATCGTAACACTATGAAATGCATCGGGGAAGGCGGTCTTTCCCGGTCCTATACTTTCAGGGGGAAAAGACCCTGCGGAGGCCACATCCTGCCCAATCTAGGGGGAGGTAACATGTGGCAAATACACCATGAGGGTTGTGAAATCATATGTGGGAGTGGCGTGGTGGTAGGTCCAGCCTAATGAGGGGGAGCCCTACAAGCACACGACCGGGAGAGCAGGGCTGCCCAAGGGAAATGCAGGTCCGCTGACAGGGGGACCGTACCGCAGGGAAATACATCATGAGGAGTTTACCTGAGAAGGAAACTAAGCCTGTGGAGCCTGACCCCAGTACAGAGCAACAGTGACTCGTAGTGGGTCTGGACGCAAATTTCTCTGCTGAATTCGCAGGCCTGAAGGCTACGGAAGAGAACATCATGGGAGCAATGCTTAGTGGCTAACCTGGGATAGAAGGCGCACTGGATCAACTTGGTGAAGGGCACTGTGTGCAAGCGGAACACCCTGTCGGTTGCTCTGCAGATGTCTGCTAGGGAGGTGCTGTTGGACAGTGCCCAAGAGGATGCCACACTTCTCGTCAAGTGTGCTCAAACCCGCAAGAGGAAATGGCGTCGACGACCCAGCGAGCAGCCTCAGTTTGAAGACGGCGTTCCCTTTCCACCATCCGCCGAAGCAGACAAACAGCTGCTCAGAACATCTAGAGCTCTGTGTGTTGTCGAAGGAGGGTCTCTGAAGGCCTCTGAGGACCACTGTGATATCCCAAGAGGGGAACAGACTTGGCCGGGGAGGGTTCAGTCTCCGAGCACCTTTAAGGAACCTGATAATCAAGTCGTGCTTACCCAGGGACTTGCCATCTACTGCGTCGTAGTGGGACGTAATAGCAGCTAACATACACCTTCAAGGTGGAGAGGGACAGCCTCCCCTCGAGCCTCTCCTGCAGGAATGAAAGCACTAACTGAACTGCGCATCTCTGCAGGTCTTCGGCTCGGGAAGAACACCAATTTGCGAATGAGCGCCACTTTATGGCATTAAGTTGCCTGGTAGATGGAGCTCTGACTTGGTTGATCGTGTCTACAACTGCAGGAGGTAGATCCACTAGATCTTCCGGGTCCAGTCCAGGGGCCAGGCATGGAGGTTTCCTCAGGGGAATTTCCAGGGAGGTGGTAAGATCCCAGTCCTCATCCTCCCTGATCTTGCACTGCACCAGTGCAAGGAGGCTCACTGGGGAAATGCGTACTTGCGCAGCCCCCCGGGGCAAGCTGTGTGCCAGCCTGTCTGTCCTGAGAGGAGCTTCTGTCAGGGAGTACCAGAGTGGGCAGTGAAAGTTGTCTTGGGAGGCAAAGAGATCTATCTGTGCCGTGCTGAATCGGTCCCAAATAAGATGGACCACCTGGGGGTGGAGCCTCCACTCTCCACTGGGTGAAACCTATCGCGACAGCGCGTCCGCCATCGTGTTGCTGTTGCCAGGGTTATGAGTGCCGTTCAGTGACCTGAGTCAAGGCTGACTCCAAAAGTGGAGATGGCGGGCGAGTTGTGACATAAGAAGAGAGTGCACGCCGCCTTGGCAATTTATGTATGTCTGAACGGATCAAGATGCGCTTGCATCGAATTAGTGGGAGAGACCTCCGCTGGGCAAGAGATACAGCCAGCAACTCTAGGCAGTTGATGTGCCAACACAGGGTCCTGTGCAGGAGCCAGCGGCAGCGTGCCTGTTGCACACGCCGCTCCAACCCTGTTGAGAGGTGTGTGAGGGGACCATGACATGTCTGGGCACCTGCTGCAAGGGGACTCCCATCCACAGGAACCAGAGGTCTGTCCAAGGGTTGAAACTCTGACGGCAGGAGGGTGTGATTGTCACACATTATGTGCTGTGGCAACATGCCTTTCTTGGGACTCAAGTCTGTAGCCAGTGCTGAAGCGGTCACATATGCATCAACCCAAGCAGCGCGACCACGGCTGAGGATGCCATATGCCCCAGGAGCCTCTGGGATTGTCATAGAGGAACCGCCGTGCTGGGCTCGAAGAGATCAAGGCACCTGATCACTGACTGGGCGTGCTCGTTGGTGAGGCATGCCGTCATTGAGACTGAGTCTAACTCCATGCCGATAAAAGAGATGATCTGAACCGGGGTGAGCTTGCTCTTTTCCCAGTTGACATGAAGCCCTAGGCGGCTGAGGTGCCTGAGCACCTGGTCCCTGTGAGCGCATAGTAACTCTCGAGAGTGAGCCAGGATGAGCCAGTTGTCAAGGTAGTCGAGTATGCGGATGCCCACATTCCATAGGGCTGCCTCTGCACCCTTTGTGAAGATGTGAGGGGACATGGACAGGCCGAAGGGGAGGACCTTGTACTGATATGCCTGGCCATCGAATGCGAACCGTAGGAAGGGTCAGTGTCGAGGCAAGATGGAGGTGTGGAAGTACGCGTCCTTCAGGTCTACCGCCGTGAACCAATCAAGCTGTTGAATGCAGGAATCTGTTTCTGCGTGAGCATTTTGAAAGGGAGTCTGTTCAAAGCCCATTTGAGAACTCGCAGGTCCAAGATTGGTGGCAACCCGCCACCTTTTTGGGTACGATGAAGTAAGGGCTGTAGAGACCCTTCTTCATCTCGGCTGGAGGGACAGGCACTATCATGTCCTTGAGAAGAAGAGTTTGGATCTCTGCCCATAAAGCGCTGGCTTTTTCGCTGCGTACAGAGGTGGAGCGAATACTGCCGAAACGAGGCAGCAGCCGGGCGAAATGAATCGTGTAGCCGAGTCGGATGGTCCTGGCCAACCAGCGCGACGGGTTGTCATGGCTATGTTCTCACACTGAGAACATGAACCATTCATAAAATGCTGCCTGCGTGTGATTGCAGCCCAGGCACACGAGGCAGCTTTTATGACCATCAGAAGTGGAGAGAAATCAACCGCATCCAGGAAGTACACAGAGGCGGAAAGACATCTTTAAAAAGACGAGTCCTGAAAAGGACGTTCAACGCCTGCTGTGTATTACTCGTTTATGAATGGGAACTCAAAATCTTTTAGAGGAAATAAACTCTTTTTGGAGGATAAACACTCTTTCAGGCAATGAAAGCGCTGTCGATGCACCCAGGGGCTTGGACTGCAAAGCATGCAGAGAGAGAGAGATTGCCACTGGAAACACGCCATAGATCCAACAGCAGTGCTTCTTGCCATCAGAGGTGAGTGGAACAGTGGTGAACTCAGCGTTGCTGTTGCACAACCATTCGGCTTCGAAGAAAAAATTCTGACTGACAGACGCTGCCCCGCTTCCCTTTATACCCGTATGTCCGGGCGGGGCATGCAAATTCTGTCTGCCAATTTGACATTGACCTTTTCTCAAGTTCAGAGGTACGTTTTGCATCCCAAGAAGACCCCTTGAGCCACTTCATTCGAAACAACGTCGTGTGAGTGACAGAAGGGGAACTATATTTTTTTCCATAAACTAGTTGATTTTTAACAATAACTTATAAGACAGACCTACCATGCGCTCTGAGGTTGTAAATCCATAGTATATGCTTCTGTTGAAGCCATCAGTCAGCGTTATTTCAAATTCATTGTTTAAAAAATTGTGTTTAATAGCAGAATTCCTGGTAAACAACTACGCTACCCGTGGTATAGCAGTGAAAGATCCACCAATCAGAGAACTGCGGCCAAGCAATCCCCATGAAAAAAGCCCAGAAGATAACGCACTCTTAAGTGACACAATCAAGTCAGTCTTCCTATACTCTCAAACTACTTATTTATTTGTATATATATCAGAATATTTTGCAATAAATGTAAAATATATTGTTTCTATACTTATAGTCAGCAACCTAAAATAGTATTATGTACCTATTTCCATTGGTTTTTATCCAATTACATCATTTGCAATGCTTCATGGGATGTAGTTTGTGCCCTTGTGAAAGATGGTGAGTACACAGTGTTGTACCTTTTGTCTTTTTAAACAGATTTTCAAAGTTTGTAATGTTGTGATTCACACTGGAACTGTTTAGTCTGATTCATGGCTTACAATTCTTTTATGAAGGATTTTTTGACAACTAAATGGTGAAAATACTTCCAGAAACTAAACGGCTGAAGAAGTGGGCGGGCACTGTTTCACTCTATTGGAGGAATTAAAAGTACCACATGTTTTTACGTTCCCAGTCAGTAGGGGGCAGTAAGCACAGTTCCTTAGAAAAGCCCATATATAAATCAATCTCAGACAGATTGACGAATTCAATTGTAAAATGTTTTGCTTTGGACTGTAGGCAGATGATAGGCTTATAGTCAGTGTTTGACTGGGAGTAAAAATCAGCCCTGGAAATATCCGGCCCATGCATTCCCCCATGAACGTTTCACCATCTGACTGGGAGGTTATTATTGAATCATAACTGTTTCCTTCATAACATTCATAACATTAATGTTGCTAGCTGGACACAAACTTGTGCTTCTCTATGAGCACCAAGGCTTAATATGTCAGAGCATATGTACTAACCACTAAAACCATATGTACTAACAGCCAAACTTCCAAAAAGATACATTATGATTGATGAGCCTAAATAAATAAATCCTGACTGAAAGATGATACATTTGAAAGCAGTCATTAAATCCAATAACAGTTTATGTGCAAATGTGTGCTTTTGAGAAAATGTGTTATAAACACACTAATCTCTGTTGCTGTGGTGTATATGTGTGTCTGGTCCCCATTTTTTTATTTATTTATTTTTTTCAGCAGTTACGGGCAGTTGCTGTTAATTGTTAGGGGTAGGGTTAGACCCAGAGGAACACTGAATAACTGGACACAAAAGGAGCTCTGTGTGCCGAGGAGGTCACATCTGCCGTGCTCTCTTATTCGCTTTCTCTCTCTCTCCCACACAGACATATACAGAGAGCCACAGCAGCAGCAGCACCAATAACAACAGCGCAGGCCCTGGGTCTGGCCCTTCTCACAATGGCCTTCTTGTGCTGCTCTGGGGCTCTGATAGAGCAAGACATTTCACTGAACACCCATTACTGGCCCTGTCAGTCCTTCTGTTATCACAGGGTTGCAAACAGAAATATGACATCATAAAATGCTATGTGAAGGGGCCCTATAACACTCAGGATAATGACTGAGGTGTAAAATTAGTGTTTTGGTATTAACATAAATAAAAAAATCATGAAAGGTCACATTTGTGTTGAAAAATGTAGATGGATGTTGGGGGCTTAGAAAAAACAATGTCATTGAAAATGATCTAAAATAAAAAGGTATTGCTGGCTGATGGATGTATTTGCCTTATCTTCATGAAAGGCACCACACCAATTACCACTGAAGCACCACTGAGAGACATTTATACACATGCTCCTCAATGTGCTAGCAGCTGTTTGTGATGGGCTCCCATTTAGACAAATGCATTTAATGAAGGTTCCTGAAGGTGAGAATGTACATTTAACTCATATGAACTCTAGCCATTCCACAACAACTTGCTGAAATACTTGCACACCTTGCTTTAAACACTGCCCCTATGCCAGAGTGATTAGTATATTAGCTATCGACTAGGTAAACAGTATTTACCACTAATGAAATTGTGAGCAGATTAAGCTACTGTGAAAATCATTAGCTGTGTACAGTACAGTGGATAATCTGTGAGGGACTGGATCAAAGCCAGCTCAATATTATCTGTTCCAACTGGTTTAGTAAGCTTTCTGTTTCAATGTTAACTGTTAGTCCAGTCTTTAAAGGAACATTTCAGCCAAAAAATGAGAATTCTGTAACCCACACAACATTGTGTTTTCACAAACCTGTATGACTTTCTGTCCTCTGTGGAACACAAACATTTTAGTTTTAAACGGGCTGGCTTCAGAATGACAAAAATGTTGATCTTTTCTTCTCAATTATTGTGTGGCTTTAGAAGACTTGAAATGCACAAGTTGTATGGATTTATTTTTGTTATCCTTCATTTTGGAGCTTAACTGCTTGAGTGCCCTTTAACTTTCATTTAAGGCTGTCAGTTTCACTTGATATTTTAGTGTGATCAATTATATAAAAAAATAACACTATCAAAAAAAATCCAAATGCAATTATCCATGCCCCTTGTCCCTATGTAAATTCTGTAGTTAAGAATTTTCTTGCCAATTAATTCAAGCTTGAAGTTCAACCTTCATGTTTTTTGTGGCCTTATAGTCAGCAGGGGGCAGTCAGCACAACTCCAGCTGTACACGCAATAAGCAGACAGCTGATTAAAGAAAGCTGGATGGAAAAAAGTGCAAAGGTCTCGAGAGGCATGTCTTGAGTGTATTAAAACTGCATTTAACTTGCAAGGCATCCTTTGTAGCTAGAGATGCTGAAAACCAGTCAAACGCAATGCAACCACAGTAAGAAGACCCAGAAGCATTCTTCTGATGTATGTACCAATGGAATGCAAAAACTTGCCCTTTGACAGCATCAATGGCTGCTGGAGCAAGATTAAAATATTGATGTGCAATTATTTGTGATTGATTTGATAAATTAATCAATCTGCACATTAAGTAATTAGTTAAATAATAATAAAATACATAAACGATTTGACATTCCTATTTTTATTATATCGAAAAAAGCTGCCAAGACATTCTTCAGAAATTCATCTAGTGTGTTCCATGGAAGAAAGAAAGTCATACAGGTTTGGAGAGACATGTGGGTAGGTAAATGATGACCATTTTCATAAATGTTCACTATTCCTTTAAGAATATCTGTATATTGTGTTCAAATTATTTTCACGTATGGACAAGGGTTTATTTGCTGAAACATTAAATTTTTTGATCAGACTGATTTATGACAAATCATGCACTTCTTTAAATTGACCCCCTGACCTTATTTTTTGCTAAAGGTAACACTGTTCAAATCAGTAGCAACTGCCTTGCATATTAAAAACAGGCTCAATGGAGGGAGAATGCAGTGGCTCATCATTAAATACCTTCTGGGGTGTCATAGCAGGTCACTGTGCACGATAATTCCCATTCAAGACTTAATTGCTGGTCGAGAGTTTAGGAGGACCATTGAGCTAGCTGGAAAGAAGACGATGCGAATAGAAGTTAATTAATGATGAGTAAAACCTGTCAAGTGACACTTCAGTGACAGCACAACTGCAGCGCCATTTTGTTTTTAGTGTTAAAACTGTAGACAATTAAAGAAACAGCAAGGCATGACTTTGAGATTGCTTTCTGGGTTCTGTCCATCTGTGTCTAAAGGTGATCTGGGCATAAGGACCAGCACATTCTGTTGTCACTGTAATGTCATTATCTGAACTAAATACCTCAATACCTAACACTTTCTAATACATAGTAATAAAGGCACAATCCAATGCTTGTTATAAAGGAAACTAATAGATGTGTTCCAGGTTCCATACAAGTTAAGCTCAGTCGACAAACATAATGGTTTAGAATAATGTAAGGCATAATGTTCACTATAAAGAAATATAAACTATTGAGAAAACTCAATATCAAGGCAACATAATGCAGTGAGATTTTTGAGTTCTCTCAACAACTGTGTAATTATTGTCCTAGTATGAATTTGTTTACTAAATGTGACAATTCTTGAGAGAACATCTCATTATACATGTTCACATGAGTTTAGTGTGATAACAATCAGGTTTACCGTGTTATGTTGTCATGACAAATAACAGTTATTTACAGTTCTGACTTTACACTGTTATATACACAGTTTATTAGAAATACCTTACTGTAACCACATTTATTTTAAATAAAAAAATTATTATTATTAATTATTATTATTAAGATATTCTTAACAATTAATAATTTTGGCATAATCTGTTGAAGTGATATTAAAAACATTGTAGAAAAAGTATTTTTAATTACTAACTGTCAGGAAATACACCAGGAGAGTAGGATGCAAGTGCAGTATGGAGTGGTGGTGGTGTAGTGGTCTAAAGCACATAACTGGTAATCTGGTAATCAGAAGGTCGTTGGTTCGAGCCCCACAGCCACCACCATTGTGTCCTTGAGCAAGGCACTTAACTCCAGGTTGCTCTGGGCGGATTGTCCCTGTAATAAGGGCTCTGTAAGTTGCTTTGGATAAAAGCGTCTGCCAAATGCATACTTGTAAATGCAGTAAGGGCAGTTTAATGAATTCAGGCAACAGTACAATAAACAGTACTGGCAGGAGGTCAGGCGATTTTTCAAACAGAGGTAACAGGGCTAGAGGCAAACTCATGGTCAAAACAGGCAAAGGTACTTTAGCAATGTCAAACACAAGGGAATAGAACGTATAATTTGCGGTGACCTAATGACCTTATAAATGGTGCATTGATAAATGTGGTGACGAGGTGCAAGTGAGGCTGATCAGAATTCACGTGATCGAGGTGGTGCATTGGAGTTTGAGTCCGTGGTGGCCATGTTTGGATGCTGCTGTGACTGCTGGGATATGGCAGAGCGCTCACACTTGGACCACTATTGCTCCTCGGTCTCCATCTAGGGTGAGGACCAGGGCATTCAGGGTGTCTGGCATGGAATTCTCAGCGGAGGTTGGGGTCACAGTTGGTTCAGTTCAAGTTGAGTCTCAGGAGGTGAAGCAGCAGTGCTCAATGGGATTGAGATTCAAGCACTTCGCTGGCAATGGCAGAATACTGACATTCCTGTCTTTCAGGGAATCATGCACAGAATGAGCAGTATGGCTGGAGGGTCATGTCAGGATGAGCCTGCAGGAAGGGTACTGCATGAGGGAGGAGGATGTCTTCCCTGTAACGCACAGCATTGAGATTGCCTGCAATGACAATAAGCTCAGTCCGGTGATGCTGTGACACACCACTCCAGACCATGACGGACCCTCCACCTCCAAATCGATCCCGCTCTACAGGCCTCAGTGAAATGCTCATTCCTTCGACGATAAACGCGAGTCCAACCATCACCCCTGGTGAGACAAAACCGTGACTCGTCAGTGAAGAGCACTTTTTGCCAGTCCTGTCTGGTCCAGCAAAGGTGGGTTTGTGCCCACAGGCAATGTTGTTGCAATGTTGTTGCCTGTGATGTCTGGTAAGAACCTACCTTACAACAGGCCTATACGCCCTCAGTCCTGCCACTCTCAGCCTATTGCAGACAGTCTGAGCACTGATGGAGGGACTGTGCATTTCTGGTGTAACTCGGACAGTTGTGTTGCCATCCTGTACCTGTCCCGCAGGTGTGATATTCTGATGTACCAATCCTGTGCAGGTGTTGTTACACATGGTCTGCCACTGCGTGTACGATCAGCTGTCCTTCTTGTTTCCCTGTAGCACTGTCTTAGGCGTTTCACAGTATGGACATTGCAATGTATTGCCCTGGCCACATCTGCTGTCCTCATGCCTCCATACAGCATGCCTAAGGCATGTTCACACAGATGAGCAGGGACCCTAGGCATCTTTCTTTTGGTGTTTTTCATAGTCAGTAGAAAGGTCTCTTTAGTGTCCTAAGTTTTTATAACTGTGACCTTAATTGCCTACCATCTGTAAGCTGTTAGTGTCTTAACGACCATTCCACAGTAGTGATGGGTCGTTCGCGAAGATTCGACTCTAAGAGCAAGCACTTGTAGGTGAATGTTGGGAGCCTGCTCGCATATCAGAAGACCCAAATCTATTTATAAAAATATTTGAAAAAATTAAGATATGAATAATAAAAGATTTAAATTAATATAATTATCTAATTCAAAGAACAAAAAAAATAAATACAATTTTATATGCCTAAATGCCTAAGCACATACACATTCGTTCTGACTATCTGCTCAGACTAACAGCCTTACCTTTTGTTCCTGTCAATCAGACATGCAGTGTCAACCAATGAACCAAAGATGCATGAGGGAGGGCGGATTGTTCAGATTGTATTCGTTTTGAATTTTACATTTATATGCACTTTGTTTATATCCATTAAAAAGTTATAATTTAAATGCACATGTGTATTAGCATTATTTTTCATAACAAACCAATGCATTTTACATACATTGTGGTTAAGGTAGAGTATGATTTCATTTAATAATTCAATTAGAATTGTTTTAACACCAATTATAGTCAAACTATCGCAAACTGTTTGACTTGAAAAAATACAAAACATACATGGCGCCGAGTATGGCTGCTGCGTCGCGAGCTCCGTCAAAACACTGCAGTTTATTGTTTGTTTTGTTTACAGTTCTGTGTTTTTTTGTCTTGGATGTTGTCTGCCTTATTGTGTACGACAGACAAACGCTTTTGGACATTGGTTCGGCAATCACACACCGAAAACCTGACTTCACATTCCTCAATGCCGACCCGCGGTTTACAAACACGCCAGCGGAGCCCTTTGTTTGGGCTGCCCGGCCGCGGAAACGCAGAAGGAAAAGAGGAAAAAGAGCCGGCGTTCTCATCAGATTAAGACGTCGCGCAAATCGCCCCCCGCTACCCAGTATACTACTGGCAAATGTTCAGTCTCTGGACAACAAGCTCTGCGAGCTGAGAGCGCGGATCTCTTTCCAACGAGAGACGAGAGAATGCTGTGTTATCTGTCTTACGGAAACCTGGTTGTCCGCGGAGATTCCAGACTCGGCCATCGAACCCACGGGTTTCTCCGTGCACCGAGCGGACAGAGGGAAAGACCTCTCAGGTAAAAGCAGAGGTGGAGGTGTATGTTTTATGATCAACAAATCATGGTGTGATCAGAGGAATGTACATTTTATCAGGTCTTTCTGCTCTCCTGATCTGGAATTTCTCATGCTTCTGTGTCGACCATTCTGGCTACCGAGGGAATTCACAGCGGTCATTATCACTGCTGTGTACATCCCCCCACAAGCCGACACAGACCGGGCACTTAGGGAACTGTATGGCAGTATAAGTCAGCAGGAAACCGCGCACCCTGAGGCCGCGTTCATTGTTACCGGGGACTTCAACAAAGCCAACTTCAAAACAATAGCACCAAAATACCACCAACACATCAGCTTTAACACACGAGGGGACCGGGTTTTGGATCATTGCTATTCTCCTTTCCGGGATGGCTACAAATCCCTCCCCCGCCCACCATTTGGTAAATCCGACCACTCTTCCGTTCTGCTTCTGCCCGCTTACAGGCAGAAACTGAAACGGGAATCACCCGCCCTCAGAATGATCCAGTGCTGGTCGGACCAATCAGACTCTGCGCTACAGGACTGTTTTGATCACGCGGACTGGGAGATGTTCCGGTCTGCCTCCGATGACGACATCGAGGTTTACGCTGATAGCGTAACGTGTTTCATCAGGAAGTGCGTAGAGGACGTTGTTCTGACGAAAAACATACGGATCTACCCCAACCAGAAACCCTGGGTTAACGGCGATGTTCGCGCGGCACTTACTGCGCGGACCACCACTTTTAATTCCGGGAACGCGGAGGAGCGTAAACAAGCCAGTTATGCCCTCCGTAAATCCATCAGTGCAGCCAAACGCCAGTACAGGCACAAAATTGAAGGTCAGTTCAACACCACTGACTCCAGAAGTATGTGGAAGGGAATTAACATCATCACGGACTATAAACAGAATAAAAACTCCGCCATGAACACCGCTGCCTCTCTCCCGGACGAGCTTAATACATTTTATGCTCGTTTCGAGAACAACAACACCGCCCTCGCGGAGAGAGCACTCGCGGCCGATACTACAAATGATGGTTCACTCTCCGTCTCTGTTGCGGATGTAACCCGATCCTTCCGACGGGTGAACGTTCGTAAAGCCGCGGGTCCAGACGGCATTCCGGGCCGCGTCATCAGAGCATGCGCGAACCAACTGGCTGGTGTTTTTACGGACATTTTCAACCTGTCCCTCTCCCTGTCTGTAGTCCCCACATGCTTCAAAACATCAACCATTGTGCCTGTACCGAAGCAAGCCAAAATCACTTGTTTAAATGACTGGCGTCCTGTTGCCCTCACCCCCATCATCAGCAAATGCTTTGAGAGGTTGATCAGAGATCACATCTGCTCTGTTCTGCCCACCTCTTTGGACCCATTGCAGTTTGCCTACCGTAAAAACCGCTCCACTGATGATGCTATTGCATCTACAATACACACTGCTCTTTCCCACCTGGAAAAAAGGAACACATATGTGAGAATGCTGTTTGTAGACTACAGTTCAGCATTTAACACCATAGTGCCCTCCAAGCTTGATGTGAAACTCCGGGCTCTGGGCTTAAACAGCTCGCTGTGCAGCTGGATCCTGGATTTCCTGTCAGGCAGACGTCAGGTGGTTAGAATGGGCAGCAACATCTCCTCACCACTGACCCTCAACACTGGAGCCCCGCAGGGCTGTGTTCTCAGCCCACTCCTGTATTCCCTTTACACACATGACTGTGTGGCGACACATAGCTCCAATGCCATCATTAAGTTTGCTGACGATACGACGGTAATAGGTCTGATCACTGACAATGATAAAACAGCCTACAGAGAGGAGGTGCACACTCTGACACGCTGGTGTCAGGAGCACAACCTCTCCCTCAACGTCAGTAAAACCAAGGAGCTTGTGGTGGACTTCAGGAAGAAAGACAGAGAACACAGCCCCATCACCATTAATGGAGCACCGGTGGAGAGAGTCAGCAGCTTCAAGTTCCTCGGTGTCCACATTACTGAGGAACTCACATGGTCCGTCCACACTGAGGCCGTTGTGAAGAAGGCTCACCAGCGCCTCTTCTTCCTGAGACGGCTGAGGAAGTTTGGAATGAACCATCACATCCTCACACGGTTCTACACCAGCACCGTAGAGAGCATCCTGACTGGCTGCATCACCGCCTGGTACGGCAATAGCACCGCCCACAACCGCAAAGACCTGCAAAGGGTGGTGCGAACGGCCAAAAACATCATCGGAGGTGAGCTTCCCTCCCTCCAGGATATATATAACAGACGGTGTGTGAAGAAAGCTCGGAGGATTATCAAAGACTCCAGCCACCCGAGTCATGGGCTGCTCTCACTGCTTCCATCAGGCAGGCGGTATCGCAGCATCAGGACCCGCACCACCCGACTACATGACAGCTTCTTCCCACAAGCAATAAGACTTTTGAACACATGATCTCTCACGATCTACAATCAGCACTGCACTTTATAAATCCTCATTCTGTCAATATATTCTCCCAATTCAGTTAGTGTATATATATATATTTATACCCGTATCTAGTGTGTGTATTCTACATTGTGTGTATTGTGTACATTTGTTATGTAAATTGTTGTGTAGGTATGTGTACATTTGTTATGTAAATTGTTGTGTAAGTTTGTTATGTAATTGTTTTGTGTAATATGTTGTTTATTGTAAAGTGGTTTATGTCTCGTCACTGTCATTACTGCTATGTTGCTCGGAACTGCACACAAGAATTTCACCTGCTGTTGCACTCGTGTACACAGTAGTGTGACAATAAAGTGATTTGATTTTGATTTGATTGATTTGATTTTTTTTAAAGAGTTGTTTGGGAGCCAAAAGAGCCATCACTATTCCGCAAGTGCATGTTCATTAATTGTTTATGGTTCACTGAACAAGCATATAAGGCATTGTTTAAACCCTTTACAATAAAGATCTGTAAAGTTATTTGGATATTTACAAAATTATCTTTAAAATATAGTGTCCTGAAAAAGGGACGTTTCTTTATTTGCTGAGTTTAGTTAATTATGCTTTATACAAGAATCCTTTTTTTAGAAGACCTTTTGGTGACATTGTCCAATTATGTTCCTGTATTCACATTTGGAGAGAGAATATTGTCTGTCTAGGTTCATGTTTTACTTGTCCCAACAGCACACTCAAGCTGCATGTGACAGTACAGTATGCCACTGTGTTAAAAAGTAATCAAGTACAATGGTTTCACAGATAGATACCAGAGAGAGAGAATATTTATGTTTCATTACTACAATCGAAGAGAGGTGAGGCAGAATGGGGAAAGAGTAAATGTTACTGTCATTGAGGAGTATATGTGCACTGTATGTGTGTGTCACTGAAATTAGCTTTTGCTTTGGTCTCATATTTATTGTGGTGACTCATGTGTGCAGCTTATGCAAACAAGCTGACAGAATTCCTCTTTCATCTGCAGGAGAATGCATGAAGTAAATAGTAGATCATAACCACACGTGTCTTTAAGGGAAGAGATGGGATAAATGCATTATGACATAATTGCTCCATCAACTGCTTGATTCGACTCACGCAAACACATTGGTAGGCTGCAAAGTTGTTTCAGGCTCTGATTCCACTATTACATAGCTGTGAGGAAGCAAACTGACTCTTCACCTTTTAGCTTTAACCATGACTGTGAGGTGAACAGAAGAAATTGGTTTGAGGATCTAAGAGGCCTTGTGTGATGGAGGCTAAAGAGGTCAGAAATGTAATGTGGTAATGTGTGAGTTTGTGTAAAGCTTTGAAGACAAATAATAAAAAAACTATGTTGGTCAGGTAAACAGTAAAGACAGTTCAGTAGAGCAATATCAGAAGCCAATAGGAGCATCATTTGGACTTTATGTAGTACTGTGCAAAGGCAAAATGCAGTAACTACATATTTTTAGGATAGAGCTTTTGGTATAATTCTGGCATTCTGGTTTATTTAATTGTTGTGTAAGGCTTTTTGTGTAATGCAAACATTAAAATGTATCGTCTTTCAAGTAAAGCACCATAGTAAAAGTGATTTGATGTAATAATATATTGTATAAAGAACAGGGTGAAAAATGTTCGTGAATTGATAATCTGTGTGTAAAAGTTGTTGTTGTAGTGAAATCTTTACCAGGAAATTGCTGCAATACAAAGCCACATAAAAATAATTTTGCAAAACTGTAGGTATAGTAACATGATTCTATGGGACCAGGTTGAAGATTTTTGGGAGGAGTGCTGGTGGTGTAGTGGGCTAAAGCACATAACTGTTAATCAGAAGGTTGCTGGTTCGATCCTCACAGTCACCACCATTGTGTCCTTGAGCAAGGCACTTAACTCCAGGTTGCTCCAGGAGAATTGTTCCTGTAATATGTGCACTAAAAGTCGCTTTGGATAAAAGCGTCTGCCAAATGCGTAAATGTGTACAGATGAGAACTGGTTGTATGTAGTCCAGTCTGACCAACTCATTACAATTCAACCGACCAATCAATTCTTTACTAAATCCAATTTAAAAAGGTGCAGCTGCCATACGAGACCTATTCCATGCAGCTTTAAGAACGGATCATGGGTCAGACTTGAATGCTTCTATTCAAAGGTGGGCTCTTCTATTGAAGATCCTGTTCAATCCAAAATTTCAGATTTTTCTAAGTGCTCTGTAGTGTCTGAAGGCTTAAGCTGTCCACAATCTTTCTTGTCTTTAAACAACAACAACCCCCACTAGCTTTTTTGTCATGCCAATAGGGATAATTGTATTTCATTTGAACACCCTGTGTGGCTTGAGTGTCCTGTAGTGGCGGAGTGCAGCCCAGCCCATATTGCTGTAATTTAAAGGCATCTTCCATCTCCGCCATCACCCCAGATTGTAATTCAAGAAGCAACTGGGTTGGGTGACCCTCCTTTTCTATGCACGGTCCATTATTGGGGCTGCGAGGAGATAGCAGCTTTTAGTAGCAAATAGGGCTATAGTGGATGGTTTGTCCAAGTGTTTTTCAAATGAATGAGTGAGGCAGGCAGACAGTCAGGCAGCTGGTCGGAAAGCCAGGAGAGGCCTTGATTCACACATCCCAGCCCCCAAACATCACTCACCTCCAGCCTTGTGCGTTGGCCAGAGAGGAAAAGAGCCCTGGCTGTTTTCCCTAATGGTAATTACTGCTATTAAAGCTAATCCTGCTACCATTCAGGCCTGCTTTTGTTTTGGGCTTTATCTTTTCAATGCTTGGAGAGTTTCTCCTTTCAGCCTGCTGCACAAAAGAGACATTTTATTTTAGAGTTGGTAATTATCTGTTTTATGCTTTCTACTTGGGCCAGAGAAAACCTTTCCTCAAGCACACAGATAGGGCTGATGCAGCGAGAGCACTCGTTTCTTTCTTTTCATGGCAGATTCTATATATAATCATAGTGATAATGGCCAAAATACGCAGTGGACATTGTTGAGAGATTAATGAGATAGAGGGGGACTTTATCTATCTCACCGGCAATGCTACAGTAAATGTAATTATATTCGGCACTTATTAGCATGGTGGCAATGCTGGGTTCTAATTTATGGCATTAATTGGGTCTCTATTTTAATGACATGTAATCCACTATTAATCATATTGATGATTTGGTAAATGTAGCGCAGAGATTCACATTCTCTCCGATTTTCTGGAACACATCTTTGATCACACCATTTGCTGTTTTCCATATCAGTTAACAGTTTTGTCACTAATATATAAAGATTTGCACTGATGACTGTATTTCACAGAAACATAATAATATTGCTTCTAACGGCTTTGAACGTTGTCAATTTGGTACTTAATACATAGTTTATCTGTAACATCTATTATTTGGCTTTCTTTGATAGAGGAGGTCACATTTCTGAAGTGTTAAAGAAATAGTTAACCCAATTTTTTTTATTAAAATTATTAGAATTATTTACTCACCCTCAAGTAGATCCAAACCCATATTACTTCTGCTGAACACAAAAGGAGATGTTTTAAAGAATGTGGCAATCGCTGATTTCTATACAATAGCACTTGATAGTGGCTCACTTTAGCTTAAATAAGCACCCAAAAGTTTCATAAAATTATGCGACTCGGCAATCATATTCTGAGTCTTCTGAAAGCAAACAATAACTTTGTGTGATAAAAAGAATGAAATTTAAGTCATTCTTCACTCTCAAATCACATCCAATCATTGATCAAGTGATGTACTGTATTGTTTAATGAAATCATTCTAAAGAAAGTGATATGTAATTTTTTTACAATGCTTAAATACTTTCTCCTATCCCAGCTTAATATGCAAAGACAACTATAAGTAAGCCATACGTAGGTTGATTCCTCCAAAAAGTGGCTTTGTGGAATTATCAAAACATTGCTCTGTTTGTTTGATAATCCTGACGAGGTGTGCGTTTCCCGTACAATGACCTAACTCATTGCTTAACCACCATAGTACGATGCATTATATGGAATAAAAGATATAGAATCCACGGTCAAGTGAAATTATGTCCACATAGTAAAATAACAAGGAACTATTCTTCTAACCACAAATAAAGAACTGTAGCTCTAACCACACAACTTTGCAATGCTGTTTGCGAATGTTTGTTGGAACTAGTTTCGAGAAAAATCAAATCGTTGAACTATGTTGGTAGCAATGGAACTTGTGACCATAGCTGGCTCAAAATGCTTTTGGGAAAGGCACCCCAGGCCGACAGAGCAAAATTGTTGAGTTTTGTATGGGATAACCAATTGTAGTCATGTCAGAAAAACTGATTGAAAATCATTATTTTAGCAGTTTCGTTAGGTGACACTCGTAGCACAGATATTACAAACATTTCCTTTAGTTTGTGGTGTGGTTTCAATTGTACATGTTGAGACATTGAAGAAATGTGTGTTTTTTGATGGATGACTGCAACTAGTTTACAATAATGTGCTGTTACCCAACTGTTACCTAATCTGTGTGTACTATCCTGATGTTAATTAGCAAAAAAATGGTACATGTGTATTAGAGACTTCTATGACTCTGTCTGAGTGACAGGTTTAGCCTAGACAAATTTTATTAAATCATGTCAAGTCTTAGTCTACCTGTCGTGTGTCAGAAGTAGGACGTGTGGCCCTTTCAGGGTCCAGCCTCTCTCCAGATGGCTTTCCTCTTCCTGGTCCCAGGCCTGCTGTGCTGGGACATCTCCTGATTGGATGGGCCAGATGCTTCCTTGCTGCTTCTGTCATGATTGACATGTGCCTTCCCCAAACAGAGGTCCTAACATCCCTACTCTTTTCTTGAATGACAGCCCCTGTGGCCCACATATCTTCTCTGATGGTTCAGGCTATAACATTATTAAAGTTTTATGCTGATTAAAATGTTAATGCAACTGTCTGAGACCATCAATGGTTGACGCTGCTATTTCAATGACTGAGCTTTTGGAATATCACTAATACCTTCACAAGATCAATTTGTTGTGATGTAAACAGTGTTCTGGGTTGCCCCTGGTTAAGATCCCATGAATAGATGTTTAATTGAAGAGTGTCTTCTTTTAAAGGCTAATAGGAACTGTGTGACAGGGAAATCCTAAATAAGAAAAAAATAAATAACTGTAAGATACTTTTTAGAAAAAGTAATATAATAATTTAATGTTTTATTTACTGTTTTTGTTACTATATTCATGTAATAGTGAATTAGGCACTGAAAAACTCAAATCAGTCGCCCATTCATTTGAATATTGAGGCGAACATGTCCGCTTTGGATTATATTGCAATTACAACCCTTTTGCAACTATAAAACAATCCTCAACACTGTTTTTATATTCTTTAAGTGTGGCCATTTAGGACACATGACCATTTTGTCATGTGATTTTGAATAATTTCAAACAACAAACTTGCATGCCCTACTGCTCTGGTGCAACATGATCACACAGAAAATCGACATGTTGCCTCTAAGTGTTCATGTACACTGAAATCATCACCATTCTGCCAAATTATTGACAAGGGCCATTCCCCATCCTGCGAATTACTGACCAGCACCATCCCCCATCAGACATACAGTATGTGCATCAATTCCAATGTGTTAACTTTTTTCTGTGGCACTACTAATAGCGTGTTATGTGAGCAGTCTCCAAGGCACGGGTTCTAGACACATGTTAACTATAAAGTAATCACATTCATAATTAGACGAATAGTTACTGTCTGACTCAAACAGTAATAACTGTGAGTGAAATCACTGTCTGCTTACACACACACACACACACACACACACACACACACACACACACACATGTTGGTGGCTATCCTTATGAGGACACAGACATAATGATTTTTATACTGTACAAACTATAGATTCTATCCCCTAACCCTATCCCTAAACCTAACCCTCAAAAAAAAAAATTATACACTTTTACATTTGCAAAAACAATTGTTTAGTATGTTTTTAAGCAACTTGAATTATGGGGACACTAAAAATGTCATCATAAACCACCATAATACTAGCATAATACTCTGAAAATGACCAGTGTGTAATCTAAAAAAAAGTCCTCGTAAACCACACACACACACACACACACACACACACACACACACACACACACACACAGTTGTGATGATATCTAACACCTGTCTCTAATTATAGTGATGGTGGAGGAAGACCTCAAGAGCCATGCCAGAGCATCAGTATTGAGTGACTGGAATGCACAACATCCACCTTCAGAGAGACTACCTATTGTTTAAGGGTGCTTTCCATCACACAGAAGGAACTGCATTTATGCATTTAGGCTTAGGTTTAGGTTTAGGGGTGGATGTAGAGAAATATAATTAAATGGGACCTATTATGCAAAATTCACTTTTACATGGTGTTTGTACATAAATGTGAGTCGGCAGTGTGTGTACACAACCACCCTACAATGTTAAAAGTCCACCCTCTCCTCTTTCTTATATTTCTATTAATCAAAAACAGTGTGTCAAAATGAATGGTTTTCGTTTCTGTTCTAAAGTGACGTCACGTTAGAGCAGGCCTCGCCACGGCTGTTGACGGACCCTATTATCATAGATCCTCCCCTGAGTGATCTACGCTCTTTTCCACACTGGAATAGATACAGTGTGAAGAATAATGTCTCAGCTTCGTAAGCATCATAAGTATTCTCTTGTAGGCTATAAAAGTGAACATAATTCAGCTAAAGTTACCATTGTATCTGATTGTTTTCACGGAGACCAGAGCTATGTTGGGGCGGTGAGCAGCAGCTCATTTGTATTTAAAGAGACACACGAAAACAGTGTTATTGATATCACCCAAAAAGAGACATTTACAACATAGTATAATAAATTATCTGTAGGGTATTTTGAGCTGAAACTTCACAGATGCATCTGGTGACACCTGAGACTTATATTACATCTTGTAAAAAGGGGCATAATAGGTCTCCTTTAAATTTCACACAATGATAAACAAACGTGTGTATGTTTATACAGCAGAAAATTGCTTTATGGTTGTCTAAAAAACATTCCCAGTGTCATTTTTTTCTGGGGGAACTGTGGGATGGCATTGTCAACATGTCCCCAAAACTGTCAGCTCACATCTGTGGGGCAGGTGGGTTAAGAATTATGTACAAATGTGTAAACATATTTTACATTTTATATTGAGTCTGTTGATTGAAAGTGACATTATTGTGTATATACTTCTGTATAGATACTTTTTTTCTTGCTTAAGTAATCATTGCTTTTTGTTTCTATTTGTTTTGCATTGACAGGTTGTCTGCTGGGCATTTTCATGAGATCTTATTACAGTTTGAACTGTCAGGGAAAATGTTGTTGACAGGATTTAACTTTAAAATAATGTTGCTTTCTGAACATGCTGATGCTGTAAGAATGAGAGCATAAATATGTTCAAGGTCATCAGAATTTTAAAATGTGCATTGTATTCAAAAGTGAGTGCGTTAATATGATAAAACCAAGGTTGAATTTCGAACCTGGCAAGATCAGACTGGAAAGCCATGTGCTGCATGTCCCAGTGATGTCAAAAGCCTCTTTTCCACCATCGGGTCGAATGGTTTTGAGCATGGTGAGGAAAGATTCCAGTAGCATTTCCACTTGAGCACGGTTTGGCACAGCACACCATTTTTGGCACGGATTTCACTGCATGGTTAGATAAACATACTTAGACACGCTCAACCGTGCTGGTGGAATGAATTTAGTATGTGGCAACTCACAATTGTCAATTTCCCAATGCCAAGGGATCTCATTTGTTTATAGCTAGCTGGCAAATTTGCTATGGTGAGGTTAATAAAATGTATTAAAAAAAAAACATATGATGAATGTTTGGTGTATTTTTATGATTTTATGTTGATAATATAACTAGTATAGTACATAATTTGTTCTACAATCATATGATATATCATTATATTAAGTCAAGTCATTTTATTTGTATAACGCTTTTCAAAACACATAGTTTCAAAGCAGCTTTACAGAAAATCATGCTATAACATCTGTAATATCTTAGAGTCATCATTGTGTGGTTTCAATGAATAGCATAATGCTGTAAAGTCGTCATGGTTACTGTTGTAATCTCCATTTCCTGATGATGGAATGCAACGTAATGTTGATTGTAGTGACACATGGGATCTTTCTTGAGAGCCTTGCGTACCTCTGAATTTGAGAAAAGGCCAATGAGAAATTGGCAGACAGAATTTGCATGTCCTGCCCCTGGATATACAGGTATAAAGGGAAGTGGACGTGCGTCGGTTTTTGCACTAAGGAGCCGATAACAAGGTTTGGCCGTTTACAGTGGTAGGTCTAGTGTCATGGCAAGGGGGACACAACGTCTCATTCCCTCCATCAGGGAATGGAGGTTACAGCAGTAACCATGACATACTCCTTCTGTCACTCACTCGACGTTGTGTCGATTGTAGTGACACAAGGGTTCCCATTGAAAAACACCATGCATTAAACCGCGATACGTGAACTGCTGACACAGGTGCAAGCAAGCTACCACATGCTAGAAGCAAACTGTATCAGATGCAGGTAACCCTCCCCAACGCCCCCCAAAAAAGTGTAATATCCTGTTCTTAGGATCACAGCACCCCTGAGGGGGGAAAAAGTGACATGACTATCATGGGAGCAAGCCGTGCAAGCTGCTGCATTGGTTTCTCTATGTTTCTCGTCATAGAATTAGGCCTGTGGAGCCCTACCCCAGTACAGAGCACTTGAAACTCGAAGTGGGTCTGGTCGCAAATTCCTCCACTGAAATCGTAGGCCAGAGGGCTAGGGAGAAGTCATCCAGGGAGCCGAGTTAGTGGGATCTCCTGGGATAAGGGCACATGTGTTTGCCTCAGTAGAGGGGAAAGGCACCGAGTGCAAGCGGTACACCCGGTCAGTTGTTCCACGTTACCGAGTTCTACTGGCTCGGACCTGACATAACACGGAACAAGACTGACTCGACCCTGAGATTATAGAATCTCTCAAAGTTATTGGGTGTTGCCCAGCCCACTGCTCTGCATATGTCTGCTAGGGAGGTGCCATTGGCCAGTGCCCACGAGGATGCCACACAGGGGACGGGCACGGCCTGGGTCTGGAAGGCCAGGGTGTGCTAATCTCTGTTTGAAGACAGTGTTCCTTTTCTACTGTCTGCCAAAGCAGACAAAGAGCTGCTAAAAAAATTCTAAAGCTCGGCCTGCGGTCCAAATAGATACGCAAAGCATGTACCAGACACAGCAACGAAAAGGCTGTGTCTGCCTCCTCCCGGGGCAGTGCTTGCAGGTTCACAACTTGGACCCTGAAGGGGTTCGTAGGAACCTTGGGCACGTGGCCCGTTTGCGGTTTTAGGATGACATGAGTATCTGCTTGACCGAACTCCAGGCAAATGTCGCTGACAGAGAATGCTTGCAGGTCTCTAACCCTCTTGATGGAAGCTAGCGCTATCAGGAGGGCTGTTTTCAAGAAGAGGGCATTGAGCTCTACTGAGTCAAGTGGCTCAAAGGGGGTTCTCTGAAGGCCTGAGAGGACCACTGAGAGATCCCAGAAGGGGAACAGGCTTGGCCGGGGAGGATTCAGTCTCCGGGCGCCACTAAGAAACCTGACAATCAGGTTGTGCTTACCCAAGGACTTACCGTCCACTGCGTCGTGGTGGGCCGAAATAGCAGCTACGTACACCTTCAAGGTGGAGGGGGACAACCTTGGACAACATGCAGGAATGAAAGCACTGACCAAACTGCGCATCTATTTGGGTCTTCAGACCGGGAAGAACACCAATCTGCAAACAAGCACCACTTTAGGGCATAAAACTGCCTGGAAGAGGGAACTCTGGCTTGGTTGATCGTGTCTACAACCGCAGGTGGTAGGTTACTCTGATCTTCTGCATCCTATCCAAGGGCCAGATGTGGAGGTTCCAGAGGTCTGGGCATGGATGCCAGAGGGTTCCCCATCCCTGGGAAAGAAGGTCCTTAATCAGGGGAATTTGCCAGGGAGGTGCTTTCACAAGGAGCGTGAGATCCGAGAACCAACACAGAGTGGGCCAGTAAGGAGCCACTAAGTGATTTGTTCCCCGTCCTTCCTGACCTTGCACAGCACCAGTGCAAGAAGGCTCACTGGGGGAAATGCATACTTGTGCAGCCCACAGAGGCTGTCCCCAGAGGGGCCTCTGTTAGGGAGTACCAGAGCGGGCAGCGGGAATTGTCTTGGGAGGCAAAGAGATCTACCTGTACCATGCTGAACCGGTACCAAATCAGTTGGACTGCCTGGGGATGGAGCCTCCACTCTCCGCTGAGCAAGACCTGTCGCGACAGCCCGTCCGCTGTCATGTCATGTTGAGCTACCTGAGTCGCTGTTGACTCCAAAGGAGGAGATGGCGGGTGAGTTGTGACATATGACAAGAGCACACACCGCCTTGGCGATTTATGTACGCTACCGTCATGGTGCTGTCTGAACAGATCAAGACATGCTTGCCACGAATCAGTGGGAGAAACCTCTGCAGGGCAAGGAATACAGCCAGCAACTCAAGGCAATTGATGTGCCAATGCAACCGGGGCCCTGTCCAGGAACCAGCGGCTACGTGCCCATTGCACATGGTGCCCCAACCCAGTTGAGAGGCGTCTGTGGTGACCTTGACATGTCTGGACACTTGCTGTAGGGGGACTCCAGTCCGCAGAAAATAGAGTTCTGTCCAAGGGTTGAAAGTCTGATGCAACCCACCACCTTTTTTGGGTACAATGAAGTAAGCGCTGTAGAATCCCTTCTTCATCTCGGCTAGAGAGAGACAGGCTCTATCGGATCTTTGTGTAGCAGAGTTGTAATCTCTGCACGTGGGGTGCTGGCATTTTCAGAATACCACTGAAACGAGGCGGGATCCTGGCGATTGAATCACATAACCGAGTCGGAAGGTCCTGGCCAACCAGCGCGATGGACTGGACAGCGAAAGCCATGCATCCAAGCTCCTTGCGAGGGGCACTAAGGGGTGTATGTACCGGGTGGGGCTTCGCAGCAGGGGGGGAGCAGGTAATAATGCATCGGGTTCCTGCTGTATGTCGGGGTCAGGTCTACCCAAGTGCAGATCTTTAAGTGCTTTGGCTTGGTGACCTTGCAAGTGTCCATCCTGATTTTAGAAAAAATCTGACAGAGAGACGCACATCCTCTTCCCTTCATATCCATATGTCCGGGGGCGTGACATGCATATTCTGTTTCTCGAATCGAAATTTCTTAAATCCAGAGGTACGTGAGGCTCTCAAGAAAGACCCCTTGTGTCACTACAAACGACACAACATCGAGTAAGTCACAGAAGGGGAACTGTAATGTCTTAAAGTCATCATTATGTGGTTTCAGTGAATAATGTGATTGTAGATTATGCCATAAAAGCCTTTAGATCCCCCAAAGAGCAGCCAAAGCCGACTGTGGCAAGCAACACAAAACTCCATAAAATGTTAGTATGTGGAGAAAAATAAACTTGGGGGAAACCAGGCTCACCGGGTGGAGCCAGATCACCTCTGGCTAAACAGCACAAATTTAATGCAAATAATAGTTATCTATGTGTAATACAAGTCATGGTTTAAATTAGTAAACTGAGCCGATGTATGTGACCAAAGTTTAAACTAAAGTATTTTGTATGAACTGTAATATTAATGACTAAAATATTTGAAGTCCATTAAGAATATCTGTGAGTTGAGGGATAAATTAGGTGTATGCCTAACTGAAGAAATTAGCCTTAAGTCTAGATTTAGACCCTTAGGCTACATCCACATTAATGCGGATATATTTGAAAACTGTGTTTTTGTTTTCTATATGCTCTTGTCCACACTGCCGTTTTCAAGTGTTTTCCAGAAGTTTCCCGTCCACACTGAAACATATGAAAATGTTTAAATCCCCTTACTGCACATGTATAAAACACAATTATCCTAGTGTTTTGATGCCGGACAGCAATTCAGAGTAAACTTCACATCGCCTTTGAAGGAATGCTATGTGAAGGCTTTACAAATTAACACTTTTCTTTAACAATGCAATCAAAGTGAGTAACAGGCACAACAACACCACTACAACTTGGGCCACCAACTTGAATATTTTAGTTTGAATGGATCCCATTACTTTTTCCCTTTCCAAACTACAATGGAAAGATGCTGTTTTCAAATATATCTTTTTGCTGGATAAAAATACAGTCTCAGTGTTGATGGAAGGCCAAAACATAGTCAAAACGATGCATTTTCAAACAAAAATGTAATAGTGTGGATGTGGCCATCGCCACTTATACTCTAGATCAGTGTATCCCAACCTTTTTCAACTCACAGTAAACACATAATTTTCTGCGGCCCACTGCAAAAAATTTTAACGCACCCAACTCTTTCTGTCGGGTTGGTAAACGAGGACCCATTTGGTGGTCCAAAGAAGTTGTACTTGGAACTGTCATATCCTGACGGAGATAGGATGCAGGGGCGAGGAGCCTACCCCCATGCAGGATGGGACTCAACCGGTGGTGGTGGGGTGTTGGAGGTTGCCGTGTTAGCACACTGAAACAGCAACGTGATAGATTGTGAGCAGACTTCTAAATAATTTGGCTTACGTGTGATTGGCTAGGAGTTACCTAGCTAATGTTGCGATGATGTACAGCTGCTAGTCTTCCTGCAAGAACTAAGCTGCACTTACATATCCAGGCATAGGTTGGTAGCAGGTAGGTCGGTAGTGGAGCAATCAGTCAGAGGGAACAGGCAGTGCAAGGTCCAGACAAGCAGAGTCAATACAGGCAGAGGAATGGAGCACTGGACAAAGCAAGGCAAGATTAGAGTCAGGCTTGAGTGACAAGTGCAAAGCGACAGCAGATATAGAGTGAACAATCAATAGAGAGAAAACAGGTGAGAAACCAATGAGTGGCTGCACTGCATGCAGCTGCCACCTTGAAGGAAAAAAAAAAACAAAGACATGAGGGAAACACAGAACTGAGAGGACAGCAATCAAACCCTAGTCCTGACCATTTGTAATTTGCAATGTGTGAATAATTTGAAAAAAACAAAAAACAATCATGAAACAATCTTAGCTAAACTGATAACATAAAAACTTTCTGGACTTGATCACATGGCAATATGAACTCATAAACTACAATCATTGTGACTCACCTAATGTAAAGGTTGGTGTTATTTAGCAATTACTAAGCGCTGTAAGTCGGGCTGAAGAGAAGAATGCTGCAAACAGAGATCAGGCTCCACATGAAGCTCATACCGGTATTCTGTCTTGAGTGCCACCAATAAAGAAAATCAGGCTTTGCATAAGATTGTTGTCGTAAATAGCATCACAAACCTGAGCGCTTTGTCAGAAAGATCAGGATTTTCAGAGAGAGTATGAATCCAAAAATTTGTTATAGATTTTTGTGAAAACAGTCATTTTAAAGCACTGCCATAAGATAAGTCAATAAGACTGTTGTGCTCCTTCATGCTTAAACTTGCAATGGCAAGATTTGTCCCTAGTTTACACAAGTTTACAATAAGTTTACAAAAGGATTTTCGGAATGGTGGTGGCATAGTGGGATAAAGCACATAACTGTTAATCAGAAGGTCGCTGATTCAATCCCCACAGCCACCACCATTGTGTCCTTGAGCAAGGCACTTAACTCCAGGTTGCTCCAAATGCATAAATGTAAATTTTCATTCCAGGTAACCTGAACATCTGGAGATGAAAATAAGTCATGCATCTGGCTCTTCAGACCTTGGAGATGCTCTTCAATCAGCTTTGCAACCAAGCTCATGTAGGCTCATGGCTTCTTCTGGCCCAAAATTTGACAAATTCTCAAATGATTGTATTTGCAAATATGCCTGGCCCGCATGCCATTGTGGCTTCGATTTTATTTTGGACTGTCACTGATTTGCCTTGAAGACTCAACTTCAGACCATTTAAGTGATTGAAGTGCTTCCCGATGTAAACTGCAATGAACGGAGCTCATGAGTGGCACAACCGTTCTCACACGTGACTCCGTTGCGATGCCCCACCATCGCTCTTGCTCCGTCTGTGCTCAGACCCAAACATTTTGACCAATCTATTCCATTTGACACAATAAATGCATTCAAAATATCAAATATGGCTTTGGCAGCTGATTGAGCTGCCAGCGGCTTACACAAAAGGATATCCTTTTGTAATTCTCTGTTATGTTGAGTATATTTTAAGTGCTGTAACTGTACTTTTACTGCGCTACTACCCCACCATCTGTTTACTACATATCCCTGTCCTGATTACATTTTTTCTATCAACATGATAAGTTAGGGAGAGCCTTGTGACTCCTGTCAAATCAAATCACATGTAAAAAACTTGAACGGCAGCTATAGATCTGGCGCCAACTGTTATGGATATGGAGAATGCCTCAAACACAGTTTACAGCTTGATTGAGCGCTAATGCGGTCAAATAGTCAAATACACTTTATAATTCCTCCAATGACTGTCTTGATGCGGATTTAATGTAAATGCAGTTGTTTATGTCTAAAGTTAATTTAAACAGTGGGACAAAAAGCATATTTGTATCAAAATGTCGGACTTGAAGTGTACATGTAACCGATTTGAACACTGTCTAATAGGCTATATATCATATAAAGGCTATTAATCAAACAACTATAACAAGGAAACGAGAAAACCATTCACTACTTTTGGCCGAATAACTTGAGTAGCTTTAAACGTTTTAATGTAATAGAATAGAACAGTGACATTTTTAATAATAATATTTTTTGAAAATATTGTTTGTTTTAATAATACTGAGCCCTGATGTAGAGATTGTGTTAATTGGTGTAATAAATTAGGAAAGTAGAGATGATAAAATAATTTATTATTATGCTTAGCCTTTATAAAAATAGAAAAGTATCAACATTTGCAGAGCAATACTTCAGCAGAATATTCCACCAGTTCCAAATTGTGCATCATGCATTAGAATGAGAACACCACTGATTCTGGGCTTAAAAGATACAAGAACTAAATCACTGTGGAACATTGTATCTCAAAAGGAGGATCCCCCCATGTGCTACTTAACAGAATTTTCATTTTAGTGTGAATTATTTCTTTTTCATTTACTCACCCTCATGCCATCTGTCAATTACTTTCTTTCTTCAGAACACACATTTTTAGAAGAATATTTCAGATCTCTAGGTCCATTCAATGTAAGTGAAGGGGTGCCAAAATGTTGACGCTCCAAAAAGCACATAAAATCAGCATAAAAGTAATACATACAACTGCAGTTGTTTAATCCATGACTTCAGAATTGATATGACAGGTGTGGGTGAGAAATATCAATATTTAAGTAAATTTTTGCTAGAAATTCTTCTCTCTGCCCAGTAGGTGGCGATATGCATGAAGAATGTGAATCACCAAATATAGAAGAAGAAAGTGAAAGTTAAAGTGGAGATTGACTGAGCAGGGAGGATAATTAGTAAAAAGGAAATTAAATATTGATCTGTTTCTCACCACATCTATCAGATCACTTCTGAAGACATGGATTAAACCACTGGAGGCACATGGATTAGACTACTTTTATGCTGATTTATGTGATTTGGGGAGCTTCAATATTTTAGCACTGATTCACTTTCATTGTATGGACCAAAAGAGCTGATATATTCTTCTAAAAATCTTAATTTGTGTTCTGCAGAAGATAGAAAATCATACACATCCAGGATGGCATGAGGGTGAATTAATGATGAAAGACTTATCATATCTGGGTGAATTATTCCTTTATGAGCGTGATGTAGCCCCTGTACCAAACAACTGTTCCCATGCCTACTCTACCTCCTCTATTCTGCAGGACATGACGTGTTAAGTGATCCTGCTTATTTAGCTTTTTTTTTTTTTGCATCCCTTGCATTGTTTGAACATGCTTTATGCACAACAATAGCGCTCTGTTGGCATTAAGGGAAATTTAGACCCTACACATAAACTGATTCTAATGTAACTGTTTCATACATTACGATTTAAAATGGTGATTAGTGTATTGGAAATAACTTTTTAATCTTTTAATTTCTGTAATCAATGGAATCAGATTCATGTATTGCTTATCATAGATAAGTGATGTATTTTAAATGTTGGCATACAGTGTTCATTATAATGGGGCATAGGTGTTGCAACTCAGTACTCAATTCACACTACTCATGAGGACTTTTAAATGAGCTTCTCTTTTACTCTTACTTGAGTTGTTTTTAGGACAGCTACTTTTACTCTAATCACACTACATTTTTGGGGAAGTAACATAACTTCTACTTGAGTGATTTTTCAGTACTCTTTCCACCCTTGCCCATACCTCAACCTCACTAGCAATAAATGTGGGAATTTTGCAGAACAACATGTAGTTACACAGTAAATACATAGTCTTGTATATATTAATCGTTAGTACATAGTAGTTAAGGCCACCTAATATAAAGTGTGACAGTAATAACATATAGAAAATGTATTACCTAGAGAAATTAAGTTAATATATACATTTTTTCTAATGTAAATGTATATATACAAATTTCAAAGTTTGCAAAAGAGTACACACTTGAACAGAGGTGCTGGGTCCTGTCGTTTTTATGTTTGGGGTTCTTTTAATGATTCGTTAAATCGACAGCCTTAATTATGTTGAATAAATGTTGCATATTACTTACCTATTTTTAAAGAAGACTCCCCAAGAATTCCAAAATCAGCTTTCAGAGGGTTTCTTGCTACATTAAGGATCTTAAAACTCCTGGTAATGTGCACCATGTTTAAATTGCTGAAATTTGTAAAAACTTCAGTTGTGGCTCAGGTGGAAATCATGATCACACGACCTGATCTTTAGAACAGTGGTCTTGCGGCTTGCAAGTCACTGTTAAAGGCTGTTGTCTGTCATTACTGAGGTTCACCTCCAGTCAGTTAGCCTGTTAGACAGTCAGAGGTAATCTGACAAAATGTCAAAGGCATGTAGAGAGAGGGAGAGGTGGGCAGAGAAAAGAGAGGTGAGATTTTGTTGTGGTCTGCCCACCGACCTCTGGTTATGAGTCATTATATCAAATGCTGATTAGATGATCAAAGGTGATATTGAGACAGCAGTAAAAGTAGATCTAAAGGATAATGTAAAACCATTTAGTGGGGTACTTTATGGCTACAAGGTGGTTTATGTCTGCCCTGATAGACAAAGAGGATGAACTGAATTGCTCTCGTTACTGTTTTATGTCAGCGTGTCATATGCAAAGATTGTTGATCATTAAGAAACATTGGCACATGCAAACATGCATGACATACAGCACGCCTGCCTGCATTTGACATTTGAGTAATGACACCATACGTTCTCATAATATCCAGAAGAATATTTTGGAGGCGCCGCAAGATGATTCATTTTTTACAGTCACAATCCTTATAGTTTGATGTATGTATTCATCAGGTCTGGGCACATTTGTAAACTGGCACGTTCACATCACCCCCCACTACACTGTTTCTTGTATCTGCGCTACACATCAATATAACATGCAGCCATTTGGTTGCACATATTTAGCAATTAAGGTGAGTTTCAAAGCCAAGTTTTAGATTGATACACACAGAGCCAGATGGCCATTAATGCCATAGTTTTTCAACCAAATACATTTGTAATGTTTTCCTTTGCTATTAAGATCTTAAGATCTAATCATGAGTTTGTTTCATTTCAAACTAGCAAATCGTGGTTTGAGAAACATTTTAATAACTCTTATTGTTTTTAAGTCTTTATAAAGTAGCAAATAGATATTGGAAGAAAAAAAATATTGGAGTCCTTTTTTTGATCACTGGGTGCATTAGCTGCTAACTACCATCTGGTGGTAGTTTTATATATTGTATTGCAGAGCATGCTGACTAATGCAGATTTCTCTAATTTCTGCAGATGTTTTTACATCCATTAACAGCATCAGTGAAAAAAAAAATACATTAGCAAATGTAAATATTCATGATTTAATTTGTATGTGTATGTGTATATTATATATCAGAAATCATATTAAGAATGGTAAACAAGATTTTTTTATTAGATTATTTTATTTTTATTATGTATAGTAACCATAAATGTATTGCAATTTATTCAAAATGGACAGAGCTCGAGTGAAATTCAAATTGAAGGGATTGTTTGTGGTAAACAAGGCCAATTCATCTTGTGGGATGTGTGGTGCATTTCATGCATTTGAAGGTCCAATCATTTGTCTATATGGGTATAAATACTGTGTCTTAAGAGTTTTTTAGGGAACTAACAAACAAGATAAGTAACTAAATAAATATAACCTTTAAATGTATAAAATGGCAACATAAGGTATGTGAACCCTTTGGAATTACCTGTATTTATGCATTAATTTGTCTTAAATTTTTGGTTGTAAACAAATGACAATAATGAACAAACACAATCTGTTTTTAAAAAAAAAAAAAAACACAAATTATTGTATTGTTCTTGTACATATCAAAAATTCACAGAGTATGTTGGAAAATGTATATGAACCCCTAGGCTAATGATGTCAACAAAAGCTAATTAGAGTCCAATAAATAGAACGTGATTGAAGGTGTGGTTTGGAGCTACTATGACTTATAAATCAGTCAAACATTTTGAGTTTGCTATTCACAAGAAGCATCTGCTGACATGGACCATGCCATGCATGGAAGCAGAGTAAGAGCACTCGCCCATCACTGTAGCTGAAGTCACTGAGGTAGTCAATAAACTCCTCGGTGGCAGGGCTCAGGAAGTGGATGAGATTCATCCAGAAAATCTGAAGGCTCTGGATGTTGATAGGCTATCTTGATTGACACGCCTTTTCAACATTGCATGGAAGGGGGGTACGGTACCCTTGGATTGTCAAAGTAGGGTGGTGGTCCCCATTTTTAAGAAAGAGGACAGGAGGATGTGCTCCTCCTCAGCCTCCCTGGGAAAGCCTATGTTCAGGTTCGGCTTGTAGTTGAACTTCGGATTCAGGGAGAAAAATTTGGATTCTGTCCTGGGCATGGAACACTGGACTTTTTACCCTCTCGAGAATACTGAAGGAATCATGGGAGTTTGCCAAACCATTCTACATGTGTTTTGTAAACTTGGAAAAGGCATATGACATATGATGTGTCCCGAGATGAATTCTGTGTGTGGTGCTTCGGGAGTACGGGGTATCGGGCTCGCTGCTATGAACCATATGGTCCCTTTATGACCAGAGCAAGAGTTTGGTTCACATTGCCAGCAGTAAGTCAAACTTGTTTCCAGTAAATGCTGGACTCTGTCACCAGTTCTTGGTACAACCAAGGGGTGGAGGGGGTCCAATTTGGTGACTTCTGGATTGCATCTCTGCTTTTTGCAGACGATGTGGTCCTGTTGTCTTTATTGGGTAGTGCCCTCCTGTGTTTATTGGGACAGTTTGCATAGTGTGAAGCATCAGGAATGAGGATCAGCTCATCCAAGTCTGAGTCCATGGCCCTATGCTGGAAAAGAGTAGAGTGCCCACTTCATGTAGTAGATGAGTGGCTGCCCCAGGTGGAGTAATTTGAGTATCTTGGGGTCTTATTTATGAGTGATGGAGAATGGAGAGTGAGATCAGCAGATGGATTGTCAGCAGTTATGCGGGCATTGTACCGGTCAGTCATGGTGAAGAGAGAGCTGAGCCTTAAGGCAAGGCTATTGATTTACCAGTCGATCTATGTTCCTACCCTCACCTATGAACTCAAGCTTTGGGTAGTGACCGAATGAGATCCCAGATACAAGTGTCAAAAATTCGTTTCCATAGGGTGTCTGGCCTCAGCCTTAGAGATAGGTTAAGGAGCATGGACATCGCATCGAAAGTATTCAGTTGAGGTGGTTCGGACATCTTTTTGGGATTCCATCTGGGAGGAGACCCCAGGGCAGACCCAGGTCAAGCTGGAGAGATTTAATCTCTAGGCTGGCCTGGGAACACCTCGGTGTCCTCCTGGGAGAACTAGCTGAAGTGGCTGGAGAGAGGGAGGTCTGGGTATTCCTGCTCAGAGTGCTGCCCCGTGAACCTTCTAAACCCTTCTGCCACTACACATTTCTTCGCACATGCACAACTGGTTGCATATTAATTTGTGATATAATGCGACACATCCCGTTAAAAGAATGCCGCTCTATGCAAATATAGTGGTTCAGGTTCCAACAGACTAGATGGAAGCTTAATGCAATGTGATTATCTTTAAAGAACTTGAAATGTGTTTTCTTGTGAGCACACTTGCTAATTAGATACAGAATGTATAAAAAACCTGAACTGATGCCTGCCTGCATGAAACAGAATGAAGTGATGAACAATCTGCCAATAACTGTTTTCTTTTTTGAATCGGAGGTGCCGAAACGCCATTCCGCACTGCTCTGCTACAATTTAACCCCATGCTCACAAGGCCTTTTTGCATCAATTCAAGTGTGAACACATTTGCGTAAAGTGTAGTAGTAGTGTAGCATAGGCTAAACTAGCTTTTGGGAAGATTATCAGTATGATAATGACAATCTTTGGTCTGTTCCTAGGACAAACCAATCATATGGTTTCAGAAGCTCAAAGGTCGTATGGACTAATTTTTTAGTGGAGACTGATGACCATCGTCACTACGAACTATAATTATATATGACAGGAGCTACGTTTCCTCTAAATATTCTAATTCCACAGAAGAAGAAAAAAATACATTATACAGTGTTTGGAACAACAAGGCGGTAAGTAAATAATTTTCATTTTTGGGTAAAACATTATTTTCATATAATCTTTTAGATTAATTTATGTCAGAATTTTCACACACTACAGTTTGCTTTCAACTACTTCCAAGCAAAGTCAGTCCTTCATTAGTCCAAGGGTTAGCATGGGTCAGACGCCACTCCTCCAGGACCTAAAAAAAAGCAAGACATCTGGTGCAGGATGATTTCAGGAATAATAATGCCCTTGGCCCCTCCATTTACATCAGGAAGCTCAAGAGGAAGCAGCATACCTCTATTTCACAAAAAGCAAGTATACCTCTATCTCCTTTTTGCCTTTTTCTTAACTGATTTAGAAGCCATTTCCTTTAATCTTAACCCCTCTGAGGAAAAAAAAGTAAAGACATGAGTAAAGAAAAGTAAAGTCTCATATCAGAAGAGCAAAGAAACATCTCCCAACCTGTCTGCGGATTTAGCGTTAAACTTTTCATCGAGATCCCCCTGTAAGCACTTCACACAAACAACCACCTTCCCCCTCTCTCGGCAGGAAATGTGTCTGGCTTGTTTGTTTGGGTTACAGCCCCACAATAACAGGCCCCTTGCATGCCATGTCGGTGTTGAGTTTCTGAGTTAGTGCTATAAAGCAGTTTCCACTTCTGATACATGGTGGCTTGTTGACTTATTTCTGATCTGTCTTGTTGTTTTCCCACACTTTTGCTTGTTTCAATGGCCTCTTTACTCTTGATAATTCTTGCTTGGAAGACATGCATGCATAACACACATTCCAAATGGTAACTGAATTTGATGACACACCACACTAGCTGCATTTGTGGAGTGCCAATGGCATTCTATGCGCTGTTACATAGTTGAATGAAGCACAGAATGTCTTTGGTATGTACAAATATGCTATTTTCTACATGACACTCTTGGTAACCCCAAATAATGTTAATGTTTATTCAAGAGTCCCCATTGCTCTGTGTAAGGGTGTTTCAAGGAGAAGTTTAATAGCCAGATATAGCATTGTCCTGGGTGTGTTTGTGTGTCAAGAAAGTGAATTTGTGAATGTGAAGTACGTAGCTGCTTTGCTCTGTAACTGATTAAAATCTATTAACACAAATGTGACTTAATAGTCATTCCTACAACTCTGTGCCTTTTAAGTTCCATGTCAAGTTGTGGTATTTATAATTTTTCATTTTATAATGTTTAATAAACAATTTTAATAGACATGTTAAAAAGAATAAAGACTAAAAAGAATGGGACAAAACAAATTCTAATTTTAAATAATTTGTATAATTTTACAAACCCAATTCCAAAAAAAGTTTGGACAGTATGAAAAATACTAATAAAAACTAAACATTTTCATTTGTAAATTATATTCACACTTTGCTATTAATTGAAATAAATAGTTCTGTTTGTATAGTGTTTAAAAATTGAAAACACAACAACTACACATTATCTGATGTTTTACCATGTGAATTTCTTTGTTTGTTTTTTTTATATACAGTCATTTAAAATCAGATGATTGCAACAGTTGAGACAGGGGCAATTTAAGACTGATAGCTATTTGACGAGTTAAAATAACAAGGCAATGTGAAACAGGAGATATTAAACAGGAGAGGCAATTGTGTCATAGTACATAAGAAGCCTCCAAAAACAGCCTAGTCCTTCAAGAGCGAGAATAATTCGAGACTTGTCAATTTGCCAAAAGTTACTTCAGCAAATAATCCAGCACTTTGAGACAATGTTCCCCAAAGACAAATTGGAAGGATTTTGAGCATTTCACCCTCTACAGTGCACCATAGAGTTAAAAGATTCAAGGAATATTGTCAAATCTCGGTGCACAAGACGAAAACCACTTCTGAACGTGATCTCTGATCCCTCAGACATAACTGTCTGAAAAAATATAATTAATCTTAAATTTGGGATTACTTTAGAAAACCTTTGTTAGTCAACACCATTCGCTGCTGCATCCAAAGATACAAGTTAAATCTTTACTATGGAAAGCAGAAGCAATATATCAACACTGTCCAGAAGCGCTGCCGAATTCTCTGAGCTCGGTCTCATCTCCGATGGAAAGTAGAACAGTGAAACTGTGTTTTTAATCTGATGAGTCCACATTTCAAATAGTTTGTGAAAAACACAGCTGCTGTGTTCCCCGAATAAAGAGGAAAAACACCATCAAAGCTGTTATTAGTGTCAGGTCCAAAAGTCAGTGTCTGTAGGGGTGTGTCAGTGCCCATGGCATGGGTAGCTCGCACATACACTACCGTTCAAAAGTTTGGGGTCACTTGTCTGAAATGTTTCTCATGATCTTAAAAATCTTTTGATCTGAAGGTGTATGCTTAAAAGTTTGAAATTAACTTTGTAGACAAAATATTATTCTGCCAAAACATATACATTTATTTAATTACAAATCTAAAATTTCCTAAAAAAAAAAAAGTTTTTGAAATGGATGACTTGGATCAAAATATGAAGAAAAGAAGCCAATAAGTGCCCAACATAGATGGGAACTCCTTCAATACTGTTTAAAAAGCATCCCGGGGTGATTCCTCAAGAAGTTGGTTGAGAAAATGTCACGAGTACATGTCTGCAAAATCTAGGCAAAGGGTGACTACTTTGAAGATGCTAAAATATTACATAGTTTTGGATTTATTTTGGATTTTTTGGTCACAAAATAATTCCCATATTTCCATTTCTATTATTCCATAGTTTTGCTGACTACTATTATTCTAAAATGTGAAATAAATAAATAAATAAAGAATGAGTAAGTGACCCCAAACTTTTGAACGGTAGTGTATGTCACAGCGCCATTAATGCAGACAGATATGTAAACATTTTGGATATGTAAAAATGTCCCTTGACTTATTGGCCACACTGCTATGCCAGGATACTTTATACTTTAATTGAAGATATGTTGTTAAATGATATCATACACTTTGAGTGACATCAGCCATTTAGCAAAATTATGTTGGAGTTATTTGAAGTATGTAACTCTTCTATTTAATTTCTGTTTTCCTTTATTTTATGATGTTAGTCATACAGTATGTGGTTAAGCATAGCAAATCCACTCTGTTACAGGATTATATAGGAACAAATTATGTAATTTTAAAAGTTCAATCGATTTATATTGACTAAAATAATATAATCAGTGTTAGTTAACAAATATGTTCATTAAATATCATTCACAGACCATGTAGTGGCTAATTTATCCACTGAATATCAAACCTGTTATTGGCCATGCTGTCTCCTCAATAATCCTAAAGAGTTGGACAAACACCTTGATGGACATCTGAATTTTTTAAAGTAATTTAGCTTGAACAGTATGATTTATACAATCTTTAGCATGTCCCTTAAATGATGAAACATAAATATACTTAAAAAATATGTTTCATTTTTCAAAAGCTTCATAGATGAAAAGGCCCCAAATTATAATTATGGAGCTCAAGCCATAAATTGCATATACCATACCAAATGTGAGGCTAATTTACGTTCATTTCACACTTGAAATGTGAATAAATCTATTGAAGCTGTATAGTTGTAAGAGCTTTATATATTCAACATTTCTCATTTTACCCCATCATCTCTCTTTTTTATGACTTTCTCTCTCCTTCCCCCTCTTTAATGATGTCTCTTCCTCTTTGCCTTCATACTTTGAATGTACTGATGCAACTTTGAAATCAGAAGATTGGGACTGAGGTTCTTCAGGGTGAGCAATTTAAACCAGATGAGTCACATTCCAATTTCCCAGCATTACTGTGTATAAAGCGGCCCCTAGCATGCTCAATCCTCCCAATAAATTCTCCATGATGCTAAATAACACTGCAAGATTAAAAGATCAGTTAAAATCAGTCCAGCCATGTTTGAAAAAGGTAGAGGCTTCAGTTACTTTCTCCTTAAGAAGTCAATAACGAACTAATTTGACCAGTACTGACTGCTAGAAAAGTCGATTATTCTTGAAACAGGACTGAGAGGGAACTTTTTTGAAATATTCGTTAGACTTGGCTTCATTATTGGCATGCATGAGTACAATCAGTGTAGCATGAGAGAATTGGTTTGTTTCTGTGGCAATGTTCAGAGTAGCATACTAACATACTAGTAAAATAGAAACATATTTACTGCATTTTGCTTTTGCACGACAGTACTGTTTTTTTATATTTTTTATATATATATATAGTATGCAGTATACAGAATACACTGTGCAGTTATCATAAGTATTAAACAGACTGTTATTGCATGTGTGTTTTAAGGTCAGATGTCACAGGCAAAACCAGAAAAGAGTTGCTGAAGTTTTGAACAGACTGATCGTTTTTTGTTTGTTTTTTTATTGTGGGGATTCCTGCTTTTGTTTTTTTACCAGCTCCTGCAAAGCGAAAGTGTCCCTCATGCTAGTCACCGGCCACCTCCACTGCAGTCTCTGCTGACAGCACATCTGTCCATTATCCATGGCTGCAGGGAGCCTGTCTACACAATACTTAAAATATTCATCCATTTCTAAACACAACCAGACAAATCACAGGCATTTAATTCCCCATCCATTATCAGATAATTATATTAATATTCTACTTAAAAGTTCGGCCATTAATAGCAGCTTTTCTGAATTGTCCTCCTAAAACAGTTTAATTACTTTTCAAGACTTTTAAAAACCCAATACTGAGGAGGAAAAAGAAGAACTTTATTCATCCCTTCAGCCCCTTCAAATGTTTTTTGAATTAATTCTCAATGGAGGACACATTGTCTGTCCATCCCTGCTATCCTGTATCTGGACACATCATTAGGTGCTCTTTGTGTTGACCTGACTCTACTGAAAAAGCCATTCCTCCTTTTTCTCCCAGGCTACCTTGACATGGACCTGACAAGGGTGACATGTCTGGGAGTGGGGGATGTTTTCTTTCTCTCTTTCGTTTTCTTTTGCACAGTCCCTCTGCTGTCTCAGCACAGGCTGTCAGTTTGAGGAGTGTGCGCCCCCAAATTTAATAGGGCTTTCTCCCAGTGCCTCCCTTTGGACAGACAGACACTGGAGAATTCAGCGCCGCTCATTTTGAGAACTGCAGAGCAAAGTTCACTACACTCCTTTTGTGCTGTGCATCTGACTTAGTATTAAGAGTTTTTCCATTTTTTTTCTTTCCATCACAAACATTCCAGCATTTGAAATGAGCCTCTGTGCCACATGAAATGCCTGGAGAAAGAGAAGAACATAGGATCTATGTTTTTGGTGTAGAGTTTCCATAATTTACATTGGACAACATGTGGCGACCAAACAATGTAACAAAATTCATCAATGTAGTCAATAATTTGCAGCTAAAATAACATTATTGTCGACACCTACCATGCTTAACAATGTTGCAAGTGTACCTGTCTTTAATGTATTCTGGGTTGAATTTCCTTTTACTTTGTGTGGTTTGGTCAACTACCTCGACAACTGGCTAATTATAGCTCACTCTCGAGACGTGTTGTGTGCGCACAGGGACCTGTTGCTCTCACCCCTCAGCCAGATAGTGCTTCAGGTCAACTTGGAAAAGAATATGCTTCTCCCGGTTCAAAGCATCTCTTTTCTTGGTCTGGAGTTGTACTCAGTCTCGATGACGGTGCACCTCATGAACGAGCATGCCCAGTCGGCGCTGACCTGTTTGATGGTTCCACTGAAACTATTGCAGAGGCTACTTGGGCATATGGCATCCTCGGCTGTGACCACACCGCTCGGTTTGATGCATATGAGACCGTTTCAGCACTGGCTCCGGACTCGTCCCGAGATGGTCATGGCGCTGCGGGACACATCACGCTGATCAGTGGCCACCTTTTCAGCCCTTGGAATGACCTTGCATTACTATGGGCAGGTGTTCCCCTAGAACAGGTCCAGGCACGTCTGGTTACGACCGACGCCACCATGATGGGCTGGGGCGCTGTATGCAATGGGCATGCAGCCTCCGACTCCAGGGCCGGCAGCTACGTTGACACACTAGCCTCGAGTTGTTGGCAATACTGCTCGCCCTGCGGAGGCTCTGGCTGTTGATCCAGGGCAAGCACATGTTGGTTCGGACAGACAACATGGCAATGCTGGCATATATCAACCATCAGCATGGTTTACACTCCCGTTGTATGTCACAACTCACCCGCCATCTCCTCCTCTTAAGTCAGCAGCACCTCAAGTCGCTGTGAGCCACTCACATCCCGGGCAACCTCAGCACTACAGCAGACGCGCTGTATTGATGGGTTACCCACAAGGGAGAGTGGAGACTCCACCCTCAGGTGGTCTAGCTGATCTGGAGTCAATATGGGCAGGCACAGGTAGACCTGTTCGTCTCCTCAGAATCCTCCAACTGCCCACTTTGGCAATCCCAGACCAATGCACACTGGCACACAGCTGGCCTCCTGGACTACACAGATATGTATTTCACCCTTAGGAAAACACAAACTGGTCATAAGGTTCCTGAGAGGCATAGGAGGTTGAATACCTCCAGACTGCACCTCGTTCCCTTGTGGGACCTCTCTGTAGTCCTGCAAGGCCTACGAGGGGCTCCCTTTGAGCCCTTAGAGTCAGGGGAGCTTAAGACACTCTCTGAAGGCTGCCCCCCTGACAGTACTCACCTCCATTAAGAGGGTAGGGGACCTGCAAGCGTTCTTTGTCAGTGAAACGTGTCTGAAACGTGCCTGGAGTTCAGTCCAGGTTACCCCCCTCCCGGAGGGGAAGACATGTGTTTTTTTCCCCCTATGCGAGTTCAAGAGATGGTGAACCCTGGACGTTTTTCCTCCTTACCCCTGTGGAAGGTGAATTTGGCAGATAAATTCAATGCTGGCTCAGTACATGCATTAGTATGCCCTGTACTGTGGTAGGTGCTCCACATGTGCTGGTTACCCATGGGTAACCCTGTGTGATGTATTTTCCATGGTATGGTTTCCCTGTTGGTAAATCCGTGTCTTCCTTGGGCAGAGCTACCTCTGCCACTGGTCACCTTGTTTGTAGTGCATATCCCCTACCGTGGGACTTCTTCCATATGCGATACTGCCGGTCGGTAAGTCCATGTGACGTATTCTCCACACGTTACCCTTTGGGCAGGGAGTGGTCTCCACGGTGACTTTCCTCTCGGGAAAGGCACCCCCCTGACATGGGCACATATGGCAAAAAAAAGACCCATCTGAATGATTTTCCATTTTTGTGCGAGAGAAAAGAATAGAAGTGGCCACGGCTGGCGCGGCCTGTCCCCACTATGAGTATGTCTTGTGCACGGGTTGCGAGGGGCTGTACTACACACGTTGGGGGTGGTTACGTGGGGGCCGGGTGCACTTCCTATGAGGCACGCAGTGTTCTGCATGCACCTGCATCACCAGTCCACGTAACACAGTTCAGCTGGTTGTGGCATTTCGTATAGGGACCCCTAGTGTCACTACATCGACACAATGTCGAGTGAGTGACAGATAGGGAATGTCTTGGTTACTGTCATAACCTCTGTTCCCTGATGGAGGGAACGAGACTTTGTGTCCCTCTTGCTACCCTCTGAAATGGCCATGACTCTGTCTCGGCTCTTCAGCACAAAACCTGTATGAGTGGTTGCGAGCTAGAGCCTTTTATACCAGTATATCCGGGGGAGTGGCATGGAAATTCCACTCGCCAATTCCCATTGGCCTTTTCTCAAAGATCAGAGGTGTTTGGGGCCCCCTAGTGTTACTACATTGACACAATGTCTCATTCCATCCATCAGGGAATGGAGGTTACTACATTTTCGTGGCATGAACATTTGCTACAGCGTTGGTCTTGTCAGTAATTTAGAAAAGCTGGGCCAATTTTGGGGGCATCAAAATTTGGACATGGGAAGTATTTTGTCCTCCATTATGAACAATTATATGGTTAGTTGCATTTTTTTATTTGCTTTTAGCAGTGTCCCCCTGCTTCTGCTTTCAGTTTCTTAGTAATTTCTATAAAAAAAACACATGCTTAAAGGTTTGCGCTTTAATTTAATAGCCCTCTCAAACACCACCAACAAGTGGTGTCTGAATAGCATGCATCAGTCTAAATGTAAAGGTCTGCAGTCTTTCTTACTATGGATTTAGCCTTCTGACAAGAAACGTTGGCACTTTGTCACTCTAAAAAGCATTGGCCACCATTATGTTCACGTTTTAATTAATAACACTGTATCTTAAATGGATTGTTTTATAACACAGCATTAGAAGCAATGCAGCTATGGGATAGCGTTTGACTGCTTGCCCCATAAAATCAAACTCCATGTGATGTGAAGTTATGCGTGACCACTAGAGTGGCCCACCTGCAGAAGGCCCAGCATAAACATGGACAGTAGTGTATTAACATAGACTTCTCCTGTTTCGGGACAGCTGCAGCCCACACACACCCACAAACCCCTCTAAATCCTTTGCTAAATCTCGAACCATCACAGGATTTCACATAACTTGTTTGCGCCTTACAGAGGCTACAGGCTACTTTTTCTCTAGCTAATGTTACAGTCAGAGGGGTCATGCTCATTCACATTTTCAAAAATTTCAGTCAAGAGGATTTGCAACTTCAAAAATAAACTGTTTTTGTAACGTTGATGATTAAGTTGGCCAATTATTGTAGGTAAAATCTAAAACTCTGTAGCAGAAATCGACCATTAACATTAACTAAATTAGTTCAGTCCAATCAAGTACAAACTTGTATGACTTTCTCCTATGTAACACAAAATGGGTTATAATCACAATGTCAAAGTTACTCTTTTCCATAAAATAAAAAAATTCAGTAATCACTCCCTGTGGATATAGACCAACAAATTGACAGACAGACAGACACACAGATAGAGATAGATAGACTAAATCATCTTACATTCCTATTGAATGTAATTATTTAGTTGTTAAAAAAAGTTTATATTTTGTTTTCATTGATTAACACATCTTATCTTGTCTGTGACATCAAGTGAAACTATATAAAATAACTAAAATAAAAGCATGATGCCCCTGGTGTCAGTCCTCTGAAAACCCTTTAACAAGTTGGAGGGCATGACCACGGAACAAAAAATCAAAAATCCTGGTCAACAAACAAACTCAAAACAGCTACAACACAGTCAACTTAGCATAGTGTGTACTGAGATCAACTTTGTGAAGAGCCTTTAATAATTTACACATAACAGACACCAACATGGATGTTTTAAATCAACATCAGAACATATTTTTACCCCTATTAAACATTCCTCTGTCATAATCCTATAATTGGGCAACAGGTTGTCTTCTTTCAGCACTCCAGATAGGTTTGGAAGGGAGAAATTCTCAATGTTACTTACTCTGCCAAGGAGATGCACTGTCTACTGTTTCACTGTCACCTGCTGTCGTCTGTATGTAATGCAGTGCAATGGTTTTGGCTTCTAAATAAACTGACCTTTGACAACAGGCCTGAATTCCTCCTACCTATTTTGCTTAGCTGGTGTTTCGGGGACTGCACACTGCAAAATGTTTTCCTTGGCCTGCTACTTAGCAAATGTGCCAGCGACCCCTGTGCTTGCAGCGAGGAGAGAGGGAATTTCAACCGATTGGACATGCTCCATAAATCATCAGCCACATTCTTCCAGAGGAGCAGGAGAATGAGCTGAGGGGTTAAGGGGGACAGGGGTTTGTAAGAGTGTGTGTACGAGTTGGACAGAAGGTAGGGGGTGGCACTGTACAAGGAGTGTGACTGGCTAGCCCTCCAGTCAAGGACAAACATGTATGTGAGTTTTTGTGTGTTTGCAAGAAGGATAGAGAGAGACTGCAAGACATTTTTTTTCTCATAGAGTTGAGTTTTATTATATTAAAAATTAACATGAATTTTAAATCATCCCTACTTTCACAAAGACAAAGTCAATTGATGAATACATTTTTTTTTCCTGTGTTGACATTTATTTTAAAACAGGACATTTGGGTGGGATTTATCAAATGGCATATCCCCTTTTTTAAATAGCCAATAGGCTTTAGTTATGTCACATCCATGAACTATGATATGCTACTTCCATGTAGTTGGTTGCAGGTGGTATTAGGGGGGATGGACTTTCTCAATATAAAAGGCTTTTATATTGTTCAAAATCCAGTATAGCGCAGGATGAGTTATCAATATTATTGCTTTTCATGGATGAGACTGTAAGTTGTAAATGTGTATATCTGCTAAAAGTGAGTTTTGTCAGTGTTTGTGAGCAGTGTTCGAATTGAGTCAGAGCTCTTGGTGGGTTCCCTTACACAACCCCAGTTAACTTTACATTATTTTGATAGTGAGATAACATGTAGTGTTAGATAAATATAGAAACATATGGTGTGCATATCAACTGCATGCAGATTAATTAAACTCTAGTTTAGTTCTAAGTTAAAATATGATTTAATGTTTGTTATTAAGGTGTACCAACAATCAGAGGCAGACTAGACATTGGGAGAGCCTGCAGCTAAATGGGGCATGATATTCCAAAGTGGGACATGTTGTGATGAAGGGGGCCATGATATGCAGAAGGGGACAGCGAAACACATTGCCACAACCCACAATCCCCCTTGCCCGGTAGACAACTTCACATTAGAATTTACAAGGAATATGTCTTGGTGACAGGAGCTTCCAGTTCACACCAATACAAAAACAATACAAAAAACAGCAGCAAGACATAGATAATAATAATCTGTTATGTACAGTGCAATTTATTTAATTATATTTTCCAGAGGAATGAAATGGCAGAACAGTTTAAATTTGTTGGATAAATATTAAAAAAAACTGAACTGTGTATTGCACATAGTTCTTGCTCAATGGGGCAGTTTTGACTGTTCATGAGATGGCCTGAAGGTTCTGGTGCTCAGAGCTCTGAGGTATCGGCCAGAAGCCAACAGTTCAAAAAGGTAATGGCCACGGTGAGTGGGGTCTAGAGTGATTTTTCCAGCCCTTTTCCTCACTCTGGAAGTGTATAGTTCTTGAAGGGGGGCAGGGGGCAACCAATAATCCTCTCAGTACTCCGAACTGTCCTTTGTAGTCTTCTGATGTATGATTTCGTAGCTGAACCAAGCCAGACAGTTATTGAAATGCAGAGGACAGACTCAATGACTGCTGAGTAGAACTGAATCAGCAGTGTCTGAGGCATGTTGAACTTCTTCAGCTGGTGAAGTTCAACCTCTGCTTGGCCTTTTTCACAATGGAGTCAATTTGTGTCATCCACTTGGTCCTGTGAGATGGTAGTGCCCAGGAACCTGAACGACTCCATGGCTGCCACAGCGCTCATTAGAATAGTGATGGGGTCAGTGTTGGGGTGTTCCTCCTAAAGTCCACAATCATCTCCACTATTTTGACCATGTTCAGCTCAAGGTTATTTTGACTTCAACCAGCTGTTCAACCTCCCTTCTGTATGCAGACTCAACGTCATCTCGGATGAGGCCAATGACAGCGGCTTGTCTGCAAATTTCAGGAGCTTGACAGAGGGGTCCTTGGCAATTCAGTCATTGGTGTAGAGGGAGAAGAGTAGTGGTGGGAGCAAAAAGGATCCTTGCATATGACCCTGGTCTGTCCGAAGTTGCAGGACATGATGCAATCCCATGTTGACTTCATGATCCACAGACCTGTTTGCTCGATAAGCAAATTGAAGGGGATCTAGAAAGGGTCCAGTTATGTTCTTCAGGTGGGCCAACACCAGTCTCTCAAATTATTTAATGACCACAGATGTCAGGGTGACAGGTCTGTAGTCATTAAGTCCTTAGATTTTTGGTTTCTTTGGGACAGGAATAATGATTGAGCATTTGAAGTGGCATGGGAATTCACACTGCTCCAGTGATCTATTGAAGATATGTGTGAAGATGGAGTCCAGCTGGTTAGCACAGGATCGAAGACATGCTGCTGAGATGCCATCTGGGCCTGAAGCTTTCCTCGTCTTTTGTTTCCGAAAGACCCGGCTCAAATCATCTTCACAGATCTTAAGGAGGAGGGGGGTTGCAGTAGGTCTTGGTATTTGTGTGAAGTGAAGGTCAGAGTGGATGGGGGGTGTGAGATTGGGCCTTTAAAATCTGCAGTAGAACACATTCAGGTTGTCAGCGAGTTTTTGGTCCACCACAGGGTTGTGGGTAGGAGTCCTGTAATTTGTGAGTTGTTTCATGCCACTCCACACTGATGCAGGGTCGTTAGCTGAAAACTTGTTTTACCTTCTTGTACCTTATTTTAGCCACTCTGATTTCCTTATTCATTGTGTTTCTGGCCTGATTGTACAATACTTTATCCCCACCACTGAAAGCATCCTCTTTGGCCTGAGGAAGCTGCCTGAGCTCTGCTGTAAACCATGTTTGTCATTGTTGAATTGCCAAGGACCCCTCTGTTAAATAGATCCTAGTAGGAATGCACATATCCTTACATAAACTGATAAATGATGTAACAGTATCTGTGAGCTCGTCCAGGTATATGGCTGCAGCCTCAATAAACACTCCAATCCGCGCAATCGTAGCAGGCTTGTAGTTCCCACTCTGATTCATTGAACCTCTCTTTACAGTCCTTACTACTGGCTTGGTTGACTTAATTTATGCCTGTAGGTTGGAAGAAGATGAACCAGACAGTGATCAGAGAGTCCCAAAGCTCCTCTAGGGACAGAGCAATATGCATCCTTTATTGTTGTGTTGCAATGATCCAGTATGTTCCTGTCTCTGGTGGGGCATGTAATATGCTGTTTGTATTTGGGCAGTTCACGTGTGAGATTTGCTTTGCTAAAATCCCTATGAATAATAATAACTCTGGGTAATAATAAAGTCCGGGTATTGTTGTTCTGTGTCTGTTATTTGATCAGTCAGCATGATCACACGTGCGTTTGGCATGATATACACACTCACCAGAATAAACGAGGAAAACTACCACGGTGAGTAGAATGGCTTACAGTTAATAAAAAGTGCTTCCAAATTAGGACAGCACATCCTCTTTAACGTTGTTACACCTGTACACCAACTTTCATTGATGTAAAAGCATGTTCCACCACCTCTCATTTTCCACGGGCGTCGTACACCCATACAACAAACGTACAAACACAATTTTTGTTCCCAGTACGCTCCTGACAACAATCTTAAATCAATGAAGAACTATATCTAACCAATATTGTGGTTGAAAGGTGAAAATGATGATCCATTCTGTCAGTGTCACTCTTCAACACTTCTACATTTTCGTCAGAAAACGCACCTTTTTCTCTATGCTTTGGCCTTTTGTACACTTTAAAACAGCATTTTTTGATAGTGAAAATGTAACTTTTTGAAAATTCTCTACTAAGTGAATAAAGTTGAAAACGCTGCCTTCACATTGTACAACCTTCACATTGCATTCCTTCAAAGACGACAGGATGTTTACTCGGAATTGCTGTCCGGTGAAGGAACATGAGGAAAATTTCTTTTCAGACTGTACATAGAACAAGCAGTAAGGGGATTTATGAGTTTTCATACGTTTTAGTATGAACAAGAAACTTTTGAAAAACGCTTGAAAACAGCAGTGTGGACAGAGAGCGTTTTGAAAACTAAACTAAATCCATCCGGATTAACGTGGAAGTAGCCCCATACACTAGAATATGGACATGTGGATCAATTTTAACACACATGGACTAAACACCAACAAACTCTATGGGTCCAGTTGGGGTTACCACCGTGCATGAGTTACCGCCGTGCACTCTCTGGTGACGAGACAGTGGCATCATCTTTCCCTGTCTGTATTGTGTTCCATGTAGATTATTTGGGTCTGTCTTGGTTATGTCCGGGGCATGTTTTCTGGATCCTTACTTCCTGTCTGGTTGTGTTTTGGTCTGTGTCTGGAGCTGGACACTGATGCTCCATGTTCGGTTTGTTTTGTTCCAAGCGTGTTGACGTTTTCGCCCTCATGTGTTTCAGGTGCCACTGGTGTGTGGAATCAGCATTTCCATGGGCACACTGATTGTTTCACTGCTTATTCTTACAACCACAAAGGCTGTTCCCTGGTCCATGTCGGTCTTCAAAGCCATGGAGGTTGTTCCCTTGTCCCAGCCAGTGCTCACAGCCGAGGAAGCTGTTCCCAAGTCACTGCCTGTGCTCACAGCCACGGAGTCTGTTCCCCTGTCACTGCCTGTCTTCGCAGCCATGAAAGCTGTTTCCCTGTTACTACCTGTGCTCACGGCCACGTAGGCCATTCCCCAGCCTCTGTCGGTGCCCACAGCCACAGACACCACTCCCCATTTGCAGGTTCCAGAGCTCATGGCTGCAGAAGCCATCATCCACTTTTGTGGCCAGCATCCACTGCCACGGAGGCCGCTCCCCAGCCACAACTAGTGCCCACGGCTCCACCACCTGAGACATTCCCTTGTGAATCCTGTCCATTGGTTGCTGCCCAGATTACTGTCCCCTCTGCCCTGAGGCCACCTCCCAGGCCACCAGACCCTGCCTCTACCCTAAGGCTTCCTCCCAGGCCTCTTTACTTAAACTCCCTCCCTGGTTTCCCTCCCTTTCTGTTGTGTTTCCTGTTAAGTGTTAATTTTGTTTCACTTGTTTCTTGCTTGATATTCCCATTTGGGACTTCAGGTTGGGTTTTTGTCTGACGGGACCATGACATCATCTCCCCATGTTCTGTCTTGTGTTTCATGTCCTGTCTTTGAGTGAGCACACATGTCTGGATGTGGATTACCGCCGTGTGTGAGTTACCGCCGTGTGCTCTTCAGTAATGTCACGGTCCTGTCACCTTTTCAGGTTGGGTTTTTGTCTGACGGGACTGTGCCATCATCATTCCCTGTCTGTCTTGTGTTTTGTGTACATACTTTGTATAAGGTCCGGTTGCAAGTTACTGCCATGCGCTCTTCAGTCTGTCTTGTTCGTCGTGCGGGGCATTGTGTCTGGATCCTGACTTCCTGTCTGGTTTGGTTTTGGTCTGTGTTGGGATCTGGACACTCATGCTCCACGTTTTGTTTGTTTTGTTCCAAGCGTGTTGATGTATTCGCCCTCATGTGTTTCAGGTGCCGCTGGCACGCGGAATCAGCGTTTCCATGGGAACACTGATTTTTCCATGGGAATGCTGATCATGCCAACTTTCAGCTGCCGAGTGCTACCTGCATCTTGTTTGTTCATGCCTATATTAATTCCCTTGTGAGCCATGTCCTTGGCTGGTTTGTTGAATGTAGAATTTAGTTGAATGTAGTACTATAGTTTGTTGTGTTTAATCATTATAGAAATGTGTTTGATGTGAAATAACTTACCTCACTCTCTCTGGGGGAACAGGTTTGCTCATTCATAATAACTGGACTTTTTCACCACAGGCTTCACTATGTAACAATATATCATTTGAATCCCATGCCATTACTACAATGCAACCCACAAAAATAAACGTTGTTGTCATCTATCGCCCTCCAGGTCAGCTGACAAACTTTCTTGAGGAGTTGGATGTCCTGCTGTCCTCCTTGCCAGAGGATGGCAGGCCAATTGTGGTTCTTGGTGATTTCAACATACACCAAGACAAGCCCAAGGCCATTGAACTGAATACTCAGCCTCATTTGACCTGGAAAGACTACACACCACAGCAACTCACAGATCGGGCAACCAGCTGGACCTATTTTTTACACGTAACTATACCACCTCAAATATTGGCTGTCTGACATCCTTCATGAACATCGGACTGATCTCAGGGCAGCTGATAGGAGATGGCAGAAATGTAAATATCCAGACGATTTAGGTAAATATCAGCTTCTGCTTGCAACTTTTTCAGATAACGTTAAAGTGGCAAAAACTTCATATTACCAGACCAAGATCAACAGGACCACAGACACTCGTAGCTTGTTTAGAACATTCAACACACTTCTCTGCCATCCCCCTCCACCAACTTAAGGCTAGACACATCACTGACAGCAGATACCTTTGCCACATTTTTTACTAATAAGGTAACAGCCATCAGCAATACATTCACAGCACGGCATCCTGTCAAACACCCACCTCCTGTATGCAACCCTTCTTTCTCTATGTTCTCTACTTTAACTGACACTGAGGTCTCTAAACTCCTCCTCTCCAACCACACCACCACCTGTTCCCTTGACCCCATTCCATCACACCTTCTCCAGGCCATCTCTCTGTCCATCCTACCTGGACTTACACACATAATTAACACATCTCTTCTTGCGGGCACTTTTCCCACTACATTTAAGCAGGCTCGAGTAACCCCGATGCTGAAAAAAACCTGCACTTAACCCCACACACATAGAACACTACAGACCAGTCTCTCTCATCCCATTTTCAAAAACAATTGAAAGGGCAGTTTTCAATCAGATCTCTGCCTATCTCTCACAGAACAAGCTGCTAGATGACAATGAGTCAGACTTCAAAAGTGGACACTCCACTGAGACTGCCCTATTGTCTGTCACAGAGTCGCTGAGACAGGCGAAAGCTGAATCCAGATCATCCATTCTGATTCTGCTGGACCTTTCTACAGCCTTTGACACAGTCAACCATCAGATCCTACTCTCCACCCTCTCTAAACTGGGCATCACCGGAACTGTGATTGGCTGGTTCAACTCCTATCTCTCTGATAGGTCCTTCGAGGTAGCTTGGAGAGGGAAGGTATGCAAGCCATATCAGTTACTTACTGGGGTACCTCAGGGATCAGTGATTGGGCCACTTCTCTTCTCCATACACACACAACATCATTAGGACCCATCATCCAGTCACATTTTACCACTCTTACCACTGCTACGCTGATGACACACAACTCTACTTGTCTTTCCAGCCCAACGACACCACAGGGACCACTCAAATCACTGCCTGTCTGGCAGACATCTCAGCCTGGATGAAGGAACACCACCTGCAACTCAACCCAGCCAAGACAGAACTCCTTGTCTTTCCAGCCAACCCTACTGTTGAACACAACATCACCATGCAGCTGGGTCCAACTACAGTGTCACCTTCCAAAACAGTCAGAAATCTAGGGGTAACCATTGATGACGAGCTAAATTTCACAGACCACATCTCAAAGACTGCAAGATCATGTAGATTTACACTCTAAAATATCATGAAGACCTTTCCTCTCTGAGCATGCCACACAACTGCTTGTTCAGTCACTTGTCATAACTAGACTGGACTATTGTAACGCTCTTATTGCAGGCCTTCCTGCATGTGCTATTAGACCTCTGCAAATGATCCAGAATACAGCAGCACATCTGGTCTTTAATGAACCAAATAGAGCACATTTTACACCACTCTTTGTCCCTCTCCACTGGCTGCTGGTCCATTCATGCACATATTAAATTCAAGGCCCTGATGCTGGCATATAAAACAATCACTGGGTCTGCTCCAGCATACCTAAAAACATTTATGCAGAGCTATGTTCCCACCAGAAGCCTGTGGTCGGCTAAGGAACGTCGCCTTGTCGTACCAAAACAAAGAGGCACCAAAACACTTTCCTGGACTTTCAGTTTCATCATACCACGTTGGTGGAATGACCTTCCCAACTCAATCCGTGAAGCTGACTCACTCTTTATCTTCAAAAAAACGGCTAAAAACACATCTTTTCCAAGAGCACTTAATCAGTCACTAAAAAAATGTAAAAAATTTACAATTCTTGTTGCACTTAAATCTGTTTGTATACTATTCTGATGATAGTGAAACTTTGTAGTATGGCACTTTTCGTACCAGTGTCTCCTTAAGATGATTCACTTATGTTTTCCTCTTTTGTAAGTCACTTTGGATAAAAGCATCTGCCAAATCAATAAATGTAAATGTAAATGTCGTTGGTCCTGTCTCATGTTTCTGTTTGGTTGCTCGTCTCTGTCCGCATGTCGGGAGGGTGGTTACCTTCCAGTTTGCTGTACGCTTATCCTCTCCACTCACAAATCTTCAATAGAGGAAGCCTCGTCTCTGCCTGCATGTTGGGAGTGTGCGAGCGGATCTGCCACCCGCCTGCAGGTGCGCTCTTCACGTAGGATTCCTTATGTTTCTGCTGAACTAGTTAGTTATTGTCAATAAATCCTTTGAACTGTTCCTCTGCTACTGGGTCTCTCTGTATCACTCTCGCTCTCTATCACCACCTCTACAATGACTTTACTTGAAAGCTGATGTCACCAAACCTTTATTTTCCAACCCCTCCCCACCCGTTATATAGACAGCAAGAAATTGTTATAGAAGAATAGTATTTTTTAAATACAGTTTTTTTGTAGTGTACAGAGGAGAGGCTGCTTTATTCTACATATGGTGCCGAGCGGACATTCATGAGCGCCGCCATGTTGATATCATATGACCAATTGAATAATACTCACTTTAATATTGATAATCTCCTGCAGTTGGATGCTTTCACCTGCAGAATAAATTAATAATCGCTGTAAAAAGTGCATTTGTACAATGGCATTGGTAACTGAGAACTTCTGTTTTTGTATGATATGCTTCAACTAGACTGCTAGGTGTCAGTGAACAAAGGATTTTTAGTGAATGCACCTTCAATGCAGAGTGAGAGAGTGAGTGAAAGAAAGAAAGAAAGAAAGAAAGAAAGAAAGAAAGAAAGAAAGGCGACTTTCTCTCAACAGTGGCCTGGCTTCTAATCCAGCTCTGAGGTCAGCAGGAACTCAAACTTTTTGACAATGCTCTTTGTCGCAGAACAAAACCAGCATGGGCCACTGTTGTTCAGACAAGCAATATTGTTCCCAATATCTTTTTATATCTGAAGGTTTACTTCAGAATTCTGATATGTATCATGATTTTTATCCCAGTTAAGAGTGAGACTGATACAGTTCCAATATATATTTGAAACCATTATCCAGAGGGATATTTCCCCCCCCCCCCAATGAGATCAGTAAGCAGGTATTTTGATTGGTATTCTTTCTCACACTTTCACAAAACAGCACTTTATATTTGTATGCCCTTTGGCAGTCAAAAATAGAGAAACTTACGGAGACTCACATTTGTGTTTTCAAACATTTGGCAGAGGAACAGTTCCTGTTATAAACCCACATGTTTCAAACAGACAAGAAAGAACAGGTGCTTTAGAGAGCTCAGTGTTATAGAATACCTGACCTTGCAATGACTTAAAAACATTTCCTTCTGGCCCGCAGCCTATCTGAACCTTACAGATGCAAGACTTTATCATAAAAAAGAAATGCATAAGAAAAGTAAAAAATGAATGAATTAAAAAATAATAATTAGTAAAATAAAGTTAAATTAAAATGTATTAATTGAAATTATTAAAATATAATTAAAACAATTACTAAATATATAAATAATGAATCTTTTCCTTCTGTTAAAGGAGTCAGTCAATTCATACAGCGTTTTCAACAGGTCATTTGAGTGGATTTCGCAACCTTTCAACATATGGAGGGCCTCAGGGCTGAGACCAAGGAGAAGACAAACCTATAAAGAGAGATGCAGAAAGAACAGTGTGTCAGAGTTCCATCTTTACCGTCTTCATATGTCTGAAAGCAATTATGGCGGTGGCTTTGCGTGTGATTTGATCCCTAAGATGAGCATCTGTGTTTCAGTGGAAAAAGTCTCTAAAGGCTACATGTTACTGCAAGAGCATGTTGGATCATTTAGATATTTGGGTTTGAGGAGACATATATGTATCAGACTGACAATGATTGAACACCAGATGGAAAGAACATTTAGTCTCTTAAGCAAAAAGCTAAGAAGCATCTTCACGTGTTTCTAAAAATTACTGCTTTAAAGGTGCTAATAACTACTTATAAGGTGCTATTAAAATACTTTCTCCTATCCCAGCCTTGTATACAGAGACACCTACAAGCCATTTGTAGGTTGATTCTCCCAATGAGTGTAAACACTGTGGCTCTGTGGTGCTTCCAACATTCCTCTGTTTGTTTAAGTGACTTGACCTAGCAACATTTGCTCAACCAATGTGAGTTTTGGCTCATTCATTTTGGTGAGGCTGGTGGCACAGAAATGATACACTGCACATTAAATTGTAATATGATTTGACATAAAATATTAAGGGCTCTATTTTTGTGAATGCGCAAAGCGCAGTGAAACACACTACGACCGTGCACAATGTCTTATCCATATTTTGTGAGAGCTAATTCTAAGTGTAATTTTCGTAACAGCGCAAAGCGCAAATGGGCATAGATGGAAGTGATGGTGCTACTGTGGGTGTAGGCGTGCAAACTGTGGGTGTATTGTATGTAAATGAAGTGGCGCAAAGTGAAATTTTCTATTTTCCTAAGAATTTGGTCATTGCGCTGACGTTTCAATACCACCTCTTAACTGGCAATGTCCAATTTCAGTTCCTGCATTTGCAGTTTGGAGATTCCACCAGCAGGTGGTAATAAAGTTCATGACCAAACTCTTAAAATATAGTGGAACATTACATTAAGTCCCTGACAATCATGATCATAGCCGTTTTCATACTTCATACTACTTTTCATGGACTCTATAAAGGGACACAAATACAGGAATATTCGTAAAAGAACCTCAGGATTGCAATTGATCCAAACTTTTGTGCGTTGCGTGCATGATTTCGCGCAAGCTCATTTGCGCTTGGACTTGGAAAATACCAAAACTTCATGGCCATGCCCAATGATTTTGCAATTATGACTTAAGGCATTGCGTTAATCGTAATGCTTGCGCTTTTAAAATTAGGCCTTACATATTTAAGTAAAATTTTGTTAATGTACACATGCATATTTATTAAATCATAAAATTAAATAGCCTAATTTGATTTAAATCTAACATGCCAAACATCCTCGTGCACAGGACATGTTATTTATATTTAGCATGCCATTCCATTGGAAGTTTAATACAATAATATAAAACAAAATGTGTCTAAAGATCCAAGGAGCTGGTCATACTGCCTTCTTACTCTTTCAAAGAGTATTTTGATCTTGGCTGTTAACTGACCTCACAGAGTGACCACCATAAGCCGAGAGTGCCCTTCTCACACGCTTGCTGATCATTTGAAAAAAGAGACACCACCAAACCAGATAATACTTGATAGGTTTTGAATGGAGCATGATGTGCAATAAGTCTTAGAAGAATTGTTTTTCCAAGAGACACGGTTCCAGCCACAGGATTGGTGTTGTTCAAAGACAAGCCATCTTCACAGGAGTTCTTACAACTGAAAGAGAGGAAAGGATTGAGACCCCTAAATTAATAGTTTGGGCAATAACCTCAACCCTGTCTGGCTTAAATTTCTAGATATCACCAAATGTGTATTTCATACAAAACAGGAGATGAGATAATGTTGCCGTTTTTTGTCCACCTGGTGAAAATCATATATCCAACTGTTTAGAAAAGTAATAGCACATCTCTCCTCAACTAGCAACACAATTTGAGCTATTATTATTGACCTTAGCACAAACAGAGCAAGATGAGTCACAAACCAAATTTTATTGCTTAGGGTTCCCTTAGCAAGCATCACTAAATATTTTCTCTAACATATTTAAGTGTCCACATATAATTTGAATAATAACAAAATAGCTAAGCCTTAAACCAAAGCTTCTTCCTGCTTATGTTTTGAAAAAGATATTATTTTGGGGCAAGTGAACCTTGAACTTTAAAGTCACATCCAAGGTTGTGGTCTAATCACACTTATAATTGGAGATGTTGCATAACAGAAGTTCTTGTGAAGGATAGGCCATTCAGTGTATCCTTTGACAAGGCACAAACCTAGACGTCTGCTCACCCCGACACAGCTATATTTATTTATGTCCTGCTTAAACATGTTTCAACATGCACTTGGAAAAAACATATTGCGATACCTCTGGATTAGATGTTGAGGTACTCTACGGCTGTAAACAAGACCAGCTAAGGCTTGTTACATTGTTACATTTTTCATGGTACATTTGTTCCTGCTGAAACAGTTTGACTTGAGTTCACAGTTGGGAAGCCCTTGGCCTTGAGTTCTGCTCTAATTGTGTCTCAAGTTAATGGGCAAATAAAAGCACCACATGCTGCAGACATCTGGATTTCTTGATGTAGAGAATGGAGATAAACACATGTATATATTCTAGCTTTCTTTCTTTGAAGTGTGAACTCTGTGCAGCTGCTTGCTTGGAAGAAGACTTAATGAAATGGCTCAAGACCTACTCTGTGACCTCTAGTTGTGTGTAATGTAGATGTTAAAATAAAAATAAAGAAAAAACATTTACATTGAGACAAAAAGAAAGCAACAAAGACCAAAAGAAAACAAACTTTGCATTCATTAGCTGAATTACCGGTTAATTCAATATAAGTTTTGGATAAATAGATCAAAGAAAGATCTAATTAAATAGGTTTTCATTTCATTTCATTGTATTTAATTTTATCATTTCCAAATCTGGGCTTTAAATAAATTCCTCCATGTATGAAAGTAAGTTAGCACTTTTATTTACATAATCTAATCATTGTCAACTCCACTAGTTCAGTCCATCATTCACATGTGCATTCTGTAATGTGCCACATGAGCCACAAACCAAAAGTTGCAGGAATTGACCCTGACAACATAAATGCATTCATACAAGTGAGACTGCATACTGAAAGAATTTCCATTGTCAGAATCCATTTAGGCTTCACATATTAGATCTGTATCAGAAAGATTCATTCTTTTAGTATCTCTCAGTAGCACATCTAAATTACTGATAGAGAACAGTAAAAAAGTGTGCAAATCCCTCGCAGCACAAATGTAACACTGGTACTACGTGTTTCTGTTTTGTTGATATTTCAAAAGCTAAATTGTTTCCAATAGAGAGGTGTTCTGACTCATCCTGCCCAAGCTTTGATGTTTTATCAATCTTTCCCTGTCTGTGGTTTTTCAAAGCGTTTTACATCACCTTCTCTTTTGAATATTTCTCCTCTGTGGATAGTTTCACTATAAACCCCTGCTTGAAGTGTTAAAACAAGCATTCTTTATTAGACTCATATTTGAGTGAAAGCTTTAGTCTTGAACATTTGATCAAAAGCTTCAGATCCCTGTTGAAATGACCAACAATGCTGGTCACCAGCATGTTGTTTTTTTTTTGGATATAGGGTTAGGCTTACTAGTATGCAGTCTTTATAACTAACTTTACAAGCAAGCTACTTGGTAAAAGAGCTTCCACCAGCTTAGACCAGCATAAACCAGCTTTGAACAGCATGAACATCCATACTGGTTCAACCTGGTCTTTGTAGCAGTAATCATGGGCTTATTCTGTTAGATTCCTCCAAGAATAGTTGACGAGGCAAGGGACCATTTTAACCTTAATGAAACTCGTAAATTAGAACTAAAAATTAACAGTGATGAGAGTGATGGGAGCTTAAGGGCATAGGGTAGAGTTATATTCTTCAGGTCTTGTCAAACAACATACAGTATCTCAGCTTATGTTTGATCCCATTCCAACAAGATCATGTAAAAATTAGGCATGTGAAATCAACAGTTAGCAATCAACTCAACTCCTGTGTCATTCCGTGCCTCTGTCATGAACGTTGTTTTGATCCCTCTTTTGATCCCTCTGAAAGCTCACCATGTTGTGTTAGTGTCAGAGTGTGTATGTGTCTGTATGTAAACTGATGAACATGGATCTTTGCCAGCATATTTCATCCATGCCCCATTTCATCCAGATCCAGCTGAAGGCAGGAAGGCTTTGTCCCCCAGCCCCACCATCTGCCATAGGACTCCTGTTCTCTTTAATGGTGCATTAGCACTTTTGGTGTGAGCCCGAGTTCATTTGACGTCAAAGTTTGGTTAGTCTGGATGATATATAAGCTGTTTTCCGAACTCAGGTGTGAACCCTCGAACTGCACCCAAGTCCAGGGATAAAAATTTGTTTGAAACAGGAATAGTATACTGTTTGCAAACGTTCAGACACCTGCCACACCACCGTGGAAGATGTGTAGAAGTACATTTAAATTTGAGGATGCCCAGTAAAACCTTAACTTATGTGACATTGAAATGTGTTATCATTGCCTCATTAAATTCATAGAATTCACACTAGATCAGTAAATGGGTTTTAATAACCACTTGTTCCCCGTCTGTCGCTCACTTCGACGTTGTGTCGAAGAAGCGACTCTAGGGGTCTCTCTTGAAAGCCTTTTGCATCTCTGATCTATAAGAAAAGGCCAATGAGAAATTGGCAGACAGAATTTGCATGTCCCGTCCCCAGACATACGGGTATAAAGGGAGGAAAATGCATCTGTTTCATTCAGAAATTTTCTTCGGAGCCGACCGGTTGTGGATGCAGCGAGCTGCGAGTCACACACTGTTCCTCCCATCTCTGACGATTGCTGTTGGATATACGGCGCATATCAGCGGCTTTCTCTTCCTCTGCACGGCAGTGCAGCTTTGCCCCTGGGCGCTTCGACAGCGCAGTTAAAAGAGTTATTTCTCTAAAAGAGTTATTTTCTCTAAAAGATCACATTCAGGACATGTCTTTATAAAGATGCCCTTCAGCCCCTGTGTAGTTCCTGGATGCGGTAGAGTGCTCTCTGCTCCTGACTGTCTCGTGTGTCTGGGCAGCGATCACACCGAGGCAGTGTTTGTGGATGGCTCATGTTCTCATTGTGAGAACATGACCATGGCAATGTTGCAGTCATGGCTTTACTTCCTCAGAAGGAAGCCACTCCAGCCACCCCTTGTGTTGCTCCTTCTTCCCACGGGATTGAGGATTTGGGGATGGCAGCGGACGCGGTTTCGCCAGGTACATCCTCGCGAACCACCCCGACATGCTCGTTGACTTCTGTCCGGGCTCGAGGTAACAGCGGCTCGCCTCACGGCCAGCCTGCCTATCCGGATGAGCTTGCTGCTGCATTGGAGAGCGGTCCGGCGTCTGACGCGGATGACTCGACTGGGCTGCCGCCTTTGGGCCAGCACACACAGTCTGAGGCTGACGCCCAGATGTCCAACATGCTTGCCTGGGCCACCGTTAGCATGGGGCTGGACCGGAAACCCTCCGTCCTCCCCACAGCCTTCGCTGCTGGATGATTGGTTCCTCGGGTCTGCACTCCCCCCGGCTCCCAAGCGTTCCTGAGATGGACGACCCAGGGACCAAGATGTTTGCTCCAGAGCTGGTAAGCAGACCACTCCGTCCCCCGGTGGAGGGCCATGAGGAGAATTTTCAATTAAGTTTACTTACATTGCCGCACACCCTTCAGGGCTGCGATACCCAAATTCTCAATAAAAGAGCAATTCCCTTTGTCTCTGGGTCACCTGGCCCGCAAATGCCATTTTCATGGCACTCTGCCGCCACACCTCAACAGTCCCGGCACATTGGACACAGACCTCTCGCCTCCAGCCCCACGACTGTTGCCCCCCGGCTGGCCGGTTCTGACGAGTCTAGAGGATGCCTCCGTAGGACCTCCTCCTCAGTCACTAACCCCCCCCCCCCCCCCCGCTGGGTATGCGGAGCAATGTAAGTGCTTCGAGACTTCTCTCAGCACCAGGGCCTTGGGACGCATTTTTGCCTCCCGACGCCGCATTACCTACTCAGACCGCTGCAAAGCTGGGTATGTAAAAAATAATCATCCCCTTAGTGCCCTTGGACGCATGGCTCTCGCTTCCCAATCCATCACGCTGGCTGGCCAGGACCATTCCACTCGGTTATGCAATTCAGTTTGCCAGACCGCCCCCCCCCCCCCCCCCCCCCTTTCGGGGGCATCCACTTTACCGCAGTACACAGCAAAGATGCCAAATCCCTGCTTGTGGAAATCTCCCAAGAAAGGCTGCGGCTTACGACCGATCTTGGACTTGCGAGTTTTCAACCAGGCTTTGGACAAACTCCCGTTCAAAATGCTCACGCAAAGACACATTCTAACTTGTGTCCGGCATCTAGATTGGTTCGCAGCGGTAGACCTGAAGGACGCGTACTTCCACGTCTCAATATTGCCTCGACATCGACCCTTTCTACGGTTCGCATTCGATGGCCAGGCGTATCAGTACAAGGTCCTCCCCTTCGGCATGTCCCTGTCCCCTTGCGTCTTCATGAAGGTCGCAGAGGCAGCCCTTGCCCCGCTTCGGGAAGCAGGCATCCGCATTCTCAATTACCTTGACGACTGGCTCATTCTGGCCCACTCCCGAGAGTTACTATGCGCAAACAGGGATGAGGACTCAGGCACATCAGCCGTTTAGGGTTTCAGGTCAACTGGAAAAAGAGCAAGCTCACCCCGATTCAGAGCATCTTTTTTCTCGGCATGGAGTTAGACTCAATCTTAATGTTAGCGCACCTCACCAACGAGTGTGTGCAGTCAGTGCTGAAATGCCTCACCATGTTCAGGCCGGGCACGGACTCCTGGGGCATATGTCATCCTCCGCGGTAGTCGTGCATATGGCATCCTCTGCGACAGTCGCGCCACTGGGGTTGATGCATATGAGATCACTAAAAAACTGGCTCCAGACTCGAGTCCAGAGACGACCATGGTGCCGCGGCACACACCGTGTGTTCATCACCCCCACCTGCCGCCAAACTTTCAAACCCAGGACAGACCTCTGCTTTCTACGGACAGGAGTCCCCTTGCAGCAGGTGTCCCAACATGTCCTGGTCACCATAGATGCCTCCAAATTGTGTTGGGGCACCGTGTGCAATGGGCACACAGCCGCGGGCTGTTGGAAAGGGGCCTCGCAGCGCTGGCACATCAACTGCCTAGAGTTGTTGGCTGTAATTTTTGCCCTGCGGAGGTTTTTCCCACTAATTCATGGCAAAAACGTCTTGATTCGATCAGACAGCACCACCATGGTAGCGTACATAAATCTTCAAGGTGGTGTACGCTCCCGTCACATGTCACAGCTCGCCCGTCGTCTCCTCCTCTGTCGTCTCCTCTTCAAGTCACTGTGTTACACTCACATCCCGGGCAACCTCAACGTGGTAGCGGACACACTATCACGACAACGCTTGCCTAGTGGCGAGTGGAGGCTTCACCCCCAGTCGGTCCAGCTGATTTGGGTATGGCACACAGCTGGCCCGCAGGATTGCGCAAGTACGCATTCCCCCCAGTGAGCCTACTTGCACCGGTGTTGTGCAAGGTCAGGGAGGACGGGGAACAAGTTATTCTAGTGGCTCCCTATTGGCCCACTCGGACTTGGCTCTCGGATCTCGTACTCCTCGTGACAGCCCCTCCCTGGTAAATACCCCTGAGGAAGGACCTTCTTTCTCAGGGACGGGGCACACTCTGGCATCCGCACCCAGACCTCTGGAACCTCCAAGTCTGGCTCCTGGACGGGATGCGGAAGACACAACGTCGAAGTGAGCGACAGATGTGGAATGTCTAGGTTACGGATGTAACATCCATTCCCTGATGGAGGGAATGAGTTGTTGTGTCCTCCCGGCCATGTTGCTGAACTGAGCCACTGTTGCGGCTGAACCTCATTGTCAGCTCCTCAGAAAAATCCTGAATGAAACAGATGCATTTCCCTCCCTTTATACCCCTATGTCCAGGGGCGGGACATGCAAATGCTGTCTGCCAATTTCTCACTGGCCTTTTCTCATAGATCAGAGATGCAAAAGGCTCTCAAGAGAGACCCCTAGTTTCGCTTCTTCGACACAAAGTCTCGTTCCCTCCATCAGGGAACGGAGATTACATCCGTAATCTAGACGATGATGATTTAAAGTAAAATATATGCAGTAGAAAATATGCACTTTAACTTGTTTACATTCTGAATTAATGATACTAATGCACAACCACATTACATGCAGCCATAATATGTGCGATTTCACTCTGTTATTGAAATTTACGATGACACTGATACTACTGCAAAGATTGGTGTATAACATTGTGTTTATGGACAGAATACAGAAAAAAGAATGATGATAGGCATACCTTAAAATGGGCAGATATGTGAATGGCTTTCACTGCAGAAGGCACATGAGTGAATGGACACTTAACAGTATTTTAGTAAATTTGATTCCATTTGCAGACTAATTAAACAAAAAAAATGCATGACATGTTGTTGGAAAATGTGTCTTAGCGAATGGCCGTAAAGATGTTGGTAAATTAGCACCAGCTTGCTAATTACTGTATGCCGGTGTGTTCATATTGACTGATCTTGACTGACTGAAAAAGCTGATCAAAATGATATAGTCAGGACAATAATTATGTAAAAAACAGCACCATCACTATTTGAAACAATATATATTTGATCAAATCTAGACAAGCCCCATTTCCTGCAGCCATCACTCCAACACCTTATCCTTGAGTAATCATGATAAATTGCTAATTTGGTACTAGAAACTCACTTTCCATTATATCAAACACAGTTGAAAGCTATTTGGTTCATTAAATTAAACTTTACATTGTCTTTGTTTTTGAGTTTGCAATAGTAATAATATAATTGCAATAGCCACAGTATGCAATAGACTGGCAAAAAAGAAACAGCTTTCTCTAGAAACTCATCAGTCAATCATTGTTTTGAGGAATATAGGCTATACAATGCTTGTAACTGCCCCAAAAAAAATTAAGATTTCATCCAAAGGTCTACACCAAAGTCTTCAAAGACAAAGGACAACTTGCTCTAACAAGGACATAAAGAGATGTGGAAGGCCAGATGTACAACTAAACAAGAGGATAAGTACATCAGAGTCTCTAGTTTGAGAAATAGACGCCTCACATGTGCTCAGCTGACAGCTTCATTGAATTCTACCCGCTCAACACCAGTTTCATGTACAACAGTAAAGAGATGACTCAGGGGTTCAGGCCTTATGGAAGAATTACAAAGAAAAAGACACTTTTGAAACAGAAAATCAAAAAGAAAAGGTTAGAGTCGGCAAAGAAACACAGACTTTGGACAACAGATAATTGGAAAAGAGTGTTATGGATCTTAACCCCATTGAGCTTTTGTGGGATCATCACCTGTAAGGTGTGTTCCTACCTTGCTCTAATGGACCTGAATGTTTACTAAAGCTATACTTGATCAAGTATGGCTGAACATTATAACAAAAAACCTTATATCATGGCTTTATATTATGTTAAAAAAATAGCACAAGTTAGAGTATTTTTGGCTGTAAATTAGACAATTTTTAAACAAGTTGAATTAAATATTTTACCAAATAAATGTAAGCACAGCGTAGTTCTAGCAGGAAGACTAGCAGCTGTACATCATTGCAGCATTAGCTAGGTAACTCCCAGCCAATGCTTTATAAGTCTGGTCACAATCTATCACACTGCTGCTTCAGTGTGCTAAAACGGCAACCTCCACCACCCCACCACCACAGGTTGAGTCCCGTCCTGCATGGGGGTAGGCTCCTCGCCCCAGCCTCCTATCTCTGGCAGGATATGACGGTTCCGAGTACAACTTCTTCGGCCCGCCAGACGGGGCTTACTCCAAAGAGAGACATTACATTTCTGTTTTGTATTCATCAAATATATGTCATCCTTAATTTCACTCAAGTCTGCGAGACTTCCTGCTAGAAAGGTACTTCATTTCAATGTATTAGGAGCTTGATGGACACAAATTTGTCTGTTATCAGTGTATGTGGAGTTCACATGAAAAAACTTTTGGAAAGTTAACATGTCCTGTGGTGTGACATGCTACACTCAATCTTAAACATTTTAATGACATCATATTAATAAAGAGACTGCATGGAGTACTTGTACTTTTAAATATTAATTTGTCAGTCCACAGAACCATTTAAATGGAACTAGTGAAAGTAAAAAGGTGATTAAAAATGGTGAATCACCAAAAAACAAACAAACAAAAAACAAAAAAACTATTGCCTACACTTTATAATATGCATTTTAATCTAAAATCTTGGTGTTGATTAAAAAACAAAACCTCATGGAAATGTTACGTGTCAACTACCCAAACACAGCAACTCTTGAGTTATAAAGAAAAGACTCAAAACAAAACTAATATTACAAAACAGATACTTCCAATTCAAAATTCTGCCTGGCTGAGCTGTTTTTGAATCTATTGTTAAAAAAAAAAAAAAAAAGCAGAAAAATGCACACCTTTAGCTGCACATCATTTGAATTTGAAAATAATGCAGCAAGTTACAATGTTGCCCAGCAACCATAAACAACTAAATTCTGCTTAATATTTTGTCTTTCAATATACCTTAACAACAAGATCTTCTTCATCATGACATGTATGGGCCATGTCCTCCTCTGCATTTTCAAATTACACTTATATTTCTTCACCACTCTCTCACTGTTAGCTGCCGTTATATAAACAGTAGAGCAAAATCTCTACCATTACATGGTATATACCACCTTACCACTCGGCACTATGCTTAAGTGTCACTGTTTTGCATGATCTCTGCCCTAGGTGAAAAGTTCGGGTTGTTAAGCATGAACAGGTAGGTTACAAGTATATCTTTAAACAAAAATGAATACTCTTCCTGTCATGTTTATACACAGTATCATATTTTGTTCCTTTCTTTTGCCTTCCAACATATTTTGCCAGTTCTCATTGTCTGAATCACATGGCTAGCATTAATAATCAAAATTTAGAATGCTGTCTCCATGGCGTAATCCTCCGGAACTAAAGCTGAGATACAGCAGTCACAGTCATCATTCTTTTATCTGAATCATGGTTTGCGTACAGTTTCAGTGTCAAAGCTGTCAGGAATCCTTAATCCCTAATGTGCTTTTCTAGGACAGTTCTGCAACTGCCGCCCAGGGACTACATTTGAAATTAAGCTTTAAGCTAATACAGTTGCAATACATATATTGTGAATTGTCCCTGAACAAATAAACAAATAAATAAAAAACAAATAAATCAGCTTGATAAGGATCAGACTGAGTTTTCCTCAGTTTCATCTGCAGACAAGCTACTTGTGACTAATTGCAGGTTAGTCAGGATGAGCCAACTGAGTCATATCATATGCGCCTAACCCCATTCAACACAATGACATGCACATTAACTGTAAATCATGACACAACAGTCACTGTCAAGCCACAGAGAGAACTTTTCAGGACAAACTGGGCACTGCTACAATCTCCTGAGCATTCTTTTGCCACATTTTACTGAAAAAAACAGTAGAAAGGATAGGTAAGCAAAGGGAGAGAAAGGAAAAGTATCAGGACATGACATAGGTCAGAATCAAACCCACATTTCCCACATGAGCACCACTGCTCAACATGCCTAGATCGCATGCAGCGGTAAGTTCTACACCACCACCACCACACCTTGAGTTTGAATCTGGCATGTGTAATTTCCTCATCCCACTCACCTTTTTCTACTTAAAGCACAACAGTGCCCGTCTTCTTATTCAGTTGTATGAATAAACAATTTAAAGTGCCACAGAAACACTTTATGTGGAAAGCTTACTTATGGTTTGCTTTTTATTCTCTGCACTTTAAACTGGGATAGGAGAAAGTATTTTAACATTGAAAAAATGCCACACATTGCCTTAAGAAATCGAAAAATGAGATGTCCATCACTCTCAGTGACAGACATTCTAAAACTCACTGTGCTCTGGAATTATAATTAAAGACTGTCTGCTATTGTTTTATGTTCCACATTCATTATGTTCCACAATCCACACAGATTTTGATGCTGTGCTCATTTTATTCCCTGCTGAAGTTTAAGTATTGCACACCTCTGATGCAATCTATGCCATCCATTCACTTGAGACATGAGAGAGAGAGAGCGAGAGAGAGAGAGAGAGAGAGAGAGAGAAGCGAAGGTGAAGTCACCTCTATACCTAATTAATCTGCCGTACTGCTGTATTGGCATGTCCAGCTTTGATTAAATAATTACCTAAGCACTATAAGCTGCTCTGATTAAGTCATAATCCTGAGTGAGCTGTTACAGAAGCGGTCAGTCTAAGTTTATTGAGCTGGATGAGTTCATTGTTTCAGGCTCAGAGTATATCTTTGCCACGGCTGACTGTATTCCATTACTTTTTTATTTCCTGTAGTGTTTTATATCTTTCTCTCTCTCTCTCTCTCTCTCTCTCTCTCTCTCAGCAGCACCTGTCACTAAGGTTATACATACATTCATCGTCTGTACTGAGCACACCCCCAATGACCCCCTGACAGGTACAAGCGGGAGCTTGGCAGGAAAAAGGAAGCACCCGAAACTGCATTACATCTCAGGTGATGTGCCCTCTCCACTGGTACCTGTCTGTTCCCACACATTCCACAGAGCAGTATACATCTTTCTCAGGAAGGAGTAATTTTCTCCTCAGGAAGTAAGGTCTGTCTGGAAAGCTACAGTACCTGTCTCTGGCTAGGAAAGAACAGGAAGCAAGAGGTCATGGCACACTGAGACAAGAAGAACCGTATATCATTGAGAGAAGAATTTATATTCAAATATCCTGTTGTATAAAAAGTTTGTATTTGAAATCAATAGTTTAATACTTTAAAAGGGGTAAAATCATGAAAATTACATTTAGATAAAAGAGTTAAATTTTCTAATCAAAACTTCCTCCCCAGTCCAAAAAGAGCATTTATTGAACCTGAACTGCAAAAAAGACGTGTTCTGAACTTCTTTGATTTTGTGATTGCATCAATACTACATATCCACAATTACATGTTAATGAAGTTTATTGAGGTGGTGAGATAATCGGAAGAAAGTCAGATGAATGCTATTGTTCAAACACCAGAAAAAAAAACAATGATGAGAGTAAAATAAAATAAATGTAATCAAACCTTGTGCTGTTCCTGGTTTTGAAGCCCTGATGAAAAGACCAGCATTGCTGGTCACCAGATTATGTTGTGTTTTGGGTGCTGGTCCAGCAGTTAGACCAACATCAAACCAGCACTAACCAGCATGAACCAGCCAGGTAACAATGGAAATTACATGCTGGTTAAGTTGGTCTTTGAAGCAGGGAGCACCTGCCACTTTGCATACTTATCGAAAAGACCGCAATTTTACTGTAGATTTTTTTCCAAGATTGTGCTGTTTAAACAAGATTGTGAACAGTTTGTGCAGTATATTTCATATGTATTATTTTGCAAAGTGGCTGATGCTGAAGATTGGTGGTTAAATGCCATATTTGACACAACAGCAAAACTGCAGCCCCTGTGGAGTAAAGTGCTTGTATCTATTTTACAGACGAAAGGCGGCATTTCTTAAAGGTGCTGCAACTACATTTAGATTTCTAAAGGCTAGAAAGAAGGTGGAAATGGGTGATGAAAACCAGGTTATGAAAAACTGAAATAGGAGTGTTTTTGGCACAAAACAACTTGACATAAGTTATTTAAATAGTACAATTATACATAATATGACCCTTGTAATCTTTTGGAAACAGGACATCATCTCTCAAATCAGAGTAGCACATGTCCTTGTACTATAAATTATGAGATTCAATCAGAACTGTGTTAAAAGCTTTAGTCAATCTTTATGAACTCTCTGAGAGCTGCCAGGCATATAATTAAAATAATTTCTGTAAAAGTCAATTAGGGCTCTTACCGCTCATTGTAAAAGAAGGCTTGTGGCATGGCCTCTAGAGATAAATGGATCACAGTGAGTTGGACACTCAGTTGGGTTTGGGGTGATGGGATCGAAGGTAGTCATCCATCACTCAACATCTTACACTGAAGTTGTGACAGGCAGAGGTCAAGCCAATGTGGCACCAGTGAACAAGATGGATGCCTTTAATTTGGGTAATGAAGAGTTAACTATATTGGGGAAAGTAGCAATGGCGTTAAATAGGAAAGCTGACAGTGTCAAAGAAAGTCTTATTTAATTCCTTTCTTTTAATGGAAGACATCGAGAACACAATCTGTGATTGACAACACAGCCCCCAGACATAATTCCCCACAGACACTTCACTTAGATTCCATCCCTTGTTAATCTCAAATATAATGAATTGCAAAAGTAAGGTTAAACTGCCAATGTGAATTCATTATCACTAATAGATTAGTTCATAGATGATTTACAGTGTGTGGGGAAGGTATTTCATTAATATGGAATTGCTGTGATTTAGCTAGGATTTTGCTGGACTTTTCTGGACCATCAATCTTGACTGCAGTGGTCATCGTCCCACTTTTTGTGACCTCTACACTTTATTACTTAGCTGAGATGAATATTGCCGGTGGCTGATGACCCGCCAGTGAAACAGAATGATTATTGTGTTTTTTAGTGCAAGTACAAAACCCCATTATTTGGTCTGGTAGTATAAATGGAAAAGAGAGCTGTCTGTCAAATTTATCCTTGACCCTTTGAATTCTTATGACTGACTTTATGGCTACCTTCAACAATGATAACCTCTTCCCAGATGTACTCCTAATATTCTGCTAACAAAACATTTTTAATAACCTCTAAAAACAGAAAGCGACGAGAATTGAAATAGTATGGTTTTATGTTAATGTCTTTTTTTTTATTGCGATGTATGAATTTCCAGGGCAAGTCATTGTAATTTTAGAAGTGTATATTTAAATCTGACAGCAATTTATGTTATGGAGGTGATTTTAATGTGTGACTTTCCTCGAACTTTTAGATCAGTGAATAGCTTTGGCTTTGTTTGACTTTTTGCTTTTTGTTTAAATTACCTGTTTAAGACATGTGGATACCTACAAACCCACCTGAGTGCTCATTTACATTAACTTCATGTTTAAATGTCAATTATTAAGTAATCGTTAAAGGAATAGTTATTCATAAAATAAAAATTCTCTCATCATTTACTCGTATGTCGTATGCCATCCTGGATGTTTATGACTTTCTTTCTTCAGCATACCACAAATTAAGAATTTTAGAATAATTTCTTTGCTCTTTTGGTCCATACAATGCAACTGAATGGGTGCCAAAACTGTGAAGCTTCAAAAATCATAAAGGTCAGCATAAAAGTAATCCATATGACTCCGGTGGTGTTATGATAGGTGTGGGTGAGAAACAGATAAATATTTTAGTACATTTTTACAGTAAATTCTCCTCCCTGCTCAGTCATTTTCCACTTTAACTTTCACATTCTTATTCTTGTGTTTTTGGTGATTCACATTAATCATTCAAAACACTGGACGTGTTCGCTGTCCTTTTCTGCATATCGCGGCACCATTTTGTAGTCCATTCTGCATAACGCGGCAGCTCATTGTTGTTTATCGGGGACCATTCAGCACGTTTCGCAGCTGAACCACCAGCCCACTTGGGTTCTCCCGATGGCCATTACGCCCCTGATCGGCCCAAAAGTGCGTCAGCCCACCGGGAAAATGCCCAGTATGCCAGATTACCAGTCCAGCTCTGCATGGGAGTGAGAGTGGGCACGTTTCGGGGGTTTCGTTGGCTGAGGTTCTCTGATTGGTGGATCTTTTTCTGCTGTACCATGGGTAATATAGTTGTTTTCCATGAATTCCACTATGAAACACGATTTCAAACAATGAAGTTGAAATAACAGAAATGGATGGCTTCAACGAAAGCATATACCATTGATGAACAACCTTGTAGTTCATGGTAGGTCTGTCATTGAAAATCAATTAGACTATGGGATAAATTAATGGGATTTTTACTTCCGGAACCAGACTGATGCACTCTATATCTCCAGATATGATCCAAATGTACTGTAGAAGAAGAAGTTATTACATCTGAGTTCATATGACAGGTGTTCCTCATCATTATAATAACACTTATGAAAATATATTTTTTGTCTATATTTTCTTAGCAATCGCTGGCAATTTTTATAGGTTTGATGTCTGTATAATTGAAGAATTCTGCACCAGTCAGTGAACCTGTTATTAGCCTCAGGCTGCATATTCTATACATTTTTTGAGTTTTGCTTAATTCTATGAATGGAATCAACATGAGATCAGTAAAAGAAGCTGTAATAACTACTCGATGATAATCGAAAGCAAGATAATAGCAGTATATTATGTTTAATTTCTATTGTTTACATGCTGCTGTCATAAAGCTAGCACTAATGCTAGCGTGCTAACCTTCACCATAGTATGCACATTTTACCCTCTGTAATTGTATTTTATGATAGAATTTGTTGAAAAAAAATCCATATGAGATCATGAAAAAGTTTATTTTCTTGATTTTAAAGAAAGACTTTTGATGCTACATCAAGGATGGGTGTTGGGTGTCAATAAAGGTGATTAGGATTAGACAATGGGCAGATTATTGACAAAAGAATAAATAATTAGAGGCATATGTCAATGTATCTCAGGTGTGAATGTCTTACAGACTTCAGACTAACATGAATGGAGCAGTCAATGAAAAACATGGTGAATGGACTGCATTTGTGTGTGTATTTTTATTGTTTACAGTCTTCTTATTTTATATATACTGTATATTATTAGGTGTATATTGTGTTGTGTAACAAGATGTGTAAACCGTGTAAATCAGATGTTTATTGTAATTGCTACTGTTGCACTTGTGAATATGGTTGAGGATGGCTAATTCAGGGCTAAGTTCAAAAATGGGGCAATGGGAACAGGGTAAATGACCAAAATTGTCTCATTGTTAAAGGAATATTCCATGTTCAGTACAATTAAGCATTTGTGGCATACTGTTGATTACCAGAAAAAAAAAATATTTTTGACTTGTCCCTCTGTAACAAAGTGGGCAGACGAGGGAGTAAGGATCCAGGTGCAGCTTTATTTAAAAGTCACAAAGTAAAGGGAAGTAGAAACACAGGAACAAATGAAACATCCACGAGGGGAAAATAAAGACATGAACACAAGATGACGACATGGGGAGTCTTCCAAGGAGGGCATAGGCAGGAACACAGACTAAGGCAGGACATCAAACAACATGGACTAAACAAACACCAAACAACGACCAACCAAGGACAAGGTGAACATGAGGGCTTAAAATACAAAACAAGGGGAAACATAGACCAATGGAAAACCAAAACTCAAAACAAGATAACAAGACAATAAACTAAAACCAATGATAAATTAGAACTGATAACAAGATAATTAGACAAAGAACCAATGAAAAGACACATAGACATGGAGGGAAAACAGGACATGACAAGACTTCAAAATAAGAGTGCATAAAACAAAAGGCAATATGGAACATAAGAGGTGCCAAAGCTTAAAATAAAAGGTACACAAACCAAAGACGGTTTAGATCGTTACAGAGCCCCCCCTTTAAGGAGCGGATCCCAGACGCTCCTAACCAAAGCAAGGGCAAAACGACAACGGAAAACAGGGACGAATAGGCAGATCAAGGGGACACGAGGGGCACAGAGGGACAAGACTAGGACAGAGAGACCATGACAGAACAGGTGGGCGGCCAGGAGGCCAAGAAGATGCCCAGGGGACCGAGGGGACGACTTGGAGGGGACCGGGTCGGGAAGACTGGGAGGCAGCTGCGGGGTCGAGACTAGGTCAGGGGGCCAGGGAGGCATCCATAGGCCAGGGAGATGGCCGTAGGGAAGGGACCGGGTCAGGTGGCCAGGGAGGCGGCCATAGGCCAGGGAGATGGCCGTAGGGCAGGGACCGGGTCAGGTGGCCAGGGAGGCAGCCATAGGGCAGGGACCGGGTCAGGGGGTCTAGGGGATGGCCACAGGGCTAGGACAGGGTCAGGAGGTCTAGGGGATGGCCACAGGGCTAGGACAGGGTCAGGAGGCCTAGGAGATGGCCTCAGGACTGGGACAGGGTCAGGAGGCCTAGAGGAAGGCCACGGGACAGGGACAGGGTCAGGAGGCCTAGAGGAAGGCCACAGGACAGGGACAGGGTCAGGAGGCCTGAGAGGAGGCCACGGGACAGGGTCAGAAGGCCTGGGAGGAGGCCGCAAGACAGGGTCAGAAGGCCAGGGAGGAGGCCACAAGACAGGGTCAGAAGGCCTGGGAGGAGTCGAGGAGGACTCCAGGGGCGGTGCCATGGTAGGCGGCGACCAAGGAGGCTTGGAAGGTTCTGGAGGCTTGGAAGGCTGAGCAGGCGCAGGCAGAACAGTGGAGGGTGGAACCATGAAGGCCCTCTGGGGCAGAGCCAAAGAAGGCGGAGCAGGCAAAGCCGTGGAAGGCGGAACCATGAAGGCCCTCTGGGGCAGAGCCGTAGAAGGCGGAGCAGGCAGAGCCGTGGAAGGCAGAGCTGTGGAAGGGTCAGGGGGCGGAGCAGGCGCAGGCAGAGCCGTAGGAGGCGGAACCATGTAGGCCCTCTGGGGCAGAGCCGTAGAAGGCGGAGCAGGCAGAGCCGTGGATGGCAGAACTGTTGAAGTGTTTGGAGGCGGAGCTGTGGAAGGGTCTGGTGGCGGAGCAGGCGCAGGCAGAGCCGAGGCAGTCTTCAGAGGCAGAGACCTGGGAGGCTCGGGTGACAGAGGCGTGGCAGGCTCGGGTGACAGAGGCGTGGCAGGCTCGGGTGACAGAGGCGGGGGAGGCTCGGGTGACTGTGGTCTCGAAGGCTCGAGAGGCGGAGCGCTGGGTGGCTTGGGAGGCGGAGCGCTGGGTGGCTCGGGAGGCGGAGCCATAGGAGGCTCAAGGGGGGGCTGGCTCTTGGACGGTCGAGGCTACAGGCGCTGGCTCTGGCTCTTGGACGGTCGAGGCTACAGGTGCTGGCTCTGGCTCTTGGACGGTCGAGGCTACAGGCGCTGGCTCTGGCTCTTGGACGGTCGAGGCTACAGGTGCTGGCTCTTGGACGGTCGAGGCTACAGGCGCTGGCTCTGGCTCTGAGGACGGGGCCGTGGAGGGCGGAGACTGGTGAGCGGAAGCCCTTCCTCTTCTTCTCCTCCTCTTCCTGGCAGACGAGGCTGGCAACGCTGGCGCCGGGACGGACGAGGCTGGCAACGCGTTGGCCGTGGCAGGCGTGGGCTCGTTGGCCGTGGCAGGCGTGGGCTCGTTGGCCGTGGCAGGCGTGGGCTCGTTGGCCGTGGCAGGCGTGGGCTCGTTGGCCGTGGCAGGCGTGGGCTCGTTGGCCGTGGCAGGCGTGGGCTCGTTGGCCGTGGGAGGCTGAGACTGAAGAGCGGAAGCCTTCCCTCTTCTCCTCCTCCTCCTGGCGGACGGGGCTGTCAACGCTGGCCCTGGGACAGACAAGGCTGGGGGCACGTTGGCCGTGGCAGGCATGGAGGAACGAGTCATGGAAGGCTGGGAGGTGACCACTGTGGGAGGAGAGGTAGCGTCCTCCTCCGCAACACCCACAGTGAAAGGCGAGCCACAGATCTTGAGGGTCTCCTCTAGGAAGTCAAGGAGCGTCCAGCAGGGGGTCGCTGGTGGCAACCGCTCCTTTAGCTGACTGTTGAGATTTGCCCTGAAGAAAACCACCAAGCTGAAATCTGGGAAATCCGAAGAATTTGCCAGCTCCAGAAACTCAGTGACATGGACCTCTATCGGGCGGTCCTCCTGTTTGAGGCCGAGCAGCAGGAAATTCGCCTGTTGGGCAGTGAGGGCTGCTGGATCCATTGTGGTTGGTCGTTCTGTAACAAAGTGGGCAGACGAGGGAGTAAGGATCCAGGTGCAGCTTTATTTAAAAGTCACAAAGTAAAGGGAAGTAGAAACACAGGAACAAATGAAACATCCACGAGGGGAAAATAAAGACATGAACACAAGATAATGACACAGGGAGTCTTCCCAGGAGGGCATAGGCAGGAACATGGACTAAGGCAGGACATCAAACAACATGGACTGAACATCAAACAACGACCAACCAAGAACAAGGTGAACATGAGGGCTTAAATACAAAACAAGGGGAAACATAGACCAATGGAAAACCAAAACTCAAAACAATATAACAAGACAATAAACTAAAACCAATGATAAATTAGAACTGATAACAAGATAATTAGACAAAGAACCAATGAAAATCAGACACATAGACATGGAGGGAAAACAGGACATGACAAGACTTCAAAATAAGAGTGCATAAAACAAAAGGCAATATGGAACATAAAAGGTGCCAAAACTTAAAATAAGAGCGCATAAACAAAGAACAATATGGAACATAAAAGGTGCCAAAACTTAAAATAAAAGGTACACAAACCAAAGACAGTGTGGATCGTTACACCCTCCTTTTCTTTAAAAAATGAAAAAAAGAAAAGAAAATATTGAGGTTAGAGTGAAGCACTTACAATGGAAGTTTTGGAGATTTTAAAGGCAGTAATGTGAAGCTTATGATTTATAAAAGCACTTACATTCATTCTTGTTAAAACTTGAACTGTTAAACTGTTTAACTGTTAACTGCAAAATTGTTTCAATCTTAAATTTTTGCTGTCATTTGAATGTTTTGGGGGTTTATTACATCGTCATTGCAGAGTTTTAGAATTAGACAGAATTTTACGCAGAACATGTTTGTAAGAGATTTTCTCAGTCTAAAATCATGTTAACATGCATATTGTTTGTCTTATGTCTATATTTTTAAAACAATATATTTTAAATTGAATAATTTAATGTTTACTGATTTTTCCCCATTCACTTACATTATAAATGCCTCACTGTAACCCAAATGTTTGTTGTAGATTTTTTTTTTAAAAGAAAAGTAGGGACACGTCAAAATTATCTTTATGTTGTTGTGGATTGTATTGATCCTGGAATATTCCTTTTAGCTCTACCTCCCTTGGTTACTGTTGGTTGCTCAGCCATTGATTTGTCTGAAATTAAGTGTGACATTACAAATCATTTTTATTTACTTTTTTCTTTTAAGATATTGTTAAATTCCGCATTAACATTGAGAAGTTGAGAAGTGATCCGGCAACAATGTTTCACCATATTTTTGGAAAATTTCTGTAAAATTCTGTTTTTGTATCTGGCAATACAAATACATAGAACTTCCATAGACTTTCATTAGAAAAGAGCAAAGGTTTGTCTGATAATATGGCGAACAGCAACATTGGCAATGGCAGGATTGGTCAGTAACATTTTTAAGGCGGAGCTAAGCAAAGTGTAACATGTTTTTATTTTTTTATGATACAGGCAACAAAATAAATAAATAAGCTAAATGTTGTCTCTGCCCCTTGAGATGGTGGTGGAATTGCAGACATGGGCAGAGTTAGGGGTGGGCTACCAGAGCTTGTGCCCCAAATGTTTTCAGTAAAGCCCTTAATGTTTTTGTTAATGAACCTTGCAAACTTTGGCAAAATCAATAGGCTTCACAACTGTCAGTAGTACACATAGTGAATAGAACAAAACAGAAAGCCAAAAGAGAGAAAGATATTGCCTTTTTTAAAATCCTGTTTTATAGTGTCAAAAGTACACAACTTCTGATCTTTAAGCATATCTGAATATTTTAGTTTTAGTTTCAGTAATATTTAAAGGTTTACTACATAAATAACATCTTACAGATGTAACATTTAAACTATAATTATAAAAGTGTTTAATATTTAGATATTTTATTAAAGGATGATATGTATCCACAGAGGACTGGGCTAAGCCCAGAATATCCACTGACCCAAGAACCGCACCTGATTGCAGACAGACATAATTAAACTGAAAATTGCATTCTGATGGTCTTCTCGCAATAAAAACACAAACCCAGATCAATATCACAAAATGATTTGCAACAAATTGAGTTTGCTATTAAAGTTTTTGATAAATGCTTTGATGTGGCCATAAACAATCATTTTCAAAGCTATAATGATTTTTAAATCTACAGAAAAACACATTATCACATAACTATGACCTGGGGACACGTGTCTCTCAATCAGCACAACATTCCCACATGCTTAAAAAGAAAGTTCTGAGAGAAACCCAGATAATAAGCAAATGAAAACTCAAACATTTCTTTGGTGCAGATGTTTATTCTTTTTTTTTTCCCCTAGGAAGACAGCTGCCAACACCAACTAAAAGCTCCTGACTCATTAGTCTATTAAACAGAGCTGTAGCCACATTGAACAGATTTACTGTGAAAACACGCTCACTTTTAAACAATTTCCTCCCTTGCTTCTCAGAATGATCAAAAGTGCTGAAGCTGATCCCTTCACTTTTTTTTTTTTTTTTTAAGATGTCTTCTCTACAAAACATTCACAAGTGTTTCCATTCGTAAGAAGAGGAACTGGGGCACTAAGCTATATATGTTTTAAATATTTTTTTTTATTTTAGTCTATTTAATGATATTATTGCCTGGATTTCAGGTGAGGAAGGTAGCAAAGGGAATTTTTTTCCACTTTTGACTAATTAAGAACATTCCTAATGAAGGCATCTAATGTTGTTATTACATCCAGGCAAAATTATTATGGCAATCATCTTCTAGTTTAATTCAAGTCAGTTTATTTCACACATAATGTTTCAAACCTGCTTTACAGAAAATAATGCCTTAATACCCCAAGTAACCTAACCAAAAGAAAAGTTTAGTTAGATGGCTGTTTTATAGACCTCAAAGGGTAATTTTATTTAGAAGATTACTGTAAAAATAAAGTTTATTTGTAAAACACAGAGGGGAAAAAGAGTTAGTGTTTGTTTTATCTCCCTGTGAACTACAGTAAATGTGTTTCTCTTTATACACATGCAGTTTTGCCACCTTATTTAGTTAGAAACTTTACATCGCCCAATCATAACTACCAAATATTCATTCATTTTAACCCTTTAATTGGCAAAAACATTGTGTTGAATGAAGTGACACAAGGGGTCTTCCTGGGATGCCAAATGTACCTCTGAACCTGAGAAAAGGCCAATGTCAAGTTGGCAGACAGAATTTGCATGCCCCGGACATATGGGTATAACGTGAAGTGGGGCAACGAGTGCCAGTCAGAATTTTTCGACGGAGCTGAACGGTTGTGCAACAGCAAGCTGAAGTTCACCACTGTCACTCACCTCTGTCAGCGAGAAGCATTGCTGTTGGATCTATGGTGCGTTTCCAGCTGGCGTTCTCTCTCTCTGCACGCTGTGCAATCGACTCCCCTGGGAGCTTCGACAGCGCTTTTCACTGTTAAAAGAGTGTTCTCACGACACCCCGACCCCAAAACTCTACAGCCCCGGCTCCCCGGACGCAGTTCCCTCACCTCCGGCCCCGCGACTGCCCAGCCCCTGCAGGCCAGCACTGATGAGTTCTGAAGACGCCTCTCTAGGTCCTCTTCCTCAGTCTCTAACCCACCCCCTGCCGGGTGCGCGAAGCAAGGTAAGTGCGTTGAGACTTTTCTCAGCACCCAAGCCTCGAGATGCTCTTCTGCCTCCCGACACGCTATTACCTGCTCCCCCCCACCATGAAGCCCCGCCCGGTACATCAAAAGTGATCGTCCCATTATGCCCCTCATGCAGAGCTTGAATGCGTGCCTTTCAATTCCCAGTCCGTCGCACTGGCTGGCAAGGACCATCCGACTCAGCTACACGATTCAGTTCACCCGGCTTCCGTGCACAACGAGAAAGCCAGCGCCATGCGTGCAGAGATCACGACCCTCCTCCTCAAGGATGCGATAGAGCCCGTCCCTCCAGCCGAGATGGAGAAGAGTTTCTACAGCCCTTACTTCATCGTACCCAAAAGAAAACAGCGTGTTGCGACCAATCTTAGACCTGCAAGTTCTCAGCCGGGCCTTACACAGACTCCCGTTCAAAATGCTCACGCAGAAACAGATTCTTACCTGCGTTCGACAGCTAAATTGGTTCACGTCGGTAGACCTGAAGGACGCATACTTCCACGCCTCCATTCTGCCTCAACACCGACCCTTCTACGATTCGCATTTGACGACCAGGCGTATCAGTACAAGGTCATCCCTTTTGGCCTGTGCCTGTCCCCTCGCGTCTTCATGAAGATTGCAGAGCCAGCTCTTGCCCCGTTAAGTGAAGTGGGCATCTGCATACTCAACTACCTCGACGACTGGCTCATCCTGGCTCATGAAAAAATGGTTTTAGGCAGGTGTACTGAAACTTTTGACTTTCACTGTATATTATAATATAGCCAGTGTAGTACAAGTTAGTAAAATATTAAAAGAGTGCTTCTCAAGAATATATGATTGAATTGTTTTCTTCATAGACAATTTATATGTTGAATAACTTGATGTTATGGTGGTGAGTAGGGAAATGACTGTGTGCAAAGCGAAGTGGTGCGAAAGCATGGGAACTAAGCATTATACTATTGTGGTACTCAAAATATTTTCCCATGGTTGGCTGGTCTGAATCTGGAATAATGTTAAACAATGTAACAGTCACATCTTTGCAGCCTGAACTTGTTTAGAATGTTGAATCTTTGTGACACCTGCTCAGCAGTGTGGTACTGTAAATATAACTGCTCATTTTAGACTGGGGAGGAAGTTTTGAATTCTGAAACTTACGTTTTCATAGTAAATTTACATATGTCTAAATATCAAGGCAAATTGTATTCTCCGCACCGGAGAATTACTATAAATTATCGTCCTTGCCCAGTAGGTGGCTATATTTAAAAAGAATGTTAACCACCAAAAACCAAAGAAAAAATGTGAAAGTGATGATTTATAGTTACAAATGACTTAAATAATCAACCGTTTCTCCTAATAAAGTAATTTGGGGTGTTTTAAAACTAATTTAATATTTTTATCAAGAGAAAAGTCACATTGAATATATAATATTTTAAGCAAATCTAACCTTTCATTTTGGATAATTTAAAGCTGATAATTACAGAGGGTGAGTTCTCATAATAAGACTTCTGAACCCAAGGGCCATGTATTCAATGAAGCATCTTTGAACTGTCACAATTGGGCTTGTGGTGTAAAGATCATAAACTGAAACTTCAGAGTGCAGGATATGTCTGCATATGACTAACCACATTCAAGCCCTCTCTTTACACCCTGAATCAATCATAGCTCATAATGCTCTTTCTCTTTACATGGAATGGCAAGTCTGTGCTTGTTGGACACCGCAAACAATTTCACTACATATGCCTTTACAAAGAAGTGAGAAAACCCTTGATTTTTGTGCCTTTTACATGGCGAGATCACTCTGGCGGCATCACTCATTTTGATTTCAGCCACCCATTGAATATATTGTATATCTATACTTCAAAATCATGAGAACAACTTTTTTCATCCATTTCACAAGTACCATTTGAAAAAGTGAAAGTGTGCAGAACTCTCTCTTTGTACTTTAGTATGCATTATAGGAGGTTAAGCCATGGCCATGCAATCCATCAGAATTTGTCCCAGCTTCCCCAGACTAAACATACTCTCATTACCCGGCCTCGTCGCCCCCGAGGGCTCTCACAGACCATGTTTATTAGCCCAAGACAGAGTGCACACAAACACTCAGGAGGTAGTTGAACAGTGAAAATGTTTCCCTGAATGCAGTGACACACAAGCTGGGAGTGAAGACGTAGAAATGACAACAGGTGAAATGTTGCTATGTCAAGACGCCAAGGGTCTTTCAATGCAAGGTGATGACATCATTACGGGCAAAGCAAAGCATTCCCATATTTCCATTGCCCTGGTGAAAAGAGAGGTAGTACACTGAAACAGAAGCTTTTACTTGTTTTCTCTGTGAATTTGAGTAATTGGGTTCCAGATTATGGCAGCTGCCAAAACTCATACAACTCCTATGGCTTTTACTTCACCCTGTTTTTTTCCACTTCATTGTACCTTAAAGGGCTAGTTCACAAAAAAAAAAAAGGAAAATTCTGTCCTAATTTACTCACCCTTAAGACATTCCAAACCCGTACAACCAACATAGTCTCATGACAACTCATAATAATTCATATGAGATGGCGAAATCGTTAGATATGGTTTACAACTTGTGTTTCCATAGTGACCAACCAATCAACAAACAGAAAAACATAAACAGACATCACATTTGATTGCCTCCTCTCCAACACTTTACAGGTCCTTCTCAAAAAATTAGCATATTGTGATAAAGTTCATTATTTTCCATAATGTAATGATAAAAATTAAACTTACATATATTTTAGATTCATTGCACACCAACTGAAATATTTCAGGTCTTTTATTGTTTTAATACTGATGATTTTGGCATACAGCTCATGAAAACCCAAAATTCCTATCTCAAAAAATTAGCATATTTCATCCGACCAATAAAAGAAGTGTTTTTAATACAAAAAAAGTCAACCTTCAAATAATTATGTTCAGTTATGCACTCAATACTTGGTCGGGAATCCGTTTGCAGAAATGACTGCTTCAATGTGGCGTGGCATGGAGGCAATCAGCCTGTGGCACTGCTGAGGTGTTATGGAGGCCCAGGATGCTTCGATAGCGGCCTTAAGCTCATCCAGAGTGTTGGGTCTTGCGACTCTCAACTTTCTCTTCACAATATCCCACAGATTCTCTATGGGGTTCAGGTCAGGAGAGTTGGCAGGCCAATTGAGCACAGTAATACCATGGTCAGTAAACCATTTACCAGTGGTTTTGGCACTGTGAGCAGGTGCCAGGTTGTGCTGAAAAATGAAATCTTCATCTCCATAAAGCTTTTCAGCAGATGGAAGCATGAAGTGCTCCAAAATCTCCTGATAGCTAGCTGCATTGACCCTGCCCTTGATAAAACACAGTGGACCAACACCAGCAGCTGACATGGCATCACTGACTGTGGGTACTTGACACTGGACTTCAGGCATTTTGGCATTTCCTTCTCCCCAGTCTTCCTCCAGACTCTGGCACCTTGATTTCCGAATGACATGCAAAATTTGCTTTCATCCGAAAAAAGTACTTTGGACCACTGAGCAACAGTCCAGTGCTGCTTCTCTGTAGCCCAGGTCAGGCGCTTCTGCCGCTGTTTCTGGTTCAAAAGTGGCTTGACCTGGGGAATGCGGCACCTGTAGCCCATTTCCTGCACACGCCTGTGCACGGTGGCTCTGGATGTTTCTACTCCAGACTCAGTCCACTGCTTCCGCAGGTCATCCAAGGTCTGGAATCGGTCCTTCTCCACAATCTTCCTCAGGGTCCGGTCACCTCTTGTCGTTGTGCAGCGTTTTTTGCCACACTTTTTCCTTCCCACAGACTTCCCACTGAGGTGCCTTGATACAGCACTCTGGGAACAGCCTATTTGTTCAGAAATTTCTTTCTGTGTCTTACCCTCTTGCTTGAGGGTGTCAATGATGGCCTTCTGGACAGCAGTCAGGTCGGCAGTCTTACCCATGATTGCGGTTTTGAGTAATGAAACAGGCTGGGAGTTTTTAAAAGCCTCAGGAATCTTTTGCAGGTGTTTAGAGTTAATTAGCTGATTCAGATGATTAGGTTAATAGCTCGTTTAGAGACCCTTTTCATGATATGCTAATTTTTTGAGATAGGAATTTTGGGTTTTCATGAGCTGTATGCCAAAATCATCAGTATTAAAACAATAAAAGACCTGAAATATTTCAGTTGGTGTGCAATGAATCTAAAATATATGTAAGTTTAATTTTTATCATTACATTATGGAAAATAATGAACTTTATCACAATATGCTAATTTTTTGAGAAGGACCTGTATATTAAAAAAGGAAACAACAGTGAACAAATTTTATTTATGCTATACAAATGACTGATATACAGTATGTCATTAACCTGAAATACACTTCCGTTGTCTCGTTCAAAACCTGTATGTTTCTCATTCTTCCGTGGTTCACAACAGTGATTTTAATAAAATCACAGCTTCATCCATTGAGGTTAACGTGATGATGGCAACATTTTTGCAAACCATAATTACGAACTGTATTACGCATATGGCTGCAGTTGAAATGACCAGAAGGGGGCGCCAAAGGTGAGTGAAATGATGTTGTATTCAGACAAAGTCAGACAAACATCTTAAGGTGAACTTAAGATCTTGGTTTTAATGTGTAAAACAAACTTCCCTAACCTAAAACTTTAGCCAAAACAAATAGTGTCCTAAAAGATAAATGTGAGGTAAACAAAACAGATGTCAAGTGTACGAGGAACAGAGCCAAAAATAAGAGTTTATAAAGTCATAATCAGCAGTTGTACTCGTGTGAAAGTGAACAATAGGCACAGTTATTGTACGCCTCTAGTGTTCATTTCACCAGGAAGCTGCGGTGGAAGGTAATTTGATTTGCTAAAATGTACTGTAGTTAAAATAATGTTCATTCTATGAGAATAGGTTAGGAAAATCATAGTTAAGGTATGAATAGACTTTATGCTCAGGTTTAGGTTTGGTAAAATGTTTTTGGTTTGTTTATTTTTTTTTTCTGTGGGAGTAAATCTTGTACAGTTTTGTACAAGCCAACTCTTGAAAAGCCATTTCTTGCTTTCTCATACAATTATTACGACTTATCATGAAACTTGGCTGGTATATTCGGAGGGAGGACATTCAGAGACATTAATGACACAAAACCGATAATAGCGCATTTTGGCATACTTGCCAATAATTATAATATACTAATATTTAAGATTCACTTTTTGAAAGCTACTAAAAAGAAAAATCTGAATTTGTGAATGTGAAACCAATTCAGCAATTAAAAATATATATACACTACCGTTCAAAAGTTTGGGGTCACATTGAAATGTCCTTATTTTTGAAGGAAAAGCACTGTACTTTTCAATGAAGACAACTTTAAACTAGTCTTAACTTTGAAGAAATACACTCTATACATTGCTAATGTGGTAAATGACTATTCTAGCTGCAAATGTCTGGTTTTTGGTGCAATATGTACATAGGTGTATAGAGGCCCATTTCCAGCAACTATCACTCCAGTGTTCTAATGGTACAATGTGTTTGCTCATTGGCTCAGAAGGCTAATTGATGATTAGAAAACCCTTGTGCAATCATGTTCACACATCTGAAAACAGTTTAGGTCGTTACAGAAGCTACAAAACTGACCTTCCTTTGAGCAGATTGAGTTTCTGGAGCATCACATTTGTGGGGTCAATTAAACGCTCAAAATGGCCAGAAAAAGAGAACTTTCATCTGAAACTCGACAGTCTATTCTTGTCCTTAGAAATGAAGGCTATTCCATGCGAGACATTGCTAAGAAATTGAAGATTTCCTACAACTGTGTGTACTACTCCCTTCAGAGGACAGCACAAACAGGCTCTAACCAGAGTAGAAAAAGAAGTGGGAGGCCGCGTTGCACAACTGAGCAAGAAGATAAGTACATTAGAGTCTCTAGTTTGAGAAACAGACGCCTCACAGGTCCCCAACTGGCATCTTCATTAAATAGTACCCGCAAAACACCAGTGTCAACATGTACAGTGAAGAGGCGGCTGCGGGATTCTGGGCTTCAGGGCAGAGTGGCAAAGAAAAAGCCATATCTGAGACTGGCCAATAAAAGAAAAAGATTAAGATGGGCAAAAGAACACAGACATTGGACAGAGGAAGACTGGAAAAAAGTGTTGTGGACAGATGAATCCAAGTTTGAGGTGTTTGGATCACAAAGAAGAACGTTTGTGAGACGCAGAACAAATGAAAAGATGCTGGAAGAATGCCTGACGCCATCTGTTAAGCATGGTGGAGGTAATATAATGGTCTGGGGTTGCTTTGGTGCTGGTAAGGTGGGAGATTTGTACAGGGTAAAAGGGATTCTGAATAAGGAAGGCTATCACTCCATTTTGCAACGCCATGCCATACCCAGTGGACAGTGCTTGATTGGAGCCAATTTCATCCTACAACAGGACAATGACCCTAAACACACCTCCAAATTGTGCAAGAACTATTTAGAGCAGAAGCAGGCAGCTGGTATTCTATCGGTAATGGAGTGGCCAGCGCAGTCACCAGATCTGAACCCCATTGAGCTGTTGTGGGAGCAGCTTGACCGTATGGTACGCAAGAAGTGCCCATCCAACCAATCCAACTTGTGGGAGCTGCTTCTGGAAGCGTGGGGTGCAATTTCTCCAGATTACCTCAACAAATTAACAGCTAGAATGCCAAAGGTCTGCAATGCTGTAATTGCTGCAAATGGAGGATTCTTTGACGAAAGCAAAGTTTGATGTAAAAAAAATCTTATTTCAAATACAAATCATTATTTCTAACCTTGTCAATGTCTTGACTCTATTTTCTATTCATTTCACAACGTATGGTGGTGAATAAGTGTGACTTTTCAGGAAAACACAAAATTGTTTGGGTGACCCCAAACTTTTGAACGGTAGTGTATATATATATAATTGCGTTATAAAGTCAAAATTGCAACTTTCTCGTAATCGTGAGTTTATACAGTATAACCCATTTGCGAGTTAATTTTACGCAATTGCGAATTTATCAGTCAGAATTGCTACTTTATATCTTGCCATTGCAGAAATAAATTCTCAGTTGTGAGATTTAAAGTTTGAATAACATTTTTATTTTATTTTTTGTGGTGTGTTCCATCTTACATAAATGAAATTGTACGTTGGTTTGTCTAAAAGTTGTATATTTTTGCACGAGCCAACTCATACAATTTTGCCATCTCAAACTGTTATTACGACATATCATGAGAAAGGGTTTTGCAAAATTTCTTATTTTCATTTTTGGGAATTCCAGAAATCGGCAGTCAGGGATTGTGACCAAATTTCTTCTGTAGCATTAGGCCAAACAGTTGCGCACTTTAGGGTAGACCAGGGAGCCGTTGATTGTGTTAGTGTGTCATGTGATAGACATTCCAGAGAAGTGTCAGGCGTCAGCTGTTTACATTAATGACAAGCTACTCGAGTGTCAAATGTCTGCTTAACATCAGAACCTTGAGGGAGTGCAAGTTTTACACCCCACAGCCACATTAGCATTGTTAAAACCAATGACAGTTTCACACAGATTCAGCTTTTCAAAGTACAGAACATACATAAATCTAAAACTCCTAAGATAACATTAACAACACTGTCCAGATGTGTTCCCTTTTTTATTGCAACTCCTGAGATGATGCAAAATATCTGTACAATGCACACACAACATTTGACCAGGTGATCAGTCCATTTGCATTAAAATGCCCTTTTATGGCAAGAACTGCTGTTTGGATGAAAACAAGAATATTCAGGAATGTGTTATGTAAGTGAGAACTTTATTTGCGTCTCTATAGTCCCCCATAACAACCCCTTTTCCTAGCCATTGTTAACTCATCAGATAGCAGTCAGAGGAGGCCCACCTATCTGGAGGCTATGCAGATGAGATGGATCCATGCATCTGCAGCATCAGATAACCCCCAGCCTGACTTTGTATTGATCTGATGCCCCACTGCTCTTGCATAGGAACAGCTGTTTTTAAGAGTTTAGATAACTGAGGGAATATTTAATGAGGGAATCCTTTTTATGCAATGGCCCCATAATGTACACTTAATAACAATTTCCATGCAGAAATTGATAGTAAATTTAACAGACCATATTTTCAAGTAAAGAATACACAAAATTCTTGGTAAATTTCAAGTAAATTTACTCGGTCATTGTTTGTACATTTTACTTAAGCAATGTAGAACTGAATTAAGCCATGCTTTGAAAGTGTACTAACATCAATGCTTTTTAAATGTACTTAGTCATGTACTACATGACACATGGAAGCCTTACATAGGGAAGCTTAATGCACACTATTTAGTCTATTAGACAACAACACTTCGCTTCAATGGCGATAGAAACGAGTTCCAGATGCAGGCCTGAACACTTGGTGCACAAAACATGATTACAACAGATCATTTTGAGTAGAAAATGAGCTTCAGACTTCACAAAACAAGAAGTTCCTAAATGGGACAGTAAAATCAATGAAACAAATGGTATAAATAAACTTGAAAACATTGAAAGTATGCAAGTTCATAAATTATTCAAGGTCGGTGCAAGCTGGGTATGCCAGTTTTAAAAAGTTAAGTAAAATTTACTTATTTCATTTATCTGTGAATTTTTTTTCAAATTTGCAAATAAATATGACAAGGCTTTCTACTTCAGGACTGATACATGACACATTGTAAAAATAACAATCATTAATAATATTTACTTTTACTAGACTATTCATTTTGTACATGTTTGAATAGAGAACAAATGTAAAACTTAATATTTTCAAGTTCACGCTTAAATGAACTTATTCAATGTAGAATGTACTTTATCTTTTATGCATTTTTTAAGTGAATTATAATAATACTAATCTTCTTCTTTCAGCAGTTGACACAGTGGGCCACCCGTGATCCGTTTATTTGACTTGGCACAGGTTTTATGCCAGATGCCCTTCCTGATGCAACCCCCAGTGGCTGGGGGACACACATGGGTGTGATTTTAGAGTCTCCAATTCACTTAACCTGCATGTTTTTTTTTTTTTTGTATGGGAAACTGAAGCACCTGGAGAAAACCCACTCAAACACAGGGAGAACATGCAAACTCCACATAGATAGTGTCATGATACATGGTTGTGTTGCCTTGTGTTTATGCTCTGTCTTCTGTTTTACCCCGGACTACACTTCCCAACATGCACTGCCCTCATCTCTGTCAGCTGTTCCTGATTGTTCTCACCCCTGTTCCATTCCACATTAACACTTGTATATTTAATGCCCTGATTTCTGCTTAGTTTTAGTCAGTTGTTATTTTGCTCCTGTTTTTGTACCACTTTGCCAACCTAGGCTGTAATGTTTGTTTTAGTTCCTTGTCCAGTGTTTACCCTGTTTTGTACTTGTGTATGTGAACTTGATGAGGGCATACTGAATTCATGCATGGCCTTGGGACAAGTATGTTAAAAGGTAATGGCAAAAATGTTTAATAAAAGGCTGAATCACAAAAAGCATAATAAGATGCACAAGTGGACCACAAGACTAAAGACCATCAACGCTTGTTGTTGACTTGCCTATTCCTACTGGTACTTGTGGGGTGTGTGTGTGTGCAGGTGTGTTTGTGTGCATACAGTGTGTGTGTGTGTGTGTGTGCTCTGTGCAGCAGTCAGGGGAGAGAGGATGTCTCAAATTTCCCTGCACAGAGACCATCCCTTTTTCAGGATGACTAACACCTCTGCAGTGGCAGACACCCTCACCTCATTCACAGCTCTTAACGAGCCATGCTAATGAGCATCAAATCATTAGGCAGCTCTAATTCTCCTCTGTTTGTGAGCATATCACAAGCACGATGATGTAACATAGATCGAACCACAGTAAGCGAGCAGACCAGGTTCATAGATATTCATTCAGCATTTCTTCCCATCCAATAGCAGAGGAGAAATTTTTGGCTCCAGAGTATATAGGGTTTCTTAATATTATGTGTCGGCTGTAAGGCTGTCACATTTTTCTTTATGAGGAAATGCAAAGATTAATATCTCTGATTTTCAATGAATCAACATATATATTTTTTAGAATAACTATAAATCTATTAGAGAGGGGAGCCACAAATTTAGAGACAGGTGTAGGAAACAGATTGCTTCTAGTGTATATGCACGTCAAAACTGCTTGTCTTACCTTAAGCCTAACCCTTATAGGCAGAACCAGTCGCATGTCTTCCGCTCAGGGCAGTTTCTTCCATCATCAGAGTTAAGGGTGATGTAAGCTCTCATAAGGGCTTGTGATTGCCCTCTAGGGGACAGAAAACAGGAACCCTTGGCAGATGCATAGTTTCAAGTAACATTACTGATGCTTAAACACAGTTGGCAGAGGAAAAGGATCTTTGCACAGGGTGCTGGCTTTGAATGAAGCAAACCAAGGACACCTGTGTTCTTTTCTCTATTAAAGAGAAAGTTAAAAATGAATTTATTGCCAGACTCTGCAAGGATACATTTCTATAAACAATTGCAGATACAAATAAAAACTGATATCAATAAAACAATTCCTTCTTTCATAGAAGTGCACAATTATTTTAACATAACAAAAACAAAATACTGATTAAGAAATGTTGGCAAATAATTAATAATAAAAAAGGCATAAGAATAAAAAGATACAAATCATGCAGGCATCATTATCTATATTAATGGTACTATAACATTTAACATAATTATCTTAACATAAACAATCAAATAATACTTACTTGTATATATACAGTTGAAGTCAGACATTTACATACACCTTTAACCAATACATTTAAACTCAGTTTTTCACAATTCCTGATATTTAACCGTAGTAAACTTCCCCTGTCTAAGGTCAGTTAAGATCACTACTTTATTTTAAGAATGTGAAATGTCAGAATAATAGTAGAGAATTATTTATTTCAGCTTTTATTTCTTTCATCACATTCCCAGTGGGTCAGAAGTTTACATACACTTTGTTAGTATTGAATAGAATTGCCATTACATTGTTTAACTTGGGTAAAACATTTTGGGTAGTCTTCCACAAGCTTCTCACAATATGTTGCTGGAATTTGGCCTATTCCTCCAGACAGAACTGGTGTAACTGAGGATTCGTATTGTGGTCAGGGCTTTGTGATGGCTCTCCAATATCTTGACTTTGTTGTCCTTAAGCCATTTTACCACAACTTTGGAGGTATGCTTGGGGTCACTGTCCATTTGGAAGACCCATTTGTGACTGAGCTTTAACTTCCTGGCTGATGTCTTGAGATGTTGCTTCAATTTATCCACATAATTTTCCTTCCTCATGATTCCATCTATTTTGTGAAGTGCACCAGTCCCTCCTGCAGCAAAGAACCCCCACAACATGATGCTGCCACCCTCATGTTTCATGGTTGGGATGTGTTCTTCGGCTTGCAAGCTTCACCCTTTTCCTCCAAACATAACAATGGTCATTATGGACAAACAGTTACTGTTTTTGTTTCATCAGACCAGAGGATATTTCTCCAACAAGTAAGATCTTTGTCCCCATGTGCACTTGCAAACTGTAGTCTGATTTTGTTATGGATTTGTTTGTTATGGTGGTTTTGGATCATTGGCTTCTTCCTTGCTGATATATATATATATATATATATATATATATATATATATATATATATATATATATATATATATATATATATATATATATATATTCAATGTTATGCATTGTTTGCAGTTATTAATTGATAATAATGATTTACCAGCATTGCTTAAATGAATATTCCAGGTTCAATACAAGTTAATCTCAGTCGACAACATTTTCCCTCCTTTAAAAAAAAAAAAAAAAAAGATGCAGAAATCGAGGTTACAGTGAGGCACTTACAATGGAACTGAAAGGGCCAATTTTCAGATGGTTTAAAGGCAGAAATGTTGAGCTAATAATTTTATAAAAGCACTGCTAGAGTCGTTTTAGGGTTTGTTAACATAACATCATCATGGCTATAACTTAAAACAGAAAAGGTTAGTAAGCAGCTCTAAAGTCATGTTAACATGCATACTGTTTATGTCTTGAGGCTATACATTTGAAATAGTAAGTATTAAAATGTTTGCAGATTGTCCCCATTCACTTGCATTGTAAGAGCCTCACTGGAACCCAGATTTGTGTTTTGTTTTGTTTTTTTAAGAAAAGGAGGGGCATGTCAAAATGTATTTTTGTGGTACTTCATATTATGCCACAAATGCTGTTTACCGAGCTTAACTTGTATTGAACCCAAAATATTACTTCAAGCAATGCTGGTAAATAATTCTTATCAATAAATAACAGCAAACAACGCATAAGATATAAATCGAATATATATTCTATATTAAGCAACATCACTTTATAATAATGTACAGTAATCAATGTTTTTTAAAAAAAAAAAAAAAAAAAAAAACTAAATTATATATCCTAACTAATAAAACACAAAGAAACATGTCAGCTGGTCCTTCATTTTAAAAATCGGTTTGCAATTTAGTCAAATTCACTGAATTGCAGCTTAAGCAATTAATGTGAGATATATAGGCACACAGGAACAGTATTCAAGCGCCACCTTCAGTATTCTATTGAGAGGAAGTATGATGAGGGTAAAGCGATGAGAGAAAATACATTTTCCACCCATAAATGTATGTATCCATAACATAAGACTATGTCCTATGGACATGGACTATGTCTCACATTATAAAGCTCTAAGCAAATAATTTTGGCCTAATTTAATTGGTTTCGCTTGTTTATGTAAAAACACCCGCATTCCCATTCCGTTTATCTAGTGATATGTCTGTCTCGCGCAGCAGTGGTCCAGACGCTCGCGCCAATCCCACCAACAGCAGACGAGAGCGCGCGAAGGGTTAAAGCCCACAGCGTGGAGTCTGTAGGGCGGAGTGGAGAGGATGTGATTGGAGCTCTACCCATGATGTCATGCACATGAAAAAGCCAAGAACTAGTTAAGAAGGCGGTTTCTATCTCTGGAAAGAGTGGGTGAACCTCAGAGGCATAGAGAGCAGACGCACGCAGGTGACAAGTAGAGACTTTTGAGCAGTGGACTGACAAGACACTGCAACTGCACACGGGGCTGTTCAACACGAACCATGGTGCAGCACACGGGGATCAGCGAAGCGGATGGCGTGTCCAGAGAAGCGACCGACTCCGATGAAAGTGAGTTCATGGCATGCAGCCCGGTGTCGATAAACCCGGACTGGTGCAAGACAGCAACGGGACACATCAAGAGACCGATGAACGCGTTCATGGTGTGGTCTAAAATCGAGCGGAGAAAGATCATGGAGCAGTCTCCGGACATGCACAACGCCGAGATCTCCAAACGCCTGGGCAAGCGCTGGAAAATGTTGAAGGACTGCGAAAAGATACCTTTCATCAGGGAAGCCGAGAGGCTCCGGTTGAAACACATGGCTGATTATCCTGATTACAAATACAGACCCAAGAAAAAGCCAAAGCTGGACAGTTCCTCAAAGACATCGACGCCGTCTCTGGAGAAGTGCAACAAAATGCCCAGGAACTCCGCTAAGAGGTGTTCAAAACTCAAAGCGAGTAAGACGGGATCCAAGTCGCATCACGGCTACGGAGATGAGTACGCGTTCAAGAGCATGAAAGTTTCAAAGATTGTTATAAAAAGCGAATTCACGGACGAAGATGACGACGACGACTACGAGGAGGACTCTCGAGTCCGAGTCAAGGAGGAGGAGGAAGAAGAGCAGATCCAAGCGTACAACGTAGCGAAAGTTCCCGCCAGCCCGACTTTGAGTTCGTCGACGGAGTCGGAGGGCGCGAGCATGTACGAGGACGTCCGAAACGACGCGTCCAACAACAACAGACTCTTTTACAACTTCAAAAATATCACCAAGCAGAGCACAATGTACCCCGCATCCGTCTCACCAGCATCCTCGCGGTCGGTTTCCACTTCGTCCAGCTCGAGCGAAGACGCGGACGACTTGCTGTTTGACTTCAGCGTGAACTTCGCCTCGTCCACGCAAAGCTCGGAGCAACATTCAGGGAATCTGTCCCTCTCTCTGGTGGATAAGGAGTTGGAGTCTTTCAGCGAGGGCAGTCTGGGTTCTCACTTTGAATTTCCAGACTACTGTACGCCCGAGCTCAGCGAAATGATAGCAGGGGACTGGCTCGAAGCGAACTTTTCTGACTTGGTTTTTACTTACTAAATTAGACATGAATAATAACAGATGGGATAGATTGAATGCTATATTCTGTACATGTTTCTTACCCCTGCCCCCTTCAGGTCTTGTACCTCTAGGGGCTTTGGGAAGGAGGCGGGGAGAGGTTTGAGGAATTAGATGCTTATGAAGCTGGTACTGTAGCAAAAAAAAAAAAAAAAAAAAAATTAAATAAAAAAAAAAAAAAGTCTGCAGAGTTTTTTTTTCTTTCTGGCAGCATGACAGGGTTTTATGGATTTTTTCTGTAGTTCTGCAGTTACTGTTCAACTAAAGCGGACCGCAAAGGGAAAATCTGAGAACTTCTATGCATCTTTTACCCTCTTTCTAACTGCAGGGAGCTGAAAATGTAAAGACTGTGGACTGATCTGTGAACTGTTACTGTTCAGGACGTTAATTTCAGACGTTTAGTCATTTATAAATGCCAGAATCTATTTTTTTTTTCTTTTTTTTTTTTTTTTTTAACTGATTCTGTTTACCTACTGGTTTAAACTTAAGCAGCCTAAACTTCTCCAGAGTTGCAGGTGTTTGACGAAGCATTTTGATACATAACAGACCTCATCTTTTTAAAAGAAAGCAAACTATTTTCAGGCATATTTTTGTACAGTTCAAAAAGGGAATGTTCTTACTGGGCGCTCAGTGAGTTTCAGGCACTTCATCCCTTTATCGTTTGTTTTAGCATGCAAGGGAGTCCTGGGACTAAGGATTAAGTTGTAATGAAAACTTGCATAGAAAATGCCTTGTGATTTTAAGTTTGGTTTTGTACAGCTGTAGATCAAATTTGTCGAGTATTTGTAGAACATGTGGCATTGGGGAGGGGGGCGAGATGCATACCTCAGTGCTGGTATTAGTTTCAAGATTGTATATGTACTGTAAATTAGTAAAGTTAGGAGTTTATGTATATCATACTCGTGATATGTGGGTGGGTCCCAAATCGCAGGTGTGAGACTGGATTTTTTTCTCTTTCTTTCTAAAGGCACATACTGTTTCCCCTTCATTTTTCGTGCAATATATTTACTTGTAAATGCAGACCATCTACATTTTTTTTTTTTTTGCATTTTTGTAGCAGACGATGGACAGACTTGTGCTCTGTCAACATCATTATTTGTCATGATGCTGAAGTCACTGATGAATAAATAAATCAGCTGGAACTGATAGTAACTGAATATGGTCAAGCAGTGTGATGTTTTTCTGTGGAGGAAAAACCCCACCACACCATTTCTCTTTAAAATGACCCACAGAATTAGCCTATTGATGTCCAAATCTAAAAGTTACTCATTTTTGAAAATTTGCCATTATGGGCAAATAATGAATGTCGGTGGTCTGGCAAAAGGAAAAACCAAGAAAGCAAAAAAGGTACATTCCACATCCTCGTTTCATAAGATGAAACATTTTATTTACGACTTAAGACTGCCACCTTTTCTATTAAAAAACAACAACAACAACCATAAACCTGTACTTTTATTTCTTGCACTTAAACATATTTTGTTTATTTTTATGTGGGTCTTACACGAAGTCTGTTTTGATACAAGGTTTGGAATATGATGGACTATTTGACAGGGAAAATGGTAAAGTACTAAGCAGTCCAGCCTCACGTTCCAAATGTGAATCTCTCTTTGACTCATCTTTTAATAAACAAATACTTACCACCATAACATCTTCTCTCAATTTGTTATTAACTGAGTAATAATGATCTTAAGTGAAATGTGGTTGTTTTTGTTTTGTAATGTGTGGGCAGCCCACCATATAAAAAGTAGCTCAAATAGCTTTACATAACATGATGTATATTTTGCTGAAAGGAACCAGTAAAACCACAGTTTAAATCATAACAACGCTTCCGCTTCTCTCCGTCAAAGAAATGGCCCCTTTAAGAAATCAAATTTTGCGCTGTTTGAAAGTGGTGTCCTGTGATTGGTGGAATTTTGTGGCCTGTTGAAGAGGAGAGACACAGCATGAATGCTCCACAGCTGCCACTAATCACTGCATGAGACCCCTCCTTCTCCCCAGAAGCACCCTTAATTCACACACTGCACTCTTTTTTTACTAGTGACCCATCAAGCAGCTTAGAAAAACTAATTTGAGCAAGAATATACAAACACTTTTAAAAGTATGCTGTAATTAGACATTTAAAATCAATATTCATTTGAAATGACCATTAGTGCAGCATTAATGTACTCAAAACTACTTTCTCACTGGACTGTTTCTCAAGCATGCAGACTGAATTAATCTAAGAAACATTTACTAATATAGATAAGTATTCTGCATGGAATGTATTGAACTTGTATTATTTGTTAAACTAATCGCATCCAATGGTATTAATTACAGCTTGTTAGTTTGTGATGTGTAAATCAGTGTGTTGTCATAAGGATATTAATGAATATCTTGCTTTGGAGAGGATCTCTGATGTCTTATGTGTGTGTGGGTTTGTGCAAATGGCTTACAGTAAATGAGCTAGAGAAATCTTTGTATACAGGTAATGAAGAGGCATGAAGAGCAAAGATGCATTACCTCATCTTGATATAATCATAAGTGTTTGACATGCATGGATGTACTGTATGTGTTTAGCTCGGCCATTAAGTCGGCCTGGGCATTAGTAATAAAACATTTATCTGGCTATTACTTTACCTGACCTGCTGGTCAAAGTTACTAATGGATTCAGAGAGCGATTCCCCACAGAATGTGCACATTGATTTTGTGCTCCTCTGAAATATCTGGTCCGGCCTAATGCCACTGGAACGCAGCGAAATGAAATTAGTGACCCGTCAAGATTTCCCTCCATTTCCTCTTTAAAGAAATGGAAATTTGAAATGCTTGGGAGACATTGAGTAGGATGATGACTATCAAGTCCGCTAGTGGGAAACTGGTGACAAAAGAAAGTAATTTCCAATCCCTTAAGCTCTTAAATCATTCATAAAATCTGGATGTCATGGCCAACTGCCATATGTGACATCTACATAAAGGCTCCTGCAAAGGGATCCAATAGTTTTTAACGTTTCCAGTTTGGATGGGTGTTTAAAATCCTAGAAAGTATTTTCCCCCCAAGGTGATTTGAAGCCTTGTGTTGCACATCGATGTAATTCTGCTTCAGCCACCTCAGACAATAATAATAAATTGGACCGTGACAACAAAGCTGTTTTTCTCTTGCCTGTGTAGTGTCACACTGTGTCTGCATGAGTGCTGTTTTCTTAATACCCTCTGTTTGTCAGATGTGTCTCTACACTTGGCAAGAGAAATGCTTGCTGATATTTATTGCTATCAGATAGAGCACTCCACCTTGGAACTCGACGTAAAAGAAAAAGATGTGGTATTGAACTGGTAATAGGAAATGCATTCTGACAACTGTTGTGGCATTTTTCGTGTGCAAATGGAAAGGATGACCTGTGATGTTCCTGTCACTTGCTGTCCATTCTTTGCATTGCATGTCAGTCACCAGGCTATTGAGCCACACCAGGATTTACTTCCTTTGATGTGTAAAGTGTCAGAATGCTTTGTGCTGTGGGTGGATGTTTAGTGCTGTTCACCTATTTCATTTTTAATGCAATAAAATGTTTTCCTTGTGTGATAAAATTTCAGTTTCCACATTCTTTCTAATTAAAATCATAGTTCAGCCAGTTTTAAAAATCTATCATCATTTACTCATCTTCATGCTGTTCCAAACCCATGCAAATTTGTTCTTCTGTAAAAGGAGATTTTAGGCAGAATATTAGTCTCAGTCACCATTCACTTTTCACTGTATGGAAAAAGATGCTATAAAAGTCGATGGTGAATGAGTACCAACATTTTGAAGCTCCGAAAAGCACATAGAGGCAGCGTAAAAGTAATCCATAAGACCACAGTGGTCAATATTTAAGTACTTTTTTACTATAAATTCTCCTCCCTGCTCAGTAATATGCAATATGTAGGAAGAATGTGAATCACCAAAAACAAAAGAAGAAGAATGTGAAAGTAAAAGTGGAGATTTATAGCAAAAAAAAAAAAAAGGCTTGAATATTGATCTGTGTCTCACCCACACCTGTCATATCTCTTCTGAGCATTTGGATTACTTTTATGTTGCCTTTATGTCCTTTTGGAGCTTCAAAATTTTGGTCACCATTCACTTGCATTGTATGGACATACAGAGCTGAAATATTCTTCTGAAAACATTTGTTGGTGTTCAGCAGAAGGAAGTCATGTACATCTGCAATGAGTAAATAATGAGATAATTTTAATTTTTGGGTGAACTATCCCTTTAAAATTAGTTTTGTAAGTGTAATGTAATGTATCCAGGTTGATTCAGTGATGTTAAATTATATTTTTGAGTTATCTATTTTCATCAGTATATGAAAGATAATTGCACACATAGGATATATTGTAAGATTCATATTTATATGATTGACCATTGACTCTTGAACCACAGATTTTATCACCTTTTCATCCATTGACATTGAATAATTTCTCTGTGTTAATGGATTTGAATGTGCTGGCCCTTCGACAGGCCTATAGTGAGAGCACTGACCCCTGCCGCTCAGCAGATATTTGTGTGATGTCACTAGAGACCCTCTGAGCCTTACTTTGCCCTAGCACCTCACCACATAGGGGAAAAATCCCAAAACATAAACATGAGCTAAGTTGGATTTGCACCGTCAGGCTCAGAGATAATACAGCATGCCTATGGTGGGTCAGTCTTTTAGACACTCTACTAACTTCGACAGCATATCCACCTAAAATCAAAATAGCACTTTAATTGGGACATTTTGCACCACAGCTATTTAAAACCACATTACACAAATGCACTGTACTCAATTTTAATCGTGCCACATGATCGTGGGCATTCCGGGACAATTTACACCACTGTTTAGTTGCACTAAACGCTCATTAATCTAATGTTTGTCCAAAGTCTGTGCATTGGAAAATATTAAGTTGAATCCAGAGATAAGTGTCATGTTTTAATCTTGGTTAGAGTTATGTATTAACGTACATTTTCCATTTACCTCACCATGTTGAGGCAAGGACATACAATCAAAGGCTACATAGTTTGTTGTAAGTTACTTTACCCATGCAGTCTACAGTATGTTGCTATATGGAGAAAGAGAAAAACTTTGAAAGTAACCAAAACTCAAATGTAATCTACCTTCTGTGATCATACGGAGAGCAATATTAAAACTTTACTGCTCACTCCTCCCTTGTATGTTTTTTCTATCTGCTTGGAAAAGTCTGTTTGGATTGCTGCCCAGATACATGGATTTAGGTATGTCATTTTCCCAATTTTTTTCTCTCTTCCCTTCTTTTTTCCTTTCCCCTCTCTGCAGAGATGCAAGATGAGCCCGTTCTGCTCAGCATGGTAGGAGAAAACCTCTCACAAGCATTCATTTAGCCTATACATTTATTTTATGCTTATATTATTATTATTTAAAGTATTTTGTTCTGTTTTACAGGTCCTTTTTTTCTTTTTAAATGTAACAAATGTTCAACAAAATTCTTTCGAATAAGTTACCATGTAGTCCCAAACCTGCCTCTCATGAATGAATATGAACAAGTTCCCTATTTTCTAAAACAAGTGATAACAGTTGAAAACTTTCAAGGTCCCCCCACCCACTGCCTCCCTCTTAGGCCCAACACAAGCAGTAAGGAACAAAAGCTTAAGGGTATACAATTTTGACCAAGCCAGCAGCAACTGCGTGTCCATTCATATGCATCTGTAATTTAATACTGTTCTGAGACCTGGACTGGCCCCTCCCATTCTTGCCCACTATAGAGGCTCTTTCCAATGCACTCTGCGCAATGACCATTGTAATCCCCAATGTCCCCTACTTTCTCTTTCAATTCAGATGTTACCCAGGTTACCCCATTAGGGCTACTCTTCACTGTTTGCATCAGCATGGGGTCTAATTTGAAAGTCCCTACTGCTTCAGTAAATAATTAGCACATCAACCCCCCCTCAGGCTCTACACAGGAAGCTTAGGTCACTAGAAGAGGTTTATTTTGATGAATGTTGTGCTATTGGGTTTTGGGACAGTGGATTTACCTCCCAACTAACATTCTATGAGGTGTTAATACGGAGCAGAGTCCAAAAAAGAATGGTAAAAAAGAAAAGCACACAAGAAATTAGCCTTTTCCATGCAAAAGGGCACCTGTCTTAAAGGGATAGTTCACCTAAAAATGTAATTCTGTGATCATTTTCTCACACTCATGTTGTTCCATGACTTTCTTTCATCTAAGGTACACAAAAGATGTTAAGGCCAAAGTATACATTGGTTTACCGTGTTGCTGATAGATCTGTGCACAGTATGCGTGCCGCTACGACGTGATTTTCAATATTCGTATTCACTAGTGGCCAAAAGAGTGTACAGTATAGTGAGTACATTATGATTTTCATGTTTGGGTGAACTATTCCTTTAACAGCTGGGCTTTCAGCATCTGTAGGCAAATTAGAAGAGTCATAAAGAACCAAAGAGATTTGTTATTGCATGCCATAAAGGGGAAAACAAGGGATGAAATGAATTAGCAGTTACAAAACCTGCTGATAGACCCCAAGAAATGGTGTCAAACTGGAAATATTTAGTGTAAAAAAATATACTGTTATTAGGAGCTTGGTAGTCTTCAAAGATTTGATGGAATATCAAATGCCTGATGCTAATTGCTGCACTGGGACTTTCAAACCTTCCTTACATTTATGGCCACCTTGCTATGAATTGTGTATGAAGACTTTGAATAGACACAACAGGTCTCTTATGTAAACAATATTAAAGTGATGTGTTTGAGAAAAAAATGCTATTCGACACTTCAAATAACACTTTCACTGACGCACATTAGAAACTGAGATCAAAGCACAGCATAAAAACATCCACAAAATGAGGCATGACAGCCATTGTTATGAATGCTTTGAAAGAGCTCAAATGTTTTGAGGTCAGCATCTATAGGAAAGTAAATATCATTTAAAAGTCAGTTAAATGTGAAGTGTGTAATTTATGTGCTCGATGCGCTGCTTCCAAATGTTCATGTTCCCTGTAATCGACCTGGAAATTGACATTTCACCTGGAAACTGATAAACTTAATTTAAGCTTCGACCACTGGGGGCAGCGGTCTAAATTTCTGTCAGCAAAGGCAAATTTCAGCAGCAGAACTTTCGGCCTCCTATTGCCGAATTCACAGTGTAATCAGTCTGCTTTTCCGTCAGGTTTACCAACCACTCCCCCGGTCTGTCATTGGATCTTCTAGTGACACAAAACACATATCTCCATCTCCATGAGTTAACAAAACCCCAGTGATGAAACGAGATGCACATCATGTCTCCACTCAGACTTTTTCTTTATAATTTTTTTTCCCGTAGTTTTTACAGTTTCCTTCAAACTGTTGGCCAGTGCTATTTACACTTTATACAAATAATTATTTGTCTATACTAATCATATGGTAGGGTCCCCCTGATGGTCACAGGGCCCTATGAAGCTGCTTATGCCACTTAATAGGTAGGGCCTGTGATGTAAATAAAAGTGAGATATAAATATTCAAATGCCTGTATGTTAAAATACGTGTCACACCCACCCATACGTCAATAAGCCACAAAAGTTACAGTAGCTTTTTACACAAGGTTTTTCTGTTTTTTGAAACAATCTGTTTCTCTCTTTCAGTCTGTTCAGTATTTTCTCCCATATTTTACCGATTTATATTATTGCCATTTATAACTGCTTTTTCAGAACAGATCTTCATTCTTCAAGTTTCCGATGTGGATGTGACTCACCAAATGGTTATCGAGAGCAGTCTGTCTTTACACTGCAAAGCTCAGCACATAAGCCACACCTGCAGCTGCATTTATGTATTTACACAGCAATTACAATCACAGGAAACAATGTATCATGCACTCGAACGTTATATTTGTGAAAAAACTTTGCCAACTGTACTAATACAGGTGCACAGCTGACCGTGCTCTGTTTGTTAAAAAGAATGGTATGCTGGTGCGGTTGCCAGATATTAAATACCGGAATCATTATACATGAATAAGATGCTGTATTTCCATAATCTAGTTTCTACTGTCCATTTTTTTTTTAAGTAAACCGCAAACCGCGATTCTATACATTTAACCCGCGATTGTGTTTTCAAATTTTGTTGTGAAAATGCGATCCTGGCAACACTGCACAATGCTTCAGCTGCTCTGGGGAAGAGAAAGCAAGAGGACAAGCGTGCAGCATGTGCATGTGTGGTGTTTAGAAAAACCCTTGTTCTTACTAGATTGACGAGAGTTTTTTTCTTTCACATCTGCCTTATTTTGTGGTCATTATGAGAGAAGTACTCTAAAAGTATTCTAACAAAATTGTATAAAGTATCTGTATTCTGAATACAGGAGCATGAAAACGGAACAAGGGCTGAATACAGTTACTTCATTGTTGTATTCTGAATATGTAATGCGTTACTTGTACAGTATTCCGTTACAGCTCAACACAGTTCATGTGTACAATGCAGCATGGCTCTCACATTATATTTACAGTTAGTTATCCAGTACAGTTTTGTTCACACTGCACAGGCTTGCCAAAAATGTGGTTGTGAGTCCTGAATTTAGGGGTGTCAGTTTGGTTATAGAATATAGTTGTAACCGAACAACAAACAGTGTGTGAACGTAACTGTATTACTTGGCCTAAGATATGGTAATAGTTTAAGTTTAGCATTTCTAAAAGTATCTCACTGGAATAGTAGTAGACACTATGTAAGGTTAATTATGCATCAGTTCTCAGTTCACTTGGCATGCTGTTTTCTGAGAGGCCAATAATTATGAATTATCCAATTTTAAGAACTAGTCTTTCTTAATAATTAATCGCCTTATGATAAACAATTCATACACAAGAACAGCCAGATCTATATCCATTATGGATATAAGTAATAGTCATTAAATATATATTTCACTTTTAGCTTCATTTTCCATATCTCTGACAAAAAAAAAAACAAACAAGCAAATTATGGGAGGATGGGAACTCCGGGAGTTCAATGTGCAGTCAAAGGCTAGCATGTCTCTAAACCGGACAGGCAAGATGATTTTATTGTTTCCCCGGAGTTTCAAGCACAAGCCACATAGACCATACAAAAATAACACAACGTCTGGCAGCACTGATAGCAGACAGGTTGCCGAAGAGGGAACAAACAACACACAGACTGAAATGCAGAGTGCAGCTGTCTGTCATTTGTGGTGACTGCTTGTTAAAAAACCTTGAAGACATTAGGGGACATGTTTTTTCCCCTTCTTTGGTTGCAGTTCCAACAGGCACTGTAACCCTGTAGGGCTTGTCTATTTCGAGCAGGTAGTGATGATAACTCTGCTGAATAGATAGTGAGAGCGTCTCTGCAAGATAGGATGTCACAACCAGAATGCCAAAGTGGTACATTAAAGGAATGTTTCAGGTTTAAGATATAAACATTCAAAGTGTTAACAGAATTTAATTGTGATAAACTTAATCTGGTAAATACCATAGTGCGATAAATCCCTGATTTTATCACACTAAAATCATGTTAACATATAATATTTACGTCTTGTGGCTATACTTACAAAAAAAAACAAAAAAAAAACTGTAGGCATTCTAATGTTTATGGTCTGGCTCCATTCACTTCCATTGTAAGTGTGATTCTGTAACCATGAAGGACTAGTCAAAATTAATTTTTATATATATTTTTTATAATTATTTTTGTACGATTGAGCCTTGTATTGAACCTGGAACATTCCTTTAAAGTAATAGTTCATTTCAAAATGGCAATTCGGTCGTCATTTACTTACCCTTATGTCATCCCAAAGCCGTATAAATTAATTTATTCTGTGAAATACAATGTTATGCACAATGTTGACTCTTTGCCATACAATGAAAGTAAATGCTGACCAGAGGATCTCAAGATTCAAAGATGACAAAAAGCACCATAAAAATAGTCTATACAATATTCCAAGTCTTCTGAAGCCAAATAATGTGATTGTGAGGAACAGATACAAATGTGCATAAGTCATTATTCTATCATAATCTTCTCCTCTATTGCTTACTAATTGGCATGTATATTAAAATATAATGCATCAAGACTTGTCACAGCAGATTTGACATCAATGATGTCAAATGTTATTGGTTTTTGTGCATATTATCACATCATGATGCACCAAATTTGAATATGCAAACTGCACAAATGAGATTTGAGCGCTTCAGAGAAGGTGAAAATGTCCATTGAATAATGACTAATTTTTATCTTTTTTCTTTTTTTATAATTAAAAAAATTTACATGGAGACATGGCATGTGTGGAGGCTTCACACCATCCACGCACAACTCACCTCATGCCCCACCGAGAGCGAACCGCATTATAGCGACCACAAGGAGGTTACCACATGTTACTCTACCCTCCCTAGCAACTGGGCCAGTTTGTTGCTTAGGAGACCTGGCTGGAGTCACTCAGCACGCCCTGGGATTCAAACTCGCGAACTCCAGGGGTGGTAGTCAGCAGTTTTACTCACTGAGTTACTCAGGTCACCCTATGACTCATTTTTAGTGTGAATTGAAATATAGGCTAGCACATAAGTCATATGGACTACTTTTATAGTGCCTCTTTTTTTTTTTTGGAGCTTTACGCCATTCACTTTCATTCTATGGCAAAGAGCAGCATGAACTTCCTGCCCAAAATTATTTTTGTGGTTTACAGTAGAAAGAAATCCATACAAGTTTGGAACAAACTGAGAATGAGCAAATGATGACTGATTTTTAAAGCTGAAGTGTGTAATTTCTGTACCACTAGGCTAGTGTAAACAAATGGAACAAACATTGTATTCAAACAGCTTTCCCTAATACTACCTCCATCTGTCACTGGTCTAACAAACAGATAGTCCCACCACAAACCAATGACATTGGTTGAATCAATGCACTGGTGTAGCCAAGATTGGGCTAGGGCCACCCATTGGGCATTGAGGCCCACCCAATCATTTATGCCCCTGGTTCACCAACAGCCAAAAGCTTACTGGCCTCGAACCACAAACCTCTAATGTCAGAGGCTGTCAGGCGGGATAATGTCAGCACCAAACTTTCAAAACAACAGCAGCTCAAAAAACAAAACTAGATCGCTCTCATTTTAAAGGGAAGCTATGTACACTGTAACCATCTGATGCAGTGATGAGATGCGCGTTCAATTGACGGACATCCCTTATTGTGCAGCGTCTGCAAACACTTTATTTTCCCCATCAAATAAAATACATACAAAACAGCATACATTTAAGTACAATGAACAAGGAAATTAAATAAAATAAATAAAATACACCTTAATTGAAGTGTACCTGGAGTGGCAGATAAAAAAAAATACACTTCATGTAAAAATTATAGTCAAAAAAGAGACTGCTGTGCAGTTTTATTCATTCTATCCACTGCATCAAAAGCAGCTTGTGACAGCATAAATAAGCAACACTGAAATAAGTTATTTTGGATGATAAAATATATTTTCAAAACTCCCTTGACTTTTAAATGCTTCTATATTTTCCCCATCCATCTAAAATAAAATTATGTTATCTCAAAATATCATATGCATGAATTTATTTCAAAGAATTTTATTTCTCATAACATAGGGAAACAGTCACAGACGTAGATAACTCTGAATATTTTTCTCTACATCTGAACCTGATTCCATTATGCTTATTAAGTGACACACTCAGAAAAAAAGTCATTTTATTGACAGTAAACCATGGCCGAGGCAATACCCATTTCCAAATACACACCAGCAAATTGTGCTGGGGTAAAAAATGACCAAAAATAGTCCATTCTATGGCTAAAATGTCCAGAAGAGGCCCTGTGTGACTATTTATTTTGGTGCTCCATGTCCTTGAAGCAAACACTTAATTTGAGATCTGCCCTTTTCAGAGCATTCATGGTTCTCTTCTTGTAGTGTGCCAGTCAATACACTGTGCCATGTCATTGTTTGTTTATGGGACATGCGTAGCGCAGCAGCTATTTACGGCATGTGGCGAGACCGTGGCTACAATTGCGATCAAATGGAGCCGTTTATTGATTTTCAAACATGCATTACACGGCTAACATATATTATCAAAGCAAAGTATTTGCTCAACTGTTTTAAATGATCAGCATGCCTAACACATGGGTAAGGCGCAAGCTAGCTCAAAGAGCGAGAGGGATTGAGAAATGATTTTAGTAAATGTGTAGGGAGGAACAATGGAGGTGTTGTATAATAGGAAGTTCTTACATTGGAGAGTTGTAAAATTCTAGTTCTCAACATATCTTAATTAGAAAGGCTAAAGTGTTAATTAAGTGTGGAGGTCATTAGGTGCAGCATGTGGTCTGTGTTGCAGTAAAAATCATTTCTTAATTTCTCTCCCTAATAATCCTATTACAATGGTGCTTAGGACAGAAACTATACTTCTCCCATTCTTTAAGCACTGGCCTCAACCATGTAATTGCTCTGCATTTAAAGCAATCTGGTCAGTGGCGACAGAAACCTGCTGTGCCCTGCAGAAGTTAATGACACTGAAAGGCAATGCCAGCCTTAACCCCAGTGGGTTTCTTTCAGAGATAATTCTTTGGAGAAATGCAGAGGTAATGGAAGAACTGTGGTTATGTGGAATGAGTCTTATTTAGTTTGAAAGCAGCTGGATTACACCTCCTCTGTGGTTTTCACACAGAATAACGCCCCAATTTGAAATAGCCCAATATAGATACAGATTTCCTGAGTAGTTAGATGACATTCATGGTAGTTTACATTTCTAAGGGTCTCTATCTCTCATCACTATTGAACCAGAGCTGTCTCGAGCTGTGGTTTCAGACCGAAAAGTCATCACGTTTAATGTCGGAAACTCTTTTGGATTACTTTTATGTAATGGAGGAAAAAAAGCACTTCCAGTTTGGGACTTGAACGGAAAAGCATGCATATCGTATAACCTGTGGTCAGTAATAAATTATCCTACCCAGAGATAACTAAATTTATCATCTCGCTTAGTAACAGTAGCCATGCAAAAGGCAAGTTTTTTACATAACTAAAGTCAATGATATTATGATATTAAAAGCTTTAAAGAAGTGATAACATTTGCCATTTCTACATTGTTCCCTGTATTGTGGAAATAGACTGTGAAATTTTTCTTCTCAAGTTTCAACCATGTATAATTGCTTGCTTTCCGTGAATCAATGTGGGTTAGCTTATTGGTTGTCATGGGTGGTTGTAAGGTTTTCTAAACCAGTATAGCCTATTGATAGTCCATTTAGCTCTTTTATTTACATAAAAGTAGACTATAAACTGCCTCACTATACATACTACCGAAGAAAACCTTGAGATTTAGGATTGCAATATATGGCAGAACCTTAACACAACTCAACTTGACAGAGCTGTATAAAAACAAAACTGTCCCTTCTTCCTGGCCTAATGGTATTGTCTTTGTAAGCATGTTTTGTCATATAAGGCATATGTGCTCATAAAGGTTGGTTTTTGTCTTTTCACGGGACGTCGATTGATGCTGGCTTTCACACACTAAAACATTGATCGTGACCTCTTTCTGGTCTTGGTTTCATTGTTATTTGTGGTAGTAAAATAGTATTGAATTACTTGACTACCCCTAATGCTAAATTAGTTACACAGTAAACCACATTACAGGCTCTAGTGGTGAATGGTAAGTGATAAAACAATGAATATTGAACAATGTTCATAAAATACCTCTCTGGACACAGTGGCTTATCTAAGCCTGATTTCACAGTGAAGAACTACTTTAAGTAGGCTACTCTGAACTTAAAAAAATAAATAAATAAAAATAAGTAATGGTATGTAGCTAGAATGATTTTTAATGTTCCAATTTGCAGTAAGGAGCTGTTATTTGATCTATCAATAGAACAACAAATAGATAATTTAAACGGCTGATTAATCACCATTTTGTATAGATGTTTTTTATAGAGGCCATCAGACACACTGCCACTATATTTTCTGATTTACTTGGCTTAAACAAGATCAAATCAAATCTGGTTTTATATCTCCACCTTGGTCATGGTTTCAATTTGGGATGAGTGATTGGTATTGATAATGTGTTATGAGGGCCTTTTTGCAAGGAACAGGAGGTTGTAAGCAGGGGGTGGCTATCAGCCGGGACCTGGCAATGAAATAATACAGCATGTCAATATCTTGGATGCAAAACAATAATATTTCAATTCAAAACTGTGATAGTTGTAAGACATATTTTTACCTTCCCTGCTAAAAAAGACATCATATTTTGTGTTTTGGCTGCTGGTACCCTACTTGTTTTCCTGATGAATAGCTTGGCTATGCTAGACCAGCACTGAAAGAAAATATTTTGTGGTGAATAAATATAGCAGAAAATATTAAGTAAATTCTACATTCAAACATGAACAAAATTCATGCTCACGGTTACAAGTAAACATTATTTATGATTGTTTGTTATTTTTACAATGTGTCATTTTTTTTATCCTAAAGTAAAAAAATCCTAAAGTTAGAAAATCTTGTTATATTTAATTTGCTAATTTGAGCAGATTTCACAGGTAATTAAAATAAGTCAAATTTGCTTACGTTTTCAAAGCTTGAGCACTGGGGATGAATTATTAATGAACTTGCATTGTTTCACTGTTTGCAAGTTTATTTACATAGTTTTTATTGTTAATTGTGTTGTTATGTTTGGAAACTTCTTGTTTTGTGCAGCATTCAGTTGTTGTTGTTGTTGTTGTTTTCATCTCTAAATTACCAATTCATGATCAAAATAATTATCTGTTGATTGTCACTGTCATGGTGTTTTGTGCACCAAAAGTTGAGGTCTGAGTGCTCAGCTCTGTGTGTTGTCATTGACAGGTGTGCAGGGTGATATAATCTCATAGATTTCATAGACTGCATAGCATACATTAATTTCCCTGTGGGAGGCTTCCGTGTGTCAAGTAGTTTCTGATTAAACAAATGTTTGAAAGAAAAATTTTAAATGAGATGTGTTCTAATAAGATGTTTATTTATATTTTGCTATGTGCAGTTGTGTATATCATATTTTTAAGGAAAAGTTACTGAATTTACTAAAATGGTTGTTAAATGTACTCACACACTTAATTATAAAGTGAATTAGATATCACTTTTCTACCATTAAGATTTACTTCGAAAAACTGTGTGCATAAAAATGCTATATATATATATATATATATATATATATATATATATATATATATATATATATATTTAGCATATATTATAAGGTGGTCTTTGTAGCAGCAGTTTACATTTTAGTATACATATAAATAATTGTTTGTTGATGCCACTGTATGTTTCATTTTTCACACACTTGATCTGAGTGGTGGTCAACGTGTTTTACACTAAAAATATTAATGTGAAAAATGTAACAAAAAACTGTGAAAAATGCCTCAAGATGGCGCCGAGTATGGCTGCTGCGTCGCGAGCTCCGTCAAAACACTGCAGTTTATTGTTTGTTTTGTTTACAGTTCTGTGTTTTTTTGTCTTGGATGTTGTCTGCCTTATTGTGTACGACAGACAAACGCTTTTGGACATTGGTTCGGCAATCACACACCGAAAACCGAACTTCACATTCCTCAATGCCGACCCGCGGTTTACAAACACGCCAGCGGATCCCTTTGTTTGGGCTGCCCGGCCGCGGAAACGCAGACGGAAAAGGGGAAAAAGAGCCGGCGTTCTCATCAGATTAAGACGTCGCGCAAATCGCCCCCCGCTACCCAGTATACTACTGGCAAATGTTCAGTCTCTGGACAACAAGCTCTGCGAGCTGAGAGCGCGGATCTCTTTCCAACGAGAGACGAGAGAATGCTGTGTTATCTGTCTTACGGAAACCTGGATGTCCGCGGAGATTCCAGACTCGGCCATCGAACCCACGGGTTTCTCCGTGCACCGAGCGGACAGAGCGAAAGACCTCTCAGGTAAAAGCAGAGGTGGAGGTGTATGTTTTATGATCAACAAATCATGGTGTGATCAGAGGAATGTACATTTTATCAGGTCTTTCTGCTCTCCTGATCTGGAATTTCTCATGCTTCTGTGTCGACCATTCTGACTACCGAGGGAATTCACAGCGGTCATTATCACTGCTGTGTACATCCCCCCACAAGCCGACACAGACCGGGCACTCAGGGAACTGTATGGCAGTATAAGTCAGCAGGAAACCGCGCACCCTGAGGCCGCGTTCATTGTTGCCGGGGACTTCAACAAAGCCAACTTCAAAACAATAGCACCAAAATACCACCAACACATCAGCTTTAACACACGAGGGGACCGGGTTTTGGATCATTGCTATTCTCCTTTCCGGGATGGCTACAAATCCCTCCCCCGCCCACCATTTGGCAAATCTGACCACTCTTCCGTTCTGCTTCTGCCCGCTTACAGGCAGAAACTGAAACGGGAAGCACCCGCCCTCAGAATGATCCAGTGCTGGTCGGACCAATCAGACTCTGCGCTACAGGACTGTTTTGATCACGCGGACTGGGAGATGTTCCGGTCTGCCTCCGATGACGACATCGATGTTTACGCTGATAGCGTAACGTGTTTCATCAGAAAGTGCGTAGAGGACGTTGTTCCGACAAAAAATATACGGATCTACCCCAACCAGAAACCATGGGTTAACGGCGATGTTCGCGCGGCACTTACTGCGCGGACCACCGCTTTTAATTCCGGGAACGCGGAGGAGCGTAAACAAGCCAGTTATGCCCTCCGTAACTCCATCCGTGCAGCCAAACGCCAGTACAGGCACAAAATTGAAGAACAGTTTAACACCACTGACTCCAGAAGTATGTGGCAGGGAATTAACATCATCACGGACTATAAACAGAATAAAAACTCCGCCATGAACACTGTTGCCTCTCTCCCGGACGAGCTTAATACATTTTATGCTCGTTTCGAGGACAACAACACCGCCCTCACAGAGAGAGCACTCGCGGCCGATACTACAGATGATGGTTCACTCTCCATCTCTGTTGCGGATGTAACCCGATCCTTTCGACGGGTGAACATCCGTAAAGCCGCGGGTCCAGACGGCATTCCGGGCCGCGTCATCAGAGCATGCGCGAACCAACTGGCTGGTGTTTTTACGGACATTTTCAACTTGTCCCTATCCCTGTCTGTAGTCCCCACATGCTTCAAAACATCAACCATTGTGCCTGTACCGAAGCAATCAAAAATCACTTGCTTAAATGACTGGCGTCCTGTTGCCCTCACCCCCATCATCAGCAAATGCTTTGAGAGCAAATGCTTTGAACCTCTTTGGACCCATTGCAGTTTGCCTACCGTAACAACCGCTCCACTGATGATGCCATTGCATCTACAATACACACTGCTCTTTCCCACCTGGAAAAAAGGAACACATATGTGAGAATGCTGTTTGTAGGCTACAGCTCAGCATTCAACACCATAGTGCCCTCCAAGCTTGATGAGAAACTCCGGGCTCTGGGCTTAAACAGCTCGCTGTGCAGCTGGATCCTGGATTTCCTGTCAGGCAGACGTCAGGTGGTTAGAATGGGCAGCAACATCTCCTCATCACTGACCCTCAACACTGGAGCCCCGCAGGGCTGTGTTCTCAGCCCACTCCTGTATTCCCTTTACACACATGACTGTGTGGCAACACATAGCTCCAATGCCATCATTAAGTTTGCTGACGATACGACAGTTGTAGGTCTGATCACAGACAATGATGAAACGGCCTACAGAGAGGAGGTGCACACTCTGACACGCTGGTGTCAGGAGCACAACCTCTTCCTCAACGTCAGTAAAACCAAGGAGCTTGTGGTGGACTTCAGGAAGAAAGACAGAGAGCACAGCCCCATCACCATTAATGGAGCACCGGTGGAGAGAGTCAGCAGCTTCAAGTTCTTCGGTGTCCACATTACTGAGGAACTCACATGGTCCGTCCACACTGAGGCCGTTGTGAAGAAGGCTCACCAGCGCCTCTTCTTCCTGAGACGGCTGAGGAAGTTTGGAATGAACCACCACATCCTCACACGGTTCTACACCAGCACTGTAGAGAGCATCCTGACTGGCTGCATCACCGCCTGGTACGGCAATAGCACCGCCCACAACCGCAAAGACCTGCAAAGGGTGGTGCGAACTGCCAGAAACATCATCGGAGGTGAGCTTCCCTCCCTCCAGGATATATATAACAGACGGTGTGTGAATAAAGCTCGGAGGATCATCAGAGACTCCAGTCACCCGAGTCATGGGCTGCTTTCACTGCTTCCATCAGGCAGGCGGTATCGCAGCATCAGGACCCGCACCACCCGACTACATGACAGCTTCTTCCCACAAGCAATAAGACTTTTGAACACATGATCTCTCACGATCAACAATCAGCACTGCACTTTATTAATCATCACTCTGTCAATATATTCTCCCAATTCAATTAGTGTTTATATATATTTATACCCTTATCTAGTCTATGTGTATTCTACATTGTGTGTATTGTGTACATTTGTTATGTAAATTGTTGTGTAAGTATGTGTACATTTTTTATGTAAATTGTTTTGTGTAAATATGTTGTTTATTGTAAAGTGGTTTATGTCTCGTCACTGTCATGACTGCTATGTTACTCGGAACTGCACACAAGAATTTCACCTGCTGTTGCACTCGTGTACACAGTAGTGTGACAATAAAGTGATTTGATTTGATTTGATTGATTTGATTCTTGGTGTTAGAATATAAATTTGGTATCATGAGGTAAAATAATGTGATACTTTGAAATATCGATTTTCCCCCACATTGAGTTGAAATGTTTATATCTGATAATCCTTAACCATATCAGGTTAACTTAATGTGAAAATGGGTCTTCTCAATACGGAACTCCTACACAGATGTAAAGCAATTAAGATCGTAATACGAAGTCTTTACATGAGAAGGAAGGGAACAGAAGGGCTCATGTGAGGTATCTGGAGGGCAATCGGATGACTGTAGGGAGACTTTGCATGAAAAAGGATGGGGTATACAATACTAATTGCATGAGAATGCAGTGGCTGACCCAATGTCTCTGCAGTGGCCTATCAAACAGAGCTCCTATTACAGTAAGACTGCCATTCAGGTTGTCATTAGACAATAATCAGTCTGGATCTCAATTACAGTTGAAGTCATTTTCATGGCAGGGCACTGCCCAAGGAGTAAAAGGGGAGAGAGAGAAAAGGAGACAGTGAACGAGTGGCCGAGCCCTGGAGCAGCTTGGTGGAGCATACTAACTTCAATGTAAAAAAAAATAAAAAATGGTCAGGTAACCTACACTCTAAAAAGTGGCAATATGCAATTTTTTTACCTTATAAAGCTTTTTTTTTTTTTATCCCCTTTTCCCCACTTTGGAATGCCAAATTCCCACTACTTTGTAGGTCCTCGTGGTGGCGCGGTTACTCATCTCAATCCGAGTGTTTCTCAATGTGGCTCACTGGGCATAACACAGCGGAGACCAAGCATATGGAGGCTCATGCTACTCTCCGCGATTCACGTACAACTTACCACGTGTCCCATTGAGAGTGTGAACCATTAATCGCTACCACGAGGAGGCTACTCCATGTGACTCTACCCTCCCTAGCAACCGGGCAAATTTGGTTGCTTAGGAGACCTGGCTGGAGTCACTCAGCACACCCTCGATTTGAACTCGCGACTCCAGGGGTGGTTTTCAGTGTCAATACTAAAAAGCAATTTTTTAACTAACCTTAAAATAATTGTTGTTAGTGTAGCCTGTTGGTGTAAGTTTGATTCAGTAAACAGTTCACCCAAAAAAATTTAATTCTCTCATCACTACCATCCCACTACCATATGACTTTCTTTATTCTGCTGAACACAAACTAAGATTTTTTGAAGATTATCTTAGCTCTGTTGGTCCATACAATGCAAGTGAATGGTGGCCAGAACTTTGAATGCCAAAAAAAACACATCAAGTGGTTAAATTCAAATCTTCAGAAGCAATATGAATTGTATGGATGAGAAACAGATCAATGTTTTAGTCAAGTTTTACCTGCAACCTTCAATTTCACTTTTACATTCTTCCTCTTTTGTTTTTGGCAATTTGTATTCTTTGTGCATATCGCCACCTACTGGGCAGAGAGGACAATTATTGTAAAAAATGACTTAAATATTAATAGTTTTCTCACCCACACCCATCATATCACTTCTGAAGATATTAGTTTAAACACTGAAGTCATTTGGATTAATTTTATGCGGTCTTTATATGCTTTTTGGACCTTCAAAGTTCTGGCCACCATTCACTTGCATAGTACAGACCTACAGAGCTGAGATATTCTTCTAATAATTCAAATAATTTAATGTTACCGCATTTTACAGTGTAAATGAGTCTCCCATATGGAAGCTATATACATAATATGTCTAAATATTCAACTACTCATTGTTACATTCTATTTTAGTGAAGACAAAGTTAGTTCACCACAGGTGCTGTGTCCATCATTTTCATACAGCGAGCCATTAACTACCACATTTCCTCAACAGGCTTTTTTGCATGGGTAAAAGACAGCATTGTTTCATGGCCAAGCTAAGCAGTCCCTCTAAACAAATCATAACCAATAGGAACAACTCAGCCCCGTTTTAACAGCAAACCATTTCCTCTGGCTTCAACCTACAGTGGATACCTTTCAGCCTTTCCATCTTGCAGTGCAGCTCGTGATTTATAACGGGCACAGGAGACTGACCACTAAAGCCATGTAAATGTCCTTGCTCTGAAGCGAGGCACAGGCCAGTGGCAGACCACCCACCCACTCCCCGTGTCGTATTCTGCTCCACAAATCAGAGGGGTTTTCATATAGTGAGGGTCAGGGCCTGTTTTATCACCTCCTGAAGACATCCTTTAGAAGTCTCCTTCAGCATACACTTAACTCTATTAGAGCGGCCCTCCCAGCAAACAAGAAAATACTGTAAACAGGGCTCTGGCAATGCCCACAGAATGTTTTTTTGTTTTTTGTTTGCTTGTTTTTTAAAGAAAAATGGAGAGTTTGACTCTAAAGTTGTCTGAAGCTGTCTAAATCATATAATGGAAATGGGAAATAATTATACAAAATCTAAATATATAATTGTAAACCAGACACTTAAACACCAGACACAAAGTCATTTTAAGGGTTGGATCAACGCACATATTCTCTTTTTGCAGTGCATGTACACAGAGAAAGACATTGCTTTGTGTGGTAAAATGTAAGCAAACTGTAATTAAAATATTGAATTAAGTCAACAATATAATTAACAACACCCAATCATGCTTAATACATTAGGTTACACCAACAAAACAAATTTTAAGGGTTAGATCAGGTAGGAATAGCTCCTTAGGGAACCACTGCAATTTACCACTTTATCCAGTATGTATTGATAGACAGATGCATAGCTGATTAACAGGATAATTACTTTGTTGAATTAATTAAGTTTTTAATGCATCAGTATGATCAAAATGGACAGCTATCGAAATAAAAGTGAGCTTTTACTTCTGTTTGTCTTCAAATTTATAGCAGGCCATTGTTTGGAAGCCAAAAGGGGTCCTTAAAGGTGCTGTAAGTCATTTACAGATCTTCTATATCAAGATAACGCTTTTACCATAGGAGGGAGCGTAATGGTCAACTAGCGTGTTACAACAGTTAGTCACAGTTTGCGGAGATCATACAAATGAATTGGGAAAGCAGTAAACTGACACCTACCTGTCTCAAAATTGTCTGTGTCTTCTCATATAAAACAGCAAAGGATTGTTTAGTATAAAACATGTTGAAGATTGGCAGACAGGTGGTCAATAAATTAAGCAGTGAGATGTTTCCTCACAAAAGCAGTTTAATCAGCACACTGATGCATCTCTTCCATAGACATCCATAAAAATAAAAAAAATCAGCCTTTGGTCTCTTCACCATTGTACCACCCATGTCTATTGGACCACAGCATTATGCATTTTGTTGCTAACATTTTAGGCTCCCCTTGGTAGAAGAGCTCTGGATTTTAGCCATTCTGAAACTTCCACAAGACGGAGCTGTAGAATTAGACACGCCCCCTCTTTCCAAAACCAAGCACTTCAAAGAAAGTCTTGAGACTGTCACCGAACAGTAGTGCAGCAGTGCGTCTTCTTATGGCAGTCAAAAGTAGCTAAAAAGTTAAAGAACTGACACAATGTGAGCGGTCAAAAGATCAACAGGCGGAAAGCAAATCAAAGTCTTCTGATTGAGTGATACATTTTTGTTTGCTGTTTACATAGTGTAGTGCTGTCACAGAGACTGGTGGAATATCTCAGAACAATTATTTCAGTGATATCTTTTAGTGAGAAGGAGCATTTTCTGCATACCATTCCATTAACAAAAAAAAAAAATCAATAACAGCACTTTTAATCTAGATGGTGCCCTTGAAAAAATTCTAAACTCTGTCCCTTCATTTCAGTGGGATACAGCCTCTGGATGGTGGGTTTCATATGTGTTTGCATTGTAATGAGTTTTCTAGTCTGTGTGCAGCTTCCGTATCATATCTTAGCCAGCTTACTATGGCAGCTGGGTGTCTGATGACTGGCAGGGTGTATGTGTTGATGGCTTTGATCTGTTTATTCCCATTCAACTGACTCTTCAAGATATAAGATTTTCTGGAAGTATGTGGATGTTGCTGATTTACATGGATCAGTAATTCAGTGTGCCTCTTATTCTTTTAGTACAGCTTGATATTATCCATGTAAACATGTAGACATGTGTTTGATGGTAGCTCCAGTATTGTATCCAATGGCTCGCTGAAACAGATCAGGTCTATGTGGAATAACAGAAGGGATAGTGTATCAGTTTGAAAGATGCCATACCTTCTGATCACCTTTGAGCTGGCCTCTAGTGTTGTCCTCCAGAGGCCCACTGAGTTCCTGATGAAGGTCCTTTGAGTCTTGTCGACCTTGTACAGTGCAAGGCATTCAAGGATCCATGTGTGTTGAATTGAATCATATTCTTTCTTGCAGTCAATCCAGGAGGTATTCAGATTGGTCTGCTTGGTTCTTTAGGCTTGTGTGACTATCAGTGGCTGGTGCTTTGAGTCTCTAGGGTCCTTTCCAATCCCATTCCGAGTCTACTTCCTGTATGTGAACATAGCTTCATCCAAATTTATGGCTATGATACCTAACATAAGTTTACATTTTGTGAATATTCAATTATTAGTTGGTAGTTAAGTGGGTTTTAATATCAGTAAGCAGCAGTTGTTCTCAACTCGTTTTGCTTCAAGACCCAGATTTTACATGGGACATTAAGTGACGAACCAATACAGCACAAAACCTGTTTTTCTTTAATTTTTCCTTACCTTGTTCGTGGTTTTTGAGGATGAGGACATGTCACAGAACCTAGCCATGTTGGCATCTGCTTGATTTTACTAGCTTCTACCAAAAGACATGAATTTGTTCCAACAATACTGTGGCCTTTGACTGGAATCACATCCTTTGACATTACCAAGAAAATATATGGAAAGGGTTTCAATAAATCAATTTAATTTGCTATTCTAAATACACAATTATATGGTTGGCTGTATTTTATTATTTGCATTAAGCATTGTTTTTCCCTGCTGTCCACTTGACATAATAACACAGGAAGGCGATATTTTGGTACTGAATGTTCCGGTACCCTGACATAAAGCCCATTCTGCCAAGTTACTGACAAGCACCATCTCCCATCAGAAATTTCTGCATCAATTCAAATTAGTTTACCTTTTCCTGTGGCACAACAGTCTCAGAGACATGGGTTCTTCTCTCATGGAAACCAGGACATAATCGTGTTCAAATTATCCATGATAATACATGATTCGGGGGTTGCATTTTCCCTCTAGGATTAAATATTTTCTCCACTGATGGATAAATTTAGTGTTGGGGTTTGGGTTAGGGTGTATGGTTAATAAAATATGCATTCAATTTCAATATTAAATCGTTTACAACTAAAACAACTTAATATTGTTGGCAGTTTGTGGACACTTAGGAGCTCACATGAGCCCATACGTTCTACAACACTCCCAGCTTCAGCACTGGGGGCAGTGATTTAAATTTCGGTAATCACAGACTGATATCTGATCCACTATCTTATCAAGACAGATCTGCAACTAATGTTTGGATTGCGACCCACCAGTTAGAGCACCTTCACAAATGCTTAATTTGGTGAATGTAGTACTTACAATAGTCATGCTTGCACTTCTTATCTTACTAACAGAACAATGTGTGGTATCTGTTGTAGGCTCTGGTCTTGGAAGCCATTCGTTACCTCTCTGTTTCTTCAAGCTTAATATCTGCAGAACAAGTTGAGAAAATTAAAAGATTCTCAACTGTTTTGGGACTGTCAGGGAATCTCCCTGAAGTCAAATATTCACACATCTGTTTAATAAGTCTTTTGTATTAAAGTCTGTTCTTTGTGGTGCTGCCTATACAGCCTCAGTTGGTGTCCTGGGCTTTCTGGCACCTCTTTCAGCCTCCAATCCTCACAAAACCACCCCACTCCAGTCTCTCTCTCTCTCTCTCTCTCTCTCTCTCTCTCTCTCTTTTCACACAGCAGTAACACAAACCCTCTGGCCAGATAAGTCAGGCTTTTGCTGCTTCCCACACACTCCCCTGTTGATACTCCTAAGCTGTTCAAAGGCTCAACAAAGACAGGCAGGGGAGGCACAGACCCATAGTCAGGGCCTCAGGGCTTCAGACAGAGGGGAAAGATTCATCTTCACATTTGGTTTGGGATTTGTTTCTGGTTGTTAATCTCTATTGCTGTTGGCTCTTAGAATGGCCCACATTTTGCACTGTGGTATACAAAATAATGGCTGTCAGTTGAATAATTACTTACACAGTGATATGGTAACAAGACAAATCTGAGAGGTGATGTCCATTTCTCTGTTGGAAAAAAGAAACCGCCTTAGTCTAAGATGGTTTGCTGGTTTTTAGCTGCTCTAGACCAGCAGATTTGTCAGGCTGGGAAACCAGCTTTAACCAGTGAAAACTATCTAAAACCAGACAACTTTTTTGTCAGCTTGGCTGGTTTAACACTATCAAGCAATAGAGCAGAAATACCTCAAGCGCAATTCTTTGAAAGGTTTTATTTTTTTAGAATGTCATCATCTAAATACCCAAAGGGTTGCAGTGCACAAACAGGGCCAACATGAATCTAACCCACAGCTTCCTTTGGTCTTCATCACTCTGCCTGGTATTCTTTAACTCCAGCATCACAGTGGCTGTATTAATAACTGAGAGCAATATTTTATTCTGGGGCCATAAAACCTCTTATCCCAATGTCTCATACAGTTAGATCAGGAATGTCTCTTTCATTTTCAGCTATGCTGAAGAGCCACAAGGTTTTTGTTGTTGTTGTTTTTTTTTTGTGTGTGTATTTTTTTTTATGGCCTTAATTAAACCACAGAGAATGTGTAAGATGCTGTCTCCCAAAACCGTAAATTTCTTAGAAGTCATCGTCTCTTGCAGAACATTACCTGATGAGACATACTGTAAATGTCTCCGCTTCTACCTCCCTCATTGACTTTCTATCTCTCTCCATCAATTATTCTTTTTTGTTGATCAGGAGTTTTTAGTCTGTTCGTCCATCCATCCGTTGATCAGTCTGTCTGTCTGTCTGACTACATTTATGAAACTTTTGCACATTTCTATGTGTGTAATAAAGCAAGTTGACCAGATCTGTCTGCGTGGACCAATTTAAACCACCTCATTTCTCTGTCCATACATTGTATCTGATATAAACATTTACTATGGTATATTTTATGGCTGTCTCTCTGGTGTTATCGAGCTTGTGCTCTGAGCACAGCAGCCTGAGGGCCTTAATGCAGCCTCACTGTATGTCATCAGTCTTACTGTGAGTGCTACATGACAACATCATCCAGACAGTACCTTCAATCTTCCAAACAGCACTTATAACACGCTTAGTGGGCATATGACCAAAACACATACACAAAAAAAATAAATAATGCAAGGTAGCTCGTAACCAGGGGTTAAATTGGGATTTTAGAGGTGGGGGAATTCTAAAATTCGGTTATGTCGCAATACACAGCACCTCTGTGAAATGGAAGTATAAATGTGTCTGTTGTAAGTATATAAATCCAGGCTCTACCATGGAAAATCAGGAAATATGTGGGAATTAAAATCTTTGATTTCAACTCATATCTTTAATTATGTCATCCATTTGTTAAAGTCATGGAAAGTTCTTGAAATTCATGGGTCAAAATCTGGGGGAACTTTGTTAGGCTGAGCACTATGAATATCACATTGTTGCACCTGCTTCTGAGCATGCCCAATGGAGAAGCATTGTGGCTAAAATCACTACCCAGAATCCCCTGCCCTTGAATTTATTTAAGTGTGTTTGGTCAAAGCATGCCAACTTATGAGGACATATAATATATTTGTAAATAATCCGTTTTTTTAATTATGTTTTGCTGTAAATAGTTGTGTTTTGTTTGTCAGGGTAATTAGTGTTCACTTTGATTAAGTTTCTATCTTCTAAAAGATTGAAGTACTTACACCACCTTTCAATTTAGACCAACTATTTGGTCTATTGGTGGGGCTCATACATGATCTTATTTCAAAATATAGATATGCTTAAAACATATTTTGTATTATATTATTTTCAAGAATATTAATAATTATGGACATATATACTTAAAAATTCAGATTTTTTTTTAACTTAATGATCACTGATATTTTAGAGTTTGCTGAACTTTTTTTAATAACTTAAATTGTTAAGTTGGTAAAACTAATTTGCCTGAGTTTGAGTAAACTCAAAAATACTTTGCAGCTGGTTGGATTATTTTTTTAAGTCTCAACTTTTACAGTGTAATGAAGTTCTAATAAAATGCATAGGTGTCTAAATATGGATTTATTAATAGGCCTGTTTGGTATGTAATTCATCCAAGGTTTTTTTTTTTCTTTCAGATTAATCGATTTGACTCTGATTCTGTCTTAATGATTTGTCTATCATTAATTATGTAGTCATTACATACATTTTCACTTAATTGTGAAAATACATACACTGGCGGGCAGAAATTTAGATTAATGTACAGATTTTGCTGTTTTGGAAGGAAATTGGTACTTTATTTACCAAAGTGGCATTCAACTGATCACAAAGTATAGTCAGGACATTTCTGATGTAAAAAACAGCAACATCACTTTTTAAAAAGTAATTTGATTTCAAATCTAGACAGGCTCCATTTCCAGCAGTCATCACTACAAGACCTTATCCTTGAGTAATCATGCTAATTTGGTACTAGAAAATCACTTGCCATTAAATCAAACACAGTTGAAAGCTATTTGGTTCATTAAATGAAGCTTAACATTGTCTTTGTGTTTGTTTTTGAGTTGCCACAGTATGCAATAGACTGGCATGTCTTAAGGACAATATAAGGGTAAAAATTGCATAAAATAAGCAGCTTTCTCTAGAAACTAATCAGTCAATCATTGTTTTGAGGAATGAAAACTCTACAATGCTTGAAATTGCCCAAAAAACAGAAGATTTCATACAAAGGTGTTCACTACAGTCATCAAAGACAAAGGACAACTGGCTCTAACAAAGGCAGAAAGAGATGTGGAAGGCTAAACAAGAAGATAAGTACATTAGAGTCTCTAGTTTGAGAAATAGACGCCTACATTTAAATTTTAAATATAATGTTACAATTTAAAAGTAAATGCTCATTGTTCTTAACAGAGTAAACAAACACCTTCTGCACAACTACATTTCACTCAAATTGTTATTCTGAAAATATAATTGGTAATGAAAACATTTGCATTAAAATTCTTCTCTGCCTCGTGAAGAAGCATTTTCACTAAAGTGAATCCCCCTTCATATTATCTAGAATTTTTTTTCCAAAAGACGAAAAACCCCACAAAATTAAAATAAATTCTGTATCAACAAAAATGAAATACACATCAATATACAAATAACAGTGAAACCTATTACATTGTGTTGGTCAAGTGGTCTTTTTTTCTCAAGTTGTAGGCCTATGATATTTTGATCTGATGTTGCTTCAAAACCCCTTCGGGTATTCAGCTTTTTAACAAAACTAAGCAAATCGCTACAGCATATCAGTGGATCTAAGAAACGGGTAAGCAGTTGATTCCATATCACACGATTTCTATAAATCAGAGATCGGACCATGGTGCAATACAGAAGCCGTACGGGCCCAATTTAACCCCTCCTCGTACCCACTATTTTTCCATCCATTTATGTTTTTTATAGGATGCCTTTATAAGAAAAAAGCTTACCGGTGGAGTGCTGCTCTGTGCTGTAGTTTGATTAACGGCTGGTGTGCAGAAGATGGAGAGGTGGGTGTGGCCTCCAGCCCCATGAATGAAATTGCAAACCTAAGGTTCCCGATTCAACCTGTTATTACTTTTGACACAAGTCATTTACAATAGCCCAGAAGGTGTCAATGGAACATGTGATATTGATTTTGTCCCATGCAGGCTTTTAGCACCCCTCACTCCTCAAATGTGTCTTATAAAGACATGCACTCCAAACAAATTCATACTTGTTTTATTTTCACTTTGCTGTGGCTTTTTCCTTTATTTGTTCAAGGACATAAGATGACTAAAACAAACCATGCTCTTAAAGTAATGCATTATTCTTTCAGATTTGCTGTTAAAGGTTAACAATGACTGGTATTATACTGTATAAATATAAACTGAATTTTGTCCAATATTGATGGCATATGCTGCCTTCAAGTGCACCTGGGAAATGAGTTGGACATTCATTATGATGATTTGTAACTTGTACTCAAGTAATACAGAAGTATGGAAATAAAATACATAAATAACATAGCAGAACAAATAAACAATGAATGACTGCACAAGCTTTTTTTCTGTTGTACCACTTCATAAAGCTAAGGTAAACCTGATGTGACTATTAGTTGTAAAACCCCTTAAAACATTGAAATACAGTGCTAAAATTGATGAAACCAATTGATCTTTGCAACCATTCACTACCTTTTGTAGATGCGTTTTCTGCTATCTTTCATGTGACATGCTCTTTTAATGCCACAACTCGGCAACTCAATTATCATTTAGAATTCCCAGTTTCCCAAAGATAAATACAAATTTGTTTGGCCCTTTATGTGCATGTAATATAATATCATTGCAATATTATAGATGCGAGGCAACCATACTTCCTTGAGTAATCTCGCCTCAGTTTTTACTTCTCATAGAAGACTTAAAGGCAGAACGCTAAAAAATGTATGTTCTTTAAAGGTTTTCCAAACATTACATAGTGGCTTAGGGACAATTACAATGTTCAGTTTTCTTAAAATTAGTAAAACATTATTCAAAGGTTGTAATAACATTCCTGAAAATATAAAAGCTTAATTTGACAACTTTTTTTTCAGAAATCTAATTTAAATTGTGAGAAATTGTATCGATTACTAATAACGTCATAAGCACGTTCATTAATGTTATTTGAACAACATTTGGTCCTAACCTTTACATAGCATTACACAAAGCTTTACATAACATAAGTTGTTGGAACAGTCCCTGTTAGTTGGGAGTTTTCATGCTCTAACTTAGCAGCATTTAGACACACTGGAGGAGACTTGTGGGAAAGCTACAACTCTATCATAAACACTAATGTGTGATTTCTTTAGAAACTCTTGGGTTTGTTTTCACGGATATACAGTTTGTGAAAGGCTTAGTCTTTAAAGGCAGTAGAGGAAACTAATTTCCAGTGCTTAGGTGGGAAAAAGGAGCAAGACGCATTGTGTTTTCATAAACTTCACGACAGCATCTAAGCACAGTACCACCAACACATGTCTGACAGACCAAAAGCAAGCACATAAAACGAGCACTCTTCAAAGAGTGTGTTGACACTCTTCACATTGTTCCTCTGTGTTTGTGTATGTGTGTTAGTAGTCAAAAAAAGAGATTTGTGGCAATTATTACATCTAGTTGATTTGTAACACTGGAAATTAAATGTAATATATGCATACAGACCCCGCCTTTCGCCCAATGTTAGCTGGGATAGGCTCCAGCCCCCCGCGACCCTGTACACAGGATAAGCGGTTGACGATGGATGGATGGATATGCATACAGACAATGTGCACACAATGCACTAATATATACTGCCGAAAAAGTGAGAGTAGTTTTGTAGTAAGTTATTCCGAATATAGCCATGTTTTTTGTTGATTCATGAACAAAGTGCCAACACGATGGTCATTTATACACCAACATTATCAAAATTATGTTTAATTTCTCTGTTGAATGGCACACCATTGCTTTTGTTACATAAATATATACAGTATATATTGTCTAATCAAATGCCAGTCACTTTGAACAAAGCAAAGTATTTATCTCCCTCTGGTCTTCTATAAAACAATGTTTATTATGTCAATCACCTATAAGCATGTAGTTAAAGAGCCATCACTGGATGAGATAAAGATAATTACACTAGTTTAAAAAAGACAACAAATATTGTGGGAAATAACACTTGGATGACATGTGTGGCATGTGTTTTACGTATGAACATAGCAACAACTGAAGTTTACACTTTTAAATGAAACTAACTGTAATGCTGAAGGCTGATTTCTTTTCTGTGGAACACAAAAAGGAGAATTTTCGATCCCAGCTAAATCATTTATGCTTTAGAAGCATTTTCCAAATGTTAAATTGTGGTTAGGGGGACATGAAAATTTCCAGTTTAGGTTAGCACAGCTTTCAGGAAAACAGGAAAGCATAAACATTTTCTCTTGACATTATGAGAACTTTTATAGAATACTAATAAAGTTATAAGGATGCTACATTAACGTTTTAACAACATCTGTTTCTAACCTTTGCTTAACATTATAGCCAAAGTTTTTAGAACGTTCTCTATTAGATGGGAAGCAGTTTTTCCAAAAAAACTTTAAGACAACTTTTAAAACTTTGGTGGTGGACTTTTTTGGTTCTTTTTGAGCTTGGCAGTTGTGGTCACTATGTGCTTTAATTGTATGGAAAACAGCTGCGTGAAGTGTCTCCAAAAATCCTTCTTTTGTGTTCAGCTGAAGAAAATAAAACTAAATAAAAAAAGGAATAGTTAAAAGAAAAATTACAAATCTGGCATCATTAATTCACCACATGGTTCTTCCAAATCCGTGTGACTTTTTCTTTGACGGAACACAAAATGATATGTTACAGCCTCAGTCACCGTTCACTGTCATTGTGTGTTAATTTAATTACTTTTAAGTATATAGTGTTTTGCTTATTATGTTGGCTTGAGAAAGCCAACCTACTGATCTACTATTTATTCTCCCCAATTCAATTAGTGTATATATATTTTTATATACCCTATCTATACATGTGTATTCTATATTGTGTGTATTGTTTACTGTACATTGTATATCAGTACTATGTTGTGTAATTATGTGTACATTTGTTATGTAAATTGTGTTGTGTAAATATGTTGTTTATTGTAAATTGGTATATGTCTCATCACTGTCATGACTGCAATGTTGCTCGGAACTGCACACAAGACTTTCACCTACTGTTGCACTCGTATACACAGTAGTGTGACAATAAAGTGATTTGATTTGATTTGATTTAAACGTATGTTCTTAGTGGTGCTTGTGAAGCAAAGCATCACTATTATAATCTCACATACTTATTATACATTCGTACACTTTTTCGGCACCTAACTCGTCCTGCACTGGTTGTCCTAGACCCACAAATGAGGTGTCAAAATGACTGTCCTATTGAGGACACCTGTGCTATGAGTTTTCTAAGGGATGGGAGTAAAAAAACATTTAAAAAAGTACCATAGGGTACTATGGAAAGGATTTTGTATTTTTTTCCTGCTGTGACAAGTCAATGCAAGAAATTTGTCAGATCATATATCTCAATGGGCTCATTTCACTCTGTCTACCAATCTGTCTTTAATTATCATCTTGTAAATGGCATAGCTTTGCCCAAGCAACCATTTACGGCACCTTAGCACCCACCCCCAATGACTTACATTCAAAATGGCTCAGAAGTATATCTTCAGAACAGAATGTCGTAGAGATATGAGGATTGGCTTTTTTCAGTCATTTTATTAAACATCACCACCAGAAAATCGTGGAGAATTCGGGGTTGAGTCATTTAATTCAAGCTAGTAAAGAGCCTTTTGAGTATCACCCTGGCAACTGCCTAGCAACCATATGGAATCACCATAGTAACCAAGTAGCAAAACACACATCTCTGCACTAGAACATTGTAGAGACTTCCGGGTTGGCTCATTTGAATCAGGCTATCAAGGATTCTTGTTAGTATCACCTTAGCAAATGTCTACCAATCAGATGGGTTCATTCTAGCACCTGAGTAGCAAAAAAAATATCTCAGCACCAGAACATTGTAGAGATGTCCTGGTTGGCTAATTTGACTCAGGGTAGCAAGGATCCTTTCGAGGATCACCCTGGTAACTGCCTAGCAACCAGATGGGGTTACCCTAGCAACTGATTAGCAAAACAAATATCTCTGCACCAGAACATTGTAGAGACATCTGGGTTGGCTATTTTGACTCAGGCTAGCAAGGAGCCTTTTGAGTATCACCCTGGTAACTGCCTAACAATGAGATGGGGTTACCCTAGCAACCAATTAGCAAAACACATATCTTTGCACCGGAACATCGTAGAGACTTCTGGGTTGGGTCATTTGACTCAGGAAAGCAAGGAGCTTTTTGAGTATCACCCTGATAACTGTCTAGCAACCAGAAGGGGTTACCATAGGAACCGATTAGAAAAACACATATCCATGCACCAGGACACCATAGAGACTTCCGTGTTGGGTACTTTGACTCAAGCAAGGAACCTTTTGAGTATCACCCTGGTATCTACCAAGCAACCAGATGGGGTTACTCTATCAACTGATTAGCAAAACACATATCTTTGCACCAGAACATCAAAGAATTCTGGGTTGGCTCATTTGATAAAGGCTATCAATGAGCCTTGTTAGTATCACCTTAGCAACTGCCTAGCAACCAGATGGGGTTACCCTGGCATACTGACATATATACAGTATTGACATACTGGCCACCCCTAGCTACATGTAAAATATGCTAGCAACATGTTAGCAACATTCTAATAAATAAATAAATAAAACAGATAAATGCTAAAACATGCTAGCCATATGCTATCAAAATGCTAAAACATGCTAGCAATGATTAACTAAGTGCTAAAACATTCTAGCTATGCCTGTCTAAGAGTTAATACATGCTAGAAACATGCAAAACATGGTAGCAATACCTTGATAAGTGTTAAAACATGCTAAAGCATGTTAGCAATGCCTAGCTAAGCATTTTATCTATCAGTAAACTTTCAGACTAGGCTGTTTCAAGCCCACCTAATGTTTGTCCACAAACTTTTCAATCTAGTTTTTAATATATTATTTATGTAGAATACATGAATTATGGCCCGTAACGACCCATTGTAAAGGAGAAATTTGAGATGCTGAGTGTATGCCTTGTGCAACAATGATCAAGAAAAAATATAGATTAAATATAGATAAATTATTTTTAATTTGTTAAGCAGAAAAGCATTTTAGAAAGTAATGCAAAAATAAAGTAATTAGTAATGTGATTACTTTTTCAATTAGGTAATTTATAAAGTAATCTGATTACAATTTTAGGGAAACGATTAGTCATTTGTAGTGGATTACTACTTCCACAACACTGCTGATGATGTCATTCTGCCTAACATTTCCTTTTGTGCTCCACAAAAGAATAGAAGTCATAGAGGTTTGGACCAACATGAGTGAATGATGACAGAATTTTTAATTTTAGTTGAGCTTCCCCTATTAAAGCATAGGCCTACAGGTTTAAAGCAGCATAGGGGTGAGCAAATAATGACAGAATTGCAATTTTGGTTGAACTTTTCCTTTAATTGTTCATTCATCCATACCAAGTTGTAAAAATGTGTGTTGTGCAGTTGAAAATTCCTCTAACTCACCTTCAACTATTGTTTTCTCGCTAAATGAGATGACCATTGTTCTCTGCATGTTCTTGTACGATCATAACAAACTAAACTGGAGTTGTTTTCACAGACACACACATACATACACACACACACAAACTCAATCTCCCTCTTTTTCATACCTGTATAATTAGAGTCCTAACTGTCATCACATTAGTGTGTGTGGGGAGAATCAGGTATAATGAGTTGGAGATTATGGGCTTTGTGTGCTGCTTCACCGGTAAATGCTCGCCATGCCAAAGGGATTTACAATGAAAGCCAGTGTTATCAGATTACAATAACTGTTTCATTACTGCATTATTTACGGTGTATAAAAGAACAGCATTCATAATCAGTCAAGGTAGAAATCAAGAAAGGTAAGGGACACAATTTTTCCATGATACTCAAGGAAAGAATCACGTCACTTTTGGGTTTGAAAGTTTGTTTTATTTCTCCAATGGAAAAAAAGATCCATAGTTTAAATTAACTGATGTAGTGAATTCAGCACACAAAGCTGATCATATATTGCAACATTTGCACAGTCTCTTGGCTATGCCATATCTCTAGAGGTTCACAACTGATTTTTCCTCAGTACCCAGATTTTACATTTAGGACATCCTAAATGTAAAGCAAGTTCTGTGTAAATGACCCAACACAGTATCAAAACTGTACAAAAGTAAGAAAAAAGTTCTTAAAAAAAAACATAAAATGTATTAATATTACAATGAACAGCATAGGCACAACAATATGCAAAATTGTTAACATGACATTGGATGAATAGGAAAATTGACCATTTTGTAAATGCATAACAGCAGAAGTGTGATTTGAACACATGAAACAAACACAGGGCTAAATATTGCATTAGTATAGGCCATGCAACCAAGTGACAGATGAGTTGGCATTAAAATAATTCACAGTTGAACCAATTTTGGGACAGAGTTGAGATCTGATGTAGAAGGTATCTTTCAAAATGAGAAGAGCACAGAAAGCTGCAAAAATTCCTTATGTGGGGGGGATTGGGAATTAGATTTTTTAGAATTCACAGAGAAGGTGTGAACTCACTTGAGGATAAAACGACTGCCTTCATTGACCCCAGTAAAAAGCTCCCATATAACAGCATGGGGGCCCAGAAGGTGCTCTCTAAAATAGACCAAACTCTTTCTAAAATACAAGAGCTGAGGAGAAGACAAAGGGGCGGGGGTTAGAAATAGAAAAAGTTGCAGTTCTAGATTAGTACGTGTTAAATCCTCCAAACCTCTGGAATAGCAGAGGCGGGGTAAATTGGCTGCGTTCTCTCTATGCCTCCTGGTCCTTCACGATTTGGAGGGGGAGATGAGGTTGGGGGAGGGTCTTTTTGACAGAGGTTATGCTAAGTTGAAGATTTTCTGAATGTAGCATAAAACCCAAAGTATACTTCGGTCAGACATGAACGTTAGGTGTCTGCGTACAGAATGCATGATTCAAATTTTGTCATCAGCAGAGTGCTCAAGAACTGAACATGTGCGGTCAGATTGTTACAACCATGCATACTCTGAAAGTGCAGTATGGAAATGCGCCTGGTGTTTTTGCACTAATTTGTGGGTCCACAAGGTGACAACATTCACAATTGTGCCATTGCTTTTGCAAAGAAGTGCCTGAAGAAGACGTAATCGCCACAAAGCATCCGGAGACCAAGTTAGAAACAACAACAGTGAATGTGCACGTCAAGAGTGCATGTTTGGAGGACTGGTAGCCTGGGTATTGACGTAGAATACCATCCCGTGAGTTCGAATCCAGTGCATGCTGAGTGACTACAGCCAGGTCTCCTAAGCAACCAAATCGGACCTCCTCATGGTCACTAAAATGTATGATTCTCGCTCTCGGTGGGGCACATGGTGAGTTGTGCGTGGGCCTCCACATGCGATACATCTCCGCGGTAATGCGCTCATCAAGCCACGTGATAAAATCCGTGGTGTATGTGCACAACCGCCTGTGTATGCGCACACAGTTAAACTAAGTATACTTTGAAAGGCTAGCGTTCAACAGTATGCATACATTAAGCGTTCACGTTAAAACAGAAGTATAGTTTGAGCTTTATTCACCCTCATCATTTCCTCACACTCTTGCTGTTCCAAACACAGTCTAATGACAACTCGTAATACTTCATACAAGATGGCCAAATCGTAATTGTTTTCCCACTGTGACAGGGCGGAGGGCGGGGCCGGGTAGTGATTATACACACCCGGTCCCTTATCAGGCTAATTAAGCCTCTGATAGGGATAAAGGCCGATGGCAGACGGTGGTGTGGAGAGAGAGAGATCATTTACGGACATGTCTGTCATGTGTGTGTTTTTGTTTAAGTTTGTCATTAAACTGTTATTTATATAGTCAAGCCGGTTCTCGCCTCCTCCTTTCCCTTGAACTGCTTTACACTGGTGCCGAAACCCGGGAAGGAGGAGGGATTCTCACCACGACTGTCCACCCCAACGGAGCAGCCGCGGCCATCTGCCGGGGAACGGAGGAGGCCGGCCACCTAGAAGCAGAGGAACGATTGCCGACATCGAAGGGAGAAGGGGCTCCTAGCCGACCGCCTGGAGCGGGAGAACCGCTGCCAAGGGCGGGGGAGACCCCTTCTTTTCCCCGAGAACGCGGCGGGGCGTTCCGTCCACCAGGGGCTGGAGGACTGCCTCTGATTCACCCGCAGAGGCGTGGCTGTCATCTTTTAGTGGGTGGAGGAGTGGCCGAGGAAAAGCTACGGCGTATCGGAGAACTGGCGAGTCATTTTTTTGTTTTGTTTTTCATCTCTCTCTCTCTCTCTCTCTCTCTCTCTCTCTCTCTCTCTCACTGCTGCCCTGCGTTGGCCTTTTCCCTCTCTTTTAAATTTTACTGTGTTTTTTGGGGGGGTACTACACTGTTACAGGAAGTACCCCCCATTTTAATTATTTCTGTTTCCCTCCCCTTGTCCCCTCCCTCATCCAGGTAGACGAGTATGACCAGCCAGCTGACGGGGCTAAGGGCACGCCCCTCCCCAGGGAAAGGGGGGGGGGGGGGGGGGGGGGGGTGTTGTGTACGTCATGCCGTGGGCTCCCCAGCCTGAGAGAACGAGGCAGGAATGTGACAGGGCGGAGGGCGGGGCCAGGTCGTGATTATACACACCCGGTCCCTTATCAGGCTAATTAAGCCTCTGAGAGGGATAAAGGCCGATGGCAGATGGTGGTGCGGAGAGAGAGTGATCATTTACAGTCCGTCATGTGTGTGTTTTTGTTTAAGTTTATCATTAAACTATTATTTATATAATAAAGCCGGTTCTCGCCTCCTCCTTGCCCGTCAAAATTGCTTTACACCCACCATTCAACAAGTAGAATTTCAAATCATATACAATACAGGCATTAAATTTGATCTAGCCTCCTACACAACTATGTTAAGAAATGAAACATAAGTAAACATATTTGGTTTCTTATCCCATATTATTATATGCAATACAAATGACTGATGTATGTCAATAACCTGTGATACGCTTCCCTCATCTCATTCCAAACCACCTTTATTCCATGGTACACAAAAGGTACTGTCCTATTAAAATAATAGTTATGTTTATGGTTTGGGTAAGAGGTTACACGGTTAGATTTAGGTTAAGGATTTTGGGATAATGGTTAAACTTTGTAAAAATGTAATTATAGTTCAAAACACAGATGTTTCTCTTTCTTCTGTCATACACAACAGTGATTTTCCTATTCATGGTTAGGTTGAGGGTTTGGTAAAGGTTTAGACTTCATGGTTGGGTTTAGTTTTGGGTGTTAAAGTTCTTAAAATCTTAATCATATTATTTTTCCATTCCGTCCATTTTTCTCGATGGGAGTAAACATAGTCTGTTTTTGTACAAGCTGACTCTTTCGTGCAATTTAGCCAACTGTACTGTTAGTACAATTTTTACTTGTATTCAACTTGTCATGCGGTTTTCCAAACCCATACGTAATGACTTTCTTCAGTGAAACATGAGAGGGGGTGTAAAGAAGAATGTTAGCCTCAGTCACCATTCACTTTCAATGAATAGAAAAAAGATATAATGAAAGTGAATGGTGACTGAAGCTAGCATTCTGCCTAACATCTCCTTTTGTTTTCCACATAAGAATGTAAATAATGACCAAATGTTCAGTTTTGAGTGAACTAACCCTTTAGACTACATGATTGCGCATTCACCATGCTTTTCCTTAGCTGCTAGACATATAACATGTTGTGGGTTCTTGTCCATACTTCCTGCTTTTTAAGAGTAAACTGTTCTGATTTAAAATAGCACTGTGTTTAACTTTTAATATTAAGTTCTATGGTATGACTGTGGTATGACTATGTTAAAACAAGCTGTAACATCTCAAAAGCAAGACCTTGTCTGTCTCAGTTGAGTATATCATTTCACTTGCAATGGCAGACCTCTTGAAAACCCAATTCTCATTACAAGAATCGTGAAACTTTATCACATCCTTCTACCTATCAGAACACCCACTGAGGATCCAGTCACATGTTACATGACCTATGACCCCTAGGTCTGCAGCTGGGGAAGGTTTTTGCATTCCTCATCCGCTGGGCATTCATTAACCCTTGCAGCAAAACCGGTTATATAAAGCAACTCATTTTAATCCAGTCATTATTGATGAAATGACCCCAGCTTAAGTTAAAAACTTTATTTCCCACATTTTAGATTCCAGACTTCAGATTAGAGCTATTAAAAACCATTCACATTCTCACTCAGCCTGGTTTTGGATTAAACTTTTTCCACCACAATTTAAGAGAGAATGACTTGCAACTCATCTAAACGTTCCTAAATTCAGCATCCATGGTAAATTTAGAAGATAGATGGGTCACCCATGTCTAAGAAAATATTCATGTTATTATGGTAGATGATGGGATTTTAATGGCTTCAACGATAAAAACACACGCTGAAGCAGAGCTGTGGTGCACCAAGGGCCGAACAATGTGATCTTATGACTCAAACCTCCACAGGAGTCTACAGGGTTAGTTTCTCTCTTGTTGATCTCTTGTGTTTGTGTTGGTAAGGCTTCAAAGAGCATTAACTTCAACAATTATGAGAAAGAGTTGTGAGAATTTGACCAGGCAAAGGTTGATGGGGCCTTGGAATCTACAGCTGTAATGAAGATGTTGAGTTAGATCTCATACTTAAGTCACAGGACCTGCACTTCTCATAAGCCTTTTCTCCCCACAAATCATGAGTTCTTCTTCATCAATGTCTGGTCCTTAGTTCTGGGATTATGGATACTGATGGCTGTCAGAGGTTTCTGTGTCAGAAATCACTCCGTGCTTGCTATTCCTTTCATCTCCTGAGGAATAGGAGGCCTGTGTTTTTGTCTAGGGAAGGATATATGTAAATACTCTTGTCAAAGTGGATTTTGTGGAGACATTTCCCCTATCTTTTAGTTGGAAGGTAAATAGAGGACTGCACCGAAAGGGTAGAAGGTTGTTGTAACTGTTGAAGAACACATCGACATTCCGAGCTTATCTTTGATAGATGTTGCATTTGTTAATCCTCTGTGTACTTTATGAGGTTTTGGGCAGACCTACTGGCTCTACTTTTATAGTTTCAGACATGACCGGATTAGACCACCTCACATTTTACAGCTTTGCCTTATATTGGTTAGAATAATTCATTGCATGTGTGTCATTGTCCACACAGAAGGTTTCCCTTCAACCGATTCAATACAATGCAATAAAAGAAAGCATCACCATAAACACTGACCCCACTGATTTTAATTTCTCTCTTAGAGTGGTTTCTGTCACTTTTACTTGCCTTTGACCTGCTCACTGCTGGCATGAGGCATTTGCTGAGTGGCAAATTTGACATTGCCACTGGAAATACTCAGATGTTACATCCAGAACACCTGTGACAAATACAGCCTGCTACAGTCATTCAATGAATCAATTAATTAAAAGTTCTCTAAGAAATGAGACTGTCTCTCTGAAGCCTGTAGCGGTCCCAGCCCAACCATGGGAGATGGATTGCAGGTGCTTCCTGTGGTCGGAAATGGCTGATTAAAGAGGTTAGTCCTATCTTCCTTTGCACACTTGCTCTTTTTCTACCCTGCGTCTCTCTCTTTTTGCTCTCTTGTCATGAATATCTCTACTTAAAAAGATAGTTCATCCAAAAATAAAAATTCTGTCATTATTTACTCACTGTCAAGTCGTTCCAAACCCCAATAAATGTATTTCTTCTATGCAAAACCAAAGGTGAATTTTTATAGAGTCTTGGCCACTCTTTTCCCATATAAGGAAAGTAAATGAGGACTAGGACCATCAAGCTCTTATGATAGGATAAAAGTATAATAAAAGGTTCATACGACTCCACATGGTAGCTTTAACCCCATCGCAGGTTCTTACTGACTGATCCCTTAGTGGGACATATTTAATGTGTGCTGTATTTTTAACAATTACCTCGGGTCTTTAGTGATCTGTAATCTTATTCAAAGCCCTGCACCACATCCATTTTTTGGAGTTGTGCCTACAAATCTTCAGTATATCTCTCTCACTCTTATAAATAGTATTAAAAAAAAATGCCAAAATTGCAAAAATAATAATAATAAAAATAATAATATACATATATAATGGTTTAAATACCAAAAATGTATAGGGTCATTAGAGATCCTAGGTATGTAATAGTGTTTTAATATAAACATTATATTTTTGTGATTATTTAATATCTATACAAGTTTACTATCACAGGATTTCTATTTCTTTGTTTATTACAAGAGGAATGAGTACTATATTCTTACAAATAAATATGATATAACATTTATTTTCTGCGCAACAATGAATTAACATAAATTGTGAATTATCAGTATTCCATATGGGCATACACATACATATTATACATGTTATTTCTTGCAACATGGAAGTAAACTATAGCAAGTACAACACATGAACAGTATGATATGACTATAGTTATTTGGGTGTACTTCTGAAAGTCATCCATCAATTTAGACTCAATAAGTTCCTGAGAAAATACATGTGTGTAGCTTATGTGTAGCTTATGTGTTATGTGTAGCTCAAAATGTTTTGACAGACAGTTGCATCTCAGGAAATTTCAGTGTGAAAAAATATATACTGTTCTAGATTTGTCCGATTTGTTGTTTTTCTCTTTGATATATGAAAAAATAAAACATAAAATATATTAGATTATATTATTTTCTAATTGTCTTGAAAATAGTTTTAAAATTGTACACTATCAGGGCATTTTGTAGATCCATTTGTGATAGATATAAGTGCTGAGTCTCTAAAGACCTGAATATGAGTGTTTGGTAAAATTCTCATATATTTAAAATGTCACATTATATTTCACAGTAGACGTACTGGGGGACAGATTATATATTCTAAAACATAATGTGATTTTAAGAAAGTCATACTGGTTTGGAACATAATAATGGAAGAATTTTCATTGTTGAGGTACCTATCCCTTTAATACTCGTATATAGTTATGCTTTTTCAATATCTTTGGCCTACACCCCATACCCCTTACATTCAATTTTTCTGCAATTTTTTTTTTCTTGTTCTACAAGCTCTTATCGGCAGCAGCAGTTGTGGTGCCCTACTCCACGTTCTCAGCTGTGAATGATTTCAATAAATAAAGAAACAAGCTCTGTCTCCCTCAGCACTGTTTAGGAAACAACAGCTGAGAGAAGCGTGTTCAAACAGGGTGTGAGGGGGTGACATTCCCTCTTCTCTGCCAATATGGCAAGGTTTTTTTTTTATTATTATTATTAAGTACACACACACACACACACACACACACACACACACACACACATTCACCATTAGAAGTTCAGTGTGGCTATCAAATTATGAAGTAAGTTAGTTCACATTTGGCCTCCGGCAAAATGTAAAGCATGATGGCATAAATGTGTAATGCATTCAGAACTCATGTTCTATCAATGTCACAGTGTGATGTGAGCAACTTGACTGGATACGCTTTATGTCAATGATCCAGGGAGACAATGTTACTCTTTCAACACACTCCAGCCTCCAACTGTACAAAGAGGAGAACCAGAAGAAGAAAAGGATGTTCATCTGAGTTCATTTTGCTTTTTCATAAATTGACTGCTTGGCTGCGTGTCTTCATTTCTAGATGTCTCAAGGGGGAGGTGACATTAATACAGTGTATAAACGAAATCTGTGACTTATTCTTGCTATTCCTGTGTGTTTATAATGAGATGGAAGGGTGAGTGTGTTTTGAAAAGTTAGTCTCACTTATAAACACTGCTCAGAAAAAAATTAAAATTGTGGTTGCTCTTTCATTTTCTGAGGGTTAGATAATTTAGTCTTGGAAGATTTCATGAGAAATATTTGTGTTCATATTAAAATCTCTGACTTTTGATTTCACATATTTAGTGTCTTGGAAAGCACAGTGTGAGACATTATTAAAGGAATATTCCAGGTTCAGTACAAGTTAAACTTAATCGACAACATTAATGGAATAATGTTGATTTACACAACAAATAATTTTGACTTGTCCCTTCTTTTCTTTAAAAAAGCAAAAATCTGTCTCACAGTGAAGCACTTACAATGGAAGTGAATAGGGCCAATCCTTAAACGTTAAAATACTCACTGTTTCAAAAGTATAGCCACAAGATGTAAACAAAGTGTGTTAATATGATTTTTAGTGTGATAAATCACTTACTAACCTTTTCTGTTTAAATTTATAGCCAATTTTTATTTCATAACTTCATTGCCATTGTGATATAATGTCAACAAATCCAAAAACTCTAAAAGGTCAAATTTAAACTGTAAAAATGTTGATTTAAACAATGTTGCAGCTCAAATAATACATGAGTTTTAACAGAAGCATTAATGTAAGTGCTTTTATATTAAAAGCTTCACATTTCTGCATTTAAACCCTCCAAAAATGGACCCCATTCCCTTCCATTGTAAGTGGCTCACTGGGAATATGCCACAGATGCTGTCGATTGATCTTAACTTGTATTATACCCAGAATATCCCTTTAAGAACCCCTCTGAACCTATAGAGAAGACATATGAGACTACTTGGGTCTTTTTTCATGAGAAACATCTGAGAAGCAGGGAAATTAAGCAAAAGCCTCCATTTGCTCACAGTTCAACCTCATTGCTTCAAGGTGAAACATCTCCTTTATGATTGTATTGTCCTATGGGTGCTGTTATGTTGTCAATAGTTTTGATTATTAGCAACAATGCTGAACATGCAGTTAAGTTTATGGCCACTTATAGCCTGGAGTGTTAGCTGTTAGATTCTTGCAACACTGTCTAAAATAAAAATTAACAAAGCATAGTCCCAGTCCCTATAAACATACAAAGTTACACAAAAGTGTTTTTTTTTTTATCTAGAACAATTTCTGTGACACAGTAAACTGTAGAAAATGTTGTCCAAAGTTTGACATAATCCAGAGGCCAGGCATATTTTTCAGCAACAGAATCATTTGGCCTATAAACAAATGTGAGTTAAATGAAACAGATGATTAATTAAACCTCTTTGGATGAAGGGAAAAAATATTGTTAGGGTTTTGTGGTGACTACATTTTTTAGGAGTGACCTCTGCGCAAGGTTGCCAAGAATGCCAGAAATCCTAGTTGTGTGGGAGCAGGGGAGTTTGTCCTCACTTCTTCAGCCTCTCCCCCTCTTTCTGCCCCTCTCCTCAATGTACAGCATTAACACTGCCATCTACAGGCAGGCTGTACCATAACTGATGATGTAAGCACTTTTTCATTGAGGCTGCCCTATAGCTTGTCTCTCTCTCTCTTTCTGCAGACTGAGGCTGTCTGATCTCCGAGACAGTAGACACAACATAAGGACAGGCTGAATAGGCTATATGGATTTGTTGAAAAGGCGGATTTCAAGAAGAAATCCGCAGTTTAAGCTAAATTCAAGTAATGTGACAGAAAACTGAAATAGATATCCTGCCACTGCATATTTTGTTGGTGCTGAGCAGTGGAAGGGGACAAATCAGTACTTTCCTTATTTACAACATAAATAAAGAATGACTATTATGGCATAATGGTGAATATGCATTATAGAGTGAGCTAATGGTGTATTAGCAGTGTGGTGGGAGGCTTGGGAGTCTTGTTTATCACCCTGCTGGTCTTAAAGCTCAAGTCGAACCTTCACTCCATGGAGATATGTACATGTGTGTCCTTATCAGGGCGCAATAATGCTACATTGTAGTGTAGAGGGATCCATTATCTCTATTCTCCCTGAGCTCACACTCAACACTAATAGCCTGGAGCAAAATACAACAGAAAAAACACATGTTCAACACTCTACAAACAGGCATTGCCTGGATGCTTTTGTGAATCTGTGTGTGGGTCTGTGCATATTCTTAAGTACGAGGATGCAATGAGTAACTTGTGCTTATGACTGAGTATGAATATATATGTGTGTTGAAGTCCTTGAGAATGTAGCAGTTAATGCTTCCAGGATGGCTGCTCTAAAGGAGAGGAGGACTACAGCACTGTTCAGAAAAGCCCACAGGCTGCTCTATGCTAATTAACTAATTACTCTTATTTATTGCCCCTCTGAACTTGTGATTGCGGTAGCCTGTATCTCATTAATGGGCTTTAGATTTTAGGATAGCTTACAGGCCCATTGGTATGAACAATCATAAATAATATATTTTTAAAGTCAACCTGAAACATTTTAGCAACCCATTTTATTTCAGAAATATCAAGAATGGAACTTGATTTTATCCAGAATGATCTCATGGGAAAACTGGTTAAAGGAGGTCGATTTTTTTTGTCTGCTAAATCAGCCCATACAAAAAATCTAGAGTTGCCACAAACTTGTGGCAAACTTGCAGCAAATTCACAACTTGTTAATTTTGACATGCAAATGAGCTTGATGGCAAACTCTTCAGTGGTGCCAAAGGTTTGCTGCAGGTTCACCACTTCCAGTGAAGAGCTAACAAACTTATTTGCTTGTAAAAAATAATGAATAGCTTCAAGTTTGCAGCAATTTTAAGGCAACTCTAGATTTTTTTTGTAAGGGATTCTATGCTTTCCTGATTTCCAAAGGCCCCCAGTGACCAATGCTAGAACTACAGTTTTGCACATGCACAACAGTACTAAGACCAAAACATCTTTCTTTCACTTCTTTAAATGAACATCACGTGAGAGGCGCAGCACATCTGATTTTAAGAAACATTAGAGAAGTAATTAATATACATTAATATACTCATAGAGTATGCCCTAAAACTAACCATAACAGTACTGAGACGAAAAAAGAAAACAGCCTTCTTTCTTACAGATTTGTGTTAAACTGTCTATAGGTCATGGTTTATTTTTCAGTTGTTATTATTATATTTATATTAACACTTTACTGTATGATCTAATTTGTATTAGTATTTTCCACCCATTGTCTTAGAGTTATTTTTAGTCACTGCAAAAAGTTGGAGAGGGTAAAATATTTGAATTTGGTATGATTTTTTGAACACTCTCTTTATATTGATTCAATTTAGTTTCGTTTGAAATGTAAATTGAAGTTAGAAATATTTTTGGTTAAATTTTTTCATGTTTCAATAAATAAATTACATTTTTCAAAAATCTAAATCAACCGGTAGAAGTGAAGTGTATTCCGATACAATCACTGTTAATACAAGCCATGATTTGTGTGTCAGTAGATACAAATTATTAATAATACTTACATTCTCTATTTAGTGTATAAATTCATATCCTGTCGAAGTCCATATTTCTATTCTTCTAATTCACTGCATATAGTTCATTTACACTACTAACTTCTTAAGAATGTGCTGTCTTTGCTTAAATCTCTGGTGCTTGAGAGGAAATGGACTATGTAATAGGACGCATACAGTGCCAGAGAAGAACCTCAGAATTATATTACACTTGACCAAACCCATCAGTGCTTTGGGTGGGTAATTTCACCAACCCACTTGCACCTACACTTATGCCATGCTTTCACATGCTTGGTATGAAAATTCCAAAACTGCCTGGCCATGCCAATTGATTTTGGCTGTATGACTTATGGCATAGTGCTGCACTTTCTCAAAGTGTGCTCAGATTTGCCAAAATACCAAAGTAAAATTGCAACTGTTTTTTTTATAGCTTGTAGGCCATCTATTTTTATGTCTCCAAAAGAAATGTAGGAGAAACATCTAAGACAAAGTTGGTACTGAAAAACATACAGTAACACTAAACTGTGTTTACATGAGAACTTGCATTGTTAATCACAAAAATATGCAAGTTCTCACGTGAACACGAGTCAATGTGAACAAGCTTCTCTTATAGCACTTATGAATGTGTAGCAGTTAAGATTTTCACAGAAAAATTACTTACATTTTGAGATGCTTCTCACCAAAATCTATTGTACGACTTCAGAAGTATTGCAACATGTTGCAAAAGCAGCATGGCTACTTTAATACTTTTGGGTGAATTTTTAAGTTTTAAAGTGAGTCACAATAAACTGCCATTGTATTGAGAAGACGTATCGGGATATTCATTTTGTTTTTCTGTATTTTGTATTGCATAAGAAAGCCAATCAGGTAAATTATGGTCAAGTGCCCGTCCGGAGTGAGAGAAGCGGTAAGGGCACTTACACCTGAGCTAAATTATTTCTAACACCTGTCTCTAATTCCAGTGAGCACGGGGAGAGCGGATAAAATGACCCACGTCACCAGCAGTCGAGAGAGAGAGTCTGGGGCCTGAACGATTGTGAAGCTATATATATATATATATATATATATATATATATATATATATATATATATATATATATATATATAAATAAATAAGAGTGCTATTGTGAGACTGTAAAAATATTATTTGTGAAGCTGTAAAGTATTATTGTGAAGCTGAAGAGTCACTGTTGTGAAGCTGTGAGCACTGCAGTGGGTCGATTAAAAATCCTTACCTGAGAGGAGCAACTCGCCATCTGTGTCCTCCTCCTAAACCCTTTACATAACAGTACTTTCATTTTTGGGTGAACTACTCCTTTAAGTGACCAATTCAATTTTCGAGGCAAGCCTTGAATGTGAGTTCTTGAAACTACTTTTATTCTACATATGGAGATTAAGGCAATGTTCAGGTACACCAATCAACTTTTCTGTATTGTGGTACTGATTGCCATTGCTATAGAATTTAGGAGACAGTGAGTTGTCTAAAACAAGGAAGAGGGATTTCTTCCTCCCAGGGCTGTAATTAAATCTTCCCATGTGCACCACACAAAGCATCTTATCTTGAGATGAACTCATGTCTCTGCTTCTCATAGAATTTGCAGCTATACTGTACAATACACCAACTCCTCTCTTTCTTGTCCCTTCTTTCTCTCTCACTCATTCGCTCTGTCTAAGCCTCAGTCTTGCTAGGCGGTGTCGTGCAGCAGCTGTTGTGTGTAGTAGAGGAGCAGCTGGTATGTGTGTGTGTGTGTGTTTATGCATTCATACAGTACTATATGTGAGTGTATGTGTGTTAGGGACTCTCATTCTTCCCTGACTAGAATAAGCTGCCCAAGCATCCCAGAACTGCACACACCCTTCAAACCTGCTGTCCTGCTTCTCACAAATACCGTCTTCTGTTTACTTAGCGCTTGGCACATTACTGTCCATTTGCATCATATATTAAGACCCGATACACTACCCTGAGTCCTAGTGCTTTACAGACTATTTTGAACTCTATTACGATCACTAATCTGAGGCCCCTGTGATATGTATGAGCGCTACAGTAAAGCCCATTACCAATATACATTTAAATACATTGTTGCTCAAGTTTAGGTAACTTATGGATTCTTCATCTTTCTTACAGTTCACCAAATGAAGTAGAGAGAGGATAGTGGCTCTGAGGGATAACAGAATGAAAAATCAGGCTGTGAGATTCAATACTGAATGTAAAATGAAACTTGGAGAAGGTGAGGTTGAATGTAAAGTTTAGTGAGAGGTGAAGCTAATGTAAAATGAATCTTGATGAAAGGTGAGCTTGTATTTAAAGTGTATTCGGTTTGGGATTGACAACTGAACAGGTGTGAATCTCAAAATATGATTTCAAATCATGTTTATACAACAACTCATGGTCACGACTTGAATACTGTTTGTATAATTCAATAGGTCATGCTCATATTATATATTCACAATAGTCACAATTAAAGCAACATTATTTAATAAACAAAATATATTCAATAAAAAAAATGATCTGTCTTAATAAAATTTCATTAAATACTGATAATAAAATAACGAAAATTTAAAGGTGTCAGTTTGGTTATGGAACATGGTTGTTAGTCTGTTTAATAACTAAACTGAATGTAAACGTAACCGTATTTAGCACTCTAAAACAGAACTGTATTTTTCATTTATGCATTTGGCAGACACTTTTATCCAAAGCGACTTACAGTGCACTTATTACAGGGACAATTCTCCCAGAGCAACCTGGAGTTAAGTGCTTTGCTCAAGGAGAGAATGGTGGTGGCTGTGGGGTTTGAACCAGCAACCTTCTGATTAACAGTTATGAGCTTTAGCCCGCTAAGCCACCACCACTCCAATTGAGTTGTATTGAGGCAATGAAGAGATTAGGTTGAATGTTAAGTGAAATATGGAGATTCAATTTTTGTAAATACTGTGTAACAGGATTAATGGAATGGAGGAGGCGAGAACCGGATTGACAATATAAATAATATTTTAATGAGGAACTTAAACAAAAACACAAAGGTGTCAGACAGCTGCCCGTAAATCTCTCTCTCTGTCCCACTCCAGTCTCCAGTCAGCCTTTATCCCTCTCTGAGGCTTGATTAGCCCTGTCACATACTGTAAAGTGGGACTTTGTTCAAAGTGATGTTGAATGTATTGTTTGGGGAGAGGTGAGGTTGAATATAAAGTATAGCAAGGTAGATAATAGTAGTATGGGGCTACCTGCTGGTCACTGAGTTAAAGGGATATTCACCCAAAATGTAACTTCTCTCATCATTTGTTTACCCTCATGCCATCCCAGATGTGTATGACTTCCTTTCTTCAGCTGAACACAAACAAAAGTTTTTTAGAAGAATATTTCAGCTCTGTAGGTCCATACAATGCAAGTAAATGGTGACCAGAACTTTGAAGGTCAAAAAGTTATATAAAGGTAGCATAAAATTAATCCATATGACTCTAGTGGTTAAATTAATATCTTCAGAAGCGATATGATAAATGTGGGTGAATAACAGATCAAAATGTAAGTCCTTTTTTACTATAAATCTCCAATTTCTCTTTCAAATTCTTCTTCTTTTGTTTTTGGCGATTCAAATTATCTGCCTACTTGGCAGAGAGGATAATTTATTGTAAAAAGGACTGTATGTTGGCATATTAGCCATGTTTGCGTTCCCTTATTAATGAAACAAATCCCTGGTGTGTCTGATGGCACACAAATTGTTATGTTGTCTTATAGGTTGTGTATTTCTGTTGGTGCTGTTAAGTTGGGCTGCACTCCAATCTATTGTTTATGACTATACAATGTAAGTTATGGCTCCAGTAGCGTTTGTTGCCCTGGTCCACTGATTAAAGTTTGGTGAATATGTATTTCTTTCCACACATTTAATGTATCATTTAAAGTCTTTTGAGGGCAGTTAATGTATTCATTTTGTATGCATTTTGTGGTTCAAACATTGCTTAAGTACATTTTACATGATATTGCTTCATGTATCTTTTGTATGATTGTAATTTACTCTGAATTAATGGCTGGATAGTGGAGTCTCCCTCTACTCTCCCTTTTCTTTTTTTTTTCTTTTTTTTTTTTACCCTAGACTGGTACACACAAGCTTAAGGGGTGAGGCTGGTTATTCAGTAATGTTTGGTAAGAGATGAGGTTGAAAGTGAAATCAGACTCAGAAGGAGATGAAGTTGATTGTAAAGTGACACTTTGTGAATTTGCATTTTTCATCTAAATTAATTGTTTGTTTTTAGCAGTACCTATGTTGGGCATAGTGCATATGTACTACATACTAGTGCTTTAACAGGTCAAACAAATGCCAATAGTAATTCAGTAATTAAAAGTGCAAATGAAGACTGTCAAATTCAAATTTAAATATTCAAATATTCATCGAATTTAAGATAAAATTGCACATTCAAATGCTATTAGAAGTTTGGATGTGTGCCAAGCACTGACGATGACTTACAGCCCATTCAGACCGATTGCACTCTTGGGCTAAAACAGACAAAGTGAAAATAATAAAACAGAACGTAGGTGTCTTGAGTATGCTTGCATAGAAATGATAGAAGCATTTGGAGCGAATGGCCCCTTAAGGCGGTCGCACACTGGACAACAACCACCACATCGCATCATGACGTGGCTAGGACATGGCACAGTTATCAAACATAGGGCATGCAGATTTAGTTCAGGTGACAGACAGTACACACAAATATTTTACCATGGTTTTTCCCTTCTTCAAGAAAGAGCAAGCCTAGAGTAAATAAAATATGTTCTTTGATAATGATTTGGGTTAAATTTAAGATGTGGCAGAAATTTGAGCAGCCTCCGGAGTCATAGGTGGATGCTTGAGTACTGTGGCACCGGTATAGCCTACTGTGCAACACTAAGTTAACATAGAACCGTCAACTGAAGAGTTACTTTTCTTGTTTTACTTTACTTAATATTTTAGGATATGAACTGGCTAAATCTTTTGACTTTATCTTTTTAAGCACTTCTGTTAACAGCCAGATTTGTTATTTGCAATAAACAAAAGCTATAATATGGTGCTGATTGGTTTAAAATTATTTATTGCACCCTCTTGTGGACGTAGGAGACAACTGCGATTTAAAAATCTGATGTCTTGTAGATTTATCCACCTTCCTGAAATATTGGCTTTAAAAACAATTTTTTATATTTCAGTGAAAAATTGGAATTTTGATTCTCAGTCCAGTTAACAGCCCTGTTGCAATCGTAGTAAGCTATAAATATCAGTGCTTGAAAGTTAGTTCAAAGTCAATAAAATAGTTTAATTGTATAGCTGAAATTATACATTCACTGAGCACTTTATTAGGAACACTTTGGTCCTAATAAAGTGCCCAACGTGGTCTTCTGCTGTTGTAGCCCATCCGCCTCGAGGTTGGACGTGTTGTGCATTTTGAGATGCTATTCTACACACTACAATTGTACATAGTGGTTATCTGAGTTATCGAAGCCTTTCTGTCATCTCGAACCAGTCTGACCATTCTCTGTTGATCTCTCTCATCAACAAGGCTTTTCAATCCACAGAACTGCCACTCACTGGATGTTTTTTTGTTTTTTGACCCATTCTGAGAAAACTGAAGAGACTGTTGTGCATGAAGATCCCAGGAGATCAGCAGTTACAGATCAGCAGTTCAAACCTGCCTGTCTAACATCAGTTAACATGCCATGGTCGAAATCTCTGAGATTACATTTTTTTCCCCATTCTGATCATTGATGTGAACATTAACTGAAGCTCCTGACCCATCTTTGCATGATTTTATGCATTGCACTGCTGATACATGATTGGCTGGTTAGATAATCACATGAATAAGTAGGTGTTCAGGTGTTCCTAATAAAGTGCTCAGTGAGTGTATGGTCAGTGCTGATAGAAAGTTAAAAATTTGGAACTGGTCTGTTTAGCAATTTAAACTGTTACATTAACTGTTAATGACACATACCCATGCAAAACCATACACAGCATATTGTCATGTGGTTGCAAACTCACTAAAATCTCTTTTTAGTCTGCTTCCTCTGTGAAGCTCAAGAGTTTTCTGCCTTTGGCAATGTTAACTGCATTCTGTCTGTTCGTCAAGGCCTGAAAAATAGAAAAGAACTGCACATATTTTATGCTCCAAGGAGTTTGCCCAATTTTGCTCAGATTTACTTTCTAAATTAAGGATCCGTGTAAATCTTTGCTGTTTTATGACCATCATATTTAAGAACTGATGAGAATTTAGCCTACCATAGTGTTTCCCAGAAGACATCTCAGCAGGACTTTGGCTGTATTGACTTAACGAAATATGCTAAGTGGTGGTGACATCATCCTGTTAGCTGTCCTGGGAATTGTGTTCTGTCAACAAATACAGCAAGCCACCCAAAGGAGGAACAACTATCACACCTCAAAGTCTCGTTTTCTCTTAATTTCTCTCTCTCTCTCTCTCTCTCTCTCTCTCTCTCTCTCTCTCTCTCTCTCTCTCTCTCTCTCTCTCATTACAATGAATAGTATAGCATAAGGTAAGTTTGTGTGTCTATATTGAATATCTCAAAGGTTTCTCCTAGACAGCAATAAGAGAGAATGGAGATAAAATGGTGTCTCTTGTTCAAGTCTCCTGCTTCTCAGATTTTTCTCCAAAGAAAAAGTCCCCAGTAATCTCATGTGTCCCGTCTAGAGTTTTTAACAATGTCTCGCATTGTGCTCAGATTTGCAAAGATTTCAATATGCACTCAAGCATTTCTCAGTAAATTCTTCCTATACCAATTTATTTTAGCTTTGCTATCCAGAGTATACTGTATTTTATAGCTCTATACTCTTACAGTATATAAAAAATGCCTTATTTGTGTCTTTTTATTTCTCCTAAGGAATCCATGGCAATCATAGAGAAACTTTCTCGAGACCTAACAGCTAATTTATTTATAAATTGAATCCTATTAAGTTGTAATATCCATTTTATAGATTTAACAAAGCAAAATCTTTCCAAGTACCCCCTGGAACCCGAGTAAGTACCCCCTGAGGTACACATACCCGTGGTTGGGAATCATTGCTTTAGACTAACAAGTGTGTGTGTATGTGAGTGAGTTTGTGTCTGTGCACTAGTATGTGTGTAAGGGCTGCCATTGACTGAGAGAAGTGGGTAAGGCCAGAGGTGGACTTAAAAAGGTCACAGCCTTTCAGAGAGAGAGAGAGAGAGAGAGAGAGAGAGAGAGAGAGAGAGAGAGCAGCTCAAAGGTGAATGATTGTTGAGGGAGAAAAGGCCTCTTGTTCTGCAGTTTACAAAAGCCAGAGCCGGACATTCCTTAATAATCGATCACTTTTCTGCACTGGTTGGTGCCTCTCTGAACTTATCCTCATTTGGGCATTTTCAGTTTGCCTGGGCTGCTATGTTTTTATTTATTATTATTATTATTATTATGCTTTATGATTTAATTTCTTCTTTTCTGTTTGTTTATTCTTATTTACACTGCATACAAACATCTATTTGTTTTACACTGAAGCACTAACTCCAAAATCTATTTCCATAACATTTTGTGAACTGCCTTGCTGCCTACTACCAACACAAGCAAGCTGTGTTCTAAGGCCAGAAACATACTTTACACAATATGAAAATGCAGACCCAAGCACTAGGACAACACATTACAATGTGCTGCCCTGTTCTACATACTAATGCTCTTGCATTACTGTGGTACTAACAAATCTCAGCACTCAAGGGAGCGATAGAGTTATCTCAGCAGTATCATAAAACCAGATGTGAAAGTATTCATGTAAGTTGCAATAAATATATTGGGGGTTTTCATACTGGGCACGTTTGCTGCAGTCCAAAACATACTTCTTTAGATTATGGTTGTGTCTCGTTTAGAAGGCTGTGTCCTCCGGAGGTCGCATTTGTCGGCCTCATACATCATCGAGGCTGTCTCGATTCAGAAAAGCGAGTAGGACACTTCGAATGCAGCTTTTGAATGCGACCTTCTTTCATGGGAATTCAGAGGATGCATGAGGTGTATCCTTCGTGGTCACTCACAACCCACAATGCTTTGCTTCGATGGAAATGTCTAAAAAATGTACACCAATTTGCCCGTAAATATGATGTTCAAATGCAAGGAATGTTATTTCACAAATTGATGTACCTCTGTAGATGGGTGCAGAGTACATAATATGTATAATTATATTAATACATAATTAAATTAAAGTATTAGACTAAAAGTACACCTGTAAAATCTATTTTCTTTTCTCTTTACATCATTCTAACTGCAAAAATGTACCTCATACATTCCCTTCTAAAGGTACTTTGTTCCCTTCTCACTCAAAGAGTATTTAAAAGAGTGGCGTACTGTCATAGCAACCATGATACGTTCCGTTTCCGTTTGTCATACGAAGGCCATCTCATTTAAAGGAGACTTATTATGCCCCTTTTTACAAGATGTAACAAAAGTCTCAAGTGTCCCGAGAATGTGTCTGTGAAGTTTAAGCTCAAAACATCCCACGGATCATTTATTATACCATGTTATAAATGCCTCTTTTTGGATGGAATCAAAAACACACTGATTTCGTGTGTCTCTTTAAATCCAAATGAGCAGCTCTTCCCTGCCCCCTTTCTGGATGAGGGCTGTGACTTTACTACAGCAATAACACATCAGAACCTATATGACTGACAGTGTAAATACTGGAGTTCAGCCATATATTTATGAATATATATATATATATATATATATATATATATATATATATATATATATATATATATCTGGTCTCCGTGAATACAATAAGAGACAATGGTAACTTTAGCTGCATTAGCCATGGAATCAGCTATTAAGCACATTCGGAAAGGCAATTTGCAAATATTCACCAAATATAAAGAGCAAAACATCTTAAAGCTGGAACATGAACAGTTGGAACTGATCCATGCTTGCGAAAAAAAACAATCCGCTGTAAAATGATTTGCACAAACATACACACATTTTTGTATGTTTTGGGGCACATTTCCTACAAAAACAAAACTTGTCCACTGTGTCTTCAGTGGCTCTGATGCCGGGAGTACATGAAGACTCTTATGTTCACTTTTACAGCCAACAACAAAACACTTATGATGCTTACGATGCTGAGACATTATTCTTCTCACTGTATCTGCTCCAGCGCAGATAATATGGCGGACTGTGTGTAGATCACTCAGGGGATCTATGATAATAGGGTCCGTCACCAGTCGTGGGCAAGGCCTGCTCTAACATGAAATGAAAACCATTCATTTTGACACACTGTTTTTGATTAATAGAAATATAAGTGGAGAGGGTGGACTTTTAACATTGTAGGGTGGTTGTGTACACACACTGCCAACTCATATTTATGTACAAACGCCATGTAAAGGTGAATTTTGCACAATAGGTCCACTTTAAGTGATACTTGTTTAAAGGAGGACGCTTTGTATACTGCAGCCTTCAAAGGACCTGTCCTACCTTGCATGCAGCCTTCAAAACGAGACACAGCTCATGTTGAACCCCGGTGCTTTTCGCTCATCAACTTGCATCATCACAAATGGACAAATGATGGAGAACACAACATGCGTCACCAAATTTGTGTTTTTTTTTTAATGATTATTTTTTATTAATTTGGTGTAGTTTTGCACACCAGGGCAAATGTTACTTTCGCCTCTGTGCGTCACATGTCATAATTTAGCAGATATGGATGTCCAGGAAAAGGCAACTAAATGTGATGCTCGCAAACTGACTTTTTTGAGGAGACAGCTGGTTGCGAGCAGTATTTGCAGTGCTACCTATGTTCCCCTGTCACTCATGTGAAACTGATATTGCCATCATACTAAATACTTCACATACTTGCGTAGAGTATGTTTCAGGATAAAAGGGATAGTTCACCCAAATATAATCATTTACTCACCCTTAAGGCCTATTCACACCAGATTTGCGACCATTTTGTGAGACAAACTGCAGACAAAAGGTCTATTCACACAGATAATTCCCAAACACAGCTTATCTTTTTTCATGCCTGGATAATATAACACAAGGTACAGTGATATAAATACACGTGAAATAATGTGCATAAAGTACAACAGGTATGGCATAAAATATGACCCATAACATTTAAAATAATTTAAAAGAAAACAGCCTTATGATCTTTATTTAATGATTTCATATTTGTATCAAATTCAGGGTTGCATGTGCGTGTTGAGAAAAAGAGTACCTATACAGGAATACTTTGTGTTATGTTATCCTTGCAATAAAAATAGCAATGAGGTTAGACAATTTGTTTGTCTCCACTCATAGTAAAGTATTGCCTGTAAAGAATATTTTTATGCAGTATTTTACTGCAAGCTTAGACCAAACTGTAGACAAATGAATTGCTGAACCTCACTGCAATTTTTAATCCCTGGATAATATAACTGGCACAGTAATATAAGTACATTTTAAATAATGTACATTAAGGCAAAACACCAGGTATATTATATAATATGAGGTATCACCAAATTACATAAATATTCTAAAAAACAATATGTTTACAGCTTTACAGAGTTTGTGTGCATGAGACGAGTAAAAGAGTACTGCTCCCATATTTGCCAGTTGATTAGCGTCACCAACGTGCTGGATTGTGCAGAAGCAGTGACTCTGGAAAAATGACAAAAAGCCTCATCTCATTGTTCAGTCAGTTTTCATCACAGTCCTTAGAAAAATTAATTGGACCGCTCTCCGTAAAAAATAAAATCATCAGATTGTCAGCGGATGATTTGTCAGACCTAGTGTGAATAACACCTTGGAAATTCATCGTTCCTATTAAAAAGCTTGTTCGGAACGAACATTCACACTGAAAATTCATCTTGGTGTGAATGTGCCTTTATACTGTCTCAAATCAGTCTTTCTGTGGAACCAAAATGTTAATGAGGTCCAAAACTTTCAAACTCCGTACAAGCATGACCAAGCTTCCATCATGAACGCACCAAGTAGACTGCTGATGTCAAGATTTATAGCAGCATGTAAAACATCCGTTAATGTATTACAAAAGTGTAAACAGATGGGACAAAAATCTACGCTGTATTGATGTAAAATTAATGTAAATACAGCCATTAATGTATTACATTATGAAGACAGGGCAAAAATCAAGTATCTCAAAATATCCAATCTGTGCGGTTCAGCCTAAAAGGATTTATATGGCATTTTTTATAATAACCAAACAACAATATTGACAAGAAAAGCACAAACTATCCTTGGATTAATAACTTTAGGAGCTAAAACCCAGTAAATGTCAATGACAGGTCTACTTTTCAGTCAAACTCTGACAGCATTGAATCTGTGTTAATGTAAATCTAATAATCACACAGTAAATATTATGTCAGTAATTTGAGTAGTTATATTTTTCATTTAATGTTTTAATTACTGCTGTTTTTAAAAAAAACAAAGCACTGTTTAATCTGTTCTCTATTTCATCACTCTATTTTATTACTAGCTCTTGAATAATTACTTAAAAACATTTAAGCAATGAGGAACACTTGAAACTTTGACACTACAAAGGGGTGCCATGGTTTTAAAAGGTTTTGGAACACAGAAATAGTGCTCTGTATGGGAGACACAATATGCAAATAATTCCAGTAGAGTTTGACATTAGCATGTTGCTAAGCTAACTTAATAATAAGCATAATAATTAGGGCTGTCAAATCTAAAAAAAAATGTAATCGAATTAATTACATGATGTCCCGATTAATTAATCGTAATTTATCGCATATACAAATATTTGCTGAGAAAGCCCCTCATATAAAAATAATTCAATATATAATGAGGTCCTGGGTAGGCGTCCTCTAGACTCGTCGGAACCGGCCGGCTGGCCGGGGGGGCAGTCGTGGGGCTGGAGACAGTTATGGAGTTATAGTTATCTTTAAATATTTTACATTTATATATATATAAATGGTTGTGGCGTAGTGGGCTAAGGCACATAGCTGTTAATCAGAAGGTCGCTGGTTCGATCCCCACGGCCACCATCATTGTGTCCTTGAGCAAGGCACTTAACTCCAGGTTGCTCTGGGGGGACTGTCCCTGTAATAAGTGCACTGTAAGTCGCTTTGGATAAAAGTGTCTGCCAAATGCAGAAGTGTCAATGTATAAAATGTTCTTGTGGCAGAAGAGTTAATCATTGCTAAGACAATACAAAAATTGGCTTTAGAATACAATGTATTGTTTATTACCATATTATTGATCATAAGTCAATTATTGGCATACAGTTCACAGCAATCCATTTCACAAGTGAATTTGTCAATCAGTTCGAGATGTATTATGAGGGATTGTTTAAGGACCCGTCAATTTCAACAAGCGTCAGACATGCTTGAGTAGCGTCTCGGGTGCGCTGCATCATAAACATAAAATATTTAGGTCACTGTGTCAAGTTAAATATACACTCACCTAAAGGATTATTAGGAACACCATACTAATACTGTGTTTGACCTCCTTTCACCTTCAGAACTGCCTTAATTCTACGTGGCATTGATTCAACAAGGTGCTGAAAGCATTCTTTAGAAATGTTGGCCCATATTGATAGGACAGCATCTTGCAGTTGATGGAGATTTGTGGGATGCACATCCAGGGCACGAAGCTCCCGTTCCACCACATCCCAAAGATGCTCTATTGGGTTGAGATCTGGTGACTGTGGGGGCCATTTTAGTACAGTGAACTCATTGTCATGTTCAAGAAACCAATTTGAAATGATTCGAGCTTTGTGACATGGTGCATAATCCTGCTAGAAGTAGCCATCAGAGGATGGGTACATGGTGGCCATAAAGGGATGGACATGGTCAGAAACAATGCTCAGGTAGGCCGTGGCATTTAAACGATGCCCAATTGGCACTAAGGGGCCTAAAATGTGTCAAGAAAACATCCCCCACACATTACACCACCACCACCAGCCTGCACAGTGGTAACAAGGCATGATGGATCCATGTTCTCATTCTGTTTACGCCAAATTCTGAATCTACCATCTGAATGTCTCAACAGAAATCGAGTCTCATCAGACCAGGCAAAATTTTTCCAGTCTTCAACTGTCCAATTTTGGTGAGCTCTTGCAAATCGTAGCCTCTTTTTCCTATTTGTAGTGGAGATGAGTGGTACCTGGTGGGGTCTTCTGCTGTTGTAGCCCATCCGCCTCAAGGTTGTGCGTGTTGTGGCTTCACAAATGCTTTGCTGCATACCTCGGTTGTAACGAGTGGTTATTTTAGTCAAAGTTGCTCTTCCATCAGCTTGAATCAGTCGGCCCATTCTCCTCTGACCTCTAGCATCAACAAGGCATTTTCGCCCACAGGACTGCCGCATACTGGATGTTTTTCCCTTTTCACACCATTCTTTGTAAACCCTAGAAATGGTTGTGCGTGAAAATCCCAGTAACTGAGCAGATTGTGAAATACTCAGACCGGCCCGTCTGGCACCAACAACCATGCCACGCTCAAAATTGCTTAAATCACCTTTCTTTCCCATTCTGACATTCAGTTTGGAGTTCAGGAGATTGTCTTGTTCAGGACCACACCCCTAAATGCATTGAAGCAACTGCCATGTGATTGTTGATTAGATAATTGCATTAATGAGAGATTGAACAGGTGTTCCTAATAATCCTTTAGGTGAGTGTAGTTTAATACTTAGAACACATGTTGAGATCACTTAGTTCGGATTTGCACTCCATCAAATGTTTTAAACGCAAGAACGTAACGAATGTCTGTTTTGTGCTGTCTGGTTGTTTTCTTCACTGTATAAACTGCACATGGCCACACAGCTGAAATTTTAATTACTGCCCTCTGGAGTAAACAGGTGGTACTACAAGCTTGCATTTCTCAGGAATCTTCCTTATTACAATCCGGGGGCATTGCGATTAATTGCGTTAATTTTTTGAATGCGTTATTTTTAATAAAATGATTCGCAATGAATAAACGTGTTAAATCGACAGCCCTAATAATAACTCATAACACACTCACATACTGGTTAAAATAATAAATTTGTATTTACTCTGAACTATTTTTAGTGGTTTGGCTAAAATTAGGTATCTTAGGATGCAGCATAATTAAGTTGTCTCACCTTTTGGAACAGTTGCATTCTGAAAAAAGGCCTATGCATATGACGCTGTGTATGACAGGTTTTAGAACAGTGAAACTGAATGACCTTGTAAGATTTCATTTAACCAAGCTTTCAGATCTGTACATCGAATGTCAAAACATTTTGACAACATCCCTGTTAATTAGCACAAAGCAGAACATGCCCTTTAATGTTCTTGAGGACTGTGTTGGATGAAAAGGTTAATCTTCAGTTTATTGCCACCAGCAGTCAAACAGATTGTATCTCCAGGATTCTGTGCGATTGTGTATTGATCCTGTGACGTCAAGAGTCCACAGCCATGACATTTGTGTATATCCCATGCTGCGCAGACCATTACACAGCTATTGATGTCTACCTGTCCCCTCATTCAGAGACAGCCTCTCAGCATCTTAACCACTATTGATTGCAGTTTAATAAATAATTATTTTACTTCCATATAATTTGCTCGGCAAAAGTCTCTGTAAGTGTTCTCGTTTAGCATGAGCAAAGCATTTTGAGTTTGGCTCAATTCCTTTACCTCCCAACTAATGGAACACGTTGTGATTTAGTGAGTAGAAAACAAAATAGATATATCCCAGATAAGATCCCTTCTCTTTTCCCCTAGTTTACTAATTATGCAAGTGTATCTCATGGGAATTAAATAGGAAGATTGGAGATCATGTTTTTCCTTAGATTCCTGCCTTTGATGGGAAATGTGTACACAACAAGAGGGTAATTTTCAGCATTCAAAGAATGTAGTGTGATGCAGAGGTTTGAAGGTAAACACAATATCAGTGGAGTACAATATTTCTTAAACCCCTGCCTTTCTAATTATACTGTGGTGAAAAGATTTACAAATTAAAAGGCTGGTGTCACATTGACAGGAACAAATCATCTTATCTTATTTTTTGTCATTGCAATGTATGTTAATGCGTCAAATTGTCCATTGTTGCCAAAGGTTTTGCTGAAGGTTCACAACTACCGATGAAGAGCTGCAATCTTCTGGCAAAAATTTGCGGCACATCAAAAGCTTATTTTCATGTGAAAATAACTTGTGGCAAATTTGCTAGTTTAGATAGATTTTGTAAGGGTAAACCTCACAAAGTTTTAATGTAAGGTTTATAAAAACAAAAATATTTATTGGGGTAAGACAAATCAGACTTATCTCATGAAAAAATAGGCAACAGGAGGCCGAATCTAAAATCGATTTGTCTGTTTTGCTTTTTTAATGCCTTCGAATGTCACCTGGTCATGCATAATAGTACTGAGAGTAAAAACTGCATTCTTTCAATTAATACTTTGAATGGATGTGATGTGAAAGGCACAGCACAGATTTGAAGCAACATTTGAGTAGCAATAACATTAATATACAGTAGTCCCTAACCCTAACCATAACAGTATTGGGACCAAAACAACATTATTTCGCTTGCCACTTTGAATGGACGTGATGTGAAAGGCACAGAACATTGGACTTTCTGCAACATTTGAGTAGTTATTACATTAATCCTAACACCAACCAAAAAATGAACATTAACTCATTATTTACTCATCCTCATGCCATCCCAGATGTGTATGACTTTCTTTCTTCTGCAGAACTCAAATAAAGAGTTTTAGAAGAATATTTCAGCTCCGTATTTCCATACAATGCAAGTGAATAGGTACCAAAATGTTGATGCTCTAAAAGCACATTAAGGCAGCGTAAATGTAATCCATAAGACTCCAGTGGTTAAATCCATATCTTCTGAAGCGATGCGATAGGTGTGGTCACTCTCCACTTTCACATTGTTCTTCTTTTATTTATGGAGATTCATATTCTTCGTGCCACCATATTGCCAACTTCTGGGCAGGGAGGAGAATTTACAGTAAAAGCAGACTTTTCAGTATTGACCTGTTTCTCACCTACACTTATATAACTTCTAAACATAGATTTAACCAGTGGAGTGAAACAGATTACCTTTATGCTGCATTTATGCACATTTTGAAACTTTTAAATTTTGGTACTCATTTACTGATATTATATGGACCTACAGAGCTGAATGATTCTTCTAAAAATCGTTGTTTGTGTTCAGCAGAAGCAAGAAAGTCATACACAATGATGTAAATGATGTGAGAATTAGTAATAATTGAACTATCCCTTTAATCTAACTATTACAGTAGTAGGACCAAAACAGAGTTATTTGACTTCCGTGCAAATGTAGTTTCTCACTGTAGCCGGCAATCAAAGAGGATGTGACAGAATCGCATGAGCGATTCGAGGGTCATGAACATTGGCCGCATAGTGGCCGCTTGTCTGGTATTCAGGCCATTGGGTCTGACTTAAGTTTGAAAAATTCAGAACTAACACACCACTTCCCCCTTTAATCATATTGGAAAAATATATTTAACTCAGAATTTATTCTCTGAAAACAATATGCACATTTTCTTTGCAAGGAAATGTGATTTACTGTGAAAACAAGACAAAAAATACTGATAAAGAACATGTTTTGGCTGTGTATTTTTAATGTTGAAATTAAATCATTACTATGCCTCCTGTCAGGTTCTTTTATCAGAGTAAGGTTTCTTCTTGACATGAAACGTATAAGGGTTTGTGGGCTGCAATTAATTCCGTGCCTTCAGGGCCTCTCAGGCTTTGTATCTGGGGTCAGGCAGGGTCAGGACACATTTTCCCTCCGCTCTGTGTGTGTTTATGTGTGTAGGTGTGTGTGTTTCTCACTAAGCACTTGTAGGCTGATCGCAAGGCTAATTCTAACTAGCAGCTGGTCCTTTTCACTCTGTTTACTTTTAAATGCTAAATCTGGTGCTGCCCATCAAGACTTCTCTCGGACTTGAAACCACAGAATCTAACAATCAAGAGCCTTAATTAAGACCAGGCCAAAGCTCTCAGCTTGCCTCACGCTCACTGTTTTCAGCTCCTGTTGATTTAACTCTTTAGGTCCCTTAAATTCTACATATCTTTCTCAAGGTCGTCTGATTCTGTTCCTGTACCCTAGGTCTGCAAGGGATCACCGTGACAACCACCTCACCGCAGTGGTGGACTGCCACCGGCAGTGACGTGCACCTAAAGGCATTAACTTGCAAGACCTTGCGAAAACCTGAAATTAATTCATGAAAAAAAAGCAAATAATAAGTATAGTGAAGTAAAAGTTCCTTTGTTTCTGTGTTATCAATTCTTTTTGCAAGAGGTGTATTAATTTCCGTTTTTTAGAGACTTTAGAGTTTTACACACATTGTTACGGCACTGGTGTATTCACAACGCGAGTTATGTAGCGGGCAACTTGTTCAAGTTCAGCTGTGCATTTGCTTCATTGTCTGTGCAGATGTAAGTGGTAACATTATATTAATGTTGTTGATATAAAACATGTTGTTGATTGAAAGAAATATGATTGCCCCACTATGTGCTTCAGTATACCGGATTTCAGCTCTTACAGGACAATTCTGAAAAATACTATGATTGAATCATTTGTTCCAAAGATTTTTTATTTTTCTAAATTTAAGTTGAATAGGTAATATAATATAAGTGTTATTTATTTCTCATCATAGTTTCATCAACATATAGTAGACTTGTTTATTTATCCTAATGATGTGTTTTTTCTAATTCATCTCATCTTTGTTAACTGAACCAAAAAACACCTCATTCATTTTTTTTTTCAGATTTTGTTTACATGATTAATACTGCTTCTTAATGTGTATTAATGCGACTGGAAACATCACAACTCAGTAAGAACCTCGCAAAAACATGACAATTTATTTTTTTTCTGTTGAAAAAATACAGTATGTCATTTGAAAAGATTTCAGCCAAGTTAAGACTGAACCATTTAACTATTGTTCAGTCGCACCTACAAATCTAGAGTTCTGGCAAACTAGCAGCACATTTGCCACTCATAAATTTCATATGCAAAAAAGCAATGTTTTCAGAAGATGGCAACTCTTTACTGGTAGCGGTGAACCTGCCACAAACCTTTGGCAACGATAGACAATTTGCCGCAAGTTTGAAGCAAAGCTCATTTGCATGTGAAAATAATCGGTGAGGAATATGCGGCAGGTTTGCAGCAAATGTGCCACGAATGCTCAATTTTTATTAAGACTATTAACTGATATTTAGTCATGCTGAATATTCGAGTTTAGCTATGTTAACATATTTTGACATTCTAAAATATTTTAAGGTATTGACTTTACATGTTACCAAATTATAGTATAGGCTCTTGGTGCAATAATATACAAACATTTGAATTTTTGTATTATGGTAATTTGGATATTTTGTGATATTTTTACACAGGGTTTAATTTCTATTCCATGTTCAATTACATACTTTTTAACACGTAATATGCACGTACTATAGATTACAAGGTAATCTATCAGAAAATCATGGTACAACCATGGTACCATTTCCCAAAAATTATGGTAGTACCATGGTACATGCCCAAAAGAACATCATAGTAATTTTCTATGGTATCCAAACTTTAGGTAATTTTTTTTAAGCATTCCAAGTGCTCTAAAGAGACTCTTGCCCAATGCTGTGTCATTGGACAGCCTCGGCCCCTGAGCTTAGTCTAAACACCACACTCTGTGGCTGAGAGGCCATCTGTCAGAAGGAGGGGAATCCGACTTTCTGTCCAAGCGTAAACAGTGATGGAGTTTAAGCTGCCTGAGTTTCACTGTCATGTAAATTCCAGTACTGAGTAATATCCAATCTTAATCCAAGGGCACAGCTGAGTAATGGGCAGGCTGTAATCCATGGTGCACAGCTGCTTTAGGGTCACCACATTCACACACAAAAACATAAACACAAATACATACACATACACACAAAAATACAGGCTGGAGGAGAACCCTTACAAAAATGGAGAGTTCATGGCAAATTTGCCGCAAACTTTCCACAAATTCGCCACTGATTTTTTTCACATGCAAATTAGATTATCCATTGTTGCCAAATGTTTGCTGCTGGTTCACCACTACTGGTGAAGAGCTGCAAACTTCTGGCAAATATTTGAGGCAAATCACAAGCTCATTTGGATGTGAAAATAACGAGTGGGAAATTTGCTGCAAATTTGCAATGAACTCTTGATTTTTGTAAGGGAAATATTGAGCATAGGAATAGGATTTATGTGTCTGGACACACAATTCCAAAAATGTATTTGTTGATAAAATATGGCAGCAAAACTATTTGGCAGCTGGAAATAGAGAAATTATGTGAGAAACAACAACATATTTACATTTTCTGAAGAAAACTTTAGAGAGGATTTCTCATGCAAAACTCACTACCATGATGCTAAGGTGTTCTTTGTGGTTGCCATGGTGTTGCTAAGCAGTTACTAAGGAGTTCTGAGTGGTTGTTAGTATGTTGCTAGGGTGTTCTGGTTGACTGTTTAGTGGTTAGTTATTGCCCCATGTCAAAACAGTCCACCCATATCTCACACTTTGGCACTATTTATGGCATTTTTTTAGTGCAGGTAGTATGTTCACATTGAAAAATGCTAAGAGAAGAAGAGTACTTGGAATATGTGCATTATTTGAGAAATAAGAGTCAGAACTGTGGTTGGCTAATGTGCTAAAGTTAGTAAAGTTAGTTCCTTCAGCTGAAAAAATGGCAAATGGTTCCATGTAAATACTAGTGCTGTCAGTCGATAATTTTTATTGTGATTAATCACATAATATTTTCAAAGTTAATCATGATTAATCACAGATTCTGAAAGTGTAGAAATTTTACTCAATATATATTTATATTCCTGTCAAAATACACACGTATTTCCTTTTTAGGAAAGAAAACAAAACAATATGTAACAATATTGTGTGATTAACATTTCCAAACAAAGCCTTCCACAATATAAAGATAGAAATGCTCTAAAATAGCTCAGATTTAAATAACATTAAACATTTAGCATTTGGGTCAAATATATTGGAAAATATGTGAGTTGCGCTCTGTGGCATGGCAGAAATGTGAGTAGCCTCTGGAGTTGTAGTTGGGTGTCACTGTCAGACGGCGAGCAGTGGCGGCATTGTGCGTTAATAGAAAACAATTTTTTTGAATTTTAGAACACGCCATTTCGTCTGCCAGACGCATCCGGTGTGCTACCCCTCTCAAATGGGAGTTTGACTAATTGAAAGAAATAGTCTCCCATAGGTTGCATATTCATTGCAATTAGCATTAAACTCTCATCCTCCACAATATTAATCAACTGGCAGACTGTGGCTATCCGCTTTGCTTCAACAATCCTGAGCAGTGGTTATGATTGGCGTCAGGGTGTCAACGCCAGTGTTGTTATGGCATTTTGAACTCCACATGAATAGTGTTTGCAAACGTCTCGTTCTACATTTACGTAATAGTTAAGATTTGGTCAATTAAATTGCCCCTTATAGAGGCTGCAAAGTATTTGATTTATCCCATCTAGGCATGTTTTCCCTTTATATGATCACTGACACGTCTGTTGTGTGTGTTTTTGTGAAGTGTGCTTCAGTGTAATGACTCCAGATGGCCACACTGCTAAGGTTCCACCCTGCTCCGACCAGTGTATGCTGGTTGATGCTTAATCGCGATTAAGAAAAATGTATGCATTAAACTTTTCAAATTAATAGCATGCATTAAAGCGTTAACGATGACAGCTCTAAATACACAGTATTAGTGTATAGTATAGTGCATTATTTGGAACACTGATCTAAACAATTTATTTCAATTTCAATTATATTCTCATACCTACATTTGATCCCACCTTCAATATAAGTCTATGTTGTTTTTTTTTTGTTTTTTTGTCTGATTTATTGTCCATCAGGCAAAAAGTCAATCTGATCACATAGAAAAAAAGAATAGCACACTAGCACAGACAACAAGCCATACAATTTGTATCAATAATGTTCATAGTACAAATGGTGTAGGATGAGTAACGAGGCAAAGTTTAATACTTAGTGGTTGCGAGAAATACTTAACCCAAATAATTTTAAGTAGCTAAGATCCCAGTAGAGAAGGGGTCAAAATCTTTGATGAAGTATGGCACAAACCACATGAGAACAAACTACCGAGAAACCTAAAGGAAGTTGGAGGAATGAATCATTGCCTAGAGCTCACAGGGTGGCCTGTCATCTGCCATGGAAATGTAGGGCAAGCAAAACGATCCAAATCCATGTTTTAACAGACTTCACTTACAAAATGCTGTTGACCCCAATAGACCTTTCACAGCCCCTAAGCAGCACACATTTACAGACTGTCCACATACTGTATGCAAATCTGTGTGCAAATGTTAGGTGTACTTTAATTAGGTAACTATATAATAGAAATAATGTGAGGTTTCTGGTAAATAAGACATTTATATTCCATGATTTTTTCTCCTCCAGTGACTTGGATTTTCTATTTGTGATGGAGACTTGGCTGAGTGATGGCGATATAAGCACATTTTCAAACTTGTACCCACTCCCTGTAAATTTGTATACTGCCCTACTACCTCTGATGGGTGTGGAGGACTGGCAGCTGTTTTTAAAAACAATTTCTGCTGTCGGTCGCAAGTTAGAGTTATACTCTAGTTTTGAAGTGATACTCTTTCACCTGCGCAAGGATTAAGCTTATCGATTGCAGTGGTTTATCATCTGCCAAAATCAAACAAAGACTTTGAGACGCAGTTCAATGGAAAGGAGGAGGCGAGAGCTGGCTTGACGATATAAATAATAATTTAATGAAAAACTTAAACAAAAGATACAAACACACACATGACGGACATGTCCGTAAACGATCTCTCTCTCTCTCCCGCACCACCATCCGCAATCAGCCTTTATCCCTCTCCTAGGCTCAATTAGCCCGATAAGGGACCGGGTGTGTATAATCACGACCCGGCCCTGCCCTCCGCCTGTCACAGACTTCTTAAACAATTTCTCAAACTTCCTAGGAGAAGTAGTTAAATATGATATACATTTAATTGCTGGAAATTTTAATATCCATGTTTGTTGTGAGTCAAACTCCCTGGCAAAAGATTCTATTAGTCTCATTGATTCTTTTGACCTTATCCAAATGGTGAAAGGACCAACCAATAAACAGGGTCATATTTTAGACCTTGATTTGCAGCACGGACTTTCCAGATGTGACCTTGAAATTGGTGACTTAAGATTTTCATAGGTCAGTTGTGTTTACTTGTTCTTTTAAATAATTTGGATGCAGGAGAACATCTTATGCAATTCAAGTCCATCTACAATGACATCTTAGACTCTGTAGCTCCTAAAACGACAAAAAACTAAATCTGAGCCTTGGTTAAATAGTACTACACAGCCTCTAAGACTGGCCTGCAGAAGAGATGAACAGAAATGAAAAAAGGACAAACTACAAGTTTCTTTTGAAATTCTGCAGGACTCTTTAAAAAATTATTAGAGAGCAGTGAAATCTGCCAAATCCAAGTACTTTTCAGACATTGTAGCAAAAAAAACACTACAGACAGAGGACACTTTTCCACTATAAACTCTGCACTAAATCCCCCTGTCACTGTTCAACTTCTACTACTGCATGTGAATGAGTTATTAGATTGATTTGGGATAGAATAACTAATATTAGACAGGGCATTGTATTTTCAAATTATAACCTTTCTAAACCTCCCATTGGCACCTTTTTTCTTAATGAATTTGAAATAGTTTCTCTTAATTCATCACAATAAAAAAATCAAGCAATTGAAACCTACTATGTCTCCACATGATATCATTCCCACATGCTTACTTATCCAGATTTTTGACGTTGTTGGACCAAGCATCCTAGCAATAATTGTCTCCTTACAGGGACAGTTCCAGCATATTTTAAACATGCAATTTTTTAACCTTTGCTTAAAAAGTCAAAATTGAACCTGACCATTTTAGCTAACTTTAGACCGGTTTCTAAAGCTTTCTAAAGCTAAACGTCTCGGTTACGTATGTAACCTCCGTTCCCTGATGGAGGGAACGAGACGTCGTGTCGAAGAAGCGACACTAGGGGTCTCTCTTGAGCGCCGAAAGATACCTCTGATCTATGAAAAAAGGCCAATGAGAGTTGGCGAACAGTATTTGCATACCCCGCCTCCGGATACGGATATAAAGGCGAGGGAAATACGCTCGTTCATTCAGGATTTTTCTGAGGAGCCGGGAGTGTTCTGGGCATCTCAGCGGCTCGGCTTAGCAACGTGGCCGGGAAGACACGACGTCTCGTTCCCTCCATCAGGGAACGGAGGTTACATACGTAACCGAGACGTTCCCCGTCTGTCACTCACTTCGACGTCGTGTCGAAGAAGCGACGCTAGGGGTCCACTTCAAAACTCGCCATGCGCTGAGCCGTGTACGTGTACTGCTGACACAGAAGCGGGCAGGTATTTGTACGTGCACAAGCGACCAACTGTGTTCAGGCTGCACGTACTCTTCCCCAATGCCTCGAAAAAGCATCAGCATCCTTTTGGTTACCCAGGGGGGAACAAGGTGATGCTCCCAACTAGGGAATGGGCCAAGCCTGGCTGGGCCTCTTTTCTCTATATGTTTTCTTGGCATAGAGCAAGAGCAGCCGGGGCCCTTACCGCATCGAGGGAAGGGGGTCTTATTCCTATTCTTTCAGGGGAAAAAGACCCTGCGGAGGCCACACCCGCCCAGCAGGGGAGGTAAAGGTGGCAAAATACATCACATGGCCACTTTGGGCATGTGGGAGGAAATGGCGCGGTGTTAGATCCAACCTCGAGGAGGGGGGAGTTGCTACAACGCGGCGACCAGAGGGCAGCGAAGGACTGCCTAAGGGAGACGCGGGTCAGCTCGTAAGGTGACCGTACCGCAGAAATACACACAGGAGGAGTCCCGTAGGAGGCCTGATCTGTGGAGCACCTATTCCAGTAGGGGTAGCCGAAGGTACCCGTAGTGGACTGGACCAGCACGTTCCTCCGCTGAACTGCTGCGGGCCCAAAGGGCTAGGGAGGAATCAACCAGGGACCTAGGTCCTCTGGGACAAAAGCACACTGTTTTGCCTTGGCAGAGGGAAACGGCGCTGGAACAAGCGGTTCACCCGGTCAGATCGTCGACGTGTACCGAGTTCTACGGGCTCGGACCTGAGAGAACACGGGACGAGACTGACTCAACCCTGAGATTGTAGAATCTCGTAAAGGTGTTAGGTGCTGCCCAGCCCGCAGCTCTGCAAATGTCTGCTAGGGAGGTGCCCCTCGCCAGTGCCCATGAGGATGCCACGCTCCTAGTGGAGTGGGCCCGAACCCGTAAGGGGGGGTGGCAAGGCCTGGGTGTGGTAGGCCAATTGAATGGCCTCCACCACCCAGTGAGACAACCTCTGTTTGGAGACAGCGTTCCCTTTCTGCTGTCCACCAAAGCAGATAAAGAGCTGCTCAGAGCACCTGAAGCTCTGGGTGCGTTCCAGGTAGGCACGCAAGGCACGTACCGGACACAATAGTGAGAGGGCTGGGTCTGCCTCCTCCCGGGGCAGCACTTGTAGGTTCACTACCTGATCTCTAAAGGGCGTGGTAGGAACCTTGGGCACATAGCCCGGTCGAGGTCTTAGGATCACATGAGTGTCTGCCAGACCGAACTCCAGGCAAGTGTCGTTAGTAGAGAACGCTTACAGGTCCCCGACCCTCTTGATGGAGGCAAGCGCGATCAGCAGGGCCGTCTTTAGAGAGAGGGCCCTGAGTCCAGCTGATTCTAGCGGCTCGAAAGGGGATCTCTGAAGACCGGCGAGGACCACCGAGAGATCTCAGGAGGGGAACAGGTTTGGCCGGGAGGGGTTTAACCTCCGGGCGCCTCTTAGGAACCTGACGATTAAGTCGTGCTTGCCCAGAGACTTGCCGTCTACTGGGTCGTGGTGAGCTGCGATAGCGGCAACATACACCTTCAAGGTGGACGGGGACAGCCTCCCCTCCAACCTCTCCTGTAGGAACAGGAGCACCGACCTAACTGCGCACCTCTGTGGGTCTTCTGCCCGGGAAGAACACCAATTGACGAACAGACGCCACTTCAGGGCGTAGAGTTGCCTGGTAGAAGGGGCTCTGGCTTGGTTGATCGTGGCTACGACCGTGGGAGGTAGACCAGCTAGATCTTCCGCATCCCGTCCAGGGGCCAGACGTGGAGGTTCCAGAGGTCTGGGTGCGGATGCCAGAGCGTGCCCCGTCCCTGAGAAAGAAGGTCCTTCCTCAGGGGAATTTGCCAGGGAGGGACTGTCGTGAGGAGTACGAGGTCCGAGAACCAGGCCCGGGTGGGCCAGTAAGGAGCCACGAGAGTGACTTGCTCCTCGTCCTCCCTGACCTTGCACAGCACCTGTGCAAGAAGGCTCACTGGGGGGAATGCGTACTTGCGCAGCCCCACCGGCCAGCTGTGTGCCAGTGCATCTGCCCCGAGGGGAGCCTCTGAACGAGCATACCAGAGCGGGCAGTGGGGGGTGTCTCGGGAGGCAAACAGGTCTACCTGGGCCTTGCCGAACCGTTCCCAAATCAGCTGAACCGAGTGGGGGTGAAGCCTCCACTCTCCGCCAGGCAAGCGTTGTCGTGACAGCACGTCCTCTACCACATTGAGGTTGCCGGGGATGTGAGTGGCGCGCAGCGACTTGAGTCGGTGCTGGCTCCAAAGGAGGAGACGACGGGCGAGTTGTGACATAAGGCGGGAGCGTACGCCGCCTTGGCGATTTATGTACGCGACCGCAGTGGTGCTGTCCGACCTGACTAGGATATGTTCGTCCCAAATTAACGGGAGAAACTTCTGCAGGGCCAAAAGGACGGTCAACAACTCGAGGCAGTTGATGTGCCAACGCAGCTGGGCCCCTTTCCAACGGCCTGAGGCTGCGTGCCTGTTGCAAATGGCGCCCCAACCCAATCTGGAGGCGTCGGTCGTGACCAAGACGCGTCTGGACACCTGCTGTAGGGGTACTCCAGCCCGTAAGAAACAGAGGTCTGTCCAGGGGTTGAATGTTTGTCGGCAGGTGGGGGTGATTGTTACCTGGTGCGTGCCGCAGCGCCATGCTCGTCTCAGGACTTGGGTCTGGAGCCAGTGTTGGAGCGGTCTCATATGCATCAACCCCAGCGGCGCGACCGCCGCGGAGGATGCCATATGCCCCAGGAGCCTCTGGAAAAGTTTTAAGGGGACCGCTGTGCCTGGCCTGAAGGCGGCGAGGCAGTTCAACACTAACTGGGCACGCTCCTTGGTGAGACGTGCGGACATTGAGACCGAGTCTAACTCCATCTCGAGAAAAGAGATGCTCTGAACTGGAGTGAGCTTGCTCTTTTCCCAGTTAACCTGAAGCCTCAGACGGCTGAGGTGCCTGAGCACCTGGTCTCTGTGGGCGCATAGTAACTCTCGCGAGTGGGCCAGGATGAGCCAGTCATTGAGGTAGTTGAGTATGCGGATGCCGGCTTCTCGGAGCGGGGCAAGAGCTGCCTCTGCGACTTTCGTGAAGACGCGAGGGGACAGAGACAGGCCGAAGGGGAGGACTTTGTACTGATACGCCTGGCCCTCGAACGCAAACCGCAGGTAGGGGCGGTGTCGGGGCAGGATGGAGACGTGGAAGTACGCGTCCTTCAGGTCTATCGCTGCGAACCAATCTAGATGCCGGACGCAGGTTAAGATGTGCTTCTGCGTGAGCATTTTGAACGGGAGTTTGTGCAACGCTCGGTTGAGAACTCGCAGGTCCAAGATTGGCCGCCGCTTTTCTTGGGTACGATGAAGTAAGGGCTGTAGAAACCCTTCTTCATCTCGGTTGGAGGGACAGGCTCTATCGCATCTTTGGCCAGAAGAGTCGCAATTTCCGCGCGCAGGGAGTGGGCGTGTTCGCCGTGTACTGCGGAAAAGCGAACGCCCATGAAGGGGGGCGGGGGCCTGGCAAACTGAATTGCGTAACCGAGTCGGATGGTCCGGGCCAGCCAGCGAGACGGGTTGGGAAGTGAAAGCCACGCGTCCAACCTCTGCGCTAGGGGCACCAAAGGGACGGTCAATTTGGACGTACCCGGCGGGGCTTCGCAGCGAGGCGGAGCAGGTAGGGCAGCGTTGGGCGGCGACAAGGCGACCCGCGGCTGAGGTGCTGAGAAAAGACTCAAAGCACTTACCTTGCTCCGCACACCCGGCAGGGGGCGGGTTAGCGACTGAGGAGGAGGTCCTGGGTAGGCGTCCTCTAGACTCGTCGGAACCGGCCGGCTGGGGGACAGTCGTGGGGCTGAAGACAGGTGGTCCGTGTCCAGGAAGCCAGGACTGTTGAGATCTAAGGGCAAAGTGCCGTGAGAACGGCATTTGCGGGCCAGGTGACCCAGAAACATAGGAAATAGCTCTTTTATTGAGAATGTGGGTACCGCAACCCCATCTAAGGGGGGGCAGCAAATTAAATTGTTTGAAAACAAAAGATTCTCCTCCCGGCACTCCACCGGGGGACGGAGTGGTCTTACCACCTCCGGAGCTAACGTCTGTGTCGATGAGTCATCCGTCTCAGGACCGCCTGGGAGCCTTCCGGGTCCTCAAGGAAGTCCGGGAGACGGGGGTCGTCTGCTTCCTGCGGTGTGCTCGACGCAGGGGCTGAGAGCTGGGCCCGGGTTTGAGGCGGAGCAGATTTCTTAGCCGCAGGAGGACGCCCTCGGCGAGCAGACGGGGCAGTGGCCTTGGCGGCAGGTTTGCGGCAAGGCAGGATGTGAGAAATAGCCTCCGCCTGTCTTCTCACCATGGAGAACTGCTGGGCAAAGTCCTCGACGGTGTCGCCGAAGAGGCCAAGCTGGGAGACAGGGGCGTCGAGGAAGCGAACTTTGTCGGCCTCACGCATCTCGACCAGGTTGAGCCAAAGATGATGTTCCTGGACCACAAGGGTGGCCATCGCATGCCCGAGTGCCTGCGCGGTGACCTTCGTGGCTCTGAGGGCGAGGTCGGTCACTGAGCGCAGTTCCTGCAACACATCGGGATCAGGGCTACCCTCGTGCAGATCTCTGAGCGCCTTGGCCTTGTGGACTTGCAGGATGGCCATGGCGTGCAAGGCGGAGGCGGCCTTTCCCGCGGCGCTGTAGGCTTTGTTGTTCAAGGAGGATGAAGTCCTACAGGCCTTGGAAGGGGATACAGGGCGTCCGCGCCAGGTGGTAGGGTCACCGGGACAAAGATGGAGCGCAACTGCCCTATCCACCTGGGGAATCGCTGTGTACCCGTGGGCCTCTCCGCCGTCGAGGGTAGCGAGAGCGGACGAGCAGGGCTTTTGACAAATGGAGAGCGGCGCTCTCCATGAAGACGTCAGCTCGTCATGCACCTCCGGGAAAAACGGGACCGGGGGGGCGTGGCTGTGAGCGGCGCCCAGACCCCAGGAACCAGTCATCCAACCATGACGGGTGTGGGGAGGGTGGAGGTTTCCAGTCCAACCCCACCCCGACGGCGGCCCGGGCAAGCATGTCGGACATCTGCGCATCCGCCTCAACCTGGGCCTGCTGGCCCGAAGGCGGCAGTCCAGGGGAGGAGTCAGCATCAGATGCCACGCTCTCCGACGGAGCGGCGAGCTCATCGGCTTCAAGCTCCAGAGGATAGGCAGACCGGCCCGGAGGCGAGTCGCCGTTGCCTCGAGGCTGGACGAAGGTAAATGAGCATGTCGGGGGGCGAGTGGTCCGAGGGGATGTGCCCGGCGGAAGCGCACCCGCTGCCCTCCCCAAATCGCCTCCAGCGCCAACCGCATCGTCCTCAATCCCGTGGGAAGAAGGAGCGATACGGGGGGCGGCTGGAGTGGCGTGCTTTCTATTGAAAGCGAGCCGCGACCGCAACGTTACCATGGTCATGTTCTCGCAGTGAGAACATGAACCATCCACAAACGCTGCCTCGGTGTGATCGGCGCCCAGACACACGAGACAGCGCCTGTGGCCGTCAGAAGCGGAGAGCACTCTACCGCATCCAGGAACTACACAGGGGTTGAATGGCATCTTTATAAAGACGCGCCCTGAAAAGTGCGTTCAACACCACTGTGTATTGCTCTTTTAGAGAAATAAACTCTTTATAAGAAATATAACTCTTTTGAAAGGGAACTCTTTCAACTCTGCGCTGTCGAAGCGCCCAGGAGGAAACTGCACGCTGGCAGAGAAGAGAAAACAGCCGCTGTAGTGTGCCGTAAATCCAACAGCAGCAGAGCGTCAGAGGATCAGAAGCAGGATCAGTAGTGTTACACGCAGCTGTCAGCATAAACACGACCATCGGCTCTGAAGAAAATTACTGAATGAACGAGCGTATTTCCCTCGCCTTTATATCCGTATCCGGAGGCGGGGTATGCAAATACTGTTCGCCAACTCTCATTGGCCTTTTTTCATAGATCAGAGGTATCTTTCGGCGCTCAAGAGAGACCCCTAGTGTCGCTTCTTCGACACGATGTCGAAGTGAGCGACAGATGGGGAACAGAATTTTTTAAGTGTTTCAGTCTAGGTTCAGGAAACATTGCACTGAATCTGCTTTGCTAAAGGTTTCTAATGATATTCTGCTATCTGTCGACTCAGTGATTCTTTTGCTGCTTGATTTAAGTTCAGCGTTTGATACTGTTGATCATAGAATCCTTATTTCCCATCTTGAACAGTGTGTGGGCATTATAGGTCAAGTATTAAATTGGTTCAAATCTTGTCCAGATGATAGACATTTTCAGTATGTATTGATGGTTTCTTTTCATCTAGATCCCCTTTGACCTATGGGGTCCCTCAAGGTTATATTGTTCTCAAAAGAGATGCACAGATACCACTTTTTCTCTTCCAATCCGATTCCGATATCTGAAATCTCAGTATTGCATAATCAGTTTAGAATATTTTTACATTATTGTGTGGAACTAATTGGGTGTTCTCTTTAATGTGTAAAGAAACACAAACCTCTAACTCCATATTATTTCAATATAAATGTATAGCTTATTAAGAAAAACTTTACTGTTAACTAGTACACTGGATAATGTAGCAGCAAAATTAACAGTAATTCCAGAATACTGTATATATATATATATATATATATATATATATATATATATTCAGGTAATTAAAATGCTTTACATTCCTGTAGCAGAAGAGTTAATGATTGATACGGCCATACAAAAAGAAGCTTTAGAAAACAATGTATTGATTTCTAACATATTATTGAACATAAGTCAATCATTGGCATACAGTTCACAGCAATCCATTTCACAAGTGAATTTGTCAGTCAGTTGGAGATTTATTATGAGGGCTTGTTTAAGGGCCCAGTCAATTTATACCTACATGAGACGTCTCGGGTGTGTTACGTCATAAACATAAAATGCTTAGGTCACTGTGTCAAGTTAAATATAGTTTAATACTCAATCTTTAAAAACATCTTGAGATTCCTTAGATCGCAATTGCGCTACTTCGAGTGTTTTGAACGCAAGAACGTAACGCATGGTTGTGGATCGAGTAGTGGCACTGCCTACTAAAGAGTTTTCTTCACTGCGCGTTGCTCATACAGCTGAAATTTCACTTACTACCCTATGGAGTAAACATGTGGTACTACAGGCTTGCATTTCTCAGGAATCTTCCTTTATTATGGTCCGTGGGCATGCAATTAATTGCATCATTTTTTTTTACGTGTTATTTTTTGTAAAACTAATCACTAGTACTGAATTAACGCATTAAATCGACAGCCTTAATAGTAATATATCTCAATCGTGCACCTTTAACTTTTAAACCCTCACGCTTTTATTTTGACATTCTGAACTCTCCAGGAAGTCCTGTTTGTGTCTGTTTGTAGGCAAGTTAACAGTAGTTTATCTACTTAGTTATCTATCTGGTAGTTTGCTTCTTATTCAAATTCTGGTCAAATGCACCTCCAGTGCTGTTCTAAATCCATATTATAAGTGAACCGAACTTTTGAGCATCTGAGATGTTATTCGTGAGTAGCGCTCAAATATTGTGCACCACATGACGGCTAAAAATAGCCGCAAATGTGTGTGTAAACAGAGCAGCACCATTCACTAACATGCTGGAGCTGCGCGTGCATTCTATATATTTACTTATTAAACACTGCATTTTGTGATTCACATAGCTATTGCACGTCTTCGAATATGGTTTTGAATAAAATGCACGAGTCCTATGAATTACTTTAATTGTGGTTTTTTATGTCATTTTTTGAGCTTGACAGTAACGAACATGACTAACACACAGTGTCGGATTTGGACCTGGCTCGTCGGACCGATACTCTATCTGTCTAAAAGCTTCATTATCGTAGCGGTGCATCCCTATTTCTCAATATGCTCCCTTTGGGATCGATTTGTACCAAGCACAGAGTGTCGTTACACAGTTATGCCGAAGATAATCAAATATATTTTCCCCTGAAAAAAAAATTACAAAAATAGTATTATGTCCTTAACTGCCTGTTTGTTAGACATTAAAAAATGGATGTCAAATAAACCTTCAAAATCTAAATTTGAGCAAAACTGAGGCTATTGTATTTGGACCCCACAGCAGCATAAACCATGCTTCCGATGAGTTAGCATCCTACGTAAAACCATCAGTGAAAAACTTGGGTGTCATATTTTATTTGACAGATAAAAGCAGTGTTCAAATGAAGTTTCTTTCAATTGGCTAATTGGCTAAAGTCAAGAGTTTTTTTATCTATTCAAGAGTTTGAGAGAGTAATACATGCTTTAATTTCATCTCATCTTGACTACTGAAAGTCACTGTACACAGGAATAAACACATCTTACATTAATCGGCTACTAATGGTTCAAAATGCTGCTGCTATACTTTTAACTATCGGAAATATGAACATATCTTCCCTGTTCTATTTTCTTTGCACTGGTTGCCAGTCTGTTACAGAATAGATTTTAACATTTTGTCATTAGTTTTTAAAACCTTAAATGGATTGGCACCGATTTATCTTTCCAATCTCCTGAACATTAGTTCACAGCCTAGATGCCTGAGCTCATCACACAAGAAACTCTTGATGGTCCCTAAATCAAGACTAAAGTCAAGTGGTGATCGCGCTTTTGCAGTTGTAGGTCCAAAACTATGGAACAGTCTGCCAGTATATGTTACAAATATTGATATAGAGAAATAATTTAAATTTTAATAAAAAATGTACCTTTTTGAGCTGGCTTACAAATAATTTCAGACTTTATCCTTGGTCGACGTACCATGTGATGGGATGTCTTCTCATTTCGTTGGGTGTTTTATATTGATGATCTTAAATAATTGTTTGAAGTAATTGTTATGTTATGTTCTTTTTGCTGATGTTGTACAGCACAATGTTCAACCAGTATTGTTTTTATTTGTGCCCTATATATGATTGATTGATTGATTGATTGATTGTACTTTTTGTACAAATATCAATCATTTGTACTTCTCAATACAGATGCCAGAGATTTTTATAAGATAATTACAAAACTGTGTATTCCAGCATCTGAAAAGATCAATTAATTCAATCAATTCCATTTTTAAGAGGATATCTGAGATTACGGGCATGTTGACAGGACTCCATAAGGCTCTTAATAGGTCACTAAAATGTGTGTAAGAGGCTCTTACTATGCGACAATCCTCTGAGCAAACTGACATCAGCTTTTCATTTAACACAGCAAATAAAACTGGAATAAACAAAAAAAAAAAAAGCCAACCTGTTCTCATGAAATCACGTTACTATACCTACATTATTGCTAAATGCTTTTATGTGTCTCGATGTACATATCATTCCATTTTCCGGGTGAAATGAAAAATAGAGCTACTACAAGGACTTTTATTTACTTTTACACAAATTATGAGTAAAATGGCAAATTATCAATTCATAAACACTCTTGTGTTTAGCCGTGTTCCTCTCACAATGCTACCTTCTGACATCAAAACACTTTTTGCAAGTATACTGCATGATTTCTGAAGCACCTGCAATACACAATCAACTATATTTACAAGCTTGTTCTAGTGCAAATAAATCGCACAATAGCTCAAAATTAGAGCATTGCACATGGACCAGGGTATATGTCCACAAGTTGACTTGTGACCCAAAAGGGCAAAGAAATAACAAGTAATGACATGGTTGCTTCAGCAGTTGTGTTTTTTTCATATCACATTTTATATGAGACTATCAGTGAGTTTTGATGGAGGTAGGGTTTATTAATTTAAAACTCAATTAACCTTAAAGGGATTGTTCACCCAAAAATTCTTTCATCATTTATTCACTCTCTCACTTTTTGGAGATTCAAAGTTTTGGTCACCATTCACTTACATTGTATGGAAAAACAGAGCTGAGATATTCTTCTAAAAATCTTGATTTGTGTTCTGTTGAAGAAAGAAAGCATCTTGGTTACTGTAGTAACCTCGGTTCCCTAATGGAGGTAATGAAACATTGTGTCGATGTAGTGACACTAGGGGTCACTCTTGAGAGCCCTGAACATCTTTATTCTTTTGAGAAAAGGACAATGATAATTGGCGAGTGGAATTTGCATGCCACTCCCCCGGACATTCGGGTATAAAAGGAGAAGGAATGCCCACTCTCCTTTAGGTTTTGTGCTGAGGAGCCGAGACAAGGTCCAGCCATTTCAGTGGATAGTACAGCGTTGTGGCAAGAGGGACACAACGTCTTGTTCCCTCCATCAGGTAAAAGAGGTTACGACAGTAACCAAGACCTTCCCCTTCTGTCAATCACTAAACGTTGTGTCGATGTAGTGACACTAGGGGTCCCTATAGAAAAACGCCACAACAGCTGAACCGTGTTACGTGAACTGCTGATGCAGTTGCAAGCAAGCTGCTGCATCGTAATAGCAGGTGCATCAGTCTGCAAGTAACCTCCCCCAATGCCCCAAAAAGACATCATGTAGTTCCCCACATACCTGAGGGGGGGGAAGCAACATAATTAGCATGTGAGTAGGCCATGCCAGTCACTGCCTTTTCTCTCTATGCTTTCTTTCCATAGTATTAGATCTGGCTGGGGCCATCTAATGCTATGATCTTTTCCGTTCCTATTCTTTCAGGAGGGAAAGACCCGGTGGAGACCACATCCTACCCTAAGGGGAGGTCAACATGTGGCATTACGACACGTGGGCTCACCAGCTGTACATGGAAGGGGCGTGGTGGTAGGTCCTGGCTCGAAGGGGAGGAGCTCTACAAACATGGCGGCAAGGGGCAGAGAGGGCATCGAAGCACTTACCCTGCTCTGTGTATCTGGCATGGGGCAGGTTAGCAACTAAGGAGGAGAACCTCTCAAGTCATCCTTGAGACTTGTCACAACCGGTTGGCCGTAGGCATGGCGCAGCCAGGTGCGGTAAGGCAGAGGGACCACGTTAGTGGGGCCCTGATTGCGAGTACTTGGTGTCTCGTTGTCATGATAACGGTGGTCATGAACACTGATTATGTGACCCAAGTAGTGAGGAAACCGATTTTTTTTTGACAATTTGGGCAAACAAAAAAGAGAAGGAGACAAAAGATTTACCTCCCGGCCCTCCAATGGGGGATGGAGTGGTCTGGATACCAACTCCGTAATAGATGTCTCGCTCCCTGGATCATCCATCTCAAGAAGCCTTCTGGTCCTCATGCTGGCCCGTGAGTCAGGGGGCATCAGCTTCCTGCAGGGGGCTCTACGCTGGGGCTGAGAGCTGGGGCCACTGCAGTGGGATGCCCTCGGCGAGCAGACGGGATGCGGGATCTTGAGCCGCGCCGGGGCAAGATGTGCTGGATGGCCTCCACTTTCCGTGCCCTTGAGTGGCACCCTGATCACAGGAAGCAATCATCAAGCTGTGAGCACTCAGGGGAGGGTAGAGGGTTCCAGTCTAACCCGATACTCGAGGCGGCCATGGCAAGCTTGACAGTCAGCTCTGTGTCAGCCTCAGACTGGGCGGGCAGACCCGAAGGTGGCAGCCCAGTCGAGTGCTCAGCATCTGACATTGCCAGTGCGGTCTCCGATGCAGCGACCGAAGACTCATCCTTTCGGCCCCAAAAGATTTGTCAAGCTGGCCAAGTGGCGGGCTGGTCTAAATTTGGAACCGGACAGGAGCAATTGAGTGTGCTGGGGAATGGCGGGGGGGCTGCTAGAGTGGCATTCCTGCTTTGGAAGAAGGAAAGTCATGACTGCAACATTGCCGTGGTCATATTCTCGCAATGAGAACATGAACCATCCACAAACGTTGCCTCAATGTGATCGCTGCCCAGAAACGTGAGGCAGCGCCCATGGCCGTAGGTGGTGGAAAGATAACGAACGCATCCAGGAATCACACAAAGACGGAAAGGCGGTTTCTTTAAAAAGACGTTCAACATCTATTTGTGTGATCTAATAGAGAAAATATACTCTTTAACAGGAATATGCACTTTTTAAGCACTGTCGAAGCGTGCAGGGGCGAAATTTCGTCATGCAGAAGGAGAGAAAGTCGCTGTAAATCCGCCATATATCCAACAGCATACCCTTATTAAGAGGTGAATGGAACAGAAATAGTATTCAGCTCGCTGATAGTACAACTGCTCAGCTCCAAAGAAAAAATCTGAATGAGAGTGGGCATTCCTTATCCTTTTATACCCGTATGTTCAGGGGATTGGCATGCAAATTCCACTCACCAAATCTCATTGGCCTTTTCTCAAAGAATAGAGGTGTTCGGGGCTCTCAAGAGCGACCCCTAGTGTCACTACATCCACACAACTTTGAGTGAGTGACAGAAGGGGAATCATATAAAAGTCATCTGGATGGCATGATAAGTAAATTATGAGAGTATTTTAATTTTGGGGTGAACTATCCCTTTAAAAACTGGGCAGAAATGTTAACTCTCTTTCAGCACCATGCAGTGGACATTTCAACCCAGAACAGTCACAATATGTGTAAATAATGTAACCAAGTAATATAATTTTGCACATATATCACCGCTGATTACATTCATGATCAGGCTAAATTGGTATATGAAAAGTTCAGATGGCACTTTTTTGGCAAGTGTTGACAATTAATGTTTACTTTAATGGTCTTAATTGGCAGACACATAAGAAATCAATAGTTTGCCACACATCTTGGTAAAGATCAGTATGTATTTATCTCACATACAATGTTTAGTCCAAGGGCAAAGAGGAAATTCATAAAATACAATGTCAAACAAGCAATTACCCATAAAAACAAGTCACTTGTATACTATTTTTATTGAATAACAGAAATTGACCCTTAGGGCCAATAATAAGAAGAAGGGTTTCTGATTTAGGCTTGATGGCTGCATTTTATTGACTAGGCCCTATATATGCATTTTAAAGTGAAGACCAATAAAGGTCAGGATTTGTTTACATTCTAGGGACTAGTTACAGATGATAAGCAGATACTTTAATGGATGGATCTAGAGTCTCATGCAGTGCCCACAGGAAAGGAAACATGCCAATTGCTTTGCCTAAACAGCAGTTGCTTAAAGACAAAATGAATTGGCTTTACAAGGACATTTTCTTTCCTGTCTAGTTTGGTTTGGGTGTCACATCCATTACTTATTATTGTTTTTTTGTTGGAGGTTTTAGGGGAAGGGACATTCCCATTCTAAAGAGCAACAGATAAGACAAAAATCTATGTAGTGCAGCATGAGTCATTAATATATTTAGTCTGTGTTCCTGAAATGCAGTACATTAAAATGTGCTTAAATGCTAAAAGTAAAATGTCTCTTTTGATTTCTTTAAGTTTCCTGCTTCTCAGATATTTCTTCTAAGAAATATACATCAGAACTGTACATGTCTTCTCTAGAGTTTCAGAATAAATATTGCATTGTCCCACACTGCGCCCAGATTCGACCAAGATATCACAAGAGATTTTTAATCAAATTATTTCAAGACCAAATTAAATGGACTATGCTATCTACTTTACTTACGTATAGCTCTATGTTTGTGTGTCTTTTTAATTCCCCAATCTATTCCAGGAAACATTTTCAGTGGGAACTCATTTAAGTCTACTTGGCTATCTAAAGAGCAGCCTCAGAGCAATACATTTTGTGAGTAAACATCAAAAAGAGGAAAGTGCTGCAACTCTATCCTGACTTCCTAAACACAGACAATATTAATTTTGTCAGCTAGAGAAAGCCACTGATATCTCAACCATCATTGCCTAGTCTGTTTGTTATACATACACTACTCTTTAAAATAGTATGTACACAACCACATACATGCAAGGAAGGTGGGAAATGAAAGAAGATACTGTCATTGTAAATATATGCTGGGCTAGAGAGCGTTGTTGATACATAGATAATTATACAAGTGTGACAATTAGGTCTCCTCACCTCTGGAGATCTGACTGATTTACAGCTTCAATTTAACACTTAATGTACTTACTATTGAACTTAACCTTCATTTACTGCACACACACACACACACACACACACACACACACACACACACACACACACACACACACACACACACACTCAAACAAAAACAAAACTTGTGTCTCTTTCTGTCTCTTACTCCAGCCACCTTGTAAGCTTGGCCTTACAACACTGTCGATGTTGATGAACTTTGTATAAAATTGTTTGCTATGTTTCTCATTTGTAAATCGCTTTGGGTAAAAGAGTCTGCTAAATTACTAAATGTAAATGTAAATGTAAGACATGAGCGCTGCTGGAAAATCACTTGTCCAGCCTCCAAATAATTTGGTAAAGCAGCTTAATTAATTATTAAAATAGCATAAAATATAACTACATGAGAATTGTATTCTTAATACAAACTCTTTTTGCTTTGCTCAATACATGCATGAAATATGTTTTTTTATTTTGCTGTAGAACTTTCCTTTGAATTTTGATTTGTTATTGACTGACTCTTCTTCCTATATTTATATTTTCAGTAGAGCTGTCGAAAATAATGCGTCAGCCTCCTGAGACCCAAGCATGACTGCTGTGTGAATTTTAAACTTACCTTTTTGATTTGTAAGGAGTGAATGCACTTACAGTAACTGCATGGATGCTCACTTGCTCCCTATTTAGTGAACAATATAACCTCCTGTGTTCTGTCTGTCTGCACTGGCCTCAAAACAGTTTGAAATGCCTAACTCCATATAAAGCCTCTAAAAGCAAAATGTTTCAGCTTTTGGATGAACCCATTATTATCAGTGTTTTAATGAACAGTAAATATAGCATAAAATGGCAAATCGGATGAAACTGGAGACACTAATCTTTTGAGTGAAACAGGTTTCAATGTAAAACTTAATTAGGTTTCTTACCAGGTGTAGTTATGTTGGCATCGCTCCAAAAAACAATCTCTGCTATGATCGGTACCATGTTGTTTGGTCACGTGACATATATAGAAAGTTTATCCCTTTACTGTCAGTACAACGTTTTCTGAACTGAGATCACTCAGTTTACTGAAATTAAATTATGTGCCGCGCATAGCGAACCCAAAGTACAATGTCCACACATGTGTATGCAGGGTTGCACAAAGTTAAGGATATTTTTGTTTACTTTTGTATGATAAACAAAAATTGTACCGTATTGGGTTGACTTGATATCCAAACCAAATTCTGGGTCCTGAAACAAAACCAAAAGAGAACCACAACTACAGAGAAGGCACAAACTTGGCGTTAGCAAGAAAATTTGTTCTCACGAATAGCAGCATGCATTGTGTATTCAGAGAGTTTGTATTTTATGCAGCTTCAATCACATGTGCTCACCAGTAATGTAGTGACAGTATTTCAAACAGCTCTGCAGAACAAGAATGCAGTATGATGATAATAAATAAAAAAAATAGCAAAAAAAAAAAAAAAAAAAAAGTGTTTTTTCCCCAGTATGACATACTGTAGATCAAATTTCAAAAAGTTGCTAAATATGTAAGCGACTGCTGTGGCATCTGTCTTCCACAGACTCCACTAAACGGCTTGTGATAATGAGAGAATAATTTTGAGAGAATGAGAGTCAAAAGACTTTGGGAGAAACGCATGCAAACATGAAAAAACAAACATTATTTTTTTTTCAGGCTCCAAGTGCCGGCAAATGGAAAAATATGTGTGATGATACAAACCACCAGTATACTTATTGAATGTGAATAATAATTACTTGCTTTTTCAGCTGTAATTTAGATGAGTTATGGGACATACAGTTAAAGATGTGCTTGCACTGCAGTACAAACACGTCTTAATGAATGCAAGATGCTTGCTAAATTGTACTTACAGTTCTGTTGTGCTATATACATATTTTGGTAGAAGTGAAAACCAGCACAATGTTACCCAGATCATTTTTGTACAAAAGGGTTTTTATAGGGTTAGTTCAGCTAAAACTTTATAAATGTATAAAACGGTTTGCATGAATACTCTTAGTTTGTTAGATAGTTGAAATGTTATGCAAAGGTCTCACATGGTTAAGTGTGTGGCTGACTGACTCTATTCTCTCTGATTTTCTAGTTTTCATTTGTTAAACCATCTAAGGCAGATGGGTAAAGAGCATGTGAGCGAAGCTGAGTGGTGTGACACTCCGCTCAATATCACGCTTCAAGCAAATGCACTTCGGTCAAACGCTCACGGACCAAGCGGATGCTCTGCTCAAGTACCGCTCACACTCACTGGTTAAAATTTTTTGCTCATATCCCGCTCCGATGTGAAATTTCTCTCTAGGCTAGTATACTTGTTTCCTGGCATGCACACAGAAAGGGGGAGGGGGGTTGCCTGAGCAACTGCAGCTCTGTGTGAAATATAGGCTAGGCTAAAAGCCGACATTTATTAAATTATCAAATGCTTAGTAACATGCATATTTGAAATAATGTGATTGTATAATTGTATTTTAGTAGTTGCTGTTTATTTTGTAATGGTTTTTGATGGCTGTTAGATAATCGGGTCTACCACACCTTCATTATCATTTGTAATCAGTCAAATATTTCTCTATTAGCACATATGATATTGAACATCTTCAAATAATAACATTTTGTTTTGTTTTTTCAGTTTTAAATTACATTTATTTACTTTAAACCAGTCATCAAACATGCCACTACCAGTGATAAAACATATGTGTGGTGGCGCAGAAACTCGCACATGTGCAAATGCACGCTTTTCAATTTAACCTAGATCTTAGTGAAACAACTTATCCAGAAAAACACAATCATTTATGTCAATAACGACAATATGGATTGGTAGCAAGAAATACAGGTAAAAGTGAAATTCATAAATGTTCTTCAGTTGTCTCCACAGAATGATTATTAGGCTACTGTAGTTCCCCGTCTGTCACTCACTCGACGTTGTGTCGATTGTAGTGACAGTAGGGGCTTCTTTCGAGAGCCTCGTTTACCTCTGAATATGAGAAAAGGCCAATTAGAAATTGGCGAACAAAATTTGCATGTCCCACCCCCAGACATACGGGTATGAAGGCAGGGATTATGTATCTGTTCAGTCAGATTCTTTCTTCGGAGCCGAGCGGTTGTGTAATTATCGAGCTGAGAAATTCACTACTGTTCCACTCACCTCTAGAGCATTGCTGTTGGATTCTATGGCGCATTACCAGCGGCTTTCTCCTTTCTCTGCAAGCCAGTGGGAGCTTCGACAGCATTCCTAAAAGAGCAAATAATCGTCTAAAAGATTACTATTTTCTCTAAAAGAGTTAACACATTGGCATTGAACGTCTTTTTAAAGACACGTCTTTTTCAAGATGCCTTTCCGCCCTTGTGTTGTTCATGGATGCATAAGATATCTCTCTGCTTCTTACGGCCATAGGCGTTGCCTCATGTGTCTTGGTCGTGATCACACGAGGCAGCGTTTGTGGATGGTTCATTTACTCATTGCGAGAACTTGACCATTGCATAATTGTGGTCGCGGCTTTTCTTCCTTAAAGGGAACGCCACTCCAGCACCCCCCACTTTGGTCCTTCCCAAGGGATTGGGGATTACCTGGCTGGCGATGAAGGCAATTCGGCGCGGTTTCGCCAGGTAAATCCCCACGGACCATCTGCCCCAGCATGCTGATTGCTTCTGTCCGGGCTTGATGTGAGACCGGCTAACCTCATAGCAAGTCTGATGTCTCCGTTGGTGCCATGGAGCAAGATGATGATGCCTGCTGCATCGGAGAGTGTTGCGGCGTCTGACGCAGAGGACTCAACTGGGCTGCCAACTTCGGGTCTGCCCGTCCAGTTCGAGACTGATGCACAGATGTCCGATATGCTTGCCTGGGCCACCGTGAAACCCTCCATTCTCCCCTCATCCCTCACGTCTAGACGATTGGTTCCTTGGGTCAGGACACCGCTCAAAGTCACACCTGGTTCCTTTCTTCCCGGAAGTGCATGACAAGCTGATGAGGTCGTGGAGGCCACCTTTTACTGCCCGGAACCAACATCCTTACTCATCTCGTCTCACTACCCTCGATGGCGGGGCGGTCCTGGCCAGGACCATCCGACTCGGCTACATGATTCAGTTTGCCAGGCGCCCACCCCCTTCTAGCAGCATCTGCCCCCCACGTCAGTGCCCAGCAAAAACGACATCACCCTGCAAGCGAAAATCGCTACCCTTTTACAAAAGGATGCGAGAGAGCCTGTCCCTCCAACCGGGATGGAGAAGGGTTTCTACAGCCCTTCATCGTACCCAAAAAAGGAGGTGGGTTGAGGCCAATCGTGGACCTACGAGTTCTCAACCAATATTTGCACAAACTCCCTTTCAAGATGCTCACGCAAAAACATATTCTAACATGCGTTCGGCATCAAGATTGGTTCGCAGTGTTAGACCTGAAGGACGCATACTTCCACGTCTCAATTTTGCCCTGACACCGACCCTTTCTACGGTTCGCGTTTGAGGGCCTGGCATACCAGTACAAGGTCCTCCCCTTTGGCCGGTCCCTGTTCCCTTGCGTCTTCACGAAGGTCGCAGAGACAGCCTTTGCCCCGCTAAGGGAAGTGGGCATCTGCATACTCAACTGCCTCAATGACAGGCTGATCTTAGCTAACTCTCGAGAGGCACTATGCACTCACAGGGACAAGGTGCTCAGGCACATCAGCCGTTAAGGGCTTCAAGTCAACTGGGAAAAGAGCAAGCGCTCTCCGGTTCATAGCATCTCTTTTCACAGCATGGAGATAGACTCAGTCTCAATGATAGCGTGCCTCACAAATGAGTGCACGCAGTCAGTGCTGAATTGCCTTTCATCATTCAAAATAGGCACCGCAGCCCCTCTAAAACATTTCCAGAGGCTCCTGAGGCATATGGCATCCTCAGCCGTGGTTGTGCTGATAGGGTTGATGTATATGAAACCGCTTCAGCACTGGCTTCAGACTCGAGTCGCGAGATGGCATGGCGCCTATGCACATATCGCGTGATCTTCACCCTGCCTCTGCCGTCAGTTATTCAACACTTGGACAGACCTCTGTTTTCTGCGGATAGGAGTACCCATACAGCAGGTGTCCAGATGCATCGTGGTCACCACAGATTCCTAAAAACAGGGTTGGGGCACCATGTGAAACAGGCACGCAGCTGCTGGTTCCTGGACAGGCCCGTGGTTACGTTGGCACATCATCTGCCTTGAGCTGCTGGCTTTTTTTTCCCTGTGGAGGTTTCTCCCGCTGATCCGAGGCAAGCACGTCTTGATCCATTCAGATATCACCGCAACAGTAGTGTACATAAATTGCCAGGGCGGCGTGCGCTCTCGTTATGTCAATACTTGTGACAGGCTTCACTCAGAGGAGAGTGAAGGCTCCACCCACAGGTGGTTCAGCTGATTCGGGACTGTTATGGCAAAGCACAGGTAGACCTGCTCACTTCCCAAGAGGACTCCCATTGTGCAAGTATTTCTAAGAGAACTCGGTAACACGGAACAGCTGACCGGGTGTACCGCTTGTGCATAGCGCCTTTCCCCTCCACTGAGGCGAACAAGTACGCTTTTACTCCCAGGTGAGCCCTCAAACTTGCTCTCCCTGGATGTTCTTCCTCCCCTGCCCTCTGGCTCACGAATTTAGCAGAGGAATTCACGACCAGACCCACTACTGGTACTAATTACTCTATACTGGAATAGGTACTCCTTAAGAGCTGGTTATCATGGTAACCAACTGTGTTGTATTTCCGCAATACGGTCCCACTGTCAGGCGTACCTGCTTCTCCCTTGGGCAGCCCCCCCCAGCCCCGGTCTCTGTGTTTGTAGAGCTCCTCCCTCATTAGGCAGGACCTACCACTGTGCCACTTCCATGTGTGTAATAGGCCCAAGTGACGTATTTTCTCCTGAGCCTGGACAGGATGTGGTCTCTGCGGGGTCTTTTCCCCCAGAAAGAATAGGACTGGAAAAGAACACATTCCCTGATGCGTGTTATAGCTAGATGGACTCAGCCGCATCTAACACTCTACAAGGAGGAACATAGAGAGAGAAGAGGCCTGCTCCCATGCTTGTCATGTCGCTTGTTCCCACCCCTCAAGGAAAAACCTTGGTCAGATGCCGGAAACCTAATAAAAACAATATGACGTCTTAGTGGGTCATTGGGGAAGGTTATGTGCAGTCTGATGCTCCTGCTCCTTTGCCACACAACAACTTGCTTGCACCGGCATCAGCAGATCATATAACACGGTTCAGTGAAAGTGGCATTATTCAAAGGGTCACCTAGTGTCACTACAATCGACACAACGTCGAGTGAGTGACAGACGGGGAATGTCTAGTTTACTATTGTAACCCCCGTTCCCTGATGGAGGGAACTAAATGTTGTGTCCCCCTTGCCACAACACTCTACCAAGCCACTGTAATGGCTGAACCTTATTCTCGGCTCCCCATTGCAGAACCTGTCTGAACAGGTGAAAGATCCCCATACCCGTATGTGCAGGGGCAGGACATGCAAATCTGTTCGCCAATTTTTTATTGACCTTTTCTCATATTCAGATGTAACCGAGGCTCTCGAAGGAAGCCCCTAGTGTCACTACAATAGACACAACATCTCATTTCCTCCATCAGTGAACAGGGGTTACAATAGTATCCTAGAGGATTTGATACATTAATATTATACTGATTTAATGCTATCAAACTTTAGGTCTGTAAATTAAAATTAGCAATTTATCTTCCTAATTTTGTGTTCAGTTTTAATGGGTGTATTAAGTTATCCAGAAAGAGCAGTGTTTTTCTCTTTTTCAGTATTGTTGCTTGATAAATATTCCCTACAATATGCAATCTAAAGGACTGTGGTTAATTATATAATAATTATTATATTAGTATAATAATATTAGTATTCCATGTGCCCATTTAGTTTTTTCTTTATATTTTTAAAGCAGCATAAACTGAAACTTGACTTTATATGCATTAGAAGATCATGTGGTATGCAAGTGCTCTTTATATGTACAACAGGTTATAACCATGGATTTAACAAATAAAAAATAATCATCCTGCATAAAGTGAGATTTTGTCCAATATACTGCATATATTAGATTAAATTATGTTTATTGATCCAACAAACAAATACAAATAATTTTATAAAAAAATTACACTGCCTTCATTTAATATTTTTATTTCTAATGTGCAATCATATATAGCTTTCTTCTCTGCGCATAGCAAGCAATGTCGGAAGATGTTATCCGCAACCACTAAAATAGAGTCAGTTTTTTATGTTTCACTTAGCGTTAAGATGTGAAAGAGTGGAGAGTGGAAATCTTTACCAATCAAATGCTCAATTGTACAATGAAGGCATGAAAGCAGAATGCTGGGCCTGCAAATTAGGACACACTGATCTGCAAGATCAAAGATGTTTATTAGTTTTGATGCAGGGATTTTTTTTGTGTGTGTTCACCAGGATACAAGGAAATATGCTATGCCAATATACAGGATTATTAAGCTTACATCTTCAATTGAGGGTGCTTTAACATTTGCAACCCCGCAGAGCTGCTAGCTGGCAGCTGCACTGATATGATTGCAAAACAACAAGATACCTTACAATCTACTTATCTATTAATTTATTATAGAATGGTAGTGAGCCTACTAGCTCACCTTTTGCTGCACATCCATGTTCGCGTAGCACAATACTTTCTGCCCATACTTTCTGGCAGTGTGATGCGTAAAATTAAGGTATCTTTGCCAACCCTCACAGTCTCTCTACACTCCCTTTCGATTTCCTTGTTCTTAACTTTGAATTATACTTTGCATTTATGTAGGCTATAAGGTTTGCAAATTCACAATAAAAATGTTTTAGCTCCCTCAGACCTATTTCAATTTTCACAGGTTCCCAAACCAGCATATCACAAAGCTCATTCTGGGTTGAGAGAGCAGCATTGAGTGGCCTGAGCAAGTGGAGTGGAATCTTCAAAAAGGCGCACTCCGCTCAGGTGAAATTATCACTGTTAAATTCTGCACCACATGCTCTGGATGGGTACCTGTTTTTTTCAATCTCTTCTATTAATTTGCAGCTTTAGTCTTTTTGTCTGCCAAACAAAAGGCCTATAGTGACTCTCTACAGAGTTTCTGCACACTGACAATGCTAGACAAAGTTATTTCCAGACAATAATTCAATTCAAGTTGTCTCTCTTAACTCTGTTTTGAGGTGGTCAATCCCACAGGTTTTCGGATGGTGTTAAAATAGAATGCACGGATGACTTCCATGGCCAAGGGTCTGCGAGTTTCAAGGTCTTCACTGTTTTTTTGTCTTTTTTTATCTATACTGTGGTCATTTGAGAATTTAACCTTGCGTTCTCAGCAAATACAGTGCAAGTAGCTGGACTGGACTTCCAGTATGTCAGTTCAGAGCTGAATGCATCTGAGGCCGACCATAAGCACTTTCCAACATGGAAGCCCTTTGGGACAAGGGAATATTTTTTATATGAAAATAACGTATCTCGCTGCAACATTTACACTTGTCTAACTGAGAGAATAACTGGAGTCTGCATGCTTTATTAAAGGTTAGCTGGGGTTGGGTACCTGTGTTGGGGAGAAGCTAACTAAAAGTTTTTTGTTTTGTTTTTTTTCATTAAAGGAATATTCCAGGTTAATACAAGTTAAGCTCTATGAACAGCATTTGTGGCATAATGTTGATTACCGCAAAAAAAATATTTTGACTCATCCCTCCTTTTCTTTAAAAAAAACAAAAATCTATTTCATTCCACTGTAAGTGCCTCACTGCATTTTTTAATATTTTTTTTATATGATGCTACAAATGCTGTATCCTTAACTTGTATTGAATCCAGAATATTCATATAACTAACATCTTATGGAGTTTTGGGTACATTGCCACAGTTGCCTTTGGTTGAAGTTGGTTATGTAATTTTTGTATGCATTTTGCACATTTTTAATAATCGTATTTTGTGTAAATTTATTCCTTTATTGAGATCTTCATTGGTTTTGTGCCAGATACAGTAAATAATTCTCTGAAAAAATATTAACTAGGCAAAGTCTGTTAAGATAAACTTTGATGTTAGCTTGACAAAGTATTGTCTTAAACTTCATAATAATTTAAAAAATGTTAAGCTTATACAGGCCTTAGATTCAGAAAGACAGTCAATGATAAATTCTGTGACAGAGTCTTTGTCCATTTGAACATTCCATCCATGTAAATCTATGGGATTGTTGGGATTTTTGATTTGTCTATTACAGGAAAAATACAAATCTGATCAGTATCAATAGATATACCACAATGAAATCAGAACAGTCTGCCGGTCTTTGCCAAGCATGGTGGATGTACTGTTGAAGTCAGAAGTTCACATACACCTTAGTCAAATACTGTGGCACGGTGGAGGGCGGGACCAATGTAACGCGGTTTAGCAAATATGGGCAAGGAGGAGGCGAGAACTTGTCAATATAAATAAGATTTTAATGAAGAACTTAAAACAAAAGCATAAACAAACACACAACGGACATGTCCGTGATTGAGCTCTCTCTCTCGAACCATCGTCACCGGCCGCCTTTATCCCTCGCGCGCCCCATCAGGCCGATTGGGGACCGGGCGTGCAACATTCCAGCCCGGCCCCGCCCCCTTCCACTCCACAAATACATTTAAACATTTTCGCAAGTTTTCACAATTCCTGACATTTAATCGTAGAAAACAGTCTCTGTCAAAGGTCATCTATTTTGTGAAGTGCACCAGTCCCTCCTGCAGCAAAGATGCCACAACATGATGGTGTCACCCCCATGTTTCACAGCTGGGATGGTTTTTCAGCTTGCAAGCCTCACCCTTTTTCCTCCAAACATAACAATGGTCATTATGGCCAAACAGCTCGATTTTTCATCAGACCAGAGGACATTTCTCCAAAAAGTAAGATCTTTGTCCCCATGTGCAAACTGTAGTCTGGCTATTTTATGGCAGATTTGTTGCACAGGGTTGTATCTTGGCAAATTATAATTTCAATGTTACTCTTAGGATCTTCATCTTAAAGCTCATTATGGAGATGTGCCTAATGGTAATGTCAATACTGATCACAGTATAGAGTTTGTGATACAGCACTGCCACTGCTCTACAAAGTGTTTTAATTTTTTTAATGACCTCTCTTTCTCTCTCTTTGTCTATCTTTCAGCATATCTCTGTCTGTTAAAGTCATTCACCACCCCTCCTTCTCTTTATGCATTCTCTTTCCTCTTTCATAGGAACTTCCTGACTCAGCAGTAAGTAATATTTTTTTTCCTGAAGCCAGACATCTTTTCTCACTTAATACATCTCTAAGACAAATACATTTAATATGCATATATCCATCTGAGTACATTATACATTGCTATGAAATGCATTTTCTTTGTGCAAACATGGGCTAATTAGCAATCAGCTTAAGCTTTGACTAGCAGAGGTTAATGGCTCAATATACAATCAACCTGCAGAAGAGAAGCAGCATGCATCCCCATTATTGTCCAGCAGTGACCTGCCTGATCACTTCCACATTCACTTCCTCTGCATGCATCTCGCTGCTATTCAACATCTATTGATTTTTCTCTTGCTTCTAATTGAACTCAAGTTCATTACAAACAATTAAAATCATGAATGATGTATTAGTACAGTCACATTTGTTGTGATCCTTGTTTTTTTCTGTTTTTGTCTTTATCTGCTAAATGATAAAGGATTGATTATACTACACGACTTTTAAAATATGAACAGATTATAAAAATATGACCTGCAACAACTTTAAACTTGATGCGGCATCTTGAAAATGTGGTGCAGGTAGCTTGAAAACACAACAACATGTCACAACAGTCAAAGTCAATCAACTTAGGCTGGTTTAAGTCGATATTTTTTTTTTTTTTGCACACAGATAGACATAAATATGATATGTAAGTTAAGGTGTTTGAATGGAAGTTAAGCGGTTCTAGCTGAAATAATTTAGCAAATTTAAAACTTTGTTTATTTCTGCAGGTTAGGGGTTTAAACTCTTAAGCAGTGTTCTATGGCTATGGTCAACTGAACAGCATTTCCATTCCAGGGAGTTGACCTGGATTTAGTCATACACACTCTGAATATGCTTCGGTTATGAGCTGTAAGTGTAGAAAGTCTCCCCTTTACTTGGAGGCTCATGTGACATTCCCTTTGATCCACTCTGAGGTTCAACAGAGAGTTGAATTCAACTTTTCCCCTCCATGTAAAGGCCTGTCTCTGAGCTGTATTTATGGGAGGAAATGAAGGTTTTGTGAACCCTGACTTTGTCTGGGGTTACCCGGTAAGTCTATTCATTAACCTACTAGAGTCTAGGAGTCTGTTCAGACAGGCTTTCGAGATATACTCATCTGTGTATCTTCATGTTTGTATACCCTCACAGCTGGGCTGCAAATGTTACAGTTGTGTCAGCAGCTGCAATAATGGACTTCATTGTTTTGCTGTCTCAGAGGCAAAATTGAAATCTTACTCTTTACAGTTTAAAACCTTGGTCAGAACTTGGAGTTTTGATGATTTGAATGACAGCTTATGATGTCTTGTGATGTTCTACCATCTTGCAACATGCAAACCTATATCTGTCTCCCCAAGTATCCAGTGACGTTTATTAGCTGAAATTAAGTTAATTATTCTGGCACCTGATAACGATTGGGCCAATGCCTTTCTCATTCTTTTAGAATGAATTATTCCTTTCAAAATTTACTTACCATTTAATCCCACATAACAGACCTGCATTATCGAGTGACTTCCACACGGAGCCCATCCCTGAGGGTGATTTATTATTTCCTTGGAGGAGAACAAAGGTGGAGATGCAACAGTTTTGTGCCTTATATTATATTTCCAAGTCCAGTTCTGCCGTCGCAGTCATGCATAGTGAAATTCCAAGTGGGAACCAGTGGATTGTTTTTCACAGGATGATCCATAACATAATTTAACCTCTGCACTCTTGCACTGCTCCTAGACAGCAATGGTTAGATTCTCCAAATTTACACCATACGGTTTTGAAAGGGGATGTTAGGATGTTCCTTAATTTTAGCCTTCAATAAATATTTTAGGAACAGATGGAAATCCAGATTGTTCAGTGGAAATCTTTCCAACTGTTGAATCTCTCAAATCTCATTCTCAATATTTGGACTGGTGCATCATTATGTTATAACACATGCAACATTCAATGGCATAAATAATGTCAAACCAGGTGTGATGCATTAACACCATTTTTAAATCTGAAAACAATTGCTAGTTAGATTTCAGAGCTGCAAATAATTGCTAGATTTTGGTTTGTTCATCACACAAAGCTACAATTTGCTTTCAGACGATTTAACACACTGATTGGACTACTTTTATGGTATTTCTTGGAGCTTTACAGCCGTAGTCACTATAAACAAATTTGTTGTGAAAAATAGCTGTGTAAAGTTTCTTAAAAATAATCAGTTTTTGTGTTCCACTATAAAAAATAACAGCATATAGTTTGTAATAGTTTGTAATGACATGAATGTAAGTAATGAATAATATGATTTTCAGTTTTGAGTGAACTGTTCTCTATCTGCTCTTATAAAAACAACTATACCTAAATATTTTCCAAATTTAAAATGGCTTGTACATATTGTGATTGTTTCCTGGTGAAATGAACACCAGAGGTGCTAAAACAACAATAACTTGAATTCCTTTTCACACAAATCATGAAATGAAACTGCAAATTAACAGTTCATAAACAATTACTTTTTGCTCTGTTCCTTACACAAAGCTGATATGACACCACAAAACTTAAATATAGCGCATGACTTATAGTACATTTTAACATCTGCATTACCAACACCATTTATAATATTGTGCAAGTGTGAATAAATGGTGCAATAGCATAACTGATAGAGCATTGCTCTTATGATGCAAAGGACCGGGGTACAAATCCTGAAGAGTAAGTGAGTCGTGACATGAGTAAAGACCAAAGTATGCTTCGCTCAGATGTGAACACTGATTGTCTGCAAACAGAATGTGTGAACATTTCTCGTCATTCATCATCTTTGCACTGAATGGGCACAGCTGATTTTTCTAACTGTGCATTAACGTGCAGAATGTTCATGCACCTGGAATTATTTGCACTAATTAGTTGCAATCACAAGGTGGCAACACTTACATTTTGTGCTGCTGCTGTCATGAAGAAGCACTAAAAGAAGATGTAACCGCCACTAAACATCAGGAGATGAAGGTAAAAACAACAACAGTGGATATGCAATTCAAGTGCGCGTGTGTGAAGAGGTCTGCAGATACCTGCATTTGTATAAGTAGAGTCTGAAGGAATATAAAAACATCTTTATGGGTTTAAACTCCTGAAGAGATAGTCCGGTGTCTCATGGCAGTCATAGCACGCATGCACCTGCCGCCTGTGTATCTGAACACAGTTATAGGAAGTACTTTGACAGGCGTTTGTGTCCAAATGGAAGTATAAATAGTATAAATAGTGTCATAGAAACACCCCAAAATTACATGGATGCTTCAGCAATTAAATTGTTCATGTCACGGTTGATTTTTACGACACAATCGGTTATGTTTAGGTTTAAAGCTTTAGGTAGAGGTAAGTTTTGTTGATTTAAAATGCAATAGCTCTGTTTGGGAGAAAATGTAACTCTCTTTTAGCGCCACAAAATAGACATTTTATGAAGGAACCTTGTTTAAAAATTACAAAACTATATAAGATTGGCAGCAGTGTAGAAAATGTAGCAACACCATGTTGTGTATGTTTAGAACAGGGCATGAGTTTCCATTATTTCATCTCCACTAGGATGCACATGATAATTAAACCACAGGGGCTAGGGCAGGAAGTCCACATCAGTCTTGAGAAATGCTCCACTCATCCCCCTCAGAGCCCACCTCAGGCTGTGGGAATTTCCTTTTGTCACACTCTGCTTGCCAGGTAAACAAGGCTGAACGGGAATACCAGGAAGCAGGTTTAAGGAGTGGCAAATGAAGCACAGGGGAAGTGAATAGATTTCACACTCACCAGGCTAACACAGTATTCAGCAGCTATGCCCAAGGAAACAGTTAGAAACAATATGGATCAATGGACTGAGAATGTATAGGAATGGATGTGCTCGATGTTTGAAATTATGCTTGATTCAAAGTATTACATTTGAAAGAGAGTGTTATGTAATGTATGGAATCTCTGTTATGGAATAGTTCCAACTACATAGATTTACCTACAGTAACGTTAGTCCTGAAAAGAGGTTATCCAGCAGGTCAGATGTAGGTTTTGCATAGCAAAACACCAGTAGAAGTCAAGAACAAGACACTCCTGTTAAAATTCCATAAGAGACATAAATGAAAAAACTGCTGCCATAAAATAATATTAAAAATGAAAGAATCATTGAGAAAATTATACATTGAGAGTGTAAAGCTGTTTCTGTGAATTTCCATGCTGGTTTATGCTGGCTTGGCCATGTCATGTCATTCACCAGAAGAACTTAGTTGGGGTAGCTGGTTAGCCAGCATTGTTTTTTTCTGGTGAAGCTGGGTACCAACATGGAAATTGCAACATATGATGGTAACAACCAGCTTTTTTGTTTGGGTTTTTTTGTTTTCTTTTGAGCAGGGTTGCCCAGATAATTTGATCTCGGAAGAAATTGTTGAGAAATGTTTGCGTTCATATTGAAATATTTCACTGTGAGTTGCACGAATGGTATCTTAGCAAATCTATTTGCCACAAATGTGTTAATGTTTATGAATCTTGATGTCTGAAAATTTCACATCGCCAAGCTGTCTTTTAAAATGGGATTTTCCGTTCAGTAAGTCAATTAAGACAGAGCGGTTTTAATTAAAATAGAAGAAAAAAAAGAATCTCCTGCCAAGAAACAAATAAAAGAATATATGTAACTCAGGTCAGAAATGCTGCAGCACTTCATTCACAATGCTGGAAAATATGGATGAATGGAGAGCATGGTAGGGTTGAGGACAAGTGCAGAAAAGAGAGGAAACAAAATGTATGTCCTGTTGACAGCATGCAGGTGTGTGCCAAAGCAGAAAATCTATATGGATTGATCGGGGTAGGTGGAAGCTGTGAATTGTGCTCTATTCAGCTTTCCACTTGCATTAACTGCCTCTGTTACTGCAGCATCAAAAGAACCTTGATCATGGTTACAACTCAGTGTTAATTAAAGTGCCTGATCAGTCTTGTACTAGTGTGACCTCAATGTAGCCGAAGCTTCACATTTTCCTTAGTTTGGAATTGGGGAATGACTATTAGACATGGAGCTGCACAGTCTGTTTGTTGAAGCTCAGAGGTAATGTACAAAGGATGTCCACCATTGTCTTGATCCATTCGTGTGTGATGGCTAGTCATTGATTGCTTTTCTTGGGTAGCATTATCCTTTTTAAGCCCCACATGTTATTAACACCCTGCTTGACATTTGTTCTGTATTGATCAATTGATTTATTGATTAAGATTATGACAACTCAAATGGAAGAGTCCAAAAAGCAAATGACCACAGAAAAAACACCCAAGACTACATGCTTTTTGCACTAGTGTTAGGAAGTTGCTAAATACACACTGTGATGACATACTAACTTATTTAAACTTTTCTGTAGCAAGTAGCAGTGAAGTGTGCAAAATCATATATTGAGTAAATAGAGAAAAGAGCAAGTGTATTGAGCTCAATGTTTTAGAAAGTCCTTACTCTTAAGTAACTTTGGGAGGTTGGATTAATTTTAGTGAACAGTCTAAACAGTCTCCCACATGTTGATGCATATGAATGAAGGTGTACTTTATAATATATATATATATTTGTTCATGGAACTGCTTTCTGACATGATGGATCAGAATCTGCTATTCTGCCAAATGATGCATCCAAGCCTTCATTAGTAATTAAATATTTTAATGTTAAAAAATGACAATTTTAAACAGTGCCCATTGTGTAATTAATCAGTCTGTTGAGTCTCTCATCTGTGATGAGCTGTAATCTTACACTTTAGTTTAGAAATGGCATGAACACAAGCAGAGTGATACACACAGTGAAGCGTCAGAGTGCTGATGGTGTTAGACCGTCAGTGCTCATGGAACATCTCTCGTCCAATCAGATTCGAGGACCGGACCTAACTGTTTTTTTATTTTATATATATATATATATATATATATATATATATATATATATATATATACACATACATGTGAAACACTTGTAGTGGTATCTGGTTATCATTTTGGTAATAAATATGGTATTTTTAATATGGCAATTTATATTCCAATATTATGTGAAATGTCTTGCAGATCTAATACTTAATCACTTCTAGCTAAATTGTCACACTGCAAATGGACAATCAGGTTGATTACATTGTATCATAAGCTAAGTATAGTGTGTACTGATGGCATACTGCACATTTTGCAAATATAGTGCATCATTTGGGTATTCCATGTATACAGAAAATGAATATGTGCATAGCGTACATAGTGCATGCATCATACAACAAAAATAGTATGAGTGGTAGAATGCCATTCTGAACATACCCACTCATTTATTTGATACATCATTCAAATAATAGTGTTCCCAGAAGACCCTGCTTGTCATTTTACTGTGAAATAAATGCATATCTAAAGTGTTTCTCAGTTTGATCAAAACATATGTGTTCCAGATTGATGAAGTCAGCCAAATCCTGATTGTGCTTGTGCCAGATACGGCTCTGTTTTTTTTTTTTTTACACCAGCAATCTATTTGTAGTGTAGTGTAGTGTCCCTTTAAGTAGCTTTACTGTAGTTTGCTTTATCTTTAATTGCTTGTAGTGTACATACATACTTTATCAAAAAGGTTGGATTATAGCTTACAGTAAAGCTGCTATACGGAACTTTGTGCTCTCTAGTGAAATCTGTGGTTGAAACTTAAAATTGCAAGCAACTTGATGAAGAACACTTTTCGTGAGTTGTGTTTCATCACTGCTCTTCTGCACGGAGGAATCTCGCCTGTGATCACTCGGAGTCGGAGTCATGACAAGTTATTTCCATTTTGATATTATGTTATTCAATTAAACATTTATAACCAAAATATTACTTGCTTTGATGAAGATAAACAACTCTCATATTCACATATTTTGAATGAATTAATGAATTTTACACTTATAGCGCTTTTCAGACAAAACACTCAAAGTGCTTTTCATAGACAACAGTGGACTCTTCTCAATTACCACCAGTTACCAGTATATATTAATATGATATTTCAAGTGTTTTTTATCTTCTATTCATGTTTGTATTGTATTACACTAATCAATTTAAAAGAAGACGCTTGAGGTATTGCTGATACGAGTTCAATTGAATGCTTAATTATTTTTATATTGTCTTGTTCAGATTCAGTTGATAATTTAAGTAACCTGATATACTACAATAGTATGCACTGCACACAATAACACCGTAAATGAAAAAAAAAAAAAAAAAAAAAAAAACAATGAGGATTCAATAATAATGGGTATAAACATAATATGTAGAAATGTGCAATATAATAATGAAAATAGTAAGTTTCCTTAATAATTTCTTTACCAGTAAAGTTATAATAGAGAGATAGTCACATGCTATACAAATAAATATGTGCATTGCTGTGCTATGAAATCGGTACATTATAAACAACATGAGATGATTATACATTGTAAGCAACTTGTACCTATAGTATAATGGCTTGTAAACAGACTTTCTGCTAAAAGGACAACGGAAATGGAAAACTTGTGCATTTATGTGACTGGTGCAAAATAAATAAGAAAAAAGCGGCGCGCACACACATAGGCAACTTCGAAACTACAGCAATGTTATAAAATACTCAGAAGTCAATAATATTAGTAAACATGTTACACTAGCTTCACCAGAAAATGTAGATATATTGCGATAGGTAAACATGAGTAATGTTTGATTCATAAAAGCGTGATATAATGTAATATAAGCTTCAAGAACCCTACCAGAAAACATATCGTCTGATGAAAGGCACGTATCTCCAAAGAATACATTTTTCAAGAGCATGGAAAAACTCTCATAAACAATCTTACAAAATAAATCAAAAATAACATAATTAGTCATCTTTAGCTAAATAAAAAAAAATTCTAGCATTACACATCTGTTAGTGAACTGTTCAATATTTTAATTGGACTATCGTTTGCTAGAGAATTTATTTTTGGATATAATCTGAGCTTTCACTTATTATTTTAGATCAAAATCAGATTTAGGACAGATTTCAGTTTCGAGAAGCGTTTTCGGGTCCAACGTCAGAATAGCTTTCACTCACTGTTTCGCAAAGATAGAAATCTGGCACCCTGACATGGCTGGAAACGTATACTTTCAAAAGTGACTTGACATTATGCGTCAAGTTTTTGCGTCAATGGCTTTGGTTGTCAGGGAAATCACAGAGCCAGCACGATGTAGGCTGTCTCTTCTTTAAACTAAAAACAATAGTGTCCTTATATTTTCACAAATCTATGCTTTTCGACTACTTTTATAGTAGTAAATATTTTATCATTGTTTTCAAAGAGGTGATACTTTACCTTGATGATGTTGTTATAGGTGAGCAGACCGACTCTAGCTTCAAGTGATAGCCGGACAGCTGAGTTAAATTAGTTGAAGCTCTTCAAAAAATAAGGGCTGGACATATGCAGTTTTGATGGACACTTCCAATGGAGATACTTGTTAAACAGAGAGCCTGATTAAACAACTTTTCATTGATCATTTCAAGGCACAATTCAAACAGTAGGAAGAGGTCATTCTGTGCATTCAATCTATTGTAAAAAGTCAAAACTGCCAAAAGTGGAGATACATGTTTTTCATCGGACAGTGACCATATCCAAGCATTAAAGCATGTAAACAACTTTGCCAAAAAGTTAACAGATAAACATCCATCCAGACATCAGCAATGCTGTCTTGAAGTGTGTGGCTGACTGAACAGTGTATTTTTCCCAGCCAGAACATGCGACAGCTGGACCTTCTTTCCTGTGTTTACGGACATGATGTAAAGACACAAGGATGATTGAAATAAGCCTGCGATTTCACGCCAAATTCGAACCGACAGCTCAAAATACAAATAATTTTTGTAGGCTTACTGTAGTAAATCAGTGCAAGGTAAGGAGATTGTACTGATTTGTTAATAATTGCATTTTGTTAATTTTTAAACCAAAAATCTTCTGTAGTGCAGCTTTAACTACTTACCTTTGCCTTCTCACCAAGATACATTTTCAAAGTAAAATCCCCAACACTTTTGTTGCCTATAGCCTGAATTATTTCTTACCCACTACTACATTTTGAACACACTGGATGTATTTTGGATTTGTGTTATATGTATTAAACAAATGTCCCCTAACATTACTTTGTGTGTGCCAAAGATTCCTCTTCATGCTGTGTCATCTGAATATGATGTGTAACTGGTATGCAGAGGGAAGAAGATCTGTATTCCCCAAACTCAGCATAGCAGAGTCTGGGAGGTGATTCACACTGCAAAGATAGCCTTATGCAAGTTTTAACGGAGACTGATGCGGATCCACTCGTAACTGAACATTTTGTCATGGAGCCTTGACATTAAAACTAATTGACACAGTATTCTTGGAATATCCAGTATAACATATCATATGCAGTGTTATTACTAAATGTATAGCTGTTCCAATTTTCCTGTTCCTGTTTATTAATTTTTAAATAGAGGATCGGAAGAAACTGTTTAAAAATAAACTGTATTTTTCACACGTTAAATTAAGCCGAAAAATTTGTACTGATCTATACACAAAAAACTTGGAATGAATTGACAAACAAACTGCCAATAGTTTTTTATTTATTATTATCGTCATTATTTATTGAACTCTGTGGAGGGGCGCTATATCTCAATAAAAGTTTCTGCTTAAAATGTATTTTTATTTCAGTGATTCTGAAAAAAATTAGACCATTATTAGTAGTATGTGTAAATGGTAAGCTTTTAAATTTGAGTGTGGCATATTTCATGTAGCAGCCCAAAAATGCCTCAGAGTTTAAGCCTATGCTGGAAAATTGCCACAAATTGTTCATGACTTTTTTTTTTTTTGTTAACTAAAGGTGATTGTTCTCCACAAATTGTATCAATTTGTTGTATGGCAGTGCTATTGCCCACACTTTTCCTTTTCTATTTTAAAGACAAAATTTATTTGGTCTTTACAATTTTTTGTATTGTTTTTTTATTTTATTTTTTCAGGCAAATGTCTTTTAAAGTCTTTTAAAACTTAAGCCCCTGCTGGGCCTCCAACTGGTTCCTGGGTAATGTCCCAGCAGGTTGTTATCCAAAAAGTGTTGCAAATTGCAGTCAGGAACATAGAGCACATGAAGGTTTATGTTGAAAGAGAAAGTGAAAAAAGACCTAGTTTCAAGCATGCCTAAAGCAATGTATTTTGCCAGAGATATATGTTTCATCATTCAAATCGAGCAAAACCATATATTTCATTGAGTTTATTTTATATGCTACCCCATGGCACATATACGTCTAGAATGGATAACCATTAAAACGTGTAAAAGTTGCTCTACGTTTTTATATGTGCTATGTGCATTATGAAGCTGCATATTAATATCCTAACATCAGCAGACTAGTTTAATGAAAATTTAAGGGGAGGCCAGGTGCAAATATGCAGTTAACACTGCAGGATGAGTTGAAACAGTTCTTTAAAAGTACTTTGTGCCATTAAGCATGCATGCATGCATGTTCAAAAACAAAACAAAAACATATTTACAGCGCTTGTATAAAGCAAACTGAGAGCATTACCTATTGACTGATGCTTAACAATGTTTTTATAAAATCTGACGATCAAAGTGGTTTAAATGGACACACACAACAGAGCAGGGTAAAGTTGTATGAGCTGTTCCTAAAGTCTTAAATTGGGACATGGATTACTCCAAGGGGGCATTCATGTGAAACTTCAAAATCGGCAACTCAACTTTTTTTTACAATAATTCCAGTAGTGCATGAAGTCAGCATTATGCATGGCTGGAGCAACCACAAATTGTCTCAGGAATCAACATCATGGTCAGGATGTGATCAGATGGGATCTGAATAACTGCAAGGCCTTGATTCTGTTACATGCATTGTGAGATATTGACAGCCCCGAACATGCACCTCATTTATCTGAAATGAACTCGATAGGGAGGCCAATACGTTGGAAATAATCACAGATGTGATTTGGCTCCACGAAATAGAGTGCCTTATACCTGAGGGTTGTAATGTTAGAAGGCTAAATGGAACATCGTTTTGGGGGATGAAAAGAAGCTGCTCCGGTACACAGTGTTACACGAGTTTAAGCATGGGGAATATATTACAGTATCGTGCAAAAACCATCACTGCAACACTCTCTCATCTTTCACAAGGAACTAACATGAAATTCTCTCTCCCCTATGAGCCTCTCTGGTAAGCACTAGAACACGCATGATAGGAGAACATGGTAGTACTTTCAATCATAAATCCCCCATCTGCTGTTGCCACCAGAGCCAGGACCAGAACTCAGCCTGTGACCTTATGCGGCATGGCTTCTTTCTTATCCAAGACAGCTTCCATTTTTTGGAGCCTTCAGTACATTCTTCAGCCTTTTATACAGTTTATACAGGTGTTTCTTTTCATATGAACTTGTTTGTGTGCTTAAGAGCGGCAATATTTAGATGGATTAATAACAAAATCCATCACATGGATGTATTAGCGTGGAAACGGATTGCCGTTTTCCTTCTGCTTTTTTATTTTTATTGGCATTTAGTTGCAATTAAGGAAATGTTCTATATAAATAAATGAGCTGTTTAATTAGGGAGCCTAATGAGGAATATCGGAATCATATAACAAACTGAATACCCAAGCTCACCACTCCTCATTCGGCTGTCGTTTCCATCCATTTAAATTAAAGATGCATCAAATCACAATGCCAGGTATTGTTATGCTAATGGTACATTTTTATTATTATTGTCATTTTAATGGAAAGGGTTCTGGCACTGAGAGGTCTCACAGTCAAGTCTTGGTCCATTTGGAGGGAGCAGAGAGGAACAAGAGTGCTTAATGAAGGCAGCTAAGACTGCTCATCACTTCTGGGGCGCTCCTCTTCTGGTAATTGCACACATTATGGGCTATTAGAAGAGTGTGCCACCTCTCTGTGGAGTGGCAGAGAGGACTGGAAGGGGATCTCGGGGCTTAGATGAGAGACTTTAGCAAGGCACAGGTCATGGCACAGATCTCAGCTGACCAAAACTAAGTCTACAAGTCTCTTTCTCATTAACAGTATCTTGTCTCTTTCTCTGTGTGTCAGGCCTTTTTATTCTCATTATATAGGAAACCAGCTATATATATATATATATATATATTAGGGCTGTCATTTTAACGTGTTAATTCAGTGCAATTCATTTTACAAAAATAACACGTTAAAAAAAAATTACGCATTTAATCGCATGCCCCCGGACCATTATAAAGAAGATTCCTGAGAAATGCAAGCTTGTAGTACCACCTGTTTACTCCAGAGGGCAGTAAGTGAAATTTAAGCTGTATGAGCAACGCGTAGTATATACAGTGAAAAAAAAAACTTCAGTAGGCGTTCTTGCATTCAAAACACTCGAAGGAGCGCAAATGCGATCTAAGGGATCTCAAGATGTGTTTAAAGATTGAGTATTAAATTATATTTAACTTGACACAGTGACCTAAATATTTTATGTTTGTGAAGCAACACAACCGAGACGCAACACAAGCATGTCTGACGCAGGTTGTGGCTGGATTGTGATGGTGCAAAATTTGGAAATTACCCCATAAATATTTAATCACGAAATTTCCTTCAAACTTATTTATAAGTACTACCTCACTAATTATTTTCTTGTAGAGATTTTTATATTCTGTACATTTTGTGATCTGGAGGCAGAAACATTTTTTAATTTATTTTGGAGTTGTCCCTACTTGACTTGTTTTTGGTCTGATTTCTGCAAGACTGTTAGAGATCATATTATTCCCAGCTTTCAACTTTGTTTTGAAAAAGGGCAAAGTTTAATATTCATAAATATAAGTATGGTGGTTATAAACCATTCATTTTAATTTTTAATTCAGAGGTTCAGCAATACCTAAGAACAATTTCCAATTTGAGTAACAAGAAAGCTGTAAAGTGTATTGAAATATGTACAAAATTTGATATTTTTATTTAAACTGTTTATTTATTTTACTTTTTGTTGTTGTTTGTTGTAATATACCTCTTGGCTCTAGATGTAAAAGTTTTGTAAGCATTAATTTAAAAAAAATGTCTGACTCAGGTGTACATAGACAGGTCATTAACAAGCCCTCATAATAAATCTCCAACTGATTGACAAATTCACTTGTGAAATGGATTGCTGTGAACTGTGTGCCAATGATTGACTTATGTTCAATAATATGGTAGTAAACAATACATTGTATTCTAAAGTCGCTTTATGTATTGTTTTATCAATGATTAACTCATGAATGTAATGCATTTTAATTAACTGAATATTTTTTTTATTTCTCTCTCTCTCTCTCTCTGTATATATATATAATTTTTTAATATTTAAAGATAACTATGTATAATTATATATTGATATAAATATGTATAATCATTATATATTGAATTATTGTTATATGAGGGGCTTTCTCAGCAAATATTTGTATACGCTATTAATCGCGATTAATTAATCGGGACACCATGTAATTAATTTGATAAAAAAATTTAATCGATTGACAGCCCTAATATATATATATATATATATATATATATATATTAGGGCTGTCAATCGATTAAAATTTTTTATCAATATATATATATCCTCGTGGGACCATGTTGTATTTTGTCTTCACTATACGCAACAAATAGTTTAATTGTATTTAAACCAACTGATCTCAGTTCAGGACACTCTGGGCTGTTAGTAAATGGTTAAACATTCGACAAAGGATTCATGTGACAAAACAACATGGCGCTGATAACAGCAGAGTGTCTTTTTGAGAAACTCGAGCAAAACTACATCTGGTAACAAATTAAGTTTTACATTGAAACCTGTTTGCATCAAAAGGTTATAGTCTTTAGTTTCATCTGATATAAAAAAATTTTTTTAAATTTGAGCGACTTATCACAAAATGCCATGCTGCTAAACATAATGTACACTATGTGGACTATAGCTCTTTTCCCCCTAATAACTACTATATTTATTGTGCATTATCACATTGAGAACACATTTTTGCTTGACAGCCAAGAACAGACAGCTGAAGCTGCAGTGTGCACTTCTCACCAAAACTGCACAGTTAAAGACTGGAAAAACATAGCCTGGTCTGCTGAATCTCGATTTCTGCTGAGGTACACAGATGGTAGGCCGATGCAGCCTAAACTTTTTGTTCTTGACTGACAGAAGTGGAACCCAACGTGGTCTTCTGCTGTTGTAGCCAGCCCATTCATCTCAAGGTTCGATGTGTTGTGCAATTTGTGATGCTATTCTGCACACTACAATTGTACAGAGTGGTTATCTGAGTTACCGTAAACTTTCTGTCAGCCTGAACAAGTCTAGCCATTCTCCGCTGACTTCTCTCATCAACAAGGTGTTTCCATCTACAGAACTTCCGATCACTTTTTTTGTTATTGGCACAATTCTGAGTAAACTCTAGAGACTGTTGTGCATGAAAATCCCATGAGATCAACTTTTACAGAAACACTCAAACCAACTCGTCTGCCACCAACAATCATGCCATGGTCGAAATCACGGAGATCACATTTTTCCCGATTCTGATGGCTGATGTGAACATTAACTGAAGCTCCTGACCCGTATCTGAATGATTTTATTCATTACACTGCTGCCACATTATTGGCTGATTAGATAATCGCATTAATAAGTAAGTGTAGGTGTACCTAATAAAGTGGTTGGTGAGAGTATATAATTACACTAGAAGTGCTTACTTCTGCAATATTGCATTAACAATCATGCCAAGGCTTTGTCAGCTCTCTCTGTCTTTCCTATTTTGTCTCTTTAAGTGTCTGTTTTTCATAACCCTCTCAACTTGCATAATGTGTAATGCATGGTTATTTCAGTCCTGTACTGTTCTCTTTTCTAAGCTACTTCTTTCTCTTCCCATTTTTGTTATAAGTTAACATCTGTAATTAAATATTAAAGAAGCTAACTTTTTTCTTTTCCACTTTTTTCAGCAAGAGGGTTGCCCGTGGATGTTGCTTGCATATTACAGCATAAAAATCATGAGAGACTTAATTTATTATTAAACATATTTTTTTCCCTTTAGTCAGTGATTATATCACATACAGGGTATCCCCTTAAATGATGTATGAAAATTAAAGGAATCTTTGCAGTTCCTTAGATCAAATATATAGTGTAAAAAGGCACTTACAACTGAATGAGACCAATCCATAAACAATACAATACTTGCTGTTTCAAAAGTAGAGCTTTTACTAGACTTTACTATTTTTTAATAATAGTAAAGTCATCAAAACTATTAAATAACTCAAATTTAATTTTGTGTGACCAAAAATGAATCAATACCATTTTACATTCTTAGTATCCACCTTTTAACTAGATTACAGTTAGCCCTCAACCAACTTTATGATGTTTTTTAACAGTATTGAAGTTCCCTGTATGCTCACCAATTCTCTGTGTTTCCTTCACGATCCAGTCCAATATATCCATTTAATATAGATGTATAAATATAATATTATTAATAATATTTTTTGAGTGTTCATATGTTGGCTCAACTTATATTTGTTACCAACTAATTTAAAGCAATTAAGCATAAGCGTTTAGATCAAAAGGGGGAAAAAACACATTATAACATAATTGTTTTAACTTTTGACTGGTAATTTAATTATATTCTGATATGTTTGACTTTTCTTTATACATAAACTCTCTGTGTTGTTTTCTCACTGTTGCGCTTTATGATGTCAGATGGAAAGTGTGATAAAGCAGAAAGCAGCGAATGTTTGGTTCTGCAAACGCACTCTCCAGTCACACTGTCTATTACAGTGGAAACAGATTTGAGGCAGCATTGACTGATCTCAGATGGTCTGTTTGTGAAGATCTGGCTTCATGCTGTTTGACTGTGGTACTGGTGCTCACTGATCGTTACAGCGCAGGCTGGACTGCAGAGGGATGGGGGCAGCAGGCTTTAATTGAATTGTAAATGGGAGCAGGGTGCATCACTGGCTTGGCTGGGGCGAGTGGCAGATGGGATGCAGGGCCTGGCCCTGCTGTGTGGGGTGGGTGTTTGAGTGGGGCAAGAGGAGAGGGATTGGGCTGGGGGGGAAGGGTGGGATGGCAAGAGGCCGGTTTCGGGGAGATGACCATACCTAAAGACCCTTGTTGAACTGGTGCACACTGTAGATGAGAGAGATCTTAGAGAAGGGCCAGTATCTCTGTCTCTCTACTTCCGCTCAGCCTCTGTACAACATATGCAAGGCTCAGAAGTACATCTGCTTCTCAAATTAAAATGATCAAGATATTGCTCAAAAGGGTCTTTTTCTAAACAAAATATTTACAAGAAAGAAGCAGCAGTCATTTGAATGACTTCTATTATGATGTGAAACATGTGAGCAATCAATCTCGATCAAAGTGTATATTAAAGAGACGTTTTGTGCAGTTTAGAGATTACAGTAGAATTTAAAATGCTATTAAAGGAAAAGTTCATCCAAAAATGAAAATTATTTCATCATTCACTCCAAAATGTTTGTACTAACCACTCTTTTCATTATAATATAAGTAAATAGGAACTGACTTAAAAGCAAGAATAAAGTCTTATGGGTAAATGTCTCTGCAAATAATGATATAATTGAAATTTTTGGGGTATTTTTTTTTTTTTTTTACAAACTCTTTGAATGATATTAAAAAAATTATAATTAAGTTTTAATGTAGGGAGAATTATGGCCATTGGTTAATGCGGGACACCTAAGCTCTTTTGTGTACATTTATTTTGCACTGTATGGCATGAAAGTTTATTACCTGGGTTGTCATTTCATTTGTTCATTTGTCTCATTTGTTGGTCTGAGAGGTTGGGGTCACAATCACAGTAAACTGCTGTCAAAAGTTTGCCTTGTAATAGAAAAAAAGAGAAATAAAAATAATAAAAACAAGATATTTAAATCACCAGGAAATGTGAACCTGAACGGAGAGAAAGAGGAAAATTCACAGAAGGAGAGAGAAAGAGAGAGATGGAGGGAGTGTGTTGTATTTAGTTCTCCTAAGGGAAATTAGAGCTCTGTCAGCAGGGAAAATGATCCCAGTCTGCCCTCATCAGGTGAAGACGATCCTGAGCCCCACACTCTAGTCTTTTCTCTCCCTCTCCCCCTGCTCTCTCTCTCTCTCTCTCTCTCTCTCTCTCTCTCTCTCTCTCTCTCTCTCTCTCTCTCTCTCTCTCGCTCTCTCTTTCTGAATGCTTCATTCCAGATTACATAAAATAACATTTAGAGGGAAATCATTTTTGTACAAATTAATTTTTAATCTCTTCTTTTAAAGGAAAGTTTCAATATTTCTTGTTCTAAGCAACTTAAAAGACACTTAAAATTACACTTGTAATATACACTATTTGACCAAAATAATGTAGGCACCCAAACGCCACAGATGTATTTGTTAATTTCAATTTAATATTCAATAATTTTAAATTAATAAGGAGTTGATCCTCGTGTAAAGCTAACACTCTTCTCTGAAGGTTAGATTTTGTAAACATAGCTGCAGGGATTTTCTCCCATTCGGTCACAAGAGTTGGATGCTCACAGTTCTCTTGAATGTCATGCTATTAAGATTCAACTTCTCTAGAATTACATGGACAGCCAATCTTGTTAAGTAGAAGGCCACATAGGAGTCCACATACTTTTGGCCTTTTTAACAGAACATTTTTAAACAAAACAAAAACAATTTTTAAATTTTTTTTTTTTTTTTTCGTTTTTAGTCGAGTCAAAATTTGGAATTTTAAAAATATGATTTAATATGACTGAATTAACTTTACATTTGTTTACACCAACTAAATACATTTTTAAGGGTTAGATCAAGTAGAAATTGAACTAAAAACAACTAAAATAGTTCAATCAAAAATTTTAATTATGTCTTAATTTACTCAACAAACTTTCTTGTTCCGAATACAAAAGATATATTAGTGAATATCCCAATTCACCTTTTCAGTACAGTGGCAGTTGAAAGTGATTAACTTAAAGCTTAAAAGGACCTAAAAGGACCATAAAAGCAATGTTAGTCTTGTGTCATATTCCAAGTCTTCTGAAGAAATACGGTAGGTTTTGGTGAGAAATAATACAACATTAATGTGTCTTTTCCATGAAATTCTTGACAACCGTTGCACACTCTTGAGCGCTGTGAGAGAAGTTATTTCACAGTGGCTTGTGTTTTCATATTAGAAATTGCAGATCCCTATCTGTCACTCACTTGAAGTTGTTTCGATGTAGTGACACTAGGGGTCACTCTTGGGAGCCCCAAACACCTCTGATTTTTGAGAAAAGGCCAGTGGGAATTGGTGAGTGGAATTTGCATGCCACTCCCCTGGACATATGGGTATAAAAGGAGAAGGCTCGCAACCACTCATTCAGATTTTTTCTTCAGAGCCGAGTAGTGGCGAGCAGCGTATGCTGTTAGATATACGGTGCATTTCAGTGGCTTCCTCAACCTCTGCGCGATAGATGCAGAGTATGCCCCTCGGTGCTTAGACAAATGAAAGAGTAAATATTCTTGCAGAAAAGAGTGTGCACTGATGTAGAGCGCCTTTTTGAAAGATGCATTTCCGTCTGTGTGTAGTTTCAGGATGCGGTCGCTATCTCTCTGCCTCTCATGCCCACGAGCACTGTCTGATGTGGCTGGGCCATAGTTACGTTGAGGCAGCGTTCGTGGATGGTTCGTATTCTCACTGTGAGAACATGATCATGGTAACGTTATGTTCGCGGCTTTCCTTCTTCTGGGGGAAAGTCAATCCCACTGCCCGCACTGGTATTCTCTGACGAGGCTCCCCTAAGCACAGATGCACTGGTGTGCAAGTATGTGTTCCCACCAGTGAGCCTACTTGCAAAGTGTGCAAGGTCAGGGAGGATGAGGAACAGGTCATCCTTGTGGCACCGTACTGGCCCACCCAGACTTGGTTCTCGGAACTCATGCTCCTCGCAACAACCCCTCTCTGGCGAGTTCACCTGAGGGAAGACCTCCTCTCTCAGGGATGGGGCACCATCTGGCACCCGCACCCAGAACTCTGGAATCTCCATGTCTGGCCACTGGATGAGACGTGGAAGACCTTAGTGGCCTACCACCAGCGGTGTTAGACATGAACACTCAGGCCAGGGCTCCCTCTGTGAGGTAGCTGTATGCCTTGAAGTGGTGTTTATTCGCAAATTGGTGTTCTTCCCAAGGTGAAGACACCAAGAGATGTGTAGTTGTGTCAGTGCTTTCCTTCCTCCAGGAGAGGCTGGAGGGGCGGCTGTTCCATCCACCTTGAAGGTGTATGTGGCCGCTATAGCAGCGCACCATGACGCGGTGGATGGTAAGTCCCTGGGGAAGCACGACCTGATCATCAGTTTCCTGAGAGGTGCCAGGAGGTTGAATCCTCCTAGGCTGCACCTCTTTCCCTCATGGGATCTCTCCGTGGTCCTGCTGGGCCCAAGAGGTTTGGGGACTCTTTGTCTGCTTTGGCGGACAGTGGAAAGGGAATGCTGTCTCTAAACAGAGGCTTGCCCTCTGGATTGTGGATGCCATCGCTTTGGCATACCCGGCCCAGAGCGTGCCCTCCCCTTTGGGATTGTGTCACCCTGTGGCTGGTGAATTTGGCGGAGGAATTCATAACCGGGCCCAGTTCATGTGCTAGGATCCTTGTATCCCTTGGGCAGAGCTCACTCACAAACACCATGTTTGTAGAGCTCCTCCCCTCTGGGTAGGACCTACCACGGCACCTCTTCCACGTGCGCCTAGCAAGCCCATGTGATGTATTTGCCACATGTTAACCTCCCCTTCAAGCAGGATGTGGTCTCCGCAGTGTCTTTCCCTCCTTGGAAAGAACACCTTCCCCGATGCAATTACATTTCACTCTGTGGGGAGAAAAAAGAGAGAAAAGGCTGCAGCTGGCGTGGCCTATTCCCATTGTAGATATGTCTTGTCCCCTGGGTGTGAGGGACTTTGCAACATTCTTGGGGCATTGGGGGAGGCTATGTGCAGACCGGATGCACCTGCTATTAGGCATGCAGTGGCTTGCTTGCACCTGCACTGGCAGTCCACGTAACACAGTTCAGCTTGTTGTGGCATTTCGTATAGGGACCCCTAGTGTCACTACATCGACACAATGTCGATTGAGTGACAGATAGGGAACATCTTGGTTTCTGTTGTCTCATTCCCTGCATCAGGTAACGGAGGTTACAACAGTTGTTACCAAGATGTTAAAACTAAATTTGTGTTTAGCACTAAAAGCAACACTATTCAAAACAAAGCTGTGAACTGTAACAAATGTGAACAGCCTTCTCTCGTTAAAACCTCTGTTGTATTTCACACAAGAAAGAAAGTCTTAAAGGTTTGGAACAACATGAAGGAGATAAAAATATGACAGAAAATTTCAGGTCACAATTGCAGGATACCACTTTTAGAGACTATATCACAAATTCACAAAAAAATCTGTTCTCTTTCTCTGTAAGTTCTGTCTAAATGTCACAAACGTCATAAATAAATTCCTCTCACTCTTTTGACTAAAACACAGCATCTGCTCTCCATTATCATGTGGCTTTGACAGCAAACGGCTGTGTTCATGTCCTCTTACACAGTCACACCATGTCCTGAGGCTTGTGTCTGCTTCATTTCTATATGAACCTAACACATCCACTGCTGCTCCCGATAACTCACATACACAGACTGACATGACGCTCTCCTGCATTTACCTCAGCTGCATTCATATTCACATTATCACTGGAAGAGACTGCTGTTACCAGATAATTAACCTGGCTTGTCTGTGTGTTTGAGCGCTGATATTTGTGCATCTATATTGAAGGATAATGTTGAGGTGTAAGAGCCCATCTGACTAGTAGAGACACAGGCCATGTGGAGGGATTTACACATCATGCCAGAGAATGGCGGATCTCAATGACACGCCTGTAACCTTTTCCATTAATATTTTGAAAAAAATAATAATAAAGCACAATAAGCCCAAAAGAGTCTCTCTTAGTTAGATATGTGCTGCTTTATTCTTCACGAAAAGAGTTGAGATATACTACTAATGAGTGCCACCACAAAATCTTACATGATAAGACGAAGATGGATAGGAAGATGGATAGACGAAGATGGATAGGATCCTACCCTTTGTTTGGGCTGCCCGGCCGCGGAAACGCGGAAGGAAAAGAGGAAAAAGAGCCGGCGTTCTCATCAGATTAAGACGTCGCGCAAATCGCCCCCCGCTACCCAGTATACTACTGGCAAATGTTCAGTCTCTGGACAACAAGCTCTGCGAGCTGAGAGCGCAGATCTCTTTCCAACGAGAGACGAGAGATTGCTGTGTTATCTGTCTTACGGAAACCTGGTTGTCCGCGGAGATTCCAGACTCGGCCATCGAACCCACGGGTTTCTCCGTGCACCGAGCGGACAGAGCGAAAAACCTCTCAGGTAAAAGCAGAGGTGGAGGTGTATGTTTTATGATCAATAAATCATGGTGTGATCAGAGGAATGTACATTTTATCAGGTCTTTCTGCTCTCCTGATCTGGAATTTCTCATGCTTCTGTGTCGACCATTCTGGCTACCGAGGGAATTCACAGCGGTCATTATCACTGCTGTGTACATCCCCCCACAAGCCGACACAGACCGGGCACTTAGGGAACTGTATGGGAGTATAAGTCAGCAGGAAACCGCGCACCCTGAGGCCGCGTTCATTGTTACCGGGGACTTCAACAAAGCCAACTTCAAAACAATAGCACCAAAATACCACCAACACATCAGCTTTAACACACGAGGGGACCGGGTTTTGGATCATTGCTATTCTCCTTTCCGGGATAGCTACAAATCCCTCCCCCGCCCACCATTTGGCAAATCTGACCACTCTTCCGTTCTGCTTCTGCCCGCTTACAGGCAGAAACTGAAACGGGAATCACCCGCCCTCAGAATGATCCAGTGCTGGTCGGACCAATCAGACTCTGCGCTACAGGACTGTTTTGATCACGCGGACTGGGAGATGTTCCGGTCTGCCTCCGATGACGACATCGAGGTTTACGCTGATAGCGTAACGTGTTTCATCAGGAAGTGCGTAGAGGACGTTGTTCCGACGAAAAACATACGGATCTACCCCAACCAGAAACCCTGGGTTAACGGCGATGTTCGCGCGGCACTTACTGCGCGGACCACCGCTTTTAATTCCGGGAACGCGGAGGAGCGTAAACAAGCCAGTTATGCCCTCCGTAACTCCATCAGTACAGCCAAACGCCAGTACAGGCACAAAATTGAAGGTCAGTTCAACACCACTGACTCCAGAAGTATGTGGAAGGGAATTAACATCATCACGGACTATAAACAGAATAAAAACTCCGCCATGAACACCGTTGCCTCTCTCCCGGACGAGCTTAATACATTTTATGCTCGTTTCGAGGACAACAACAACACCGCCCTCGCGGAGAGAGCACTCGCGGCCGATACTACAGATGATGGTTCACTCTCCGTCTCTGTTGCGGATGTAACCCGATCCTTTCGACGGGTGAACATCCGTAAAGCCGCGGGTCCAGACGGCATTCCGGGCCGCGTCATCAGAGCATGCGCGAACCAACTGGCTGGTGTTTTTACGGACATTTTCAACCTGTCCCTCTCCCTGTCTGTAGTCCCCACATGCTTCAAAACATCAACCATTGTGCCTGTACCGAAGCAAGCCAAAATCACTTGCTTAAATGACTGGCGTCCTGTTGCTCTGACCCCCATCATCAGCAAATGCTTTGAGAGGTTAATCAGAGATCACATCTGCTCTGTTCTGCCCACCTCTTTGGACCCATTGCAGTTTGCCTACCATAACAACCGCTCCACTGATGATGCTATTGCATCTACAATACACACTGCTCTCTCCCACCTGGAAAAAAAGGAACACATATGTGAGAATGCTGTTTGTAGACTACAGCTCAGCATTTAACACCATAGTGCCCTCCAAGCTTGATGTGAAACTCCGGGCTCTGGGCTTAAACAGCTCGCTGTGCAGCTGGATCCTGGATTTCCTGTCAGGCAGACGTCAGGTGGTCAGAATGGGCAGCAACATCTCCTCATCACTGACCCTCAACACTGGAGCCCCGCAGGGCTGTGTTCTCAGCCCACTCCTGTATTCCCTTTACACACATGACTGTGTGGCGACACATAGCTCCAATGCCATCATTAAGTTTGCTGACGATACGACGGTTGTAGGTCTGATCACTGACAATGATGAAACAGCCTACAGAGAGGAGGTGCACACTCTGATGCGCTGGTGTCAGGAGCACAAACTCTCCCTCAACGTCAGTAAAACCAAGGAGCTTGTGGTGGACTTCAGGAAGAAAGACAGAGAACACAGCCCCATCACCATTAATGGAGCACCGGTGGAGAGAGTCAGCAGCTTCAAGTTCCTCGGTGTCCACATTACTGAGGAACTCACATGGTCCGTCCACACTGAGGCCGTTGTGAAGAAGGCTCACCAGCGCCTCTTCTTCCTGAGACGGCTGAGGAAGTTTGGAATGAACCAACACATCCTCACACGGTTCTACACTAGTACTGTTGAGAGCATCTTGACTGGCTGCATCACCGCCTGGTACGGCAATAGCACCGCCCACAACCGCAAAGACCTGCAAAGGGTGGTGCGAACGGCCAGAAACATCATCGGAGGTGAGCTTCCCTCCCTCCAGGATATATATAACAGACGGTGTGTGAAGAAAGCTCGGAGGATTATCAAAGACTCCAGCCACCCGAGTCATGGTCTGCTCTCACTGCTTCCATCAGGCAGGCGGTATCGCAGCATCAGGACCCGCACCACCCGACTACATGACAGCTTCTTCCCACAAGCAATAAGACTTTTGAACACTTGATCCCTCACGATCAACAATCAGCACTGCACTTTATTAATCCTCATTCTGTCAATATATTCTCGCTCCCAATTCAGTCAGTGTATATATATATTTATACCCTTCTCTAGTGTGTGTATTCTACATTGTGTGTATTGTGTACATTTGTTATGTAAATTGTTGTGTAGGTATGTGTACATTTGTTATGTAAATTGTTGTGTAAGTTTATGTAAATTGTTTTGTGTAAATATGTTGTTTATTGTAAAGTGGTGTATGTCTCGTCACTGTCATTACTGCAATGTTGCTCGGAACTGCACACAAGAATTTCACCTGCTGTTGCACTCGTGTACACAGTAGTGTGACAATAAATTGATTTGATTTGATTTGATTGATTTGAGATCAAGGGAATTCATTAATTTGCTGAAGATTGTGTCCTGGTATCTGGTGACCAGGCCTTTGTGGTATGTTGCTGTACCTGTGGCCTTTACTGTCTTCTTTTTTACTCGCAGGATGGGATTGAAAAAAATTAATAGAAAATACCATTACTGTTTTCTTTGTGTGCCCTTACCCTGAAAAAGCTAATTTGTTTTTGGAGAAAATGTTTGCCTTTAGTGCAACATGGTGGACACCTTGGAACTGGCATATATATATATATATATATATATATATATATATATATATATATATATATATCATAGAATGAGCTTTAAAACTACATTTTTGCAAACTGAGTTTTAAGTGCTGCTTTTAAGTTTTGCTGAACTTTCCTGGTACAACAACTGTGCGTTTTATACACTTTCACACAAATAATGGGTACTTCAGCTGTTTATGACTTATAAACACTTACTTTTCACTCTATTACTCACACCCTGCTATTTTATTAGATCAAAATCTTTAACGATAAAACAGTACATTTTAACTCTTGAGACCCATCTTCATTTGTACACTTATTCCAATGTGATTAGCTTCTTAAAATAGTTTTTGACTTTGGACTCGGAGACCAAGCCTTAAGCCCAGACATGCTCAAAATTAAAGTGAAGCGAAAGTGTAATAGAAGCAACATGATGTGACCGAATTGGCATTTAAAACACTATCGTTAGGTTTAGGTGTTGATTTTGGGCAGGGCTAGTCAACTGCTGGCCTGCAGGCCAAATCCGGCCCACCAATCATCTTTGTCTGACCCTCCGACTGATTTTTGATCAAACTGTCTCGCTATTTAAATACCAGAGCGCTCTCTGTGCAAAACTCAGCATCCATAGGCGCAAGCTTCAGCAATCAGCTGTTATCTTAACAACACACATTGGCACATGCAACAGAATTCAGTCATCATCAGTTGTGCGGACCAGAGTGCCCGTTTAAGGTTTTCTGTGATAGTTTAGTTATGCTGCTTTGCTAAAAATGTATCACACTGTTTAGGTGAGCATTTGATAGCATCTTTTTCATTATATAAAACTGCTTAGTTGTGTGGAGTGCGATCAAATCTACAGATGTAAAAATTATCACCGCTGTTGTGTCAGCACATATGCACATAAAGCAACAAAAGCAATTGATTATGAAAACTGAATGTTCAAAGGTAGTTCCTGGATGTGGTCGATTTCTCTCCGTTCCTGATGGTCATAGACGCTGCCTCGTGAGTCTGGGCCGCATCCATTTGTGGATGGTTCATGTTCTCACTGCAAGAACTTAACCATGGCAACGTTGTGGTCGCGGCTTTCCTTCCTAAAAAGGAACGCCACTCCAGCCGCTCCTTCTTCCCATGGGATTGAGGACGACCCAGCTGGAGATGTAGGCAAGGTTTATGTAGCCGCCATATCGGCTCACCATGACACGGTGGGAGGTCATCAGGTTCCTTAGAAGCGCACGGAGGCTGAACCCGAGGCTGAACCCTCCCAGATGTAGCCGCCATATCGGCTCACCACGACGCGGTGGACGGTCATCAGGTTCCTTAGAGGCGCCTGGAGGCTGAACCCTCCCAGACCATGCCTGTTCCCCTCATGGGATCTCTCTGTGGTCCTTTCAGGCCTTCAGAGACCCCCATTCAAGCCGCTTGAATCTGTCGAGCTCAGAGACCTTTCCTTATCACGCTCGCTTCCATCAAGAGGGTGGGAATCTGCAAGCATTCTCTGTCAGCGACACTTGCCTGGAGTTCGGTCCGGTAGACACCCATATCATCCTAAGACTGCGACCAGGCTACGTGCCCAATGTTCCTATGACCCACTTCAGGGACCAGGTAGTGAACCTGCAAGCACTGCCCTGAGAAGAGGCAGACCCAGCCTTTTCGTTGCTGTGTCCGGTTCGTGCTTTGTGTACCTATGTGGACCGCACAGAGAGCTTTAGATGTTCTGAGCAGCTCTTTGTCTGCTTTGGTGGACAGCGGAAAGGGAATGCTGTCTCCAAACAGAGGCTTTCCAATTGGGTCATTGACACCATCGCTTTGGCTTATCACACCCAGGCCATGCCCGCCCCCTTGCGGGTTCGGGCACACTCGATGAGAAGTGTGGCATCCTCATGGGCTCTGGCCAACGGCACCTCCCTAGTAGACATTTGCAGAGCAGCGGGCTGGGTAACACCCAATACCTTTACGAGATTCTACAATCTCAGGGTTGAGTTGGTCTTGTCCCGTGTTCTCTCAGGTCTGACCGGATGTTCCGCTTGCACATAGGGCCTTTCCTCTCCACTGAGGTAATCACATGTGCTCTTTCGCCCAGGAAAGTCCACTAAACTCACGCATCCTGGATGTTCTTCCTCCCTAGCCCTCTGGTTCGCAAATTCATTGGAGGAATTCCCCGACCAGACCCATTACGGGTACTAATTACTCTGTACTGGAATAGGTGATCCACATGATGGGCCTTTGTGGAGTAATCCCCTGTGTGTATTTTCCGCAGTACGGTCCCCCTATTGGTGGACCCGCTGCCCCACGATCGCCGTGTTTGTAGCAACTCCTCCCTCCCAGCAGGTAGGATCTACCACCTTGCCATTTCCACATGTTGCCTGAAAACCCATGTGACATATTTCGCCACACTTTAACTCCCCCCAGCCTGGGCAGTTGGTGGTCTCCACTGGGTATTTTCCCCCTGAAATAATAGGAGTTGGAAAAGAATGCCTTCCCCAATGCGTGTTATAGCGTTAGAATGGTCCCAGCTGCTTTAACTCTATGTAAGAAACATAGTGAGAGAAAAGGTGCAGCTGGTGCGGCCTGCTCCCATGCTTGGCACGTCGTATTGTTCCTCCCTTTCGGGATGCTGGGAACCTAAAACATTTATGAAATTTTTCATGGGGTGTTGCGGAAGGGATACATGCAGTCTGACATGGCCCGCACCTGCGTTAGCAGCTCACGTACACGGTTAAGCGCATGGTGGTATTGAATATGGACATCTAGTTTCGCTTCATTCGACACAACATCGAGTGAGCGACAGACGAGGAATGTCTAGGTTACTGTTGTAACCTCCGTTTCTTGATGGAGGGAACGAAACGTTGTGTCCCCCCGGCTGCGACGCTGTACCTAGCCACTGTAACGGCCAAACCTTCTCGGCCCCTCAGTGCAAAACCTGAATGAACAGATGCACGATTTCCTCCTTTTATACCCGTATGTCCGGGGGAGGGACATGCAAATTCTGTCTGTCAAATTCTCATTGGCCTTTTCTCAAGTTCAGAGGTAACCGAGGCTTTCAAGAAATTTCCCTGGTGTTGCTTCATTCAACACAACGTCACGTTCCCTCCATCAGTGAACTGAGTTTACAACAGTTACCTAGACGTTCTATACAGCTGTGAGTCAACCCTCTCAATCATGAACAGCATCAACAGAGTTTGTTCTTTTTTCAATGATTATCTGCACACAAATCTGGCTCCAGCACTGGATATTGTGTGCAAATTCACAATATTTGCAGGACTAATTTTTTTCTCACTTAATAGGATGATACTTTATAGAGAAAATGGAAGAATATACATTTTATCTCTCTCTTTTTTTCAAAAAGAAAACTACATTTAAATGCATTCTTCAGTAAATGTGACATTTTTGCATTACCATTGTTCATGTGGGTTGATATTGTGAAAGGGCTTTAGCATATCTAAATGTTTCTGCTCAGCTTTAATAAATTGTAAACAGTTGCCCAAAAAGGTTAAAATGATTATGTTGATTTTTTTTGTTTTGTTTTTCAAATTAAAGTTGATAAAAAATTATTTGTTTTTTAAGAGTATAAGTAATGTTTGTTCTTCAGCCAGATCTTATAAAGGAATTAATGGCCAGACATTGAAAAATTATAATTCAATATACAATATACCCTGTGACTATTTTAAAATGAATAAATGCACAGTATTAAGGGTGTTTTTTAAGTAGCATGTTACATATGTTGAAAGTGTTAGCGATAAGATAAATACAGAAATAATTTTGGCCCCCACCAAGTTTTCATCTGGATAATCTGGCCCCCGTAAGAAGATAGCTGAAGAGCCCTGAGGCAGTTAAGGATGTCTGTTTTGTTTACCTCTCATTTACTTTTTTTTAAAAAATACTATCGATTAGGTTTAGGGTCGATTTTTAGGCTAGGGAGGTACGCTTTACTCATTAAAGCATCCATCAATATTCACCTTAAAAACATTGTCTGATTTCAGTATAATTTCACTCTATTTTGGATGGACAGTTCACTAGGAAACAGTCGCCAAGCCTGTAATAAAGCAAGTAATTTTGGTTTACAAAAATTTGGCCACTGTCATACAGGTTTCAAGAGACCAGCCTGAACACTTGTATGGAACCACGTAATATAGTTTTACAAAAATGTTGCCATGGTCACGTAGTTTTCATGAGATCAGGCTGTAAATATGGTGCTACTGGAGGATCTGTCAACCATCTTTAGATTTCTTGCATGATGTTACTCCAGCTGTCACACCAGGCTTTGAGTAAGCATAATTACTTGGCCGCAATGGACAGGATATGTTATCATGTTCAAGGGCTTCTGATTTTAATAAATAATCACAAATAACTAATAATATTATATTAAAAATGTTAAAACATACCATCTACTCACTTTCCTGCAACAATACAAACACTGAAATGTTCAAAAGATTGAAATATTTATTGCATTTCTGGTCTCCAGTGCCTCTGAATGGAAGTGAATGGAGTGTGCACTGTGTAGCCAGTGGTCCGTATGTTCCATTTTGTGGGTTCCTCAAAATGTTCTTCAAAATGTTTTTTAACAGACTGTCTATCATTAATAGTGGCAAAAATTCCATATATATTCAAGAGATGTTGTCATCCTCTTGTATTTTTTTTCTTTCTTTTTTTCACTTTATAATGCCCATTGCAAAAAAATAAATAAAATTAAAACAAATCACCAACACATTTATAGAGCTATATTTCAAATTTCAAACTCAACTCTCACACATACAAGAGCATATGCTGTTGGAGAACATAAAAACAGACTAGAGAGTTTTACCTTCTAAGTGAGAGGATTTGGATGCCTGTGTGATCAACACAACCTCAGGAGTCATGCTAACTGCAAATATTCCCCCACTGTGCCATGTTGATGAGATGAACAGTGCCTGTGTTTCTTCAGATCTGACCTACTGATCTAGAATGCTTCTCTCAGCCGTTTTCACTGTGGAATTATGACCTGATTCTGCAGCATGGAGGTAAATAAACAGAGATGGAGAATAATATTGTGTAGGAGCATAAGCAATGGGAAATGGATTTCCTGTAAGACTAGATGTTTGTCTAAATGCGCTCTGCATTGATTAATAAGATGCTGCTGGATTGTAGCTCTAAGAAAACAGCTGTGAAGAGTGAGCTAAAGTATGGAAAGAGAGAGAATGTGTGTGTTAAAAGAGTCTTCGCCTTATTCTCCTTGTCAGATTGTGTTCGCTTTTATCTGCCTGGATCGAATTCACAGTCAAGGCATCACCTCTCCGATTCTATGATGTTGTTTGTGTAAATGTGTTTGGAAGCTACAACTTTGTACTGAAAAGAAATCCATATTTCTGACAAAATTAATCTGCTCTATAACAGAGTAATCATTTTAAAATATTCAATTTGTAATTTCTTCATTTAGTATTTAAGAGCACCTATTGTGGTCTTTCAAATAGTGTGGTACCTTTCATGTAGTGTGTTATATAGCTGTTTGTGAATGTAAAATGTCTGCAAATTTTCAAAAATCAAAGTGCACGACAAATGGAGTTATTGACTCCCAAAAGAAAGAACCGATTCTGAACACCTGGAAGGAGTCATTAGTAATTCCAGACTTACTTCCTGTACTAACCTATGTAATTTGGTAACAAAAAACCCACCTCTGGTCTTCATTGGCTGCTCGCGAACAGCTTTGACCTGCCCTCAAACATTACACTAAGAGGTAGACCAATCACAACCGACTGGGACATCTGACCAATCAGAGCAGAGTATGCTGTCTAAAAGGAGGAATTTAGAATGAATGCTTTAGTATGGATCGTTGAACGAGTCGTTTTTGAGGAAAAAGCTAATGCTGCAATTTAAATTATGAGCAAATTAAAGTGTTTTTTGACCTTGAATGCATATAGATCTACTGTATTGTATGAGACCTTTAAAACTAAATTAGGCACATTTAAAAACCATAATAAGTGCTCTTTAAGACATTCAAATTAGAGGTATGTAATGAATTGAAAATAACATAGTTGGCACAGTTGGGGACTGGCATAAACATCACAAACCAAAACTTGTGTGCTATATTTCAAGTCTTTTGAAGTCATTTTAAAGCTTTGTGTGCTAAACAAATGTTTAAATTTGTGCCATTTGGCATGTCACGTAAGCTTTGATGTCAAAGACATTTGGTCTTGAGACATGCTAAAATAATTGATGTTTGATTTCACTGTTGTCCAATCTGTGCTAAATTTGATTTGAGATAAATGGCAGAGTGCACAATTTTCATTGAATAATGACTTACATTTGTTTGTTTTTTTCTCTTACAAAGCTGACTTGTATAGTGCACAAGTTTTATGGACTACTTGTACTTTTAAGATGTTTGTCTTTTGTAAAAAAAAAAAAAAATATGGGGGTGGACTATTCCTTTAAAGAGTTTACACATTGTTGGGGCTATGAGTTCAAGCAGATATGTTTTGTATTTTATTTTTTATTTTTTCAGCAGTGTGTTCAGCAGGAAAGGCAAGTCCAGGTAATGCTTAAATTAAATAATAAATTCAGGGATCACGTTGTCTTCTCCTTGGACATGAGCTTGACATTCAGATGAGGACACTTCTCGCAGTCTGTCTGATGAAGTGGATGTAATGTGTGTCTGGGTGTTTTTGTGTGTGTCTCTCTCTCTCTCTCTCTCTCCCTCCCTCTATTTTTCTTCTCACTGTCTTTCCAGACTGAACAGTTGCTCAGTGAGCCGGTATGGCTGTTTTTCCCAGACTGGTCATTTGATGGCCCTGTTCTTCCTTTATGGCTTGATGACTGTGCCTATTGACATTGCTCTGTGCTGTAAAGTGAGGACACACTGATGCTCACATTGATCATTTCACTGACAAAGTGTGACATAGAGTTATTCTGTAGTTGCTGCTTAGTTGGGAAAGAACACACATTTATATAATAATTCATTTTTAATTAATTTAAAATGAACAAATGTTTTATCAGAAAATAATCAATAAATGTAAATAGTTTGAATAGAACTGAATAATGCTACTTTTTAAAAACAGGGGCTCTACTGACATCAATGTAAATCTGGCAAAAGTAGGTTAAAAGTTTGTTAGCTGAAACTGGTCTGTGCTTACCAGAATTCTAATCAATGCCCCAGAGGCCAAAGCTGGAAGTGTTTTTTAACATATGGACATGTGTAAGCTTCAGTTTCTGGGTGAAATGTCCACAAAGTGGTGACAAAACTGAGTTGTATTTTTAGTGTAGTGCTGTCAGTTGATTATAAATTTTATTCTCGATTAATCGCATAATTTTTCATAGTAAATCACAACTAATCACAGATTTTGAAAGTGCTGAAATTTGACTCTATATATACTTATTTTCCTATCAAAATTTATTTATTTCCTTCTCAGGAAAAGAAAAGAAAACAAATTTTAACTATAATGCTTTATTAACATTTTCAAATAAAGCTTTACATAGTATAAAGACATAAATACACTAAAATAACACCAATGCAAGTAACATTAAACTTCAGTAATGTATTAGTATCAGTATAGTATTAGTATTCACCATAGGTTGCATAGTCAATTAACTATTAATTCCATTGGAAATGGAATTCACATAATTCGGTCAGGGTGTCAAGCAGCACTTTGCTTGATTTTTCAAATCCACATGAAAAGTGCTGCTGACAGTATCCGTTTCCAGAATGGCATACAACCCATACTACTCTTATTGCATCTGTCATTTATATGTATAACGGATAAAGTAAGATGGGGCCATTCAGAAAATAAATACCAACGTCTTGTTCGGTTTTTAGCACTGTTCACGTAATGGTACTTCATCCAAATTATCCATAAACATATTTGAATTGATACTGCACAAAGATGTCTGACGGGAGATGGTGCAGAATGGGGTCGATGTCAGGTACTGTAATATTCAGTAGCATCCTGTTGGCGGTTCAAGGGTTTATTTTATGTGGAATACAAGCCCATCTGTAGTAATTCAGCAATACCCCATTGTATTTGCAACTGTAGGGTTAATTTATTGAATTCTCTTTGGTACTTGTGGCCAAACCTTTGTACTTGATATGTTTTCACAGCTAACTTTTCTGGCAATTGACTCCTGTGTGGTATGTTCACTTTCTTTTGGTGTGCTAATCAGTGTCTGTTGAGAATATAGTCTGCAAAGTAAAAGTTAATGTACTTTTGTGCTCTGTATTGGCTGGTTTCTTCAGGTCTCTGTGGGGGTTGTGGGGGGGCAAATAATACAAAAGTTATTATATTATTAAGAAAAGGTTTAAGCTAAACATTTTCCTATCACCGTAAATGCACAGTGTCTCCTTTCAACAAGCAGAGTCCTGCAAAAGTTTTCAGGTACTCCTTTTGCTTTGCTCAAGGCCTATCGATTGTGTTGTCAGCTGAGTCAGACGGCCGACACTGTTCTGAAGTGTTTTCATTTTAAGGCTGATGATGCTGCTGCTGAAACACTTTTCTATCTCATATTGATTTTATGTGTCAAAACCCAAACCCCTGCTGTGCGGAATGTTCCAGGACATCGGGTTGGTCTGGGTCTATGGTTTGCTTCTGAGTTTGAGGCAGCCTGTAAATTTGAGTTGGCTCAGTGACTTTCAAGGGTGGTGCATTGTTGATATTGGCCGGTGTTTCTGGACAAACTTAGGCTGACTGGATGAATGAAGCAACCTCACTTCAACTAATGCTGCCCTCTAATTTAAGCACACCCATTTCAACCCCCCCAACAATAGTACTGTCGTTTGACAACATCATATGTAGTTCGTTATGGATTATCAGGATGGGTGTTTTAATTTACCCTGATTTAATCTGGCTAAGCATAAATTATTTGAATTAACTGAAATACACTGTATTGTGTTTCTTTAAATTGAAAAAGTCCTAGAGAGAACTGTAACTGGAATCCAGCCTGAATGAAAATCTTGAATGTATGCATAAATATTCCATTACTCTGTTTATAGAAAGGCCTATACATTTCCAGCAGGCAAAGCATTAACTCAAAAGATATCAGTGTCAAGGATAAGGCACAAACAAGCCCACTTGTGCACTTCAATTTCAGTTCAAAGTCATTCGCTGACTGTGACTACAATGCTTTAACCAGAATGCACAATATTTGTGCCTCACAAAAAAGACTCATTATTTTCAGTTTCTACATATTCATTACTTTCAGTTTGCAGAGACTTGTTGGATCGCAACTTGACGTACTGGCAATATGTCAAGAGATTTGTCTTAATTAATTTTTTTAGTTATTTAAAAGACAGTGTTTCACCTAAGCATGAATGTAGTTTAACTTTAGTTGCAAACAGAAATATTATTTTTCCAATCAGACTGGCTTGCTTAGAGGGGCTAGTGTTATTTTCATTATATTTAGCTGCAGGGGTAAAAACTAAGCTTCCACAGAAGTCTCCTCTCTTTTCTATTCCCTCTTCCTCCCAACAGTAGCCTGTGGAGAGGTCATGCTAGCTCAACAAACAGACAGTCTGTCTGAAAATGGGGCAGTATTCTCATTCACATCCTGTAACACTGTAATACTATGCTCGGTTGTCCAGTGATTGATTGAGCAGGTTTGTTATTTTGGAACTGAACAGCTGGACATCACTAATTGGATATTTATGGTATTATATTGTCTTCCAACCCACAGCAAACCCAGAGCAGCCATGTAAATTTGGAGCTTGTTTTGTATTTTCATCATAGCATTATAAACCCACAGATATTGAATTTCAGAAAAGGATAGTGACCGTGATTTGCATTGATAAAGCGACATCTAGCAAGGTTGTTGTCTAGGTTACTGTCGTAACCCCCGTTTCCTGATGGAGGGAACGAGACGTTGTGTTGTTGAAGTGACGCTAGGGGTCTCTCTTGAGAGCCTCAGTTGCCTTTGAGCTTTTAGAAAAGGCCAATGAGAATTGGCGAACAGAATTTACATGTCCATACGGGTATAAAAGCAGGGAATCGTGCATCTGTTTAGTCAGGTTTTGCACTGAGTGCCGAGAATAAGTCCAATATAGTGGTTGGTATGGTGTTGTGGCAAGAGGGACACAACGCGTCCTCCATCAGTGAAAGGAGGTTCCAAAAGTAGCGTAGACGTTGTGTCGGTGAAGTGAGACTAGGGGTCCCTATCGAAAAACGCCATGACACTGAACAATGTTACGTGAACTGCTGATGCGGGTACAGCACCAGCCGCGGCCTTTTCTCTCTCTATGTTTACCATAGGGCTGTTAGAAGTGGCTGCGTCCATCTAACGATATAACACGCATCAGGGAATGTGTTTTTTTCTGACTCCTATTCTTTTAGGGGGAAAAGACCACACAGAGACCACATCCTGCCCAGGCTGGGGAGTTCATATGTGGCAAATATGTCACATGGGCTTATGAGCCACACATGGAAGTGGTGCGGTGGTAGGTCCTACCTGGTGAGGGAGGAGCTCTACAAACACAGCGTCCGGGGGCAGGGGGGAGCATAGGGAGAATACACAGAAAATACAACACAGGGGGTAATTGTGATGGCCGATACCTGTGGAGCACCTATTCCAGTACAGAGTAATTAGTACCTGTAGTGGGTCTGGTCAGGAATTCATCCACCGAATTCGAGAGCCAGAGGGCTATGGAGGAAAAACATCCAGGGAGCTCAAGCTTTTGTGGACTCATCTGGGGGTAAAAGCACACGGGTTCACCTTGGCAGAGGGGGAGACATCAGACTGGCCGTGGGATGATCCGGTCTCACCTCGGACCCTGACAGAAGCAAACAAGCCTGCTAGGGAGGCGTGTGATTCGTGGGGTTTTACCCGGTGAAGCCGTGCCCGCTGAGCTCCCCAAATCGCCTCCATCGCCAGCCGTGTTGACCTCCATTCCATGGGAGGAAAGCGCTATGCAGGGGGTAGCTGGAGTAGCATTTCCTTTCAGAAAGGAAAGCCGCGACCGCAACATTGCCATGGTCAAGTTCTCGCAGTGAGAACAAGAACATCCACAAAAGCTGCCTCAGTGTGATCGCAACCCAGACACACGAGGCAGCACCCATCAGAGGCAGAGAGATATCTGCCGCATCCAGGAACACAAAGGTGGAAAGGCATCATCAAAAAGACACGTCTATAAAAAGACGTCCAATGCCAAATATGTTACATTTTATAGAAATTATGCACTTTTTGAGGATTTATGCTCTTTTATGCTCTGTCAAAGCAGTGGAGAGAAGAGAAAGCAGCTGATAACACGCCGTAAGGTCCAACAGCAAGAGCTCTGTAGAGGTGAGTGGAACAGTCGTGAAACACCAGCTTGATGGACACACAACCGATCGGCTCCGAAGAAAAAAATCTGGCTGAACAGAGGCACGAATCCCTCCTTTTATACCAGTATGGCCGGGGGAGGGACATGTAAATTCTGTTCACCAATTCTCATTGGCCTTTTCTCAAAGCTCAGAGGCAACTGAGGCTCTCAAGAGAGACCCCTAGTGTCACGTTGAGTGAGTGACAGAAGTGGAACTATAATACCTGGAGATAGCTAACCATTAGTATTGCCATTCATCTCAATGGCAGTTGATTGTTAGGCACAAGACCCCCGAAGGCTCATAATTTGAATCCTGCACACTCTGCAGACGTTTTTTGAGCCAATCATCTGAGCCATGAATGTCATTCAGGAGCCACATAATTATTATATCAGTTGCATTTGAAATCACTTCCTTTCAGAGTATGTACTGCATTTGAGAAAGATTGCTCATCTCGGCCTGTAAAAAAAAGTACATTATTTAGCTATGCACGTGAGTTGTTTTAATACCAGATGTGGGACTAATGAATTGTTTTGTATGTCACAAGTCTCAAGTCAAGTCCCAAGTACTCAACATTAAGTGTCAAGTCATTCGTGTCAGAGTATTAATTACTATAGTAATTACACCCTCCATAGTTTTAGCACATTTTTGCACAATGTGTGGACTTTTCAGATGGTCCCTTACCACACTCACCATAGCATCAGCACATTTTAGCACAATATGTGGACTTTTCAGATGGCCCCTTACCCACGTAGGCAAAATTTCCAACTTAATTTTAAATTAACGATCTGGAACTATTTTTACATAACACCATCTGACCAGCTTAAATATGGGACAAATCGTGTCCTGTATTGATTAGATTCAGGACGCATCATTTCATCTTTAAATACAGGCCGATCCCATATTTTATGGCATGGGTGGCAATCCTACCTATGTTGATCCAAAGTGCATTTTTTTAGCTGGTTTCAGGAATGAAGCAAGCAAAATAATTCACACCAAAACTTTATTTGCAATGCACTGAACTCTGTGAAACTAATGGGGCTTTTCCACTTCTTGGTACAACTTGATTTGACTCAACTCTGCTCGCTTTTAAGGGGTTTTCCACTGTGGATAGTACCTGGTACCTGGTACTTTTTTTAGTACCACCTCGTCGAGATTCCAAGCGAACCGAGCCGATACTAAATGTGACGTCAAAACCCTGCAGATCACTGATTGGTCAGAGAAAATCGTCACTACCAGAGTCACCTGATTTTCTACACAGGACATCAGCCCGCTAGTTTTAAAATTTGCTACAGTGAGAGCAGTATCATTTATTCTCGCAACTTTCGAATTGTAAAAAGAAATGGCTGTACGCAAAATGTCTCGGTTACTGATGTAACCTCTGTTCCCTGATGGAAGGAACGAGACGTTGTGTCGATGAGTTGACACTAGGGGTCGCTCCTGCGGAGCCCAGACATCTCTGATCTTGAGAAAAGGCCAATGGAAATTGGCGTGAGGAATTTGCATGCCACTCCCCCACACATATGGGTATAAATGGAGTGATGCTGCAAACACACATCAGGTATCGCACTAAGGAGCCAGCTAAAGACCCGGCCATTTCAGTGGTTTATTCAGTGTTGTGGCAGGAGTGACACAATGTCTCGTTCCTTCCATCAGGGAATGGTGGTTACATCAGTAACCGAGACATTCCCTATCTGTCACTCACTCGACATTGTGTCGATGAGTTGACACTAGGGGTCCCAATGGAAAACGCCACAAGAGCTGAACCGAGTTACACAGACTGGTGGTGTGAGACGGGCAGACCTCCGTGTGCCTCGTTAACAATTACCCCCAACACTCTGGCAGGCATGAAGCGGTCCCCTGCACCTAGGAGAACGGCTAACTGCTCAGAAGAATAAGGACTGGCTGCCCCAGCCATGGCCTTCTCTCTATTGTTCTCCCCAAAAAGGAACGAAATCATTCGGCTGGGGGCCAAATATATATAATATATGGTCCAAGCTGGGGGGGTGTCCCTCTAAAGAGGAGGACACCGCGGAGACCACACCTGGCCCCGAGGGGGGGGGTTAAGGTGGAATACAACACACGGTCTTACCGGTTAGGAGTGGAAGCACATAGTGCGGAGCAGCGTTGTGGTAGGTCCTACCCAAGGGGGGGAGAAGTTACTTCAACACAGCAAACAAGGACAGAGGGCCCTCTGTCCAAGGAACATGCGGTAACCGTTTTGCGGAATATACATCACGCGCATGTGGAGCACTTACCTCAGTACGGGGGCCTGAGTGACGCCCATACTGCGGAGGCAGCGAGCCTCTCCGAAGACTCAACGGCCGCTAGGCTAGGGAGGATGAACGTCCAGGGTTCACACTTCTTGTGAACGCAACTGGGGAATGAGCGCACGTCTTCGCCTCAAGGGAGGGGAAAGGCACTATGCATAAGCAATACACCCGGCCAGCTGACCCGAACTTACCTGTTTGTGTCACCTGATAACACACGGGACGGAACTTGCTCAATCCTGAGGTTATAGAACTTGCAAAGAAGTTAGGTGTTGCCCAGCTCGCGGCTCTACATATGTCTGCTAGAGAGGTGCCGTGGGACAATGCCCAAGAAGCTGCAACACCCCTGGTAGAATGGGCTCATAGGCCAGCAGGGAGCGGCACATGCAGGGTGTGGTATGCCATAATGAAGTCATCGACGACCCAGTGGACCTCTGTTTGGAGACAGCGCTTCCGCTTCCGCTTCCGCTGTCCACCAAAGCAGATAAAGGGCTGCTCGGAGCTTCTAAAGCTCTGCATACGATCCAAGTAGATGCGAAGAGCGTGCACCGGACACAGCAACGCAAAGGCTGGGTCTGCCTCCTCCTGGGGCAGCACTTGCAGGTTCACCACCTGATCCCTGAAAGGGTTCATGGGAACCTTGGGCACGTAGCCTGGTCGGGGTCTTAGGATGACGTGAGAGTATGCCGGACCAAACTCTAGGTACAGTTCTCTGACAAAGAACACCTGCAGGTCCTCTACCCTCTTGGAGGTGAGCACCGTCAGGAGGGCAGTCTTCTGGGAGAGCGCCTTTAGCTCTGCTGACACAAGGGGCTCGAATGGAGCTCCCCGAAGGACCACGGGGAGGTCCCATGAGGGAACGAGGCATGACCTGGGGGGTTTAACCTCCTTGCGCCTCTCAGGAACCTGATGATCAAATCGTGCTTCCCTAAATACTTACCGTCCACTGCATCATGATGTGCCGATATGATGGCTACATACACTTTCAAGGTGGTGGAGGACAGCCGTCCCTCCAACGTTTCCTGCAGAAAGGAAAGCACTGATCCAACTGCGCATCTATGGGGTCTTTACCTCGGGAAGAACACCACTGAGCAAACAGACGCCACTTCAGGCCGTAAAGGCGCCTCGTAGAGGGGGGCCCATGCCTGAGTGATCATGTCTACCACTGCGAGTGGTAGGCCACCTAAGTTTTCTGTGTCCCGACCAAGCGCAATCATTGAGACCGAGTCCAACTCCATACCGAGAAAAGAGATGCTCTGAACTGGGACGAGCTTGCTCTTTTCCCAGTTGACCCGAAGTCCCAAGCGGCTGAGGTGCCTGAGCACAAGGTCCCTGTGAGCACACAACATGTCCCATGAGTGAGCTAAGATTAGCCAGTCGTCAAGATAGTTGTAGATGCGGACGCCCACTTCCCTTAGTGGGGCAAGAGCTGCCTCTGCGACTTTCGTGAAGGAACAAGGGGACAAGGACAGGCCGAAGGGGAGGGTACTTTTTGTACTGATATGCCTGACCCTCGAAACCGGAGAAAGAGTCTGTGTTGAGGAAGGATCGAGACGAAGGATCGTATAATGAAGTACCCCTTCTTCACCTCGGCTGGAGGGACAGGCTCTATCACACCCTTCTGTATAAGGGATGCGTTTTCTGCATGCAAGGCAGCGGCTCTTACTGCGGTGGAGCAGACGCCATTGAACCTGGGCAGGCGTCTGGCAAACTAAAACGCATAGTTGAGTCGGACGGTCCTGATCAACCAACATGACGGGTTGGGGAGCGCGAGCCATGCCCCAAGCTCTGTGCGAGAGGGACCATGGGGACTACAGTGTTGGACGTACCAGTGGGCAGAGCCTCCCAACAGGGTGGAGCCCAAGGTGCTGAGTCTAGAGACATCGAAGCACTTACCTGGCTCCTTGTGACTGCTCCCAGAACAGCCTGGGATGGGGGAGGAAGATTTTCATCCTCGTGGCCCATGGAGACCGTCGGCTCAGGGGCGGACTTTTGCCACGGCTGAGCGTCTGGAAGCGGGAGGTCTGGTTCCAGGACACTGTACCGGCCAAAGAGAACTGGTAGCCGGCGGTCGTGATAACGACGGCTGGGGAGACAGGAATTAGAGCCTAGGGGCTGAGGAAACTGCTCTTTTTTGAATATGTGGCTACCGCAGCCCGTTGGGCATGCGGCGACATAAAATTCGTAAAGAAATACGGATTCTCCACCTGACCCTCCGGCGGGGGAGGGAGTGTTCTGCTTAACAGCTCCCATAGTGCAGTTTCCTGAGTCCCGGGACTGCCTGTCTCAGGGGCGCTTTGAAGCCTTCTTGGGGTTCTTGGCGGTCGGCCGTGAGGCGGGTGGCATCGCAGTCCTGCGTGTAACTCCGCGCCGGGGCCGGCACTGAGGGGCGGGCTGTGGCAGGGCTGGTGTCAGTGTTGGCACCGCAGGGGTACGCCCTGGGCGACGAGCAGACGGAGTGCGGGGTCTGTGGCTCCACCAGGGCAGGATGTGCTGTATGGCCTCCGTCTGCTTCCTTACTGTTGAGAACTGCCGGGTGAAGTCTCCAACAGTGTCACCAAACAGCCAAATCTGGGAGATGGGGGCGTCAAGGAAACGCACCTTGTCATCCTCTTGTGACTCGACCAGGTTGAGCCAGAGGTTCCTGGATCACCAGGGTGGATACAATAAATATATATATAAACAAAGTTATTGTCTCCGTGATTTTTTTTCTGCTGCTGAAGCGCCCAGGGGTGTGTGCTCAGCACAACGTAGTGTGCGAGGGGGAGAACCGCTGGAAAGCGCCATAGATCCAACAGCATGTAGAGATGAATGGAGGCGGCAGAGGCATTCAGCTCTGTGACTTGCTCGCTCGTCTCCGAAGAAGATATCTGATCTGTGTTTGCAGCGTCACTCCTTTTATACCCGTATGTCCGGGGGAGTGGCATGCAAATTCCACACGCTAATTTCCATTAGCCTTTTCTCAAGATCAGAGATGTCTGGGCTGCGCAGGTGCGACTCCTAGTGTCAACTCATCGACACAACGTCGAGTGAGTGACAGATATGGAACCACGCCGTGGTCAATAAATGAGATGCAGATGTTCCTCTCATTAGCGATGAATGAAACAAAAAATTATTTCAGTAAGTGTCTCGGCTGTTGGCCGCACAGCTGAGACACGGCTACCACCGGACCTACCAACAGTATTGGGAAAAGTAAAATAAAACTTAAAATTGACTACAGAACCACCAAGGAAAAGTGTAAGTTGTTCAACCAAATGGACGCTACCTAGACTGGCGAGCAATGGGAGGGAGAGTGCCCTGGACTCAGCCACAGCTGGAGTCCACGATGGAGGATGGTTTGTTAACTCTATCCTCTGCTTGAAAGCTTCAATTTATTTAGTTGACCAGCTACTGGAAAGCATTCTTCTAAAACAACCAGACCAATTTAACTGTTACACTTGTGTAAAATCAACATGCAACAACTGCTTTATGCAGCACAATGAGCAAGATGCTAACAGCTAGCGATCGTGTTTTTGTTTATTGTTTTGTGTTGCATTTAAGATGATGTCACAGCAGTAGAGGGGGGTGCAACTATGGCCACCCATGTTGAGGCGGCACTAAACAACATTGGAAAAGCAAGCTCAGAAAAGTAAAGCAAGTAGAGTCGAGTCGAACCGTAATGTGCATTGGAAACGTACCATAAGTAGCTAGCTAGCTAACCCAGCTAACATAATGTTAAATGCTACTGAACCATAGCTGATGTGTAGCAGTTATCAATCGCAAATTACCTCAGGCTTTGTGTTTCCAGATGACTCTCACATTTGGATGTTGTTGATGAATTGTCTTTCATTTTTGAACGGGAGTTCCTAGATGTTTTAAAGTCACTTTGGATAAAAGCATCTGCCAAATGCATAAAGGTTAATGTAAAAGTAAATGCTATTTATTTGAAGTTTATTTATTTTTATTTTCTCAGGTATTGTCCTCTAGTGGTATATTATCAAAATTCATAATAATTCAGAGCAATTGGTGTTGGAGCAATTCACATGATTTCTCATGGATGGATGGATGTTTGTCCTTTTAACAATGGGATTACAACATTTTTTTAGCCTACATTTGTGATCATTTCATATCACATGAGCCAGTCTCTGTCTCTATATTAATCTGTCATAAACGCATGAACACACGTCAACACGATCTTATGTTTCCATTATTATTATAACTCATAATAATGATTTTAGATTTTGTTACACATATTTTAAAATTTTCTACATATGTCCCACCACATAGATTCTGAAAAAAACACTTTTTTTCCTGAGGTGAAAGTTTTGAGAAGACCTGAGTCACAATATGTTATTTGTTAACGGTTTCTGTCATTTGATTTGCTCTTGTCTCTTACATTGTCAGTGAGCATCAGAATATCATTCTTACAGTATGACTTTAACAATGTATTATGCACCACCATCCAAATGGCGAGTTGATTCCTCAAAATCCTGTATTCTCCCTTGCAATACCATGTCTACAGAGGTAGAATATTTGTATGAATAAACAGAGGTATTTTGCATTATAATAGATTTATGAGTACACATTACATGTTTTGAGTGGCACATGCACTCTCTGAACGAGAGCAGGGAGATTTGAGTGTGCATGTCCAATTTTGAGTGAGTTTCGCGCTCGTGCAACCGGCACATTGCATAACATGCATATGATCTCAAGTCATAAAAGGGCAAAATGCAAAAGTTAACAGTTGTAACGCGTCCTCTCCTCCAAGTCAGAATGCGCCCAATGCTCAAGTCCGAGTCATTAGTGTTCAAGTCTGAGACGAGTCATGAGTCACCAATATCAACTAATATCGAGTCAGACTCGAGTCCAAGTCCTGGACTCGAGTAATACAACACTGATAAGCAGTGACACAAAGCAGTGAATACCAATGGGAGTACAAAAAGAGATCTGCTACCTGATACAGTTGGATAAAGTGGTCAAGTAAGAATGCCTGTAAGCAACCAACAGCACAAAAAATGATTGACCTCCAGCAATTTAATCGCTTTCAGTATGAATGCCACTTTAGGCCAGAGAAATACTTTCCAGTAATCCAGTTGTACATAAATTATTGACATTCCTGAATAACTGTGGTGGTAAAAAACTTACTTAGTCAGGAAGGCAATAGAGTTACCTCTAAGTATCTATTCCAGTTAACTTAATGTGTTATTATTCAGATAGCTTGTTATGAACATTTCAACAGTTTAACTTACTTTAACTTAGCCCAAAAATTTATCTTCAAACTGTCACTAAGCCATAACCGAAAACTGGCCAAATTAAAGTAAGTTTCTGTCTGATGTCGAGCCTCTTGTTACAATGCTGAGAATGTAATATGTACAATGTGATATAACACATTCACAACACAACAACGTGTGAAATCAAGCTTACGTAGCAAGAAGCATACATGTATGTGTTGGGCCATAAGATTAAGTATTTTTTTTTATAATGTCTTATCTTTGGTCTCACATGTGTTTTTAGAATATAAATAATTGAATCTACCTTCACATCAACAAAAAGGTTAGGGTAAGCCCCCCTCAGAGTGTTCCATCATATTTTGCCTCTATATGTTTTATCTTGCTTTTCTCATATACAATTCATCACCTTCCTATCTAATGCTAAAGACTTACCTCTTATTACCATCCTGTTCCACTGCGCTAACAGTAATTCACCTTTGATTCCTTGTGAGATGGTTCACAGAAACATGTAATTATTTTCTCTCGCCCTCCCTGAGATCAAAGCAAATGTGGGTGATTACAGAGAGTCAGAACTCTTTGAAGATGGTACATGTGTATCAGCAGGGGTGGACTGGCCGTCGGGAGCACTGTCCGTTTTCCCGATGGACCGCTGGATAATGTGGGCTGGCCCATTACTACACAAGTAAGTGGTAAACATAAATGCAAGTACCGGCCCAACCTAAAGGCATCTTGCATCCTACTGTACTGTATTATATGAGAAATGTACTTCTCAGCCGGTAAAACAGTACAATCTTTAGGTATGCGAGAGGCAGTATGAATAGAATTCGGACTTACTGACATCCAGGAATGTATGCATCCTGTGTCCAAAATATATGAACTGACAACAACAACCGTGAAAATAATCTACTTAAGTTCGGTTAAACAAGTGCCACTTAAGCAAGATGAGCAACGTTCTTCAGCACTTACTGTTGAAAATGTCCTTCCACCCCGAGGTTTTCTGACATTTGTTTTAAATCCAGCATTTGAACGTGATGTCTCCTCAGCTCCCGATGCATTGTGGAATAGGAAAGTGTTCAACCGATCCATACTTTGGATTCCTGCCGGAAGTAGTAGGTCATCTGGGCATTTCTCGCTTACTGTCTTATGAATACTATGGATTCGGACATACTATTCCACTAGTATACTGTTTTTGGCATACTATATAGTGGGGAAGTATGGATATTCGGACGCAGGGGCAATAGAGGCGTCCGATCAGGACGTGGTGTTGCTCTGGGCCAGAAAGTCCAGGGCCACTTTTTAGTCCCAGTCCGCCCCTGTGTATCAGTTTAGTTTGTGTGCGGGGGGCATAGAAACGGACCCACCTCAACTCCTTTGCGATCATGGCCCGTCACTCACCCACACCCTGATAGTTCAATTACTCCTCATGTTTGATTTCACTTTCCAGAAAAGAAGAATATACACTGTCACCTTGTTCTCACTTAACAAAAAGTCTTAATTCAGATTATTTATTAGAGGCTAAGAATCTAATGTGATGAGAGAGACAGAGGTATATGCAGTGGTAATAAAGAGCTTTTATAAAGCAAAACTCTTTTATTTATAAATGCAAACAAACTTTGCCAGAAGCAGGGGTCTTTGACCCCTAGGGGCTCCACAGTGGTACTGCAGAGGGTCTGCAAATTATTCTTTGATCTCAAACCAATTATTTTGAGAAAAAAAAAAAAAACATAAATATACTGTATATATAAATAAAATAAACTCTGTTCAAAATCCAATATTAAGTTAACTTCAAACCTTCGAAGATAAAATTGTACAATGTGCAATCTTAATGGCTTTCAAATGTAAAGTAAGATACTTGCCTAAAGTGTTCATATTTTTATGGCTGTGCATACAAGGAATGTATCAATACACAAATTTCACGATACAATATGATGCAGAAGCCTCACAATGCAATACAAAATGTATTTAAAAAAAATAAAAACATTTTTGCTTAAACTTATTCAAGGGTTCGACATAAATTTATTTAAACCTTAAGTGACACAACAATGTCTGACATTGGCAACATAAAGCAGAGCTCTATAATAAAGTAACTTAAACAACAGCACTGTATTTATTAGCAGTTTGTTATGAGAAAAACTCACAATTATCATGTTTTCTTGAGAAAAATGTGTCTACATTCAAGTAATTTTCATTTGAATAGCACTTTTCACAATACACATTTTTTAAAGCAGTTTTGTAAAAAAGGGATAATTCACCCAAATATGAACATTTATTTTACTCACCCTTATACCGTTCCAGATGTGTATGACTTTCTTTCTTCTGCAGAACCCATATTAAGATTTTTATAAGAATATCTCAGCTCCTCACAATGCAAGTAATTGGGTTCCAACATTGTATTGCTCCTAAAAGCACATAAAGGCAGCATAAAAGTATGACTATATGACTGTAGTGGTTAAATCCATATTCTCAGAAGTGATATGATAGGTGTGGGTGAGAAAACAAATTCTTCTCCCTGCCCAGTAGGTGACATGAAGAATGTGAATCACCAAAAACACAAGAAGAAGAATATGCAAGTTAAAGTGGAGATTGACTGAGCAGGGAGAATTTATAGTAAATATGGACTTAAATATTTCTGTTTCTGAACCACTGGAGTCATATGGATTACTTAGATTTCTGGAGCTTAAATAAATTGGCACTCTTTCACTTGCCTTGTATGGAACAAAAGAGCTGAGATATTCTTCTAAAAATCTTCATTTGTGTTCTGCTGAAGAAAGAAATTCATGCACATCGAGGATGGCATAAGGGTGAGTAAATGATGAAAAATTTTAATTTTTGGTTGAAATATTCCTTTTAAAGTCTTCAAGCCCCTATTGTGCAAGTTAAAGGTGATTGTGGCAAGAAAAAAAAAACACCTTTAAAACCCGTTGATAGGCATTGCAACCTCCCACGGGCCCGACGTCACTCTGCATACATTTATGATACAATTTACCGTCTATAAATTATATTAATGTTGAAAAATTATGCATCTTTTGAAAGGTCTAAGGGTTCAACATCAATATCTGGTTTCTGTTTCACAATAGAAATGCTTCAGCAACTATTATATTATATTGTTATTTGTGTCAGGAGTACCAATCGAAACATGCTAAATCAAAACAGGACTTCATCACCAGATGAATCCAATTCGCAGCACTTGTCAAGCGTCCAGTGAAAAACATCCAGTAGCACATATTGTCCATAAAAGTGATAAGAGAAATATTGATATATTCTCCATTGTTTACATGAGATTTTGTTGGAAAGAATTACACTTCGTCATCGTTCTCCGACAAACTATGCAATCTGAGCAGCATTTATGTTATACAACCATATATGTTCTGATGCATTAGAGTTTCAAAACAAAACAATCCCGCCACTAAATTTTGTGAATTTTGTAAGGCGCAGACTATAATTTTCTCTGTGCACCACCAGCCATTGGCCTTGAGGTATATTGTTGACGGACAGAACTTTTAGCCAGTGAGAAGAAAATTCCAACAATGTGCATGATGTAAATATTGTGCCGGTAGGCTTGTGTTTATTTCTATTCTGCAACGAGCTATCCTGTGACGCATTTTGTGGCGCACCTCTCTTTCAATACAGAAGTTGCTTCTGCATCCCGCAGTGTTGCTGTAGTATTATTATATTATTAGTACTAATAACTATTATAAGTAACATTGCAAGATACAGGCAGTACAGTATGCAATCAAAATAATCTGTATGGCCTAAAGATTATTTTTGGAGGCTGATTGTTTCTGTATGGCTGGCCATCAGTGTAATGTCTGTGTATGCATAGTGACAAAAGATTGTTTTTGGAGAAAAAACTTCTGTGCACTATTTGATATTTACCCACAGGTTTAAAATAAACTTTTTTTTAAAACATTTTTAACATCATGAAATCATGTCATATTTAAAAAAAAAAATAGAAAGAAAAAAATGGTTTAGAAGATGTGATATATGTAAAAGTAACTATAATAGCTTTCTCTTGGCCTCAGATCATTTTGTTACCAAGTGGCTGTTTTAGTTTTTGTCCCTAGTCAGATAAGAAAGTTTGCAGGATCCTCACTTTTTTGTTAGATCATCCTCAAATTTGATACATAACTTCTATAGACGTGTGGCTTTGAGTACTTTGTATTTCTGGGTTGCTCTGGCACATTTATTATTATTATTAAAATAAATTATTCTCATTTAACTTCATGTCGGTTCAAGGGGACAGAGTGGCCAAGTCGGGCTGTGGAGTTCTGCATGACTGTTGTTGTGAGGTATGGATGTGCAGCATGCATGCAGAGCGCAAGATGAGGCTGTCTCGTCTGGATGGCTCAGCCACACAGCTGTGGTCAGCCAAACATCCCGCTGCATAAGGACACGAACCCACATCAGTTCGGGAGGGGAAGAAGAGAGAGCATGAAGGACAGAGAGAGCAAAAGAGAGATCAAATGAAAAAGAAGCTGGTTAATTATAATAATTTACCCTAAGATTTACATTTCTGTAATTATTTATTCACCCTCTTGTAACTTCGAGCCTGTATGCTGTATATAATTTTTTTCAGTGGAAAACAAAAGGAGAATTTTGAGAATGTTCAAACAGCTCTTTTCCACAAAAGTTAATAGTGACCACGTACAGCTCCAAAAATGACATGCTGCTACGAATGTCCCGGTACATGAATTTGACTATTCTGCCGAGTTACTGATAACACCATACCCCTATCTCCATTCTCTATCACTCAGGTAGTATGCATACATACTTCATATACATATTTCATAATTCCAATTTGTAACTATTATATCTAAATTTTAACCATCTGATATCACATCCATGTCAAGCTTCTCTCACTGTAAACTATATACTTTAAATGCTACATATTGCATTACAATAAGGTCATAATTTGGTTCTGAACAATGCACTCCCACATTATAAGCTCTTCTAACTGTGCTTATTTTCGTTGTTGTTAAAAGTAGCAGAAGGTACTATTATTTATTATATATTTGACAAGATGCAGTTTTATTCCATTTTGCTGTTAACATTTCTTCAGTCATCTCTGCATTCCTACAGCTTGAACCACTGTAATTTGGGCATCTATCAGAAGGGGCTAACTGCTGGAACTAACCAGCCAAACCTTGATCCTGTGGTGTGAAACCTTAATAGCTGTATGTTATGAAAATGTAAGAGAAAACCTGTCAATTGAATAAGACACAATAGTCTTAGGCCAGGTCCACACAAATCTATTTTCATTTGAAAACTATATTTTCAGTTTCCTAATGTCTTAATTTTCCAAAGTATGTGGTTATAATAAATGTTCCCCGTCTGTCGCTCACTTCGACGTTGTGTCGAAGAAGCGACACTAGGAGTCTCTCTTGAGAGCCTCGCGCATCTCTGAACTTGAGAAAAGGCCAATGAGAAATTGGCAGACAGAATTTGCTTATCCCACCCATGGACATACGGATATAAAGGGAGGAAAATGAAAATTTTCAGAAATTCAGAAATTCTCTTCGGAGCGACCGGTTGTGGGAACAGTGAGCTGCGATTCACAAAACTGTTCACCTCATCTCTAAGAGCGTATGCTGTTGAATCTGTGGCGCATATCAGCAGCTTTCTCCTTCTCTGCCCGGCAGTGCAGCTTTGCCTCTTGTCACCTCGACAGCGCTGTCTAAAAGAGAATATTGTGAAAGAGTTTGATTCTCTAAAAGAGCAATACGCAGCAGCGTTGAACATCCTTTTCAGGACGCATCTTTTTAAAGATGCCCTTCCGCCTCTGTGTAGTTCCTGGATGCGCTCGATTTCTCTCTCCGCTCCTGACGGTCACAGGAGCTGCCTCGTGTGTCTGGGCCGCGATCACACTAAGGCAGCGTATGTGGATGGTTCGTGTTCTCACTGCGAGAAACTTACCATGGCAACGTTGTGGTTGCGGTTTTCCTTCCTAAAAAGGAACGCCACTCCAGCCACCCCCTGCGTCGCTCCTTCTTCCCATGGGATTGAGGAAGACCCGGCTGGCGATGGAAGCGATTTGGGGATGGCAGCGGGCTCGGTTTCGCTGGGTACATCCCCATGAACCACCCGCCCCCCCCGACAAGCTCATTGACTTCCGCCTGGGCTCAAGGTGACAACGGCTCGCCTCACGTCCAGTCTGCCTATCCCCCGAGCTGGATGATGAGCTTGCCACTGCTTCGGAGAGTTTTCCGGCATCTGACGTGGAAGACTTGATTGGGCTGCCACCCTCGGGTCAGCACGCCCAGTCAGCAGTTGACGCCCAGATTGCCGACATGCTTGCCCGGGCTGCCGTCAGCGTGGGGTTGGACTGGAACCCTCCGTCCTCCCCACAGCCTGGATGATTGGTTCCTCAGGTCTGGGCGCCGCTCCGTTCTCACTACCCTCGCCGGCAGAACGGTCCACAGGTACTCGGCAGTCCCCCAGGTGGAAAGTGCGGTTGCGATCCACCTGTGTCCTAAGATCGCCCGGTGCTCCCCTCCAGGGACTTTAGGATGACGTCGTCACTGACCACCAAAGCCTTCAGCGCAGCCGGATAGGCCGCTTCTGCCTTGCATGCCATGGACCTCCAGCAAATCCACCAGGACATGGCACTTAATGATCTGCACTTGGGTAGTCCTGACCCCGACATGTTGCAGGAACTGCGCTCAGCGACCAACCTCACCCTCAGGGCCATGAAGGTCACAGCGCGGACACTTTGGCAGGTGATGGCCACCCTCGTGGTTCAGGAACGAACCTGGTCGAGATGCGGGAAGTGGACAAAGAATGCTTCCTCAATGCCCCTGTCTCCCAGTTCGGTCTCTTCGGCGGCACCGTCGAGGATTTCGCCCAGCAGTACTCAGCGGTGAAGAAGCAGACGGAGGCCATCTCACATATCATGCCCCGTCGTGCCACCAGCACGGGCCGTGCTCCATCTGTCCGCCGAGGTAGTCTTCCTGTGGCTTCCACAAAATGTGCAGCTCCGCTTCAACCTGGGCCCAGCTCTCAGCCTCAGCGTTGAGCGTCCCACAAGAAGCGTACGCCCCCCCGTCTCACGAACACCCTCTAGGACCCAGAAGGCTCCCAAGCATTCCTGAGACAGACGACCCAGAGATCGAGACATTTTCTCTGCAGCTGGTAAGCAGACCACTCCGTCCCTCGGTGGAGGGAGGGGAGGAGAATCCTCAGTTCAGTTTGTTTTCTTTGCAGTTTGGTACCCACATTCTCACTAAAGGAGCAATTTCCAATTTCCAGCAAACAACACCCCGGTGCCACACCTCAACAGTTCTGGCACATCGGACATGGACCTCCTGCCTCCAGACCCATGACTGTTACCCGCTGGCCGGTTCTGATGAGTCTAGAGGAGGTCTCCATTGGACCTCCTCCTCAGTCACTAACCCGCCCCCTGCCAGGTTTGCTGAGCAAGGTAAGTGCTTTGAGTCTTCCCTCAGCACCAGAGCCTCGGGACAAGCTTTAATGTACATCAAAAACGATTGTCCCCTTAGTGCCCCTAGTACGGAGCTTGGATGCATGGCTTTCACTTCCCAATCCATCACGCTGGCTGGCCAAGACCATTCAAATCGTTTATGCAATTCAGTTTGCCAGGTTTCCGCCCCCATTCGGGGGCGTCCGCTTTACTGCGGTGCACGGTGAAGATGCCAAGTCCCTGCTCATGGAAATCGTGACTCTTTTAATCAGAGACGCGATAGAGCCTGTCCCTTCAGCTGAGATGAAGAAGGGTTTCTACAGCCCTTACTTCATCTTACCCAAGAAAGGCGGCAGCTTACGACCTATCTTGGACTTGTGAGTTTTCAACCTAGAACAATATCCCGTTCAAAATGCTCACGTAAAAAAGACACATCTTAACTTGCATCCGGCATCTAGATTGGATTGCAGCGGTAGACCTGATGGATGCGTACTTCCACGTCTCGATCTTGCCTCAACATCGACCCTTTCTATGGTTTGCATTCGACTGCCAGGCGTATCAGTACAAGGTCCTCCCCTGCGGCATGTGCCTGTCCCTTCGCGTCTTAACAAAGGTCGCAGAGGCAGCCCTTGCCCCGCTTGGGAAGCAGGTGTTCGCATACTCAACTACCTCAATGACTGGCTCATCCTGGCCCACTACCGAGAGTTACTGTGCATCCACAGGGACCAGGTGCTCAGGCACTTCAGCCACTTTGGGCTTCAGGTCAACTGGGAAAAGAGCAAGCTTGCCCCGGTTCAGAGCATCTCTTTTCTCGGCATGGAGTTAGTCTAAATAATAGCATGCCTCACCAACGAGCATGCGCAGTCAGTGCTGGAATGCCTCACCTTGTTCAGGCCAGGCACGGTGGTCCATCTAAAACATTACCAGAAGCTCCTGGGGAATAGGGCGTCTTCCACGGCGGTCGCACCACTGGGGTTGATGCATATGAGACCACTTCAGCACTGGCTCCAGACTCGAGTCCTGAGATGGGCATGGCACGGCGGCACGCACCGTGTGTTTATCACCCCCACCTGCCGCCAGACTTTCAAACCCTGGACAGACCTCTGTTTTTTAGGGGCAGGAGTCCCCTTGCAGCAGGTGTCCCGATGCGTTCTGGTCACCTCAGACGCCTCCAAACAGGGTTGGGGCACCGTGTGCAATGTGCACGCAGCTGCTGGACTTTGGAAAGGGCCCCCGCTGCGCTGGCACATCAGTTGCCTAGAGTTGTTGGCTGTACTTCTTGCACTTCTGAGATTTCTCCCACTAGTTCGGGGCAAGCACGTCTTGATCCGATCAGACAGTGCCACGGCGGAAACATACATAAATCGCCAAGGCGGCGTACGCTCCCGTCACCTGTCACAACTCGCCCGCCATCTCTTCCTTTGGAGCCATCAGTGACTCAAGTCGCTGTGTGCCACTCACATCCTGGGCAGCTTCAATGTGGCCAGACACGCTATCGCGACAGGGTATGCCCAGCGGAGAGTGGAGGCTCCATCCCAGTCAGTCCAGCTGATTTGGGAACGGTTCGGCAAGGCACAGGTAGACCTGTTCACCTCCGGTTGAGGATCCACTCGAGACAGACGCAATGGCACACAGCTGGTCCAGGGGGCTGCGCACGTACGCATTTCCCCCAGTGAGCCTTCTTGCACAGGTGCTATGCAAGGTCAGGGAGGATGAGGAACAAGTCATTATGTTGACCCCCTACTGGCCCTCTCAGACTTGGTTCTTGGTTCTCATGCTCCTCGCAACAGCCCCTCCCTAGCAAATTACCCTGAGGAAGGACCTTATCTCTCAGGGATGGGGCACCCTATGGTATTCGCACCCAGAACTCTGGGACCTCCATGTCTGGCCCCTGGATGGGTTGCGGAAGATCTAAGTGGCCTACCACCTGCTGTCATAGACATGATCAACCAAGCCAGAGCTACCTCTACCAGGCAACTTGACGCCCTGAAGTGGCACTTCTTTGTGAATTGGTGTTCTTCCCGGTCTGAAGACCCACAGAGGTGCACAGTTAGTGCTCTCATTTCTGCTGGAGAAGTTGGAGGGGAGGCTGTCCCCCTCAACCTTGAAGGTTTTTGTTGCCGCTATTGTGGCCAACCATGACGCAGTAGAAGGCAAGTCTTTGGGTAAGTATGACTTGGTTATCAAGTTCCTTAGAGGCGCCTGGAGGTTGAACCCTCCTTGGCCAAGCCTTTTTCCCTCCTGGGATCTCTCAGTGGTCCTCTCGGGCCTTCAGAGACCCCCATTCGAGCTGCAAGAATCAGTTGAGCTCAAGGCCCTCTCCCTGAAAACAGCCCCTATGATCACGCTCGCCTCCATCAAGAGGGTCGAAGACCTGCAAGCGTTCTCTGTCAGTAACCTGCCTGGAGTTCGGTCCGGCAGACACTCACGTCACCCTAAGACCGCTACCGGGCTACGTGCCCAAGGTTCCTACGACTCCCTTCAGAAACCAGGTAGTGAACCTGCAAGCACTGCCCCTGGAGGAAGCAGATACAGCCCCTTCGTTGCTGTGTCCAGTACGTGCTTTGCATATCTATTTGGACCGCATGCAGAACTTTAGACGTTCTGAGCAGCTCTTTTTCTGCTTTGGTGGACAGCGGAAAGTGAACGCTGTCTCTAAACAGAGGCTTTGCCATTGGGTGGTTGATGCCATAGCATTGGCATATCACACCCAGGCCGTGCCTGCCCCCTTGCGGGTTCGAGCACACTCGACGAGAAGTGTGGCATCCAGACATATGCAAAACAGCAGGTTGGGCAACACCCAAAACCTTTACGAGATTTTACAATCTCAGGGTTGAGTCGGTTTCATCCCGTGTTTTCTCAGGTCCGAGCCGGTAGAACTCGGTAACGCGGTAACAACTGACCGGGTGTACTGCTTGCTCCCACTAACTCGGCTCCCTGGATGACTCTTCTCTAGCCCTCTGAATTTCCTGACCAGACCCACTACGAGTACTCAAATTTCTCTGTACTGGAATAGGTGCTCCTCAGGTCGGGCCCCTGTGTGGACTTGTCCCACTGTGTGAATTTTCTGCGGTGTTTGTAGCAACCCACGTCTCCCTTGGGCAGTCCTCACTGCCCCCAGTCGCGGTGTTTGTAGCAACTCCTCTCTCCCAATGAGGTAGGATCTACCACTGCGCCATTCTCCACATTTGACCTGAAATCCCATGTGATGTATTTCACCACTCTTTACCTCCCCCAGCCGGGGCAGGTGTGGTCTCCGTAGGGTCTTTCAACCCTGAAAGAATAGGAATTGGGAAAGAACGCCTTCCCCGATGCGTGTGATAGCGCTAAGATGGTCACAGCCGCTTTAACTCTATGCGAGGAACATAGAGAGAGAAAAGGTGCAGCTGGCACAGCTTGCTCCCATGCTTGGCACGTTGCCTTGTTCCCCCCATATCGGGGTGTAGGGAACCAGAAGGTTATGACAATCTTATAGGGCGCACGGCCTGTCGCTTTGGCACACAACTGCCTGCCTACACCTGTGTCAGCAGCACACGTACACGGTTCAGTGCATGGCGTGATTAAAATTGGACCCCTAGTGTCGCTTCTTCGACACAACGTGGAAGTGAATGACAGACGTGGAATGTCTAGGTTACTGTTGTAACCTCCGTTCCCTACTGGAGGGAACGAGATGTTGTGTCCTCCCGGCCACTTCGCTGAACCGAGCCACTATTACGGACAAACCTCATTTTTGGCTCCTCAAGCAAAATCCTAAATGAACAGACGCATTTCCCTCCCTTTATACCCGTATGTCCGGGGGCGGGACATGCAAATTCTGTCTGCCAATTTCTAAATAAAATTAAATAAAAGTGTGGACATGGCTTTATATTCAGGAGATAACCCCTGAAAACAAGTTTTATTCATTAATATCTAAAGCAATTTGTCTTCTCTGGAACATTTCTTTTGTTTAAAGGATGTTTAGATATTGATACTTAAAAGACACTGATTAAGAATAGTATTTTTTTAAGTGTATTAAAATGACAGAAAACAGACAATGGTAAGAGAAACATTTGAAAAGGGCTTCAAAGCCTAATAATTTATGTTAAGCAAAATTCAAACCTTTTGCAGCTTGAGACACTACCTTTGATTTGCAATATTCAGGGTCAGAGTGATGGGGGTTGGGAGGCTTTCCCTCATTAGGGTCCACAGTTTTTTGCTTTACATCAGGGATCCACCATGAGGTGTTCTGGTTTCTGGTTGCTAGGCGATGGTGGCCTGATTAAGGAGTCCGTCGGTGGGCAGAGTTATCTCTAATTGACAGCTGCTAGCCCTGGGGGTTTTATTCCAACTCAGAGACCTCAGGATAATGGAAGGGCAGCGCTCCATCGGCCCCCATGTGAGAATCTGCTATGAGGGGGCAAGACGGCTGTTGCCTCTACCTCCATGGGAGTATGGAACGAGAGAGAGGGGGGATCAGGGTTAGAATGACAGCCACAGAGAGAGAGAGGGAAATGGGGATAAGTATGTTAACCAGTGGGAGGTTTATGCCCACAGTGCCCGGCTTTATGTTACTGCCCATCTTTCTCCATCTGGAGCAACTCCCTGTAGCTTGCCAACTATCCCACTTCAAATGAGATAATCGTATTACCCTTCATCCTCAAAAACTCACATTAAAATCCAATTATTTACAGTCACTGTGTGCATACTGGTTTCATGAGGGAAAATGCAGTAAAGAATTATCTGCTTTACAAACTATAGCTGTAAACATCATAAAGCAGATTTGTGACTTACATTTTCTTCAATGTGAAATTATGTTCTTGTATCACAGCTTAATGTTCAGATTCAACTATAAGTAAGTCATATGTAGGTTGATTTCACATTAACCTTGCATGACCCTGCATCCTTCTGTGTGGACACTCTGTTTTGGCTTCGCTATATGCCAACGCATAACTCAAATTTATTTAAAATGACGATCTCAGTTCAAGAGAACTAAAGGGTTAAACTTTTGACATACAGAGTAATTTAAGAAAACAACTGATCATAGCGAAGTTTGTCTTTGGGAGAAACGCCAACATAACTACAAATGGAAAGAAACCTAATTAAGTTTTTACATTGAAAACCTGGATGATCTAAAATATAAGTGTCTCTAGTTTCATTCGATATATAATTTTGTTTTTTACATACGAGCGATTTATCGTGAAAATGAAATGACACACTGTTTAACACAATGAACATTGTAGTGGACAATTGCGCTAGCTTTTCATTAGAAATTCTGGCAATGCTTTATAATACCAGTGCATGAATAATCATGCATTAATATCTGAATTAATAGTTACTTCCACATAAATTAATGATGGGTTATGGAATGGACTAATCAGGAACTAATGAAAAGCAAACATTAACTACAACTCGAATTTAAATTATTAAACTTTAATAACAGCCAACTTAATTACATGTTAGTACATGTTTGATAGTTAATGCATTAATTAACAATAATGAACAAAATAATTATAAGAAATAATGTGAAGTACTTCAACTTTAATTATTTAATTATTTTATTTATTAAATAACTTGTCCATATTAAAATATTTATTACTTTTAGCTGTCTGCAGTTTTGACACAAACGTCAATGAATGACACGGTATAATTCTGCCATTTTTTAAATGGACATAAAAAAAAACTCAACTACTTATTAAAGGAAAAGTTCACCCAAAATTGAAAATTCTCATCATTTACTCACCCTCATGCCATTTCAGGCATGAGGGTGACATTTAGGCACATTCATGTGTGACATTCAACCAAAATGGTGAATGTTGACAAAAACTGTTAAGCTCAAAAAGGAACATAAATGCAGCATAAAAATAATCAATGTCTTCTAAAGTTGTCCAATCAGTTTTCTGTGAGATAAGACCAAAATGTAACTCCTTTTTCTCAATAAATTTCCTTGGCTATCATGAGTTCAAACTCAATTACACTTCCTTGCAACATCTAGCACACTGTGCTTGCGTTGATCACTATAACGTGTAATTGAGCATGTTATAACAAAGTGTACAGTGATAAAAAGAGTTACATTTAGGTTTCTTCTCACTCAAAACTGATAGCATCACTCATGAAGACACGTATGTACCACTGGAGTCATACAGAATACGCTTATGCTGTTTATTTGGTTTTTGTACCCAAAATGTGTCTGATTCACTTGCATTATGCATTGTATGGGCCTATAAAGCTAAGATATTCTTCTAAAAAATATTAATTTGTGTTCTGCAGAAGGAAGAAAGTCATGCACATCTTGAATTGCATGAGGGTGAGTAAAAGATGGGAGAACTATTTAATATTTTCAAAATTTAATTAGAATGATCCATGTAAATTATGCAGAATAATCCTGCGTCATATAGGGATGTTTTTGGCAAACCTGAAGACATCACAAGTTATACTTTTTTTATTATTATTATTATGACCATATTGAATTATGCACATTTAATTCAAGGCTTAAGTACTTCTCATTCTTTCTTATAAAGCCTGTTATATTTTGTTTTTCCTAAAGTTTATTAATGCATTAACTATCAAACATGTCCCTACATGGAATTAAGGTGACCATTATTAATGCATGATTTCATATGACTCATGTTGTAGTAAATGTTAGCTCTTCATTAGTTCCTGATTAGTCCATTCCTTAACTTATCATTAATTTATGCAGAAGTAACTATTATTTAGGTATTAATTCATGATTATTCATGTACTGTTATTATAAAGTGTTAACAAAATCCTATACTTACTGTGCATTATCACATTGAGAGAAAGAAATAGCTTTCAGAGTCTTTACATGGAGTTAGGATGAAAATAATGTGAGACAAATGCAGACAGTCAGAACACTGGAGGTTAAGTAATTCACTAAATAGGGAGCAAATTGAACATCCTATATCTTTCCTATGCAGCTAAGTGCATTCACTCCTAAAATCCAACCAAAAGTTCAGTCTCAGGCTGCAGATGATGTTTTGGACCACTCAGCATGGTTTGCAGATATGAGACAGTAGTACATAGATTCAGAATTTATAATGTATTATTTATTTTAACATGGTTGGCAATGATTGGATTATGCTGGCCATTACACAGAATTAATAATGCTAATTTCTGATTGGTAAAATGCTTCAGCACTGGATAACGCTTGTTTGTTTGTTTGTTTGTTTGTTTTACAGTGCAAGGAGAGAACAATGAGTTTTGTTGTCAATGTAGAAAAAATCATTGTAACATAAAATTCAAATCAAGTCAACTAATTTGTATTTGTATATTTTTTTATTTGTGCTTTTCTCATTACACATTTACAGCTGTACAGAAAAGAAGCTGTAATGTGTGTAAGGTCTAAAATATATCACTACCGATACTCCTGGAAACAAACAATTTGACAAAAAAAAAAAAAAAAAAAAAAAAACACAGCTTGGTATTTTTTCAAATTTCACAATTTTTCCTACTGTGTACAAATATGTGGATGTCCATTTTTTTAGGGAAACTGTCTTTGGAATTACCTGCATTTACGTATAAATTTGATCTTCATCAGTTACAATAGTGAACAACCACAATTTGTTTTAACAAATAACACACACATTTTTGATTTTCTTGTCCATATTGAATACATATTTCAAACATTCACAGTGTAGGTTGGAAAAAGTATGTGAACACCTAGGATAATGACATCAACAAAAGCTAATTAGAGTCAAGTGTTGGCAAGACTGGCATCCAATTGAATGAATTGAATGAAACAAGATTGGAGGTGTGGGATATAGCTACTTTTATGTATAAAAGCACACAACATTTTTGAGTTTGCTATTCAAAAGAGGCATCTGCTGACCATTACCATGCCTTGCAAAAAAAAAGAGCTCACGAATTGTTGCTTTGCATAAAGCTGGAAAGGGCTACAAAGTTAGCTCAAAGAGCTTAGATATTTATCTGTCCACAGTTAGAAAAATTGCTTATAAATGGAGACTATTTAGTACTGTGGCTACTCTCCCTAGAAGTGGCCATCCAGCCAAGATAACTCAAAGGGCACACCTCAGAGTGCTCAATGAGGTAAAATAGAACCCTAGAGTGACAGCTAAAGACTTGAAGGAATCACTGTAACTGGTTAACATCACTGTTCATGAGCCTACTATATGGAAAAATTGACCAGGCATGGTCCATGGAAACCACAAAAGAAGCCAACAAAAACATTGCTGCATGCCTGAAGTTTGCCAAAGACCACTTTGACACTCCACATCGCGACTGGGAAAATGTTTTTTGGACAGATGAAACATCTCGGGTTACTTAACTATAACCCCTGTTCCCTGATAAAAGCGGATCGAGCTTCTCGTTCCGCTTTTATCAGGGAACAGGTTACAGTTAAGTAACCCGAGACATTCCCTATCAAAAAGCTACACTTTGATGCTGCGCTGATTTAGCACATTGGGAACGAGAATACCCACGCTACCGCACTGTGGGTGTCCGGACCCCTTACGGTTGTGTAATTGTGCTCACAAGAGCGTTAGAGGTCTCAGACATGAGCTTGTGATGTTGACTCAAGGACGTAAGAGCCCAGAGTGGCATGAACATCCAAACTATAGAATCTTATGAATGTATGCGGAGAGGACCAGCCCGCCGCATTACAAAAAATGTTGCAGAGGGACACCTCTGGCCAAAGCTTTAGAGGAGGTGACCCCTCTGGTAGAGTTGAGCCCTGATACCTACTGGCGAAGCTTGACTGTGTGCCTCGTGGCCAGGGCAATAGCATCCCTCACCCAATGTGACATAGTTTGCATGGTGGTGGCTGCCCCTTTGTTACAACCCCCATGACAAATGAATAGTTGCCCTGACTTACGCCACTGGCTAGTGCGGTGGACATAAGTCTGAAGGGCACGGACTGGACACAGTCTGCAAAGTCTTTCCTGCTCCGGCACTGTAAACAGCAGGGAGCAGAAGGGTTCGAGAGTGACCGGATGTATGGTCAAGAAAGGAACCTTAGGCAGGTTGTCAGGATGAGGGTGCAATATTGCTTTTGCCATTCCTGGAGCAAAATCTACACAGGATGGCAGGACGGACAGAGCCTGCAGATCCCCAATTCTTTTTAGAGAAGTAATTGCCATAAGAAAAACCATCTTGACAGTCAGAAGATTATCAGATGCTGACTCTAGAGGTTCAAAGGGGGTCTCAACCAGACCCTCAAGGACTATTGCTAAGTCCCATGAAGGGATCCTGGTCCTAGCAGGAGGTCTCCAATGCATGGCTCCACAAACGAGCAGGGGATGTTTCCCCAAAGGCATCCCGTCAATCAAGGCATGGCAAGCCAATAGAGTGACCAGAAAAACCCTGAGAGTGGCAGGGCATGTGCCTGCTGATAATTATTCCTGCAGAAAATCCAGAACTTAAGCAATCTGGCAGTTAACTGCATTTGCATTATGTGCACTGCACCATCTTTCAAAGACACCCCATTTATTGGCATAACTTCTTCTAATAGAGGGAGCCATAGCACTTAGAATGGTCTCAATAACGTCAGGTGAAAGCCCAGTGTTCCTCAGTTGGTACCCTTCAGGGGCCAAACATAAAGGTTCCACTGCTCGGGCCGGGGATGAAAAATTGTCCCCTGCGCCTGAGACAGAAGGTCCCTCCTGTCCGGAATCACCCAAGGCGAGCCGTCGAGGAGAGACATCATCTCCGAGAACCACACCCTGTTCGGCCAATGCGGCACTATCAGTAAGAGGCAGGACCCTTGCTGGCGAACTCTGGCCAAGACTCCTGGGAGCAGAGAAACCAGAGGAAACGCATACAGGCGCATTCTGGGCCATGTATGTGACATTGCGTCCAGACCCAGGGGGGCTGGGTGACACAGAGAGAAATAGAGGGGACATTACGCTGTCTGTTGGGAGATGAAGAGGCCCACTTCTGCTCTGTAAAATCTCAACCAGATTTGTTCCACTACCTCGGGATGGATTTTCCACTCCCCCGTCAATATTTTCTGTCTGGACAGTAAATCAGCTCCCACATTCAGGCATCCAGGGATATAAGCTGCTCTGATTAACAGGAGCTTGCCCTGGGCCCAAAGGAGATTCTGCCATGACAGTCTGTTCAGCTGACGTAAATGTAGACCTCCTTGATGGTTTATGTAAGAGGCTACAGCTGTGTTGTCCACCTATACCAAGACATGGCAGCCTCTGGAGGAAGTATTTCAGAGCCAGAAATACAGCCATCAACTCGAGACAGTTGATGAAACAATCAAGATGACGACCCTTCCATTCCCCTTGAGCTGGATGACCACTTAAGACTGCTACCCAGCCCATCAGGGAGGGGACCCAAAGTGAGGAACCGGGGTCTGAACCACATAGAAAGGGTACATAGCACGTGGCGTGTAACCCTTATCAGCCTTAGGGGACTGGCCCTTGGTGAAATACCCTGGCTTTGAGCCACAACTGAAACTGTCTCAAAAAAAGTATTGTATTCATTGATATTGATGAACAATGCAACCTTGGCCTAGCCTGAATTTTCTCAGGGTGTTCTGAATTAACTCAATTCGAATGGGAGACAATTGTGCCCGCATTCCATACGATCCCCAGATAGGTAGTTTTCTGAGTGGGAGAGGACGCTTTCCTTGGCGTTGAGCCTCAACCCCAGAGAAAACAGATGAGCTAAGACGATATCCCTGTGCTGTAATGCCAGTTCTTGTGACTGTGCTAGTATCAGCCAGTCGTCTATATAATTCAGAATGCGGATGCCCCGGAGTCGCAAAGGAGCCAGTGCTGCATCCATGAACTTTGAGAATGTGCAGGGTGAGAAGGCTAGGCTGAATGGAAGAACCCTATATATAGCCTTTTTCAACTGTTCTTAGAACCCACATAGAAACACCTGGCAGTAGTTTCCACACTGCCAGGTTCTCTGAGATGGGAATCAACTTTGACACTGCCTGTTGAGGGGATGTCAAGTATTCTGAGGGAGCGGGAATGGAAAGGTTTCGTGGGGATATCGGGAAGGTACAGATGGATGTTTCACATGCCCCAACCCGAGGGTTTTTTCTTCTTTGAGATGACTGCCTTGAGGTCTTGCTTTGGGGGCTGCTGAGGGTGACAAACCAGCCCTCAATCTCTACGAGGGGAAGCATGATTCGCCACACTTTGTTTTTGAGCCTCCCTTCTAGAAGGACCGGGACGGGGCTGGGTGGTCGACAGTCCCTCCCACTGAGTGCGGCGAGGAAGGAATTGCCGAAGTCCTCCTCATGACTCTTCGCTTCCTGGAACCTGGTGATAACTGTGTTCATAGTTCTATTTCTTGTATCTGATGCTCGACAGGTTGAGCCATAAATGTCTTTCCTTGCTGGCTAAAGCAGCCATAGACCGGCCAGTAATAGGGAATTGATAGGGAACTAAGGTTGAAATGTTTGGGAGGAACATGCAGCATTGCGTATGATGTAAAAAGGGCACAGCATACCAACATGAAAACATAATCTCAACGGTAAAGTGTGCAAGAGGAAGCATCATGATTTGGGGCTGCATCTGTTGCTTCGGGCCTGGATCACTTGCCATCATCAAGGGAAAAATGAATTTCCAAGTTTATCAAGATATCCTACAGGACAATGTCAGGTTGGCTGTTTAGTGCACCAGCTATAGCTCAGTAGAAGTTGGGTGATGCAGAACATTGAAGTAAATCCACTACAGAATGTCTTCAAAAAGAGAAAATCCACCTTTTGGAGTTGCCCAGTCAGAGCCCAGACCTTAACTCAATAGAGATGTTGTGGAATGACCTCAAGAGAGCCGTTCACACTGGACATCAGACAGAATATTACTGAGCTGAAGCAGTTCTGTAAGAAAGAATGGTCCAAAATTCCTTTTGAACATTGTGCAGGTCTAATCCGCAGCTCCCTGAAACGCTTAGTTGAGGTTATTGCTGTCAAAGGAGGATCGACCAGTTATTAAATCCAAGGGTTCACTCACTTTTTACACAGCACTGTGAATGTGCAATGGAATGTTTTCAATAAAGACATGAAAAAATGGAATTGGTTGTTTTTAGCTTAACCACATTTTTGTTTGTCTATACTTGTGAATTTTATGACAAGTTAATGCAGTAAACCAGCTAATTCTGAAGGGTTCACATAATTTTTCTTGCCACTGTAGTTACAAATCAAAAAGAGAAATGGAAAATGCACACAGCAGTCAGTCACGCTCGGTCTCAGTGGGTTAAAGTGCAAACAGTTAGTAGTTTTGCATGTGCAGTAATAATTTGGCTACATCGGGTTTTGCATCTTCGAGCAACGGTCTTCATCAGTCTGTCCAAGTATACATGACAATGTTTAATTGAATATTTGAAAGGAAGGACATCAGCCTAGTTCAAACAAATGTTAAATTCTCACCAAGTGTCACCTCTGTCTTTCGGAGCATTGATGCACTCAACGGCAAGGCTAGTTGTGGTTCGGTTAGTCTGACTAAAATCTCACTTTAAATTGTAAGTAAATGCACAGACTGTGGTGTATTGCAAAGCTCTTTGTAACTACTTTTAATGAATTAAAATTATTTTTATCATTTAACCAAATGATACTTAACAAAACAGAATAACTACTCATATTGTGAATATATGAGTGTAATGTGCTTTTGTGTCAAGGATTTTTCAGGAATGAGGACCCAAATGCAGGAATGAGACAAATAATTTATTAAACAAAAGAAAAACAAACAGGAAACACAAAACTCTCACGAGGGAGAAAACTGATAAGAAAACAAAAGGAACAAAACACGATAACCAACTGATAAAAAAGATAACAATCCAGACAGAGAAGAAGCACACAAACAACAGTAACAGACATGGGAACAAAACAATCCAACAAACACAAGAGAAAAGGGAGCACTATATACAGGCAGAGCACATGAGAAACAGGGGGCGGTTGCACCAGCAATATGTAAGTTACAACTTAGCCCAGTTGTGGCATAAATGGGCACTAAGTCACAATTCAAGCTCTACTAAATATTTGAGCGTTCCACCAAAGCTTTTACTCCGACCAAAAGTGACGGATAGAATAAAAAAGCAGACTCATTTAATGACATCAATGAGCTCATGTTGTGCGTGACAGACATCAATCCTTTCAACATATATTATGATGTTGATATTTACACTCGTTTACATTTACGAGAGAGAGAGGAATAAATGTACTTTTAAGCACCTCTTCTGCATAAAACCATTCAAACGGTGCATTTTTCAGGGTGCGTCGCCGGTGTCAAGTTTAAACACATTCAAAATATATGTATATGATATTAAAATTAATAAATGTCTATTTTCCCAGCCTGTTGTATTAGTATGTATTTATCACTCCTAATTTATTTTAGATACAGTTCCTATATATTGTTATTTACACGGGGCAAATATACTATTTATCAAATCAACTTTTATTTCGTATCATATTTTAATGGGGATATAATTTATTATAGCTGACCGTTACATGAGCAAATGATGTTTGAACATCAACCGTAAGATATGAAGGTTGTTTATTGGATAAATACAGGTAAACATCATATTATGTGACTACGCATTACTTTACGGAGTGCTTACAACCTACTAGTTAAGTCTTGCCTTAAGAACAGGTGGTGCAACCAAATGAAGCACTGACTTAGTTACAAACTAACTTGTAGTCACTAAGCCCTTAGTGTGAACTTTACGTCCTAATTATGTGAGAACATATGCACAGCTGGTGCAACCCTACCCAGGTGAAGACAATCAACATAAAGAGGACTAGACTAGGGGTGAGGTCAGAGGGAACAAGGGGGCGGAGTTGGCAGAGCACATGGCAAACATAAACACTTGGCCAGGTGCTCCCTCATACACAGTACAAACTCACACAGACGAAAAACAGACAAAGATAAAAGTGCAGACAGAAAGGGATCATTACACTTTTGTAATCTAAAACTGTCAGTACATTGTGTGATTGTTGGCATTTCTTACACCACAGAGACTCAAAATGCTTGTTTTCTATTAACAGCCTTTGTGTTGCATCACCTAATATTTTTATATTAAAAAAATATATATTTTGTTTTAGGGAAATGTGGTTGCTGCATATTTCAAACCTATAATTCTCCTGCAAATTAATGGAACACAATTACAACCATGTCATTTCAGCTTTATGTAATCTGTATGAGTGATTATTTTCATAGGAAATATGAATTGAATTACATCAGAGAAGAAAGGCTTGAATGGTTGTGATGAAGCTACCTTGCCTCCATTGTAATTATCTTCATATTACTATAATTATTTGGAAGAGCGCAAAACGGATTATTCTCTCTCCACTCAGCCCTGCTTCAACTCAGCACAAAACCTGTCACGTAAACTATTATTCTCCATGTAACTCACATTATGAAGACATTCAACAAACCTTAATTTTTTTCTTACTGTTGCTGCATTATCTAGTATAAATCAAATACAAAAAGGTTAAAAAGTCAGCTTAGGTTTCACACCATTCCTACATTATCCCTTTTTCGCTACCATTATGCCATATTAATGCCAATTTGCTTATTATTGGAATATCCGAATCTAAAAAGTTTTTGGAAAGTTTATACTGTACCATTTAATAGCATAATTTACAGTGAAGGTAATTTCATTGATTATACTTAATAACCTGACAATGTGTAAATGCCTTATTTCATTTTTTTTTTTTTTTTTTTTTTTTTTTTGGGGGGGTCTGAAAATGTTTTGGCAAACCCAATCAGCACACCTAGATTTTTACCCATAAACCCCATTTTGCTCTGCATGTAAACACCTTTGCTGGCATTCTATTAGCTTATTCAATGTGCGCATGTCTGTTTAGTTTTTAATAAAAAACTGGGGGAAAAAAAACATACATTTTTTTAATCTCATTTTAATGATATTTTCTTGTCCTTTTTTAGGTTATCCTTGTTTTGTTGTACAGCAAATGCAATGAAATACTATTAACTACCAAAAATCTACTAATTAAACTGTTTTATGTAGGACTGAGTAAAAAATGTTTTTGTTTTTCAAAAGCATCGCCATCTTCATCTGAACAATCTCTATATCGTTTCTTTAAATCCCAAGATCAATCTTTTATTCTATGCACACCCTTTTCTACAGTAAGAGGAAATTACTCACACATCCAACCAAATTTAGTGCTAATAGACTAAAAATGTCTGTGATTAGCCACTGGCTGGTGAATGTTCAGATTTCACTCACCAGTAATTGAGAAGTATAGTGTTAAAGATGTTCAACAGTTTGGTTTCAAAAGTCAAAAGTTTGGTTTCGCTAGTTCCGTGTAATGTGTGTTCAAAGTCGAGATTCACGCAACCTATGTGTCATTGAATAATGTAACTTTTAGTACCCTTTTTTGTTATTAACAGTCCGTTTGTTGTTTAAACAAAAAAATATACATGTATCTCTAATCATGCATACAATGGATGAGTTAAAACCATTCAAGTTTCTCTCGTCAATATTACAGAAGTGACGGTTTTCTTAAAGAGACAGTACCAGATTTTAGAGCGTGTTCAACAAATGTAAATTCTTGTAAATAGTACAAATTCTGCAATTCATCAATAAGCATGTAACAAAATACCATATGTGCAATATAAGATCATATTTATTGATGGATTTGTTACTTTTTATAAAAGGTAAATGTGACCAAAATGAAGAAAATAAAATCTAATTTGTAAAATGTATATTTTCGTAATGTACCTAGTTAGAAGATCCCCTGTATAATTAACAGCATTAACTGGGAGAGAATTTCTTTCATATGGAAGCATCTGAAATATATGCATATGAATCGACATCGACACAAATCAAAATTTGGTATCGGATCAAATCAAGAGCTTGTGAATTGTGTTTTGTAAACTTACTAAGCATAATCAGAGGAAGATAAAGTGCACTAAGCAATTAAACAATATTTAATTGATATTTATAATATTTAACATTCACTTTCACCAGTAGAATCTTCTTTTGTTCTGCTTTTTGTAAACTAAATGACCACTTCTAGACTACAGTATCTTTGTTTGATCTTATGTTGCAAACTGTACAGTGCATTTAAATAGGAATTCTCCATGACCTACAATTCTTTTACCCGGTGTAATGGTGGCGGTGCCCAGAATAAATGTTAATAAATAATTCAATTTATATATGTACAATAATGAAGCAAATAAATTGGGCGGCAGACAGGAATTGGCCTGTCAAAAATATTTTAACCAGGATAGCTAAAAAAAAGAAAGAAATTAACTAATTAATTTAAAACAAAATCACAAAAAGTTATAAATCTTTTTAAAGTTCTAGGGAATTACCACCAGACAAAATTTAAACAATTATACAAATTTTAATCTTGCAATTAAATGAAAATCAAACAGTCTGTTAAATAAAACAAACAAACAAACAAACACCGTTATAACATCTATTGATTGAAATGAACAAACACATGGCTGTGTATGTGTGTTTGTGTACAGGGTGTGGGTGTGTGTGGGTGTAAGGAGAGAGAGAGAGGTCAAGCTCTCTGGGGTATGTGAACGAGTGTGTGCTGGGCCAGCAGTGTTGGATCAGAGTGATGTTTCTCTCTTAAGCCAAAAAGAAGACAACAGGAGGCAGAGGATGAAGGGCTGCAGTGGAGCGGCTTTTATTAGAGCAAGCAAGTACCGGTTGATATACAAGTTGATATACAAAGAAAGAAAAGAAGAGCTGCAAAATAACAGCTGTACTTATACCCCCCTAACTAGGTCATGACTGTGGTCACTCAAACCACTTGGATGCACAAACACACATAGAACAATCTGTTCTGTGAAGGTTGTCGAACTCACCCAATCTAGTAAAAACAAGTTTTCCACATTCCACATATCTTCAGGCACACACACATACAGAAATCATCAAGAAGAGGTCAGTACAAGAAATATTTTTCATCAATATATTGATTATAGATCTATCAGTAGGTCGCATGTACCTTGCAGTGTGTGAGGCACTGGTTTGCAGGAATGCAGAGGGAGTATCACAAATGAGGAGACGGCTGGCCAGAACACCAAAGCAATCACCTTTAGCTTTAGACACTCGGTTCCGTCACAGCTCTGTCGCAGTGCACTTCGGCGGGTGAGCAGACTCTTTGAAGTTCCCTGTTATTCACACAACTCCACATGAACAACTAGAGTTCATTGTTTAATGGCAAGCACTTTTTAGTTCGGAGTGCTTTTTATCCGTTTTTACTGTTTGTTCTCTCTCCTCCATTCACGTTCCTTTTCCTTTTCACGTTCACAGCACATGTACACAAAGGCAATGGAAAGGAGGAGGCGAGAACCGGCTTGGCAATATAAGTAATATTTTAATTATAAACTTAAAACAAAGGACAAACACACACATGACGGACATGTCCGTAAATGATCTCTCTCTTGTCGCACCACCGTCTGCCATCTGCCTTTATCCTTCTCGGAGGCTTGATTAGCATGATACGGGACCGGGTATGTATCATCACAACCCGGGTCCGCCCTCCACCCTGCCACAGGCAACTTTTCCTCCTTGGCCATCTCGGTACCATTCTGTTTCACTCCACACCTGTCATGCCCCGTGTGCACTATGACGAGTGGCTTTTTTATACATTCATTCATTAGGGATTGGTGGAGGACCCTTAAAGTGACAAGGTTGATTTTCAGTCCACCATTTCCAGTGAAAATGTATTATACTCGGAGTTGGCCTGATCTCTTAAGCAGGAGTTCTTCATGGAGTTAGCGCTGCCAAAATCAACAGGATGACCCCTTGTGGAATAGTAGGGCATGTGGTGGGTTGCTGTCAACCTCATCACAGATGCAAAGAAAATTGCTCTTTGATCAGCCTGCTGTGTCTTATCCAACTTAATTGATTGCTTATGGTTATGCTTATGTCATGTAATGGATTTCAGAAAAGTTTGCTCGAAGAAGGCCTTGCCTTACCTGTCATTGCAATGGTTCCATTTCCAGGCCAACTAAATCCATTCTGATGAATTGACAAACAAGAAATGAAGACTAATATTAGGAGAACATTTTTGGAAACCAGACTCTTATGTAATCCTCTTTCTACAGATGCTTTCTAAAAATCTATGCTTTCCTTTCAGGCATAAGCGTTGCAATGACTAAAATGATTGTCATGGGCCTTTTCGGGTTTTTTTTGGAACAATAGAATAGCATGTTCAGCTTTGATGATGACTTGACTGACTAAAAGCAAACTATTAATATCTTCATTGCTGTTTTTTTGCATCTTCATCTCTCGCCAAAAGCTCTTGAAAACTGGCATGAATCCTTGATAGATCTGTCATGACTTTTTAGCTTTTTTAAGTATGCTCTGATTTGTCTTATTGGTACATCTAACAGTTGGTCTGTCTATCAAGGAGAGGCAAAGAATACATGAAAGAGACAATATGACTGTCTTGTAAAAACATGGTCTTTAGATTTAAATCAATCAATCCATTCCAAAACCTAATGCAAATCCAGAGCACTACTTGTATAGAGCATGGTGATGCTACCTATGTAGAGCATTTCAAATTAGTAGCCTATGAAATTCCATATGTCATATATCATGATGCATTAGAAAAACATTGAAAATATTTGGTATTATACTCTTCATAGGTCACACAGCAATCGTGCCAGTCTGGATGCAAAATAAATCCATCAGCATCGACTGCTGATAATAGTCACACAAGGAACTGAAACAAATATTACTATAAATATATAATAATAACTGCCTCTAATATTACTATGATAGTCTATACTGTATATAAATAAATAAATAAAAATAATAAACATTTAATCATACATTTATAGTGTTTGTATTAATACTTTTCACTTAATTCATTGTAACATGGCTAATCCAGGACTGAGTAAGATGTTATTTTTAGAGCGGAGGGGGACGGGGAATGACGCACGCCCTTTTCCAAATCAGCCTGATGGGGCGCACGAGGGATAAAGGTGGCCGGTGATGACAGTTCGAGAGAGAGAATTACGGGCAGCTCTGCTGTATGTGATTTGTGTGTATTTTTATTTCATTAAATGTTATTTATATTGTTATGACAGTTCTCACCTCCTCCTTGCCCATCTAAACCCATCACATTTATCTATCTCAATCTGATTCAGTGAGGCCATCATGTCTTTCAGCAGTGTTCCACTGACCCAAACTCCATGTCAATAAAGCAGTCAGACATGCCTTTCATGAACCAGAGATATAACCCTTACCTTCCCCTCACTGATATAACACGTATGTGTAATTTTAACCAGGAACCACCATCTCAAATGCTTCATTGCTGTGACAAACCTCTAGAGTCACTGGAGCACAAATCAAAAAAACTTCACTGTGAAGTTCAAAGGAGCTAAATGTTGAAACTAGATCCATCTCATTGCTCATGAGAATGTATTAGAGCTCCATGTAGGGTTGACACCCATCATGTAAAATACAGGATCGACATGTATTTAAATATGGGATGCAATTTGTCCTGTAAGGGACATCACAGCGAAATTGTTCCATTCCACAGACGTATTTTGAAAAAGTTTGAAGGAAACTTGTATGAGTTTTCTGTAAATTCCACTGATACTATTTTAGAGAGAGGTCTAAACAATTAATAATTTCATGCCTGTCCAACAAAAAAGAAGCAACATCAGCATCACTACTTCTTCATCATCAAATCTTTCCACCTTGTGTATGCCATACCAATGTTTACTCTAGTGTTTTGTCTCCGCCGGTCTTTCTTTCTTCTTGTTTCAGACCTCTTTTGCTTTTTCGGCAGTACAGCTACTGAATCTCCTGTTGTCTCAGATTCTAAATCACAATAATAAATATTTTCCATTGTATTATTTTTGTTCTTTGCATCACCAAACATCAATGCACTAAGCATAGCCAAGCGTATCTACATAGGTGGCAGCCAATGAGCATGAGGATTTTCTTCTTCAATGTTTAGTGAAACACAGCAGGTCATGTCATTTCAACATGACAAAACACATTGCACCATATATAATTAAAACACTTTTTATAGAAGGCTATTAAGAGTACAGACATCATCTCATGTTAGTGTGCACCATTCAGATCACCCTTCACAAAAACTATTATTTTGTTAATGTGTAAAACTTTTAAATTACCCCAAATTATTGAATGCACCCTTAAAACAAGATACATTTACTTGAAGCAACATATAGGATATTTAGACTTGCTTTAAAAGAATGTATCTTAAATATAAGTGTATTTTGTATTACACATGTGTGTTTTTCACTTGATTATAATGGTTATAATAATTAATTATAATAAATTATAAAAAAGTGCAGTGAAGACAAAATATGCTTATATTCAAGATCTATTCTCTAAAAGCAAGTCTAAATATCCTATATGCTGCTGCTCAAGTAAATGTATCTTGTTTTAAAGAATGTTTAGATATTTTAAAATATTTGTATTTTTAAAATTATATTTAACATTCTCAGATAACAATTTTTTCTTCTGCAGTATAGTTCCTAAAGTAAATGTACGTTGTTTTAAAGCAGTTTTTGACATTTATATTGGAAAAACAAGCCAAAACAAAACAAATAAAAAATGTATTTTGTTGCAGTGTATAATGGAGCAAAGACTCTCCCTTCTTTTAGTTCACTTCAAGCCATCTTTGACTCACACACACAAAAAAAAAATCTCATAAATAAAGCTGCGTACTGCCAATTTTCTTCATTATAAGAAATGCACAGTGACACATATATTATGATTCAATAAGTCGTGAGCAAATACGTTATAATCTAGCTGCAGTAAGCGCACGTGAGGGGGATGACTGTAAAATACAGACCCGTATTTAAATATGAAATTATGCGTCCGGTATCAAATCAATACGGGATGCGATTTGGCACGTTAACTGGTCAAATGGCATCACAGAAAAATTGTTTCATTGACTAAAGACGTAATTTTAAAAAAGTTTGAGGGAAACTTTTCAGTTTTCTCTAAATTCCACTGATACTATATTAGTGAGTGGTCTAAAGTGCATCTGGACTGTGAGCTGTATTTTCTTGCTCTCCTCAGTCAGGCGCAAGCTGCAGTGCTGCTCTTGTGTGCTGTCATTAGAGTTTCATATGATCTCATGTTACGTTAAATGAGATCAAACGACTATTTGACATTGAACATTTTTGTCGACAATGTTTTATTGTCGATGTTGTAGATAATGTCGACTAATCGTTTCAGCCCTGATAAAAATGTATTAACATTTTAAAGAATTAAAAATAGTAATCAATTTCTGGAAGTCATGGAAATATCTGAATAAATATGGAATGCATATTACAATACCTTCCTTTGTGGTGAAGTTTTGAGATGATGAAGTGGATACTTGAAAAATTAGACTGTACTGACAGGAGAGAAGCTTTGCCTGTAGAATGTCTCTAAGCCACCTGATTGTTCTTTCTTCCAAAATGCCTGGCACAGTCCACTGCTGTCATGGTTTAAACATGATCATGTCCAGCCAGACACTCATTAGTATGATATGAATACATGGAGAATCAATAGCAATAAATCAGCTTCTTGTGTGCCATTTAAAATTATTAAATGCCATTTTAAAAGTTTAGTGAAATAATATTTTTCCTGACAGGTGACAAGTGCTTATACAAGATAAACTGATGTAATTTCTGAAAATGTTTGTAGGAACAGTGTATAAACTTTTCATGGGTATCAACCTAACACTTTCTTACTTAAGCCATTTTTACACTGCAAAGATGGCACAAAAGCTGCATCTGAAATGGCATAAGGAAAGGTGTATTTCTACAGACTGTTGAATTCTGCACATACAGTATGTTGCATAAAAGCATTTAAAAATAATTACAATTGCATTAATAATGTAATGGGATTAATGTTTTAAATACGAAATTATAAATATAGAAATAAGCAAAATATGAAATTATACTTTTAAATGTAAAACTATAAATTATGAAACATAAGCTTATGACAACAACCAACTTTAAGGCAGCTCTGAGAAACAGATCATTATTTAAGCCTTTTTTTTACTAAATCTCAACTTTCACTTCCACATTCTTCTTTTGTTTTTGACGATTCACATTTGTTGTGCATATCACCACCTACTGGGCAGGGAAGAGAACATACAGTACAAAAGGACTTAAATATTGATCTGTTATTCCCTCACACCCATCATATCGCTTCTAAAGATATGGATACAACTTAATTTTATGATGCCTTTATATGCTTTTTGGACCTTCAGATTTCTGGTCACCATTCTCTTGAATTGTACGGATCTACAAAGCTGAACTATTCTTCTAAAAACCTTCATTTGTGTTCAGCAGAAGAAAGAAAGTCAGACACATCAGGGATGGCATGAGGGTGAGTAAATGATGAGAGCATTTTAATTTTTTGGTGAACTCTCCATTTAACAGGTATAGAGAGGCTGTGTAAAATAATTTGCCCTTTTTTGAATGAGAAAGTCCAGCAGATTTATACCAAGAGTGAGAGAGAAAGAAAGAGAAAGTCCAGGAGAGAGTAAGAGATAAAAAAAAATAAGGCCAGAGTATATCAGTAGTTTTCTCTGGCAATCGAGCTGAGATGCAGGCAGTGAAGAAGCAGTTTGTGACCTAATGACCCTGGCCTCAGCATAGCCCGGTATAGGATTAAATCAGGGCTGGATCTGGGCCAGTGCTTACCCATAACAAATACAGTCTGATAACATATCTTTTAATTACAGGCCACTGCACCTTCATCAAATTCCTTTAACCAACCCTCTGAGCCCAGCAGGGTCAGTGCTCCCTCATAACTCTATACATCAGGTGCTGGATAATATGATGGCAAGCAAGGTTGAGCATGGAATTATACAAGCCCATGAATGCACCAGCAGGTTTGTCTACTGGTTTATTGTGTCAGGAGGTGAATTGTCTTCCCTCTGTCAGCATCTTGAACAACAGTATCATGAAAAGCCTCTCGTAGTTCAAAGTTACCTGGGGACGTGTTTGTTAAGATACAAGGTGCTGCAAAGCTTTTCATAATCCACTTTAAACCTGCCTAATGAGTGTCTGAGATATAAAGCAATAATTCGACCTTTGTTCAGGGTGCATAAGAAGTGAATTTGTGGAAATATTATGTAGTAGACATGCAATATGCATCTCTCTCTTGCCAATTTATGGACAGAACTGTGAGAGCAGATCATCTCTGCTCTGGCATGTTTTTAATGTGCAGGAGCTCATACTAGATATTCTTCACGACACATGAACAGAGTTTTGATATAATGAGAGACTCGAAATGTATTTATTTTGACCTATACTTTTTCTTAGTTTGCAATTATTTAAGACAATAAATACAAAACCATGTGGTTGAGTGTTTTCACATTGTCCAAACCTTTAAATGAATCTTTTAGTATATGTTTAAAGGGATAGTTCACCCAAAAATGTAAATTCTCTCATCATTTACTCATCCTCAAGCCATCCCAGATGTGTATGACTTTCATTCTTCTGCTGAACACAAAGATTTTTAGGAGAATTTCTCAGCTCTGTAGGTCCATACAATGCAAGTGATTGGTGGCCAGAAGTTTGAAGGTCCAAAAAGCATATAAAGGCAGCTTAAAAGTAATCCATACGACTCCAGTGATTAAATCCATATCTTCAGAAGTGATATGATAGGTGTGGGTGAGAAACAATTAAATATTTAAGTCCTTTTTTTTTACTATACATTCTCCTCCCTGCCCAGTTGTTGGTGATATGCACAAAGATTGCAAATCTACAAAAACAAAAGAAGAAGATTGTGAAAGTGGAGATTTATATAAAAAAAAAAGAATGGACAAAAACTTATCAGTTTCTCACCCACACTTATCATATCGCTTCAGAGGACATGGATTTAACTACTGGAGTCATATGGGCTACTTTTTTGCTGCCTTTTTGGACCTTCAAAGTTCTGGCCACCATTCACTTTTTTTCTACAAAGTCATACACATTTGGGATGGCATGAGGGTGAGTAAATGATGAGAGAATTTTCATTTTTGTGTGAATTATCTCTTTAAAGTATGTAACTTGGCAAAATGCTTTCTCTTATCCCAATTTAATACACAGAGACAACTAGAAGGAAGCCATTCGATTGTTGAATCCCCCCCAAAATTGTGTCTAATTTAGTGACCAAGTCATGAGGAATTCCTGTTTTACAATTTCATTTCTATGCAAACATGCACGAGAGAGACATCTTTTACCTTTGACAAAACATCTTTGACCTTTGCATCTCATGCAGGATACTTTAAAAAGAACTTTAAAAAACATGTTTCAATACACCTGCATTCTGCATCTAGCTTTTGATCTGAATGCATTGGTTTAAATTGCCCCTTAAGCCTTGCAGCACCTTTGAGCTTTAATATATAATTTTGTGCACATTTAACTGAGGAATTTTCTCTCTCTACCTTTCTCTTTCTCTCCTCTTAACAACATTTGGAGCAGTTTAGTACTGTATGTAAACCAAGCATTCTTCAAAATGATATTCATTCAAAAACATAATATTCATTGCAAACCCATATACATTTAGGTAATGAGGCAATTATCTCCCCACAGATGTGTGTTTTAATGGGTAGATGGCAGCTAGTGCTGAGAACACATTAAATGGTTTCTTCTGAGTGCCTGCAGAAAGTGAGGGATTTCACACCATTTTATGAAGAAGACTTTTACATTTCATGCCAAATAATGAATTCTGAAACAAAATCGCAAAAGAAATAGATAAACCCGGGGAGAATCGTGGGGTGCATTTAAACACTAGGCTCCAAAGCCAGCCTCAGGAATGTCAATTATAAAGGAACCTGTCACCATCCACGCTGATAAGGCTGGGGATTTAGATTTACGCTTCGCTCAGGAGAGAAACCTGAATGTGGGCTTCCACACACACACACACACACACAAACTTAATGTGCAGCACATTTCTCTCTAGTTTTTTCATCATCATAGTTAATCAATACCTCCAGCAGGAATCGATATTGTGAAGCTGGAGGACGATCATTATCCAACGGTGGTTGAAAGTAGTCTGCAAACTTCAAAAATAGAGAAGCAACATTGTTAGGAAGTAACTCCTGCAGAGGCACACAGATCAATCAATCTCTATGGAGGTTAACTACATAGAGGTGACCTGAGTCTACTGAGCAGCAGCCAACACACACACACACACACACACACACACACACACACACACAAAGAAGGCAAGTCAGCAGAACAGGTGTGCATCTGACACCCTAACAGAGCACCAGTCAATGTAGTTGAAGCACAATTAGACAACGGCTCAAATTTTACAGTGTAATGATATTGATTAATTATTTTGTCTAACGTGAGGAAGTGTATCTGCATCTTATTGGTGTAATCGGTGTAACGAAATTGCTCAAATATTTACAATAAACAACAAAGTGACCTCATACTGCTGTGTCCACATACTTGTGGCCATATAGTGGAAGAAAATGTACATTTGCATAGAATAAATTAGATGAATACACATAGATGGCATCCATGACATCATTATGGTATTTTTCAATCCATTTGGCCACCATCACTGTTCTTACAATCCGACCTGCAAAAGCTAAATGAAATGCAAAACAAGTAGAAAAAAGATGGGCATCACTACAAATATAATATTCTTAAATTGCACTAGAAAATAATAAAGTGATTACATATAACAGCAAAGAAAAAGCCAGGTTAAAGAGTTTGGGTTCTTCGATTACCACCCAGCCCCTGAGAAAATAAATGAACTGCCTTTGCATTCATTTGTTTAGAGATAAGTGATGTTATGTTGAAATGACCTGAATATTGCAGTCTGGATATTTGTTTATATCAGTACATTGTGATTTCATGGTTTAAGTTTCTTTTTTTGTTTTCCAAGCTCCTCAAGTTTGGCTTTCACATTCATTTCCACGGGTGACCTTATTTAAGAAATGAAACATTAGTCTTGTGCTCTGTGGCTTGTCCGCTGTGGACAGAGACTAATGTGATGCTTGACCCTCACACTGACCCTCTGCTGGCCAGTGCAATCAACTCCACATCCCTCAGACTGCTTTGTCCTTTCTGGTCAAAATATGTGATGCATAGATGTAGTTCTTACTGTACACAAGTTTAGTCTAGCTTCAAGTGCTACAATGATGTATTTGGTAAAAGAAAGGGCAGATAATGCAGACTGAGCTCATGGAAAAAACTGAGAAAAGAAGTTGAATGTTTTGTCTGCTAAAATCAGTGAAAGCTTTCAGAATTTCGTAATATCCCAGTGGCGAAATCTGGTAATACAGTTGTGCACATTTTTTGAATAGATGGGATGCAAAAAGGCACTAATATACTCATTAATTTAACCCTCACCATAACAGAACTGAATATAGCATAACAAAATTGCTTTTTTTTCACTTCATTGTAAATACAATTGCTCACTAGTCAGAGATCAAAAGGGATGTGACGTTGATTTTTGGCGTGTCAACATTCACAACATGGTGGCCACATACCATGTACCATTCACCACATACAGTAGGGTCCGAATTTAGGTTGAAAAACATTCAGAACTAATACGCCGATTTTTCAAGTGATCTGAGGTGTGTTTCCCATACAACGACGTAACTCACTGCTGAACTACAATAGTACGATGTATCATTGGAGAAATTAACTAGCTAGTCATGCCTGTTTCCAGAAATCGTAGTAACTATGTTGCACATCCATCGTTACAACATGTTAATGACTTCTGTGGGTATTGAATTATTAAAGCTACTTCAGAAAGCTGTTTAATGTGAAAAAGCTGATGAAGACATAAAAGTGACATGCACTGTTTAATGCAACAGATACAGTGTGCTGCAATAGAGGGGGTTCCCTTTACATCAGACTCTGGGGTTCCTCTGATGCACTTGAGCACATATGCACTCTTTAAAATCATATAAGAACTTACTGGTATGCATTAACATGTACACATAAGCCATGTTCTCTGACAGAAACCGTTTGTATTAAAGTGCTTTCCAGGATTGGACTGGCCATCGGGAGCATTTTCCCTGTGGGCTGCTGGGTAATTTGGGCCAGCCTGCTGCTGTACAAGTCCTACAGGCAATACATGCGGCTGCCATGGGCTCCAACATGCCCCCGCTGACCCCTTTACAAAAGGAATATTCAATAAACTTTGTACAATAAAGTCAATACAATGACTTTGATTTTGAATAAGAATCAGACTTATTCACACATACAAGGAATTTGTCTTGGTGACAGAAAACAACCAAAAACAACATATTACGTATAAGATGAGCTTTGAATAATCACAAAATAACAAATAAATGTAAGTTACAACAAATACAATAACAGTAATGCTATAAGCAGAAAACATATACATTTGTGTAAATTATTCATACCGCAAAGCATTAGCGGGAACTGAAGTGCAAATAGCTGAATAATGCTCAAGAATATTTATTTGTGGATATTTGAGTCTTTGAGGCTTACTTTGTTTAAAGGATAGCAGAAACCATGCTTGTCAAAGGAAGAATATTCCTAGCAAGAATTGTCTCAAGAATAAACTAGGGAAGGACAAACTCACATAGAGTGAAAATATGAGTAATTAATCTAAATCTAATATTAAAGATATACACATTAAGAGGTTTGTTTTTTGTTTATTTTACATATATACACTCACCTAAAGGATTATTAGGAACACCTGTTCAATTTCTCATTAATGCAATTATCTAATCAACCAATCACATGGCAGTTGCTTCAATGCATTTAGGGGTGTGGTCCTGGTCAAGACAATCTCCTGAACTCCAAACTGAATGTCAGAATGAGAAAGAAAGGTGATTTAAGCAATTTTGAGCGTGGCATGGTTGTTGGTGCCAGACGGGCCGGTCTGAGTATTTCACAATCTGCTCAGTTACTGGGATTTTCACGCACAACCATTTCTAGGGTTTACAAAGAATGGTGTGAAAAGGGAAAAACATCCAGTATGCGGCAGTCCTGTGGGCGAAAATGCCTTGTTGATGCTAGAGGTCAGAGGAGAATGGGCCGACTGATTCAAGCTGATAGAAGAGCAACTTTGACTAAAATAACCACTCGTTACAACCGAGGTATGCAGCAAAGCTTTTGTGAAGCCACAACACGCACAACCTTGAGGCGGATGGGCTACAACAGCAGAAGACCCCACCGGGTACCACTCATCTCCACTACAAATAGGAAAAAGAGGCTACAATTTGCAAGAGCTCACCAAAATTGGACAGTTGAAGACTGGAAAAATGTTGCCTGGTCTGATGAGTCTCGATTTCTGTTGAGACATTCAGATGTTAGAGTCAGAATTTGGCGTAAACAGAATGAGAACATGGATCCATCATGCCTTGTTACCACTGTGCAGGCTGGTGGTGGTGGTGTAATGGTGTGGGGGATGTTTTCTTGGCACACTTTAGGCCCCTTAGTGCCAATTGGGCATCGTTTAAATGCCACGGCCTACCTGAGCATTGGTTCTGACCATGTACCCATCCTCTGATGGCTACTTCCAGCAGGATAATGCACCATGTCACAAAGCTCGAATCATTTCAAATTGGTTTCTTGAACATGACAATGAGTTCACTGTACTAAAATGGCCCCCACAGTCACCAGATCTCAACCCAATAGAGCATCTTTGGGAGTATGTATATATATATTTTATTTGTAGCTAAGTAAGTAGATTTATAATGCCACTGTTTTATTGCTGATCTGAAATATGAGTAACACTTTACAATATGGTTGTATTTGTTAACAATAGTTACTGTAACTTACTGTAACTTACAACAAACATTCTTTAACAGTACTTGTTTATCACTGTTAATGTTAATTTCAACTTAAGAAATTATTGTAAATTATTAGTTCATGATACCGAATGCATTACCCATTTTGTAAATCTTAACAAAATATGCTATTAGAATGTAACTTTGGCACAATTTTTAATATTTCAGTCTTTCCTCGAAATAGCTGCCAGAGGGCATGGTCAAAGTGCTTAAAGGGATTTTCCCAGTGACTACCCAAAATATTAGCATCATTGATTCTTTAGTCTTGTAAATGTAAAGTTTTAATTTTGTAGCTTTCTTACAAGTACACTGTTGATTATTGTGAACCTAACAAAGCTTCAAGTAAGACACGTACTGCATCTAAGTTAGTCATCTTTTGCTGAAATGGGTGTAGTCTAACTTTTGTCACCAGAGCTATGAACGGAGAACAGAGGCATCCTCCCAGTTAGTGAGCAAGTCAGCCATGGACTACCGTGGATAGCGGCCGTAACATTACAGCTTGTAATTGTACAATTATACAAGACTCTTGAGATCAACCATTTCGTTACACAGTTTTAGGTAAATGCTGGCCCACAGCTGAACAGTAAACCCTTACCAAAACAATAACATTACATAGCAAGTTAGCTGAGCTCTAGCGTGGATTGCAGACGTAAAATGACGTATAAAAATATATCCATCTCCACACTTGATCACTATTCATGAAAGTAAGAACGAAAAACATTCTGCCTAATTCTACACAATTGTAGGTAAAATGGGCCTGCAGCTGATTAGCAAATCTATTTCAACACAATAACATCAGGATAGCAGAGGCCTACTGCAGTACACTGGGTGTACACCATAGCTACAACACAAAACTCTGCTTTTGAGTTCTCAGTAGAAGATAAATCCACAAATAATCAAGCATATATACAGGTTGTGATCCTGAAACGCCAGATTGTCACAACAAAGTGGGAACTGCACCATCTATCAGGAGTAACTGATTTGAAAATCCAGCATTGGTTGTGGTTGTTCTGCTAAATATTTAAAATAAAATGTAACCTGTTTCTTCAATTCATCAGCCTTTGGAAGTCCAAACAAAGAGATTTTCCTTTTGCAGTGAAGAAAACAGCATCTTCCTGACATGGCAACAACACTAACCCAACTCATCCTGGCGGATAAGTCAAAGTAGTCCTTAGGCAGGCATTGTGCAAATGTGTCACATTGTGACGTAGATACTTTACGGAAGAAATGGCTGGACTACAATTCAGCCGTTTCTTGTAGTTCTTGAGCAGTGTTGTCTGCCGGAGAGAATAACTCCCTTTTCTGTGGACTTTGTGCTTTGTAAATTTGCAGACCGTTTACATGCACAAGCCACTATATTACACACTAAAGGAAAGGTAAAATCCCAAAATAGGGCCTCTTTAAACCATTTTAGAGCAGAGACAGTGACTGACAAATCAAATAGCTCACTGTATTAACGTATTAATTTTTCTCATTGTCAGATGCTGTTCGTGTCCACACTTTAACAGCTGGCTAGTAAAGAACTAGGGTTTGTGTTACCGAACAAGCTAGCCTCTAAATCCTAATTGCTTTTGGTTCAATAGCTTAAAAAGTAATTAATTACTAAGGCAGGTTGTAATGGAGGTTAAGGTGGCATTTGTTTTTCAAGGTAATGAGATGCTGTGCACACAGGCAAAGCAGATTTGATTGGATAATCGTGGTCCTGAATAGAATTTGTCCAGACCCTCTTTGCAGTGCCATTTAAAATATAAAGTGGAGGACCCTTTTGAGGAGTTTGCATTGTGGGAAAGATAATAACATTTAGAAATTTCCCTTAGAATTACCTTGGTAACAATAGTGTCTGCCAAAATCTGGCGGACGAGATGGCGCCTCCTAAAATTCTAAATTATTTCCTATGAAGGTACATACACAGTGCGTGCTCACTGTCTCCAGAGGCTGCTCAAAAATCTGCAGCACCACAGTGTGCAGCTCGCATAGTTTTTCATTAAATGTGGCTCATATCATTATCAAAGGACAGTAATTATTTACTCTAGCCCTTGGTGGATGATATATTGTACATATGCATATTTAATAGAGCCTACACAATGTATTTTCAGTTACAAGTATGTATTTTGTAGATTGTCAGCTTGAATGAAATCTCTTCAAAACTACATGAAGAGAAATTGCATAATAATTTCTAATCATTCAGATTGCGCAGTTTTATGCACTAACCTTCAAAATTCCCATTTGTGGTATGACTGTGTGTAATTTATGTTGTACAATAAAACGTCCATGCATCGTCAAGTAATGTTTACCACAGACTTTATTTTTCTCATAAGTGAATAAAAACCCCATTATAAAAACCCAAAGGAAAATTCAGAAGGAACCCAAAGAGAATTCTCTTCTGGGTTTTTGGACTACATTTATGCATTTGGACTACTACCCGAACAGCTCTATTGTGATACCTGTGCCATGCGACCTGCTTCAGTAATTGTTATATCACCCCCTTGTGATCTTCCAATTTGCCAGACATTAAACAGAAGCCCAACTGAGTAAATTGGAAAGAATACAAATTAGGCTTCTAATTTAAATGTTGGCTAATGTTAATATATCAATGCCAGAAAATTAAATCAATAAAATAACATGTCGATCAATAATAAATATATCGCTATTTTATGACATTCCTAGTTATTATTGTGGTTTAGATCACATTAATTTATTAGGGTTTTACAGCAGTAACAATAACTTCTTGGAGACAACCAAGATTACCATGGAAAAAAGGGCTGTTATGATGGATGGATTGATGGATGGATCGATAGATAGGTAGATAAATAGATAAATCTAGGCAAAGAAAGGCAATCTTCAGGGGCGAAAGGAAGGACAAGCTCTGTGTATGTGTGTGACTTTGGGGAAGATTAGGCATCTTCACCTTTGAATAAGGCTGAAGATAGTCTTTCAAGAGGAGGGGGGAATGGCCTAGCTCAGCACTTTGTTTTCGCAGGCTTTGAGAGCTTCCTCTGGCTGGTTCAGGTTGCCAGGCTCTCTAGTAGAAGCGGCTCATTGTCTCTTCCTCACAAAAGGAAGATCACAATGATCGACAGCACATTTAGTCAGAGGGGCTTAATTGGCAGTGGTTTTCTTGTCACCACCCCCTGGGCTTGTAGCCTATTTGACCACTTTAGTTACAGGTGTTCTTGTCACACATACAAGCAATGTATTATATTAGGCTTACTGTTTGCACATATAAAGCATGTTTTGGGAAAATTGTAATTTAACATATTAACTGAGACACATTAGTTGTGAGATTCTCAGTCATCATTATAGACCCACACTGAATCTGGACCATACCTGTCAACATTTGGGTACTAAAATCCAGGAGACCTCTGAGTGGGGTGGGGGGTGCTGGATGACAGAGTCAGGCTAAATACATACAAATTGTGCCATTGTGATTTAATGTACTGAGTAATGTCTTTTTTCCCACCGTGTTCGATATTAAAATCAGTGAGACATACTTTGCAAATGTGTGTCGTTAAAAAGTTTTAAACATGTATATTTTGTTGTTTTTATTCGCCGGAGCACCACCTGAGTCTTCTCCTCCCATAATAGGTTATAGGTTGTCAGGTAATAGGTTGCCAGGTTGAGGTCACAAATATGTTGAAATTTATATGATATGTCGATTGTGTGAGTAGGATGCGTTTCATACCAGATCTGGCAACTGGATAACCTTGGAATAATATATTGATGTGATTATTCATATAACGAGATTTGGGACATACAAATTACAGGAGTTTCCCAGGAGAAATAGCAAAACGGGAGGGGGGTTGGGAGATGGGTGTGAAATACAGGAGACTCCCGGGAAAAATGGGAGTGTTGACAGATATGATCTGGACCCTTTTTTTGAATTCTGTTGAGTAGGCATATATTATAGTACAATTATACTTCATGTCACAAGCCAAATTCAAACTCTAGTTGCCTAAAACATCAATATACATATTCTACCTTCCAGGCTACATCTCTGACATCTATTTGACATTTTGCCTTAGCTTTGTCAGTCTCCATTAGAATACTGATGTGCAAATAGATGTGCTGAGTGGTAGTGCTTTTTACACTTGGAAAAATAGTAATAATTTTTATATTTAATGGCTTGGTAACACTTTATAATAACTTTCATTAATTAATCATTAACAAACATTATATAATACTTAACAGGTCATTAGTTAGTTTATATTTGGAAATGTTCAAACTATGATATAAAGCACTATGATATAACATTGTTAATATTAACTAATGATTTTAACAAACATATCAGCAAACATAATGCTTAACAGATCATTAATTCATATGAATTCAAATACTTATATTTATATACATTACATTTTTTTTTTTTACAAATGTTATATAATGGTTAACACATTATTTGTTAATTTATTTTTGAATGCATAAAAATGTCACTAAACCTTTTCACAAATGATTCAAGAGCTCATGCACTTTTTTACATTTACAATTTTTTTTTGAAATTATTCATATTTTCACCAGGGACTAAAAACAGTTCAAGGAACCAAAATAAAAACAGAATATGAACAACATTTTTTGCAGAATGTAACCGAAAACAGGAACGAAGTGATTTTCAATAGTTCCGGACTGAAAATGTTATTTTTAAATGCTGGTAACCTGTTATAACCAATTAATTTCATTCTGATAATTTTTTCATGAAACCTAAGGCCAAAGGGTTTATTACAGTAATTTTTTGGAACTACACTATTTCACGTTGCCCTAAAAAAATAAATATGTGCTTTTATCCAGAAGGAAACCACTGCAACACACAGTTATTTTTTAATTTACTAATTTACCATTGTGGATGTTGCATTCTGTGAATTAATAACTTTTTAACAACTATGTAACATATCACATATACTGTACATGTATGGCTAATCCAGATACAAGGAAAACATTATTAGAGGTAAAAAATACATTTCTTAGTTGTTTCCAAGTATTCAATGAATTATTGTTAGATATGATGCATTAATACAGATTTAATGCTGCCGGGTTTTGCCTGAGAAGCAGATCTGTAATTAAAATTATACTTAACTGTTAATTAACTGTATTCTTGTTATGATTTCCATACTGATAAATACACCACATAGTAAAAAAAAAAAAACTTATTAATAACCTTTAATATTCATCTAATTAGTAACCAAGGTCTGTAAAAGCCACTCATTTGCTGTTTGATTGTTGATTGTATGCAAGCATGTATTTACTGTTTACACGTCAGATATTTATAATTTATTTTGCAGTACCCAATCTGAAGTTGAAACTATTCAACCATTGTAAATGTTTATAGAAGGTTTACAAATAATTATTTATTAACTTTATGGGCACTGGACTTTGAGCTACTGTAACAAAGTTTGTGTTAGGGGTGGTTTGTTAAATTTAGTTTAGTCATGACAACTCTCGCAAAGACTTGGCATGCTAATGTAGAAGTTACATATTGATAGGATATTGCTTTTGGCAGACTAGATCTACTATACTGCTGCTGCATAATTATAAAAACGCAAGACATGCTGCATCAAACATGTATGAAGTACTGCTGCACAAGTAGACACAAATACAATCCCCATGTAGCAGATCTAGATGGGCCGAACACTATGTTCCTAATAAAGTTCCAGATGTGGTCTTCAGCTGTTGTGGCCCATCCACCTCAAGATTCGACGTGTTGTGCTTTCTGAGATGCTATTCTGCTCACTACATTTGTACAGAGTGGAGTTACAGCAGCCTTTCTGTCAGCTCAAACCAGTCTGGACATTTTCTGTTGACCTTTCTGTGTGCAGAACTGCAGCTCACTGTTTGTTTGTTTTTTCACCATCTAAGTAAACTCTTGTACGTTAAAAGCCCAGGAGATCAGCAGTTACAGAAATACTCAAACCAGCTTGTCTGGCACCAACAATTATACCACGGTCGAAATCGGTAAGATCATAATATTTTTTCCCAATTCTGATGGTTGATGTGAACATTATGTGATTATTAACTGAAGGTATTGACCCATTTCTGCATGATTTTATGCATTGCACTGCTTGCACACCATTGCCTGATTAGATAATTGCATGAATATGTAGGTTTACAGGTGTTTAATTAAGTGAGTATTTTTTTAAATAGCATTATTTGTTAAAATAGAACATGCAAGTCATTTAAATTAATGTTTGGACACCAGCAATGAATTAGCGCAGTTTGTAGACATTTCAGACTAAATCTTCTGGGGAATATCAAACTTAATCCTAAATTTACTCCCTTATATCCTCTACAAATTTAGAGAGCCTGACTTATTGACACAGCAGCATGTTATTATACTGTTTGGGTATATTTTGAGCAACTTTGCAGACACCATAAACAATAATCTGTTCTTCCCCACTTTTGAAAAGCACCAGAAATGCCACTGGTGAGCCTATTACATTCTTATGATAGCTGAAACCTCTTTCATAATGAGAAAACCCCTACAAAACTAACACACAAGAGGTGAGAAGTCATTTTTGTCAATGAATTTGTCACTGGCATATGAACTCTTTCACTGAAGGCTTTCACTGCCGTTCCACAGTGTAGATTTTTTTCTGAAGGCATTTTATGAAACTTTGGCTACAGCAAACACTACTTAAAATTGTATTCATAATGCATAAATATACTTGCAGATGAATATGACTCCATATAGATCAGATCTATTACAGCTTTCAGTTCAGGGCTGATATTCAGCTCATGGTGAGCTCTGCAAAGCTAAGGAAGACCTGTTGAACCCCCCTTTTACCCCATCACATTTCAGGCATTTTGGGCAGATCTCTTAGGATTTAACAGGGTCTTCAAACCATACAAAAACAAAGGAGCTGGCAGGCCTTGATATGGGTTTAATCTGAGGTTTGATCAAAGATTGGGTCTTAGGTCCCATCCTGAGGGCCTGAAATGTGCTCTTGTGGTCCCCTCTAGTCCTCACAGAGGATTAGGAAAGAGAGAGATACAGGTTTAACCTGTCTTTTTGCTCTCCTACTGTGGGTTACATAACACAGGTATCTCTCCCATTGTCTAGCCCACTAGAAAATTTTAAAGAATACTGTGTATCTACAATTTTTAGGTGTTTCATCCATCCATCCATCCATCGTCAACCGCTTATCCTGTGTTCAGGGTCACGGGGGGCTGGAGCCTATCCCAACTTACATTGGGCGAAAGGCGGGGGACACCCTGGACAGGTCGCCAGTTAGGTGTTTCATGCCCTAGCTTTTTTACTATTTTGTAAGATAGAATATTTTATTGACCAGTTAACAAACCAGGACCAGAACTATCCATTTTATAATTCTATGGAGAAGTTGAGCTAGCAGTATATTCTATTGAGATTCTTATACATTTGCAGGGCAAATGGTGTACATGGTGTCTCCAGCGAGAGAGAATAACTGGTGGAGACATTCACCAAACAACCTCAAGGTCCCTTGATCTGCAGCCAAATTAGATTAAAATCTACTTATCTCTACTGCATTACAAAAAAGGAATACTAAACAGAAAGAACACTTAATTGAAAGGACAAATTGTAAATAAAATATAAATAAACTGAGTGACTCCAGCCAGGTCTCCTAAGCAACCAAATTGGCCCAGATGCTAGGGAGTGTATAGTCACATGGGGTAACCTCCATGTGGTCACGATTAAGTGGTTCTCGCTCTCAATGGGGGGCATGGTAAATTGTGTGTGGATTGTGGAGAGTAGCATGAGTCTCCACATGCTGTGAGTCTCTGCATTGTCATGCACTGTCTCAGAAGCAGAGGCAATTGAGGATTGAGGTGAGTAACCGCACCACCATGAGGATCTAGTAAGTAGTGGGAATTGGGCATTCCAAAATTGGGGAGAAAAGGGTATAAAAATAAAATAAAACTTAAAAAATATATAGATTTTTAAGAAATACAAATTCAAAAGTATAAAATCTTGATTCTCACAGACACTCATTCTCAGCGGTCATCCCTAACACATACTCATACATCAGCCCTTCCTTCACTTCTGAAACTAACATTCCTGGCAGGCAGGGAGCTTTGAAGTGGGCAGTGTGTGAAAGAGCTCCTGTTACAAAGCTGAGCTCCAAGAAGGAGGCTCTGTCTGGCAGTGGAGAACAACACTGGCTCAAGGGCTAATCAGGAATCCAGCACACTACGCACTCTGTCCCCTACTCGCAGCTGTAACAAGACTCTGTATTTGGAGGTTAAGAAAGACTGAAGTTGAGTGGCAGCTGTGGACTGGACCAAAAGATGAGAAGACTTTTCCTCTTAGCTGTCTGTGACTCATACACATACATAAACATACAAGGGGTCAAAGGGTGTATAGTGTTATTGCATGTGTGCATTTGTGCATGCGTGTGTTATTAAAAAAGGCTGAGTAGTCTTTCTCTAACCTTTTCCATCCCTGACCTCAGGGGCAAATCATCAGGCCCCCTGTGGCTCCCTTTCTTCCCAAGACACTTTAAAGTCTTCTTTTAATATAGATCAGAATAGTTCCTATAACATGACAAAAGCCAGAGCCATGGCCTAATGTTTAAAGGCCCCAATATACTTCCAGAGAAGTTCTTATTCGTTCTTCGTTCAGGGGTAAAAAGAAGTTCTAAACAGCCGGGCAACGGTAAACTGTTTGCAAATATTCAGACAGCCGCCATACCGCTGTGGGAGGCATTTAGAAGTATTTAAATATGAGGAAGGTAAATGTAAAAGCCTAAAAATGTGTAAGCAATGACTTTATGCCTTATTCTATGAGTAGAATACAAACTAGATTTGTAAAAGATGATGTTTTAACCATTTAAATTAATTTACTGTAAATGCTGTAGAACATTTTTAATTTGTCTATTTTACATTCTCAATTCAAGGCGCAAATGCGCTAACAAGCTATACGCAGCCATACTATGTGCCGATTTCACTCTGTTGTTGTAATTCATGATGACACTGATACTGCTGCAAAGATAAGTGTATAAAAGAGTTAATGTAAAGAATAAAGACAAAAGAATGATGATAGGCTTACTTAAGAAAATGTCTGAATTAGTGATGGGAAGTCCGATTCATTTCCATGAACTGGTTCAAAAACCGATTCAGCAGTTCTTTTACGTTATCACGTAATGACGTGTCTAGTACGTAATTCTAATATCATAGAGTCATGATTTTCACGCTCAAACATTTAAATGAATCCATATGTGAATGCAACGTATATTGCTGATAATATTCTTCTATTCAATTAAGTTACAGTTTAATAATAGTGTTTGTCATCAGTGTTTCATTCTGTGATCCTTGCACGTTTAAATTGTTAATAGTTTAAATGTTATTTAATAAAACTAGTTCTCATAAACTAGAACTATGAATAGTTCCAATATGTTTTGTTTTTCATTAAAGAACCCCAGGCTCGTTCATGTCCTCAGTACATGAATGCTCATATCAGCAGCTCATTAACCAGACTCCTTGGAAATCCTCTGCAAACTTCGACAGTTCGTTGACTGACTCATTTGGTTCTTTTTGAGTCTGACATGACCGAAGTGCTGACTTTCGATTCTGCCTGTAGTTTTGATTCCTTTATTTCAAACAGATTCTTTGGTTCAATAACCAGTCTAGTAAACTTGCAAGAACCACCTGCCTGTATCTCGTTCATTTAGAACTCGATCTTAGGCTACAAGTCTTCTGCACTTAGTGTAATTTTAGGCTACGTCTACATTAATCCGGATACATTTGAAAGCAGCTTTTTCGTTTCAAAATGCTCTCCGTCCACACTAACGTTTTCAAGCATTTTCCAAAAGTTGCATGTCAACACTGAAACATGTGAAAATTGCTTAAATCGCGTCACTGCGCATGCGGAAAATCATGGTTTTAGAAAATGTCTCTACTTGAAAGATAATACAGATGTAATGCTGATCATACAGATGCTAATAACTCTGCATGCCGGTGTGTTCATGTTGACTGAACTGACTGAACAATGTAAACAGAATTAGCCTAAAGTTAAGTGGAGCTCAAGGTCACACCAACTGATGATGTGGAGCTGGCAAGAATTTTTCCAAAAATTTCGCCCAGACAAGCTGTCACGAAACACCGAAACGAATGCAGAAACACTTTCTTGCCAAATTTTGTTCTAAATGATGTCACAACAATTTTCTACACATCATTTCATGAACTAACGGTCACTGAGTCTCATCTTCAAGACACGCATTCTGCTCCCATTTAAACCAGGAAATTATCAGAGAATGCATTTTTGAAATGTTAAATTGCATTTTTACTCCACTGCCGGTTTAGTTTAGGGTTAACGTTTATGTTAGGGGATAGGATTCATTAATAAAATATGCATTTCTGTTGACTGTTTTACATAATTTACAACAAAAACTACATCTCGTTTTTAGAAACTGGAGCTCACACATGCCAGTACATTCAACAACACTTCCTACTTTGGCCACTGAGGGCAGTAGTTCAAATTTCGGTAGCACCGACCAATTTCAGCAGCATATTTTTCAACCTCCACTTGCCGAATTTTCATAGTGTGATCAGTCTGAACTGGAAGAGCTATAAAACACATCATTTTAATCTAAACATATCAATATACATTTTCACCTCAGGGTAACTTTTGTGTGGTATGAATGGTTCTAAATTTTTGCCTCAAAATGTTTGCACACAGGTTTAACGCACAAATATGTGAATACACACAGTTAGAGAATGATACCAATTGTTCCTATCAATAAGCAACAAAAAGGCCACATAAAAATGTTGATATCAATTCAAAGTTAGCATAACTCATTAACACTCAAAAATATATATCGAGAAAAACAAATCAACACAAATTAAATAATAAAAAAATAAATAAAATAAATGCTAAATATCTAAACAATCAATGTGATTATGAACTGGAACAACAAGGCCTTTCTCTTTTCCTGTTTCCATCCAAAAGGTTTCACATAATACAAACACCTGAAACTCCTCCTGAGAAGCAAACACCACACAAGACGAAGGATACCCACGTCAACAGCACGGTTGGATAATGACAATCTCAGGCTGACATGGAGCCATTATTTTGAAATTATGAAACCATTAGCTCTGTTCAGCCAGCATGTCCAACATGCATGTTCACATACAAATAGCTTTTATTTGTACTCTACGCTTGGATAATAGAGAGGTGGCAGTTCGAATTTTGAAAAGAAATTTAAATAGGGAGTGACGAAATGTTGAAGGGACCACAACATTGCGGCTGAAAACACATTTAGGAATAAATTACAAATTTCATGCCTCGGCCCGTTCTTTATCAAAACTCACACAAAGACTATCAGAGGACAGCAGTAATTACATAAATATTCATGAGTGTGCTCAACTCAGAATAACAAGCATATATGTTTCCTTAATTATGTCCCCGGTTAACTTTGATAAATTTTGTGTTGTGGTAAATCTGGAGATGGTTTCAGAGAAAATGTTGTAATGGCCATGAACTATATTGGCTATACAGAGGACAGAAATGATAAACCTTTTGTTTGTTAGTTTTTCATCTTTGGACATTGTACGAACGTTCCTAGACTATGTTAGTTTCATTTTAATGAGACACTTCTGGAATTGAAGTAGATGATTTGTTTATAGGTACTCCTTCCTTCATTTGTTTGTTAGTTGTTCATGGATTACTTTATTGCGTGGTGCTATATTGATCCATTTAGACTCTATTCTCAGAAAACCATTACTTAATCCACTAATACATCTGTTTGAAAACAGCTGTAAAGATCTGCTGTGTGTTTTGTGAAATATAGTGAATTGAATGTTCTTGTATCATCCTATGATTCAAAATGATGCTGGAATACATTGGTTGCATTAATAAAGAGCAGAACATGCCAAGGTAGCTCATACTGCATTGTCAATGACCTGTAAGATTTAGTAGAAAAGTGTTTGGCAGCCATACCTACATTGTTTCCAGTTCCTTAACATAGCCAAGACAAATACCCCTAACCTGAGCTCACTCCATGTTGATTCAGCCTTTTCTCTTTGACAATCTCCTTACAATGAGATCCTAGATATCTGAACGTGACACAGACTTCAGTGTGAGAGACCTATATTTCACAATTTTCACCACACTAAATGTGTGTAATGCCAGATGAACACTAAAAGATTTTTAGGGTCTTTTACGATTGTTACTTGTCAAAAGGTACGATATGATCCCAGAGATATCTGGAGTAAAAGCCATGGCATATTGTACAAAATTATATCAGACTGTACGATACACATTGTAGCAAAGACTTTGGTCCCAGTCATCCAATATGACAGCATGGGTGTTTTACCTCATTTGCCTGTTGTATGAGCAGTCACACTGCATGACTGAGATGCATAAAATGTTGATACTGCCAGAACTTCATCAGAGGCAAGGATTCATCACAAAGGCAATTTATCAGCTGTCGGTTAACACTAAATATTTAAAGATGACTGATTTTGCCCAACAACAAAATAAACATTTTACAATCCCTAAAATGTATCTTAGACAGCAAAATCATAGCCAAAATCATAAGTGTGATCTCAGCTTAAAGCCCTATCCCCTACTACAGAATCCAGGGATATCTAGATAATAAGCCTCGATCTGAGAAAGTCTAGTGAGAGCTGATTTACTGCTAATAAGATTAGGGTTAGTTTTAGGGGTATGTTTAAGGTTACTTTGGAACATCAAATAAATATAGAGTATGAATGTTGTATGAAACTCTCAGAAGACTTTTCGCAGATTGAGGCGAGGGTTACAGTCTAGTCACAAATACAGAATTCTATCCTCTTGGACCCCAAGAGGTAGCCATCTGCAATGCCTGTTCAAAATGTACAAATTTAACGTCATATCTTGTTCTAGAATCTAGATAATCAAAATAGCCTTTACGGTTATCCTTTTGTGACAGTGGTAGCTACAAATAATAAATAGTGCAATTAACTACCAGTAGTGTTGCATAGGGTATATACTAGGATAGCATGCTAAGATTGCTGGCTAATCAACAATTATTCAAAGCAACTAGCAGAATGATATGCTAGTAGGCTAACTGGTTAGCTTGCAAGCTAACAGAAAAATCATAGAATGAGAAATGTTGAATTTAAAAAAAAAAAATTATTTTGATGTAGGGCAAAATCATCCATTAAATTTAAAAGACTTATTTGTCATATTTACATTAAAATGGTATACATTATAAATCAAGGATCTATAATCGGGCACTAAATTACCCATTCAGTCTATTAAATAAATACTATCTTAAATACTATCATAGTATAATCCTTCATGTGTATGTATGAAGGTGTGTGTCTGTACGTATATATACTGTATATAATAATTTTTGTTATTATTATCTATGTTTCTCCTGCTCTTTTGTATTGTTTTTTGTATTGCTGTGCACTGGAAGCTCCTGTCATCAAGACAAATTCCTTGACTGTGTAAGCATACTTGGAAATAAAGATGATTCTGATTAAATTGCTTTGGGGTCTAAAATCCTGCAATACAGAACATTTTACAACACCGGCATCCAACATGGCATGAAGACAGTCAACACAAGGCACGAGGGCAAATGGGGCTTAATCCCACCTTGAACACTACCATGGCAATGTTCCGAGGGCACTGCTGGGGATGTACACATTTGCATCACATTGGCATTGCCAGTTACATGCTCCCTGGAGGTCTCCAAAATCCCAGCTGAAACCAGGCATGAGGTGCATTCTGTGATTTTGATCAGCAGTAATCTGTTTTCCTAGTGTGGGTGGTGGAAGAGATGGGTGACCTGCAAGTGGGGTCAGTGCGGCCGGATTCCCTCTCGGACCAGACCAGTGGCATGCCACAGTGATAAATGAGCATCATAACAATCGTGCCACTCTGAGTGCATTAGCACACATGACTGCAATTTACATTTAGCCGTCCAACGTATTTGGCTCTTGTAGTTGTTTGCCTCCTGATGTATTTGATGGCAGTAAATTAACACAGTTATAGTGCGTCTTGCTTGCCGCAGAAACATTCAGTGGCCTACTGCCCCTGTGGGACTACTATCACGCTTTCCATTTTTTTGTTTACAAAGTTGTTTGAATATTAAGCAAAACCATTTTTCCAGTCATAATGAAGCAATAATGCATAGCCACACATCTGCACATTTACATATTACACTGTAATTTAGCCTCAGCTCTTAATTTCCTGCCTCATGCAAGCCGAAAGCGCACTGGGCACTGATTTGCATAGGCTGCAAGGACGGCTGGGGGGAGCGCGTGACTCTGTGCGGTGCTGTCTGCTTACCAATCATTTGCATTGCATGTAAACAACATCAGAGTAATGAGCTGGAGCCTTGCACACTGCCAGTTGTCCATGCGTTCAAAGATGGGAGACCCAAAACGGAAAAAACGCTTGCGTGCCTTCAGTGTGCTCTCACAGATGGAGTTTAGTGGATCTTGAACGATGCTTCATCTCCCTCTGAGATGTTGTAAACACGGAAATCATTGGAGTTTTATATTAATTTCGGTCCAGATTTTATAAAGTCAGCCTGCAATTTATTTGTTTTGTTTTTATAGTTGTTGCTTGTCAGATTGAACAATATGACCCAAGAGATATCTTGCATAAAATCCAGGTCAGTGTGCAGCATCCATGATTATAACATGAATGGAACAATTAATAATGAGAAAATTAAGTTGTTAGTCATATAGTATGATTTGAAATGGCCCTCTCTCTTTCAAACTACAAAACTTCATTGGAGGCAAGATTCAAAGCATAGACAATTAATTGGCTGTTGGGGAACACGTCATACTAAAATATCCAAATCTCATAACCCTAAGGCAAAAAAATATAAATAAATAGATTTTAAACCAGAGTACAGTGTACAGAGTACACCAAGCTTACAATATATCGTAATTCAAATGATTACATTTATCCAAATGAACGTGCCATATTTCTCCCTTTACACTCATAATGTGTCAGACAGTTCCAGCTGTGTTTCACAGACAGACAGCGATCAATACATTTAATCAGCACAGCCACTGTCACACACCATTAGAGCGTGGTAATGCTGTTGGCTTCAACAGTCCTTTGAAAATAAAGTTTGCAAGCAGTCTCAGTGGGCTTTAGTGGATCATAGTAAATCTAGACTAAAATGTTTGGGAGGTGGTTTTTCAAAGGAGAAATTTAATTATTGGCTATGGGCAAGGGTTTTTCACTGGATAAATATTGTTTACCCTTCTGTTAGAGCAGGTCTAAGACCTTTACAACAAACCTACCTTAAAACGAGCCAGCATTTCCACTGAAATCTGAACTGAGCAATGACATAACGGCTATTTTAGTACATAACATGCCCACAACAAACATACTGCATCACAGTCTTTGTTTGTGAAAAGTATGTGCTGCATTTTTTTGTCACATTTGTCACCAGTGAGGAACTACAGAGTAAATTTTGCAATGTACATTATAAGGCCCAAAAGGAAATTGCAAACAACAAGTTAACTATTCAAATCAAAATGAGGCTCTGTGTTTTCCCACTGGTCAGTTGTGACCACGTACATGCTTACTTGTTCTGTGAGCATAATTATATGTAGCAAAGCAATCTCATTAAGAAACCAATAATAGACCATTTAAACTAAATTCATGTAAACAAATATGTTAGCTGTATGTGTATTATGATAGGTTTTACTAGCTACATTTTATGGAGCGTTGACAGAGACATAAACTTTCTGAGGGGCACAGATTAATCACGATTAATCACAGATTTTAAAAGTGCTGTAATTTGACACTATATATACTTATTTTCAAATCAAAATGCATTTCTTTCCATCTAGGGAAAGAAAACAAAATAATATGTAACAATATTGTTTTATTAACATTTTCCAAACAAAGCCTTCCACAGAAAAAAATAGAAATGCACTAAAATAGCACAAATTCAAGTAATATTAAACATTTCACCAAGTTTAGCATAGTTTGCAAATTCATTGCAATGGGCATGAAATCTCTAAACTCTCATCCTCCACAATATTAACCTGTGGTAGACTATGGCTATCTGCTCTGTTACAGCATCCGTGAAGCCCCTTTAATGATTCACGTCATCAAATTAAGAAAAATAGCACGTTAAACTTTTTAAATTATGTGCATGTGTTAACGCGTTAATTCTGATATCTACTAAATCAACCTGACTACATTTATGGTTATACCAACAAAAAGCTATTTTTCTGAGTTTGACCAAATAGATATAAATATTTATGGCAACAATTTCAGGTTACTTCTTTTTACAGTGTACAGGGCAGATATTTCCAGCCTAGAACAACCGTTATTTGGTGTAAACGTGCAGAAAAATGCCAAATTGGGCACCCCTATGGGCACCGTGTTGGTCAAAAAAGGGTACCAGAGTGTTCACCTGACAGAGATGCTTAAGTTATTTAAAATCACTCAAAAGTGTGACTGGCATCATAGGCCAGACACTGACTGTATTTGTTTTTTTCTCTCTTTTTCTCTTTCTTACACTTTCCATCCATTTCTATCTCACCCAAACACACAGACAAACACCACAGCGGCCTATGCTTTAAAAAATGTCTCTCATTTCCTTGGACGGGTCTGTGTGTCCACTCCCCCAGATCTTTGCTGCACTTCCATTTCATGGTGCATGGCCCCGGCGTGTGATTATTCCACTCTCTCAGGTACAGGGGGGAGTTAATGTCTGAGGAAACTGATGTCCCTGTCAGCCGCCTGCCTCTCCTTCCCACACAACCTCCCACCCCTCCTCTTTTGGAGCGCTTGTCACCGCCCACACACCGCTGTTGGGATATGACAACACCCCCTCACCGGTAAACGCACCCACTAGTATGTACAGCCTACCCTAACTCAATTCTTCGAGCAAGCGTACAGAGAACTGGAAAAGCAAATGCCACCAGCCCTTGATACCTTGGCCTGCATTTACATTCTCTCCATGGAATATCAGCTGGTAAGATGCAGCTGTAACCGTACATGTACAGTACGTGTCTGTAAGCATACGCTTGTCGCTAACACAACAACTGCGAAGCTGCAAGATATCCAGTAGTTATTAGATGAAGGCATTCTGTGCTGTAGTAAGTGCATGCAGGCATGGAAAGAAATCTGCCTGATAGGAACAAAGACATGTAGAGCATCAGATTCTTGCCCGTGTGTGCTCTTCTCAATGTGCTCTACTGAATTATTCACCACACACAAAGATTCTGGATCCAAATAGTCATTGTCTTTCTCATATATAGGCTGCTTTAATTATATATTATATGATTATTCAGGCATATACTGTACAGTGGAATGCCTGAATAATTATGAAAACACTGCACTGTTGTTCTGTCATGTAGGGTTGATCGAGTACAGTTGCAACACTTTGCTTTTTGTTTTGCTGCACAAATACTGTCCAGAATAAACATGCAATTTTTTCACATGAGATGCCTTTTTTCTGTCTACCAAAAAATAAATGTCAAAAACCTGCATACGTTGTTCCTCTTTTTCTACAATTAGTGTGTGCTGAGAAGGAGCGCATTTGTTACAACTGTCCACATGTTGGGTACTGTTGTCGTACTACCTGGGACAGTTGTAACACTCATTTGTAATGTGCTAAATAAGCAACCTAGTCTCATAGGATGAACATTACTATAACTACATTTTTGCAAAATGACTTGCTGTGTTCCATGTTTAGCCACAGTGTTCTTGTGAAATTAAAACTAGATGCACTACAACAACTGTGAGTTAAATTCACTTTCACATGTACAGCGGCTGATTATGACTTCATAAATACTTATTTTTCGTTCTATTACTCACACATTGCTATGTTAAGATTTCAAGACACTTCTACTCTAATGCATCTTTTTAAAAATTATACATTTTAAAACTTATATTACAGACTCACCTACATTTACACACTTAATCCAATGTGATTAGCTTCCGTGGTATCTCCTCTCATAGAGTGTTGGACTTTGACCTCAGAAGACCATGGTTTGAGACCAGTCAAGCACGCAACATTACATGTCAGATGAAAATGTCATAGAAGCTAAACAAGATGACGTGGTTGCTTCAGAAAATGTGCTTTTAATTTCTCATTTTGTTTTTGGACAATATCGGTAAGGCTTAGGCATTGGTTAAGGGTAACAATGCCTGCTTTGTGTCTATCTCTCATTCATTTTAGATCAAAATTGGTAAGGTTTAGTTTAATGTTTTAGGTTAGGGTGATATGTTTTAATAATTAAAACCTCTATCTTTTTTTCACCTTAAAAACCTTGTCTGATTACGACACCATTTCTCTCTCTCTCTCTCTCTCTCTCTCTCTCTCTCTCTCTCTATATATATATATATATATATATATATATATATATATATATATATATATATATATACACACGCACACACACCGATTAACCACAACATTAAAACCACCTGCTTAATATTATGTAGGTCCCCTTCGTGATGCAGATCCAGAATCTCAGAAAAAAGCATACTGAGATGATAGTCTTCTCACAATTGTTATCTGAGTTACCATAGACTTTTTCAGTTTGAACCAGTATGGCCATTCTCTGTTGACCTCTCTCATCAACAAGGTGTTTTCATCCACAGAACTGCCCCTCACTGGTTGTTTTTTGTTTTTGTTTTTGGCACCATTTTGGAGTCGTTTATATAGACTGTTGTGTGTGAAAATCCCAGGAGATCATCAGTTACAGAATCCAAATCAGTCACAGTCCAAATCACTGAGATCACATTTTTCCCCATTCTGATGGTTGATGTGAACATTAACTGACGATCCTGACCTGTATTTGCTGATTTTATGCACTGGATTGGTGCCACATGATTGGCTGATTACATAATCGCATGGATGATTGTTGATGCCAGATGGGCTGGTTTGAGTATTTCTGTAACTGCTGATCTCCTGGGATTTTCACACACAACAGTGTCTAGAATTTACTCCGAATGGTGCCAAAAACAAAAAAAACATCCAGTGAGGGGCAGTTCTGCAGATGAAACACCTTGTTGATGAGAGGTTAACAAAGAATGGCTAGACTGGTTCGAAGTGAAAAAGTCTATGGTAACTCAAATAACTACTCTGTACAATTGTGGTGAGAAGAATAACATCTGAAAATGCTATTCTGAGACTCTGTTTTGGCCGCACAGGAACAGGTGACGACTAACATCGGAGCAAACCTGGCAGCCGTGGCCTTTTCTCTCTCTATGTTTCTCGCATATGGTGTGAAGTGGCTGGGGCTATCTTAGTGCTATGAAATGCGTCGGGGAAGGTGGTATTTCCCGGTCCTATTCATACAGGGGAAAAGACCCTGCGGAGGCCACATCCTGCCCAGACTAGGGGGAGGTAACATGTGGCAAATACACCACAAGTGTTGTGAAGCCATATGTGGGAGCAGCGCAGTGGTAGGTCCTACCTGATGAGGGAGGAGCTCTACAAGCACGGCGACCGGGGGCAGTGGGACTGGCCAAGGGAGACGCGGGTCCGCCGACAGGGGGACCGTACCACGGAAAATACATCACGGGGAGTTTGCCTGAGGAGGGAACTAAGCCCGTGGAGCCCTACCAAAGTACAGAGCACCTGTGGCTCGTAGTGGGTCTGAACGCGATTTGCTCCACTGAATTCGCAGGCCAGATGGCTAGGGAGGAGAACACTTAGGAAGCGATCCTTAGTGGCTGATCAACTTGGTAAAGGGCGCTGTGTGCAAACGGAACACCCGGCCGGTTGTGCCGCATTACCAAGTTCTACCAGCTCAGACCTGACTAAATACGGGACGAGACCGACTCAACCCAGAGACTGTAAAATCTCGCAAGGGTATTGGGTGTTGCCCAGCCCACTGCTCTGCTGATGTCTGCTAGGGAGGTGCCGTTGGCAAGTGCCCCCAAGGATGCCACACTTCTTGTCGAGTGTGCTCTGACCTGCAAGAGGGTGGGCACGGCCTGAGTCTTGAAGGCCAAGAAAATGGCGTCGACGACCGAGTGGGCAGCCTCAGTTTGGAGATGGCGTTCCCTTTCCACTAATTCGCCAAAGCAGACAAAGAGCTGCTCATAAAATCTAGAGCTCTGCATAATGTCCAAATAGATACGCAAAGCACATACCGGACAGAGCAATTAGAAGGCTGGGTTTGCCTCCTCCCGGGGCAGCTTGTTTGCAGGTTCACGACCTGGTCCCTGAAGGGGTTCGTAGTAACCTTGAGCACGTAGCCCGGTCGCAGTCTCAGGATAACATGAGTATGTGCTGGACCGAACTCCAGGCAAGTGTCGCTGACAGAGAATGCTTGCAGGTCCCCAACCCTCTTGATGGAAGCTAGCGCTATCAGGAGGGCTGTCTTCAAGGAGAGGGCCTTGAGCTCAACTGAGTCAAGCGGCTCAAAGGGGGGTTTCTGAAGGCCCGAAAGGACCACTGAGAGATCCCAGGAAGGGAACAGGCTTGGCAGCCTTCTGCGCCTCTAAGGGGCCTGATAATCAAGTCGTGCTTACCCAAGGACTTGCCGTCCACTGCGTCGTGTTGGGCCGCTATTGCGGCTACATGCACCCTCATAGGGGAGGGGTCAGCCTCCCCTCCAGCAGGAATGAGAGCACTAACCGAACTGCGCATCTCTGCGGGTCTTCAGATCGGGAAGAACACCAATTTGTGAACAAGCACCACTTCAGGGAATAAATTTGCCTGGTGGAGGGAGCTCTGGATTGGTTGATCGTGTCTATGACTGCTGGTGGTAGATCCACTAGCTCTTCCGCATCCTGTCCAGGGGCCAGATGTGGAGGTTCCCGAGCTCTGGGCAATTATGCCAGAGGATGCCCCGTCCCTGAGAAAGAGGGTCCTTCCTCAGGGAAATTTGCCAGGGAGGTGCTTTCGCAAGGAGCATGAGATCCGAGAACCAAGTCCGGGTGGGCCAATAAGGAGCCACCAAGGTGACTGGTTCCTCGTCTTCCCTGATCTTTCACAACACCAGTACAAGAAGGCTCACTGGGGGAAATACTTATTTGCGCAGCCCCCGGGGCCAGTTGTGTGCCAACTCGTCTGTCCTGAGAGGGGCTTCTGTCAGGGAGTACCAGAGCGGGCAGTGAGTGTTGTCCTGGGAGGCAAGAGATCTACCTGTGCCTTGCCGAATCGGCCACAAAACAGATGGACTACCTGGGGGTGGAGCCTCCACACACTGCTGGGTGAAACCTGTCGTGACGGCGCGTCCGGGGAACTGGGACTGTAGAGTTTTGGGGCCGTGAGAACAGTGTACACCGGCTGAATGACCCAGGGAGTGAGGAAATCGCTCTTAAATTGAGAATGTGGGTACCGCAGCCCGAAGGTGGTGTGGCAAATGAAACAAAGATTGTCCTTCCAGCCCTCCACCGGGGGACGGAGGTGTCTTGGTACCAGCTCTGGAGCGAACATCTGACTGCCTGTTTCGCCCATCTCAGGAGTGCTTAGGAGCTTTCCCAAGCTGTTCTCTCATCGCCAATCCCGTGTGAAGAAGGAACAACGCAGGGGGTGGCTGTAGTGGCTTTCTCTCGTGAGGAAAGAAAGCCATGACCGCAACGTTGCCATGGCTATGTTCTCACACTGAGAACATGAACAATTCATAAAACATTGCTTTCATGTGATCACCGCCTTTTATACCCATTTATCCGGACCTGGGACATGCAAATTCTGTCTGCCAATTTCACATTGGCCTTTTCTCAAGTTCAGAGGTTAGCGAGGCTCCCAAGGAAGACCCCTTTTGTCACTACAATCGACACAACATCGAGTGAGTGACAGAAGGGAAATCCAAAATAAATCAAAACTATGTTATATTTTAGCATCTTCACAGTAGTCACCCTTTGCTAGAATTTGCAGACATGTACTCTTGACATTTTCTCAAACAGCTTCTTGAGGTAGTCTTGCTTTTTAAACAGTATTGAAGGAGTTCCATCTATGTTGGTGTCTTGTTGGATTCTTTCTTTATTATTTGGTCCAAGTCAACCATTTAAAAAAACCAAAAAAAACATTTTAAATTAAATTTAAGTGTCATGATGAAATAAATTAATGTGGTTGCACAAATATATTTTTGTCTACAAAACTAATTTCAAACATTGAAGCATATGCCTTCAGATCAAAATATTTTTAAGATCCTGAGAAACATTTCAGTCAATTGTTTCAAAACTTTTGACTGGGAGTATATATATATATATATACTACAAGAGGGGGGGTGCCAAAATCATACATTTTAAATCTCCTATAATTCGTTACAAGCGTGGGCTGATGTAGGAAAGGGCAGGGGTGAGTCTTGCCCACGCAATCAAACGTTTGGCAAACACAGCATTAAATAAAATATTTGATTTGTAACGATTTGTGCATTGGTCAAAAAGCAATTTGGGGTGGGCTATGTATTGCAAACATTGAGGGTGGGCTGTACTGCCCCCACCAATCACAAAACAACACCAGAAATTTTTAGTATTTTTTCTATTTTTATCATTGGCCGAAAGCAACGACACACTCAAGAAGTGGCTGCTGCAAACCAGAGAGTCAGAGACGTCATGTGAGCAAGAACGGGAATACAACGTATTTTTGTGCAACGCATAGGTTTTAAGTGCCCGTAAAGAAGCCTGGTGGTGTCTCTAGCAGTCACTATGTGGCTTCTGTTAATGTACCACAGACACCCTCTTCCCGCTCATTAAATATCTTCCTCTCTCTCTAGACCTCAGCTCCCCAAATCATGCTGTGGGTGTTGGCAAAATACTGAAACTGAATTGGAAAGCACCATACCCCCTAATATTAGCTGATGATACCATTCCGCAGCACTGGCTGGATACAGTGTTTTGAAGGACACATGCTTCTGTTTCCCCTGTTGTACCTTCAGTGTCGCTGAGAGATGCTGTCTTTACCTCACATATTGAATCTGTGCTGTGATATATATATATAATTACTTCTTTAAACAGTTCACGTCTTTGTTCAAATTTTAGGTTCTTAATCTTATGTTATTGATCTCCCCATCTAATATATTGGTCAAAAATGGTCAGAGGGGGAATGTGTTCTGGGGCGCAGAACAGAAGAAGGAAGATGGAAAATGAAAAACAGTGCATTAAAATGAAGAAAACAATGTCCAAGTGGATAAAGAGAGATTGCTGGGCTTAACTTGTCCCTTTATCACTGAACATCTTGAAGAAAGGCTTGAACCATCATTTAACGTTGCCAAGAGGTACAGATGGCCAGTTAATATAAACATCAGTTCATTTTTTAGTATCTTTTCTGTCACAGTTTTGCAAAAAGTCACAGTATGTATGGGACTGGGTGTCCAATGGCTTCACATTTAGAGAGAAAAGCTTGTTAAAAAAGTTGTTAACTGACCCTCTGCCATTCCCAACCTATATGGGCTCCTCTCTTACTTACCATAACTAATGTTGTTGCGCTTTCCTACCTTCGTCTGTTGTTGTCTCCCTGTCAAATGAGTAAATTACTTCAGGAATTATTTAACAACACCTGAATCAATTATTCACTAATTCCAAAAAATTAGGCAAAGAAATATGTGATGGAGAGGCTTGCTTCAGAATCAGTCATGTTGAAAAATTAAGTCTCTTATTTATTTTCTTTCTTTTTCTGTTTAGATGGAAAATACTGATGAAGACAAAATTAAATAATAATTTTAGTTTTTTTAACTAAACGGTGTTATTGCTATGTACATGACTGTTCGTATAATATATTCTAAATATAAAAGTAAATTAAATAATTGGCATCACATAAAGTTGGAACTTTTTTCAGAATTATATATCATATTTATATATATATGTTAATATAATGTTAAAAGGGCTCCAAAGGCCATGTAATTTGCCTATGGGTTCTTGGCTTTTCATTTTGGTGTGTGTGTGTGTGTGTGTGTGTGTGTGTGTGTGTGTGGTGGGGGGGGGGGGGGGGGGGGCATGTTTATGTGGTTTACGAGGACCATTTTTTAGGTTACAAACTGGTAATTACAATAAATTGTATTATGCTATAAATTTGGTTTATGAGGACATTTCTAGTGTCCCCATAATTTAAATAGCTTAAAAAAAACATATTAAACAATGTTTTATTGAAAATGTAAAAATGCAGAAAGTTTTTTGAGAGGGTTAGGTTTAGGGGTTTTGTTAGGTTTAGGGGATTGAATCTATAGTTTGTACAGTATAAAAATCATTATGTTTATAGAAAGTCCTCATAATGATAGGTAGATCAACATGAAAGACACAATAAAAGATTGAGTAAGTAACGTTTTTTTTTTTTTTTTTTTACATCCTTCAAATTTCCCACACAATGAGAAGATGTTAATGTGAATGTGCACACTGATAATGACAGTTCAAACTTGCATTAGAAAGGAAATAATCAGTGTACCATTAAAACTGTACTCTCTCTACCCTTGAATTACTGGACCCTTTTCACAGACTTTGATCATGTATTTCTGCTTCAGTTTAGTAGCATAAATATAAACCTTTTTTATCTTAATTAATTAATGTCAATTTATAACATTATTCTTTGTGTTATATTACCCTTCATAAAAAAAAAAAAACTACAGTTGTAATCATCTCTATTTTTTTCCTCTTTTGAAAAGTCGTTGAAACGTAATAATGGATACCTTCTTTTTCTGTTAGGGCAAAATTTGAATGCAAAAATAATATTTGCTATGGTCTTCCATTCTCTGCAATAGAAGTTTATTGTGCTAAAGTTTAAATTCCAGAACTGTAAAAAGGGCCCGTTCTATTTTTTATTGACTTTGAATGATATCTGCCTTCCATAACTTTACATGGAGTCAGAATCAAAACTAAACTTCAATACAGGCCTTTTTGAGCATGCAACTATTTATAAGTGTAAGTGTGTGTTTGTGTGTGTGTGTGTGTGTGTGTGTGTGTGTGTGTGTGTGTGTGTGTGTGTGTGTATATTTTTGCATGCCTGTGAGCATGTTTCTCCAGAAAAAAGGGACTCTCCCTAGCGTTCCATGAGCCTTTGCTCAAGGGACATATGATGTTCACAAAATCAGGGCAATGAACTCATCCATAATTAACCTACATGTAATTTTATTGCAGAGCAAGCCTTTCTTTTGCAGACTTGGTCTCCCCAACCTTTTCTCTATATGCATTTTTATGAACTTTGTTTTTTTTTTTCTCACTATCTGATGACATTTGGGAGTCTCTCTGTTGCGGTGATAAAGTGGATCTTGGATTACATAGGTTGATCCAATGGGGAGCTTGGCAAGGGTCATTATGTAATGTTTTCTTGTTCGAGTCATGCGATGTTAGGACACCAGCTTTATCCACTGATCCACTTCAGTCCATTCTCTCTGTCCCTGTGATTTTTCCACCATGGCATCCAATGAACATCCAAGCCAGTAAAGACCACTATGTTGACCTAAGTGACCGCACGTCAGTGGGCTGAAATAACGTTTGGCCTAATCATGCCAGTTTGATCTGGCAAGTTCTTTTAAAGGGGACATGTCTTTTTTTAACATACTTATGAGTCCACAGTGTGTGTAGTCAACCACAAAATATGGTAAAAGTCCATCCCCTGGTTTATTTAATTTCCCCATCAATAAAAAAAAAATGTCTCCAAAAGAGCCATTCAGATTTGCAGCCCCTTATGACATCAAAAGGGGAAATGTATTTTCCGTGTAATAAAACCAGTCAATGATTATGAAATGATAGTGGTATTTCTGACAACTACAGCTGTTTTCGTATTTCATAACTTGGCCATTGTTATGCACAATTCAGTAAGAAGATTGACTTAGTGTGTTCTCTGTATTATTTATATTTTTTAACTGTTCAATTTCTCCTGCATTGTTGTCTCCAGGGCATCCATGGCACCAGCAGCAAATGCACAACCCATTTCCAGCTCCTTTGCATTTAAAGCTACAGGCACTAAAACAGCTTGTTTAGAACAGTGCTACAAAACAGAGGTATAAAGGCGTGGTAGAATAAATTATCTTTGAAGTATTTTGAGCTGAAACTTGACAGACACATTCTGGAGACATCTGAGACTTATATTACATTGTGTAAAAAGGGGCAAAATATGTCCCCTTTAAAAGTGGATGCCTTGAGCCACGCTGAAAGAGAGCTGATAATGGCCAAGAAAAAGACCCAAAATGTGAGCCAGTTAATCAAGAGATGTGCCAGATACTTTCAGCAGCTCACGATTATGTGCTTTGTAGTGCCATGCAGCAGAGCCATCAAGCCAGAGCCGTAATACTGCAATCCAATCCATTTATTTAAAGATCAATAGTGTTCAGTTCAGCAAATGATTGGCATTCTCAGTAGGAAATGAGTGATGCCTTTACAAAAAGTTACATATGTTCTGTCAAAAAGGAGTTGGATTTTTCAGAAAATACAAAACTAAGATATCTGGCTTCTTGAAATTTTAGCAAGATAAAGTGTTTCTTTGTATGCTATTGTGCAACACATTTAAACTAGTGCACCAGACTGTTGAAAGATCTAAAAAATAAAATAAGAAAACATGCAGTGTAGTTTAACTATTAATGCTTACTCATATACATTTTAGTCTGCGTCTTTTAGCTTTGAACCCATTTAAATACAGGCTATTCTAGTCTACTCCTAAAAGTTGAATACATTCACTTTTAGCAGATATACACATTTAAAGGTGTACACAGTATTTTTTTCCCCATTAAAAAGTTTTGCTTCTAAAGAAATTAATTGTAATTTTGAAACCTCATGAGCACTCACATGAGATGAAGAGTCCAGTCATATCAGTAACCTTATAAAAGCAGTTTTATTCTACATGGAGAGGGTCTACTCATGGGGCAAGCAGCAACATGCTATTCTATGAAATTGAAAGTTAATAATGAACATAAATTGTATATTCTGGGTCTTTACATTTATATGTCCTTATACAGCATGATTCATCATTCTAATTTACAATCAGATAAACTGCAGACATCAGGCTCAAGAGCTCAGGACTTTGCTTTATCTCACATTGTTAATTCTCCATCTGCATTTGTCAATGTTATTATGTACTTACATGTTCTATAGAGAAAGCGCATTTGTAAATCAAGTTATACAGAATTCCGGTGCCTGTTAATGCCCTTGAATTAATGTCAGCCTGCATGTGCACTATAAACATTCCATGTGTATGTGCTTGTATGTTCGAGCATATCTTTGAGGCAGAGGTCTTGGCATGTGTGCTGCCATGCATTAGGCATCTGCATCAGTCAGTGTATGGTGTATACATTTGATTTAAATGTATATTCTGCTCACATCCCTAAATCTGCCACTGGAACTCAGGACCAGTTGTGAAGGCCCAGTGACTGACGTTTCTGTGCCCATGTGTTCAAACATGGCTCCTGTTGTTTCTGTTTTGATCAGCGTGTGCCATTTTCACTGATATAGCAAATCAGTGACGCTTGTCAGAGAATTAATTACCTGGATCAGTGCTGGGTGATGCCTCTGGCAGCTGAGAGAGAGAGATAGGCCTCAGCATTTCTATCCATGCAATCTTGTTAATCGCTCACAATCCATTTCAAAGTCAACTTGATTGGATGTCTATTTGAAGAATAATGGGAATTAAGCAGCACCCAGACAGTAACCATTTATATTTGCATATGCAAACATGGCAGATTAACTCTTCCTCCTCTCATCAATGACGGTGAAGATGGATGAGCTAAAGGCTGCTGCGCCCAACAGTACACGGATAAGTAAAGGTGAAGAGCATCCCATATCCCCCGACTGCTCATCATTCAAAATGTTAATTTCTAATAATAACAGAATATCTGTGTGCCAGTATGCATTTACTAGAGATCGGATATTACTTAATGTCCTTTTTGGAGCTTCAATGTTTCGGTTTCCCATTGAACAAAAACACATCTTTTAAAATGTAAAAAGTTTTTCGTGAACTATCCCTTTAAGAAAAGATATTTTGGTAATACGTTCAATGAAGCCTCTAGATATAATGCTTTGGTATACAGTTCTCTGGAATACTTGATTATAATTGGTCAGTCACAGCATTAATATGTTTTTGCATAATGAACATTAAACTGTATAAATGATCGCTGTCCCAGGCAACCGATATCTTGCATAGCTCTGCGAGTTTCGTGTCTCTCGCATCACTCCAGAGTCTCTTTCTGCTCATGTAATTTTAATAATTTCAATATCAATATTTAGTTTCTTTGAGAAGTAACCATGTAATGAGGGGATAATGCACAGTCAGCCTTTAATTATTCCATACTTCTTTAGGTGCTCTTCATCCATAACAAAGGTATTCATAATAGCTAATAATCTTATCTATTCATTATATCTCTCGATAATGAATTACCAGTGTTGTTATATTAGTTATAACACATTATAATACTATTCATGGTTTACACCTTTAAAGAGTAGCTATAATTCATTATAACGAATATATGAAAATGTAAACATTGAACGTGTTTTAATGGATTCTATTCTTTAATCTCATGCGACCCCACATTCACATGCGTGGACATTGTATTTTGGCTTCATTATTTAAACTGACTGAATACTGTTCACAAGACAAAAGACTGTCATTAAAGGGTCAAACGTTTGGCGCATGAGTCACGTGACACAACAGCATGGTGTTGATTTCCTTGAAGTGCTTCTACTGGCGCAAAGCCAACAAAAGTGCCTCTAGTAAGAAACCTCATAGTTTTTTCACTGAAACCTGTTTGGGTGTAAAGAGAAGCGTCTCTAGTTTTCTTTGATATGTCGCTCAAATTGTTTTATTAATTTACCGCGCGTCAGTGTGCTGATAAACACGATGTCCACATACGTGGATTTGGGGACATTATTCACTTAAAAGTTAAAATAATTTTTTTTATTTTTAATAACTTTCCACATTAACACATCTGTGGGTGATTTTGCTTCATCTCAATATACATTTTGTTATATTTTATTTTGTTATCAGTGTACAATACAAAACAATACAAAAAGCATTCCTATATTCACTGTGCATTTTCACTTTGAGAATCAATGAGAATATAGAAATGCATAAAAATGTTGCTTTAAGAGGAATTATATGCAGTTAGGATGAAAATAAGGTGCATTTCAAACTCATATGAGACCAGTTCAGACAAACAGCACACTGAAGGTTAGGTCATTCACTACATAGGGAGCATCCTATAGCTCTCTATGCCAGTGGTTCCCAACCCTCCTGGAGGCCCCCCAACACTGCACATTTTGTATATCTCCCTTTTATGACTAACCCAGTTCAGGTCTTAGTGTCTCCACTAATGAGCTGATGAGTTGCATCAGGTGTTTGATTAGGGAGATATCCAAAATGTTTAGTGTTGTGGTGCCTCCAGGAACAGGGTTGGGAACCACTGCTCTATGCAGCTAAGTGAATTCACCTAAATTCTGACAAAAAGTTCAGTTTTAGGCTGATGAAATTTCGGCCACTCAACATGTTTAACAGACATGTGACAATGGTAACCAGTACATAGAGTTAGAATTTATAATGTATAATTAAATTTTTTACATGGTTGGCAGTGATTGGATGATGCTGGCCATTACTTTGAATCAGAATTATTTATGCTAATTTCGGATGTAATATCTGTAATGTCTAAAGGAAACCAACACTCCTGGAAACATAATGAACATTTTCTGAAAAAAAAAATCTGACTTGGTATTATTTAAAATATCTTAACTTAATTCTGCTGTTTACTTAATTTTTAGGAAAACTATTTACATGTTTATTGGGTGCTACTAGTTAAAATCAAAAAAGGAAATGGAAAATGCTCACAGCAGTCACACTCAGGTCCCAGAAGGTTAAATATATACCCATGAATAGGTACTGTAAGCGTTTCTTATCTATTATGGCCGTGGTTACAATTATTTAGAAGAAAAAGCTAATTATAAGGTATATTATGAAGCATTATGAATGCTTTATGAATACTTCAAAATTTGTATGTACAGTCTTAAAAAGAAAATCTACATGTAACATTTACATCATGTAATAGACATTGTTGTTGAAACACAGTAGCATTTAATAAGTGATCCGTTTACGTCAGGCCTTGATGAGGTGAAACAGCTGCAATTGAGGCAATGAAAACACGGCTGTGCAACCGAACCACTCAGCCTTTCTGAACCCATCGACCTCCGCATCTCATATGCAGGCGTACACACTCGCTGAATTAGGCGTGGGCTGTGTGGACTGCAACATCTATGTAACCCTGACCCAGACAAAAACAGGCATCAGTGCGCAGACATCACGCTCTTCGGCTGACAGATCTCTCTGCCACCCATCACTCTTTTATTCATGGTCTCTGCACCCAGCCACTCCACGCCTTTTACCTTGCTCTCGGCAAAAAACAGACAGAAAGTCATTTTGCTTTTATCAAGTTGTCATTTCTGTACTTTTTTTGTTCCGTCAGACTTGGGCTGTCCCTTTCCGCCCAGGCCACATGAGAACTCCATTGTATAACTGCAGGGGCAGCACCAGCGAATTTTGATTGCTGGTGTTGAAGAGGTGCAATATCATTTAATGGGGGAGCTGAGTTTTGGTCACTAAATATGTGCAAAATCTGAAATGGCCAAGCAATTTTATTAATATCAGTTTGCATGTGGTGGCAACAGAAGTGAAATCTCTACGCTGCAGCCTCAATAAAACAGTCAACACATTTTCAGGGTTGTTTTCAGCTTTTTACAGTACTGTCTGAAGCACGGGTTCAGCAAAACAGTGTACCCTTATTGGGGGTCTGGGGATATGCTCCCCCCGGGAGAAACGTTTTGTAATAATGGCACTAAAGCATTTAATTCTGGTGACTTTAAGAGCATCATTTTTACCTTTTTGCAAGTATATATCTTGTCTAGCAATTTATGTAACTGTGAGCTACAAATTATTGATTAAAGACAGCACATCCAGCACTAGTCTGCTGTGGCAGGACCATGGTATTGTGATAGTATCAGAAGATAATACTGCGGTGCATTGATACACCATGGTACTTACATAGTACTCCAATGTACATTTAAAAAAAGCATGCAATGATACTTTTGTGATACCTGTTTTGTTGGAAAAATGGCTTTACCTTAAGCTGTTCAAAAGCTGCACATGCAGGCGTTGAACTTAATAAAGACATTATTCATCGCTGACAGGAAGGATGCACTTGCAGGTTTGATTCAAATTATCGCTGTCACCGTATGAACAGGGAGAGCCGTAAACTGACACCTACATGTTGCAAATTCATCCGTGATTTCTCTTAAAAAATAGCCATTTTAATTTAGTAAACTCCACACATTGTTCACTCCAATAGGATTTTTGAGTGTAAAAACATGTTGAAGATTAGTGGACAGGTGGCCAATTCATTAAGTGATTCTCTGTTTCCTCACAAAAGCAGTTTATTATACTTGTATCTTGTCTCTTGTCTCCTTGTCTGTGATCTGCCATAAGAATATCTATGGGACAGCTGTGTTATGCATTTTTGCTCCACCATCACTGAGAGAGAGATGTTGTGAGACATTCAGTTGGAGTGTACTTAATAAAGTTAAACAGTTAAGTTTACCTCCTCATCTGCTCTGTGTATCATGGCAGTAAATATTCCACTTGATTGTTTTCTGTTATATTTATTCATTTCTGTTTATATAGAGTGAGAAACTCTCCAAATGAAACAGGGCTGTCTGAATGATGCAGACCATTTTTGCTAAAACGTTTGACTTATTCTTTGAAGCAATCGACTCAAGTGAGTATTTCATCCCTTAATTGGGTATCACTAGTTCTGATGCTTAATAGGCGACAGAATACATGACATGATTGCTAAAATATAACATATTTTAATGGAAAATGTATCTTCACACATTCTTCATATAGAGGATAATCTGCTGGCTGTTACAAAACATTTTTGTGGTGCTACATTGGTACTATGTACTTTCTTGGGGAGACTGAAGCACATGCTAGCCCATCCCTTGTGCCGCCTCTGTATAACAGCCTGAGGAGAGAGCCACACTGCACACAAGACTGCAAATAGCTTTTACACTTCAGCAAGCTGTCCCTGATAAATGAACATCATGTGAACATTTGCTGCTTGATATCCATCAGTGATTGGCCAGAAAAGATGCACAGAGTAAATGAGATTTTTGGTCAAATAAATCACTATCAAATCATATCACATTATTCAAATCAGCGAATAGTGAAATATGGCTGTATAAAACGTTATATTAAGATGAACATTGTGTTATGCGTGTATTCGCTCATTTGCAGCTTTTGCATATTTACTGTATGAGAACAAAGCTTACTCAATTAAAATCCTTTAAAATAAATTAATCCTAGTTCAAGCAAATGCTGCATTTCCAAATACCATTTTTCCTTCAGTGATTTGTCCTCATTTAACTCTATGGACTTTAATAGAGGGATTTAGTGGACACATTTTTCCTGTTGGATGCATTTAGGGAGTAACGTCACATTGTGTTTTCTCAAATGCAGCCTTATGGTGATTTTCTCGAGATAATCCCAATTTATGCACATGTCCTGCTATAATCATAAGCAATAGCTGCTCTTAGGGCCTCTGGTTATCTGTGCCAAAAACAAAGAACCTGTGGCTATGTCTCTTCTTTGAATATTTCAAAAGTAATGAATTGGAACATTGGAATATAGAACAGATCTGAGATTTTAAGTGATGTTTCACAACAATTGCACATCTAGGAATAATATTGGCCTGACAGTTATCATAGCATCTTTGCATATTTTAATACAGCACAATTTCAATCAGTAGGATGTCCAATTAGGAGTAAAGTCTTAATTTTGGTGTCATTTACTATGGTTGTCAGATTTGACACCCAGTGACACATTTGATCTTTTCATTTTTCAACATTGATAGTCCTGAAATGAAAAAATTAGCATTACAAATTGTTTTGCATTTTTCAAAAAATCTCCACAGCCATTTTGACATGCACATAAAGCGCCTCTGTGAATGTGATTTTTGTAGATCATCATTGCTCATATAATTATTTCATATATTAACTGGTTCTCAACGTGTGCATTGTGACCCAAAATTGGGAAGTGAAAATGCCTTTCTGCACCTTTCCCATGTCAAACTTTATGGTATTTTCATCTGTTATTTGGTAATATGAAAATATAAAATATATGTAATGAGCAATAGCGATAGATAAACAGACCCAGATGAAGAGAAACAGTTCAAAGGATTTATTTACAATAAATGTGAGCAGTAACTGTGGATGTTGAGGAATATATTTGTGGAGTCCTCCGTTGAAGCTTAGTGAGGTACAGAACGACGCCCAGCAGAGTAGGGCGATCTAACTCCCGACACGCAGGCCTACCTCCATGGTAACCCAGCCGACATGCAGAGAACTGGAAGGCAACCACAGACCCAACATGCGGGAAACCAACAGATACACAAGACAGGACCAATTAGGCAGAGAGAGCAAGGTTAGTGAGATTCAGTCAACACTGAACTACATTTAACATTAAATCAGACAATCCAGCAAAGGATATGAAACACGAGGGGATTTATATAGGGATGAACAAACAAGGGTAGGTGCTATACAGTGAGGAAAATAAGTATTTGAACACCCTGCTATTTTGCAAGTTCTCCCACTTAGAAATCATGGAGGGGTCTGAAATTGTCATCGTAGGTGCATGTCCACTGTGAGAGACATAATCTAAAAAAAAAAATCCAGAAATCACAATGTATGATTTTTTAACTATTTATTTGTGTGATACAGCTGCAAATAAGTATTTGAACACCTGAGAAAATCAATGTTAATATTTGGTACAGTAGCCTTTGTTTGCAATTACAGAGGTCAAACGTTTCCTGTAGTTTTTCACCAGGTTTGCACACACTGCAGGAGGGATTTTGGCCCACTCCTCCACACAGATCTTCTCTAGATCAGTCAGGTTTCTGGGCTGTCGCTGAGAAACACAGAGTTTGAGCTCCCTCCAAAGATTCTCTATTGGGTTTAGGTCTGGAGACTGGCTAGGCCACGCCAGAACCTTGATATGCTTCTTACAGAGCCACTCCTTGGTTATCCTGGCTGTGTACTTCGGGTCATTGTCATGTTGGAAGACCCAGCCTCGACCCATCTTCAATGCTCTAACTGAGGGAAGGAGGTTGTTCCCCAAAATCTCGCAATACATGGCCCCGGTCATCCTCTCCTTAATACAGTGCAGTCGCCCTGTCCCATGTGCAGAAAAACACCCCCAAAGCATGATGCTACCACCCCCATGCTTCACAGTAGGGATGGTGTTCTTGGGATGGTACTCATCATTCTTCTTCCTCCAAACACGGTTAGTGGAATTATGACCAAAAAGTTCTATTTTGGTCTCATCTGACCACATGACTTTCTCCCATGACTCCTCTGGATCATCCAAATGGTCATTGGCAAACTTAAGACGGGCCTTGACATGTGCTGGTTTAAGCAGGGGAACCTTCCATGTCATGCATGATTTCAAACCATGACGTCTTAGTGTATTACCAACAGTAACCTTGGAAACGGTGGTCCCAGCTCTTTTCAGGTCATTGACCAGCTCCTCCCGTGTAGTTCTGGGCTGATTTCTCACCTTTCTTAGGATCATTGAGACCCCACGAGGTGAGATCTTGCATCGAGCCCCAGTCCGAGGGAGATTGACAGTCATGTTTAGCTTCTTCCATTTTCTAATGATTGCTCCAACAGTGGACCTTTTTTCACCAAGCTGCTTGGCAATTTCCCCGTAGCCCTTTCCAGCCTTGTGGAGGTGTACAATTTTGTCTCTAGTGTCTTTGGACAGCTCTTTGGTCTTGGCCATGTTAGTAGTTGGATTCTTACTGATTGTATGGGGTGGACAGGTGTCTTTATGCAGCTAACGACCTCAAACAGGTGCATCTAATTTAGGATAATAAATGGAGTGGAGGTGGACATTTTAAAGGCAGACTAACAGGTCTTTGAGGGTCAGAATTCTAGCTGATAGACAGGTGTTCAAATACTTATTTGCAGCTGTATCATACAAATAAATAGTTAAAAAATCATATATTGTGATTTCTGGATTTTTTTTTTTAGATTATGTCTCTCACAGTGGACATGCACCTACGACGACAATTTCAGACCCCTCCATGATTTCCAAGTGGGAGAACTTGCAAAATAGCAGGGTGTTCAAATACTTATTTTCCTCACTGTATATCACGTGATCAGCATTCCTATGGAAACAATCAGGGTTCCCAAGGAAAGGCTGATTCCACGTGCCAGCAGCACCTGAAACATATAAGGGTGAAAACGTCACATGCTTGGAATAAAAACAAACAGAACATGAGCATGAGTTTCTGGATCCTGACACAGACCAAATCCGAACCAGACAGAAGTCAGGATCCAGACACCATGCCCCGTACACGAAAAACAAGACAGACAGAGAACGATGATGCCATCACCGGAGAGTGCACGGCGGTCACTAACGGACCGTGCGCTCACACAAAGAACGTACACGAAACACAAGACAGATCGGGGATGTTGATGCCATGGTCCCGTCAGACAGAATCCCAACCTGACAAGGTGACAGGATAGTGACTAATATGTATATAAACAAAGAAAGCATTGGCCCAGTGTTTGTTCCAGGTGCGAAGCTGATATATCACGTTTATGTTGTTTATGCACAAGATTGTACAATTTTAGCACATTTAGCCAATGTCATGTTAATAATTTCCTATTGATGGTTGGACCTGTGCATTTTATGGTTATATTAATGCATTTTCATACACACATTTGGTATTGTGTAAAATCTGGGTCCTAAAAACAAAACCAAATGAAAATTGGTTGTATTAAATGTTAGTTACCAAAAAAGGTACAAAGGTACATAAAAGGAGAGTTTAGGCAGAATGTTAGGAACTGACTGCCTCAGTCACCATTCACTTTTATTATATGGCAAATTATGCAATAAACATGAATGACTTTCAGTCTCTAACATTCTGCCTGACATTTTGTTTTCCATGGAAGAAAGAAAGTCATACGTGTTGTGAGTAAATGATGAGCTACAGTCTTAATTTTTCTGTCCAAGTATACATGACACTATGCACAATCAAATAGGTGAAGAAAGGATGTCAGCTGAGAAAGTGGCGTAGATGTTTTTTTGGTTGACCTTTTGCGTCACGGTAGCGTGTTGAAGAAGTCCGCTACAGCAAGATCCACACAACAGGCCCAACATGGACAACTTTACAGCCACGTGCCCAGTAGCGGTTTTAGCAAAATCCCCTTCAGCTTAATGAATTTTCTTAGATATCGCTGGTATTTGTTGTCTGTATTGAACAGTACTGCATCTGTACCTATCATTTGCTTCAGGCTACATATTCAATAAAAATTATGTTTTCTGCCCCATTCTATCTAAGAGATCAACGTGCAATCAGTAAAAGAAGCTGTTATAACCACTCAACGATAACTAAAAGATATATGTAGTAGATGATGTATACTTTGTAATGTTTACATCAAGTATTCATGCTGCTAATGTTAGCATGCTAACCTTGTTCATAGTAAGCATCTGTTAACCTTTTTTATTATTATTTTGTATTAAACTTGATAAATATATTTTTATTAAACTTTTTTATACTTGTTTTATTAAAGAAATACATTTAAGATAGGTGTTTGGTGATATATATTTACATGTATTTTATGAGTCTATGGCAGACAGAAATTAGAATAGTAATTAGAGGCACATCAATGTGTCAGAGGTGTGAATGTTTCTCCATCCAAAAATGAACAGTTATATCGTTCGCCATGTGTCCCTGTGTTACAAACAAGATAAATCTTCCTATGAAGGGCACTTTGAAGGGGGAACAATCATAATAGCCACACTGTAAGATCACTTCGAACATAATTTCTAATAAAAATTATTTAAAAGGTGAGTTCCAAATAAACATTATGTTTGAGCCCCACATTTCAGCCCTCCAAAGCTCTCACAGTGGATGGTAAAGTCTTCGAAGGGAATAGTGCATAGGGATGATCACTTCTGAATGAAAAGCACCTTGAATTGTTGTTGCATTTCTTCTCGATTCAATTTTGCAAAAAACGGTCTGGAATGATTTAGGTTGGACAAACACATTTACATGATATTTAAAAAAATATATGAATTATTGCTTTAGTCAGACTGAAATCAGACTTTTAAATGCATGTCAACGCACTCACAGACACACACTTTTTATTTAATGCACATAATTACTACATAAACTGAGACACTCAAGAGGGTTTGGCATTAGTTGACTGCTGCAGCGAGTGTTCCTGCTTATCTCCGCTGTTCAGCCCAGGCTCATGGAAAAGAGTTCTGCTCTCTCCTCTGTTCTAAAGCGCTGCTGTGTGGTTTGGGATTACCATCTCTCTCGCTCAGTCTCTCTCTCAGTCTGCTACAGGCTGCTACACTCCCCTCCTCAGCAAGTCCTCTTTCTCCCTTGTATTCTTGCTGTGTCTGACACACTAGCCAGTCCTCTGAGTATTACATCATCCTGATGTAATGTCTAACCAATCACATGACTGTTCTGCTAAACCTTCAAGGATTATGGAGCCCTGTGGCTCAGACTGCATAATGATAGAAAAAAGAAAGAGAGAAGGAAAAAGAGTAGGAGAGAGAGAAAGTAAAGTAGTGAAATCAGAGAGATGAGACAATTTCCTTAAGCTCTATTCTGGATCCATTTTTCCTGCTCTTCCTCTTTAGATTACACAGAGGATGGCACAATAAAACTAGAGATTTTGCTTTGAGAAGAAACCTAAGAGACGTTTGGTTTTCAAGCGATGTTTTATGCCTGAAAATGTACATTTCTCGTGTGCTATCGCCATCCTTATTTTCATGCATATTTAAGTTTTAGTTATTTCTAAAAATTATTTTAACAGTTTTTAAAAATTAAGTATGGTTTATCCATCCATCCATCCATCTTCAACCGCTTATCCGAAGTCGGGTCGCGGGGGCAGCAGCTCCAGCAGGGGGCCCCAAACTTCCCTATCCCGAGCCACATTAACCAGCTCTGACTGGGGGACCCCGAGGCGTTCCCAGGCTAGTGTGGAGATGTAATCTCTCCACCTAGTCCTGAGTCTTCCCCGAGGCCTCCTCCCAGATGGACGTGCCTGAAACACCTCCCTAGCGAGGCGCCCAGGGGGCATCCTTACCAGATGCCCAAACCACCTCAACTGACTACTTTCAATACAAAGGAGCAGTGGCTCTACTCATGGATGACTGAGCTCCTCACCCTATCTCTAAGGGAGAAGCCCGCCACCCTTCTGAGGAAACCCATTTCGGCCGCTTGTAATCGCAACTTAGTTATTTCGGTCAAGACCCAACCTTCGTGACCATAGGTGAGGGTAGGAACAAAAATTGACCGGTAGATCGAGAGCTTTGCCTTCCGGCTCAGCTCTCTTTTCGTGACAACGGTGCGATAGAGCGAGTGCAATACTGCCCCCGCTCCCCCGATTCTCCGGCCAACCTCTCGCTCCATTGTCCCATCACTCGTGAACAAGACCCCGAGGAACTTGAACTCCTTCACTTGGGGCAGTACCTCTTTCCCTACCCAGAGTACACACTTCAAGTATCATTTATTAATAACTTTATCTTAACCCTGCTAAAAAATTATCTTAAACCAGCGTAAGATGATTTGCTGGTTTTAGCTGGTCTGGTATGCATGCTTTTTAGAGATTTTGAGTATGTGTGAACTGGCCAGACTGGGAGATCAGCTTAAATCAGCAAAGACCGATAGACCAGCTTTGGCTGGTTTAAACTTGTTCAGACTAGGTTTATGATGACCCCCCCAGAGCAAAGGTCAACTTTTAATTTTTGTTATAACTTTCACATTTTATTATATGTATCTCTTTTCTCTTTTCATTGCCTGAGATTAAAATCCGATTTTCCTCTGATAAGGAAATTGCCTCTCATCATTATAAAAATGGACTGAGCTTTACTTTGTTATATGCCATTTAGCAGTCAGTCAGAAAGCACAGATGTGCCTTGTTTTGAAGTTTTACCACATCTGTGGTTTTTCTCTTCATGTATGTTGAGTGTTTGTGGTTCGAGTCACATCAAGTGACTCCATCAAACATCAGAGAGAAAGAAGAAGAGAAAAAGCAGCGGTTCTCATCTGTTCCTCAAAAACAAAAAGGTGAGACTCAGCCAAGCAGAAATGATCATTCAGTCTAGCTTCTCAGGTTCAAGTTTCTATATATTAATCAGAAAGGATTTCTGCAGTGACTGGGAGTCAATCCAGGTTTATCATGTTTCTTGACCCTTTATGTTTTCAGTATATGCAGCCAAGGGAAAATAAGTCTTATTTGAACAATGTGTTTATTGAGTTTCTTTTAACCAAAACATACATAAATGTAGACAAACCCTGATAAATAATAAATATGAAAAGCAAGCTACAGATATCAATCACATCAGCAGACTAGACATAAAATTATATATAAAATATAAATAAAATTAAGTATACAATGTACAAATGTATATTAAAAAACCTTATATAAAATAAAACAAAAACACAAATTATATAGATTAAATACAGACAGGATTACCTTTCGTCTTGGTCTGATCCCTTTTTATAGAATTTATCTGGAGCCTATATCTAGTCAAACAATATCATTGTAAAACGAGTTTTATTAAAATGTTTAAGTTCTTGAAAAATGAGCAACTTTAAAGGAATAGCTCACCCAAAATGAAAATTATCTCATCATGTAATCAGTCTATAAGCCATTGTACATCTTAGTCAAAACGTAGTCTGTTATAAAACACTTCAAACATACAGTATTCCACCAAACATGCTAATGACTTTTTTTCTTCTGCAGAACACTTATGAAACATTTTAGAAGAATATCTCAGCTCTGTATGTATACAATACAATACAATACAATCCATGCAATACAAGTGCTTGCCGACCAAAATTTGAAAATGCCAAAAAGCACATAAAGGCATCATAAAAGTAATCCAAAATACTCCAGTGTTTTAATCCATGTCTTCAGAAAAGATCTAATCAGTTTTAGGTGAGAACAGACCAAAATGTAACAATTTTTTCACTGTAAATCTTGGTAGACCATTGTCATCTCTAGGCACAATCATGATTTCAAGCTTGATTACACTTTTTAGAGCTTGATGCATACGCAGAGCACTAGATGGCGCTAGAAAGTGAGATCAAGCTTGAAATCATGATCGCCAAGGAGACTGCTGAAGTGCAGGGTAAATGATGAGAGAATTTTAAATTTTGGGCGAACTATTCCTTTAAGTAGTTTGGCATAACCTTTTATTATTACAATTGTCTTAAAAAATAGCGGAATTTTTTTTTATTAAAAATATTGAAAAAAAAAAAAAGGCATGGTATTAACTACTTGAAGGACGCCTTATGATATCAAAACAAAACCATAAAAAAAAAGAAAATATTAAAGAGAGGACCCCTTTTAAACCCATGTCAAGGTAAGTATATATATATATATATATATATATATATACAGTATATAAACACATTTATAATATGCATGTTCACATATGGTTTTCAACTATATTATAAAGTCACATACTTATAGTACATACACAGTACATACTGTATATGTAACATATGTTTTAAATGACTACAAAATATGTACATAAATGTAAAAATATATAATCTTTAATAATTTACATATATGCTCATATATCAGATTTCTGCATGGGTTTGTTGAAAATGTTATTATTATTATTATAGCATTAAACTGTATTTCACTTTTAAAAGATTTCACCTTTTATCATCTTTGGACATCCTTGCTTGTGACCCATAAACTAAACTGGTGTTACCCAGTTAACTAGTATTAACCACAGATCACCGTGATTACAGTGTCAGTTTTACCAGTTACATACATTCCATTTCTTTCCTTCAACAGATCTAAATATCATCCTTCAGTACAGAGCCACTCCATACATGACCATAGACCTTATTGAGATTCCAGATGTCTGGAAGCACTCTTGATATTTATACAAATGTTCTGAGTTCAAGGCCTACCATGGAGTGACATGATCTCATAGGGATGTAATTATGGGCACATATTCGTCTTTTCATATATAGAACAGGCTGAAAGCATCCGACACAGCTTCACCTGACTTCTCTCTATTCTTTCTCCCCCTCCCACAGGGAATCAGGTTCAGTGCTTGAGCTTTCTGTTTGAAAGCATGCCAAGCATTACAGGCATAAGACGTTATACAGTATGGCTGTTTGCATCAATCTTTTCTTCAAGTCATGGCGCTTGAAACAGATTTAAGATTTTTAAAATGAGAGAAAAGGAGAAACGTATCAAGAGTTGAAGAATCTCATTAAAAGAATACCCAACATCAATACCAAGAAAAAAGATCTGAAACCTCTCAACTCTTCTCACGAGAGAGAGAGAAAATGAGAGAGAGAGATTAATGTAAATCTCAAAAATAAGGAACACATTAATATTTCATTAGCACCTCTGTATTTTTTCCTCTGAGTGACACTATTGTGCAGATAGGAGAGGGGGGTGATTTAATGATTGGAGAATTTTATCTCTCTCTCCATTCTCCTCTCTGCCACTGTCACTTCTTTCCCCTTTCCTCTTGCTCTAAATCAGCATTTAGGGCTTTTGCTCTGAATGTCTCTCAGGCCTGACAGCACCACATAATTACACTCAGCTCTCCCTTATCTTGGAAATGAGAAAAGATGAGATATTTAGTGAACGGAGCACTTGCACACGGCCTCTGTCACAGGCAGACATGCCTTGACCTTCTGTGCTCGCAGAATATCTTCAGACATACGTTCCAGAAAATTAACTGTAGAAAATACGTGTTTTAGTTAGAAGCACTTAAAGATTAAAGTACAAGACCGATGCATATGTTATCAGGAACTTAGGTCTAGTTCAGAAAGGCTGCAAAAAACTTTTTTTGCAATCTGACTCAAATCCATTTTAGTCTAAACACCTTAAAAACACATTAAATCAATTTTTTACAAACCCTGTGCAAACCACATTCTTATAGTAGGTGGTTTTAAAGGAATAGTTTGGCCAAATATTAAAATGCTGTCATCATTTACTTACCGTTGTGCCATCCCGAACCTAATGTTCCCCATTTGTCGCTCACTTCAACGACGTGTCGAAGAAGCGACACTAGGGGTCTCTCTTGAGCACTGAATATGCCTATGATCTATGAAAAAAGGCCAATGAGAAGTTGGCAGACAGTATTTGCATACCCCGCCCCCGGACATATGGGTATAAAGGCGAGGAAATACTACGTTCATTCAGAAATTTTCTTCAGAGCCGATGGTCGTGTATGCAGCCAGCTGCAAGTCACACAACAGATTCCTGCTTCTGTTCCTCTGACGCTCTGTTTGCTGTTGGATCTACGGCGCACTTCAGCGGCTTTCTCCTTCTCTGCACGGCAGTGCAGTTTGCTCCTGGGCGCTTCGACAGCGCAGAGAATTGAAAGAGTTATATTGAAAGAGTGATTTTCTCTGTTAAAGTGTTTATTTCTCTGAAAGAGCATTACACAGTGGCGTTGAACGTCCTTTTCAGGACGCATCTTTATAAAGATGCCATTTCCGCCCCTGTGAAGTTTCTGGATGCAGTGATTTCACCCCACCTCTCAAAGTCATAAAAGCTGCCTTGTGTGCCTGGGCTGTTGATCACATGCAGGCAGCGTTTTATGAATGGTTCATGTTCTCAGTTACGAGAACAGAGCCATGGCAACATTGCGGTCGTGGCTTTCTTTTGTCATGAGAGAAAGCTACTTCAGCCACCCCCGTGCCTCGCCTCCTTCCTACGGGATTGGGGCAGGTGCCGCGGACGATTCAAAATTTGCACTTAGGTATTCCTGTTCTTGATGTGCTGCAGGAACTGCGCTGGATGACCAACCGCGCCCCTGGGCCATGGAGGTCAGAAGCGCCGGCACTCGAACAAGCGATGGCCACCCTTGTGGTCCAGAAACGCAATCTATGGACCGGACCTGGTCGAAATGCAGGAGGTAGACAAGGCACATCTTCTCCGTCACCCCCATCTCCCAGCTCCATCCATTCGGCGGCGCTTTTGACGACTCTGCCCAGCAGTCCTCAGTGGTGAAGCAGACGGAGGCCATCTCACATCCTGCCCCGCCGCAAACATGCAGCCATGGGCCATGCCCCGTCTGCTCGCCGAGGGTGTCGTCCTGCGGCTATGAAACACCCTGCTCTGCCTCAACCCGGGCCCAGCGGATGCGCCGCTGGGGTTGATGCATATGAGACCGCTTCAGCATTGGCTTCAGAATCGAGTCCCTAGACAAGCATTGCGCCACGGCATGCACTGTGTCACGATCACCCCCGCCTGCCACCAAACACTCAATCCCTGGACAGACCTCTGTTTTCTATGGGCAGGAGCACCCATGCAGCAGGTGTCCCGACGCATCTTGGTCACGACCGACGCCTCCAGATTGGGTTGGGGCGCTGTGTGCAATGGGCACGCGGTAGCAGGCCGTTGGAAAGGGGCCCCGCTGCGCTGGCACATCAACTGCCTCGAGTTGTTGACTGTTTTCTTTGCCCTACGGAAGTTTCTCCCGTTAGTTCGAGACAAACATATCCTGATCAGGTCAGACAGCACCACTGCGGTGGCATGCATAAATCGCAAAGGCGGCGTACGCTCCCGCCACATGTCACGACTCGCCCGTCGTCTCCTCCTTTGGAGCCAGCAGCGACTCCAAGTCGCTGCATACCACTCACATCCCCGGCAACCTCAATGTGATAGCGGACGCGCTGTCACGACAACGCTTGCCCCGCGGAGAGTGGATGCTTCACCCCCAGCCTGCCCACCTGATTTAGGAACGGTTCGGCAAGGCCCAGGTAGACATGTTTGTCTCCCAAGAGACCTCCCACTGCCCGCTCTGGTATGCCCAAACAGAGGCTCCCCTCGGGGCAGACGCACTGGCACACAGCTGGCCTGTGGGGCTGCGCATTTCCCCCAGTAAGCCTTCTTGCTCAGGTGCTGTGCAAGGTCAGGGAGGATGAGGAACAAGTCACCATTGTGGCTCCTTATTGGCCCACCCGGGCCTGGTCCTCGGACCTCGTACTCCTCGCGACAGCCCCTCCCTGTGAATTCCCCTGAGGAAAGACCTTCTTTCTCAGGGACAGGGCACGCTCTGGCATCTGCACCCAGACCTTTGGAACCTCCATGTCTGGCCCCTGGACGGGACGCGGAAGATCTAGCTGGTCTACCACCCAAGGTCGTAGCCTCGATCAACCAAGCCAGAGCCCCCTCTACCAGGCAACTTTACACCCTGACATGGCGTGTGTTCGCGAATTGGTGTTCTTCCCGGGCTGAAGACCCACAGAGTTGCACAGTTAGGTCAGTGCTCTTGTTTCTACAGGAGAAGTTGGAAGGGAGACTATCCCCTTCCACCTTGAAGGTGTATGTTGCCGCTATCGCATCTCACCACGACCCAGTAGATGGCAAGTCTCTGGGTAAGCATGACTTAAATATCAGGTCGATTCCACCCTAGCCCTTATGGTTCCGCAGTTCACCGGAGGAACTTGCCGACCCAGTCCACTACGGGTACCCTAGGCTACCCTGTACTGGAATAGGTGCTCCACAGCTCAGGCCTCCTACGCGGACTCCTCCTGTGTGTATTTCACCACCTTACCTCCCCTTTTCGGGCAGGTGTGGCCTCCGCAGGGTCTTTTCCCCCTGAAAGAATAGGAAACTGGCTAAGACCCCCTTCCCATGATGCGGTAAGGGCCCCGGCTGGTCTTGATCTATGCCGAGAAACATAGAGAGAAAAGAGACCCAGCCAGGCTTGGCCCGTTCCCAGGTTGGCAAGCATCGCCTTGTTCCCCTCTAGGGTAACCAGAAGGATTCTGACGACTTTTTGGGGGATTGGGGAAGGGTACGTCCAACTTGTATGTACTTGTAGTATTTCCTCGCCTTTATACCCATATGTCCGGGGGCGGGGTATGCAAATACTGTCTGCCAACTTCTCATTGGCCTTTTTTCATAGATCAAAGGCATATTCGGTGCTCAAGTGAGACCCCTAGTGTCGCTTCTTCGGAGGATACATACGTAACCTAGACGTTATATCTTTCTGCTGAACACAAAAGGAGATTGTGCACATTATAGAAGCTTCTTCGCAGAGGCTTGCATGTTTTTACGCAAACATATTTTTTTATACTCGTGCAACCATGCAAGCCACTGTGAACTTTTCGCATAGCATGCATGAATGCACAACGGACAACAAATAAGTACCAATATGTATCCAAACACCTCCTTTTTTTGTTCCATTTAAAGGGATAGTTCACCCAAAAATTTTACTCACTTTCATGTCATACCAGATGTGTATGACTTTCTTTCTTCTCAAGACTTTTAGAAGAAGCTCTGTAGGTCCATACAATGCAAGTGAATGGTGACCAAAACTTTCAAGCTCCAAAAAACACATAAAGACAGGATAAAAGTAATCCATACGACTCCAGTGGTTTAAAATATGTCTTCTGAAGCAATGGTTTGGGTGAGAAACAGATCAATATTTAAATTAGGGCTGCCAGTCAATTAAAATTTTTAATCAAATTAATGACATGGTGTCCCAATTAATTAATCGTGATTAATCATATTTACAAATATTTGCTGAGAAAGCCATATAACAATAATTCAATATATAATGAATATACATATTTATATCAATATATAATTATATATAGTGTATATCAATATATAATTATATATAGTGTGTGTATATATATATATATATATATATATATATATATATATATATATATATATATATATATATATATATATATATATATATAATATTATATAAAATTATTATAAAATATTATAAAAAAAAAAAAAAAATGCTTTACATTCCTGTAGCAGAAGAGTTAATCATTGATAAGACAATACAAACAGTGGCTTTAGAATACAATGTATTGTTTATTACCATATTATTGATCATAAGTCAATCATTGGCATACAGTTCACTGCAATCCATTTCACAAGTGAATTTGTCAATCAGTTGGAGATTTATTATGAGGGCTTGTTTAAGGACCCGTTAATATACACCTGCGTCAGTCATTTTTTTAATTTATTTTTTATTTTGTATTTATTTTCATAAATGCTTACAAAACATTTACATCTAGAGACAAGAGGTATATTAAAACAAACGACAACAAAAAGGAAAACAAATAAATAAACTGTTTAAATAAAAAATATCAAATTTTGTACATATTTCAATACACTTTACTGCTTTCTTGTTACTCAAATTGAAAATTGTCCTTAGGTATTGCTGAACCTCTGAACTAATGGTTTATAACCACCATACTTATATTTATGCATATTAAACTTTGCCAACAGAAGCAGAACATTTATCAAATAATATTCCTTATGAAGAAACATGTCATAGCTAAAACAAACCCGAATAAAACATTTTCAAAACAAAGTTGAAAGCTGGGAATAATATGATCTCTAACAATCTTGCAGAAATCAGACCAAAAACAAGTCGAGTAGGGACAACTCCAAAATAAATGAAACAATGTTTCCGACTGCAGAGCACAAAATGTACAGAATATATCGACATCACAATTAAATCTCTCTACAAGAAAATAATTAGTGGGGTAGTACTTATAAATAAGTTTGAATTTTATTTGTGATTAAATATTTATGGGGTAATTTCCAAATTTTGCACCATTTCAATCCAGACACACCCTGCATCAGACAGCTTGTGTAGTGTCTCGGTTGTGTTGCATCATAACCATAAAATGTTTAGGTCACTGTGTCAAGTTAAATATAGTTTAATACTTAGAACACATCTTGAGATCTCTTTAGTTTGCATTTGCGCTCCTTCAAGAGTTTTTAACGCAAGAACGAAACGCATGTCTGTGTTGCTCTGCCTACTGAAGTGTTTTCTTCACTGTATAAACTGCGCGTTGCTCATACAGCTGAAATTTCACTTACTGCCCTCTGGAGTAAACAGGTGGTACTACAAGCTTGTATTCCTCAGGAATCTTCCTTATTACCGTCTGGGTGCATGCCATTAATTGCGTTAATTTTAACTCGTTATTTTTTGTAAAATTAATCGCACTGAATTAACGCGTTAATTAACTCCTTAATTTAAATCCTTTTTTACCATAAATCTTCACTTTCAGAATGTGAAAGAATGTAAAAGTGATAGTGGAGATTTATAGTAAAAGGGCTTAAATATTTAACTTTTCTCCCCCACACCAATCAAATAACATCTGAAGACATGGATTTAACCACTGGAGTCATATAGATTACTTTTATGCTGCCTGTATATGCTTTTGGAGCTTGAATGGTCTAGTCACCATTCACTTGATTTCAAAGGACCTACAGAGCTGTGATATTCTTCTATCTTAGTTTGTGTCCAGCAGAATAAAGAAAGTCATGCAGATATGGGATGGCATGAGGGTGAATAAATGATAAGATCATTTTAATTTTTGGCTAAAATACCCCTTTAAGAAAGTCATACATGTTTGGTGGAATACTGAGGTGTTTTACAACAGTCTAAGTTTTGACTAAAATGTGTAATGGTTTATAGATTGATTATATATGCATTTAATTTTACTGATATGAAAAAAGCTCAGACTGACAGTAAGAGTAATAAGTTAAACTGCATGTGAGTAACATTTCAGTTAATTCAGAACAGGCACTGCATTTTCGTATTGTTTCATTAGGTAGAGATTGTGATTATTCAGCAGAACATGTCTGTTGTGTGAGCTATGAGCATGGGGGCCGTGTTTTTGAATTTACCTCTCATGAAAAATGTAATATCCCTCCTACTTATTCCATATGATTTATCTTTTCATTACCTCTCGCCCTTATGATCCCAGCATAATTTGAACCTTTAATGCAGCATGTTTGCAAAAACAAGAGAGCAGACACATTCATCTTAACATTTTGTCATCTAGAGGGACTATTGAAAATAAATTAAACTGAATCTTTCCAAAGCATTTTTCTTAAATTTTGTCATCTTCCTCTCTTCTCTTTTTGTTTAAACCCCCTAACCAGTAACAGAGAGATTGTGCAGTAAGGTATTGCGACTTGTCAGTCACAAGTGCACTTTAACCGAGGTGCAGTGGTACCAATGTCTGATCAGGTCACCTTTGTAAAGGTCTTAGTTAAAAGTTGAGGTCAGTGCCTGAAAAAGGCCACACTCATTCTGTTGTACATTCCATAATGCCTTGAATGTCACCAGAAGTAAGGCAGTTCTTTCCATGCTGCAAGCAGGTATATCATGCACCAGCATATTTCAGATAATTCCATGTCCCAACCCTGGAGAATATTTTGGCTGGACAGATGACCAAATCTGCTGATATCAAGAGACCGGAATATAATAAGCTTGAAAAAGTGGTCTAGGGTACAGTTCACGTGGATTTTGGTACGATTTGCTGCTGTTGTAAACACAATTTTTGTGTATGCAATTGAAGTCTGTGAAAATTGTGCAGTTATGCACCTTATGGATTTATGTCTACCTGATCTGAATCGTTCACTCAAAGATGAAAAATTCTGTAAAAATGTTGGTGACACTTTGCAATAAGGTTTTTATTAGTTAATTTGAGTTATCAACATTAGTTAATGTAAACTAACAATGAACAATACTTTTTCAGGATTTATTAATGTTGGTTAATATTAATTTCAGCACATACTAAAACATTTTTAAATGAAAAGTATTATACATTAACATTAGTCAATGCATTATGAACTAACTTTAACTAACAATCAACAATAGATTTTCTTTGTAAATTAACATGTTAACAAATGCTGTAAAAATATATTGTTCATTCTTATTTCACAATATCGAATGCATTGACTAATGTTAATAAGTGCAACCTTATTGTGGACTTTCTCTCTTTTTTTAAACTTACAAGATGAAATTTTTGTATTTCATGTCCACGCTTCATGCTTTTTGGGCATGAGACACATGAGAACCAATGGCATTTGATGTCTTTGATGTCAAACCAGGTTTTATGCATCTATTAGCACAACATTTAATTTGAGATCTACAATGAAGGGCAGGATTTTCAGTGAATAATGACATTAATAAATAATGATATTACATTTTGTACACAAAGCTATCCTATATCTTCGAAAGACTTAATAATATAGGACATGAGTACATTTATGACACTTTTATGGAGTGTCCCCCACCTACATTTTGCCATTTGACTTCCCCAGTCGTCTTTCACTTTAATTAAATGAAAAATAAAAAATAAAAGAAATCTGTATATTTCTTTAAAACAAAAATCACATTTTGTGTGAATTAGGGGAGACCAAGATGGTTACTGAGATTAAGCGAGTTGTATTTGGCTGGTCATGTGATTCTAAAATGGCAGTCCCCATGTGTGGACCCTCTCCATGTAGAATAAAACAGCTTTTATAAGGGTACAGATATAACTGAAGTCTTCATTTTAATGTGAGTGGTCATGATTTCCTACATACTGTGTATATTTTAAACTTACAATTCATATCTTTAGGAATTAAACTTTTTTAATGAGGAAAAAATTACTGAGTGTACCTTTAAGTTCTTAGGTAAAAAAAAAATAAAAAATTATATATATATATATATATATATATATATATATGGACCTTTGTTAACTTAAAGACAAAAGTTTATGGGGTTGGTACAGGTTGTGACGTTGGTTGACAAATTTCTTATTTGTGATGTCAACGAATGCTGTATCTCTGAAGCTGCTGGAGTTTTGGGAGAAACAAGAGACTGTGTGGCCGAGGTCCAGTTTGCATTATGGGATATCACCGGTGATATCACAAGATATTATTATGTCATCGCAGCCCTCGGCAGCTCCACGGCGACACAAGAAATCAGTATTCTGGAAAATCCCCCAGATCTAGATAAATATACTTGGCTGAAGGCATATTTGTTAAAGAATTTTGGTTTATCAGAGACCGAAAGAGCATGCCATTGGCTCTCCTTGCATGGCCTCTGGGATTCTTGCCTGTCTGAGTTAATGGACCACATGCTAGCACTGCTAGGTGAACACAAGCCATGCTTTCTATTTAAAGAGTTGTTCTTACAACAATTACCAGAAAGCGTTCGCACAGCTCTTGTGAATACGGCAGAGAGAGATTATAGAGAATTGGTACAGCTGTAAGATGAATATCAAGCAGCATCACAAAAGCGTATGGCAGCTGAGTCAAGGACTATATATGGCCCCTGCCATGTGGCAGTCAGTTGAGCAAGGACTGTATTTCTTTCATTCCCATTTTGGGGCGAAAGCCAAAAGGTGCCGCCCTCCAAGCACTTTCAGCAGGACCTGCATCAGGCTGACAATCAGTAGCATAGTTGCTAACAACACTGCTTACTTACTGTTCATCACAGACTCATTATCTGGCCGGCATCTCCTGTGTGATACTGGGACTCAGTGTAGTGTTCTGTCTGCGTCACCAGTTGACAGACACTTGGGTGAAGTCGGCCCATTACTCGAGGCGGCTAATCAAGGCAAAATATGCACATATGGGAAACGCCTGGTGCGACTGTGTTTTGTGAGTTCCAATGGATGGTGTTTTACATGGGAGTTTGTGTTGGCAGATGTGAGCAGGCCCCTTCTGGGCGCAGATTCCTGTGTACTAATGGACTTTTGGTTGTTGTCAAAAATGGCTGTTTAGTTACCTCAGAAGGTATCAATGTCTTACACAGTTCAAGGAGCACTTTTCCCAAGACTACCCTATCCAGGGCTTTGACAGAAGGGTGCAAGTTCTCCCAGCTGCTGGGTGAATTTCCTAGCCTCACTAAACACACCTTCTCAAATCAAATCAAATCAAATCACTTTATTGTCACACTACTGTGTACACGAGTGCAACAGCAGGTGAAATTCTTGTGTGCAGTTCCGAGCAACATTGCAGTAATGACAGTGACGAGACATAAACCACTTTACAATAACAACATATTTACACAACACAATTTACATAACAAATGTACACATACCTACACAACAATTTACATATCAAATGTACACAATACACACAATGTAGAATACACATACACTAGATAAGGGTATAAATATATATATACACTAACTGAATTGGGAGCGAGAATATATTGACAGAATGAGGATTAATAAAGTGCAGTGCTGATTGTAGATCGTGAGAGATCATGTGTTCAAAAGTCTTATTGCTTGTGGGAAGAAGCTGTCATGTAGTCGGGTGGTGTGGGTCCTGATGCTGCGACACCGCCTGCCTGATGGAAGCAGTGAGAGCAGCCCATGACTCGGTTGGCTGGAGTCTTTGATAATCCTCCGAGCTTTATTCACACACCGTCTGTTATATATATCCTGGAGGGAGGGAAGCTCACCTCCGATGATGTTTCTGGCTGTTCGCACCACCCTTTGCAGGTCTTTGCGGTTGTGGGCGGTGCTATTGCCGTACCAGGCGGTGATGCAGCCAGTCAGGATGCTCTCTACAGTGCTGGTGTAGAACCGTGTGAGGATGTGTTGGTTCATTCCAAACTTCCTCAGCCGTCTCAGGAAGAAGAGGCGCTGGTGAGCCTTCTTCAGAATGGCCTCAGTGTGGACGGACCATGTGAGTTCCTCAGTAATGTGGACACCGAGGAACTTGAAGCTGCTGACTCTCTCCACCGGTGCTCCATTAATGGTGATGGGGCTGTGTTCTCTGTCTTTCTTCCTGAAGTCCACCACAAGCTCCTTGGTTTTACTGACGTTGAGGGAGAGGTTGTGCTCCTGACACCAACGTGTCAGAGTGTGCACCTCCTCTCTGTAGGCTGTTTCATCATTGTCTGGATTGTCCACAGCAGTGATCAGTCATGGGATCGTACAACATATCCATGTCCGGAATGCCAGTTTATGCTCATGCCCATCGACTAGACTCAGCAAAGTCAGCTGTGGCCAAGGCTGAATTTGCTAATATGGAAAAACTGTGCCATTCATTTTCTCGGCCATTGAATTATGAGCAAAGGGTCAGTTCTGCTGCCCTTCAAATTTTAGACCATTCCCTGCCCCCTGCACAACCAAGGCTTTACAGGACTTTTGGGGATGGTACATTTGTATCACCATTTCATTCCGCGGGCAGCGACACTTGTGCTATCATTGTACTGGGCCCTCAAGGGAAACAGCATGAAAAATCAGATCACCTGGTCAGAGGAGATGACTAAATCATTCGAGGGCATGAAACTCGCCTTAGCACAAGTAACCATGTTGTCTCATCCAATTCCAGATGCCCCAATCGCATTATGAGAGATTCCTTGGATTATGCTGTAGGTGCTGTACATAAACAATTGGTAGATGGCATCTTGCATTTTATAGCCGACAGGTCTACCCTAATGAACAGAAGTACAGTGCATTTGACAGCAATGGCATGTCAAGGCACCACTGGAGACTTTTGAGGTACCAGAATGACGTTTTGACCATGTTAACATTGACCTGGTGGGTCCTCTGCCACCCTCCCGTAGGTTTACCCACCGATTGACTATTGTGGACAGAACAACTAGGTGGCTGGAGACAGTACCATTTGCATCAACAACAACAGCGGATGTAGCACAGGCCTGGTTGCTTGTTTTGGCACGCCATCTGACATACAGTATCTTCAGATCGTGGCCCTCAGTTTACAGCTGTGTTGTGGGAAGAGGTGGTTCGAACTCTTGGAGTGCAGCCTCACCATACCATGGCATTCCACCCGCAGGCCAATGGCCTTTGCAAACATTTTCATTGCTCACTTAAAACTGCACTTAGGACCAGTCTGACAGACAACAGATGGTATGAGCATCTACCTTGGGTCCTGCTGGGCCTTTGAACAGCTCCTAAGGAGGATCTGCAGTCTTCCTCTTTGGAGTTGGTTTATGGGCAAACTCTTCGGGTGCAGACAGCACAGTGCCCTGGAGCATGTCTTCCGAACGCTCTGCCCTCTTGGACAGAGTCAATACTTTCAAACCTGTTCTTACCTCTCAACATAGCCTGACAGCTGCTTGGATACACAGGGACCTCTCTAAAGCTGAGTTTGTATTCATTCGCCATGACGCTCACCAACATTCATTGTGGCCCCCATATGATGGCACATTTCAAGTTCTAGAGGCTGGAGTCAAAATGTTCCTGGTTGACATTGGTGGCCATCCTGAATGGGTCACTGTTGATCACCAAAACCCGCCCACAGGGAACTGGATCGGTGGATGGTTCAGGCTGTGGCTCCTAAGAGAGGCCGTCTGGCCACCAACAATAGAGAAGACTCCAGGCAGAAGTTCCTGACTGGCAAGGGTGTTCAAGATTGCACAGGCTCATAGCAATGCACACGATTCAGACAAGAATTCTGAGTTCCAAGTAAACTGATGTTGCTTGTGTTGGTGAATTCTGGGGGGACCTGTGTAGGGGTGGATACAAGTAACCCACACATTACTAATTCATAAACATAATTCACACACTATCCCCACACATCCACATAGTATGTTCCCCTCTAAGACGTTCTGAGTGTTAATAAAACACAACCTCATAGATTCAAGTTGTAATCCTGCCTCTGTGTAATCTCTGTTAGCTCCAAAAGCTACATAGTAATAATAAATATTATCAATATTATACATTTTTATGTTACATATGTGTACTGTTAATATAGGCATGAAGTTGGTAAATAGTGTTTATTAAAGTTATAAATTATGTATTCTTTTTACTTTCTTTTTTTTACCCGATGTGGTAACCACCCCATAAACCAATGTGCCAACAAAACACTCTTTTTGATGTTAGGTAGCTAGCATCCCTTATAACAGGTTTACAAATCTTATTTCAAAATACAACTCCACTATTTACTATACTTTATACTGTATATTTGAACATCTTTCTTGATATTATTTCTATAACATTTTTAGCAGAGGGGTCAGTTAATTTATTTATTAATAGACATAGATATAATGAAAAGTTGTTTTCACCATAAGAGATAGCATAATTTTAACATTCAAATGCCCTGAAATAATCAATCATTGTAGATCAAGAAGTTGAACATTTAGAACCCCTGTAGCCAACCAATCCCAGACTCCCCTACATTATGTGGAAGAAAAAAGGAATTGTTTTCAGTGTAGTGTATATAAGGCAATAAGCCACACATAGCTATTGTAACAACTCTACCTGACTTTTTTCTTGATCTTTAATCCTAGGGAAACTTTGGAATGCCATAGACAAATAATTAAAACATTGAAATCAGTTCAATAATGAGTCTCCCTTTTCTGTTTTCCATCAGAATGTATATTATTTTGTAACTCATTGTGTTTCCAAGGTCCTTGTTATTATTACTCGCTCTGCAGAAGACATCTGGTAGTTACGCATGAAGTCTCACATTTGAAAATGTTCTGCTACCTGCTGAGATGGAGTTTACAGTGATGGGGGGAGGGGGGGTCTGAGGGGGTTAGAGCTCTGGACTATTTCATTGATAGATATAGTGTTTGTTGAGTGTCTAGAGTGACAGGCAACAGATTACATGTGACCCTTAGATCTGCTCGAGTGTGTCTGTTCTGTATTAGTGAACTGGTGGACATGAAGACAATATTACTTGTGAAGAACATAAGGTGATACACTTGAAAGAATGTGGCTGCAGCCAGTGTTCAAATGACCTGCCACACGCCCACCATGTCTCAAATTGATTACGTGATTGAAAACCACATTCATTCCTGATCACGTATGGAGACATGCAGCTCTAAGAAACACCTCTGAGGGTCTTAAAGGGGATTGCGTACAGATTGCAGGTGATTTGTGGGAGGCAGTCAAGGAGAACGAGAACGTCATGCCGGCAAGTTGTGCAGAATGGATTGTGTGGGTGGATAAGGTGAAGTTTGATGAGGTTTTGGAGGTGTCAAAGAGTTCCTTTCTTACACTGGTCTGAGAGCAGTTTTGTGGTGTGCCTTGTAATGGGTGTTATTCGGATTTAATTCAAGGCCACTGATTCTAGATCTGTACCAGATCCAATTTGCTACTGGAGGGGTTGGAAGCATTAGAGCTCTTGGGGCTGTATCTCAGAAAACATGGCCATGTCTGGCAGTCGGCCTGCTCCAGTCCTGTCTGAGTTGAATAAAGAGTGTGATTGAAGCACATAGCCATTAGGCAAAAGAGGAGCAAAAAAACGTGTTTGTACTTCAGATACACAGCCTCCATCGATTGGCATCATTAAGCTTCCAATGAAATTGGGGTCTAAATGTCCATATAAATTCGTCCGCTGATTCAGTTTGGCTCCAGCGATTAGGCAATAGCTCATTGGTACACAATTAAAGCCACATGTGGTGATTGTGCTGTCGTCTTGTCATATTTCTCTGCAGCATATTCCCAATTACCCCCCCCACAGTGTACTTTAAACAAGGATATTACTTTTAAAGTGCTTACAGCTGTCATCAGTGAATGTATGGAAGTAAGGTTAATCTAAGTAATGTTGATCAAATCTGTGGCAAAACAATATTTAAAATAGCATTGCCACATAAATAAGTATACCAATTTAGTCAATTCAATTTATTTAAATTTAGTTATTCAAATTTGCGAATTGGTTCATAAGAAAATTGCATAGCGTGTATGTTGTTTCAAGACATAGATGTTGATTACAGTACATGTGTTTTTGAAATAAAAATTGTCATTTAATTTTGTCTCTCAATATAGCCCAGAATTTCAAAAATAATAATAATCTGTGACCTGTTTATTAAAGTTGTGCATGATTTCCTTGGTCTCTTAACACTGGCTACAATATGAATGGAATGCTAGCACACTGCTTACTTCATACTAGTGTTGGGGAGTAGTTAACTAAAAGTTCCCCTTCTGTCACTCACTTCGACGTTGTGCCGAAGAAGCGACACTAGGGGTCTCTCTTGAGCACCGAATATGCCTCTGATCTATGAAAAAAATCCTTCTGGTTGTCTAGGGTAACCAGAAGGATTCCAACGACTTTTTTTGGGGAATGAGGAAGGGTACGTGCAATCTGACACAGCTGGTCGCCTTTGCACGTAAAATACCTGCCCGTTTCTGTGTCAGCAGTACACGTACACAGCTCAGTGCATGGCGTGATTTAAATTGGACCTCTTGTGTCGCTTCTTCGACACAACGTTGAAGTGAGCGACAGACAGGGAACGTCTAGGTTACGTTGTGTCCTCCCGGCCACGTCGCTGAGCCGAGCCACTGTTGTGGCCGGACCATTTCCGGCTCCTCAGAAAAATCCTGAATGAAACCAACGTATTTCCCCACCTTTATACCCGTATGTCTGGGGGCGGGGTATGCAATTACTGTCTGCCAACTTCTCATTGGCCTTTTTTCATAGATCAGAGGCATATTCGGCGCTCAAGAGAGACCCCTAGTGTCGATTCTTCGACACAATGTCTCATTCTCTCCATCAGGGAATGGAGGTTACATATGTAACCTAGATGTATAGTCACTACTAGCATGATATTAGCCCAGCTATTTTCTCAATAGTGTAGGTTTTCCAGTAACAAGCTACATTCTCAAACTAGTAGATCTGTAGTATCACAAAACACTACAGTTTTACATTATATTGTGAATGCAGCAATGGAGCTGAGGAAGTATTCAAACATGCTTACATAAACCATCTTATTTAGTGTTGGTAAAACTAAATAATTTAATCTGTTCTTTCAATAAACAATACCCTTATATTTTGCATGGGTGCTCTTGATTTATTTTAGTAAGTCGGTTCTTTCAGACGGTTCTAATTCACATAAATTATTCACTTGAGTACCACGCAGCCTAGAGGCCAAGGGTATATTCCCTTTTTCTGGGTTCCGGATTGAATCGCGGCTAGTCGGCCATGTTACATTTAAAAGTATACTCTTTTGACTGTGAGCGGATACAAAGGTGTTCAATGCATGAGCACTTCTACTGCTTTATGATACTTTTTTAGTTGTCAACAGCAGGAACATGCGTTGACAATGTGCATGGATGTGGACTCGAAAATCAAGAAAATGTGGGACGCACAGTCTGCGAAGACAGTTTTGCAATAATTTAAATAAAGATATTTATGCAGCAGCACTCTTTACTCATCTCACTCGCATAAAAACAGATTATATACTCCTCAGAATGCATCAACACCATAGAAAGAACATAATGAAACAGTTATGCCAAATTAGGTAAATCAATGTTTTAACAGCATTCAATATATTAATCTCTAGCACTGACAGCTGGGCGGGAGACTGGTTGGTATAAATGTTTGTAGAACAGCAACAGCACCGCCTACTGCAAAAGGATGAAATTGTTTTTATTTCTTACACACTTGTTTGTCGGGCCGCCTATTAAGGAACCCTGGTATATATTGTAAACTGCCTACTTTTTCAAAAATATTATGTGATGGAGTACACATTATGCAACGATATACCTTTCAGAAGGTACTATGCTACATTGTCGTCACATGACCTCATTACATTTATCACATGATCTCTTTACGGGCATGAATTAATTCAGCGAGTGGCAACAAGTTATCATTTTGAAAGCCAATATCAATGAAAGCCAACCTAGTCTCACAGAATGAACATTACTATAACAAAAAAATGTAAACTGAGTTCTAGTTTTGCCGCAATTTAATGGTAAAATTAACACCAGAGGTGCTGCAACAACTAAGCGTTTAATTAACTTGTGTAACGAACACATTACTGGAGTCTGGTCAGAATCCATGTTGCAGAGGTTCTTTATTGTCAAAGACAATAAACAGTCAAACAATACAAGTTATTGAGCAGAAAGACGAAGTCAAAATAACAGGCAGTAATTCAATAGCAGGCAGGCAGTCCAAACAGGTGACAAAGCAAAACAATGATCCAAAAGACGTAATCCAGTTAAACAGGCAAAAAGGTCATAACATGAGATACAAACAATAGGCAATGGAAAATGCTTGGTAAGGCAGATGAACTGGCAATACTTCGCAATACAGGTGTGTGAATGCACTGTTTATATACATGACAATCAGGAAGTGACATTGTTCAGAATTCAAGTGAGGACCGCTCAACCATTACAGTTGGACTGTAGGCTCAGAAGTCCAAAGAATCGTGGTTCAAGGACACAAGTTGATACGAGAGACGAAAGTGTTATGGAAGCAAAACAAACTGAAGTGGTTACTTTAGGAAGTGTGCTTTTCATGTTGCATTTGGTTTTAAAACACTATAATTTATGTTAAGGTGTTGGTTTAGGGTAAGCATGTTTTGTTAACATCTCAATTGCTTTTAAGACAGTCGCGGTTAGGTTTAGGCCTTAATGGTATGGATGTCTTTTTTGTTAACCTCTCAATATTGTAATTTTTACTCATTAAAACTCTTTAAAAATTATTAAAAAATTATTTGCATTATAAACATTGTCTGTTTACAACATAATTTCACTAGTTTTTGGCACCCCCGCTGGATATTTCAGGGGGGAAATTGCAGCGAAACCTCTAATACACTTAACTATTGTTTACAAAAATGTGACCATGGTCACGCAATTTTCATTAGATCAGGATTATAAAACAGTTAATTTTTCAATCCAAAAAGTGTCTGAAATTTTGACTGAATAATCAAACAATGAGTCAGGAAAAAGATGTTAAAGATTGTTGTTAAAATTTCTTCCGGATTATTCATCACACAAAAAATTGAAGGTCAAGTTGAACACATTGCATTGTGGCATACAATATTACATAAGGTGTGCTTTGGTACTGCGCAAATACCATGAATACAGAAAATTCACATCCTGCAAACAATATGCTTACTGCATACCACAGAAATAGTATGAATAAGATGGCCTGGTAATACAGTATGCTATTTCAAACATAGCCTGTGCCATCAAATTAACAGTTTAAAAAATTCAGATATTTGAAAGCAGTCTACAGCTTGCATCACCTTCTCTATTCATCTCAGGATAAAACTTTACTCAGGTTTGCAGAATTTATCAGCACAACATATATGCTTGTTAACAATTTGTATATATGATGTCTGCTTGTCGTATGTCTAAATTGAAGAGTTCAGATTTTTTTAAATGGTCCCATGACTTAATCTCACAAAGACTTGTCATTGTCGACAAAAAAGCCACTTTTTCATCAGGCCAAACAGTTCTCATTTCAGAACCATGTCTTTCTGTACCGATCCGGGCTCATTGGTACATTTACGGTTTCATTTTTCAGACTTACTGGGAGAGAGACCAATCTTGAGTCACTACATCACTATAGGTGTTCGATCATATTGGTTGTCTGTCTTAAATGGTTAACAAACCATCCTGAAAAATCCGGACTGGGAACGGATTGTAATCGTACTGTCCTGGGGAGCATTTCCCAAACAACTATGTAACTCTTAACCATCATAGTACAATGCATTGTTGGATAAATTAACTAGATAGTGAAGACTGTTTCCCTAAACTGTAGTAACTATGCTGCACATCCATCTTTCGAACCACGTTGTTTCAACAACATCAAACTGTCGTAAATGAAGTTACGCAGGGGGTGGAGTAATAACTTCAGATATCAAATTATAAAATCTCATTTACACATACTCTTACACATACATAATGTTAGTTGGAACTACAGTTTCGGTAAACACCAAATTGTTGAATTATGTTGGTAATAATGGAACTTATGACCATAGTTGGCTAACAATGCTTTTGGGAAACACATCCCTAAACCATGCTTAAAGGACCTGTAAGCAATATTGGCCATTCTAAAATTTCAAGCCATTGGATTAGCCACACACCCTCTTTCCATAACCCTGCACTCTAAAGATACCAAATTAGTTTTATTGAGACTGATATTGAGCAGGAGCGGTTGTCAAAAACAACAGCAGCAAAAAAAAAAGGTTGTGTCAAAGAAGCGAAACTAGGGTTCTCTTGAGCGCAGAATATGCCTCTGATTTATGAAAAAAGGCCAGTGAGAGTTGGCGAACAGTATTTGCATATCCCGCCCCCGGACATACGGGTATAAAGGCGAGGGAAATACGCTCATTCATTCAGGATTTTTCTGAGGAGCCTTGAGTGTTCCGGCCACCTCAGCGGCTCGGCTCATCGACGTGGCCGGGAAGATGTCTCGTTCCCTCCATCAGGGAACGGAGGTTACATACGTAACCGAGACGTTCCCCATCTGTCGCTCACTTCGACGTCACTCCGAAGAAACGACACTAGGGGTCCACTTCAAATCACGCCATGCGCTGAGCCGTGTACGTGTACTGCTGACACAGAAGCGGGCAGGTATTTCACATGCACAAGCAACCAACTGTGTTTCAGGCTTCACGTACTCTTCCCCAATGCCCCAAAAAAGTCGAAGGAATCCTTTTGGTTACCCTAGAGGGGAACAAGGCGATGCTTGCCAACCTGGGAACGGGCCAAGCCTGGCTGGGCCTCTTTTCTCTCTATGTTTTCTCAGCATAGAGCGAGAGCAGCCGGGGCCCTTACCGCATCGTGGGAAGGGGGTCTTACCCGAATTCCTATTCTTTCAGGGGGAAAAGACCCTGCGGAGGCGACACCCGCCCGAAAGGGGAGGTAAAGGTGGCGAATACATCACATGGCCTCTTCGGTCACATGTGGGAAGAATGGTGCGGTGGTAGATCCAGCCTCGACGAGGGGGGAGTTGCTACAACACGGTGACCGGAGGGCAGCGAAGGATTGCCTAAGAGAGAGACGCGGGTCAGCTCGTAAGGTGACCCTACCGCGGAAGTACACACAGGAGGAGTCAGCGTAGGAGGCCTGACCTGTGGAGCACCTATTCCAGTAAGGGTAGCCTGGGGTGCCCGTAGTGGACTGGATTGGCAAGTTCCTCCGCTGAACTGCGGACCCAAGAGGGCTAGGGAGGAATCAACCAGGAACCTAAAGGGGTCTCCTGGGAAGAAGTCACACTATTTTACCTCGACAGAGGAAAAGGGTGCTGGACGCAAGCGATTCGCCCGGTCAGACCGTCGTCGTGTATCGAGTTCTACGGGCTCGGACCTGAGAAAACACAGGATGAGACTGACTCAACCCTGAGATTGTAAAATCTCGCAAAGGTGTTAGGTGTTGCCCAGCCTGCAGCTCTGCATATATCTGCTAGGGAGGTGCCCCTAGCCAGTGCCCATGAGGATGCCACACTCCTGGTAGAGTGGGCTCGAACCCGTAAGGGGGGTGGCACGGCCTGGGTGTGATAGGCCAAAAGAATGGTGTCCACCACCCAGTGGGACAGCTTCTGTTTGGAGACAGCGTTCCCTTTCTGCTGTTCCCCCAAAGCAGACAAAGAGCTGCTCAGAGGAAGCTCTGGGTGCGTTCCAGGTAGGCACGCAAAGCACGTACCGGACACAGCAGTGAGGGGGCTGGGTCTGCCTCCTCCCGGGGCAGCGCTTGCAGGTTCACTACCTTATCTCTGAAGGGCGTGTTAGGAACCTTGGGCACATAGCCCAGTCAAGGTCTTACGATCACATATGTGTCTGTCTCCAGGCAAGTGTTGTTAGTAGAGAACACTTGCAGGTCCCCGACCCTCTTGATGGAGGCGAGTGCAATCAGCAGGGCGTCCTGCTGATTCTAGCGGCTCGAAGGGGGATCGCTCTGAGAACGGCATTTGCGGGCCAGGTGACCCAGAGACATAGGAAGCTAGCTACCCTCATGCAGATCCCTGAGCGCCTTGGCCTGGTGGATCTTCAGGATGCCCATGACGTGCAAGGTGGAAGCGCCCTGTCCCGCGGCACTGTAGGCTTTGGTGTTTAACGAGGATGTCGTCCTACAGGCCTTGGAAGGGAGTATAGGGCGCCCGCACCAGGTTGTAGGGTTACCGGGACATAGATGGAGCGCAATGGCCCTATCCACCTGGGGAATCGCCATATACCCGTGGGCCATTCCGCCGTCGAGGGTAGCGAGATCGGACGAGCAGGGCTTTTGACGAATGGAAAGCGGGGCTCTCCATGAAGACGTCAGCTCGTCATGCATTTCTGTGAAAATCGGGACCGGGGGGGGGCGTGGCTGTGTAAGGCGCCCAGACCCCAGGAACCAGTCATCCAACCGTGACGGGTGTGGGGAGGATGGAGGGTTCCAATCCAACCCCACACTGACGGCGGCCCGGGCAAGCATGTCGGACATCTGCGCAACAGCCTCAGCCTGGGCGTGCTGGCCCGAAGGCGGCAGCTCAGGTGAGGCGTCAGCGTCAGACGGCGCGCTCTCCGATGGAGCGGCGAGCTCATCCACCTCGAGCTCCAGAAGATAGGCAGACCGGCCCGGAGGTGAGTCACCGATGCCTCGAGGCTGGACGGGGGTCAACGAGCGTGTCGGGGGGTGGGTGGTCCGAGGGAGCGTACCCGGCAGAACTGCACCCGCTGCCCTCCCCAAATAGACTCCATCGCCATCCGCATCGTCCTCAATCCCGTGGGAAGGAGCAGCAATACGGGGCGGCTGGAGTGGCATGCTTTCTATTGAAAGCGCGCCGCGACCGCAACGTTGCCATGGTCATGCTCTCGCAATGAGCATGCAGAGAAGAGTAAAGCCACTGAAGTGCGCCGTAGACCTAACAGCAAAGCAGAGCCTCAGAGGATAGAAGCAGGAAACAGTTGTGTCACTCACAGCTGGCTGCATACACGACCATCGGCTCCGAAGAAAATTACTGAATGAACGAGCGTATTTCCCTCGCCTTTATACCCGTATGCCCGGGGGGCGGGATATGCAAATACTGTTCGGCAACTCTCATTGGCCTTTTTTTATAGATCAGAGTTATATTCGGCGCTCAAGAGAGACCCCTAGTGTCCCTTCTTCGACATGACATCGAAGTGAGCGACAGACGGGGAAATGGTAGCTCTAGCTTAAGTTCTGCCAGGAAGACTCAATTGTTACGTCACTCATTCCTTCTCTTTTATCCAATCACGTTCTAATACTTGCAGTATAAAAGATGGTTACTTACACTTGTCTGAGTTCGCAGATGCTGACGCTTCCATTCAACGTCGCGTCAGCTGCCGATCAAACACGTCTAAGGACGCGCAATTCGTTTCCGTTTACTCTGATTCTGACGATGATTTCGTCCCGCTGTCTCCTGCTCGCCGCTGCTCACGCTTCCGTGCCGTACTTCTCCACGAGGTGCACTGCCCGGCATACCGGTCAGCCAAGGCCCTTCTAGAGAAATCTTCTCCGTCTGGCCCAAAACACCCTGGGTTATCCGCCTGTTTCACCTTTTCGTTTTCAAAAGCTCCAACTTCGTCAGCTCAGCTAAACCAACCGGCAAGAAAAGATCGGCTAAATCATCTTCACCTCGTCTATCAAAAAGATCATCGCCGCCCGCTCTGTGCCATCTCCCCCGCTGTCCACTGTACTTTCAGATATGTATTACCAGTTTTTCTCCGCAGTTCAAAGCCTTTTTCAAACCGTTAACGGACTGGAAACTTAAATGGCGGTTTTTCAAACATTTCTTCATCAACCCTAACTTCAGCTCAGCTCCGGCCTTGAACTCTTCAGCGATTCTTCAGTTTTCAACCCTCTACTTTCGGAATAAGCAACCCTTCGAATGTGCCTTCTATTTCTTCTACCCTGCCTGCTTCTCTACCAACGATCCAGACGCCATTTCAAGATGTCTCCGCTTCTCCGGCTCCTTTAATTTCAGTTTATTGACAGCAACTCCAGCTTAAGCTTCTGGTAGGTGTTTTTGTTTCACTAGCTGCCGCATCAGTGTCCCCACAACCAAGAGCCATCATTATCCAAGGTAAAGCTATTAACTTGGTGTCATTTCTGCTTTTGTCACCTGAGGCTGGCAGGTAAATGGTCAACTGTGGTGACGTGGCAGTCCTTCTTAAAACCTCCGATCCTCACCTTTAACGTAATCTCTCGTTTGGCGAATTTGTGATCGCTTTTAGTATCTACAGAGGCATTTTTGTGCCAAAGTTATCCCGAGAGAAGGGAAGAGTTAGATCTCTATCTAACCATCATTGCCGTGTTTGCATGCAATGAGCCGGCCGCTGTCCACGGTGCCAAAACATAAGACTCTCGCCGCGTGGCAAAATTTAACAGCGTCCCTATGTTTTCATTCCATGCATTATATAATTATATATTTCTGCATATACAGTCTTCGAGTTCGGAGTTTAACCTCATGCAACCCCGTGTCCACATGCGTGGTCGTTGTATTTTGGTTTTACTATACACGGCGTATAATTGTATTGATTTTAAGCTGACTGATCTTAGTTCAGGAGTGTCTGTTCTGTCAGTAAAGGATTAAATATTGACATACGGTGTCATGTGGCAAAACAACATGGTGCCAATTTCTTTAGGAGAAACACCTACAAAACTAAATCTGATAAGAAACTTCTTTACGTTTTTACACTGAACAGTTTGATTCAAAAGATTACAGTCTAAATAATTAGTGATTTATTTAGGATAATATAGGTGCATTTTAAACTGTCTGAGGACAGAGCTGGCCGACGGCACACTGGAGGTTAAGTTATTCTCTATTTAGGGTGCAAGGGAGCATCCTACAGCTTTCTATGAAGCCAGTGCATTCACTCCTTAAATCTGTCCCAAGTTCAGTTTCAGGCTGCAGATGATGTTTGGATCAAAAAAAAAAAAAAAAAAAAAAAATTTGGGCTAATGATTTGCACTAAAAGCTTTGGGGGATTCCTATTTGAAATCATGCATAATCATCAATGAATAAAGTTAAACAAAGGCCTACCTGATCACCACTAGCAATGCATGATCAGACTGTTATTTGACTAGTATGCCAATTACACACCAAACTTAATCGGTTACTATGAATCTGGGGGGGTCATGTCCCCCGTCCTTAGTGCCATCTGCGCCTTCGATTGCTTCATATTGTCTTGATGGAGTGATTACATAAGTACCGTATATTTTTATTTGTACTACTTTTCCGATGCCGCCCCCTCTACTGGCTGGGGGGGGTTCTTTCAAAGGCAATGGTTCGCAGAAAATATGGCCTATTGCTTTTCCTAGCTGTCTTCTGGATCTGTCTCTTTCGCACTCCATGAAATTTATCCTTTAGTTGTTGCCAGCGTCATTTGGGGCTCAGCATGGTCAAGGAAGCGCATTACGATGTTTTGCGATAACGAAGCTACTGTCGCCATTATTAATAAAGGTCGGTCTTCCTGCCAGTCGATGACGCCTTTCGTGAGACGTTTAATCTGGCAATCAGTTATCTTTAATTTTATAATTAAAGCTGCTCACATACCAGGTCACTCCAATGTTATCGCTGACGCGCTCTCTCGTTTTCGTTCCAGACTTTCAGACGGCTTTGCCCTTCAGCCCTTACGGATCCATCTCCGTGCCCTCCCCTATCAGCCACAATGCTAAATTAGACGATCTGCTTAATTCAGCCAGATATTACATGGCTAAAGGAGTAGCTCCTTCAACTTACAGAGCTTACACTTCCGTTTGGTTTTTCTTTTTATTGTTTTGTTCTTCCTTTCAGTTTTCCGTTTTTCCCATTTTGATTTCAACTGTTTGCTCCTTTCTCGTTTTCAATTTCGAGAAACGCAATTAAAACCTTCCTCCATCCGTAGACTCCTAGCAGGCATTCAATTCTACGCCAAATACTTCAACCCCGATTTGCCAAGTTTATTCACCGCTCCCCCTATCTGTTTATTGCTCAAAGGCATAAGCAAATCCTCTATTAATTCTCCTGATAAACGGTTACCATTTACTTTGCCTCTATTGCAAAGACTAATCTCCTCTATTCGCCAAGGCCTTTTTTCTACGTACATCAACATTTTGCTAGAAGCTGTGTTTCTCACTGCCTTCTACGGCTTTATGCGCCCAGGGGAATTTGCATCCGCTACCAATTATTTCGATCCCGCTCGCGATCTGTCTTTCTCCGATTTACACTTTTCACCCAATTTCTTTACCCTCTTCCTTAAGCACTCTAAGAATGATTCCAAAGGGTCCGGCATCACAATTTAACAATAAAATAACAATTTTTGTCCATTCATATCTATGGTTAAATTTCTTTAAATTCGTCTTAAATCTCCTCATATTTCCCCCTTATTCTTACTACCTAACGGAGCACCCCTCTCTAAAGCCTGGTTCAGGACTCATTTAGTTTCTGTCCTCAAAAGCTGCAGTCTACCTTCCTTCCAGTATACCGGTCATTCCTTCAGGATCGGGGCAGCAACTTCAGCTGCCGAATGTGGCATCTCTACGTCAGCTATCAAAATCCTGGGTAGATGGTCTTCTTCTGCATTTGAGTCCTACATAAGACCTGACTCAAAAACTATCCTCAAAGCTCAGCAAGCTCTCCTTTAACGATTCAGGTAAATACCTATGCAATTACTGGTGGTGGTGATATATATTATTAAAATAAAAAAAAAAAAAAAAATAAAAAATCTATATGTTCAGTGTGGTCCACCGTGACCGTGTAGCCCAACGCGGCTTGTCCCATGGTCTTGTGGCCGTTATGGCTCGGTTTCATGTGGCTTAGCAGCCGTGTCTCGTTGGCCTCGTATCTGTGTGGCATTAGCAGCCTTGTGGCCCAGCGGGCCTTGTCTTCATGTAGGTCTTAAGGCCTTGTGGCACAATGTTGCCTTGTCCTATATGTAAAAAATGGCCGAGTGGTCTCGTGGCCCTAACAGCCTCAGTTCGGTGTGGCTTCGTGGCCGTTGTCTCTGTCCAACCTCGTCTCAGTGTGGGCGCCCGACTTTGCGGCCCTCGCGGCCCTATTCTATGTTCAGTGTGGTCTACTGTGACCGTGTAGCCTAATGTGGCCTTGTCCCGTGGTCTTGTGGCCAGTTATGGCATTGGTTATTCGTGGCCTAAGGCCGTGTCCTTGAGTGATTCTGTCTTTGTGTGGCTTTAGCAGCCTCGTGGCCCAGCGGGCCTTGTCTCTGTGTGGGTCTACAGGCCTTGTGGTACAATGTTGCCTTGTCCTATATGTAAAAAATGGCCAAGTGGTCTCGTGGCCCTAGTGGCATCGGTTCTTTGTGGCCAAGCGGCCGTTGTCTACGTTGCTTGTTCCGCGTGGTCTTTAGTGGCCTTGTGGCACCATGTTGCCTTGTCCTATATGTAAAAAATGGCCAAGTGGTCTCTATGTGGTGTTCTATGTGGCCTAGCGGCCGGTGTCTGCGTGGCCTCGAGGTACTGTAGCCTCACTAAAAGATGGCCATGTGGCCCTCGTGGTTGGTTTTATGTGGCCTCGCGGCCTTGTCCAGTCTACCTTGTTTTATGTGCGGCACTAGGCGCCGTTGTGGCTGTTTGCCAGCCTCGTCTCTGTGGTCTATTAAGGCCGTGTGGCCGTGCGGCCTTGTCTCTGTGGTCTAGCAAGGCCATGTGGCCAGTGTGGCCCCGCTTTGTGGTCATTAGGGCCGGATCTATGTGGCCTAAGGTGGCCCTGTTCTGTGTGGCCTAAGGTGGCCCTGTTCTGTGTGGCCAAGGTGGCCCTGTTCTGTGTGGCCAAGGTGCCCTGTTCTGTGTGGCCCAAGGCGGCCTCATTCTGCGCGGCCAAGTGGCCCAGTTTTGTGTGGCCTTTCGTGGCCTGTCTCTGTGTGGCCTTGTCTTCATGTGTCTATAACGGCTCGTTTTCATTGACTCTTCATATACTAATTAGCCAATTTACAGTTTTATCTCTAACCCTCCTATGCTCACTTTCCCTTCAACTCATTCTCAGTGATTAACTGATTGATCAGTTGCTGTACGTCCCAAACTTATCAAGTCGCTTGTATGAAAGCATCAGCAACAGATATATGCTAACGTACATACAGCAGCAGTATTTTTTATGCTTTGTTTTATTCTTGCCTTCTTATAATTAAGTCACCTCTTTCTAATTTCTAATTTTGTCTTAAAGGCGTTATGTCATGCTCATTATTAATCCTCTTCTCTCTGTTTAGGCTCTCCAAGATATTCAACCGGTGGGTATACTTCTCTTCACCGTTCTTTGGGGTAGGTTTATGTCCCGGTGGAATTATTTTTCCACCTTCTTTGGGGGTCGGCTGCGCCCCTGCCTCCACCATAAGGCAGGAAAAGCAGAGTCCGGACCCCCGGACTGTGAGCTTCGGACGGGGCCTACGCCAAAGAACTTATCACTATATTGCTTGTTGAGCTGTCAATAAATGGATAATTGTACTAGCTTTATTCTCCCGAGTCTTTCTGGTAGAAATGGTAGCTCTAGCTTAAGTTCTGCCAGGAAGACTCAATTGTTACGTCACTCATTCCTTCTCTTTTATCCAATCACGTTCTAATACTTGCAGTATAAAAGATGGTTACTTACACTTGTCTGAGTTCGCAGATGCTGACGCTTCCATTCACCTCCACCCTCCCCACCACCAAGACGATTTCTTCCCTTTCATCCTCCTCACCACCACCAGGATGGCCCCTTCCCATACCTCACGGGGGTCGGCTGCGCCCCTGCCTCCACCATAAGGCAGGAAAAGCAGAGTCCGGACCCCCGGACTGTGAGCTTCGGACGGGGCCTACGCCAAAGAACTTATCACTATATTGCTTGTTGAGCTGTCAATAAATGGATAATTGTACTAGCTTTATTCTCCCGAGTCTTTCTGGTAGAACTGCATTTGGCTGCAAAAAAAACTAATTGGCTGCAACTACAATACTATGAGAACACGCAAAATGTGCTTAAAGTCTGGTTGTTACTTATTTTAGCTAAGAATCACCCTCTTAGACAGGAAGGGGTCATCTGACCAACAACTAATGCAACCAATATTTTTTTCATTATGTGTACCTGGGATATTTACAGACGTGATAAGGTAAAAGGTCAGCTCTACTATGGGTTTTCACTGAATATTTTCTTTTGGCTAATGAAACTTTACTTTAATTACAATTGAGTGAATATGAATTCCTTGATGTGGAAAGCAAATCTCCTTTAACAATTTCACCAGTCTCATACCAGTCACTCAGTCACCTGTATTATCAGAATAAGCCTCAATGAAATGGCCTTTGAAAGTCAATTTTCCCATTCCGCAAAGGAAGCCAAACCTGTCGGACGCTGCTCTTGGGAATGAATTATGGAAATAGCTTACCTAGAGAGGCCTTTTAATGTAATGTTTCTCGCCTCTAATAAAATGTTTCCCCCTTATCAGGGTACCTTACAATCCATATGCTATTGTCTAATGTTGAACTATTTATCAGTTCAATTTGTTTTCTTTTCTCTTCTTGTGTTATCTGAAATGATGCTGTAAATTTCTGCAAGGGTGAAATGATAATGCTTATCGTCCCACCCATAAACCTCATATTCAAATTTTTTAGTTGCATGATTAGTCCTATTTATCTGTATAATTGGATTGAGTTTTTCTTTTTCTTTTTTTCATTGCTTGGTGAGTATCCGCAAATGGGGTCTGCTGATTTTGAGGCCGCAGACTTAAACAAATAGTCCACAGAGAAGGGAGCCCCACATAATTGTGTTCTAGATTAATTCCATCTGGAGACAATCAATAGTTTTACCCTTGGATTTTTGAAGTCTAATCAAGTTATACATGCCTATAAGATTAGGGAAAAGAAGGCAACTTTGGTGCTGGCGTCAGAAAGAGGCGGGCATGACTGAACTGAGGGGAGGATTATAGCATCCAGAGATTTTCACACAGTGCAAGATGAATGTAAACACTGTAGCTGTAGCACAAAGCTTTGTAATGTTTTTCAGCATGGAGTAATTCATGCAAACATCCACAGGCTATTAATACCTAGAATTTAATTTTCAAAGATGAAATCCAAATAAATATGACACTGGAGCAGGTTCAGATTTGGTTCACATACATATTCAGATGCAGCAATTGTACTCACTGAATTTGTTAACTGACATAATTCTACGTTATTCTATGAATTTGTTAACACATCATTCTATTCCATGATTGTGTTTTAGTGGATACTATTGTTCAACACACTCTCAAGGCAAAATCGTAAGGATTCCTATGACTTCTCTAAATTTGGCTAATTTGTATGATATCGTACAACTGCAATCTCTACTAAACTTTCACCACAGCCAGCTTCTGTCACACACAACAGCTTCCTATCATGTTTGATCAGTTAGGTTTAGAGAAGGGCTTTGGGTAAGGACAGGGCTGGACTGGCAATCTGGCATACCGGGCATTTTCCCGGTGGCGGATCAGGGGCGGACTGGCCATTGGGAGAACTGAGCGGGCCGGTGGGTCAGCCATGAAATGGGCCGAATGGGCTGCGATAAGCTAAAATGAGCCGCTGCGTTATGCAGAACGGACCACAAAACGGCACCGAGATATACAGAAAAGGACAGCTCAACTTTTGGGCCAGTTCCTATGTAAAATCCAGGGCCAATTTCTCTTCCCAGTCCAGCCCTGGGTAAGAGCATAATATTAACAAGCATGTCCTTAACACCTCGTGCATGCATCTCGCGCTTACATCCGCATTAGCCATCCGGGCATTTGCACGTGATGAAATCATGCAAATTTATATGAATGAAATTTTATGAAATCATACGAAATAGCCAACTCATAAAATATGTTTGAATTTTCATGAGACCAGGTTGTATTGTTTTAAAATTTTAATGGTACTATGTGGATACACTTTAAGAGACAAATAATGAATATGAACTTGTGTTATTATTTCCTGTTAATCTAAATATTTTCTGTTGGAATTTAAACTAGGTAATAACTTGTTGCAACTTTGAGATGTTCCTCTTCTTAGAAATGACAACATGAGAAGTTGAGAGTGTTTATTAATCAGTGAATACTACTGACATTTTGGAAAGTAATTAATCTAAACAATGAATGAATATGAATATTGGCCTTAAGTGATGACATGCGTTTCTTCTCATTGAAGTAGCCACTTCATTAAAGCTGATAAGATGAACAGATTAGAGACCAAATTACAGCTCAGCCTGTGAATATAGATAACATTCATAAGGCTGTTTGCTAAATGCAAATTCACACAGTTGTTACACCCCACATCAATACAGCAACACTAAGGGTACAGTTTTCTTTAACTTCTATGTTTCCATGAGACTATTTGAGTGCAAATAGTCATGCCGGTAAGATAAACTACAGTCAAGACAACCTTTTGAAAAAGTAGTTAGCTCTACTGACTATACAGCACTAGTTGTAAATAGCATCTGCCACACAGCACCGCTATTTGAATAGTCTGACGGAAACACAGAAATTGAAGACAAACTACTTTCCCTAGTGTTGCTTGATGTCATGGTGTGTAAAGATGTTGTGGATATTTTTTTTTTTGTTTTGTTTTTTTTTTATGCGAAAGACCCGGTTTCGATTCCTCCTGTTGTCCCCCTTTTCCCCATCCTGTTACCTGTCTCCACTCTTAATATTTCCTTTAATACTACTTATAATAGTAAATAAAAATTAATATAAAGATTGATTGATTGCCTTGCATTGCATTGATTTGGTCACTGTCACAGTCTGGTGCTAAAAGAAAAGTTTGATTTTGGTAAAATTAAGCATGGTTTTACTATAGCAATATTGTAGTAACCATGTTTTTTGGCTGAAGCCATAGTTCTAATGCAGTTAACCATGGTATTGCTATAGTAGTATGGTGTTACTATAGTAACCATGTTTTATTTTGTGGTTACTATGATTTCACTACAAAATTCTGTGGAGATACTATGGTAACTTTAGTAAAAACATTTGTACCTTTTTATAAGGGAAGGTGGGGTGGGGGGGGGGGGGCACTTAGTTGCCACAAATTATATAACTAATTTATTTGAAACATTAAGTTGAAAACATTGTGATGAGCAGCATTTAACTAAATATGTCTGCACAAAAGAGATATAGTCAGAGATTTCTGTTCAGGGAGTCAAATTAATCAATTTTGTTCAAACGTCTAAACAAGTTGATTCATTTTTGATTTTCTTCTTAATGCTAATTGAAGAGAAAGAATTTTCAAGGGCAGCACGTTTGGTTATTGCCTACATTCACTCTGCTTTAAAGCTACGTGCAGAATACAGTGTGACAAAAAAACGTCCCATACATACCGCTACATGTTGGAAAAAGTAGCTAGTTACTGGAACTGCTACACTATTTTGAAAACAGTTGAGTTCCCGTCGCGCCACTGAAAAATAAATTAAATTGTATATACTGATTCAAAAATAAAATGCACTGTGGCCCACTGTTTCATCTCACTGAAACCTTGAAGATCAAGAATGTTTAACAACATATCTTCACAAGGTATCTCTACTTTAACAGTTCTCCTCTCTAAATTAAATGTGAATTGTAAATGAATTACAAATATTTCTGTCAGTGACCAAAACGCCATTGAGGAACACTGAACAAAGCATTGAAAACTCAATGGCTGTGTCTCTTTTGGAAGACTGTGTCCTCCCGAGGTCGCATTTGTCAGCCGCATACGTCATCGAGGCTGTCTCGATTCAGAAAAGCGAGTAGGACACTTCGAATGCAGCTTTCGAATGCGACCTTCTTTCACAGGAATTGGAGGATGCATGAGGTGTATCCTTCGTGGGCACTCACAACACACATTTCATTGCTTCATCTAAAATTTCTGATTTCAAAATTTCAAACATTTACATTTATGCATTTGGCAGATGCTTTTATCCAAAGCGACATACAGTGCCCTTATTACAGGGACAATCCCCCCAGAGCAACCTGGAGTTAAGTGCCTTGCTCAAGGACACAATGGTGGTGGCTGTGGGGATCGAACCAGCGACCTTCTGCTTAACAGTTTAGTGCTTTAGCCCACTATGCCACCACCATATATAATTAAAATAAAGTATTATTCTTCCAGAGGTGGCTCTGGCTCAATTGGTAGCATGGGTCAGCCACTAATCGCAGGGTTGGTGGTTCGATTCCTGAACCACACGACTCCACATGCCGAAATGTCCTTGGGCAAGACACTGAACCCCAAGTTGCTCCCAATGACAGACTAGCGCCTTGCATGGCAGCTCTGCCGTCATTGGTGTGCGAATGTGTGTGTGTGAATGAGTCACAGTGTAAAGCGCTTTGAAAAGGTTATGAAGGCACTATATGTGCAGACCAAAACATTTAATATTAGACTAAAAGTACACTTGTAAAATCTATTTTCTTTTCTCTTTACATCATTATAACTCTGCTAAATTTTACCTCATACAGTACATTCCCTTCTAAAGGGACTTTGTTCCCTTCTCACTCAAAGAGCTTGTGCCTGTTAAAGAGTGGCGTGCTGTCATAGCAACATGTTAAGTCCTGTTTCAGTTTGTCCTACAAAGGCCATCTCATTTAAACGAGGCTTCTTTAAAGGAGGACGCTCAGTATACTGCAGCCTTCAAAGGATGCTTCCTACCTAGCACGGAGCCTTCGAAACGAGACGCAGCTAATCTGTCACTCTTTGAATGTCATGCCTCCATCTCTCCATCATTCATCTTTTTCCTATAGAGGCAGAGAGATATTAGACAAGATCATATGTCACAAAGCCCTCGAAACTGTTACATTCCACCCAAATATTGAGAAAGACTAAGCTCACATGCCATTTGAAAAGACTTTGTCCTATGACTTTGCAACCTGAAAGGCGTATGTGATGAGGAGGAGGGTACGGCTGGACTGTGATGGTGCACGGCCAGCACTGAGTCAACTAATCAGTGGGAGAGAGAGATAAAGGGGAGCTGGAGACAGTTAGAGAGAGAGAGCCAGAGGTAGCCACTGTGTGTGTGTGTGTGAGTGAGTGAGTGAGTGAGTGAGTGAGTGAGTGAGTGAGTGAGTGAGTGAGTGAATGAGTGAGTGAGTGGGCAGGATTAAGTGGTTTATGAGGACATTTTTTTAGTTTACAAACTGGTTATTACAAGGGTATTGTGCTATAATTTCTAGTGTCCCCATAGAATCTATAGTTCGTACAGTATAAATATCATTATGTCTATAGAGAGTCCTCATAATGATAGCTGAACTAACGTGTGTGTGTGTGTGTGTGCGTGCGTGCGTGCGCGTGTGTGTTTAAGTTGATTTGAATCCATTTATGTTATTAAAGCTTATGCTGACTGTTCAGCTGGTTCCCCGCCTCCTCCTTGCCCACCTTACCCCGTTACAGAGTATTTCAGGTATCACGTTTTGTCAGATATGATAAAAGGCAGAAATAATAAATAACAAAAGAGAGACAAGAACATTAGTAATTGGAAGTCCAACTGATCTTCATAATAGTTACGTCTCAGCTTTATTTGAGGAAAAAACTTTTAGAATTCACTTTTCCAGATTAAATTAGTGATGTGTGAAATTAAATGGAAACAAAATATGCAAGAACTGTCTGTCATAATTTTCTCCTTAGGTGGTGAAATTGTGCTGTAATTGGTGTTGCAGGAGGATGTTCGCCTACAGTGCTGTCTCATTACACAATCAGGAGGGTTTTTGGACCCCTACATTTGACTGAATTTAATAATTCTATAAAGCTGTTGATATAGCATGAGATCAATATTTAAGTAATTTTTTACTATAAACCTCCACTTACACTTTCACATTCTTCTTTTGTTTTTTGGAGATTCACATTCTTTGTGTATATCACCACCTACTGGGCAGGGAGGGAGAATTTATGATAAAAAAAGGACTTAAATATTTATCAGTTTCTCACCCATCATCTCTTAGGGGCCACTGTAAGTATTTTTAAACTAGGAACACATTGTCAAATTTATATTGATACTTTACATGTTGTTGCTGATTTATGTTTTTTAAGACGTTTGCTGTTCAGCCCAGTGTTTCACTAGCAGATGCAAGCCGTTGAACTTTCTGTTATCATTATGCACTCGCGGAATACAGCTAAATGTGAAACTAATTATATTTTCTCGTATAGCTCTGTATGAATAATTTTACAAGCTATCGGACTATTCTAATGTAATGTCAAACGCAATATTACTGCACTTGAAAAATTATCAAAGCGACTGCCATTTCAGCACAGTCACTTCTTTTATTATATGAGCTGACCATTACCATATCCAATCTGGTATATATATACTATATATATATATATATATATATATATATATATATATATATATATATATATATATATATATGTATGTATTTATTTTGTTATAAGATCAGTATTAATGATGGGTGATTAATCACAAATATTGGTTTTTAACAGTTCACAGATAGACTTCTCTGCCAGAGTATTAACTCTAATGTGCTGGAAAATATTGAAAATTATATCTGACCCCAGCAGACGAACAGGACGGTATGAAATTTCCAGATAGCGAGACACAGTTATTATGTGCATCAAAAAGGGTTGAGGTTAAACATTCTACCGTGTCTCCTTTAATCAGCCCTGTCACGAGAGACACCGAAGCACCATCACACATTCAGAATTCATCTATGTAAACACGTGCAGAATCCATTCCGATCCCTTGGCCTCATTTTAAAAAATCGAGCACCGAAAATGGAGAGCCTTCCCTGTAGAGTTATGCACTACACTCTTCTCAGGGAGCTGGCTAAATGGATCAGTCTGATTAGTTCTCAAGTGACCTCCTACAGAGTGGGCCTTGTAGAGCAGGCTTCATTTCCATGTGTAGATTAAATGGACCCAGCAGTGGAGGACTTGGCTTTAGGTTCAGCACTTGTCGCCTTCCATTTACTTTGGCAAATGGGGGTATGCTTGCACTGTTGGTGTTGCTTAGGCTGTAGATCATATAGGGACTTTTCTATAGTCCCAATGCGCTCTCAGTGCATAGATGAAGTGATGTTGTATGAATTATTTCTGTAGACTGAGAAAAAACATTTCTAGTGTTAATGAATTACATCTTTGACAAAAAATAACATTTAGGGTGATATTCACTAAGAATGAATTGCGATTGCCGACTGTGTTGTTTATTTGCTCACGCTGTCAGTATTGTTTTTACATTTGATTCACTAAAGGCATTACGCAAACATGGATCCATGATAAAGTCATGGTATCAGATGGTAATATCATGGTACTGCAGAAGTTGAAATTGAAAGGTAAAGATGTGTAACCATCAAGTAAAATGTATTTTAATACTTTGCTATCACCTTACATACACATGACTGCACACTATTTACTTTTTAAGGTAAAATGTGTTTCCAGGTAAATTCTTTTTTTTTTTTTAACAAATATCTTGAATTTGTTCCATTTAGGTTTTTGGGGTTGCTTCACTTGACCTGCATGTAAGTTACATCACCTGACTTTGATTTGTTGAACAAAAATGTTTCAAATATTAATATTTTAAAACAAAATTGTTAAGAAATAATGATAAAAAAGGTTATTTCAAGCTTCTTTTTTTTCAAGAATTTCAGCTTTTAATTAGACTTATTTATTTTCTGTTTCCAGACAGTTACACCACTTTTAATTTTTTTTTTTTATTTAAGCCCCACAAAAAAAAAAAATAAAAAAAAAATATCAAGTTGGCTTCGAACTCAAATTGAAATATTCAGCATAGCAGTTGTGTATTAAACTAATAGTTTTGAGTGAATTGCATTTTTTATGTAATGTAACTTAATACATAGATTCAGAAGAAGAAAAAAAATGTGCATCACACATACACATATATACTGTATATATATATATATATATAGAGAGAGAGAGAGAGAGAGAGAGAGAGAGAGAGAGAGAGAGAGAGAGAGAGAGGTCAGTGGCATCGCCTCATTGAACCATGGGATCATGTCCAAAGAAACATGTTATTACCATGGTACTTTTGGTTCTTTTTTGCTAGTGTTATATCATCCACACTGAATGGTTGATTGATGTATGGCACTGTAGGCAGCCAGACAGATTTCTGACCATATTCTGCCCTACCAAGATAAACTACCAGCTGGTCAAAATGATCACATTCCCTTGATATGCTCTCAAACACTCTTTCGGCTTGTTTCATCCAGAACACTCTATTTGAAGTATTGTTTGCAACTGTACTGTTTCTCATAGCCTTCCATGTGAACTTTAAATCCTCAGAGACAGAGAGAAGGTTAGAGGACATATGTTGCATTTTATAGCATTCAAGATCTAAAGTAGCAGCAGTTGAAATATGTTGGTCAGACAGAGGCAGGGTCAAATGTGATTTATGCACTGATGTTTAAGGCTGGATCATAGTGTTGATTCCTTGAGCAGTCCTACTGTTAATTTGTACAATGTTTGATGTTTTAAATTAATTATTCAGGGCAAATGCTAACATATATAGTTTAATAGTATGCATTTTGTGCTGCTTCAGAAAGTGGTAATCCAAATTAACCTAAATGAGATGGTGGAGTGGGGCAGATGCTTACTAAATCTCAACTCAATTAGCGAATGACTGAAGAGTTACCAAAAAAACCTCTTAGCCACAAACTTACACTAAAACATGTACACACATCACATTTAGAGTCAACCTTGTATCCTATCTTTCACAGACCATGCAATGTAAACATTAAATGTATCACATGTACTGTTTTTAGTAAATATTCATGACATGGATATTATTGTAAATATAAAGAGGCTGTAGGGTGTTCTGCATTGTTTGAGTATGTTTATCCATATGGAGATTTGAACATAATTTATGTAAACATATGCAATGAAGGATTTATTTTGGACATTTGTTGAGCATGTTCAAATCTTAGTTTCTTCACTTGGCTATTTCTGCTCTGCACTGGTACAAATTTATAAGAAATCCACAGAGAGAAAATAGTCTAAGTGATGATCTTTATAGCCACCCAGGGCTCAATGCCTTTCTATAGAGCAGAAGTCTTCAACAGTGTGTCCATGGTGATACTTCAGGGGGGTCCACCAATTATTGTGTGCAGACAAAAAGTGCTTTAAAAAAAAATACAATATTAAGTTAAAAGTGTGTCGTTTCTGTGGCACTAGTGGCACCAAACAATATTTCAACCTAAGATCAATCTAAGAATGGCTTAATAATCGTTGTTTCTGCATATTAAGCTGGGAAAGGAGAAAGTATTCTTACGCTGAAAAAATGACACTTCAGCTCAAGGAAGCTAAAGTTTAAATACCGTTAAATGTTTCATTGTCAAATAAAAATGAAAATATAATGTTCAAGTATGTGACTCTGTACATCAATGATTATTTGAATGGCTTTGCAATGCAAGCATCATAATAACGTATGGAAATAAGTTAATATATTATATGCATGTTATTATAGACAAGGCTTAAAGGAATAGTTCGCCACAGAATATTTATTCTCTCATCATTTAATCAGTCTCATGCCATCCCAGATGTGTATGACTTTCTTTCTTCTGCTGAACACAAACAAAGATTTTAAGAAAAATATTTCAGCTCCGTAGGTCCTTTCAATTCAAGTGAATGTTTTGGCCAGAACTTTGAAGCTCCAAAAATCACATAAAGGTAGCATAAAAGTAATCCATTATACTCCAGCGGTTGTCTTCTGAAGCGATCACTTTGGGTGAGAAACAGGTCAATATTTAAATCTTTTTTTTTTTACTTTAAATCTCTTAACTTTTTGCTGCCTTTATGTACTTTTTGGAGCTTCAGAGTTCTGGTCACTTGCATTGAAAGGACCTACAAAGCTGAAATAGTCTTCTTAAAATCTCTGTTTGTGTTCAGCAGAAGAATTGTTGGGTGAACTATCCCTTTACACAGAGCCAGACAGAGGACCATTGCTACTGTTTGAAGCAGAGAATGATGGATCATAACAGTATTTCAAAATCTCATAGTCTTCACAGTATGAATAATTTTATAGTGATAAATCCGGTATACATACCGGTAAAGTGATTTTGATCTGGTAATGTTATGGGGGGGGGGGGGGTTATATATTAAATTATTACCACGTGGTAATGTCTATTTTTGCCTATACATTTTGGAGAGTATACATATCCACACAACAACCACATGCTTCTACCCCTGCTTCAAGTTCTTCTTCGTCTTTGAGAAATGTCATACTCTGTATTTTTGCTTCCATGTGTGCATAACATAAAGCAGTACTTCTCATTGATGAACGTACAATGGTATCTCTCATAGTATAAGCAGCATACCAAAATATCTACCAGTTGACACATTTCTGCTCATATAATGTACAGTCAGATGAAGAAAGAGAATGACATTGGTGATGACATAAGAGCATAAACACACAATGTGTGAAACTAATTTAGAAAATTGACTGCACTATTATTACATTTCATTGCAATTGCAACATATCGACAGATCACAATATTGCTGGATGAAAACAAACCCTATTAGTCATCTACTAATATTTTAGCACAGTAGTTTATTTTTAAGCAGCTTTAGTGATGTCTCTTTTTTGTTTTGCATGATTTATTTGAAATTCATGAGGTGTCCGTCTGCACAAGTTGACATGTGTCTCTGTGGGGATAAATTATTGAGAAGACTTTGGAGTGTGGCAGATAAAAGTCGAGGCCATTAATAATGCAGAGGTCTGTAAACAGTTCAAGCGTTATTATTTCTCTCGTAAGGTTTAAGTTTTTGCTTCACTGGTGTCACCCCCCCCCCCCCCCCCCCCCCCCCCCCCCCCTGTAAAATATCATTTATAAATGGCCTTCTTGTGTTTCCCATTAAAGGGGTTAACTGCCCATGTTTCTGTGAAGAAAATCAAGTCTCGCTTCTCAATGAGATTACCTCCTTGGATCGTTTGCTTTCCATTGCATTACTATAAGAATGAACCATAAAGCGAACCCCATTGCTATCAGGAGATCATTCTGGAACGTTCTAACAGCCTTCAGCTCCCCAAGTGTCTTCTCCTCCCCTCAGTCATGGTCTAGTAAACCTTATCATTCAAATGGATTGCAGAAGTGTATGTGAGTGTGTGTCCTTTCATGTGGCTACATTCACACAGTCAATGTTTGGGATTGACAATCGTATTTACAAACGGGTGTGACTCAAATTTTCTCGTAGTAGCTTATAGTAGAAATATGTATTCACTACTTTTAATTGTTGAGCCCACTGCCATATTGGTTGTTTTAAAATGGCATCATGACTGTCAAGTCGGAGCTTTCATTGAATTCCGAGTTTTGCAACTTTACGAGTAATCGTGAGTTTTACAAAGACGTTTACAAAGACATGACCTACAATATAGACTATGCAATATTGTGAAAATAGTCATGACTGAAGAGGTTCGGCTTGTGCATAAATATGGCATTTAGTCGTGACTATATCCACAATGTAGCACGACCTCTCATATCTAACTGCCTAATTGCAACATTTGGGGTTGTCAACTTTCTACCAATCAAATACAGGACAGGAGTTTGATTCTCCATGGTTTTTGTTGTGAAACATTATTCATGTACTGTAAAGTGTCACATGATTAACATTTTTTATCAAATTAATTACATGGTATGTCAATTAATTAATCACAATATACAACTATTTGCTGAGAAAGCCTCTCAAATAACAATTCAATATATAATGATGAAATAATTATAAATAGTTCTATGTTAACAATTACAAATAAAATGTATGTATTTTAAAGAAATAATAATTCAGATAATTAAAATGCAATACATTATTGTGGCAAACGAGTAAAGCATTGATAAGACATATTGTTCATTTCCATATTACTGAACGTAAGCTAATCATTGACCTACAGTTCACAGCAATCCATTTTGCAATTGAATTTGTCAGTCAGTCCGAGAATAATAATAAGGGCTTTTCTAAGGATGTATCAATGTACACCTGCATCAGACGGACACATTTGAAGCTTCTCACTTTGTTTGCGTCATCATAAAGGTACAATTTTTAGGTAACTGTGTCAAGCTAAACGCAGTTTGAAACTAAGAAAAACACGTCTTGAGATCCTTGCGTTTGGATTTGTACTCCATCAACCTGTGAGTGTAAGTGTGGTTTGTTTTCTGCATAAGCTGCGTGTTGTCAATACAGTAGTGATGGGTCGTTCATGAATTATTGAATCATTCATATTGAACAAATCTTTTATATGACTCAGAAGAACGAGTAGTCTCAGAGAGTGATTTGTTCATTTTGTGTTGGCCACGCATGCACATTGCGCAACCTCCGTTCATTTGTTATTAAGTGAAAACCGCAAAGGCACTGACAGGAAACTCTTTTGGTCCAAGTCGTTCATTCTTTTGTCATGTGACAGCTGTATATATGCATTGCTCACACAGTCACGTGACAAAAGAACGAATGACTTGGACAAGAAGATTCCAGAGGTGAACTAATCTTTCTGTTTCTCATAATTTGTCCTTTGCTGCATTATCATTTTTTCCTTATTGGGACTATAATCAAGTTTGCGTAAGTAGATGTGTTGGGGATGATTTGGCTATTGAAAATGTAACATTTTAATTTAATTCTGCTCAAATGAATGAAATTAATTGAATAAAGATTTGTTCATTTTGCTGAACAAGACTCAAAGATCCAAGTCAGTAAAATGATCCGATATTCCCATCACTATAATACAGCAGTTTCGCTTACTGCCCCCTGGAGAGAACATGTGGTACTTTAAGCTTGAATTGCTTTGATTGTAGGAATATTCCTTATTATGATCCTAGGACAAGATTAATTGCATTAATTTTTTTAACAGAAAACTAGACAAAAGATGTGGGTATCTTCCTTCCTTGATTTCACCCTCGCTACTTTCAAGTGTGGCATCCTGTAGCAACAGGAAATGTTTGGCTCTCAGACAACTCATGTGAAAGGTGCCTGTGTTTCATGTCTAGTTCTCTACATTGTTTTCCATTCTCTGTATTTTTTTACATTGGTAATTGTATGTGAAAATGATTCAAATGCAAACAAATACTGAAACATTCTCAGCTGTTTGGGAGTGAGATGCATAAATAAGTCCTGTATGGATTTAATAAAGAACACAATTCTATGCCCATAAATATAGGATGATTTCTTATTATACACTATGATTCTGTATTATACAGGATGATTGCCAACCCTAGTTGACTTCCATAATACTTGAGTATGTCTTATCACAATTGACACATCATTAATTAACAAATCGAGGTGCTACTTAAATTCCGCAAATCTTAATGATCTATCAGCTGTTTTGAATGTTTTTATTATTGTAATTATTATTATATATATCTATATATATATATATACATATATAGACAAAACTGATGGACATCAACTGGATCTACAACCTTCGAATGACATGAATAAATGAATACATTTTACACTTATACAGTCAAAGCACTTTACATATAGATCAAGGTGACTCTATTCAACAAACACAACATACACAAGACAAGCCAGTGTGTGTAGTGCAGAATGTATAAACTGACAGACAAATAGTTGTCCAGTGTGGTTCCATTTACACGCACAGGTGAACTAAACTTGCTCTGAATATGCAGATAAGTTCAGATGTAGAATGCCATTGTCACTCTTGTTTATAACCATATTAAGCACTCTAAAACAGAACTGACAACCATACTCTGCTGCTGTGTGAACTATGCCTATGAGCATTAGGGCTGAAACGATTAGCCGACGTTATTGGCAACGTCGACAATACAAACTTGTAGACAAACATTTTTTGTTATCGAATAGTCATTTGATCTAATTTAATTTAACATGAGATCACTTTAAACTCTAATGATGAGAGCAGCACTGCAACTCACACCTGACTGAGGAGAGAAAGAATTACACAGCTCACAGTCCAAAAGTACTCTAAACTTTCCAAACAGCTTCCGGTAGGGCATTATAATGTGAAAATACAAAGCAAGTAAATACTGAAGCACTCTCATTGTGGAATAAGTGGAGCTGGAGCTGCTTTCTTAATGGAAAACAAGACAAAAATACTTGATAACAATAGGATTTTTTGTAGTGAATATCTTTACTGAATTAAACTTGTAAAAAGTATTTTCCCCCCTTTAATTCAGTGAATATCAATTAGAGGTATTTTTATAAGATAATTGTTTTCCTCTTTATTATTAGTAAGCACGTTTATTACAACCTTTTAAGTCAGGGCACAAGCTGAATAATCGGGTAAGAGCTAATGATTAATCGTTGCAATAATCGGCAAATAGTCGAATAATCATCAAAATAATCGTTAGCTGCAGCCCTAATGAGAATGAACCATAAAGCGAACCCCATCACAATCAGTTTCACTATGGTGTGTTTCAACAATGGCAATGTCTTTAGTTTACCTTGAGCCTTGAGTATACCTTAAATGCACTGTAAGTTATTTTGAATAAACGCATACATTTTATGTAAATGTAAAAGGATCTGAAGATCATTCTTGAAGGTTCCAGAAGTGCCTTCTCCACCCCTCCGTCATGGTCTAGAAAAGCCTTATCATTCATACGGATTGCAGCAGTGTATTTGAGAGTGTGTGTCTTCATGTGTGTGTTTCCACTGAGACTGCTGCTAGATTCCTGTGGACAAAAGCAGAAGAGAGAAGGGAGAGAATTGGATGAGACATGTGTAGCATGGACAGAGGAATCCTTTGATGAATCTGCCAGCTTTTTCTTCTCTTCTCGGATGTCCTGAGACAATCGTACAGCTGTTTGATGGTCTCCCCGCTTGGTAAAGAGGCGTCCACACATCCATCATGCTCAGAGGTTGCCAGTGCCTTTCCAAGCCTCGCTCAACACTCTCCCGGCCTGGAAGGATACCAGGCGTTTCTCAATACTGATCTGGCTCCTCTCCGCATAGCAGGCTTCAAACATCTCCAGTTTGGGACTGGTCCATGTGTGCCAGCATGGGGTGCTGCTATCTAATCTAGCCTGGGGTGCTATGTTTGTATACAGAGCTTGTTTATGTAGTAGACGTTTTTTTGTGATGAAGTAGAACAGAGGATTGTTGCAGACATAGCGTTTGCATCACCGGGGACCCTCAAAAAGCCCCTAGCATGATATGAAAACACATTATAGGCAGTTGGGACTTAGATTCAGAAGCATCTTGTCAGGTCTTGGATCACAGTTTGGATTAGTGCTCACTGTATTCTTTTGCTTTGAGTGGGTTTACACACACTTTAAAAGTTCGATTTTATTCGGACTTAAGTAATCAATTGTCTTTGTATAATGTCATGTAAATGCTTAAGTCTGGCTGAAATCATTTGTGTTTTGCGAAATCAAACTAACAGACCTAGATAATCAGATTTTAGCTTTAGATTTTGGCTTTGTCCAACATGTATGCACATTAATCAAACCGTAACTGGCCTTGACATTACGTGCATGCTCTGAAAAACAGAGGTGCAATGTGACATGTATTTAACCCTGAAGTCGAAAGCTACAAATGTATAAAAGAGTAAAAAAAAAAACTTACGCTGACTATTTTCACAAATTCCATCATAAAATACATTTAAAGTGGGTAACAGGTGAATATTATGATCAAGGTTAGCATGCTATGTATGTTATGTATAGAACATTACCAATTACACATCAATATTGCGAAGAATTCATTTGAAGTCCTAAAAGTCATAGCGGCGCTACGGTGGCAGACAATGGAAATTTATCGCCTTTTACCTCAAGAGTTTCCCACTTTAAGCTCACAAAAGTCTGACGGCTGTGAGAGTCGTCATACTCCATCAACATTTCTTGTTTTGTTGGGCATACAGTATTTTTAATACAGAAATAAACACATGGAGGACACCAGTGTTAACAGACTTTTTTCTTTCAACAAATCCTGAAAAACCTCACTGGTTTGATGATAAAAATGCAGTCACAGGTGTGTGATTAATGCCAGAAGTTTTCTCACAAGCAACAAATGTGCTGGGACGGTCAATTGCACAACAGGAAAATCGCAGCCCATCTCAAAGCACGCAATTGTGATGCAAAAGGTCAACCAGAAACTGCTGAGATCTTCCTTAGGCTATTTGATCATGGTTTCATGTATACTTGAAATACAAGACATGCAATCACTTAAAAATAAAAAGCAAACATGAACAAAACAATATATGAAAACTACTAAAGCTTAATGTGACTTAAAAGGAAGGAAACAACATGGGATGGGAGCTGGAGAGAAACTGAGATATGCAACTCACAGGCACTATGTTTATTGGTCATTAGAGTGTAGCGGTTGGCTTCTGTAAGAAAGAAAAAAAAAAAATCTCCATAGGTGAATTGATTTTGAAGACAATTTAAACATTTCTAAAGAAAGACCTACCGTGAGCTCTGAGATTGTTAATTGATGGCATATGCTTCTTTTGAAGCATTCAGTCTGCATTATTTAAAAAAAAAAATCATTCAAAATCGTGCTTAATTACGTAATTCCTGATAAAAAAAACTTACATGAACCTAAAGAAAATTAGAGAAAATTTATAGTGCTGAGAAAGCAATTCCAGAGGTTACTTGTTGTGCCCCTGCCTGATCAGCTGTAAAATTAGAAGCAAGGGAGGTACTCCATACGTCTTTGTGGAGTAAATAATTTATATTAAAAACATCTTTCATAGAAGAACTCAATAGAGCCCGAGGGCCACACTGCCCAACAGTGTGCCAAGCAGGTTTTAAAAGATACACACAATTAGTGATGGGAAGTCCAATTCTTTTCTACAAACCGGTTCTTTCGGATGGTTAATTTCAATGAACTGGTTAAAAAAAAAAAACAGTCAATTTACATAATAACGTCACTGTTACGATCCTCACCGTCTTTGGTTTGTTTACCTTTTTATTTAAGCTTTTGTCACCTTTTATGTTCCACATTGTTTGTTTATGCACTAAGTTTTGGCACTTTTTATGTTCCGTATTGCCTTTTGTTTTGTGCACTCTTATTTTGAAGTTTTGTCATGTCCTGTTTTCCCCCCTTGTCTATGTGTCCGGTCCTCATTGGTTTATTGTTTGATTACTTTATTATCTGTCCTAGTTTGGTCATTGGTTTTAGTTAACTGCCCTTTTACCTCGTTATGAGTTCTGTTTGTCCATTGGTTTATGTTTTCCCTTGTTTTGTATTTAAGCCCTGATGTTCACCTTGTCCTTTGTTGGTCGTTGTTCTATGTTTGATGAAGTTGTTTTGTTCATGCTGTCCCAGAATCCTGCCTTGGCCCGTGTTATTTTCTTGTATTCATTTCTTTATTTTCCCCTCGTGGACGTTTTATTTGTTCCTGCTTTTGTTTTGCCTTCACCTTTGAAAATTCCAATAAAAGCTGCGTTTGGATCCTTACTCCCTCGTCTGCCCTCTTCATAACAGTCACTATAAATAATGCTAATATGCCAGATTCATAGAATACATGCACAGACACATTCAATAAAACCATACGTAAGTGCATATTGCTGATTATAACATTTAATTAATTAAGTTGTATTAACAAGGGTGTTTATTGTCATCAGTGTTTCATTCAGTGATCTTACAATACATTCTACATTAAAGTTTTGCACCTAAAGCACCCAATACTGTCACTGATTTACAACCGTGGATGTTCTACACATGTTTAAAGCATAAAAAAATATTAAATTAGTCCTAATCAACTCACCTGTAACGATCCACACTGTCTTTTGTTTGTGCACCTTTTTATTTAAGTTTTTGGCACCTTTTATGTTCCATATTGTTCTTTGTTTATGCACTCTTATTTTGAAAGTCTTGTCATGTCCTGTTTTCCCTCCTTGTCTATGTGTCTGGTTTTCATTGGTTTATTGTTTGATTACTTTATTATCAGTTCTAGTTTTGTCATTGGTTTTAGTTAATTGCCTTATTATCTTGTTTTGAGTTCTGTTCTCCCGTTGGCTTTTGTTTCCCCTTTGGTTTTGTATTTAGGCCCTCATGTTCACCTTGTCCTTGGTTGGTCGTTGTTTGATGTTAGGAAGAATGTTTCATGTCAATCCTGCCCTTGTCCGTTTTTCTGCCTGAGCCCTCCTTGGAAGATTCCCAGTGTTTATCTTGTGTTTATACCTTTGTTTTCCCCTTGTGGATGTTTCATTTGTTCCTGTGTTTAATACTTCCCTTTACTTTGTGGTATTTAAATAAAGCTGTACCTGGATCCTCACTCCCTCGTCTGCCCACTTCATTACAGAACGACCAATCACTATGGATCCAACGGCTTTTTTCCTGGAGCTTGCTAAGGCGAACCTAACCATCCGTGAGTTCACCTACTTCTTTTCCAACGTGGCCAGCTACTCCGGTTGGAATGACCATGTGCTGAAGGAAGTGTATAGGGTCGGTGTACCCATCCGCCCATGGAGAAACCTGCCGGAAACCGGGGATTGCACCTGGCAGGAGTATGTGGACCTAATCCTGGAGACTTACGCTGCAGGGGAGCCGCCTCTCTCGATTCCGGGCAGGGCTCCAGGGTGTCCCACGCCTGCCACGGCCAACGAGCCAACGCCCACGCCTGCCACGGCCAACGAGCCAACGCCCACGCCTGCCACGGCCAACGAGCCAACACCCACGCCTGCCACGGCCAATGCGTTGCCAGCCTCGTCCGTCCCAGCGCCAGCGTTGCCAGCCTCGTCCGTCCCAGCGCCAGCGTTGCCAGCCTCGTCCGTCCCAGCGCCAGGATTGCCAGCCTCGTCCGTCCAAGCGCCAGCGTTGCCAGCCTCTTCCGCCAGGAGGAGGAGGAGAAGAGGAAGGTCTTCCGCTCACCAGTCTCCGCCTTCCACGGCTTCGTCCCAAGAGCCAGAGCCAGCGCCTGTAGCCTCGACTGTCCAAGAGCCAGAGCCAGCGCCTGTAGCCTCGACCATCCAAGAGCCAGAGCCAGCGCCTGTAGCCTCAACCGTCCAAGAGCCAGAGCCAGCGCCTGTAGCCTCGACTGTCCAAGAGCCAGAGCCAGCGCCTGTAGCCTCGACCGTCCAAGAGCCAGAGCCAGCACCTGTAGCCTCGACCGTCCAAGAGCCAGAGCCAGCGCCTACAGCCTCGACCGTCCAAGAGCCAGAGCCAGCGCCTGTAGCCTCGACCATCCAAGAGCCAGAGCCAGCGCCTGTAGCCTCGACCGTCCAAGAGCCAGAGCCAGCGTCTGTAGCCTCGACCGTCCAAGAGCCAGCGCCTCCTGAGCCTCCCACGGCTCCGCCTCCCGAGCTTCCCAGAGCTCCGCCTCCCGAGCCTCCCACGGCTCCGCCCCTTGAGCCTCCCGAGCTTCCCAGAGCTCCGCCTCCCGAGCTTCCCAGAGCTCCGCCTCCCGAGCTTCCCAGAGCTCCGCCTCCCACGTCTCCGTCCCTTGAGCCTCCCGAGCTTCCCAGCGCTCCGCCTCTCGAGCCACCCAGCGCTCTGCCTCTCCAGCCACCCAGCGCTCCGCCTCTCGAGCCTTCGAGACCACAGTCACCAGAGCCTTCCACGCCCTTTTTTTACACAAACCATGATCCAGCTCATCACAACTTCATATATAATCTGCATTTATATACTCAATAGTAAAATTTGTTTACATCTCTCGACTGAAACATTTCACCCCCTCATTCAAGTCCTTGGTTCACGCATGCTCATTAGCTGCTCATTGATCAGCAGTTCTCAGTATTATGTCTGAAAGAGGTGATTCTCAGCTCAGTGTACTGTTGACTCGAGAACTGCTGACCATGAATCAGTGTACTTTTGACTAGAGAACTGCTGTCCTCGGATCAGTGTACTATTGACTGGAGAGTTGCTGTCCTCGGATCAGTGTACTGTTGACTCGAGAACTGCTGTTCTCGGATCAGTGTACTTATGACTCAAGAGCTGCTGTCCTCGGATCAGTGTACTGTTGACTAGAGAACTGCCGTGATTGACTCCATGTACTGTTGACTCGAGAGCTGTAGACTGGATCATCTTCATGCATTGCTAAAACGGTAACACAATGAAGTCATAAACATGTTCCCAGTATGTTTTATTTGTTACACTCTCTGTTGTTCAGCAAAATACACCTGAAATCTATGTAGATCAACGTTCGCCCCTTTATCACACATGCTCAATGTCATCAATTCTCAGTATGTCGGACACCTACGAAAGAGGAAATTCTCAGTGCAGTGTACTGTTGAATTGAGAACTGTTACGAGTGTCTCATTGTACTGTTGACTCCAGAACTGTTGCGACTCAGTTAGATTTGTGAACTAGTTGGAGTGGTTAATTGCAAAGAAGAGTTGGCAAAAGCAAATATCACCAGTTCTAGGATCATATTACTCCCGGTTATTGGCTCATTTTGATTCAGAGTGTCAGGCACATCCAAGAGACAGGTTAAGACAGAGTAACTTGTGGATTAGTGTTGACTCGAGACGCAAACTGTTTCAAACTATTCAGTCTGATTTAGTGAACTAGTTCAACTCATTCACGAAAAAGAACCGGTTCAAAAGAGCGATTTGTTTACGAACTGGACATCACTACATACAATAACACAATAATAAAAAACAAAGCTTTCAATAGATGCATTCTACATCCTCCTGTACTTCTGAGTTCATTCTTCCAAGATAGCGTGGCAAGACTGTTCCCCGACTGTCTCTCACTTCGACGTTGTGTCGAATGAAGCGACACTAGGGAACTTCTTCGAAGGCCTCGGTTACTTCTGAACATGAGAAAAGGAGGGAATCATGCATCTGTCCATTCAGATTTCTTCTTCGGAGCTGAGCAGTTGTGTGATCAGCGACATCCCTGTAGAGCGTATGCTGTTGGATCTACGGCGCATATCAGCGGCTTTCTACTTCTCTGCACGGCAGTGCAGCTTTGCCCCTGGGCACTTCGACAGAGCTTCTAAAAGAGAATATTTTCCATGAAAGAGTTTAATTTCTCTAAAAGAGCAATACAGAGCTGGCGTTGAACTACCTTTTTAGGATGCGTCTTTATAAAGTTGCCCCAGCGTTGAGCGCCATGCAGGAAGCGCACACCCCCGTCTCCTGAACATCCTCGAGGACACGGAAGGCTCCCAAGCGTTCCTGAGATGGACGACCCAGGGAATGAGGCAACCCCGTGCCACAATCCAGCAGTCCCAGCACCCCGGACGCGTACCTCTCGCCTCCGGACCCACGACTGCTGCACCCCGGCCGGGCCGGTTCTGACGAGTCCAGAGGATGCCTGCACGGGACTTCATCCTCAGTCACTAACCCGACCCCTCGTGGGTGTGCAGAGCAAGGTAAGTGCTTTGAGACTTCTCACAGCACCAAAGACTCGAGACACGCTTCTGCCTTCCGATGCCACACTACCTGCTCCGCCCCGCTGCAAAGCCTCGCCAGGTAAGTCAAAAACGATCGTCCCCTTAGTGACCCTCGTACGGAGCTTGGACGCATGGCTCTCACTTCCCAACCCATCGCGCTGGTTGGCCAGGACCATCCGACTCGGCTGGAACAACTGACCGGGTGTACTGCTTGCACTTAGCACCTTTCCCCTCCACTGAGGCGAACACATGCGCTCTTCTCCCAGGAGATCCCACTAACTCAGCTCCCTCGATGACTCCTCCCTAGCCCTCTGGTCCACGAATTCGGCAGAGGTATTCCCGACCAGACCCACTATGGGTACTAAAATTACTCTGTACCGGAGTTTAGCAACTCCTCCCTTGCAGAGGATAGGATCTACCATCGTGCTAATACCACATGTGGCCTGAAAACCCATGTGATGTATTCTGCCACTCTTTACCTGCCCCCAGCCTGGGCAGGTGGTAGTCTCCGTGGGATCTTTTCCCCCTGAAATAATAGGAGTTAGAAAAGAGCGCCTTCGTAAGAGTAAGTAACCTTCGTTCCCTGATGGAGGGAACAAGACGTTGTGTCCCCCCAGCCACTATGCTGAACCAACCCACTGTTATGTCCGAAACATTATTCTCGGCTCCTCAGTGCAAAACCTGAATGGACAGACACATGATTCCTTCCTTGTATACCCGTATGTCCCGGGGAGGGACATGCAAATTCTGTCTGCCAATTTCTCATTGGCCTTTTCTCAAGTTCAGAGGCACTCGAGGACTTCAAACAAGTCCCCTTGTGTCACTTCATTCGACACAATGTCTCGTTCCTTCCATCAGGGTATGGAGGTTACAACAGTAACCTAGACATTTTCTGCGTTCTTAGGCCGTATTGTGGGTGATTTACTAACAATAATTGCACAAATAGCCACATGTGCAAGTCATTTAGACACACTCATATTTTAAGGGGGATTTTGCATGTGGTAATTGTACCAAAAACCATGGCAGGTTTGGAACAAACAAGTAGTGACCGTAAATGGAAAATTAAATTCGAAACAGAAGCGTTAGAGACCTTAGTATAAGAGGCGAATAAACACATCGGAGAGTTACAGAAAAAACATCTAAATATTACACAAAATGAAAAGAACAACTGCAGAAGTTAAGAGAAGGTGGCAACACATAAGAAGAAGAACTAAAGAAAAAAATGCATACAATAAAACCCCCCGAAAATACAGGTGGAGGGTCAGTAGAAGTGTTGCCTCTAACCGGCATTGGTGAAGGTGCAGCTCACTTTTTGCAAAGAGCAGCTGATCAGGATTCCAGGGTACCCTTAAAATAGTGGTAAATCAATGTGACTTCAAACACAGTTTTTACTTTAGAGGAAAATTACTTTTACTTAACATGCGCTTCTGTGCCAGCATTTTGATTTTAATATTCTTCTTCTTTTATAATTTACAAGTTTTCCCACAACCTCCTTTCCCATTTAAACCCCTGTTACAATAGTGTTTCTATACTTACAATAAAACATTTTAAATAGTTTTATATTTTTCCATAATATTTTATTGAAATACGTCTATCACAATGAAAAAGTAGGTGGACACTGTGGCGCTAATTAAACACTAAACACACAATAAACACACTAATTAAAGAGGGCAAACATATACCTATAATTACCTCAGCTGCCTTAGTCCTAATAGTCTTTTTCTGCACACACGCACTCGTGCGCGCACACACACACACACACACACACACACACGTTGGTGCGGCCATCCTTATGAGGACTGATGAGACAATGATTTTTATACTGTACGAACTATAGATTATATCCCTTAAACCTAACCCTTACAAAAAACTTTCTGCATTTTTACATTTTCAAAAAACCTAGTTTAGTATGTTTTTTTAGCGATTTGAATTATAGTGACACTAGAAATGTCCTCATAAACCCCATTTATAGCATAAGTCCCTAGTAATTACCAGTTTGTAACCTAAAAAAAAATCCTTGTAAACCACCCAAACCCGCCCACACACACACACACACACTCAAACACACATCAAAACACTTTTTACTATGGCAACCCATGTAAATTAGAGTGCTGAGAAAGCAATTGCCACTGCAAAACATGACCAGGGGTTACTTGTACCCCTGCCTGACCAGCTGTAAAATTAGTAGCAAGAGAGGTGCTCCATATGTCTTTGTGAAGTAAATCATTTATATTAAAAACGTAATTCACAGAAGAACTCAATAGAGCCTGAGGGCCACACTGCCCAACAGTGTGCCAAGTGGGTTTTAAAAGATGCAAACGCCTGTAACAGAATATTCATACACACAGGAGATTGTTGATAGAGGCGAGATCTGTTTCAGAGATCTTCCCGGAGCTGAAGCAAATTATGCTCTAGAAATAGACCTGTTCCACGTAGCCTACTGGAGCATTTCCCCAGATGTCTTGGTTTGATTTAGAGATTGAAAGATGCTCGAGGTGTGCAGCCAGCAGAATAAATTGAGAGTGCTATATAAAAGTATCCATGCTCATTTTTTTCATCGGAAAACACTTTAGAATAAAATAAAAAATTACTAATTTTGGCGACAGTAGGTTGGAACTGAACATGGTCTGTTCCAACCAAAATTCAAATCACTGCAATCAGTGGCCAAAGCTGGAAATGTTTTTGAAACGTGGCACAAAAAGCACGGTTTTAAGTTGTAAATGATGAAATACAGTCAACAGGAAGACAAACTTTATTGACCATATGCACTAATCCAAACTTCAACCCTAAACCTAACACTATCAGTGGAGTAAAAATATAATCTTAGAGGGAAATGTAACCTCCAAATTGTGTTTATAATTGAGTGTGTGAATATGATTTCTTAATGGTTTCCAAGGTACCACAACCTGTGTCTCTGAGGATTCTCACGTAAAGAAACAGGAATAGATATACACATTTGAATGAATGCAAAGAAGTCTGAAGGGAAATGCTGTATTAGGTTTAGTTGCTGCCTTAAATTTTTAAGTACAATCAAATTGGTGCACTGAAGTACAACTCTAAATTCTGATTAGACAAGCCGTGTTGTAAACAAAGCAGTTGTAAAATGATAATAAATGTTAAAGTCCCTTTCTAGGCAAGTCAGTGCACTCAGCGGCCATCTTTGAAAAGCTACCGGGCATTGGAACATGCTGGAGCTGTTCGTTTAACTGTATTCTTCAGCTGTAGTTTGGTAGTAATCCACGGCGATCGTGCAGTGATGCTGCCATACATGCTATCGGAATTATGTTACGAGTATTTCACTCACATTCAAGTGTTTTATTGTCAGGGAGAATGTATGGAGAACGCCAGTTTCATTCTTGTATATTTGTTTGGGAGCTCTTATTTTGACACAGACACAGAAAGTGTTCTCTCCTCTGCCATGTTGAAAGTTTACATCTTCTCCCAATTTGGAAACTTGTATCAGGTAGGTGTTGTAAGTGTGTTTGATTACCCATCTGTCTACCCGACTCTCAGCTGTGATCGGCAGTAATGCTGAAGCTGTTAGTTTAACTAAATTTCTCAGCTATTGTTTAGTAGTAATCTGAGAGATCCTGGAGTTAGAGACAATTCCGAATGACTTCAAATAAATTTGCGTACTGAATGACAACACACAGTTTGTCAGTATTAGCTCAACTCATAGCACACAAGATGGTCTTTTGTCCCACATGCTGGCTCTAATCTTTAAAGTCACAGAGATAAATGAAAATTCACACATCTAGCTGCTCATACACATCTGCACTGTTCTTACACATTAGTATGGAACACCACGAACACAAGCGGAGTGGTACAAATAGTAAAGTGTACCAGTGCTGATGGTGTGATATGTCAGCACTCTTGGAACGCCTCTCGTCCAATCAGATTCTAGGACTGGAACAACATGTTTTATAATTCAAATCAGCTGTAAAATAAGACAACAATGGTATCATAAATTTCGGTCCTGAATCTGTGATCTGTGGAGAAAAAAAAAAAAAAAATGCTTTATAAATCAAAAACTGATAAGTAAAATCAGAATAAATGGCAAAGTTATTGTAAAAAAAAATATTATGAGAGAATCAAAATAAAGTTATTAGAGGATGATTCCAAGTTTCACGCATAGACAGCAATCAGTTATTCTATAAGGTCAAACTACTCCTGTTGCTACAACTTGTAGTGAAACATTACACGGCACAACAGGAATCAATGAATGGATCACATCCTCATCTGATCTCTGATCACAAGCCTAAATCATCTCTTACCTATTAATGCCTCACTCCTCTAATTGGTGAGCTTGCTTTTCTTAATACAATAGTGTTCTAAATGTATCCATCACAGTAATTTAATAATGGCCATTTAATGCTACTCTGACTTTTCAAACAGCTTGCTGTGGGCGACCGCAGGGAGCGAGTATTGATTGAAACCCATAAGCCAGGAATGTGAGAGAGACAGTGCAGACAGCTTCCCAAAAAGCAGTCAGATCCGGCCCTACTGTATTCCTGTACACTCAATCCTTCCTGCCCAGAGGAAAAATTACTGTTCAGAGGTTGCTCTTTCTTAGCTTAGGAGAGTTAAAGGAATAGTTCACCAAAAAATTTAAATGTTCTCATCAATTTCTTTCTTCTGCTGAAAACAAAATATGATTTTAGGAGAATATCTCAGCTCTTTTGGTCCATACAATGCAAGGGAATAGGTTCCAACATTTTGAAGCTCCAAAAATGGCATAAGTCAGCATAAAATTAATCAGAATGACTCTAGTGGTTAAATCAATGTCTACAGAAGTGATATGATAGGTGTGGGTATGAAACAGATCAATATTTATGTAAATTATTCCTATACATTTTCCTCCATGGTCAGACAAGCTCCACTTTAACTTTCACATTCTTTGTCTTGTGTTTTTGGTGATTTAATTTGTACTTGCATACACCCCCTACTGAGAGGGAGAAGAAATTCTTGCAAAAATTGACGAAAAGGAATAGTTCACCCAAAAGTGAAGATTCTCTCATAATTTACTCACCCTCATGCCATCCCAGATGTATATGACTTCCTTTCTTCAGCAGAACACATTTGAAGAAAAATATAAAAAATATCTCAGCTCAGTAGGTCCTTATGATGTGGATGGTAACTTGATGTGGTGGTTTTTGATGCTGCAAAAAGCACAGACAATCAGCATTTACATCATCCATACATCTTATAAAGCAATATGATCGCTTTTGTTGTGAAAAAGATAAATATTTATGTACTTTTTAAGTATAAAGAAGCAGTATGCTCTTTCACGAGAGGGCTGATGTCACGCTGTCTATCCAGCAATGGTATGGCAACGTTCCAACCTCTGTTGGCATTGCCTACATGTACACCACCACGTCACCAGAGCTCCTGTCTCTCTGAGCTTGTTGGTCCAGCCTCCTCTATTTCTCTGTGACCACGTCACCTGAGCAGAGTACTCAGGTTCATATAAATATGGCAGTGCAAAAACTTGTATCTGCTCTTCTCTTAGTAAATCAAAATATTCTTACATATTTGTTGAAATTTGTTTCAATTTGATTACAACATTCAGTCTGTACAGCATTCCTCAAACTAAGTTGTAAACAGTGCTGCTCTTCCCAGTGTCGTGCTTGCGTCACTTCTCGTGCAAACATAAGTCACACGAGAACCTCATTGAACTTTTTTTGTGAATCAAAACAAACAGCGCATCCAGTGTAGTCGAAAATGACTCTTATGAAGTGGTTATTTCAATAAATCGTTCAAACTGACTCACAAACTGGCAGACTAATTTTCCTTATGCCAAGCTGTATTTAAAGAGACATATTTGCAACAAGTTGTTATTTATAATAAATATTAATTTATAAAAAAGCATTAAAACATTCAATTTCTCATCAAATAATCAGAATAATGGCAAGTATCATGTAAACTAGATTGAAGTTGTTTGCCCAAATCATGTAAACATCTTAATCTAATTATTCCTTATACTTTGATTATTGCAATAATCAGAGTATTAGTGTGTATGTAAACTTAGCCACTGATTTAACAAGTGGAGTGATTTGGATTACTTTTATCCTGACATTTTTGGAGCTTCAAAATTTTGGCACCCATACACTTGCATTTTATGGACCAAAAGAACTGATATATTCTTCTAAAAATCTTAATTTATATTCAGCAGAAGAAAGAAAGTCATACACATCTGGAATAGCATGAAATTGAGTAAATGATGAGAGAATTTTCATTTTGGGGTAAACTATTCCTTTAATGAAGTAATACATTGTTTCATCACAATTGTCCCAGATATTTTCCTCAAATTCCTCAGGAGAAATATAAATAAACATAAAGATACAAATGTGGATATACAGTAAGAGTACAGATCTGTAGAATTAATGTCACTAGCATATCACCCATTGGTCTAGGACAAAATATCCTCTAAAAAATCCTCTTTGTTTTCAGTCTTGGCAAATATGATTGCCGATCTCTAGAGAAGACACATGTATGATAACTAGGGTCTTATTCTCAGGAGAAAACTCCAAGTTTTAAAATGGAAGATGTGTGGCTTTTGGTTCATGTCTGTTTGCTATAAAGCCTATATTACTGTTTATGCTAGTGCACCCCTAAAAAGAAAATAATACAAATAAAAAACTGACATTCCCCACCTTCAATATGTCCCAACCCAACTCCCTGTTTAACTGGGATATACGTCAATGCAGGAAAGAAAACTGCACTTGTCTAGTCAACTCTATCTATGTCATTCTGCCAATTACCATAGAAAATACTGTACTTTGTAAAAACTAAAACCATTGTATTCTTGAACCATAGACTTTTATTGTGAGTGCAAAACTGTCAACATTTGTTTTATTTGTTTTATTTTGAGGTACAAGTCAAAATTATTTTCTGTAGTACGATTCTTTGGTAGAGCTTAACTTGTATTGATCCCAGAATATTCCTTGAGGCACAATTCTCTAATTTGTTATCCCTTTACTGTCTTGCATAAACAATTGAAATATAACAGAGAGCTCATTTATGATTTTTATTTTCCATGTGTGCTATCTCTTTTTTTCTTTCTTTGCCTGATTCTCCCATCTCTCTCTCTTCTTTTCAACCTGCTTTTCAACTCTCCTGTGCAGAACATTTCTAACTCTTGTTCTTCTGTCTATTTTAGCTATCCTTTTAAAACTCACTTTTCAGTTTAGTCTGGTTTCTTTATGTTTGGTTTTCTACAAACAACCACCAAACAACACTTGAAAGGTATTATGAGTGTATTTGTGTTTGGGGATGAGGGAGTTATATGAGATATTCTGACTATTCCACATGTAATGAGGAGCTGATAGGGAGACAAGATAAGAGAAGAGTGATGGAGTTGGGGGAGCTGCACTGACACTATTTACACACACACACACACACAGTGAGTGTCAGTGAACATATAGTTTGTTTGAATAAGGTGATAGATAATTTTGGCCCTGTTGACAAGGATTTAACAGACCTTTAGCCCCTCACCCGTCCATGTGGTGGGTTAAAGGTAATTTTGTCTCTTTGAAGCAAGTTCCTGCTAGTTGAAACGCAAGACATTCAGATCGGTTTTCATACATGCGTGCCAAACACAGGAGGAAGTGGCACACATATTGCTTTCTCTAGGCTTTCCTTTAAATCATTTAACATACACACCATATAGGTGTGCCAAACCGCCATACGTCTTTCCCAGAAATGTTCCCCCTTGCACACGGTTCTCTTTCCAAGGCACTTTGGAGGATATTTTGAGGTTCAATGATTAATTAACATACCAGGAAGACTTAATTCCATTAAAACATAAATATGAGTGCCCTATGGCCTATTTCTTTGATCTTTCCCCTATTCTGCTTGCACATTTACATATTCATTAAGTGTTTGAGAAAAAAGAATCTGAGAAGTTGAAAAACCTACAGTTTTCGAAGATACTTCCTCTCGTTTGCTTTAATTAATTATTATCGGAATGTTTTTGGCTTGCAGTGATCTTTTATTGTAGCGATAGCTATAAATGAATCGGTTGTGAGCCAATTAGGTCTAGCTTCTTTTCTGGCATGTCAGGAAGCGTGAGTCTTGAATACTGCACACTGTTGCAAATTCAAATTCGATGGCCTCAAAGCTAACACACGTGGACTAAAAGCCACAAAATTCACATTCTGATTTCAAGGGGTCTTTAAAAACTTAAGTTTGTGGCCACAAATTAGCACATTAGCTTTTTGATTTGTTTTCTTGCAGTTTTTCTTTTACTCCCCATCTTTTGTTTACAGTCTATCTCTATCCTCTTCTGTATGTCTACCACAATAGTGTTCACCTGACTGGAGTTTTCTTGACAGCTGATGTTTTAACGCAAATATCCTTTGCTGTCTATGCATTCAGGAAGCATACCTTGATGTAAAAAAATACTGCAGCCATATGTTTAATGTATATAACCTCACATTATATTGCTATATATGTGTTTATGTAGTACATTTCTTATCTTGTAGTAGTTTAGTGCGTTCAGTTGTGTACCACAGAACAAGAGGCCCTGAAGAGACTAGGAGCCATATCATTTGTGAATCTGGGAGATTAATAATTCAGATAAATTCCCTACTGAAATGTCTAAAAGGTCCCTTGCTGTGATGAAAAAAAGAGCGTACAGTGGGAGCCCACAACAAACCCTCCTAATTCAAATAAGACCCCATCACACTCACTCATTTGCATAACAAGTTGCTTATTTTAACAGACTTCTGTTCTCATTGTGGGCTAAAAATATTAATCACATAACTGCTTGGAATTTTTCTATGCTTTTTGTTACTTTAAAAGAGAAAAGAAAACTATTAGCTATGAAGGGCGCTTTGAAGAATTTGGGGGCCAGTGCTGAGCCTTTGTTTAGTACTGCAATTGGTGAGGTTCAGAGAAAATGTTTGGCTCTCTGTGTGAGTTTTGATTTTACAATTTGCCAACTTTTCTTTTTAACTGGTTATTAACAGGGAATGAGTTTACTCATTGCCTGGGGTCTCTAGGACCCCTGTCATTCAAGAATACTGTAGAAATATATATGATTTACTTTCTTCTATGGAACACAGAAAAAAAAAATTCACGCTGTTCTTTTCCATACCTTGAATGTAAATGGGGCTGTTGAGCTCCATATATGGCAAAATAAATATATAAATACACCATGTAAATCTAATATATTTTCCATATGTTGAGGAACAGACAACATTATGGCATCATGATTCACTGAAATTCTTCCCCTCCGCATACTTTCAAATATAATGTGAAAGTTAAGATATAAAGTTGCATTCACACAATGTTGGAATAGACATAATTAGGAATTTTTGTTGCAAACATTTTGTTGAACATGAAATTGCAAGCTCAGGCTTCTCTAAACAAATTTTACCTGAACCTTGTGCTTGGTGTCAAATATCATCAGTGCTTGAATTTGAAAAAGCCTTCAAATCCATAATCTTGAAAAAGAGTGTCATTTGATGTTATTGCAAATTTTAGCTGTTATAATTGCACTTCCTCGCATTCCCAGAAACCTCTAATTTGGAACCCAAATTTAGCAGTCTGAATATTGAGATTTCTTGACCTGAAATCCTCAGTGGCTCCATCAGTTAAAGGTAGTTAGGTAGAAACCTCAGCACATTACATTACTGTTTGACATGTCATTTAATTATAGTCAGTATTACCTAGTGCACTTTCAGCCATTTCGGTATTATGCATTGATAAAGAAATAATGAATTTACGAATTACATGAACGTAGTGTTAGTGCTGTTTGTTTCGCACTGTTGATTCAAAGAACAGACTTATTTGAGTCATTCATTTGGAAATCCAACTACACTGTTAGCGCTGTTTGTTTCACACTGTCGATTCAAAGAACAGACGTATAAGAGTCATTCATTTGGAAATCAGACTACGCTGTTAGTGTTGTTTGTTTCGCTCTGTCGATTCAAAGAACAGACTTATACGAGTCATTCGTACAATTTGCACACCGGATGAGATGCGCCACGCCGCATCGCAGGAAGGACACAGCACAGATATCAAACATATCAGGGCATGTCGTTGCAGTTTAGGTGGCAGACATTACAAACAAAAGTTACCAATGTTTTTCCCTTTTAAAGACACACACACATTGATTAGTTTGCAGGTTAGTGTATGAATCTGGTGTAACTACGCAAGCTTAACAATTAGAAATGGCGGAGTTTATTACGCATCTGTAGCATCGAATGGGTTCAAGCTGTCAAACCACAAAAGACATTCTTATAACTGAAAACACATTGTGTATGCTATATGAAAGAAACATATACATGATAAATCATCCAGTGATTGCCAGAGTATATAATCTACATCCTGTGATTATGATTTGAGTCATAGCTTGCCACTACCAACAGAAGCTGAGCCTTGTGCGGTTTAAGTACATTCATAGAAAACAGTTGTTTAGAATTTTAGAATACCCCATGCCATCTGCCTGACGTGTCCAGTATGCGACCCCCTTCAGATTGGTTGTAGTAATCTCTATTGACTCTTGCATGTTATATGATGGAAAACATTTGAGAAATCCTTTATTGGTAATTCTGCCTATTCCCTTTGTCAAACTTTGATCTGAGTGCACGGCTGTGAATTGTTAACAGTTTTAATGGCAAATTTTGAGGGAAGAAAATAACTTCCATTATAGGGGTCATGACATGATGAATCAAATTGTCCTTGATCTTTTGACATATAAAAGGTCATTGTACTATAAAATATTCTGTAAGATTCAGAATTGAAAACTTCCTCCTTAATAGAAAAAAAGCATTTAAACCAAGCTGCAAAAATGGCTCATTTGGAATTTGTGGAACTTGCGACGTCACAAGGATCAAATACATTTTCATATGCAATGCCTATTTTTCTGTAATTGCACCCTTGGCACCGCCCACTGGTGCTCAGTCAGTCACACAGTTGAAGAGTTGAATTTTAATGTTGTCGAGCTGGTTCATTCTCTTCTGATTGAGTTTCAATAATGCCTCTATTTGAGGGGCTGCACCAGTGGCGCAGATAGGATTTTTTAACTGGGGGGGACCAAACTGTAAGCAAATGAGTTACTTTGCGTAATTTGGGCTAATGATTTGCACTAAAAAGCCATTGGGGGATTCTTATTTGAAATCATGGATAAACAACAATGAACAAAGGTAAACACAGGCCTACCTGATCACCACTAACACTGGTTAATCCTCTGTTTTACCGTTTTTTGTCGCCTTTCGTAGGGATAGTGAGGGCGGGGGACGGATCGGGTCACTATGAATCTGGGGGGGTCATGTCCCCCCCATCCCTAGTGCCATCTGCGCCCTTGGGCTGCACGATGTTAGCCAATCATAACAGTGGGCGTTTACGTTGAAGTTTTAAGGAGGCACCAAAACAGAGCATTATAGAATGAGGGCAAAAAACAGGGTGGAAAATGACCATTTATTACTAAATTATGACTGTTTTAATGCAAAAAAACTTTACTAACATTATCAGTGGACCTCAGGGAAGATAATAAAACTATTTCAAAAAGAGCATTTCATGACCCCTTTAAGAGAGCGTTCTCCATCAGCAATGCTCTGACACAAATCCTCTTGGAATGCGTACCCCTCACCACCATGTTTTAGGACCGTGGATAGAGTCTCTGATCATCCCATGTTCTGTCACTGCAGCAGACCAGCTAAAAGCAGTGGAGTCTAGTTGAGTCAGTTGGTCTAGCTCAATCCATTCCCTAGTTCAGTAGTAAGAACACTGCTCAGGAAGAGTTTTCCTATTTTCAAATACTTTGTAGTGTATTGAAACTTTAGTGCACCATAAAAAAAAAAAAGATAATTATAAGAATAAAAATACACAAAGAACAGACTGCATTCTATATTGATTTACCGAAAATGTCTTAATGTCATCATGCCGCAGGGGGTTGTGCTGGATGGCCCCATCTGCTTTTCAATGCCGAGAACTGCTGGGCGAAGTCCTCAACAGTGTCGCTGAAAGTCCAATCTGGGAGATGGGTGCGTTGAGAAATCGTGCTTTGTCGGTGTCCCTCTTCTCGACCAGTTTCAACCACAGGTGATGCTCCTGACCACCAAGGTGGGCATCGCCTGCCCAAGTGCACACACAATGACTATTGTCACCCGGAGGGAGAGGTCGGCCGGCGAGTGCAGCTTGTGAGTTCGTCATGCACCTCAGGGAAGAAAGGAACTGGTGGGGGGCGGGGCAGTGACCCAAAAACCAATCATCGAGCCATGAGCGCTCAGGGGAGGCTGGAGGGTTCCAGTCGACCAGATACTCACCCCGGCCTGGGCCCCAAAAGAGCTTGCGGGCCCCAAAAGAGGCGTCAAGCTGGCCGTGAGGAGGGCTCGTCTCATTATGGAACCAGAAGAGGCAAACGAGTGTGCTGGGGAACACAAGATCCACGAGGAATTACCCGGCGAAAATGCGCCCATTGAACTTTCCAAATTGCCTCCAGCGCCAGTCAGGCAGGAGTAGCTTTCCCCTGTGGGCGGCAGTGGTGCAGTGGTAGAGCGGGACGACCACCAATCATAGGGTTGATGGTTCGAATCCTGGCCCATACGACTCCACGTGCCGAAGTGTCCTTGGGCAAGACACTGAACCCGAAGTTGCTCCCGATGGCAGGCTAGCGCCTTGCATGGCAGCTCTGCCGCCATTGGTGTGTGAATGGGTGAATGAGTCAACAGTGTAAAGCGCTTTGAATACCAATAAGGTTAAAAAGGCGCTATATAAGTGCAGACCATTTACCCTGTTTGAAGAAGGAAAGCCGCGACCACAACGTTACCATGGTCATATGCTCGCAATGAGAACATGAGCCATCCACAAACGCTGCCTCTGTGTGATTACTTCCCAGACATGTGAGGCAGCACCCAAGACCGTCGGAGGCAGAGAGATAACGATTGCACCCAGGAATCACACAAGGGTGGAAAGGCTAAATTTTGCTGCAATATTTTGCAAGTTAAATTAATTTTAATAAAATATGTATTTATTCGATTTAAACTGATCTAATCCCTTATTTCTCTTTAAAGTTTGACTTTAAATGTATTTTAATTTAATCCTGGACTATAGTTGGTTTACACAACTTACTTTAGCTTGTGCTAATCAAAGAAAACATGGCTAATGTTTATTAGCTGGAAGATGAGCAGTGGGGTAAATATAGATTAATGCAAGGCTGAAAATCACATCAAATCCCGATGCTTTCATGCCAGTGGTTAAGTTCAATAAATAGAAAGAGATGAAAGCTAATGAAAGACAAACATGAACACATCAGAGGTATAGAATGTGATGGGTGGGAGACACTGGTGTGGGCTTCAATTGTTACACAGGTTGATCTTCAGTTTAGTCAAAACTGTGAGATGAAAAGACTGGTTTCAGACTGTGTGGTCCAAGGCTGGGTGCAAAGGCATGCCACAGTGTATCTTTTAAAAGTTTTTCAGACAGGTACTTCAAATACAAACAAATAGGTTGCTAGACATGACTTATTTACTCTGATCTGAGATTAGTTTATCCAAAAGTTTAAATGGGATGTTAGTAGAAACTAAGATTAGGGCTAGACAATTTATTACTCACAGTGTAGACGATGTAAGACCCAATGCACACTGAAAACGATTAATGCAACATACCCCCACTCCCATTACAATCAGCAAGACATTGATGCAGTGTAAATAAGAGATTTATTCTACAGAGCAGATAACTTTGTTGATTATAATGGTATTTGTGAGAATTAATAAATATGAAAAGACAGTCAATGAGCTTGCACTGAACAGTTGTGTGAAACTGTAGAAACCTGCAGCGACAGCTCAGCTGCAGTCATTTCAATGGGATAGGATCATTCTAGGATTGTCATGTTGCTCGATTTCTGTGTACAATGTTTAAAAAGTTGTTTATTGATTTGCTGATATAAAACAACAATGGCTTAGTTCAGGAACACAGTTCTAAACTTGTTTTGGATGTGCAGCCTACATAAAGAATATGGCATGCAATTGCCCCACACATAGTAAGTATTTTAATGTTGGCTTAAATCCTGTTATTAAAAATGCATTATGGCAGTTACTATATCAAATATTAATCAACAAATAATTATTTTGTTAAAATTATGTAGCCCTATCTGAGCTCTATGATTCCTTTGTAAGAATGAACATTCTCAGGAAACAAACTAACAACCAAAATGTGAAGAACTCCTGTGCTTCATTAAAGCATAATAAGCTTGTCAAAGAACAACAAATCTTATCAACTGTGGAGTGTAATGATTGGAATCAGCCGACTAAAATGAATGCAATAGAGCCAACCTTTGAATTGCATTAAATCCCACCTTTATCTACCACCTGTCATCCAGCCATTATTCAACCCATTGTGCTAGCAAGTGTAACGCGCGTGTGTGCGACTCTTTAGCTGTCATATATTTTTCTGCATCAATGTCAGAATAGCATGTCTTTCTCTGCATAAATAATCTATGTGTCTTTCAGGATGGGTGAAGTTAATAGGGCCGGGGCAATCATTAGCAACGTCTATGCCTTCTGCACTAAAGCCGTTAAGTGTGCCTGTCACTGAGAGTGCATTATGTGCAGAGCGTGTTACCTGGCTGTTGACTGCTCGACAGAGAGGCGCACCACTCTCGCACTTACTACGGGATACTTAAGATGTGTTTGCCATCCATCCTCAACACTCACAGATGTGTCTTTCATTTCAATTAGATGAACATGGCCTCTTTACTTTTTTGTTAAGATTTTGATTATCCCTGCTGGAAGTTTCTAGCAGATCCAAGCTGGTTATTAACTTGTCCAAGATGGTTATTAGTTGGTCCAGGCTTGTTTCTGGTCCATGATAGACATTGGCTGGTAGAAGCTGGTCAGTGATTGTTCCAAGCTTGTTTTAGCTTGTCCAAGCTGATCATTAGCTGCTCCAAGCTGGTCATTAGTTAGTCCAAGCTTTTAAAAGGCTGATCGTAGCTGTTCAGGAGCTGGTCATTAGTTAGTACAAGAATGTTATTAGTTTGTCCAAGCTGGTCATTGTTTGGTCCAAGCTGGACATTAGCTGGTCTAAAATGGTCATTAGCTGGTCATTAGTTTGTCCAAGCTGGACATTAGCTAGTTCAAGCTGGTCTTTAGTTAGTCCAAGCTGGTTATTAGTTTATTCAAGCTGGTTATCAGTTTGTCAAAGCTTGTTCTTAGTTGATCCAAGCTTGTTATTAGCTGGTCCAAACTTTTCATTAGCTGGCTAAAGCTTGAAATTAGCTGGTCCAAGCTGGTCATTAGTTGGTCCAGGCTAGACATTAATTTGTCCAAGTTGGTCATTAGCTATTCCAAGGTTGTCATTAGCTAATCTAAGATGGTTATTAACCCTTTCATATGTGCATCACACAAATGTACAAGGGTAGCGTCACACATACACTTTGTGTTTCTGCAATAGCCAGTTACGTTACAAGCTGCCAGATTCAACTCGGCTTTCGTGCCAACACAGGCTGCGCTGGTCAAGTGTCTGTTATTTATGTTAGCTCAAACAGTTACTCATATAGTCTTTTGAACCAAAGAATAAGTTTATGTACATACATCCAACTCATCACCATAGTTTCACAATAAAAAGTTTACAGCTCTTATACGCACAGTCAGTACATCAAACGTGATCTTCCTCCGATGTGTGCTGCCATTTCTTTACATCAGTAGTGGTTGTCATTCGTCAAACAAACAGCTAATCAAAGAGTCTTTTCAAGCACATTGTAACGCGGAGTTATGATGAGCAAGGAGGAGGCGAGAACCGGCTTGTCAATATAAATAATATTTTAATGAAGAACTTAAAACAAAAGCATAAACAAACACATAGGACAACGGGCATGTCCGTGATTAAGCTCTCTCTCACGAACCGTCGTCACCGGCCGCCTTTATCCCTCGCGCGCCTCATCAGGCCGATTGGGGACCGGGCGTGCAACATTCCAGCCCGGCCCCGCCACCCTCCACTCCACACACATAATATGTTTATTTTATGTAACAAACAGCTACATTTTCACCGAAGTACCACGATAACAGTTCACAGCTTGTAAATGCACAGCCATCATATCTAAATGTGATCTTCCCATGATTCAGATGTGGTTTTCATTCACTCAAACAGCAACTCAAACAATCTTTTCAGGCATATAATACATTTGTTTTCTGCCAAACTGTCACATAAGCACCACAATTAGTGCTTGTCACACACACACACACACACACACACACACACATGTTGGTGCAGCTTTCCATATGAGGACTCTCCATAGAGAGTAAACCTACTCCTAAACCTAACCCTCACAAAAAACTTTCTGCATTTTTACATTTTCAAAAAACATAGTTTAGTATATTTTTTAAGTGATTTCAATAATGGGGACACTAGAAATGTCCTCGTAAACAACATTTATACCACAATACCCTTGTAATTACCAGTTTGTCGCCTAAAAAATTGTCCTCCTAAACCACCCAAACTCACGCACACACACACAATGTCTGAAATGTCAAAGTGCATAGGCAAACCGGACTGCTGATATTATTGCTGATATTATTTGTTCATTTGTTTTTTACAGCTATAAAAAATAAATAAATAAAACAAAAACAATAACAATACAGCAGACATAACCAATTTATCCACGTTTACTATTATTTACAGTTTTTTTGTTTTTATGACAAGAAATCAAAATTTAAATTTTTTTTTTTTTCTGGTTTGTTGCTGGTCCAATATGGTTTACCAGACTGGACCAGCTAATTACCTGCTTGCACAAGCTAGGTACCATCTACGCTGTTCCAAGACACAGTTCTCTGCTTAAGCTGTGTTTGCCAGCAGAGAATCTGAATTTTTTATTTTTTTTTTTATTTATTAAAACTAAACATCTTATATTAAAGGTCTGAGGTATTTCTGCTGAAAACAACATATATTTTCTTTCTTTTTATCCCCTTTTCTCCCAATTTGTGCTTGTCCTTTTTACAGCAGGGACTTTTTAAACTTCACTACACTACAGTTTTATCCTCTGGATCTAAAAAGGTCAGCAATGCCTTTGCCCCATCGTTAAGCCTGAGTTTTCATGGCCGTCCCTAAGGATCTGTTGAATAACGCCTTGCACCGACATAACCTATATATGAACTCCAGGCAGCATGAGAGTGTTCATGGGAGCATAAATCGTTGTGGCCATATGATGGTCTTATAGAGCAGGTAAGATCAGTGTGTGTGTGTGTGTTAATGCATGACTAATTACCTGACTGGGTACATTACTGCTCCATTCCACAGGTAAGTCATGCACTGGAGGTCAGTGCCTCCGCTAAAGTCTTTATCTGCCGCTGTTATGGCTCACATGAGGTAAGACTTACTCTTGTCGTCTATAGAGTTGGACAGATGGGCTGTGTCTTGTTCAATGAAGCTACTGTAATAAGTATGGGGCCTTGTGGTTATGTAAGTTATAACCAACCTCATTGTTTGTCAAGTCATAGAAACCTCTAATGTCAAATATGCAATAATTAATAACCAATTATAAAGAAGCTAAAGGTTAAGCGTGTCATTTCTGTGCCACTTATTGTAAAACATTAATGTGGTCAAATCTTTATAAAATCTTATTTGGAAGCCTGAATAAGATTCAGTCTAAATGTTAGGGCTTATTATTCTGTGTAACTATTAAAATAAAAGGTGATATTCTAAACTTTGTAAAACTGAAGTGTCTGTTTTCTGCACCACTATCGTCAACAAATGGAATTGCTAAAATAATGCTGTTTTCAAACATGTTTCCCAGATATGCCACCTGTCTTCCATTTGTCATTTAAACAGATAGCCTCACCCCAAACTCATGCCATTGGTTGAGACATTGTTACTGTGCCAACAGATCGGGGCACTAAAAAAGAGCAATGTTAGAGCAAAGCCACAAAATTACACATTTCTCGGAAAACTGACTAGTTAATTGGACTTATTTTGTTGTCTCTGCATAAATCAACTCAAAAGTTTATACAGTTTGGTGTTCAAATAAGTGTGACACATTAATACAAGTTAGATCAGTTTCTGTCATGTTACAGTATTTTTTGTACATTCTACCTGCATTGCTTCACATAACAAATTACTTAAACTAGGATAGAAGAGAACAAAAATAAGTTTAACGCATCACTTTTAATGAATCATAAATACTTATCAAGTGGAATAGCCAATGATAGATGATTTTCTTGTGGATCTGACATTTGTATGGAAGGGTTATGAATGTGTGTGTGTGAAACATGTTAAAAGCCTGACTGCTGAGCTTTTCTCCCTTGAACGCCCATTCAGAGGTTGTGGAACAAAGTTACATCAGTGCCCCCGTCTGGTTATTCTTTGTAAATCACACTCACGTACAAGCAATGCTCAATATATATTGAGTTGGCTCTCTGCTAACTGTCAAAGCAGGAAAATGCCTTGTCGTTCATTTATCTGCTTTTCATTAGAAACCCACTTTGTTCATGTGTGTGTCATTTTCATATCAAAGCCAAAGAGGGACCTTCCTTATCTCACCACAGCCCCCCTCTATCTATCTATCTATCTATCTATCTATCTATCTATCTATCTATCTGTCTGTAACTCACTTTTTCTATTAAATTGGTGGGACGTGTTTAAAGCCACAACAGGAATAATTGTTCTCTTTTGTTCTCCTCCAAGGACACTGTCAAAAGGTGCTGGACCAGAGCACTGCCCACTTACTACAAAACCTGCCCTTCATCCCCCTGACTTGTAAGGCAAATGGACACTTATTTACCCCTGTCAATCTCCCAGCAGGGAGATAGTACTGTGGATCTATTGATCACAACTCAGTGGAGCAGTAATCCTGCAGACTTGATTGATTCCAACTGTTGTGTAGGCCTCAGTGCTCAGCCCAATCCTTCCATCCTTCTCTTCTACCTCTCATGCAGCATTGATATGCATGACAAGAGATAGAGGCTGGGGCAGGAAGGAGAGGAGGGTATTGAGTGAGTATACCGGGCTTGAGTGGGAGCCGTGGTGAGGCTGGGCTTTAGCGCTGAAAGAACACAAAGCGTGGAGTTTCTCAGTAGACGTGGAATCAGACTAGTGCTGCTCTGTTGCACCCTCATAAACTTTTCATTCAAGGGAGTCTTGTGTCCTGCTGGCTTTATTTTGAAGAATATATCAAGTTTGATAAGATTTTTTAATTTATTTTTTTATATTATATAACGCTATACCGGTGTTTTTGGTTTGTGTGGAAAACATCAAAGTACTAGCCTTAGCCTAAATAGTGACACATTTTACTTTTTCCAAATAGTAATTGTGTTTTCTATTTTTAATTAGTGGTGCTTGCTAAATTACACTTATTTCAATAAATCCCTAACCAGTGTTGGGTGTAACGCATTACAAAGTTACTGTAATCTAATTACATTTTGCAGTAACAGTAATGTAACAAGTTACTTTTAAAATTAAGTAATCTGATTACAGTTACAGACATGAATAAAATTATGTTACTTGGATTAAACATTTATTGCTAAACCAATAATATGAATTAATTAGAATCCATTTTATAATGTATTACATTCCAATGTGTGAACCGTTATGTGTATTGCTGTTTCGGATAATGAGTATGCACTCCAACAAACCACCATGGCATAGAGAACAGGTATCAAGGCGACGGCTGATGAGTGAGTGTAGTTATTTATTCAAATTGAAAGCGAAACGTTTCAAGTTTTCATGGGTTCACAATTAATCTCAGTGAGTGCTGTGTCAGCGTGTTCCCAGCCCTGGCTGGAGGAGAGAGGCATGCAAAGATGGGCCGGTGACAAATCCTCCTCAAATCTCTGTGCTCTAACCCATCCTTGCGCGCTTCCATCGTGTGTCCCTCTGCAGCTGCCATGGGAGGAGAAGGGATCGGCTTCGGGCATATTTGAAACACAGCGCTCGTTCCCGTATGACAAAGGGATATATCGCTCACAAGGTGGAAACATTTGCGGAATGCCGTCTTGAAAAAGAATGCCCTCATTTTTCATTTATAATTTTTTTTTACCTTTTTATGATCTTTGTTTATTTTTACCAGTATATACAATAATGTCAGTATTTTTTGGGTGGTTAGAGTGTGCATGTGCGAGAACAGACCGGATAATAAACGATAACAACAAGTCAACAAATTGGAAAGAATTCCAAATTGAGTATTGTAGGAAAAGCACATAAGCTATAAACTATACTTATTTATAAACACTAATGTAAAATATCAACAGTTGCATATATGCACTTGTACATTGGGGAATCCCAGAGTTTTATGTAAACCCCACCATTACAGTGCAATTCCACTGCAGGTCGCAACAGAAAGTTCAAGAAAATTGAAAGAAAAAAACAAAGAAACAACTCTACAATATCTAGAAATAAAGCAAAACAACAGGGAATAAAAATAGTGAAGTCTTCCTTGGATACCAGGTTTGTTATTTACACTGACGCCACATGGAAATTACGTTGCTGTGGAGAAAGCTGCTCACTGATCGAGCTGCATGTACACTAGTGTAAAGTGTATGGCATTTATACAGTGCATGTAAATGGGAATGCTACATTCTCGCAATACAACACTTTCTCGAAATATGTGGTCACCGATTTCCTGATCCCTAGATACATTATTTGTGGGGACTTTTTCTGTGGATGTCTATGGGTTAGTTTTCGAATTATTCATCTGCCAGGCGGCAATTATATATTCTGAAATAAAAGAATTTTTAATGATACAGTAAACCATGATTCTGTATTTGTTTCAAACATACAGTATACAAAGTATTTAATAGTACCACCACTGACATATAGGTGGTGCTCTTTACAGATGAAATGCTACTGTAAAAGCTTGTGTTCAGTATGAAAAACAAGCCTATGGCAATGTTCAAGTTTATGTGGGGTGTGTTTTACATCTACTGTGGCGAACAGTTTTTTTTTTTTGGTTGTTTTTTACCCAAACAAAAAGTTGTTAGGAGTTTTCTCACCTAACTGAAGCCAGTTAGCAACCACCTAGCAACCAACCAGAACACCCTAGCAACTACCCTGCAACATCCTGCAACACGTTGGATTCAAACTGACTTATCACATGTGGACCTAAGTGTTAGGCCATGGCTCCAACATACTGTATTGTTTTCTTTTTTAGCATTTTTGAATATACACCACCAATATTAAAACTATTTGTAACAGAGAAATTTTCTTTATTAAGCCCATTAAATAAATGTAAATAAAAGAGTTTATTATTGATAAGACAACATAAGACAATATTTGCAGGTGTATGCATGTATATGCAGTCTGTGTGTGTATGTGTAAGTGTATGTTTATGTGTGTGTCTGGATCCTTCTCAGGCCTAACAGCTGCTGTGGGTTTACTCAAATCTTGGTGGTCTCTATAGCAAAAGTAAAAATCAACTTAAAGGGAGGTTCACCAAAAAATTTAAATTCTGTCATCATAAAGGCATTTCCCTCATATTGTTCCAAACCCACATGATGTTTCTTTCTTCCAACGAACACAAAGGAGATGTTTTACAGAATGACAAACTCAGTCACCATGTACTTTGCTTTACTTTCATTTGGATCGCTCAGGGACGTAGACTCCAAGCAAGTAACCAACACCCCCCCCCCCCCCCCCCCCCCCCCCCAACATACACTAATCTTTTGTTCCACAACCCTAAATGCACATACATTTTGAAGAAGCTTGTTGAGATTAATTTATAAACATCTTCAAGTACACTTATAACCTAAACAAAAAGTATGGATTAATTTAATGCAGTACTCTCTCAAACAGCTAATATATGATAAAATGGCCCAAAGTAGCACTTGAGCAAATGACTAAATGGATCATTTTATGATGCATTAGCAGCAAGAGAGATATTTTTTATTAACATGTCTATTCAGCAGAATGTTAAAAAGAATTGCAAAGCACTTACTGTAAATGTAGTCATTTTAAACACACACATTGCCCTCTTCAAACAAACAGTAGCCCAATGCCAATAGGTCTTTCAAAAAGTTTGAAACAATACGATCACACGTGAAGTCGGCATATGTTTCCAAGAGATCCAGTACTCTAGGATCGGCCCCATTTAGCCGACTCACTGGCAAACGGCATCTCCTATGAGACATATTTGCATCTCCTCCAATGTGATTACCTTCTCCTGTGGCACGAAAACACATTGCATCTGAAAATGTGGGAAACCTGGGCTCAAATCCTGTGTTGAAACCAGGAAGTAATCGTGCTCACATTATCAGTGACAAGCATTAAGCATTTTACCCTCTAACATTATATTTTTATTCCACTGATGTTTAGGTTTGGGGTTTGGGTTTGGGGGTACATTTTTATAATATGCATTTCTCTTTACAGCTCGCTTTTGGCACCCCTCTATGGACATTTCACCTGGAATGGAGCGCACACGTGCATATACGCCCAGTAATAGTTACTGATTTGGCCACTGAGGGCATTGTTTCACATTTCGGTAAGTGCCGACTGAATTTAGCTAAAGAAAATTTCCGATTTCTCTCTGAGATCAGTCTGTTTGAAAAATTACCGACTACAAAATGCGAGTAATGGCAAAAATAGCAAAGTAATTGCTAAAAATAGCTAATAGCAAAGCAATATTCATCTTAATCACTTAATAAATAATATTTCTTTATAAGATGTAAATAGATTCAATATCTCTAAAGTCCCCATGAAGTGCCTTGTGTTGTTGATGCATTTCTTACTGAAACATGAAGTTGTTCGTTGTTTATGCCCAAAAGGGTTTTCAGGCAGGGTGGAATCATGAAACTAGATCGCGCTACCTTAAAGCCCAGGGCACTGGCCCCATTGGGTAATCCGTCCCTGCAGCCCACACAAACACATTTAGCCTGTCCACTGTGCTGCTGCTAGAGTGTGAAACTGGTACAGAAACTGAGTCATCTCAATACCAAGTTTGACCACTTTTCCACAAACGATGATCTAACTAAACATGTTACTGCATCACAATACACAAACCACAATGAATAAACAACACTTAATTGTGCTGTACATCACAAGAAACCTCCGACAAGCAGCTGCATTAAAAATAAACTCCAGAAACTTTCATCGCGTCTAACTCCAGAAGTGAAAAGTGTGTATTGTGCTCCCTTCAAAGTGCCCTATGAAGGCATGATCAGGCATGCTGTACAGATATAGTGGGAGGGTGCGTTTTAGTTCAAAAAAGCATTTGACAGGACAAGGTTTCTGAAACTTTGTGACATCATAGATGTTCCTGAGTCTTTTTAGCCATGACAGAGAGAGAGAGAGAGAGAGAGACTGATGATTTTAAATGTTTATATCTTCTGAAAACTAATTTTGTCATCATTTAGAAGTACACTATCTTATAGATGACCTTAAAGCTTAATGATATGAACTAAAAGTAGTAACAATTAAATTTTTAATTTTACTGGTCTTTAAAGCAAGACAGGAATATATGATGTAGTATAACTCTGAATTCTGGACAGCGTAATATGCTGGGAATTGAGGCTTCATTTCATAATTAGCAATTTTAAGTTTTATGTTGCACTCTGGGACTTATCTCAGTCTCTGTACAGTACAATTAGTGCATATCAAAATAAAGATTAATGCGGGGATACTTTTTCACAAAATCTTTAGGGATGTGGTAACCCCCAATACTAGTTATAGACGTGGTGAGGTGTATTAAATAGGTTAGCATGGAAATTAAAGGGCTTTTAAACAGCCACAAGATAGCATTTAAAATTAATTTGATGTCTAAAATTAACACTTTATTAAAATGCTTTGTACTTTGTAAAATGCTTTGTATGGACAACCATACACTCACTGTATTCATAGTTATTGGTTTAGCACTCTTTGGTTAATAAACATAATATGTACAATAAAACCATTTCATTTTGTTAAGTTAAAGACCCCATAAATAATATGGCATAACAAGTCACAGTTTTCTTTCATTTTAGCATAACATTAGCAATAAATAAAATATCAATTTCCAAACCAAGACACTGTCTATTAAACACAGCAACTGATTGTAATGTTCCTTTGCTTGACCGCTGTTATAGTAGTCACAATTTTTACTCCAGTAAATATTTCTCAGAGGCTTATTTTTAAAAATCAAAATTTTCACTGTTATTTCTCATGAAAAAATTACGTTTATTGAAGACACATTGACTTTTGTCCATATAGGGTAAGTCATTTAGGGGTAACCTGCCATTAAACTAGTGAGTATTCATATTATCGTGCCTGATATAATTCACAAAAAAATATACAAAAAACACATTTGAACTCAAAACCTTATAGTTACTCAAATCTTACCCTTGTGACAACTTCCCTGTGTGACAATTAGCCATGGCACCCTATATCAAAATAATCTCTATTCAACAATTATATTCTTTTAAAAATAATACAAAATATTTCACATACAGGACTGGCAATCTAAAGTAAATAAATGGATCACACTTTTTTAAAGAATATTCTAGGCTCAATAAAAGTAAAGCTCAATCAACAGCATTTGAAACATAATGTTGATTACCTTCAACTGCAAACTCAAGGTTACAGTGAGGCACTTACAACAGAAGTCAATAGGGTCAAATTTTGATGGATTTAAAAGCATAAATGTGAAGCTTATAATTTTAAAAAGCACTTAAAAACATTCTTCTGTTAAAAAATGTACATTATTTTAGCTGTAAAGTTGTTTTGATTATAATTTTTACAGTCACTTTAGGGTTTTAGTGTTTATGTTGTTGCATCGTCATGCACTTCCAATGAATGTGCCTCACTGTAACCATATTTGTGCTTTCTGTTAAGAAAAAATTCAAAATACATTTTTGGCAGTAATCACAAATGCTGCCGATTTAGCTTAACTTGTATTGAACCCGGAATAGGAGAAGAGCTGGGAAAGACATAGAATGAAAAGAGAAACAATGTTCTAAACTAATATCTAAAGTAAACATTAACACAAAGTAATGCCTAAATAATAATAATGAAAAAAACTCTATTGATCAATTTAACTACAGGTCCTACATTAATACAGTATCTGTATTAAAGCATCATATCTAATAGGCCTAATCATTCACTGAAGACTTGGAAACAGCTAAGAAATTCACTTTTTACCTCTATTTTTTCATCTATCTCTCCTTGTCAGTGTAACTCACATCCAGTTTCCAATGAAAAACACGTGTTAGCTTGCACAATGTGCACGGGACTGCAAATGCCAATTGCTATGAAGGTAAGATTGGAAGTGTGTTTGACAACACTGATGTAGGGTGTGGCTGGAACAGTAGGTGGAGATGTTTGAATGTGGTGTTTAGTGGTTGATAACACTTTATTGGTTTTCATTTTCATGGTGGACATACACCAGCAAGCCCAAAAAATATGAATGTATTCTGGAAATAATCAACCTTCGACTGCCCATATTTAGAAAGGACTTTATGAAAAAACAAGCATAATGGTGCGGCCCCAATACTGTAATAAGCAGACTGGGAAATGCATGTTCAGCATGATCTGAGCTAATGCTGCCTGTATGTGCTATTGGAATTATACTATGTCACATTTAAGTGCTTTGTTCGCAGGTTCATTCATACATATGAGGAACTTTTATTTTGACACCAGTCACACCATAATACATTTTACTCAGTAAGGTTGCTGACGATAATTGGAAGTTTGGTCAAATACATGCTATTTTCAAGGTGTGAATATGTACAACATGGATCAAATAGTTGCTGATATAAATAAATGAATTTGACCATAATTCATTATTATCATAATTTTTTTTTAGGAGTAAAATAGCATATAGATGTCCTCAATGCTAACAGACATGGACATGATTTTATGGGGCCTTTAAATAAATGAACGATAGCCTGTAATAATTTTTTTCTCTGTCTTCCTTTGGTCTGCACTGTTAATTCTGGTGATTGGTTAATAGACTTGAACTCATTTAGAAGTATCCTTCGTACGTTTGCAAAACTGTGCCCAGATGGATGAGCAGCAGCCCCACATTTTATGGTGGAAAGAAGGTAAAGGTGCGGAGTTCTCATTGCTCCCTTTTCTGCAGATGCAGACTGTTAACAATTGATTTATTTGAGCTTGGCATCTGGTGCATTAGCATATGGTTAATGTCAACCTGTTAAAGAAGAGAAACACTCTCTCTTGTGGCCTGCTAAGCAGGTCATCTATGCAAATACAAAATTTAGATAGGTTTCTTTTGGTTTCAATGATATAGTTATATAGGAAAAGGTAGTAATGGACTTTTGGACTTTTCACACTGTTACCATTTTTTTAAACCCTGATAAATGGCGACTTTTATCCCTGGGTTAAGCAGTTTTTCACACTTGTCATTTTGAAAGGGAGTTAGCCCCTCGTTAAACCCTGGGTTATGAAACCCTGTTCCAGGGCAGAGTTAAAACCAAAATGCTGTTGCAAAGGTATACAGTGTGAAATGATTCAAGCACAAGAATGTTACAGTGAGTTGTTTAGCCTCGTACAACCAATCATAAACTAAACAGTGCTAAGTTAATTAGCTATTCCTGTACTTTGTAGAGTCGCTGAACCATCTCTTTCGTATCACAGAGTTCTACGTGCTCAGACCTGACAAAACATGGGACAAGACAGACTCAACCCGGAGATTATAGAATTTCGCAAAGGTATTGGGTGTTGCCCAGCTCGCTGCTCCGCTTCCTGTGGGGCACTCTACGCGGGGGTTGAGAGCTGGGCCCAGGTTGAGGCAGGGCTGCAGCCGCAGGGGGATGCTCTCGGTGAGCAGACGGGGCTTGGCTTGAGTTGGAGCGGCGCCAAGGCACGATGTGCTGAATCGCCTCTGCCTGCTTCTTCACCGGCGAAAACTGCTGGGCAAAGTCCTCGACGGTGTTTCAGAATAGGCCGACCTGGGAGATGGGGGTGTCAGAGACGACATAATCCTACAGGCCTTGGAAGGGAGTGCCAGGCAATCCTGTCAGTTGGCCAAGTTTTGTGGGCACAGGTGCACCGCAACCGCTTTGTCCACCTGGGGGACCTCTGTTGGACAAACGCTGAACTCCCCAAATCACCTCCAACGCCAGCCGTCTCAGCCTCAATCCTGTGGGAAGAAGGCGCGATGTGGGGGGCGGATGGAGTGGTGTTTCCTTTGAGAAAGGAAAGCCGTGACCGCAACATTGCCAAGGTCAAGTTCTCACAGTGAGAACAAGAGCCAACCACAAACGCTGCCTCAGTGTGATCGTGGCCCAGACACACAAGGCAGCGTCTATGACCGTCAGAAGCAGAGAGGTATCTGCCGCAAATTTGTGGCAAACTTTCCATTGTTGCCAAAGGTTTGCTGCAAGTTCACCACTACCTGTGAAGAGCTTCAAACTTCTGGCAAACATTTGTGGCGAATCTCAATCTCATTTGCATGTGAAAATATTTGTGGGAAGTTTGTGGCTAGTTTGCCAGAACTCTAGATTTTTTGTGAGGGAGCCACTGTGAACAAGCTTCGATCATTGGGCAATTCATCCAATAAGATTTCTCTTTTAGAGTGCCACAGAAGAAAGATTTTTTTACGGGATTCAAACCACATTAAGGTGAGTAAATCTTGACAGAATTTTCATTGTTGAGTGAGCTATTCCTTTAAATCAGGCTGCATGCCTGTTGAAAGCTGCAAGATAAATTAGAATAATAATCCAGCGTTTATTAATGTACAGTCTTTAACTGAAACCCAGGATTAATTACTAATTTAGAGTAATGTATGAACAGTGTAAAACAATAAACATTATTTGAAACTGTGTTTTTTGAAAAAGGGTTTTGAATGGCACTCAGTTAACAAATTGAAGTGTGAAAAGCCAATTTGTTAGCAAAGTTGGTGACTACTTGATGAATACATGATGCAGTATTGTGATACTGTCTCTCTTTGGAGCTTTTCACACTTGAAAATGTCATTCTTAACCCTGGGAAAACAAAATCCTGGGTTATCTTTTTCTCTTTTATCACTGTTCATACTTTACCCTGGGCTAATAATTAACTTTGGGTATTCATGTTTCATACTGTACATTTGTTAAACCCTGTTATTTGCATATAGCAGGGGTCTGCAAACTTTTTGGCATGGAGTGCCATTTTTTATTTTCCTGGTCAATGGTTGTGTTGACAACAACCCCCCTGTCCATTTGTACAAAATGAGTTAACAGTTAATGTCACAAATTTGATTACTGATCACAAAATTGTGTGGAATCTTAAATATTTATTACATTATGTCATACTACATTTTACTATATCACGCAGAGCTGGGTAATCACTAGAATGAAAGCAACACAGAGAGAGGTGCAGACTATTTTTAGTTTTTCACACCTGACCTGCATTCCAGTCTACATCTTGATGTAATCCTTCCTCATGATCACACAGCATGTTTTCATCAGCTGAATGGGAGTGTGACGAGACTTGCGGCTGCGTGTGCAAGCCATTCGTGCATCAGAAGACAATCAACTATTTAGCCATTTTCGGTGATTCGCACCTGCAAAATCCTACAACTTTATTTTCAGGTTTCATTTATATTTCTACCAGAAAGACTCGGGAGAATAATACTGAACAGTTAACCATTTATTTACAGCTCAGCAAACAATATAAAGATAAAAGTTCTTTGGCGTAGGCCCCATCCGTAGCTCGCAATCCGGGGGTCCGGACTCTGCATTTCCTGCCTGGCGATGAAGGCAGGGGCGCAGCCGACCCCCAGTGAGGTATGGGAAGGGACCATCCTGGTGGTGGTGTGTAGGAAGGAAGGGATCATCTTGGTGGTGGGGAGGGTGGAGGAGAACGAAAGCGTCAGCATCTGTGAACTCAGACATGTGTAAGTACCCATCTTTTATACTGCAAGTGTTAGAACGCGATTGGATAGATGAGAAGGTAATGAGTGACGTAACAATTGAGTCTTCCTGGCAGAACTTATGCTAAAGCTTCCATTTATAATAGACTCCGAATTTTGAACCCCACAATGTGGGTTTATGTTTTCTCTTTTAATCTTTTAATGTAATTTTGAGTGTGACCATGGTTTACAGATGGTGTACCTGTATGCTGAGTTGGAAATCTCAAGGATTAATAGTGGTGTTTTCCTTAACCCTCTGGGGTCTGAGGGTATTTTGGGCCCTGGAGAAGTTTTAACATGCCTTGACATCTGTGCTTTATTCAGTTGCTTAAAAACATATTAATGACTAAAGTCTGATAAAACTGTAACATGTTGTGAGCAACATGTGTGTACATGTTTGTATTTTTGAGAAAATAACATTTAAGTCACTGAAATAAGGTCATATAACACATACTAAACATTTGTCCACAAGACTTTTGAGAACTGGATCTTGTAGCCTAGAGTTTTTGCTACAAAATGATGTGAAAACCATCCTGATCACTCATTCATACAAAACAATATAATAATTTAACTTTTGTAAGACAATTTTAGTGTTGAAAGGTCATATGCAAGGAGGCGTGAATGATCATGAATATGGATTGTAATTCACACTTTAGAGACAATGACCCCACCCCTGGGCATATCAATGAGGAATGTGATAGAAAGAGAATGAATGTGAGGAGACTTAATGATCCAAATCAAGTTTTAAGTTAAAAGAATTAATCTGACTATAAATTTTCTTTACATAAAGACTTTACTTAATTTTAGACCTACACTACCATTAAAAGAAGTCTCTTCTGCTCACCAAGGATGCATTTATTTGATCCAAAATACAGAAACAACATTGATATTCTGAACTCTTTTTACAATTTAAAAGAACAGTTTTCTACTTAAATATCATATCATTCAGAAATCATAATAATATGCTGATTTTCTAATATGGGCATATTTAAAGTGCATTTTACTAATTTAACCTGAACACATATTTGCAAGCACAAGCTTTGTTGATGATAATGAGGCATTATAAACACTAGATAAAATACATGTATATTATTTTTAGATGATATTACATATCATATTTATATTATACAGCATACAATTGAAATGCCTGCTTTAGCCATAACAGCATTTAAATGTAACTTAAACTTGCTTATTAGGACATATTTCAAATTTCAATACTCTGAATCCTGTCTGGCAAGTCTAGAAACACTCCCACTAGTAAAATATGTTCAAGTCATGTCAACTAATGAAAACTAATTGACTTACTCACCAAAATTGTATCCTCGGCTGGATCAAGTCTCTCTTCAAAATACAAACATTCATCAGAGTCCCGCTCTTCTTCTGAGGAAAATGTTATCTCTTCCATACATTCCTGGAGCTTTCTCACTTGTGTATCGTTGCAAACGCACAGAAAAATTTGTGAAATGTGTTTACAACCTCACAGTCGGGGGTGTGTACCTTTCAGCACATTAGCATATGAATGGTGCACTCTGCTGGTGGGTGGGATCACATTACAGATAATTAGATAGACCAGTAAAAACTGTACAAACTGTACATCGCTTTGTTTCAAACAGATTGCATTGCAGGAGAATATTTGTTTTAAATTTGAATTGGTTTATTAAAAAGTAGACATTTAATTTTTCTTTAGACATATGTTTCATGTTTGTGTGATAAGTATTCGCGGATTTTCAGTTTTTCAGTTTTTGTGACGCGTTTCAGAAATATGCTTGTGAACACAGAGACTGCTGAAAGCTCATCCTTTTTATTTTCTTTATTTTACAAAAGCATTATGTTTCATTGTTATTTTGAGTGTACACAAATAAAAGCAGACCCTTTATAGTCTCTAATGATGTCTTACACTTATCTGTATACCCAAAAATGACAGAGTATTTTAAGTTGTTTCTGCTGTAATGCCGAAAATATCCAGAAGGATGCGCCGGCGCGTCCGTCGACCCCAGAGGGTTAATATAGCACTTGTTGTTCTGAAAGCAAAAAGAAACCATTGAAACACGGAATGGAGGCGGTCATCTGCGCATCCCAACCAAAGCAAAACAGGCGCGTGATTAACTGAAAGTGAAGGGCTGTCGGCTCGTGATGTGCAAATGGCTTGCACACGCTGCACGAGTCTGTTGCGTATACTGCAGTCTCATCACATTGTAACTTTTTGTTTAGCCTCCCATTCACCTCATAAAAATATGCTGCATGATCATGAGGAAGGATTACATCAAGAAGTAGATTGGAATGCAGGCATGGATAAAATAGTCTACTCTTCTCTTGCCGTTGTTGGCGTGCCATTAATTACTCCACCACGTGCCAATGCTGGCACGTGTGCCATAGGTTGCCGACCCCGGGCATATAGTATGCAGTGTCAAAAAAATTATTAGATGAATTACTTTATGAAAATCAAGAGTTCATTGCAAACTTGCCACAAATTCACCACTGATCATTTTCACATGCAAATGAACTTTGTGGCAAACTTGCAGCAAATTGTTCATTGTTGCCAAAGGTTTGCCATTTACCGGTGAAGAGCTGCAAACTCTGGAAAACATTTGCAGCAAAACAAAATCTCGTTTGCATGTGAAAATAATGAGAGGCAAATTTGCTGCAAATTTGAGTCAAGTTTGCAGCTAGTTTAGATTTTTTGCAAGGGTACGGCTTGCGACCACCTGTAACTGGAGATGATTTTCTGTGGAAATATTGTTAAGAAAATTTTGAAAAGTTTGTTTCTGAAATATACCACAAAAACACATGCAAAAGAAATACTGTCTCTTCATCATGGCAGTTGTCGCATTTACCATCACTGTTCGACAGTTTACAGGTTTCCCTCAGACAGTAGAATGTAAAGAGTGCATTAATGTTCTGTGACTGTAAAAAAACATGAATATTTAATGAGGTAAGCTTTGAGGGATTATTTACTTGGCTGTCTTTTACTAAACAACTTTCTTTAACATTATAATCATTTCACATTGTAAAAACGGTGCCAACCCTGTTTTTTTATAACCCTGGGTTAAAAGCTAGCCCCTTTTCATATACTACAAATGTTAAACATTGCTTTACCCAGGGTTAAAAGCAGGGTTTAAAAATAGTTTTTCTCTTTAATTCTGTTTTGCTCTCTACTTTCATGCTTTTATAGGTTTTCTAACCCCATTTCTCTCTGGCTTTCTCGCTGTTGGTTGGCATGATTATGCAGTAGCCTCACCGGGAGGGAGCTTTGTTTCTGTGCTCTGTTGTTCCCAGGCCAAGTAGAGGCAGAGTGGCACTGTGGCATTTAAATGGGAGTGCTGATCCCCTGTCTGTGCTTATCTGCTCTGTCCCAGCAGCGCTGTGGCAGAGCTGCTGGCTCATTAGAGCGGCAGGCGGCATATCCCACACTGTCTGCATGGGCTATGTCATCCTCTTGCTCATATGTCATCACCACCAGCGGCCGGCAGCCTCTGCTAATCATAGGGCTGAGATGAGATTGTGGATGACGTAATGTCAACAGATCCCCGTCTGTCACTCACTTCGACGTTGCGTCGAAGAAGCGACACTATGTGTCTCTCTTGAGTGCCGAATATGCCTCTGATCTTTGAAAAAAGGCCAATGAGAAGTTGGCAGACAGTATTTGCATACCCCGCTCCCGGACATACGGGTATAAAAGCGGGGAAATATGTCGAGTTCATTCAGAAATTTTCTTCCAAGCCGATGGTCGTTAATGCAGTCAGCTGCGAGTCACACACCTGTTCCTGCCTTTGTTCCTCTGACGCTCTGCCTGCTGTTGGATCTACGGTGCACTTCAGCGGCTTTTCTCCTTCTGTGCACGGCAGTGCAGCTTGCCCCTGGGCGCTTCGACAGCGCAGATAGCTTAAAAGAGTTGTGTAAAAGAGTGATTTTCTCTATAAAAGAGTATTTTCCTCTAAAAGAGCATTTACACAGCGGCGTTGAACGTCCTTTTTAGGACGTCCTTTTTCTTTTCTTTATAGAGATGCCATTCCGCCCCTGTGTAGTTTCTGGATGCGGTAGAGTGCTCTCCGCTTTAGACGGCCACAGGCATTGTCTCATGTGTCTGGGCAGCGATCACACCGAGGCAGCGTTTGTGGATGGTTCATGCTCTCACTGCGAGGGCATGACCATGGCAACGTTGCGGTCCCTTTCAACAGAAAGCACGCCACTCTAGCCGCCCCCCACATTGCTCCTTCTTCCCACAGGATTGAGGACGATGCGGCTGGCGTTGGAGGTGATCTGGGGATGGCAGCGGGTGCAGCTCCGCCAGATAAGCCCCCTCGTACCTCACGGCCAGCCTGCCTATCCTCTAGAGCTCGAGGTGGAGGAGCTCGCCACTGCATCGGAGAGCGTAGCATCTGACGCTGATAACTCCCTTGGGCTGCTGCCTTCGGGCCAGCATGCCCAGGCTGAGGCTGACGCGCAGATGACCGACATGCTTACCCAGGCCGCCACCAGCGTGGGGCTGGACTGGAACCCTCCATCCTCCCCACAGCCATCGCGGTTGGATGACTGGTTCCTGGAGTCTGCGCGCCACTCACAGCCTCAAAAGCGTACTTCCACGTCTCAATTCTGCCTCGACACCGACCCATCCTACGGTCGAGTTCAACGGCCAGGTGTATCAGTACAAAGTCCTCCCCTTCGGCATGTCTCTGTCCCCTCGCGTCTTCACGAAAGTCGCAGAGGCAGCCCTTGCCCTGCTCCGAGAAGCCGGCATTCGCATACTCAAATACCTCGACGACTGGTTTATCTTGGCCCACTCCCGAGAATTACTATGCGCTCACAGAGACCAGGTGCTCAGGCACCTCAGCCATTTGGAGCTTCAGGTCAACTGGGAAAAGAGCAAGCTCACCCCGGTACTGAGCATCTCTTTTCTCGGCATGGAGTTAGTCTCAATGTCAGCACATCTCACCAACAAGCGCGCACAGTCGGTGCTGGAATGCCTCGCCACCTTCAGGCCGGGCACAGCAGTCCCCATAAAACATTTGCATGGCATCCTCCGTGGTGGTTGCACTGCTGGGGTTGTTACATATGAGACCACTTCAGCACTGGCTTCAGACTCGAATCCTGAGACGGGCATGGCGCCGTGGCACGCACTGTGTGACGGTCACCCCCACCTGCCACCAAACATTCAAACCCTGGACAGACTCTGTTTTTTGCAGGCAGGAGTACCCTTGCAGCAGGTGTCCTGACGCGTCTTGGTCACGACGGACGTCTCCAGATTAGTTTGGGGCACCGTGTGCAACGGGCACACAGTGGCGGTCTGTTGAAAAGGGGCCCCGCTGTGCTGGCACATCAACTGCCTGGAGTTGCTGACAGTTTTTTTTGCCCTGCGGAAGTTTCTCCCATTAGTTCGAGACAAGCATGTCCTGATCAGGTAAGACAGCACCACCGTGGCAGAGTACATAAAACGCCATGGTGGCCAACGCTCCCGCCACATGTCATGACTCGCCCATTGTCTCCTCCTTTGGAGCCAACTCAAGTCGCTGCACACCACTCACATCCCCGGCAACATCAATGTGGTTGCCCAGTGGAGAGTGGAGGCTTCACCCCCAGTCGGTCCAGCTGATTTGGGAACGGTTCGGCAAGGCCCAGGTAGACCTGTTTGCCTCCCGAGAGATGTCCCACTGCCCGCTCTGGTATGCCCGATCAGAGGCTCCCCTTCGGGACAGACGCACTGGCACACAGCTGGCCTGCGAGGCTGCCCAAGTACGCATTTTCCCCAGTGAGACTTCTTGCACAGGTGCTGTGCAAGGTCAGGGTGGACGAGGAACAAGTCACCCTAGTGGCTCCCTATTGGCCCACCCGGGCCTGGTTCTCGGACCTCGTACTCCCCGTGAAAGCCCCTCCCTGGCGAATTCCCCTGAGGAAAGACCTTCTTTCTCAGGGATGGGGCACGCTCTGGCATCTGCACCCAGACCTTTGGAACCTCCACGTCTGGCCCCTGGACGGGACACGGAAGATCTAGCTGGTCTACCACCTGCCGTCGTAGCCACGATCAACCAAGCCAGAGCCCCTTCTACCAGGCAACTTTACACCCTGAAGTGGAGCTTGTTCACGAATTGGTGTTCTTCCCAGGCTGAAGACCCACAGAGGTGCGCAGTTAGGTCAGTCCTCTTATTTCTGCAAGAGAGGCTGGAGGGGAGGCTGTCCCCTTCCACCCTGAAGGTGTATGTAGCCGCTATTGCGGCCCACCACGACACAGTAGACGGCAAGTCTTTGGGTAAGCACGACTTACATCAGGTTCCTAAGAGGTGCCGGAGGTTGAACCCCTCCCGGCCAAGCCTGTTCCCCTCCTGGGATCTCTCAGTGGTCCTCACGGGCCTCCAGAGACCCCCCTTCGAGCCGCTAGTATCAGTTGGACACATATGTGATCCTAAGACCACGACCGGGCTACGTGCCCAAGGTTCCTACCACACCCTTTAGAGACCAGATAGTAAACCTGCGAGCATTGCCCCTTCGTTTCTGTGTCCGGTACGTGCTTTGCATATCTACTTGGACCGCACACAGAGCTTTGGATTGGGTGGATCGCTTTCACCTGGCGCCCTTTCCCTCTGCCGAGGTAAAACTGTGCACTATCTTTCCCAGGAGATCCCACCCATCCGGATCCCTGGATGATTCCTCCCTTGCCCTTTGGGTCCGCAGTTCAGCGGAGGAACTCACCGACCCAGTCCACTGCGGGTACTTAATCTACCCTGTACTGGAATAGGTCCTCCACAGGTCAGGACTCCTACATGGACTCCCCCTGTGTGTATTTTCCACGGTACGGTCCCCTTACAAAGTGGACCCGTCTCTACCTTTGGCAGCCCCAGCTGCCCTCCGGTCGCCATGTTGTAGCAACTCCCCCCTCCTTGAGGCTGGATCTACCACTGCACCACGTTCCACATGTCGCCTAAAAACCCATGATGTATTCACCACCTTTACCTCCCCCTTTGGGCAGGTGTGGCCTCCGCAGGGTCTTTTCCCCCTGAAAGAATAGGAAACTGGGTAAGACCCCCTTCCCTCGATGCATGTAAGGGCTCCGGCCATTCTTGCTCTATGCGGAGAAACATAGAGAGAAAAGAGGTCCAGCCAGGCTCGGCCCGTTCCCAGATTAGCAAGAATCACCTTGTTCCCCTGTCTAGGGTAACCAGAAGGATTCAGACGACTTTTTTTGGGGCATTGGGGAAGGGTACGCGCAGTCTGACAAAGCTGGTCACCTCTGCACATAAAATACCTGCCCGCTCTTTTGTCAGCAGTACATGTACACGGCTCAGTGTATGGCGTGATTTAAATTGGACCCCTAGTGTCACTTCTTTGACGCAAGGTCGAATTGAGCGACAGATGGGGAACGTATAGGTTAAGTATGTAACCTCCGTTCCCTGATGGAGAGAATGAGACGTGGTGTCCTCCCGGGCACATCGCTGAGCCGAGCCACTGTTGTTGCCGGACCATTTCCGGCTCCTCAGAAAAATCCTGAATGAACTCGATGTATTTCCCCACTTTTATACCCGTATGTTCGGGGGCGGGGTATGCAAATACTGTCTGCCAACTTCTCATTGGCCTTCGTTCATAGATCAGAGGCATGTTCAGCGCTCAAGAGAGACCCCTAGTGTCGCTTCTTCGACACAACGTCTCGTTCCCTCCATCAGGGAACGGAGGTTACATATGTAACCTAGATGTTGTTGTTGGTAGGAAAAAAAAATGAAAATCAAACTTTGCTGAGGAATGATGGGTGGATTTTTAGTGAGCAAGATTTTTGTTTTAATTAAATAAGCACTGCTGATTTTGTTTCCATTATACTATTATACTCATAAACATTCATATACATGAGTTTAATGGAACATAATCAGTATGTAAACATTTTGTTACCATATTATTATTACAACTGCATGGATAGATACAATTCTTCTTCTAGTAATGTTCTGGGATCGATACAATTTGGCCTAAATCAACAGAACATGTGGCGTAATGTTGATTACCACAAAAAGTAATTTCAACTCATCCATTGTTTATTTAAAAAAAGAGAGAGAGACAAAATCACAGGTACACTAAGGGTGTTTTCACACTTGGTCTGTCTGTGTGATTTTTGGCCCATTTGTGAACAATCCAAATTATCTCAGACCCCTTTAAATCTCAGGAGGTGGTCTGAGTACGGTTTGCTTCACTTATAACGTGCATTGTGAACACAAAAGCATTCTGGGCTCACTTGCTTTTCTTTTTCACCTAATTCCAAACATGTTTGAACCTGACAGGTTACCGTACACCAGTAATGATGATGCGCAGAGTTTCTATGGAGACATCAAAAATCTTTCTTCAGTGTTCTGTGCAAATGATGGCACGTGACAGATAAGAGATTGCATACGAATATTTTACTATTGTTTTTAATGAGTGGATGTTGCCAGGCGCTGTCAAAACACTGGAGGAAAAAAAAAAAAAGAGGCTGCAATTTGCACCCACATTCTTTGAGTGAATATTTTCTCAATTTCAGCATGCAACATAGGTTAAGGATATCAGGTACAATCTACCTAATATAACTATTGCATTGTAAATACAATTTACCTTTGTAATATAGGCAAAGTTTACTTTTAAATATTGGGTAAAATTAACCTGAACAAAAAAGTATTTTTTGATCTGAGCTCGAGCCCCCAAGCACCCATGGGATCTGTGCCTAGGAACAGCTGAGCACCCACTGAAAATCATAGATATTAGATAGATACATAGAGATATTCCCAATTAATTTTCTCCATAGGCATTTAATAAAATATATTTAATAAAAATGTCTCTTCCTTGACCCAATCCAGAAAGCTCTATTATTAATTAACGACATTAAAACATTTGATTTGAATCAAATAATTTTCAAAAATTTTAAAAAGCAAAGGGTCTTCTCTGTAATGGAACAAGCTGAGCATGCACATCTTATATTGAAACTAGAAGTTTTCGTAAACGCACCATGCTTAACTTTTCTGACCATATTTTATCCCATAGAGTACCCCTAACATCCTGTTTTGAAGGCTTTGTGTCCTGAAATTAAACAAAAAAGTTGTCAGACAACGAGACTCTTGAAGAGGACTCTAATCCTTAATGGAATTGTTCAAAATGGTCAAGAGTCCCATATTGTGTTAAACTTTCAACCTTAACGCGTTGTGGTGTGTGTTACCACACCTTAGCACATCTCCTATGGTAAGTAAAGCCAATGTCTGTATTATAAAATAGATTTTTACTGCTTTGTCTGCCCTGTAACATACTTGACATAATGGATGTGTTCCATTCAGAAGTGATGATGCCCAATGCCCCTAATTGACTTTACATTCCCCTGTCGGAGGGCTGAAAGATGGTCATTCTAAACTCACTTTTTAAGTCATTTTTTATTGAAAATTCTCTTGTACAAATCTTAATGTGTTGCCATCATTATAGTTTTCCCTTCAAAGTTCACTGTGAAGGCATCATTTATGACATTTGGAACACATTGTATGTGGGCGCATACATAGGGAGTTGGTGCATGCACACTACGACTGCTATGAGACATCGGACTATTTCTCTTCAGGAATTTAGACACATAAATATCTTTATATTCCTTCAGACTTGAGTTATATATTAGCAGCTATCTCCTCACCTCCTCAAACACGCATTGTTGGCATGCACATCCACTGTTTTTTTAACTTCGTGTCCTGTAGTTAAGTGGTGATTAAATGTTCTTCTAGCACTTCTTTGTGACAGCAATGTCTTTATTGTGAGTATTGCCAACTTGTGGACATTATAATTAGTGCAAATAGTTCCAGGCGCATGTGCCTACTGATCATTCAGAATATGCGTGGTTAGAAAAATCAGGCCGCACGGGTTTAGTGCTTGTGCACTCTGCTGGTGATTACATTTGCATCACGTGTCCTGTATATACACAGAGGCCTAACATTTGAATCTAACTGAAGTATACTTTGGGCTTTTGCCACTTTCAATGGAAGTAAATGAGGCTGGTCCTAAAAATTAGAATACATACCATTTTAAAAGTATAGCCGCAAAATGTAAACATAATATTTTGTTAGCATGATTTTAGTCATTTGTCATTTAGTCATTCAGCGATAAAATCGCAACTTTGTTGTCATGATAACATAACACCGGTAAACGCTGGTAAATCCCTGATTTTATCACACTAAAATAATTTTAACATGTATGTTTACGTCTTGCGCCTATAAACATTATGTATTTTAACATTTATGGACTGACTGGCCCCAAACCAAATTCCACAAGTCAAATGAGCATATATGTAAAAATTGGTTTGGAATAATTGAGCATATTATACTACTACCATGAGGAAATAAACTGAGCTATATAAAATTAGCCTTTTATTGAACAGCTCTTTGCATTCTTTTAGAATGTACAAATGTTGTGAATCAGTGCGGCTTTCATTTCACCTCAATATAGAACAATCATAAACACATGCACTCAATACTAAAGATCGATTTGTTACAACAAATAAACTCACAGAAACACTGTTTCACTGTGGAGAGAAAAACATGCATGAAATCGAAGCACAACACTGATAATACCACTCACACATGTGTCCAATTAGCTGCATGGCCTTGTTTATAGTGAATCACCCATGTTTTCATTCTGTTTTGTAGTTGCATGTGTGTATGTGTGTGGTTAAAGTAATGTTTTGCAGACTGATTGTATTCTCAGATGGCTTACAGAGCATTCCCATAGTAATCATTGCTTTTACATAGTTGTTTTAGCACATAAGCTCTGGTCCATATTGAAGGACAACTTTGGCTGATAGATGTCTTTGACCAGGTCCATGCGATACTTGAACTGGTACTGTGGATGTGTTCTGTACTAGAGGTCGACCGATATATCGGATTTACAGATAAATCGGGGCAGATAGTTCGGTTTTTTAACTATCGGAAAAAAGGTTATTTATAGAGATGGATGCTTCAAATGCGGAGGCTTTGTTTTTTTAAACATTTACAGAGAAAAATCAAGGTATGTATACAATTATGTGTGACCGGGCTGTAAGGATGGACGCCTGCCGCTGATTTACCCCAATCAGCCGGGAGAGGGACAAAGAGGAGCCAAAGAAACCAGTTCGAGAGAGAGACATGCATGCAGCCGAGAGAGAGCCCTCGCTGCTGACAGAGGATCACAACGCTGAGGGAGTGCTCAATTTGGTGCCGCTGGAGCAGTGTGTCAGCCAGCAGCTGAAGGGATGGCTGAGTGGTCCAATGCCATCACCCGGTGTCTCTGAGGACTGTTGTGCAGCTGGCTGAGGACCGACTGGTGGCCTGATTGGGGACCGCCGTGTCTGGTAAAGGCTTTGAAAAAGGTACCAGTGTGGGAGAAATGTATAAAGTGTTGCCACTGAAAGTGATAAGTACTAAAGTTTAGCACTGTTTTACATTGAGTGGAAAGTTTTCATTCATATTATACATTTTAAAAACTATTGGCCAATTCATCTGCCTATATTCCCACATTAGTTATTGGTATTAGCAAAACCCACTATAGGTCGACCTCAATGCTGTACAGCCTATGCGTAGGGTGTGAGATTCTGAGAGAGCAGCAAGGAGCAGATGTTTATGTATGGAGGTAGATATAGGGCCAAATGCTTTGGGCCTGCTGAGTGGACCTGGTCCAGCATGGCAGAAACAGTGGCACTCCTTACACAAACACAGCAGAATAAAAGCTAATAAGAGAGAGAAGGCCATGGATGGGAGACAATGGACTGTCTCATCCTCTTGGTAGTTAGCAGGGTAATCTGTTTGTGTGGATGCTCCAGATAGCTGCCTCAGCTAAGCACAAAATGAGAACACACTGCCAAGTCTACACAAAAACAATGAGATCCTTTAGATGCTGGGGCCAAATTTTGGGCAAAGGGGGAAAACAGCTATGAAATATCCCAGAATGTAGCAATATTTAAATTTTTTGTTATTATTGTCACAGATATAAAACAAACTATTGTTTCATGGGCATATTTGCTTTTATTAGACAGGATAAGAAAAAAGAATAGGGAATCCTCGTGAGCACTTGCACTAACCACTGCAGCACGGCTCCAACAATAATTAAACATTTTCTACATGTTTATGCAAGAAACAGAGAGTGGAATCATCTGTGTTGAAAGCTGCAAAGGTCTCAAAAGACACCATAATAAGTCACATGCAAATTTAATTTATATAATTAATGTATGATGATATAGCGTGATCAGAATTTGCCTCCTTAACTTTAAAGAGATCATTAATTGCTCTCCACCGCATTGTTCAATCAGGGGCTTTTCAAGGCAAGGACACTTGAAGAACATCTTCCTCCCCTTGATAGGCAGCAGACAGAGGGCTCCTAGGTGACTCCTCCCCTATTGCAAAGGGTCATCTGATTTATTTGCAATATGAACATTAGTTCTCCGTGAACTTCCAGAAGTGTCCAGGGGAAATGATCAAAGAAGATGCCCTTGACAGTCACAGTTTTGGCAACTTGATTGTTAATGGATTGAGCTAAGCCACATGCAAATCAAAAGATCTCTAGCTTGTTTAAAAAGTTTCCATATCATACAAACCTGCAGATATGGTGCTTAATTTATGTGCATTAAGAACATCTCCAGATACAACATTCCCATCAATAGTAACACACAATTTCATCTGACACCAACTCTTGTGTTATGTGTCATACCCTGATCCATGGAAGTATTATTATTATAAGTTGTAATATAAGATGTAATATAATATGCAAAATAAGTAGCACCAGTTTGCTGGTAAATACACAATACGACTGTCACACGACAAATGAACGACTAGGACAAGAGGATTCCAGAGCTGAACTTATCTTTCGTTTCTCATAATTTGTCCTTGGCTGCATTGTAATTTTTTCCTTATTAGGACTATAATCAAAGTTTGCATAAGTAGACGTGTTGGAGGGGGATTTGGTTTTTGAAAATTGAAAGTTTTCACTTAATTCAACTCGAACGAAATTATGAGATTTTTTCATTTTTCTGAATGAGACTCAAATATCCAAGTCAATAAAATTATCCAATCTTCCCATCACTAGTAAGTAGGTTGCAGACTGTAATTGGAGGCGGAACATTCTCATTCTAGAGAACATATGATTGGACAAAAATTGTTGTAGTGAATGGTGCATCATCACTATTTTTGGTTCCTTTTTTCAGGAACAGACAGACTGTAAATATCAATGTGGGCATCTGCTAAATTGGGAATGCACGACATATCTGCAGACGATTATTGGTTGATTAACCGGGAAAATCTAAATATTATTATCGCACCGATTATAATTTGTTATGGTTTATTTACTTGCGGATGAGTATCTCTGACTCTCTGCTGCTTCTTTCCTTCCGGCAGGGACTCAAGTGAAAGCTGCAAGTGAAAGTATGTGTGCGCACGTGTGTCTGTGTGGGTGAGAACGAGGGCTGGATTGGTAATCTGGCATACCAGGCATTTTCCCGGAATGCCGACGCACTTTGGGGCCGTTCAGGGGTGGACTGGCCATCGGGAGAACCGGGCCGGCCGTGAAATGGGCCGCAATAAACTGAAATGAGCCGCCGCGTTATGCAGAACGGGCCACAAAACGACACCGCGATATGCAGAAAAGTACAGCAACACCCCCCCTACCCCCACTCAACATCTTTTGGGACAGTTTGTAAGTAAAATCCCAGGCCAATTTCTCTTCCCAGTACACCCCTGGTGAGAGCCAAGATCATGTCGCTATGTGAGGATTATTTCAACTAGCCCTCTATTGCGAGTAAATCACTTGCATATGTAAGTACATTTTGTGCTATGTGACAAAAATATGTCTGTTATTAGCCACTGGTGATTAAATTTTGACATTTTACTTGCCAGTGATTGAGTTGTGTAGTGTCGAAGCAATGATACCATTTGTGTCTCATTCAGTTGAACTCCAAACATCTCATGAAAAATGTTGTTTTGAAATTAACATTAACCAAGATAAATATATGCTGTTCATTCAGCATTAATTTCATTCATTAATTTTAGTTCATGTAAACTAATGTTAACAAATTAAATTATAAAGTGTTACCAAAATAATATTGTGTATGATATTTGTGAGGGTATTTTATTTTACCATTCAAAATTTCAGCAATGATATATATTACTCTGGCAGTGGTTTGTTTGTTTGTTTTCTTATACCTTAGAGAGCTGAAGTGCTTCTATCTGCTTTGACCTTGTGGTAATTTATAGCCTTGTTAAGTCTTTTGCACTAAGAAAGTTTTCATTTTCATTTATTACCAGCAAATTGTAACATTTGGTTCACCACAATTATAAACAGGAAGGGCTCCCAGTTTCCATATTATGAGCAGCACTAAACCAGAATCAGCTGGGCTAATTCTGCCAGCTCTTTTTTGGGGTCTGGTTTTTCACGATCAAATCTGAGTTGGCTCACTGCCTCTTTCTATTCAGCTCATTCTGTAAGCATTACACCATTACAGCTGTCAATCATTGCCCAGCTTAAATGGCTTCATTTGAAAGGCTTAATGAAAATCTCATATCTTACATGAAACAGTCTTGATTTATGTCTTTCCTCTGCACTCTCTGAAAGGCTTAACCGAGTCCTGCATGGCTCAGATACATAGTCAATATTTGCCAACAATGGTGCAAAGTGTAAGACTTGTGTGGGATAGCATGGGTTTTATGTGTTTTAAGCAAACTACTGTATATACACTTCTGAAGTGAGCAATTATTTCAATATAAAAATGTCATTTCCAGCTTAATGTGCAGACAACTACACTCAAGCAATTTTAGGTTGAATAACACAAAAAGTGTAAACTCTGTGGCACTTTCAAAATTCTGCTGTTTGTTTGAGAATCCATACCAGCCCAACACAACTGCACTAGCTCAACCAATGGCGTGAGTTTGGGGCCAGACTATGGGGGAAATTCACTAAAAATGAATTGAGCATGGTAAAAGCTCCAGTTTTTTGCATGTGCTGTCTGTGTTCGTTTAGTGCCTAATTCACTAAAGAAATTATGAAGATCAGGCTGCATTACACAATTTGCACATGTAATTCTGATTTTACAGGGATTCTAAGAGCTAAATAGCGGAGAATGCCACAGAACACCAAATTTGAAACACCCTGCCGGAACTAAATATAACCACTATGATCCAGACAACGGAATCATCTCTTAAACATGGCAAAAGTGCATTTGACTACACGGTGCATCAGGATATATGCCAGGCTATGACACTTTTCTCCATCATTTGATCATTATTTTATGATTTGCTGCTGATATGATCGGTTAAAAATGTTGACAAACATTTCTTTTAAATAACATTTATTTTACTGCCACTAACATTCACAGTAATAGTGCGATTAAATTGCAGCAAGCAATTTTTATGAATGAAGCACAATCTACAACAAGCATAATTTGCGTAGAAAGGAGGCATGATTTGTGTTGATAGTGAATAAGATGCAGGTTTTTGTGCAGCAATACCATGCGTAAAAAGTAGAGCAACTGTTTAGTATTCAGCGCTTCAACCTCCTGGTGCCACTGGCCCACCCGAGAACCAAGTCTGGGTGGGCCAGTAGGGTGCTACTAGGATGACCTGCTCCTCATCCTCCCTGACCTTGCACAGGGTCTGTGCAAGTAGGCTCACTCTCCTTTGTGGGTAACCTGCCGTGACAGCACGTCCGCTGTAGTGTTGAGGTCGGCCGGGATGTGAGTGGCTTGCAGCGACATGAGCATTGGTCGAGGAAGGGGGAGGAGGTACCTCGTACACACGGTCTGTCAAGACCATCCAGGTATGGGTAAGTTTGTGCCACATCTGGGTGCGCAGTGGCGGGGGGACCCCCGCTGGAGCGCCGAACCTGCCAAAAAGGAATGGTGGACGGTGGTCGTAATGACGGCCGTACATACCATTTGTGTGACCCAGGAAATAAGGAAACCGCTCTTTTGTTAGACTTTTGGGTAGCACAGCTACTTCAACCCTTCTTCTTGGTGGCCGGCCATGAGACGGGTGGCGTCTGATTCCTGCGGGGGGCTCGACGTTGGGGCGGGGCCACGGGGGTGGGCCGCAGTGGAGCCGGTGCAGCCACCGCAGGGGGGACGCCCTTCAGAATCTTTTCATTTCTGTTATCATGTCTCCCTTTTATTTTTTGGAATCAGATTCATGAATTGTTTATCATAGATAAGTGATGACAATAAAGAGGAAAAAATCATCTTTTAAAAAGACCTCTAAATGACATTCACTGAATTAAAGGGAAAAAATACTTTTTATTAAGTTTAATTCAGTAAAGAAACTCACTGCAAAAAAAATCCTATTGTTATCAAGTGTCTTTGTCTTGTTTTCCATTTAATATTGTCTAAAAAACAAGATACATTAAACAACTAAGAAGCAACATATAAGATATTTAGACTTTAGAGAATGTATCTTAAATCAAGTGAATTTTGTATAAGTGTATTTTTTCACTTGGTTATACTAAGTCAAATATAGTCAGTATAATAAGTCAAAATATCTTATATGCTGCTTCTCATGTGAATTAATTTTTTTAAAGGATTTTTAGATATTCTCTGTTTTTAAATTTTTTTTGCAAATGTAATATTCTAAACATCACATAACACACTAAGAATATACAGCAATGGGTGTGAAAACACTGAAAATTTTAAAATAGTCAAAAAATGTAAAATAGTCAAATCGTGGAACATATGCATTTAGGAAAAAGGTGAATAGAGAAACAAAGTGAAGGAAGTGAAGTGTCCATTTGTGTTTTCATTATGTGTTGTTGACAGGAGGTGATGTGCAGTACTCAAACAGCAGTGCACCATCTAGTGGTGGAAGAATATATAAACTGACTTTTCTCTATCTGCTGCATTTTTGCTAAAATGTATTAATCAACGATCAATAAGCTTAATTGATCAAATAATTACCGACGAATAATCAATCATTGATTATTCATTAACATCTCTAGGTGTGAATTTGGGGTGGGGACTATCTGTGTGTTCGACCAATGGCAGAAGTATCGGGGGAAACTGTTTGAAAACAATCACTATTTTTGCAATTCCGATCAGTGTTGTTAGTGGTGCTGAAATTACACTCTTCATCCTAACTGTTAATTTTATTGCATTTAATATATTATCAACCACACCCAGACCCTTTCAGTGCCCATACCATACTAATGATTTTTGGCAAAACAAATCTCTTAGGGGCCATTCACTTTGAATGTGTTTTTGTGTCTATCTATGCTATTTTTCTATAATTTTTCTATGTAAACATTCACTAGATGGAAGTTATTGACCGTTGCACCATGTCTTGCTGTTTTTTCAGCATCTCACGCAGGAGCACCATGTTTTTTTTAGATCCCATTACAAGTTTAAAAAAACGTTCTGTTCTTTTCGTTGCACAGCATCTAGCTTTTTAAGTGCAAGTACGTTCGGCCTAAATAGACCCTTAAACTGTATGTCACCATCTCAGCCTTGAAATATATTTAATAAATTAAACTCCCACAGAAAGGAATAGTACTCACACATGACTGTGCACTAATTCATCTCTCTAAAAGACCTGCAGAATAGCATGCATACATCAATAGCATTAGCCAAGTATATCATTATTGAATGTTTTTCAAGTGGTCAATAAAGACTAGATAAGTCTATAACAGTTTGAGCTCATTGTGTGTCAAGGCAGTTTTTCAGGCATAATGTAACTTCAGAGGAATATTTTGTCTAATTATGCAACCATTTATTATATGACCTATTTGTATATGACAGATAATTAATTAGAGAATATACAAATCATATTACATGTGATTTTAGAAGTCAGTGGAAAATTACCCCACATTGCAGTGACTTGGCCAAGCTGTGGTCAGAAACGTGCTGTAACCCCACAAAGTGTCGATACGCCCAATGAAGTCTTCCTTAGGGAATGCTTCTGTGTCCAAGGCTGGTTGTAATTAGCCAATATTTATGCAGTGCAGTTCCTTTTTTTTTTTTTTTACTCTTTCAAGTTCATCCGTATTCTGACGTGTTATAAAACTTGGGCTAAACGAAGCTAAGATTTTGCACATAGAATAGCTGGAAAGTAATTGAAGGCTATTGTACATTTTAATTAACATTATAACTGATCTTGAGCTCTCTTTGTTCCAGTTCTTACATTAGTTCCCACAAATTCCCATATGGAACAGAATAACCGAACAGTTCTTTACTGTAATGTTCAGTTTTAGATTATCAGCTATACAAGGGTCTAACATGTTACTAATGTGTATGTAATGGATGCCTTTGTGAAAGTTGTGTTAAATATATATATAATTTTAATCCAGACTAATCTCAGCAGAAAATCTGCAACATGAGGTCAATTTTTTGGTCTTCTAAAATCTGTTTAGGCTTGCCAATTTTTTGAAGTAGGATATTGTGGATGCCAAAATTATAGTGTCTGTTCTCACCCAAAAATTGTTGTATCACTTCAGAAGACATGGATAAAACAACATAGATTACCTTTTATGCTGCCTTTGCATTGTATGGATCATTTCACATAATATCTCCATCAAAATATCTTTGTTTGTGTTCTGTAGAAGAAAGAAATTCATATAAGTTTGAGACAGCATAAAGGCCTTTGCAAACCAGAGGCGACATGATTATGCAAAACGAATCTCAGAGTAATGGCCCTTTCACATTAAAAGCTAGGAATATGACCAGCGCAAACTTCCAGCAAACATTTGCGGCAGATCAAAAGCTCATTTGCATGTGAAAAGAAGCTGCTGCCTCTGACATGGACACGTTCTTTCGCCCATCTGCGCTATTTTTAATTGTTGGTGAATGTAAACATAGGACATCTTTGACGATGCATGTCTTTGTCCGTTTCTTTCTTTTGCCACTCATTATTTTCACATGCAAATGAGCTTATGATTCGCCAATTGGAAAAAGGTCATATAAACATGGAAATATGTACACTGGAGGAAAACGGAAATGGTTTTATCAATAAATAATTGTATAGCTTATTCTAGAATAAAAAATGTTATTGAGTCTAAAAGTTTTTGAAGCTGCCTACATGTAGTTGCAGGTTACCGCACTAGTCAACAGCAACCAGTGTGAGTGACTTCAATGTGAGTGAATCATATTATCAGTGAGTAGATGGATAGTGAAATATCCAGTAAAGGGTGGAGAAGGTTTGCCTACTTGTAACATGCAGCCTGGGGACAAATGAAAGGAAAACAACGTCAACAATTAAATCTCAGAAACATTCCTCTGACAAGCCATAACTAAAACTTTTTCCCTGTAAACTTTGGTAACAATGGAGAATTTGCCGCAAGTTTGCAGGTGAATATTATTGGTGGCGAGTTCGCGGCAAATTTGTAATGAACTCTTGATTTTCGCAAAGGCACTCGTGGAGACTACTGCACCATTATTTAAATAAAACTGTTTCTGCCACACTGGTCTTTAATTGTACTATAACATATCTCAGGTATCCCTGACCCTAAAGTGCACGCAATGACAAAACCGATGAGTGGTAAATGAGTGGTTCTTGGCCAATCAAAGGTCTGGCTTTGGGATGTCTTAAAATATTGAAATATCGATTATTGATAGGCACGTTATTTTTTCAATATACTGCCATATTTGCATGTGTGGCAGGGCGGAGGGTGGGCCGGGTTGTGATTCTGCAATCCCGTGTGCAGAATCACAACCCGGCCCGCCCTCCGCCTGCCACAGAATGCTTTCCAATTCACTCAGTTGGCCTCTGTTTAACAGTCTGGCGTTATAGTGTTGGGAGGTATACAAGAGTATACAAGAGGGTGATATAACATTTACTGAAGCCGGTATATCACACACAGACACACACACACACATACATACACAAGATGAGTTGAAGCGGCTCAGCAGATGGCAGTCCAAAGTTCCGAAGGTTTTTGTACTTCAAGAATGAACAAAGTGACATTGATGACTTTGCAGGTTAGTGTATGAAACTGGTGTAACTGCGCAAACTGAACAATTAGAAATGGTGATGTTTCTTAAGTAATTTCTCTGTATGTAGCCTTGAATAGCTCCTTCTTTCAAACTGTCAAACCACAAAACAAAAAATAAAATTTGTAAGTGAAAATGCATTGTGTAGGCTATACGAAAGATACATACAGTATACACAGTATATCATCCAGCGATGGACAGAATAAAAAATGTTTGTCCTTTGATAATGATTTGGGTCAAATGAAACTTTCCCAGTTGCACTCAGTGGCACTGTAAATTTTGACGCTGAGCATTGTGTGTGTACCTTTGTAGAAAAAAATTGTTTTGATTTTAGAATGTGCCATGTCATCCACCAGACATGTCTGGTGTGTGACCCCCTTTAATTTACACTGCCTCTCACACTTTACTAAAGTTGTGTTGAGAAAATTTTTTGAAAAGGAAAGGACTATTGTGCAACAAGCAGCCCAATTTATATCTGATATATATTGATAATCATCGGGGAAATCTTCTGATTATCAATGGATGAAAAAGTAATCGATCCCAAGCCTAATCTGGCTACAGAGACTACACAAACCCTAACAGTACATAAAAATTACCATATTATTACTGTTTTTGGACATCTATATTGTAATTCTTTGAAATGCCTTGGAACACCATTCAAATACCATGGTACACGAATATGATTATCAATCAGCACCATAGTGAGTCAATGACTGAAGAAATCATTTGTATTAATGAGAGGTTGTAGCTCCCTTTCGAAGCTGCTCTTTTATTACTTCCATGCTTTGAGGAGCTTTAAAGAGGCCCAATATTGTCCCCACAGTGCCACCTGTGTGCACAGAGGGCAAACAGCCACACATTCAGTTGCAAGAGCAGCCCAACAGGGCAGAGAGATAGCAGCTAAAGTGCTTATTTCCTCAATCTCTTTATCTTTTCCAGCACTGTGAGATGTTGACAGAAAGTCAGTTAACTCTAGCCAGTGGCAGCTGCATGGGTTTTGCATAATTAATTATTTATACCAAGCCAGACACAGTAATTACCATCTAGATGAATTTGATATTCTGATCAGCCACGCTTTAATTTTAATTGCCCTCCAGCATCTAACTGTCAGCAGTGGCCTGACTTGAAGTGAAGACTCACCAAAGTCTATTTGACATCTGCCTCAAGACTAGCGCCTGTTCTAGCCACTATTTCAGCTTCTATCATTTCAAATCAATACAGCTAGAGTGTGTGCGTGTGTGTGTGTGTGTGTGTGTTTGAGTACGTGTGTGTTTGAGTACGTGTGTGCGAATTAATCCTTTTCATTATGGACTGGCTTTTTAATCACGAATGTAAACTGGAAAAAGATATCAGGGAATGATGTTCATCTGTGGGGCTTTGTTTTTTTACTGGTTTGGATTGTTGCGATATGAAGACTTTACTATGATATTCCAGTAACAGATTGTCTTTGTGAAGTATTAGCTCAGAGGTGGGTGGTAACACGCTACATTTACTCCATTACATTTACTTGAGTAAATTTTGGAAAAAAAATTACTTTTAGAAGAGGTTCTAAAGTGAGTACTTTATACTCTCAATGTTCGTTTCAAAGGCACGGTGTTCCTGTTGTTACATTACTGGGTTTAATTTTAATAAATGTTTAATTTATTGGGAGATTATTGAATTGGACTTTTACGACAGTGGAAGTTCAAACAGCTGCACTTGCTGTCATAGACTTTCACTCAAGACAAGTCCGTCAAGCTCTTCATTCAAAGTGAAATACTTTCTTTGCTCCGCGCAGTGAAAAAAAATAGTTTCGTCATGCAATGCCTTCATTTAACACCAAGACAAGCTGATATTTCTAGATTAAATTTGCAGCTCCAATTTAGGGCAGCACGCCTAGGTAAGTTTTGGCTCTAATGATATCGCTGGCTTTTCTGTGACATGGTGATGGTCATTTACATGGTGATTCTGTAACTGGGCTCTTGTGACATCAGTTTTTAATGTACATTTTTAAATCTGCAGCAGTATATCAGTGCACTTTGTCCCGCATGTCATAGCAGTATATTAACCCGCGCCCTCGTGGGTGTACTGGAAACTATTGCAACTAATTCTGGCTTATTAACTGTATAAATCCATGTAAACATCCACATTAAGTGTAAATGCCGACCGCGTTATTGACAACTGGTGCACAAACAGACAGCATATCTGCACACGGTGCCCTGCGCAGGCTGCATACTCTGCGTTTAAGGAGCAGCAGTACTGCTTTACAGAACTAATGATCTAAATTCTTTCGAACTGAAAACTGAAACTACACTGAACTAACAACTAAAACCTGTGAAATAGTGAAAGTAGGCATCAATAAAACATGATCTTGCTTTGGTTTATATTTCCTGTGGGACATTGTTCATGTTTTCACTGTAATCATTCCTAGAAAGGTTTCCAAACCTCTCGTCTTATTGACAAATTCATCCAGATCTGACAAAAGCCTTTAAAGGGATATTTCATCCCAAAATAAAAATTATCTTATCATTTACTCACCCTTATGCCATCCCAGATGTGTATGACTTCCTTTCTTCTTAAGAACACAAATGAAGATTTTTAGAAGAATTTCTCAGCTCTTTTGGTCCATAAAATGCAAGTGAATGGGTGCCAACATTTAAAAAAAATCAAATAAGTCAGCATAAAAGTAATCTATAAAGCTCCAGTGGTTAAATCGTCTCGGTTACGTATGTAACCTCCGTTCCCTGATGGAGGGAACGAGACGTCGTGTCGAAGAAGCGACACTAGGGGTCTCTCTTGAGCGCCGAAAGATACCTCTGATCTATGAAAAAAGGCCAATGAGAGTTGGCGAACAGTATTTGCATACTCCGCCTCCGGATACGGATATAAAGGCGAGAGAAATACGCTCGTTCATTCAGGATTTTTCTGAGGAACCGGGAGTGTACCGGGCACCTCAGCGGCTCGCCTCAGCGACGTGGCCGGGAAGACACGACGTCTCGTTCCCTCCATCAGGGAACGGAGGTTACATACGTAACCGAGACGTTCCCCGTCTGTCGCTCACTTCGACGTCGTGTCGAAGAAGCGACACTAGGGGTCCACTTCAAAACTCGCCATGCGCTGAGCCGTGTACGTGTACTGCTGACACAGAAGCGGGCAGGTATTTGCACATGCACCAGCGACCAACTGTGTTCAGGCTGCACGTACTCTTCCCCAATGCCCCGAAAAAGCGTCAGCATCCTTTTGGTTACCCTAGGGGGGAACAAGGTGACGCTCCCAACTAGGGAACGGGCCAAGCCTGGCTGGGCCTCTTTTCTCTCTATGTTTTCTCGGCATAGAGCAAGAGCAGCCGGGGCCCTTACCGCATCGAGGGAAGGGGGTCTTATTCCCGAATTCCTATTCTTTCAGGGGGAAAAGACCCTGCGGAGGCCACACCCACCCAGCAGGGGAGGTAAAGGTGGCAAAATACATCACATGGCCACTTTGGGCATGTGGGAGGAAATGGCACGGTGGTAGATCCAACCTCGAGGAGGGGGGAGTTGCTACAACACGGCAACCGGAGGGCAGCAAAGGACTGCCTAAGGGAGACGCGGGTCAGCTCGTAAGGTGACCGTACCGCGGAAATACACACAGGAGGAGTCCCGTAGGAGGCCTGATCTGTGGAGCACCTATTCCAGTAGGGGTAGCCGGAGGTACCCGTAGTGGACTGGACCAGCACTTTCCTCCGCTGAACTGCTGCGGGCCCGAAGGGCTAGGGAGGAATCAACCAGGGGCCTAGGTCCTCTGGGACAAAAGTGCACTGTTTTGCCTTGGCAGAGGGAAACGGCGCTGGAACAAGCGGTTCACCCGGTCAGATCGTCGACGTGTACCGAGTTCTACGGGCTCGGACCTGAGAGAACACGGGACGAGACTGACTCAACCCTGAGATTGTAGAATCTCGTAAAGGTGTTAGGTGCTGCCCAGCCCGCAGCTCTGCAGATGTCTGCTAGGGAGGAGCCCCTCGCCAGTGCCCATGAGGATGCCACACTCATAGTGGAGTGGGCCCGAACCCGTAAGGGGGGTGGCACGGCCTGGGTGTGGTAGGCCAATTGAATGGCCTCCACCACCCAGTGAGACAACCTCTGTTTGGAGACAGTGTTCCCTTTCTGCTGTCCTCCAAAGCAGACAAAGAGCTGCTCAGAGCGCCTGAAGCTCTGGGTGCGTTCCAGGTAGGCACGCAAGGCACGTACTGGACACAATAGTGAGAGGGCTGGGTCTGCCTCCTCCCGGGGCAGCACTTGTAGGTTCACTACCTGATCTCTAAAGGGCGTGGTAGGAACCTTGGGCACATAGCCCGGTCGAGGTCTTAGGATCACATGAGTGTCTGCCGGACCGAACTCCAGGCAAGTGTCGTTAGTAGAGAACGCTTGCAGGTCCCCGACCCTCTTGATGGAGGTGAGCACGATCAGCAGGGCCGTCTTTAGAGAGAGGGCCCTGAGTCCAGCTGATTCTAGCGGCTCGAAAGGGGATCTCTGAAGACCGGCGAGGACCACCGAGAGATCCCAGGAGGGGAACAGGTTTGGCCGGGAGGGGTTTAACCTCCGGGCGCCTCTTGGGAACCTGACGATTAAGTCGTGTTTGCCCAGAGACTTGCCGTCTACTGGGTCGTGGTGAGCTGCGATAGCGGCAACATACACCTAACAGACGCCACTTCAGGGCGTAGAGTTGCCTGGTAGAAGGGGCTCTGGCTTGGTTGATCGTGGCTACGACCGTGGGTGGTAGACCAGCTAGATCTTCCGCGTCCCGTCCAGGGACCAGACGTGGAGGTTCCAGAGGTCTGGGTGCGGATGCCAGAGCGTGCCCCGTCCCTGAGAAAGAAGGTCCTTCCTCAGGGGAATTCGCTAGGGAGGGGCTGTTGCGAGGAGCATGAGGTCCGAGAACCAGGCCCGGGTGGGCCAGTAAGGAGCCACGAGAGTGACTTGCTCCTTGTCCTCCCTGACCTTGCACAGCACCTGTCCAAGAAGGTTCACTGGGGGAAATGCGTACTTGCGCAGCCCCACCGGCCAGCTGTGTGCCAGTGCATCTGCCCCTAGGGGAGCCTCTGAGCGGGCGTAGCAGAGCGGGCAGTGGGAGGTCTCTCGGGAGGCAAACAGGTCTACCTGGGCCTTGCCAAACCGTTCCCAAATCAGCTGAACCGAGTGGGGGTGAAGCCTCCACTCTCCGCCAGGCAAGCGTTGTCGTGACAGCGCGTCCACCATCACATTGAGGTTGCCGGGGATGTGAGTGGCACGCAGCGACCTGAGTCGGTGCTGGCTCCAAAGGAGGAGACGACGGGCGAGTTGCGACATGTGACGGGAGCGTACGCCGCCTTGGCGATTTATGTACGCAACCGCAGTGGTGCTGTCCGACCTGACCAGGACATGTTTGTCGTGAATTAACGGGAGAAACTGCCGCAGGGCTAGAAGGACGGTCAACAACTCGAGGCAGTTGATGTGCCAACGCAGCTGGGCCCTTTTCCAATGGCCTGAGGCTGCGTGCCCGTTGCAAACGGCGCCCCAACCCAATCTGGAGGCGTCGGTCGTGACCAGGACGCGTCTGGACACCTGCTGTAGGGGTACTCCAGCCCGTAAGAAACAGAGGTCTGTCCAGGGGTTGAATGTTTGTTGGCAGGCGGGGGTGATTGTTACCCGGTGCGTGCCGTGGCGCCATGCTCGTCTCGGGACTCGGGTCTGGAGCCAGTGTTGGAGCGGTCTCATATGCATCATCCCCAGCGGTGCGACCGCCGCGGAGGACGCCATATGCCCCAGGAGCCTCTGGAAAAGTTTTAAGGGGACCACTGTGCCTGGCCTGAAGGCGGCGAGGCAGTTCAACACTGACTGGGCACGCTCGTTGGTGAGACGTGCGGACATTGACACCGAGTCTAACTCCATCCCGAAAAAAGAGATGCTCTGAACTGGAGTGAGCTTGCTCTTTTCCCAGTTGACCTGAAGCCCCAGACGGCTGAGGTGCCTGAGCACCTGGTCTCTGTGGGCGCATAGTAACTCTCTCGAGTGGGCCAGAATGAGCCAGTCGTCGAGGTAGTTGAGTATGCGGATGCCGGCTTCTCGGAGCGGAGCAAGAGCTGCCTCTGCGACTTTCGTGAAGATGCGAGGGGACAGAGACAGGCCGAAGGGGAGGACTTTGTACTGGTACGCCTGGCCCTTGAACGCAAACCGCAGGTAGGGGCGGTGTCGGGGCAGGATGGAGACGTGGAAGTACGCGTCCTTCAGGTCTATCGCTGCGAACCAATCTAGATGCCGGACGCAGGTTAAAATGTGTTTCTGCGTGAGCATCTTGAACGGGAGTTTGTGCAACGCTCGGTTGAGAACTCGAAGGTCCAAGATTGGTCGTAAGCCGCCGCTTTTCTTGGGTACGATGAAGTAGGGGCTGTAGAAACCCTTCTTCATCTCGGTTGGAGGGACAGGCTCTATCGCGTCTTTGGCCAGAAGAGTCGCGATTTCCGCGCGCAGGGAGTGGGCGTGTTCGCCGTGTACTGCGGAAAAGCGGACGCCCATGAAGGGGGGCGGGGGCGGGGGCCTGGCAAACTGAATTGCGTAACCGAGTCGGATGGTCCGGGCCAGCCAGCGAGACGGGTTGGGAAGTGAAAGCCACGCGTCCAACCTCTGCGCTAGGGGCACCAAGGGGACGGTTAATTTGGACGTACCCGGCGGGGCTTCGCAGCGGGGCGGAGCAGGTAGGGCAGCGTTGGGCGGCGACAGGGCGACCCGCGGCTGAGGTGCTGAGAAGAGACTCAAAGCACTTACCTTGCTCCGCACACCCGGCAGGGGGCGGGTTAGCGACTGAGGAGGAGGTCTCGGGTAGGCGTCCTCTAGACTCGTCGGAACCGGCCGGCCGGGGGACAGTCATGGGGCTGAAGACGGGTGGTCCGTGTCCAGGAAGCCAGGACTGTTGAGATCTAAGGGCAAAGTGCCGTGAGAACGGCATTTGCGGGCCAGGTGACCCAGAGACATAGGAAATAGCTCTTTTATTGAGAATGTGGGTACCGCAACCCCGTCTAAGGGGGAGCGGCAAATAAAATTGTTTGAAAACAAAAGATTCTCCTCCTGGCCCTCCACCGGGGGATGGAGTGGTCTTACCACCTCCGGAGCTAACGTCTGTGTCGCTGGGTCGTCCGTCTCAGGACCGCCTAGGAGCCTTCCGGGTCCTCAGGGGAGTCCGGGAGACGGGGGGCGTCTGCTTCCTGCGGTGTGCTCGACGCAGGGGCCGAGAGCTGGGCCCGGGTTGAGGCGGAGCAGGTTTCTTAGCCACAGGGGGACGCCCTCGGCGAGCAGGTTTGCGGCGAGGCAGGATGTGAGAAATAGCCTCCGTCTGTCTTCTCACCGCGGAGAACTGCTGGGCGAAGTCCTCGACGGTGTCGCCGAAGAGGCCAAGCTGGGAGACAGGGGCGTCGAGGAAGCGGACTTTGTCAGCCTCACGCATCTCGACCAGGTTGAGCCAAAGATGACATTCCTGGACCACAAGGGTGGCCATCGCCTGCCCGAGTGCCTGCGCGGTGACCTTCGTAGCTCTGAGGGCGAGGTCGGTCGCTGAGCGCAGTTCCTGCAGCACATCGGGGTCAGGGCTACCCTCGTGCAGACCTCTGAGCGCCTTGGCCTGGTGGACTTGCAGGATGGCCATGGCGTGCAAGGCGGAGGCGGCCTGTCCCGCGGCGATGTAGGCTTTGTTGTTCAAGGAGGATGAAGTCCTACAGGCCTTGGAAGGGGGTGCAGGGCGTCCGCGCCAGGTGGTAGGGTTACCGGGACAAAGATGGAGCGCAACTGCCCTATCCACCTGGGGAATCGCCGTGTACCCGTGGGCCTCTCCGCCATCGAGGGTAGCGAGAGCGGACGAGCAGGGCTTTTGACGAATGGAGAGCGGCGCTCTCCATGAAGACGTCAGCTCGTCATGCACCTCCGGGAAAAACGGGACCGGGGGGGCGTGGCTGTGAGCGGCGCCCAGACCCCAGGAACCAGTCATCCAACCGTGACGGGTGTGGGGAGGGTGGAGGTTTCCAGTCCAACCCCACCCCGATGGCGGCCCGGGCAAGCATGTCGGACATCTGCGCGTCCGCCTCAGCCTGGGCCTGCTGGCCCGAAGGCGGCAGTCCAGGGGAGGAGTCAGTGTCAGTCAGATGCCGCGCTCTCCAACGGAGCGGCGAGCTCATCGGCTTCAGGCTCCAGAGGATAGGCAGACCGGCCCAGAGGCGAGTCGCCGTTACCTCGAGGCTGGACGGAGGTAAACGAGCGTGTCGGGGGGCGGGTGGTCCGCGGGGACGTGCCCGGTGGAAGCGCACCCGCTGCCCTCCCCAAATCGCCTCCAGCGCCAACCGCATCGTCCTCAATCCCGTGGGAAGAAGGAGCGATACGGGGGGCGGCTGGAGTGGCGTGCTTTCTATTGAAAGCGAGCCGCGACCGCAACGTTACCATGGTCATGTTCTCGCAATGAGAACATGAGCCATCCACAAACGCTGCCTCGGTGTGATCGGCGCCCAGATACACGAGACAGCGCCTGTGGCCGTCAGAAGCGGAGAGCACTCTACCGCATCCAGGAGCTACACAGGGGTTGAATTGCATCTTTATAAAGACGCGCCCTGAAAAGGGCGTTCAACACCACTGTATATTGCTCTTTTAGAGAAATAAACTCTTTATGAGGAAATATAACTCTTTTGGAAAGGGAACTCTTTCAACTCTGCACTGTCGAAACGCCCAGGGGCAAACTGCACGCCGGCAGAGAAGAGAAAACAGCCGCTGAAGTGCGCCATAAATCCAACAGCAGCAGAGCGTTGAGAGGATCAGAAGCAGGATCAGTTGTGTGTAGCACAGCAGACAGCATTCACACGACCATCGGCTCCGAAGAAAATTACTAAGTGATTCACATTCTTCTCTGCATATTGCCCCCTGCTGGGGAGGGAGAAAAACCTCAAGCAAACAATTACTTAAACATTGATCTCTTTCTCACTCACACCTATCATATCACTTCTGTAGAAATGAATTTAACAACTGGAGTCATATAGATTACTTTTTTGATGTCTGCATTTGCTTTTTGGAGCATACAAATGTTGGCACCTACAAAGCTGAACTATTCTTCTAAAAAACTTAATTTGTGTTCTACAGAAGAAAGGAAGTCATACACACCTGGGATGGCATGAGGGTGAGTAAATGATGAGAGAATTTAAATTTTGGGGTGAACTACCCCTTTAAATTGATAGCTCAGCCATAATTTAATATTCTGTCATCATTTCCCTACCCTCATGTTGTTCCAAACCCATGCTACCTTCTGTATTCTGTGGAATCCAAAAGATGTTAGACAGAATGTTAGAGACTGACAGTATGTTTCCATTCACTTTCAAAATATAGAGGGAAAAAAAAAACATTCACTGAAAGTAAATAGTGATTCAGTCAAACATTCTGTCTAAATCTCCTTTTGTGTTGCATGGAAGAAAAAAAATTCATATGGGTTTGGAATAACATGATGGTGAATGATGACAAAATTTACATTAATAATAATAGTTCTGTAATACATGTTAAATGTGTATTATGTAATGGAATGTAGGGGAGTTAACATCCATTATGATTTGTGAAAGTTTACATTTACATTTACTCACTACTTGAGCACTCTTTTAATTGGATACTTTTTTACTCTTACTTAAGTAATCATTTATGTTAGCACTTTTACTTCTAATTGAGTATTTTTTTAAGTAATTTTACTTGTACTTGAGTACAGTTTTTGACTACTCTACCCACCTCTGTATTAGCCAAACTCATATGGAGGCCTATGTATGTACGCAGAACATAAGAGGATTATTGTATTTGTGGACAGTATTATGGTCATTCACAAATAGTCTCATGTAAAGACCTGAAAAGGGGAAAAAATGTGAGTATTCAAAGTTTTACTCCATAAACGCCTTACATAAAGGACCCTGTTGCAATGTGTTTGTTTTATACTGTAGTTGAGGGCATGACAAATGTGAAAAATGACCCACACTGAGAGAGATGCCAGTTGGTGGCCTCATCCTCTTTGTCAGCTGGAGCAGTATGATGATGATACTGATGCCAGCAGCTCCTTGTTTATGTGAGATTTTAGTTTTTGGAACAACAACAACAATGCACTCTGAATTGTGCCACAAACTGTAAAAATTGGTCTGAGACAATCAGTGACCTTGGAAAAAATAAGCATTAACTGCAAATTTTTAATGCTGAGATTCTTGTGAAGGCTACGCAGAAACTATGCAGCTCCCACAGACAGGAACAACAGAGACTTCTTATGGTATTTAGGAATAATAAACTACTTGTATATTATTATTGCACCAAGTTGCTGAATACTGAATAGGCTTTGATGTATGTGGGCCTGTGATGTCACAACCATGAAGATTTTTGAGCAAGCTATTTTTGCAGCTTACTATAAATAAATGGTATAAGTACACTTGAGAGTAGCTTTAAGTTTCGAAAGTTACACTATGTCTTCATTAAACTTTGATGTTATTTCAAAAGAGCAACTTTTTCCTCGGTTTGAACCTTTTAAAATATCAACACATTTATTAACTATCTGTGCATAAAGCAGATCGTATGCCATTGACTGGCACATTGACTTCATTACTCATGTTTAAGGCCATTTAAATGTGTTGATAAACCCTCTCAAAAGATTTATAGTTCCATTGCCCCCCCACCACAAAGGTATCCCAGATAAACAAGATCCAATTTATAGCAGATCTAGGAACAGGGAATATAAGCATTTATTTTTAAGCAGTTAGATTGTAAAATAAAGTGCTCCCTATTAGCCATATAAGGTAAAAACTATGAGGATTTCATTAGTCTACACTAGGATGTGAGCTTCTCACTTCTGAGCTTTTATTCACTCCTGGATGATTCCAGAAATCTCTGCTAATCCTGTACATTCTCACAGATATTCAGGGCTTCTGAATGCAGTGATTGTACAAGTTTGCACAGATTTTTATGACAGCATAATTTCACATTTGTGTGAACTAACCCTTTATGTAATTTTCAGAACATTTGAGATCAAACTCCTTGGCCACCTCAACGAGACCAAGCTGCTTGCTTATTTACCTTTAGTTACATTAATTTGGTTTCATTACTAGATGCTTTTCATCCAAGGAAAGTCACAGTCAGGAGCAACTTATGGTTAAATGCTTTATTCAAGTGCACATAAGTGATAGAGTTCTCATAACTTATAATGTAAGTAAGTTCCTAGCTCAGCTGTTAGAGAATTGTTCAAACATTGCCAAGGCCATTGGTTTGATTCCCAGGAAACGCACACTATTGATAAAATATGTCCATTGAATGCTCTATAAGTGGCTTTGTTTAAAATTAACTGCCAAATTAATAAATCAAGTAAATGTCACTATTGTACATAGTATACTGTGAATTTGGCGACAATAAGTCAAAAGTTATGCCGCTGAAACCTGTCTGTGCTTACCGAAATGTGAACCACTGCCACTGCAGAACCTATGGCCAGGTGTGAGCTCCAGTTTTCAGGTGAAATGTCAACTAAAAGCAAATTAAATGTAATACAATGATGTAATACAGTCAACAAGAATGCATATTTTTTAATCTTACCACCTAACCCAAACCCCAACCCTAAACCTAACCTTCAGTATTGTAAAACTGTAATTTCAGAGCAAAAATACAACCTCGGAATCATGCTCAACATTGGTTATGTGAACATGAATACATTCGGGTTTCCACTGGGACCAGAACCAATGTCCCGAACGTTAATTGTACAACAAACTTTCAGTAGTGCCCGAGGGAAATGGAGGATGGAGGATGGTGCTTGTCAAGAAGTTGGCAGAATGGGATGATTTCAGGGTACATGAACATTCAGAAGTAACATGTAAACTTCCTGTGTGAGCATGTTGTGCTTTTGGGTCCACTGGTCATTTGGATTGAACCATTTGATGTCTACCTTCCCAGTGCAGAGCCTCATCCACTATGCAACCTTCTTATCAGAAGGCCCTTCCCTTGAGAATATACAGTAGCATCACTTTGAATCTGGACCACACATCCATTACAACACAAGCGAGCCGAAATTATTTCATATATCTCTTGCTGCAAACAGGGCTGACAACAAACTTGACCTTGTGTTACTAGAAACTTCCTCTACACTACAACCATGGTGACCTATTTTCATGTGTCTCATTATGTCTTTATCTCCTTCTGCACGAACATACCCTTTCACCCATCCCCCTTACCTTAATGATTACATAGTTCCCCCAGTTTGACTACTCACAACCAATCATTCTACTTTCTCTTATCTTCTCTCCATTCCTCAAAGACAATCTTAACAAACCATTTCTCATATATTTTCTTCAACATCAATATTCCATTGAACAATTGCTTCTTCCAGGGCCCATTTTGAGGACATTTAATGTAGCAAATGAAGAACTATTTAGAAAGGGCTACTCGCCTGATAATGTGAGCGGATTAGAACGATAGCGATCTCTCCTACCCACCTAAAGCAGTCTGTCATCACTCCACTCCAACTTCACTACGGGTTTTCAATTTCTCACTCCTCACGGTGAAAGAAACCCTGATCAGAGTTCGTTCCATTGAGCTCCTTGGTTTGCTGAATAGCAAAAAATTTATTTTCATATCAGAGCTGTCAGAATTAACATGTTAATGCATGCAATTCATTAAAAAAGGTTTAACGTGCTAATTTAAAGCTTGATTAACGCATATACAGTTAATACAGTATAAATACTAATGTTTAGGGAGAATCTTTGTAATGTGTTCACCAGGAGTCATTACACTGAAGCACACACCAGAGCGCCAGAGCCCTTTTACCAAGGAGAGCCTATAAGCTAAGCATAAAATAGCATAATGCGGGCAGAACTGTCTTAACACGCTAGATGACCATTGACACCCACAATCCTTTGATAGAGCCGCGGAGGTTTTTATCTCAGAAAATAAAATAATCTCTGACAGCACTTCCCTGTCAGTGAAACAATGATGGAGAAATGAGCTCTTAATGCTATTTGATGTACAAAACAAGCACGCTTGTGATAGAAATCAAGTATTTTTCAGCCTTTTTAAGGCACCAAAGTAGTTTCATGTGTGAACAGCACATTTGGTACATTTACTGGTAAAGGTATCCCAACAATTTTCCTGTAATTTACCTGGTTTCCTGGTGCTAATTACATTTTAGTTTATATATGTTTTTTTACTTGGTAGGTCCTCGTGGTTGCGTGGTTACTCATCTCAATCCGGGTGGCTGAGGACAAGTCTCAATTGCCTCCGCTTCCGAGACAGTCAATCCGCGGATCTTATCACATGGCTCGTTGTTCATGACACTGCGGAGACTTACAGCATGTGGAGGTTCATGCAACTCTCTGCAATCCACGCACAAATTACCATGCACCCCATTGAGAGCAAGAACCACTTAATGAGGAGGTTACCCCATGTGACTCTACACTCCTTAGCAACCGGGCCAATTTTGCTGCTTAAGAGACCTGGCTGGAGTCACTCAGCACACCCTGGATTTGAACTCGTGACTCCAGGGGTGGTAGTTAGCGTCAATACTTACTGTGCTACCCAGCCCCCCCTGCATTTTAGTCTTTTATTTGACAGGGATGCTGCTTTGTCACTGTGAAAATGAAAATGTAATCATTAAAATGTATTTTTTGTACATATTTTGCAGACATTTTGTTAAAATGAAATGGTTAAGGAAGTTTTCATTTTAATTTTTATCACTGCATTAATTGATTTCAAATTATCAGATTATAAAATGTATATAATAAACCATTTAAATAAAGGCAATTATAATCTTAATTGTAACTGTGTAGAAAAATATGCTCTTCCTCATTATAAAAGGTGTCTGGAGTTAAGAAATTTCCACAATGACTGGCAGTGGACACATAAATGTGTTAACTTTAGAAACATATTAATTATCTGACATTGTGTTGTTGAACTTTGTAATAGTGTGGAATCATTTTATGTGGTGTAACCACATGAAAACTCTACAAGAAAAAATTTGGTGTTTCAGGTTGTTTTAAAGGAGTCAGTGGCGAGATTGAGTGTGCTTGCTATTGACCTTGCTTTTACAGTAGTTACCACTGATGTTGAACACAAAGTTGGGTGGATGACTGAAGTTTTAGCTGTTTGAGTTTTGTTAAAGCATCTTCCTCTCTTTCAGTCCATCAGAACAAAGAAAGAGCCAAATTCAGTGGTAATCCTGCCTGCGAGGCTGGAGCGTTGAGGTCAGAAGGAAGCCGATGAAATCTCCCTCTTTAGAGTTAAAGAGGGTGATATGTCTATAGGTAGAAGAAAGCAAAGAGTTTTTTTGTAGTTTGGTAGGAATCTAATGAGAAGCAGCTGTCATTTGTTCAGGAAACTTTTAGGAAAGAATTCAGGTCTTACACAGGAAAGGACAGTGAAGTTCGAATATGATATGAAAAGAATATACAATTCTTGTGGGCCAGTGTTGAGTTGTAATGTCTAGAGGAATATTTATTTAATTTTTTTTAAATCTGAAGTGTATAATTTCTACACCACTTAACAGAATTGAAAAAATAAACATGATTTCAAACAGTCTTCTGAAAACACTGTTGTTGATTGAACAAACTAGTGAGTGGTGGTGGCTAGTGGCTAGAGCACAGGGCTGCTAATCAGAAGGTCGCTGGTTCAAACCCCACGACCATTGTGTCCTTGAGCAAGGCACTTAACTCCAGGTTGCTCTGGGGGGGACTGTCCCTGTAATAAGGGCTTTGGATAAAAGCGTCTGCCAAATGCATAAATGTAAATGTAAACTGATAAACGTGCCTCTGATTCAGACAGTGTTGCTGTTTCTGGCTAGACTAGTCACTTTAAATCCATAATTCTTCTTCTTTAGTTTTTTTGTTCTTTGTGCATATTGTCACCTACTGGATAGAGAGGAGAATTTGTAGTAAAAAACGAATTAAATATTGATTTGTTTCTAACCCACACCTATCATATCACTTTTCACTGGAGTCGTATGGATTACTTTTATGCTGCCTTTAAATGCAGTTTGGATTTTCAAAGTTCTGACCAACATTCACTTGCATTGTATGAACCTACAGAACTGGGATATTCTACTAAAAAACTTGGTTAGTGATCAGCAGAAGAAAGAAAGTAATTAACATCTGGGATGGCATCAGGGTGAGTGAATATTGAGAGAATTTAAATTTTTGGGTGATCTGTCTGTGGCAGGGCAGAGGGGGGGGTCTGGGTCATGAGTCTACACACCTGGTCCCTTATTAGGCTAATCAAGCCTCCAAGAGGGATAAGGGCCAACTGCAGAGGATGGTGCAGGAGAGAGAGATTGTTTACGGACATGTCCGTCATGTGTGTGTTTTGTCTTTTGTTTAAGTTTCACATTAACCTATTATTTATATTGTCAAGCCAGTTCTCGCCTTCTCCTTGCCCGTCTAAATCCATTTACACTGTCCCTTTAACAATCCTGGAAAATACTAGAATTTTACTCAGAGATCCACATCAAATAATGCTGAATCTCCACAAAATTACATCTACTGTCATTTTCTATACATATAATATTTATTTTGACCATGTTGTTTATTAAGGATTTTTAAGAATCTGTACAGTAGATGTATGCATTAAATGTGTGTGCCAACTCTTTACATGTAACATAACAGAATGTGTTAGTTACAGCGATATTTCCTTGTAAATTGAGATTCTGTGTACATTTCACTCCAATGAGAGCAATGCATGTTAGTTATAAAAATCTGATATCATGTATAAAATTCAGGGAGGGTCACAATGATGTTAAGCTGCTGTGAATCATAAAGACTTTATACCTAAGTATTAAAAACCAAAGTTAAGTGAATTTCTGTGACAGTTTTCTTACTAAAAGGGAACAATTCATTTGCATTTACTATGATCGAACAGTCACAGAGCCTGTGAAGTTTTAATATTTTACATCACCTGAAGTATCTGCCACTTTATTAAATTTCTTTGTGTGTGTGTGTTATTTATTTTTTTGTTAGATTGAAGCACACATTGACCTCTTTAGTGCTCTGCTGCAGTAACCTTGCAATCCACCTCATTAATGGTGATTCATTTTCATCTGTGTTATTTGAAAGATCTGAATTACAAAGATGACTCATAAAGCCTCAGTGTGAACTTAATTTGTGATCACACAACCTCATGGGACCATGAAATCATCACTTTCTCTGAGAAGATCCTCTGGTCTTCAGTAAAGCTCATTGAATTGTGAAACTGGTACAGTAGGATAACAATTAGTGATAAAATATCCTCACGACAGCACCTCCCTGGCAAATTCCCCTGAGGGAGGACCTCCTCTCTCAGGGATGGGGCACCACCTGGCACCTATGCCTAAACCTCTGGAACCTCCATGTCTGGTCCCTGGATGGGATGTGGAAGACTTAAGTGGTATACCGCCCGTGGAGGTAAACACAAACACTCAGGCCAGGGCTCCCTCCACGAGGCAGCTGTGTGCCCTGAAGTGGCGTGTGTTCGCGAGTTAGTGTTCTTCCCTAGACGAAGACCCCCAGAGATACACATTCTGATCAGTGCTCTCCTTCCTGCAGGAGAAGTTGGAGTGGTGGCTGTTCCCCTCCACCTTGAATGAGTACATAGCTGCTATGGTGCCTAGGCCATGATTCTTTCCCTCATGGGACCTCTCCGTGGTCCTTCTGGGCCTTTGAAGAGCCCCGTTCGAGCCCCTAGAGTCAGTCGAGTTTAAGGCCATCTCATTGAAGACTGCCATCCTGACCATACTCACTTCTATCAAGTGGGTCGGGGACCTGCAGGCGTTCTCAGTTAGCAATACATGCCTGGAGTTTGGACTGTAATCCTGAGACCCCGACCAGGCAATGTGCCCAATGTTCCCATGGCTCCCTTCAGGGATCAAGTGGTGAGCTTGCAAGAGTTTCCCCAGGAGGAGACAGAGCCAGCTTTGTCGTTGCTGTGTCTGGTGGGTGCTTTGTGCATCTACTTGGACCGCACGCAGAGCTTTAGGCGCTCTGAGCAGCTCTTTGTCTGCTTTGGTGGACAGCAGAAAGGGAAATTCTGTCTCCAAACAGAGGCTTGCCCACTGGATTGTGGATGCCATCACTTTGGCATACCAGGCCCAGGCTATGCCTGTCTATGGCCATCCTTGTGGGCACTGGCCAATGGCACCTCTTTAGCAGACATCCAATACCTTTGCAAGATATTACAATCTCCGTGTTGAGCCAGTTTCATCCTGTGTTTTGTCAGGTACAAACAGGTAAGTTTGGGAATATGGGACAGCTGGCCGAGTGTATCGCTTGCATATAGCTCCTTTCCCCTCCATGAGGTGAACACGTGTGCTACTTCTCCCATGCGAGTTCACAAACCTGTTCCACCCTAGCTCTGTGGCTCTCAAATTTGCCGGAGGAATTTGCAGCCGAACCCAGTATGTGTGCTAATATGCGCTGTACTGCGGTAGGTGCTCCACATGTGCCGGTTACTCTGGTTACACCCTGTGATGTATTTTCCATGGTACGGTCTCCCTGTCGGCAGACCCGCATCTCCCTTGGGCAGAGCTCTCTCTTCCCCCAGTCAATGTGTTTATAGAGATCCTCCCCTTCGAGGCAGGACCTACCACCACGCCTCTTCCATGTGCGGCTGGTGAGCCCACGTGACTTATTGCCACATGTTACCACCCCTTCGGGCAATACGTGGTGTCCGCAGGTTCTTTTCCCCCTGAAAGAATAGGAAAGGAAAAGAACACCTTCCCCAGCGCATATATTGAGTGTTAAATGGCCCCAGCTGAATAAATAAACCCTCTGTGGAGAGAAAACTTAGAGCGAAAATGTGCAGTCTGAGTGCATCTGCTATTATGCACGCAGTAGCCTGCTTGCACCTGCATCGGCAGTTCACGTAACACAGTTCAGCTAGTTGTGGCGTTTATAAGGAACCCAAGTGTCACTACATCGACACAACGTCGAGTGTTTGACAGATAGGTAACGTTTCGTTTATTGTCGTAACCTCCATTCCCTGATGGAGGGAACGAGACTTTGTGTCCCCCTTGCCACAATGCTGTACTGCCCACTGAAATGTCCGGGACCCTGTCTCTGCTCCTCAGCACAAAACCTGAATGAGTAGTTGCAAGCCAGCTCCTTTTATACACGTATGTCTGGGGGAGTGGCATGCAAATTCCACTTGCCAATTTCATTGGCCTTTACTCAAAGATCTGAGGTGTTTGGGGATCCCAAGTGTGACCCCTAGTGTGACTACATCGACACAACTTCTCGTTCCCTCCATCAGGGAACCGAGATTATGACTGTAACCAAGACGTTAATTGATCCATACAGTCCATACAGTTGTATTTCTTTTGTTTAATTTGCATTTCTAAAAGATAGCAGAGGTACCATAAATACAATAAATTTGCTAGTAAAATTTGCTACTGAAGAAAATATCAGTGCTTGCAAGGAAGCAAAAGAATAGTGTGTAAGTTTAGGTTTTAAACTGTGGTTCTGCATAAATGAAATGCTTCATAAAAACCATGTTGCCATTGTCGTGACACTTAAAGCTGAAGTGCCTTTCTGAGACCCGAGCATGACTGCTGTGTGCATTTTCCCTTTTTGATTTACATCTAGTAGCATCTAATAAACATGCAAAAAAAATTAGAATAATAAATTCTAGAGCAAATAGTTTTCCTAAAAATGTATGTCCACATATGTGGATAGCAGGACTAAGTTGTGACATTTTAAATAATACCAAGCTCTAGAAAGTCATACAAGTAAAAATTTATTTGATATAATTTGACTTTTATGTTACAATGTTTCTTTTTTGTACTTTGGCAGCAAAATCTTAATGTTTCTAAAAGGTTTCAATGTAAATACTTAATTAGATTCCTACAAACTCCACTGTGATCAGTGCCATGTTGTTTTGTCACATGACTCCTTCATCAAAGTTTTAAACCTTTACTAACAGCTCAGAGTATCCTGAGCTGAGATCAGTCAGTTTAAATCATATCAAATTATGCGTTGTGTATAATGAAGCTAAAATACAACGTCCACGTATGTGTATGTGGGGTCGCACAAGGATCCCTTGCGCAAGTATGTGAATGTAGATGCTTCTATGCACGCACGATTTTATGTGTTGTTGCATTCCAGAACGTGTCAGATCACGATGCACATAACCATTGCTTTCTCAAGGTTGCTATAGTGGATGTTAATGCAAATCTGTCACATTTGACCCCCTTGAGTCCTGAGGTTTGTTAACAGCACATTAAAGTAAGAACATCCGTATGTTCAACTAAACAACTGGCAATGCGTTAGCCAAGCGCTTGCATTTGCGTAAGCATACTTGCAAAAATAATCAACACATAATCATTGTGAAAATTTAATGGTATTTAATGGAAAATATATGCAAGAAAGACAAGACTAATCACGATTCAGCATGCAAATAGATGTAAAAGAAAGAAAGAAAGAAAGAAAGAAAGAAAGAAAGAAAGAAAGAAAGAAAAAGATTAACATTCTGTCAATAGATTTTCAAACTTTAACTTTCTATATAAGTATTCTTTAACATTTATTAAAATCAAAAACAGATAGCACACCTAAGACAGAAAATATCTACAAAATGTTTACATGGAGTCTATATGTTAAGTGGTCTAGGCTGAATTAATTGCAGTAATTTAATTCTTAAAGAAATATCTAAACAGTACTGGCTTGCAAGCATTGTTTGTACAGGTGCTGTTCCTCACAATTATTAGAGCGTCTGCCTTGCTAATATCCCTCCCCCCTGCAAAAAACAGTGATGCTCATGTGAATGTGTACCATTCTATAACCATGATGTGCCTGCCAGTTTGTTTCCAGACTCTTTGACACATGCTGCTGAACAAGAATGCTCAAATCCCTTTGAATTCAGCAGCTCCCAGATAGTAATCTGTGATGGGGAGGCCTAAATTGAGCCCTTTGAGACCACACATCCAGAGAGAGAGAGCAATTATTGGAAGCTGTGGAGACCTGGAGGAAGTCCCCCAGTCCCATAACTTGCATTGAAGACAAGTTAAGGGCCCTTGGCACTCATTTAAATCAGACCTGGATTCAGTTTTCTTATAGCTGAGGAGTGTACAAAGTATGCTTTGAACAACTGGCAACACAAAGATCTAAGTTAGCTTGGTGTATTCGGTTGATACATTGGTTGTGTTGACATAGAAACAAGGGCTTGAGAACATTGGAAAACTCAGATCTTAATGAGCAAATGTGCACTGCATACTAATATAAAGCATTAATCCAAGATGAAAGAAATAATATAACTAGAGCATAATAATCTAGAAATGAGTCTTATTGTAGGTTAGAAAAAACTGCATGTTGCTGAAAGTGCTCTTCAGAACTTTTCTAATCTAATCATATTCTGTGATAAAATAAGAAGGGATTCATAACCTTTTTGAGTCTTTATGAATATGTCATTCACATGCAAACTTGCATAGTAAACAACCATTGTATACATCATATTAAAGATGATGCATTACTTACTGAATGCTATGTCCTACCTTAATCTGTCAGATCCAAATATACCCATATGTTCGTGGCATATATTTATGCACCGTATATCCATTCACAAAGTAACTTAAATAGAGTTCCTTATAGGGGCGTTATAGTTTCCAAAGCTCGAATGTGTTTCAATAACTAACATTATTGTTTTGAGCTCAGTAACTTTCTTTATTTGTCTTCATAGCTGTCGGGAGGAACGAGTGATTGCTTATCTTTCTCATTTGCATATAGAGATAATTGTAAAATGGCATGCGCTAATCCACCCTTCGAACTGTATACTGGATAATTTCTAGCTTTCAATCCATTAATGAAATGTGTTTGAGCACTGGCTTGAATCATTGCAATAATTATGTGAAGGAAGTTATTATTTGAAGTTATCTCTAATTATGTGTTTTGTGTCCCAAATTTGCATACATAAATTGCAGTAATTATATCAAAATAATTAATATGATTTGGTCAACAAATGATGATGCCTGGAGCCTTGAGCCATGAGCCATGAGATGAAAATAATGAATTCATTTATAAAGGTTTGTTCTGCTTTCTTAAATGCTTTCTAAATGTAAATTTCTTCACATATCAATACAGATATAAAACTGATCTTGACTGTACTTTCACAACAACATTAATATATTTAATATAAGTGGTGAGATTTGTTAACTGTCATTACCAAATTATATTTGTATTACAGTATGCCAATGAATTATAGTCCCCATAGTGTTGTCTCTGAACACCTTAGATAAGATTTTATATAACTACACTCAAAATTACCATGAAACGTTTCCCTGCCTTTAAGTGCTAGTAAATATAAGGCATTTCAATGTTTCTGTTATCACAAGTACACTATACTAATAATAAATGACAGCATCATCCATTTGATTGGCAGGTGCTTTGCTGCCGGTGCTCTGCTGCCCAGCCGTACAGAGGGTGTTGGGCAATTTTTGCCTCTGTACCCCTGACATAAACACATTTTGAGCTGTTAATGTGTTTATGAGGCCCAGAGCACAGAAAGTTATGTAACAATGCTACCCAAGACCTTACACCTGGCTAATCAAGCTGACACTGAGTCAAAGGGGCCAAGCCTTGTCAGATATGGGTTCATTAGAAAATTAGGTTAACTGTCACCTACTATAATAAAAGGAATACTGCCAATGCTGAAACTGTACTGTATCAGTGTTTTTCTGTTGCTTTGATTTAACTTTGAAGGCATTAGGTAAAATGTTTTGCTTAATATGGTTTGATTTTCTTGGAATGGCTCTAATCGTCTAGGTTACGTATGTAACCTCCGTTCCCTGATGGAGGGAATGAGACGTGTGTCGAAGAAGCGACACTAGGGGTCTCTCTTGAGCGCCGAATATGCCTCTGATCTTTGAAAAAAGCCCAATGAGAAATTGGCAGACAGAATTTGCATTCGGACATACGGGTAAAAAGGGAGGGAAATGTGTCTGTTCATTCTGGATTTTGCCTGAGGAGCCAACAATGAGGTTCGGCCATAACAGTGACTTGGTTCAGAGATGTGGCCGGGAGGACACAACGTCTCGTTCCCTCCATCAGGCAACGGAGGTTAAAACAGTAACCTAGACATTCCCCATCTGTCGCTCACTTCGACACTGTTCTTTCCCAATTCCTATTCTTTCAGGGGGGAAAGACCCTTCGGAGATCACACCTGCCCAGGGTTGGGGAGGTAAAGAGTGGTGGAATACATCACATGGGATTGTAAGTCGCATGTGGAGAATGGCGAGGTTGTAGATCCTACATCATTGGGAGGATGGAATTGCTACAAACACGGCGACCGGGGGGCAGTGAGGACTGCCCAAGGGAGATGAGGGTCCGCTCGCAAGGGGACTGTACCACGGAACATACACACAGGGGGACAAGTCCACACGGGGGCCCGACCTGTGGAGCACCTATTCTAGTACAGAGTAATTTAAGTACTCGCATTGGGTTTGGTTGGGGAATGTCTCCGCTGAATTTGCAGACCAGAGGGCTAGGGAGGAGTTATCCAGGGAGCCGAGTTAGTGGGATCGCCTGAGATAAGAGCGCACAATATAACCTCAGCGGAGGGAAAGGGTGCTAGATGCAAGTGGCACACCACATCACTGGATGAAACTGACTCAACCCTGAGATTGTAAAATCTCATAAAGGTATTGGGTGTTGCCCACCCCGCTACTCTACATATGTCTGCTAAGGAGGTGCCTTTGGCCAGTGCCCACGAGGATGCCATACTTCTCATCAAATGTGCTCGAACCCGCGAGGGGGCATGATAGGCCAGTGCAATGGCATCAACCACCCAGTGGGAAAGCCTCTGGGTGGAGACGGCGTTCCCTTTGGGACGCCGTCTCCAAACAGAGGCTAGCCTTAGCCTATCACACCCAGTGCGTGCCCGCCCCCCTGCAGGTCCGAGCACACTCTACTAGAAGTGTGGCGTCCTCGTGGGCACAGAGCCACGGCACCTCCCTAGTAGACGTCTGGATTGGGCAGGGTGTGGCCTCTGCAGGGTCTCCCCCTCCTGAAAGAATAGGAAATTTGCGGGCCGGACAGCTACCTTACCTCCAGTATCGCCTCAGCGCCTCCTTAGTCCTCTTCCTCAATCTCTAAGCCACCCCCTGCCGGGTGCGCAGAGCAGGACAAGTGCTTCGAGTCTTCTCTCAGCACCCTAGCCTTGGGACACCTGCTGCTCCTGACAGGCTCTCCTGCTCCCCCAGGGGAAAGACCGCCTTCCCCGACTTAAGATGGGCCCCAGCCGCTTTACGTCCTATGTGAGAGACATAGTGAGAGAGAATTTCGCGGCTGCTGGGCTTGCTCCCATGCTAGCATGTAACACCTTTTTCCCCCTCAGGGGTGTGGGAAAATCTAAGGTGGGTATGCAGAACTCTTTGAGGGGGTGTTGGGGAGGGATACGTGCACTCGGTACATGTGCCTCTAACACACAATAGCCTGCTTTGCACCTGTTCCGACAGTCACGTAACACGGTCAGTGTGTGGCTTTTTATATGGACCCCTTGTGTCACTTCCTTCGACACAATGTCGAGAGAGTGACAGAAGGGGAACGTAATGGTTACTATTGTAACCTCCGTTCCCCGAGGGAGGGAATGAGACGGTGTGTCCCTCCTGCCACAGCACTAGACCTAGCACTGTAAATGGCCGTGCTTCATCTTTCGGCTCCTCAGTGCAAAATCCTGACTGGCATTCGCTGCCCCGCTTCTCTTTATACCCGTATGTCTGGGGCGGGGCATGCAAATTCTGTCTGCCAACTTGACATTGGCCTTTTCTCAGGTTCAGAGGTACGATTCGTTGTCTGAGAAGATCCTTTTTGTCACTTCCTTTGATACAGCATCTCGTTCCCTCCCTCGGGGAACGGAGGTTACAGTAGTAACCATGACGTTTTTCTCACAATTCTTTACATGAGTTTCTATTCCAGCAAGCACTGAGATATGCAATGTAATGTCATGTCATGTCATAAATTATTGGTCTTTTTGGAATCACAATGGTGAGAATCAAAATCATGCACTTTTTGTTATTGCGGTGTCCGTTTAACATTTAAAAGCCAACATATCACACAACTCACATAAAAGGTGTGTGTTTCAGGTTCTTTTCTCTCGGTTTGTGAAAAATTTCCAGCAGTTTGGGTGTGAGACGCTAAAATACAGGACAAACGTTGTCCTGTGTGGATTTAATACTGAACACAATTTTGTTCCCTTGAATATGGGATGATTCCATACTATATGGGATGTTGCCAACCCTAGAGGTGTTGTTTTTGAACGCATCTATGGTGTAAGGAATGTTGAACAGTAATAGTGTTTATTAATTGACAGTGTCTTTGACATGATCATATCTGTTTTCTATTGCAATGAGTGTGGTAGAACGTGGCTTTACATGCTATACAGTTGCTAGGTTGCTCTGGATGGTTGCTTGAGTGTGGATAGGAAGTTGCTAGGCTGTTATTTAACAACAGCTTGCTTACCCGAGTCAGATTAGCCAACCCCCTGATCTCTATGACATATTGATCCGAAGAAATTTTCACTCTGATTACTTTTTAATGTTAAGTTCTATTAATGTTAACGTTAGATTTGAGCCATCACTCATGTCCGTAGCCACACAGTGTGGGACAAGTTATGTGCCTAACTTTTGTACGGACAAAGAAAACATTTGGAAAATCCCTAAATGAAGGTCATTGCAATTGTAATAGTGGTGCTTTGCTAAAACAAGCAATGCTAATTATCAGCATATTGGGTTTTTGAATTTGTTTTATCTTACAAAACTGCAGGGCTTGTAACAGAGCTTCTCAGAAAGTCTGCTTTAGTATTAGCCTGATTGGTTGGTGCACTTTATTATTTCAGTGAGGCTAATAACAGATATCTTTACTACAGTATATTTGTATTATTTGGTGTGGTGGATGAGCAAATCTAAGTGCTTTCTATTACTATCTGCAACAGAAGATCTTTATAGTATATTTTTAATCTTGTTTTCTATCTTCTTGGGATGCCTCTGATCTTGGCTGTTGTCCAGTCAAGCTGTCATTTCAAGGCCTCCACCATAACACCACACTGATGTGGGGCACACACTGGGACATTCGTGCTTGGCATCTGCCAAACATACTGAAAACTGTCAGCCAGTCGGTCTGTTGTCAGTGAGTAATTGGCACACACTGAAGCAGACACATGCAGGTGGCTGTCTGCACTCAGAGGTACCCTCACTTCCCTCACTAGGGGCCCCCAGGGATGAGTTTAAGCTGGGACCCCCGTTGCTTCAGGCTGTATTGTGTATACATTACAGCCAATATCCTGCTCTCCTCCACAAAGTTTAAGTGCCTGAATAAAAAATAATTGGCTGTCTGGAGTCACACATTATGACATATGTTCATTTCTTAGGTCTCGGACTTTATTTCTTTAAGAGGGACCGTTTCTTTCTTGTTGTTTGTTTGTAACAGATGGCATTTGTTCTGAGGTCCTGCAAAAGCAGTGCCTCCCACAGAACAGCAGAGTTAAAATTCAGCGGCATATGTGATTCAGCAGGGGTGTTAGTCACGCTATACTAGCCAAATCCCAAACAGGTTGTAAAATCAGGTCTGTCTCTAGTTCCTCTGTCTACAGCTCTGGAGTCATGCAACAACAACAAAAAAAACAACTTTCTTATAGAGTACTGAGATTTGTACAAGCAAACAAATACTGGTTAAATATCAAAAAGGCGTAGAGGAGTTAGAAAGCGGAATGCATGGATTCTAGGGCACCATGACACAGTGTCATTATCATTAATGAAAACTAAGTGGAAATAGTTTTGCTAAAAGTATAACAGAACATTTTTTGTTTAATTTTTGGCCACCCCACTCGGCAATTGCCGGTTTGGTTAATTTTCTTTTTTTTTGGCATTTTTTTTTTCTTGGGTACCCTTAAATGCATACCTCATGTCTTAAGTGACCCGAGACCTCTTTCCAGCTCCTGTGCAACATTTTTTGGACTTGTGCCCACACCTCTTTAGTATTTCTCAATCTTTCTTTTATAAAAGGTTTTACAAAAAAAAAATACATTTAAATTGCAAGAAAGTAAATTTTATTTAATGGCTTAAGTACTAAAAGTGTATAGGTTCATTAGAGACCCTAGGTATGTAATAGTGTCGCTTTTTTCATATACGTGTACACATACAAATCATAGGTGGTGCTGTTGTTTCAGTGATTGACTTGAATTAGATTTAGCATTACTATTTAACAAAAAAAAACAACATGAATGTAAACTATAGCAAGTACAACACACGAACAGTATGATATGACTATTGTCATTTGGGTGTACTACTGAAATTATGTAAAGTTGAGCATCTATTTTGATAAGTGCCTGAGAAAATGCCTTTTATATACCATATATGTCAGTATATAGTCAGTTGCATTATGTGTAGTTATATATGTGTTTGACAGCAAGTTGCGTCTATTGAAATTACAGCGTGAAACTAATGAATCCTGTTCTAGATTTGTCTTGATTTGTTGCAATATATCTATGATATATGAAAAATAAAATATCAAAATATAATTTATTCTATTTTATTTCATTTTTTTTAAAAGTTTTTTCCATTTTCTAGATCATTATCTGAAAGATATACTGTATAAAATAAAACTTAATATACAAAAATAAAATAATAATAATTCTAAATAAACACTGAAAACGCTTTTCAACTAATATTGAAATAATAAATAAAATAGAACTAAATAAAAAATGTGATATATATAAAACTTTATGTCTCATACAGACTCTTGTTATTTGTACTACTATATGTTTTCAACCCTTAAGCCCCATTCACACCGCCAGCGACATCGCGTGAGACAGTGACACCATCCCATTCATTTTCAATGAGAGCATAACAACTTCCGGTAACACAAGCTGTCGCAAACTTTAGTGACAGAGATCGCCGCGGGGAGTGACAAGACAAGTTGAGAAAATGTCAACTTTATGCAAATGACGACTGACATTCGCAAGGGACCACCAGTGAGAGTGAAGACAGAGGAGATTACGCCATCAGTCTCCAGGCAGGGTGTGAGATACTAGAGTCGACTCGAGCGCAAGCAAGACGGAGAAGTTAAAAGTTTCTATGAGCGATTTCACTGTTCTATATCGTTTGTCTGTAACCACATACATAGTTATGGCCTAATAAAATGATGCATGGAAAAAGATGTTTGATTCATATAACGTACGTCTTGTTTAATGATATAATGCATTAAGCACTGCTGCAGGTTATATAAGATGCTCTCCCCTGCAGAATATGCATTTTTAGAGGCAAAAGAACTGATTCCTTGTCAAATTAGTATGATATCGGCAGTATCATCTGTAAACAGCCTTTCAAATGTTACTATAGTCATTTTTTTGCAGTCCACCAAAAATGTTAGAGTGGCGGCAGCAGTGGGAAGACCCACAGATCGCAAATTCTAGCGACATGCCGCCCAGAGTGTGAACGGGGCTTAAGAGATACAACTCATTAGACAACATTGGATTCTCATAATTACACTAATCATTTTCTTCTGCTTGGTTAATTTTATGTTTTAGTGTACCTCACAGACATAAACAACTATGTCCTAAAGACTTTTTTTTTTTTTTTTACAGTTCTGCATGCATGCAGGCATATGTGAAATATACCTACAATTATGAGGGGTCTTGCTGCCCTTGGTGAGGCAAGACATTACTAAAGAAAATGAAACACATTTTAATAACTTAGTTGTTCTTTCAAAAGGAGAAATTTTTGTTTAGTATTCATGTATTTATTCACATATTTTTTTAATAAAACCATGCAAAATTGCAACGTTATTTGAATGTCAGTGATTGCCATGCATATTCGTAGTATGAAAACATACATATTGAAATTCTTCAAAATAACTTTTGTGTTCCAGGGGGAAAAGTCAATTTTCAGCAACATGTAACATGAAGGGGAGTAAATGATGACAGATCCAGACTGATCTCACGAGAAAATCAGCAAAAGGAAGTCAAATATTTTGGAAAAAAATGTGGAACATGCAAACGTTGGAATTGTGATTTCTACCACATAGTTTTAGATAAACACTTTTTTAGCCTATAATAATCAAGGAAGAAATTTGTTTAACTTTTTTTAAGAATAAGTAGAAGTTTTCAAAACACACATGGCTCTTTGAATGGGCATACAAGTTCTGCAAACAGAGATGTACAATACATCTCTTCCTTATTTTCATTAAGTGTAGCATCAATCCTAGCGCACAACCCTGTAGAACAACTGGCTGCAGGCTCCATATTGTCACGTAAGCAGAACTGCAAATGATTTATATGAGCCTTTTAAAAAGCCTAAAATATGAAATGAAAATTACTCTCCAAAGTTTAAATTAAATCCTTAGAAAACCAATGAATCATTATGAAATAAGTTTAATAGATATAAGCTAGTTTAATATACCCAAGATAATAGGACACCCTGAAAAAATTATTTCTTAGCAGGGAAATGTCTTGCACCATTAAAATGTGCTTTTATGCAAATCAGTCATTGCCAGGGTCTCTGCTGAGGTTGAAGATCTTAGAAAACTGTGGTCTCTAACAAAGCTGCTCGTATCAAGACTGCGTCTGTTTCCAGGGAATTTGCATTTCACATGGATTAGTATCGTGTTGTATTGTAACTATGGTTTTCTTCAGTACTCCAGTTATTGATCTTGACCTACTTAAGTAATTGTCACAAACACAACATATGCACTTTTCGGTCTTCTCCGTCGCTTTGGTAAGAAAAAAAAAATCTGCTTCAAACATAAATGTAAATTCTTACACATGCTCTTTGAATGCTTTCGGAAAAATGCAACAGAAATAGTTCACCCATAATTATGAGCTGTTTTTTTACAGCATTGCAGATTAAAAGCATACTGAATCATTATTACTGCTTGAATGATAAAAAAGACACACCTGCTATATCAAAACTATGAAATAAAAGCATATTCAATTCAGAGACCAAAGTTACTGAATCACTTTGTAAATTTTGTAATGGTTCCCAGCCAAGTGAAAATTTAAAGAAGCTACTTGATAATTCCAGTTGCAATAGTATGAACTAAATTAAAGAAAGCAGTAGGGTATTGCAAATCGTAAAAAAAAAAAAAAAAAAAAAAAAAAAAAAAAAAAATAATTATAATACTCTAAAATGATTGAGCTAAAGCAAATTCGACCAATTTGTATGTAAAGTGCATTTCTGCAAGGGAAGACAATGAGACCCTTAGGAAACGGCACTCTGCATAATACGACAGCACAACCCTCCTGTTGACACTCAGTCGAATCAGGTCATTGGAAAGCCTTCCGAGTCCTGTGAGCAAATCAACTCAAACCTCACAGAGGCAAAATGGGATCCGTAACTAAAAAACGTCCCTCCTCAACAGTTTCCTGTTTAAGTTCTACTTAAGTAAATTGATCTGAGAGGTCACATTGCTCTCATAACATCTAGTGTCCACTGAAAAGGAAAAACACCAATGTTTTTGACATTTTTAACAATAGCCTGTTAATTTACATGGTATTTATCATACACTGGATTGGACTGGGGTGAATATTGCACACAAGGGAAAATATCTCTGCTAAAGTGTCTCTTCTCATGGCTGAGGTTGACACTGAACAGTGTATTTATTACAACGCCCTTTACACCAGAGAATTTTAGTCTGGCGCATAACCTCGCAGTAAAAAAAAGGACTTACAGAGTGAACTGATGTGAGATCGAGGGGAGTATTCGAAATCTCATTAATCTTGTTATTTTTTTTACATCACATTGTATATATGTTCCAAGGGCAGGAAAATGTGAACGCTTCCCGATGTGCAGAGTATTTGTGAACACACAATGGCTTTCCCAATTGCAGGTACTTACTCTGTAGACATGGATTCGCCAAGCCCTCAGGACTGCCACATGTGGAATGGCACTCTGGGGCACCAGAAAGAGAGTCTAAGCTGCATTGTACAACAGTCCCAGGAGGGCAATCAGAGCTCAGACTGTGGATTATAGTCTCACTAAAAAAAGCACTTGGGTACTGTGTCTGTAAGAGCTTTTCCAAACTGTTAAAGTTCAATAAAATTCAATGCAGCAGGTGATGTGTATGTCTGGGAACAAGGAATAGAGGGGGCAATGTTCCCTTTAGTGGGTACAGCATTTAGGTTTTCTGGAGTACAGCAACAGTTCAGGTAATGTATCCCAAATGATCAACTGAAATAAAGTAGTTAAATGGAACAATTGAAGTCACTTCGTTCAATGCAGTGCCATCATATAAAAGTATGTTTGCACTGGCTGTCTGTTGTTGCATGCAAGTTCAAGGCACTGATGCTGGTGTCCAGACCAGTCACTAGATGCTCCACTCACATCTGCTCACTTCTTGACAGAATTCTGTGGTCAGCTGGTGAGTGCCCCCTTGTGGTACCTACTAGGGCTGTCAATTTAACGCGTTAATAATGCACGATTAATTTTACAAAAAAAATAACGCGTTAAAAAAAAATTACGCATTTGATCGCAATGCTTTCCTGAGAAATACAAGCTTGTAGTACCACCTGTTTACTCCAGAGGGCAGTAAGTATAATTTCATCTGTGTGAGCAACGCACAGTTTATTACAGTGAACAAAACATTAACAACACTTCAGTGGACGCACTTGAAGGAGCGCAAATGCAAACTAAGGGATCTCAAGATGTGTTTAAAGATTAAGTATTAAACTATATTTAACTTGACACAGTGACCTAATCATTTTATTTTTATGACGCAACCATGTCTGACGCAGGTCGTATGGTCTTTATCTCACAAATATTCAATTACCAACAAGGTTAAGGATGTGTCCTTTAAACTGTTTCACAGTTTTTACCCAATCAATCTTTATTATGTTTTATTTGATTTTAACATTTTTGATAACTTAAGTTAATATTTTCTGATTACTCTGTTTATTTTTCTTGCCAATTTTGTAATACATAAGTGTAAATTTATGTCTATAAATCCCCTATTTGCACTTTCTTGTAAAGACTTGAAATATTATTTAAATACTCTTTGTACCTCCAACAACTCCAAAGCATTAAAAACCATTGCACTATGTAATGAATATAATGTCTTGGCATTATTGTAAAATATATACAGTATTGTGTACTATGTATACCTCTGGCTTGTTTCTAAAAAACAAAACAAATGTCTGACGTAGGTGTAAATTGACGGGTCCTTAAACAAGCCCTCATAGTATATCTCGAACTGATTGACAAATTCACTTGTGAAATGGATTGCTGTGAACTGTGTGCCAATGATTGACATATGTTCAATAATATGGTAGTAAACAATACATTGTATTCTAAATCTGCTTTTTGTATTGTCTTATCAATTATTAACTCTTCTGCTACAGGAATGTAAGCATTTTAATTAGCTGAATATATATATATATATATATCCATCATCAACCGCTTATCCTGTACAGGGTCACGGGGGGCTGGAGCCTATCCAGCTAACATTGGGCGAAAGGTGGGGTACACCCTGGACAGGTCACCAGTCCATCGCAGGGCCACACGTATACAGACACACACTCACACTCACATCCACACCTAGGGCAATTTTTTGGAGACGTTAATTAACCTAGCCTGCATGTCTTTGGATGGTGGGAGGAAGCCGGAGCACCCGGAGAGAACCCACACAGACACGGGGAGAACATGCAAACTCCACACAGAAAGGCCGGGGCAACCGGGGTTTGAACCCACGACCTTCTTGCTGTGAGGCGACAGTGCTAACTGCTGCACCACCATATATATATATAATTTTTAAATATTTATCACTGAAAACACTTGTTAATGCAAGGTGTAAATGGGGCCTATGAAGCTCAAGAGAGTCTTAGTCTTACAGACAAACTGGTTCTATCTCATGAGCTCGACACAGTTTTAATCATTCCTAATACGTATTGTATATCGATGTGTTTTGCGATACCCAGTCCTAGTTGTGTGTGTCTCTAAAGATACTGCCCCACAAAGCGACAACGTCAACACTGTGCCAACACTGAAACTGAGAAAATGGCTTCAAAGTTTTTGATTATCTAATCAAACATAGATTACAAAATATGTTACCGGATTTTGATTATCACTCAATTTTGACAAAAGTTTAGTCATTGCATTTTGCCTTTGCAGGGTAGAATAGGTGGATCACAGATTTTATTAGTAGTCAGACATATTCATTGTGCCATGGGGGCCAAGCATCTGCAGTGCAAATATGTGACTGTATAGAACTCTATCTGCGACTGCCCGTATTTATAAGTGCCTAAAGTTGGTTATAATAAGTGGACATGGCAACACTGTCAGTGATCATGCAGGAGTTATAGTACCAATCATAAATGTAGTGGCCACTTCACCTGTTAACCACGTTCCACAGCTATTCCTGCTTGATTAATCAACAAATGATATCCAATCTTACCGAATTAGTTTGACACACAGGGAGAGGGGACAGAAAAGTGAAAAAACATACTCCATGTTGATACACATCTAAGGCAGTCAGACACCTCATCATGTGGTATTGATTTAGCCGGCCTGCACTGACTAAGCACCAATCTGATGGTGTTCACCCCACCCGTTTTTAAGCCCTTCTTCTGAGTATTGTAGCTCCATAGAGTAAGCCTCCAGTTCTGCCCTATTCACGCTCATTCTGTATTGCTGTAATGTCATAGCGACAACCCCCTGCTATTGATAATAGGGGTGAAAATCAGGTCTGGACATCAACATACATCTCATCCCTCAGGTGTTAGCCTGCTGGTAATGAGGACAGCCTCTGATTCCCCCTACCTCCCACTTCCTCTCCCATTACACACATACACGCATCCAAATGAGAAGAGGAAGGAGCTATGCTGCGATCTGCACCTGTTTTGGGCTTGATTAGATGAGAGTCTGTTGAGATGCGCTCCACATGGCACCCAATTATGTACCTGGTGCATTTGTCAAGGTACGCGTTTGCTAGTAGTTTTGTTTGTATTCATGTCACAATTCAGTTATAGTGGTATGATAAATGTTGTTCTGGCCGGTCATTATAATATATTTATTCAGGTTCAATAGAAAGGTGTATGCTTAACATCCATGCAGAACAGCACAACAGACGGATCAATATTTGAATTGCTAAAAAATTGGACATTTTCACACCTGCAGTCTGGGATGAAAATTATTCAGAGAGTGCAGATTGCTTCTGCTCTGACCATCTGACCTCTGACCTCCCCCAGTTAGAGCACCTGTGTGATCTGAATGCAGCTCCGACTCTTATTAATCACAGGGACAGAAAAAATGTCTCACTGAAATGTGATGAGAAGTGGTGTTATGTTTGAATTAGTCTCTAATTTGCACCAAGAAAAACTTATTATAAGCCACTATTAGGTATATGTCAGGAATGTGAGGCATAAACTCAAATTTACAAATCTTTGATCATGTCATAATCAAAGATGAAATGGCTACAGTTTTAATTCCACATATTACATAAGGAATGTTCCAGCAGCCTTTTCAAACAATGTTACAGTTACCACGAAAGTTAGATGATAAATTAGTCAGAGTGCACACTTTCACCTGGACCTAAATAGTAGGGTATGGAATCAAGAACCGATAGGGTTTCTAATTCAGAACCGGTTCCTTATTCAGAACCGGTTCCTTTTTTTTTACCAGAACCAAATGATTATCATGAATTTCTATTCTATTAACATTCTTGAACGTGAACCTTTATATTCATTTTTATTTATTATTATAAGTAGCATTAAAGGAAATAGAATGACAAATGCGGTAAAATGAATGACACCAACATTTTAAGTTTTAATTAATGCAGTTTTAGGAACATTAGGAACTTTGTCTTGTAAATGGTCACCATTTCTTTTAAGATTATCGCCATTTTTAACTTTTTCAATTTAAATGGTCCTGCAGTGTAACAACTTCATTTTCAAAAGTACAAATAGTATCCCATGTAATATTTAATTTCTATGAGCTCATAAATGCTTCATGCATAATAATTTGACAAAAAAATAGAAAATGCTGTTTAAAGTGTTAGATGGAGTATGGCATATCACACCACAGGACATGCTAACTTCCCAAAAGTATTTTAAACTAAACTAAAAAATGTGTGCCTACTGATCTTATCAGCTGCACTATACAGGGCAAAACATAAAATTAATGACAGTGAATGTTTGGTAAAGATTATCTCATAAAATTATATATTATTATTCTTTATATTTTGATTTATAAATGAAAACCCTGGAAAATATTTCCTCTATTCTAAGTGGAAAGGACAACAAGTAAACCACTGTAACCATTCTACCACTCCAAATTTTGGGGGGGCCACTGGGGATAATTATGTTCATGTTTACTCGTGATAATTATGTTCTTTACGTGTTATAAGCCTGCACCAAAACGCTTTTAGTTTTGTGGCCATGCTTGATTTAGAAAGATGAGACTTTTATTTAAACTATTGGTTTCGTAGTTAAATGTTCCCATTAGATGATCCAGTGGTCAACTTACCCTCTCTTTGTTAGTTTGAATCAAGTCAGACATTATTATCCTTTATTTACATTGGCAAAATAATTAATGTAACATCAGTATTATTTTTTGGTTTTGTGTATATTTGTAGTCACACATAAACCAAAGCTCCCTGTAATTCCTAAATGCAAATAATTTGGAATCTTCTTGCTGCTGTTCTTTTTTGTTTTCCGCACAATGCATAACACATTTATTTAATATCTAAAATAACAACCGGGTGTATTTTTCTTTCACATATTAGATAGGGCTATTAGATAGGCTACTTTTCCCGATTAGTGCAAATTGCCCCTCCATTATCATTTGTCTTCAACATATTTTGTAACATATACAAATATGTTATATATACAAATATATAAATGAATCATTCAAAGATAATCATATCTAATCATGACTAAAGTTCAGATTTCATTATAATTTAAAACTATATTTTAAGCCTAATAGACACATTAACAGGCCTGCATAATCCATTGCTAAAAGTGGCATTAATGTGTTGCCATTATAATGTTACACATAGCTAAAAAAAATATATATTGAGCTAAAAATAAATGAATGCAATGGTTTTCAATGGTACATGTGCATGCCAACTTACTTTTCTTCAGTTTTTTAGAACTTTGTTTCTGGCTATGTCATTGGTGTGAAAGGGAATAAAAGTCATTGTTGTTGTAGCGCCTCTAGTGTTAATTTAACCAGGAAATTGCTGTGATACATACAATGAGCTATGCAAAATAATTTAGTAAATATGTGTGTGCAGTGACTTGATTCTGTCACGACTGGTAATAATCTCCCCCACTGTTAGTTTTCCCCACTGAAAATCTAGTAAAATTCCAACAGAACCCCCTAATTCAACCTGCGATAGTTCTACACCACAACAGATCGACCTCACTATTTCAGGGGTATATACAGTACCTTTCTGGTGGAAACAAAATACATTATGCATGCTCGGCGCGTGAGGGGTTGCATTTAAAAGCCCAATGCTGTATACCATTGCCCTGGGATATTTTAGCACGTAATCAATAATTCCCCATCAACCTGAGCATAGAGACCGGCACCACCATGCTTTGATATCCTCTGACAAGTTAAACCCAGCACAGTTTTTAAAATGCTAATGGCCACCCTACTAAGAACCTGAGATGCTCTATGCTGTTTCTCGTTTTCGTTTTCAAGCAACACAATCATATGAAATTCAGAGTATTAGAGGATCAGCTATGCACTAAGTCCTTGATAGCCCTGGGTTGCATCTGAGGGGAAAACAAGGAACCTGACACTTTCAACACAGCATCTGTTCACCAACTGCAAGAAACAAAAGCACTTTGAAGGGATGACAGCACCAAATAAACTCTCCAATAGCCCTGCATATTTTCAGTCACAGGTTTATTGAAGAATGCCCTCTGGCAATGTTTTCTCTGAAAGGTACAGGAGTCAAAGACCCTGAACATTTGAACTAATGAGAGCAGTCAGGCTCTTAAGTCCTTGAACAAGCTATTGATCAATTAGCAACAGTGCTACTTTGGCATCCCACTGTGTCTCATTTACAGTTTGCTTTCATTGATATACGGATTCTAGCAAGAACAAAAGGCATTCCTTGGAGAAAAGAGAATTTTTCACCACAAGAATGAAAACATAAAGAGTTACAACTCTTTTTTGTTTCTTTTCTTTCAACTTAAAATTTATTTTTCTATCTCATCACTGAGGCACTAAGGTAACCATATCAGCAGGGGTTCGATATGGTGCAACTCAAAGGCAATCAAGACATAGTGACATTGCTGCTCGGTGCACTGTGAACGCTCTTCAAAACCTATTTCTGTCACCTCTTCCGTAAAGTTTAAACTCAAATATCACATCTGAAGATTTGTCTTTGTGATAGAGGCCAGTGTTATGATCAGGAACTGTTTCACACAGTTAATTCTGCATAAGGAAGAAAGTATGGGTTTGTAATGACAGAAATATGAGTAAATTATGAAAGAGTTTTCATTTTGGGGTGAACGTACAGGAATTAATTTTTTTGTTTACATGCAGGATAAGATGGATATAAAAATGACATTTAGCCTTTAGCTCAACTGTTAGAGCATTGCATTCTAATAACCAAGGTCATGGGTTCAATTCCCAGGGGACACATTCTAATAAAATGTATACATTAATGGCATTACAATTTTCTTTGTAATAAAGTTTATGCCAATTACAATGTATTTGCCGATCACATGCTGGTGTTACTGTACAGTGTAGGTGTCAACTGGAATTTTCATTGAATACCTTTAACAGCTAAACCAAAAATGTAATTCTACACAGCATGTTTACTTTTGCTCCTGCTTTAAGCACTTACAAGATTAGATATTTTTTACTGTTTTGATGAAAATTAAAAGCTATCCAACAATGTGTGAGAACCTCAAAAGTTCACTTGGCGCTTTAACAGTTGGAAGCAGTGAGATTAATGTGTTCCAGATTCAACTGAGCTTAAAGGTATTTGGAGGAATGATCTCTTCCCCCTTTAGTAAGCCTTACGGCGGCTGACCACTGATACTGAATTATTTCTCTCACTTTGTGGTCTTAGACTCCAGAGGCCAACTGTGGACATCCATCTGTGACTGAGACAACACACTCCATCTTCACCTCATGATGCAAGAATGTGACATCGGACAAGGCCACAGAGAGAGGTCTGTGGCTGACAACATGCATCACCTCATCCGCATCAGCCAAAACATAAGGGAATATCACAGACACTGTTGTAATTGGTGCTTCCTTTATCAATGCTTCACGGCAATTGGTTGCAGGGCAAGATGTTGGTAGAGATATCATGTCACAACAGATGAGAACATTTACAATTATATATTTAAGTTCACCCAAAAATATAACTATGGAATGTGGGTCTTGTACATCTAAATAATAGTGCTGTCAGTTGATTAAACATTTTAAACTCGATTAATCGCATAAAGTTTTGTAGTTGAACGCGATTAATCGCAGATTTTGAAAATGCTTAAATTTGACATTATATATAATACTTTTCCTTTCAAAATGTATTTATTACTATATTAGGAAAGAAAACTGAACAATATGTAACAATAACATAATTTATTAACATTTTCCAAACAAAGCCTTTCAAAATATAACGATAGAAATGCACTAAAATAGCACAAATTCAAGTAACATTAAACATTTCCCAAAGTCTATGTGGGAGTTTGACTAATTCAAAGAACTAGTCTCCCCATAGGTTGCATATTCATTGCAATGTTCATTAAATATCTTAAACTTCCATCCTCCACAATATTAATCTGCCAGTAGACTGTGGCTTTCTGCTTTGCTGCAGCAATTTTGGAGCCTTGTCCATGATTCGCATCAGAGTGTCAACGCCAGCACCACTTTGAACTCTACATGAAAAGCACTTGCAGACAAAAACGTCTCATTCTGCGTTTTGTGATAGCTAAGACTTGGCGTGCTTCTGTGGTAATTAAAATGTGCCTTACATAGGCTGAAAAATACTTGATTTCTATCAAAAGTCCCATCTGGGCTTGTTTATTACATCAAATAGCATTAAGAGCTCCTTTCTCCTTCATTTTATCACTGACAGGGAAGCGCTGTTGTGTGTGTTGTGAAGTGTGCATCAGTGAAATGACTCTGGGCAGACACATTAAAAAGGTTCTGCTCTTCCAACAAGTGTTTATGCTGGTTTGTGCTGTATTAATGGTACATGCATTAATTGCTAATAAGACAAATTTATGCGTTAAACTTTTTGAATTAATCGCATACATTAATGAGTTAATTCGGACAGCTCTAGTAAATAACCATCTATAAGTATGCTTGTATGCTATTTTTAAGGGATAGTTCACCCAAAAATTACAATTCTGAAATTGACTCACCTTCTTGTTGTTCTGTCTTGTTGTTGTTGTGTGTCTCTCTTCCTTCTGTGGAACACAAAAGGAGATATTAGGCAGAATGACTGCATCAGTCACCATTCATTTTCATTGTATGGAAAAAGATTAAAGAGACAAACATACTGCTTAATTTTTTTGTTCCAAGGAAGAAAGTCATACAGGTCTGTAACAACCTCAGGGTGGGTAAATGAAAAAATAAATACATTTGAGTGAACTACCCCTTTAAAAAGGAATACAATTTTACTGTATTATAGATGCCTATTTACATATACAAGAGCTAGACCCACTTTTCCAATTGTTTCTTTCGTTAAAGTAGACTAAGTGACAAATTGCACCCATTTTGAAACAAGAAAAATGGCAAAACAAACAAAACATACAAAGACGTAGATCAGAGTGGTATCGTTCTATCTAACATTCTTCTCTTTGTCCTCTGAATTATACATTTACTTTTAAAGAATGGTCTGATAAAATCAACTTGTTTTTCTATTCTTTAGCAACACGAGCAGATTGCTAACATTTTTTAACCAGTTGTGGCTATTATAACCAAGCTCGTAAATTACCTGTCTAGACAGATAGGAGCAGTGCAGCACGGTAGCAGGTTGAAATTAATGAACAGACCACAAAAACAAGTTTGTTTTCAAGTTGTCAGGTTCCATGAGCCACTAACACATGCACATTTTAGGCCTTTGCACACCAAAGGCAATGCGATTAAGAGAGACGAATCGCCGACGAATGGCCCTTTGCCATAAAATGTGACATGAATTTGGCACTATTCAATAAGCAATTTTACCCTGGTTCAGTTGGCTCAACGCACCTTTAAGCTGGTCTAACACTTCTACATAGGAGAGCCTATAAGCTTAGCATAAAATAGCATAACGCGGCAGTCCCATAGATATTCTATGTGCGGTACACTGGCGAAGAGACAAGAAGCAATTTTTTTAAAAGGATGTCTATGGAGGATGTCTACTTCTGTGACGAAACAGCTCATCACTTAATGAATCAACAGCCGGTCTGCCATCTACAACATTTTTTAAATGAACTACTGTATGTGTGTGCAACAGGTATGTGGCAACAGTTTATGGCTCTCCCTATTTTATATATATATATATATATATATATATATATATATATATATATATATATATATATATATATATATGCATACAGTGACTTACTGTCGTAACACTAGTTGACCATTTCAATGTCTTTCTAGCAAGTCAATCCTGGGAAGCTATTTCTATTCATGGAAGTGCAGCTCCTATTTCTCCAAAACAGCTGGTCAAGATTACGATTGAATAACATACATAAAATAAGCAGTACATTGTGAAATTCTTTACCTCAGATTATGGCAAAAAATTATGGCAAAAAATTAAATTTTCCCATCTTGTATAGATAATGCACATACGTGTTAATGAGTTGATTGGCAGTCAATGTCTATATCTAAAAGGTGATTGGCTCTTTTACCTGTAAGGTGGGACTTCCTTTTACATCCGTTGTCCATTGGGCGTTTTCATTTCTCCCATTCATTTAAAAAAAAAAAGTGGCCTGTCTCATCTAAATAGTCTCTGCCCTTACGCTCTTTCCAATGGTCCACCCTATGGCCTCTTGACAAGTTTGCAAAAAAATAAGACAAACAAACGAGCTTTCTTGCAAGTGGATCGAAAAAAAAAATGTGTTCTCTACAAGCTCCTGCAGCAAGGAGTTTGTTGTTGATTTGCTCAATGAGAAAGAAAGCATTTGAGACACTCACAAACTATTTCAGTTCACTTGTTGGACAAGTTGACTGACTGGGATTATTAGATTATTAGAAATAATGGAGTGTAAAAATAAATAATATTAACAATTAAAGCACGTTATCATTTGGTAAAATACTGATTATATACCAATACGCATACTGTATATACTTGTGTTAAGTGCAATTGTTTACAATCACTGCATGTAACAGGTAAATGTTGGGCAAGGAGGAGGCGGGAACCAGCTGAACAGTAAACATAAACTTTAATGGTAAACTAGGGATGGGCAAATCAATACTAAAGTATCGATACTTTTGATACTGATGTGGTATCCAGAATATCAATCCTCACATAAAAATATAAATATCGAATATTGTTTTCTTAACTAGTGATCTTATTATTTCGATAACATGAATATTATTGCATTTCATAAACTCTGAAGTGGAAAAATATGATTATATTAGCAAATAGTTGCATGGCACTGGAACAATTTTTTCTTCCGCTCATCTTGAAGCGCAGAAATGCTAAAATACACCAGCAGTCAGACAGCGCTCACCCTTTCTCTCATTTCAGTGCTTGTTCAAAGAGGGACCAAATGCTTTCTTGAGGAAATGACAGAAAAATAGCATCTGGAATTATTCACACCAAGTAATGACAAATCTATACATGACATTTACTATAATGGGCTTATGACAATTTTTACAGGTTTATTTAAATTTATTAAGTTTTATACAATTAACCATGGTTTTACTACAGCATTACTGTAGTATCCAAATGGTAACTTGATTTTAGTAATAGTAACCATATATTAATATCTATGGATAATTTTTGGGTTTTATTTGTGACTTATTCTTACTAACGTTTAAAGGGTAAACAAAGCAGCCTAATAATATTCTGTTTAGGCCTAATTTTATCAAATGAATTCGTAAAAATTGGTATCAATATCGGCGATATTGGTTAAAGGTACTTGTTATCGGATGGAAAAGAAAAGAAATGGTATCACCCATCCCTATGGTAAACTCAAAACCAACATAAACAAACGTGCAGCGTGGCCAGCTGCATCACTCTCTATTGTTTCTCTCCCACACTGATGCTCTGGCATTTTTTATAAAATAACACATTGCAGTGCACTGCAAGTCCCAGCAATAGTATTAATATTATTCATATTTGGCAAAGAAAAACACTTAGAACCATTAAGTTGTTTATTAAAAAAAAGGTGATACAAAGGTAAAGATGCCGCAATATATATATATATATATATATGAGGACTCACGTAACATTAAAGGCAAAGGTAAAAAATGCAGCAATATGGAATAAATTATGAAGACAGTCCACATAAAATCAAAAAAAATGTTTAAAGGTTATGCAAAGCAGTAATGTAGCAATATCATTTACATGTTGAGAACCCAAAAAAGAAAAAAGCTTTTCAGTTTTTAAGGCATTCATTGCAAATGAAATACACATTCTTTCTGCTGTTTCAGAATTTCTTCCTCGAGTTACTTCAGTGTTTCATGTCAGTGGTAAAAAGATTTCTGTGCTTTAGTGGCACCTGTTGCACGGTTTTGTAACTGCACCAGTGCCTGACATGTGATTCACAGCTGATATTTTATTGGTCGGGCACTTCTATGCTTGGCGAAAAAAAACTTGCGGTACTTTCCACTGGCCACTCAAAAAGCCACTCAAAGCATCTCACAACACTAGGGAACAGCTTGCTTCATGCCACTATCAATCCCACAATTCACCTCGCGAGCATGGTGCTCAGCTTCCATAGGCATGAATTGAAAACGCTCGCTCAGCTTCACTCACAACGCACTGGAAATGTATGGTCAACGTAAAAAAAAAGTTTCACTTTGTCACGGTACGATTCTCTGTAAATGGTAGATCCAGGTGAGAATGGCTCGTTAAAAATCTACTGTTTCGATTCAATATGTTTATCGTAGCAAGAAATCGCATTGAAAATTGCAGTTTGGTGTGCAAAGGCCTTTAGTTGTTAGGGTCTGCTCTATGTGATTTGGCTGCCCTCTACTAGTCTAATCAATTCAAGGGATACTATGAACCATTAGTTAGCTTGACCAATGAAGCTTATAATTTGGCATATGCATTGCTCTGACAACTATAAAATTACAGATATAGTCTACAAAAGCTAAAGAAGAACCCAAATGCCCAAATTGGCTCTGAAGAAATCCAGATTTCCAGAAAGTTCTGAAACCTTGTGCTTGGTTTGAAATCTTACCAGCAGACTGACAAAAAATATTGCACAGAGTGACAAAAGAGCAAGAAAAATTTCACCAAATTGGTAGTCTCATTAGTTATTTTCATCTGCATATGCAGTGGCTGTGTTTGCTGTGTTTGATTGCTTCGCATCACTTTCTCACTGGGGTCGACCCAAGATGTCAATGACTTTACATCAAGACACTCTATTGGAATTGTCAAAAGTGGGGATACTGAAAAACATGATAAAAAGACCCAGGATTTAGAAAGCTTCTAAAGGTGAGATACTCTACCTGGTCTTTAGCTTAATGATCCAGTCTTGCACAGACTTCTAGGGTTACAGCAGCAAGAACAGCAAGCTGCAGAAACAAGGGTGCATTAGCTGTGAAAGATCCCCTGCAGCATCTGCAGGCCAGGGAAATGCACCTGGGGATATAACGCTGGGTCAATTACCGGCATTTTGCTCTAGGCCCCCTGCTACAGTGAAGGGTCAGGGGATATGAAAGACCAATCAATGCAGCCTACTAAGGGACCCATGTCAGAGGACTTCCTGGGCTGACCACCCCTATGTGTTTGACGGACTCATTTGCTCAAACACCCTACCTTCCTTCCATGGGATGCCTTCAACCATTTTTTTAAAGAATGGAGAATGTACAACATAGATGGTACAAATTGAACACAAGGTGGAAGAAAGGGTTGAACAAAGGGAAAAAATTATGGAAAGAGAGAAAAAATGCCCTACGGTCACCCGTCCCGTCCCCAAGCTTGGCAGCAGTTCAAAAGAGCACTTGTGCTGTTTGATTGACACTACTCTGTGGAGAAGACATTTTTCAATGGTGGACAAGGTTCTCGTTTGGTAATCTCTCATGGGGCTACAACTTCCACAGCCTCTTCCAGACAGTGAAGGGTAACATGTCAGGTGGACACACACCTAATCAGGCCTGCCTCACAAAGAGCTTTTTAAACTAGTGTTTATTTAGTTCTTCTCTACGAGGCTCTTGTAGAACACTTTCTTGTAGAGCACTTTCAGTGTACTTTGCACACCATGCTACATTCTTAACAATTCTTTGACAGAACAAACCAAGTGTCTTGTCTTTTTGGCTCCCAAAGTGAGAGTGATAATGCTGGCAGCAACCTGTGTGAAACTATTAGCATCAGAGTCTTCGTCCGTAGTTCGGAATACATTACAGCTAAAGTCTCTCATTATTAGTTCTCTCATCAGAACACGCCGATTCTTAATCTTTCAGTTTAAAAGGTTCATTCAGTCCTATTAGTTGGCATGCTTGTGGTTTGTCAGAGCCTCATTAATGGGTAAGCCTGATATGTGGCCCTGCCGGTTCCACTTCGGTGGTCACATCTGCTTGTATGCACTAACCCCCAGAATCACAGAGGTGTCAAATTGAGGAGCACACCAAGCAGGTATTAGCATATTGTCACTTTTGCCATTAAAAGCAAAACTGAGGAGATTATGATCCCATTTAGAGAGGGAGAATGACACACAGACATGAATGATGGCACATCATAATATCCTTAATAAAAGGGGAGCAGAGAGGAAGTATGGAGATGCATACATAATACTGAGTCTAATCAGAGCTCTTTCTTTTTCTCGTTCTCTCCTTTTCAGTCGTTTTCACTTGTGCTTCTCTGCCACTGTATCTCCCTCTCGATATCTTATTAGGTTATATGGACAATTGAAGAACTAACCTTATGGAAATTACTTGGCTGTGAGATTGAGTTTATGTAGTGGTCCCTGAAGGCAACACTGATTTGTTTATGAAAGACTTTTTCCCATCCATGAAAAATTATTATTGTGGTATTAAAACATTGTTTGGTACATGATAATTATATATTTTTTTAAATCCAAAAGAATGTGCTGCTTGATGTAACTAAACAAACCCTTCATGAAAAAAACTAAAAACATCTGAAACCAAACTAAGTTGCTTTGTTGGTCTAAAACTGGTCTAGCTGATAAAGCAGCCTGGTCAAGCTGGGCTTAAAGTGGTCTAGCTGATCTCCCAGCCAGCCTGGTGCTCAGTTGGTTTTACTGGTCTTTGCTGGCCTCCCAGCCTAACCATCTGAAAAGTGTACAAAACCCATCTAAAACTAGCCAATAGACCAGCCGGACCAGGCTGGTAGACAAGCAAACTAGCTTAAGTTGGTAAAAGCATTTTCCTTTTTCTTTTCAGCAGGGACTTATTGTTCTGCAAGGCACAATTTCACCACCAATGTGTATATAGTCCATATGTGATCTTCTGTATACTTCACAGGCCATGATGATATGGGCTAAGTGAGACAGTAAAACCTTTGCGGCATAATGGAGCACATCCTCTTATTATCCTACAGGGCAGTGTTAGCCCATATTATAAACAACAGGACAGAACTAGTGATAAAGAGTGGGTATAAAGCGTTCCTATAGGAAATCAACAGCACTTCCACAGAATCTAAAGTGGAACTTGTAATATGTTCGCTGTTTATATCACATTGGGATTTTTTTTCTTCTGTGCAGACATTTATGTAAGTGATTTTATTGCCTGAGCCTGCATCATGGGGATAGAGATAGCCATGATTATGAGATTAGACAAGCAAAAACAGATTCTCACATTGAATATTAGAATGCAGGGGGATAGGGGGACGCTGATCTTGTAATTTAACTTGAGCATGTGTGTGTTTATTGGAAAACTGGTGTCTACACAATACCATGCAGGTGTTGAAAATAAATGTGATATGCAAACCAATCTGCCACATAAACTTAACCTTTGAGGAATGTACTCTACACAAAGTGCCCTCTCCATACCACAAACACACATATTTGTGTAAAGCAAGTATTTAAGTTGTGGTACCGCCACAATGGTATGGTGTTCTGGGTAGTTGCTAGGTGTCAAAAGAGTAAATTAAAGGATATTATGGCTGTTTTATTGTCCGCCAAGCAAATCTCATGTCTAGTCACTTAAAAAAGGAAAACAATTTTACTAAATAAGTCACCATGTTATGGTATAATCCATGTCCATAGCAACAGTGCAGGATGAGTTCCACACTAATGTTTAATACTTAGGGATAGGCATATTGGAAATCCCTTAACCCTGTATGCGCAATAGCAATTATGACATTTATGCAGTTATTGATCCTAAAACTTCTTGTCTTTTACCTTGGAGTTATCTTTAGTTTCCAAAAAAATAGAAAGCAGTGTTAGAACAAGACAAACACTGTGTAAAGGGATATGGGAAAGGAGGAGGCGAGAACCGGCTTGACAATATAAATAATATTTTAATGAGGAACTTTAACAAAAGACACAAACACACACATGACGGTCAGCTGACGGTAAACAATCTCTCTCTCGTCGCACCACCTTCCGCACCACCTTTATCCCTCTCAGAGGCTTAATTAGCCTGATAAGGGACCGGGTGTGTGTAATCACGACCCGGCCCCGACCTCCACCCCGTCACACACTGGTATAGAGGATGAAATGGAACCACAGCAGTGAGATTAAGATGTGTTGGTCTAATACATTCTGAAATAAGATAGATGAGGAATTTCACTTTAACCCTTTATGCTCTAAAGGTCTTTTTTAAAAAAATGCTGTTTCAGTGGCATGACCAAAATTAAAGGCTTAAAGTATAACTCTACAAAAAAAAGGGTCAGTTGTTTGGCATCATTTTAAAGAAAACTTTTGAAATGCTTTAATTATATAGATTTGGATAAATAATGAGAACCTCAGCCTAAAATAATAATAACAATAATAATAATAATAATAATAATTAATCCAAAAATTTACTTTTTTTCTTATTTTTCTGATTTTTCAGTGTAAATAAGGTAGCTCTGAAAACTATTTATTAAATTGGAGCACTTCTGATTTGTCTGCAAATTTCAAAGCACTTGTTCAGTTTTGGTCATAATGCCTACATGCACTGTAAAGTACAGCTTCTAAGCTTTAAAACTATACATATTTAGTGTTGGTCAAGACTGTAGTTATTCATATTTCAATAATTATATTGTTCTGCAGGTTAAACTGGACAACATTGAAAGACTATGCCATGCTCAGCAGCAGAATGACATTTTAATGGCCATGGGTTCATGGGTAATGATTTATTCAAATGAACTGGACTCCCAAGCCTCTAGAAGTGTTATATAGAAATTTTTTCAAAATCTGAAATGTGAATACATTAATAGCACAATCGTATTTATGTTGGAATTATCTGTTAAAATATAAATGACTCATATTTATTAGAGGATGTTTCATGCAATATGTGTTTTTATTTTTTAGTTAGAGCAAATAATTAATTACAGTTCATTCAATTGTCTTATCATCTTCAAGACAAAAGTAATGAGACAATGTGTTTCCAAAAGACTGATGTGTTAATAGTCTATGGTTGTTTGTTGTATATAATTTGGATACATAAAGCACTGCTCAAACTGCATTTTATATTAACCCTTTATTACAAAAAAAAAAAAACATTTCAGTAAAAATATCTAAACAACTAGTTGCATTTACTAAAGAAACACAATGACATTAGTAAGTCTTATTTTAATCTAACTTTATATATATAGTTGCATTTATCTGAAATCAAGATTTAATATCTCATGTCATATTGCTTCTCATTTAAATGTATCTTGTTTTGAGGATGTTTCAATATTTTACTGGAAAACAATCAATTAATTTAAGAATGGTTTACCACTACCCAGTATATGGGCTCAAATGTATTCACATTTTAATCAAATGCTCAAAGCTACTCAAAGCTACTCAAAGCTGTGTGACACACCTCTGCTGGTCTGCCTGAATTAATAGGTTTTAGACTGAACTGCTAGACAATGTTTAGAGGAATGCTTTGAGAAATTATGTTCTGAGAGCAGTTTTGCGGTTGCACTGCTTATGCTGATTAGGATTTTCTAGGATCTCAGTAAATCTCAATACGCATACAGGGGCACATGTGATGTCAGTAAGTTTTATAGCTCTGCTCCAGAGACACAGAAATAGAGAGCTGCTGACTCTACAATTGTGTTCCCTCACTGCTATTACAATCTCCTTTATCTCCGATGCTGCCGACAGCCTGAGTAATTAACGAGGGTGTGCTCTTGATGTAATTTAGCTTGCTCAGGGTTGAGATACATTACATCAGACTATATGGTTCGGGCATCTGTGCATCAAGGCCTTCTTTCATCGATTCAAAATCAAGGCATATGTTCAAGAAAGAACTCATTACAACCAATAATTCACAATGTTTTAATTGCATTGAAGATGTTTATTTTGGACTTGAAAGCCTGCTCGCTAGAACTGCTATAGGATATATATTAATTGAGCAGGCTTGTTGTCAAATGCAGTAGTTGTTATATGTTCCTGCTAGCATGCTAACTGTTTTCCATGAGACTCATTAGCAATTCTCAATGGTTTGATGCCCTCCCTTTAGTAAGAGCAGTTGCCTAAAGGCTTCATGTAAACCTACAGAAGAACTGGCCATGGCTACATTTCTGCACCAAAGGTGAATTTGTTTACTTGCTAGCATATGTGTTTGCGGTAAATCGTTGCCATCTTAGACTCCTAGAGCATTCCTAGGTGTTCTAATTCAGTGACAAAGGAATCAATTTGCTTTCACAATTAGTGTTTACTTTTCTTTGGTATCCAAACATTTAAACACTAAAGCCAACTCGTGGCATGCACACTGGGCTTAGCATTCGCATAAGTTGCAACAAGTTTTGTAATTGGCAAGATTAATATCATTTACAGTGTACCGATGCAAATTGTCCTCTCAGCACATAAATAATGGAGTGCGAGCCATCATTTTGAATTATTCATCTCAAAATATCCTTTTGTGCAAATTTTAATGACCGGGGGCAAATCTAGATTTGTGACAACAGCAGTATGCCAGCGTAATTAGCGAGCACAGCAGCGCACACTTAATTGCTGTGAGAAAGTTCCTCGAAGCCAGCAGGCTTTGGAACAGGGGGCTGAAATAAACACGGGAGTGGAGGTTAGTTATGGAAGACCCATAAAGAAAACGCTCCATATTCGAGGCTCAATGGCTTAACTCCATGGTACTCTGCGCACGTACCGGCTCTGATCACCACTCATGAGAGGAATATTGATGTTGAAAATTAATTACTTGTTTTACATACATCTGGATAAAGCCCTCGGAGGGAGAGCAAGCTTTGGGAGTAGACTTTGACGGAGGTGGGAAATTAGAACGGGGCTTTGAGAGCTAAGTTGATGTGTGCACTGGGGAACAGACTAACAAAGACTGAGATTGCAGATGATTACAATTAGAGTTACTGGTGGAGTTGTTGAGCAGCAATTATCTAGGAACATCCAGGAAAAAACTAATTTCTATCAATCTTCACTTTTAATAAACACTACTTTTTGTCAAAAGAAGGAAGCTGCAATCAGTAGAGAAAGACAATATTTTCTGCCAAGCATTTTCTTCTCCATATTTAATTTAGCATTTTCTATTTTTAAAGCTTTATGTTAAAACAAAATTGAGTCATCGGTTTTAGACAGTAGGCTATATGACTAATTTGTCCAAAATAGTATTTTATATTTAGTATAATAAAAAAAAATAATGGGCGGCACGGTGGTGCAGTGGTTAGCACTGTCGCCTCACAGCAAGAAGGTCATGGGTTCAAACCCCGGTTGCCCCGGCCTTTCTGTGTGGAGTTTGCATGTTCTCCCCGTGTCTGCGTGGGTTCTCTCCGGGTGCTCCGGCTTCCTCCCACCATCCAAAGACATGCAGGCTAGGTTAATTGGTGTCTCCAAAAATTGCCCTAGGTGTGGATGTGAGTATGAGTGTGTGTCTGTATATGTGTGGCCCTGCGATGGACTGGCGACCTGTCCAGGGTGTACCCCGCCTTTCGCCCAATGTTAGCTGGGATAGGCTCCAGCCCCCCGTGACCCTGTACAGGATAAGCGGTTGAAGATGAATGAATGAATGAAAAAAAAATAATATTTTAAAAGTATTTTTCTATCACTAAAAAAATATTTTGTCTCAGTACAACTCTTAGTTGTAACCATACACTATAATGGATTTTTATGGTAGAGAAAACACTTAAAATGAAATAATGTGTTTCTCCTAGTATTACAGTGTCGTTGTTTTGTCAGAAAATAGTGTTTATCACAAGGGAAATTTAACAGCCGGAATCTCACACAACTCACTTGAAAGGTGTATGTTTCAGGTCCATCTTCCCGGTTTGTGAAACATTTTCGGCAGTTTGGGTGTGAGACACTAAAATACGGGACAAACAGCATCCTGTATGGATTTCATATGGAACGCAACTTTGTTCCCGCACATTCGGGACGATTCCGTATTATATGGGACGGTTGGCAACCCTAGAGACATTGGTTCAACCAATGATGTAGGGTTGGGAAGGGACTGTCTGTTTGTTACTTTACTTTTAACACTAACATAATAAGTTATGAAGACTCAAAGTAATCCCTCTTTGTGATATTAGTTGTGGAAAGGCAGCAATGCTAACAATGTGTCTTAACAAGACGTGACACGATAAATGACAAGCGGTGCACTGGGTAGCCTCACCCACAGTGAAATTTCTTTGGTCCAAAATCCAACTGCACTTAGTATAATAAATCATTCACTATGTTGTCATCTCAGCATTTTTGCTTTCAGACAGGTCAGACACATTCCTTGATGCTGGAGCTGAGTGTATTTCCATAGATGTTAAGCATTATCAATTAGGCCTATATTACTTGCATATCTGCATACTTCCACCTATGGATGCAATTAACCCACTAAGCATTATAGCAGATCACTGTGCCTACTGCTAATATTTACATGATACATTCGAATTAGAACCAACACATAAACATAATTTAAAGACATTACCTTGACTATACAAATCTAGTATGCACTTAAAAAACAAACCACCATTTTACAGTCCTAATTGCTATTTGTATGCATTGTGTTCCCATTAGAGACATCTTGTACTTTTGCTTTGCTTTACTACTCTTTGTCTTTCTCTCTTTTTCTCACCTGCCTCTTTTTTTCTGTTAATTACCTCTAACAAACAACTCTGTATCATGACAGGCATCCAGATCCTTTTAAGCTATGTAGGCTGTTCACCTACCCTTGTCTCAGGCAGAGGAAGGGCTGGATTGGACCTTGCAAAGAGCAGCATTGATCTGTGCAGTGTAATGATGGCTGAGAGACTGGCTGCATCAGGGACTGATTTAGGCGCTGCAGCTGGATTAAGGCAGCCATGGATTGCCATCGATTTCTATCTGATACAATCATTTCATTCAGACTCAAATCTCCTGCATGGCAGACAGAGACAATCCCTGCAAAGATCTTTTAATTCCTGCCACGGACCTTCATCTTAGGCTCCCGATCACTACAAGTTTCACAAGTCTGCCCGGTTAAAACCTATTGTTGTTCTGGCTATTACTGCCATAACTTATTAATTAAGCCAGAGCAGAAGATTAAGAACTTGCTGGTCCTGAGGGGCTCTGCTTCCTCCAAGATCAGGCAGAATGTAGTGTTTGGCAGATATACGCTTAACACCAATTGGTCTTGCTTATCCGCTGTGGTTTACTGATAGAAACAATATTTTTGGTTCACTTTGCGCTCTCTAGGGAGACTGAAGAATATTTGAGCATTCTTGGGAACATTTATAACTGTTCATTTACTTCCAACTAGTCAACTTAAATCTTTCTTAAGGTGTTTTCCATGAAATGGTGGGGGTTTGTTTCCATATTCACTAGCAACCCACAATCTTGAAAAAAAATGCTAAAATAGTGTTGTGCCATATTTAAACTAAGTCATTGTGATTCTTTTCAGCACAAACGTGACTCCTTCTATCTAAATTAGGCTTGTAATTGTGGAAGCTTTGAATCGCAAGGTGAAAAATAATTTTCACTAGGTAAAATTTGTTAAGGTGCTTTCCTGAGCCTATATCCTACAATTTTCTTTTCTTGGGTAAAAAAAAAAAAAAAATCTCAAATTATTTTTTTCTCTTTGAATTTTTTTCTCCTCAAGATGCAACATATAATAATTTTTTTCTTGCTTGCTAACAATTAGCATGAGGTACCAACCTCGGCCGCCAGGTGCCACTAACAGTAAGTATGAAACAGAATGTTTGTAGTACTTTATTTTTTGAGAGAAAAAATTCAGAAAGAAAAAAAATTGCCTGACAAAAAAAAAGAAAAAAAATTAGGATATAGACTCAGGAAGGCACAAAAACCTACAAAAAAAATATATATATATGTTTTTAATCTAGTGATTTGTTTTTTCATCTTGTGGTTCAGGGCTTCTGTATTTTATGGATTGTGTCTAATTTGCCTGGTGCATTTTTACCCCAACCCCCCCAGATCAGCTCTGTTTGAGAGTAAACATTTCATTTGCAGCAGTGGATCTATATCAAAGTAACACCCCACTGAGAGTTGATCCATTTCCCTTCATCCAGGTTTCTTTCAGCTTATTATATCCATCTCCTATAATGCAGATCAATTACAGCCTCATGTATCACACTGTCATGGACAGCCTTCTTATAAATTGTACACTTTTAGTCCCATATATGTACCAGGGCAGTGATTCACCCTTATGCATGAAAGCAAACAGGAATGGAATTTATTGATTTCACCCAGTCTATGTACGCTCACACAGCAAACCAAATTCACCAATTTCGATGTTCTGCTTTTTGGTGAGATTAACTTTTTCACATGTACTTTCAAATGAGGCCTAGTATCTGAAACTCTAAACAGGCGATGTTCCTAAACTGACACGAATGCATAACACAGCCTATCCTGGCATGTTCATCATACAGTAACATACACATATTTTTCAATAACACTTAATCTGATGTCACAGTTTGTTAGTATATTAATTTAGAATGTAACTTTGCACAAGTTTAAATCATTAGCATTAAGCTAGCATTAACATTTTAGCTTCTGTTGTCAATTTTCAAAGCAAATGTCTCATTCAAGACAACGTACATCAATATAGATAGTAAATAAATATATTTTCAAACATTTTTGTTAATACTTCATATAGTGCTGTTCATACAAGTCATATTATTTTGACTTAAAAATCACATGAATTCTTATCTGACTGCTCTCTCTAATGTAGAATGGTAAAATTTACATTTATGCATTTAGTAGACACTTTTACTAAAAGCATTCAAATGATACATTTTATCAGTTTGTTTGTTCCCTAAGAATCAAGATCAACAAGACTGGAGAAATATTCCCCTTTACAAGCCTGCCCAACACCTGCCGATTAAGAAAACTTTGCCTCCACCATTACATTTACCCTTATAATTGATTTATTGCAATCAACTGGAAGGAAAGTGGAATTCGGGGACCGTCTATGTGCTGAGCAAAGGCACCTTGGGACTGCAACAGATAGTTCACAGCCTCCCATCAATTTCCAGATGACAGAAACAAGAGCTACAGGGGAAAGGTGCAGAGCTAGAGAGCGGAGAAGATAAGGGAAGCTGGGCAGTCAAGAGGGTCTCTAAGGTGTGTGCTAGTTAATTAGCTTAGTACGAAAACAATCAGCCTATCAAGCTAAACAATGTTATTAGACCATCAGGGCCTCCTGAGGCTCTGTCTGTCTGTCTCAAGCCTCCAGTTCATTATCGCACCTTTCCTCTGATCCCTTTGACAGCAGTTGTTTTAGCTATGTACAGGTCTGTGTATGTTGTTACCAGGGTTGATGTGGCATTCAGAATTTAATTAACACTATACAGCCTGAAATGAAGGCTGCAGTCAAAAATGTATATAAATATCAGTTTGCACTTTAAATTATCAACCCATAACCTGTACCAACCAACCACAATATGGCACAAATGCACAATTTTGACAATTAATTCACAAAAGTAAATAAATATTTGGTGACATTAAATATATTTGTTTTTTCCTAAGAACTTAAGCTTTCATTTGCACCTAAATTTGTGTACTGTAATTTGTTCCACTAGAGATATTCAACAAAGTATAAAAAGTACCAACCAACCCTGGTCTCCCCTTTATTTTATTATACTTAATCATTTTAGATTTTTTTATGGAACATGGTGGTGACTAGGGTTGCCACTTTTGAAAAGTTCACATAGATGCATTGTCCTTAGTTAGTTGGCTGATGAAGGGTTTTGTTGCAAATGAAATGATGTCCATTTCAAGAGTGTAGTCCATCAATAGACAAAGATGATGCAGGCAGAGACCAATGAGGTGCATCGCAGTTAAACCGGCAGGTCATTTCGGTGAGATTCGGTGGGGTCCATCCTAAGTCCAGGCAGTGGCATATATCCGATATCTTACAGTTGGAGTTGGCATCAGTTCATCCTCTGAAGTCCATTGTAAAAGACTGAAGTGATGTCTGGCTAGCACCAGCTGCATTTAGTCATCATCACTAAGAGACACATAGCAGTGGAGTACGACACCAAGCAGGAACGGAGCTGGATCTGGCCGGCTCTGGTGACCTCAGGATATGAATCCCCAGGTTGAGACATGGAAAGAAATATAATAATATTTGCGTAGATGTCATTCAATTTTATAAAGAGTTATAGTTCATGATAGATGTTTCTGGTTCCGGCAGACCTAACAAAATCAGCCTAATTGTGAGTTGATGGATAAATTAGGTGTTTGACTGTAAAGTAACCCAAGACGTTTGCCTGGCTAAATAGATGAGTCTTTAGTCTAGACTTAAACGGAGTGAGTGTGTCTGCATCTGAGCAGTGTTAGGGAGACTTTTCCATGGTTTAGGAGACAAAAAGGATCTACCTCCTTTTGTGGATTTTAATATTCTAGGAACTATAAACAAAACTGAATTTCGCGATTGTAATGAATGTGATTGAATAGAGTGTGTCAGAAGGTCACTTAAGTACTATTTATTGCACTTGCTGGACATCCTCCCAGTAATGTGTTACAATAATCTAGTCTTGAGGTCTTGAATGCATTAATTTGTTTTTCAGCATCAGCAACAGAGAGCATGTGTAGTACCTTAGTAACTGAGGTGGAAGAATGATGTTCTACAAACATTGGAAATTAGATTTTCAAAGGACAGATTGGTATCACCAATATAATATAACAGGTAATATAACACCCAAGTTCTTCGCTGTAGAAAATGACGTAACAGTACATTCATCGAGAATCAACTGATATTTTAGCTGCTTATTTTTAGAGGTTTTTGGTCCAATAATTTGTTCCTTTGTTTTGTCGGAATTGAATAGAAGGAAATTTCTGCATGTATAAGGAGAAAAGAACCCTGTGGAACTCCATACTTAACTTTTGTTTGTATTGACAGCACCTTGTTTAAAGATACAAAGTGGTCTGATAAATAGGACCTAAACTATGCTAATGCAAGTCTTCTAATGCCAACATAATTATCCAAACTTTTCAAGACAATGTTGTGATGAGTTGTGTCGAATGCAGCACTAACATCTAAAAGCACTAGAAGAGAAATGCATTTGTGATCAGATGATAAGTGCAAGTCATTTGTAACTCTGATAAGTGCCGTTTCTGTACTGTGATGGGGCCTAAATCCTGACTGAAATTGTTCATATAGTCCATTTCTCTACAGCAATGAACATAGTTGGGAGGACACTACCTTTTCTAGTATTTTCAAAATAAATGTGTAGAGCGGAAGAGGGCGGGGACAGGCTGGAATGACACACGCCCGACAGTTCGAAAGGGAGAGAGAATTACGGGCAGCTGCCCTGTAATTCTCTTTCTCTCGAACTATCATCACCGGCCGCCTTTATCCCTCACATGCCCCATCAGGCTGATTGGGGACTGGCATGTGTCGTTCCAACCTGTCCCTGCCTTCCACTGCTTTACAAAATGGTAGATTTGAAATCAGTCTATAATTAGCCAGTTCTCCAGGATCAAGCTGTGGCTTCTTAAAAAGCGGTTTGATAGCGAGGAGTTCATAATATTAAGAAGAGGTTCTGAGAATACAAGGAAAACCTCTTTTAAGCACTTAGTTGGTATTGAATCTAACATACATGTTTTGACTTTTGATTTTTTGATAAGTTTTGTTAGCTCTTCATGACCTATGACAGCAAAGGATTGAAGTTGCTCATGAGAAAAATTATAAGACATTAATTTCTGAGGTGCTGTGACAGTTGATTGCATAGTTCCAATTTTATTTCTAATTATTTCAATTTCGTCAGTAAAGAAATTCATGAATTAATTACTATTGTGCTGCGAGGGAATATCTGGTTCAGGCCATACCTTTTTTCCTAACCAATCAGCTAGGATTTTGTTGTTATTTTCTATGAGTTTGCTTAAATATGCTCACCTGGCAGCTTTTAGTGCCTGTCTGTAGCTACAGACACTATCCTTCCATGCACAACGAAATACCTCTAAGTTTGTATTCTTCCAATTGCACTACGTTTTTCTAGCTGCTCTCTTGAGAGCATAAGTGTGATCATTGGACCATGGTGCAGGGCTTTTTTCTTAAATTTTCTTTAATTGAAAGGGATGACACTATCAAGAGTGCTAGAGAAGGCTGTATTTATATTTTCTGTTATTACATCAAGTTCTTCTAGACTTTTTGGCTTACTGAGTATGTGAGACAATTCTGGAAGTTTATTAATGAAGCTATCTTTAGTGGTTAAACGAATAGTTCAACCTGAATTATAGTGTGGTGGACGTGATTGTCACATTTTGTCTGACTCGAAGAGAGTTGAGAATATCGATAAATGCTAATCCCAATGTGTCATTTTCATTATCTATGTGAATGTTGAAGCCACCATCTATTAAAGCTCTTTCTACTACTATTAACTACTAGATCTACTCTACTATATACAACAAAGGAACTCTGAGCATGGCCCGGGTGATCTATATACTGTAGCAAGGGCAAAAGACAACAGATTTTTTATTTATATCTGACGGTGTCACATTAAGCATTATTACTTCAAAAGACTTAAACATATATCCTGTCCTCTGAGTAACACCAAAAACTTCACTGTAAATTGTAGCAAAACTTCCTCGACCCTTCAGACGAGGCTCATTTTTATAACAATAACCCAAGGGAGTAGATTCATTTAAACTAATATATTCATCCAGTTTAAACCAGGTTTCAGTCAAACAGAGCACATCCAAACTATGATCTGTAATCATTTAATTAACAGTTAGAGCTTTGGTAGAAAGAGACCTATGTATATGATCTATGTATGAATGTAGATTATATAATCAATACTATAAATGGTCTAACAACACATTTTTGTTCTATGTTTGTTCTTAGTCTCAAGGTAATTGGTTAGCAAACTTGCTTAGCTTACTTCTACCCGATTAGTATTTTTTTAATTTCTTTTAATTCCAATGCAGTAAATTCCTCTTCCTGCAATTCCATTTAAAATGCCATTTCAACATCCTGTGAGGTGTGGTCAATTCAAGTAAAATTCCAACTCATAAATTGAAAGGGAGACAAATCTTTCATTCTAAATTTCGCCCAAACCTGTTTATCTGAAATTGCAAAGACAAATTATTATTTTTTGCTGTAAATGTAACAGCAGCACATTTGTGTACACTATCCAGTCGGTGATAAAACAAAGTACAGTCAGTGATAAAACAAGTGTAGCAAATAAAACAGCATCTGTCCACATACACACTGAGATGGGCTCTTTATCCACTGAGTGCAGACTCAACCTATAGCAGTTTTATAAATTTGACATAAATCGGCATTTGTCAGGGAAATCTTCAATTTGGACCGTGCCCCATCCAAACAAAATGATGCTCTCTCTCACATGGTCTTGTAATTCAAGCAGGTTCCTTTCAGCCCTCAGAAACTGCAATAAGCAATTGGTTTATTTACTTTAATGATACCAGTGAGGTTTGAACACATGCCGTGCCGAAAGCAAAAACACACACTGTACGCTTGGAACTGGACATGACCTGCTGTCATAACTGCTGCAGAGTGTAGAGGCCAAGCAGAAGCCACAGTTTGGGTGTGTGTTTGGCAAAAGAGTGCTTGATTTGGCTGAAGGCCATCCTCTCCCACTGGTCTGTGGCCATTTTAGATGCTTTCATTATGAGCTAGAATCCCAGAGCTGCTGTGGACCAGGGGATCAGGTTTAATACCAGCCAGCTGCCTGAACTGAGTGCTTCAAATCAGTGTTATGAAAACTAAAATGAAAACTAATTTAAAACATTTTTGTTAACTAAAATTAAAATAAAATAAAAAATTGGGGGGAAAGGGTACTTAACTATAATACTTTTTTTTAATTATTCCAAAACTAAATAAAATTCAATAAAAAAAGACCACTAATTAATTTTAGTTTTTGATAAGCAGTATATTTTAAAATTTGAAACCTTTATAACACATCTTAATTAACATGAAAATGCCACTAGTGATAACACTAGACACCCTGAGAAATGTAACACCATTGTCATATTATTTACACTAATGAGCCAAAATATTATCACCACCTGCCTAATATGCTGTTGGTCCTCAGCGTGCTGCCAAAACAGCTCCGACCCAATGAGGCATGGACTCTACAGACCCCTGAAGGTGTCTTGTAGTATCTGGCACCAAGACATTAGCAGCACATCCTTCAAGTCCTGTAAATTGCGAGGTGGAGTTGCTGTGGATCGGACTTGTTGGTCCAGCACATCCCACAGATGTTCAATCGGGTTGAGATCGGGGGGATTTGGAGGCCAGGGCAACACCTTGAACTCTTCATCATGTTCCTCAAACCATTCCCAAACAATATGTTCAGTGTGGCAGGGCACATTATCCTGCTGAAAGAGGCCATTTCCATCATAGAATATAATTGCCATGAAGGGGTGTACCTGGTCTGCAACAATGTTTAGGTAGGTGTCAAATTGAAGTCCACATGAATGGCCAGACCCAGGGTTTCCCAACAGAACATTGCCCAGAGCATCACATTCCCTCCACCGGCTTGTCGTCTTCCGACAGCGAACTCTGCTATCACTTCCCCAGGTAAACACAGTTCAACATGTTGACAATGAGAACTGATTTTTCACTTACAATCTAATTTACCCAGATCTTGACATGTGGCCTTGTTAGGAGATGACCAATGTTATTTGATTCACCTGTAAGTGGTCATGATGTTTTGACTTCATGATTATGAAATAAGGTGACTCATTAACTGTGGCAGCCTAAAATATTAAAACAACAACTAAAATTAAAATATACTGAAAACGAATTGGAAAACTAAACTTAAAAAAAGTTTAAAAAACTAAATACAATTTAAAAAAAAACTCAAACTTGAGTAAAAGCTACAAACATAGAGTAGAAACTAATGAAAACGAAACTTTAATGAAAGGTCAAAATCTAAATAAAATAGAAATTAAAAAGAAATTAAAACTTCACAATTATAACCATGCCATAGTTCAGATTGTTTGTCATGTGTGTGGTTGTGAGAGAATGTGTACAATTTAAAAATTGGGAACTCACCCAAACACCATCCCTCAACATTTTGTTTTGATGTGTTTTGATCTGATGATTTTTTAATTTTTTTGGTGCACTACTATAACTGGTGGTTATTTTCCCTATAAGGAGGGACTTCTTTTCTGCATCCAATGACGTAGAAGGGTTCTAGTTGACCACTGGGCATTCCAATTTCTCCCATTCATTATAATAGAAGTGGCCCACCTCTTTTACATGGCATTAACATTCTTAGTCTAAACTGATCAATTTACTGAACAATCCACGAGGTTCCCGATTAGCTTTTATTAAAAGTCCCGCCTTCTTGGATTTGATTAGCCATCTCAAATTACATTGACTAGCAGCGCTAGACTACTGAGCATGCTATCAATGATTTTTTTAAACAATTATGTAATCCATTTATCAATTTAATGACAGTTAAACAGCGGTGCATAGTGGACTGCAGCAGAACAACAACAAGAATATCAATTACGTACCCCAAAAATCTAAAGTCTTTTTGTCTTGTTTTCCTGTAAAATAATCTAAACATTCTTAAAATGTGATTTCATTATTTGTCAAGCAAAATGGGTTAAGATATTAAGTCTTGTTTTAAGATACATCTGACAAAATTTTGTGAACTTCAGACTTAAAGGGGGAAAAATATGCCAATTGGGTAAGCAAAATAAACTTGCTTATCCTTTGAATTAAGTGTATAATTATATTGTTCTTACCCCCATTGACAAACAGTTTTTTCTTGTTTTAAGTATAAATCTCACTAAATAGGATTAGATTTCTTTCAACACAAGACTAAAATGCTATGCCAGTTTGTATTTCAAGTAAATAAATACAATTTTCAGAATTTTTAGATAATTTTACTGGAAAAAAAGACAAAAATACTTGTCTTGAAAATTATTTTTTGCAGTGTAGGGTAAGATGGTGTCGCCTAGGGGATTGGTGGCCTACGCAGACTGCGTAATCTGCATATAGGGAGAGATGGCCCTGTTTAGGTGGAACACAATAATACAACAAATTACCTAAAAAAAGTAAACTGTTTCTCTGCGTGCTTTGTTTAATAGGGTTTTAGCCCACCACGTCTCCTCTTATGGTCTCATTTATCAGTTAATGACTGTGAAAGGTTTCATTTACTACCATGTGTGTATTTCAGTTGAGATCTGATCATGCTGTGTGTGTTTTTTGTGTGTAAATGCTTCACATGCTTGTAAAGATAAGGCACAAAAGTGCTACTTCTATTTGCTATTTAGTAATATTGCGTATGCATGAAGAAAATAGGTGAAAATACATAAATCTTTTCAACATGCACATTATTGCTGGTTTTATGTTGAACTTCTGCTAGTGTGTGTGTTACAAGCAACATTTGCTTTAACAACACAATCTGTTCCTCATGGCGGCCATTTGGTTTATTGACTATATACGCTTCACTGTGCTACTTTGTGCAAACGTAAGGGTAAAGTCTTCCCTCCAATAATCCACTAAGTGACAAAAATGGCATTTTAGGAGCAATACAGTGAATTATGTAAACTGTTTGGGAACATTTCACCTGATATTGCTGCAGTTAATCACAGAGAGTTCTTATGAGGTGCTGGAAAACTCTCATAAATCAGTTTAGGGTAACATGACACTCAGGCGGTGTTATTGTAGTGTGCAGCTGTGTCCCAAGGACCCAGTAATCTCTTTTATCAGTTTTAAGAGAGGCACACACAGGCACAAAATCAGTTTTACTTATTGTCAATATAATGCGCTCATGCTTATGTGATGAAACTGTGAAGCAATTGACCATGCACAATGGTGGAAACCTCTCAGTGACTGCCTCTGTAAGCATCTGCTAAAGCTATTTGCAAAATAATTCAGTTATAAGAAATATCAATCCTTGCATTGAGAAGCTATTACCCTTTATTGCACTTCTACCTCAACATGCCAGCATAACTGTCCATTTATGAAGATATACACTGACCTGTGCATAATTGCATGGTGCTTAAGAGGCATCTGAATGCAACAGATTTGACCAAACAGGAATTTACAAAGCATTTGGACACATTGGTGGAGGAAAATCGATGAAAAAAATATTGACTTAATCAGTATTCTTGACTTGTTTTTCTTTGAAAAAGAAATGAAGAAAAATGATAAGACATTAGACTTGTTTTCAGAGAATTCTTACAAAATATAGTGAGGCTTATGCATAGATCAAGAACAAAATATGGTCCAGTGTGGAAAGAAAGTTAAACTGAATTCAAAGGGAACAACATGATCACACTGGAAATCAACATGTTAGTCTCAAATGTTGCTGAATTCCAGACAAGCACCACCATGTGGTGAATGTTCTTGCCTAAAAATCAAGAAGGGTTTAGCTGCAGGCATAGTTCCAAAAAGGGGCGTTAGCTCCAAACTGCCATTAAAGTTACTATATAGGGAGCCCCTAACCTTACCCTTTCCCTAAACTTAACACTTTTGAGTTGGCGCAACCCCCTTTTGGAGTAACCCTGCCTTCTTTCGGAGATTCCACCCCCATTTGGAGGTGCAAAAATCTGCAGCTATACCTACTTGCAAAAATCGCCAAGCTTTTAGGGTTGGGTTTAGATCAGGATTAGGAGTATGTTAATGGGTTAGGGTTAGGGTCTACTCAAATGTTTCCTGAAATCAGATGCTTCGTTACTCTCACGTCACTGAATGTGTGCACAAGTATTTCCAAGTTTGGCAACTGGGGAACAGTACGGAAAGCATAGACCGATTTAAGAAGAAAAAATATTCCATCTGCTGACAATTATTTTTCACAAGATCAATCTGAAAGGAAAAAAGTTAATTTTTCTGACCCCGTTGGAAAACTTGATATCTTGTCATTTTGCTTCTCATGTATCTTTTTAAAGGAGATTTCAAAATTATGCATGTGATGAATTTTTCTTAATCACGATTAACACATTTACCGTTAATACAGTATAAACCAGCATGAACACTGGTCGGACCATGGTGGAACCTTTGTGATGTGTCGATGTGTCCGTCCGGAGTAATTACACTGACACACACACCACAACACACATGCTGAGTTCGAAATTGTATAGTACCCATACTACTCATACTACTTCTGCCATATCTGTCTATGGCAGAAATAGTAAGAGTAGTAAAGAAGTATGCAATTCCGAACTCAGTCACACATAACAGATCTTCCATCTCACTGGCCGAGTTCGGCATTGCATACTACCATACTAACCTTACTATTTCTGCCATACACATATACGGTAGAAGTAGTATGGGTAGTTTGCCATTCTGAACTCAGTCACTGATTAAGTGATGGAGAAAGGACCTCTTAATGCTATTTGTGATACACAAGCCCAGATGGGACTTGTGACAGAAATCAAGTACTGTGTGCAATTATCATTATGTGCAATTTAATTACCACAGAAGCATGTCAAGTCTTAAATATCACAAAAACATTGTCTGCAAGGGTTTTTATGCAGAGTTTAAAGCGGGCGCTTAATGCTGGCATTGACGCCCTGATGCAAATCATGAATGCAGCTTTATGATTGCTGTAGCAAAGCAGATAGCCACAGTCTGCCAGCTGATTAATATTGTGGAGGATGAGAGTTGAAGAGATTTAATGCCCATTGCAATAAATAGGGAAGGGCCTATAACCTATGGAGGGGCTGGTTCTTTTAAGTAGTCAACCCCCCCCCCCCCCCCCCCCCCCCCCACTTAGACTTTTGGAAGTGTTTAATGTTATTTGAATTGGTGCTATTTTAGTGCATTTCTATATTTATACTGTGGAAATCATTGCTTGGAAAATGTTAATAAAGCATTATGCTGTTACATATTGATTTGTTTTTTGTTTTCTTAAAAGAAAATAAATGCATTTTGACAAAAAAAATGTATATAGTGTCAAATTTCACTACTTTCAAAATCTGTGATTAATCGCAATAAACAACAAAAAAGTATGTGATTAATCGCGATCAACTACAAAAAATGTATGTGATTAATCGCGATTAACTACAAAAAAAGTATGTGATTAATCGCGATTAAAATTTCTAATCGACTGACAGCACTAAAAATACTCATTAAAGAAATAATTTTTTGCAGGGATGTACATGACCAATTCTTTCTGTGTCCCAAAACAAGTTCACACGATACATTTAGTCCTGGTTCGCTTAGCATTCACACTGGCAACACTGAAGCTAAAGATACAAAACAAAAGACATAAGGATAAGGTCACAAACTGATTGTACAGCTTTTATGATGTATATTTTGCGACAGAACTTGCAGAACATCCAAAACAGGATGTATATATGTATATATAGTGGTATTTTCACCAGCTGGGATCAGTCAAACCGCACCAGAGATCGTTTGGAAGCGGGTCCACTTGTTTGGTGGGCACCAAGGTTCGGATGGCAGCGTTCACACTTGTACAAATGAACCGCTCTTACAGAGCAATTGCACCAGAATTCGTTTAAATCTAACCAAACCTTATGATTTGTAACCTAGATTCAGCATCTCTCTGGTGTACATGTGTCTCTGGTTATCTGCATGCATAGAGGAGGTGTGTTAATGGAGTCCATCTCAAAGGTGAAAACGGTGATCCATCAGAACCACCCATCCTTTGTCCCCTCTGACCCCCTTATTCAGCAGCTGCTTGAAGAAAACCAGAGGTTGCCCCTTCAGTCTGGAAATTCCCCTACATTCTCCAAACCCAGGACAGTACAAGAGAAATGGCATACTGTGTTGACAATATATAACATGGGGGCTTATCCTATGTAGAGGTTCAGTTTTAGCCTTCATATTCTCCTTGTGAAAGTTCCTGTGGGGGGTTAGCACTGGGTGGTGATTGATTGGTTCTGCACACCGCTTGTTTAGGTTGCCCTTTTTACAGTTCACTGCTTCTCCACTTTAAAGGCTATGCACTCTTCCTATGTTTCACTTCTTTTTTTAAGTGTCAGCAGAAAATGGAGAGATTGTCCTGTGTGTGCTCGGCCTTTTGCCACAGTACAAAAAACTTGTTAAAAAACAAATCAAAAAGGGAAAGCCTTAGTGCCTGGATTTTGATAAGAATATTTTAAGAATGGTGTTTTTCAACTGAGTACTTTTGGCCAGTAGACTTTTATAAAATAAAGTAGCTAAAAACACACTATTCACGCTCTGTTTAATTTATTTAATTTGTCTACTAACAAGGTCCAACAGTGGATAACCATCCATCAAATGAGGTGTCAAATTTGTATAAAACATCATTTTTTTCTGGTCCAACAATTATAATTTCCACCACATCTCAAATTAGGTATTATGTGTTGTAATATTGTGTGGTGGAAATGTCATTTTAAAATGTTCTGTACATGGCAGTCTAATCTGTCTTGCAAAGACTGTTTTCATTGCCCATGTTTTATGTATGGAAATGACACACAATAGGCCTCATTCATAAAACACCAGCAGAACAAATTTTTGTGTAAATAATTTGTAAAGCCGTTCTCATGTAAACTATTGGATTAATGAAACAAAATTAACACCTGCTTCTGACCACGTCTGGTAAAACATCCTAACATTTTGTATTCTTTTAGGCAAACTGAAATGACTACATTTTGATAGAAGTTAAATTAAATAAGTAATGCAATTACTTCTATTATTAAACTAATAACTGAATGAGTGAAATTAACCTTAAACTTTTACATAAGTTATTTGTAAAATTTGTTATTTGTAAAAGGTTTGTTATATATATATATATATATATATATATATATATATATATATATATATATATATATATATACATACAGGTGCTGGTCATATAATTAGAATATCATCAAAAAGTTGATTTATTTCAGTAATTCCATTCAAAAAGTGAAACTTGTATAATGTATACATTCATTCCACACAGACTGATATATTTCAAATGTTTATTTCATTTAATTTTGATGATTATAACTGACAACTAATGAAAAACCCAAAATCAGTGTCTCAGAAAATTAAAATATTGTGAAAAGGTTCAATATTGAAGACACCTGGTGCCACACTCTAATCATCTAATTAACTCAAAACACCTGCAAAGGCCTTTAAATGGTCTCTCAGTCTAGTTCTGTAGGCTACACAATCATGGGGAAGACTGCTGACTTGACAGCTGTCCAAAAGACGACCACTGACATCTTGTACAAGGAGGGCAAGACACAAAAGGTCATTGCTAAAGAGGCTGGCTGTTCACAGAGCTCTGTGTCCAAGCACATTAATAGAGAGGCGAAGGGAAGAAAAAGATGTTGTAGAAAAAAGTGTACAAGCAATAGGGATAACCGCACCATGGAGAGGATTGTGAAACAAAACCCGTTCAAAAATGTGGGGGAGATTCACAAAGAGTGGACTGCAGCTGGAGTCAGTGCTTCAAGAACCACCACGCACAGACGTATGCAAGACATGGGTTTCAGCTGTCGCATTCCTTATGTCAAGCCACTCTTGAACAAGACACAGCGTCAGAAGGGTCTCGCCTGGGCTAAAGACAAAAAGGACTGGACTGCTGCTGAGTGGTCCAAAGTTATGTTCTCTGATGAAAGTAAATTTTGCATTTCCTTTGGAAATCAAGGTCCCAGAGTCTGGAGGAAGAGAGGAGAGGCACCGAATCCACGTTGCTTGAAGTCCAGTGTAAAGTTTCCACAGTCAGTGATGGTTTGGGGTGCCATGTCATCTGCTGGTGTTGGTCCACTGTGTTTTCTGAGGTCCAAGGTCAACGCAGCCGTCTACCAGGAAGTTTTAGAGCACTTCATGCTTCCTGCTGCTGACCAATTTTATGGAGATGCAGATTTCATTTTCCAACAGGACTTGGCACCTGCACACAGTGCCAAAGCTACCAGTACTTGGTTTAAGGACCATGGTATCCCTGTTCTTAATTGGCCAGCAAACTCGCCTGACCTTAACCCTATAGAAAATCTATGGGGTATTGTGAATAGGAAGATGCGATACGCCAGACCCAACAATGCAGAAGAGCTGAAGGCCACTATCAGCGCAACCTGGGATCTCATGACACCTGGTCAGTGCCACAGACTGATCGACTCCATGCCACGCCGCATTGCTGCAGTAATTCAGGCAAAAGGAGCCGCAACTAAGTATTGAGTGCTGTACATGCTCATACTTTTCATGTTCATACTTTTCAGTTGGCCAAAATTTCTAAAAATCCTTTTTTTGTATCGGTCTTAAGTAATATTCTAATTTTCTGAGATACTGAATTTGGGGTTTTCATTAGTTGTCAGTTTTAATCATCACAATTAAATGAAATAAACATCTGAAATATATCAGTCTGTGTGTAATGAATGAATATAATATCCAAGTTTCACTTTTTGAATGGAATTACTGAAATAAATCAACTTTTTGATGATATTCTAATTATATGACCAGCAACTGTGTGTGTGTGTGTGTGTGTGTATATATATATATATATATATATATTTTATGGAGTATATTAGGGGTGTTAAAAAAGTATTGTATTGTATCGTACGATACGATACAATGCTCATGAATCAATACTATACGTATGTACGATACATAAACGGACACGTTAAAGTGTAATTGATACTAAGCAGCGCAATAATGAGAGCCATGCAACTGTGTTCTCCTCTGAGAGGTGGCACTGAGTGCTCATAGAAAAACAGCAACACACTTGCTGTACATAGGCGAGAAGATTGATGGCAAATGCCTAGTAGAGTGTACTGTAGCGGTACAGCTTGTCGAATTTCCCCAACAAAGGTGTCATGTCCTGGTGTTACAATACATCAAACATGTTGTTTTATTTACACTGACATCACCACACAAATTAAAATTATTTTGAAGCACAAAACGCAGCAGTAAGTTTAACAGCCGCATCTCCCAGACGATACTGAGCATGATATGCACAGTAAGACCAGGAGCGGTTCAAGACCATTTTGACTGTGGGGGCCAGGGGGGAGCTGGGTGTGCTTGTAGGGGGGCAAATGTATTATACCTTAAATGTCCCCTGTACACATATAAAACATATTTTGCTCTTTAAATATTTGCAGACATGCCATTTTTAAAGACAACCAAAGATTCACCAAATTTGAGTAAAAATTTTAAAAGTTTAAAATAAATAAACAAACAGGCTCATGACAAATATTTCAATTAGCCAATGCACCCTAACATTCTTGTTTTACCCACAAACTTTAAACCATGTTACCATGCTGTTCTTTAGAATGACTAATACTGAAAAAATCTTGAGTAAAATTAATGATAGGCTGCATCAAGGTTTTAGGTTAGAATTTAATCAGTAGGCTATACTCAGCATGTTCATGTCTTGTAAAAGGTTTGTGATTTTCTCCCCTTTTCTCCCCAATTTGGCATGCCCAATGTGCTCTAGGTCCTCGTGGTGGCATAGTGACTCGCCTCAATCCCGGTGGCGGAGGACCAATCTCAGTTGCCTGAGACAGTCAATCCGCATATCTTATCACGTGGCTTGTTGAGCACGTTACCGCAGAGATGTAGTGCATGTGGAGGCTACACGCTATTCTCCGTAGCATCCACGCACAACTCACCACGCGCCCCGCCGAGAGAGAGAACCACAATATAGCGACCATGAGGAGATTTACCCAACGTGACTCTACCCACCCTAGCAACCAGGCCAATTGGTTATATTCACATATAACAAACAAATCGGAGGTTCACGCAGTGTTTGTGAATCTGGAGGAAAGTTTTCAGGAAGGTCCATGTCACACATAAATTACTCCCAATTTACTCATATATTTATGAAAGTTTCATAATTAAGGGCCATTGATATAATATTTTCACGTTTGTTTTGCATTATTTGACAAAATTACAGCTTTATTTGAAATGACAGACAATACAAATATTGTGTTGTATTTATACAAGTGATATTTACTTAATTGACTTTGTTTTCTTCACACATCATGTCTCATAGTTCACCTCAAGCATGCTCTTAACTGCCAATTTTTGTCTCCTTAGTAACCAAGTACACTAAATTTGGAGAGAGAAAAAAATAGTTGTACAGACTGTAGGGCAACAACAACTCAGTGACAGCCTTAATTTGTATTAAAACTTTAAATAGGACTTAAAATACGACTTTAGTTCTTGAAATTAATAATATTTTATGACAGGCTTATATTTCAAGATTGAAAGTCTAGGTGAGAAGGTGTCTTAAACTACTATGTACTTAAACATTTGATACAATGTATTTGTTATGTATTGCACTTACATTAAAAGTACCTGCATTTAGTTACATATGTAGTTACACTGTTAACCTAACCCCTAATCCTAAACCTAAACCCACCCCAGCCCTTAACCTAAACCCTAACCATACCTCAACCTCAGTAACAGCAAATGGGAATCTTGTGAGAATTTACACAATAAATTAATTCTATTCTACAAGTAAAACAATACAATTATACATAAAAAGCAATTGAAAAGTCTAAACAAAATGTCAAAATTTGCCCCAGGTAGAAAAACAGTCCAAGGTGTTTAAGAAATGCCTATACATTGTACCCTGAGACTCTAGAGCCCTTAAAACCTTCAGTAACCTTTCTAAATCTTTGTGCAACTTATGTGTGCTTTTATCTGTGTTTGTGTGCACATGTTCTTATGGAACAATGTTAAAGAGTGTGTTGTAATAATTCATTTTCCGTGCTCACATATAGTCATTGTGAAATAGCTGGGGGGCAACTTTCTCTTGAGAAAAATGAAAGCATTAAATTAAAAGACGATTTCTGGCTGGAAGACAGTCTCATTGGCTTGCATTTTTTATGAGAACAGCTGCTCCAATCTCTCGTCTGTTCACAGCCGGGCTTGCTTAATCACACAGTTTATCCCTGCAGCCCCACTGACAAAGGCAATGCTGGCAGAACAGCAAGAGGCCTGAAAGAAAGAAGAGAGAAAGAAAGAGAAGCAGAGTGACAGATGAGGGGAAATGAGAATCGTGCCTGATTAAGATGTTCTAGGAGAAAGGTAAAAGTCAAGAGTAGGAAGATTTTAAAGCCAGCGAGAAGGTGAGGTCTACAACAGGTCCTGCTTTAAATCTGTTGCATATTTGTTAGATAGAGCCACTTTGCCTCAAATATGGATAAATGGAGGAATAAAGAGAGAGCAGAGCTTGTTTTTGGATGGAAATGGTCCAGGGTGATGGACCAAGCATCTGCGTGTACAGTATACACGGAAAGCAACAACTTTTATACCATTTAATAGTACATTTAATCCAAAAAAGTGAGCCCCTCACATTGTCTTGTGAACTGGCCATAATCAACAACACATTTACAGTTCAGTCACAAAGCTTGGGTGTTCTGGTTGGTTGCAAGGGTGTTACTATGTGGTTGCTAAGGTGTTCTGGAAGGTTGCTTGGTGGTTACTTACTGGCCCAAGTAAAAAGGAATTATTGTTGCGGTTATTATTATGTCTGAGCATAAATTTGTATTTTATTATCAGCTCTCCTTTATTTCTGTAAAGGATTTACTGAACAGTGTGTCTTTGCTAATTAATCAAATAATCCATGTAAATTGAGTTAATAACCCACCGCATTACATGATAAAACAATTAGATCAATGATCTTGACAAGATGGAGTCAGCGCTGAGCTCTTTGTTTTTAATAACTGGAGTGTATTGCCATGCCATCTCATGGTCACAGAGGGCATTCGGCCCAGGACAGAGAAACTGGAGAGTAAGAGTGTGAGGATGTCTGTGTCTGACCACAGGGCTGACAGACGGGCCACAGGACGGCCGTCTCAGCACATCAGGGTGTAACAGTAGCAGCTGAAAGCTGAGAGGTAGCACGCCTTTGTATGAACCCACAGGGATGCCCATCCCCTATGGCCAATTACAGCACTGTGCTGCCAACAGCAGACTGAATAATGCCCCGTACCTGATAACATTGTAAGGGTGTTTCTTCAGCTATGGGCACTTTTGGCACTATGCACTTCTAGAATCTAAACTCCCCTAAAGCACACTTTACAAAATCATATCCATTAATATAATTTGTCCAGTAACAATGCATGTGGCACAGGAGAAATCTCTAATTTTTGTCATGAACATTTCCATTTGAATGTCCATTCCTTTACATCTCAAATTATATATTGTGTTTGTGATAGATATCAGTTATAGAAATGACAGTAATGGAAATACTGGGGGCCTGGGCATCTCACCGATTATTGAGGCTGACTACCACCCCTGGAGTTGCGAGTTCAAATGAGTCCAGCCAGGTCTTCTAAGCAACCAAATTGATCCTGTTGCTAGGAAGGGTAGAGTGACGTTGGGTTAACCTCCTCATGGTCCCTATAATGTGTGGTTCTTGTTCTCGGTAGGGCACGTGCTGAGTTGTGCGTGGATGCTGCGGAGAATAGCGTGAAGCCTCCACACACGCAACATCTCTGTAGTAATGCGCTCTACAAGCCACGTGATAAGATGCGAGGATTGACTGTCTCAAAAACTGAGGCAACTGAGATTTGCGTTGACACATTTTGTTTAGCAAGAATGAAATCAATTCTAACAAAACTTTGGGGTCTTCAAGGACAAGATGGACGCTTACAGTACGTAAGTCATACGTTCTCTTCTGCCATCTCATACCATTCTTAAGATTCTCATCTGATCGGGTTGAAATAGTAGTCTCATTTGTTTAGCTAAGGCTAATTTCATAGCTAGCATATTATGTATCCTGAATGAACACAGTTAAATCGTTTATTTATTTTTTTACAGCCTGATTGAAAAAGACAATAAATAATAAAATAATAATATAATAATAACAAAAATAATAATAATCTTAGTAATATTTACCTTAATTAGGGGCGAAGCACCAAATGTGCTGTAACACCTATTGCATCCATTACTTTTATTATTATTCCCCAAAATTATTCTATGGCAGCCCATAGAACCGTACATAGGAAAATGATTACATTTGGCACACTGATAGGGCTGGGCATGAAAAGTCCCCATAGCAAATTTGGAGCCTCTATGACAAACTCCATAGTGCCACCACCAGTACGAATAATCACTTTTCTTTTGTGTGTATCTTTTGAACCGTTTGTCTCAGAGACACCATTCTTTTTAATCTTTTTTCTTTTTTGTCTGAAAACTCTCCACCTGATGATTCAAATGAACCCTTTACTTTAAAATCTGCCCATTACAGTAGCCACCATCTTGGATTATGCTGTTTGCGGTTTAAAAGCTTCACTTCCTTCAAGCTTTATCTGATTTGTCCAAAGAATACAATGAATTTTTCTCCAGACCGAGCCACACAGCAATGATAATACCAAATTTTGATTTTCACCTTTGTTTAAAACTTACAGCATCACAGATTTATCAACATCAATGTGAAAATGAATTAGGCTGTATCTCAGGAAAACTTGGTATGCTTAAAGAGGACCATGGTCTGAGGGCACATGCAGTGTTTTGCAACAGCACCGCATTTGGGTCAAGAATAGTGAAAAATTGCTTTTTTTTTGCCTGTTACTTTTGAACCGTATGTCCTAAATTCATAGGTTTCTTAGGATTCCTTAGGTTAATGTTTCCCAAACTGGGATACGCTGGGCATACGTGAGGTGACAATGGGGGTACGTGAATAAAATTCTGAGATTTACCATTCTTTTAATTTCATCACTCTAAAATAACATTCAAACATATTTCATGTATTTCTCACTGGCAAAAATGCTGTAATTGTCACTCACATTTGCTCTCACGTTAGAGACCTGTTTTTACATTGTTGCATGATGTTTTTTCAAACAAATGAGCTCAACCTTGCTAACAGTGTCAAATGTGACATAAAAAAGCACCTTGAGCTGACCGCACAATTGCACAGATACTTACCCACAATGCTCGAAGTCTGCCGGCAACACCGTACCTGCAATGATGCGCAATTCAAGTCACAGAACCGAGCGCTATTATTGCGTACCACGACACAATGAGGGGGGAGTTTTCAAGTTTTGCAGTTATTTCATATTGAGCATACATACAGTATCTCAATCAGTAAGCCTTTTATTCAATATGTACTGTTTTTGATTAATATAACATGTACAAATATAACATGTTTAATATAAGGGAGTTGTTATACAATGATAAATGTGTTAAATATACATATTTTCAAAATACTGTGAATGTTATCTATGTGTTAGAAATAACAAAGCCCATGGCTCAGGTGGCTGGAGTCTCTGATGATCCTCCGAGCTTTTTTCACACACCACCTGGTATAGATGTCCTGGAGGGAGGGAAGCTCACCTCCATGATGTGTCTGGCAGTTCGCACCACCCTTTGCAGGGCTTTGCGGTTGTGGGCGGTGCTGTTGCCATACCAGGCGGTGATGCAGCCAGTCAGGATGCTCTCTACAGTGCTGGTATAGAACCGTGTGAGGATGTGGTGGTTCATTCCAAACTTCCACAGCCGTCTCAAGAAGAAGAGGCGCTGGTGAGCCTTCTTCACAACGGCCTCAGTGTGGACGGACCATGTGGAGGAACTTGAAGCTGCTGACTCTCTCCACCGGTGCTCCATTAATGGTGATGGGGCTGAGTTCTCTGACTTTTCTCCTTAAGTCCACCACAAGCTCTTTGGTCTTACTGACGTTGAGGGAGAGGTTGTGCTCCTTACACCAGCGTGTCAGAGTGTGCACCTCCTGTCTGTAGGCTGTTTCATCATTGTCAGTGATCAGACTTACCACTGTCGTATCATCAGCAAACTTAATGATGGCATTGGATGTGTTGCCACACAGTCATGTGTGTACAGAGAATACAGAAGTGGGCTGAGAACACAGCCTTGCAGGGCTCCAGAGTTGAGGGTCAGTCATGAAGAGATGTTGCTGGCCATTCTTGACAGGAAGTCCAGAATCCAGCTGCACAGCGAGCTGTTTAAGTCCAGAGCCTGAAGTTTCACATCATGCTTGGAGGACACTATGGTGTTGAATGCTGAGCAGTAGTCTACAAACAGCATTCTCTCTTTGCTCATTCTGCTATATCCTTGTGAATGACTGGACACATAAAGACATGCATTAAAACTTGATACAAGTCTCTAAAACTTTCAACTTGACTGGAGAAGGACAGATGAACTGTGTTAACTATATCATATCAGCTGAGCACTAATATGCAGTCCTGAGCATACACTTCTGCATCTTGTACTGTAGAACACAAGTGACTAAAATAAATTAAACTTAAATAAGTTCTTATATGATACAAAATACATCTATTTAACATTTCCTTTGAATCATTGGTGACAAAGGAGAATGAAACCATGTGAGGCTTTCGTTCTGTATTTTATCAAACTTGCAAAGGTTTGGTCTGACCTATATTCACCCCCTGACTGCGGCTGCTGGCATGCCGTGGAAAAAAACAAAAGCAGCCATGGTTTCTCACAGTAGATTTGACATAGCATTTCTTTAGATTGCAAGCTGGTTGTTCAATGTTTGTAGCCTGGGTTTTAGTTCACTGTGGCCCAGCGTGAGAAGTACATGTTGGATGAACTGGAATGTGTTCTTCATAGACTTTGGGTAATTGAGATGCAGTGTGTTTGCAAGTTCAAATAGAATGCACATAGCTTTTGGCAAGTCTTGAATGTTGTCCATCACGACTTCTCCCTCAGTGATGATCTTCAATGAGGCTGGACTGTGATGGAGGGAAGATGAGAGCACTGCATCTTCATGCTCAACGAGGATCCCAATGTCAAGGTGGTGGAATGAGTCATCGTCAACGAGCACAATCATGACATTTCTCATTAAATAACCATCAGTAATGTTAAGCAATATAGTCTAGTCATGGGAGAGTCAGACACATGAGGGAAGGTGTGTATCTTTTATCTTTACATAAAAGAGCAAGCTGAATGTAAGCATGGACCTACATTTTGATGGCACATTAGCGATCACTTTGTGGTTCCTTTTAGATGTTCCTAAAGGCTTGGACCAAATTCATCTGTGTAAAGTCCAACAGCGATTTAGAAGTCCTCCCCTTTAAGGAGGTAATTTTCTTTACAGTATGAACCATCTCTGTATGTACTGTACTCATGTGGTACAGGCTTTTGTACTGGAAGAGCTTTGTCTAAAATGTCTGCACTGTTCAATGTCTTCTGTAGCATTGCATTAAGAGGAACATATGCAGCACTAGATTTTTCTCTATAAATAATATACTCCATTGTAAAGTTTTGCTCACATATGCTGCTCTCCTTTTAGTGGTTGATAAGGAGCCATCCTCGCCACAAAATCTCATTATGACATTGCTCACTGAGGCAGCCCTGACTAACTGTCTCACAGTTGAATTGTCTACATTTGTGTGTTGTTTCAAAATATCCTTCACTGAATTATGCAGCAGTGGCTGGGACAGTTCACATATCTCTAAAAGCTGTTGTATGACTTCTTGTACATAACTTTCTGGAAAATGAAGGATGGTTTGCATCTTTAAAAAAAGAGCTGCTGTTTCCTAAGATCATGAAGCTGCTCATTGCTGGAATCCTCACTGTCGTCTAAATCAGGGGTGTCATTTGGAGGCATAATTATGCTCTTCTTGGGCCATTTCGTTAGTCACACTACCAGAGATTATTTCTAGCTTGAACACCCTCCAATTGTCTGTTCTGTTCTAATTACTTCTATTTGCATTAAATGTGGAGTACACTTTATTATGAAAGTTACATCCTGTATATGAACACTGGACTTAACTCCACTGAAAAACGTTAACCAGCCTCTGCTAATGACTAAACGACCTTGTCTTTTGAAAAATTAAGTTACTGCTATAAATGCAACCAATCGCTCATGTGCAACCTTAACAAACACCATTTTGAACCGGTACTGTGAAATAATTAAGGCTTCTCAACAACTTCTCTGGGTGATGTAGCTTGCTGTGTCATCACAAAGCAAAGCTGCCCCTTGTAAGAATAGGATGTTTCTATAGGAAACATAGATAGTTTCCTGTCTCTACTCTCACGTTTCACACGTAGCTCAAACATGTATGTCACCCCCATACAAGGTAAAGAACTATTTCATTGGTGGGGGTCCAGTGGAATGTGTTTTTTCTGGACCATATAAGATAGTGCTGAACAATAAACGTTGAAGAAGGATTTGATAGCATTGGATCTCTGTGTCATTTCTTTCTTCCCTCAGCTGAGCTGTATCGAGACAGGGATTGCAGATCAAGAAAATAAATTAAATACATTGGATGACAAAATTATCTGACAGGTACGTTACCATATCAAAGAGACATATGCTAGCATTAGCCACAAGCACATGCACACAAGTTCTAACGTTATAAACTGTGAACCAACAGAAACATTTGAATGCTAATGTTATAGCTAAACTGTGGATCAACAGAAATACCACAAGCACATGCAAACACACGTGTTAATTTTATAAACTGTGATCTCACAGAAACACCAATTTAAATGCTAATGTTATAGCTAAACTGTGAACCGACAGAAAAAAAACGTCAGCATGTTAATGTCTTTTGGGTAATCAATTTTGCTAGAAAGGTATCTCCAGATAGTTCCTTTACACACTCACCATTCCACTTGGTGTAATGTTGCTTTCAAAAACCCAGGATATGTGGACTCTTCACACAGGACTCAGCGCTCACAGTGCTCAGCCCTGTTCGAATGGGCCCCTTACAGAAATGTAACATACAAAGTTATCTCTGCTTAGCACGATTATTGCACTAAATATTTCAGCTGAATACTGCAAAAAACTAATTTGATTAAGGAATGACAACCTTTTTTTTACAAAACATGAAAGAATAATTAATGACCACTCAAAAGTTTAATTTAAACCTAATCCGGGTTTACAGTGTAGGGATGCATCATCGACATCATGTCCTGAGGATACCTTAGCAGTTTAAAGACAGCACCACCTATAGTTCAAAAGATGACTCTAAACGCTGTATGTCTGACTGACTGGTTAACATGCTAAATGATTAACATGTTATCCAAAGCTTTTGTGTGCTCTCTCTAAACTTGTCGTGACTTTTTGTCAGTGTTGAGATGTATCAGTGGAGTGGCTCAGTGGTTAAAGCATTCCCTTACAAAAAAAATCTAAACTAGCCGCAAACTTGCCACAAATTTGATGCGAATTGCTAACAGAAAGCGAATTATTTGTACATACAAATGAGCTTTTGATTTGCCAGAAGTTTGCAGCTCTTCGCCGGTAGTGGTGAACGTCCAGCAAAACTTTGGCAACAAAGGAGAATTTGCGGCAAGTTTGCCGTGAAAATTTGCCACGAACTCTCGGTTTTCATGAGAGTTGGATTATTGTTCAAATATTTGCGAGTTCAAGCAAAGAATGGTTTTAAAAATTGTACTTCTGTTGGCCTCTGAGTCTACATGTTGTGCATAATACTACATAGGCTGTGCTAGATTGCCTAATTCCTGCTAGAATTCAAAACCACATAGCTCTAACAATGAGATTTTCTCAGCAATTTGTATGCACTCTCAGCTTGGAATGTCTCTTTGGCACTGTTGAGATGAGTCAACTGAGTGGCACTGGGATATGGTTCAAAGGGTTGCAAGTTTAAGTCCAGCTAAGAACGCTAAGAAGAGTTAAACAGTTGTTTTAAAAAAATATATGTATTTGTATTGTGCTCACTGAACAGTTGATAAGCTGATTTTTCAGAATCAGAATAAGAATGAGCTTTATTGCCAAGTATGCTTACACACACAAGGAATTTGTCATGGTGACAGAAGCGTCCAGTGCAAAGAGAATGCAGCCAATATATAAATACATACATACATATACATTTAAACATATATACATATAGTGACAAAAAATAAGATATAACAGATAAATAAAAAGATAAATATACAAAAGAGCAATAATGTTATGTGATACACAGTGTAATGTGTAGGTGGTGTAATATATTGAAGAAGAGGTAGGTTACGTAAAAAAAAAAAAAATATATATATATATATATATATATATATATATATAAATGAAATATAGATATAAGTAGGAATGGATGGATTGAATATTGCACATGGCTGTGTTGACAAAAAGAAAAGTATTTGGGGGCAGTTTTAACTGTTCTTGAGGTGGATGGCCTGAGAGGAAAAAAGTGTTCCTGTGCCTGGCTGTTCTGGTGCTCAGTGCTCTGAAATGCCAGCCAGAGATCAACGGTTCGAAAAGGAAGTGTGCTGGGTGAATGGGGTCAAGGGTGATTTTACCAGCCCTTTTCATCACTCTGGACATGTACAGTTCTAGCAGAGTGGGTAGAGGAGCACCAGTAATCATCTCAGCAGTCTGAACTATCCTTTGAAGTCTTTTGATGTCTGACTTAGTAGCTGAAACAAACCAGACAGTTATAGAAGTGTAGAGGGCAGACTCAATGACTGCTGAGTAAAACTGTATCAGCAGCGCCTGCGGCAGTATGAACTTTCTCAGCTGGCGAAGGAAGTACAACCTCTGCTGGGCCTTTTTCCAAATTGAGTCCATGTAGGTCCTACACTTCAGGTCCTGTGAGATGGTAGTGCCCAGGAACCTGAATGACTCCACTTCAGCCATAATGCTTTTCAGAATGGTGAGCGGGGTCAATGTTGGGGTGTTCCTCCTTAAGTCCACTATCATCTGCTCAGTTTTGAGCATGTTCAGCTCCAGGTTGTTTTGATTGTACCAGACGGCCAGCTGTTCAACCTCCCTTCTGTATGCAGACTCATCATCATCTTGGATGAGGCCGATGACAGTAGTGTTGTTGTGAACTTCAGGAGCTTAACAGAGGGGTCCTTGACAGTGCAGTCATTTGTGTAGGGGGAGAAGATTAGCGGTGAGAGTACACATACATGGGGATCGCCATTGCTGATTGTACTGGAGGTGAATTTCCCCATTCTCACTATCTGCAGTCTGTCTGTCATAAAGCTGGATATCCACTGACAGATAGAGGTGGGAATAGAGAGCTGGGTTAATTTAGTCCATAAGTGAGTGGGGTTGATGGTGTTAGAAGCTGAACTGAAGTCCACAAAAAGGATCCTTGCATATGTCCCTGGTCTCTCTAGATGTTGAATTATGTAATGCAGTTCCGTATTGACAGCATCATCCACAGACCTGTTAACTCGATAAGCAAACTGCAGGGGATCCAGAAAGGGTCCAGTGATGTCCTTCAGGTGGGCTAACACCGGTATCTCAAATAACTTCATGACCACAAGTGTCAGAGAAAAGGGTCTGTAGTCATTTAGTCTTGTGATTTTGGGTTTCTTTGTGACGGGGATGATGGTGGAGGGTTTGAAGCAGCAGGAAACTTCACACTGCTCTAGTGATGTGTTGAAGATCTGAGTGAAGATGGGGGTCAGCTGTTTAGCACAGGATTTTAGGCAAGTGGGTGAAACACCATCTCTGCCCTGTGCTTTCCTTGACTTCTGTTTTTTCAGCTTTTTAGAATAGCTTCTTTTAGCCACTCTAATCTATCTCCTTTGTCAGTCTGTTTTTGGCATGATTTCACAAGATTTTATCCCCACTGTAAGCAATCTCTTTGGCCTGACGAAGCTGCCAGAGTCCAGCTGTAAACCATGGTTTGTCATTAATGTATGTTAAAAAAGTCCTTGTAGGAAAGCATCCTCACAGAAACTGATGTATGATGTCACAGTATATGTCAAAACAGGCTTGTAGTTCCAGCTCTGCTTTATAGGTCCCTCTTTATACAGACTTTACTACAGGTTTAGCTGATTTTAGTTTCTGCCTGTAGATCAGAAGAAGATGAACCATACAGGGATCAGCGATATGCATCCTTTATTGTTGAAACATTGATCCAGTGTATTGCTGTCTCTGGTGGGGCATGTAATGTGCTGTCTGTATTCGGGCAGTTCACGTGTAAGATTTGCCTTGTTAAAATTTCCAAGAATAATAATAAGAGAGTCCTGGAGTTGTTGCTCCATATATGTGATCTGATCAGCCAGTTGCACTCACACACGCTAGTGGAGGAATATAAACATTCACAAGAATACACAAGAAAATCTCCCACAGTGAGTAGAAAGGTCTGCATTTCATGAAGAGTGCCTCTAAATTGAGACAGCACATCTTCTTCAGCATTGTTACATCTGTAAACCAACATTTGTTCCACCGCCAAAATCCGTTCCACATGCCACTGCCTCTCGTTTTCCCTGTTAATTCAGAGATGCATTCCGCTCTGAAAACCCAGCAGGTGTAACGCACTGTATGGAATGGTTTCACTCACATTTGCCGTCTTGTAACCTAGTACACTAACTTTTGATAAAGTGTTATTGTTGTGGTGGAAATGACACCACAAGTAAAAAAAATTACTCAATTTATGTAAAACAATAATAGTTCTCACACAATAAATTTGAAAATTGTAATGTTTATTTAACTCTTTTTAAGTTCTTAAAAAGTACTAATTCTTGATTTTATGCTGGATTTTCACATTTTAAGATAATACAAATCTTTTAGTTTTAATATAAATCAACCCCTGGGACATTAAAGTGCCCATACAGTAGTTCAAGCAACACCCATAAACACCATTCTCTGTGAGTATTTGTAGACAACCACACATGATTGGTTATGAAAGCACAATGAAAGAGAGATCAACCATGGTCCCTCATAAATGCCTATCATATGCATTACACACACACACACACACACACACACACATTCACAGACACATTATCTTATCTGGTTACTGTATGCAGGCCCATGCAGACTTGGTGGAGACCCTGAGGTTGTAAAGAATCCTGATATCATGGTAAAACATGATATCATGTTTTATTAGCGTTTTATCTGAGATATTACTCTACCAGTCATTACAGATACTTATATCAGATATGCATTGAACCATACTGGCCCAACCTACATCAAAGAGAAAAGGCTGACTACAGCAGTAGTTTATTACCAGCCTATGCTAGTCTAGTTGGTCTTTTGCTGGTTTCCAGGCCTGACTAAATTACAAGTGCTAAAAATCCTCTAAAACAAGCAAACCAGTTAGGTTTTTTTTCCTGCAGGGTACTGGCTACATACAGTACTAGAAAGATGCATTCAAAGACAGTTAGCATGTTACTAAGCTAACAACGCAATAATCTGATAATCTTAAAAATACATAACGTAAACATTTTGAATTACACACAACAGTGTTTTAAATGCTATTCAATATTAAATTAAATATACATTAAAGGGATACTTCACCTCTGGGAAGATGAATGTGTATTTAAAATTGGTCATTTATATAGTATAAATGTGAAATTATTTTTGAATTTGAAGCATTCTAGACTGAGAAAAGGCAGAAAATGTATTTTTTACACATGTGGCTGAAAGACAACAACTCCCAGAATGCACTTGCTTTGCTGCCCTTACGAGGCCACTCCCAAACCACGTCTATCGGTTACAGGCGGTAGTATCTGAAAATTTGATACAACTAGGCTTGCTTTGATACATCGTGACTCTATAAATCATGAGTTAGTTGATAAATTGACTGACTACGCGGGAAGAACATTATAATTCCGGGTGTCCAAACTCTGTACATGACTTCTTAGTAACAAAAAGAAAAACAAACAAAATACTCACATTACACTAAGCCGTCCGTTTGTCCCTGCGGCCTTTGGCTGGCGTTTCCAATTTATCTTCAGGATCCTAAAATAAGTTTCCAGGACTCCCCTGTCCATGTGTGGTACAAAACTTGGGTGCTCAGTTATACATACTCAAGTTATCGGTGCAGTTTCATCAGCGGATTCAGCGATCTCGTCCAGAAGAAAATGGCATCGCTGAAATTCGCAACAGCAATAGGACACTCTATCTGTTTCCATAGGCGCACAGCGAGAGCACTGACACCACCAGTCCACCCCAACTCGAGTCTGGCCGGGCTCTTCCTCCTGACCGCCAAGCAGGTCTTGCTCCACTGCTACAGCAGCTGCTCCAGCCGCCTCTGTTCATCGCTGTATTGCGGCTCGTACAGGTAGCCGCGAGCATCAGATTCTCGCAACAGATCTTCGAAATCCCCTTCTGCCATTTCAACTTCAAAACTACCTTCAGCCATCGTGATTAACCTACTTGTATACAAACTTTCTACACAGAGCAAGAGCCTGTTATCTTAGCTTCTACAGAAAGATGGCTGACACTATCTTCACATTCTGTGAATGAGATCCCGCCCCATATGGGCGTGGTGAAAACATGCGGAATACTGGCTGTAGTTTTAAGCCTCTGGACCAAAAATCCTCCGATGACGCAAAATGACGATTTTTGCGTCATCGGAGGATTTTTTCCAGACTAAAATACATAAATCTCTCGTCTCAGGGGGATATGAGGGGGGGGGGGAGCTCGGTAATTTGAAAATACTACTGGTTTTCTACTGATACAAAGCTTAATGCTAAATCCTGAAGTAACCCTTTAAATATAATCTACATTTCTCTCACCTTGTTCTGCCATCTTGGAATGTTTTTTTTTTTTTTGCACTCTGCACATCACATTGCATTCACATTGAAATCGGATTGTAGTTAAGGATACATGTGAGGCATGCCTTAAAGGTTTATTTTGGAACAAGCATAATGTGCCTAATGCTGACTTCACACAGTAGGCATTTTTCAGAGAAATTTTGATTGGTTTCAATCTCTTTGTGAATGGGTGGCTGAAATGTGTTGTCTCATAAGAGCGGTCTGCTCTCCCCTGTCTCGCGGCTGGACAGCTGCCCTGGTTGCCGGTGGTGTAAAAGCTTATTTAGAGAACTCGTCTGGGACGGAACACAGGTCAGACTGAGAAATGCCTGCATCTCTTTTCACATATGCTCTCTATTTCACCCTCTCTCTCTCTCTCACACACACACACACACACAATCAGTCTGCTTGTTATAAATCTCTGGCTATCAGGTGCAGTGCCCCTGCTGGCACTTTTATGAGCTCAACCACTGCTGTCTGTGTTTGCTGACTGCAGCGTCACAGTCTCTGAGCTAGGAATGGGCAGATCGATTCTAAATTATCGATACTTCCGATACTGATGTTGTATAAAATATATCGATCCTCACATAAAAATATTCTAAGAACAATTTTTAAATAGGGATATTATTATTTGGTTACCAAGTACATGAACAATAATCATAAGCTTCAAAGTGAAATATTTCTTCTTCAGCTCATCTTAACATGCATGCTGAAAGACACAAGCATACAAGCGCTTGCGCCGTCACAAGGCTCATTCAAACATGAGGGATCAGTGCCTTGTAGAGGTAATGATAGAAAATCAGACAAAGAGCTTCTGGTCTGGAGTAAATTCACGCTAAAATAACATCATATCTAAAGGTGACATTTCTTATATCTTATAATTGTATAATTGTGTGTAATTGTTGTTAATAAGTAATTAAAAAAAGTTAACCATGGTTTTACTATAAATTGTAGTAGTAACCATGGTTAATTGTGTGGTAACTATGGTTTTACTAAATCCCATGGTTAATTTTTATATGGGTAAACAAAACAGAATTCTAATAATTTTCTGTTTAGGCTCACCAATTAAATAATAATAATAATAATAATAATAATAATAATAATAATAATAATGTCTTGAATTATGACTTAAAATTATATTTTAAATTAACCATTTTATCCCAAGAAATTGCAAAATAAATCTATTTAATAGAAGTATCGGTATTGGTATCGACGATTTTGGACTTGAAATTATTGGTATTGGATCGAAAAGAACATAAGTGGTATCGCCAACCCCTTCTCTGAGCAGCCAGTGCTGTGACAGACAGCGAGTATGTAACTGAGCAAAGTGACGGCAGCCAATGTTTCTGTATTTATTATGTTTCATCATATATGTCTATATTTTGCACATGCCTGCCTGTCCTTGAGATATTTAGTATTTTTCTAATATTAAAGCACTGGTAAGAAGCTTAAAAGAAATAGTTCCTTCCAATATGAAACTTTTTGACGTAATTTACTCAACCTTATGTCATTCCAAACCCATATGACTTTCTCCTGCTGATCACAAAATAATATATTTTGAAAGGAAGTTCCATTCGCTGATGTCAATACAATAGCAGCTGATATTGATTCACTTTAAAGTTTAAAAGAGCACCCAAAAGTATCATAAAAGAAGTCCATACGACTAATGCATCACATTACATATGAAAGGTTTTGTCATTTTACAGCGAAAATATTGACTTTTGCATTGTGGAATTTGTAGAGAAGAATTTTTTGTTGTCACACTATTTTCTATGGGGGCATTCAATAAATATCTTGTCTGTTGGTTTTTAATTTTACTAATTTGTCATTTAGATGACTAGTGTTTTCATTGGTCAGGTGACGTTTACTTTGAGAGGCCATGAAAGTGTTAAATCCTTTTTTAGCATATTAAGAACTGAAACTTAAAGGGTTAATGTGCATCACGTCAGGTTTGACATCAGTCATGCCGAGCGACATAGTTTGAATAGAGTTGTGAATGAGATTGAAGAGTTAAAATGAAGAGAAAGATTTTGAAATCACTTCAGAAGACATGGGATGTATAGTGCATGAGTAGGTTTATGGTACTTTTTTTGTCATCTTGGAGCTTGACAGTGTCTGTCCCAATTCTCTTTCATTGTTTGTAAAAAATTATTAAAGAATTTTCATTTTTGGGTGGACTATTCCCTGTAATGTTAACATAATATAACTATTGTGATGTTCCAGTAAAGATATCACTTCATGATATGGTTATTGATCTATACATCAACTCTGCTTGGCACAACCACTTACTGAATTGCTATGCCTGTATGGGAAATTTGGTTGTTTAGAAAAACCCCACCTGTTAAGCTTTTGAGGCTTTCAAGCCTTTCAGAGAGTTGTAATTGTTGATTAAACGTCATATTGATGCCATAGTTTGCTGTGTGAACTTAGTCATAAGACAGATTAATGGCATTCTTTGTGAGACAACACAATGCCTCTCTTTAAAAAATATATATATTTTTTAATTACTTTAACAGAGGCATATTTCAGAATGATAGCATTTCAAACATGCATGATGTGAAGGCTTTGCAGTTCAAAGGAACATTCAATAGTGTTACCTTTGAAAAAGTGGGGACTTTTTGAAACTGGGCTATAGGAAGCTGGCGTGGAGCCCAAGTTCTTGTTAGCTTGTCTTGGAGTCAACTGCCAAGCACGCACACAGATGATTATAGAGATGAACAGCTATAAGCTCCATATTTTACGAGGAGGAGTGAGTGAACTCTAAAGTAGGGAGCTGTCTGGGTCGTAGTCAAGAGAATCACTCAGTAAGAAAACGAAATGGGTGTAAAGGGATTCATGAAGCTTATTCTGGATAAGGAGCAAGAATTCCACTCATCGCTCTTCCTTCCACCCCAGGGCTTTTGCTTAAACACTCTTCAACACCCTGCGACAATAAGGTGACACACTGGAGTAGTGAATCAAATGAATGTGAAGACTGCACATTTTCTGAGTGAAGGATATTCTTGGTTCAATACAAGTTAAGCTCAATCAACATAATTTGTGGCATAATGCTGATTCCCACAAAAAAAAAATTCGACTTGTCCCTCCTTTTCATAAAAAAAAGCACAAATCTGGGTTCCAGTGAGGCACTTACAATGGAAGTTACAATATTCATTGTTTTAAAAGTATAACCACAAGACGTAAACAATACGTTTGTTAACATGATTTTAGTGTGATAAAATCACTTACTAACCTTTTCCGTGTAAAGTTAAAGTAAACCGTTTTAACAGAGGAATTAATGTGCATTTTTATACAATTATAAGTTTCACATTTCTATATTTAAACCCTCCAAAAATTGGCCCCATTCACTTCCGTTATAAGTGCCTCACTGAAACCTCGACTTGTGCTTTTTTTAAAAGAAAAGTCTGTATAATGAGGACTCAAATAAAAAAAAAAATACAAAAATAAACCTTTGAAGCAGTGTACATATTAAAATTAAATAAAAGTATAGCAGTGCATTGTGGGTTATAATGGTGAAGTACCCATAAGCCTTTGCGCTTGAATAAGTGTATGTTTCAGCAATGCATTAGTTTAATTAGCGTTTTGTTATCAATAGTTGTGTTTTGATTGAAGTCACCATTATGGTGATTAGTGTTCTCTTGAGTGGGCACCTTGGACCATCTTTATAATTATATTATAGTCTTCCAGCCAGTCAATTTATGTTTGAGTAAAACACAAGTTGTTACACTGTGCTACTTGGAAAATAAAATCTAAGGTCAGACTGAATATCTGATCCTACCTTACAAATGGCACTATACTGTATGTGGCAATGGTGATGCATTACACATAAAAACATAAAAGCAAAAAGAGTAAAGATTATTTCAGCAAAATGATATCAGCAAATTGAGTGTTTAATGTTTTGATGAGTATACAGCATAACTCGAGTTGTTCTCAAGGAATCAACTCTCGGCATACAAAACGCAACAATGGTGACAATTAACAAACAAACTTTTACGTGCAAAAGCTGAACATAAAAATACAAGTAACTTAGACTACAACAAAAACAACATCAAAATAAACCAGTAAATAGTAAAAAATATAAGTAATTTCTTCATGCCGCAGTGCATGCTGGGAATATAGCTGTTAATTTCAACAACAGCAGATAGTATGTAATTGCGCTAAATTACAGTTGCATACTGTAGCTGTAAAAACAGTATCTAGCTGTTCATTTCCGCAACATCAAGACACTGTTAATTTTTCAGTAACATGCTGGCAACCCTGCTGCCAGTTCTTTACAGAGTAGGATTTCTAATGAGAACCTTGTTGTATTGTACATGATAGTGTACGTTGTGTTTAACAGCGTGACATTTCTCGATTAATCCCTCAAATTTTTTAAATTGCATATCGGATGAAACCAGAGACTCTAATCTTTTGACTCAAACAGGTTTCAGTGTAAAAATGTAATCAGGTTACTTACCAGATGCCATTTGTTGGTGTTTCTCCCGAAAAACAAACTCTGCTGTGATCAGCACCATGTTGTTTTGTCACATGACTCGATGCATCAAACTTTACATACATCTAACCCTTTACTGACAGCACAGAGTCTCCTGAATGGAGATCAGTCTGTTTAAATTAATTAAAATTATTTGTTGCGTATATCGAAGCCAAAATTCAATGTCCACGCATGTGTATGCGGTGTCCAACGAGGTTAAGCATTCATAAGTGACAACTGTATTTAGATGAAGTGTGAATGTGGCCTTGTGATAACAAAGGATGTGCTCTCTTGTGATCAGTAGTCCTATTTTACATTTTGCTAACATAAGATAAGCAGACATTTGTACCAGTTAATGATTCTCATAATCATATCTCTGAGCACTGAATAGATGCAGCGGAATTCCTTCTTTGCCAAGCAGATCATTCCCAGTGCCAACTACCTTACATCTCTCTACTAGCATTCTTCAAAGACTCGCTTTTCCCCTGACTCTCAAACAAGAATCCAGAATAAAGTTGCTCTATGTTTAGATATGTGTGCATTTGAGGCTGTTTAAACATTTTTATTCCACAATCCAAGATTGGACCTCAGATTTTTTTTGTGTGACCGTGCATTCATTTTTTTGGGACGGATATTGGTTCGAAAATGAATAAATATGAACGGAGATAGGAGAGGGATAAACAGAAATTTTGCTATATTGTGACGGTTGAAGCATTTTAAAGCATTCCCCACCATTAATGGCACTAAGACAAAAATAAACAATTTTCATGTATAAAAAGACGCAAACAGCTGCATAGCAACTAGGCAGATTCTGTCTTTGATTTATTCCTAAGGGGAAGAGAGAGGACGGTATGTGAGCAGGGGAAAACTTGAACCACGAACCAGGAAGATTCAAGCTCTCCACAGGAAATCAATTTATTCGAGTGGGCAGCCCAGCTATTAATAGGAAGACGCTAACAATATAACAAATTAATTGGCAATATTTTTGGTAGAAGAAAGCACTCAGGAGAACCCAAGTTTGTTCACCATAGTTTTGGGTTGGATGGGGGTTTTGATGTTTTTGTGCTTGTACAGATTTTAATGAGATCTCACAGTGTTTTTAAATATTTAACAATTCCTGGAGTAGCTCCTCTATCTGTTGTCAGGAACACCCATTGCAATTACATCCCAATTCCATTAACTGTAGTGTGCGCGTTGATGTTTGGCTCATTTTTCTTTGCATCTCTTTGTATATCTGTGTGCAGAGTGCTCTTGTAGATGTTTATAAAGATGTATGTCCCCATGAATGTAGAGATTCATCTTTTTTTTTTAAATGCACATATATTTTGCCTTCTTTATATAAAAAAGCCCAGCTCAAAAATCAACAATTGCATTTGATGAAAACTGTCAAGAACATGTCCAGGTCATATTTTGTTCCAAAATTGACCTATAAAGGCACATTAAGGCAATTTATTTATTATTTTTATGACAATTTAACATATTTCCCCCTAATTCTCATTAATGTCAAGCATATATTTATTTTAGATGGTAAAGTGTGTATACAGCATGGTATTGTTGTATTGTCTTTAATCAATGCTACTGTATTTAAATATGAAATAATAGTTTTACAATATTTTACTTTATACAGTAGACTTGGGATCGGTGCCTTTTTCATGCAGAAAATTTTCCAGATGATTATCGATATATTTATCGGGATTTTTTATTTTTTATTTTTTTTTCAAATATAAATAGGGCTGCTCGTTGCACGATAGTCTTTGTCACTTCAGACGTATTTCTCAACACAACATTGGTAAAGAGTGAGCAGTAGGGTAAATTAAAGGGGGTTGCACATCTTAAGCATCTGACGGATGACATGGTGCGTTCTAAAATGTATAACAATTATTTATTTTCTACAAAGGTACGCACACACCGCTCAGCGTCAACATTCTGAAGAGCCACGGAGCTCAACTTGCACAGATTTCAGTTAAAAATCAACTCAAATTATTATCAGAGGAGAAAGATTTTTTACTCTTAGCCATCACTGCATCTGCATCTATTGTGAACATGTATATTTCCTAGAGTCTATTGTCAGTTACAAATATGCCATTTTCTTGTTTGACAGCTCGAATGAAAGACTTGTTCAAGGCTACTTACAGAGAAATTGAATGTATTCATTCGAAAACCTTTGTTACTTTGGACTGCCATCTCCTGCCCTGCTTCAGCTTGTCCTGTGTGTGTGTGTGTGTGTGTGTGTGTGTGTGTGTATCACTTTGTGGGGACCAAATGTCCCCATAAGGATAGTAAAACCCACATTTTTTACGTTGTGGGGACATTTTGTCAGTCCCCATGAAGAAAACAGTTTACAAATCATACTAAATGTTTTTTGAAAATGTACAAATGCAGAACGTTTTCTGTGAGGGTTAGGTTTAGTGATAGTGTTAGGGGATAGAATATAAAGTTTGTACAGTATAAAAAAACATTATGTCTATGGAAAGTCCCAATAAAATATGGAAACCCAACATGTGTGTGTGTGTGTGTGTGTGTGTGTGTGTGTGTGTGTGTGTGTGTAACACAGAGCAGTAGCGGTTGTCAAAAACAACAGCACCAAAATAGCGCACTCAACTGACAACCATTATGAACATCATGTAATAAAAGATGCATCAAGCTTCAAGAATTCACTACAACTTCAATCCTATGAGAACACACAAAATGATTGACAGACAGAAAGCATCAGAGACCATGACCCGCGAACACATCGTTGTTTGCTACATACAGAGTATAGTGCTGTCACGGAGACTGGTGAGATGTCTCAGGACACTAATTTCAGTGATATCCTTCAGGGAATAGGAACAAATTTTGCATACCTTTCCATGAAAAACTCTCTTACATCACCTGTGAATCTTCCAGGTTCGAGACCTGATAGCATTTGTAGCATAATGTTGATTATCACAGTAATAATTTAAACTCGTCCCTTCATTATTAAAAAAAGAAAGAAAGAAATGCAAACGTCGTAGTTCAAGTATGGCACTTACAATGGAAGAGAATGTGGCGCCGCCCAAGCTACATATTTTAGAGTGGCAAAATAAAATTGTATATTTTCAGCACTTTTATTTGCACTACATACGCTTCTCATCTGAAATGCGCTTTTGTGCGACACATCTGCCTGGTTTTTGTGAGTATGCTCGCACAAGCCATCACAGAACCATTAGCACAAGGGATCCACTCTACTGGATTATTTTGACATGACATTATTTTTGTGACATTAATACATTTCTGTGGTTAGGTCAATGTAGCTGGTTAAAATTAATTATAGAAATAAGGTGTTCATTTAATTTTGTTTTATTTCACATAGCACCTTTAAAGTAAAAGGTAAAAAATGAATGTGTTAAATTCAAAAGGTTCCATTTACTTAACTGGTGTAAAATAACTCAAATAAAAGCTATATAAAGTTATATTTTAATTAAATGCAATTATATAATAAACTAAATACATCAATCACCACCAAAGACCATTTTTGACCCAGGAAAACTGCATAAATATCAAAATACACACAGTTTAAAAAATACAGCCACAAAACGTAAACATTATATAAAAACATGATTTTAGTGTGATAAGATCTCTGTTCAAAATGATTTTATTGTGGTAAAATCAATTACAGGGTTTTCCATGCGTAAAGCCTTTTGTAAAGTTATGTTGGATATGACATTACACAGAAATTTTAGCAAGTGATTTTATCACACTAAAATCATTCCAACACTTATAATGTTTACATCTTGTGGATATACTTCTAAAGCAGTGTGTACTTTGAAGTTTATGGTCTGGCCCTACTCATCTCCATTGCAAGTGCCTTCCTATAACTGCAATTTTTGACAAATTGAAATCATTTTTTGTGGAAATCAACATTATGCCACAAATGCTGTCCTTTGATCTTAACTTGTATTGAACCCAGAACATTCCTTTAATTTGCATATACATTTATTTATTTATTTTTTACATTTGAGGGGGGTGAAAAGTGACTTGTCTATGTTAATGTAAGATTAACCTATACAGCACATACTAACCCATGCATTGTACATACTGTAGAAGGGCCTCAAAGACATCAAAACATCACACACACCCTCTCTGGTTACTTCTTCCTATTGCCATTCCCTACATGGGGTCCTACAGGCCTCTTTTGCCCCCCACCTCCAACATAGAATGCCCAGAGCAGTTGGCAGCTTCTGTAAACCTGGAGAAGGGCATCAGTGCCGGGTCTCCAGATACCACACCATCTCACCCCCCTACCACCCCGACCTCTCACACAACACTTCACTCATTATTCATGTTCATAGTGACAGCTTTCATTTGATCTATTACTTAGGCGGAGGGGGACCACAGACCGCTGTGCGGCCAACATGATCTTACCGGAAGTCAGCATGCTGTTTCCGAAGGTTCCGGTACCCTAGGATCAGCAACAGTATCATTCCCCATTCAAATGAGAAAGTAATCATCTTTGTATAAACAATCACAAGCGTGATAAAAAGGTTGCAGTTTTAGCCATAACATTGCATTTTGTCACTACTAATGGTTAGGGTTAGATTTGGGTTTTGGTTGGGGTTAGATTAAATTAAATAAGCATTTCTCTTCACTGTTTTCCACCCTGTTCAGCTGAAAACAATTATTTTTACAACTGACTTCTGGCGACCTCTCCTGGATATAAATTAATGTCACACTCGTTTATACGCTCTGAAACACTCTGGAGGCAGTGTTCGGTCAACGTATACCGATTTCGTCTAAAGATACATCGGCACACACTTACTGAAATTTATGTGAGATCAGGCTGGTGCACCTCCATCCCTGCTGGATCTTTAATTATTGCAGAGAGGGGTTTCTCTGTCTTGTTCTTTGTTGTGCTAATGAAATATTGAAGTGGCCAATGTAGATTGTGCGGGGCCTGCTGAGGATGGTGGCGTACATTTCTCTGCACAGACCTTTAGCACTGTGACCTGATTTTCCACATTTCAGTTGCACATATGATCTAATGTATATTTAAAGACTAAGGGGGTTAATGCATTCTGCTTTTTTTATTTCTGATTACTGTATAAGCCTTGTCGCAGCATTCCTCATTTAAAAGTCACTTTAGATTAAAACGTCAGCTAAATGAATAAATGTAAATGTCTGATTTGCAAAAATAGTTTAGACTGAAATGAAAAATTAAGGTTGTCTGTTTATTTTGCTTGTAGGAGTTTGAGTATAGATTGTAAATATATATATAGAGTCTTTTTTAAAACTTAGAACTAGCTGCCTTATAGCATATTTTCTGTTGAATACACATTGAATGTGCATTAGTTTTTTTTTACTGTGTATATACGTAAACAATACCCCCCATAACCTCCCCCCCTGCATTCATAAGAACTGCATTGTAGGAAAATCTGTCTATAGCAACTGAATAGTCCTTAAACACTGAAAATTCTCTCTGAGAGCAATTGTAGATAGATGGAAAATTGGTCAAGCTGGCTGTCTGACCATTGGGGAGCCAAGTGGGCTCCAAGCAAAATAAATAAATAAATAAATGGAATTTAAGTCAAACCAGTTTAATCGTGCTATAACATCACTGACCAGTCCATTTCCCACACAGCACATTTAAATATGGCATTTTAAGTGCCTTAGGTGCAGTACAAGACATTCATATTAACTACTGACAACAAGCATATATGGAGTTTATGCAGTGTGTTAAAAAATAAACATATAATTGCATTTATAGCGAGGGTAGAAGGGTTGTGTGTAATTGCGCAGTGGTGTGGAAAGCCATTTGACAGTGATGTACAGGACTCCATTAATTGCCATATGAATTTACCCCACTCTCTTCTCCCCTCTGCTGAGGCATCATTGTGAGAGAGACGGGTCACTCTATCTTACATCCTCACTGAGTTCATAATTACTAAAGCCATTAATTAATCTTGCTATCACTGGGTAAATACAGCGCTTACCATACAAATGAACTATAAGATAAGAGTGGAAGTGTTAGTGTGTATGTGTATGCGAACGGATCTTTGAGCGGGTGAATCTTAATAAAACTTATGAATAACATGTCCATGTCACATTTCACCCTAATGTCAAAAGATAAAAAATAATACAATATATTTCGCATAAAGAAAATGAAGCCTGTTTTAAGGACCATTAAGGTTTTTTGCATCATCACTTTATTTTTATGACAGTTATGCATTCCCCATTTCCCATTACTGCAATGCAAAATGAAACATAAAGATATTATATTATATCATAAATTATTTATACATCATTTTATTTATTTATTTTTTGTACCTTTTATTTTTGCTGATTTAAATAAAATAAAAATGATTAAAGTAATTTCACATTACAGTAATGAGAATTTGGGCAGAAATTTGCTTAATTGTCAATAAAATAATGTAAAATGCAAAAACATTTTATGGTCCTATTATGCAAAATATAGGTAACACATTTTTTTCTCTTGAGTTTTGGTAGGAAATGTGACTTGGAAATATATATTGTTTTTTTAGATGAGTGTATGCTTGCATTTGCGCTATGATATGGGATAGTTCACATAAAAATTAACATTTTTAGAAGAATTTCTCAGCTGTAAGTCCATATAATACAAGTTAATAGGGACCAAAGATCCAAAAGGACATAAAGGCATCAAAAAAGTATTCATAAGTTAAATCCATATATTCAGAAGCGATATTATAGGCGTGGGAGAGAAACAGATACGTTTTTGTATTTTTTTATTTCCACTTTCACTTCCAAATTCTTCTTTTGCTTTTTGAGATTCATATTCTGCGTGCATTTCACCACCAACTGGGCAGAGGGGAGAGTTTATAGTAAAAAAAAAAAGGACTTAATTCTCACACAAACTTATTTAGCTTCTGAAGATATAGATTTAACAACTGGTGTCGTATGGATTACTTTTATGTGGGATTTATCTCCTTTTGGACCTTAAAAATGTTGGTACCATTCACTTGCATTGTAAGGATCTACAGAGCTGAGATATTCTTTATAAAATCTTCCTACACACCTGGAATGACATGAGTGTGAGTAAATGATGAGAGAATTTACATTTTTTGAGTGAACTATCCCTTTATGGTGTGCATGTGATCTTTATATGTGAATTTTTGATGATCATTTTTATAATAATATATTTCAAGTGTGTTTTATACAAATCTTTTTAAAGAACATCAATAAAGAGAAAGTAGGTCTCTGAAACTGAAAAGAGAGGTGAATGTACAGTATTTCTTTGTCCTAGTATATCACTTAATTAATGATCAGTGTCTGTGTCCAAAAGAAACAGAAACAAATCAAACAAAGTTTAAATTGCCCAGATCAGATCTATTGCTTTTAATATCCCCATAAAGTCCCTTGCTTCCAGCTCCTAAAGGAGTGAACGTCGAGCTGACCAACAATGAGTTCTTGTGTTTAAATCGAATTGAAGTGATTGATGAATTCTCAAACCTCTTTAGTTGAGTTCCTGTGTTTCAGAGGGAATAAGTCTGAGAGAGGAAAGTGGCTGACATGCAGCTACAACACCCGCAAAAACTTTCCCTCTCGTGTCATCACTAAAGCTCTGTGGAAAGGGGAATATGTTGTGACATGTCCAGATAGGAGCCCTGAAAAATGCACTGGCTGTTTGCCACCAGCCTCCCTTTCAATCAACAGGCTCAGCTGACTGGGACTTTTACAGTGGGGTTTTAGACTACTTGGGATAAAATCATAACACTACACTACCATCTAGTGGAATGCAGAGTGATTGCATGGCTTCCTGACTTGCAGAATATGGGAGTTTACAGGTGACAGTTGTTCCTTATTAAAAACTGCACTTGTTGTAGCACTTCTTGGGGAGAGGGGCTGGCATCCACGATGATGCAGGCAGGATTCTGGATTCTCTTGTAAGCTTCTTCCACTCTGGAAAGAAGAAGTTTTATCAGAATTGCTATGCATGTTGTTTAATTGAATGCCATGTTATGTGATTTTATATGATGAAAATGTTTTCAATATAAAATGTGTAAATATACTATAAACACAAAAAAGAAGTTAGTTATTTTGTCTGTCATCGTTTTGAATATGGTTGATGGTAGAGAATAAACATTTGAAACTTGACTTGGTTAAATTACATTGAAGTTGTTTTAAATAAAAATGTCTAAAGAGAGAGAGAGAGAGAGAGAGAGAGAGAGAGAGAGAGAGAGAGCAAATAGTCTTGATGTCAAATAGTCAGCGGACAGCGGGACTAAGTTAAAAAATACAAAAAAAAGTTCAAAAAATGTTCTTATCAATTTGTTTATTTTGTTTCCAAGAGTGTTGGTTAATCATGTTTTTGAGACGTTGCAAACATTAATTTGATAGGAAGTTTGGATTGAATGCACCTGGTTTCATAAGAAAGCTATAGGACGCTCCCCTGCTCCCTATTTAGTGATTGACTTAACCTCCAGTGTACTGTCTGTCTGCACTGGTCACAGAAGAATTAGAAATGCACCTTATTTTCATCCTAACTCCATATAAAGCCTCTAAAAGCAAAAAAAATGTCTAAATGTGAAAATGCACAGTAAATATAGGATTTCTGCTGAAAATCTAGTGCTATTGTACACTATAGTGTACGTTGTGTTTTGCAGCATCGTGTTTCGCAATATATCGCAAACATTTTTGAAATGGCATATCGGATGAAACTAGAGACTAATCTTTTGACTCAAACAGTTTTCAATGTAAAAAAAAACTTAATTAGGTTTGTTAACAGATTTTGTTGGTGTTTCTCCCAAAATAGGGATGCCTCAATACCAATTTTTAGAGAACGAGTACAAGTACCGATACTTTCTTTCTTTTGCCGATACTGAGTCCAATACCTGTTTTTTTTTTATTAAAATATTATTTCAGTTTTATCATCAAAATGGTGTTTAAATAAATTAATTAATTATTTTTATCAAATGAAGTGTTTTTATACAGAACCTCACAGCATAATTCAAAACACAGCATTGGAGTGTAATGTTCCATGTGGTCTCTTATTGTTGTAACCCTTACCCCTGCCTGATGTTACCCTGATGTTCTCTAGTCCAAGCCATAGCCTGTCTTTGTTCCAAGTTCCTGTCTTGTTCCTGTTTTTCCACTATCTTCAATAAAGCTGCACTTGGGTCCTACTCCTCGCCTTCATCCTTGCCTTGACTGCCTCCCCGTTCGTTACAGAATACTTGACCCAACCATGGACCCAGCAGCTCTGACAGCGCAACAAGCTAGTTTCCAGCTTCTCTGCCTCAAGCAAGAGGACCACCCAATTGAGGCCCACGTCTGTAAGTTTCTGGAGCTGGCAAATATATCAGACTTCCCAGATTACCCCTTGGTCGTCTTCTTCAGGTCTAATCTAAATAGTCAGCTTAAGGAGCGGTTGCCACCAGCGACCCCCTGCTGGACGCTCCTCGACTTCCTTGAGGAGACCCTGAAAATCTGTGGCTCGCCTTTCACTGTGGGTGTTGCAGAGGAGGACGCTACCTCTCCTCCCACAGTGGCCACCTCCCAGCCTTCCATGACTTGTTCTTCCACGCCTGCCACGGCCAACGAGCCAACGCCCACGCCTGCCACGGCCAACGAGCCAACGCCCACGCCTGCCACGGCCAACGAGCCAACGCCCACGCCTGCCACGGCCAACGAGCTGGAAGTCGCGTCCGTCCCAGAGCCGGCGTTGCCAGCCTCGTCCGTCCCAGAGCCGGCGTTGACAGCCTCGTCCGTCCCAGTGCCAGCGTTGACAGCCTCGTCTGCCAGAAGGAGGAGGAGAAGAGGAAGGGCTTCCGCTCGCCAGTCTCCGCCTTCCATGATCGTCCAAGAGCCAGCGCCTGTAGCCTCGACCGTCCAAGAGCCAGAGCCAGCGCCTGTAGCCTCGACCGTCCAAGAGCCAGAGCCAGCGCCTGTAGCCTCGACCGTCCAAGAGCCAGAGCCAGCGCCTGTAACCTCGACCGTCCAAGAGCCAGCGCCTGTAGCCTCGACCGTCCAAGAGCCAGAGCCAGCGCCTGTAGCCTCGACCGTCCAAGAGCCAGCACTTCCTGAGCCTCCCACGGCTCCGCCTCTTGAGCTTCCCAGAGCTCCGCCTCTTGAGCTTCCCAGAGCTCCGCCTCTCGAGCCTTCGAGACCACAGTCACCAGAGCCTGCCACGCCTCTGTCACCAGAGCCTGCCACGCCTCTGTCACCAGTGCCTGCCACGCCTCTGTCACCAGTGCCTGCCACGCCTCTGTCACCAGAGCCTTCCATGGCTCCACCTTCCACGCCTCCGCTTTCAGAACCTTCCACAGCTTCGCCATCAAGGCCCCCAGAGCCATCAAGGCCACCAGAGCCTCTCAAGTCTCCGCCTCTGAGGACTGCCTCGGCTCTGCCTGCGCCTGCTCCGCCTCCAGACCTTTCCACGGCTCCACCCCCAGACCCTTCCTCGGTTCTGCCTTCAACGGCTCTGCCTGCTCCGCCTTCTACGGCTTTGCCAGCACCTGCTCAGCCCTCAAGGCCCTCAAAGCCCCAGAGCCTTCCAAGCCCACAGAGCCTTCCAAGCCCACAAAGCCTTCCAAGCCCACAGAGCTTTCCAAGCCCATTGAGCCTTCCGTGGCTCCGCCCGCCTCCCCTGAGACTCCTCCCAGGCCTTCTGACCCTGCCTTGTGGCCTCCTCCCAGGCCTCCTGACTCTGTCCCTGCCCTATGGCTGCCTCCTGGCCGCCCTCTTGTTCTGTTATGGTCTCCCTGTCTTGTTTCCCTGTAATGTTCCATGTGGTCTCTTGTTTGTCTTTCCTTTTTTGTTTTGTTAGGAGCGTCTGGAATCCGCTCCTTAGCGGGGGGCTCCTGTAATGTTCCATGTGGTCTCTTATTGTTGTAACCCTTACCCCTGCCTGATGTTACCCTGATGTTCTCTAGTCCAAGCCATAGCCTGTCTTTGTTCCAAGTTCCTGTCTTGTTCCTGTTTTTCCACTATCTTCAATAAAGCTGCACTTGGGTCCTACTCCTCGCCTTCATCCTTGCCTTGACTGCCTCCCCGTTCGTTACATGGAGTTATTTTTGTCAAATAAAGTGCTGCAGAACAGAGCATCACAGATGTGAGATATTGCTTAAATATAATACAATTACTATTGATATAATAGTAGTAGTACAGTGAATATTACATAACTTTAAAATAGTGATACTTCTTTCATTTAAATTGAGCTTTTATTTTGAATGAGTTTTAATTTTGAAGTGTTTCTGTGTGATGATGCTAGCTTTTCGGTCCAAAAAAGTCGGGCCCTAGTTATTATTAAAAAGCAAAATCTATTTAATTAAATAAATATGTACTCAGTGTGTGCCTCATGTTACAAAGTGTTTGCATTCTGTTCACTGCCATCTGCAACAAACAGAGTGCTCGATGCTCGAGCCAAGGAGGAGCTTTAAAAGGAAAGTGCAGCGCAGCCGGCGTCATCAAAACACTGTCTCCGCACATTCACTAGTGCTCTGCTCACATTTGAAGCACGCTGCACACGCAAAGTAAACTATATTTATCTCATTCAATTTTTGCCTTTGTGATTAAATAATCTCACCCGTACAAAACGTGATTAGAATTTGTGCACTGTTGTTTGTTTACGTAACGGCATTCGTACATCAGATGGTATCGGTGTTTAGTATCAAAGCACTTTTACGAGCATGAGTGTGGTATCGCGGACCCGTATCTAGACATCCCTATCCCGAACACAAACTCTGCTGTGATCAGCGCCATGTTGTTTTGTCACATGACTCTTTAACTCTTTACTGACAGCCCAGAGTCTTCTGAACTGAGATCAGTTGGTTTAAATTCATTTAAATTATGCGTTGCGTATACCGAAGCCAAAATGCAACATACATGCATATGAATGTGGTGTCAGATGAGTTTATAAGAATAGTTCACCCGACAAATAAAATTCGGTCATAATTTACCAACATTTATGTCATCGAAAAGGGGCTAAAAACACCATAAACTATAATAAAATATAATAAAAATCTTCCCCTCAGTTTCTATTTCATAACCTCAAACTGGCATGCCACATTTGGTTACAACACACTCACCAATTGGAATTTGCTGCAAATGACATAAATTTGCCGCAACAAGATTAATGAGTGAATGACAACTTAAATATCTGTCAGTCTCTTACACAAACCTATTCTATGGTTTCAGAAGACTTGGAAAATAGCACACAAGTTGAACTATTATGTATTGTACCTTTTTGGAGATTGACAGATGTGGTAACTGTAAACTGAAACAGTTGTTTGAAAAAAGATTCTTGAAAAGTACATTCTTAAAAATTTCTCGAGTGCTTCACGGGGGGAAAAAAACAGCACACAGGTTTGGAACGACATGAGTGTGAGTAAATGATGACAGAATATTCATTTTGGAGTGAACTGTCCTTTTAAGCGTTATCATAAAGTATACAGTAAGTGGGATGTCATGTACCTTTAAAATTGCAAGATACATTTACAGTAAGTTGACCTACTTCAGTCTGAACAGTTGATTGACCTCTAGCTCTGTCTCCTCCATGGTCTTTCCCTGTCCTCTATCCCTGAGTCTTCTCAGTCTCTCCTCTGGGCTGACAGTCAGGAGCAACACAAGGTCTGGCTGGAGCAGGTCTTCTGGCCACTGGTACAGTTCTGAATATGGTCTAGGGAGGTTTTCCACTCTTCCACTTACTGCTGTGGCAAAGGCATATGCTGCTGTGCTGTGCCAGTACCTATTAGAATTAGAGATCAATAAAACACTTTATCAAGGGTTCAACTACGTTCTTTTCTAATACGTTTTATACGCCAGTGCCAAACATTTACGTTCTTAATTAAAGTTCACTATTTGCCACCTGGAAAACTAAATAGGGCTAGATTAGAATATTATAAAATATATAAATGTTAGACAACAGGATACACTAAGGAGCATTTCACCCCCACATTTAAAATAACTGGGACATTTAAGTTTGTTTGTTTGTTTGTTTTGCCTTGAGGCCAGGTTAATTTCTGAACCTACTATAAACCAAGGATTAATCATTTTCATTTTCATTGCTCAACACTGTTCAAAAAAAAAGAAGAAAGAAACAATATATTTTTTTGCTGTCTGTTCAATGCACTTTTAAGCTAAACTAAAGCAACACAATTCTAGAACATTTTGTCACAACTTAATACATGAATACTTTTTGTGGTGTTAATGTAGCGTTACTAAAACTAGGCATAGGACTCGATAGGGAGAGTACATTTTGAAATTAAGTGTTATTTTATGCATTTTTGAGTAAGATGAAAATAGGAAGAGATTTGTTAATGTTTAATGTTCTGTTATATCGGTATTTATAAAAGAGTGTCTGTTATGATGGAGTTTTAGTGGGGTTACCATTTTGGTGAAGATTGGTGCTTGTGCTTAGGTTGAGGATGGACTTTCTCTTTCAAGTGATATTCGATTTGAGTACTGCTTAGCTTCATAAGCAGATGCTTTTACATTGACAGTGCAACAGTTTCACTGTCCTAACATTTACTCACCTGGCAAATACATTAAGTTGGTCCAACATAAAAATGTATAAAATTAACCTTAGTAAATAGAGTCTGGTGAACCTCATTAAATTGAGTTAAAACTACTATAGTACATTAATTTGACCTAATCCAACTAAATTATGTTGGCTCAATTAAATTTCCTTAATCTGAACAGCCTGATCTTACAGTGAAATCGGAAAGAGCAGACCGACTTTTCTTTCGTCAAAATCGGTATACGTTGACCGAAATGTTTAAACACTCCTCCCAGTGGCCAAAGCAGTAAGTGTCATAGGGCATATGGGCACTTGTGAGCTCCATTTATGTCCAGGAGAGGTCGCCAAAAGCCTGTAGAGCTTGTTTTTTAAGTTGTTTTCAGCTTTACAGGACATTATACAACGAAGAGAAAAGCTTTTATTTATAGATTCTATCCCCCAACCCACCCAAACCTTAACCATTAGTGGGGTAAAAAATTAATTTTAGAGGGAAAAGTGAAATCTCTGAATCATGCTTGTCATTGATCATTTAAATAAGGTTACTACCTGGCTTTGAACCCTAGTCTCCCACACAGCTGATGCAACGCACTGCCAATCGCGCCGGGTGGAAAGGTAAATACATTGAAACTACTGCAAACATGTCTGATAAGAATGCTGCATGTCAGCGTGATGGCATACAGTCGCCGATCCTAGGGTACCGAAACTATCGGAAACATCATGCCGACTTCACGTGTGATCATGTTGATCTGATTATAAGACAGTAAATTAAAATAATGACTTTATTTTTTGAGTGTAGTGGCTTGATTTCTGTCAAGTGAGGCTTTTTTTACACTCTAAATTAATTAGACACATAAATCGAAAGTTAAAGGGATAGTTTACACACACAAATAATGACATTTTTGTCATCATTTACTGACTCTCATGTTGTTCCAAACCCATATGCCTTTCTTTCTTCAGTGGAAACCAAAAGATAATGTTTGGCAGAATGACAGCCTCAAAAACCATTCCCTTTCATTGCATCATTTTCCATACATTACAGTGAATGGTGACTGAAGCTAACATTCTGCTTCACATCTTTTGTGTTCAACAGAACACAGAGAGGCATACCGGATTTGGAACAACTTGAGCTATCCCTTTAATACAGATATTCTTCAACGTTTTCTATAGTGCTTCCCAAACAGCAGCAGAATCATGCGAATGTGCACATCCTCTCTACCTGTCCACTATGACAGGAGCCCTCAAGGACTCTTTCCCAATGTGTGCTGCGGTGATGTAGTTCCCCAGAGCATAAAAGGCCCTGCGGATGAGGGGTGGTTCAGAGTCGAAGCGCTGTCTGAAAGAAGCCAGGCACTGGGGAGGAGATTTCAGAAGGGTGGCATTCAGAGACTCCCGCAGGGCTTCTGTGAGAGTAGTTTTACCTGTGTTCATGAAGAAATCAGGAGATAAGTCATTCACTTAACTATATGGAGGTGTTACATTTAGACAGAATTGAACAGTACTATCTATAAGTCTATCTATGTGGACTTTGTTGTTGTTTTTTTTACTTAATCACCTAACATTCATAAATGTTTCGAGTAGTAGATGTTGTGTTTGACTGCACACTTATAATTTTCTTGTACTAAATAGAGATACACAATGTATGGCAAAGTTAACCTGTAGCATCCAGTCCCTCGATTACAATGACTGGAAAACCATCTCCTCTGATTGTCTCCACCTTTTCGTCCACTAGCTGCAGAACTTCCTTTGACTCAGGGATAATGTCACTGCACTGGGATGGGCAGAGGAGTAGTCTCGGATTAGATACTGAAACCTTTAGTGTAACATAAACAAACAGACAAGAATAATCAGGATTTTGTTTTAAACATCCTCCTACCTCTTGAAGGACCTTATAGGCTTCGTCAAAACAGTAGTACACATCAGAGTTCTTGATGTTTAGTGTGGATGGGTGATGCTCTGGGGCTGCTGCAGGTGTGACGTAATGTCTCTCTACTTGCTCCACTTGATTGACAGGTGACCACATCTCCTGCCAGCAGTACTGACCCTCGCGCTTGTATGAAATCACACATACCGATTTATTTTGGTGATATTTCTTTAATATTTCCTCTGAAAGAGCTGTAGTGGATCTGTCTCGTATAAAAAAGCCTTTGTCGACGCTGTTTTTGACATCCGGGACATAGGAGGACGCTTCGAAAACGTCGCAATCTCGTGGCAGTTTTTCAGACAGCCCGTGTTTTATTTCAGCATGAGCTCGCGCCTTCTGAATTCTGTCATCGCAGTGAACGTGCAGCGAGTATAGTTTGCCATCGTCTCCGAAGAGCTGCTGATAATCACTATTACTCAAAAGCTGAGGGCTTGTGCTCAGCGAGAAATAAAAAGGTTCTTTGCGTAAATCAAACTCCACCGCGAATACGCGAGAGCGCAGCTGTCCGCAGAGAAACATGGCTCTCTTTAACATTGTGAAGTGTGAACAGTGAGGCATACAGGGAAATGAAACTATTTTCAGCTGAAGGACAGTGTTTACAAAGAAACGAAACCAGACTGGAAAACGAAAGTTTAGACAGCAAAACACAGCGAGGTAAAGATAGTTTGACGTTCGACATTCGGTTTCGCAGATGTAAGGGACCGTCTGAAAACTCCACTCACTACACTAAAACATAGGAGATGTCCACTCATGGACATCTTTTTTTTTCTTTTATCTAAAATAATTCATTATTGTACTCCTTTATAAATACTGTAATAATCTCACGTCAGTCTATCCTCTGGGAAGTTACTATAACATTCTGAATGTGAAAATGTATGTTACTGTTTGTTTTTCATGTATAACTTGTGAATTGAATGCATGAGTGGACATCTCCTATGTTTTAGTACAGTGAGTGGAGTTTTCAGACGGTCCCTTACATCTGCGAAACCTAATGTCGAACGTCAAACTATCTTTACCTCGCTGCAGAAGACTCCGAGTCTGAACTGTCAAGAACAGCAGTGTACAGTGGAAATGCACGTTAATAATTAAACTAGATCACACTTTACAAAGTATGTTACACAGTAAATAATTGCATAACTATTGAGTAATGCTAACAACTGTTCAAAAGTTTGTAGTCACTTGACTGAAATGTTTCCCATGATCTTAAAAACATTTTGATCTGAAGGTGTAGCTTAAACAAGCAATGTAAACACTAAATATGTAATGTTGCTGGAAATACATTTGTATTTATTATTCTCATTATTTACAATTATTATTACTTATATTATTATACAATAATAATAATGATAATAATATGCAAGATATAGTTATTTAAAATGATTATTGTTGTTTCACTGTTATGTAAAGTGCTAACTAATGCATTATCATCTGGTTAATGGCTACAGGGCAAGGATCAAAGCATTATTTCATATTCCTATGATGCAATAATGAGGTAGCCTATCTTAATGGTCCTGCTTTATCATTAGGGTGTAATGTGAATAAGGGTGCAGTTGCATTCAGTTTTGTATTAGGAAATGAATCGTATGGCCATGACTCCACAATTGTTTATCTTTCGTTTTCCGATCTGGTAAGCAAGAAAAGAAACTGAACTTGCGTCTGTCTATAAAAGCCGGTGTGAGCTTCTTCCGCGCATCAGAGTTTTAAGACCATCACCATGGCGGCATCAAACCAAGTCGGTGTTGCAAAAATGCTGATGCAGTTTTGTTTGACGAACGTCCACAACATCTTGTCAACCCTTCTGAGATGGATGTCTGTTTTGACGGGGCTGTCTGTCGCACTGGTGCAACAAACACCTGTTGAGTGTAACAGTCGCACCAAAGAAGACCTGAAAGAGAGCTCCGGTGCTCGGTGTACTACTCCGAGCAGTGTAAACTATCATTTTACACGGCAGTGCAATTACAAATGTGGGTTTTGCTTCCACACTGCAAAGACCTCGTTCGTCTTGCCTATTGAAGAAGCAAAGCGAGGATTGCGCCTTCTGAAAAATGCAGGTAGACATAATCTAACATATGTATCTCCATTATTATAGGACTGTAAATTGAATTAATAGCATTTGTCAATATTTGCTCCTAAATGGGCTATAATTAGCCTATATAGATCATTTATATATATGTAGGCCTATACAGTTGGCTATTTATAATTGTAGGTATGTATGCCCGTAATTATAAATATACGTCCGGTAAGGGGGCGTGATCAATTGCGTTACTTATTTTTATTAATCGCGTTGAATTAATGCGTTACTTCGACAGCCTTTATTCTTTCCATACTTTCTTAATATTGTCTATTGCATGTTTTAGGGATGGAAAAAGTAAACTTCTCGGGTGGAGAGCCCTTCCTGCAAGACAGGGGCAATTTTTTGGGAGAGTTGGTGAGATACTGCAAACAGGAATTGGAGCTGCCAAGCGTCAGTATAGTCAGTAATGGCAGTCTGATAAAGGAAACCTGGTTTCAGAAATATGGTAAGCGTGAGAATCATTAATGACCAGCCATAGATTGTTTTCTTTTACATTAAAGGGATAGTTCAGCCAAAAAATGAAAATCCTCTCATCATTTCCTCACCCTCATGCCATACCAGATGTGTATGAATTTCTTTCTTCTGCAGAACATAAATTAAGATTTTTAGAAGAATATTTCAGCTCTGTTGGTCCATACAAAGCAAATGAATGGTGACCAGAACTATTAATCTTCAAAAATCAAATAAAGGCCACATAAATGTAATCCATAAGCCTCCAGTGGTGAAATCCATGTCTTCAGAAGTGATATGATAGGTGTGGGTGTGAGAAACAGATCAATATTTAAGTCCTTTTTTTCTTTAAATCTCCATCTTTGACCAGTCCCGACCAGTAGGTGGCGATATGCTTGAAGAATGCAAAGAAATCGTAGATATATGGTAAAAAAGGATTTAAATATTTATCTGTTTCTCACCCACACCTATCATATCTCTTCTGAAGACATGGATTTAACCACTGGAGTTTTATGGATTACTTTTATGCTGCCTTTATGTGATTTATGGAAATTCTAAGTTCTGGTCTCCATTAACTTGCATTGTAAGGACCAACAGAGCTGAAATATTCTTCTGAAAATCTTGATTTGTGTTCAGCAGAGGATAGAAAGTCATACACATCTGGGATGTAATGAAGGTGAGTAAATAATGAGAGAATTTTCATTTTTGGGTGAACTGTCTCTTTAATGTCAGCGTTACGCATACTGTATTACTAGAATAGAAACATTAGCAGTATGTAATGAAATGCAGCTAAACAAAATATCTACATACAAGTATAAATCTCTTAAATATCAAGTAGCTTAAGTGTTGCTCATTGGTATTATTCAGTAGGAAGGCCTTTACTTTTGTGTGTAATAACACTGTAACATGAACACCGTAGTATGGCCTTTTGTTTGATAGGTGTTACCGATATATTGAGTTTTCTTTTTGTATTATATACTATCGACTATTTGAGTTTACTCCCTAATTTGCTCAATTTAATGTACCCCTATAGGTGACTATTTGGACATTCTGGCAATTTCTTGTGACAGTTTTAACGAAGACACCAATAAAGTAATAGGTCGAGGTCAGGGCAAGAAAAGTCATTTGGACAATCTGCATAAAGTTCGTAACTGGTGTCGGGATTATAAAGTGGCTTTCAAAATAAACTCAGTTATCAATACCTACAATGTGGATGAAGATATGACAGAGAACATTACTGCTCTGAACCCAGTGCGCTGGAAGGTAAGATTCCTTACTAATTATATGGATTATTGCACATTATATGGTTATTAGCAGGTTGCTCTTCATATGATTGATGGCTTATTGTATTGTACACACAGATCTTTCAGTGCTTGCTCATTTATGGTGAAAATGTAGGGGAGAACAGCCTCCGGGAGGCAGAGAATTTTGTCATCAGTGATCAGCAATTCCAAGATTTCCTGATCCGCCACCAGAGTGTTGCGTGTCTTGTTCCAGAGTCTAATAAGAAGGTAATTTTGTGGCACCGAGCCATACTTTTGGAGTAATTCTACATTCAAATCAGCATTTCACAGTACCTTACAATTTGGAAGCTAAAGTGGCTTCAATGTATTGACTAAGACACCATTGAACTTTCTGTTTCAATTCATTACCAAAGTTTGTATTACCTCTAAGATGTATGCATTCATAGTTTTGAATATAAATTACAAATTAAAAATAATAATTCTGTAATAGGAGCCAGGGACTTGAATATTAAGTCTTCTGTTACCTTCAGGTTAATTTTGTATTTACTTGCCTATTTTCCTCTACAGATGAGAGACTCCTACCTGATTCTTGATGAATACGTAAGTGATGTCATATTTACTCTTCAGTATCCATTAACTCTATTTCTCACTACTATGTAAAGGATTACTTTATATTAGATTACGCTACCACTAGAGTCTAATGGATTTCTTTATATTAGATTAAGCTATTATTAGAGTGTAAATTATTCCTTTATATTACATTATGTCATCACATCAGTAGGGGATGGATTGTGGATAGGAATATAATCAGACCCACAGGAAATTACCTGATATTGTATTTAATTCCAAGCTACAAATGACTGTTTTTCTTCCCCACTGGATAATCTTTGGTCTCTATTCATAATCATGCTATCTGAGTTATGTAATCAGAAAGAGTAAATTATCATGAATAGATGTTTAATCATCCATATTTGATGCTGCAGATGCGCTTCCTGGATTGCCGAGAGGGGAGAAAAGATCCATCAAAATCCATTCTAGATGTCGGTGTGGAAGAGGCCATCAAGTTTAGTGGTTTTGATGAGAAAATGTTCCGCATAAGAGGGGGGAAATATCTATGGAGCAAAGCAGATATGAAACTGGAGTGGTGATCCTTCTCAAATATTGTTATTTTTAACATGGATATATAAATTAACTTGAAATGTTACAAATATGACAATGAGTAATTGTAAATAATTGTATTTTTTGTATATAGATAGATAGATAGACAGACAGACAGACAGACAGACAGACAGATAGACAGATAGATAGATAGATAGATAGATTTATAATTGTGTATATTATGGCTTGTATTTATGACTAATACATGCTGTTCGTATTCAATATTTAAATTACCTTAAGTATGCTTTTATCTCTTATAAATTATGTTTTTCTTAACTTGCACTTTCTTGTTAGAATTTCTTGTGGAACGTTTTTGAATTGACACAACCCATATCAAGGGAGTACATAAGCACTTAATCAACGCAATTTTAATTGTTATTATTGGGTTGAATAAGCCTTTGGAATCTCAGTCGTCTTTAACCTGCAGTGTTTTATTTGAAATAAAAATCTTGTGTCAACATTTTGTTCTCTGTAATTTCTGAGCAGATATATCTTAAATAGCAGACATCTTTAAATGTATTGTACCTGCTTTGCAATGCCACATTTTGAATAGTTACCTGGCCTGTTAACCTAAATTTCTTTGTAGATGCCTTCCAATTTCCTGTCACAGTAATGTTTAAAACTGGATAGGATAAGATCAAATAGGCTATATAGTGTAAAGATAAGCTATTTAGAAAATTAACATAATGATGTTAGACAACATGGGCAGGTACTTGTGCAAGTATTGTGCAATATGGAAAGCTGCTGTGTAAACAAAAAATGTGTACAAAAGAACAGATAATTGACAGCTAGTGCATGTAATAATAATATGAACAATGTTTCGGATGAAAAAGAGTTGTATGAATTAATGTAATATATGAGAGAATGAAGGACAAGATTTTGCTATACATGAATGACAACTGCTGATTGAAAGATATGTGCTAATAAGAAACCAGAATAAAAAACATGTCTAAAAATGTGTCAAATATGTTTAAAATCAAGACTCATACCCCAGTATTATCTCTTTAGATCCACCAAACTGCTCTTAAAGGGAAATTTCACCCAAAAATTAAAATTCTCTCATCATTTACTCACTCGAGTTCCAAAAAGCATATAAAGGCAGCATAAAAGTAATCCATATGACTTCAGGGAATAAATCCATGTCTTGAGAAGCTTTCTGGATAAACCCCTCATCAGCAGTTGTTCAAACAGTCAGATAGTCCTGCCCCCAACTCATGCCATTGGTTGAGTTGTTGGGGCATTCCTAAGTGGCTCGCAGAGACACGGTGTTTACAGTTTTCGGGAAAATTAAACTATGAATGGCTTACTTAAAGTTGTCTTTGCATATTAAGCTGGGATAGAAGTATTTTAACACTGAAATTTTTTAATAATTCAGCTTTTAATATTGACCTGTTTCTCACCCACACTTATCTCTTCTGTAGACATGGATTAAACCATTGGGGTCATATGGATTACTTCTGGTCACCATTCACTTGCATTGTATGGCCCTACAGAGCTGAAATATTCTTCTAAATATCTTCGAATGTATTTAGCCAAATAAAGAAAGACATACACACCTAGGATGGCATGAGGGTGAGTAATAAGGGCGTTTTAATTTTTCGGTGAACTATCCCTTTAAATTCCAGACAGTCATTTTCATTCGGTGCAGTCCAAACCTAAAATGCATTGTAACCAACAGAGAGCGCTAGTGTTGAGCTTTCGCTTTTGGGAAACAAACATATAGTACATAGATGTACACAGAGCCAAAAGACACACTGTCTTTACAGCACACCACTAGGAAGTGCTCACACTAATGGCGTCTTCACAACACGTCGGACGGAGCAGCTGATTCTCATATCTGCCTGCAAAACTACATGAAGACATAAGGTAAAATAATCGTGCAATTATCCATGAATCATTTATGAATTATCTGCCTTGAACTAAAAGGTTTTCTTATCCACAGTATTCGTTGTAGACGGCACTCTGTCGACTTTCAGTAATGTAAAAGGATTTGTGCATTCCCCATCCTTTTAAACAATGTGTCCATATCAGCCAACTCAATATATGATGAAATCTATGTTTTGTTTGGTTTGGCAGTGCTTTATTGTCTACATTTAGTATCCCAGTTTACCGTCACATTCAGTCGGGCTGTATATCAAAATCTAGTCAGCTGTCTATCTAGACAGTATTTTTCAGCATCACAGTCGCGTGCTACGTTTTGGGGCATCCAAAAATGCTGCACGCGCATTTAATTCCTAAAAATACCGCCTAGGTAAGCAGCACTACACACAACAAAGTGGTAACCTGCATTTGTTACCTCAACGATAATTTATTCAACTCATTAAAATTGCTTTGGTTGGTGTTACCTAATTTGTCAGGTTAATTTATTCAGATTAGTATTTTTTTTTTACTTGAATAAAACCAGTTCATTTACTGTAGATGTTAGCATACGAAGCACATCTTTTGTTACCTGAAGAAAAAATAATTATTTCCCTTTTCTCCCATTTGTAATTCATGTGGTAACATTTAAATCAACTGGTTTTATTCAAGACCAAATATTGTTTTAGTGCTACTGAATCAACCTGAATACATTAGTTTACACCACTGATTATCATCAACTAATTTTAAGGGTTAGTTCAGATAGAAATGGCTCCTTATGGTAACAATGGCAGTTTTCTACTTTTTACATTGTAGGCTTTTGGACTGCTGGACCCATGGCCCTGCATGAAAGGCAGACGATGCATGTATTAAGTTTTAAGAAAATAAATTGCATATGATAAATGCACCTTTCTAGTGTTTTGCCCGTAAATGTGATTCAGCTCAGGTGCTGATGAACATCTGTAGGAGATCCGAATTCTGTTGCATGCACCGTTTGTCAGTAGCTTAAAGTTTTGACATAAACCCTGGACGAACACTCCATGGAAAGACAGTAAGTAGCTTTGAATTATAGGGATTTTCATGCTTTTAGTATTTGTGGCATTTGCAAAGGGATGAAGCGGTCTTCCCTGGGTTGTCAAAACTGCATGTGTGCTCTTCCACAGGGATCCAGGATACCAGGTTGTAAATAGACTCGGTAACACTTGTATTGAGGGTGTTATATTGGCCAGGTTTGTTTTTATGGATTGTGTTATCATAAATCATGTGAGAATTTTTATTATCATTATGACTGTTCAGTTTCACCCTGGTAGTTATGACCACACATATTAATAGACCCTAAAATATTGTATCTTTCATATTGTAAAATAAATAAAGTACAGTAAATTTATGGTCCCATACTGGCAGCTGTGCCAGAAATGTATTGTGAAAAATATGGTGACTATCAAGCTTTACAGGATGCCATTTTGATGCTTTTTATATTATTAAATTATAGAAACTTCTACTAACCTTCTGGAACTGTAAAAGTCATATTTTTATTTTTACTTTAAAATGTATTGTTAATCACTATAGTAACAACAAAAGGACACACAATGTCTAAAAGTTATTCAAGAGTGACCCTTCAGGAGCAATAATTAATTCACATGTAGAAACAGTGCAAAGAGTTACAAACACAAAACACCATCATGATAACACGTATGACACTAAAATAATGCAATACACATGAACTAAACTACATAAAATATAACTCAGAACAGCCCAATGTATAAAACTGATATTAAAATAAGAAGAAACATAACTAATCCCATAACATAAAATGAAATGGTCATGGAGGGACTTTCGTTGAATGCCCGATTATTGTGTTTCATTGTAATTTTAATAATAGTTAAAAATAAAAAACTGATTCTCTTTTTTGCATTTTTACAGTTAATTATGGTTATATAATATTTTTTACTTCTAAAAACACAGTAAAATTCCATAAAATTAAATGTATTGTTAAATGTATTATAACTTTTTAATGTATACTTTAAGGTAACTACCCATTAACCAATTAACTTCTTGTTTTTGTTTTTTTACTGTAGCATAAAAAAAAATTTTAGGGACATTTTCAAAAACATATTTTGAATACGTTTCGTTCCACCGAGTCCTCTTTTTTTTTTTTTTTTTGCTCAAAATGGAAAGTGTTATAAGGAAAAATATTTATATAGACTCACTATGCACTTTATTAGGAACACCTGTACACCACCTCATTCATGCTATTAACTAATCAGCCAATCATATCGCAGAAGTGCACTGCATAAAATTATTCAGATACGGGTCAGGAGCTTCAGTTCACATCAACCATCAGAATGGAGTGAAAATGTGATCTCAGTGATTTCGACCATGGCATGATTGTTGGTGCCAGATGGGCTGGTTTTTCCAGCAGAGTGTGCGCCGACTCCATTGTTTACAGAGCTGACTCTAAGCTGAAGGTGGCTCTGCAGACAGGGTTGAGTTAAGAGATGTGTTCTCGGTAAGTTGCTAACTAGTTTGTGATATTCATTGAAAAGTTAATAAACAATGACCCCTCATTTTCCCTTTTCAATATAACTAATATAATGTTAACCCTGTCCCTGACAACCATGTCACTCGTGTTTATATCATCTGTTTGCCATGTTAGCCAGCTATAGTTTGTCTGTGCAGTCAGTAACGTAGCGGATTGAAAGACAAGTATAAGAGCATCTTTTTGCAGCTCAGCAGACAATGGTGCGGTGGTGGATTGTGTCTGTTGAGTGTTGATTTTACACTACGTTGTTACCTGGTTGGTGAAACACAATGCTGGAAATTAAATAAATTATGTCTATCTTTTACCCTCCATGACCACGTAGCTACTTTCATTTCATTTATTCTTTATTTAAATGGTCAGCAACATACAGTACTGATGTTTTTTAAGCTATTTATTGTATTTGTATTTATTCTTTATTTTCTCAGTGTTCATTTCTAGAATTGGTTGACAATGTATAATAATAATGTCAAATATTATTTGATAAAAATATTTGCTTAAGAAAGCAGCCTTCTGAGTACCTTCGCATAGTCATATCGGTGAACAATCCACAGAGAAAAGGTATTATTTTCAGTCCAGCTCAAAAATGAACTATATCTGCCACCATATCGGTTATATATATATATTCCCCCTCTAAAATCAGTATCGGTCTAAAAAATCCCATATCGGTCGGGCTCTAATTTTCGTACAAGCGTGTGCTATTTATGCAAGTGTCTTTGGCGAAATTGCACATGCAAGGCGCTAATTGGGTCAATGTAGGTGCGTCTCCATCCTATTATACAGTCGATTCCCTGTCAAGCACCAGCGATATATAAACCAAGACAGTACATTCATAAGAAGTTGGCAGTGTAAATACACTGTATGCACTGAATTAGAAGAATAAAAATACGGATTTATACAATTTTATGTGTCCTTGTTAAATGGTACATGTTACTTTTGTATGCATGGAAAATGTGGTTCAGGACATGTCCCTCCACGGGCCCCTTGTGCAATGACTTAATAATAATTGAAAAAATAAACCATGACCTCTATAAAACGTAACACAAATCTCATCGTTTCATAACCGTGATCCTCAAGGGCATTATTTGATGTTTCAGAATTTGGAAATGAACTTTATTACCACCTGCTGGTGGAATCTCCAAACTGCAAATGCAGAATCTGAATTTGGACTTTGCACTGAGTTAAGAGGTAGTATTGAAACGTATTAGCGCAATTACCAAATTCTTAGGAAAGTAGCAAATTGCACTTTACAGCACATAATTTACATACAATACACCCACAGTTTGCAAGCCTACACCCACAGTAGTGCAAACACTCCCACCTATGCCCATTTGCGCTAGCACTAAAATTGCGCTTAGAATCAGCACTTTGGATAAGACATTGCGGACGGTTTGCACACTCACGAGAATAGATCCCCATGTGTTCAAGAGAAACCTTTTAATCTTGTTGGTCCCCTCGAGTAACTTGGGGCTGCAATGGTTTGACAACAACACATGTTGTTACAGTTACTCCCACAGTTTATAGTTTTTTGGCGCAGGCCGTATTTTGTTTACTCCACACACTGCATTCATCAGTATACTGCTTGGGTACTGTTCACAGTAACAATCAAACTGGGTCAAACTTCTCACTAAGATGGCATAGTATGAAGGTCCAGTCCATTGGGAGAGGTGTATTTATCTTTGAAATGTAGAGATTGGAAAATTGTTAGTCTACCTGTGTTATTGGGATGGGAGAGAGACTGTACACAGTTAAATGTTTTGGCCAGGTAGGTGAGATGTCTTTTGATACAATTAATTAGTATAATATTCTTTTCGAATGTACAAGAAGGGCTTATATATGCAATTACGGAGGAGGTCTATTGTAAAGCCCCTTTCTGCATTTAAGCCTTGACGGAAGGACAATTATGTGCTCATATTTCAAAAATATTTGAAGAGGGTGGGGGTCAGTCAATCTTTGGACAATAATAATGATAGCCTGTGCATACAGTGGCATATGGGTATGTAATTTCACCAGAGAAACAGTAAAACACACAAAGATTAGAATAATGTTTTTACTCATAACAATCAGAAAGACGGTGTCTGGTCTTTCCACACCATAAATAGATATTCTGAAAGTTTCCTTTCAATGTTTGTCCTTTAGCATAAGTCATATGTTAATAGTGGTTTGAATCGTCCAAAAATAAACTAAAAAGTAGTCTTGCAAAATTGAACCTTATATCAACCTGATACCTTGTAAACACAACTTTGTTTCCAGGCAGACTGCTAATAAACCTTGTGTACCTTTACTCCTGGAAGTAGCGTAAAGTCAGCCAATTGATTAGAGCTTGCAGGATTGAGAAAGTAATCATATAATTAATAATAATACAAATCTGTTATTATTATTAATAATAATAATAATAGTTATTTTAAAACAGTACCATATTTATTAAATAAATTCTTAGCTAATGCATGCAGCATTGCTTTGCGGTCCAGTTAAGTTAACAATGGCCTTTTTAAAGAAGAAAAATTCTCTTCTCTCTTCTGTCCACAAGTGTTATGGGGTTACTTTAGATTTGGATAGTAACATTTAGCGGCCAGTCATATTTGGAATTACGCAAATGTTCAGTCACTGAATGCAGAGCACTTTTAATATAACACACTCAGCCTTACACGTACAGAGAATAGAGCTGCGCACATAGAGTAAGCGAAGTGAGCAGCGCATGCAGACTATTTAATTCAATCGCAGACTTTGCGGTTTGAGAATTGCATATGAAAAGTCATAACGTGATTTAGATTTTTTATTTTGTTTTAGCCCTAGAATGTACAGGGTTGCCCATCAAAATGGGGCCTCTATGTTTGATTGCTCATATCTATAAAATGCTTCTACAGCTTTTTGTACGCAACAAAGTAACATCACTGTGATGTTATCGTGCCAACAACTTGCTACAAATAAAAAAGTATATAGTTTTGTTTTCAATGGCAGTAAACTTAGTTGCTTTTGCCATGTGGCCCTGTTTTTTTTTTTTTCTTTTTTAAACAATTTACTTATTTATTTGTAACAAGTTGTTGCTCACATTGACGTCACAGCGAAAAATCTTGCAAACGCCTTTTTTAAGGTATGAGCAATCAAACATAGTGGCCGTTTTTTTTTTTTTTTTGGCCATCTTGTATACATGTGTTAAAGCAGAATTGGAGGCTGTTTACTGTAATTTATATTGTTTGTAACATTTGTTGTTAAAACAATAATTTGTAGCCTAGCACTTCAATAAAGAACAATAAATAGCCTGACCTAGCCATATCGAACATTTAATAACTGTTCCTGCTCTTCCCATTTAATGTACTGTAACCTTCATGACCTGGAAACTGACTCAAATTTTGTCTTGAATGTTTACTTGAAATCTATAAAGACATTGGCTAGCTTTGCTAATGTGTTTAGCACCCCCCAAACCCCCCCCCCCCCCCCCCCCCACACACACACACACACACACCACACACATACATTTGATACACTTAATGCATTACTGAGCACTTAGAGCTGTTGAGGTGTAAGTAGTTGCGGTCAACAATTGGAAATGTGTGCATTTTGAGATGCAGTAAGAGAGACGTTTTGCAATTTAATTATGAGGCAGTATGACAACAGTGTTGGCACTTAACTTAGGATCTTATTGCCATACCAACCAATGAATAATAAATGACAATCAACATTTCCAATCATATATTATTTACCCAAAGATTCCATATCAATTACCACTGAATACCTCTTAATTTGAATCCGTGTTACCATTGTCTCAACACAATGTTTTTACCATAAAAACTTCTGTAATTCTAGAGTAGGCTATTACCTAAATGTTGTGCCTTAATAACATGCCATGGTTTCTTAATTAGTCAGTCTCCATTTCTATCAGTTATATCAAAAGCTGCATTGTTGCTGCTCACCAGCTGCGGATGAGAAAGCAGTTAGTGTAAAGCTCTGAAATGCTGGCAGGAGAATGTCTGGCACTGGCAGAAGGTGACCTCAGCTGGGTTCAGTTCAGATCAAGTCAGCAGGATGTACTTGGTATTAAGGATGCCACGTGTTACTTTTTAACGGTTAGATTGCAGCCTGAGAAAATATCACGGTTAACTGGTTTTACGATTATTTGCTCATTTTCTTATTATGCCACAGCACTGAGGTACAAAAAGTCAAATCATTTTGGATGCGTTTCTTAGAGATACAGTATATGGATGCTAAGTTCAGCCCTATAATAAGAAAACTGATAAATACGCAACAAATAAATAGGAGGTATATAAAAAGACGATCTGATATAGGGCACAGCACTGCATCCCAAGTGCAGAATTATGCATTTTAATGTACTCTAAGTGCTTTGAATCAATTCAAAAGTGTAAAACTGTAAGATTATCATGAGTGTGCAACATGTAGTTCACAGAATCTGACAGTTTTTCCTTTTGCAACAGTTTATTAAATCCATCTATTGTCTGTCAAACATTCCTCCATAAATAACCTGCAACAGACGCCATAAAAATACTTTATCTTTAATTTGTCCACAACACAACGCCTCAAAAATAAACCTGTGAACTATGCATAAAAACAGGAACATAGCTTATAGCAGGCAATTAAATAATTGAGAATTTAAGATGCTACTTCTCAAAGATTACCACACTGATATTAACTACACAAGTGCGCTGTAAGAATGCTTAAACATTATGAGAAGTTACATCTCTCAATGTATCCCTTTTAAAAGCTAAAAATATTAAATGTACTAGTTGGGTGTTGTATGACTAGTAGAACATCCTGCCCCATTTGTAGGATGTTTACCTTTATAATGATGTCTGTCTGCATGTTTTACATCCTTGGATTCTAAATTCTTACAGTTAAATTAACCTTGACATTTTTTGTAATCGTGGTTAATGGTGAAACCATATATTCGCAACAACTCTACTAGGTATTGCTTTTGTGTAGAGTAAACTTAAATGTGAATAGGTTAATTCACAAATCGCTCCGAATGATTAATTAGCGAGGCAGTCAGAATCAAAATCAAATCCTTATTCAGTGATCACAACGGAAATGCCATGGAAAAGTTGTGGAAATGTATTGGCAAAAAAGTATGGAAACCCTGCATTTACGTAAGAACCATCAGGGTTTGTAAAATGCAAGTTAGACATGAGAATGTGCATACTAGTGAACTGAACAGAAATGCCATTTTTGCTAAATTCACTGGTCAACGGGAAGTGTTCTGGAAGAGCATCAGTTTTGCGGGTGAAATGCCCACAGAGGGGCACCAAAAGTGAGATGATTTATTTGAAACAATAAAAAGAAATGCATATTTCCTCCAAACCTAACTTCCTCCAAACCTAACTGTCAGAGTAAACATTTTATATTATAAGGAAAATTCTAATATTTGCCCTTTGCACATGTCCAGAGTTGCACTTCATTCATTGTTGCTTTATAACTGGCTGCTACCTCAATAACTGCTATGTGCATAGAACACTATCTCATAGTATGTTATGTTTACATTCGGCGTTTTTAGAAAGTGTCATCTTTTTGCACTACTCTACTAAAAATATGTACTGGTCAGCGCTGCACTGTCTCTGACTGTACCCATTGTCCTGTTCCTTTAGTAATTTATTATACTGTCCCGTATGTTTTGCACATGTTTGCACGTGCACTTCATGTAGAAATGTTATTTAGTCTGTGTAGTCTCATGTGGTTCTGTGTTTGTCTTATGTTGTGTTATGTAGCACCATGATCCTGGAGGAACGTTGTCTTGTTTCGCTGTGTACTGTACTAACTGTATATGGTTAAAATGACAATAAAAACCACTTGACTTGAAAATGGAACCTCCAAACAGTGCTGGTCTCTGAATATGCAAACACAAATAATTCCTGGTTTTAACGTGGGAAGTGAAACCGGGTGACCCATGCGGCTTCCAGTCTCACCACAGCAGAAATTAAACAGGCTTGATCCGATGCAAAAATGTTTGATGGAAGATGCCGTTTGTCAGTAACTCTGGATAACGGGGCCGATGTCAGTCTACTGGAATATTTGGAAGCAACATTCTGTCTTCCTGTGCTATCATGTTGCATTTTTGTTACCCGAGTAGTTTCATGTGAGGTTATCTCATCGTTCTTACATTTGATCTTATAGTAAAACTGGTAAATGTGTTTGAGTTATGTGTGATGGTTGACCTTATGTTAAACAAGCTTTTCATACTGTGTAATGTGTTTTAAAATTCAGGTGTTGTTGTTGTCGATCATTTTTTCATTCGTTCTTCCCTCACAGTTGGTACCCTCTTAACCTGGCAGCTCACAGTAACCCCGTCGCATGAAGCATTGCCTCATGTGGTTGGTGATAGATTGAGACATTTGCATGTAAATAGCTTAATGGCAAGGTGTGAACTCATCAGGCGGTAAGAAATGTAATTCCATGCAAAGCTTTGCCTCATTTTTGTGACTTGTACCGTACTACACAACATCATTCAAATGCTTGTACCACCATGTTTCAAACAAATGTAAAGAAGGTTTGCACAATTCCACAAATGTTATACTCAAGTTACACAAATGTTTTTGAATATCCTTTAATTAATCACTTATCATATCGTCGTCTTAAATAGTTATTGGTATCTGCGAAATTCACCCTCGTTCGACCTCTATTACACAGGCTTTTGTCATGGTGTGTTAAAGGGTATGGTTACAAAAGAAGACGTTATGCAGAATTACAGCCTTAGTCATCGTTCACGTTCATGATATGAAAAGAAGGTGCAATTAAAATGTTCCACAGAAGGTAGAAAGTAATACAGGGTGTTTAGGGTGAACCAGGGCATGAATTGAGGGGGGACGCGAGGGGATGTCATGTGGTGTCCACAGAAAAAAAAGTCAAAGTCTCATTAAAAGCTAAAATTCCTGGGAAAAAAAATGTTGGCATGACAGTTTCTTAAAAAATAAGCAGTGAAAGAATTGTGTTTTAAAATTTGATTCATGTTTAAAAACACTTTTGTCATGGGGGCACCCCTGGATCTGCGAGTTTGAATCCAGGGCGTGCTGAGTGACTCCAGCCAGGTCTCCTGAGCAACCAAATTGGGCCGGTTGCTAGGGAGGGTAGAGTCACGTTGGGTTAACCTCCTCTTGGTTGGTTGCTATAATGTGGTTCTCGCTCTCGGTGGGGCGCGTGGCGAGTTGTGCGTGGATGCCGTGGAGAATAACATGAAGCCTCCACACGCGATACGTCTCCACAGTTACATGCACAACAGGCCACGTGATAAGGTGTGCAGATTGACCGTCTCAGACGCAGAGGCAACTGAGTTTCGTCCTCCACCACCCGGATTGAGGTGAGTCACTACACCACCACGAGGACTTGGAGCGCATTGGGAATTGGGCATTCCAAAGTTGGGGAGAAAAAAAAATGCTTTTGTCAAATAAGTATATAGTCGTGGTGTAACCAACATGTAGGTAGCCATTTTGTTGTTTATGTTGACCATAAAAACCATAAAACAGAGCAGAAAACTTTAGATCCTCAAGAATGAGCATGACATTTTGAAAAACATCTGATATTTATTTTGACATTTTATTCTTGAGACACATTTTAAGTCATGTGGTGTAACCCAGAGAAAACTTGATAACAAAGAAAATAACAATGTAAATGGGTATGCAGTGTTTTCCAGTGAAGTGTGTTTGCTACTTGCACATCACCAGAGGTGAAGAGACAAGTTTGGGCATGTGGTGTCCTCATCTTCTGTGATTCAAGCATATTCAGAGGTTTTGCCTATAGACGACCATTGTACTCTTCCTAATGTGTTTTCAAAGTATGCACAAGTACATCGAAGAAAAGAAATAGCTGAATGTTCACTGAATACTTTCAGACAAAAAGACCATTTATTGATGTAGAGCAGACATATTCATCCACGCCATACATTTTATTGGCTAAATGTCTCACTTTCGTACCTTCCCTCATACTTTCTTGTGTTATGGTAAATACATTTACTACTGCTACTTTGTGTTCTTTGAGGAACAGAACCTTGTGTGACAACAGAATGCATTCAGAGATCACCTCAGGCTCTTAGTCTCTGATTGTGTCAATAGAAATAAGTACTTCTCAGCATGCTTGTCATATCAATTCATTTTCACTCACAACTGGCCTGCCACAAGGCTTCTGAGGTGGAAGATGTCTCTTCATATCTGATTTTGTTCAATTCTGAGATTGCTGGCTTTGTTTTTCATTCAAATCTTTCCCTATGCACATGATGAGGTAAAAACTTCTAACTGTTTTAATTCTGACCTGTTTATAATCATCCTGACTGATAATGGTATGCTTTCAATCACACTGTAAAAATATTTTTCACATGTCATTAGAGGTCGACCAATATGGGTTTTTATATGTGTGCATTTAGCAATCGCATTTTCTCACAAAAAGCAAAAACAACAAACTGATCAAATGAATTCACATACAGTGCACAGAATCAGAATTAGTTTTATTGGCAAGCATGCTTACACATACAAGGAATTTAACAGTGAATATGACATTTACTGATAGCGCACGTTAAGCGCTTTTACTCTGAAGTTTCTTTTTCCGCTTTCGTGTGGATGTCGCAAGCGCGGCAATCTACTGACCACTTTCAGCTTGCCTACTTGGAGTGTCATGGTTGACTGTTGTGCAACATTCATGAATCAGAGGGACACCGTTTTTGATCCTGGCTATTATAAAATGTGCTTAAGAGGAAATTCTGAATATGAGCACTCCACAGGAAGAAAAATGGATTTGCAAGTTACAAGTTTTGTGATGTTTGTGAATGAAATCTGTTAACACAAAATATTCACATTTGCAGATGATATATGATAGAAGTTTTATTGATATTTGCCATTTTATAATTAAGACAATTAATAGTTACAGGACTATTGCGAAAAGAGAGGGAGAGTGAAACGCATGAGATTTGTGAATGAAATCTGTTTAAAACTATTTATCTGCATATATGCAGATGGTATATGAAAGAACGGATCGGCAAACTTTTTGACATGGAGTGCCATTTTCCTGATAAATGGCTGTGCTGACAACAACCCCGCTGTACTTTCATACAAAATGAGTTAACATTTAATGTCACAAATTTGCTTATTTGATTACTGATCACAAAATTGTGTGGAATCTTAAATATTTCTTATATTATGTCATTCGTCTGAAAACATTCATCTTTTTCTATCCATTTTGGCCTTCCGTCCACACTGAGATGGCGTTTTTGTCCGTGAAAACTTAACTTTGAAAACGCAATCCAAAATGGATAAATTTGAAAATGCAGTTTTCGAGTTGTAGTGTGGATTGTGAACATGGATATATCTGAAAATGATTATATATTTGTTGTCATGTGACACAGTCATGTGATCTATCCAACCAAAATAATCAAGATGGTGGCCCGTGTTTTAGCGGCTGTGTTGTACTTCATACTCACTTTGATAGCGTTGTTAAAAACTAAATGTTACTTTGTACAACCATCACATTACATTCCTTCAAAGGTGAAGGGAGGTTTACTCTGAATAGTTGTCCGGCGACAGAACATGAGGACAATTGCGTTTCAGACCGTACATGCAACGGGGATTTTCCACATGCGCAGTAAAATGATTTAAGCTTTTTCATACAAGCAACTGTGTGGACAAGCAACTTTTGGAAAATGCTTGAATATGCTAGTTTGGACGGAGAGTGTTTTGAAACAAAAATTTTGTTTTCAAATGTATCTGGATTAATGTAGACGTAGCCTAAATCATGCAGAGCTGGCATGCTAATCATTAAAATGCAACCAACACCGAGAGAGGAGCAAACTATTTTATTTATACAGGTGAAACTCAAAAAATTAGAATATCGTGCAAAAGTTCATTAATTTCAGTAATTCAACTTAAAAGGTGAAACTAATATATTATATAGACTCATTACAAGCAAATTAAGATATTTCAAGCCTTTATTTGATATAATTTTTATGATTATGGCTTACAGCTTATGAAAACCCCAAATTCAGAATCTCAGAAAATTAGAATATTGTGAAAAGGTTCAGTATTGTAGGCTCAAAGTGTCACACTCTAATCAGCTAATTAATCCAAAACACTTGCAAAGGGTTCCTGAGCCTTTAAATGGTCTCTCAGTCTGGTTCAGTTGAATTCACAATCATGGGGAAGACTGCTGACCTGACAGTTGTGCAGAAAACCATCATTGACACCCTCCACAAGGAGGGAAAGCCTCAAAAGGTAATTGCAAAAGAAGTTGGATGTTCTCAAAGTGCTGTATCAAAGCACATTAATAGAAAGTTAAGTGGAAGGGAAAAGTGTGGAAGAAAAAGGTGCACAAGCAGCAGGGATGACCGTAGCCTGGAGAGGATTGTCAGGAAAAAGGCCATTCAAATGTGTGGGGGAGTTTCACAAGGAGTGGACTGAGGCTGGAGTTACTGCATCAAGAGCCACCACACACAGACGGGTCCTGGACATGGGCTTCAAATGTCGTATTCCTCTTGTCAAGCTGCTCCTGAACAACAAACAACGTCAGAAGCGTCTCAAGCGCTCTCAAATTCCAAATTTGAGAGCAAATTTTGCATCTCATTTGGAAACCAAGGTCCCAGAATCTGGAGGAAGAATGGAGAGGCACACAATCCAAGATGCTTGAAGTCCAGTGTGAAGTTTCCACAGTCTGTGTTGGTTTGGGGAGCCATGTCATCGGCTGGTGTTGGTCCACTGTGCTTTATTAAGTCCAGAGTCAACGCAGCCGTCTACCGGGACATTTTAGAGCACTTCATGCTTCCTTCAGCAGACAAGCTTTATGGAGATGCTGACTTCATTTTCCAGCAGGACTTGGCACCTGCCCACACTGCCAAAAGTACCAAAACCTGGTTCAATGACCATGGTATTACTGTGCTTGATTGGCCAGCAAACTCGCCTGACCTGAACCCCATAGAGAATCTATGGGGCATTGCCAAGAGAAAGATGAGAGACATGAGACCAAACAATGCAGAAGAGCTGAAGGCCGCTATTGAAGCAGCTTGGTCTTCCATAACACCTCAGCAGTGCCACAGGCTGATAGCATCCATGCCACGCCGCATTGAGGCAGTAATTAATGCAAAAGGGGCCCAAACCAAGTACTGAGTACATATGCATGATTATACTTTTCAGAGGGCCGACATTTCTGTATTTAAAATCCTTTTTTTTTATTGATTTCATGTAATATTCTAATTTTCTGAGATTCTGAATTTGGGGTTTTCATAAGCTGTAAGCCATAATCATAAAAATTATATCAAATAAAGGCTTGAAATATCTTACTTTGCTTGTAATGAGTCTATATAATATATTAGTTTCACCTTTTAAGTTGAATTACTGAAATTAATGAACTTTTGCACGATATTCTAATTTTTCGAGTTTCACCTGTAATTAGTTTTAACTGACTTGCATTCCAGTCTACATCTTGATGTAATCCTTCCTGATGATCACACAGCGTGTTTTCATCAGCTGAATGGGCGTGACGAGACTTGTGGCTGCGTGTGCAAGCCATTCACGCATCATTATGTATGTATCGATGTAAAAAATGTAACGATTGAAGCCGATAATTTAAAGAATTCCAAATATAGTCTGCTCTGCAAAGTATCTGTCGACCAATAATTGTCATCTGTAAGTGGACATCTTCTCGTTCTCAATTGATTATTGTGGGTGGTGACCTTACTGCTGATCATTGTGTCTTTCTCTTCTAATGCTAAGAAATTCTTCCTTAAAGCTGTCTAAACTTATTCTGCTGTTAGATTATACATGATTCTATTGTCTTCATAACAAGTCAGTCCTTGTCTACAGTGTTGAAACAGCATTTCCATGTTTTAGACATATTTTATTAAGCTTATACTGGTTAACCAGTTCAAACTTGAATATGGATAACCAGCTCCAGCTATGATATATCAGATCCCCACCAATTTAGCTAAATTGGTCTACCAACCTAGACAACAAGGCCACATAGGAAATCAATATGTTTCTACCAAATGTTCTGGTACCCTGAAATCAAACCCATATGGCCAAGTTACTAACAAGTGACATTTCCCATCAGACATTTTTGCATCCATGGAAACCAGGAAGTAATTGTGTTCAAATAATCAATGATGAATGCATTTCGGAGGTTGCATTTTCCCTCTAAAATAATTTCTTTACTCCACTGACTGTTAGGCCTAGGGTTGGATTAGGGCATATTCCTAATATAATGTGCATTCCCTTTGACTGTTGACTTTCTTTTTGTGCCACTCTGTGGACATTGCTCCTAGAAAAACGGAATATGTGTCCATACGTTCCAGCTATGGTTGCTGGGGGCAGTGGTTTGAATTTTATTAATCGTAGTCCAGTTTCGGCTCAGGAACTTTCGAACTACTGTCGCTGAATTCACAGTGCGATCAGTCTGGCTTCCACCAGCTGTTTTCTCTGTTGATAAACCACCTAAAACAGCTTGGACTAGCTAATGACCAACTAGCTTGGACTAGCTAATGACCAACTTCAACCTGCTACAACTGTACACTTACAGTACATGGTCCTTCTGTTCTTATTTCGACGAGCTTTATGTTTATATGCGTGACAAAGAATTGAAGAGAAATATCAGTGGCATTCTGTCATTTGTAATTTTTCATCACTCTTGGTTGTATGTCAGTGAATATGACAGGCCTTTGACAGAAAAGAACAGGTTTCAGCAAAAACAATCTGTAGGAGTGACTCCCCTGACTAAAATGGAATCAACTGGTGGGACGTCGCCTTTTAACTTGATATCCAGCAGGGCCATGACAAAGCAAGTTATTTTTGCCAGAAGCATGCCATCCCTGCAAAACAGGTTGGAATTGTATTTAGTCATTTAGGAGCACTTTGTAAGTGCTGACTATTAATCTAGTCCATGACGTTCAAGGAAATTTCTTTGGAAAAGACATTGACGGTATCATGCATGACGCATGCCAGAGTCGAGGGCAGACACTGACCCATGATTTCATTCAAGATCATTATTGTAGCCTTGTACTCATGGAACATCAAAATAACATACAATGAAAGAATTGAAAAGGATGATCACAGAAGCAGTCTTTAGTAGATTTCAGTCCTCACTTTACTTCTAAGAGCTGAAGATAATTTCCCCTGCCTGCTCACTGGGAGTGTTTCACCTCTGGGATCCCAAAGTTTATAAAGAGGGAGCCAAAAATAAAAGTGCTTAATCCCTTTGGGTGATAAACAGTGAGAACAGTTACATGTTTACGTGAGTTCCACTTTGACCCTACATTAGCTGTTGTCCACGCAATCACATGAATGCTTGCAATTTTTATCTTTATGCACTAGTTGCTAGGAATTTTTTTCAGTTTTGTCCTTTAATTTTCCATGAAAGTTCTGACTATCAATTGTAATTGCCCAAACATACTCTACGCAAGTACGTGAACACAGACACACATTGCTACGCAAGCACAGTTTCACACATTGTTGCGTTGTGAAATGTGTCAGCGCTCAATTCATAACCCAGCGTATGAGCTGCATTGTGAGTGTTGCCACAAGGGGCACTAGAGCGGATTTTCTACTTTTAATCAACAAATGTCATGGCAGACTCAGGCAGCAATTTGAATTGAATCTTTTCTAAAAAATATATACAACTTTTTGTCCCCAGTCCATTCAAACAAACTTGTTTTTTCTCTGTGTCTCTCCTCACTCCTCAACTATCGACTCATCTACCACATCCGGTTTCGTGATCACGCCTAAAAAAAATCTATTGCCCCCTTGTGGTTGTAACTGCCAGAGCAACGCAAGAGCACACATAATGTATGTACAACGGGACCATGCACTGACCCGGTCAGGCCAGTAGTTTTTGCATCAATTCAAGCATGATCACTTTCCTTCTAGCACTACTGAGAGCGTGATTTGCGAGCGACTCGCATTTTCCCTCTAAAATTACATTTTTACTCCACTGACGGTTGACAGTTGTGAGAGGTGAAAATAAATATGCATTCCTGTTGACTGTATAACATAATTTACAACTAAAAACATGGACATTTCTCCCTGAATCTGGAGCTCACTGGCCCATACATTTAACAGAACTTTCAGTTTCTGCCACTGGGGGCAGTGCTTAGAATTTGAGTAAGCACAGACCGATTTCAGCAGCAAACATTTCGACCTACTGTTGCCAAATTCACCGTGCAATCAGTCTGGTCAGTCAGCTAGAGAACATTACCTTTGTGACATTTAAATGAACAGAATTTACATTTAAAATTGTTCAGTATATCACAACTTTGCAAGGCAAAACCCAAACACATATGATCAAAAAACATGAGATATAGGAGAATGTACTGGCCCAATATGACAAGTGATGCTTCTGTGTACTGGCTCTCGAAAATCTCTCACACTGACTCCGATCAATCAGGCCATCCTTATTTTTGTGCTCATAATTGTTTGATTTTTAGTAGTTTACTTTTACTAGTTAATCTGCCGGCCACCCACAAAAAAATCTAAACTAGTTGCAAACTTGCAGTAAATTTGCTGCTTGTTATTTTCACATGCAAATTAGCTTTTGATTCGCTGCAAATGTTTGCCAGAAGTTTGCAGCTGCTTCGCTGGTAGTGGTGAACCTCAGACAAACCTTTGGCTACAATGGACAACCTGCCTTAAGTTTGCCGCAAAACTCATTCACAAGCAAAACTCATTCACAAAAAATTTGCCAAGAACTCGATCTTCGTAAGGGTGGTTACATTCTCAGAACCTTCAAATAAACTTATTCCAAGGTCTAAATGAAACTTCCTTTTCCTCTCATACATTCTCTTTTGTTACCATTTATAGACTGAACAACCATAAACCCTGAATGGAGATTTGCTGTATGCAACTTTGGCATTTGCTTCTGTGGTAACATGGCAGTTTAATGAGGGTATAGTTTTTGACAGGAAGACAAGAATGACCTTTAAAGAGAGACAGACTCAATGCTGGCAAAATACCTCAGTGGATACACACAGCCTCCAGTCAGAGAGAGTCCAGCTTTAGTAAAACACACTGGCTCTTCCCTGGAGCTTCTCTGTTCTCTTTAAAGGGACATTCCCATATTTTCACATCAAAACCTGTTTAACCTCTTCAAAATATGGGAAGCTCTTGAGAGCATTTCTGTTCTGTCTGTGTTTCTTATATCACACAGACACTGGCGCCTTTATTGGTTTAAGCTCATGGAGTTGTTAATTATACATCAAGATGTCAAAATCCTATAATAAATACTGTAGTTCCGAGACTCTGAAATCTGATTAGATGAGGCACATTTTAAAATATACACAGCTGATATACTAACAGTTGTGTCACATCAAATTAATTCTATGTAAATGTGCCATGTTGCTTGGGAACCATAAACAGTCTACAGGCTATTGAACTGTGTGAATTGGCGGAACAATTGTTTATTGTGATTAATAATAGTAATACATGTCATTATTTATTAAACATTTTGTCCTTATCAAATTGCTGTTGCTGCTGTTTTATTGTACATTCACGTCATGTCAGCATTATCGTAATTATGAGATTTCGACATGTAAAAAGCATTCATGTCTTCGTAGAGCTCATAATTACACGATGTAAACTAGGAATTCTTTGAAAGCTCGGACTTGACAGACGTGACGCCATGTAAGACATGAACCAATATGGCAGTGGCCTCAATAGTTAAATGTAATAGTGAATACATTTCTGTTTGATGTGCCATTTAGTTGTGCCAGAATTATCTGGAGCGCTTTCTTTGTTCAAGAACATATAGAAGTTAATTAATGAATTAATGTAGTAAAAAATACTTTTGTTGTTTTGGCGTCATGACTGTTGCCATAGAAACAAATCATTCATCCGTCCTAAGACATGATCAGCTCCGAGTAGAATCTGAGTTACCATCTCATAATTACAGTAATTCTGACTCAACGCAAATGCAGCATTCTACTCTGCTTTGTGTCATGCCTAACAACACCGTGTTATCTGTGGTAAAGTCACTGTAATACAAACATCTCTTAAATAAAATTCAGATTACCTCCTGCTCTCCTCGGGCAGTAATAGCACAATGTTTGTTGTGCTGAGGCAAATTGCAAATTGAGATTTGCAAATAAAACACAATCTAATCTTTTCTAATTAGCCTAATTAACATAGAAAAGAGGCATGTTTGCACAGAAAGGAATGACTGATTTAATTTAGCAGTGATTGCTTAAACGAAATTGCACTGAAATATCATGCCCTAAAATGGCGTAACTGTTAAGTGAATTCGTCCAATGTTTCGTGAGAAACGTTGAAGGCAGTTCAGTAGTTTGACCTTAACAGATTGGAGACTGGTAGGTTATCACCGGCCAACCACAACACTGAACAGTGGGAGGAAATGCCTTTGAACAACTGTTGAATTTAGGCTATTTGTTGGACATCGAAGGCAAAACTTAGATATAGATGAAGATGTGAGGAGGGTATGATGGCCTGTTTTCTGGATGTAATTTTTCAGGGTAGTAGATTTTCCTTTTCCTTCTTTGTTATATATCATAATGTGGGGAGAGCATTGAATTATACCTATTCTCATCCCAACCAATGTTTCTGGTAACCATCTGGGGAAATGTTGTCTGAAAGTGTTTTTAATCCTGACAGTATTACCACACAATGGTTGATTGTGACATATGATGCTTTTATACTATGATAATTGAGGTTGAAACCATGCCCACGGCCAGGTAAATTCCTTTGCTCTTTTCAACAATGACTGAGTGGAAAGTTACCATAAGCCTTATAAAGTTGAGAAACAAAGAACTTTATGAGTGAAGGAAGGAACATTGTGTTAATGTTTGTGGAGGCTGGAGTAGAGAAACATCTACATCTTGAAATGTTCAGGCATCTGTACTTAGCTCTCATTGTGGAACAACCCTTGGTACTGCATTTAGATGTGTAACTCGCACCATTTGCGCTTTTGACTTGAATGATACCCCAAATTATGCTGCGTGTTGAGACACTTTATGAGTGCTTTTACTTGAGCCATTTTTAGAGACCAGAATATCAAAGAGACTTGGGTTGGTTTGACTTGGGCCAGAAAGTAACTACCAAGGAACCACCTAGAAACCCTCAAGCTCCGTTTGCACTACTGGCGACATTGTCGCTTGATGTCGCTAGTCTCTGTGCTGTGAAGTCGCTAGTGGGCATTCCTACTGCTGCCGCTCTAATGTTATTGGTGGACGGCACAACTGGCTCAGTATGTCACAGGAGACGGATGACATGAGCTCCACTGCCTTTTCTCACATTGGTAGTCGGTTCCGAATGTCACATGTAATTTGCATAAAATGCAACTTTTCTCGCCATGACCACATGTTGTCGCCATCACTCACAGTCACTTGTGTCGCCAGAAGTTGCTGTGCTCTCATTGATAATGAATGACATCCTTTCACTTTGTCGCTGTGTGACACTGGCAGTGTTGGGAACTGAGTGCCGGTTCTTATTTGGTACTGGTTCCGGAGCTGCATGATTTTAATTATTTTCTGGTGTGTTAATGGTTCTTGAACGTGTGTTTTTTTTTTTTTTTTTCTCTCTCTCGATGTGGACGTAACACCATACTAAAATACACTTGACAGTTTCCTGCTGTGCTATTCAGCACCAGCATTGCCTCACAACTGAATCGGTACCTCAGAATGCACATAGCCCTTTTTCACAGTCATGTTTCGGGAGCGGGTTCCTGGGCCGTTGCAAATTATCAAATTGTTCTGTGCATTTCCACCACTGTTAAGGGCGCGGAAAATCTAGTTATCTCTAAAAAATTGCATTGATTTCAAAATATTTCTTCCTCAAAATTAAGAATTGTTAATGGAACCCTTAATGAATGGGAAACTATAAAAGGAATCTCAGCCAGAATTGTAGAATTTCTAATGATTCCCATTCCTAAATATCCTAGCAACTGCACAGCAGCAAATTAAAAAAACAACTCAGAACACCTTAGCAATTGCATAGCAACAACCGCGCAACCACCCAGGTTTGGCACCACATTTTCTTTTCTTTTTTTTGGTTAAATTGATTTTTTTTTTTATATGGAATATTTATTGATTGCCACACAACTAGGACCAGTGGAATTCATTTCTGCGACTTTCATCAAATTTCGCCATTGAACAGCATCACAAACTTATTCAAGGACGACCCCCGCCCTGCTGCCAATGAAGATGACTAATGACTCCTTCCTTGCGAGCTTCAAACCGGTAACCCCTTCTCTCACTACATCAACACAGCGTCTCGTGTTTTGGCTAACATATCACAAAGACTTCATAGGGGTGGGCGATATGACCACTGACGTTATGAAAAATTTTATATCACAATATAGGACAATTTTTCTGGAAAATCAATAGAAATTAGTTTATATATTAAATAACCATATCGCATTGACTATTTTATGATAATCCAGTCAGTGAATTAAATTCTTTACGAATGAAAACTACTTCCTATTTTATAATTTTCTCTTTATTTGTAACTTGACAAACATTGTCAAAGTAAAAAAAAAAATAGAAATACTCCCAACTTGGTTTTAAATGAGCCTTACCATAATGCTAAATTTTCATTTAAATTAAACTTGGCAACATTTCAGTCTATGTTGTTGATCAATATTATATTTATTATAAACTTTCCTCAAGAAACGTAACATCTTCTCAAAGCAGTGCAACAAAGAACAAAATATGTAAGTAAAAAAAAAAATAGCCAACAAAAATAAACACGTATACGCTCTAAATGATTTAAGTAATCTCTGTAGAGAATAAATGAATATGAAAAGGAAAATATTGCCGGTTGGTTTCCATCATTTAAGTAAAGGTTTTTCCAACCTTTTTATTTTGGCGCATGATACAGTGGTGGTTAGAATGTTGGGTTGTCTAGCCATTTGAGTTGTTAGACTTCCTCAGCGCCGTAAGGTAAAAAAAATACAAATAAATCTTAAGTAATGCGAGTGATCTCACTCTGCTCTCTCCTGTCTCTGGAGCACAAATATCGGGAAGCCTGCTGATCTCGCAAGTATTTGCGTGCTCCAGAGACAGCGCATGCGACACTAACGCGAAACAAAGAGGCACGTGTCAGATGAGCAGCATATTTAGTGCTTAAGAAGCGCAGAACACAAGATAAATGTCACTCAGTTTGTTGAATTTCATTGAAATTTTCATTGCCGGAAAAACCCTGTCCATGTCTCTTTAATTCTCTGTCTCACATGAAGCCGTGCCCACTGATAGATATGCACACGCATGCACATGGATATTTACATATTACGATATACACAATATAGCAAAATCTCTAGCGATTGACACTTTATATCATCAGCCACGATGTATAGTCATATCACCCAGCCCTAAGTCTTCATAAAAGCCCAAACAAACCTTAACAAATCAAAGTTTCTGCCCCCCTTTAGCTACAAGTAAAGAATGGAATCTGGCATAAATACTCAGAAGCGTATCCGTCTCATACCCGTTGGTTGCCTAGCAGTGTTGACGTTCTAAAAAGCACTTCCTGTAAACACTTAAGACACACTCTCAGCACAACAGCCCACTTCAGCACTGAGTCTCATAGCCGAGACTTCCAAAAATAACCCTATCCTGAAATAAAGACGTAGGCAGAGAGGAAAGTGTATATTTTTTTTCTTTTCACTCAAGGAGTTCCATTCAGTGGAGTCATCTCTCCTGTCATCTGTCAGTGGTAGAAGAGGAAAAATCACTCCGTCTCTCCAGCCCGATTTCTCATTCCATTACAGTCAGACTAGACTCCAGAACGGGTTTCAGAAAGCACTTCGTGACCATGCTTTCAGTTGCATAATATAAATGGAGGGTAAATGTATTTGAACCTTTCACCACTGCATCTGTTAGACCTACCCAATATGAAATGTGGCCAATTTAATGTGCATTAGAGGGTTGGATGCCACAGTGTTTGCAATAGCGTGGATATCAGTGTCTGGGCATAACAGAAGCACTTATCTTCGCACTCTAGATTGACGGCTGTTGAACGCTTTGCGCTGTTTGTATTGGTGTATAAAGCATAGGCTTTCTCTAATTGGAACCATTTTGTGTTTCAGCTCTGCAGCAGGTATCATGACCACAGCTAGGTACCGTCCCACCTGGGATTTGGCCCTGGACCCGCTAGTGTCCTGTAAACTGTGCCTGGGAGAGTTTCCCTTGGAGCAAATGACCACCATCGCCCAGTGTCAATGCGTCTTCTGCACCCTGGTGAGTAGCATCAAAACAAGATTCTTGATTATATGTATTGTTACCATGATATTAAATTACTCATGTAAGATTTTGGTCATACCACGTACTTGCCACATTAATAGAGCTATAAACATATAATTACTTAAAAAATTAAAAGAGTATGACCCTAAAGGCTAAAGGGATCCTGCTTTGTGACCTTCGAGCTTTCCAAAATTAGCTCTGAACATGATGTGTGGTTTTTCTTGTGTTTTCAGTCTTATTTTAGTAATTATGATTGTGTTATCTCAGGATCATTTCATGTGTGATTTCTATCTTATTTTAACTATTATAAGAATGGAACACACCAAATCGATGGGATTCTTACGTACTAAGCCAAAGATATTTTGAAATGAGTATCAATTTAAGTTTTTTTGAGCTCACAGCTCTATAGAGTATCTCCACAGGCTAGCTGAACTGTATTCTATGCCAGCAGTGTGATTCACAGTCCAGTAATAAATATTGGAAGCGTCTTCTGCCATCTGAGGTTTGCTGTTCAGTGAGTGGTTTACATTTGTCGTAATCTGAGCACGGATGTGAAAGCAGTTTTATTTATATCGTGAGGATCCAGGAAAAATTTGGGTAAAAGAAGCTGGTTCTGGAATAGGGTAAAGGGAAAACATCTCTACCTTTTGACTCTGAAAAGTCTTGTCTTGGTTGTGTCTGAGCTCACTGGAGACAAAACTGTCTTTTGTACCTTGATGGGATAGTTCACCCAGAAATGTAAATTCTCTCATCATTACTCACCCTCATGCCATCCTTGATGTTTATGACTTTCTTTCTTCTGCTGAACACATATATTTCAGCTCTATATGTCCAAACAATGCAAGTGAATGGGTAACTACATTTTGAAGGTCCAAAAAGCACATAAAGCCAGCCAATATAAATCAATATAAATATTTAACTCCCTCAGTCTTAACCTTGCACAAAATTAATTAAAGCTCAATTTCTCCTTTTTATTTATTTATTTATTTTTTTTGTTGTTGTTGTTTTTGTAATATTTCACCTTGTTTTGTTTGAGGTAGAACATTAGACAAAAAGTTTTTTTTTTTTTTTTTTTTTTTTTTTTTTTTTGTCATGACCTATTAAAACTGCAATTTGCAAATTCCATTGCAAACATTGGATATCTTGGATAAGTGTTTCTGTTAAATTGAGGTGTAACATAATTACTTTGAGCAAGTTAATAGTTTATCACGAGTGGTTAAATGATTCTGTCCTCAAATTTCACACTCTTGTGGACACAGTGAGCAATTTAAACAAAAGGACATTACGTTTTAAACATGCACATTTGCTTATAATGTAATGTAATCTTTTGTTTTACTACCTTTTTAAAAGTGCCTGAAGCAGTATGTGGAAATTCTAATCAAAGAGGGCTTTGAAACTGCGATCAGCTGTCCAGACTCTGCATGCCCAAAACGAGGACATTTACAAGAAAATGAGGTAATGTCAGCACACTTGCACATTATTTTTTTAACACTGTTTATTCACTATTATTAAACAGGTGAATGTTAAATGCAGCACTGCTGTCATGCTAAAATACACAATATAGTAACAATTCTGTTTTGAATGACCTGCTCACCATATCGCTCCATAGCATCCATACTTCTGCTGCATATTCTATTCTTGTTACATTCTGTAACATCAAGTACTATATATTCTAGCTAAAGAATGGTACTTAATGAAGTGAAAATTTGTGTCTTTTAAATATTTTTATTATATAGCAACTAGGGCTGAAACATGTTGTCGACGTTATCGACAAAGTCGGCAATAAACAATTTTTGTTATCGAATAGTCGTTTGATCTCATTTAACATAACATGAGATCACATTAAACTCTGATGAAGCGTGAGAGCAGCACTGCAGTTCCCGCCTGACTGAGGAGAGGAAGAATTACACAGCTCACAGTCCATATGTACTCTAAACTTTCCGAACAGCTTCAGTTGATGTACAGTAAGATCGCAAAGTATGAGGGAATAATACAAAATACAGAAGCACTCTCGTTGTGAAATAAGCAGAGCTGGAGCTGCCGCTCCGTTCTGCTGAAGCAAAACTTGCGTGTTGAGCATCTTTAAAGGAAACACCCCGGCGTTACATCTTAAATGCAGTTATATTTAATGCGTTATAGCTTTATTGATGTTCAAATAATAAGGAAGCAAAAAAGCAGTAATCATCTCTCCTAGAGTATCTGCTGCTTTAGTGGGCTGTATGATATCCCCCAAAATAGTAAAGAGCAAGTGGCACAACTGTAGATGCCTATAGGTCACCGAGTGTATTAACCCCCCTCACAATCCACTCTGACCAACAGAAAGGGAACTTATTAATGCATAGTCTGGGGTTTAGCCATAAGCTCATGGCAGCATTTAGATAAATATCTGAATTAAACACTGGACACTTTTGTCCATACTGCATGCAAATGTGAAATAACGGGGTGTGATTTAACTTCTCTGGTTAGATTGATAGAAAGGCTTTGCAATGGCAAAATAGGGGCAAGATCTTCCAGTTCAATACAGAATGGTGGAAGCACCAATGAGCCAAATATCTGAGACTGAACACATAATAATCAAAAAAAAACTTGGGTAGGCCTAGCCCACCTTTGTCAATCGGTCTATGCAGCTTACTAAAATGTAATCTGGGTCACTTGCCATTCAAATTAAGGACTTCACTACCCTCTCAAATTGCTTGAAATAAGAGAGGGGGACATCTACAGGGAGTGACTATATCAGGTAGTTGAATTTTGGAATACAGTTCATTTTAATAACATTAACATCATCGATAAATGCAATAAAGCCCACTTGTCCACACCGCTCAAAGCTTTTTATTAAAGGGTTAAAATTAACTCTAACTAAATCAGACAAATTTGTTGGGAATAAAACACCCAAATACTTAATGCCCTGTTTGGGCCACTGGAAGGCCCCCAGCTGGAAGACCATTACTGGAAAGTATGCTGTCAGAATCCAAAGCTGCAGATTTAGATCAGTTGAATTTGTATCCTGAGAACTTGGAAAAGGATTGAATAATTCTGTGGAGGCAAGGCATAGATCTAGTATCTGGAGACGAATAATAAAATATCATCTGCATAACGCAGAAGCTTTTGCGCTACACCTCCTGCCATCACCCCTTTCTTATCGCTGCTGCTAATGGTTCCAGGGCAAGACAGAACAATAATGGGGAAAGAGGGCAACCCTGCCTGATGCCCTTATCCAGAGTAAAAAGATCTGAAATGAATCAATTTGTTCGTACTGCTGCTGCTACAGAGTGTCTATAATGTATCTTGAACCAACCAATAAAAGTACTCCCAAACCCATACATTTCCAAAATCTTAAAAAGATAATCCCATTCTACTATATCAAACTGGCCTTTTTGCCGTCAAGTGAGATGTCAGCGATCAGAGTCTGATCATTTGCCACTGACCACATGATATTGATGAAACGCCTAATGTTATCAGAAGAGCTAAGACCCCAAATAAACCCACCTGATCTATATGTATAAGAGATGTCATAACTTTACATAATCGATTAGCCAAAGTTTTGACAATTTTTACATCTAGCTGAATCAGGGAAATTGGACAGTAACTTTTACACATGCTTGGATCTTTGTCCTTTTTAAGAATCAGACTGATCCGGGCTTGTGTCTTGGTTGGCAGAAGCTTTCTATTCTTTAATGTTTCTGTATAACCTGCTAACAAAAGTGGAGCCAGTTCTGTAGCATAAGATCTCAAATATTCAGTGGCAAATCAGGCCCGGAGCCTTGCCTGTAGTCAAGGCCTTAATTACCTTGTCAAGTTCCTCCTAATTTACCTCAGTATCAAGAGAATCTTTTTTCTTAGTCATCAATTTAGGGACTTCTAATGGTTCCACAAAGTTTCTAATATCTTCATCAGTAGATGAAGGCATGGAATTATAAAGATCAAGATAAAACTCTTTAAAAGCATTATTAATATCAATGGCTGAGGTAAAAATTTCATCACCAGCAGATTTCACTGAGGGAATGGTAGAAAAAAACACTGCTTTATATATCTTGCAAAAAGCTTCCCTGCTTTGTCCCCCGACTAAAAATTTGAATGTCTTTCCCTGAATAACCAAAACTCAATATAGTATTATATCTGTATTTCAATCAGTTCAATTCTCTGTGGCCATTAGAAGACATAATGTGCTTCAGCTCTGCCTCTGCACTTTTAATATTCCCTTCCAACTCCACGAGTTCTTGTGCTTTGGATTTTTTGGTGAATGAGGCATACTGACCCCTAAGAACTGCCTTAAGTGCCTCCCATGCCACGCCCACAGAAGATACTGAGGACCAGTTGGTCTCCATATAGACATTGATTTCAGTCTTTAGCATTTGTTGGAAATCAGGATTTTGCAAAAGGGAGACTTTAAAGCGAGAGCTGTATGATTTATTTTTCTCCATATGTTGCACCACCTCTAAACTCACTGGGGCATGATCTGAGACCAAGATGTTTCCCATTGAGCAATCAACAACACATGGACTTTTTATATTTTTATTATATATATATACTGTGTGTATATATATATATATATATATATATATATATATATATATATATATATATATATATATATATATATATATATATATATATATGTATATATATATATATAGATATAGATAGATAGATAGATAGATAGATAGATAGATATGAACAAATACATTCTTGAATGAATCTTATGGACTGTTGAAAAGAATGTTTAGTCTCTACCAAATGGATTCAAAAGTCTCCAAATATCTGTAAGACCAAGATATTTACACATCCTGTGAAGCATCAGTGTTGCTCTAGGGGGCTTACACACTTTTGCTTCACTATGATCAAGGACTGAGTCCATCAAAAGATTAAAGTTTCCTCCCAATATTATATCATGAGGGGTGCCAGCGGCTTGCAACATCCCTTCAAGATCTATAAAATAGCCCTGATCATCAGTATTGGGTGCATACATATTAGCCAAAACCAACCTTTGCCCCTTAATTTCTGCTAAAACAATAATGACTTCCTAATTTATCTTTAATCTTTTTGAGACATTTGAATTGTAGATGTTTATTTATCAATGTAATGCCCCCCCTGCTCTTACTTGAGCCAGCACTAAAGAAAACATGTCCACCCCATATCGTCCCTAAATTTTCAGCTTCCTGTGAGTAAAGATGAGTTTCTTGAAGAAACACTATTTCATATGTCTTACGCTTAATAACCTTTCTTCTTTTTATGGGGTGTCCCAACCCATTCACGTTCCACATGGAGAAAGGTAACCCACTCATATTAACATTTGACATATTAGAAAAAATATTCAAAATTTTCAAAAACGTGTTGTAAATCTTGCTTGGTTGCCAACGGATAAGCAGCCAATTCACTCTCTGATGACTCTAGATAATCGATCCGTCTCTTGACGTCCCGGATTCTTGTAACCAACTCAGAGAATTTTATTTCCATCGCCGTAATCGACGTATTACAACGAGATCCTCCAACTCTGCAACAACTTTCGTCAGCATCACAGACAGTTGACGCTGAATTTCTCTCGCTGTTCCATCCAAATTTAGTCCCTGGTCTGCAGGCCTGTCAGATGTTTCATAGAACGTAAGTGTCTTTTAATATCTCCAGTCCCCGAGGATTTTGAATTCTTTGCCATGTTTTGACTTCATAGAACAAATATGTAGTAGGATGTCAAATCTCACCGATTTATACCACAAAAATAATTATAAACTAGCAAAAGCACGCAGAGCTCGTGGTTTGCACGTCTGCTGCTCACATGGCGTCACGTGAACCCCCGCAATGTCGTTTTTTAACAAACCCTGCAATAATCACAGCTGCTGGAATAACAGATGAATGTTTAATTTAAAATTTCCAAACAAAATCCTAAAACAGACCAGTTTATGTATATCTAAAGGAGATTAAGAGCTCTTTAGGATGAAATCTCTGCAGTCTGACTTTCCCCTTGTTGGCTTGCACCACGAAATCCTCCCAAATCTGAGGTCAGTGTGAGGGCAGGGTTCCTCCTCACAGCTAGAGGCTCATTGTGAGCATGGCTGGCTCATTCAGTATTTTCTTCATCAAAGCAGCTAAACCTGAGGAATCAGACCAAGATGAAAAGCAGCAGAGTAACTAATGTGTTTGTGACAGGGTGGAGGGCGGGGCCGGGACGTGATTATACTTTTATATTATCAGGCTAATTAAGCCTCTGAGAGGGATAAAGGCCTACTGCGGATGGTGGTGCGACGAGAGAGAGATCGTTTATGTGTGTTTGTGTCATTTAAGTTTTTCATTAAACTATTATTTATATCGTCAAGCTGGTTCTTGCATCCTTTCCCTTAATTCCCTTTACAGTGTTGCTTTGCAATCCTTAAAGGTGAAGTAAATTTGGTGACACTATCTTAACAGAACTGCAAATGTATTATTGTTTACAAAAATGTTCCCCAAAAAGTTACCTTAATGATCTATTTCTACTTGATCTACTCATAAAATTACTTTCGTTGGTGTAACCAAACTTGTCAGGTTGATCTAGTCAGATAAATAAAATTATTGACTTGAAAACCAGTTCATTTAGATGTTTTCACATGTAACAAATATTTTGAGTTGGACATCATATTTGATATTTGGTGTATGTTTACCCAAATCAAATTGAAATTTGAAAGACAATATCTAGAAAGTGAAAAGTCCTTTTGCATCCATCAGACCACAATGTTCTTAACTGCTTTTGTTCACTCTTTCTCCATCTCTCTTTCAGATTGAATGCATGGTAGCCACAGAGATAATGCAGAGATACAGGAAGCTGCAGTTTGAGAAGGGTAAGTGGAAAATATGTTTGTCGATCAGGGGGGCGATTAGCATCACACAACACCTGATGGGGCACGTGTTCACGTTTGTTTATGGTTAGCTCCATACTTATGGTCCTGGATCGGCCTCAGGCGACTCGCAGTACACATATAGGCCAGGCAATGGTGTACATGTGAGGATGAAAGTGAAGCGAGGGATTCGTGCTGGACACGTGTGTGTCTGGATGACATCGTGCTGTCTGAGATCAGTCGCTGTTACCCGTGCTGCCTGCATCTCAAAAAATGACAGCCTGCAACCTGCTGACATGTATCAATGTCACCTAGGATTTCGAGCATAAATCTGCCTCATTATGTTACAGGAATAGTTAACCCAAAATGAAAATTCTGTCATTAATAATTTAATGTTCATTCCACATTTTTCAATAACATTTTTAATTCCCCATAAAATGTATTCATACCAAATTAATAATTTACCAATTTAATATTTTACTGAAAAAAATAAACATAGACATGATTTTCTCATGTGAAATGTAATTTCAACTTGCTATTTGAAATTACATTTTTAAATGTGTTATTTCAGCTTATGGTCGCAACGCCTCATTTCATTTTGCAGTCTAAAACTCTTTTTTTCAATTTATGTTAAATGTTTGGAAACCTATGCTACTAAGTTTTCTGTTTTATTATGTGTTGTTATTATTATTATTATTATTATTATTATTATTATTATTATTATTATTATTATTATTATTACAGTGTACAATATTAATTGTATTTGTTTATTTTTTATTTTTTTTAAGTCTTAAAAAATCTTTTTGATTTTAAAAACTGCATTGTCCCTGATAGTGTGCTTTAAAAGACATAAGACAACTATAGCAAGACAACCAGAGCAGATTTAAGTGACAACATTTCCACAGATCGACAAGCAGCTATTAAAATATGTTGCATGCTTGTTGTGTTCTGTAGTTGTCCAATCAATATTAACCTTGTTGAAATGCAAATGAGAATGTTTACCCTTGATGTAAAGTAATGGTAACCCTAGGTTAAGTATAGTGTGAAAAACCTTTATATCGCCTTACAATGTCTGAAGCAGTCTGTATACTGATCTAAAATGCCTTTGATTTTAATTTGTGTAACTTCAAGTCAGAAATCTCCTAGATTAAACTGATTTATTTTCAGTAAATTAGACTTGTGTTAATTGGATACACATGATCAAAGCATGCATGTTCTCTTAAACAGATAAGACCTAAGGCTGTTTAGCTCGGTGCCATATACTCTGCCTGTGAATCATCTCTTTGTCATCATCTCTGTCAGTAGAGGGATCCAGACTCTGGGCTTTGATAAGTCTCCAGTGGTTTGAATCCAGGGTTGGGCTGTAACACAATGGCGTTACGTAATCAGAATACAAAAATGAAGTAACTGTATTCACCACTTGTTACGTATTTAAGCACCTATATTCATAATACAGTTACTTTATAAACATTTTGTTAGAATACTTATCTCATAATGACCATAAAATAAGGCAGATGTGAAAGAAAAAAAAAAGTCTCATCAATCTAGTAAGAACAAGCGTTTTCTAACACCGTGCACACTGCACGCTTGTCCTCTTGCTTTCTCTTCCCCTGAGCAGCAGCAGCGTTTGTGCAGTGTTGCCAGGGTCGTGCTTTCACAACAAAGTTGTCTAATTTGAAAACACAATTGCAGGTTAAAATTATAGAATCATGGGTTGCAGTTTTTAGGATGCTTAAAAAGTAGTAGACACTAAAGAATGACAATACAGCATCTTTTTCATGTATGATTCTGGGATTTAATATCTGGCAACCGCACCGTCTTAACAATCAGCGTGTTGTCTGCAGTGCACCAGTATCAATACAGCTGGTCAAAGTTTTTTCACAAATAAAACATTTAAGTGCATGATGCATTGTTTCCAGCAAGTGTAATTGGTTTGTAAATACATTTATGCGGCTTATGTGCTGAGCTTTGCGGTGTAAAGACAGACTGCTATCGATAACCATTTGGTGAGTCACATCCACATTGGAGACTTGCAAAATGAGGATCTGTTGAGAAATAGCAGTTATAAACAACAATAGTATAAATAGGTAAATTCCATAAAGAAAAACGTTACTGTCCATGTCCACATCGAATTTAAAGAAACTAGCTATTCAGATTCACACAGATATTAATAGTGGAAGTGTAGCAGTTCAGAGAAGATCATAAGGACATGTCACACATTATTCTTCCCATTGTGCCTTGCCTTTACAAATATGTATTCTAAACATATTCTGAATACATTTACTTTTTTATGTGATGTATTGTAATACATCACTTAACACATTTAAGAGAGATTATTTAGTAGTCAGCCCAGAATGCTTACTCAAAGTATTCTGCCCAACCCCTGTTTGAATCACAGGACACATTTATTTGAGAGATATTCCCCCTCTATCAGCTCTAAGGCTTTGAAAAACAACAAACTATATATATATGGAATTCTATATGCCTTTTATGTGTGCCATTTTTCCCATGCTGTGAGCTGCCCTCTCTTCTCTTTAGTATGTATTCGCCTTGAGTATTGCCATGACGGCAATATTCTCATAAATGAATTAAATGAAAGTCTCAAATAGAGCAGACTGAAAATCAGGGATCCCACTGTCATGGAAATCCTGGGGATATGACGAATATAATTCTGAAAAGTCATGGAAATTTCAATAACACATTACAATAAGATTGTTTTTGTAAACATAAGTTAACTACTGTACATGCTGGACAAATTACCTAGGTCTGTTAATCTGATGTCGCAAAAACAGAGTGGTATAATGCCAGTCAACTAAAGCGTTTTACGTGAGATTTTGAAAAGATTTTAGTTATAATTTGAGTATGAAATATATTTCTGCCCAAAATACTATAGACCCTTTGAGTCATCTTGGCTGGACGGCCACTTCTAGGGTGAGTAGCCACAGTACTAAATCATCTCCATTTATAGACATTTAGTCTAACTGTGGACAGATAAATATTCAAGCTCTTCGAGATAACTTTGTAACCCTTTCCAGCTTAATGAAAAGCAGCACTTCTTTATCTTGGGTCTCCTAAAATCTATCTTTTGCAAGGCTTGGTCAAAATCAGCAGATGCTTCTTATGAACAGCAAACTCAAATTATTGTCAGACTGAAATCGAATGCATGTAAACGTACCAAGTTTTCTGTGAAACTGGGTCAGAATTGTGTCTATATCGCATGCAGAGACCGAGCCAAGAGTGTATGTGTATTCATGCATGGCCTGCTGTGTTAGATGTAAGTGTATGTTCGGTTAGTGAGAGACTCACAGTTCAGGTGGGGACAGATAAAAATGTGTGCCATACTGACTCAACAAGATGGCTAAAAATTGCAGTCAGCAGATATTATGAAAGCCTCTTTCCTCCATAATTTCCCTCAACCACACATTACATAGATTACCAAGTTTAGCCAAATGTCGCTAACAGACCTTTTTGCATTCATAAGGCAGAAGAGTGTGAGAAAAACATAAAACAGATAGTCGTGACTCTAAAACAGCAGTCGCCAAATAGTACACGCAGTCCGGAATATACTGTATTTCTGCCTAAAATACTATACTGAGTGACTCCAGTCTGGCTTCCTAAGCAACCAATTGGCCCGGTTGCTAGGGTGGGTACAGTCACATTGGGCTAACCTCCTCGTGGTCGCTATAACGTGGTTCTCTCTTGGTGCGGCGCATGGTGTTGTGCGTAGATGCTGCAGAGAATAGCATCAGCCTCCACACATGCTATGTCTCCTCAGTAATGCGCTCAAGCCATGTGATAAGGTGCGTGGATTGACTGTCTCAGACGTGGAGGCAACTGAGATTCGCCCTCAGCCACCTGGATTGAGGCGAGTCACTACGCCACCATGAGAGCTTAGAGCGCATTGGTAATGGGGCATTCCAAATTGGGTTACAATTAGTGGTACTATTGACCTGTTTCATGTGACAACATTGAATTACCGCTGCACCACGTTTGTGACCAAAATTCCATATTTCTTCAATGTGCTGCGCTGTGTGATGTGGCAAAAGTTACATCACAACAAAGTTTATTATAAATCTTGAAAAGGTGATACTGGAGTTTACTAACCAGAGACTAAATGTAATTTTTCTTTCAATCAAATTTTATCTTTTAAGTGACACAGCTTCATTTCGCAAAAGTAAAGCAGCGATGAAGGGAGAGAACACAGATGTAAAAACTTGTAGGTCTTTGCTCATTTTTTCAGACGTCAGTTATCTGTACACGTGTCAATTATATTTATAACACCATTGATACATACACTAATATGCCTCGGTTGCTTTCTGTGTATTCTTCATGACTTAAGCAGTTCTTACATTCATACAAACAGGATCATATCAGAGCAGAAAACAACACAAACATTTGTAACTTCTGAATGAGAGATGTTCGCTGTGATGTACCGGTAGGCGTGTGCACTCGCGGGTCACACATCAGACTCACCGGCGTACGGAGGTAAATCGTGGATAAAATATATTTTAATGTCTGCAAAAGCCAAATTTTGCAGTATTTGTTCTGACTTCAGGCCTTGTATGTACCTTTCCTGGGACTTGGCATGGATCAAAAGCGTTTTTTTGAGGTTTTTCTTGATATCGTTTTTCAGGTGTTTTTCCATTCACCACCATAGTTTCCTCCCGCTGATGGTCACAAATATGGCAGCTGCGGGGAAAAAGTGGCGTCACTGAAACAGGTCAATAGTAAATGATAAATGTTTTAACGAATAGTGGTGTGTGGATTGAATAGTCTTCTAATTTATGTCTGTGCGTTAATTTTAATGTAGTCTCCTGTTCATCTTGTCAATGCTAGAATGTCTGGGACGTTTGCATGACCTCTCATGGCTTGTGAATTTAAAAGTGCACTCAGAAAATGATGTAATTTTAGACTTACACTGACACATAGGGTCTTTTATGTAGCATCTTCAAAAACAGTATTTTTAAGTTACCGATGCAAGTACAGAAGTTTTCTAATCACAGTAAGCCATTATTAATTTAATCCATGAGAGAAAGTGTCCAATAGCAGGGTAGTTACTAAGATAAAGCGAGTAGTATTCGGCTGGTCATGTGATTATAATTTGGCCGCTCCTGTGAGGGGACCCTCTCCATGTAGAAAAAAACAGCTTTTATTTGGTTATTGATTCAACTGGAGTCTTCATCTTTTGTGAGTGGTCATGATATATTATATATAAGTTTTAATATGATGAGATGTAAAAAAAAAAAAAACTAATTTAACAGATTAATTTATGTAAAAGCTATGATATGCAGTTCCACTCGTAGTATCTTGTTTCTCAGGGCAGGTGAGGCCAAAGCTTTTCTTTTTTTTTATGTCCCATTCATCTCTGTTGCTGTAACCATGGTGACCTGTTATCATGACCATCTTATACTCACTGAAACTGCATCTGATTCCTCATCTCACAGAGGTGCTGATGGACCCGCACCGGACCTGGTGCCCGTCCTCCATGTGCCAGGCTGTGTGCCAGCTGAAAGAGTCTGACACGGTGCATCCACAGTTGGTGCGCTGCAGCATTTGCACACATGAGTTCTGTTCCGCCTGCAAGGCCAGCTGGCACCCAGAGCAAGACTGCCAGGAGAATATTCCCATCACCTCCTTTCTACCTGGAGAGAGCAGGTACTGATGCATGTGAAGCACCTCTGATCTCTTCACCTCCTCTTTTCACTTTTCTTCAGCAATACCTACTGCAAAAATACATTTTCTTGATCCGTATTTTTGTCTTGTTTTCCATATATGAACGTCCTTTAAAACACAGTCAATGTCCTTGAGAAGCAATTTGAGACTAAAGATATTGAGACAAAGAATGTCTTACCTTACTGCCATTTTTATATTTTTATTATTGTTACATTTCTGCTTAAAACAAGAAAAAACCAAATGTGGTTAAAAAAACCTAATTCAATGTATATTCTCTGAAGACACGTTTTACCTCGTTTACCTTGCAAGTATATATAATATAATGTAATATAATAAAGCAGTTGAACAGGTTAGGATAGAATAATGTTGTTAAATATTATTATTAAATACAAGTATAAATTATATGTGATAAATCATTTTAAAATGTGTAAAATGCATTTTTGCTTCTCAAGTACATTGATCTTGTAGAAAGGATGTTGAGATATTTTGTATAAATTATAATATATATATATATATATTGTATAATATATTAGTACAGCATAAAAGTTTAGTAGAGTACTATAGTATAGTGGCATTGTTCTATATATTAGTATATTATAAGTATTTAGTGTGTATATATGTAATTTGATATTTTCCTCCTAAAGTAAATTTATCTTTTTTAAAAGGTGTTTAGATATTTTTATTGAGAAACAAGACAAAAATACTAATTAACAACCCCATAAAATGGCTTGCTTTCTTTCTTTCTTAATTCTTTATTGGTCTCCATGAAGAAATTTGCCATGGGCATCAAGGTTGCTATTACATATAAACATACAATAAAATACTCAACATATATTCACATAAAGTCTTCCTATAACATACAGACACACAGTAGCATATTATCCTTGCAACACAAAACAGCATCCATCCATCCATCAACAACCGCTTATCCTGTGTACAGGGTCGCGGGGGGGCTGGAGCCTATTCCAGCTAACATTGGGCGAAAGGCAGGGTACACCCTGGACAGGTCGCCAGTCCATCGCAGGGCCACACATAGACAAACAACACTCACACTCACATCCTAGGGCAATTTTTTTTGGAGACGTCAATTAACCTAGCCTGCATGTCTTTGGATGGTGGGAGGAAGAAGGTGCACCCGGAGAGAACCCACACAGACACGGGGAGAACATGCAAACTCCACACAGAAAGGCCGGGGCAACCGGGGTTTGAACCCATGACCTTCTTGCTGTGAGGCGACAGTGCTAACCACTGCACCACCATTCTACCATTCTTTATTCAACAGCTTTGTTGATAATGGCACCATGGAGAACTTGTATTCTTTGTCTTACATTTTGGTAGCTGATATCTTCTGCCTAGGGGCATTAGGTCATACTCTTTATGCAAGTCATGATCTAAATCTGCCCTAAATCAGCCATTACTGTTACTATTGAAATGCTGAAAAGTTTTGGTGGGACATATTGAAGGGCTAGTTGCCATTGCAGGGGGGGCAGGGACATTCTTATTTTGAGTGCATTCAGTTGGACAAAAATCTGTGTATTTCAGCATGAGTCATCTTTATTTTTGGTCCTTATTCCTGGAAAAGGAACGTTTTGATATGATGAGGCTTGTACTGAGTAACAATTTTTGATGTTAATAAGCCGACATGAGATTTGAAATCAAATACCTTGATCTGTCTTCATGTTTTTTTGTTGTTGTTTTTTTTGCATTATTGAGCATTCATATCATTCAACTTCACATCACATCAGCTTAGGAATGGGTCTCTGCTCCTAGATGTTGAAGAGTGTGCTGCTCTCGGCTCAGTAAGCAAAAGATTCACGCACAGGTGTTAGTTAACATTCATTTCACACACTTGATTCACAAGCAAATGAATAGTTTCAGGAGAGTGTCTGAGCCTTGATCTTGAGGCATGCAGGAATGACCACTTTGCCAAAACCAAAGTACATTTAAAAATAAAAACAGCCTCTCAAGTTTTCAGAAGTATTTCTCTATCATGTCATATTTTCTACTGATCTGTATCAAGCTCTGAACATCCATTTTATTTATTGATAAAGTAATGGACCAGACAGGTCTACAATTACTTACGACATCTTTTTATTCAAAATCAAACTTTTATTATTATTTTTCTAAAGTTCCATAAAAAACATTATATTGTAATTTATATCGCTACTGACCAAAAATGTCAAGACTATTGTAATATATATTTTTGCTTATAAAACCCTAACACTAAATTTGACCAATAAAATCAGTCATTTTTTCACAATCACACTATGGACGTTAAATCTTTTGTCTTTAACGAGTCTTTAAACCTCCTTAGACCAGAGCATGACTGATGTGTGCATTTTCCATTTCCCTTTTTGTTTTGTAATTAGTAGAACCTAATAAACATGCAAACAAAACAATTTTAGAGCAAATTATCCTAAAAATCCTAAAATGTGGACAGTGGGACTACAGTAAGTTGTGAAATTTTAAATAATACCAGGCTATAGAAAGTCAGATATTTGTTTTATCAAACTGTTTATGTTTCCAGGATTGTTGTTTATGTAGGTTTTAGGACGCTCCCTTGCTCCCTATTTAGTGAAGGACTTAACCTCCAATGTTCTGTCTGTCTGCACTGGTTTCAGAACAGTTCGAAAGCACTGTATTATCCTCCTAACTCCATATAAAGCCTCTGAAAGCAAAATGTTCTCAATGTGAAAAGGCGCAGTAAATATAAGATTGCTAAGAAAAACCATGTGCTGTTGTACACATTAGCATTTAGCAGTGTGGCGTTTCACGATAAATCGCTCCAATATTAAAAATGTTATATCGGATGAAACTAGAGACACTAATCTTTTGACTCAAACAGGTTTCAATGTAAAAACTTTTACTTGTTTCTTACAAGATGTAGATTTGTTTGCATTTCTCCCAAAGACAAACTCTGCTGTGATCAGCGCCATGTTGTTTTGTCACATGACTGCATTGACAGTTTAACCCTTACTGACAGCCCAGAGTACATTAAATTAAATTATGGGTTGCATATAGTGAAGCCAAAATACAACGTCCACACGTGTGTACACAGGGTCGCACAAGGTTAAATAGAGCATTAAAGGTGCACTCTGTCATTTTTCCTTAATTAAAAAAGTTTTACTCTTAAAGACATGAATTGTAATTTTGCAATATATGTAGGAAATCATGAGCACTCACATTAAAATGAAGACTCCAGTCATATCAGTAACCTTATCAAAGCTTTTTTATTCTACATGTAGAGGGTCCACACATGGGGGCGGCCATGTTAGAATCACATGACCAGCCAAATACTACTTGCTTAATCTCAGTAACCGTCCTGTTATTGGACACTTTCATTCATTGATTAAAGTAATAATAGCTGACAGTGAATACTACATTTCTATAATGGAACTGAAAACTATTGATTTAAAATTATGCTGCACCCAAGCCACGAGGTGTAAGTGCAAGATGACACATAGACGAAAGTTACTGAGTGCACCTTTAAAATCTGAAATAACCATAATGTTGCTAATGTTATTATTATAATTACAAATTTACTAAAATTACTTTTCACAGCCCCCTAAATGCATAATAAGTCAGGTTGAGCCTCTGCAGTTTCAAGGAAAAGCGGCTTCACTTTAACTGGCTATGAAAGGATTTTCTGCACAATGTCACTTCTCTTAGATCAATAGGCTATGAATTGTCCTGAAAATGAATGGGCTTGTACCTGTCAGCTCAGTCCCTGCGGGTCAGCTTCTCCATTACCAGCAAACACTGTCCCTGGCCCACGACTCTTTAGTACATAAAATGAGACAGACTGTCTAAGTGTAAAAAAAAAAGAAGTCTATCATAGCTTTTAGAGGGTTCCTCTATAAAAATCTTTTTCTATCAAATTTCATAGGTGAAACTTAAAAAGAGATAACATTTTTCTAAATATTCTTTCTTGCTTGTTCTTTTTCTTTTCACTTTCTATTCTCCTTTCATTGTCTTTCTCCATCTTCCTCTCTCTTATATTAGTGGTGCTTGCTCTATTGCTCATACATTTTTCAAAACCCCTAACTTTAAATAACTCAACAAGCTGTTGGATAGAGGTATGCTTCTCTTAGGATTTTCGTCTGACGAATAATTAAATGAGCAAAAATCCTAGTTATTTATATTAAAGGAAGAACTATATCTAGGGACTTGGAGGTGGACTTTCTTGGATTTGGACCAGTCTTTATATTTTCTTTTACACATTATCTTCTTTTCTCAGTCTCTCTCTCTCTCTCTTTTTATTTCAGTTCTTTCTTTAAGGCTGATGATGATGACGCCCCAATCAAACGTTGTCCTAAATGTAAAGTCTACATAGAGAGAGACGAGGGCTGTGCCCAGATGATGTGCAAGAACTGCAAGCACGCTTTCTGCTGGTACTGTCTGGAGTCCTTGGACGTAAGTGCTCACTGCAGTCACATCTTTACATCTTCAATATCACATCTCAAAGGGACCGTTCATCCAAAAATAACAATTCAAACCCATATGACTTTCCCTCTTCCATGGGACAATAAAGATGAATTTTTGGACAACATCCTGTCCTTTTTTTTCCATTTAATGGATGTGAATGGGGACTGGAGCTTCCAAGCTCCAAAATGACAAAAAAGATACTATTTTCTTTTTATTTTGTTGTGATTTTCTCCCCAATATGGAATTCCCAATGCGCTCTAGGTCCTCGTGTTGGCATAGTGACTCGCTTTAATCCGGGCGGTGGAGGACGAATCTCAGTTGCCTCCGTATCTGAGACAGTCAATCCATGCATCTTATCACATGGCTTGTTGAGCACGTTACCGCAGAGACGTAGCGCATGTGGAGGCTCACGAAATTCTCCATTGCAATGAATGCACAATTCACCACGCGACCCACCGAGAGCGAGAACCACATTATAGCGTCCACGAGGAGGTTAACCCAGTGTGACTGTACCCACCCTACCAACCAGGCCAACTGGTTGCTTAGGAAGCCTGACTGGAGTGACTCAGCACGCTCTGGATTCGAACTTGTGACTCCAGGTGTGGTAGTCAGTGTTTTTACTTGCTAAGCTACCCAGGCCCCCCCAAAAAAGTGGTCCATATGACTTCTGAAACCATACGATAGCTTAATGCTGGGAACAGACCAAAAGCCCTCATAGCACTCCTTTGCGGTTTCCGTTTTGTGAATTAATTATTCTTTTGAGGTGGTTCTTTTCAGTGAATCAGTTGATCCAGTTTACAAAACCAGTCTGGGGTGTGTTTCCCAAAAGCATCGTTAGACAACTATGGCTGCAATTTACATCATTACCAACATAGTTCAACAATTTGGTGTTTCTCAAAACCATAGTTCCAACAAACATTCACAAACTGCATCGCAAAGTTGTGTGGGTGCAACTAAAGCTCATCACCTATTTAGAAGTATAGTTCCTTATTAGTTTACTTATACTTTTTGTCATTTTGAAGACTGAGAGCCCCAGTTTCAATTCAGTTTTATTATATGGAATATAATTTCTAGATATTCTTCAAAAATGTACCTTTTGTGTTCCACCAAAGAAACAAAGTCATACAGGTTTGGAAGACATGAGGGTTATAACGACATATTCATTTTATCCCTCTAACAGCATACTGCTATCTTACTGTATTTTTGCTGGTCATGTGCCCATCATTGATGCAACATGTTCAGTCCTTCGATGAAGGCCGTAAATGCAACAGTGTCCTTCACGCAGCTGTTTTGAACACCCACTAAGGTAATGATCGGCCTCTCGTAATGCTCTCTGTGTTTGACAGGATGACTTCCTCCTGATCCATTATGACAAAGGACCCTGCCGCAACAAATTAGGCCACTCCAGAGCCTCTGTGATCTGGCACAGAACGCAGGTGGGCACTCACGGGGAGTAGCAAATTTTCTTCCCCTTTTTTCCTTTTCTCTGCCATGCACCAACACGTGACCAAGTCATAAGGATTCATTCAGAAACATGTGTTTTGTAAATTGTGTGCTTTAAGCAGGTGATGTTTTTACAGCAGATTTTAGTGCAAGACCTTATCTCACATTGTGTTAATTGATTTGCTAGATCAGTTAATTTGGTACTGACTTCTTCAGTGTCACCAATGCTGCAACTAACAACTATTTCCGTAATCGATTAATCTGTTTTATTTAATATAATATTTTTTTTCTATTAATCAGATAATTAAACAGCCAAATTTGATTTACAGTATATTAATGAAAAGCACGTTATTTCAAATATCGCCCCTTGCTCTCCTCCAAACAACACTCAAAAAAATAATTTTTGCTACTTTCAATTTACTTAATTAAAATGAACTGAAGCAACACAATTCAAGAACATTTTGTCACAACTTGATTTTATTGCGTTCTATCCATTTAAATTTGTAAAATAGAAGTTTACTTAATCCATTTGAGTTGGGACTACATGAGTACTTTTTGTTATGTTAATGTTGCATTGATTAAACTGGGCAGGGGATTTCCATTTCCCAGCATGCTTTGCATGGGACGCGAAAGGGAGAGTAAATTTTAAAATTAAGTGTGTTTTTGTGCAAGATGAATATCAACAGGGATTGTAAGTGTTTCATGTTTGGTTATGAGATTTAAAATAGTTTCTATTGTGTTGGAGTTTTGGGGGTTACATTTATGTTGAAGAGTGGAGCTTGAGCTAATGATGAGGACAGGGAGATGTTGTACATGAAATTTATGACTCGTTTTATCGAGCAATTGCTGTGCTTACTATACTGTATAACATACTGTATTGCTTCCAACAAGCATGTATTTAGCATGCTAACATTCACTTTCAATAGTTAGTACATAAATAAATAAGAGATTTATTTGAGTTAAATTGACATATCTAAATATGTTGGGTTTACCTAATTTAACTAGGTTAATGTGGTTTAAAGAAATAGTTCAAGCAAAAATAAAAAATTATGTCATAAATTCTATGTTAAATTGCTTTTAGTGATAAACACTGTGAATGAGCTGAGCACACTACGAACATCAAGATTTTCACAGAAATATGACTTACAGTTCAGGTTGTTTCTCACTAAAACCTACCGTATGCCTTTACTTTCCATACTTCTATGGCACTTTGGGTCCTTTTAAAAACTTTAAAGAGAGTTACTATCAGCTGCCATTGTAATGAAATGACGGACCAGGATTTTCATACATTCAGCATTTCTCTTCTTGTGTTCCGCACAAGTAAGAGAGTCATACGGATTTGTAATGACATCAGGGTGGGTAAATTATAACAGAATATTCACTTTTGTGTGAATTACTCCTTTTAAACTTTACAATGTGAGACTTAAGACCCAACTATTCGATAAATCGATATATTCGTTGTTACCTATTTTCATTATCGATTTTTAGCGATTTTATTGATTATTTGTAGTGGCAGGCTCTGATGGCACACCCACTTACCGCCCACAGCCCATTCTCTTAACTATCTAATGTAAAACACAAAATTGGAAAACGCTTTGTAGAACCACTCAGTGCAAATATGATTAGCTGGTTTGATGGGAAGTTCAGTAGAAGCACACAGGACTTTTCATCAGTGGGAAACAGATTCATGTTTATCAAAGATTCTGCGTTTATACAATGAGCACAATGAGGGTGAAATACGTAGCAGAATACACGTGGCAGAATGTGAAGTGGATATCCATTAGGGTAACTGCATATTCGACTTCTTTTTCTTAGTTATGTCTGTGAAACACTTTACCACTAAAATACCACTATTTCCCGTGTGTTTTCTGTGCAACCGCTCGCGGAGACTGCCGCAATATTATATAAATTATTTATTTCCCCACGTCTGTCTTTTATTATGGTATGATATATCTTGGATAACCTCACCACTTAACAGCACGCAATGACAAAAACAACGATTTACGATTTGTTTGATTTACATGTCAGTTAGAGAGCTTTTCCTGTAAGTGTGAAGCTGCTGTTGATTCCAGTCAAATGTGTAGTCAAAGGTCAGGCTACGCAAGACTATGGCAGCCCTAAATGTCACATTAAAATGGCAGATATATAAAAAAAAAAAAAAAAAAACATAAGCTTCCTCCTTGTGTTAAAGGCACATGCATTTTTTCGCATAAGGCTCATTAGATCCACTGTCCATTATGCATTTCCTAATTTCCCAGTGGTTCATAAGATAAGCAAAAACTGTGAAGAAAAGCCTTCAAAGAGTGTCATTAGGAGCAATAGATGGGAGTAAAGTATGCAAAAAACATTTTTTGAAACAAGCCTCCAAGACTTTCTGGCTAATTATCTTTTTTCGACCTCGATGATCTCAACTTAAAGCTACAAGCTGTTTGACTGTCCATAATGAACGCAAAACTGCTGTTTAACGCGGCACAAACAAAGCCAGTCAGAACATATTTGATGTTTAGTGTGTAGTTATGAGGGGGAACATTTTAGACAGACTAAAAATGGTTCAAGGATCGAAAGCCAAAAACCAACTATTTTTTTTGCAGAACGTAATCGTAAGGAATATGTTCCAATAATTTTTCATGAAACAGAAGACCAAAGACCAAAAAATCTTTTTTTTGCCCGAAAAAATGGGGCTTCTCTCTTTTTAGCCTGAGCTTTGACCTTACTTTGTGATAATGTTCAGTTTCATATGGCTTATTACATCTTATGAGGCAAGAGTGTGTGTGCTCGCTTCGGTTTTACCCTAATAAAAGTCATTAAAGCTGTATAAAGTTGATATAGGACTTTATTCGCTTCAGAAGAACACGATCTGTGCATGCGCCCTTTGTGGGTACACCAAGGTGTAACGGGGTTCGTTGTGGGGTGAAAGGAGGAAAAAGGAAACGTGAGGCTTGAACTCAAAATGTTGGTCTTTTAATAATGTGCAACTCAAAATAGCTTTTTAGTTTCAACCTAAACACAGTCAACTTTGGTGGTTGAAGCGTCTCTCACTGGGCGTGGTTCGTGTGCCCGTGCTTACTGTTATCAGAAACAGGTGTTAGATGTTTTAGCGCTCAGTTGTGAACCCTTACCGACAGAACTGGTGTAACTGAGTCAGGTTTGTAGGCTTCCTGGCTCACACACGCTTCAGTTCGGCCCGCAAATTTCTACTGGATTGCGGTCAGGGCTTTGTGATGGCCACTCCAATATCTTGGCTTTGTTGTCCTTAAGCCATTTTGCCAAAACTTTGGAGGTATCCTTGGGGTCATTGTCCATTTGCGACCGAGCTTTAACTTCCTGGCTGATGTCTTGAGTATTGCTTCAGTATATCCACATAATTTTCCTTCCTCATGATGTCATCTATTTTGTGAAGTGCACCGGTGCCTCCTGCAGCAAAGCACCTCCACAACATGATGCTGCCACCCCCATGCTTCACATGTTCTTTGGCTTGTAAGCCTCACCCTTTTTCCTCCAAACATAATGATGGTGGCCAAACAGTTACATTTTAGTTTCATCAGACTAGAGGACATCAGAACTTTGTCCCCATGTGCACGTGCAAACTGTAGTCTGGCTTTTTTTTTGTGGTTTTTGAGCAGTGGCTTCTTCCTTGCTGAGTAGCCTTTTAGGTTATGGCGATATAGGGATTTTTTTACTGTGGATATAGATACTTGTCTACCTGTTTCCTCCAGCATCTTCACAAGGTCCTTTGTGAATCTAGGATTGATTTGCACGTTTCGCACCAACTATGTTCATCTCTAGGAAACCAAATGCGTCTCTTTCCTGAGCAGTATGATGGCTGCGTGGTCCAATGGTGTTTATACTTAAAATAATAAATTGTCACACATTATACATACATTTATGCATATATACAGTGAAATTATTTATTTTTCACATATCCCAGCTAAGCTGGGGTCAGAGTGCAGGGTCAGCCATGATTCGGCGCCCCTGGAGCAGATAGGATCAAGGGCCTTGCTCAAGGTTTCACACAGTGGTGTCTTGGCGGTGCTGGGGCTTGAACCCCCAACCTTCTCGTCAGTAACCCAGAGCCTTAACCGCTGAGCGGCCACTACTTGCGTACTATTGTTTTTTTCTGAGGTCTTGGCTGATTTCTTTTGATTTCCCCATGATGTAAATCAAAGAGGCACTGAGTTTGAAGGTAGTCCTTAAAATACATCCACAGGTACACCTCCAATTCAGTACACCTCCTATCAGAAGCTAATTGTCTAAAGACTTGACATTTTCTATAATTTTACTCATGTCATGCACAAAGTAGATGACTTAAACGACTTGCCAAAACTTTAGTTTGGTAATATTAAATCTATGGAGTGGTTAAAACCTTGAACCTCTTGTACCTTTTTACTTAATTATGCACCTTATGTACAATAAGTGTTCAAAACGTTCTTTTTAAACAATGACATCTTTTCATATGCTGAACATAATATTGTAAAGGTGAGACGGCCCTGAAACGATGCAAGGTTTAGTACATTTGCACAAAGACATCTGTTGCTCAGTGGGGAGGAATGAGTCATAATAAGCTTCATAAATCCACAGCGCCTCTATACCAGCCTTCAGAATTTGCATTTTACAAAGCTTTGGCTGAACATCATCAGAAATTTGACTCTTTATGAATTAGTTAAGACAGAGCTGCTGGGCTCAGCCCGTCCCGGGTTTGTGCCTCAGGGTATGCCAGCACAGTATTCATCCATTAGATTGCACTGCTTTCCCCTGCTCAGATATTTGCAGTCTGGGAAAGAGAGAAATTTACATAGAAAGAGAAAAGCAAAGTGTGTGCAAGGTTATAACTGGTCTCTTGATAAATGGGTAGGATTACAATTTTGAGAATGTTGGAAACATTCTGTGTGAAATGGAGGCCAGTTGTTATATAGGGATTGTTTACAAAAGGAGAAAATCAAGCCTGAATAGTTTCACTTGCTTCTGTGTCCTATAGTAAGTAAACTGTTACGAGTGTGATTGTCAGCTGGTGATTTTTACTTGATTTATGAATGCATAAAAGGAACTCTATCTCTGTTCCATTTTGTGATAGTAATAAATGTTAAGGATCTGATGCCCCTATGTGGTGGAAAATGAAGTTACAGCAGAACACGTTGCGTTTTGTCTCTCAGAGAACTTTATATTCTGTAGGGATGCACTGATATAGACATTTTGGACAACATCATAGGCAATAATAATTATGTTTTGACTAATATGATTGTCAGTACTCTTGATATATACTGTTTGTTAAAAACAAAATTCACCATATCACACAAAGGTTACTGAGTGCACCTTTTATAAGGCCATTTTTAACCTTAAGCACAGTGCAATGCTTTAAGACATAAGTGCAAATTCATTGGGCATGGCCAAGAAGTTTTGGTACTTTCGTGCAAGCGTGCACTAAGTCTAGGTGCAAATGGGTTTGATGAAATCACACGCCATGCGCAAATAGGATGGATCAAGTGCAATTTAATTCTGAGGTTCTTCTCCAGATATTGCACCAACTGTGTTCTATTATATAGTCCATTCCCTGTCAAGCACCAGCGATATAAACAAAGACAGCACATTCATCAGAAGTTGGTAGGGTAGATGGACTGTATGCTCTGAATTAGAAGAATTGAAAATTATGTTCTTTTCTGCATTGACTTCGACCTTGATGAATTTCAGGCATATTTCTATAATAGTGACACGCTCCTTTTATACAGATGGAAAATGCGATTCTCGTCAGAATTTTGATGTATGCTCCATTACGTTAATGAGAATGTATTTATATTTATTAATTTTCATCTACTGACACAAATCATGGCTAGTAGTAACAGAGATTGTATTGGAAAGCACTTCACTTCTACTGGTCGATTTGAAAAATTACATTCATTTATTAAACCAAAAATATTTCTACATTCAAATTAAACCTCAAATGAAACTAAATATAATTCAAATAAAAAAGTGGTCAAAAAAATCATATAGAATCCAAACATTTTACTCCCACGGGCCCCTCTTGCAGTGACTTAAAAATCACTATGACAACAGGTAGAAAATTACTAGTATGCTACAAATTTAATCATAAATAAAATTTTAAACATAACAGTAATAAACCATGCACTTTAGAAAATGTAACACATCTCATAATTTTGTTTCGACAAATGGCTTAAATAGCGATTGAAGGGACATGCAATTGCAGAAACTGAGTTTGGACTTTGCATTGAGTTAAGAGGTGGTATTGAAACATCTTGGAGCAATGACATATTTCTTAGGAAAATAGTAAATTGCTCTTTGCACCACTTCATTTCCAGGCAATAAACCCATAGGCCACTTGCACTTTGCGCTGGCTCGAAAATTGCACTTAGAATTAGCGCTCTCATGAAAATTGGATAAGACATTGTGCACGGTTGTAGTGCGTAGTGCTGTGCTTTGTGCACTGATGAAAACAGAGCCTGTTAAATAGATGGACGTTTTTAGTGCATCTTACCATCTCATGTTTCACTGGTTTTTAGCATCTCTAGCCTTAAATGCCACATTTTAAAGACACAGAGTCAATTTAAATGTAATTTGAAACTTAAAAAAACGTGTCTTGAAACCCCTGCCTGCACTCTACTCCATTCAGCTGTCTATTTGTTGCCTGTCCAGCTGCAGTTGCACCTACTGCCCCCTGCTGACTGAGACTGAAATTCCTTATAATGGTGCCGTGATTAATCTAAATTGTTATTTTTTTTAACAGTCATTTTTATTTTATTAATCACTCTGGATTAACGCATTAAATTGACATCTTTATTAAAGGGATATTTCACCATATTTCATTTTAAAATCTCTCATCTTTTACTCACCCTCATATCATCCTAGATGTGTATGACTTTCTTCTGTTTAACCTAAATGAAGATTTGTAGAAAAATAGCTCAGGTCTTTTTGTCCTTAAAATGCAAGTAAATGGTGACCAGACCTTTTGAATCTCCAAAAATCATATAACGGCAGCATTAAATTAATCAAATTTCACAATTAAAGTGATTGAAAATGATCAACCATTTAACAACATATTGCTTGGTCGTTATTTAGTGAAGTGAAATACTTCAATACTACAATATAATATAATAATGCACTGTGTTTTAATGCTGTTTATGTTGAGTGTTGTAAACTTTTGAATATTTTTTGGAAACCTGGCAGAAAAGTGTTTGAAGTTTGTTTTGTAATAAATAAGCCCTGATAATATCTGATTCCGATATTGGCCAAATCATACATTGTGCTGATACACTACAATTGGCTAATTCCGAGATGGTATCAAGCATTGTTTTGTAAGTGTCTTGGTGTGTGTCTTAACTTGTACCTGTTCATTTATATCTCTGCAGGTTGTTGGAATCTTTGCTGGTTTCGGACTGCTTTTACTCGTAGCTTCTCCGTTCTTGCTGCTAGCCACGCCATTCGTGCTGTGCTGTAAGTGCAAATGCAGTAAAGGCGATGACGACCCTTTACCCACCTAACGGCCCGTCACGAGGAGTCAATGTAGGAGGAAATCCGGTCATTCCCTTTAAATCGCTTTTCTTTTCCTCCTCTACCTTTTGAGCTTTCATCAACCGGTGGGACTTGCGCATTTGAAGCCACAATGCGAGTCATCTCACGTCACGGTTACTGTCACTGCTAGCTAATGTAGGCTACATCTAGGCAGGCCCTGGCGAGACTACAGGAGACCTCATGAGCCTGCTGCTTGCTTATGTGGAGGACTTGAGAGGTGGGGTTACTCATTGTCCCTCCCCTTTCATGGTAACATGAGCGATGTTACTAAAAGAGCACAGCGCTGTTTAATCTTTAAGCGCTCTTCTATTTTGCATATGTTTTCCATATGTGGCTCTTCTGAAGGGTTCTGTTTAAGCAGAAAATACATTCAGTCTGTTCATCGGACAGTCTCTGTGTGCGGTCACACGGCTCACTCATTGCCATTTATGTTCACTTTAAATGCTTCAGAGTGAGTGCATTTCATTTTTTGTTTAAATGTACAGCAAGAATGCTAATTCAAATGTTTATTCAAAGCTAAATTGTACATTCAAGGCTTTGTTTAATGGCAGGTCTTATTTGTTGAGGTCTTTCAAACTAACGCTACAGACAAACCTAAACTGATATGGCAGCTTATGGGTGCTGATGTCAATAAGGGTTGCACAGATTATTATTTTTTATTTTGCCAATGAAATTTCTCCCGGTGCACTTAAGAAAAAAATATTTTGCTTTGAGACGTAGCCACTGATCTCCATGGATTTAAAGCGTTAATTTGAGGCCAAAGCAGGGCTGTTCTGTGAGTTTAAAATGCCAAACATTGAAATCGCTGAGTGTAATAAATCGCTCAAACAAACCCTTAACTTAATCCGAACATGAGATACAAGATTCTATTTCTAGGTCTAAAATTGAAGATAAACTGTTAGTCCGTTTTCTACAGTAAAGTGTATCATAACTGTTAATTATATGGTGATTTACTCAACGGTATACCTTGTGTTTTTTGTCACATAGTTTGTAGATACAGTTTGTATCCCTTGCAACAACAAGTACAATTTTGAAACAGTCACTGTAATTCTGGCAGGGATTATACACTTTTTTTCAAGAATGTTTGGCTTAAACATATTTACAAGTCCAGCACTTTGTCTATGCAAGTTCATACAACTTGAAGATAAAAAATATGTGGCGTCTGTTGTCTTGAATTGAATGTTTGCTAGTTAGTTGTTCAAAAAGCCATTGCGGTAATGTTGAGAATTGACAAATAGTTTTAAAATGATTTCTTTCCTTCAGTGGACTGATTTTAAACTAGAGTTATGATGCTATTTGAATGTTAACATCTTGCCTGCACTTCTTGAAATAGCAAGTGCATTCTAAAAAGCTATTGTGCCATTGGTCACATGTTACTCAGAAATATTCAAATCAGAGCATCTGCACCTGCCATATGTGTAGCTGGATAAAATGTAGCTCATTATATTTCTTCAGAATTTTCTCTGATTCCCTCATCTGGCATTTTTTGTGTGCCATGTTAGAGGTTGACAAATTGAGATGACAAAGTGATTGTCTTTTGTTTGCAAAAAAAGATATGTGTTGCCCCCCTGTAATTCACAGTATTGATGAAGTTGATTTACTAGTATGTAAATATATTATGGTGGTCACCTGGATCCTTTGGTAGCAACCGGAGTTATGTTTTATAGCCTTAAATTTTGGAGTACCTCACTTTTTTCTTCTGTAGCCGACATAAGGTTTTTTTTTTTTTTTTTTTTTTTGGTTGTTTTTTGTTTTTCATTTTAATTGTGTATGGATTTATCCTCAGGTCCTGCTAGATGAATAATGTTGGCACTTTTCAACTTTTGTGATGTTCAAAGATATAGAACTTTATGCATGCATAGTTACATTAAATAAAAATGTTGTACATAAAATGGCCAAGTTATAGAGTAATAATATTGTTATTCATTATATTAAAAAAATAAATATATATTATTACAGATTATTTTTTTAATAATCAAAATATTTGTTTCTGTTGAAGAAGACTCTTCTTTTAACAGAAAAATTCTGATTATTTCCACTCTGTATAAAACTCTGATCACATTGCTCCTTTTTCAGGCTTAGATAATTAAAGTTTTTGAAACCGACACTGAATAGTGCTTTCAGTGTTTGTGTCCTCTCCATTTTATTTTTTTTAACTTTTTGTGGTTAAACAACAATATTCTCAAATTTGAAATCATAACACATTCAATCTCTGAATGATAGTCAAAATTAAAGCACAGGATCATTGCCATAAATGAACAGCACACGAGTTACTTTATCCAGCTTAACCAAATCTTTGTCATCTTTTAAACATTTGGCCATTTCATGTGGAACAATGATAGATAGACAGACATGTATATTTTGACAATCATGCAAAGTGGATTTTAAGACATTGATAAGGGAACTCTTTTTGACAGAGTGGTAAACTTGTAATCAAAGTACAGTAGATCTTTGATGTCATATGGGCTATATAATTACATCTTAGTTTAATTCATTTATGACATATGTACATTTGTGTTTTATTACTCCATTTGATGTTCTTTTTTTGTTGTATACACTGTTTTTATGAAATATTAGCTGTATTGTATATTAGTGTTCTGTATTTTAGAATGAATGAATTGGCACTTAACTCAGTGCTTATTTTGTTCTGTCTGTTTGGGGTAGTGTAGCCTCATGTTACCATGTAAAATGCCAAATGTTCCGACATATTAGAAATGATTGTGGCTTTACAGGTAAACTGAAAACGCTCCTTGACATAAACTAAACCTCTTGCAAATGGCCAAAAATTGTATTGTCCATTTGTAAGAATCTCCCCCCTTGGAGATAATTTGACATTTGAAACGCATGTCTTTTGTTTTTACTACAGTTGTCTGTTTGTATTAATGTCTGTCTTTTCACTTGGCTATTCCAAATATTCGTCATTATGACTTGCAGTATTTGGATGTTTTTCACCATGTAAATTTAGTGATCTGGCAGTGTCCTTTTATCATTGCTCCTAAAACTGGTTTTGCCTTTTAATCTTCCTTAGATGGCCTTTTAATGTTTCATTTGTTTGTTTTTGATACATAATACATATATTATGTATTTTATTCTCTGTAAATTGGAGCCAAATCCCACTTTTACAGTTGTAACCTTGTAAATTTGCATGTATGTGAAGTCTTGAGAGTAAATAAAATACAATAAAATAAAAATTAAAAAAAGAGATCAAAACATATTCACTTGTATCGTCCGTGCCACAAACACTGTGATATTAAAATGGGTCATATTCAAGTTTTGTTTTTTTTGTTATTTCCTTTATTTTTACATTTGGTACAAATGTCAAGGACACTTCAGTTGATAACTGTTGTAAAATATCCCATTAAAAATGTTTTTTTTTTTTTTTTTTGTTGTTGTTAAAGTATGTAATTCTTGATGTGCTGACAAAATATAAAATAACATTGGCCAAATGTGACTATAAATTTAATTGAAAAATGATCATGAATTACTGAATTTCTTGCTATTTTTTTATGTTCCCATTTTTTGTTTTAATTACAACAAGCACTTAAAATGCATAGACTAAACCTGATGATCCATGTTATTCCAGCATAATTTGAGAATGTCATGCTTGTTTTGCTTAAGTTATTATTATTATGTTTTTGCTCATTTGCCATCAACACAGATTTTTTTCTTTTGTATTCCAAAACAACAATTAAGGCATTACAACCTGATTACAACAATACATAAAGGGCCCAAAAATTATCACATTCAACAAAATAAAATAAATGCATTATATATATATATATATATATATATATATATATATATATATATATTACACAAAGACAGTAGCATGAAATAGTAAGTGAACCCTTTGGAATTAGTTGGTTTTCTTCATCAATTTGTCATAAAATATCTTCATCAAAGTCACAAGTATAGACAAACAACAATGTGCTTAAGCTAACAACACACACACAATTACAATCTTTCACGTCTTTTTTAGCACACATGGAAATATTATTGTTTTTGTGTTGTTAGCTTAAGCATGTTGTTTGTCTATACTTTTGTCTTTGATGAAGATGAGATCACATTTTATTAGGAATTCATGCAGAAAATAAATATAGAACTAATGCCAAATAAGGGATATTTTCAAATTGAATTCTACAATGAAATTAACAAATGTTCTAGAATCTTTATTTTAACCTATTTAAAGGAGTTACAATAACTCCAAAGTTAGTTTGGAAAAATAGATAATAGTGGTTTAGTTCTAAGTTACTCTTACTTTTATTTATATATATATATATATATATATATATATATATATATATATATATATGGGCGTATATAATCTTTTTCTGATTAAATGAGTTCAAAAAGTTATTGACATTCTAAGCAAATTATGCATGTCAGCTCAAAAAGTCTTATAGAACAATTGTAAACAACAACAAACAAATGATCTTGTTGATTAGATTTCAAAATCACAAAAAATGCAGTTATTATGAAAATAATATTTCAAATACAATGATAACAAGGAAATCATTTGTACATGTTTTACAAAGGTAATACGGTCAACGTCACACATTTGCTTATTTGAGCACAAAGGTATTGCAAAATCTTACTTATTCAGTTAAATGTCATAAGTTTTATTTGTTTGAAATGTTTCATAATCCTAAAACTGTATGTCCCAGTTTACTGGTTTAAATGATAATAAAAAAAGAAATGCCACATTTGAATGTGGTTTCAGCGTTTGTGACCCAACTGTATATTTTATTAAATTGTAATCGATATTCAATAGTCAAAACTTTGACACGCAGTGCCAGTGAGAATACACAGTAAAAGTCCTCACTTCCGGGACATGCAGCTGTTCCCCGGAAACAGAATAGCGTTATTCTCATCTGAGTGTCAGCTGAAGAAGATACAGCGCAAAATTTGGAAGATGGTTTGAGACCCCCTGAACTCCTCTATATTAGTTCATATTTATGGACATTCAGTATTTATCGGGATCATATCCCATCAGTATAATTTTTGTCAGTATCTGTCATAGGCGTGGTTAATTAACGGAATAGAAGCTGGACGCGTATATTTGTAAATAAGAGACAGTGGAGGTTGACAGCTGTAACGTGGGCTTTAAATTCAAACATGCTGCTTTGACACAAGTGATGTTACATCGCCAGTATGGGATCTGTTATATTTTACTTGCTTTATATGCTGTTGGCTTTATTTCCTGTCCATTGTGCGGTGAAACCAGGATCTACAGATGAAGACTTGAGAAATCAGGAAGAGGAGCGAGAGTTTAGTAAGTTAGTTTGGAGTTGGTTTGTTTATTAAATTGGCCCCACGAGTGAATTCGGAGTCAAATCAAATATTCCAGCAAACGTTCCCTTAACGTTATTGGATTTTTCCGTTTTGGGAACCAACTCACGTTCAAGGTTCTTTTTAGATTTGATTGTTCATAACCGAAAACTAATGTTCCCAGAACGTTCTGGTAACCAAAAATGTTTTATTTGTGATGTTGTCTTCTCAAGTAGATATTGTGGGTTGGTTTCCCCTTTCCTGTTTTGACTTGCTTTCACGACAATGCGGAGTACATTTCCTGCAAAATGGAAGTTGCTGTATTTGCAGTAGTTTAACAGAAATTTGCTAAAGGCAAAAAATCCCAGGAATGTGAAAATGAGTCTTGGCAGGCTTCAAAACCAAATGCAGAAGCTAATAATAGATTGGACATGTTTTGTTTATGGCTGTTGTCAAAGGTGTGTATGTGGATGAATGATATATTATTCTTTGTCACCCAGATACCCTCGACTCCTTACTTTCGGACTTTGATATTCTGCCTGCATCAGGGCTCCAGCTTCACTCGGTCAGAAAGAGGGACGTTGGCACCCGGTCACATGTGGAGCGGCTAGTCAGCTTCACAGCACTCCAGAGGTAATGCAGTCGAATCAGCGTGTACTTTCTTGCTATTGCACAGTGGTATGTACTAAATGGCATTTATATAGGCTCTGAATATCATGAATAATTCAACTCATAATGCTCAACCAGACATAATTGTAGCCTCCGCATCTGAGACGTCAATCTGCGCATTTTATCACATGACTTGTTGAGCGCGTTACCGAGGAGACATAGCATGTGTGGAGGCTTCACTGCGGCATCCACACACAACTCATTATGCGCCCCACCGACAGCGACAGCGAGAACCACATTATAGTGACCACAAGGACTCTATAGTCACCCCATGTGACTCTACCCTCCCTAGCAACCGGGCCAATTTGGTTACTTGGGAGACCTGGCTGGAGTCTCACAGCACGCCCTGGATTCAAACTGGTGACTCCAAGGGTGGTAGTCAGTGTCTTTACTGACTGAGCTACCCAGGTCCCCTCTAGAACCATGATTAAAGACCATTACATCTTCTAAAGCTGTATCTATTTTTTCCCCAAGGCACTTCAAGTTGTACTTGATGACGAACACTGAGCTTTTCACAGATGACTTCAAAGCTGTGTTTGTAGACAAGTATGGAAATGAGGACCAATATGACGTTCAGTTGCAAAATTACTTTAAAGGACATGTAGTTGGTAAGAAATGGAGTGGGAACTACTGCAGATATATAGTATTTTTTCATTGTGCTTTGTAACTAATCTTGATAATGTGTTGCTGTATCATCGTTTAAAAATGCTTTCAGGAGAGGAACACTCCCGTGTGCAGGCACACATCGATGGGGAGGAGTTTTCAGCCCACATTCTCACTGATGAAGCTGAATACAATATAGAGGTGAATAGCAAACAATTGCTATATACACTCACCTAAAGGATTATTAGGAACACCTGTTCAATTTCTCATTAATGCAATTATCTAATCAACCAATCACATGGCAGTTGCTTCAGTGCATTTAGGGGTGTGGTCCTGGTCAAGACAATCTCCTGAACTCCAAACTGAATGTCAGAATGGGAAAGAAAGGTGATTTAAGCAATTTTGAGCGTGGCATGGTTGTTGGTGCCAGACGGGCCGGTCTGAGTATTTCACAATCTGCTCAGTTACTGGGATTTTCACACACAATCATTTCTAGGGTTTACAAAGAATGGTGTGAAAAGGGAAAAACATCCAGTATGCGGCAGTCCTGTGGGCGAAAATGCCTTGTTGATGCTAGAGGTCAGAGGAGAATGGGCCGACTGATTCAAGCTGATAGAAGAGCAACTTTGACTGAAATAACCACTCGTTACAACCGAGGTATGCAGCAAAGCATTTGTGAAGCCACAACATGCACAACCTTGAGGCGGATGGGCTACAACAGCAGAAGACCCCACCGGGTACCACTCATCTCCACTACAAATAGGAAAAAGAGGCTACAATTTGCAAGAGCTCACCAAAATTGGACAGTTGAAGACTGGAAAAATGTTGCCTGGTCTGATGAGTCTCGATTTCTGTTGAGACATTCAGATGGTAGAGTCAGAATTTGGCGTAAACAGAATGAGAACATGGATCCATCATGCCTTGTTACCACTGTGCAGGCTTGTGGTGGTGGTGTAATGGTGTGGGGGATGTTTTCTTGGCACACTTTAGGCCCCTTAGTGCCAATTGGGCATCGTTTAAATGCCACGGCCTACCTGAGCATTGTTTCTGACCATGTCCATCCCTTTATGGCCGCCATGTACCCATCCTCTGATGGCTACTTCCAGCAGGATAATGCACCATGTCACAAAGCTCGAATCATTTCAAATTGGTTTCTTGAACATGACAATGAGTTCACTGTACTAAAATGGCCCCCACAGTCACCAGATCTCAACCCAATAGAGCATCTTTGGGATGTGGTGGAACGGGAGCTTCGTGCCCTGGATGTGCATCCCACAAATCTCCATCAACTGCAAGATGCTGTCCTATCAATATGGGCCAACATTTCTAAAGAATGCTTTCAGCACCTTGTTGAATCAATGCCTCGTAGAATTAAGGCAGTTCTGAAGGCGAAAGGGGGTCAAACACAGTATTAGTATGGTGTTCCTAATAATCCTTTAGGTGAGTGTATATATATGATCCTCCACTTAAAGTTTGATCTTTTGTGGCATTTAGACTCTTAAAGGAATAGTTCACCCAAAAATTTAAATAATCTAATTTGCTCTCCTTCATGCCATTCCAGATGTGTATGACTTTCTTCTGCTAAGCACAAACAAAGAGTTTTAGAAGAATATCTCATCTCTGTAGGTCCATACAATGCAAGAGAATAGTGACTAGATCTTTTGACGCTCCAAAAATTACATAAAGGCAGCATAAAATTAATCCATATGACTCCAGTGATTAAATTAATATCTTCAGCAGTGATATGATGGGTGTGAGTGAGAAACAGATCAATATTTAACTTCTTTTTAAGTGGAGATTTAAAGTAAAAAAGGACTGAAATATTTATATGTTTCTTACCCAAAGTGATTGCATCACTTCAGAAGACATATATTAAACATCTGGAGTCGTGTGGATTACTTTTATGATGCTTTTATGTGATTTGTGAAGCTTGAAAGGTCTGGTCACCTTTCACTTGTATCGACCTACAGAGATGAAAAATTCTTCTAAAAATCTTCATTAGTGATCTGCAGAAGAAAGTTAGTCATACACATCTGGGATGGCATGAGGGTGAGTAAATGACTTTTGAGTGAACTTTAACTATGAGGCCATCTAAATGTTAGTGAACTCTTAAGCAAACATGCATTTCAAATATACAGTCTTTCTCTTTCTGGAGAAGAGAAATTTCTTTTGCCTTGGTAGAATCTGCTAAATATGGTTTTGTGGCATAATCTAAAGGCTAACAATGGGCCAACGAAAAACAGCAACAACATCTTTTTCGACCACCCTGGTTTCTAAAGGAAATTTGGCAACACAGGAAAGAAAATTGTGTTCATCAAACTATTTCATGGGGTTTCTATTAACAGTCTTGGCGTTTGATCTGTTACTTTACTTGCTATTTTCTTGCACAATTTTACTGTCAGTACTTCTTTCAGAAGTGCATCTTACAACTCATCTCTGTCTAATCTCTATTAGCCTTTGTGGCGGTTTGCAGAAACGCCACCTGATGGCCGTTTACTGGTGTACCGTTCAGAGGACATAAAGAACATCAGTCGACTATCTTCTCCCAAAGTGTGCGGATATTTGAATGCTGATACCCAGGAGTTGCTGCCTGCACAGGCGAGAGCAGTGAAAGAAACTGAACAGGAGGAAGGTGTGTATCTGTAAAGCTGCGTTCACACTGACAGCTACTTTGTCGCTACATGTCGCCAGTGGCTGGTGGTTAGGACGCTAGTGGTGTGTACGTTGAGTCTAAACGGCACTGTTTCTTTACAGTTCATATTATTCTTAAAATATTAGGATCACGTGAGCTCTACCATCTTCTCTCGTATTGTCTGTCGCTCCCGAAAGTCGCTCCTATATTTGCATAAAGTTAAATATTTCTCAACTTTGTCACGTCGCTGGACATGCCCACATTCGGTCGCCAATGGTCGCCATCGCTCGTGTTGCCAGAAGTAACCAGTTCTCATTGAAGTGAATGAGATGAGGTCGTTTTGTCGCTGCATGTCACCGGCAGTGTAAACGCAGTATAAATGTTTGACCAGACACCATCGAGGGCTTAAGACCATTTTGCTTGGTACTGCAGATTGGTCTTTTAAAGAAAACTTGAAATTTACAGTTGAAGTCAGAAGTTTACATACACCTTAGCCAAATACATTTAAACTCAGTTTTCCACATTTCCTGATATTTAAACGTAGAAAACTTCCCCTGTCTTATGTCTGTTAGGATCACTTCCCCTGTCTTTCTCGTTTGGCCCTCAGTGAAGGCGGTCGCATTTTCTCTCCCTCCCCTGACCTCCCTGATTTGCTCTCTCGTCACGTCTAGTCAACTGTCTTGTACTTTTGAGAGACTCTCTCAGCACTGCTCTCCAAACCAAGAAATGATCTGTTTCGGCACCCCCCAACCAGCACTGGCCTTGGCCAAGGCCGCTGATGGATTAACAACTCCCCTGGTTAGAGCACTGCAATGAGCCGCTCTCGCATTCCCTCCCCCCTCACAAAACACCCTGGGATTGTGACCTTTTGGTGAATCTCTGGGCTCACACACACTTTACACAAATACAGATATGCCCGCCCCTCACCCCATCACTCGCCTTCGCCGCTTCGTACCCCCCAGTCTGACAGGCGGGTCTGTGACCAGCGCTGAGAATGGCTGCAGGACCGGATGGCTGCTTGCCTGTGCTGGGCTACCTCCATCCCCCCACTCCCCTCCCCTGTTGCAAGTTTTTGTTATGTTGTAGATGTACTGATTATGTGCTAAGTGTTGCTGAGATGTTTTTTCCTGTTCCCACACTGTAATCCTCACAGGAGTATAGTCTGGGGGGGGTTGCTTTTTTTTTTTCTCACCTTTCCCCATGTAATGCTGTATATCTTCTCAATTCCCTGTCTTCCTGCCCTGTCTACCCCATATATTTTATGTTTGTATGGGCAGGATGATGGCCAATTTCACTGGTTACTTATTGTGACTATGTGACAATAAAGGGTTACTACTACTACTACACTACTTTATTTTTCTGTAAACAATTATTGGAAAATGACTCATGTCATGCACAAAGTAGATGTCCTAAATGACTTGCCAAAACTATAGTTTGCTAATTTGAAATCTGTGGAGTGGTTAAAAATGATTTTTAATGACTTCAACCTAAGTGTATGTAAACTTCTGACTTCAACTGTAAATTGACCCTATTTACATTCTTAATGAATCTCCCTTGTCTTATTGTGCACATTTCGTCAGTGCTCAATCAGTTTATTATTCTAAAGAATGTTAAAGATGTTAATGAGAATTTTTTTTTCATTATCTTTCGATGCAGTAACTTCTTTCACCTCTGAAATGACTTTTGTTTTATGCTGATGGAAATAGGGCCATGTGGGTGAGGGGAAAAAATAATATTAACCAATAAAATCATAGTCTACTTCACCCCCTTATAATCCATTCAAAGACTGATGGAAGCCACTTCCTACACTATTTCCTGCTGATTATTCTGTTTCACTCTGAAATATGTAATTTTGCAGAAGGTAAATGCATTCCAATTGCCGTTTATTGCCAATTTTGAGCCATGCTGAGACAGAAACATTAATTTTGTGATGGCATGCTTTTATCAGAAAATGATATTTTGCAGTCATCACATGCTCTTGAAGATTGAAATGATAAATGCATGAGTAGGGCTGTCACGAATATGAAATTTGGCTGGCGATTAATTGTCAAACAACTAATTGCGATTATGATTATTTGTCTCTTTTAGGTCTTTCACAGTTAATTGTCATATAAATAGTTTTTTTTTTAAGGTGTGCTTTTTTCTGCATGTGTGCTTCATACACCAAGTCATTTTTGCATATTTAACTTCAAATTCATAAATCAGATAATAAAATAGGGAAATATGATTTCTATTTAAGGCTTTAAAACTATAAGAATGACATAAAAATATTTTGCATACAATATGTCTCTCTTTTTGGTCAACTTTAGTTTTTTTACATTTACACTGTTTTTATGAAGAAAAAAAATATTCCCTTATTGGGCATTTAAATGTGATAGGAAGTGCACAATAATCACTGTTTTCTCAAACTACCACGACTAGACGATTATTTAATTATCGCGACAGGCCTGTGCATGAGTGTGTAGGAGTTAGGCTGACAAAGGGTGCCCATTCATGTATATAGTCACTCAGCTGTAACCTCTAGACATAAGAATTTAAAATTGTGTGTGGACAAGTTGGTAGCTACGGATAATAATTCAGTTGTGTACTGCTTCGATTATTTGTCTTCTATTGTTATGGTCATGGAATTCACAGCTTTATATGGATCCATTTATGGAAGTAGACACTGTGGAATTTACTTGACAAAATAGATGGATCAGAGACTGGTAAATAATTCTTTGTTAGGTCAAATTTGTTTAATAGCAAGTGTGTTTGGTTTATTTCCTGAACTTGAAAACAGAACCTCACCATATTGAGAGGAGGTCTGCACATGACCACAAGAAAAACACCTGCCCTCTGCTGTTAGTGGCAGACCATCGCTTTTACAAGAATATGGGCCGTGGAGAGGAGAGCACCACACTCAACTACTTGGTGAGCATAGCAGCAGCCTGGAACACACCTAATGTGAAATGAAATGTGAAATTATGGTACATATTAGATTATAGGGGGTATTTACACTGTCACTTAATGCTTTTTACTGATCGTATTCATATCCGATCATAAAAGTTACAGTGTAAATGCCCTCCTAGAAGCATTTGAGATGGCAATCCAATCAATCAAACTACCTCAGGAGGTGCAGTAATAATAGATCAACATTTGTTATTCATATTTATTATATGTATACAGTGGTATTAAAGTTTGTGAAACCTTTGGAATTGCCAGTATTTACTTATACATTTGTTTTACAATCTGGATCTTCATCTAAGTTACAATAATGAACAAACTCAATCTGTTTTAACTAATAACACACAATTTATTGTGTTGTTCTTGTACATATTGAATACATCGATCATTCAAATATTCACATTGCAGGTTTTAAAAATTATGTGAACCAAGGCTAATGACGTCAACAAACACTAATTAGAGTCAGGAGTTGGCAAACCTGACATCCAATTAACAAAATGAGTGTGGGTTAGCTCTGTTCATGAGTGTACTGTGCAGAAAACATTAAACAGGCATGGTGTCCTTTGAAGGACACAATGAAGAAATCCGCTGCTTTCCAACAAAAACATTGCTGCTTGCCTGAAGTTTGCCAAAGGTAGATCGACCATTAATTACATCCAGGGGTTCACTTACCTTTTCCACAGCACTGTGACCTTGTAATGGGATGTGTTTAATAAAGACATGAAAGATTATAATTGTTTGTGTGTTGTTAGCTTAAGCATATTGTGTGTCTATACTAGTGACTTTCCTGAAGATGTGATCACATTGTATGAACAATTAATGCAGAAAACCAGCTAATTCCAAAGGGTTCACATACTTTTCCTTGCCACTGTATACAGTATTTGTATTTACAAAGACACCTTTATGTGGCCAAGTGTAAATGGAATTAGATAACAGTCTTATTGATCAATATGCATAAAGTTACTAGGCCCTAATAGTAGATATGCCCAAAGAAACTGAAGTTCAATGGACAGCATCTATGGCATCCCATTGATAACCACAGAGAATAATTTAAACAATTTTGCTGCATAGAAATCCATTGCATGGATTTGTGCATTTTTGTCATGCATCGTTTTAACGTTCTGTAAAAGGAGCTGAAAATGATTTATGGTAATTAATGGAATGCCATAGATGCTGTCCATAGAGCATAACTTTGAAATCAGAGCATTCCTTTAAACAGGTTCAAAACAAGTGAAATTTATTTTATTAAAGGAATATTCTGGGTTCATGCAAGTTAAGCTCAATCGACAGAATAGGTGGCATAATGTCGATCACCACAAAAAATCGTTTTTGACTCGTCCTGTCTTTTCTTTTAAAAAAAAAGGCAATAATCGAGTGCCTGGTTAGCTCAGTAAGTAAACCACACCTGGAGTCGCAAGTTCGAATAGTGTGACTGAGTGACTCCAGTCAGGCTTCTAAGCAACCAATTGGCCCAGATGCCTCATGTTGTGTTAACCTCGTGGTCACTATAATACGGTTCTCGCTCTCAGTGGGGCGTGTGTTGTGTGTGGATGCCGCAGAGAATAGTGTGAGCCTCCACACGCTCTATGTCTCCTCGGTAACGTGCTCAACAAGCCACGTGATAAGATGCGCGAATTGACTGTCTCAGATGCGTAGGCAACTGAGGTTCGTCCTCCGCCACCCAGAATGAGGCGAGTCACTACGCCACCACAAGGACTTGGAGCGCATTGGGAATTGGGCATTCCAAATTGGGGTTCCAGTGAGGCACTTACAATGGAAGTGAATAGGGCCAATTTTGGGATTTATCGTTACACAAAAAAGGTTAGTAAGCAATTTTATCAAACTCAAATCATGTTAACACATATTGTTTAGGTCTTGCGGTTATACTCTAAAAACAGTGAGTATTTTAACGGTTAAGATTTGGCCCCATTCACTTCCATTGTAGGTGCCTCAGTGGAAACCAGATTTTTGCTTTTTTCCCTCGGAGGGACGAGTCGAAATACATTTTTGTGTTTGTCAATATTATGCCACAAATGCGGTCAATTGAGCTTAACTTGTATTGAACACAGAACATTATTTTAAAGGATGCTTAATTCATTTAGAATCTCAGTTAGTTTGTAATTACCAAGAGTCAAATTCTTCATCTTAGTCACACTTGGTTGATCACCTTCCCTGTATTGCATTTTGTGTCTTTCAGATTGAGCTGATAGACAGAGTGGATGATATCTACAGGAACACATCCTGGGATGATGAGTATATAGGATATGGTGTGCAGATTCAGCAGGTGACCTAAAAGATACAGCAATATTTGGGTATAATAGGGCATTTTACAGTTTTGTAGTGTCAAGGCACAGCTTAGCTCTAGAACATAAGTGGAATCATTAATCACAAAATAATGAGTATGACAACATTAATACCATAACCTGAGATCATCTTGTTAAATGAACAAAATCTTAGACACTCACTGCAATGTTCTTCTGGTTTATCTCCCTTCTAACCACTTGCATCTCTTTGGTCTTTTTGAGAGCAGGATCTGAAGAGATCTTTTATTTTAGTTGTGTGTGAAAGAGACAGAATTGCTTAAAGGGTTGTTTACTCTCCCTTGTGTTGTTCCAAACACTTGTGACTTCTGTGGCACCATTCACTTTAGAAAAAAAAAAAATGAAAGTGAATGGAAAGTCCTCAACATTGTGCCCCAACATCATTTTCTGTGTTCCACAGAAGAACGAAAGTCATAGTCTTAAGAGTTGATTGTTGTGTAAATATTATCTTGTCATCCAAGATGTTTATACTCCAATTAATGCCCACAGATAATCATAAACAAGGAGCCCACAAAAGTTGGTCCAGGGGAGGTTCACTACAACATGGATGGGAGTCCATTTAAAAGAAAAGATGGTGTGTGGGAGGTGAAGAAGCTTCTAGAAGTAAGTGATGGGATCGTGAGTTTAATTTGTCTGTCTCTGTGTGCAAACAAACACATTTGGGGATACTGTATGATATGATGTTTTCAATTAAATAAAGTTTAAGTTTCTTTTGATGACCAGGCTTTCAGTCATGTCTGACTCTAAATGATGCAAGAACTGGTTTCCTTACGGTTCTTGAATCATAAATCACTGTTATTACTAACATGTTGTTTATATGACAATCAGTAGCTAAAGGAATAGTTCACCTGTCAAATGAGAATTATCATCATTTGTTGTTCCATACCCATATGACTTTCTTTTGAGATTACTTGACACTGAAATTTTCATTTTCTGACCTCTGTCCTCTTGGTTCTTTTCAGCAATTCAGTTATGACATCGCAGACAATGCCTCTCTAGTTTGCCTTGCCCATCTCTTCACCTATCAGGACTTTGATGATGGGACTCTTGGTCTTGCATATGTGGCCCCTTCCAAACCGCAGGGTTTAGGAGGACTCTGCCCTAAACGTCTGTCTCTTAAACTTTGATTAACAGAATAACACTCTTCAAAGACAAGGCTTGACTTTGCACATTCATTTTTTTGTCTTGCAGCCTACTTCCCATCACAAACCGTCAGTAAACCCAGTTTCTTGAACACTGGCTTAACTAGCACCATGAATTATGGGAAGACTATTCTGACTAAGGTTTGCATGCAATGCTTTGAGTAGCACTTAGTGTAATAGATGTTTATGTAATAGATGCACAGTGAGTTATTGTCTCTGATCTCCAGGAAGCAGATCTTGTAACCACTCATGAGCTTGGCCACAACTTCGGAGCAGAACATGATCCAGACAACATTGCCCTCTGTGCGCCCAGTGATGACAATGGTGGCAAATTTATCATGTACCCTATTGCAGTAAGCGGAGATCATTTCAACAATAAGGTATTGTTCATCTTGTGCTTTATTTCCTTTAACATGTAGTTCCTTTTGGCCTTAATCTTAAACTATTCTGTGGGAATGGTGAACATCAAACATACTTTGTCAAAAATGTGAACTTGCGATGCCAGCTTGATTTCACATGTTGTTGTATTCCAAAACGTGTCAGGATTTAATTCAAACCACATCGCAAGTGCCCTGTAATTGTTGCATGTAGCATGACCTGTAAGGATTATTATGCCTCTGCTGTTTACTTTGCCTAATTGTTTGCCCAGCGCTTCTCCAGCTGCAGCAAGTCCTCTGTCAGTAAGACTTTGAAGGTTAAGGCCCGTCAGTGCTTCAAAGAGAGGAGCAGTAATCTGTGTGGGAACTCTCGTGTGGAAGAGGATGAAGACTGTGACCCTGGACTCCTTCATCTCAATGACGACCCTTGTTGCACTGCCAAGTGCAAATTCATGAAGAAGGCACAATGCAGGTAAACAAACACTAAAGCAGTAATAATCATATATGTTTTATACATTCCAAGGAAAGTGTGAAATGCGTGGTTTCTTTAATTATACAAACTCTATTCTTCTATTCATCACATTCAGAGCATAGTACTTGAGGGTTGTTCATTGGCCAATACTGATAGTGATATCTAAATTAGAGAGAGACCAGCCTGATTAATCAGCATATATTTAATGATTTTTAGATTATTGCCTTCGGGTGATAAAAGTGCCTGACAGGCCTACCAAAGTTGTCATTCCACCTAGTGTCAGTTTTAAAATATACCACAGCTTTGTTGAGGATGATGAACATTTTCTGTTTTCAATGTTTGTTTTTTTGTGAATTTTGAGTAAATAATGTGTAATTTAACTTTTTTGGAATAACACGCTAAGAATGAGTTAAAAAATAAAATAAAAATTCTAAGAATGTTCCTACTACCTGACAGACATCCCAGAAATGGATGTCTTGAGATATCACACTTATATTTATCTTCTAAATGTTCACATTTCTTATTTGCTATCAGTAAATTGTATTACTGTGGATATATCGGCCACCCTGCTCTCAAGATATCGTCATCAACTATTAAAAAAACATCATATCACTACTAATAGATATTGTGTTTAATGTGTTTTTTTTGATTGTTTGTGTCTATCAGTATGTTTATTTTGCACTGCTCTCTATAACCGTCAGTGATAGGAACAGCCCCTGCTGCAAGAACTGTAAGTTTGAAAGTGCAGAGAAGATCTGTCAGGAGAACATTACCGCCACCTGCAAGGACATATCAAAGTGTACAGGTGAGACTGTGCACTATATGGACAAGGATATACAGTGGCAAGATAAAGTATATGAACCCTTTGGAATAACCTGCATTTATTTATAATTTGTCTTAAAATCTAGTTTGATCTTCATCTAAGTTACAATAACGAACTAACACAATCAGTTTTAATTAATGACACAAATTATTGTATTGTTCTTGTACCTATTGAATACATCATTCAGACATTCACACTGCAGGTTTGAAAAAGTATGTGAACCCCATAGCCTAATGATGTCAAGAAAAGCTAATTAAAGTCAGGAGTTGGCAAACCTTGCATCCAGTTAATAAAATGAGATTGGATGTGTGGGTTAGAGCTAATTTGACTTATAAAAAATCACTCAAACATTTTGAGTTTGCTATTAACAAGAAGCATCTACTGATGTTGACCATGCCTCGCAAAAAATAAATCTCAAACGACCTACGATCAAGACTGGAAAGAGTTAAAATTTTATTTCAAAGTGCTTAAATATTCCTCTGTCCACAGTTATATAAGTTGTCTATAAATGGAGATGAATTAGTACTGTGGCTACTCTCCCTAGAAGTGGCCATCCAGCCAAAATGACTCAAATGGCTCACTGCTGAGTGTTCGTGAGGTAAAAATAAATAAATAACAGTGACAGATAAAGACTTGATAAATTTGGGAAATATTTTTTCAAGATTTCAACAGGATAATGTCAGGGTGGCGGTGCACCAGCTGAAGTGCAGTAGAAGTTGGGTGATGTAGCAGAACAATGACCCTAAACATCTCTGTAAATCCATGATTCACCTTATGCACTAGAGAAACTAGCATGCAGCCACCTTGAAAATTGTGTTTTTGATCTTCCAGTCTAACGTATTCTATATAGATTTCTATGGTATTGATATCAATGTGTGATTAGCTAGTAAAGAAGATTTACATGTTATAGAGTGGCGAGTCTTGAATCACGAGTATTTCAAGTATTAAGGGGATGTCATAGCAACGGAAAGCAGAGCGGGGTGAAATTAAACAAGAGTATTTCATTCATAAATTCACAAGATTGTACCTTCACGCTGTGGATGTACTGATATGCCTTTGTGCTCATGAAACTTGACACAAAGTCATTAGAAATATCTCCGTATGATACCTGTGGTCATCCTCTCATGTCATTCACTCATCACTTTAGAATTGAGGTGAACAGATTTTTGAGCTTGCATGTGAAATAATACGAGCTGTCCTGTTTGAAATTTCATGTCAACTACACATTTTAACACAAATTATTAAATAGTTGAAACCTAAAAATTAAGCAGAATTACACACATAGCATATGCCCGAATGTGATCTGCCAGGTCCAATTTACCTCCGCGGGAGTCGTAAATCTAACATTTACAGTTACAGAAAAAAACCCCTCATGAGCATTTTCATGTAATAAAGGGGTTGTGTAGACTCACCATCAACTCTTGGGGAAAAATATCTTCTGTGCTCCCATACATTATCCATTTTGATCGACTTTTCTCAGTACAGTCTAATACAAACAGGTTAGATGACAAATTACGAAATAGCGGAGCGCACAAAAGCGGTGGGGCTGAACAAGGTGACTAGAATGGCTTCAAGAAAACAAAATCCACCTTTTGGACTGGCACAGTTAGAGCCCAGACCTTAACCCAAAAGAGATGCTGTGGAATTACCCCAAGAGAGCCGTTTCACAACAGACATCCCAAGTATATGGCTGAGCTGAAGCAGTTCTGTAAGGAAAAATGGTCCAAAATTCTTTCTAAACATTTTGCGGGTCTAATCCGCAGCCACCGGAAACACTTGGTTGATGCTATTTCTGCCAAAGGGGGCTATTTCTGCCAAAGGGGGATCGACCAGTTATAAAATCCAATCATTTACTTTTTCCACAGCACTGTGACTGTTTAATGGGATGTGTTCAATAAAGAGATGAAAGATTATAATTGTTTGTGTGTTAGCTTAAGCACATAGTGTTTGTCTATACATGTGACTTTCCTGAAGATGTGATCACATTGTATGACCATTTGATGCAGAAAACCAGCTAATTCCAAAGGGTTCACATACTTTTTCTTGTCACTGTATGCCCATCCAATTAAAGCACATACTGTAATAATAATCTGACACGGCATGTTTTTGAGGGGATTTTTCCAAAGCGTGAATTTGAGAACTGGCTTTCAGACAGACAGCAGATCTCCATTTAGTTGTTTTTTGAGTCATAACAGAACATTGTTACCAATATGAAATCATATAAACCTGTTCTTTTTTAAAATGCATCTCATCTGAAAGATTGGCTTTTGGGACATATTAAGTCATACAAAGTGTGCAATGTTGTCTGGAACTTTCCCCTAATACACACACATTCATTCACTCTTGACTCATTTAAAGAGCTTTAATATTTACTGGTTCAGACACAGCATATGCATGAATGTGTAAATATAGTAATGCCTTTTTCATGTATTGGGCAATGTCATGAAAAGCAAAATGTATTGTCCTCTCTGTCACACTGACAGCTGCTCTCAGTTGTTGTTCTGTATGATAACACGTACATCGTTATTAAAAACAAGATACAATGGATATTGACTTTTGTCAACAAATGGGTCCGATTTCATCTCTTACAAAATGATTAAAAATTGGATTTAAAATGAATCAGATTTATGTGCATTCATTGTGAACAAAGCCATAATCGCTGTTGCTTCTCTTTGTTCCCGCATGTTTCCCTAGGCAACAGCAGCGATTGTCCGGCTCCTGGCAACCTGGCTGATGAGACAGTGTGTGTGGATAAAGGCAGATGTCGCAATGGTGAATGTAAACCTTTCTGTGAGGCAGTTCATAACCTTGAGTCCTGTGCCTGCAATGGTAAACTTCTCCACAAATCTTCCTTTTTGTACATTGTAGCGGTCTACCGTTATGGGTATGTTAATGGCCGGTACCCATATCCAGAGAGAAGGATTCTTTGATGACCAATATAATGCTTAAATACATTACCAATCAAAAGATCAATTTTTTTGAAATAAAACTGAAACAACATTATAGGAAAAATTAACCTAAAAAATAAAATTCTCTTATTTAATCACCCTCATGCCATCCCAAATTCATTCAATGCAAGTAAATGGTGGCCAGAACATTGAAGCTCAAATAAGCATATGAAGGCAGCATAAAAGTAATTAATTTAACTCCAGTGTTTAATTCCATGTCTTCAGAAGCAATATAAGTGTGGTTGAGAAAGATACATATTTAAATCCTTTTTTTTTTTTTTTTTTACCATCAATCTCCACTTTCACATCCATATTCTTCTTTTTTCTGTTGTCTTGGTACGCATATCTTTGTACATATCGCCACCTACTGGGCAGGGAGGAGAATTTAAAGTAAAAAAGTGTTTAAATGCAGTTGAAGAAGTTTACATACACTTAGGTTGAATTCATTAAAGGTCATTTTTTAACCACTCCACAGATTTAAAAACTATAGTTTTGGCAAGTTATTTAGGACATCTACTCCAATACCTTGACTTTGTTGCCCTTAAGCCAAGAGGTATGCTTGGGGTCATTGTCCTTTTGGAAGACCCATTTGCGACAGAGCTTTAACTTCCTGGCTAATGTCTTGAGATGTTGCTTCAATATATCCACACAAATTTCCATCCTCATGATGTCATCTATTTTGTGAAGTGCACCAGTCCCTCCTGCAGCAAAGCACCTCCACAACATGATTCTGCCACCCCCATGCTTCACAGTTGGGATGGTGTTCTTTGACTTGCAAGCCTCACCCTTTTTCCTCCAAAACACAATGATGGCCATTATGGCCAAACGGTTTAGTTTTGATTCTTTAGACCAGAGGACATTTCTTAGAAAAGTAAGATCTTTGTCCCTATGTGTCTGGCTTTTTATGCCAGTTTTGAAGCAGTGGCTTCTTGCTCGCTGTGCAGCCTTGCAGGTTATGTTGATATAGGAATTGTTTTTACTGTAGATATAGATACTTGTCTACCTGATTCCTCCAGCATCTTCACAAGGTCCTTTGTAACTCTAGAATTGATTTTCACTTTTCGCACCAAACTACGTTCATCTCTAAGAGACGGAATAGATCTCCTTCCTGAGCGGTATGATGGCTGAGTGGTCCCATGGTGTTTATACCTTTTAGACATTTGGAAATTGCTCCCAAGGATGAACCAGACTTGTGGAGGTCCACAATTTGTTTTTGCTCATTTCTTTTGATTTTTCCCATGATGTCAAGCAAAGAGGCATCGAGTTTGAAGGTAGGCCTTAAAATACATCCACAGGTACACCTCCAATTCAGTACACCTCCTATCAGAAGCTAATTGTGTAATTGTAAAAGTCATTTGACATAATTTCCTGAAATTTTCCAAGCTGCCTAAACAAATAACTTGGTGTATGTAAACATCTGACCCACTGGAATTGTGATATATATTCAATTAAAATGAAACAATATATCTGTAAACAATTGTTGGAAAAATTACTCATGTTATGCACAAAGTAGATGTCCTAAATGACTTGCCAAAACTATAGTGTGCTAATATTAAATCTGTGGAGTGGAGTGAAAACTAAAAAATTAGTTTTAATGACTTCAACCTAAGTGTATGTAAACTTCTGTGCGTAATATATATAGGGTTGGGAGTAACAGGATTACGTATTCAAAATATAAGTAACTGTATTCCACTACAGTTACAATTTAAATAATTGTAATTAGAATACAGTTACATTCTAAAAGTATTTTGATTACTAATGAGATTACTTTGCATTTTATTGTCATTTGTTTCATTTAATATTTAGTCCTTTCAGATGGAAAACCTTTATACATATAAATGATGCAATCCAAAGTGCATTTGAACATCGGTGAACACTTTCTTATGATGTGTTACATTCATATGAGCAGACAGAGGAGTAAGTTTGAAGTAAGTTTGGAGCAGAAGAAATTGAAATAAATAATTGTCAGCTTTACGCTCAGCTAAAATGCTATTTCTAGCTATTTTACTTGCACGTTACCAGGCATGATCATATTTTTTTATCAAGAAAATCACATTGGATCATAATTTCTTTTTTTCTAGTAAGACCTTTGATATTAGGGCAAAAATCATATTCTTGAAAATATATTTTTTTTTATTGTTTTCCTGTAAAAATATCTAAAAAATCTTTAAATTAGATTAATTTTGTTTCAGAAACAACACTGTATAAGATATTTAGGTTTTCATAGAATATATTTTAACATTTGTTTTTTCTTACTGTACTGGCAGAGTTTTTATAGTCAAAACAAGTGAATATCTCTGCCAGTGCTGAAGAAGTAATCCAAAGTATTTAGAATACGTTACTGACCTTGAGTGATCTAACGGAATATGTTACAAATGAAATTTTACAGCATGTATTCTGTAGTGGAATACATTTAAAAAGTAACCCTCCCAACCGTGTGTGTGTGTGTGTGTATGTGTATGTATATATATATATATATATATATATATATCTCAAAAGTGAGTACACCCATCACATTTTTGTAAATATTTGATTATATCTTTTCATGTGACAACACTGAAGAAATGACACTTTGCTACAATGTCAAGTAGTGAGTGTACAGCTTTTATAACAGTGTACATTTGCTGTTCCCTCAAAATAACTCAACACAAAGCCATAGTGAGTACACCCCTAAGTGAAAATGTCCAAATTGGGCCCAATTAGCCATTGTCCCTCCCTGGTGTCATGTGACTCATTAGTGTTACAAGGTGTCAGGTGTGAATGGGGAGCAGGTGTGTTAAATTTGGTGTCATCCCTCTCACACTCCCTCAAACTGGACACTGGCAGTTCACCATGGCACCTCATGGCAAAGAACTCTCTGAGGATCTGAAAAAAAGACTTGTTGCTCTACATGAAGATGGCCTAGGCTATAAGAAGATTGCCAAGACCCTGACACTGAGCTGCAGCACGGTGGCCAAGACCATACAGCGGTTTAACAGGACAGGTTCCACTCAGAACAGGCCTCGCCATGGTCGACCAAAGATGTTGAGTGCACATGCTCTGCGTCATATCCAGAGGTTGTCTTTGGGAAATAATATGAGTGCTGCCAGCATTGCTGCAGAGGTTGAAGGGGTGGGGGGTCAGCCTGTCAGTGCTCAGACCATACGCCGCACACTGCATCAAATTGGTCTGCATGACTGTCATCCCAGAAGGAAGCCTCTTCTAAAGATGATGCACAAGAAAGCCTGCAAACAGTTTGCTGAAGACAAGCAGACTAAGGACATGGATTACTGGAACCATGTCCTGTGGTCTGTTGAGACCAAGATAAACTTATTTGTTTCAGATGGTGTCAAGCATGTGTGGTGGAAACCAGGTGAGGAGTACAAAGACAAGTGTGTCTTGCCTACAGTCAAGCATGGTGGTGGGAGTGTCATGGTCTGGGGCTGCATGAGTGTTGCCGGCACTGGGGAGCTACAGTTCATTGAGGGAACAATGAATGCCAACATGTACTGTGACATACTGAAGCAGAGCATGATCCCCCCCCCCCCCCCCCCCTTCTGAGACTGGGCCGCAGGGCAGTATTCCAGCATGATAACGACCCCAAACACACCTCCAAGACGACCACTGCCTTGCTAGAGAAGCTGAAGGTGAAGATGATGGACTGGCCAAGCATGTCTCCAGACCCAATTTGGATATTTTCACTTAGGGGTGTACTCACTTTTGTTGCCAGCAGTTTAGACATTAATGGCTGTGTGTTGAGTTATTTTGAGGGGACAGCAAATTTACACTGTTATACAAGCTGTACACTCACTACTTGACATTGTAGCAAAGTGTCATTTCTTCAGTGTTGTCACATGACAAGATATAATCAAATATTTACAAAAATATGAGGTGTGTACTCACTTTTGTGAGACGCTGTGTGTGTGTATGTGTGTATTTATGTGTGTATGTGTATATATGTATGGCTAGTATTATTAGTATGCAGTACAATAGTATTAAATGTTAATATTTAATTATTTATTATTAATATAAATTATGTAGTTAAATTCTTTCTTTTTTTTTTGTCTATGAAACTAAATTCAAGCATACAAGCCTAAGCCTGTCGATCAATGGTGAGAAACATTAATACAGTCAGGCTATCCAAACTTTAGATTGGTAATGTATGTATATATAATTTGTATGTATTTGTATAACTGTGGACAGATAATGATAAAATCAAAATGGCTTAATATCAGCTACTATATCTATATATGTCTGTTATTAGTACATGCCATCCAGAATACGCATGCAAATAATAATCATATTCTCTGTTTTACCTGCCATTATGAAATGTCCTTGTTATGCTGTGTTATTTTTCAGAGACAGTGGAGTCGTGTAAAGTGTGTTGTAGAAATGGAAATGGGCTGTGTACTCCCTTTGTTAATCGTGCTGGAGTGTATCTTTACCTGCGCAAGGGCAAACCCTGTACCGTTGGTTTCTGTGATGGGGCAGTGAGTTCTTTGCTTGTTTAGCATTCATTATAACTATTAGTTGACAGAATTTTATTTTTTATCCACTGCTATGTAAATTATGCTGTGTTTTTTTTTTTTCAGGGTAAATGCATGAAGCAAGTACAAGATGTTATTGAACGCTTATGGGACTTCATAGACAAATTGGATATCAACACATTTGGTAAGGAACGATATCGGAGTGATTTAACCAGGCAATCTAATGATCTCTTTCATACGTTAGTATGTATATTTTAGTATTTTCTGTACATGACAGTAGTCCTATCTATGTTCAGGAAAGTTCTTGGCTGACAACATAGTGGGGTCCGTGGTGGTCTTCTCTCTCCTTTTCTGGATTCCACTAAGCATACTAGTTCATTTTGTGGTAAGACAACCAAAAGGAATTTATTTCACTATCAACATAATATTTTATTCAACCTCATGTTATATTAAACCTGTATTTATAAATTTAATTCTTTTTTCTTTTTTCATATTTTTTGGGTTCCATAAAGCTAAAGTAAATAGTAATCGCAGGCTTAAATATTGACCCAAAAAACACCATAAAAATATGAAGGGGTCCATGCAACTGATACGCTGTATTCCAAGTGTTCTGAAGCCATTTATCGATAATCTACCCCTCTCAAATAGCTCTCAAATTTGATTTGCATTTTTACTAATTAAACTTGGTGTCTTAATGTGGCGTATTTAAATATATGTAAACAGAATTACAATTTTCAGTGAATACCTACATTTTATGCCCCTGACAGAAAGCTATTGCTTGATCTCGAAAGACATGGAACATGGCACACGAGTCATTTGGACTACGTTTATGTTCCTGCTTTAGTTATATTTGGAGCTTGACAGCCCCTGGTCAATTTGATTTCTTTGTATGGAAAAAGAACACCATCGACATGCTGTTAAACTTCTCCTCTAGTGTTCCATGATAGAAAGAAAGTCATATGGGTATGAAATGTAATGAGGGCGAGTCAATGACACTATTTTAATTTTTGATTTAACTATTCTTTTAAATACCAGACATTGCACTGATAGTCTTTCTTTGCTTGTTAACAGGACAAAAAAATGGATCGCCAATATGAGAACTCCAAATCCTTGATGTACCCTAGTGTAAGTACTTTTATTTATTTTTTACATAGCTCCAACTCCCAACGATGGACTCCCTACCCATACTGCAAAGATCACACTTACACTTAATCTACCAGTGTTGGGGTTACACGATAACAGTAATGCACATTACGTAATCAGATTACTTTTTCTGAGTAACAAGAAAAATAACGCAATATTTTTTATTTTAGACCATGACATCCGAGTTACTTTTTAAATAAAGTAACATGTTGCTTTTGTGCACCTCTGCTGACTCTGTATTGTGAAAAATCAGGAGTAAAGTGTGCAAACTTAGGGAGGAGACATTGTATTGGTATTGTATTTCTATAGAGTGTGAGGCCAGAGACTATTTAGCAGTGCGAGATGAGTCACTTCTATTTAAATGAATGTGAGAAATTGGAACGCCTAACCGAGAAGCTCTAGCACCCAACGGTCAATGGATGTAGAAAGGAAGTCCCTACTTGCTGGTAAAAGAGCCAATCACTTTTTAGATACAGACATTGCCTGTCAATCATCTCACTAACTCGCATGCACATTTCGTGTTTTTAGCTTGATATGAGGTCAACAACATTCGGTTGATTGAAACGCGCTTGATTCATGTGTTAATATACACTGCATTATAAAAATCAGTAAACTTGGTTTAGGCAGAGGGATTATAAGACTAGTCTTCCACTTGCCACGGCATGATATACAGGGTGAAATACTCGCTCAATTCACTGACTTATGCAGCCGAACTGCTCTGTGTTAGAGCTCCCTGTAACTGGGGGAATGGGATGAGAAAAGCTGACTCTGGATCAGTGACTCCAAGTAACGTTCTACGTGGTTTGTATACGCAGAGAAAATATTCTACATTTTTGTTTTATAATAAACAAGTAGTTTGATTCATGAAAAAAACAGTTTAATTACATTTTAGTAGCATTAAAAACTATTTCATTTAAGTTGGATCAACATGCACGTTTGAAGTTGTGGCATCTGTACGCACAGTGGATCAACTCAAAACAAGCGTGCACTGAGATGACTTAAGTGAAAAGTATTCATTTATTAATCAGACTTATTCCTTGAGCAAGTACGGTTGGCATTCCCCACTGAATTTTATCCTGACTTTTGAAAAACATCTCAAGTTGACTCTGGCATTGTCGATGGGCACCGCACTTGATGACTTATGATGCAGGTTCAGATGTTGAACTTTGTTGCATTTGGTAATACGGTGGTTATTCTCCATTATTCATGTTGGCTGCAATGCGATGGAAAAACAAATCATGCATATTCCTATTATTGAGTCTTTATTATAAATATGACGTGAAGACCTACTGATTGTAGACTTTCTAAATATCTCTTTGTTTAGTATGTTGTTTTGACAAGAGTGTTGTACAGTAGCTAGCATGACCTGCAATGTCTCTTGGATGCAATGAATAGCTTATTTGTATGGAATGCATAGCAGAAGAGACACTAAAGTAACGTAATGTTTAACTTTCCATAAAAATGTTTTTTTTTTTTATTAAGTTACCTTTTTAAGGAATAAAGCAATATTCTGAGTTACTTTTAAAAGTAACATTACCCAACACTGTAATCTACAATCAAATTATCCAGAACCCATCAGTAACAATAATTGTATGCTGTTGTATACTGCTGTTGGTATGGCAACTTTTATCAGGGCTAGTACAGGAGGAGCTTGGCTGCACATGTGTGACTTGTGGCTTGTTTGCTCTGACCCTGGAACTGCAGCAGATTGTGGTGGAGGTGTGTAGTAGAGCTCACAACTCAGGTGAGTTTGCATTGTATGGCTCCCACACACTGCTGTGCAAACCCTCGTGTGTTGGAGCGCACTGGTTCTGACGTGTCAGAAGGGCCGATTGTGAAAGGCTGGAGCTTGGAGTCCGTTGAGCAGTTGTGAATGTCTCATCCATTCAGTGTCAGTGAGGATGTTTTGCTGATTTTTGTGTCAATATTGGAATGTTTTAAATGCATGGCTTTGAAATGCTCTTGATACTGCAAATGCAAAGAATGTTCATCAATTTTCAAATGTTTGATATTTGAGACATGAATAGACATATAGTTTGGTAGGCACATATAGACCTAATTCATTGTAGCGCCATATTTGATTGTTGGCGGGAATGAAAACGAAGCTTCGAGGAATAGACTTACAATCTCTTCAGTGGCATTCACTGTATACAGCTGTATAAAGGTCTTCGATCACATCTTATTTTCACAACTTTTCTAATGAATTCTTTGGAAAGATGCTTTTTTCATTGCTTTGTATCCTTAACGATTACAAACAATTTAAACATTAGTACAACCCATTAATAAGATCTATAAGGTCTATCCCTCAAAGGCTTGTCAAAAATAAGGTCCGTTTTGCCTCATTTCACATAAATGTAGCATGCTATTCGTGTTATGCATAGGGATGAGCATTTTTGTCCACTTGAGTACTCGACAGGTAAATTATCGGTAAATTAACAAGATAATTTTTTTTAATTGCAGGTCTATGTGCATATTTATCAGATGAACGTCTTTGCATGACATTATGCCGTTATGCATCTCGCAGAATTATCTCATGCATTTTTTAATTAATAGTTCACCCCCAAAAATTGGATTCTCTCATTTACTCATCTCACCATGTACTCACCCTCAGATGTGTATGACTTTTTCTTCTGCTGAACACAAATTAAGATTTTTAGAAGAATATCTCAGTTCTGTAAGTCCATACAATGCAAGTTAATGGTGACCAGATCTTTGAAGGGCCAAAATGCACATAAATGCATCATAAAAGTAATCCACAAGACTCTAGTGGTTTAATCTATGTTTTCAGAAGCAATATGATAGATGTGGGTGAGAAACAGATACAAATTTTTAAAGGGATAGTTCACCCAAAAATGAAAATTTGCTGATCATTTTCTCACCCTCAGGCCATCCAAGATGTATCCGAGTTTCTTTCTTCATCAAAACAGAATTTAAGATTTTTAGGATTTCACCTCCGGCCTCCTCCTTCAAACAATGCAAGTGAATGTACTCCATTTTTTGATGGTCCAAAATGCATATTTAGGGTGCATCAAAATAATCCACGTGACTTCAGTTGACAAATAAAGTTCTTCTGAACCCAAACGATTGATTATTTTTAGAAACAAAACAATACTTAAATACTTTTTAACTACAAATGTTCACTTCCTTACATCTCTGTGATGCGCACTCATGAGAGGTGTATTCTGTTTTGATGAAGAAAGAAACTCTGATACATCTTGGATGGCCTGAGGGTGAGTAAATTATCAGCAAGTTTTCATTTTAGGGTGAAGTATTCCTTTAAGTCCTTTTTTACTGTATATCTCCACTTTCACATTCAGTTTCACGTTCTTCTTCATTTGTTTTTGGCTGATTGCATTTTGTTATTGTGCAGGGAGGAGAATTTATAGTAAAAAAGGACTTAGATATTTATCTGTTTCTCACCCACATTTATCATATCACTTCAGAGGACATGGATTTAACTACTGGAGTCTTGTGGATTACTTTTATGCTGCCTTTGTTGTTTTTGTACCTTCAAATTTCTGGCCACCATTCACTTGCATAATATGGACAAACAGAGCTGAGATGTGTTTGGCAGAAGTCAGTCATGCATATATGGGATGGCATGAGGGTGAGTAAATAATGAGACCATTTTCATTTTTGGGTGAATTATCCCTTTAAGAGCATGTGTCTATTTTCAAACAAATGTAAAAATGTCAGCTATTTTAAGATTTTTCAAAAAGTGTAATTTGTGTGTTGTCGATATATAACTAATTTTTTCACCCAAAAAATGTATCTCTTCAACTTTAGTTGGCACATTTGTTGTGACTGACTAACCACGTCCAAAAAGATTTGCAAAGAAAGTCATTGACTGCACAGAAATCAATCAAATGTGTAAAAATAAACAATTGCAAAAGTTTAAATGACAATTCATGTGTCAGAAGTGTTTTTCAGTAATAACACTATGTAATATTCAGTTATTTGACATGTCCACTTTTGACACAACGATAAACGTAAATTCACCCAATGATCTTGTTTTTATGATCGATCATTGCTGTCACTTCTGAGAACTCTAAAACTCTTGCCCATCTAGTTATACAAAATGTAAGAAATGCCATGATAAGGTGTTTTGAAGTCCCCCTTACTGAATCTAGTTTGTCTTCTACCTTCAGAGTGTGGAGATGTTGAACAGTCAGGAGACCGTTCCCTTCCGCGTCATCAAGCCCCCATTTCTGGCTTCGTATTTAGCAGCAGCACGACCTCAGCCCTTAATGGGCCCCGGCGTCTCACCGACACAGGAGACCGTCGTCGCCCAAGGCCACGCCAGCCTATCCACCTCACCCAGATTGGATCAGACACGAATGGACACCATAGAGGAGGACCCCAGTGGCGACTCCTCTCACCTGGATGAGGGTGTGCCGGAGGAAGGCTTTCATCCAAGCGCCACAGCTGCAAGGTCCTTCGAGGACCTCACCGGACAGGCAACACCAAACCAGGCAGACAAGAGACGGCTGATGAGACAGGCGCGCATTGATAGTAAGGAGACAGTGTGCTGACGACAGATGGTCACACTACTCATTAGTACACTTATGCACCCTTATTAGTGTGTACGCCAATCTTGATCACTTGATTAGGGTGCAATCAGGTTTCATTTTTAGGTGCTCTTTTGGATTTAAAAGTCTTTGTGTGTACATTTTGGTTCTAATACATTTTGTTGCATTCCTTTATTAAAGAATTGTACGTTACAAAGATGGGGTCACGTTTAAAGCGTTTAAATGCCAGAGACTGACAATATTAATTACTAACATATTATAAAGGTAAGAATTAAAAGGAATGTTTTGGGTTAAATACAACTTGCGCTCCATCAACAGTATCTGTGCTATCCATTAATTTGATTAGATTCAACATTAGATTTGATTTCCCCATAGGTTTTCATTCTACATGCATAATTTTCAAGGCATTTTTTGTTTGTTTTTACAAATTGAGTTACGAGTAAAATCATCAACAGCATGCAACAGATGCTGTCTGGAATATCTGTATAATGCCGTATGTGCCTTGTATCACTGTTTCAGTAGTGCATTGATAGCTAAAGTTGCTTGATGGCATTAAAATATTAGGACACATCTCATTAATTTATACCTCTTTAAGAATATGAGCGGAACATTTCTGTACAAGTAACCACACTTTTAATGTTACACTGGTCTACTCTGAGAAATTTAAAGCGATGCATATTTTATGTCATATGCATATGAAGTACATTTCGTATGTATGTGAACTACTAGAGTAGATGCTATTTGTAACCAGTTTTCTTGGATCATTTCTTAAGGCTTTATGATGTTGTTTAAATATGTTTTCATATGTGTTTTTACATTTTAAGATTCGCTCAGCTCAGGGCATGACAATTGGTTTGGTAGTATAAAAGGTATAAATATATGAATCACTATAGAGCTGAGGGATGTGCATATTATTTCACAGAAGAAGAAGAAAACCCATCATACTTTTCTTTCTTTCTCATATTGCCACCATTACGGTTGTAATCTAGATGAGACCAAAAGCAAATTATATTTCAGAAGGATTAGGAACTACTATTCTTCCCACTGGGTGAAATGTCTGGCTATAACTATTGCAGTTAAACATTTTTGTGAAGGTGAGTTATATTTTTCATGTGCCATAATTCAATGAACTAAATACATATTTGTAATGTTTCTTAAATTCCTGTATATCAGATCAGAGGTATGATCTAATTTGATTGTTGATGTCATTCTGCCATCAGTCAATGTGTGTTTCAGATGCATTGTAATATGTTACATTAAATTTACACTTTATTCTTGAGGTTTGCCTACACACAAAATATAATTGATCATTTTATGGGCCTACACAGAATGGAAAGTTTACAAAAGATGACAAATATACAATATGCCAGATGGTTTGTGTGTTTTAGCAGCCTAAAAACCAAATAGGTCTCACCAAAACTTGAATAAATGCAAGCTGAGCTTGACAGTAAGTGTCCTCCGTGATATACGAGTTTGTTGTTTGACACAATGTGAATAACAGATATTATATGTGGCTAAAGCTGTTCACATCTGTCATTTAAATTGCCTCAGAAACTCAAATCGCCAAGTTCCCTCTTGTTTTCAAATAGGGTCGGTTTCAGATCAAGTAACAAGAAGAAATCTGACTCGCAGATGGTCTTTCCAGAACCTGATCTGGATGGTAAGTGGGACCAAAGAGGGATCTAATAGTGTTCTTATCCATTGTGCATGATTTGCCCTGAGTTTAATCACAGAGTAGGCTGCTCTCAGGACTTTTTGGGTCCACATCCCCCCAGTAGGGCAGAATAAAGGGCAGATCTGCCACTCGACTCTCAAGTTGCATCCATAAGTGCTCTGCCAGAAACTGGTTGCCTTTTTCAGAGAGATGCAGTCCGTCCAAAAGATACACTGATAAATCCTGAGGGTAAAATGCATTTTGTTCATATTGTTGTTCCAAGTTTTATACCTGATGTTAAGATGTTCAAACTGACTTCGATAACTACAAACAGAGGCCTTACCAGATATATTGTAATGTATCATTTGTGTGTTTTGAGTGAATGTGTGTTACCTGTCCATCTCTTTGCATAAGTGTCCAGAGATCCAGAACATCCACACCACACTGTCCTGCAGCCTGGACACAAGCCTGTGCATACTGACCAGCCACAGAGTTCAATCGGTTCAAAGCGGAACCTAATAGTTGGAGAAATTGTAACACAAAATCATAATGTGTGTGTGTGTGTGTGTGTGTGTGTGTGTGAGAGAGAGAGAGAGACTGATATTGTGCAGTATGCATAGCCTGTGCTGAATGTTGCCAACTATTTGTTAAAAATAGTATGTGAAGCAATATGCAGCCATACATGTTTCAAATTGCAGTCACCTCCCATTTCATGAGCCAGAAGAAATATTTTAGTGTTCTGCATAAGTCGTAACTCATGCTCGTTATCAACAGCTCATCAGTTCTCAGCGGACATGTCCGAGATCTAACCGTTTTCTCAGTTCAGTGTAATGGTGACTCAAGTCTGAAAGAGACAGTTCTCAGATCAGTGTGTACTGGCTCATATACCGACTGTCAATGTAATGTTGATGTGAATATTTGCGACCAGATAATCGTCGATAACACTATGACAATTATGACGCAACGTATTTCCATAATGTTTTATGTGTTGTTATCCTTATATGCTGCCCTGTACATTAATTTCGTGCCCACACACGCCAACCCTCGGTGCAGGCATGCTCTGTTTCAGGCAGCAACTCGAAATTCTGTTCTCAGTTCAGTGTACTGTTGGAGTAACTGGAGCGCTGATAATAATAAGAGTTGGCAAAAACCGACATCATAGGATTATATACTCAAGGATATTGGCTCATTTCGAGTGGGAGTGACTGTCAGGAACGTTCGAAAGTGAGTTTTGATTGATTAAATTAATCACTAATCGGTGTTGACTCGAGCCGCAAACTGTTTCAGACGATTCAGTCTGAATTTGGTGAACTGGATCATCCAGTTCACTAAAAATAACCAGTTCTAAAGAAAGATTTGTTCACGAAACAAACATCACTACCGTCTAGTAGCAGGTCAGTCAACAGCAGAGCCAATCATAACAGCTGGTGTTTACTGTCAAGTCTTAAAGGATAAGCAGCACCAAAACAGAGCGTTTCTGACAGAGGGTCAGAATGAGAGAGGAAACTTTGTTTTGTATAATAAATATATACTTATATGTGAACCTTAAGGAACGTATTAAAATAATAATAAAGGCATGTCATTACCCCTTTAAGACATGTTTAGGCAGTACAGTAAGTATGCTCTTGTTCCATTCTGAACAATACATTTTGAGACACGGCCAGTGCGTCACCTTTCAGCAAGCACTCTTTTTCCCAGGCAGCTTCCTGAAGTGGTGGTGGTGTGATGAAGATGATCTTGTCTTTGGACACTCCTGCAGACACCAGTTGTTTGACTATGTCTTTTAAATTCTCCGAGTACTCCTGACAAGGCACGTGCTGCTGGGGGTTCTTGTCTGAAAAGAAAGCATAAGTCTATCATGGACACCTAACTGCTGTTTAGAGCTGAAGCACAAACGTGGAAATGCTCTTTACCTTGCAACGCACAGTCGTTGGCTCCGAAGAAGACTGTCACAGCCGCGATAGGGGCTTCAGAAGTGGACACGATGCGAGGAAGCACAATCTTAGCCCACCTTGTGTTGTAACCTGACAACCCCCTGTTTACCACGTCGCATTTTCTAATAAATGAAAGGAATGGCAAATTGAGTTGCAGCTGAATGAATGCAATTATACATACGTGCAATATTTCATATGCACTGTACCGGCCACCTTGCGAGTTTGTGAGCAATTTCAGCACCCCATCCATTAGCTTGAAACGAAAACTGAAACAAAAACAGTGCATGTCAGTGCAAGTCTCAAAACTTAAACTGCAGAGTACCCAAGATAACTTACTTGTGTAATAGAGTCGCCGAAAAGAATGATTTGGGGCCATATAATGCTCTTCAGTTTCGACATAGTAACTCCAATACAAGACTCTTTAAAATCGACCTTGAAATCTAGAAGGAAGTTACATGCGATTTCCTTCCTTAACGGTTCGACGGCAGGTCAATATATTCTTAAAGGTTTCGAATAAATGAGTAGGACAATAAATTAAGCGGGGAAGAAATTGATTTCTGTTTTATAAAGTATAGTGCCGTTCAGCCGTGACGTGAATTTTTAGGTGAACCCGGAAGTCAAATTCTCCACGGGTTCCCTCGTGATTTTCATATGGGGTTTTGTACGATACGTGGACGTTTTGGGTTCTACAATATAAATTCCACACTTTCATACCTCAAAAGTGAATTTTGAAGCCGCTGTGGGTTTTTTTTTTTTTCGCTCTTCTCATTTATATGTAATTCAATACAGCTTTAAAATTCACGTTTGAGATATGAAAGTGTGTAATTTATGTTGCAGAACAAAATATCCACGTATGGTAAAGTAATTTTTACCACAGATCTCATAAATTCAAAAACCCATAGGAAAATCTCGAGGAAACCCATGGCGGATTCTCTTCTGGGGTTTTGCACAACTAACTGAAAGGTTATTTTAAATCAGTGTTGCCAGATTAGAAATGTCGAAGTATCGTACCAAAACCTCAAAATTATCGTTTTTTAAAAAAAATTATCGTACACAAACCAAACGCATAAAATATAGTTATTTTTCCAACAATTTTATTTTCCAAATAATTTTACAGCCAATTTGAACAAGCTCTATAATACGCTCACATTAACTGGAGGAAGTCTGAATAACTTTTTTTTTCCAAAGTGCAAAAGATATGCCGAAAAAAAGTGCACAAAAAAGAAAAAAGTGCACAATTAACACAAAAAAGATTAAAATTCGATTTCTAAGTCGCTGTCATCATCGGATGCCACATCCACTTGTGCAGTGTGTGTGTGTGTGTGTGTGTGTGTGTGCGCGCGTGCGTGCGTGCGTGCAGGCAGCCGAGCCTGCGAAATGATTCGGGGTCCGAAAAAGAAGCGGTAGGATCTGTGTTTGGACGAACGACTGAAAACTCTGAAATTATCGTACATTATGGGATTTTTTTCATTATTGATCGTACATCGTACAGAGGTCAAAATTATCGTACAAATACGATAATTATCGTACATCTGGCAACACTGTTTTAAATTAAGATAAGTGAACTACAATTCCCAGAATGCTCAATGGCAACTTTCAATCTGGTCGCCATAATGATTTGTAGTTTATCCCTGCAACGACTGAAACTTCGCTGTTGCTGAAGTTTATAACAAAATGCATCAAATAACAACACCATAACATGTTATAAAAAGTAAATAACGTGGATATATATACAAGTATGTAAATAAAATAAAAAATCACATAGGTCTATCATAAATCTCAAATATCCAATCAAACAGTTGACACAAATACATCAGTAGCACCCCTAACACAATATTATAGCAAAGCTACAAGGTCATTACGGAGGACTTTTTAATTAATTGGAAAGCAGAGACAAGCCACTTATATTAAAATGAATGGGAGAAATTAGAACAGTCAGCGAATGTCGAAAGGCATGTCAATAAACTGGAGACGTACAAGATTGATTTTATTTTTTGCGTAATCTGAGGTAAAGAAGCACAATTTATGATATCAGTGTTGTCAGAGTTTTCTGCTGATTTGAAATATGTTCTTAGATCGTATTCTTGAACCGATTTTTTTCTGCCGTTTCAGAGTTGTCGGTCTTTCCCCATTCAAGTATATAGGAGCTGCACCGTCATGACTAAAAATAGCTTTCCGAGAGCGTTCCAAAATTAGCCGACAGTGGACTGACTTGCTAGAACAACTTTGGCTGGAAACCACACCAGCCAGAGGCCTCATTAGGGAATATGTTTGCAACTGTGACTTACACATTTAAAGGTGCACTCAGTAATATTCATATTAATGGTGCACCAACTCTTAGTGACGTAGATGCAGCATCACACAAAAACAGAAGTTCGCATATTAACCAATGCTACGTATAGCTTTTGCAGTCAGACATATTTCAAGAGTGAAAGTGTCCAAGTACAGGGGATTACCGAGATTAAATTGCAATATTCGTCTGGTCATGTGATCTCACATGCACCCAGCACCAGAGCTAGTGGGGTGAAATGTGGTAAAGATTCTAAGATTTCTCTATGGCGTGATATGATTAGAGTCTTCATTTTATGTGTGTACATATTTTAATAATAATAATTATTGTACTCTGCTATTAATATTTAATCGTTAAAAAGTTCAGCATTTTGCAAGCAAATGTAAGTTTTGATGTATGTTGCGTCCCCTTTAAGAGATGCTGGGTGGAGCCGCACAGGAAGTGAAGCATCAACGCAAGTCTCGCCAAAACAGAGAGTACTGCGGACTGCCACTTTGATTATACTACATAATAATAATTATTATTATTACAGCCCTACACTGCTGCATACTGGCTTCAAACTAGAGGTATGCCCTGTGTGCTTGATTACCAACTCACTAGTCTAGAATTCGCCATTTAATTTAAAGCAATCTACCAAATAACAGCCCTTTGCTTTGCGTATGAGTTAAGCTGGACATGAGATGCTGCGGGCGAGTGTTTATCCTAGCAACGGGTTTCCGTTCCCTTCCTAGTTGTTTTCATGAATAATGACAACTCGTGTCCTGTTGTTGTCAAAGCGCACGAGCTGAGCGGCTCTCTGTTGATTCCAAGGAAGTTGGCCAAACTTTGGCATCCGTGTTTTATAGTGGCGTGGGCACACGGAGAGCTTTGAACCCCGAGAACATGTCAATGTGGTCTCTGACCCTTATAAGGCCAACACTGTCCGACACAAGTAGTATTTCAGGGTAGAAATGGATTACAACAGAGACCGTGCATGGGACAACACATCCGTGTTTGTTTACCTCTGCTGAAGGCCTAGAATCAGTGGTGGGTTATGAAAGATATGAGTTATGTCATCTATATTATTAATAGAGCACAATCTGCGTATTAATAAGGTGCGCATATTCACAGTTTAGAAGCAGTTTAAATGTTTATAAACTTGTATGAAACTTTTACAACCCGTTTTTTTTTTTTAGCCCATTTTCTGCCCAATTCCCACTACGGTCCTCGTGGTGGCGCGGTTACCTCAATTTTGGTGGTGGAGGACAAGTCTCCGTTGCCTCCGCTTCTGAGACCACCAATCCGCTCATCTTATCACGTGGCTCGTCGTGCATGACACCACGGAGACTCACTGCAGGCGGAGGTTCATGCTACTCTCTGCAATCCACACACAAATTACAACACACCCCATTGAGAGCGAGACCAGTTAATCGTGACCACGAGGAGGTTACCCCATGTGACTCTACACTCCTTAGCAACCGGGCCAATTTGGTTGCTTGGAGACCTGGCTGGAGTCACACAGCATGCCCTGGATTCAAAACTCCTGACTCCAGGTGTGGTAGTCAGCGTCAGTTCTCGCTGAGCTACCCAGGCCTCACAACCCATTTTTAACTATTGGAAACATTTTTAAGAATCGTGTTATGTTTCGGGGCTTTGATTAAAATCTGATTTTACAGAACTATTAACTATGGACAGCACAGACAACACACATTCTTAGCTTTATGGATATGATATTTATGGTACTAATGTGGTAAATCTCGTTAGACTCTGCTGCCATCTGCTGGTCAGCTGGAGTACTGCAGCACAGGCGTCATGGTGAAGGATGTTTAGAAAGGTCAAGAAGCGCCACAGCAGCAGCAGCTCCCAGAGCAGTGAGATCAGCTCTAAAAGCAAGGTGAGTTTTCCACCACATCAACTATGCAGCATTATAAGCATGCTTAAAGCATGTTAACATTTTATCTGAATCCAAATAAGCTTATATCTACTAAGTACGAAAAGAACATACTTTTTTAATATAGCTGCAAACTGCAGTTGACGAGGTTCAAACTTTTAAGGGCCTTTTAGTGCATATGCAACATTAAGTATTAATTAGACAGTCTGTTATTACTTAAAACAGTGATAAATTGCCTTAATTTTCAGAAACATTTGGTTAGGTAACAGAGATATGGCATTTTTTACATTCCTGATACTTATAGCGCCACTAAGAGGCAGAAGTGTGCAGTTTTTTTTTCATATGTCCTCATGTTGACCTCCTACACAAGTTTCCAAACTTTGGTTCTAATATCTAATTTTGTTCAAGAATTATAACCATTTAAGTAAAATTGGCCACGCCCACATTGTACATTTTGGCGTACCATTGCGACGATTAATCGAATGTTCTAACTTTTTATATATATAATTATTGATATTGGGACTCCAGAGAATCTTTCATTACTTGTGTCGTTTTTTTAAATGATCTTAAATATTTAAAGTACAATTTGATTCACACCAATGGTTTTGAGGCAAAGTTGTTCAGAATGTGGAAGTCAATCATATGATATAAATATTGTGTGTCTGTGTGACACACCGCTGTATATATAACCATTTAAACGTGTATAAAACGCGACAGAGCCTTCTTGTGGCCTTTTTTTTTCTTTTAAGTTTACAGACTTATTGGGTCAAGAGACAAATCTGTCTGCCACATTTAATTCTGATCAGCCTTTTTTAACCCTCATTAATAGCTGCTGAAAGTAGGTTGGTTGATGGGGTTTATTGGGGTGGGTAAAAATATAGATTTCCCTATGTATCGCAGTCTTTATTTGAACGAAATGCCCAAGATCAATATTTTTCTCTGTGCAAACCTCCACTACAATGAGAGGAAATCACTCGCATTTGCAACCAAATTCCATGCTATATAAAATGTATATATTTGGCAACTGGCCATAACTCATATATTTAGATAACCATAACTCCTATATGTTTAGATTTCACTCACCGGTGGATTCATTGTGTAGTAGTGAGGTATTCAGCTGCGAGATCCTTTCACTGTGTGTTGAGAGTAAAAGTTGTCCTGTGTAATATGTGTGTGTGTGTGTGTGTGTGTGTGTGTGTGTGTGTGTGTGTGCATCCAAAGACTAGACCCATGCAACAGATTTGTCATTGAATAATGTCTCTTAATGCACTTTCTGATCTTTACAGTCAGATGTTGATCAAAAACAGCAAAAAATAAACATTTCATTCTAATCAGGCATAGCACAGATGAGGTAAAGCCATTTGAGACCAGTCTCATTAACATGCGCTCATTTACAGGCACTCGTTACAGAAATGAGAGACCGTACCTGTTTTTAGCACATGTTCAACAGATCAATGTAAACAATAAAAATGTTGCAAAATATAATATATGCAATGTAATATCATATATTTTGATTTTTATTAAATTTGTTCATTTTAAAAAAGATAAAATGTGACATGAACAACTAAAAAATATAATTAGTAAAATTAATATTCAGATTGTACCTAGTTATAAGGTATTTCATTTGTAAGCAAAAGGGACATTATAACTGAAATATACCCATATGAATTGATATCGAATTCAGATTTGAATCGAGAGCTTGTGAAATAGAATTGAATCGGGAAATATGTACCAATACCCAGCCCTTGTGGGTATTTTTTCAAAGTATGTGACTTTCCTGAAATATCTTTATTACACAATTTACAAAGAAACTGCATGTAAAACTTCAAGTCGATCGGACCAACGGTTCCATAGTTAGAGCCATTTTTATGTTTATCATTGGTATAGCGCCATTAAGTGGCCGAGGTGTGCAATTTTTTTTTTCATCTGTTCTCAGATTGATCTCCTACATAAGTGTGTCAAATTTTATGAAAACATCTCATTCCGTTCAAGAGTTAATTAAAAGTGGCACCGCCCACTTCATGCGTTTTGTCATAAAGTTGTAATGGTTAATCGATAGTTTGATAATTGTTCGTACTGGGGCTCCAGAGAATCTTTCTGCACTGGTTTGGTTCCGATCGGGCGGACAGCCTAGGACTAGTTTGAAAAAGTAGTTTTTGAAAATGGCAGAAAATCTAGTGGGCGGAGCTAAAATTTGACATTTGTTATGACACAAGAAATCACAGGAAGAATTTGATTTCTAGGCCTTAAGATTCTAAAGTTATGGCCAAAAATATGCAAGTTTTTTCCCACTATATCACCTCCCCATTGGCCGATTATGTCAAGTTCATGCTTATGGCTAGACAGCTGGAGTATGTACTTCAACTCCCCAAAGTTTCAAGTCTCTTAAGCAGAGGTGAGGAACCTTTTTTTCCATTAAGGGCCATTTGAGTATTTCTGAAATGATTTGCGGGCCATACAATTACTTGCAATTTCTGATTGTGGGTTGAAATTAATCTACGCATTCGGTTAAGTGCTCGCCCACCAAAAACACTAAAAGGTCTGTCTATTATACAATTGTTATCAAATTTCAGGTTAATTGAATCAAGGCCATTTTTTTCTTTTCAAATTATTTCTCAAATGGCCTAGTAGGCTGGGTAAAATGGTCTCGCGGGCCTTATACGGCCCTGAGGTCTGACGTTCCCCACCTCTGCTTTACAGTTTGGTATGCACAATCCGTTTTAGGGCAGATAAATAATAATCCTGACAGTTACAATAGGGTTTCTGCACTTTTTCATCACATTATGATTCAGAATCCAGTAATAATCCTTATCTCACATACTAAATAGAATGGGAATTGGTAACTGGGATTGAGCCATACTCTGTGCTGAGCTTTGTATTCCACTTATCCAGTCTGTAGATTCCAGTTTGGGAGGCCTGTCTAGGTCAAGCACAGTTGCCAGCCTTGACACCGACTCCACAAAGAGCTCAGGTTAGACTTCGTCCACTCTCACCTTTAGGAAAAAACAAATGTTTACACTTACTCCGTTGCCCTGCTAAGAGTTTCTATCCTTGTTGACCCTGCAGGTAATGCTGTGTCTGAGACCTGTGCTGAGTTCAGGGTAAAATATGTGGGAGTAATTGAGAAGCTGCATTTTGAAATGAGCAAAACCCTCCAGGAGCCTCTAGACTTCATCAACTACATTGATGCAGCTCAGGTAAGAATATTAAATGCTTTATTGCACAGTTTTCTGGAATACTTCATTCTGATTGGTCATTTATTTTTGTATATTGATCGCTAAACTGTTTTTTGCTGGTTGCCACCAGCAACCTACTGTGATAGTTTCGTGACAGTTAAACATTTCAACATCTGGTGTATTCCCTTTAAAGCAAGATGGAAAACTTCCATTTGTGCCAGGAGATGAGGAGATGATTCTGGGAGTGTCCAAGTATGGCGTAAAAGTGGCATCATTGGACCAATGTGTGAGTTCTGTGCCTTATTCACATTTCATATTGTCAAGTTATGTTGACTGTGGTCATTATGCCAGCATTTCACTTTTTACCAGCAATGTCAAAGCATGTAAAAAACTTCCATGATTATGATCTAATGCGGACTTTGCGCGTTTGCCCTTACATAAATCACCAGCCACAATGCTGTGGTCTGGGTGGTTGCTTCCAAGATATTCTGGCTGTAGATATGGTTTCAGCCCCTCCTTCAATGCAAGTCTATGGGTTTTTTCACCATTTGTATAGTCAGTCAGGCACATATTTTACATCCAGATGCTTCCCTGCCACAAGATGTACAATTTAATGCTGCTCTAGATTCTTTCTCACCATTTATAACATGGAACCCTTTTCTCTTCCCAGGATGTGCTTCACCGTCACCCGCTCTACCTGATAATGCGGATGCTTTGCTATGATGATGGTCTGGGTGCAGGGAAGAACCTGCTAGCACTGAAAACCACTGATGCCAAGCAGCAGGAGTGCAGCATCTGGGTTTATCAGTGCAGCAGTGCGGTAAGAGCTTTGAATGGTGTCAAATTGTTGTAATTTACAGTTACGGGAAAACCCTTTACATTTACCTGGATTTCTGCACAAATCGGTCAATATTTGATTTGATATTCAACCAAGTCAATGATGCACTCATATTATTAATGAACAAGCCATGTAAACACTCACAGTGCAGGATGGAAAAAGTATGTGAATCCCTAGTCTAATGACTTTAAAAAGCTAACTGTAGTTCAATCAAAGCGATGAGATTGGAGGTGTTGAACAAAGCCACCCTGCCTTTTAAAACATACTCTCAAATGATAAGGTGGCATTACTTGCATTTATGGAGATGATTTAATACTGTGGCTACTCTTTCTAGAAGTGGCCATCTAGGCAAGTTGACTCAAAGGGCACTCCGCAGAATGCTCAACGAGGTAAAAAGAACCCTAAAGCGACTGCTAAAGACGTGAAGGAATCACTGAAACTGGTTAATATCCCTGTCATGAGTCGGAAGACATTAAACAGTCATGGTATCCATGGCAGGACACCATGAAGGTAGCTGCTGCTTTCCAAACAAAACATTGCTGCATGCCTGAAGTTTGCCAAAGACCAACTCAACACTCCACAACGCTGCTGAGAAAATGTTTTGTGGACTGATGAAACTAAGGTTGAATTGTTTGGAAAGAATACGCAGCACTACATATGGCGTAAATATATGAAAATGAATATGACGGGTAATAGATTATGACTGAATTTTTACGACCCTGTCCATCAATATGACGGACGATGAAAAAGTCTAACGCAAGCACTGTATGTGATATTTTTTTTTATTAAATTTTTTATTTTATTTTTAATTTGCATTGCCAAATTTCAAACAATACAAGTAAACACGCTATTAAGACGGACAGAAACATGGACAAGTTCTTGAAAAGGAAATATATTGACGATGGTTAGCTTATGTGGAATAGTGGTGTGCCGTCTAATGTTTTAGTCGTAAAAAGTGTGCCGTGGCAGAAAAATGGTTGGGAAACACTGAATTAACACACACATATAGATATAGATATAGATAGAGATATATATATAGATATAGATATATAGATATATATATAGATATAGATATATAGATATATATATATAGATATAGATATATGGCTCTGTCTGCCTTTCAATATTTGGTTCTAATATTTGGAGATATGTAGTTTTAACACTTAATTTCTGGTATTCAGGAGCAAGCCCAGGCCATCTGCAAAGTATTGTCCACCTCCTTTGACTGTGCCCTGGCCTCAGAGAAGTCCTGAGGTCTATTTGGGAGCGCTCCGTTTCTTCCACCCTTACTCATTCCCGGGAGGAATGGAAGAGTTGGAGCAGGCCTGTGGAAGTCTTGTAGATTCTGGAGTTTTTTTTTTAACTGATCTGAAAGAAATGCAATGATTTCTCCTTATGATTAATGTTTGTGCTGGAGATTTGTTTTTTGTCCAGCATGAAAGGGCAACCATCTCTACCATGTTTACACCATAATCATTAGTCTTGCCAAAAATCCTCTTCTCCAGTGCCCCCCCCTCCTCCATCAGTATGCATTTTGGCTCCCTGCGTCCATATATAAAATTTGTACTTCCCTACTATATAGTATGTAGAAAGCAGTATGTCAAATTAGGTGTAAAGAATCAGTAGGCGAGAAATACCCAGATGACCTAGTGCAGCTGCTGAGATTCTGAAGTGGGCATCTACTGGACACTGTACTATCCCATAAGGACATGGGAGCTAAGGAGCTGTCAGATTCAAAATACTCTTGGTATTTAAGTCCAAGTGCTGCATATACCAAGAAAGTTGATCCTCATTTAACAAAACCAGACTAAATTATTTTTGCGGTTGTTGTTATGAAATCATGCACATTCCTGGGTGAAGTTTGTCCCGAAATGCATTTATACTACATGCATACTAAACTTACGTTATCTTCGTGTGACCCTGCATAGACATGCGTGGACTTTTGTATTTTGGTTTAATTTAAATTAATTGACTGATCTCAGTTCAGAAGACTCTGTACTGTCAGTAAGGGTTAAACTGTCAATGGTCATGTGACTAAACAACATGGCGCTGATCACAGCAGAGTTTGTCTATGGGAGAAATGCAAACAAATTTACATCTTGTAAGAAACAAGTAAAAGTTTTTACATTGAAACCTGTTTGAGTCAAAAGATTTGAGTCTCTAGTTTCATCCGATATAACATTTTTAAAATTGGAGCGATTTATCGTGAAATGCATTTTTAGGAAAACTGTTTACTCTAGAATTTATTATTATTTTTCCATGATTATTAGCTGCTACTAGTTACAAATCAATAAGGGAAATGGGAAATGCACACATCAGTCACTCTTGTGTTTCAGGAGGTTGATAATGGTCAATAAGTGTGATCTTGATCAAATGCAATAGTTACTCTGAAAGTGCAGGAATTTGGACAGAAAATATCAAATGTGTGCTGCTTGGTGGCCTCAAGGTACAGAGTTGGGAAACACTGCTCTACTCCAAACATCCCTGCCATAATCCAAAGGTCCAGTGATCAGTTTTGGGCTGCATCTATTTTTGTAACCTTATTTAATCTTATTTAATGTAAATACAGTAACCTCAGAGCACACTTCCCACCATGGTCCAGTAAATCTGTGATTTCTGAGAACCTAGTGAGATTTGTGCAAACTATGGTACATTAATGACAGTGTGACAGGGACTTGTTCATCAAAGATGCTGTAAATGCCAAACTCTCTGCACCCTGTATGTGGAGGTTGTAATGGCTCATATGACATTCAATGCTGTTTGTTAAATCTACCCCTCTTGTCATCCATCTCCAATGTTCTGGTCCAGATGGGATCAGTTAATATGGTACAATAAAGCAGTGCAAATGTACTTATATAAAAAAATGCTATAGTTTTGCTTGTCTTTACAGTATTTCATTTTTCTTTCTTTTTTAAGTGTAAAAACTGTTGAATGATGCCCTTCTGTGTAGCTCTCTGCAGTTTTCCTGACCATCCACGGGGTGGCGCCATGATTATTTTGATTGTTCCCTGGACTGTTTTCTGATTCCAAAGCAATCCAGACAGAGAACAAGAACCTTCGTAAAGAACAACAAATATTCGTATTAGTAAAGTAAAAATTAGCTCAAGTTAACCTACAATGAGTTATAAAATACGATTAAGGACATTAATATAAACACAGACCTATGCATAGTAAACTTGCAAGAACTAAAGAGAGAAATATCGACACTTTATTAATCTTAACGGGATAGTTCACCCAAAAATGAATATTCTCTTGTCATTGACTTACCCTCATCCCATCCCAGATGTGTGTGACTTACATTCTTCTGCAGAACACAAAAGATTTTTAGTAGAATATCTCATCTCTGTATGTCCACACAATGCAAGTGAATGGTGACCAAAACTTTGAAGTTCCAAAAATCACATGAAGGCACAATAAAAGTAATCCACAAGTCTCCAGTGGTTTAATCCATGTCTTCAGAAGTGATCCAATTGGTTTTGGGTGAGAAACGGACCAAAATTTAGCGAAAGTGTCACTATAAATCTTGACATAAGCATTCTCCTTGGCGACCATGGTTTCAGGCACTTACCAGCGCTCTGCGCATGCGTCAAGCTCCAGGAAATGTAACGCAATTCTCATGAAAATGCTTTTCTTTTTTATATCAGCGTATTGGTGCACAAAAACAGTAAATTCACTCAATATCTCAGTTCTCTGCTGTTTATTTGCAAGCAGTTAGATCTATTAGTTTGGCAATTAAAAGTGATTTGAAGGCATAAGAAGTGAACATGGCGGTTTTTCACATTCAATATTGCAAACGCTATAATTAGATGTGTTGTAAATCCACCAAAGGCTGAATAAGGAAGAGAAAAATAATTCCCAGCGCTTGTCTTAATGCCGCTCCTGATCTGATCAGCTGCTCGTGTGTGGCGTGCTCCAAATGAATGTGACCGGTGACTGATATAAAAGACCGCTGTAATATTCCCAGTGCGGTTGTACACAGAGTGATTGTAGCTCACCTCCGTCCATCGTGCATGGATACATCGGCTTAAGACCATAACTGGCCTTTATGTGTGCATGTTGATGAACGGTCTCCTTTCTTGGCCCATAAAAAAAGTATAAAATAATTTGGAGAGGATATATTTGGGAGAATCAAACATCCACCGCTCCTTTTACCATGATGATTCAGATAGATCACTAATTATTGCTTTGCTCTATGACGTGTTTCAAGTGTACTGCATCTATAGCCAACATTTAGCAAGCGGTAATTTTGACAAACTTTGCTAGTTGAATTGTAATGATATATTTCATATTGCTGCACTGCTCAGTGTGAACCGCTAGAGGGTGCGTCTCTATCTGCAGGGGTTTACGAATATACACACAAATTGTTGGACATACAATGAGTACTTTATAGATAAACTTGATCATTTATGGATATTAATGTCTAGATAACTTTTTAGATACAATGAATATCTACACTGACAATAAGTATTTAGCAGTTTTCTTATTTTAATCTATTATTTCTGAACATCTGGGATTATTAGGTTTAAATGTATTTTACATTTACACTATGTTGGCAACTTCCCCCTGTGGTACACTTAATTGTGCATTTTTTCTTGCACACTTTTGTTTCCTATAATGGAAATTACTTGGATTTCTCTAAACAGGTTCCCTTGCATTCTAATGAAGAACACAATTTCAATCATGTGGAGTATGTTTAAAAATTGAATGCTAAATTGTCCATAAGTTTCATAAAAATCAAGATTTACTTTTATTTTTTGCCATATTGCACAGTCCTACTTTAAGTATTAGTTATAATCAGCCAACTCTTAAGTGCTCAATTTGACTTTTAACACATCCTAACATGAACCACTAGATGGCAGTAATCCTCAACTATTTTGGACCCCAACATTATTCAGTAATTGTGTTGCTAAATACACTGGCCACATAGTATGTGGATTCTTAAACCACACTTAAATTGATATGAATTTCATTGCATTATACCACAAGTTCAAATCAAGAGGCATTTATTTTTAGAAAAATAACACAAGCACACTTTTCAAGCAAAAATATTTCACGAACAGAAGTTTGTTAGGTTTTATATGATAATGCAATACATAAACAATTCAAAATGAAGATGCATTTTTTGGCTTAGTGTAACATGTCCCATACGTAATATGCTGAATTACAGCTGTGGTTACTCTGCTAGGACACCTGTGAGGGGATCTGACTTTCCAATGCAACTGTAAAACACTTTTTGGGGCCACTGTATTAATAAAAGCAACCCCCTGGTTGAGGAATAATAAATATTGTAGAAGAACCAAAATGCAACATACAAACAGAACACATTTGTGTCTCTTGCTTAATTCCAGATTTCCCATTTATTTGTACAATATATATTATATATTAGTGTCTATGATGTCAATGGTAAACAGGTTGAATAGGTTATTTCTGTTGTAGTTAAAAAAGTGTACTGCATCAGTTTTACCTACAGTACATCACAACAAAAGTCATCAATTTAGCTCTATGTTTACAATTAAATATGCACAAAGTCAACATTTATTTACAATTACACATGGCAAGGTCCATTTTATACAGTGAGCTATAGATGGCAACAGTGTGGACGATAATCCCATTCCTTCACTGCCCGAGTTACAGGTCACTCTGGTCCGAGTTTAATTAAGACTAACATTATTATAATTAAAAGTTACGTAACAGATTCTATTAAGTTGCTCTGCAACCACATCAAACACTTGTCACATAAAACGCTCCGCTACGTTACTCCTTTACAGAATTACTGCTGGATCTCCATTAATGCATGAGCTTTCCAATGCTTGTAAAAGGATTATAAGTGTTGTTAGGGACAACGACTGGCAATGATCTAAATGTATTAGTTCTACAAACAGGGAAGATCTATCTAGCCCAACAAAGCCATGGAAAGCCCTGGTTTCTGAGAACATTCTGATAGATGAAAATAGATTTCAGAAATTTGCAGTTTTCTGAACTGACATGTTTGCATAAAGAATGACTGGGTGAATCTATCAAGAATATGTACAGGTCACATTTCACCCCCAAATAAAAAAGAAAAATAAATACAATTTTATATATACATACATATACAGGTGCTGGTCATATAATTAGACTATCATCAAAAAGTTGATTTATTTCAGTAATTCCATTCAAAAAGTGAAACTTGGATATTATATTCATTCATTACACACAGACTGATATATTTCAAATGTTTATTTCATTTAATTGTGATGATTAAAACTGACAACTAATGAAAACCCCAAATTCAATATCTCTGAAAATTAGAATAATTACTTAAGACCGATACAAAAAAAGGATTTTTAGAAATGTTGGCCAACTGAAAAGTATGAACATGAAAAGTATGAGCATGTACAGCACTCAATACTTAGTTGCGGCTCCTTTTGCCTGAATTACTGCAGCAATGCGGCGTGGCATGGAGTCGATCAGTCTGTGGCACTGCTCAGGTGTCATGAGAGCCCAGGTTGCTCTGATAGTGGCCTTCAGCTCTTCTGCATTGTTGGGTCTAGCATATCGCATCTTCCTCTTCACAATACCCCATAGATTTTCTATAGGGTTAAGGTCAGGCAAGTTTGCTGGCCAATTAAGAACAGGGATACCATGGTCCTTAAACCAGGTACTGGTAGCTTTGGCACTGTGTGCAGGTGCCAAGTCCTGTTGGAAAATGAAATCTGCATCTCCATAAAATTGGTCAGCAGCAGGAAGCATGAAGTGCTCTAAAACTTCCTGGTAGACGGCTGCGTTGACCTTGGACCTCAGAAAACACAGTGGACCAACACCAGCAGATGACATGGCACCCCAAACCATCACTGACTGTGGAAACTTTACACTGGACTTCAAGCAACGTGGATTCGGTGCCTCTCCTCTCTTCCTCCAGACTCTGGGACCTTGATTTCCAAAGGAAATGCAAAATTTACTTTAATCAGAGAACATAACTTTGGATCAATCAGCAGCAGTCCAGTCCTTTTTATCTTTAGCCCAGGCGAGACCCTTCTGACGCTGTGTCTTGTTCAAGAGTGGCTTGACACAAGGAATGCGACAGCTGAAACCCATGTCTTGCATACGTCCGTGAACTTGATACACTTGATACACTTAGCAGTCTGTGTGTAATGTATACATTATACAAGTTTCACTTATTGAATGGAATTACTGAAATAAATCAACTTTTTGATGATATTCTAATTATATGACCAGCACCTGTATATATATATATATATATATATATATAAATAAAACACCATTCAGCCACAACATTAAAACCATCTACCTAATATTGTGTAGGTCTCCCTCGTGCCGCCAACACAGCGCCAACCTGCATCTCAGAATAGCATTGTGAGATGATATTCTTCTCTCCACAATTGTACAGAGCGTCTATCTGAGTTACTGTAGACTTTGTTAGTTCAAACCAGTCTGGCTATTTCTGTTCTCATTACTGCAATACAGCTTTTTTATTTTCATAATTAAAAATGAGCATAAAGGTAGTTCAACAAATATTACCATGATCTGTAAAACCTTTTTTTTTTTTTTTGCATTACAGTAAAACGATTTAGTTTTTGAATGACAGTAATGACAACTATGTTAAGGGAAATTAATTGTTATAACACTAATGTCCTATTGCAAAACTAAATCTAAGTGGTCCTTAAAATAGGCTTCATTTTCTTTAAAAAAAAAAATGCTTTTGATTATGCATTCAATTATGACGCAAACAGATTCTTGACAGGTTTTTTGTTTTGAAATGACATTGAATGGTAAAAAACAGCATTCAGTATTTTCAAGCCGTGCACATTTAAGGAAGGTAGAAATAGTTCTACTGAAGCTCATCAAAATCAATAAGAGTATCTAAATAAAGAACATAGAAGGACAGCTCAGAGTCATAAATATCTATACAGAAATAAACATCCTTGATGCTCTGAAGTAGTTACATTGCCCTTCTGCGAAACCATGAATGTTCACCAGACTGTCCCGGTGCTCAAAACTCCTTCCGACAGGTCCAGGGTTACAATTACATAAGCTCTCATTCTTTTAAACACACAACACAAATGCAGTCGCAAAGTCGCACTGTCCCTTACACTAACGGCGTTCTTATTTCCCAGGTGTGAGCAATGGAAGGCCTATCTATATATACACTCAGCGCTGTGGCAGGTAGTGTGGAAATGGGGGCAATGGAGCACCTCATGGTGGGGGACAGCACTCATAGTGTATTCCAGGGTTAGTGCCATTTACCAAGCCATCTCCAAAATTTCCTACAAGTCATTTAATTCATATATCCTTCCAAGTTTCCTTCCAAGACATGGAATGTGTGCAAACAAGACTGTATTCACAGATATGTGTACTTCAAAAACAAATAACATAGATGAATGCTACTTTGCACTGTTCCATCTAAAAGGAATAAGGATGTGAATGTTCATCTTGTATTAAACCTTCATCATGGCAATACTCTCTTTAGCATTGTGACCACGGTAAATTCAGTCAAAAGTGCATTTATTGCATCAAAGTCACTGACAACAGTCATTCTGAATCACATCTAGTCCACAAACCACAAATATAATCCAAAACTGATATCTCCAAAGGTTTATGGAATTAGGTGTCACATCTGAGACTGCATCTCCCAGCCCAGTCGATCATCACTTTACAGTGAGAACCAGGGATCTCCATTGAAACTCGTGAAAAGGGGAACGAAGATGATGATGATGATGATGATGATGATGGTCAGTGATAGTTAGAGAGGTGATGTCATCAGTCCAGCTCAGTGTCAGTGATCTATGACCTTCAGTCCATGATGAAGTGTACGAATGTGACTGGAAAAGCTCCTCTTCTCATGGGCTCTCCCTCGATGTGGCCCAGCTTCAGAACAATGAAGAGAAATATGTTAGAATCTATAATGTTTCTAAAATTACATTTTTGTAGAAAAGGATATTTTTGATTGTCAGCTAAACTAATTTGAACTATTGTTCCCATTCATGTATTCCATAAAGTTTTCAGAAAATCTTTTATAAAAGAGGTCTATTCCATGAACCAAACCAAACAGCTCCGACGTGAATCACAACGTTGCAAACTTGAAATTTGAAGCAAAAAACATCAGACAAAAAAAGAAAGGAACAAGACTGTGTACTTCATCATTTTAATGAGGATATGAACTAAAATGCAAATGATGTAAACTAATTAAAAATGCTGGAAAAACACAAAACTATTGATTTAAAATAGTTGATTATAAGTATATAAACAACAGTATATTCACATATATGACTCAGTCCGTCATGGAAGTGGGCAGTCGCTTTTAGTGCAAATTTTGCTTTTGATAATTTTGGCAATATTAAATAAAATATGAAAACTTTCTGTACTATTTATCACAATTGTGTGCTTTAATGTTTAACCAGGAAGTTTGTTTTGAAATGTTTTTATTTTGTACAAAATGGCACAAAGACACACTTGTGGTGCTCCTGGTCAAAAATGACCAGCCATTGAAAATGAATGAGGGAGATAAAAAAAATAAAGAGATACATTTAGTGTTCAGGAGTATGTTCATCTTGTTCACATATGTGCATGTGTTCTTGCAAAGATAAAGGCCTTGGACATGTACGCGCGCGCACACACACGCGCACGCACGCAAGCCCATACTCTGAGTATTACATGCTTTCTTTTTCACAGAGATGTAACTGCATCTGAACTGCATCCAACATCCATTCATCCACCCAACATTACCATAAACACACACACACACACACACACACACACACACAACTGAACTGTCTTTGCCCCACTGTGACCCCTCTCCAATAGAATCTTTCTTTGATGATCTTTCATCAAGCAATCTTTTGCAAAACAATCAAAACATTTGCAAGGCACATGCTCATCAAACTCAACATAAACATTAAAAAACTGTCCAAAGACCTTATGGCAACTGTAGCAAAACTTAAATAAATGTCACTCTACCAACAAGAGCATCTTTGCACATCTTGGATGATAGTGTTCTCTCTCAATCGAATTGCAATTTTAAATAGAATTAATGACATGTATGCAGTTTAATCAAATTAATTACAATTAGTTGCATATGTAAATATTTGCTGAGAAAGCAAAAAAAGTTGTTTAGAATATCTACTTTGTGCATGACATGAGTAATGTTTCCAACAATTGTTTACAGACAGATTGTTTCACTTTTAGTTGATTATATCACAATTCCAGTGGGTCAAAATTTACATACACTAAGTTAACTGTGACTTTAAGCAGCTTGGAAAATTCCAGTCAAGTCTTTAATCGATTAGCCAATTAGCTTATGATAGGGAGTGTACTGAATTGGAGGTGCACCTGTGGTGTATTTTAAGGGCAACCTTCAAACTCAGTGCCTCTTTGCTTTACATCATGGGAAAATCAAAAGAAATCAGCAAAGACTTCAGAAAAAAAAAGGTCTTGAAAACGGAGTACCTCCACAAGTCTGGTTCATCCTTGGGAGAAATTTCCAAATGCCTGAAAGTAGCACGTTTATCTGTACAAACAATAGTACAAGTATAAACACCATGGGACCACGCAGCCATCATACCGCTCAGGAAAGAGACGCATTTGGTTAGACAAGTATCTATATCCACAGTAAAACAATCCCTATATCGCCATAACCTGAAAGGCTGCTCAGCAAGGAAGATGGTCTGACGAAACAAAAATGGTTCTTTTTGGCACAATGACCATCATTATATTTGGAGGAAAAAGGTTGATGCTTGCAAGCCGAAGAAAACCATCCCAACCGTGAAGCATGGAGTGACAGCACTGAAATAGCGTGTGTGTGCAAGGGGGCCAATAAACCTGACTCAGTTACACCAGTTGGAGGAATGGCTAAAATTCCAGCACTGGGAATGTGATGAAACAAATAAAAGCTGAAATAAATAATTCTCTCTACTATTATTCTGACATTTCACATACTTAAAATAAAGTAGTGATCTTAACTGACCAAAGACAGGGGAAGTTTTCTGCATTGTGAAAAACTGAGTTTAAATGTATTTGGCTAAGGTATATGTAAACTTCTGACTTCAACTGTGTGTGTGTGTGTGTGTGTGTGTGTGTGTGTGTGTGTGTGTGTGTGTGTGTATATATATATATATATATATATATATATATATAGAGCATACAGCATAAATGAGTACACCCCCTCTGAAACCTAACAAATTGAGCTCTCTCTCTCTCTCTCTCTCTCTCTCTCTCTCTCTCTCTCTCTCTCTCTATACAAGTAAGACATATCTGGTGTTCATTTATAATGTAATGTTTAAGCAACTCTGGTTTATCAGATGCTAATGAAACATGTCAATACTAAACAAGAAAAAAATGACTTTCTTATAAAAATGATAAAAGGCCATGTTGCAAAAATGAGTACACCTTCCTCAAAGTTAGAATATAAAACTTAATAAAACATTTTCTGGTGCTAGATGAGGGACATGGATCAGCAGATTATTCTATTGAACCATCACACTCAAATAGACAGTTGGTTAAAGTGTAAAGTTTTACTTATATCATCGTATCAATCTCAGACTCAATGCTGACAACAAATGGACCAAATGGGAGTGAAACGTCAAGTAAATGACAAAAGAAAATGATTTAATTGCACAAAAGGGAACAACGGTACATGAGTATTAGCAAATCACTGTTATTGGCTCAAAACACAGTAGCAAAAGTAACACAGAAATTACAAAAGAATGGACTTGTGCCAAGATTGCTGAAATGTTCAGACGGTCACTGTAAGCTTTCACCTCATGATTGGTGTGAGCAAGATTTTTGCTAAGAATTGCCAAGCATGTGCCACAGAGCTGGCAAAAGCTGTGGGAAGCCAAACTGGAGGGATTGTTTCATCTCACACAGTAAGACACACATGCATGGTTGTCATCCATGCAGGAAGGCACTGCTGAACAAAAAGCATAAAAAGCTTGTTTAGCTTTTGCCAAGGCCCATACTGTTAAAAGTGCAGACCTTTGAGAATCTATAAACTTTTGTTTTATAGATCAGCAGTGCTGATTTAGTGACATGTAGCACGATTTCGAGTGTGATATTACTTGTATACAACAGTTCAATGAACAAGTACATTTTTAAAAATAAGGAAAAACTGAGTACGGTCATAAAAACGCATGTGTGCATGGAACTACTATATTACACGATGGATCAGAATCTGCCGTTGCTGGTTCAAACCAAATGATATGTCCAAGCCTTCATTAGTAATTCAATGTCACTTCAGAAATAGTATCACTTTTTGTGCTGTTTCTAACAAGTTAATGGATAAACAAGGATGGATGGATGTGAGTGTGTGTGTGTGTGTGAGAGAGAGAGAGAGAGAGAGAGAGAGAGAGCGCGAGCGTGTGTGATCACCTTTTGCCACACCCAATCAGAGATGCTATCAGCTTTCTCAGTGGAAAAATAGCATCCATGTGGGGGTATTTATCCCTATTTTGCGGTAGCCGGTGAGCAACAGTCGATCGCTTCAAAAACAGCAATGTCATCCGCCATTTTAAACAGCTCCCATTGTGTAATTAATCAGTCTGTTGTGTCTCTAAGCTGTGATGAGCCATAATGCTGAAGTTGTTCGTTTAAAGCCGTTTAAAGCCATTTCCTAGCTTTAGTTGTGTAGTAGTAATATGGTATAGTAAAAGCGATCACGAAGAGCTGTTTTATGTATATTAATACTAGCTGACACGGATTCACTTCACGTCACCATCTGACTCATATTACACACAAAAATTATCTTTGGCCACCACCTGCTGGATAACATGTAATGTAAAAAAAAAAAAAAAAAAAGACAAACCGTAGCTCTTAACACATCTGCACTACTCTTACACTTTAGTGTAGAACAGCACGAACACAAGCGGAGTGATACACACAGTGAAGCGTCTGAGTGCTGATGGTGTCACACCATCAGTGCTCATGGAATGTCTCTCGTCCAATCAGATTTGAGGACCGGAACTAATTGTTGAATATATACATCTGATATTATATATATATATATATATATATATATATATATATATATATATATTAAAAAAAATAGTATTCAGATCATTTAATCTAAAGCATTGATTAGACAAATCAAAAATTGGCTTTAGAATACAATATATTGTTTTTTTTTCAATATTATTGAAAAAAATCCAATCATTGGCCTACAGTTCTCAGCTATCTATTTTGCAACTGAATTCGACAATCAATCCGAGATTTATTATAAGGACATTTCTAAGGACGTGTCAATGTACACCTGCGTCAAACAGACCTTTTGGAGGGTCTCAATTTGGATGCGTCGTGTTGTAATCAAACCGCTATGAGGTCCCTGTGTCAATTTAAACGTAGATTGAAACATAGAAAACCGTGTCTTGAGATCCCTGCGTTCGGATTTGTGCTGCATTCTCATCTTGTGCTGTCTGCTGTCGGTAAGTGTGGTTTGTTCCAGAAACTATTTATATGTTTTCCAAACTTTTGTTGTTTATATGAAAGCAGGTTTGTTCTCTGTACAAACCGTGCGTTGCCTATACAGCTGGAGTTTTGGTTACTGCCCCCTGGAGAAAACAGGCGGTACTTCAAGCTTGAATTGCTCCGATGTTAGGAATATTCCTTATTATGGTCTGGGTGACATGATTAACTGTGTTAATTTTTTAGACACATGATTTTTTATGTAATTAATCTCACTGAATTAATGCGATAATTAACCGACAGCCCAAATATATTTATGTAAGAAGGGGGGCCTTCAAAAAAGAAACAAGTTGAGAACCATTGGATAAACATTTGTAGCAAAGGAAAAATTACATTAGCATTATTTAGCAGTCACTGCTGTCAATTGAGAAAATAACAAAATAAGTGAGGTAGAAGTGAGCTTGAAGCCACTGAAGTACATCCATATGTAAATACCGTTGAAGTCACACAGGCGGAAGACAGAGATTTGGGGATTTGGCTGTGCTGTTGATTAACCTCCACAGAGAATAAATGATTAAATTCGGCCAGTGGAAACTAAAGGGATTTGGTGGAAAACAAGCTGCAGCTGGTCTGCATTCAGCCAGAGAAACTAAAGCAGTTTGAGAGTCTGAATGAGGTTACTTATTAAGATCCAGGCAGTCATAGCAACTGAAATATATATATATATACTTTGGTTCTCTTTCTCGACTTTTCTACATCCTAATTTATCCACGATCACCACTGTATTCAAACCAAAGAACAATCTCATGGTATGCTGTACATCTACTTGTTATACAGTACATTCAGAAAGTATTCAGACACCTTCATTTCTTCCACATTTTGTTATGTTGCAGTCTTATGCTAAAAAAAAATAATCCCCATATAAATCTACACTCCATACCCCAGAGTGACAAAGCAAAAACCATATTTTTGATATCTTTGCACATTTATTAATATGAAAAAATTGAAATATCATATGGACATAAGTATTCAGACCCTTAGATATAACACGACATTTAGCTCAGGTGCATCCCATTTCTCTGGATCATCTTCGAGATGTTTCTACACTTTGTTTGGTGACCATCTGTGGCAAATTGAATTGATTGGACACGATTTGGAAAGGCACACAAGAGTATATAAGGTCACACAGCTGAAAATACATTTCAGAGCAAAAAGCAAGCCATGAGGTCAAAGGAACTGCCTGCAGAGCTCAGAGAATGATTATGTCGTGGTACCGATCTGGGGAAGGCTGCAAAAAAAATACCATCCCAACGGTGTAGCATTGTGGTGGTGTTTTTCAGTGGAAGGGACTGGGGGACTGGTAGGGTTGAACTAATCAGCTGAATGCAGAAATATACAGAGATATCCTTATAAAAACCTGGTCAAGAGCACTCAGGACCTCAGACTTGGCTGAAGGATAACCTTCAAACAGGACAATGACCCTAAGCACACAGCCAAAACAACACAAGAGTGACATAGGGACAATTCTGAATGTCCTTGAGTGGCCCAGCCAGAGCCCAGACTTGAACTCGATTGAACATCTCTGGAGAGACCTGAAAATGGCTGTCCACCGACAGTCCCCATCCAATCTGACAGAGCTCGAGAGGATCTGTAGAGAAGAATGGCAGAAAATCCCCAAATCCAGGTGTGCAAAGCATGTCGCATCATACCCCAAAAGACTTGAGGCTGTAATCGCTGCCAAAAGGTGCTTCAAATAAGTATTGATTTAAGGTGTCTGAATACTTATGTCAATGTCAATGTGACATTTCATATTTTTTTTGCTTTGTTATTATGGGGTATGGAGTGCAGATTTAAAATAATTTAAAGTATTTTAGCATAAGGCTGCAACAACAAAATAAAAAATAAAAAATAAAAAATGAAGGGGTCTGAATTACTTCTGAATGCACTGTAGTTAAAGCCTGGTCTACAGCAGTGAAGATACTCACCCACCACTCCTGGTCCTCCTCACCGTCCACCACAATGACTTCTCCCTCAGAGAATGTCAGCTCATCTGGGTTATCAGCCACACAGTTATACATAGCCTTCACACGCTTTGGCTTCTGCTTCAGACACGGATCAGGTATGAAAACGCACACATGAGAAAGTCAGATGGTATCTCACATACACACAATCTCTGGCAATTTTCATTAGGTTCATTCTGCTAAAAAAAGTCTAACACATATATGACATTTAGCACATTTATTAACTTTTCTTTCGGCACTGAAGGTCGGTTTTAAGATATCAGCTTTTGGATTATGTGTGCAGAATCAGCATTCCAGAGAAATGGTGAGCTGTTAATTTAGTTGGTAATTAAGTACAAGAAACGATAGAAATGATATGGCAAGCAATTGCTGGCAAAATTGAAAGCTTTCTAACATTGCTATTATTGTTATAACATGACAGATCCTTTATAAAGCGATCACATTATTATTAGGGCTGTCAGTTAAAGATGTTAATTCCGAGTGATTAATTATATAAAAAATAACACATCCAAAAAATGTATGCAATGAATCATGCCAAATAAGGGCCTTTCTCGACAAATATTGATATCCGCAATACATTTTGATAAATTAATCGGCATATCATGACAGCCATAAATATCATACTTCATTCAATTCCAGTAGTGTAATAACATAACATTTAATTTTGGTTCAGGTATGCCAACTTTTCTCAAATTTGTGCAGTGAACTGTACCCTACTCTGTTGGTGTGAAAACATTTTCTGTTTTCATCTGTGATTTGCATAGTATTTTTTGTGTCTTGGTGTAAATACAATATGACTTAAAGGTAGGCATGTCATAAATATCGATATATTGATCAGCACTTTATTTTATCAATATTTTTGGAGTAATCGATGTATTAACATTAGCTGACATTTAAATTAGTTGCCAAATTTGTATGCCTTCCAATTCACTGTCAGTTGGCCTTCTGTTTAATGTAGTCTGGTGTAATAGCATTGGTAGACTACAAGAGGGTGATATAACATTTGTTGAAGCCGATCGCACGCTGGATGGGAGAAGCGGACAAGGCACAGGTATCACAACAGCTTGTGGTGGTGATTTTTATTTATTTCAGTAACTTAAGTCTTTTGACTCTGTTCACCAAAAAGATTCGTTCATTGACCATTTTGCAAATTACACATTTGTGCCTGTAGATGGGGTCAAATAACCATATATTAAGTGATTGCGTTGAACCAGAACTGAACGAATGACTTGCCGCCTCCTCCTCTCGTTCAGCTAATCAGCTGATCCTTGTTCATGACGACTGATTAATTTAATCTCGTTTCATTTGGTTCGTTCACAAATGAAATGACTGACTGGTTCAGTGAAGGGGTGTGTTCATTCAGCAGGTCAAACCAATGTTCCTTCACAGCCCGCACTAGAATGCTATTGGCTCGTGCTATAGTCAGTCTTTGCAGGCATAAAAAAACACCAAAGCAGTCTCGTGCTTCAAACTAGAGTTCATTGGCTTCGAAAGGGAAAGACATCAGTGAACGAGAATAACGAGTCAGTGTATAGAGTTGAACGATTCGTTCACTTAAAAGATTCATTTAAAAAGACCAATTCGTTCACGAAGCATCACTACACAATACAATACGCATGCGGTGCAGGTGGCAGTTCAAACTAAATTTTGGATCCAGTCAACACTATACACACAAAAGTTACGAAGGATTTTGTACTTCTTCAAGAATGAACAAAGTGAGGTTGATTAGTTTGCAGGTTAGTGTATGAAACTGGTGTAACTGCACAAACTGAACAATTAGAATTTATTATGCAATTTCGCTGTATGTAGCCTTGAAGAGATTTCGTTCAAGCTGCCAAACCACAAAAAGACATACTTGTAACTGAAAATACATTGTGTAGGCTCTGTGAAATATATATATACACACAATATATCATCCAGTGATGGCTAGAGTAAATAATCTTTGTCCTTTGGTAATGATTTCGGTCAAATTTATTGGAAAACTATGCATGCTCCGTGACACTACATATTTTGACCAGCCTCCAGAGATGGTGAGCGGTGGTGAATGCATTCTAAGATTTTTTTTTCATTTTAATTTCAGAATGCCCAATGCCATCCGCCAGATGTGTCCGGTTTGCGACCCTGTTTAATTTGCCCTGCCGCTCACACTTTACCAAAGTTGTGTTGAGAAATATGTCCGAAGAAACGAAGAAAAAAATGCAGATGTACATCAATATTCATCGGTAAAATGTTCTGATTAATGATGCGTGAAAAAGCCATCAGATCCCAAGCCAAGAAATTGTCATAATTCACACACCCCTTTGTGTCTTTCCAAACCCGTATGACTTTCTTTCTTATGCAGAACACAAAAGGAGAAATTAAATTTAAAAAAAGACCTCAACGAAAAAAAATCATTTTTAACTCTTGGGTAAACTATTCCTTTATTGTGAAAACATACTTTGCACCTGTATATTAAAGTTAATCAGATTTGGATGTTAAAGTGGGCAATACCCTTGATCAATTTGCAAGATTCACACAATTCATTTACACAAGTGATAGAACGTACCAGGTATGTTTTCCTTGTCATGTGGGTAGGGGGAAGAGATTTTCCAGTGGTATTTTGTCCAGGAAATTCTTTAGCTGCTCAAAAACAACAACAAAAAAATACAGGAAATTACATCACAATGAGAGTTACCCATCTACCCTTCAAATACAACAGTGCCGCAAGCCTTTTGTAAAACAAACATCAACTTACAGTTAAAATGGTTTCTTTGACATCTGCCTGGTCTCTCTATGGATCCTGAGCGTATCAGCAGGCTTTTGTCCGCACTGCATCCAACAAAAGGAAAATCCAATTGCACTGCATGAATTAACAGTTTGTGTGCATACAGTGTGTAATATGATCCCCTATGTCAGCAATACAGAGTTATAAAGGTCATGCTTGCTGGGTAATACCATTAGTAATCTGTGTGCCCTACTTGTCTCCTCTGGCACTGTGTGCGTGAACGAGGACTTGAATAGGAATTAATGACATGGTAAAGCAGCAGTTCCCTATAGGCTTTTTCCACCTCTACATTCACTCAACTTTTGCTCCCTGGAGTTAGCCTCACCGAAAACTGCTGAGAAAGTTTTATGCAAAGACGTATTGCTAATGGAAGCTTTTAAACTTTTTTTAGATTCTGTCACCCCATAGGGCTGGAGAGTGTCTGTATACTTAAGTGCATGTGGTCATAGGTTATTTAGTATTCTGACCTTGTAGTCCTGTTGAGTTTCTGACCAGGGGGCCCCTGTCCGGATTTGGACTGTATATTCATGGCCTCCATCATACTCGCAGTCTTACCCACAGGATGGGGAGGGCCGCCCGAGACAAGAACTTCACAGAGAAGATGAAATAGCCACTATAACATTAAGCATGCTCACAACATTTAAAAAGTAGACAAAAAACAGTGGCGGTCAATGGTCAAAGTCGTCCATCTAGTGCATGTTTACATAGAAAACCAATAGAAAAAGACAGACACAAAAAGTGTTTGGTGTGAATGGCCCTTAACCACTGGAAATTACTATTTCTAACTCAAATGCTCTTACGTGATGAAGATGTGACCCGTAAAGGGGGTGCTGGGGGGTGCATGTTGGGTGGGTCAGAGGAAGATCTCTGCCTGCCTGTCAAATCTAGGGAGCCAGGATTCCAACTGGCCGAACCCTGGGCCATTCCTGCAAGACCAGAAGGCTGAACTGTAGAATGAGAAGGAGAAAGGGAGACAAAGAGAGATTGCATGCAAGGTTCAGATATAAAAGGCAGGCTCAGTGTATAGTGCTCAGGCTCTCATGGCTTTAGCATGGTCTAAAGGAGACCACTTATGTTTACTTGGTAAAGTGAGAGCATTGCTAGGCTTTTAAAGTTTGTTTTTCTGGACTTTGGTCTTTCTCCAGACCTGCACCAAAATGGGGGGTGGGGGTGGGGGGGGGGGGGGGGGGGGGGTTCAACCGAGAAGAGATAACTATGGGACTTAGCTCAATGTCCAGACAGAAAGAGAGAACTTGTTCCCAGAAATCAGCTCTTTGTATCTGTGTAAAACTATGACGGACATACAGCAGTCATCAGTTACCAATATCCTGTTCACTGACGTTTGGCTTACAAGCAGAACCAGTCCAGAAAGCAGTATTAGGTCATTCAGTTGCACAAGACACCTGCTGCCAAACGTTTGAGCTCATAACAGCTCCTGTCCAGAGATTTTGGGAGCTCACATGTAGGTCAGCATTTTCACACGGCCGTTGCCATGGAGCCTGAATGTGTAACTAGATGAGGGTGAGGATTCAGGAACAGGTCAACAGAGACTTTGTGATGTGACTTCTGTTAAATCTAAAAATACAGTGGCCTGACCCATTGCTGATAACGGGTCACGTAGCATTAGTGACTTTGACCAAGTTTGACTCTTTTTGGTGACACTTAATATACATTAACAAACATTATTACTAATAACATTCACAAACATTATTACATTTATATTAAACATATCATAAGTTAATGTTAGGGCTGGGCGATATGACGACATATACTGTAGTGACGATATAAAGTGCCAATCGATAGAAATTTTGCTATATTGTGTATATCACAATATGTAAATATCTATGTGGAGGGCTTCACGTGAGACTGAGAGTATAGAAAATTCAATGACTTTCATCTTGCATTTGGTGCTTCATCAGCGCTAAATATGCTTTTAATCTGACATGCATCTGTGTTTCATGTGTCTCGTGCACTCCAGAGACAGGAGAATGGAGAAACTGAAGCTGGCTTCTCTTGATATCGCGGCACAGACCACAAACCTTATGTGACCCATTTGTATTCTCTTTTCAAGGAACAATTTTCCTGGACATTTTATGTGCCAAACAGATGTAATGTTTAAGCAAAAATACAGGAGAGGTCATGATATACAGTAAATTGTTGTTATTGGATTATTTATATTTTATTCCGTATTTAACGGTTTCATTAAACTTTATTATCAAAATGGTGTCTAATCAAATTAATTCATTAAATGTTTCATCAAATGAAAATATAATTATTTTGATATATCATTTTTTTCTTCTTCATGTTTACGATTACTTTTCCATGGCTGGACAACTGCATTGTAAAATTCCAGGTTTTCCAGGATGTGTGGGAACCCTGGCTAATGAGGCATTCAAACGGCTAGACAGCCCAACATCCTAACCACCATGAGGAAAATAGCTTATATACAGTTGAAGTCAGAAGTTTACATACACCATAGGAAATACATTTAAACTCAGTTTTTCACAATTACAGACATTCAATCATAGAAAACATTCCCTGTCTTAGGTCCGTTAGGATCACTAATTTATTTTAAGAATGTGAAATGTCAGAATAATGGTAGAGAGAATGATTTATTTCAGCTTTTATTTCATACACTTTGTTAGTATTTGGTGTCATTCCCTTTAAATTATCTATCTTGGGTCAAAACATTTGAGTATCCTTCCACAAGCTTCTATGTTGCTGGAATTTTGGCTCATTCCTCCAGACAGAACTGGTGTAACTGACACAGGTTTGTAGACCTCCTTGCTCGCACACACTTTTTCAGTTCTACCCACAAATTTTCTCTCAGATTGAGGTCAAGGCTTTGTGATGACCACTTCAAACCAAGTACTTTGTTGTCCTAAAGCCATTTTTTTTTTTTTTTCATTTTTTAGCCACAAAGTTGGAGGTATGCTTGGGGTCATTGTCCATTTGGAAGACCCATTTGCGACTGAGCTTTAACTTCCTAGCTGATGTCTTGAGATGTTGCTTCAATTTATCCACATAATTTTCCTTCCTCTCATGATGCTATCTATTATGTGAAGTGCACCAGTCCCTCTTGCATCAAAGCACCTCCAAAACATGATGTTACCACCCCTATGCTTTACTGTTAGGATGGCGTTCTTCGGCTCGCAAGGCTCACCTCCAAACAAAACTAGTCATTCTGGCCAAACAGTTAAATTTTGTTTTATCAGACCAGAGGAAATTTCTCCAAAAAGTAAGATCTTTGTACCCATGTGCACGTGCAAACTGTCGTCTGGCTTTTTTATGGCAGTTTTGGAGCAGTGGCTTCTTCCTTTTCAGAGCAGCCTTTCAGGTTATGTCAATATATGACTTGTTTTACTGTGGATATAGATACTTTTCTACTTGTTTCCTCCAGCATTTTCACATGGTCCTTTGCTGTTGTTTTTTTTTTTTTTGCTGATTTCTTTTGATTTCTCCATGATGTCAAGCAAAGAGGCACTGAGTTTGAAGGTAGGCCTTAAAATACATCCACAGGTACGCCTCCAATTCAGTTCACTCCCTATCATAAGCTAATTTGCTAATTGTCTAAAGGCTTGACATCATTTTCTCGAATTTTCTGGATATTAGTGTTTCACAGATTTATTGGGATCGGCGTATATATATTTTCTGATATGCGCAAATATGAAAACTTTTTTTTCCTTTAGAAAATATAATGCAGAAAACAATGCTTGGGGGGATTTAGAATTGGTGTCATAACATATTTTGTCCAGCAGAGCGCGCTCTGACTCCATTATTTACAGAGATGAGCTGACGGTGGTTCTGCTGACCGGGTGGAGTTAAGAGGTGTCTTCACGGTAAGTTGCTACCTAATTTGTGAAATTGATAGTGGAAAATTAATAAACAATGACCCTTCATTTTCTCTTTTCAATATAACTAATATAACATTAACCCTGTCCCTGACAATCATGTCACTCATGTTTATCACATCCGTTAACAATGTTAGCCAGCTATAGTCTGTCTGTGCAGTCAGTAACGTAGCTGATTGAAAGGTAAACATCAGAGCATCTTTTTGCAGCTCAGCAGACAATGGTGCGGTGGTGGACTGTGTCTGTTGAGTGTTGATTTTACACTACGTTGTTACCTGGTTGGTGAGATGCAATGCTGGAAAGTAAATAAATAATGCCCATCTTTTACGCTCTATGAGTTGTCTCTGTGACAACAAGCTTATAGCTAACTAGCTAACCATGTATCTACTTTCATACCTTGTCACCTGCGGAGGCTAATGTGTAAACATGTATTTACTGTTTTATTCAGGCATTTTCTATTACTTTATACTTCCACTCCACTCCATTTCAGAGGGAAATATTGTACTTTTTCCACTGCATTTAGAAGCTATAGTTACTAGTTAATTTTCAGATCAATATTTTATACGTAAAATTTAAGATCAGATAATATTAAATGTTATATCTACATTTAAAAAATACCCATCTTACAAATGCTCAGCTTAGCTATATATATATATATATATATATATATATATATATATATATATATATATATATAATAAATATGTCCACTTATAATGTTAGTCAAGCTTTTTTGCACCAAAAACAATCCTGATTTAATTTTACACAGCCATTTTCAATAAATTGTCTTTTTAAAAGAAAGTTTTCTGTACTGAAAGTTACAATTTCAGTTGTTTTCATTGTACATCAAACTCGAGGAAAATTGGATTTTTCATTAAATGACCAGGAGTCATGGGTTTTCTCGTTATTATGAGCTGAATGAAATGAAATGTATATTAGTAGTTTAACAGTTACCTAAATTTCGGGGTGGTAGAGGTGGAGCAGAGGTGGAGAGGGCGACTGGTGAGTTGCTGTTTATAATGGTTCCATAGGTCTCATTGTTGACCAGGTTGGGCACGAAGCTCCGCTGCTTGTCTTTGACCATGTCTCGTGCCTCTCGTGCCAGACTGGCCGGACTGGGCTGCAGGGAATTACTGCCCGATGTGTAACAGCTCATGGGCCTCTCGTCCCGCCGGTGAGGACTGGACTATAGACATAAAATGTAAAGGTCATAAAAAAAAGAATTGCACTTATTTACTTTCAAACAGATTAGGAGACACCATCTGATGCAACCGATCTGTCTACACTGCTCTTTAATCAGAGCTCCTTTATCTTGTTCATCTTTACCTTTTCATCCAGATCTTCATCACTTTCATCCAGATCTTCATGCTGTAGTCTCCACTCATACTCAACATGCACATGAGCGTTAAATTTCCCTGCCAGAGCCTGGTTTAGCTAGGCATAAAACACAAAAAACATAAATCAACCATTTAGAATAGATATTTAATTAAAGACTAGAAAATTTGGGTAACGGTAGTAGGGGATTGGCTGTCTAGCCATATGCATGGACTCGCCCCAATCGCCCAAAGGGGGGCACGACAGTGAACAAAACAAAACTTAACATTTTGGGCCATAAATCTTGAACCGTAAGGCCTAGGAACAAAACAAATTTTCATGGCAAATAATCTGGAATACCTTAAAATTGTTGCTCAGCCCTTTCTTAAACATTTAAACAAACTATACCTAGGCCATTTGCCCGATTGGAACCAAAACCAGTGAAGAGTCCCAATATGAAAAGTTATCAAAGGAATTTTGAACTTTCAATTCAGTGTCAAACGGTGCGCCAAAACGTACATAGTGGGTGTGGCCACATTTACTAAAATGGTTATAACACATGAACGGAATAAGATATTATCACCAAATTTGGTACACATATGCATGGGGTCATTCCGAGGACTCACACAAAAAATTGCCTCTTGGTGGCACTATAATGATTCCAAATATAAAAATGTCTCTAACTATGGAACCATTGGTCCGATCAACTTGAAATTGTGCATGCAAAGTAAACACTGTAAAATAACATACTTAGAAAAACAAAACAAAAAAAAAACTTTTTGTAATTTTTTTTACTTGACAGGCTCTGAGAGATTCACCCAAGAATCAAAAATAATACATGTATGATAGCTCACCATTTCCTCACACTGTAGGTGTTTGAGTCGCCTGGCAATGTCAAGTGGGGTCTCACCAGCCTCATTAGCTAAAAGCAAACACACATTTCAATGATGAAATAGTGGTTTTAACACAGTCATTTAAGGTATTAAACTAAGCTTGGATTGATGAGGACGTGCTTTACACTTTCCCCTTCAACTCAGGACTCTTGGCTTAATGTGGTGAATTGTACAAGTGAATTCACAAAAGATGTTGGCAATAAGTAGAGGAGGTTCCCTGGCACTGCATTCACCCACAAACACAAAAAACAGCTAAGCCACATATCTTTTGCAATCTTTTGATCCCATTGTTAGTGGACAGATTGTTAATGACTGAGAATCCTGTACAAAACAACAGGCTTACTAACCCTCGCTAATCAACACACTAACTTTCCCCATTAGTCAAAATAAAAACATATTGTGAGAGCACTCTGAAAAGAGCAAGCAAATAAAATGAGGAGTCTGGGAATTCTAAAAATAGCCTTTATACTGCCATCATTTCTGTCATGGTAAAAAAAAAAAAAAAAAAACATATTAGCGTGGGTGGTTTCAGTGTCTACTAGGGACAGCAAAACCAAATATTTTCAAAATCAACTAGTCGAATAATGTGTGTAAAGGAATATTACAGGTTCAATACAAGTTAAGCTCAATCAACAGCATTTGCACATTAACACTGATTACCACAAAAAATCTCTACTTTTCTTTAAAAAAAAATCTAAAACCTGGGTTCCAGTGAGGCACTTACAATGGAGGTTAAAGGGGCCAATCTGTAAATGATAAAATACTCACTATTGCAAATGTATAGACACAATATGTGTGTTAACATGACTTTAGTGTGATAAAATCCATTACTAACCTCTTCTGTGTAGTTATATCCAATTTTACAACTTCATTGCCATGATAATATAATGTCAACAAACCCTAAAATGACTGTTAAAATGATGATTTCTGCCATAAAACCCTCCAAAAATTGGCCCCAATTGTAAGTGCCTCAATGTAACCTCTATTTTTGCTTCTTTTTTTTTTTTTAAAGAAAAGGATGGCGAGTCAAATCATTTTTGTGGTAATCAACATTATGCCACAAATGCTGTCGATTGAGCTGAACTTGTGTATGGAATATTCCTTTAAGAAGCCCTGTAGAATTACATTACTTTTATAATTACATATTACATGATTCTGAGTTCACCTGACTTTGATGATATCAATCTTGTCAGATTCGGACGGGATAAAAATGACAAAGAACTTCTGTGAAACACAAATTTCCCTAACCTTCTCAGGGAAAACTAGTCCCAAATTTAAAGCATAACTTTTCCAAGCAAGTTTTATCAAGTAAATGGTTAAAACACCTCTGCCAATAACATTCAAACTAAAAAGGCTTGATAAGCTTTTCAACATGACTTATTCTCTAGTCGTTTGATAAACTATTCAAAAATCGCAAACCAATCACTATTTCATACCGATTTCTATAGAGGCCTTTCCTCTCAGAAGCAGTTTGAGACACTCGCTGTTGTCCGTCAGGCAGCAGTAATGGAGTGCTGTGCTTCCTTTAGCCGTTTGTTTATCCAGGTTTAAACTGTGGGGGGGAAAACACACAATTTAGCCCATTTTAAAAATAAAATTGTGATTTTCTGGCTAGCCACAGCTATAACGGCACTCTTTAACCTTCAAAACCAGCATTTTTAAATAGCTTTGGTCAAACAACGACAAAAAAGTAATTCATCAGTCAGCACTTGTTCAGCAAAAAGAGGATATTCAAACTAAAGGTATTTTCCACCCTGTGCTCGGGTGTCTGGTTCTTGCCTGTTTTGGGTTAGGAAGTCTACGATGTGAAGGGAGGTTCTGTCAACCAGTCTCACGGCCAGATGAAGGGCTGTTTCACCTTGTTCCTACCGCAGAGAACCAAACACATACAAATAAACAAACAAAATAACATGTTTTATACTATTATAAGCTTGGTTACAACTCAGGTTTGTGAATAAGAGCTGCTTGGGTAATGTTTTGCGTGGCCATGTTATTTTGGATATATTGTTTGTTGCTTAACATTGAGTTCTAAAGTGCAGAGGCCTGTTGTACAAAGATAGTTGAACAAACTCAGTTTCAGAGTACGTTTCAGGTTGACAAAACCAGGTTTAGAAACCAGTTTAGATCAGATTCAGCGATCTCAAGATGTTCTCTGTCAACTCAAAGTTTGATCCTTAGTTGATACTTAACCCTGGAGCACGTGCACAGAAATGAGTGACGTTTGCCATGAGCAGCCAATGTGTGAAGCTTGGAGAGATACCAAGATTTACTTCTCGCAAGAAATTCTGCATGATTTGCATCTCCGTTGAAAAGCAAGAGCTCTTTATGAAAGTTTAATTTCAATATTTACACATGCATTAAGAAACACAGCTGCTGCCATGGAAGTTTGAGGTTAATAAAAGTTTATCAAAATTCAACTTGAGACCACTTTTTACTGCAAGCGCTTTTCATGTGGAGTTCAAAGCAGTGCTTGATGCTGGCATTGATGCCCTGATGCATACGTGATTGCTGTAACAAAGCGGATAGCCACAGTCTACCGGCAGATTCATATTGTGAAGGATGAGAGTTTAAGAGATATAATGCCCATTGCAAAGAAAATGCAACCTATGTGGGGACAAGTTCTTTCAATTAGTCAAACTCCCACTGAAACTTGTTACTTACACTCACCTAAAGGATTATTAGGAACACCATACTAATACTGTGTTTGACCCCCTTTCGCCTTCAGAACTGCCTTAATTCTACGTGGCATTGATTCAACAAGGTGCTGAAAGCATTCTTTAGAAATGTTGGCCCATATTGATAGGATAGCATCTTGCAGTTGATGGAGATTTGTGGGATGCACATCCAGGGCACGAAGCTCCCGTTCCACCACATCCCAAAGATGCTCTATTGGGTTGAGATCTGGTGACTGTGGGGGCCATTTTAGTACAGTGAACTCATTGTCATGTTCAAGAAACCAATTTGAAATGATTCGAGCTTTGTGACATGGTGCATTATCCTGCTGGAAGTAGCCATCAGAGGATGGGTACATGGTGGCCATAAAGGGATGGACATGGTCAGAAACAATGCTCAGGTAGGCCGTGGCATTTAAACGATGCCCAATTGGCACTAAGGGGCCTAAAGTGTGCCAAGAAAACATCCCCCACACCATTACACCACCACCACAAGCCTGCACAGTGGTAACAAGGCATGATGGATCCATGTTCTCATTCTGTTTACGCCAAATTCTGACTCTACCATCTGAATGTCTCAACAGAAATCGAGACTCATCAGACCAGGCAACATTTTTCCAGTCTTCAACTGTCCAATTTTGGTGAGCTCTTGCAAATTGTAGCCTCTTTTTCCTATTTGTAGTGGAGATGAGTGGTACCCGGTGGGGTCTTCTGCTGTTGTAGCCCATCCGCCTCAAGGTTGTGCGTGTTGTGGCTTCACAAATGCTTTGCTGCATACCTCGGTTGTAACGAGTGGTTATTTCAGTCAAAGTTGCTCTTCTATCAGCTTGAATCAGTCGGCCCATTCTCCTCTGACCTCTAGCATCAACAAGGCATTTTCGCCCACAGGACTGCCGCATACTGGATGTTTTTCCCTTTTCACACCATTCTTTGTAAACCCTAGAAATGGTTGTGCGTGAAAATCCCAGTAACTGAGCAGATTGTGAAATACTCAGACCGGCCCGTCTGGCACCAACAACCATGCCACGCTCAAAATTGCTTAAATTGCTTTCTTTCCCATTCTGACATTCAGTTTGGAGTTCAGGAGATTGTCTTGACCAGGACCACACCCCTAAATGCATTGAAGCAACTGCCATGTGATTGGTTGATTAGATAATTGCATTAATGAGAAATTGAACAGGTGTTCCTAATAATCCTTTAGGTGAGTGTATATTGGCGCTATTTTAGAGCATTTCTATTTTTATACTGTGGAAGGCTTTGTTTGGAAATGTTAATGAAGCATTATATTGTTACATGTTTTTGTTTTCTTTCCTACAAAGGTAATAAATGCATTTTGTCAGGAAAATAAATATATTTAGTCAAATTTCAGCACTTTCAAAATATGCGATTAATCGCAATGAACTATGGAAAATTATCAACTGACAGCACAACTAAATGTATTAAATATATACATACCCCTGTGAAGCGCGCTTTAATTTGGAGCGAGAGATACAGTCACGCCTCGAATTTATTGTGTCAGAGATGTCACTTTACTCATAGCTGATTTGTTCAGTATCTGTTTGCGATCTGTAACCCAGAATAACCAGCTCTGGAGCAGGTTAGCCGTAAATTGCTATAGAAATGACAAGCAGGAAAAACTTACCCCACCTTCTTTAGACAGAAAAACCAGAGGTTGCTCAAACTAAACTCAAAACTACCTGGGTAGCCCCTGAAACCGTCTTCATGCAACAGGGCTCAGAACACTTAAGCCCTGTTCACACCGCCAGCGAATTTGTAGTTTGGTGTTGATAGACTCTGTGATATGTGTCGCTAGTGGGCGTACCTACTGTTTGTCGCTGTAACGTTATTGGAGCACTGCACGTCTGGCCATAGCTTTTGAAAATATGGTCACAGATGAGACTTAATACCATTAAAATGCAGTGTAGAGTGTTTTATAAAATCTCCAGCAGTGTTCAGTGCATTAAATCATTAACAAGACGATCAATCTATTATGAATGAATGAATCAAACTCACTCAGAATGCAGACAGTTTCTGACATGCTTTTTTTATGCATCATTGTTTCATTATATCCATGCATGTGGTTACAGACAAGTAAAAATCCCTCACAATGCTGAAACTTCTCCGTCTTTCCTACACTCATCTCCAGTCTGACATGAGACAGATGATGTGAGCTCCACTCTCTTCACTCTCATTGGTAGTCGATCTCAGTCTCTAATGGCTATGACAGCTTGTGATGCCGGAAGTCGATGTGCTCTCATTGAAAATGAATGTGATTGAGTCGCGGTCTCATGCGATGTTGCTGGCAGTGTGAACGGTGCTTTATAGATGAAATGTGTATTTTTTATGTTAAATGACTTCTCTTATCCCAGCTTAACACATAGAGACCACTGTAAGCCATTGTATGATTGATTCCCCGAGAAAGTGTAAATATTGTGACTCAAAACATTGCTCGCAAGAGTGCTTTGGGTTTGTTTGAGCATCACGACCAGCCTGACAAAGCAACATTGGCTCAACCATTGGCATGAGTTTGGTGCGGGCTACTTGTTTGAGTGTCTGGGAAACCTGTATGAAAACAATGTATGTAATTGCAGTTCTGTTTTGGTGCCACTAGGGACACGGAATATAATTCCTCATTAAAATGTTTGAGTGCGTTCAGTTTAATTTAATGTCATGAATGAATATGAAAATATCTAGAACACTCTAATTCACACTACATATCTGTATTTAAAATGCAAAAATTACTGTATATTTGTTTAAATTGTTTATTGTCCTTACAAAAATGCAATGTAGTAACCATAGTTTCGGCCAAAATACCACAGTCACTATTACTACCCAAATAATATGTATTTTTTCAACGCTATACCAAGTTTTATTGTAGTCATTATAATACAAATAACTATGATGGAAATTATAGTTATCATTTTGCCAAGATCGTTTTGGAGCAGACTCACATGCCCATTGGCCAGAGGAATTGGCTCCATTAGGTCCACCCCCTCTGCGTAGACCTGGATGAGAGAAAAAATATCTCGGGCCTTCACCGCATCACACAGCGTGTACAGTTTCGACAGAGCATCAGGACACTTCTTACGAGCAAAGCGCTTCTCTGTGTATTTGGCCATGATGAAGTCTTTCCTCGCTTGCCTATGGCATTAAAAGGCAGGTAAGAATGGATACATGAAATAAAGCCCTGTACAAAGTAATGCCTTGAATTATAGAGGACAAATTTACAAGAGAAACTATGGCTTACATGTCACTGGTTGGATTTGGTTTAATCACATCTTCTGCCGTTAGACAAGATTCCATGATCTCATTAAAGCCAGCATTGCCCACGTTCTTGGCCAGCTGAAAACCAAACACACCCATACACACAAACACATGCAGAAAATCAAATAATTGCATTTCCTATCTCCAAACTGCTATCAAACTGACTGCAGCTGTCAGTCCCGAACCTTCTGCCAAACATCTCCTTTTATGTTCCACTAAATAAAGCAACTAATACGGGTTTGAAACAAAAAAAAGGCTGAGTAAATAGAATTTTCATTTGTGGCTTACAGTAACTATCTCTTTAAACAAAGTTATTCAGGGTCCATTTAATCTGTTTTGCTACTTCATAATACCCCAATCAACATAACAATGTATCTTGGCATTCAAAGAATCAAGTCATTCTCACTGTGGCTAACAGTTCTGCAGTCTTGTGTAATTGCTGTAATCATTCTAAATAGCTTGCTAAACACTGGGCAGAAATAATGTGTGTGAAATTACTCCCAAAGAGGCTGATTGTTTTAAGCCAACCCTATAAAAAATGTAAGCATGCAGGCTGAATCAACAAAACCCAGCACAAACCAAATAATTAAACTTGATATTAGGCTTTCAGAAACAGTGGTGGGGAATCAAAGAAGATGCATTCTCTGAAACCAGACATCAAGCACTAACCAAGAGCTCTGAGGTGCTGAGAACATCTAGAGTTAGTGACTGGATTCTGGAGTAGTGAACGCCTAACTCTCTGTGAATCCCAGAACATTCGATACACGTCAGAATCCCCAGGTTGGTGGAGAGCCATGTGGGGCCTGGAGAAAAAACAACATGTGAAAAAACACTCAAATATGCTTAAAATAATTATTTGGACAGCTTGTCTTCCATAATGAAAAAGACTACAGTGGTGTAATTAATAATGCAGAATTACTCGTTTTCTCTAATGATTTAAAATAATCACAAATCCATGTGATTGGTGCTTACTTGTGCAAAACTTGGCACTTACTATGCATGGGTTTTGCTGCTAGGGCGTCGCTATGCAGTTTCTACAGCATTTTTAAGCTCATTGGTATGCAATTATGGTGGTCTGCAATAAACAGACACTACTTTAGGTGATTCTAAAGATGCTGCTAGAGTGTTCTGGGTGATTGCAGGAGCATTGCTAGAGTGTTCAGGGTGATTACAAGAACGTTGCTGAGTATTTTGGGTGATTACTAGAGTGTGCTAGAGTATTCTGGGTGATTACAAGAGCGTTGCTGAGTGTTCAGGGTGATTACGGGAGCGTTGCTAGAGTGTTCTGGGTGATTGCAGGAGCATTGCTAGAGTGTTCAGGGTGATTGCAAGAACGTTGCTGAGTGTTTTGGGTGATTACTAGAGTGTTCTGGGTGATTGCAGGAGCGTTGCTAGAGTGTTCAGGGTGATTACAAGAACGTTGCTAGAGTGTTCAGGGTGATTGCGAGAGCATTGTTAGAGTGTTCAGGGTGATTACAAGAACGTTGCTGAGTGTTTTGGGTGATTACTAGAGTGTTGCTAGAGTGTTCAGGGTGATTACAAGAGCGTTGCTAGAGTGTTCTGGGTGATTGCGAGAGCATTGCTAGAGTGTTCTGGGTGATTGCGAGAGCATTGCTAGAGTGTTCTGGGTGATTACAAGAGCGTTGCTAGAGTGTACTGGGTGATTGCGAGAGCGTTGTTGAAGTGTTCTGGGTGATTGCGAGAGCATTGCTAGAGTGTTCAGTGTGATTGCGAGAGCATTGCTAGAGTGTTCTGGGTGATTACAAGAGCGTTGCTAGAGTGTACTGGGTGATTGCGAGAGCGTTGTTGAAGTGTTCTGGGTGATTGCGAGAGCATTGCTAGAGTGTTCTGGGTGATTACAAGAGCGTTGCTAGAGTGTACTGGGTGATTGCGAGAGCGTTGCTAGAGTGTTCTGGGTGATTACAAGAGCGTTGTTGAAGTGTTCTGGGTGATTGCGTGAGCGTTGCTAGAGTGTTCTGGGTGATTGCGAGAGCGTTGTTGAAGTGTTCTGGGTGATTGCGAGAGCATTGCTAGAGTGTTCAGTGTGATTGCGAGAGCATTGCTAGAGTGTTCTGGGTGATTACAAGAGCGTTGCTAGAGTGTACTGGGTGATTGCGAGAGCGTTGTTGAAGTGTTTTGGGTGATTACAAGAACATGGCTGAGTGTTCTGGGTGATTACAAGAGCGTTGTTGAAGTGTTCTGGGTGATTACAAGAGCGTTGCTAGAGTGTACTGGGTGATTGCGAGAGCGTTGTTGAAGTGTTCTGGGTGATTGCGAGAGCATTGCTAGAGTGTTCAGTGTGATTGCGAGAGCATTGCTAGAGTGTTCTGGGTGATTACAAGAGCGTTGCTAGAGTGTACTGGGTGATTGCGAGAGCGTTGTTGAAGTGTTCTGGGTGATTGCGAGAGCATTGCTAGAGTGTTCTGGGTGATTACAAGAGCGTTGCTGAGTGTTTTGGGTGATTACAAGAACATGGCTGAGTGTTCTGGGTGATTACAAGAGCGTTGCTAGAGTGTTCTTGGTGATTGCAAGGACATTCTCTGGGTGATAATGTGGATGCTACTCTGGGTGATGGTGGGGATGCTGCTAGGGTGTTCTGGCTGATTGAGGATGTTTCTAGGGTTTTCTGGGTGATTGCAAGGGCATTGTAAGAGTGCTTTGCATGATTGTGAGAATGTTGCTAGAGCGCTCCCAGGTATTTGCAAGGACATTGCTAGGGTGTTCTGGGTGATTGCGAGGATGTTGCCAGAGTGTTTTGGGTGATTGCAAGGACATTTTTAGGGTGCTCTAGGTGATTGTAAGGATGTTGTTAGGGTGCATTAGGTGATTTCGAGGATGTTGCTAGAGTGCTTTAGGTGATTGTGGGGATGTTGCTAAGGTATTCTGGGTGATTGCGAGGATGTTGCCAGAGTTTTCTGGGTGATTGCAAGGACATTGGCGGAGTTTTCTGGGTGTTTGCTAGGATGTTGCTAAAATGCTCTAGGTGAGTATAAAGGAGTTTTGAATACATACAGTAGTATTCTCATAAGAAGTATGTTACTAAAAGAATGAGGTCAGATATGAAGTCTCATGGTGGCAGTTCAGACCATTTTTTTTTTTTTTTGGTCAAATTTGAGCAGCCTATGCAAAATCATCCCATTTAACAAGAGTTCTTATTCTTAGCAGCATATGCTTTGTTCTTCCTCTGACCAAATTCAAAACAACCCCACCCTCTTTCTCAACTTCCTTCTTCCTGTCAATTTCCAGGTCACTCACCGGGAGCTCCGCAGTCACAGCAGATATCGTTACCCGCCATCCTCTTGACCTCGCCCAGGATGGCTTTGGTCAGTTCTTGCACAATGTTGTTCTCACCAACATGCTGGTCGCCCTTAAAGGCATTGTTGAGCGCCTCCTCCTTACTGTTTTGTAGCACCGAGATCCATCTGAGAGGAGATGCACAGAGATCATGTAAAGAAATGTAGAAAAGTAGAAGTAGAAAAGGTTATGGAGCAGTGGTTCTCAACTGGTTTTGATTTAGGATCCAGATTTGGATCTGCAACACAATTTTAAGTTGTCTTATGGCAGGTTATTTTTGTATTTTTTTTTTAAGAGAACAGGGATGCAAACATAAACTCACATTTGACACTCCGGTTCATCTTCTGCCTGGAAATGATACGTTCTGTCATCTAAGAGTGAAAGAAATAAAAGTCTGTGTTGCATGAAACAAGAGATAGATCATCTAGAAAAACAAAGATGTATTTGACGGTAATAGATATGCTCAGCCTCCAGAGTCCTATTTTTAAGTATGACTGAGCAACAATCATTCAGCAGATGTATTTGTGGTAAACTACAAGGTCTTCTCAACAGACATGGTCTAAATGTTACAACAACATTGTAGAAAGTTTGCAAAAACCCTGTATACTGATGCTCTGCACATCCTTCCTATGTTAGCTGAAAATGTATTTAAAGACTGTGAAGTCGTCATGCATGTTGTCACCAGCTCTTGCCATTGTCTTGGGAAAATGTGCAGTTTTAGTGGTACTCCAGGAAAGGATTGAGAAACACTGATCTAATGGGCCATCCAACCAGTGGCATCCCCCTGAGCATTCCGCCGTCTGTTCAACCGACCGTTTTAGAGGCCCTAGGCAATTGCCTGGTCTTCCTATAGCTATTGCTAGCCCTGAATGACATTCATACATTATTAAGTGTGCCGAAAGCATCTGCATGCTTTTTGGGGCCACTGTACATTAATGGAAGGATTTCCTTTTTTATAAAATGATTTCTTACAAGCAATCAGAGATTTATTACACAATATATAATATCTAAAGAAAATAACTGAACAAGAAAGTTATGCCAGCTAACTGAAGGGAATGGTTGCGATCCCCTTCCAAGAGTGACACTGTGAGAACAAGTTCGGAATGAGGAAGAGTGGAAAAAATAGCAGGTTGGGAAAGGCAAGATAACCTCAAAAACTCCTACTCTGACATGTGGAAATACACACAGATACAAAGTTGTTTTTATCTTTGGCATCAGTTTCCTGTGGATAGATGAGGAAGCACAGGAACATAGGCGAAAATCCCTCAGCCAGGGCCAGTGTTTCCTCACCCAGTACTTCCTCACAGATAACATTCACAACAACACCCACTTACATATAATATTCACTGCTGTGAAGACAACTTTGACATTATAGTTTGTCAAGCTACAAACTATAAAGTAGTTAGACTCTATCAAAGGGGGATTTGTTTTATATATATATATATATATATTATTTAAAAACTCAGGGCAGTCTTTATCTGGCATGGACACTTTTTTTTTTTTTTTTACTAAATACAACTTGATAAAATCAAATAGGAAAAACAAAAGTGATCAACTGCAATATTTATGTACAAATAAATAGATGTAAGTAGCTGTGCAGCAACATACAGTCATAATTAATAAAAATGTATTCACTCAAATGAAATTAACCATCCAAAAGAACCATTCGACAAAAATGAATCAAACTACCCAACACTACTTGAGAGATGAGTTATGTGAAAATTAACCTGAATCACAGTGCAATGCAAACCAGTGCAACAGTTCCTGTATTGCAAAAAGCTCTTGTATCAGATTTACAGACGTGTGTGTGAAGTAACATTGTGGGGTGTAACCGTACGGGAGATGAGGTCAAAACTCTTCTTCTCCTCTGGGTTGTGCTTCACTTGACAGGTAAGAAGATTGAGTTTAGCAGGAGGTCTGTTAGCCTAAAACACACAGAAACAGAATGAGAGAAAAGTGAAAGAGAGAACATATCAGTTACCAATAACATTCCTCCCAACACTAATTTAATGAGAATCATATTAGAGAATTATGATGAGAATGATATGATTATGATAATAATATGATGAGAAATTACAATAAAAACAGAGGATCTAGAGTAACACCAAAAAAATAAAACCCTTCAGTAGAACAAACTGATGAATTATGGTATTGAGAATGTGGCAGAAAATTATCTTGTGCAAAATATCATTCTTTTTTTATTTATTTTATTCATTAGATTTGGTGGTGACATTAGACCAGGACATGCTTTCATAAAATTCACCCTCATTCACTACATTTCGAATGTTTTAATACACTCTCTTTTTCCAAACATATAAAATATTGTGAAAACTGATACATTAAATGAATGCCCTACATTGACCACTGGCTTCAGCAAAAACCTCAAATTTCATAACTGATGTGCTCTAGAACAAGGTGTACAATCGCAACTGTTGTATTCCTCTTTATTCCAAACTCCTCCCAATCCTCGCCAGTTGCCTTGGTGACAAGAAAAGTCTTCAAATCTGAACAGCACTGAGGCCAAAGGAAATGCCTCTAAAAGGGACACAAGTATGACTGATAATGTTCATTGAGCGGCCTGACTTCTGTTTCTTCCAGGGAAAGTTCAAAGGCATTCAGCTACTGAATCAGCAAAGCACTAATGAGGAAAATGCCCTTCTTTACCAAAAAAAAGAACCTTGGCTTGGAAACAAGGTTTCTTTTCCCCCAGTGTGATTGTGTGTTGATGTGTGTTAGTGCATGTGTGAACACATGTGAGAGGAATTATTCAGATCCAGTATAGGCAAGGTCAGCAGTAATTACGTACTGTCCCATGCGAGATGGTCAAATAACCGTTCTTCACCGTGCATTTTCTCTTCTGCCATACTTTCCGAAGCCTAGAAAAATAAACGGTAAACATCACACCATCATCCACAAGAGATTCAACTTACCCATCTTAAATTGTGTGTTTTTATGCCTTGCATTGTTTTGGTTTTCTGTTATGTACTAAACATTGCTGTTCCAAATTCAGGTGAGGCCTTTTCGAAATTACAAAAGTGGCTTGTGATAGTCTTGGAAGTCTTTAATTTTCCACCAAAAGTGTGTACAACTTCTGGTACATTGTCTGTAACCTTCACAGATTTCAATACAATATAAATTATGCAGCACTGGCTTTAGTTGTTGTAACGAACATGCATTAAATCATTTCATGGCATTTTAATGAGTGATCTGTTATGTGATGTCCAAATATGATTACCCATCACTTTTCTTGTAAAGGTTTCCGCTGCGCTCTGTCCCATGTTCCTTGTTTCCCTGTGGCTGGTGTAGACTGTATGTGGCGCTTTGTCTAACCTGTGAGTCCTATGAAAACAGAAAAGATATATAAGTGCATAACTGGCAAGTATATGTAATAGCAGTAAAACACTGGACACGTCACCTGTGGACTTTTTTGTAGCTTAGTCACAGTGTTGTTACTCCAATGAGGAAATGGGAGCACTGGGCTTCTTCAAGTGTCCCTAGAGAGCTGAGCTCATTTTGAAATGCACTGCTGTGGAACACAAGGCTCTGAGCCAGTAATGAGAATGCTTCCATTTTAATACTAATGTTGTTTTTGAGTTGAGTGAAAGCCAAAATGAGTTGTATTCTGATGGTGTACTTTGAAAAGCTTGGCTTAAACATAGTGTCACCTCACTCAGGTTTGGACAAGAATTTTGGCTTAAGAAATCTGGCAATCATGATGATACAATTTAGACTGCATTGTGGTTTATAAACAATGTAAGTAAAATGTACATGTATGATCTGATGGCGGAAAGTGCATACCAAAAAGACACTTACTCTCCTAGACTTCGTTGCCAAAGGACGGTAGCATTAAAGAAGACAAGAGAACATTCTTAAGACAGGTTACACACATATGTTTCACACTAAATGCTGCAATACTGTAAACAACACTTTTATAAGGGGACGCACCAATATTGGAACTTTGAATCCAATGGTACTGATAACTTATAATTATTTTTTGTTTTATACAACCAATATGCCTTTTTTATACATTTTAATTTACAAATAAAAACTCTGCTGCTTACCAAATAAATGATTAAATAAATGGATATGAAATAAAGATTTGAGTTAAGGCTTCACAAGTATGACAAAAATGTATCATTGTTCTTTTGGGTTGATCAACTTCAAGCTGTATTCTTAATGTCGCTTACATATCCAAAACAAGCTCCGAACTGCGTTCCTGAATTACTTTATTGGTATGTTATGCATCAGTTAATAAAGGCTATTTGCCTCTGTCAAGTTCACACTGTTCACAGAAGTACAGCTGCAAGAATAAAATAAGTGAAACCTTTGGAATTAGCTGGTTTTCTGCATCAAATGGTCATAAAATGTGATCTCATCTTCAGGAAAGTCACGTGTATAGACAAAAACAATGTGCTTAAGCTAACAACACACAAACAAAATAATATTTATTGAAAACATCCTATTAATCATTCACAGAGCTTTGGAAAAATTATGTGAACCCTTAGATTTAATACTTGGTCAATCTTCCTTTGGCAGCAATAACCTCAACCAAGCTTTTCCAGGAGCTGCAGATTAGACTTCCCAAACAATTCCCTTAGTTTCATCATTCCACAATACATTTTCTCATTAGCATTGTGGAGTGTCAAGGTGGTCTTTGGCAAACTTCAGGTGCACAGCAATGTTTTTGTTGGAATGCAGTAGTTTCATTCGAAGTGTCCCGCCAAGGACACCATGCCTATTTAATGTTTTTTGTACAGAAGACTTATGAACAGAGATGTTACCCAGTTCCAATGATTCCTTCAAGTCTTAAGCTGTCACTATTTTTTATTTTTATTTGACCTGAGTGATCATTCTGCAGTGTGCCGTTTGAGTCATATTGGCTAGACAGCCACGTCTAGGGAGAGTAGCCACAGTACTAAATCTTTTGTTGACTTTATTAGCCTAGGGTGTAACAGTTAAAGGATGGCATCTTGCTCTCCCTGCTGAACATCTTATTCAATGCTGGCCATGCCCTCCTATTTGTCACACTCCTACCCTGCCCGATTCATACCCCCGTCTGGTCCACAGATGGGGGTATAGATGGCTGTTGTGGATTTTCTCTCCAAAAATGGGGCGATGTGGTGGTGGAGGCTTGGTTTAGCGGCGGTTTGTGAATGCAGAGAGAGATCAGGAGATGAGAATGGTAAGTTGCGCTAATAAGCTAAATGTTTGAGTTATTGTGGAAATAAAATACCTTTTTGAGTTTAATTTCACCATCTCCCGCTTCCTCCTTGCACATCATCCTCAGAACATTGTTACAGTATGCTAAAGACTTTACTGCAGCATTCAGCTTTCACGACAACATCTACGCATTGGAGAGTTATTTGTTTGCATTTATTCATTCACATTTCATTAGAGATAATTATCATTTGTGAGTATTTTTTAAACATATGCATAGACGTTATAAGCGAGCATCATTAGACCGCATATTCCAAAAATTGTGACTTAAAAAAACTGTTAAGACTCTAAACCTGTGATTTCTGGCCCATATTTTCTGTTTTTCACAAAGATTATCCAATGTTAATTAATTAATTTATATGCATACCATTGTGTCATATCATGTTATATTCTCCTGACAATAAAAACAAAACAAAAAGTGAACAGAATCATTATTTACAGGAGTAGAATGCTTGTCAAATTAAATATTATAAAATATTTTCCATTACATGAATTAAGGTGGACTTTAGTATCACATTGTTTGTATAATATTTGTCTCAATACATGCATTAAGAGTTTTACGTAATAACCAGAAACGCTATGCAGTTCAAACCTGTAGGTTACAAGATTTGTTATTCATTATCTGTCGTAGTGTTTTATTAGTAGTTAATATGTGCTATTAACCAATGTTACACAATGTTAAACCAATTTTATGAAGAGAATATTTGCATTCATATGTAACTCCAATAGCCTAATAGCAACAGAAATACACAACAAAGTGTGTTGAGAGTGTCGCTCCAATGGCATGGAGTGTAACATTGGTGTACCGGTGTCTGTACGACCAGTTTCTGTACGATTCTGATTTTTCCCCTTCTGTTTCTTGACTCCACTCTTAATATTTTCTTTATTACTATTTATAATAAATAACAAATTATATAAAAGGTAGTTTTACTATAGTAATATTGTAGTAACCATGATTCTTTTGACAGAAAACACAAATTTTATGATATTAACAATGGTGTTACTACAGTATTATGTTGATTATATAGTAACTATGTTTAAATTTGAGGTTACAATTATTTTACTACAAAATACCATGGTGAAACTATGGTTATATTATCTGCAGGGGATGTCAGGACAGATCCGTGTTCCAATCGGCTTATTGCAGTATTTAGGAATTTAAACCCTTTTTAACCCTTTTTATAGAGACATTTTCTCAGAAACTTTTTTAACAGACATCATATGCTTCAGCAATTCACACCTTAACACGAAGCGGGGAGGTTTGAGATGAAAAAGTTGCAGTGGGGTCTCACATGCTGCCAAGCAAGAGCATGATTGATTGAATTATTCATTCTGGCAGTTTGTTATTCATTAAATTACTGATTGATTTTACAACATTTATAATTATATTTCGGAGCAGCGTTTCGATGAGAAAAAGATGTTAGATTTCATACAATGTCATAATCTGACAAGACCAACATATTGCAAAATTGAAGCACAAGTAAACATCATATTGTGTATGTGAAGTACAAGTTAATATTGCATTAACATTGCTTGAAAATGTGCACATTTCACACCAAATAAAGAAACCTAATTTGAACATAAACAAGTGTTATCGCCGCCTAAAAGTTCAAACTGATGCCGTGTTAAATTGCACTGAAAATATTGTTTTTGAACCAGATCAAATCTCCTGCTTCTTTAAGCTTTTTTTTGTTGTTGTCATCCTGCCATTCGCGCTAATTATAACACTTCTTTTCATCTCTAAAAGGGTCCCAACATTATGTCGTAAGTTTATTCAAAACTCAGCCCCAGTTAAAACATAACACCGTAGAATAGACAGAACCCCCACTATCACAGCACGGTGGTAGGCATGATAAAAACAAAACAACAAACACACCAAAAACTGTAAAACATTTGGAAATAAAGTGAACCAAGGAGAACATATCTTGCTCAGACATCATGTTCGTTATTTACACGCATCACAGGGCTCATTGTCTCGGTTCGCTTGGCTGCGGCTTGCCTTGCGTAATACAATTTGACAAAAAGCAATAATGTTCCAGACTATTGTGAACAAAACTCACGTAATTGTAGGCTACTATATAATGTAATAAAGTTGAATAAACTTTATCCCGTAATCATGAACACTGCCACACTATGCGACTGTATCGCCAATGATCTTACCTTTAAAACACAATCGTGGCGACAAACATAAGTTAAATATACACAGTATAATATGAACAAATGACCAACAATGATCTTACAGGACACAGTGTCAGTGCCAGCCACAGCGCAAAATTGCTTTTTATGAATCTGCTGGATGTAGTTTACTTTCTATATTTATCCAAACAGACATTAAGATAAGTGCAGCTGGTTTCAAACTCATGATTAGCAGGAAAAGACAGTATCAGATGACACGAACGCACAGCCCCTGAGCTATCAATCCACAAGTGACTTTCAAAGAACATCAGTTTTTAACTACTCCAAACCAAACACTGTAACTTTAATGGATACTATTAAAAACAACAAAATAAGCACACACATACACACAAAAACACACATTTGATGCAATATCAAATGAGCAAAAGTGTGATATGGCCCAATATCAGCACTGCTGTGATTCAGCCGTATCGGTAATCACAGCAGTGCTGATTTAGGGCCATATAGAACAATTGTGAGTGTGATATTGCTTATATACAACAGTTCAATGAACAAGTAAATAAATAATTTTTAGGAAAAACTGAATAGTCATAAAAAACGCATTTGCATGGAACTACTTTTTTACACTATGAATCAGAATCTGACATTGCTAGTTCAAACCAAATGTTGCATCCAAGCCTTTGTTAGTAATTCAAAAATGTCACTTTAGAACTAGTAACAAGGCTTGGGCTATTTCTAACAAGTTAATGGATAAACAAGGATATGTGTGTGTGTGTGTGTGTGTGTGTGTGTGTACACGGTTGTATATACACACTGGCGGCCAAACGTTTGGAATAATGTACAGATTTTGCGCTTACGAAAATAACTTGACTGTCAGGACTAAGGAAGGGTTAAACTTTGTGAATGGTGCAGAGGTATTTGAGTGTGGAATCTGATTTGAGAAAAGACTAACCTCCTTCTGTTCAACCTGTAGAGCAGTCTTCAGGACGTCCCGTAACTGGGTAAGCTGCCTGCGCTCTTCATCCTGTACACGTTTAATCTGAAGGAGAGAAGAGAGTCAGCGAGGAGAAAAATCTGCTTTATGGATGTAGAAAAGCCATGTGTAAAATCTATGTTACAATCCTGTACCCAGTAAGTGCTTCATCTATGATGATTCTTCTTTATTTACCATTAGACATTATATGTCATACACAAAAAGTACCATGGTCTCACAATGTTGTTTAAACAGATACCATAGTAATACCATAAAGAACCTTGAAGTAGCTTAGAATACTACATAAATAGCATGGTACACAAATATCGTATCTATTCAGTATATGGTATTGTCATCAGATACCATCAGTACCATAGTAACCATCAATTTACCACAGTAAATTTTTGTTATATGAAGCTATGCATAATCAGCATAGCTTTTAATTATGCTAAAACTCCCTAACATAAGAGTTCGAGTGTCTCACCGAGTGTAAATCTGTGGCCAGTTTCTCTATTGAGGGCTTTAGGTTGTCCACTGCTTTGAGGCCATCCTGAAAGAAGCTAAGAGAAGGCGGCATTACATAATTTACATTCAGTATGTACAAGCATCTATATATCATGCTGTTCTTCTAAAATATAATGGCTGGATCTCAAAACCTAGTGAGCAGCCTACAGTATTTTTGGGCATTGCAGGCGTGTTTCGTTTAGACAAACACTCTAGGTAGGAGGCTCACTAGGGTTTTGAGAAAGCTATTGTTTTAAAATGAATGCTTAAGAGGTGTTGCCAGACTTACTTGCACTGAGCGTGAAAGTATTTGATGAGATTCTGGAGAAGGTCAACACCCTTCTTAACCTTGATTTCATTGACTTTGAGGAGGTACTGTAACAAAACATTGGAGGAGACTGAAACAAACAAGCTACAGAGGAACTTCTTTGCAATTAAAGTGACATTTCAGCATTCTCCTCTTACCTCACACATTTGAAGCTGAAAGAAACGCCGCTCCTTCTCCATTTCTTCGGCTATCTCCGCTCCACTGATCTCTGTCCGGATCATTCCATGCTGTCGAGCATGCTCTTTTTTCTCTTTCTCTATTTTGGAACTGCATGAAACACAGACAGACCACCTTAAAAATTCTTCCAAGTGAACACACATACACACGCACAGGAAACACAAGCTCTTCCACTCATGCAACAGGGCATTCTTTTCCATATGCTCCAGCGCATATTGTACCCCATGTTAAGGATGCAGCATTTCCTCTGTGGCGAAGGAGGGCTGCTCTCACACATAGGATTCCAGAGAGAGCCTCATGCATTTAGTTTAGGCCTTTTGGGCTTCAAGTTCCATCAGCCTATCATGAAGCAGGCTAACAACTGGCCGTTTCTGGAACCATTGGTGTCAGTATTTGAAGCCTAGCAGAAGGGTTTGTGATAAGGAGATGGCATTCTTAAAACAAACATTTTTAATGAGTGGGAAAGAAGAGATAAGCGAAAGAGTGTTCAAAAAGGCATCAAGCGATAATTAAAGTGCTGTGTTAGCATGTGAAGCAGTCCCTGACAACGTTTCAGGTTTCTGTATTAGGCAATACAGCCATTTAGTTAGAACGTAAATTTTTAGGCAAACCGGGAATGCTAATTTGCAATGGGTACCTTCAAGAATTTCGAATGGGATTTTAGAATAGTGGTTTAAAAAGTACTGTAAAATAAGGTCTGTGATTAACATCACAGTAACAGACTTTCATATTTTGTTCTACAACATAAATTACACACAGCCATACCTTAAACATGAATTTTGAAATTGCTAACAAGTTCTATATACAGTAAGGACTACAATGGTTGTCAACTTAATTAATTCAACATTAGTCAAGCACGTAAATTCACATTTGTTTGACAAATATTATTGAAGGAACAAATGGCTCTAAAATGGTCATTCTATTCTGAACTACAAACTGAACAGCTGTACAGGGACTGGACAGCCTTTCTCATGCCAACATATCACTTCCTCTGGACACTTTAAAGAACAGTCCACCATTTTCAGTGAAAAGATTGCTGAAGCAATAATGCCATTCAAAATGTCCATAGCAAAATTGATTTTTAGATAACATATAAACCATTGAAGACTCTGAAGTTGTTAAATGATGGTATAAGCTGTAAGTTGTGCTTTATATATCACAACAGTCCCTGCCCACTCTTAAAGTCTGCTTTGTTCTGAAAGTATTTTTCCATAAATTTAGTTTTTCATAGGGATTTCATAAAGTCCTTCATAAAAAGAGCCATAAACCAAACCGACCAGCTCCGAAGTGAATCACAACATTACAAACTTTGATTTGAAGCAAAAAATTAAACATCTATACACAACAACAACAACAACCACCATTCGCCACTAAGTGGCGGTGACATCACCACAACGCTTGTGCCAGGTTATGTGCACAATAAGGCCACGTGAAGTGTTGAATGCTCGCTGGCAGGTCGTAATGGGACAGATCCAACAGGTGACATGGGTCGACTGACTGAGATGACTGGCTGATGCACCACCTGTGCCCCCTAATGTGCCAACTTGCTGTGCTTTAGCCACACGGCGCTCTGCTCGTTGTTGTTGTAGGGCGACTGCCTCCAACTGGCCAGCAGCGTCCTTCACAAGCCTCCTTCAAAGAGGCCGACCTTGACACTGCTGGTACCAGTCATCGACAAGTCCACTCAGCTCCACATCCTCCTGTACCACATCACTCCATCTCTTCTCCAGCCTGTGCTGCGCCCGCTTAGCCCCCTCTATCTGGCCGAACAAAAGCCGTTTAGGCATGCGGTGGCTGGGCATGCGGGCTACATGACCCAGCAAACGCAACCTTGCCTGCCGGAAGAGCTCACCGGTGGGAGCTCACCTTTGTCCACATCTTTCAAAGATTTGTGAGCTCCTCACACAATCCAGCCTGGTTAAACCCAGGATGGATCTTAGGCAGGCCAGCCTAAATGTTTCTAACCGGTGTAGATGTTCCATTAGGGGGGTCCACGTTTCGCAAGCATAGAGAAGGGAGGGAATGACTGTGGCCGAGAATACCTGAAGCTTTGTGCGGAGCGACAACCGATGAAAAGATAATGCCGCTCGACTGATTCGGAGTGAGACCTCTGCTGTCAAACCGGAGCTGGTCATAAGCACACTTCCCAGGTATGGAAAACACTTCACTCTCTCCACAACTGCCCCATAACCAATTGGGAGCTGTGGGGGTGGAGTATCCGATGGTACATAATACCCAGGCAGGTGCTTAGTTTTGGCTGGGCTGATGCTAAGGCCCCATCTCTAAGTGGCAAGCTCCAGGTTCATCAGCAGCGCCTCCAACTCTCCACTGAGTGAGCTGCAATCACCAGATCATCAGCATACATAATGTGGTTGACCAATAGGGAGCCATCCCTTGACTGCACCCGGGCATTGATCAACCTCCCATTATATCTGTACCAGATGGAAATTCCTCCGGTACAGCAATCGAAGGCTTCACAAACCACATGGTCGAAATAGATATTAAATAATGTGGGTGCCAGAGGACATCCCTGTCACACTCCAAGGTGAACAGGGAATGGCTCCGACTCCCGACCACGTACTTTTACCCAGGCCCGCTTGCCATCATGAAGGTCCTTAATGATCGTGAGCAGCGGGTCTGGGACTCCGAAAGCACGAAGAACAACCCAGAGCTCAGGCCTAGTGATGGTATCATAGGCCTTGACCAGGTCAATAAAGCAGAGATGTAGGTCTTGCTGGAATTCCCTACACCTCTGCTGTAGCAGACGGACAGAGAATATGGCATCTGTGCAAGACCACCCCTTCCTGAAACCACACTGGGGCTCCGCAAGTCTCTCCTCAGCGTGCCTGGCAAGGCAATGTTGAATAATCCTTGCCAGGACCTTTCCCAGCACACTGAGGAGTGAGATGCCCCTATAGTTGTTACAATCTGTGCGGTCCCCCTTTTTAAAGAGAGGAACCACCAGGGCATCCTTCCAATCCTGCGGAACCCACCCAGTGGTCCAGACTGTTGTTATGATGTCAAGTAGGGCAGTCTGTGCAGAAACACCACCCTCCCTCAGCATTTCGCTTGGGAGATAATCTCTGCCCGGTGCCTTTCCTGGTCTCAGGCTCTGGATCGCCTTCAGTCCTTCCTCCAAAAATGGCACCTCAGCCAGCCACCCACAGGGAGTGACTTCTTCCTCCAATATTTGTGGCACCGCAGCCCCAGCAGGGTCATCCCCACTTTGTCCCACAATGTTTTCCAGGCTCATAGGAGTGGGGGATGATGCCAACCCCAGCTGCAAGCGATGCTGAAATTCTCACTTGCAACTTTCATCAGCTAGCCTAGACCAGGCCACTATGGGTTTGAAAGGGGTCCAGGGTTTACACCCACCACCGGAGTGGAAGAATGACAGGCACATCTTACAGATGACAAGTCGATGGTCAGTGGGCAGATCATCTCCATGGTAGGTCCTGGTGTCAAGGACATGGGCCCGCATCCGCTGTTCCGTCACTATGTAGTCCAGCAGATGTTCTTGCTTGGACCCGGCATGCATCCATGTTGTTGTGTGGATGCGCCGATGCTGGAATAGTGAGTTGGTAATTACAAGCCCGTGGGCTGCACAAAAATCTAACAGCCTCCTGCCGTTGTTATTGAGCTGATCAGGCCCATGTCTTCCAATCACTCCTGACCAGGTGCTAGCATCATGACCAACTCGGGCATTGAAATCACCCAACATGATGATTCTATCCCGAGGGGCCACTTTAGCCAACACCTGTGACAGGAGGTCATAGAAGGCATCTGACTCATCGGCCTTTCCCGCATCCCTCCACAGATGTTCGTATTCGGTGGGGGGCATAAATAACCACGACCACCACTCCTTGCCTCTGGTTGATGGGAAGGCGAAACCAAAGTAACCTGGGGCTCACAGCTTCCCACACCTCACCGCCACGCTCCCATGCTGTCTTCATTCTTTTGTTCAGAAGAAGAACCACTCCCTGTTGTTTGGCAGTCACCTGCCCCGAGTAGAGGACAGTCCACCCCTCATTGTGGCAAGAGCGAGAGCCGGTCCACCGGACCTCCTGAACACCACAGAGATCCAGGCGGTACCGTTCCAGCTCCAGACAGAGGAGTGGCAGCCTCTCCTCCACTGTGAGTGTTCGAACGTTCCACATGGCCATCCGTAGCGGCTTTTTGTTGTTTCTGGAGGAGCCCCGAGGGTGAGGATTCAGTCTCCTGGCTCTGCCTGATGGAGTTTGGCCAGGAGACATCATAGACGCCTGTCCCTCCAGGGCCTCTGGCACTAACTTACTTAAAGATTGAATTTGTGGTTTAGTGGTAATCAGTTGAAGGTAGAGGGGTTACCAGCCCCTTGCACCCATCCAGAGCTCCAATTTGGCCGCTGTGGTGGCTACAAAGCGCCATGACAGATTGGTGAGGGAACAGTCTTTATTGCCCCTCCCCCCATGGCGCTGCCCACGACGTTGCCCGTCCGGCACCACAAGGAGGTAGGGGGTTGTTTTGTTGGGCGAGGTTTAGGACTGTGGCTCATGTAACTGCAATGGCAGTTTTGGGCACACGGTCCAGATCTCCTCAGAAACCCTGGCTGATGGAGGTGGTGTTCAGGCTGGCTGAGAAAAAGCAACAGGCCCACTCTCATCGTCAACAGCATCTCACATCAGAGAATGAGGAGGCTTACCGCAGCCTTCACTCGGAGGTTCAGACAGCCGTGAAGCGCTGCAAGGATGATTGGTGGTCGCGTATTGCTGAGGAGATGGAGTCTGCCTCAATGGCCCACGATCACAAATCACTCTTTAATTCTATCAAAAAAGTTACTTGCAGCGCCACACCTATTACCATCATTAGGGGAAAGAACGGTGATCCAATCTCCGACCCCCAGAAACAGGTTTGCAGATTTGCTGAGCATTTCTGTGACACACACACACACACACACACATTCAACACCTGTGGTTGCTAGTGTGCAATCGTATTTTAGAGCGCCTTGTGTCCAATGTTCCATTTGTATGTCTGCACTACATAGGTGTCGGTTATCATGTGTATTGGATAGAACAGATGCTAAAATAATTTTTAAAAGTTTTTTTTTTAAAAACGTCCCATCTCTATGATGTGCATCATCACATTTTTGAACCACAATGCATCGTACCATGATACACCCCTACTACATAGTATTAGTTCATATGGAACGTTGTACCATTTACGAACGCATTTCAGAAAGAAGTGCTGTTTTCTGATAACAAATTAAAGAGGAAAAAAAAAAACATAGAATGATTTGATCTGACTATATCTTATGCTACATTCCATTCACAATGCTTTATCAGAAGCGTAGTTCATTAATTCACCCATACACAAAAAGTACTTCTTTGCTTTGTATCAAGTGTAATGTTGTGATTGGTCTCTGAGCTGGTTGATTTGGTTTAGAAAGGCTTAGAGTTCATCGTTGAATAGTTTTCTGAAATGCCTATTGAGTGGATCAAATACATAAAAAATTGCGCATTTACTGTAGAGCCCTACATCAAACTATTTAACGAAAGAGAAAAATGGAATACAGGCTCAGTGGTTAAGGCTCTGGGTTACTGACCGAAAGGTTGGGGGTTCAAGCCCCAGCACCGTCAAGATACCACTGTTGGGCCCTTGAGCAAGGCCCTTGACCCTACCTGCTCCAGAGGTGCTGTTTCATAGCTGACCCTGTGCTCTGACCCCAGCTTAGTTGGGATAAGTGAAAACAACTCCATTTCATTGGCTCTGTACTTTGCACAATCACAATAAAGTTCAATCTTAATCTTAAATAAATGGTGGAGTGTTGCTTTCATTTCAGGAAAAAAAACAAATAAATAAATGAATCGTGATTTGATTTTTTTCTTCTGCACACCTAGTCTCATGAGTCTCATCTCTCTCTTTATTATACAAACACAGCAAGGTCTTTACCATATTCATAAGCAGGATATTTGGCAGACAATTATAAAAGCTGCTGCACAAACTGCACTTTGCCAGAAAGCTGGAAGCTTTGCACAGACATAGAGACCAAAGAGAACTCAAACTTTAGCGTTGGCGATGATGAAAACCAGTTTAATGGAGTCAGGGCCAGGGTCGCATTAGAAGAGGGTTTCATTTCCTTCCGTCTGGAAACATGAAGGTATTTGTCACAAACTAATACCGGAGATTATATCCGGTTGGGGTGTGTTGGGAAATATGAGGATATGAAGCATGTATTTGACTGCCGATGATAAAAAACAACAATGATATTAAAAAAGACAAGACTATCAAAAACATCCGGCTTTTACGCTAAATCAACTAGTCAAATGACATGTTGTAAGAAAATATATTACCCTTTCAGCAAATAATGTCCCTTGCAGCTTGGAAAATATATAAAAAGTGCTCTATAAATGTCATACATTTTTGCATGCAGAACAATCAGTGAGATAGGACAGGAATACAGGAAGTGAGGTGGAAAGAATGACAGCTCCTTATCCAGAGAGCTCATTTGACACACACACAAGACAATAGTCATCTTTTGCTCACAATTTATTAAATTCTCCAGAGTGAGTAATAAATAAGCATTCATCACCATGGATTGATGGCAGAGGAATCTTTTAAAATGTCTTACACTTTAGTCTCGTAGTCTTTCCAGGCTTTATCAAAGGGCTTCTTCAGATCCTGCGGAAGACACAGAGGATATTCATTAGACACACGTATGACTCAGCTTTCCACGTTGACATCCAGTTTCACCCAAATAACTAAGAAAAACAGGCCTGAGCAACAGCGTCATCTTACAGAGCCATATTTTTTAATTTTAAAAAATGAATCATCTTTTTTGTTTTAAATGAAAGTTTGTTATTTTGTGATTTACATCAGAGCTAGTTGGTTTGGTTCAACGCTTTTATGAAATCCCTATGGAAAAATTAATGGAAAGAATACTTCCAGACCCAAGATGGCTAAAAAAATGAAATAAAATGGGTGGGCAATGTTGCATGCTATGCTGGCCAAGTGGGAGGAGACCAACCACTTGAATTGGAGAAATCACAAAGCTCAATATGGCAGCAGTAGTAATTGACGTCCTTCTTTTCATTTAAGAGAGACAATCTGCTTTTTGATACAGGCATCTCCAATTTGTTTACACTGAAATGCATTTGTGGACCAGCCTGAAAAACAACGTTTTGAGCATGATTTTAGCTAAGGTGCATTGAAAGGTCATCGGCAAATGAGGTCAAATTTGACTTTTGAGTTCAATGCACCCTAAAGGTCCTTTCGACAGAGTGTAACCAGCCAGTCAAATTGGAAACGCAGATTGTCACTAACTCTTGCCATATTTGTGAGCAATATGCCTCTAACATTCCATGTATGGTCAGTGAGCACGATGTCTGATGCTGAGACTAGCAAAAGGGTGACAACCTAAGAGTCATGTCACAAAATTACCACTGCCAAACTTGGTACATGTCACACATCAAAGAAATTAATTATGTTGTGCTTCTAAAGAAAGTACCCAATGTAATGCCAGAGCTTGCATTCAGTAATGGCATCATCTGAAAACTTTAGGGATATTCTCAGCTTACGTAAATAAAGTGTTTCAATGGAATTCAAGCAGTTCTACTGCAAGATTACACTATTAACAGCATCACTATGTGCTTATAGAGAGACTCCCTTAGCCTTTGAAAAACTAATGTATTTTGTCCGTTTACTTTTAAGCATCGAGGATCGTGAAAATAAATTCAGTGGTATTGAATACAAAAATCTTGGTAATGGGAGCGCACTCAAAAGATGATATCTGAAAAACCGCATATGAACGCACAAAACCTGATTGTCACCAATGGCAACCCTACCACAGTATTTCCAATAGCTCTTGAGGTTTGAATGAAAGAGATCTTCAGAGCTCTTTACAGGAAAGATCTCAATCACCCAAGGGCCCCTTTAGGGATTCAAAGAAAGACTATTCAGCAATCCAGACAATTAGCTCAAGAACATGGAACAGGGGGATTGGGAGAGAGAGAGAGAGAGAATGCACATTTTGACAGACATGGAAAACACTGTTTCCAGCTGCTTCATGTTGCTTTGACCTATAAATCATCATTCCTTACCACACTTCAACAGGAGACTTTTACAAGGTAAGTCACAATGGCGTCACCTGACTTCTGAAACCACAACATCTATCAGCCGGAGGGGTCTAAAAAAGCCGGATTGGGTGGGTTTCACAGTTCAGTGGTCCTGAACAGAGAACCAATGCTGACATCACTCTCTCTGCGGCTGACAGATCAGTCTACTGCAGCAAAGTCTGTGCAAGTGATTGAGCAGGGGATGCACAGGGCTCCAGACTAAAAAAAAAATGACTTAGGAGCTATTGGCACCTAAACTGAAACATTAAGGAGCCAAATGGCTGTTTTTAGTCTGCAAATCACAGAATCGCTCGATTTAGATTGATGTTCAGAAGCAAGAAAGAAAGCAGAAGGAAGACAATAAACAGAAGATATTATGAGAAGATAAGTTTGCATTCCCCTTTGTCTAATAAACGTTCACATACATAATTTATCCAAATATAAGGGATTAAAGATTTTCTTATTTAGTACTGCTCTTCAGAATCTATATTACAGATATTTACATAAAGTCTAGTATGCATATTGTAGTGTGTTATCTTCTTGAGCATCAATATATATCTGATTCAAACTGCTGCTAACTTGAGCTCCTGAGTTCAAACCGTCAGTACTTTTTGGGTGATTCATGAAAAAGACCCGGTTCAAAAGAGTCATATGTTCACGACTCTCGTGCTGGGATTGTTGTTGCGTGTGGTGAGCTCGTCATCACAACAGAACGGGTAAAAAGCGGCAGGAGATACACTGGTGCGCACTCACAAGATGATATCTGAAAAACCGCATATGAACGCACAAAACCCGATTGTCACCAATAGCAACTATATTTTGTATTATTCTTGCAATCAATTATTTTGGTCGCATTTGCAACAATTTTAGTCGCAATCTGAAGCCCTGATGTATCGTATGCAAAAACACACTGTATAACAATAGAGGCAGCTGAGGAAAAGATAGTGTGATAATCAAGTTAAGAGCTTTTGTCATGATGTCAGCTCATATGCAAGTCTGTTTCCATAGCTTCTGATTCTGCCTGCATAAGCACTTCCGGCACAATACGCATCTCAGTGTCAGGAAAGGGTCAGGATTTCTGTAATGTTACAAACACCTCTCATATGACATAAAAACAATGTTGAAAATAACATTCAACCAATATTTAGTCAACTGATTCAGTGTCTTGTGCATTTTGAGCAGAAATGCTTGTAAAGGCAAAATCTCATCCCCTTTTGACCCCAAAGCGATTCCACTGACTGAAAGAATTTGTTGTAGGTAATTTGTTTGGTACTTCATTAGAAAAATTATTTAAATTTTTTTATCAAGCTTAATCACCGGTTATGTTCAACTTGATGTCTATGGACATAGTCTTGATAACTTTGACACGTTCCTTGTGTATACACACAACAGAACAGAATTGAAGCTACAATAATTTGGTAATGCATACCTGTAAATTGCTCCAACTAGAACAGATGTCCTTGAAAAAGACAGACATTAAGGTGGCAACAACCCAGAGTATTCCTTTTAATATAAAAGCCTGTGATTCCAAAAACAGGTAACAAAAAGAATGACCTTGTAATGACACTAAAAGACATTTCATTTCAAAGATCCATTTGCTTAACAGGCTGACAGATTAATGAGGCACAAGTTCAGGTTAATGACTGGAATTCCAGCCCAAGAAGAGACCTGTAATCTCCATCCATTAGCACCAGTCCCCTACTGAGCTCAGAATCAAGTTCAATGCAGATGCAGACCGTTCTAAGACCATTAGCACTTCATAACTGCTGGTTACACAAGGCCGCTGCCTTCCTCCTCCCAATCACCTCAACAGGAAACTGATGCAAAGCAGGATTTATTTCTTCATCTGAGGTGGATCTATGATGCCTCAGCAAGGGTTTATGCCAGACCAGTCAGTCATTCATTTTAACCTAATTGTCACATCTTCTTGTCCTTCATGGTGCTTCTAATGTCATCAGAATTAACTAGATGTGTTTACAAGAGTGTTTGTGGTGTTTTTTCAAGTCGAAAGACCCCACCCCCATGATTCCAATTATATTTTGGTCCCCATTTGGCTCGGGTTCTTCCTACAATGTCTATAGGGCTGGGCGATATGGCCAAAATTGTTATCACGATAATCTTTTTCATATTGTTCAATATCGATATTTATCACTATATACATTTACACATTGCACTTTCTTTTTTTATTTCAAAGTTGATGGAAGAAAAGAAGAAACAGTAAATTCTATACAGTCAAAATAGTCTCCACAAATCTGCACAGGGGGTCCAGAGTCAGCCAAAGCAGTGGGGTCTGCGGGATTTTTACCAATTTTACCATCTTTTACCGTTTATCAATTGAAAATGTTAAAAGATCATCTGTTTGTTCTGAAGCACAGTGACAGCAGTCCAGTATTTGTTGGAATATTTTTACATTAAAATGAAATATTTTTTATATTTCTTTAGATTCAGATACCCAAGAATGGGGCATAGAAGCCCTCGTGACTGTGGAATGATGCTGAATGTGGGTTCAGGGGTGTCCCAAAAGAACATTTAGAAAATGTTTTTTTAAAAATTAAAAAAACCTTTGTATATGTTCATTAAAGTGAGAAACGAGTCTACCAACTAGTAATTAATTAATCTAATTAATCTAATTAATTTTCACAAAATTAGAACAGAAATTGATTAAAGAAAAAAGAGAAAAGATGTTTATTATTAAAGGCTCGTAACATGCTGATTAATAAAGATTTGGTCTAAAAGGTGCTTTGAAACCACGTTAACTCATGCGACGTTTCATGTCTACACACAAGCAGGGAAAAGAGCCAACACGTGCGGAGTGGGACAGGGTAGAAATGATGCATGTTTGGTGCTAGAGAACAATATTCAAGATTACAGCGCAGAAAGATCAGAGCTGTTGTCCACATCACTGTTGTTCTGTCGCACTCTTCACTAGAGACGATGAGAGGACGCAACCGTTGTCATGAAGTCTTGCGGATGGAATCAATCCGGTGTCTGACGTAGCCTAATCGTTAGCAAGGCAGCTAGCATTAGCAAGTTCATCCAGTCTGACACTATGTTACCACTGGCGCGTTGTGAGCGAAGCTGAGTGCGCTTTCAATTCATTCCTATGAAAGTCAAGCGTCATGCTCGCAAGGTGGATCGTAGGATTGGCAGCAGTGTGGAGCAAGCTCTCTCCTAGCGCCATGAGTGCCTTTGAGTGGATTTCGTCCGCCCCAGTGGAAAGGCAGCCTGAGGAAGCCGAACTGCTTGTGTTTTAGCGACACGCAGTAAATATAAAAAATTCCTCAAAAGCTTATCGTGAATTTTCTTTATCGTGATATATAGCGATATCGTTTTTATCGCCCAGCCCTAAACATCTATGGGATTTTTCTGCTTGTATCATTGTCTACTAGGCAAAGTAAAAATAAAAAAAAAAACATTAAGGACTAAGTATACCTTGGTTTTCAGCATGCCACCAGGTCTCATGCACAGTGCGCAAGACTCAAATGTATTCATTCAATTATATGTACATATTTGTACGTTTAGATATGTTGAAACATTTTTACGTATTTACAGCTTTCGAAACATAAAATATATTTGTATAAATTATTTTGTTTTAATGTTTTTAAATGTACAATAAAGTACATTTTTACTATTTTATAGATATTTTTGATCCCTTAACCCTACCCCTAAACATTACCAATCTTCAACAATATAAAAAAAACTTGACAGGCATATTAATATCAATAATTTTCAAAACGTCAATATATATACATTTGAGCTTTCAGAATTAATGCATTAATCGCATGTGATTCAAAAAAGTTTAACGCGTATATTTTTCTTAGTCACGATTAACACATTTACCGTTAAGACGCTCTGAGAGAATCATGAACGCAGCTTCACGATTTCTTTAGGAAAGCGGATAGTCACAGTCTATCGGCAGATTAATATTGTAGAGGATGAGATTAAGAGATTTAATGCCCATTGCAATGAATACTAAACCTATGGGGACTAAAGCCATCTTTACACAGCAAAGGTAGCACAGAAGCTGGATCTGAAGTGGCAATTAGGTGTATTTTCACAGAGCAGGAATCAATGCTTTTACACAATAGTTGCAAATGCATAATGATATGAGATTAATATTTTAAATGTAAAATTAAGAACTATAAAATGAAGGAAAATATGAATAATTGTGGGACTAATTCTTTCAATAAGTCAACCTCCCAATTAGACTTTAGGTCATGTTTAATGTTACTTGAAAAGGTGACATTATATTGTGGAAGGCTTAATTTTAATAAAGCATATTGTTTTTTTTCTTTCCCATAACGGAAATAAATGTATTTTGTCCGAAAATTAAATAAATGTATATGGTGTAAAATTTCAGCATTTTAAAAATCTGTGATTAATCACAATTAACTACAAAAAACATGTGATTGTTAGCGATTAAAATTATTTATTGAATGACAGACCAAATATATATATTGTAGAGCCACTGATCTGACCCCCTAAGCCTAAACTTAACCCTAACCATGTCTTAACCATATAAAAAAATGTGAAGATGCAGATCAATTTAATATTAATTTATTCAGAAAAATGGCAAAAGACAGTACAAAAGTAGTCCAAATGATGATGTGATGCATTCAAAGTGCTACCAAGGCAAACAATATCTTTGGTGAGGTAGAGAGTGGAATTTAAGTTTTTAATCGTAGAAAAATCTTCTCCTGATCCTCTCCGTGAAGATGCAGTCATATCTCATTCAAACGAGCACATCACGAAATATGGCACAATTGGTAACTCACACGAGCACAAATAAGCATTCGACACATTGCTGTAAAACATGTGTAGTAAGTAATGCTTCTTGAGGTGGCAATTTTTACATTTTGAAATTATTGCGGGAGTTGACAGTTACGACCGCTACTGATGTTAAATTAAGTAAATGCGTTAAATAAATTTGATGGCATTATACATTTAATTAATCTCATTGATTATAAATGCAATAAAATTATCTGTTTAATTTAATATTCATGGATTAAATATGAATACGTAAACATTAGCACATCTCTTAGGGTGTGTTCACACTTGGCAGTTTTGGTTAGATTAAAACAAATTCTGGTGCGATTGCTCTGTTAGTGCGGTTCATCTGAACAAGTGTGAACGCTGCCATCCGAACCATGGTGCGCACCAAACAAGCGGGCCGAGACAGCCTGAATAGTGTGTCTCGGTCCGCTTCCAAACGAACTCTGGTGCGGTTCCATTGAAATATGAACGCAACATGGACCAAAGATGTCTGAATGGACCAAAAACAGGAAGTAATTTGCCTAATACTGACCTCAAGCATACCTGGTTCTTCTCATCATAGGAGCTATGTTGGCTCTACATTACAGTTTAGTACAGGCATCGAACTGCCATCAGCCGTCCTTGCAGCATGTCTTCATTTGTGTGTGCAACGTAGGAATTCCTGGTGCTGTTTTGACTCCTTTACACATTTTATTAGCTCTTCATTTGTTCTCAGCTTGTAAAAATACCCCCATATATACATATATAAATAAAACGAGCGCATTTCGCCAAGCAGCTAGCATCGTTTTGGATGATCGTCAAAAAATATACATCATAAAGCTGTCCAATAAATCAAATTTATGCCTTTTGTTTTGTATTGTTAGGCTCGGTTTTAAAAATGCCAGTATAAGCGTTAAGCAAACCAGGACTATATGTATCTTTTTTTTTTTTGGTTGGGACCAAGAGAACCAAACTACATGTGTGAACACACCCTTAATTTAATAAGTAAAATGCTTACGTTTTAGATGCTCTCGATATGTAAATATTGTATATTTCCCCATCTACCAAATGTACATTTGCTAGAACCACACTTTACATAGGAAAACATACAAATCAAGTTGATGCTAATTCAAGACACTAAGTCCCTAATCCTAAGAATAAGCAGTAATAGTGATTCTTGCCTTAGCATGTCTAGAGGTTTGTTGAAATCGCTAATATCAAGTGACTGACTAAAACCCCGTAAAAACAAACCCCTACAGTCTGACTGGTGGTGAGAGGCAGTGATGTTCTGAATACAACCTCATATGAAGAGGAACCAACCAAGATTAGGTCAGTCCAAACACGCAGAGTCCAATTAAGGCCCAATTAAAGCCTGTTAGTGGTCTCGCTGATGCAGTTAACTGTCCTTTCATCTTTACTAAGCATTTCAGGAATAACGTCATCCAAGCAGAGAGAGAGGCATCTCCAGGGAAACGAGACAGGGAGCTGAGCGAAGCGCCTCATTAAGAGTAAATCATATCAGGTCTCTCAAAAGAGCTCACAAGACAGAGTCACGTGATACAAGGAGGGTCAGTAGGTGACAGTAGACATTAATGAAAAGAGACAGACTGGAAGGACATTCTGAAAATCAGTTCAGTACAGAGCTGCCTTCCAACTGTCTTCCACTAAAGCATGCTCTTGTGAGCATATTAGGGACCTGGCCGATAAACGGATCCGATATTCACAATTTTCCAAATGATCAGAATCGTTATTTTGTCTGATCTGATTGGCGATAAATGTAAAAATGCGTTCCATTGTCTCTGATGTCGCCGCCTCTCTCTGAAAGGCTACTGCTTGTAGTCTGACTCAATTTACCATGCAGAGTATTATTGGATTGGTTAAATGTTACAAGTATGGCCAATCAACACTGTACTAGTATTCATGGGATAGAGGTGGGAAAAAGGAAAGCAGCAAGAGGAAGGACAAGCTGTTTTTAAAGTTAAGAATGCAGATACTGAAGTTGCAATACACATCACAATACTCTATGGCAGTGGTCACCAATTAGCGGGCCGCAAATTTGTTCCATCTGGACCACAATACATCATGACAAATGTTGCTCAATCTCACTGTTTCTACACTTTAGGTTAGAAAAGTGACAAAACAACAGGGCTGCGACAAGCGCTCCAGGCAATTGATAGCAATGATCTTCCAGCGCTATATTCTTTTTTTTTTCTCCCCAATTTGGAATGCCCAATTCCCAAAGCACTCTATGTCCTCGTGGTGGTATAGTGACTCACCTCAATCCGGATGGCGGAGGACGAATCTCAGTTGCCTCCACGTCTGAGACCGTCAATCCACACATCATCTTATGTGGATTGTTGAGTGCGTTACCGTGGAGACATAGCGCATGTGGAGGTTTCAAACCATCCACCCCGGCATCCAACTCACCATGCACCCCACTGAGAGCGAACCACATTATAGCGACCACGATGAGGTTACCCCATGTGACTCTACCCTCCCTAGCATCCGGGCCAATTTGGATGCTTGGGAAACGTGGCTGGAGTCACACAGCACACCCTGGGATTTGAACTTGTGAACTCCAGGGGTGGTAGTCAGCGTCTTTACTCACTAAGCTAAGCCCTTTCACGCTCTGCACACGTTGCCTCTCTCCACCAGCCCACGATATGAGGCACTGCATAGTAGAGCTACAGCCACAGTTATTTTAACGACAGCAGACCATAGCGGAGAAATTGGATTCCGGCATCTTTCATTTTACAAAGTACTATTGCTGTGAACACGGAAATTTATAATAACTATTCCAAATAATTATCATTTCTTACAGTTATTAATCAGAATGCTATGAAATTAACACATTATTGTATGGACTTTTGGTGGGATGGAAATTCAATTTTTTTAAATGTCAAGACCTCTTGGAAATGTAATTGAATACCCCTGCTCCATGCTGAAGTTGCAATAAACATCACAATCTTTAAAATCCATTTCAAGAGAAAAGAAATGCTGATTGGAACTCACTCCACTTTATGTTTGAAAAACAATGTTGATATGTTCTTTTCCAGTATTTTTCAAAAGATAATATTCAAATGTCCTGTTTTGCAGTATTTATTTAAACATGTTAATAGGCATTTAAATTACATTTTGTGTTAGTGTAAATTTTGACACAAACACTTTTTTTACTGCAAATGTATATCGGCCCCAAATATCGATTATACTCCTTGATTACTAATAATCGTTATTGGTTTGGGCCCTGAAAAAACATATCGGTTGACCCCAAGAGCATATGCACATGCACGGACAGTGGTCTAAGGCTTGTACTGGACTTTCTACTATATACCGGTATATTAGATAAAAAAAATATTGGGTAACATTACTTTCTAAGTTGCAAGTTACATTACTGATAAAACAGACAAAAAAAACATCCCAATAACTTTCAGTGTGATCAGACTCTGAACTCATTTGGTCCCCGGCCATGCAAGGCATCACCCAAGCATTCCTTTTTGCTTAATTGTCTAAAACATGTATCTAGCCTAATGCATTACCCCCAACACTGTCGACCAACTAAGGCCTGTGTGTGTGTCAAGATATTTTACCCATCCTTTATGTATTGGCTGAAGTGCATAAACTTGCAATAAAACTGAAAACCACTGATCAATAAGGCACTCGTATACTGCCAAAAAGCACAAAGAAACTGTTTATAGGCTTAAGGTAATGAACTTACCCCTTTAACCCCTTTTAGATCTCCCTTCAGCAGACTGTCCAATGGGAAGGTTATGATGTTATTCATGTTCTGAAACTAGAGAGTGAAGGCAACGCATAAGACAAATCTCTTCTTTTCTCCCCAGTGCTGTCATTATATTCATATCTGTGATATATATAATTATATTCATAATTATAATCATATCTGTGCTGCAAAATAAATACATAACGGCAGACAGGAAACAAAGTACTCTGTGAGTGTGAGATGGTTTAAGTAAAGTATTCATGCAAGCATGATGTTAGGGGAATTATTCATTGTCTTTGCAAAAACTGGTGACAAAATACCCCCAAACTACAAATGACCAATGACTAAGGATCTTTTTAGCACATAAATGGCTTGGACATAAGCTGTTGAAATGCATTTGCACCTCATAAATATTGCGCACAAATCCCAAAATGTCCTCACCAGATTCTTGAAGAGGGCTGTGAGCTCCTTGGTGAAGACGGAGAACTTCAGGAAGGCTGATCCAAGGTCAGGGTCATCTCTATACACACAGTTCTCTCCAAACTTCTCCAGAGCTTGAGTGTACTGCTCCTCATTCTCCACATGAGCTAGAAACAGAGAAAAGTGGCAAAGCAGTCTATATCAAATTGTTTACAGAGGTCATGACATGAAGAATAAGATTTGCTTTGATATTTTGACATGTAAAATTTCATTGTACTTAAAAACATACTGCAAGTTTCAGAACTCAAAACGTCCTCCTCAATATAAAGAAAATATTTTAAACCAAGATGCAAAACCATCTCATTTGGATTTTCCCTACTTTCTGACAACACAGAGATGAATATATCAGCACATGACTGCCTCTACAGCAAGACATAAAACACCTATTTTTACACCATCGCACCCTTGGCGTGCCCACTGATGCTCAGTCAGAAAGGTGAAGAAGAAATAACAAGATTTCGTTTGGAGTGGAATTTGAATTGACTCAATTAAGTTTTTCATTTTGTAAATAAATGTATATCATTTTCAATGCAAAATCACTAAAGCAAGAATATTCACCGATCCCTCAGCTCAGGGGTTGCCAATATATATATATATATATATTGTGAAAACAAAACAAATGTATTCACGTGTTCATCAGTTTCCTGTGGAGTTTTTTTCTGCGATCAACCGGCCAATCAAAACTTGGTCGACCAAGACGCTTCTCATCAACTAACGTCTGGTCGACTATCAGGGGCAGCCCTACACAGGACACATTCTTGTGCCCATCTGGACACATTTGTTCTGCTCCATTCTATTTCTGCCACTGGCTGGGAGAACAGCATCTTGTCCAGAGTAAACAGAATTTGGAAGACGCAAGATTTCATACTTGTGAAGAACAGTGTCTTTTCTATAGCTTCTGTTGATGAATCACAACATCAGGAAAGAATGACTGAAGGTTAACAAATTTCCTGAACGCATCAGTGCAGGATATGTTTGAACGTCATGTTTCACCATGGATAAAATTGCTTGTGTTTAGAATATTTAATTGTGTATTGTATGTGTGTTCGGCTCATTTCAGCATGTATTATATGTGTTTTTGGCTCATATCATTGTTTATTGCTTGTGAACCAGTCACAGTATGATTCAAGCTTTGCATAGGGACTGTTATTGAAGGATGAGACAGCTAAAAGCTCTATTGGAACCGACCACAAACCATAAGTACACAATTCCATTCATGAACGTTTTAAATGTCATGACTGTTTGATATTTATAGTTTATGGTGCTGCTGTGCTTGAGTAAACAATTCGATACATTCAGATGCAATGTGTTGGGTGTGAGTTGTGTGTAAACACAAAAATTTGAATTCATACTTTAAAAAAAAAAAAAAACACAAAGTGGCTTCAAATGTTTGAGAGATGACTGTGTGCAATTTATTTTGTAGAACAAAAGGTCATCGTATCGTCATGTAATGTTTACCACAGACTTTATTTTAAACATAAGTTGTAAAACCACATTATAAAAAACATTAGACATTCTCGATGGACCCCATGGCGAAGTAGACTTCTGGGTTTGCCTACAAATCTAGTTTAGATCTGCATTGACAACAATAATTAAAGAAAATAATTATCAAGTTTATGCAGCTCTACACAAACATACAAGCCTCACATTCTTCTATAGAAAGCAAAAACAGAACATAGTCAGTTATCGAAAGGTCTGGAGCAGTCTTAATCAAAGTATCATGTGTTTGGCTCCTGTCTTATTATTCTTTCCTACTATTTGCTCAATTGTGTTGCCTTGCACTCCAACATTATCAGTTACACTCCTCCAAATCACATCAGTTGCACAGAGCCATGGGCACACACTGTCTATTTATTATTTTAAGGAGCCTTTTCCACACTCTGTCATTGTTATTGGATGGTGAGATAAAAAGATCCTGATAGAGCCTGATGGAACTATAAACAAATCTGAAAAATGCAGAACTTCCTCTTCATTCCAACTCCCAATCGTCATTCTCTCCTAAGTCAGGAGTACAAACCCTAGTTATGTTCCAAAGTCTGGAAAACAAGCATGTCATTTACTGGTTGCAGTGATGTTGCAAACCCTCCATAGATTGTCTGCAGGGAAAATGTGTAATTTACAAGTACAAACATGTTATAAAGTGTGGGGACGCCAATCAGTGTGGGAGCCAAACAAATGTGGGCTGTTTGCAATCAACACCTGAAGCTTCAAGACTCCCTTGTGTGTGACCCTTTTCCCACAACCAGCTAACATTAATAAGCAGCATTTCCTGCACTGCTATTCAGGAGTTGCACTGTATCGCTGCTGAATCTGCAGTGCCAGAGCACAGAATAAAATATATTTATTCTCTCAAAACTATTCTTGTTGTGAGCTCATGAATTGTGTATGTGACTAAGATACTGGGTGCTGCAAAATAAAATTGACAATAAAGGGGCGATATGGACGCAAAAATTACATCTCAATATTTTTCAGCTTATTGATGATACTCTATATACTGTATATGCAAATATATACACACTGATTAACCAAAACATTATGACCACCTGCCTAATATGATGTTGGTCCTCCACGTGCCACCAAAACAGCACCGACCCGCTGAGGCATGGAGTCTACAAGACACCTGAAGGTGTCCTGTGATATCTGGCACCAAGATATTAGAAGCAGATCCTTCAGGTCCAGTAAGTTGCGAGGTGGAGAAGCCGTGGATCGGACTTGTTGGTCCAGCACATCTTCTGAGATTGAGATCTGGGGAATTTGGAGGCCAGGGCAACACCTTGAACTCTTCATCGTGTTCATCAAACCATTTCCGAACAATGTGTGCCGTGTGGGAGGGCACATTATCCTACTGAACGAGGCCACTGCCATCATTGAAAACCATTGCCACGAAGGGGTGTACCTGGTCTGCAACAATGTTTAGGTAGGTGGCACATGTAAAATTGATGTCCACATGAATGGCAGAACACAGGGTTTCCCAGCAGAACATTGCCCAGAGCATCACATTCCCTCCAATGGCATGTCGTCTTCCCACAGAGCATCCTGATGCCATCACTTCCCCAGGTAAAGGTGCACATGTACACCCCCGTCCACATGATGTAAAAGAAAACAGAACTCATTGGACAAGATGACCTTCTACCAATGCTCCATGGTCCAACTCCAACACTCGCGTGTCCATTGGAGGTGCTTTTGACAGTGAACAGGGGTCATCATGGGCATTCTGACCGGTCTGCTGCGACACAGCCTCATATGCAGTAGGGTGCAATGCATTGTGTGTTGTGACACATTCCTCCCATAACCATCATTTATATTTTCTGTGACTTCTGCCACAGCAGACCTTCTGTCGGTTCAGACCAGATGGAATAGCCTTTGTTGCCCTAGCGCATTGATGAGCCCTGGGCGCCCAAAGCCATGCGCCGGTTTGTTCCTCCTCGGACCACTCTCGATAGGTACTCACCACTGCTGACCGAGAGCACTCCACAAGCCTTGCTGTTTCAGAGGTGCACTGACCCAGTTGTCTGGTCACAGTGACTTGGGCCAAATTGTTCAGGTCTTTACTCCAGCCCAGTTCTCCTGCATTAAACACATTAACTAAGAGAACTGATTGTTGAATGCACTGATACCACTTTTTCTCTTCCGATATCAGAAATCTCAGTATCGGCCGATACAGACACCAGTGTTGTTTTTTTGCATAATCAATTTTTAATATCTTTACATTATTGTGTGGAACTAATTGGGTGTACTCTTTAATATGTAAAGAAACACAAACCTCTAACTACACATTATTTCAGTATTTATAGCTGGATAATGTTGCAGAAAATGAACAGTAATTCCAGTATAAGTCATCAGTAGAAAAGAAGACGTTTTACTTTTTTTTTTTTTTTTTTTTGTATCTGGACTTACTTTTCAGATCTCTTTTTTGATCAACTTAGTTGTAAGATATCAGCTCACTTTTCATTCACACAATTATTGTTTGGAACCCATTAAACTTAAATATTATTATAAACAAATTATAATAATAATAATATATTATAATAGTAATATATCTCAATCGTGCACCATTTGTCACAGATCCACCGGTCTCTCTCTCTCTCTCTCACTCTCTCTCTCTGCCATCACAGCACTCACTCTCCCCTGAATTCTGATTACACAAACCTTTATTTCAGCTCGTATTTATTTCAACACATTAAAATGAGTTTAATGACTTTAATGAAGTGTAGGAAAACTTATATATATATTTGTTGGCATTAAAAAGCCAAGAATACTGGAAATTTTTAATTCATTAAATAAAAATAATGAAGCCATGTTTTCCACATATTTGTACAAAATGAACACAAGAAAGAATTATATTTATTCAATGTCATTTAGATGTACCAATACAACTAAATAGTAATTAAAAGCAATATTTACCTACATTTGTGAATGAACAGGGTGTGCAAAAACTGTAAAATTGTATTATCATACAATATAACACTTTATTATTATCATTATGAGGATTATATTTGTTTTGTACAGTATGAATATATTAGTCATATACTTCACAATCTGTAAGGTAAGAAAAACTTAAAACTGTGTTATTGTTGACTGGCTGTTCAAATGACAACACGTAGTTAAAAAGTTAATTTGCAGTAGCCTAATAAATGTAATTATCACACAATGCAATATTTTATTAACACAATATGCTGAAACAAATAGCATCGGTTATTGTTTAGCATGTTGTTAGGCCCAATTTCTTGGATGGAGTTGGTGCACCCCATTGCAAAAACAAATTTCTGTATGAAACACTGTTATCAGGCATTACTAACACAATTTCTTACAACAAAAACCTTCGACAAGAATAGCTTCATCCTCCCTCCTCCAAGCAGAATTTTTTTTTATGAGTCAATGCCCTATGATTAATAATACATAAGGTTTTTTGTTTATTCTCAAATGTAGCTTGTGAAAGTCTGTTTGAGAGGTTTCTCTTTAGGTGACCAATTGCCCCTAGATAGTAAGTACACAAAAGGACAGGAAGTGAGGTGGTGGTGTGCTATCACAAGAGCCAGTCCAGAACTGCGGCCCTGTCGCAACAACACAGATGAAAAACAAAAGGAAGACCTGAATACACACTCTAGTGAATGTGAGCACTCATGAAGCTGAGTAGACTTGGAATGATGCCCAGGTCACAACAACAGGGACGGTAATTAAATTCAGGCTAAAGCATAAAGTAAATGTAAAGGGTGTACGCTGAGGAGATTCTAGAGGACATGGACCATTCAAATGAAACAAGTCAGGTCCTTTTTTCCCTAAGCAGGAAAGCAAGGACAGGTTTTTCTTATCTTACACCGGCTTTTGCCATATGCCCTTTGCCTGTTTAGTTTGATGAATGACTACACCTGCCTCAATCAATGAACACTTGATATAAAAGATAAGACAAATAAGGTTTGTAAAAGTGCTAACCCTAGACTTTTTTAGCCCATATATTACCATTATACTGTATGTTTCTAATGTAGTAGCCAGGATTTAAATGTTAAAAATATAAGCTCTCTTACAAAATCTAATGAGATGCCTCACTGCCTAGAAAGGCAGCATCCTTACGAACATGGAACCTTAAGTGACTGATTTGAAATGCTCTACATAGGCAGCAACTCTCATAATGTCCCCTTACGTGAACCAACAGCAATGATTCCAATAGAAATTTGTTGTCGGCATGTTGCTAAGCTAACACTGTGACACGAAGCACAAAAATAAATAAATAAATAAAATAAAAAAATATTGGGTAAAAGTCCATTTTTATTCGATGGTGATATTGTAATCAATGCTTTGCAGTATTGAATAAAATCCAAAAATATTTAATTGTATAAAATCACATTTACCCCAACAACAAAAAAAAAAAAATCACCAAATGTTTTCCAGAATTTTGCAGCTCTTCCCCGGCAGTGGTGAACCTGCAGCAACCCTTTGGCAACAATGGACAATTTGCTGCAAGGTTGCCGCAAAACTCATTTGCATGTTAAAATTATCAGTGGCAAATTTGCGGCATGTTTGCATCAAATTTGCCATGAACTCTCAATTTTTGTTAGGCTAATCACATAAATCATCATTTCTCACGATTCCGCCATCTTGGATAAATGTTTTCGTTTGGCTTAGAACAATGCATTCTTGCACTGCCTTATGCACAAACGATCCACATCCACAGCTAAAAAGAAATAATAATATTTTCTAACGTCATTGGTTTTTAAAAAAAATATATATATAAATAATATGTTGCCCTCTGTAAACTACTGCAGTCTTTCATGTGAAACTAAAGTACTTTTTTGAAGTAGCTCTGGAAAAATGTCTGTTGTGTATTTGTGCTTTTTGTTTAAGTTTATTAAAAATATTATTTACGTTGACAAGCCGGTTCTCGCCTCCTCCTTGCCCATCTTAATACCGCGTTACACAGTGTTACAAGATAGCGGATTAATTTATCTTTTAGAAATCCACTTCACAAGACCAGAGACCCTATTGTTCCACTAAAGGATGAGTCAGCTCTCGCACCAGCCCTCCATAGCACTACTATCACATTCTCAGACAGGTTGAGCATTGAGAGCAATGGGAGAGCGTCTGATCAGGAGTTGAGAAGAACCTGCTCCTACAAACCCTGCTGCACAAAAATGACTCAAATCTCAAAACAGACTTCTCTGACTGATTGATAAATCAAAGCTTCAAAGTCTCAAAATAAAGTGTAACAGTGCCTACCCACTTTTTCGGCTGTATGGGTTCCAGAAATATTTTCCCAATTTTTTCCATAGGCTTGAGTGAATCACAATATTACAAACTTTGATTTAATGCAAAAACGTATTTGAAAATCAGACAAAAAAAAAGAAGAAAAAAAACATACAAGATTGTGTAAATAACATCTTTTTATTGAGATGAACTACGATCCCATGAAGCATTAAATTAAAGACATTTAAATGAAACGATGGAAATATTTAAACTATTGATTTAAGGTTGTTGATTAAAGCTGCACTACGTAACTTTGTGCTATCTAGAAACATCTGTGGTTGAAAGTTAAAATTGCATGCAATTTGAGGAAGAAATTTACGTGAATCGTGTTTCAGCACTGCTCTTCAGCTTTTGATTTCAGCTTACCTTTGAAAAAAAGCACTCCTATTTACATATTTTGAATTAATTATTTTTAATCTTATAGTCCTCTTCTGACACTACAATCAAAGCACTTTGATTAGGGTAGAGAATAGGGTATACCATTTCCAGTATATTTTATATGGTTATTTCATAGGTAATTGTGCAATTACACAACTCAAGGTGCTTACCTTATACCGGACTTTCCACATTGGAGAGGACATACTGTTTAAAATGGCGGAGGACAGTGCGGTTTCTATAGTGATCTACTCTTGCGCACTGGCTACCGCAAAATAGGGAGAAATACCCCCACTTGGATGCTATTTTTCCACTGAGAAAGTTGATCTTCAGAAAGCTGACAGCATCTCTGCTTGGGAGAGGCAACAGGTGATGGCACACTCTCACACTCACATACATCCTTGTTTATCCAAGAGATATCAGAGACAGCACAAGCCGTGATACTATTTCTGAAGAGACATTGAATTACTAACGGAGGTTTGGACGCATCATTTGGTTTGAACCAGCAACGGCAGATTCTGATCTGTCGCGTAAGAAAGTAGTTCCATGCACAAATACGTTTTTATGACTGTACTCAGTTTTTTCTAATTTTTGCATTTAATTGTTCATTGCACAGTTGTATACAAGTAATATCACACATGCAATCGTGCTATGTGTCATTAAATCAGCACTGCTGTTTTTATTTTGAGGTGAAATATCAATCAAACACACGTTTTCATGAGATTCACTGATATGTTTTGAGGTACCCTTGGACTTACTGTTGATTATCTAACTGCATATAGTGCTTTATGACTGCTTAACTATGAGATGGCATCTTGTAGTTTCCATTTCTGAAACACCAGTATATTTATTGTGCAGCGAAGGCCAACAAACACAGAAAAAAAAAAAAGTTTGATCCAAATCTTCTTAATTAACTTTAAATTCCATTCCCTGTGCTTATTATGTGGTTTCAGATAGTGAGCCCTGTGACCACAAGCAAGGCTCAGAACTCAGAGGAGGGGCTTGTCCATGTGAGTAAACCTTTAGTCATTTAAACACCCATGTATACGGCACACTGTAAACTTTAAAGGGTTGGTTTTAAAGAAAAACCCACTACCACAGGTAACAATCTACTTCTAGAGTTTTTCTAGGTCAAGCCGTAACCCTCACGCAGCTTTGCTTGTGGTTAAGAAATAAGTAGAGTTTGGAAGAAATTTGTCATTGATGATTATAACATGTTGACACATCAGAGTGGGGACATGACATGAACGTGTGTGATGGCAACATTGTAGCTCTGTTTCAAACCCAAGTCGGCACACTTGCTGTGCTGCACTTGCGTCTACATACGGGCTAACTTCAAAGACAGTATCCAAACTAAAATGGATATAGTATATAGTGGCACTTCATTATAACTGTTTTTCTATGTAAACATATGCTAGATAATCTATGCATCTCAAATGGTTTTAACCATGTCTTCTGAAGCAAAGCGATCGGTTTTGGGTGACAGACCAAAACTCCCCTTTCACTACAAATCTTGACATCTACTAAGCGCGATCATGATTTGAAGCTCGATTACACTTCCTTGCACTTGATGCATGCCCAGAGTGCGTGCACAGAAGAGCGATATATTCACAACACATCTCCATCAAAATATATTTTGTTTCTATTCCGCAAAATTTATGCAAGTTTACTGCATATATGGTAAGTAAATGAGAGAATGATCATTTTTGAGGGAACTAATGCTCTCCTCTTCTTCTTTCAGCTGCTCCCGTTAGGGGTCACCACAGTGGACCATCCATGATCTGTATATTTGACTTGGCATAGGTTTTACACAGGATGCCCTTCCTGACGTAATCCCCAGTGGCTGGGGGACTCTGGGTGAACTATTGCTTTAAAGCTATTAAATGTGTTAAAAGGGATAGTTCACCCAAAAATGAAAATTCAGTCATTGTTTAAACACCCCTGTGTTGTTATAATCCTTTATTACATTCTTTTTGTTGCTTAACACAAAGGGGGAGACAGGAATGTCATACAATGCCCGTTTATGGTGACTACCACTTCAAGCTTCAAAAGGAAACAAAAGTATAATTCAGAAGTCTAATAAATTGTCCCATGAGACTTACGATTTTTATGAAAGCATACGATTAGGTTTGGTGAGTAACAAACCAAAATCTAGTGTACTATTTCATGAAAATGTTCAGTGACAGTTAATTTCCTGTGCACCTTCATGATCAACAGAAAGCAACCATGCACGCAACCCCCTCGCTATATTGAGGTGTTCAAGCAAAAAATAGTTTTGTTTATCTAAAAAAAGGTCCTCCACAGCAATTGCAACAACAGACCACAACACAGCTGCACACAAAACAGAGAACAGAACTTACTAAACATGTCTGAAGAGTTTGTAGTTGAAGAATTGATGCACTTCTATGCCCAGCATTATTTTTTTTTATGGAGTACACAAAAATCAAAGAGAAACAGAGGAGGCTACAGGCAGCAAGTCAAACCATTTCCTAACCCTAGGGCAAACGACATGCGAAAAAGGTATATTTTCTATATTAATCAGAGTTTTTGTCCTAACCAGTAGTGATGAGCGATGGTACATTTTATCGATCGCTTGTTTTCTATTTTCTGAATCGTGTGGGTATCAGTCCACTGTGAACTGGTACCGGTCCAAAACCTTTCAAAAAAAACAAGGCTGGGCATAGAAATGCATCAATTATTCAACTACAAACCCTTCAGACATGTTTAATAAGTTCTGTTTGTCTTTTAGGGTGAACTATCCTTTTAATGTAGTGCAATTAATTTTATAAAAAATAACCAGCAATGTAATGAATCAGCCGCCAATATTTTTCTGCAAATTATTGACCAAATTATCATCACACAATCCAGAAATAATGATAGCCACAGAATGTAGAAGGGATGGCACTCTTAAGAACACGTAATATTTAATCACTAATAATTCTCATTCTCACATGAGGAAAAACCATCGTTACAGATATGATGGATGTTAAAGCAGCACTCACCTATAAATTATCGGGTAAAACCATCCAAAACACTTTGAAACCAGCAAACTTTCACTTCTTAGACATTGGTATGGTATCCATTAAGGCTAACCGATTGATTAAGATCGAAATAGCAATATAAACTTGCGCAATTATTGAAAGCTTAAAAACAGACTGCATTCAGCGCTTCAGTCAACATTGTGCAAGCCAGCGGCACCCTCTAGCGGTGTCTATCGCATTATTCATTATCCATAACACCACAACAGAACTTAAAAGGAAAATCCCTTTGGTAAATGTTTATTTTTCCATGATGTGGTTGACATTTCTATGGAATTGCCCAACATATGCATAATATGTATGAATTTGTGATGTTCTATTATATACAGTACAACCATGTAAAATGTAAGTTCTGTTGTTTTGAACTGCAAAAACAGAAGTACAAAATAATCTTTTTTCATATTAAGCTTGACATCTCATGATTTGTACACTCTTTAACTACATAGCCACTGCTTGTCATTTAGCAGAAGCTTTCATTCAAGGTTTCAATGGGCCTTTCAATAAATTACCCTTTGCACACCAGTGAAGATGACAGCCATCCTCTAGTGACTGCAGTAGGCATCTGTTACTGCGAAACGCTCATTGAGTGGCACTTCATGCCAGCTCAAGGAGTCATGATTAGCAAAACCCTCAAACTGGCCTTGGATGAGAACCAAACAGAGGAAAAAAAGATGCTCCAGTTCTGTCAGCGTTCTCTCCCTTCCTTCCATACTCATGGCCTTCTTCTCTCTGGACAGCCTACAGCTCTCCGTTTCCTAGACACTGATGGCTATGCATAAATAATACTGCATTGTCAGACAGAAGTGCTTGTTTCATGGGTTGAAGTGAGAAAGCTCTGATGTGTTGGGAGTGAGAGTTGATCTCTTTGACCTTTCTGGAAGATGCTTTGGCCACTTATATAGTAAATGAGATGGTATGAAAAGAGACTTGAAAACAAGGCAACACAGTAAATACTGTGTGTTTGGGTTGACAGAGAGATTCTAGAACTACATTGCATTTTAATGTACAGCTGTGCTTATTTAGGAACTTTTCAAACATACCAAATGCAGAGAAATAGAAATGTGTTGTGTCTGTGAAAAAAAATTAAAAATAAAAATCAATTAACATATTCAATCTGACAAACTCTGCAAAGGTGTCTCCTTCAAATATATGAGAGCGTTTTAGTGCCATGTAAAAAAAAAAGATGTGAAATTCTGAACATTTTCGGAACAACCTCAAAATAAGCCTTCTCCTACAATAAAGGAAGAGGCTGAGGAAGTTTGGAATGAACCACCACATCCTCACACGGTTCTACACCAGCACCGTAGAGAGCATCCTGACTGGCTCCATCACCGCCTGGTACGGCAATAGCACCGCCCACAACCGCAAAGACCTGCAAAGGGTGGTGCGAACGGCCAGAAACATCATCGGAGGTGAGCTTCCCTCCCTCCAGGATATATATAACAGACGGTGTGTGAATAAAGCTCGGAGGATTATCAGAGACTCCAGCCACCCGAGTCATGGGCTGCTCTCACTGCTTCCATCAGGCAGGCGGTATCGCAGCATCAGGACCCGCACCACCCGACTACATGACAGCTTCTTCCCCCAAGCAATCAGACTTTTGAACGCATGATCTCTCACGATCTACAATCAGCACTGCACTTTATTAATCATCACTCTGTCAATATATTCTCCCAATTCAGTTAGTGTATATATATATTTATACCCTTATCTAGTGTATGTGTATTCTACATTGTGTGTATTGTGTACATTTGTTATGTAAATTGTTGTGTAAGTATGTGTACATTTGTTATGTAAATTGTTTTGTGTAAATATGTTGTTTATTGTAAAGTGGTTTATGTCTCGTCACTGTCATTACTGCAATGTTACTCGGAACTGCACACAAGAATTTCACCTGCTGTTGCACTCGTGTACACAGTAGTGTGACAATAAAGTGATTTGATTTGATTGATTGATTTGATAAAGTCATAATGTTTAGAGAATAAAGTATTAACATTATGACATTTTAAGAATATACTGAAAATTCAGAGTGTGTGTGTATATACACTACCGTTCAAAAGTTTGGGGTCACATTGAAATGTCCTTATTTTTGAAGGAAAAGCACTGTACTTTTCAATGAAGACAACTTTAAACTAGTCTTAACTTTGAAGAAATACACTCTATACATTGCTAATGTGGTAAATGACTATTCTAGCTGCAAATGTCTGGTTTTTGGTGCAATATGTACATAGGTGTATAGAGGCCCATTTCCAGCAACTATCACTCCAGTGTTCTAATGGTACAATGTGTTTGCTCATTGGCTCAGAAGGCTAATTGATGATTAGAAAACCCTTGTGCAATCATGTTCACACATCTGAAAACAGTTTAGGTCGTTACAGAAGCTACAAAACTGACCTTCCTTTGAGCAGATTGAGTTTCTGGAGCATCACATTTGTGGGGTCAATTAAACGCTCAAAATGGCCAGAAAAAGAGAACTTTCATCTGAAACTCGACAGTCTATTCTTGTCCTTAGAAATGAAGGCTATTCCATGCGAGACATTGCTAAGAAATTGAAGATTTCCTACAACGGTGTGTACTACTCCCTTCAGAGGACAGCACAAACAGGCTCTAACCAGAGTAGAAAAAGAAGTGGGAGGCCGCGTTGCACAACTGAGCAAGAAGATAAGTACATTAGAGTCTCTAGTTTGAGAAACAGACGCCTCACAGGTCCCCAACTGGCATCTTCATTAAATAGTACCCACAAAACACCAGTGTCAACATGTACAGTGAAGAGGCGGCTGCGGGATTCTGGGCTTCAGGGCAGAGTGGCAAAGAAAAAGCCATATCTGAGACTGGCCAATAAAAGAAAAAGATTAAGATGGGCAAAAGAACACAGACATTGGACAGAGGAAGACTGGAAAAAAGTGTTGTGGACAGATGAATCCAAGTTTGAGGTGTTTGGATCACAAAGAAGAACGTTTGTGAGACGCAGAACAAATGAAAAGATGCTGGAAGAATGCCTGACTCCATCTGTTAAGCATGGTGGAGGTAATATAATGGTCTGGGGTTGCTTTGGTGCTGGTAAGGTGGGAGATTTGTACAGGGTAAAAGGGATTCTGAATAAGGAAGGCTATCATTCCATTTTGCAACGCCATGCCATACCCAGTGGACAGCGCTTGATTGGAGCCAGTTTCATCCTACAACAGGACAATGACCCTAAACACACCTCCAAATTGTGCAAGAACTATTTAGAGCAGAAGCAGGCAGCTGGTATTCTATCGGTAATGGAGTGGCCAGCGCAGTCACCAGATCTGAACCCCATTGAGCTGTTGTGGGAGCAGCTTGACCGTATGGTACGCAAGAAGTGCCCATCCAACCAATCCAACTTGTGGGAGCTGCTTCTGGAAGCGTGGGGTGCAATTTCTCCAGATTACCTCAACAAATTAACAGCTAGAATGCCAAAGGTCTGCAATGCTGTAATTGCTGCAAATGGAGGATTCTTTGACGAAAGCAAAGTTTGATGTAAAAAAAATCTCAATGATTTCAAATACAAATCATTATTTCTAACCTTGTCAATGTCTTGACTCTATTTTCTATTCATTTCACAACGTATGGTGGTGAATAAGTGTGACTTTTCAGGAAAACACAAAATTGTTTGGGTGACCCCAAACTTTTGAACGGTAGTGTATATATATATATATATATATATATATATATATATATATATATATATATATATATATATATATATATAGGGCTGTCGATTTAACACGTTAATTTGGTGCGATTAATTTTACAAAAAATAACACGTAAAAAAATTAACGCAATTTAACTTGAAAGTTAAGTTAAACTTTATTTAACTGGACACAGTGACCTAAACATTTTCTTTTTATGACACAACGTACCCGGTACACAAGCATGTCTGACGCTTGTTGAAATTGAAAGGGTCCTTAAACAAGCCCTCATAATAAATCTCCAACTGATTTACAAATTCACTTGTGAAATGGATTGCTGTGAACTGTATGTCAATGATTGACTTATGATCAATAATATGGTAGTAAACAATACATTGTATTCTAAAGCCGCTTTTTGTATTGTCTTATCAATTATTAACTCTTCTGCTACAGGAATGTAATGCATTTTAATTATCTGAATATTTTTTATTTTATATATATATATATATATATATATATATATATATATATATATATATATATATATATATATATATATATAATTTTTTAATATTTAAAGATAACTATGTATAATTATATATTGATATAAATATGTATAATCATTATATATTGAATTATTGTTATATGAGGGGCTTTCTCAGCAAATATTTGTATGTGCGATTAATTAATCGGTACACCATGTAATTAATTCAATTAAAATTGGCTTTTGAATACAATGTATTGTTTACTACAATATTATTGATCATAAGTCAATCATTGACACAGTTCACAGCAATCCATTTCACAAGTGAATGTCAATCAGTTGGAGATTTATTATGAGGGCTTGTTTAAGGACCCTTTCAATTTCAACAAGCGTCAGACATGCTTGTGTAGCGTCTCAGGTGCGTTGCATCATAAACACAAAATGTTTAGGTCACTGTGTCAAGTTAAATATAGTTTAATACTCAATCTTTAAACACATCTTGAGATCTCTTAGTTCGGATTTGCGCTCCATCGAGTGTTTTGAACGCCAGAACGTAACGCATGTTTATGTTGTTCTGCCTATTGAAGTGTTTTCTTCACGCTATAAACTCTGCGTTGCCCACACAGCTGAAGTTTCACTTACTGCCCTCTGGAGTAAACAGGTGGTACTACAAAGTTGCATTTCCTTATTACGTTCCAGGGGCATTGCGATTAATTGCATTAATTTTGTATAAAATTAATCACATGGAATCAACACGTTAAATCGACAGCCCTAATATATATATATTTCTTAACTGTGACAAGATGGCCCAGAAACAAAGACTTCAAAAGGGAAAATTGAATAAAATCCCAGATGCAGTTTATTGTGCTACTCCAATCCCAATCGATAGTATTTGAACATGTTGGTCACATTTGCAACCATTTTAGTCACAGTTTGGAGCCCTGAAATCAAGCGCTTCTGACTTCTCATGTGAACGACCCATCACGATTACATCACTCGACAGCTCCGTGATGCATCGACTGCTAGCAGGAAACATTTTTTAAGTTAATAAATTCTAAATTAAATTATCGATTTATTATCGATTGGCTTCAGAAGACATTAATTGATTGACTGGAGTCATATGAATATGAATTATGGACCGTCAAACAGCCAGCTGCCTGATGGCACCCATCAATTTGCATTGTATGGACATACAGAGCTGAAATGTGCTTATAAAAAGGGAGGACAATTCATATCTCAGCAACCAACTCTCCCCTCATGTATATGCCACAGCTTGACCTCAGAGAAATAACAAACATACAGAAGTTTTACTAACTGTTATCTTTTTGGAACCTTAATATAAACCATGTTCCCTGTTGAGAACCCAACAACACTTCCAGAACTTGGCAATTGTGATCCACACACTAATTACATCAATGTTAGACTATTGTATCTCATTGTACATTGGTCTTCCCCAAACAGCATTATCCCGCCCTCAATATGCTGTGTCAGTGACCTTCTCCTCTTGTACTCCCCCTCCAGAGTGCTCAGGTCTTCAGATCAGCTTCTTTTGAAGGTTCCTCGTTGTCGCTATAGATCTAAGGGTGACCGTGCCTTTTCTGTGATAGGTCCTAATCTCTGGAACAGTCTCCCTTTGGATGAGAGCTCAGCTTCTTCATTAGCCATTTTAAAAATAATATATTCTGAAGATTTTGAATAGATCATTAAATAGTTGGAAATAGATAAATAAATGATGTTGTGTTTTAAATGTTTTTTTTTATTTTATTATGTTTTATATTTTAATTTAAAAATCTCAATCAGCTTTAAAACATGTCTAAACAGAAGTATTAAGCTAAATCACAAAATGTTCATATTTACTTACAAAAAAGTACCAAAAAGTACAATGTTATCACTATGATTTTTTAACATTCTTTGAAGTACCTTGGAGTACCATGTATGTACCATTGTACACGAACATGGTAAGCATTCAATACTTTGGGATATATCCCGGTACTATAGTATGGTCTCTGGGGTAGTTACGGTCTAAAACATTTAACATGGTGTGACTCTATAACGCAGGTTTTGAAAGCCAAATGGCTATTATCTTTTGTAGTAAATCTCTTTGTTTATCCATAAACTTAAATGAAATATAAAATATGAAAGGTCAAAGGTGAGTTTTACTCTGTAACTTTTCTGGTAAATGGTGCTCTTTTAAAGCTCATTGTCCATTTCTGCATCTTACACTGTAACACTATTCACAATGTTTGGAGAATATTGTTATAGTGTTATGTAAAAGGTTTATTGTTGCAGGTATCTAATGTTGATGCTACTTGATTTAAATAACATCAAACAACTGCATGAAAAATGTTGCGCTTAAGATCCATTTCATTCTTACAAATACACAACATGATAACGGTGTTCATTGCAGCATCCACTAAAGTAATGAAAACAGATAGACATTAATATTAAGAGGAAAGTTAGAACTCACAGTGTTAAATTCAACACTGCAGCAGTGATTTTAACACACTGTCACTGTTCTCTGCAGGCATGAAGTAGGTTTATTTCTACAGTTCTTTTCATGACTCAGCAGTGTTGTTGAAGACTGCATCTTCACTGCAGTTCAAGCTGCTCCGATGAGGAGAATCGTCTCTCACAGTGAGAGATTTACATTACGGCTGTCTGGACTTTCTAAAACCAGCTAAGAGCAGATGTTCTATTGCTCGCTTATAACAGAGGTAACACTTTATTTTGATGGTCCCAAGTAGATATTTAACTGACTATAAGTGACCATTTAACTGCCTATAAGTGACTTATCAACTGGCTTGCTATAGCTAATAAACGGTGTTTCAACAAACATTCAGTAGACTTTCAGAATATAGATCTTTATTAAGGACCTTTTAATGAACTGATATTCTCAACAATAATGTATGTCATTAATAGAGGTCTATATAGAGGCTACTGAATGTCTACTGAATGTTTGTTGAAACACTGTTTACTAGCTATAGCAAGTCAGCTGATAAGTCACTTATAGTCAGTTAAATATCTACTTGGGACCATCCACATAAAGTGTTACCATAACAGAAGCAGTTAATAACAGAACAATTAATCAAACTTTCACCCACGATCACCAGGCCTGTAAAGAAGAGATTTTCAGTTATCTTAAAGCAGAAGAATGTGTTTAAATGAAGGCTTATGCAATAATGCCTTTCTAATGACTACTACTAACTTCTTAAAAAGAGCACATTTGGCTGATTTACCGGTCTTGTTCATCATCCTTTAAATAAACAGCCTTGATTTTCTTCTATGATGTCATTCTGGATCAGTTCATTATTAGTCATTCTAGGGCAACAGTTGTTGTAGAGTGAGTTGACATTTTCTGAAGTAGTGCTTGCCTGTGCAAAACCTGCCACCATGATGCTTATTTATGAGAACTGGTTTGTAAAAGTGCAGTTGACCATTTTTGTATCCACCCATTGTTGCACATCTTTCCTCAACAAGCTGCATGATTTGAGGTGTCATTTATGTCTGTAGCACAAACGGTTCAAGACGATTTATGCCCCAAATTTGAAAACTTAGGGTAATGCCAAGTTTACACTACATGATTCTAGGCCAGATTTTCATTCGCTGACAGTTTTGTGGAGATCGCTGACAAAAGCCTTGAATCATAGGCAAATCTGAGAAAATTAAGAGAATGGCTAAAATCGCTTACAGCACCTTTAACATTAATATTGACAGTTATGCAAATATGGTAGGGAACAGATATTGATACAACAAAAGTAAAGTCAGGTCTGGACCAGTAAAATGCAAATAAGGGATAAGGAGCAGGTCTGCAAACTATTTGACAAAACTTCATGGACTGTAAATTTGCCTAATCAAAATGAGTGTACCCAAGGCTACTAGAGCAAAACGACACCAAAGAACTAATTCCCGCGAACAGGAAACAATAACAAAGCCACAGCTCTGGGAACCCCATCAGCATGTAAGGGGTGTCACACACACACACACACACACACACACACACACACACACACACAGAGACACAAAGGGTGTGTCCTGGCACAGCTGTTCCCTGGTGTGTGGGAGACAGCTGTCCTGCCTGAACAGAGCCAGCAGTGTTCCTGGAAAAGACCAGATCAGAAGAGTTCGCCTCTGTGTTCTCGGCTGGGCCTCCACATGCAATTGAAACAAATTCACCCTGTGAATGAGCAGCGTTGTCATAGACAGAGACAGGCAGCACAATGGAGAACTGCTCAACCTTGGTACTAGCAGGCAGAACAAAGAACAGTCCACCAGTGGAAGCTGATAACTGGAGCCATTCAATCTAGAATCAAATAGAAACACTCCAAACACTCTGAATGGAACTCATGGAACATCGTCTACTCCAGTAACTCAATTTAAAGATAACAGCCTTTCAGCAAAATTAAGTTAATACCATGTCCTAAACAGACACAAAATGATAAAGCAAAAAATCCTATCAATGTTATGTTTTCATAACAGAATTTTTAGTCTTTAATTTAAAGGACAGTGCTAAGTGACGGGAAAGTTGAGAGAGAGAGTGCAACAGGATCGGACCAAATTTGAACCACATCCCTGAACATTACCCACTGCACCACAGTTCTGACTATCTGTTCCATGTAAATTAGAGGCTTAGCCAAACTAGCCTCATAGAATAATGTTATTAATATTTTTGTATTTTTGCTAAATAATTAGCTCACTGTACATACTACTGTTTCCTGATGAAATGAGCAGTAGAGATGCTACAACAACAATTACTTTTATTTATTTTCACACAAATTACAAGTAAAATGGCAGATTTTCTGCTTATAAACACGTTTTGCCCTGTTCCAAACACAATACTATCTTATGACATCAAAAGATTTTTACTAGTGTATGACTTGCATAACATAACCAACTACATTTACAAGCTCGTTCATGTGCGATCAAATTCACGTGAGAAAAAAGGACCAGTGTACCAGTCCAAAAGAGCATACGAGTCAACACATGAGATGTGTCATTTGCGTTTATCACATTAGCGGTTAGGTTTAGGTTTAAGGTTTAGAGTAGGGAGGGTTCATTTTTACCTCATTGAGCATTCTACAGTGTTCCCTTTGAGTCATCTTGGCTGGATGGACACTTTTAGGGAGAGTAGCCACAGTACTAAACAGTCTCCATTTATAGACAGTTTGTTTAACTGTGGACAGATGAATATCTAAGCTCTTAGAGATAATTTTGTAACCCTTTCCAGATTTATTCAAAGAACCAATTCTTGATTGTAGGTCTTCTGAGATCTCTTTTTTGATGCATTTTTCATGTCAGCAGACACTTCTTGTTAATAGCAACCTCAAAATATTTGAGTACTTTTTATAAGTCAAAGTAGCTCCAAACTTAACCTCCAATCTCGTTTTATTAATTGTATGACATGTTTTTCTAATTGTTGATGTCACTAGCCTAGGGATCAGTTACTTTTTCCACAACACTGTGAATGTTTAAGGGAATGTGCTCAATAAAGACATGACAGATTAGAATTGCTTGTGTGTTGTTAGCTTAAGCACACAGCTGTTTGTCTATATTTGTGACTTTGTTGGAAATTAGATCACATTTTATGACCAATTAATGCACAAAACCAGTTAATTCAAAAGGGTTCACATACTTTTTCTTGGCACTGTGTGTATATATATATATATACACACACACACACGTTATACATGAACAGATTTTGTGTTTTCAGAAGGAAAATGGTACTTTAATTCAACAAAGTGGCATTTAACTTATCACAAAGTATAGTCAGGACATTACTGATGTAAAAAAACAGCACCATCGCTATTTGAAAAAAGTCATTTTTGATCAAATCTAGACAGGTCCCATTTCCAGCAGCCACTCCAACACCTTATACCTGAGGAATCATGCTAAATTGCTAATCTGTTACTAGAACATCACTTGCCATTATATCAAACACAGCTGAAAGATATTTGTTTCATTAAATAAACCTTAACATTATCTTAGTGTTTGTTTTTGTGTTGCACCTGTATCCTATAGCCTGGCATGACTTAAGGTCAATATTAGGTCAAAAATGGCAAAAAAGAAACTCGCTTTCTCTAGAAACTCATCAGTCAATCATTGTTTTGAGGAATTCATACAAAGGTGTACACTACAGTCTTCAAAGACAAAGGACAACTGGCTCTAACAAGGACAGAAGAGATATGGAAGGCCAGATGTACAACTAAACAAGAGGATAAGTACATCAGAGTCTCTAGTTTGAGAAATAGACACCTCACATGTCCTCCGCTGACAGCTTCATTGAATTCTACCCACTCAACACCAGTTTCATGTACAACAGTAAAGAGAAGACTCAGGGGTGCAGGACTTATGGGAAGAATTGCAAAGAAAGAGACACTTTTGAAACAGAAAAACAAAAACAAAAAGGTTAGAGTCAGCAAAGAAACACAGACATTGGACAACAGATAATTGGAAAATAGTGTTATGGATCTTGACCCCATTGAGCTTTTGTGGGATCAGCTAGACTGTAAAGTGTGTGAGAAGTGCCCGACAAGACAGCCACATCTATGGCAAGTGCTACAGGAAGTGTGGAGTGAAATGTCACCTGAGTATCTGGACAAACTGACAGAAAGAATACCAACAATCTGCAAAGCTGTCATTAATGCACTAATATATATACAGTAGCCTATTATTTAATCTTAAAATATCAATCCGCTTCTGAACCATTTGAAGCCTCTGACATCACTACAAGATGATTAAAACATTAGGGGCATTTACTAAAAATATTTGGGGCTTAAGACCTGGTAGCCCACCCCTACCCCCATCCATGGGTTATCCCAACTGCGATTACGGAAAGTGATGCGCATCAAGGCATTTTACCCATCGCTTAGTTGCCATTTTTACTGGGTAGCACACCTACAGTGAAATCTCATTGGTCCAAAATTCCACTCCACAATAGTAAACATTAAATATGTTCTGCTTCACTATCGCTTGGCACAGCCTTTTCAAGAACGCATACTTGCGCTAAAAAAAGCTAGATGCAGAGAAATGCATAACAGAATGCAAGTGTCTATGCATACTTTTAAAAGTTTACTTACATTTTTTTAACCTGATATGGCATCTAAAAAATGCAGCGCACCTGCGCGACATATCGTCTAGTGCATTTTTACATAGAAAAACAATCGGAAAAGAGTATAAATGGCCCATTAAGAGCTTAAATTTTGATTTGACCCAATGAAATGTGTCTGAATAAAAAAAAAAAATTTAAAAAAATGCGCTTCACCTCAAATAATACACAGAAATGTAGAAAATCATACACGAAATTCATTCACATCCAATCTTCAGTCAAACTTCCTTTTCCAGTAGGCTATATGAGTTATCATCATATCATGCAGAGTCAGAAATTAACTTTTTTATTAAAAGGAAATATTTGCCCCCTGGAATTGATTTGAATTGATGAGAGCAATTTTTTTCTAACCATATACAAACACACTAAATATCCTCTTATTATGTAAAATAATTTTAATCAATTCATGAAAATACATTTTCAGTTTGAGTAATTAGGCTGTTACCTGAAAAATTAAATCAGCTAATAATTGTATGATATTATATCTAACTAGGAATTTATTACCGGGGCATTTTTTGCTCCCATATTTTATGACATTTTTGCATTGAGCCCATGTTAATTGACCCTGACCCTAATATCATCTGTCATACCTATAGATAAGGTTGAGTACAGTAATTGTATCAGATGGGTGCACAGATACAGTATGTTCTACAGGTATCTTTACTGTAACCCAATAATACTGCCACATCAGTTGACACGTTTAAAAGATGAATGACAGAGAAGAAGCTGAGATCACTTACCAAGACCAGAGGTGTAAATGGCCTTAACTGACTTCTTCATCTTGTAAAGGACACTGCGGTCCACATCCAGGGCCTAATCACACACAGAGAAAAAAGAGAGATATAATACATCATAAACCCTTTAGGGCAGTAATAAAGATGTACATGATTATCAGTGCTACTGTACTACACACAATTATCAAAGACTCTTAATAAGCTTCAGCTCATGTTCTGATATAAATCACACTATAGAGCAGTCAGTATTTTATACAGGGGCGGGGGGGATTAAGTAGAGGTCTGCAACCCGATCCGGGCCTGACTGATCTGCAATTTAATTTTAAGGCCTGTGCAGACCTCTAGGGGTCTTCAGTTTGCTGTTGATTCATTATTCAAAAGGTGCACTCCTATAGCAAGCAATATGCTGTGTATTAAGTGTATTATATAAAGTGTATTAAGTGTATTATATTAAGTGTATTATATAAAGTGTATTAAGTGTATTATATTAAGTGTATTATATTAAGTGTATTATATAAAGCAAATATGTGCGTATAGTGGTTGCCCCGGCCTTTCTGTGTGGAGTTTGCATGTTCTCCCCGTGTCTGCGTGGGTTCTCTCCGGGTGCTCCGGCTTCCTCCCACCATCCAAAGACATGCAGGCTAGGTTAATTGATGTCTTCAAAAAATTGCCCTAGGTGTGGATGTGAGTGTGAGTGTTGTTTGTCTATGTGTGGCCCGCCTTTCGCCCAATGTTAGCTGGGATAGGCTCCAGCCCCCCACCCCCACCCCCCCCCCCCCGCGACCCTGTACACTGGATAAGCGGTTGACGATGGATGGACGGATGGATGTGCGTATAGTCACCCTGAAAGCATAAAGTTTATTGTATACAGCTACGTGATTTATTGAAGACAACAAAAAATAAAATGTTTGTGGCTTTTAAATCTTGACCGATAGCTTTGAAGCCGTCTATATTATAGTGTATTTTTTTTAGGGCTGTCGAATTAACGCGTTAATTCAGTGAGATTAATTTTACAAAAAAATAACGCGCTAAAAATAATTAACACAATTAATCGCATGCCCACGGACCATTCCTGAGAAATGCAAGCTTGTAGTACCACCCGTTTACTCCAGAGGGCAGTAAGTGAAATTTCAGCTGTATGAGCAACGTGCAGTTTATAAAGTGAAGAAAACCCTCGAAGGAGCACAAATGTGATCTAAGGGATCTCAAGATGTGTTTAAAGATTGAGTATTAAACTATATTTAACTTGACACAGTGACCTAAATATTTTACTGTTTATGACGCCACACACCCGAGACATATGATGCAGGTGTCAATTGACGGGTCCTAAAACAAGCCCTCATAATAAATCTCCAACTGATTGACAAATTCACTTGTGAAATGGATTGCTGTGAACTGTGTGCCAATGATTGACTTATGATCAATAATATGGTAGTAAACAATACATTGTATTCTAAAGCCACTTTTTGTATTGTCTTATCAATGATTACCTCTTGTTCTACAGGAATGTAAAGCATTTAAATTATCTGAATATATATATATATATATATATATATATATATATAAAAAAAAACCTAGGTCTCAGTGTACAAGAAGATTGGCACAACAACAACTAACTGAACAAAAAACTAATAAGTGCACCTTTAAAAAAAAAAAAGATGTCCCTAAACAACTTACTGTATGAATAGAAAATACTTTACCAGAGGAAAGAAAACTGCATGCATCTATCATGATTTTTTGGATACCATGGTACAGTAATACAGTAATTGTATTTTTGGGGGGCAATACTGTGGGAATATTACAATGGTATTCTTTCAAGTAAATATGGTAATAAACCAGTCGTGGAATATGTCCAGTTACCATGGTGTTACTATGTGATACCACTACAGCACCTTTTTGTAAAATGTCAGATTGGTATATTACCATCACCCGGTAGCATATTTCACAACAAACTACTAGGAAATCTGAAAGATAATCTGATTGAAAATAAAAAAAAAAAAATCTCCAGAACTGGGAAGTAACTTGGTAGTTACTCTGCTGAAAGACACTGTACTACTGCACCAGTTCACAGCAGATCAACAGATACTGGATTAGGCCTTCAAACCTCTATCTTCCACCCAGCTCTAGATGAAACACCGACCCCGGCACTCCAAATGTCCCCACTGGTACCGAAATGGAAGAATCTAAATCCTGCTTTTATTAAATGGGCTTTGTGTTACTTCCGTTCCAAACATGTATTGGGGAAGCTTTCTAGGAGCTCATCTGTGTTTGACTGTGCTATATGTTCAGTTTTAGAGCGGTAGGTAGAACTGACAATGCTTTTATTCATGTTGGGGAGCGAGGCAGACCATGAAAGTCCCAAACCAAGATGACTGACAAAGCAAAAAGAGAGTTTGCTGAGAAAACAGTCGAGTTATTAATACACCTAATGATTAAATAAAAATGGAAAGGAATTTTTGCATAAATACCACATAATTTGGTGAAACTATTAACCACTTTAGTGGCTACAAACTCTGTTGCTGCCTTCACAAAATCTTACTATTATTACAATTATGCATCAAAGTACCATATTCCTGTAGCCCATTTACAATTAAGTCTCTATTTTAATGATACAATAAAACAAGAAATACTAGGCCATTTCTTCTCCCAATAAGTCTAGAGCCCTAGAAATTCTCTTTTCTTTAATGTTTCTCTTTTATGAGCAGATAGAAGTGCATCAGAGTGATGGCCAGTCAAATGTGACAGACTGATTGTGTAGCTCTTCGTAATCTGAAGCCGCAATCGGCTTTTCCATCTACATTTTTACGTGCTCGGTGCTCTCTCACTTAATCGAATTTTACTGGCCTCATCTGTAAGTAAGGCACTCAGTCCTGGATAAAAAGAGACCATTTTAATATAGACATCTCTGAAAGAGTTCTCACACTACATTTGTTCCACTACACTTTCCTGTTGTGAATATAGGCCAGAGATTTGTCCCACCAGAGATTTGTCCCAGCCTCAGACAGCCCCAAAGTCTGTTGGGAAACAAAGTTTTGTTTACATTACTAGGCTACTATAACAAGCGTTTCAGAGGAAGACAAGTTGTTGGGTTTAAGTTTGTCAGGTTAATAAATGGCATGTAGTAATCCACCTTTTTCCTGAATGTGGAAGTGTTCCATGATTCGTCTGTTTTCAATTTTCCAGTCTCCAGTATTTTCACCCACAGGTGAGTGGAAGGTTAAGTATTGCATGTGTAGAAATTGTAAAAAATTGAAAAGTTGAGCGTAAAATCATTTTTACTCAAAATAACACTTAAATGGTTGTTGTTGTTCTCCATTTGGATCGCTTTTTTCGGTTGCGTCTCGAGACATCAAGGAAAAATTGACTCCTCATCATAAGTGAGTTTTGTCAACTTTTAAAAATACTAGGGCTGTCAATCAATTAAAATATATATTTTTTTATAAATATATAGCCTATATATATATATATATATATAAAAAAATATTCAGATAATTAAAATGCATTACATTCCTGTAGCAGAAGAGTTCATCATTGATAAGACAAAAATTGGCTTTAGAATACAATGTATTTTTTTAATACCATATTATTGATCATAAGTCAATCATTGGCACACAGTTCACAGCAATCCATTTCAGACTGGGTAGGGTCCACATGGTCTCTTTTACTGGTCAGGGTCCAGTTTCGCTATGGCCTGTGCAGACCTCTACCGTACACTAATAAAGGAAGCCGTTTAACCCTTAAACGCATACCTCAGGTCTTTACATGGACTTGTACATTCCACCCCCTGTTCTTCATCCATTTTTTGGAGTTGTGCCAACACTTCATTAGTATACCTCAAACTCTCTCTTATAAATACAGTAAAAAAAATAAATTCCATATGCGTGATGTGTACACATACATATTATTCATGCTATTTCTTACTCAAGGTGGCACTGTTGTTTCAGTGAGAGTCTACACGGAAGTAAACTATAGCAAGTACTACACATGAACATTGTAATATATGACTATTGTCATTTGGTTGCACTACTAAAATGATGTAAGTTCTGCATCTATTTAGACTCAATAAGTGCCTGAGAAAATACTTATTTGTAGCTTATGCGTAGCTCAATATGTGTTTGACAGCCAGTTGCATCTCATGAAATTTCAGTGTGAAAGTAATGAATCTATCTTTAGATTTGTCCTGATTTGTTTTATTATCTCTTTGATATATGAAAAATACAACATCAAAATATACTTTATTCTATTATTTACTAATTGTTATATATATATATATATATATATATATATATATATATATATATATATATATATATATATATATATATATATATATATATATATATATATATATATATATATATACACACACACACACACACACACACACACACACACACTGTATATACACATGAAAACCTGTTTAAAGTGCAAGAAAAAAAACAAATCTTCCACCTTTCTCCAAAAATCTCCAAGAGATGAGGGAGTCTTCATTCACGAATAGGGCTGAAACAATTAGTCGCAGTTATCGTCAAAAATTTTCATTGCAGAATAGTCGCTTGATCTCATTTAACGTGATATGAGATCCATTAAACTCTAAATGATGACGTGCGAGAGCAGCACTGCAGTTTGTACTTGACTGAGGAGAGGAAGAATTACACAGATCACAGTCCAGATGCACACTAAACTTTCCAAACAGCTTCAGGTAATGTAGATCACAAAGCATGTTTAAAATAAGTAAATACAGAAGCACTCTTGTTGTGGAATAAGCAGAGCCAGAACTCTTTAAAGAAAACACCCTGACATTACATCTTAAAAGCAGTTATATTTAATGCGTTATAGCTTTATTACATTTTAAATACTAAAGAAGCAGGTCCGATGTACACTCTGTTGCAGGGTTGCTCGTCCCTCGAGCGAAAACTTGCTGCAGCTAGATTATAACGTGATGGCTCACGACTTACTGAATCATACCATACAGTATGTCATTGTGCATTTCTTATTGTGAAGAAAATTGGTAATACACAGCTTTGTTAATGAGAGAGAGTTTGTTTTTAATGCGAGTTAAAGATGGATTGAAGTGAACATAAAAGGTGAGAGAGGGGAGTCTTCGCCCCATTATACACTGCAACAAAATATGTTTTTATTTGTTTTTGTTTTTGATTGTTTTCCAATATAAATATCTAAAACTCCTTTAAATCAATGTACATTTTCTTTAGCAGCTATACTGCAGAATCATTGTTTATATCTGACAATGTTGAATATAATATTACAAATACAAATATTTTTAAATATCTAAAAGTCCTTTTAAATATGCATTCAACTGAGAAGCAGCATATTAGATATTTAGACTTGCTTTTAGAGAATAGAACTTGAATTTATATATTTATGAAGTATATTTTGTCTTTACGGCATTCGCAGCAGTATAACCCTGTAAAAAAATACGCTTATATTCAAAACACACTTATATTTAAGATACATTTTCTTAAAAGCAAGTCTAAATATCTTATATTTTGCTTCTCAATTTTAAATGGAAAACAAGACAGAAACACTTGATAACAACAGGATTTTTTTGCATTGAATTTCTTTACTGAATGAGAGTGAATGTAATTTAAAGGTATTTTTATAGGATAATTTTTTCCTCTTTATTGTTAGTAAACACGTTTAATACAACCTTTTAAGTCGGGCACAAGCTAAATTGTCGGTTAAGAGCTAATGATTAATCGTTGCAATAATCGCAGAATAGACAAATAATCGTTCTAATAATCTTTAGATTAATTGATTATCAAAATAATTGTTAGTTGCAGCCCTATTCACAAAGTGCTGTTATGACAACACAGGGATATTCTTTTATATTAGTCTTTCAACATTAAACTTCATCAGCTTTCTCTAAGACACTAAATGGTGTCCTTGAAGGAATGCAGGGGCCACAACTTAACAGGTTAAGTGCTTATCAAACTTCATCAGTCAATGTTGGAACAGAAATGGTGGTACGTGTCTACCTCAATCAGCATATGTGATATTTTATTTATGTTAAAACACATTCTTACAGGCGCCTTGGTGAGAGCTTTTGAGCTGTTAAAAAACCATGCCGGGAATGTCCGTATGTTATGTCAGTGTTGCTGACAGTGTGAAATTAATTACACACCTGTCACATGCTCAATCTTCTTGCATTTTGAAATGTTTGAAAAAGTTAAAACCTTAAAAAGCTTTTGATTCTCCAAGTTAATTCTCCAAGCCACACAATCAACTATGTTAACAACAGAATGTGTGCTGTAAAGAGAATACATTTGATCTGTAGCCATTGAATCACTCTTAAAGGAATATTTCAACCAAAATTTGTTAGTTTATGTACTTTCAAACATGGAGCGTTTCAATTTCAGTCTGTTTCTGACACAAAGCTATCCTATGGCTTTAGAAGACTTGAAATATAGTGCAGAAGTTGTATGACCGATAGTGGATTTTCCAGATACCGATAATTAAATTGGTGATAACAGATTAATTAGCCATTTTAGTTTTTAAAATTGATTCATAGAATATAAAAAAGGAGGCCAGAGTAAAAATGTATAAAATCCCAGTAGTAGTTTATTTTTCAACTAAAATCCCAATAAATATCAGGAAAAATGAAGATTGAGTGCATAACGTGGTACTTTTAACACTAAACATGCCTGAAACACACTGGAAACTCTTATTTTGAAATGACGGAGACTTGACTCCGTTACAATGCTCTAATTTTTAGATTTACCAAATTAAGCTTTTTATAACCTATATATTATTACTATTCAGAATCCATTAAGTTGGAGACACGATGTATGTGCTGACGAGGGACGTTTCCATGTAGTCAAATTATCTTTTGTATGCCGCGACAAGGAGGAGGGCATGGCCGGGATGTGATGGAGCATGGACGGCGCTGAATCAGCTGATCAGCGGGAGAGCGAGATAAGGTTTTTAATTACATATATCATTAAACTTTACATTGACTGTTCAGTTGGTTCCCGCCTCCTCCTTGTCGTCCTTATATTGTTACAGTCCTGACAAACCCAAGAGGGAGGAGGGATGCGCTGTTGCGGAGTCCTCGCCGTTGCCATCTGCCAGGGGAGCAGCCGCGGCCGTCTGCCTGGGGACGGAGGGGTCACTTCCAGCCGCCGAAAGTCGGAGGAACAGCGGCCATCTGCCGAGAAGTGGAGGATTGGTTCAATCCAACAGGGGCCAGAGGACTTGCTGCCATCTGCCAGAGGAGGAGTGAGCTGGCGCCCGCCAGAGGGCGGAGGGGTGGTTGAGGGGGGTGCTCGGGTCTCTCTCCACTCTCTCTTTCTCTGTCTCCATTTGCCCTTACCCTCTCCCCACGCCTCCCCTCATCCCTCCCCCGAGGTTCACAGGAGGCGGGTGGACCACCAGCTGACAGAACGGCCGGAAGGCCAGCGTCTCAGTTAGTCAGACCTGTGGCACCCTGGCCTGAATCGGGCAGGGGAGGAGTGTGACGAGTAGAAAGGTATGGCCGGGCCGTGATGGAGATTAAGGGGTGGCCGGAGATGCCGGTTCGAGAGAGCGTCAGCGTTGCATGTTTGTTATTTTGGTTTCAAGTTCATTTACAGCATTTTCATGACTGTTCAGCTGGATCCTGCCTCCTCCTAGCCCATCCTTATACTGTTACACATGCCCTCGCTTCAATTTTAAAAAAAAAATATTAATAGAGGAACTCTGAGAAAAAACTATTTTTTTTAACTATCGGCATAGATTTTTGCCGATTACGATAGTTCCAAATGGTTAATACCAATTACCAATTAATCGGTAAGACTGATATATCTGTCTACCTCTAATTATGGTGCTTTTGGTCATTTTTGAATCTCGACAGCCCTTGTTGCCATTTACTTTCATTTCTGTAAAAGAGCAGCGTAAACATTCTGCTAAGCATTTCCTTTTGTGTTCCACAGAAGAAATAAAGTCACATGGGTTTGGAAAGACGTAAGGTTTGGGAATGATGACAGTATTTACATTTATTATAAAACTATTTATTTGAAAAAGAACATAAAAGCTTTTGTGGAAGCTACTGAAGTGTGGAAACAGCACAGCCAGCAGAGGTGTTAATGAAACTGTCTCTCGCTGTCCACTGAATAAGACATAGTAGACGTCAAAGTGTGCCTAGTCAAGCTTATCAAATTGGGCTGATGGGTGCTAAAGTTATTTTCTCTCTCATACAATACAAGATAAATGGATTGTATTGGACTCAAAAAAGGATTCAAAGGGTGCCTTTGCTTAAAATGAGTAGACATATCATGAAAAACATGATTATTCTTGCTATTCTGAAATAAAAATGTTTGATCTACTATGCTCACAATACAAGTGTATCCTCTCTAGTCCATTAAGACCATTTATGGAAACTAAACTTTTTTTCCAAAAATAATTTAGAAGTTATGGCAATTGTCAGAAACCTCAAACTATAAAGTCAATGTAGCTACGTTTCTCCTCAATTTGGAATGCCCAATTCTCAATGCACTCCAAGTCCTCATGGTGACTCAATCCGGGTGGCGGAGGATGAATCTCAGTTTCCTTCTCGTCTGAGACCGTCAATCCATGCATCTTATCATGTGGCTTTGTTGAGCGCATTACCATGGAGACGGTGTATGGAGGCCCACGCTATTCTCCACGGCATCCACACACAACTCACCAAGTGCCCCACCGAGAGCGAAAACCACATTATAGCGACCACGAGGAGGTTAACCCAGTGTGACTATAGCCACCCAAGCAACCAGGACAATTGTTTGCTTAGGAAGCCTGTCTGGAGTCACTCAGCACGTCCTGGATTCGAACTTGTGACGCAAGGTGTGGTAGTCAGCATCTTTACTTGCTGAGCTACCCAGGCCCCTTACATATATTAGTCTTAAAGTTACAGTAGGAAAAACTGGCACAAGAAAACTTGACTAACATTACAAGTGGACTTCAGGGGGGTTAAAAAATTAAATGCAATCAAAGTGCAGAATATGGCCCCTTTAATATAATTGATGTTTTTGTTTTTTATGCTTCTCTATTCTGTTCTGTTTCCAAAAGTGACACAACGTCATCCTTTATCTCACCCATGTGATAATGTGAGACGCAGCATCTGCCACCGAAATGAGACATTCCTAGTACTAGTTCTGCTGTGGCATCATTATTCTGTGCTGGCGAACATATATCATCTTTCCGAACAGCGTCAAGCTGCACATGATGCACACTTTGCTAACTAATGTATAGCAGATTCATTGAACACTGCCAAAACATTACAGATCCAAAGGTTTGATGACTTTCCCAGCACAGTAAAATAGGGACCTTCAAGTCAATATGACGTCAGGCACCATCTGTCTTGCTTTACTCTGGAGAGCAGCACATTTGAAGGTGCCAGGCCATCGCTGGGGTGATTGTGTCACTCTATATTCCCCGGGTTGGCAGGAGAAGGCCAGGTTACAGAGCTTATCACCCCATCAGGCTGCAGTGACTCTGATTTATGAGACACCAGGGAAGAGTCATACCATGAGCAAAATGGGAAGAACTGTTTTCTGACAGATGCAACCATGTGTCAAACCAATGGAGAATTGCTTTAAATAAGGCAACGCACTTTTGGAAGAAGTTAAGATTTTGTTCGAGTAAATAGTAGTGAAAACATTAAAACGACTAGGCCTCATAGTCGCCATGCTTCATAAGGCAAGCATCACTATTATCATTGCTCAAACTTACAGTTAGGAATTTGAACAAACTGCTAACCTTAAAGCCCAAAGTATACTTTGATTTAAAAATAATGCTCAGCGTCTACGTACAGTCGAATGCGAGCCTGTCAAAGGATACTCCATATGACTGTGCGCGCTTACACAGACAGTTGGTACCTACACGCTACGACTGCTAAGAGACAGAAGACTATTTCTCTTGAGGATTCTTTATAGTACTTCAGACTTGAGTTAAACAAAATGCAGGTATCTCCTGACCTCTCCACACATGCACTCATGCACATCCACTGTTGCTGTTTTTACCTTTATCTCATTTGATTACTGGGATTACATCTTCTAAAGCTTCTTTGTGACAAAAACAGCTCAAATGTGAGCGTTGCCACCTTGTGGACCCACTAATTAGTGCAAATAATTTCAGGTGGCTCTCAGCTGCATCCGCATCCGAGACTGTCAACCCATGCATCTTATCATGTGGCTCGTTGAGCACGTTACCACGGAGACATAGCGCATGTGGAGGCCCACACCATTCACCATGACATCTACGCACGACACATCACGCACCCCACCGAGAGCGAGAACCACATTATAATGACCACGAGGAGGTTAACCCAACGTGACTCTACTCACCCTAGAAACCGGGCCAACTGGATGCTTAGGAAGCCTAACTGGAGTCACTCAGCACGTCTTGGATTCGTCCTGTACCTTTTGTTTTTCTAAGTGATTAGAATTTTTGCCTTTAGCCTCATAGGACAGATATAGGATGTTCCCTTGCTCCCTATTTAGTGAATGACAATCTCCAGTGTGCTGCCTGTCTGCACTAATCTCAGAACAGTTCGAAAGAAACTGTATTTTCATCCTAACTTCATATAAAGCCTCTGAAGCAACATTTAAAATATTCTCAATGTGAAAATGTACAGTAAATAAAGGATTTCTACTGAAATCCAAGTGCTATTCTCTACATTAGTGTACATTATGTTTAGCACCATGGCGTTTCGTGATAAATCGTTAAAATGGCATATCGGAAGAAAATCGAGACTAATCATTCGACTCAAACATAAACGTAATTTGGTTTCTTATCAGATGTAGTTTTGTCAGCGTTTCTCCCAAAGACAAACTTGGAGATTGGAGCTGTGATCGGAGCCATGTTATTTTGTCACATGACTCGTATGTCGAAAGATTAACCATTTACTGGAAGACCAGAGTCTTCTGAACAGAGATCATTCAAGTTGAATTAAATTAAACCATGTGTTGCATATAGCAAAGTCAAAATACAACGACGAGGGGTCGCATGAGGTTAAATGTTCATTTTTATTCATCAAAAACGTCTGGGACTTCTGGTCTGCTTCGTTCTCAGATTTGAAACTATTTGATGACGCAATGTCTAGCATAGGCCAACACCATCCCCCTCCATTCCCACTACACCAAACTGACAAAATAAAAACAATTGTTGCATCCAGCATATTCCAGATTAATCTCAATTTATTTTTACTTCCTCTCACTACATGCCTTCTAGTCTGAATCAAGATGCCAGTGCCGCCCACTCTGAACAACAAAGGGAGAAACATGGGTGCGTCAACTACGAGGCACGTGCTTGGCTTCTCTCTGGTGTCACTTTATTACATGTCCCACTTTCATCCCCCCAATCCAAACAAAAACAGTCCAATCACAGTTGAACTTGGGCCAAAAGAGGCTGTCGGGTACGCAATTATCCAATTCACTGGGGAAAGGGGGCTGTTTACAACCAGATTTCACAGAGGCACCAGATATTTTTGTTAGACAAACAAATATTACATACAGAGCAGAAGGGTGGTGCCGTTTTGGGCCACTTTTTCTTTACGTGCGATACAGTATGTGACAGCACTGTAGTCTTTGTGAATAAGAAGCATGAGAGTGGGGTGTGTTATTATTATGGTGCAGTCCGATGCACTAGACAGGAAATAAACTCCAACCTGTGTGGTCCAGTCATGTGTTGGCGTCACGGGTATGCTCACACTCTCAAATATTTAATTTGTCTTGGTTCAAGTTAAATTATTATTATTATCTGGCTCAAAAAAGTGCTTGTGAGCGATTGGCATATATGCCCCTTTTCACACCAAATACGATATTGATAGTATTAAGCCAAATGAAGCATCATTATCTTTTGTTTAAGTGCATTTATGTTGTCAACGACACAAAAATACCAATGAAAAATTGTCCCAGCACAAAATAAACACAAAACCACATGTTTATCCATGTTCTCTGAAGAAAATTGGCATGCTTGCCCATGCAAAATTTGCCACAATGATGTTAGGTTGTTCTGGGTGGTTTGCTAGGCCATTTTTAGGTGGCTAATGGAGTGTTCTTTGTGTTAGCTTAATGGCTAAAGTCATTAGAGCACACCCCCAAAACCCCAAAATATTTATGTCTTAGATACCCTCAGCTCTGTAGGTTAATACAATGCAATTGAATGGTGATCAAAACTGTGAAAATATTGTTCCTGTATGACCAAGCCCTACATGGATGTGTTTCGCTCCATCTCCGTGTTATACCAGCATCTCCCGCTGGACACAATTACATGCACAATCTCCCATGAATGACAGCAGGGGAGAAAAAGGTGGCGGATGCCGCAACTAGTCAAAAGTCTTATTGTGTCAGGTGTGTCAATTGTCCTGAGTGAGCAGACAAATCCAAGAATTGATTTCTATTGGTTTCAGTTGTTATTCTGAAAAGGTCATATGACTGCTTCCCTGGATGTACACAGAGCTATTCCAGGGCACTATAATTGAGTTGTCGCTGTCATTCAGGAACAAAACAGGCTTTTCCCAGTCATGGACTGTTACAAAAAGAGCTATTTAAAGCAACATACAATTCGGCTCTCTCCAATCATTTACTATAACACTGAATGGCTTGACCCCATTGTTTTTGCATAACTGTCTATTATTAAAAGTCACATCCATTATCATTCTTGAATTGTTTTATGTGGTTTGCGACACCCTATGTGGGATAAACACGTGAATTTTAAAGAGCTACACACATAGACGTTACATTTTTAAAAACTTGTACACAGATGAGGGAAGAATAGGGACCCTTATGCTGGGGGGTCTTCAAACCAAATCACTTTATTGTCACACGACCATATGCACAAGTGCAACAGTGGGTGAAAGTCTAGTGTGCAGTTCCGAGCAATATAGCAGTCATGACAGTGACGAGACATATACCAATTTACAATGAACAAAAAAAATTACACAATACAATAACAATATACAATGTACAGTAAACAATACACACAATGTAGAATACACATACACAATATAGAATCCACATACACATAAAATAGAATCCACATACACAATAGTGGGGCTGAATCGGATAAATTGGTGTGGGATTGTGTGTGCATTCACACAAGCTGATTGTAGAGAGTAAGATCCATTAATATGATTGCTATGGCATGTCTCCTACACTCTAATACTCTGAGAATACACCCTGTCTACTCAACCAGCCCGAGTGGGATAACAGCAAGTGTCTATTAGCTCAGCCTCTGACACAGCTTGCTTCCATATGCTCACACACAACAGGATTCACAGACTAAGATAAATGCTTTTAATGCAATTTCTTAAAACAGCAGCAGTGTTTTCAATACTCGCGTTAATCTCACTTCAGCCTTAAAAGGATGGGTCTGAGCTGATCCTTATCCACCTTCTCACACATTCCCATCAGACAAAGAAGGAAAATTATAACTACATTTAAATTCTGGTGTGAAAAAAATATCACAAGGAAATACAGTCTACATTGTGAAAATTGGCCAAAAATTATGCAGAATGCAATGGCAAAGTGGCACAGCTAGACAGCCCACTCAGCAAACAAACTTCTGACATGAGGAGAAAACAGAAAAGCTGCAACTCATTTAAAAACACATGACTAGATTGTAGCACATATTCTTCCTCTCTAGAGCCCTGCAGCCTGATATTTAGAGCTGAGCAAAGCTGCTCTAAATATGTTACAATACTACAGTCTAGGCTGGTCTTTAATAGAACATTGACTAGGCTGGGCTTTACTTTGCTGCTTTAGTAGGCTACAGACTAGGCTGTGTTGGGCTTTACTAGGCTACAAACTAGTCTGTGCTGGTCTTTACTACACTCAGAGGAGGCTGGGCTTTACTAGCCACCAGACAAGGCTGTGCAGGGCTTTACTAGACTACTGAATATGCTGTGATGGGCATTACTAGGATACATTTTAATCTTTAAACTTTACTAGACAACAGACAATACTGAACTTTACTAGCCTACACTTTAGGCTGGGCTTTACTAGTCTATAAATTTAAGCTGTGCTGGGTTTTACTACGCTAAAGCTTTATCTGGGCTTTCCTTGACTATAGACTAGGTTTGTCTTAACTAGGCTACAGACTAGGCTGTGCTGAGCTTTAATAGGCTGAATCTTTATCGGAGCTTTACATGACTACAGACAAAACTGGCTTTTACTAGGGTGGGCTTTACTAGCCTACAGACAATGTCCGGCTTTACTAGCCAACGTACAAGGCTGGGCCTATAGATAATAAGAATCAGCTTTATTGCCAAGTATGTTTACACATACAAGGAATTTGTCTTGGTGACAAAAATAAAAAAATAAAATTTTAAAAGAAAATAAAGTATATTATATATATAGCGGCCCCTTCAAAATATAAAGCCTATGTGTGGGTGCACTTCGGTTTTAAAAACAAACATGGGAGCTTAGACTTGGATAAAACCAACGCAATATGAAAGCTTTGTCACGCTGCTGTAAAATATTCAGGTAACACAACCAACTTGCGAGCGCACCTTGTCAGACGCCATGCAGATATAACGTTACAGCAGCCTGGATAACACCACTAACAAACTTCCTACCTCAGCTCGAGCTCTAAAAATAATGGAGTCGTTGGTACATTTAATTTGTCATGATTTGCGCCCCTATATTTTTGTTGAAAACACCGGCTTCAGGCATATGTTAACATCATGGAGCCACGCTATGTGATCCCGACTCGCAAACCTATTACTGTGGTAGCTGTGACCAGGATGTATGAAGAGGTGAAGCAAGTAGTAAAAACATCTCTTGGCTCAGCAGAAAGAGTGGCCCTTACGTGCGATGGTTGGACATCGAGAGCCACTGAATCTTATGTAACGATCACGGCACACCACATCAGTGAGGACTGGGAACTGATTTCTCATGTTTTGCAGATGAGGGCAATGCATGAGAGCCATACTGGCAGTAACATCACCGAGCTGTTGAAAGGAGCTTTAGAGGAATGGGACATAAAAAACAAGGACCCCGCTATAGTTACAGACAACGTATCAAACATGACCAGCGCAGCTAGTTGGTTTGCTACATTTTAAATGTTTCAAGCATACCTTGAATTTGGCTTCACAGCGTGCACTGCAGCTAAAACCAGTCGTCCGATTGCTGGGAAGTGCGAGAAGAATAACCAGCTGTGTACTGCGTGAAAAACAAAACGCTGCTAAATCTGCCTCAACACAAATTGCTCATTTACATTGTTACCAGATGGAATAGTGCTCATGACATGCTGCACCGCTTCTTAGAACAGCACCCAACCAGCCATCCATGCTGCCCTCCTCTCAGTTGAGGTGAGGAAGACAGAGAAGGAGATCTGCACCCTCAGTGAGTCAGGCATAACAGCAGCTGAAGAAGTGGTCACTGCTATGAAGCCTATGAAGGTAGCTACACTTGCTATGTCAGAGGAGACCACTCCAACACTATCAGTTGTATTTAAATTATCATTGAGATATATTAAGACTACCCAGATCGTACAAAGTAACTTGTATTTCAGCTCTGTTTTTAAATTTTCAGTGAACTGTGCAATATCGCAATATGTATCATATCGTGATATGTATCGTATCGTGAATTCCTTGCCAACACCCTCCCCTAGAAGACTGAACTGTATCAGCAGTGCCTGTGGCAGGTTGAACGTCCTCAACTGATGAAGGAAGTACAACCTCTGCTGGGCCTTTTTCACAATGGAGTCAATGTGGATCTCTGACATGGTCCTGTGATATGGTAGTGCTAATAACCTGAATTACTCCACTACTGCCACAGTGCTGTTTAGAATGGTGAGGAGGGTCAATGTTGGGGTGTTCCTCATAGTCCACGATCATTTACATCATTTTGAGTGTGTTCAGCTCCAGGTTGTTTTGACTACACCAGTAAGCCTGCCATTTAACCTACCTTCTGTATGCAGACACATTATCATCTTGGATGAGTCCGATGACAGTAGTGTCATCTGGAAACTTCAGTAGCTTGACAGAGGGGTCCTTGGCAGTGCAGTCATTTGTTTACAGGGAGAAGATTAGTGTGGAGAGCACACATCCCTGGGAGGCACCAGTGCTGATTGTACATTTGCTGGAAGTTAATTTCCCCTGTCTCACTAGGTACTGCCTGTCCGTCAGAAAGCTGGTGATCCACTGACAGATAGAAACATGTCTATCATAAAGGATTCTTGCATATGTCCCTGGTCGGTCCAGATGTTGCAGAATATGATGTAATCCTATTTTGACAGCATCATCCACAGACCTGTTTGCATGATAAGAAAGTGAAGGGGATCTAGAAAGGGTCCAGTGATGTCCTTCAGATGGGACAACACCTGTCTCTCAAATGATTTGATGACCACAGACGTCAGAGCGACGGGTCTGTATAATCATTCCTGTGATTATGTGTTTCTTTGGGACAGGAATGATGATTGAGCATTTGAAGCAGCATTGGACTTTACAGTACTCCAGTGATCTATTGAAGATCATGTGACGATGGGGGCCAGCTGGTTAGCACAGGATATCAGACAAGTGAATGAAACACCATATGGGCCCTGTACTTTCCTTGTCTTTTGTTTTCAGAAGACATGGCACACCATCTTTTCACAGATCTTAAGTACAGGTTGAGTAGCAGGAGGGGGGGGGGGGGGGTTGCAAGAAGTGTTGATGTTTGTGTGAAGTGAAGGTCAGACCAAAAAGTCTGGAGTGTGAGATTGGGCCTTTCAAATCTACAGTAGTACACATTCAGGTCGTCAGCCAGTTGTTGGTCCACTACAGTGTTGGAGGTAGGAGTCCTGTAGTTAGTAAATTGTTTTAGGCCACTCCACACTGATGCAGGGTTGTTAGCTGAAAACTTGTTTTAATCTTATCAGAATAGCTTTTAGCCACTCAGATTTCCTTATTCAGTGTGTTCCTAGCCTAATTGTACAAGATTTTATCCCCACCCCTGTAAGCATCCTATTTTGCCTGACAAAGCTCCAGCTCTGCTTCACTGGTCCATCTTGGGCTATACTAGCCTACAAACTAGACCGTGCTGAGCTTAACTATGCTAAAGCTTTATCTGGGCTTTATTAGACTACAGGCTAGTCTGGGTTGTACTAGGCAACAGACTAGGCTGTGTTGGACTTTACTGGGCTAAATCTTCATCTGGGCTTTACTAGAATACAGACAACACTCTGTTTTAACTAGCCAACAGACTAGGCAGGGCTTTAACAATTAGAGATGGAGATGTGTTTAACTAGATTACAGACAACGCTGTGTTTTTCTAGACTACACACTAGGCTGGGCTTTACTCATTTATATACTGGGACAAGAAAGAAACTATCAAGTCCAGATCCTCTACAACTTTATCTGAAGCATGATTTCATCTGTTCTTTCAAATAACAAATGTTTCTTTAAAATTGCATCAGTTTTGTGCAATTAAAAAGAAAAATAACTGACAGCAGAAGACCACGTCTGACACTTTATTAGAACCATAGTGTTCCTAATAAAGTGCCAGATGTGGTCTTCTGCTGTTGTCGCTCATCCACCTCAAGGTTCGACGTGTTGTGTATTCCGAGATGCTATTCTGCTAACTGCAATTTTACAGTGGTGGGTTATCTGAGTTACCGTAGTCTTTCTGTCAGCTTGAACCAGTCTCAGTTGATCTATCTCATCAACAAGGTGTTTCCATCTGCAGAACTGCCTCTCACTGGATGTTTTTAGTTTCTGG